>BSQW01000013.1:40375850-45248350 GCA_030161315.1 Eutrema japonicum
CATTAAGAACCAACCTAAGAACCTAAGTGAAAGATTTAACAAAGATCATCCTAAATCATCATTATCTAACCATCAAGGCAATTTACTAATGATACCTAAACATTCAATGCACACTCAATTCTTATGACATGGAACACTTTCAAGTAGATTAACACATTTTCGTGATACTAATAATAATTGTACGAATCATCTAAAGTCAGCATCCACCGATCACTTAGATAATCCATAATTTACCACAAGTCCATTTTAGTCAACAATTCATCCTAAAGTCAGCATCCACCGATCACTTAGAATGAAACGCAAGCATCGGAAATTCTCTAGACGATTTACCGAACACCATACGATGTGATAACTTCCTAGGAGCTAGAAGTGAGATGTCAATTCAATTCTAGGATTTAAACCCTTCCTAGCATGGAACTAATGATTATCTAAACTTAAACATCAACAAGCAACCATCAAACCATCTAAATCAAGCATAATCTGGATCAAACAAAAAGCTATTCACATGAACACCAAGAACATGAACAACCCAGAAAAGTCAACTCACAAAAACAACACAAATCACAAAAGTAAACCATAGAAAAGAAAGAAGAAGAATCAAATAGATATAATATGAAATAAAAGTGAAGAAATCTTCCCTTATGTGAAATATACATGAAGATCCATTCAAGAACAACAAGACTTAAGCTCTTGAGCTCTTGAGGTGTTCTTGAGCTCTCCCAAGATAGACTTTTCGTTTGGGAAAGAAGACTTAAGTGTTTAGTTTGTAAAAATTGACTTAAATACAAAAAAGGGCGGAATAGTGTCGGTAACGATTTACGGTTTGATACATCTTCACTAAATCGGCCATAACTCTTGAACCACATATCGGAATGACTTGACACTTCCATTGGAAAGCTAACTCAAATATCTACAACTTTCACGAATACCGCTGAAGCTAAATCCGAATGGAAACCGTTCTTCGGAGTCGATCTTTGAAGCACTTCTGACGGTTTTCGGTCGCGGTGGTGGATCGGTCAATCCAGTGGGGATCGATCGATCCCAAAAAACATGAGATCGATCGATCTGGCAGTGTTGGTAGATCAGGGAAGTGTGCGAGGTTTGGGATCGATCGATACAAGTCTGGATCGATCGATCTGGTCCTGTTTCTCCACCTTCTTCTTTTGCTCACCAAACTGGACTGTCATCACGAAAATTGGTATAACTCTTGATCGCACCGTTGGAATGACCTCAAAAAACTTCCAAATGAAATCCATCGGTGGAAAGTCCATCATCCAATGCCAAACTTATGACGTCTCAACCTGATCCTGCATCTCTGTATTCCTAAATAAACTTTTTGATGGCTATCTTCACTCCTCCAACTCCTATGACTCCAAGAACACCTGATAATGGCTCAAACAAGCCAAAAAGAATGCAAAGACAACCTGAGATATCTAAAATGCAATGCAATGCATATGAGACTCAAATGTATGAAAATATCCTAAAACTATACAAAGTGGAACTAAAAACCTATGAAACTAAACCTTAAAAAGATGTAAAATATGGTGTTATCACTCCACATGCCAGCTCTTTTGTGGTTTGGTACTAGACTAGGCGGTAGCTAGAGTACTTGCAATGCAACATCTCCAGAGGATTTCGACCCATAGAGTTTCTTTCTGACAGGATATACTAGCTCACTTTATTTGAACTTAATCTAAATTTAATTTTCTTATCAAAGGTTTTAGGCGAGACAACGAATCATACATCTAGGACATCTTTTCCTTTTTGCCACTCTTTGTTGTCCTAGATGGCCAGTTCATCTTTAGCTGGTACCACACCCTGAACCTTAGCCATCATTTTCGAACCTCACTCTTGCCTCTCTTGTTGTTTTATGTGCAGATATGTGCAAAAACGCCGGAGAGGGAGGAACGACACAGTTTTCAGGAACTTTGATTTCGTGAGGAAATAGGATTCAAACTTTCAAATGATGGGGAAATAGAACTATGCTCAAACTCTGGGGGATTTGTTATTATATGAAACTTCTCATGAGAAATAGATCGTTTACCCAATTAAATATGATGTTTCAATGCAGATAAATGGAAGATATCCAAGTACTTTGGTTTCCCGAAACAATATTAAGTTTGCTTATAAACTTGCAAGAGATGCAATGTTTTCTCAAAGCAGGAGTGCCGATGTGATTAAGGCAAGAAAAGGAGAAATATGTGTCATTTGTCTAGAAGAAACCAAAGCCGAGTGCATGTTCTCAAACGATAAATGCCTTCACCGTCACTGCGTTTCTTGTGTTAACCATTTTGTGGAAGTGAAGTTGCGTGACGGAAACGTGCCCACGTGCCTTGATGATGGATGCAAGCTAGAGCTCACTCTTAAAACTTGTAGCAAGATTTTGAAACCAAAGCTGATTGAGCTTTGGAAACACAAGATGAAAGAGGATTCGATTCCCGCAGTAGAGAGAATCTATTGCCCTTATCAAAACTGCTCAACGTTGATGTCCAAAACCAAGATTTCTGGATCCGATGATCGATCCAATAATGTTCGGGCATGTGTCAAATGTTCTGGACTATTCTGCATCGATTGCAAAGTACCGTCGCACTCTGGATTATCGTGTGCCGAGTACAAGAAACTTCACCCTGAGCCTCTAGTTAATGCTAAAGTCTCTTGGCAAAATATCAAAACTGGCGTCAATGTGTCAAGTGTCGACACTTAAATGAGCTTAATCAAGGCTGCAACCACCTGACTTGCAGGTTTACACACATATTTAACTAAAAAATTAAAGCTAATTCCAAGAGAAATGTTTCTAGTTTTTTTGTTAATGTCGTTGTGGCTTTTTTTTTTGTTTTTTTGTTGTAGATGTGGGTATCAGTTTTGCTACAAATGTGGAGTTGAATGGAAAATGGTCAAATGACTTGTCCTACTGGTTGTCCACGTACTGACCATGGTGATTCAATAAGAATATATCTCATATTCTTGCATTTTCGATAAGGACATAACATTTTACCGCTTTTCATAGTTGTTTGCATATTTCCGGTCTAATATATGAATATTTCAAGTCCGTCTTTGAATTCTTTCGTCAACGCTCCCTCCGAATTTTTATGCATATACATCCATATTTGTACATCATATATATACATTTTTTAAAAAAATTGTATAGTGTTTGTTTGTTTTTTTTTTGAATTTCGTTTGAAGTTAAGATGTATTTATAAAAACAAATTCAGACTTACCAATGATTTTACAACGTTTAACCAACAAAATAAATTTATAAAGGTTGAACAACAAAATTACGACGATATTTTTCGATGTAAACTATTAGGTGAACCTATAAGAAAACGTGTTTTACCAAACGTTTACATTCGACGTGATATCGCCATTAATTAGTATCGATTTTCGGTGGTTGTAAATTCGACGCAAATTACCATCGAAGTTACAACAAAAGTCTCAAAAATGTTATTCGTTGTAATTTCGATGTAATGTAGCATCGACTTTACGACGATTTCAAAATTTGTCGCAATATCGATGCAAACGCGTGCCTAATTTATGACGATTTTACGATGACCAATATTTACGACGACTTTACGTTGAAACAGTTTTCGTCGTTAATCTGATGTTAATTCGACGGTACGTTACATCGATTTTTTTTCACGTCGTAAATTTTTGTTGCAATGACACTGTTTTCTTGTAGTGTCTTAGGTTTGAAAATTCGGATACCGTTTTGAGATTGAGCTTTGAAGGCCACCCATAAACGTTCCCACCAGCGCTTTTTCTGTCCAGCCCTCCACTTTGTTCTGTAGCCTTTCAAACTCTCTTCTCTTCTCCTCTTATTCTCCTTCTAATCTCTTAAATTGTTTTTTTTAAATAATAATAAAAAATTAAAAAAAAACCAAAGAACGACACTCCCTTCCACCTCCGGCGACGTCACCTTCGCCACCGTCGACGACCACCTCCGGTGACGTCACCTTCGCCGCCGTTGCACCGCCGGAGCTGCATTGACTTCCAAAATTGAGGTTTGGTTGCATTGAATGATGGATGTAAATTTTGGCGATTTTGGGGAAATGAGGGATTTTGGGAAATTTGGGGATTTTGGGGAAATTTGGGTGTTTAACGAATGTTTCTGGGTTGAATATGACTCTATATTGGCTAACAAATGCATAAAAGTGGTTGAATCGTAGTGAATTATAAATTTTTGAAATCTCAAAACGGACTGGATCTGGGTGAGTTCGAGTTCGATCTGAGTTGAGTTGGGGATGATAGTACAACTATTAAAACTAGTAATACTGCGATCTGGGTGAGTTCGATCTGGGTTGGGGATGATATTACAACTAGTAAAACTAGTAATACTGCGAGATGATGTATAACTAGTAAAACTAGTAAATAACTGGGAATAAATAGTGTATAACTGGGAAAAACTAGGGTATAAATGTGAACAAAAAACAGTATTGAATGAGTTTTTTTGGTATTGGTTTGGCAGGATAAAATGAGCAGCAACGTCAACATACATTATAAATGCGAAGGTCGCATTAATGGTCTAGTGTTCAAGACATCAGTTGAGGAAATAACAATGTCCATGGTAGGAGCTAGGTTATACAAGAAGCTTGGGTTAGATGAAAGTAAGGTTAAATTGCAATTGAGTTACATTGCTAGGTTGGTTGGATGTGAGGAAAAGTCGTTTATTTGTGATGATGAGGATATTTTGGTGTATCTAACGCATTTAGATAATGAGAACCGTAGAAGTGTTTTGAATGTGGAGTTTTTGAGTACATCGGAACTGCCCGAGCAACAGTCGAGAGCGGGGAAAAGCTCTTATGGTATAAACTATATAGATTCGCAGCGCAATGATGATGGAAGCGGAGAAATAGGACTCAATGCCATTACGTTGTATGTTGACAACGGAGAAGGAAATCAAGTAGAAGAGGATGACGATGATGATGATGAAGATGATGAATGTGAGGGTAACGGTATGGATTCATCGGATATGCGTGATTATTATGTTAATGAACCACCTGTTGTTGAATGTAGTCAGAGTTTAGAGCCATGGGATGACGGTTTGGATTTGAGTATTCGTCAAGAATTTCCTAGTAAGAAAGCCGTTGTAGAGTTGGTTCATAGAGGCGCATTTGTTAACTCTTTCGGGTATGTTATAAAGAAATCGGATACCGTGCGATGGGTGGCCAAATGTGCTCAACGAATTTGTAAATGGAGTGTACGAGCAGCGAAGATCCCAAACTCGGATGGTTTCTCGATTATAACGTACACGAAGATGAACATATGCAACCGCGCTAGTCAGAGTGAAGAAGGCAGCGTGAAGAGGAAAGGAACAGTACATCTAGTCGCATCTATTGTGAGTGAGGTTTATCCCGGGAAACTAGAGACTCCAACTTCTAGAGTCATCATGGAACTTGTGAAGGACAGAGTTCGTGTAGAGGTATCGTTCTCCACGGCTTTGAGAGGGAAAAATCAAGCAATTTGCGATTTGCGTGGGATCCCTGAAGATAACTACATGATGTTGTATCTTTATTTGTACGTGTTAGAGGAGCTGAATCAGGGTACGAAAACGGCTGTGGAACTGGATGAGGTGGAAAAATTCAAGTACCTATTCATAACTTTGGGAGCTTGCATTGATGGGTTTCAGTTCATGAGAAAAGTGATTATTGTGGATGCAACATTTCTGAAGGCCGGATTTGGTGGTGTACTAGTTTTCGCCGTAGCTCAGGATCCCAATCGTCACATTTATCCCATAGCATATACTCGACGGCGAGAATAATGCTAGTTGGGCCTGGTTTTTCGAGAAGCTGCAAACCGTTGTAGACGACTCTTCCGAGTTGGTATTTGTGAGTGACAGAAATGTAAGCCTCATCAGCGCCATAGCTAACATCTATCCACAAGCTCATCATGGGTTTTGCTTATGGCATTTGTCTCAAAACGTTAAAGGTAATGCTCCAAGCGCAAGAAGAGCCGTTGTCGCCGAAAAATTCCAAGAGTGCGGTAAGGCTCACACGGTGGCTGAGTTCAATATGCTTTACGAGGCGTTTAAGCAGAGATTTCTTTCAACGGCGAAGTATGTGGAGGAAACCACCGTGCCAGAAAAATGGGCTAGATGTTTATCTCCGGTTGTTAGATACAACCTCGACACTAGCAACTCCGTGGAATCTCTAAACAAAACTTTTATGGATGGCAGGAAGTACTCCTTAATACCCATGCTTGATATGATAGTTCGAAAGTTTTCTGATTGGTTTAACGAGCATAGGAACGAGTCCGTGTCAGGAACGAGTGCGAACAAACTGGTTCCTTTGGTTGAGAACTTCTTGCACAGCATTTGGCCTGATGCTGAGAAATTATCTGTGAGGGAGGTAAACGGTTATGAGCTTGAATACGAGGTAATTTCAAAAGACGGAAAGCTATATTTGGTGAGCTTGGCAAACAAAACTTGCACTTGCAGGTTCTATGATATTCATATGTATCCTTGCCTCCACGCACTATCCGCTTTCATCTCCTTCAAGAAAAATGGAAGGCGTGATATCCGCATAGTACTTTATGAGTTGTGTTCGAAATACTATTTGACGGAGATGTGGACATTGGCTTATACCAGGTCGATCTATGTAGTGTCCGATATGTCTGCGTGGATTGTCCCGGATTACATCATGGAGAAGCAGATAATACCTCCAGATCCCGTCATAAAAAAAGGTCGGCGGAAAGAAAAAAGATTTCCATCAACTGGAGAAAGGCGCCGAAAGGGTAGGACGCAAAACAAAACCAAGCGGAGAAGGACACTACCATGGTTGTTATATCGAGAAGACTATGCCCCCATGTATAAATTTTATGCTTTTGTTATGTAAAACTTGTTTTCGCTTAATTTGTACTATGTTATGATTTTTGGGTAATACTGGTATAACTATGCATTATTGGTATTAGTTGACTTTTGAAATTAATTATTTTTTGTTATTTGAAAGCCTAATCACCAGATAAAATCAGCTAATTTTGTTAGAAATACATCTTCTCTGTTATACAAACGTAAGAATGAACAAACAATACAAAGTAGAAATATATTTGACCAAGTAGAAATATATTTGACCAACATTCCCTTATATCTGCACCAAATTTAAGGTAAAATCTAATTGAGTTTCTCGGTTTCTGGTTAATACTAGTAAACTAGGTAAAACTACTTGGATGTTCTTCGGATGTATAACTGGTAATACTAGGTAAAACTATAACAGATGTGGCTGTTTTTTTTTCTAAGATGATGGACTCCACTTTCGTCAGCCATGGGTTGTCGATGTCGAAGAAGAGATTTCGAAGCTACTTCGGAAGGTTGAAGAGCAGAGCAAGACGATTGAAAAAATGCGAAAAGAGATTAAAACTCATGCCGAAGAGTAGCCAAGCTCAAGTAGATTTTGGCACTACCATGGTTGTTATATGCTATAAGTGGGGAAGGACACTACCATGGTTGTTATATGCTTTTGTTATGTAAAACTTGTTTTCGCTTAATTTGTACTATGTTATGATTTCTGTGTAATACTGGTATAACTATGCATTATTGGTATTAGTTGACTTTTGAAATTAATTATGTTTTGTTATTTGAAAACCTAATCACCAGATGAAATCAGCTAATTTTGTTACAAATACATCTTATATGTTATACAAACGTAAGAATGAACAAAACATGAACTTTCATAGACAAGAGCCTACATGCTTCTCCTTCCGCACAAACACATTACCCTTCCGAGCCTTCACATACTTTTCAACTGTCTTCATCCTATCCTTCTCTAATATCATACCCAGCTGATCTGTCAAGGTATGCATTGCGGCCACCACATCCCCGAGAGACGTATTCTTAGCTCGGCCTCCAGTCGCTGCTCTTTCCTCCTCCTTTTTTGCTCGCCCTTTCACATCTTCATCAATCATATCTTCAAACTCAACGGTTAATCCGTTGTGAACCAGCGCCTCCCAACTCTCAACAACAGGATCGTGCTCGTCAACATCGTCCTCCTTTTCCATGATCGAATCCAAGAACTCCTTCTCCTCAGCCGAAGCTATCAACACATTGTCAATGTCCTGTCAAGTTAAACACATTTAAACAACCAGTGTTACCAAGTTTTCCTAGTTTTACCAAATCTACTAGTATTACCAAGTTTTCCTAATTTTACCAAATCTAATATTATTACCAAGTTTTCCTAGTTTTACCAAATATACGAGTATTACCAAGTTTTCCTAGTTTTACCAAATCTACTAGTATTACCAAGTTTTCCTAGTTTTACCAATATCTGCATAGTGTTACCAAGTTTTTTAGTTTTACTAAAATCTGCAAATACTACTAACCTTAGTAGTTCCGATTTTTTCATACACAGTCTCAAGAGCCAGCCTATCAGGTCGCATTTCTTCCACTTATACTTGCACATCCTTGGACAATCGTCCTTAGGAGCTCGAACAGGTTCTCGGATACTACTTCTCAGTGCCGGAATGGCCTCCAACGCCAAAAGCTACAAACAAACGCATATAATTATACTTCGCAAAAAAAGGACCAACCTAGTCAAGTTCTACAATTTACCTCCAAAGGAAGACAAAAACCAGGAATCGACCAGGCGCCTCCCACCTCCCCGTTATAGTGGCTCATCGTACTCTTAATGGATTCTAACATGTGATCAAAAGAGAATCAGCCCCAAGGAAATGTCTTACACAAATCCAGATCAGCGACGTATCTTACAAATATGGCGAGCACGGGTTTCGCTTTTGCTCCGGTTTTGGTGGGACGGTAGACGATGCTGCTCAAGAAATACAGCACCACCATCTTGAGCCTATCTCCACTATCATCCGGCCCCATTTCCTTGAGCCGATCCCTCACGTCTTCCCTTAAAATCTTCTTTTTATTCGAATCATCAAAATATTTTATCTTGGAGGAGGACCCTTTTCACTGCCAGTTGAGAGGATAGTTGCGGCAGTTGAGTCATGAGATCATAGCATACTCTCGTAACCCATATCGGATGGGAATGCCATTCACCACAAACCATGCCTCCTTTTTCCTTTGGATTGCAGCAGTACGCAACAACAGCATCCACATAGGTTGAACCATATGATTGCTCTTTGGCATGTGGAGAATGTGGCAGAACTGCGGATGCTTCTCAAACCAATCTCTTTCCGTCGGACTGAGATCCACTTCTTTAAACGTCTCCAAAACTTCTTCGACGAAGCACCGGGTTGATAGTTTTATGCTCTTGCCATACTGCTCAGGCTGAAAGTACATTCTAAGTGGTTTCATGGCTTCCGTCTCTGCCCAGGCATCTGCAAGAAAGTTTTCCTAGTATTACATTACTTCTACCATTTTAAAGGTAGTTTTTCCTAATGATCCTAGTATTACCATGAACTCTCCATCTCAATTCTTTTATACTTTGCCAGAACACTAGAATTGAGAGAATTGATAAGATTGATAATAACTTACCTCCGCCGCACTATCCGCCGCACTATCCGCCGCACTATCCGCCGCACTATCCGCCGCCGTCTCCTCCGTGTTTCTCGTCTCAGCCGTCGGATCAACAGCCGCTTCTCCCGCCGACGATTCTCCCGGCCCACTCTCCGCCGACAATTCTCCCGGCCCACTCTCCGCCGTCGCAGTCTTCTTCTTCTTCGCCTCCCTCTTCTCCGACTTCTCCGATGCAGGAGTCATCGGTCTCGTCATCCTCGCACGCCTCGTTTCCACCATCGAACTCGAATCGATTTCACTCACCGACTTCTCCGACGACTCCGACGCAAGACTCACTCAAAGTCGAAGAGGAAGTAAATTGACGATCAAAATCGACGACCAAATTAGGGATTTAGGTAAGTTTTTTTTTCTTCTAATATCTCGGGTATAACCCGACTGGGATCCATTATTTCGGGTTAGCTCGGGTATAAACCGTAAATTTGAGGAATTTGGTCTGGTTTTTCCGTAAATTCCTTTTTTCCAATTAAAAAAATTCAAAACTAATTTCCAGATATAATAGGGAGATTTTAGCTCAATTTTCGGCAAGAGGGAGTTTTAAGACGATTTCTCGTTAGAAAATCCATTAAAAAAACGAGCATGTAACAACCACAAAATTCATAACAATAACATTAGCAACATTACTTGAACTCTAAGAACTTTTACATGGAACAAAGGTCAGGACAAGATGGGATATATACTCACTTGAAAGGAGATTCGCACGACGAACCGAAACATTGCTTCTGCGAATATGGGGCTTGTCGTATAAACTGTTTTTATCGAATAGAGAAGTAACAGAATGAGATCAAATTAACAGACAGTGAAGAACAACTTGTAACATCTGTACAAGAACCTTATTCACTGGAAAATCAAATTAATTAGAAAGAGAAATGGAGATAGGATGGTTAAATGCAAACTTTAGTCAAATTCAAACTTTAGTGTAAATACACCAGTCAAAATTTATAAAGCCTATAAGCATTTTTAAACAAGACTTCAAACACTACATTTCAGTGCTGGATATCTTTATGAAATATCTATACTTCACAATTGGAGCACAATGGTAAGCCTGCCAACTAGAGTCACTACATTCCAAACAAAAGAATCTAAGATTAGAGGAGCATAGTTCTCAAATTTTACCGTCCGTGCCCATGGACAATCGAGTGAGTGGCTGAGGAAGAAGAGTAAAAGGATGCTGACAAGGTCTTGGTAGTGCTAGAGGCAAGGAGGGGTTTTGATCTGATAATCAGCGGGCTAAAGGACCCGATACCCTGAGAATTCGGGGAGATATCCGGCAGCTTTAGTCTTTCATTTAAGTATTGCACGACTTCTTCCATGGAAGGTCTCAGTTCTGCCACATCATTTGTGCAAAGCAACCCAAGTTTCAATACCATTTCGACTTCCTCATCTGAGATTTTACCTCTCAGTCTCGGATCTCTAGCTCCGAGCAAAGAAGCCATTTTCCAACATTGGCAGACCCACTGAACTAAATACCGTATTTCAGCTGGCAAAACAGGTTCAACGGGTCTCCTCCCACATGCTACTTCAAGTAAAAAGGCGCCAAAGCCATAAACGTCAGTTGCAGTGCAAGCTCCCATTGTAGCAAGCTCCGGTGCCATGTAGCCAATGGTTCCTACAGCGGCAGTTGTAGCAGGGTCTGCCCCATGATCATGAAACCTTGCCATACCAAAGTCCCCTAACCTTCCATTAAATTCTCTGTCTAACATAACATTAGAAGCCTTGATATCCCGGTGGAGAACAACTTGGGGAGCTCCTGTATGCATGTAACTGAGAGCTTAAGCTATATCCTTGATGATTATAAGTCAAAAGAAGAAACCGTGGGATGTGTAAAAACCAACAATCCAAATCTCTAACCGATTTAGCCTTCTCCAAAGCCTCTTAGAGTAAATCAGTATCTTTAGGGTTTTCTTATCCTCAGTATAAATACCCATGTAATGTAATCGGTGAACTTAAGGTTGAAACAAGCAAAACTCAGTTTAATAATCTTCTTCATTCTGTCTTGAAAGCTCGTTTTTTCACGGTCAACTGCAACTGTCCATTGGGAAGGATTTTGGCAACCCCGTCAGTATAAAGGTCTTCTTGACGAAAGCCATTGTAGATAAACTCTGTCTCATGTTGACTTGAGATGTAAATCAGATGAACACAGAAGGTAATCCAGATCAGATGCAATCCTTGAGCCATTTGTGATAAAAACAGAGAATATAACTATCCTGAACGGATCCTGTGTTCGGCAATAATGGTGGATGATAATTTCTCCTGTAAAACACGGTCAAAGTAAGAACTTCCCAGTATATAATATGAAATTCCAATCTTTTTCCATTACCAACTACCATAATTCTTAATATTTCTTTCCATTGAATTTGTCGAGAACAATCTATGTCTTAGCATTTCAGAGTTGACTTAGAAAATGTAAATGATATATTATTACCAGACAACAATGACATCCCGCATTTCCATATTCTAAGCCATCACAAGTAAAATATTATTAAACTAAAGGTTGCTCTTATAAAAAAAACTGAGACTTCTCTATCATTCCCAATATTATAGAATAGACATGATTATCAGACGGAAGCTGAATGAAAATGTACCTGCAGATCACGTGGTAGCAATCCAAAAGAGTTGAATTTGACCATCAAGAAATTGTGCATCGCATTTGCTGCATTGTGGGAGAAGATCAATCAATATATATATATATATAGCCCTTGTATGTCATGATATGGGGGAAAAATTGTATCAGAAACATAACACACAAACTCACGCGTTTTCGAGCTAAGAATCTCTCAAACACAAGTGAAGCAAGACATAGTCAAAGGAAAGCATTTTATGATCAAGGAAAAAGCTTCGCCCCACCAGATACGCACACTGAATAAACGACGCCGTTTGATCGATCGGTGGCCCGTAACTTGTGGGCCTATGGCCCTCTTTTTGCATCGGTTACTTTCATTAATTTAGATTTTACTCATTTCTAAATAATTTTGGAGTCCTCGGGTGGTTTCAGATCGTATAGGACCCGGAAAAAATTCGATTCGGATATCCAAAATATTTATAAAATGAACTATTCGGGTATTTATAAAATGAACCATAACTGGTCTTTTGATTCTAGAGCTGTTACCAACACTTACCCTATTAAGCTACCTAACCTTTCACGAAACACATAAACAATCACCTCCTAGGATTCGCATTCCTTTCACGGATTATGTTGCGCTCGTCCCTGATCGGGCACGAACATGTTGCTTTCTTGTTCTTCCATTCAGCTCCACACGTGTAACAAAACTCGTATCCGCATCTGCGAGCCAAAACAAAAAAAAACAAAACAAGGTCTCTCCTTTCTTTATCCATGGATTGGAATTTAAAATAGTTTCATGTTGTAGTCGTCATGCAGTCCAATTCTCTTATGTATAAGTAACGTACCTGCAGGTTATATGGTAGCATCCCCAAACAAGCTCAACCATATTGTTACACTTTATGCATTGTCTCCACCGCTTGCTCTGTGCAAGAGACTTCAGCATTAAATCCCCGGCGTTCTGATAGCCCTTTGATCTACTGAAGTCTTCGCAGGTGATGTTATAGTGCCACGGTACCTTGCACTGCATACAGAAAAACTGCCTACATTTCATGCTATGTGATAATTGGGCCACGATTGTTAGTTTAATGGGCTTTTAGACTTGCCCCCAAGCTACATGTATTTGTTGAGAAGAACAGAAAAAAA
Organism: Eutrema japonicum; assembly: GCA_030161315.1. NCBI lineage: Eukaryota > Viridiplantae > Streptophyta > Magnoliopsida > Brassicales > Brassicaceae > Eutrema > Eutrema japonicum. Next base: position 40,389,020 of record BSQW01000013.1, read on the forward strand.
GGAAATTTTGTGACCGATGATGATCTCGAACAATTAAGAAAACAAACGGACGTATTTTTCATCCTTTTCTCGTTATTTCTTTTATCCCAACCAAAAATAAAATAAAATGTTAACCCTTTTGTCAGAATCGAGAAACCAAAGGAAGAAGGAAACACGATTTTGGAATTCTCTTTCTTCTTCACGTGTACGGCTCTTGCCGATATATATATACAACGTTATGATATTTAACCTAAAGACATAATTAAATCTCATTAAGCCCATATACTACAAAGCCCAATATTCATCTCATTACCCCCTCTCAAGTTGGAGTGTGTAGATCCAGAACACCCAACTTGTCGAGAAAATCTTAAAACTCCTTTTTCCCCAAGGCTTTGGTGAAGATGTCTGCGAGTTGAGAATGGGTAGACACATGTTGTGTCGCAATTGTACCGTCAACGATTGCATCCCGAACGAAATGACAGTCAACCTCCACATGTTTGGTTCTCTCATAAAACACTGGATTAGAACTGATGTGAAGAGCCGCTTGACTGTCACAAAACATACTCATCGGACGTGTGTGATGCACACCAAGATCGGCCAAAAGAGCTTTCATGCTTATTAACTCGGCCAGTAGCATTCTCATAGCCCGATATTCCGCTTCCGCAGAAGAAAGTGAGACCGTCTTTTGTTTCTTTGTCTTCCAAGAAATCTGTGAAGTACCAAGTTGAACAAACCACCCAGTAAGGGACCGTCGCGTCACAGGACAACCAGCCTAGTCTGAATCACACCAACCATATACATGCAAATCGCAATCAGCTCGAAGAAGAATACCTTGGCCAGGATTCGCTTTGAGATATCGAACCACACGAATTGCAGCATCCCAATGTTCGAGACAAGGAGCTTTGAGAAACTGTGAAAGAATATGAACTGCATATGTGAGATCCGGACGAGTAACAACAAGATATACCAAGCGACCAACAAGCCGACGATAACTCTCAGGATCCGTAAGAAAAGCACCATCAGCTAGCGCCAATCTATGATTCTGATTGAGTGGAAATGATACCGGTTTAGCTCCAAGTAACCCGACCTCAGAGATAATATCGAGAGCATACTTTCGTTGACTTAAGTAGATACCCTTCAAACTACGGGCAACTTCAATACCCAAAAAATACTTCAAAGCTCCAAGATCCTTCATATGAAAGCAAGTAGACAAGTAGGTCTTAAACTGTTGAATACCTGAACCATCATTCCCAGAGACAATAAGATCATCCACATAAACCAAAACCGCCAAGTACACATCGCCTTTCTGAAATGTGAAGAGTGAATAATCCGACCTGGATTGTCGAAATCCATACCGTGTCAAAGCAGTTTCAAGCTTCGCAAACCAACAACGAGGAGCCTGTTTGAGACCATACAAATATTTCCTTAGACGACACACAGTTCCATGAGAGTTGCCACGAAATCCTTGTGGAAGACGCATGTACACTTCCTCCTCAAGATCACCATGAAGGAATGCATGATGAACATCCATTTGGTGAAGCTCCCAATTCTTAGCCACAGCAACTTGGAGGAGAGTACGCACCGTTCCCATCTTGGCAACATGAGCAAATGTATCTTTATAATCCAAGCCTTCCACCTGTCTGTTGCTAAGCGCTACTAATCTAGCTTTATACCTCTCTACGGATCCGTATGCTCGGTATTTAATTGTAAAACCCCACTTACATCCACTAGCCTTCTTGCCCTGCGGTAGTGACTCCAAATCCCATGTATGATTTTTTTCTTGTCCATGGATTTCTTCTCGCATAGCAGCACACCAACGTTCATCAGCAACCGCTTCCGCGTATGAACGTGGTATACGATAAGCAGATATGGAGGTTAGAAAGACTCTGTGTGCAGGAGAAAAATTATCATAATCAACAAAGTTTTCAAGAGGATACTGCGAGGTGGTTGGAAGAGCAACATGGACACCACACATAATATCCTGTGTAACACAATTTGTCAGAAAACCATCAAGCTTCACGGATTTTTTCTTTTCCCGATAACCACGACCAAGAGGTGCATATCCAATCACGTCTGTACCTCCACTCTATGCAACTCCTATAACCGTCTCATCATATGTGATTGATGCAGGGACGCTGGATGACCCACTCTATGCCTCTGCAACTACTGCAGGTTCTGTGTGACACACATCTGTCGCTTGTGTAACTACTGCAGGTTCTGTGTGTACTGCAGGTTCTGTGTTACACACATTTGTCGCCTGTGTAACTACTACAGGTATCATCTCTACGACATCCTCAGACTGCGTCGCTATAACCTCATCATGACTATTATCCTCAACATCACCGAAGAACCAGTCACTGTCAGTACGACGAACTTCACTCGTCGTTGTGTTTGGTTCAGACAACAAAGCATAGGGGAACTCCTTTTTAGAGAACACAACATCACGAGAAACCAAAAACACATTCCTTTCTAAATCAAAAACACGCCATCCCTTCTGGCCATGTGGATATCCCACAAACATACACCGACGAATTCGACTGGCAAATTTATCTCCACGATGGTCTTGATTATGAAAAAAGCAGAGACACCCAAATACTCGCAAATTTTCCAGCGAAGGCATCTTACCATGTAAAACTTCATAAGGTGTCTTTCCATTAAGAATCATAGACGGTGTTCGGTTAATCAAGAAAGTTGCGGTAAGGATACTCTCTCCCCAAAATTCCAGAGAAAGATTGGCTTGGAAAAGTAAAGCACGCGCCACATTGAGAATATGATGGTGTTTGCGTTCTACCCGACCATTCTGTTGTGGTGTACCCACACATGATGTCTCGTGCAATATGCCTTGATTGTGAAAGTACTGTCTGAGACACATGAATTATGTGCCATTGTCGCTTCGAACAGTTTTTACTGAAACTGAAAAAATTGCCTCTCTACCATAACCACAAATTGTCGAAGGTCTTGTGCCACTTCATTCTTTTCTTTCATCAAAAATAGCCAAATCCCACAGGAAAAATCATCAAGAATTGTCAAGAAATAACGAGCTCCGGACGAAGACGGATTTCGATATGGTCCCCACACATCACAATGAATCATCTCAAAAATTGCATTCGTCTTATTCATACTCAACTGAAAAGAATCCCGTGTTTGTTTAGCGCGGAGACAAATTTCACACGCTTTATTATGAAAGCCAACATCTTTATCAAAAACAACATGCGGAAGCAACTTAATTGTCTTAGATGGATGTCCCAAGCGTCTATGCCATACATCGAACGTCTTGGATCCCAGAACACGAGCTGCAGCAGCATTCTCCACAGCTCTGAAGTAATACAATCCATCAACTCTTTGGCCCGCTCCAATCATCTTCATCGAATGGTCCTGAATAACACAGAAACGAGAATAGAACTGAGCAAAGCAATCATTATGATCATTCATTTGAGAGACAGAAATCAGATCAGCATCAAGGTCTAGCATATATAAAACTCTGTGTAACCGAAGACATCTCCCAAGCACTACTGTACCAATCTTTGTAGCAACATGTTTTCTACCATCAGCCAAAATAACAAACCGAGGGGATATATCTCTAACATCTGAAAGAACCTCGAGTTTGGAAGTCATATGGTTTGACGCTCCTGTATCAAGAATCCATAAAACAGAAATATCCTTACCGGTTAATGTATTAGTAGTGCTGATTTTCCCTGTGGTGAGCATTGCTTGTAAAGTCCTCAATTGTTCCTTGCTGAAACCACCAGACATATTCACAGCCTCATCTCCATCATCGTAAGCAACATTCGCCCGTGGTACAGTTGAACTACGACCACGACCGCGACCTCGACCACGTCCAAACCCAGATTGACCACGTCAAAATCCACTTTGACCACGTCCAGATCCATCGATGTAACGTTCTCCCCAATTCTCGGGATATCCAATCAACTGATAACACCTTGCTTTCTCATGGCCATTCTTGCCGCAATGAGAACAAACTAAGTCACGAGACGTGCCATCTGCACGACCTCGTGATTGTGTAACCATGGAACTCACATCCGCTCCAGCATGCTCTTTCTCACTTGCCGTTGTTTTCATTGTCTCATCTCGCAACACTGTTGAATAAGCTTGATTCAAAGTAGGCAATGGATCTCTAGACAACAACGTCGTTTTAAGAGCTCTATAACGGTGTTCATCCAATCCCCAAAGAAATTGATGAACCTTGTCATCTTCACGCTTACGAGCTTCTCGTGCTTTCGAACCACAACAACAATCACCACAAGTGCAAGCTCCACTTTTCTCATAGTCTCCAAGATTCACCCATAATTGTTTCAATCGACCATAGTAACTTGAGACAGTCATAGTACCTTGCTTGCACGTAATGAGATCGCCTTTCCATTGCTGGATTCTAGAACCATTAATGACAAAACATTTCTCCTTAATATCATCCCAAAGCTCCTTTGCAACCTCAAAGTGTGAGATATCACGACGTAAACTCAGATCGATAGTGTTTCGAATCCATGAAATGAGCAGTGATTGATTTGTCCACCAATCTTCAATAATCAATGAATCCTCAGTAGGACACTTAATCGTCCCATCAACAAAACCGAACTTCTTCCTTGCACGAAGAGCAATTCGTAATTCCCGTGCCCAATCATCATAATGTTCCTGTTTCAAAAGAACATGAGAGATGATAACACCTGGATTATCACCTGACGACAAGTCATATGGATTAATCGTCTTCCTAGAAGCGCTTTCCGCATCTTCCTTTCTCACGCTAGGAGGAGTGTTTTCCACGACTCCATCTTTCGTAGTACCAGACATAATCGATATTGAGAGATTATCAAAAAACAAAATTTATTAACTTGTCTCTGATACCATGTCAGAATCGAGAAACCAAAGGAAGAAGGAAACACGATTCTGGAATTCTCTTTCTTCTTCACGTGTACGGCTCTTGTCGATATATATATACAACGTTATGAGATTTAACCTAAAGACATAATTAAATCTCATTAAGCCTATATACTACAAAGCTCAATATACATCTCATTACCTTTTTCTCGTTATTTCCTTTTTCCGAAACCCAATCCCATCTAAACAAACCCATATAGTCAAATAGTGGTCTCCTCTCTCTAGCAACACTCCTCGATCATTGACTTTTTCTCTTTTTCTCTCTAGTTCTTCTCTTAGAGAACGATGGCTTTTTGCGATGATTTTCTACCACAAATTACAAAAGATGTGAAGAGAAGAAGCAGAAAAAGAAGAATGGTAAAAAGGAAAGAGCTTGAAGAACTGATTAGCGTAGCTACAAGATGCCGCTCATGTTGCAAGAGACAAAGGGTTTTACGTCGCCTCTCCTGAAACCATACGTTGCGTCGAAGTTCTCAGGATTATGCGAAGCTTGCCTCTAATTCCTCGACTTATCACCAAAACTGATGCCTTTCGCCCTCTTCAATTTCTTGCCAAGAACGGTAACCCTAAAATCCGGTCTGAGTCCAAGTCCGTTGTTAATCACTAGAACAACATTCTTGCAAACGAAACCAATTAATAACTGAAGAGATTCTCGAAGGGTTTTTCTTGGAGGACGTCAAAGATTTTCAACATCTATTGGAAAGTATATAAAGTAGGCTTTATTTTTGATTTGTGTTTTAACAAAATCTGTAACGAATCACTATGAATCGCAAAGTAATAATATGTCTTTCCTTATGCTGTCTAGTTCAAGTTTTTTTGTCATGTTTGAATCAACAGTTGCACAAGAACCAAATTCATCGTTGACTGATTGATGGCAGAGAATTGGGTAATAATGCTCTCAATTGAGAATAATGGGCTAAAAAGAGATGATTATTTTAATATGGGGTTCAAAACATAAAATGAATTGTCCTGGTTTATCTCTCGTACAAAAGTAACAATACATGTTATAAACTCACTTAGAAACTATGCAGGAGACAAGATCAAAGACTCAACTCAACCAACAAGAGTTAATTCTTTCAAGTTAAAACATTTAAGTAACTCAAAACATTAGATAAAGAGCATTCACAGTTTCTTAGATCTCTCATCTTCCATGCCCTTCCAAGATCGTGTGAGTAAAATACATAGGTATTGATGAATTCCTTGAATTGGTAGATGATGCTACAATTGACACTGGCATAAAAGCTCCAATACCTGGAGTATACGAAGAGATATCCGGCACGGGTAGGTCCATGCTTAGGTATTGCATCACTTGTCCCATGGCATGCCTTGATTATGGCACAACATTTGTGCATAGCAATCCAAGTTTCAGAACCATCTCGACTTCTTCGGGTGAGAAGTATCTTCCAAATTTTGGATCTCTGGTCTCAAGTAAAGAATCCTGTTTCAAGCATTCACAAACCCACTTGACCAGATATAGCATTTTGACTGGCAACTCGGGTTCCACAGGTCGCCTTCCACAAGTTACTTCAAGAAGGAAAGCACCAAAAGCATAAACATCAGTTTTTGTAGAAGTTCCCAATGTTATTATCCCAGGTGCCATGTAACCTATGGTTTCCACAGCGGCAGATGCAGATAAGTTGCCTCTGGGGTCATGAAAACCGGCCATACCAAAATCTCCTAACCTTCCATGGTACTTGATAAGATCAAATATAACACCCTAAAAATACTAAGCTGTAGTTGCAGTATATTTAGGGGTCAAACCACAAAGACTCAAGAAAATCACATAATAGACCAAATAGTTTCGAATCAAGCTAAGCAATTCAGTTGAAACAATAGGCAATAAGCAAATAAAGATGTTGTAAAATCGATGGGGAGAATATAAGCTCAGGGTATTTCTCAGGAAATCAATAAATGCTGCTAACCAATCAGTCATGATTCAGATTTAGCGCAGTTCTTGAACTCAAATCACTAAGTTATAATTAATCAACTGTCGTTGCGAGAATTATCTAAATCTAAACTTCAGAATCCCAAATATATTTGCAAATTCCTAAGAATAAATCAGCCTTAATATCGAGTTTGATATGTTCACAAATGAACTAAACCAAATCTATTTGCGAATAATTAATTTGCTCACCCTAGGTTATGTCAGATTACTCAATTGCACTGTCGTGCCTAATTGATTAACCTAAAATCTAAGTTCTAGGTGATCAGACCAGAATTAGCTTTGAGAACAACCTATGGTGAAGAACTAATTCATATTGTGAATCCTAACTAATTAATTACCAGCAATCAGAGAAAATCCCTATGAGAAAACCCTAAACCTAAGATGGATCTACTCAGACATAGAGAATGAAACAATCAACATAACTGAATATATCATTAAATTAAACAATAAGATAAGAGTGACAAGAGGGTTCACTTGTCTCCCTCACAAAGCTCTCTCTCCAAAAACCAAAGTAGAATAAAGCGTAGAATAAAACTTAGCCACAAAGGTGGCTGAAAAACCTAATTAATAGCTAAGACACGTTTTGGGCTTGGTTGTAAATAATAAAGTCTTCTGGGCTCGAAAACAGAGTCTCCAATCGCGATTGTGTCTGTCTGAAATCGGCATCGATCGATACCATAAGTGTATCGGTCGATGTTCGGCCTTCGATTCGGGTATCTCAGCTACACGATTTCTGCTTTGCTCCAAAAAGCTACATAATGTTCCAATATCTCCAATTGTGCTCCAAACGTGCTAAAACCTGAAAGACTCTAAAAGACTACGAAAACACTAGAAAGACTCTATAAAAAAGATTTATATCATGGCTAAAAAGAGGTAAAAACCATGATATATCAACTCCCCCAGACTTAGCCTTTGCTTGCCGTCAAGCAAACAGAAAGCTAAACAAGAGAAGAGGTTTGAAAAACACGGAGACTCACTTGTTCTTGAAACATTGTAATGACCCTTTTTCTTAGTGCTCCACATATCACGTAACCAGTTCCAAATCTAACCACCATGTACTTCTCCGTAGACATTCGCAGCTTCCCAGACTACACACATTATTTCATAGCATCGTCCAATAAAGCCCTAATCGCTATAATCAATACCAAGAACCTTCTAGATTATTTCCCATACAATATCATGACAAAAGAACCACCCAATTTTCACACTTTTTGGTATTGGTTCCTCTCCCAAAGACTTATTCCACATCATGTTCTCTTGCATATACATATTAAGGTTTGAGACGCGAGTACTGATGGTGTTTGCCACCAAATCTCCGGTTCTTTCCTCAAAATGTATCAAAGGTGTAAACGAATAATGGTATCACAGGAAATTTTCCTAACTTCGCTTTCAACCTTTGTGTGATCATTCCTTCTAAGTAGAATAATGGGATCGCTGGAAATTTTCCTAACCCTCTACTCAGAAGAAAATCATTTCATCTTTTCATGCTTTTATTTATAACAAGGGATAGGAATACCATTACTTTCTACACATGGGTTCCTTTGTCAGATATGAATGAGGAATAAAGCTCTGTGAACATCAACCAAAATCGATGAAGTGCAAAGGATTAGCTCAGGTTTGAATGGATTCTGCTAGAAACATGGGCGTTTTCTAGTTAACTGGTCAGCCTTTGGATTTTCCATTAGTCCGATGTAGAACTGATTCTGTAATAATGGTCACTTAGAAGCAAGGTCAAAACAATAGATTCAAGAAAAAGATCATAGTCTCCAACAGGTTTTGACTCCATAAAACGATTTTTGACTCAAAAACGACTGACTCTAAGAAAAACAAACACGCTGTCAGCAACTATCTCCCCCCAGACTTAAACAACACTGTCCCTAGTGTTATCTAGTCTAGAGGCGGTAAAAGAAATCAAAACAGCTGAGTGGAGATGTGAAAATCAGAGGACTTACCGGAATGGGGTTGCAGTGTCGACCGACACATAGCACTGGTATTGATCGATACCAGGCGTAGGTTGACACAAAAACTTCTTTTCATCGCGCAAGTGGTGTCGACCGATACCATTACTGGTATCGATCGATACACTCCGTTGTATCTGATTCACGCACAACACAAGACACCAAAACCAAAAACAAAAGAAATAAAAGAAATATGTACAGACTCGCCAGTGGGTTGCCTCCCACCAAGCGCTTGTTTTACGTCACAAGCTTGACTTTACGAACGATCAGGCGGTGGGTGCATCATCCAAAGGCACCATGTGTCCTATTGGAATCTCAACTTTTGCCCAATAGTGTTTCATCCTCTGTCCATTGACAGTGAATTCCTCGCCTGATGTACTTAGCAAGACAATTGCACCCTGTGTCTGACTTTTTTGATCGTGAAAGGACCTAACCAACGAGAATACAGTTTCCCAGGAAACAGTTGTAAACGAGAGTTATACAGAAGTACCTGGTCATTGGGTTCAAAGTGTCGAGAGAGGATCTTCTTGTCGTGATACGCCTTAGTCCTATCCTTGTACAACTTTGAATTCTCATAGGCATGGTGCCTAATCTCGTCCACCTCGTTCAGCCGGATCAATCGCCTCTCAGCAGCAGGCTTGATGTCGAAATTCATCATCTTTGTAGCCCAAGCTACCTTATGCTCTATCTCCACTGGAAGGTGACATGCTTTCCCATATAGCAAGTGAAATGGTGTAGTGCCCAACGGCGTCTTGAAAGCAGTCCTGTAGGCCCATTGCGCGTCATCCAACTTCGCAGACCAATCCTTCATAGTGGTACCCACTGTCTTCTCCAAAGTCTCCTTGATTTGCCTGTTAGAGACTTCAACCTGCCCACTAGTCTGAGGGTGATATGTAGTAGCCACACGATGATTCCCACCATGTTTCTTCAGCAACTTCTCAAAAACTTTGTTAATAAAGTGAGTTCCACCATCACTTATAACAATTCGAGGTACTCCAAATCGAGGGAAAATAATGGTCTTAAACAGCTTAAGAACCACTGAAGAGTCGTTGGTTTTGCTGGCAACCGCTTCCACCCACTTGGAAACATAGTCCATAGCAACCAAGATGTACTTGTTCCCATGTAATGAGGGAAAAGGACCCATGAAATCTATCCCCCAGCAATCGAAAACTTCAACCTCAAGGATAAAATTATGTGGCATCTCATGCCTCTTGCTTATATTCCCTCTCCTCTGACAGACATCACACTGTAAAATACACGCTTGAGCATCCCTGAACATGGTAGGCCACCAGAAGCCTGTTTGAAGAACCTTGGACATAGTCTTGAAAGTGGCAAAGTGTCTAGCATACTCATATCCATGACAATGAAAAAGAATCTCAGGCACCTCAGATTCTGCAATACACCTTCTATAGATACCATCTGAGCAGTGCTTGTATAGGTAAGGCTCATCCCAGAAGAAACGCCTCATCTCGCGCATAAACTTCTTCTTCTCATACTTCTTGAGATGCTTCGGTTCATAATCTGCAGCAAGGTAATTAGCTATATCAGCATACCATGGTCGATCGGGGCCAGAGACACCGGCTAGATACTCCTCAGACAAATCAATGTAGTCCATAGGCAAAACAGGTCCGAATGGCGACGGGTATTGATCGACACTAAGTGAGTATCGATCGATACTGAAGGTCTGCACTCGCAAAAATTGCAGATTTTCGGAACAAGCATCCTGAAGCTGAGTCTCAATGAAGTAGATACGCTACTCTGGTAAGAAGTCATCAATAGGCACATCTTCATCGATCTTTATTCGCGATAGGTGGTCAGCAACTCCATTCTCAACACCCTTCTTGTCTTTGATCTCAATATCGAACCCTTGGAGCAAAAGTACCCATCGGCAAAGACGAGGCTTGAGGTCCTTGTTCTTCAGCAAGTATTTGAGAGCAGCATGGTCGGTGTGAACAATAACCTTGCTCCCAATCAAGTAGGATCAAAATTTCTCAAAAGAGAAGACAACTGCAAGTAACTCCTTCTCAGTGGTGCTGTAATTTCGCTGACCATCATCCAACGTCCTGCTGGCATAATAAATAGCATGGAGCTTCTTGTCTTTCCTCTGACCCAACACAGCTCCAACAGCAAAATCACTCGCATCGCACATAACCTCAAAAGGTAAGCTCTAATAAGGTGGTTGGACAATAGGAGCACTCACCAATGCCTTCTAAATCTCCTCGAAGGCTACAAGGCAATCAGGTGTGAAATCAAATTTGACTTCCTTGCACAACAGGGTGGTGAATGGGAGTGCAAGCTTAGAGAAATCCATGATGAACCTCCTGTAAAACCCAACATGACCAAGGAAGCTTCGAATTTCAGAGGCAGACCGTGGCGGCTGAAGGCTTGTCATGACCTGAATTTTGGCTTTGTCAACTTCGATCCCTGCCTTGGAAACCATGTGCCCAAGAACGATGTCATCGTGTACCATGAAGTGGCACTTCTCCCAATTAAGAACCAAGTGCTTCTCCTCGCATCGCTGAAGCACCTTGTACAAGTTATCCAGACAATCCTTGAATGACGATCCATACACTGAAAAGTCATCCATGAACACCTCCATAAAATCCTCAGTCATGTCTGTGAAAATCGACATCATACATCTCTGAAAGGTCGATGGAGCCTTACATAATCCAAATGGCATTCTTCGGTAGGCGAATGTGCCATAAGGACTTGTAAAAATCGTCTTCCCTTGGTCCTCTGGATGTATAGGAATCTGGAAAAAACCTGAGTACCCATCGAGAAAACAATAGTATGGGTGACTCGCTAACCTCTCCAGCATCTGGTCGATGAATGGCAATGGGAAGTGATCCTTCCTTGTGGCCGCATTCAGCTTCCTGTAGTCAATACACATCTTGTGACCAGTGATTGTCCTTGTAGGGATCAGCTCATCCTTCTCGTTATTCACTACAATTATACCTCATTTCTTTGGCACAACGTGAACTGGACTAACCCAAGAACTATCTGAGATGGATAATCCCTGCTTCCAACAGCTTCATCACCTCCTTTCTGACCACTTCCTTCATGTTCGGATTCAGCCTCCTCTGACACTCAATCGAGGACTTTGACTCATCTTCTTGGTGAATCATGTGCATGCATAGATCTGGGGAGATACCTAAAATGTCATCAAGAGAATAGCCGAGAGCTTTGCGATATTTGCGCAGCTTGCTCAGCAGTAAGGTAATCTCCGCGTTGTTCAAGGAAACATTAACAATCACAGGGTATGTGGAATTAGGACCAAGAAAAACATACCTCAATTCGGCTGGAAGTGGCTTGAGTTCGATCTTAGGAGCTTTCTCCTCATTCCAATCACCAAGTTCACCAGCCTTCTTAGGAGTTTCGGCCAACTCCTCTATCGCACACGCCTGGTATCGATCAATACAGTGGGTATCAATCGATATTGCATCAGTCGAATCGAGCATCTTGGCGTACCCAGCCGCATCATCACTTAGAAAGTTATCTGAGTCAACGGAGCACACCAATGGTCTCTCCAGTGGATCCTCAGGGTGCATCTCCAAGAAATACTCCTCAGCTATGTCGCTGAAGGTATCCACAAAGAAAGTCTGCCCATCGATGGTTGGTCTCTTCATCATCTTCTCCATGTTGAACGACATAACCAAGTCACCGATGTTGAGAGCTATATGTCCATTCTTACAATCAATCAAAGCTCCATCAGTTGCAAGGAATGGTCTGCCCAGAATAAGAGGATCCTTAGGCTCAGTATCGTACTCCAGGACGATGAAATCTGTTGGGATCAAGCAATTCCCAATCTTGATTGGGATATTTTCGAGTAGTCCCTCTGGAAGTCGCACTGAGCGATCAGCAAGTACCAGCGAAATCTTTGTTGATTGGAAATCTGTCATCCCCATTCGTTTAGCAACTGAGTGTGGCATGAGATTCACACTCGACCCAATATCGCAGAGAGAACGCTCGAATCTTTCTGTGAAAATAGTGCAGTCCAAAATAAGGCTCCCTGGGTCTGGTAGCTTCTTTGGGATCGTGTTGAGTAGAATTGCGCTGCACTCAGCTGTAATCATCATGACACCATCCTCAAGGTTCACGTTGCTTGACACCATCTTCTTCACATATCTCCTGAAAGCTGGAGAAGTCTTAATAACATCGACAAAGGGAAGCTCAACGACCAACTTGTCTAGTATAGCCTTGCATCTGGAATCCTCCACATCCTTCTTCGACTTGGCAGAGTGTAGGGTACATTGGGTTTGTAAACTCTTTCCTCGACAACCTTAGGTTCCTTCTCTATCTGTGTCTCAGTATCGACCGATACATGAGGGGTATCGATCGATACATGGGATTTTGGATTCTCTCGAGTAGGTGTCTGAACTGGTATCGGTTGACACTGGTTGGTGTCGGTAGATACATGGGGATTTTCAGAATCCCAGTCACCATCTTCAGCAAGATCGACGAAATTCTCTGCAATTGGGCTGTTCTTTACTTCTGTAATCACCTCTTTTCCACTCCTCAAGGTGATGGCATTGATGTGTGCCCTTGGATTTTCAGTTTTCCCTGGAAAAAATCCTTCCTGCCTTTTCACAGCTGCTGCAGTCTAAGCAACCTGAGTTTCCAGCTTCTTCTGAAAAAGATTGAGAGCTTCAATTTTTCCATTCAAATCAGTGTACAAAGAGTCAATCTTCTCATTGAAATCCACTTGCAACTTTTGCTGTACCTGAAGAATCTGGTCCAACATGGATTCCATCTTACTCTCTGAGGACTTGGGAGAGATAGGTTGGTACGACGAATTCCCATAATTGCGAGTGAAATCGATGCTCTGGAGTGGTTTCTGAGCAAATTGATTTGCACCAAACCCATATTGGTTTCCCTCGAAATTGTATCCACCTCGCTGAGTATTGTTGTTGTACCCAAATCGCTGAACCTGAAAACCAAAACCACCAACGTAGTTAACATCTTCCACTTCATATTCTTCCACGTTCTCGACCTCATCAGCAAAGTGTACTGTTTTCTTCGTCTTCCCCATCAGAAGATTGTGCACAGAATCCAGCTTGGCTTGAACCTCAGCAATCTGTGATATATCATGGTTTTTACCCCTTTTTAGCCATGATATAAGTCCTTTTTTATAGAGTCTTTCTACTATTTTGTAGTGTTTTAGAGTCTTTTACAGGTTTTAGCACGTTTGGACCTTTCTAGTGCATTTTGGAGCAAAGCAGAAACTCGTGTAGCTGAGTACCCGATTTGAAGCCTCAGTATCGATCGATACTGATTAGTATCGGTCGATACTCACTGCAGCAAGACACGAGTCGCGACTTTAAATGAAGACCTGAAGAATTGCAGAATTGCCCCATAAGTCTTTAATTATTACAATAAGCCCCAGAACGTGTTTTAGCATTATAATTAGGTTTTTCAGCCACTTTTGTTGGCTACGCTTTATTTACTTGGATTTGGAGAGAGAGCTTTGTGAGGGAGACAAGGCTGAAACTCTGTTCTCCCGAGAGAAGATTTTGAACCCTCTTGTTACTCTTTTCTTATTGTTTAATTTTATAATCTATTCAGTTATATTGATTGGTTCATTCTCCATGTCTGAGTAGATCCATCTTAGGTTTAGGGTTTTGTCATAGAGATTTCTCTGATTGCTGGTAATTGATAAGTTAGGATTCACCATCTGAATTAGTTCTTCACCATATAGGTTGTTCTCAAAACTAATTCTGGATTGATCACCTAGAACTTAGATCTTAGGTTAATCAATTAGGCACGACAGTGCAATTGAGAAATCTGACAGAACCTAGGGTGAGCAAATTGATTATTCGCAAAGAGATTTGGTTTACTTGATTTGTGAACATATCAAACTCGGTATTAAAGCTGATTCATTCTTAGGAATTTGCAAAGAGATTTGGGATTCTGAAGTTTAGATTTAGATAATTTTCGCAACGACAGTTGGTTAATTATAGCTTAGTGATTTGAGTTCAAGAACCGCGCTAAATCTGAATCCTGACTGATTGGTTATTTGCATTCATTGATTTTCTGAGAAATACCCTAGGCCTATATTCTCTCCATCGATTTTACAACTCTTTTACTGTTTATTGCCTTTTGTTTCATCTGAATTGCTTATCTTGATTCGATACTATTTGGTCTATTGTGTGATTTTCTTGAGTCTTTATTGATGCGTCCCTGCTTGATCAACTCCGGAGGAAGGCTGATGAAAGCGAGCCTGCAACAAGCTGGTTGCGATGGGGATGAATTTCGGTGATGATGAAGGATTGATGCAGGTGATTGGCGATGAATAAGGAGTTTGCTGGGATGATTTTCGTGGATAGATTGTAAGTGATTAAGTGGAAGAACAGATAGTAGAGTTTCTGGATCACACAGGTGTTTAGAAACTCGAATTCAGAGAACGTATTCTTAGAATCAGATTGAGAGAAGAAAACAGGAATTGCTTTTGCTTGATGTTCTTCGCTAAAAAAAAACAAAGGAGGCGTGATTGGGTTTTATAAATCAACCCAATCTCGACAAAGCCCTAAACTACAGAGCGTCTGAAATAAAACAACAAGGCGTCTAAAATTTAAATAAAACAGCGAGGCGTCCCAACCATAAGGTTCCTAATCGGTGCACCTCTAAACAACTAAATACTAAGTCAGTGTGACTTGTACATTATTATCCATTGGTCATAACTCCTAAGTAACTCGCCGTAGTGAATCATCTGCCTCATTAAAAACCATGCTGATAAAACCCTGTGGGATAAAACCCAACATGGAAAAGAGTACAGACTCCTCACCTAAGTTACTTAGTCTTCATGACCGGGTGTAGTCTTCAAGGTGGAAATGTTGAAGACTTGAATCCTTGGCAGAGTGAGTGAGTGAGCTAAGAGTGAATGAGCTTCCTTTGCCATCTCCTTAGCTTTGGATCGAGTGATCACTCCAACTGGTTCCTGCTCCTTGTCTGCTTCTGCTTCCTCAGCTTCCTTGCTTTCCATGATCATATCATCCCCTCCCTCTTGAAAAGGATTTGTCCTCAAATCGAAATCTGCAAGATAAGGAAGTAAGTCAGAAACATTGAACGAAGGAGATACGTTATACTTACCTTGGAGATCGATCTGATAGGCATTGTTGTTGATCCTCTTGACGACTTCAAAGGGTCCATCAACTCGCGGCATTAGTTTGCTCTTTCTCTCTTCTGGAAATCTGTCCTTGCGTAGATGAATCCACACCAAGTCGCCTTCTTCAAATACCATCTCCTTCCTGCCCTTGTTTGCTTGTTTCTCATACTGCTTAGTCTTCTTCTCTATATTCTCCTTGGCTTTCGCGTGTATCTCCCTGACCTGTGCAGCCTTTGCTGTACCATCTAAACTACATTGAACACTTAGAGGCAAAGAGATCAAGTCTAGAGGTGATTGAGGGTTAAAACCATAGACAATTTCAAAAGGAGAGAATAGAGTTGCAGAGTGCTTAGCGTGATTATAAGCAAACTCTACGTGTGGTAAGCAGGCTTCCCATGACTTGATGTTATCTTTCACCAATGCCCTGAGGAGTGTAGACAACGTCCTATTCACCACCTCTGTTTGGCCATCAGTCTGAGGATGACAAGTAGTGGAAAAGGCCAGCTTAGTCCCTAGCTTTGCCCATAACGTTCTCCAGAAGTGTCCTAGAAACTTGGTGTCTCGGTCTGACACTATCTCTTGAGGTATGCCGTGCAGACGTACTATCTCCCTGAAAAACAAATTAGCTACACTAACAGCATCATCTGTCTTGTGACTAGCAATGAAGTGAGCCATCTTGCTAAACCTGTCAACAACTACAAAAATCGAATCTCTACCATTTCTGGTTCGAGGAAAGCCAAGCACAAAGTCCATAGAAATATGAGTCCAAGGTTGAGAAGGAATAGGTAGAGGGGTATACAAACCGTGAGGTTGTACTTTACTCTTTGCCATCTTGCAAACAGCACACCTAGAACAAACCTTCTCGACGTCTGACTTCATGTTAGGCCAATAGAAACGATCCTGCAGTGCAAGTAGAGTCTTTGATATACCGAAATGTCCAGCTAGTCCACCACTATGAGCTTCTCGAACTAGCAGCTCTCTGATTGACCCTCGTGGTATGCACAGCCTGTTGTTATAGAACAAGTATCCATCCTGTCTAAAGTATTTCTCAAAAGCAAACTTATGGCATTTGCCATAGTTCTCAGCAAAATCAAGGTCAGTTTCGTACAGAGCTATTATATGCTCAAATCCATCAATTTTCGAAGACAAAGTAGAGACAAGAGTGTACCTTCTGGATAATGCATCTGCAACTACATTATCCTTACCTTTCTTATACTTAACAATGTATGGGAATGTCTCAATGAACTCCATCCACCTGGCATGTCTCTTGTTGAGCTTCTGCTGTCCTTTGAGGTACTTCAGAGACTCATGGTCTGTGTGAATGACGAATTCTTTGGGCCACAGGTAGTGCTGCCACGTTTGAAGAGCTCGAACCAATGCATAGAGCTCCTTGTCGTATGTAGGATAGTTGAGGGTTGATCCTCCCAGCTTCTCACTGAAGTAAGCCACCGGTTTCCTGTCCTGCATCAACACAGCGCCAATACCAATTCCAGATGCATCACATTCTACTTCAAACGTTTTCAAAAAATCTGGAAGTACTAAGAGAGGTGAATTGATAAGCTTCTCTTTAAGGGCTGTAAAAGCCTGCTCTTGTGCGTCTCCCCACTTGAATCCCACTTCTTTCTTGATAACTTCCGTCAATGGTGCAGCTATGGAGCTGAAGTTGCGAACAAAACGTCTGTAGAATCCTGCTAAGCCATGAAAACTTCGGACCTCTCCCACACTCTTAGGAGTCGGCCATTCCTTGATAGCTTTGATCTTTTCTTCATCTACTTTAACTCCTTCTGCACTTACTACAAAGCCTAAAAAGACAACTTCATTAGTGCAGAAAGAACATTTCGAGAAGTTAGCAAAGAGAGATTGAGAGCGAAGAACATCTAGAACCGATCTGATGTGGTTTAGATGTTCCTCCAAACCTTTACTGTATATGAGTATATCGTCGAAATAGACCACTACGAACACGCCAATGAAGGGTCTCAAGGCGTGATTCATCAGCCTCATGAAGGTGCTAGGAGCGTTGGTAAGACCAAACGGCATAACCAGCCATTCGTATAGCCCCTGTTTGGTCTTGAATGCTGTTTTCCACTCGTCTCCCTCCTTCATTCTGATCTGGTGATACCCACTCTTTAAGTCAATTTTGGAGAAGATTGTTGACCCACACAGTTCGTCCAGCATGTCATCTAGTCTTGGAATTGGATGCCTATACTTCACCGTTATGTTGTTGATAGCTCGGCAGTCCACACACATCCTCCAAGTCCCGTCTTTTTTTGGAACTAGCAGAACAGGTACTGCACAAGGACTCAAACTCTCTCGGATATGTCCTTTGCTCATCAACTCTTCCACTTGTTTCTGCAGCTCCTTGGTCTCTACTGGATTAGTTCGATATGCTGGTCTGTTAGGCAGGGCAGAACCTGGTACAAAATCGATCTGATGCTCTATTCCTCGAATTGGAGGTAAGCCTGGTGGGATCTCTTCTGGAAAAACATCCATGTATTCCTGCAAAATCTCTGTCATAGCACTAGGAAGCTCCTGTGATTGGTTAGTACTAACAAGGATGTCCTTGTACACAAACATAAAAGTAGTTAATTCAGGATCGAAAAGTTTAGAGAATTCACTGTGGTTGATGTAGAGGCTGTTCGACACCTTCTCCTTATCCTGGCGACTCATATGCAGCTGGTCCTTGTAGATTTCACTCGGTGTTAGAGGCAGGAGAGTGACTTTGCGCCCCTTGAACTCAAAGGACTGCTTATTGGTGTAGCCATCATGCAGAACTCTTCTGTCGAATTGCCAAGGTCTGCCCAGGAGAACATGACTAGACTTCATTGGGATTACATCAAACAGCAACTCATCTTCATACTTCCCAATTGCTAGCTTGACTAACACTTGCTGTGAGACAGTTAAAGCGCCCTTGTTGTTCAACCATTGTAGCTGATATGGCCTAGGATGTGGCGTAGTCTTCAGATTGAGTTTCTGTACCATCTCTTCACTAGCAGCATTGGTGCAACTTCCTCCATCTACAATCAAGGTACAGACTTTGTCTTGAACTACACATCTAGTATGAAAAAGGTTCTCACGCTGCTCTCTGTCGTCTGGGTGAACCTGAACACTTAGTGTTCTGCGTGCGACTAGCATTTCCCCAACTGCTGCTGGTTCTTCTTCTTCTTCTTCTACTGATTCAGTGTCTGTCTCGCCTTCTGAACTATCTTGAGGGACAATCTGTCCTCCTTCTTGCAGCAGGAACATCTTCTTGTTAGGACAGTCTCTAGAGTAATGCCCCATGCCTTGGCACTTAAAACACCTTATATGGCTTGTTGATGCGCCATTTCTGGGTTTAAAATCGGCCCTGGCTTCTTCTTTAACAGCAGGTGTTGCTGGCTTAGTGTCTCTGGTGTATGCAGGTTTGCTGAGTTCTCTAGGCTTTGGGATGTTAGGAGTGAATGTTGTTCTCCCAATCCTTCTCTTAATCTGCGATTCAATCAATTCTGCCTTATGCACCAGTTCTTGTAAATCTCCATAACTCTGCAGTTCCACCTTGTCTTGAATCTCTCTGTTTAATCCTCCAAGGAACCGTGACAATACCATGTCGTCACTCTCATTCAGGTCAGCCCTGATCATCAACGTTTCCAGCTCCTGGAAGTAGTCTCTAACTGATTTTGGCCCCTGGTTGAGTCGTCTAAGCTTGTGTAGGAGCTCTCTTTGATAGTATGCAGGCACGAATCTCTTTCTCATTTGCATGACTAGTTGAGTCCAGGTAGTAACCGGAGGCTCTCTGTTTCGTTGCCTAGTAATTCCCAGCTGTTCCCACCACAAGAGAGCGTAGCCACTGAATTCAGAGACAGCTATCTTCACTTTGTTAAGCTCATATGTGCCTTGAACCGAAAAATTCGATTCCATCTTCCTTTCCCAATCAAGATAAATTTCTGGGTCGTTGGTGCCATAGAAGGAAGGGTATTGAACCTTGATATGGTTTAGCTGCTGTCTTAGAGGATCATAATCTCTGCCATTACCTCTATTCTCATCTCTTCTTCTCACGGTTTCTAGGCTATGATCAGAAGCTTCTTCCTCTTCAGAGTATTCTGGCTCGGTTTCCCTAAAGACTCTGTGCCCAGCTATGTACTCTCCCGTACGATATCTTGGTGCTGGATGTGCTTCAGTTCTGTCATCACCTCGTTTTCTAGACCGAGTATCCCTGTTCCCAAGTTGACTTTGGTGAGTCTTGGCTTTAGGTCTGGTATCACGTGTAGGTCCTTGAGAAGAGGCCCCAATGTGTCCTTTGCCCCTAGTGATGCGTATAGCCTCTGAGGGAGTTGGTGTAACTGACGACTCATCTCCACTTGCACTCTGTTCCTTGAGTATACCACTAATCTGAGCTTCAAACTTCGCATTAAGCTGTTCAATCTGTTGAGTGAGTTGTGTTGTCACAGCCTGGTTTGATTCTCTGATTTGTTCTGCCATAGCTTTGTTCAGGGCTGCCATGGTCTCAGCTGAAAGCTCCATGGTACCTGAGACACAAACAACAACTCGCAGTAATCTGATCTTAAATGAAACCACAAGCAGGATATCAATTAGTGCAGGTATAGTTAAACACTAGCAATAATCGAATGCTGCAGGTATATTTAAATGCTAACAATAATCGAATGCTGCAGGTAACTAGATGCAACAGAGACTATTGATATGCACTTAATCTTGATGCAATACTAATCCTAGACTCGGGATAGAACAGCTAACTAGTCCTAGAAAAAAAGAAAAAAAAACGAAATCGCACAACCCTAAGATCACAAGGAACGATGAACCCTAGAACACAACCGATCCTACGCTACGCGACTTAGGTCTAGGTTCGCGGTAATTCAGAAACAGCAACAAGCTAATACCGATCACTAACAACCTAGAATGACAACCAACACAGGCTCTAGGATTAACACCAACACTCGACAGCCCTAATGATCTAGGTAGATCGCGACTACAACCCTATAACCGGTTGATTCGCGAGTGCAGCCTAGGTATGATGCGAATGGGAAAACAGAGACCTATCAACCTAAGATGATAACTCGACTAGATAGATATGATTAACACAAAGATCGACAAGCCCTAGGTCCTAAACTAATTCGTGACAACAAGCCCGAGAGTTCTAGACAATCGCGACTATCCCTAGGTCTAGAACTAAGCAAATCGCGACAACAAGAGATTTAGGGTTAGGGATTTTCTCAGCCTTTGGTCCAGAGCAAGCTCTGATACCACTTGATGCGTCCCTGCTTGATCAACTCCGGAGGAAGGCTGATGAAAGCGAGCCTGCAACAAGCTGGTTGCGATGGGGATGAATTTCGGTGATGATGAAGGATTGATGCAGGTGATTGGCGATGAATAAGGAGTTTGCTGGGATGATTTTCGTGGATAGATTATAAGTGATTAAGTGAAAGAACAGATAGTAGAGTTTCTGGATCACACAGGTGTTTAGAAACTCGAATTCAGAGAACGTATTCTTAGAATCAGATTGAGAGAAGAAAACAGGAATTGCTTTTGCTTGATGTTCTTCGCTAAAAAAAACAAAGGAGGCGTGATTGGGTTTTATAAATCAACCCAATCTCGACAAAGCCCTAAACTACAGAGCGTCTGAAATAAAACAACAAGGCGTCTAAAATTTAAATAAAACAGCGAGGCGTCCCAACCATAAGGTTCCTAATCGGTGCACCTCTAAACAACTAAATACTAAGTCAGTGTGACTTGTACATTATTATCCATTGGTCATAACTCCTAAGTAACTCGCCGTAGTGAATCATCTGCCTCATTAAAAACCATGCTGATAAAACCCTGTGGGATAAAACCCAACATGGAAAAGAGTACAGACTCCTCACCTAAGTTACTTAGTCTTCATGACCGGGTGTAGTCTTCAAGGTGGAAATGTTGAAGACTTGAATCCTTGGCAGAGTGAGTGAGTGAGCTAAGAGTGAATGAGCTTCCTTTGCCATCTCCTTAGCTTTGGATCGAGTGATCACTCCAACTGGTTCCTGCTCCTTGTCTGCTTCTGCTTCCTCAGCTTCCTTGCTTTCCATGATCATATCATTTATGTTCGACCCCTACTCTACAACAACTGCTTTAGTACTTTTAGGGTATTAATTTGAGCATATCAAATTTGGCGCCGTTGCCGGGGACTCTAAATATCGCCATTAGATTTTAGCTATCGAGTTTCGACTAAGCTCGTCGGTATCGATCGATACTAGTCAGTGTCGGTCGATACTCGTTGTTTTCTTTTGTTGATATCGATCGACACCACCCAGTGTCGGTCGATACTCATCGTGATTTTTGGTTACTTACGTGTCTTGCCTAGTGTTTTTCAAGTGTATGCCAACTCGCGAAACCAGGAGGAACAAGAGCACTCAGCTAATTGATCTTTCCAATAAGGAGCTAGCAAATTTGGAACGTGCAAACAGGAAAGCAAAGAAGTCAGCAGAGATGAACAATCCAGTGGTATTGATTCGTGATGAAGCTGGAGCTTTAAGAGACCAAGAGGTTCAATTGTGCAATGAGAGAGGGCAGCAACTTGATGAAGCTGGAAATGTCGTTGTCCCTGCAGCTGTTGCGAATGCTGGGAATGATGCGGTTGATCATGGTAGAACACTCGGTGAGCACAACAGACCTGATCAGTTCTATGCCAATCGAGCTGCGATTCACATTCCAACTTTTCAGAGGAATGACTTTGAGCTGAAACCTGTGTACTACGCTCTTGTGAGTCAGCATCCTTTCCATGGTCTATCTCATGAACACCCCATGGATCATATCGAAAGGTTCGAGGATTTGGTCACTGGTATGAAGTACAATGGAGTGCCCAATGAGTTCCTCTTCTGCAAGCTTTTCCCATACTCTCTTAGTGGGGATGCAGCTTATTGGCTGAAGCAGTTGTCTCCTGGTTCGCTGACTACATGGGATGAGACGAAGAATGCGTTCCTGAATAATTTTTATGATGATGCGAGATCCGAAGAGCTCAGGAACATGATTTCTCAATTTTCTCAGGGTCCGACAAAGGCACTCAAGGCTGCTTGGATTCGTATCAGGTCATATCAGAGAGATTTGATACACGTGTTTTCAATCACATCAATTACCCTAATGTGAACACTACCGCAATCATAACGGTATGTCGTTGTTGTACTTAGGGATCGAATCCACAGGGAAATAAGAACATCACAATAAGAATACAAGAAACTAATCAAGCTAAGCTAAACGTTTTTGTTGGCTTTTGTCTAACGAACTAATTACGGTAAAACTAAAAGTAAAGAGAAGAAACAGATAATGAGAAAAATACAGAACACTTGTAATGATCAAAGCTAAATTTAGAGACACAAATTCAAGAACGACAAGATACTAAACACGATTTAACTCAAGAAGACGAAGATATGGATCGTAGGATATGGCATGCGATTTCGAGTATTCGATGATTTTCTAATGATGTTTCTAATCACTCATTGAGCTTATTCTATGGCAAGGAACACTTTCAAATAGCTTAACTCACTCTCATGATGCTAAACCCATTATCGATAATTCAAATTAGCTAATCTCTCAATTGCAACCGATTTATCGACAAGCATAAAACTCAAGTCCTTTTAAGCCAATTAATGATTCTTAGTCATGACTCTCGCCTTGCTAAGCATCAAAAACATAAATAGAAATCTTCTAGACAGTTACTAAACCTCTCTCAAGTGTAATCTGTCCATGTTCTAGAAATTGAGTAGCTAGTTCAATCCTAGCTTTAAGACCACTTCTAGTCATGAGAACCTTTGTAGTTTCATCCTAAACATCAAAAGATCATCATCTATTCCTCTAAATCAACCAATCCCACAATCCATAAATGAACTACTCACACATGGTCAAAACAGAAAACGAAACCGAACA
Source organism: Eutrema japonicum (assembly GCA_030161315.1). Taxonomy (NCBI): domain Eukaryota; kingdom Viridiplantae; phylum Streptophyta; class Magnoliopsida; order Brassicales; family Brassicaceae; genus Eutrema; species Eutrema japonicum. The sequence goes on from BSQW01000013.1 coordinate 40,412,781, forward strand.
AAAGCAAGACATAGCAAAAATAAGAAGATTGATGGAAAGAGTTTAAGAAAATCTTCACTAGCTTGTTGTAGATCTTGAATCTTTCATACAAAAACAAGAGAGAAGAGAAGAGAAGTAGGTGGCTTAGAACACTAAAAAGAAGCAGAGAGTCTATATTTTCGTGCCTAGAGTTCCTCAAAAAAAGAAGAAATGTTGACAATTATATTACATAAGTGGTTGGTTCCCAAAATCATGCTGAAAATCCGGATGCATGTCGATCGGTTATGGCGATCGGTTATGACCGATCGCCTGAAGCAATCTTGATCGGTTTCAGCGATCGGTTTGTAACCGATCGCCTGTGTATTTTTCCGGTTCTCACGTTCCTTCTTCAATCTTTGCGGTTTCCTTCCGTCCGCGCTCATCCAAATCAGTCCCGAACACCTGAGAAAGGCTATAACAAGCCAAAAAGAACACAAAAACAACCTAGGACATCCTAAATGCAATGCGACTCGATTTGGACCTAAATGCGACGTAAATGTTATGAAAACAACATGAAACACAAAGAAAACATAGGAAAATACGGGACTCAAGATGGTAAAATACAGGGTTATCAAGATTGTTCGCACCATGGGTTCACTCAGGTTCAGTTGCTGGGTATTTTCTTCGGAGGGATTGATTGGAGGTATCAGATGGCCTTAGATGCTGCGAGTAATGGAAATTTCAACACCGGGTATCCTGACGATGCTTATGTACTGATTGAGAACTTGGCGTCTAGCAATAGCACCAAGAATGCTGATTTCGAGCGGAAGAAGCAGGCTGGAGGTATGGATGGTTTGCAGATTACGGAAGTTCAGGCCAAGCTGGATTTAATGCACAATCTCTTGATGGGAAAGACGATAAAAGCTGTTCATTTTGCTGATAAGGTTGAGAACTTCAATAAGGATAAAGTGGAAGGTGTTAACTACATTGGTGGTTCTGGTTTTCAAGGTCAGAGAAATCAATACACCCAGAAGAACAACCAAAACTTCACCAACAATGCTCAGCAAGGAGAATACACCCGCACCTATGGGAATTTTTCTTATGAACCTCTACCAGCTAAAACCCCAGAGAGCAAGGTTGAGTCTATGCTTGAACAAATTCTTCAGGGAAAGCAGAAGATGACAGTGGACTTCAATGGGAAGATGGATGCCATGTACACATATCTGAATGGAAAAATCGAGGCTTCTAGCACTCATCAGAAGATGCTGGACACTCAAGTAGCTCAGACTGCAGCAGCTGTCAAGGGAAAGATGGTTCATTCACAGAATGAATACGTCAATGTAATCACCTTAGGAAGTGCTAAAGAGGTCACTGCAGTGATAGAAAAGGGTTTGAATGCAGGAAATTTCTATGATCCAGTAGAAGATGACGACGAGGATTCGGAAAATCCCAGGGTATCGACTGACACCACCGAGTATCGATCGACACCAGTCCAAATACTTTCTCGAGACGTGTCAAAACCCTATGTATCGATCGATACCCTTCCTGTGTCGATCGATACCCACCCTGAAGTCGATAAGACACCTGATTTGACTGAGGAACGTGTTAACAAGCCTAAGATGTCACTTGCTGATCTACTTAGACATCTCAGGGACCCCATTACTGCAAAGAAGTTGCTCGATTTTGAGAAGATGGTAAGGAGAATTCCCCATACGATGTCTTTTGAAGAAGCTTTGGAATACCGCCCTTTGCTTAGCCACTTCCGAGATTGCAGAGAAAATGAGGAAGAGATTAAGGCACTCTTCATGAAGGCCAGAAGTACACCACCTCCACTGAACCAGCTGACTAAGAGGGAAGACCCAGGAATATTCTCAGTTCCATGCTCTATCTCTGGAGTTGAATTCAAAGAGTCTCTCGTTGACTCGGGGGCTAGCGTCAATGTCATGTCAAGGGCAATTGCAGAGAGATTGGGAGCTGATATTCGATCTCCCAAGACATCTATCACATTCGCGAACTGTTCCACCTCACTTCCATATGGTACAATCCCTGATTTGCTAGTTAACGTAGGAGATTGCATGGTTCCTACTGATTTTGAGGTTGTGGAGATTAGTGCAAGATCTAGTACGCAGTTGATTCTTGGAAGACCGTTCATGGCTACGGTTGGTGCCATTATAGATACATCAAACAAGAGAATCTCGTTCTCGTACATTGACAAGGAGGTGTACTACAAAGCCATTCCTACTAGAGAAACTCCCACACATATCTCTTGCATCACCATTGTTACATGAGAGACGTTGGTAGTTGATCTTTTGGAAGAGCCTCCTGACGAGCCAACTGTCATAGACCTTCTAGATAGTCCTTCTGTCATCACCAAGAAAGACGTCAAAACATCTAAGAAAAGAAGAAGGTGAAGAGCAAATGAGTGAAGGGTGCTGCTTCTATGACTTTAATCCCTCAGAAGTGTGATGGGGATTCGATTGAATACAAGGTGAAGTGCAAAGGAACCTCAAAACCATTCTCTAAGGCTAGAGTCATTCTTACTTCGGAGCTGAAAGAGAAAGGAAAGAAGGTTGTGGAGAGCATGTTGAGTAGAACTCTGAATCTCCAAGTATCTAGCTGTAGAACTTCCATGGGAGTGAGTTCTCAACCTCGCTCTGACTAAATCACCTGAGCAAAGTCAAGCTAATGACTATAAACAAGCGCTTAGTGGGAGGCAACCAGCTGGTGAGTCTGTATATATTTCTTTTATTTCTTTTAATTTTTGGTTTTGTGTCTTGTGTTTTTGACTGAACCAGGAGAAACAGACGTTGCATCGGCCAAATCACCTTGGTATCGATCGATACACCTATGTATCGATCGATACCCCACGCGCAGGAAAGTTCTGTGTCGATGAAAAGAGGTACATGTGTCGACCAAAGCCTGCTATTGATCGATACCAGTGATGTGTGTCGGTCGACACTCACACCCCAATCCGGTAACTTCTTTGATTTTCACGCCTACACTCAGTTCTTTGTGTTTCTTTTACCGACTCTAGGCTAGATAACACTGGGGACAGTGTTGTTTAAGTCTGGGGGAGGCGTCTGCTGACATTGTGTTTGTTTTTCTTAGAGTCAATCGTTTTTGAGTCAAAAATCGTTTTATTGAGTCAAAACCTGTTGGAGATTATGATCATGTGCTTGAATCTATTGATCTGATTTTGCTTTTGAGTGACCATTGTTACAGAATCAGTTCTAGATCGGATTAATGAAAAATCCAAAGGTTGACCAGTTACTAGAAGGCACCCATGTTTCCAGCAGAGTCCATTAAAGCCTGAGCTAATTTTTGCACTTCATCGATGTGATTGATGTCCGTAGAGCTTGATTCCTCATTCATATCTGACAAAGGAACCCATGTGTGGAAAGAAATGGTATTCCTCTCCCTTGTTATAAGTAAAAGCATGAAAAGATGAAATGATTTTCTTCTGAGTAGAGGGCTAGGAAAATTTCCAGCAATCCCATTAGTCTACTTGAGAGGGAATGATCACACAAAGGTTGAAAGCGAGGTTAGGAAAATTTCCAGTGATACCGCTATTCGCATACACCTTTGATACATAGAGAGGGAAGAACCGGGTATTTGGTGGCAAACACCATCAATACTCGCGTCTCAAACCTTAATATGTGTATGCAAGAAAACATGATGTGAAATAAGTCTGGGGGAGAAAAAGCAATACCAAAAAGTGTGTAAATTGGGTGGTTCTTTTGTCATGATATTGTATGGTAAAGAATCTAGAAGGTTCTTGAACATTGGTTGCAGCGATGAAACTGGCGATGAGGGCTTTATTTGAACAATGCTGCGAGATAATGTGTGGAGTCTGGGAAAGCTGCGAATGTCTACGGAGAAGTACATGGTGGTTAGATTTGGAGCTGGTTAGGTAACATATGAATGCTTGGAAAAAGGATCTTTGCGATGGTTCATGAACAGGTGAGTCTCCGTGTTTTCAAACCTCTTTCTCTAGTTTAGCTTTTTGTTTTGCTTGAGGGCAAGCAAAGGCTAAGTCTGAGGGAGTTGAGATATCATGGTTTTTACCCTTTTTTGCCATGATATAAGTCATTTTTATAGATTCTTTCTAATATTTTGTAGTGTTTTAGAGTATTTTACAGGTTTTAGCACGTTTGGAGCTTTCTGGAGCATTTTGGAGCAAAGCAGAAGCTCGTGTAGCTGAGTACCCGATTTGAAGCCTCAGTATCGATCGATACTGATTAGTATCGGTCGATACTCACTGCAGCAAGACACGAGTCACGACTTTAAATGAAGAGTTGAAGAATTGCATAATTGCCCCAGAAGTCTTTAATTATTAAAATAAGCCCCAGAACGTGTTTTAACATTATAATTAGGTTTTTCAGCCACTTTTGTTGGCTACGCTTTATTTACTTGGATTTGGAGAGAGAGCTTTGTGAAGGAAACAAGTCTGAAACTCTGTTCGTCCGAGAGAAGATTTCGAACAATCTTGTTACTCTTTTCTTATTGTTTAATTTTACGATCTATTCAATTATGTTGATTGGTTCATTCTCTATGTCTGAGTAGATCCATCTTAGGTTTAGGGTTTTCTCATATGGATTTCTCGGATTGCTAGTAATTGATAAGTTAGGATTCACCATCTTAATTAGTTCTTTACCATAGGTTGTTCTCAAAGCTAATTCTGGATTGATCACCTAGAACTTAGATCTTAGGTCAATCAATTAGGCACGACAATGCAATTGAGAAATCTGACAGAACCTAGGGTGAGAAATCTGACATAACCTAGGGTGAGCAAATTGAGAAATACCCTAGGCCTATATTCTCTCCATCGATTTTACAACTCGTTTACTGTTTATTGCCTTTTGTTTCATCTGAATTGCTTTTCTTGATTCAATACTATTTGGTGTATTGTGTGATTTTCTTGAGTCTTTGTGTTCGACCCCTACTTTACTACAACAACTGCTTTAGTACTTTTAGGTTATTAATTTGAGCATATCAATATGCGATCCATCCATTCCTCCAGACTGCTTCCTTCGCTCAAAGTCAGCATTCTTGGTGCTATTACTAGACGCCAAGTTCTCAATCAGCACAAAAGCATCGTCTGGATACCTGGTGTTGAAATTCCCATTGCTTGCAGCATCCAAAGCCATATGGTATCTCCAATCAATCCCTCTGAATAAGATACCAAGCAACTGAACGTTAGTGAACCCATGATGTGGACAATCCCTCTGATATGATCTGAATCTGGTCCAAGCAGCTTTAAACGCTTCAGTTGCTCCCTGAGAAAACTGGGAGATCTTATTCCTGAGCTCCTCGTATCTGGCATCATCATAGAAATTGTTCAGGAAGGCATTCTTTGTCTCTTCCCAAGTATTTGATGCAAGTGACCTGATATGATCATGGACGTGACGGCTTCGGATAAGGTTCAAGAAGACGCAATGGTCATTCCCGAAGGACCTATCACACGGTCTAAGGCACGAAAGCTAGCGGGAGCGGTGCAGAGCTTACATACGGATTCAAGGATCGAGGAGGATCAACTTACGCAACCCATCCTCACCTCATTATCATAGAATTCTCTATGAGGTTTGGACGTTTGTCTAAGTCGCGTTGTACTCTTTTTCTTGTATACGATTTTTTCCCAATGGATTTTCCGTATAGAGGTTTTAACGAGGCAACCGGCTTACACCGTCTAACGGTCAGACTTCTTGAGAATTTTGCGGGGGGGGATTTTCCGAAGGAAATTTCGAGAGATTTATTCTCGAGGGACTTTTCGAGGGACTTTCCCAGGGGAACTTCTCCGCGGGGATTTCTTGGCGGAATCCCAAAAGTTGTTCAAACTATCATTTATTTCTTTTGTAATTTTTGATGGTCTCTCTCTCATTTTCGAGGAGACCTTTGACTTGTCTTTTGAATTTTTCTTTATCTTCTTTCTCCCTCATTGTCGAAAAACATCAATCATATTATCAATTTTATTTTCAGAGTTCATACTCTTTTCTCTCAAATTATTTGAAGGTTATTCATCGAATTTATTTACGGTTTATCGAAGTGTCTTTCCGCAACACTCGACGTAACCATCGATCCGTTGTTCCTGTGAATCCTTCTCGGATTAGGGGCATAAAGATTTTCGGGATTTCATCTCCCACGCCTTATCATCCTCGTTCCCGGATTCTCCCAACATCGAAGCCATCCCCTTGTTCATCGTGATTCATTGTCGTTTGGGCCTAAGGATTTTCGAGAGAATTCTCTCATGCCTTAGCATCTCTCGTCGTGAACCTCTTCGAATTCAAGGATCTATCCATCGCTTCACCATCACCGATTCTAGAGTATGCCGGTCCTTAGTCGAATCGTGTCAAGTGGTATCAGAGCCACATACCCATAGAAAATCGGTGAATCCATTCCTATCTCTTCACCTTCTTCGATTTCTTTTTTTAAGTTTTTGTTGTTTTTTATTTTCGTAGTTTATAGTTATTAATATAATTTTTAAAATTAAAAAAAAAAAAACGTTTTTGTATATTGGAAAAATTCAGCTTTTTGTGATTTTTGTGTGCTTGAACTTTGGCATACCCTCACGATTTGCTTGTTGATTTTGTGCAAGGAACGATATGTCCGAGGAAAGTGAATCCCCTACCTCACGGTCAAGGAGAGAACGAGAGGAAGCCATGAATCAAAAAGTTGATGGCATGAACCAAAAGGTCGACGACATTGCACAACTAATCCACGAGATGAGAGATCATATGGCCACACTAGGGGTCCGTACGGCAAGACGGAATGAGAGAAATCAAGGCGCCGAACCGAGAGCTAATGGAGCCGAGGATTTGAGATCCGAGCAAAGTGTGGGACATGGAAGTTGTCACGCACAGGCGAGACCGAGGAGAAACCGATCGCGGCAATACGAGCCGGAGGACAATCCGTTTTAAAATCGAGGACACTCATCCGAGGGAAACCGAAATCGACATCCGCGACCTCAAAGGCGGAACAATGATGATCTTGGCGGAATGAAACTTCGCATTCCCCCGTTCTACGGAAAGAACGATCCGGACTCATTCCTCGAGTGGGAAAAGAAAATCGAACTAGTTTTCGATTGCCAAAACTTCTCCGTATATAAGAAAGTCAGGTTAGCCGCCACCGAATTTCATGAATATGCTATTGACTGGTGGGATCAAATTGTGACAAACAGGAGATGTAATGGAGAGAATCCCGTGGAGACATGGACGGAAATGATTATGCTCATGCGAAGACGATTCGTGCCGCTTCATTACCATAGGGAACTTCACCAACGTTTGAGACGTTTAGGTCAAGTGAGTAAAAGCTTGGAGGACTATTTCCAGGAGATGGAAAAGCTGATGCTTAAGGCTGATGTAGATGAGCCGAGTGATGCCAAGATGGCACGGTTCTTAGCCGGCATGAACCGCGATTTACAAGACCGAATGGAAATGCAATCGTATGCGACTTTGGAGGAAATGTTGCATAATGCTGTTTTAGTGGAGCAGCAGCTCAAAAGAAAAGGCGTGTCACGACAACCATATGCTTCTAGCTCAAAGCCGAGCTTCACCAAAGGAGAGAAACCAACTTATTCCCCACATACCGATTTTAAGCCTAAGACGGATTTTAAACCGAATTCTTCCGGTCATGACTTCAAGGGTAAGGTTGACTCTAATCCTATTCGTAACCGTGATATTGAATGTTTTAAGTGCAGAGGCAAGGGACATTATGCGAACAAGTGCCCAAACGCACGAGCCATGATGATGCTAGAAAACGGCGATATCGTGACCGACGAGGAAGAAGAGGCCAAAACCGCTCCAATCTTTGACGATTATGAGGAACATGCGGTTGATGGAGAATTCTTAGTGGCGAGACGTGTTCTTCTTGCCCAGGAACCGGTAATTGAGAATGAACAACGAGAAAACCTCTTCCATACCCGTTGCATGGTTAAAAGCAAGGTATGTAGCCTTATAATTGACGGTGGAAGTTATACTAACGTTGCTAGCACTACCTTAGTGGATAAGCTAGGTATGGAGACCAGGAAGCATCCACAGCCATACAACCTTACGTGGTTGAACAATCAAAGAGAGCTGAAAGTTACCCGACAAGTTTCGGTTCCTTTGACTATCGGCCGATACGAAGATGAAATTGTGTGCGATGTTCTACCTATGGAGGCTGGTCATATCCTACTTGGAAGACCGTGGCAATACGACCGTAGAGCCGTTCATGACGGATTTACCAACAAGCACTCCTTTGAACATCAGGGCCGAAAGATCACTCTTGCACCATTATCGCCGCACGAGGTATTTCTCGATCAACTTAAACTTGAGAAAAATCATGGCTAAGGCAAGGTAAGTGATCCTTCGACTTCTATTTCTATTAAAACCGAGAGTGTTGGTTCTGGAAAAAGTGAGAGAACACTTGTGAATGAATCTTTATTTATCAACCCGAGTGAACTAAAACATGCTCTCGTTTCTCGGCAATCTTTTGTGTTGTTAGTTTTTAGGGATGCTCTTGCGAGTATGACTAATCCCGAGCTGGACATTCCGAGCAGTATCTCCTCTCTTTTGCAGGGATATTCTGATGTGTTTCCAGAAGATGGACCAAGTGGTTTGCCACCACTCCGCGGAATCGAAAACCAAATTGATTTCGTCCCCGGCGCAACACTTCCGAACCGGCCGCCGTATCGAACCAATCCCGTGGAAAATAAGGAATTGCAACGCCAAGTTGATGAGCTGATGGCGAAAGGTCACATAAGGGAAAGTATGAGCCCATGTACCGTGCCCGTGTTACTCGGGCCTAGGAAAGACGGTACTTGGCGAATGTGTGTCGATTGCCGCGCGATAAATAACATTACGGTAAAGTATCGTCATCCGATTCCGAGGTTAGACGATATGTTAGGTGAGATTTATGGATCTAGCGTGTTTACGAAAAGTGATCTAAAAAGTGGTTATCACCAAATCCGAATGAAGGGAGGTGATGAACGGAAAACCGCTTTCAAAACCAAACACGGTTTGTATGAATGGTTAGTTATGCCGTTTGGTTTGACGAATGCACCTAGCACTTTTATACGTTTGATGAACCATGTTCTTAGGTCATATATAGGCGTCTTTGTAGTTGTCTACTTTGACGATATTCTGATTTATAGTAAGAACCTAGACGAACATGTGGAACATTTGAGATTGGTGTTAGACGTGCTTAGGAAGGAACATTTATTTGGGAATTTAAAGAAATGCTCTTTTTGTTCAGATAAAGTTGTCTTTTTAGGTTTTGTGGTTAGTTCTCAGGGCATACAGGTGGACGAGAACAAGGTCAAGGCAATCCGAGATTGGCCGAGTCCTAAGACCGTTAGCGAGGTCCGGAGTTTTCACGGCTTGGCGGGATTTTATCGACGATTCGTTCGTGATTTCAGTACTATTGCCGCGCCACTAACCGAAGTAATCAAGAAGGATGTGGGATTTCGTTGGGAACAAGCTCAAGAGGACGCGTTCCAACTGCTGAAAAACAAACTCACTCACGCCCCTCTCCTTGTTTTACCTGATTTTATGAAAGCTTTTGAGATCGAATGTGACGCTGCTGGTATTGGTATAGGAGCTGTACTTATGAAAGAGAAGAAACCCATGGCTTTCTTTAGCGAGAAACTTGGAGGAGCGACGCTCAATTATCCGACATACGACAAGGAACTTTATGCCTTGGTCTGGGCTCTCCAAACGTGGCAGCATTACCTATGGCCAAAGGAGTTCATTATTCACACGGATCATCAATCCCTCAAGAACTTAAAGAGCCAGCAAAAGTTGAACAAGAGTCACGCACATTGGGTTGAATTTATCGAGCAAGGTAAAGAAAACGTCATTGCCGACGCGTTGTCTTGGAGGTACACTTTAATCTCGACTCTTGATGCCAAGATACTTGGGTTTGAGATGATCAAGGAAGCATACGCAACCGATTCAAATTTCCATGAAGTTTTTATATCTTGTGCTAAATTGGCTTTTGGAAAATATTTTCGAAACGACAGTTTCTTGTTTTACGAGAACCGTCTTTGTATTCCTAATTCTTCTTTGCGAGATTTGCTTATTAGGGAAGCACATGGCGGTGGACTTATGGGATATTTTGGCGTTGCCAAAACACTTCACATCGTGCAAGATCACTTCTTTTGGCCACATATGAAACGTGATGTGGAACGCATTTGCAACCGATGCACGACTTGTAAGTATGCAAAATCTAAACGCCAAAACCAAGGTCTGTATTCTCCTTTACCCATTCCTAGTGCTCCTTGGACAGATATTTCCATGGATTTTGTTTTAGGATTGCCTAATACTAGGAAAGGTAGTGATTCGATATTTGTTGTGGTCGATAGGTTCTCTAAGATAGCACATTTTATTCCATGTCATAAAACTGATGATGCATCGAACATAGCTGATTTATTCTTTAGGGAAGTTATTCGATTGCATGGAATGCCTAGGACCATAGTGTCGGATAGAGATACAAAGTTTCTTAGTTAGGAACTAAGCTTTGTTTCTCTACGACTTGTCATCCGCAAACCGATGGTCAAACCGAGGTGGTCAATAGGACCTTAGGAACTCTTTTGCGGGCTGTCATTAAAAAGAATTTTAAGTCATGGGAAGATTGTTTACCTCATGTAGAGTTTGCTTATAATCATGCACAACATTCTACTACTTTGTTTTCACCTTTTGAACTCGTTTATGGTTTTAATCCGCTTACTCCTCTCGATTTAACTCATTTACCTTTGAGTGAACATGTAAGTGTCGATGGTAAGAAACGGGCCGAGATGGTCAAACAGATGCACGAGAAGGCGAAAGCGAACATAGAATGTAAGACGGAGCAATACCGCAAGCATGCAAACAAAGGACGAAACAAGATGGTTTTTGAACCCGGCGATCTTGTATGGATTTATCTAAGGAAAGAACGGTTCCCGGAAGAAAGGAAATCAAAACTCTTGCCGAGAGTTGATGGGCCGTTCACCGTGGTGGAAAAGATCAACGACAACTCCTACAAACTCGATCTCCAAGGTAAGTATTCGATAAGCTCAAATTTCAATGTTGATGATATTATTCCTTATGTTGCAGATGAAATCGATTTGAGGGCAAATCCTTTTCAAGAGGAGGGGGATGATATGATCATGGACGTGACGGCTTCGGATGAGGTTCAAGAAGACGCAATGATCATTCCCGAAGGACCTATCACACAGTCTAAGGCACGGAAGCTAGCGGGAGTGGTGCGGAGATTACTTACGGATTCAAGGATCGAGGAGGATCAACTTACGCAACCCGTCCTCACCTCATTATCATCGAATTCTCTATGAGGTTTGGCTGTTTGTGTAAGTCGCGTTGTACTCTTTTTCCTGTATACGGTTTTGTCCCAATGGTTTTTCCGTATAGAGGTTTTAAAGAGGCAACCGGCTTACACCACCTAACGGTCCGACTTCTTGAGAATTCCGCGGGGAGATTTTCCGAGGGAAATTCCAAGGGATTTATTCCCGAGGAACCTTTCGAGAGAATTTCCCGGTGGAACTTCTCCGCGGGGATTTCTTGGCAGAATCCCAAAAGTTGTTCAAACTATCATTTATTTATTTTGTAATTTTCGATGGTCTCTCTCTCATTTTCGAGGAGACATTTGACTTGTCTTTTGAATTTTTCTTTATCTTCTTCTCTCCCTCATTGTCGAAAAACATCAATCATATTATCAATTTTATTTTCAGAGTTCATACTCTTTTCTCTCAAATTCTGTGAAGGTTATTCATCGAATTTATTTACGGTTTATCGAAGTGTCTTTCCGCAACACTCGACGTAGCCATCGATCCGTTGTTCGTGTGAATCCTTCTCGGATTAGAGGTATAAGGATTTTCGGGATTTCATCTCCCACCACTTATCATCCTCGTTCCCGGATTCTCCCAACATCGAAGCCATCCCATTGTTCATCGTGATTCATTGTCGTTTGGGCCTAAGGATTTTCGAGAGAATTCTCTCACGCCTTAGCATCTCTCGTCGTGAACCTCTTCGAATTCAAGGATCTATCCATCGCTTCACCATCACCGATTCTAGAGTATGCCGGTCCTTAGTCAAATCGTGTCATGACCAAGTCCTCAAACTTCTCAATGTGATCCATTGGTTGCTCATGAGAAAAACCATGAAAAAGATGCTGACTCACAAGAGAGAAGTATGCATGTTTCAGCTCAAAGTCATTCCTCTGAAAATCAGGAGGGCAAATGGCTGATCAATTGGCATAGAACTGATCAGGCCTATTTTTCTCACCAATCGAACTCCCAAGACCAATTATATCATTCCCAACATTCACAACAGATGCAGTGACAACGATGTTTCCAGCTTCATCAAGTCGCTGCCCTCTCTCATTGCACAATTGACCCTCTTGGTCTCTCAAAGCTCCAGCTTCATCACGAGTTAATACCACTGGGTTATTAATCTCTGCTGGCTACTTTGTTTTTCTGTTTGCGCGTTCCAAGTTTTCCTCCGGGTTTAGATTTAGTAGCTCAGTGGGCTTGTTCCTCCGGGTTTCGCGAGTGGGCATACACCTGAAACACAAAAGACAAGACGTGTAAGTAACCAAAAATCAAAAACAGCACGATGAGTATCGACCGACACCAATGGTATCGATCGATACCGACGAACTTAGTCGAAACTCGATGGCTAAAATCTAATGGCGATTTTTAAAGTCCCCGGCAACGGCGCCAAAATCTGATAAGCTCAAATATAATACCCTAAAAGTACTAAGCTGTAGTTGCAGTATATTTAGGGGTCGAACCACAAAGACTCAAGTAAAACACACAATATACCAAATAGTTTCGAATCAAGCTAAGCAATTCAGTTGAAACAAAAGGCAATAAACAAATAAAGATGTTGTAAAATCGATGGGGAGAATATAGGCTCAGGGTATTTCTCAGGAAATCAATAAATGCCGATAACCAATCAGTCAGGATTCAGATTTAGCGCAGTTCTTGAACTCAAATCACTAAGTTATAATTAACCAAATGTCGTTGCGAGAATTATCTAAATCTAAACTTTAGAATCCCAAATCTCTTTGCATATTCCTAAGAATAAATCAGCCTTAATATCGAGTTTGATATGTTCACAAATGAACTAAACCAAATCTCTTTGCGAATAATTAATTTGCTCACCCTAGGTTATGTCAGATTACTCAATTGCACTGTCGTGCCTAATTGATTAACATAAGATCTAAGTTCTAGGTTATCAGGCCAGAATTAGCTTTGAGAACAACCTATGGTGAAGAACTAATTCAGATGGTGAATCCTAACTAATCAATTACCAGCAATAAGAGAAAATCCCTATGAGAAAACCCTAAACCTAATATGGATCTACTCAGACATGGAGAATGAAATAATCAACATAACTGAATATATCATTAAATTAAACAATAAGATAAGAGTGACAAGAGGGTTCGAAATCTTCTCTCAAACGAACAGAGTTCTGACTTGTCTCCCTCACAAAGCTCTCTCTCCAAAAACCTAAGTAGAATAAAACGTAGAATAAAACTTAGCCACAAAGGTGGCTGAAAAACCTAATTAATAGCTAAGACACGTTTTGGGCTTGGTTGTAAATAATAAAGTCTTATGTGCTCGAAAACAGAGTCTCCAATCGAGATTGTGTCTGTCTGAAATCGGCATCGATCGATACCATAAGTGTATCGGTCGATGCTCGGACTGAGATACCCGATGCTCGGGAGTCAATTCGGGTATCTCAGCTACACGATCTCTGCTTTGCTCCAAAAAACTCCAGAATGCTCCAATATCTCCAATTGTGCTCCAAACGTGCTAAAACCTGAAAAGACTATAAAAGACTACGAAAACACTAGAAAGACTATATAAAAAGAATTTATATCATGGCTAAAAAGGGGTAAAAACCATGATATATCAGTACTCAAAATCTAACATTACATTAGAAGCTTTTATATCCCGATGCAAAACAGATGGATTGGGTCCTATGTGCAGGTAATTGAGAGCCGAGGAAATGTCTTTAAGAATAGAAATCCTTTGCATCCATGAAAGAGTTGGGTTTTGGTTATGAAACAAGTACTGGTCAAGACTGCCATTAAGCATGTACTCAGAGACCATCAGTAACTCACATTTTCTCCTGCAATATCCAAGAAGAGGAACCAGATTCAGATGCTATAAACTGCCCATAGTAACAACTTCTACCACAAACTGCTAGTGAAATATTGATCCATCGTAATCCACCCAGACATGGATAGGCTCCCCACTCAGGAGATTTATGCTTATATTATTCCCCAAGGTATTTGAAAAGTAAGATGGGAGAGCAGATTCAACATATTTTGGGTTGTTCACATTAATCCCAACATGAGGCTTTTCTAGCTCATCAAACTCTATCGTACTAACAGTATCGAGCTCAATAGCTAGCAAATGAGAAGAGGAAGTCCCATTTGTTGAGAAGACGCCCAAGTACTGTGTTGCATAAAGATGTTCAATGACTTAACTCACATTAGAATAAGGTGATTACATATTTATACAGAGATACGCAGAGGAGTCTAGGTTATAGAGAAATACATTTAGACCAATTCCATATATGTACATATACTCTCAATACGCCCCCTCAAGATAGAGATACTCTTGTAACTCCAATCTTGGAGCATGCCGTTTGAAATTGTAGTCGAGGTAATGGCTTGGTAAGTGCATCGCCGAGTTGATCTTTCGTAGAGACGTGAGAGACGTGTAGTATCCCAGCTTGAATCTGATTTCTGATGAAATGATAATCGAGAGCGAGGTGTTTCATCCGAGAATGGAACACCGGATTAGCACATAGATATGTGGCACCAATGTTATCACAATATATTGTTGGCGCAGATGGGAGCTTGATCCCAAGTTCGGTTAATAATGAACATAACCACCGTACCTCAGAGGATGTGTTGGCGACGGATCGATATTCAGCCTCGGTGGACGATCGAGCCACCCCTTTTTGCTTTTTCGAAGACCAAGATACATGATTACGCCCGATGTATATAACATAAGCATTTGTCGACACATAATCATCGGTATCACCGGCCCAATCTGCATCCGAGTACGTATGTAATGTGGTCGGAGAATCAGCATGGAGAAAACTTTTATTTGTAAGAGTACCAGCAAGATATCTTAACACGCGTTTTGCTGCTTGCCAATGGTCAATCGTGGGCTGGTGCATGAACTGTGATAACTGGTTAACCGTGTACAAGATATCTGGGCAAGTGAAGGCGAGGTATTGAAGACTCCCGACAACTAAGCGATACTGTGACGCATCATCAAGCTTCACACCACCTGTCAGTGTGAGTTTTGGTGACGCATGAATTGGGGTGGAGACAACCTTGGCATCCAGCATATTTGTTTTGGTGAGAAGATCAACAATATATTTGCGTTGCATGAGGTTTAGTCCTCGCTGTGTTCTGGTAGCTTCAATGCCCATAACATAATGGAGATTAACTGGATCTTTGATAGAGAATCGTTCGACAAAGGTCTGGAGAACTTTGGCAACTAGAGATGAGTCATTCCCTGTTACAAGTATATCGTTAACATATACGAGAACATATGTGAACGTCGTACCGTAGTGATGAATTTAAAGAGAGGCATCAGCGAGTGAATTAGTGAATCCTGTGCTGAGTAAATGTTGCTTCAGTGCGTTATACCACGCATGTGGAGCCTGTTTCAGACCGTAGATCGCCTTTCATAATCGACATACATGTGTTGGTCGATCCTTGTCAACAAATCCGGGAGGCTGAGTCATGTAAACTTCTTCCGTTAACTCGCCTTGAAGAAATGCGTTATTGACATCCAATTGTTTGATTGGCCATCAATTAGTAACCGCTACTTCCTGAACAAGATGGATGGTTGTAGATTTAATAACCGGGCTAAACGTTTCACATAGTCGATTCCATATTGTTGGTGAAATCCCTTCGCTACAAGCCTTGCTTTGTATCGTTCCAGATCACCATCCAGATGATTCTTGAGGGTGAACACCCATTTGCAACTGACAACGTTCTGGTGAGGGTCGGCTAGTACATGATCCCATGTCTGATTGACAGTTTGAGCATCATATTCAACAGACATCGCGCGCCTCCAACATTCATCCTGCAAAGCTTGAGAAACTGTTTTTGGTTCACGGATTGGTGTTTTAGTTAAGGCTGCGGTAAGAGTAAATTTTGTTTTTGGTTTTGTGATGTTGTTTTTTGCTCGAGTTTGCATTTTGTGGAGATTTGGCGGTGGTTCACGGGATTGGGTATTTTCTAGTGGTGGTTGGCGATTGGAGGAGACAGTTTCGCGATTTGGCTGAGAGGAGGAAAGATAGGTTACAGGATTTGGAGAAGAAGGTGTTGATTGAAGATGGGCCCTAGGTTGGGGTCCATTTTGTGGTAGAGCAGTGGGCTCATTGAAGGTTTGGTTTGGCTGGGCCATGGGTTGAGGCCCATTTTGATTGTGAGCAGTGGGCTCAATTATTTGCACCGTAGATTCAAGATTAGGGAGAGAAACCTAGGTAGTTGTTGATGGAGTCGACGGTGGTGGAGACGGTAGATGAGCGGCGTCATGGTGAGGATTCGAGCACCTAGGGATGAGATGTGGTGTCGTTGATGAAGCATGGATGATTATTTGAGTGACTGGCGGTGAGTGGTCAGAATTTCAACAGTCTTCGTCTTCTTTGCAAGACACAGACTTTGGTGATGTCGCAAAGGGGAAGACTTGCTCCGCGAATTGAACATGCCTCGACGTGTTGATGCAGCCAGAAGGTATGTGAAGACAATGGTAAGCACTCTGTGTTAAAGAGTAACCAAGGAAGACGCACGACACTGAACGATCTTCTAATTTGTGTCGAGTGTAAGGCCTCAGCCACGGAAAGCATAGGAAACCAAACTGATAAGCTCAAAATGTAATACCCTAAATGTACTAGCAGCTATGTCGTTGGAGTACTTAGGGGTCGAATCCACAGAGACTCAAGATCACACAATAGATTATATAGGTTCGAATTAAGCTAAGTAAAATCAATGAGAATGCGAAATAAAACAAAGCAAACAGATCTAGTGAGAATTCGATGGAGGTAAAAGCTAAGCTTAAGGAATTTCGCAGAGATTCAAGTAAAGCATATGGATAGAACGTAGAGATTCTAATTAAGCACAGTTCTAGAACTCAGAACACTACACCAAATCAACCAACTTTTGCTGCACTGATTACTATGTTTAAGAAGTTAATAAACCAACTTTCTTTGCGAAACCTAGACAACTAAACATGCAATAAGCTCAGGTCTGATTTGTTCACAATTCTCCCTAGCCAAATTTCTTTGCACTACACAGAATTGCTCATCTAAGTCTTTCAAGTTAATTAACCAACTTTCGCTGAGAGAACTAACCTATGATATTAATTCTAGGTAGCTAATCTAGAACAAGCTTTAAGAACTACTTAGATGAAGAACTCAACAAAATGAATCTCTAGATAGTTTAACCAATTTAACAATTCATGAAGAGCTCTTTTAAAAACCCTAAACTTAACTAGCAAACTACTCAGACATGATCAATGGAACAGAAATCATAGATGAATAGAATTGCATAAAAGAAATAAATAAGAAACAAAGGGGTTCAGAATTGTCTCCCGAAAAACCCTCTCAACAAAATCAAAAGTAGAATAAAGCTTGGCCAAAACAGGTGGCTGAAAACCCTAATTATAAGCTAAAACACGTTTAAATAATAAAGACTTCTGGATCAAAGTGCAAATTCTTCAGACTTGTAAAAAGTCACGTTTCCTTCTTCTTGAAGTCGGTGTCGACCGACACCAGGTGGTATAGCTCGACACATGGCTTCTGTGTCTTCTCTTCAGGTTGGTGTCGATCGACACAAGTACCATAAATCGAGCTTCACACCTACATGATCCTTGCTTAGCTCCAAAATGCTCCAGAATGCTTCAATATCTCCAATTAAGCTCCAAACGTACCTAAACCTAAAAAGACTTAAAAAGACTCCAAAAATACTATAAAGACTCTATAAATAAGACCTATATCATGGTTAAAAACGGGTAAAAACCATAATATATCACAAACACACGCAACTTCGCATAATTTGGCGTGTTCCCAAACAACTTCTGAAACGGCGATTCGAGAGACATCAGCGGTGTAGGATGATGGTTTATCAGATAAACCGCCGTCGAGAAGGCAAATGGTCATTAGCTTTTCGGAACAGAGGCTGTTGATTGAAGGGTTAGTCATGTCTCCACTACGTGTATGTGTTTCCGCTCTGACATACCTTTGTGTTTGAGTGTGTAGGGTGGTGATGTGAGATGACAGATCCCTTGTGATGCTAGATAGTCACGCAGCGCAACGAACTCTCCACCGTTATCAGAAAAGAGCATCCCAATTCGCGATTGAAACCGATTCTCCACAAGAGATTTAAAGGCAATGAAGACAGTCTTGACATCATATTTTTTTTTTAGAGGGTAGAGCCAAGTGTAGCGTGTGTAGTGATCGAAAATGACAAGGTAATATTTGAAATTGTCGATCGAGAGGATTGGAGATGACCACACATCTGTGTA
The DNA here is from genome assembly GCA_030161315.1 of Eutrema japonicum. Lineage (NCBI taxonomy): Eukaryota > Viridiplantae > Streptophyta > Magnoliopsida > Brassicales > Brassicaceae > Eutrema > Eutrema japonicum. The sequence goes on from BSQW01000013.1 coordinate 40,431,268, forward strand.
TAAATATTCAAGGGGTCTTTGTGAAACAATGGATGATTGAGAAAATGGTAGTTTGTGGCTCTTATTAATAAGGCAATCTGAGCAAGACAAATGCTTTGAAGAAGAATTGGAAACCGGAAGAGAAAACTTTTGTAGGCGAGGGCACCTCCGTGCTCTGCCCCTGGACATTACACAATTGACACTTCCCCAAATACGGCCGAGGGTTGCGATTTTCAGACCTATTGTTTGGTTGCAAGGTGGGATCATTGTTGGTCATGTAGCATCTGTTGTTGTTGTTGTTGTTGTTGCGATTGTTACTGTGGTAGTTGTTGTTGTTGTTGCGATGCTACGCAGTGTTGGTAGTCACCGGAAACAGAGGCGAGACAGCACCAGCAGAGGACAGAAGTTTAGCCTCGTGATTGAGAAGGCGTTCGTGAACTTCAGCGAGCGTTGGAGATGTTTCCCTTCCTACGATATGATCCAAAATTGTTTTATACTCCTCAGAGAGTCCATCAAGGACATATGCAAGTTGATATTCGTGACCCATAGGTTCCCAAGGATGGCCAATTGATCAAACCGAGTGGTTAGACCTTGCACATATTCATCAATCGTTTGGTTACCTTTTGTCCAAAGGTTGATTTGGTTTCTCACTTGCTTGAAGTGACCACGGCTCGGTGTAGCACGTGGTGACAAGCGTATTCCAGATCTGAGAGGTAGTCTTGGCTCGTGACACAAGAGGCTGAAGAGGAGTGGAGATTGCGCCAAGAAGAGCACCATAGATCAGCCTGTTTTGATGAGTCCACATGACAAGATCAGGGTTGACGGAGGTAACACCATTGGTAGTGACTGTGGCAGGAGGATTCAAGGCTGCATCGAGATGAATGGCAAGAGCGTGTCCATCAAGTAAGGCATGAACTTGCAAACTCCACGTAAGGTAATTTGTGGAAGTGAGTTTCGAGACATTGGAGAGATTGATATTGAGAAGGGTGTTTGTGTTGACAATGATGGTTTCGGCGGAGGAGGTATTGTCGGAAGTAGACATGGCGGTGTTGGAGATTTGTGACGGCAGGGAAAATAAAAAATAAAAAATTAGGTCTTAGGAGCGTAATTGCTATGATACCATAAAGATGTTCAATGACTTAACTCACATGAGAATAAGGTGATTACATCTTTATACAGAGATACGCAGAGGAGTCTAGGTTATAGAGAAATACATTTAGAACCTTTCCATATATGTACATATACTCTCAATATTGCAGATCCATGAGAGAGATTAATGGAAGGAGAAACAACAAAGGCAATCCCATGGCCACCATCAGCTCCCAACTTAGGAGGCACAAGGGCGCACACAAATGAGTATAGAACGAGAGTGATGAAGATTGATCAAAATAATATGGCTGCAAAACAAGGTCTGCTCATAACTTCAGGAGAAGTCAATCTAAGTTTTAAACATTCCATGTCCTCCACATTTACTAACATTTTATTCTGCGGAATTGTAGCCAACCAACGTGAATGTATTCCCAATAGACTCCATGATAATATAATCAAAGACAAACGTGACAACAACCATAATTATTGCATAATTAAATACTGCCGAAAAAAAAAGGTTATCAAATCAATTACCAAGAATTTGATCAAGTTAAAAATAGCTGACCAAGTCACAATCTCTGATCAAGAATACCAATTAACTTAGTATAGAACAAAAGTCCTACCCAAAATTTAAGACATGTTGTTTATCGATATGTTTCCTGCTCCGTCTCCTAATTAAATCGGAGCAGCAAGGTCGAAATCATCGTCGACATTCTTTTTCTTTCGCCGGAAGAACAAAGACCACACCGTATGTTACTGTTACACCGACATCGGCGACATACAGTAATAATAGTTGATTACTGTATGTTAAGTAGTAATGTTTGCTTGACGGACTATCTAATCCTCATAGCTTATCTATCAGTTTATTTTTCCATAATTGACTATCTTTTCATCATAAATTTAATATCTATTTGTCTACATTAGTACATGCTGATCACTTTCTATATTTGCCACCCCACAACTTGTTTGACTACCATGTTCATATAATAACTTACTACAAATATGTGTATATAGTTGATTATTGTGGGTATATAGTTGTGATTGTGTACCATACTATTTTATTCTGATATCTTTCCTATCTTTGTGTGTTTGCGTAACCGACTATCGTATTCACATAGTTATAATCTCGGGTTGTTTAGAGTATTTGATTACCCAGTGTATATAGTTGTGTTTGCGTAACAGACTATTTTATTCTGATAGTTTACCTATCATTCTGTGTTTGCGTAACCGACTATCTTATTCACATAGTTTGAATCTCGGTTTATTTACAGTATTTGTATACTTGTTTTAGTAGTTATGTTAGACTAATTGACTATCTCGTTTTCATTTTTAAACTTACTGATTATCTATTTTTGTAGCAAAATGGAGAATCTTCAACACTGTAATGCCACACCGCATCCAAAGACTGTGTTTCACCAAATACGCGATGTGCTCGTTGATGTGCTAGTAAGGATTGGAAAAGAATATGCAAATGACGCTTGTCGTATAGGATCTGCATGTAATCTTCTAAACGAAACATTGAAGGAACCAACTATCATAAGGGAGATTATCATATCTACTAGACTAATTGACAATCTTATCCTCATAGTTTCAATCTCGATTTTCTTAGAAAAGTTGATTACTTTTTATGTAGTCACGTTAGACTAATTGATTATTATCTCATTTTCATAGTTAAACTTACTGAATATCTAATTTTGTTGCAACATGGAGAATCTTCATCAATGTAATGCCATGCCGCAACCAAATAATATGTTATACGTTATGTATTTGTTGATGATAGCTACACGACATGCTTCATTTGCAGTTGTACTCGTTGATGATAGCTACACAACATTTTCTCTTTTTGCGTAATTGATTATCCGTTATTCTCATAGTTTCAATCTCGGTTTGTCTAGAATAGTTGATTTCTTTTTATATGTAGTTTTTTTAGTAACATATTATCTTCCATTCATAGTTTAACAATCATTTTTGTATAGTATAGTTGACCAAATATATATGTAGTTGTTTTTTACGGATATAAAAAATTTCGTTAAGTACACTAGAAATGGTGTTCAACTAATTTGAAAGATAAAGTGGACGACTACAATCTCAAGTAGATAACCAATATATACCCACAAATAAACGACCAGACCCACCTATTTTCAAACTAATATGAAATATAATTTTGTTCATATAGTTACTTTATAACATTTCACAAAAGATAGTCTAGTTAATACATAAAGATAGATGACTACTCTCACTTTATAGTTAGGTTTGATTTCAAATAGCTACTTATGTTACAAATAATCAACTATGTATAGTGATACACAACTCATCTATGCCAATGAATAGTTCTTTATCCAAACTTAATCCTTGCACAACTATTACATAGCTAATTATATTATTCGTATTTACACCATATTGTGTAATTTTAGTATGCATAACTAAAATAGTCCTCTATATTAGAAAATATCTCAGATGTCTATGTGCATATGTAGATGAACATTTCTTACTTTGTTGTGTAATCGTGTATGAATTGACGAGAAGGTATAAAAACGATAATTGTATTGCATAGTTCGTAAGAAGTTTATGTATTACAAAATAGATAACTATATTTTGTAATATCATTACCTAAACTAAAATAGTCACATATATTATATAGTGTCTTACTTGTCTACCAAACATAATATAGATGACTATTTATTCGTGTTCACTTCTGTTAATGAAAATTTTCGCAAATCTCCAGTTCCACGATAACAATCATCATATTACACATCCATCTCCTCCGCCACCTCTGCCTCCTCCACCACCTCCACCTCATTTATTGTCTCTCCCGCCTCTGCCGTCGTCTCTTCCACATCCGCCATTGCCTCTTTCATCTTCGTCGTCATCCCTTCGATTGGTGAGAGGAAATTGAAACACAAAAAAATAGACAACTACTTGGAGCAAAAAAAAGCTTATCTTGTTTCTATCAGAAATTGAAATACAAAAAGTTTTAAAAGGATTCGCTGTTACTAATCAAATGTAGAATATAGCGTCTGAAACTTTTTGTAATATGAGATGTCACATCATGTCAAGAAAAAGCAGATGTTGAGAATAAGAGAACATGTGTTTTTTTGACATTTCCCTTCCCTTAGGACAATTGACTACTGCTATTTTATTTATTCATGCAATTCACCCATATAATTATTCATTACTTGATTTCATCGTTTTCATTCAAAACACTTATTTGCATCCATATGGCTTATACTTTTAAACTAATAAAACCTAACGTTGTTGAAACTAAGTAAAATTGATGTTTTATAAAGCTAAATAAATGGTCGTTGTTTTTATAACATTCCAATTTAAAAAAATATATGAAAAATTCATTTTAAAATGTACCCAAAATATTACTCATTTTAAATGTATCTAGATAATTGTTATCTACTAAAAACAATAACAATATAACAGTTTTGTCTAATATGTGTTATGTTCCATCACCTCAACACAATAATCGGAGCCCCAAGTTGTTAAACGGAGTCAACGATTGTCGGCCAATTGAGTAAAAGTAGCGTTGTCATGGTTATACAGAAAAATCGAGAACTTGCTCTGATGATGATTCAACGAATCTGTTGTGAAGCTGCCGGAGTTATAAACAGCACGGCTCATGTCTTGCTCGGTACTCTTGAGATAATCGTTGTTTAGCAACGTAGATGAATAATTTGAATCATTTGTTGTTGTTGAATTGATCCAATTCTTCACCTTCGAGCTTGTCTCATGCTTAGCTTCCTCGGCTACAAGCTCAGGTTCACGATCCATCTCCTTAGTGCTTGCCTTGATCATATCATTTTTCTCCCAGTTGAAAAGGATTTGTCCTCAAATATGCCAAGAACAAACCTAAGTTAGAACCATTGAAGTAAATCAGAATATGGTCACCTTGCAAACAGATCTTGTAGGCATTGATCTGTTCTATGACTCCGAGTTGACAGTCTCCTCTTAGCATCGGTTTGGACTTCTCTTGGGATGGAAAGCGTTTCTCCTTCATGCGAGTCCAAAACCGGTATCCAAGCTTAAAATTCACGTTGCTCTCCTCCTGTATACCTTGAGTACTCACAACAAAGACTCGAAACAAGAGATTATTCCAAATAGCAAACAGATTATTACTTAGCTCATCTAAAACATATTTCAAAAGTTCAGCATGCTAATCTAGGCTTGTACAAAAATTCAGAATGCTATCATAATAAACAATTTCTCCAAAGAATAGTTCAGCAAAACGTGAAGCACTAGCAGTCTTAAAGATTTTATCATTGTTCAGCAAAACATATATCTTCAAAGAATAACTAGGCTCACATACTTTATGCGTATCAAATAGAAAACCTTTTTGTTTAAAGAATTGTCCAAGGATAAAACTCTCACTAGACTGAAACACATAAAGCAACTTATTATTGAGATTAGAGAGTAAATCATACATTTGAATTATTGCATCAGCCACAATAATTTTCTTACCTTTTTGGATGTCATAAGAATTCACCTCAATGTTTACTCCTTGTAAGAACTTCTTGTATGTTTTGCACATGAACCGTGATGGAATCTAGTATGGTTCATTATTCCTTGAATCCTCAAAGTCAGAATAGTCACTGAATCCAAATTTCAGAAGTCCCTCGGCCCTCGTTCCTCCTTCTTGTCCGATTTGAAGTTTGTGAGCCAAATCGTAACCTGTTTGTCCTAACAGCAAAAGAACAAGATCATTAGTCATAAAATATGCATTTAGTTGAGGAATCTTACCTGCCTCAAACGAGGTTAGACGATTCTGATGCTCTTTTAGCTCAACAGGATTCTTCTTGAAGGTGAGGCCATCGTGTAGGGTTTTCAAAGGAAGTATGAATTCCACTTGCCCAAACTGAATTCTGCCTTGACCAGAATCTCCAAAAGGTTCACTTGGTTGATGAAAAACATTTCCCTCAATAGAAATTCGAATTTTTTGCTCATCCCTCAGCCTTTGCAAGTAATTCACCATTTTGTTCTCGGGAAAAAAGGATCGATCGGTTTGCATAGGGGATCGATCGGTCGAATTTTTTTGACATGTTTTAAGCTGATTTTCTTCTTCACGGTATGGTTGTAGCTCCCTTGGGGTCATCTGCTGGGTTCTTAGGTTCCTGCAAAAGAGAAGAATCATCACTCAGAGATGGCAGCTACGGTGCTACGTTAGTTAAACTCACACGAGTTTCTTCATAATCAAATTTAGGCAAATGCGGTTTAGAAAATGAGGTTTGTTTGATCTCACCAGCCTTCAAAACAGAGATAGAGTGAGTAGTCAACATTTCTTTGCTTTGCACGCCTTTATTCTGATTCGTAAGACTCTTGCTTGAAATCTGTTTCAGCTCATCACACACGTTAAGCTCTTTATTTCCAGAATGAGTAGAGTTCAAACTCGTTTTTCCTGCATCATGAGCAAATATGTTAGTTTTACAAAGTGACACAGAGTTTAGACACTTACCTTGCTCAGTGCTGTTCGTTTTAGAGTTTTTGTGCGGTTCTGATTTTTCTTTTGGTTTTCACAACACGTCGTGGCTTAGAATGCTATTCTTCTCCACAGTTTTTGGAACGTCTTTCTTCTGTTTTGGCTGAGAGAACAGTGTGGAAACGCATTCCTTTGGCTGCCTCGGCCTGTTACACCTTGATTCTCTTCTTTGTTCTTCCTTTTGGTAACTCGGCCAGACAGTAGACGTCTTCTCTCTTGGTCTAGCAATGGATGCTCAACCTTCATAAGTTGATCGAGAGAATCCCCTCCTCGGAAGTTGATCAATCCTCTTAGTGATCTCATCTCTCTGATTTTTCAGCATTTGCTCGAACTGATTCAGCATTGCTTCCATCATTACACTACAAGAAAACAGCCGTTTTTCGACGGCTGATTCCGTCGAAAATCCGTCGGAAAAGGTCATTTCCGACGGATAAAAACCGTCGGTTCTAGGTCGTCGGAAAATAAAATCTGTCGGAAATTTCTGATGGCTTATTTTCCGACGGATATACCGACGGCTTATTTTCCGACGGATATACCGACGGCCCAATATCCGACGGATTACCGACGGCCTTATATCTGACGGAAATTTCATCGGAAAAGTTCCAACGGTATTCCGACGGAAATTCCATCATAAAAATTCCGACGGTATTCCGACGGATATTCCGACAGATATTTGTCAGTAAAAGCAATAGAAAATCCGTGGGATATTTTCCACGGAATTCCCACAGATTGTTTCTGACGGATTCTCGACAGACTGTTTCCGGCGGACTTTTGACGTACTGTTTCAGACGGATTTACCACGGATTGTTTCCGACGGATTTCCCACGGATTGTTTCCAACAGATTTCCCACGGATCGTTTCCGACGGATTTCTCACGGATTGTTTCTGACGGATTTCCCACGTATTGTTTCCGACGGATTTCCCACGGATTGTTTCCGACGGAATTCCGACGGAAAATTTAATATTTTGTTTTCATTATAAATTTTAATATAATATTTAATTTTGTAATTAAATTATTTTAAAAGAAATTAAAATTTTAATTGTTAATTAATTTATTTAATTTGTATTAAATATATTAATAAAAAGATTTTAATAATTAAAATTCAGAAAACATTAAAAAAAATTATTCATAAAACAAAATTATAATTGTTCAAAAAAAAAACATTAAACAATTTAAACGTTCGGAGACTGGTCGGGGTTGGCGGGGTTGTTTCTCCGAAAGATATATGGGAAGGCGCTTTGCATGATTGACTGCAAGTCGGCAAGCTGTGACTGGGTCGAAGTTTGTGCATTCTTTAACTCCGCAACCTCGTCGTCACGGTCTTTAACCTTTTGGCTGAGCCTCGCGATTTCTTCCCGATACTCCGAAGGATACCGAGGATCGAGGAAGAAGATTTCTGGGTCGGAAGTCCGCCTAACCCCGCGAATCGACCCTTTACTTGTCGAGTTTCCTACAAAATAGTAGAAATGTTAGTAATAAATTAAATTAACAAAACAAAAAAATAGAAAACAAATAAAAACTTACCCCGAGAATAAAACGTACTCGTTCGAGTCCGAGGATCCGTCAAGAGTGAGCTCGGACATCGAAACTTCATGTTCCGTCTTCTTCTTCTTGCAGATCTCAACAAGCTGACCCATGGCTGGGTCCTGGATCAGACCCATTTTTTTGTTGGTGTGCCTTCTCTCGATGACTTTAAGGTAGTCGAGAGTTTTGCCATTTTCCTTCGCCTGTAGAATTTAATTAAGTAAAAAGTAATATTAAAAGAAATTAGTAATTAAAAACAGAAATTACAATTACCATTTCCATCGCCTCGCGTTCGACGGTCTTTGCGCCCCCGTTGTGAATGTAGACACCCTTCCCTCGTCGGTCGCTGTTGTGGTTCTTTGAATTTCTTTCGGACGTCGCCTTCGTCTTCGGCTTACTCCAGTACTCGCATAAGCCCTTCCACACATCCTCCTCAAGGTCCTTCGGCTTCTCTAAGCCGTTCTTCCACTTCTGCTTCCACTCATACATGTGGTTCGAGTACGAAAGCGCGGCATACTTGTCGAATTGCCCGATAACTTTCGTCGTAAGGTCAGAGTCCCACGTGAACTTTTGCTATAATTTAAAACATAACGTTAGTTTAGAAATTTTATATTGACAAAATGAATTAAATAAAGAAGAAAATCAGGTAAATACTTACCGCGAAACTCCGATGCCAGACGTCTTTCTCATCGAAAGGCATGTTGGAGTACTTCTCGTACGGTTTATCCAAAATGTTGTGGAGCATCCGCAATATCGCCTTTGTGATTTCAGGCGACAACTTAAACCTGAAAACATGTTTGAAATAAAGTTAGTATGTAAAATTTCTAAATCTAATTAAATTGAACTTATAATAGTGTCCCACTTACCATGTCCCGGCCTCATAATTTGGGTCAAGACGGATGCAGTGGTCCCGGTTCGGCTGCCGGACAAAATTCTCGATCCTAATGTTGGACCGAGCCGCGGATTGCTCGGAATCCGGGATTTGAGTTCCCGAGCTAGATGGTGCAGTAGACGGAGGTCGACTACCCCGAAAACGGCGGCCTTGGGAACCGCCCAAACGGAGAGAGTCCTCGTCAGCCCTGCGAGAAAAACTTAAAAATGTTAGTACATCGAATGCTAAACATTTTGGAAAATCTATAAATTTCCGGGAATTTATATATTTTCATTATTATTAAAAATTTTAGGGATTTTTGAAATTTTCGTGAATTGTGAATTCCGTGGGATATTTAAACTTCTCGGGATTTTTGAACTTCTCAGGAATTTTGAACTTCTCGGAATTGCTATTACCAACTCCATAAGCATGTTGAAAAAGATCTTCGTATCGAAAACTCGGTATCTTCTTGTTAGGACAAAAAAGACAAACGAAGCCGAAAATGACTTTCTGCTTTTGTGTGTCCTTATTTTCCTAACAAGAAGAAACCGAGTTTTCAATACAAAGATCTCCTTCAACATGCTTCTGGAGTTGGTAATAGCAATCCCGAGAAGTTTAAATTTCCGAGAAGTTCAAATTTCCCGAGAAGTTCAAATGGCCCACGAAAATTTATAAACTCCCGAAAAGTTTTAATAATCCGGATAAATTTTTAAATTCCTGGAAATTTATAATATTTTCCAAAAATATTATAAATTCCCTTATAATTTATAATTAGTAAAAATTATAAAAACGTAAATGTATGTGTAGGTCGAACGATGATTCAATTATATACATATTTTACCACTCTCGATCTTCGTAATCGTCGCAGCTATCATACTCGCGTATTAGATCCCACAGCAATTGGGTCCTAAAGCAGTGACATGTTACTGTTTTCCGGTTCCGGTTCCTGTGAGATCCAATACGCTTCGTATGGTAGCTGGGACGATGACGAAGAAGAGAGTGGTGAAATAGGTATATAATTGAAACGCATCTTTGACGTACACTTACGTTTTTATTTTATAATTTTGCTTTTATAAAATTATTATTTTGATTTTATATTTCGAGTAGTATTTAAATTTGTTATGTAATTGTTAGATAAGTGATTTAGATTAATAATTTGTTAGATTAGTATTTCTAATTTTTATTTAATATTTTCTAAAAACGTTTTTAAATAATATTTATATTTACACAAAAACGTTTTTAATTTTATAAATTCCAAAAACAATTTATAAAATTTGGAAAATGTTATAACAACCTAAAAACAAAATTATATATAAATTAATAAATATAAAATTATAAATACTAATTAAAAAAAAATTATTAACAACTTATTTCACTATATTTACAAATTTACAAATCCTAACATTTTATTAATCTAAATCACTAATCTAACAAATTTTTATTCTAAATCACTAATCTAACAAATTTGAAAATTTACAAATCCTAACATTTTTAACTACCTACTTAACTAAATTTAAAAAAACAGGAACTTACATTTAAAAGGGAAGTGGACGATGGCGACTCACGACAGGCGGCGGTGGAGGGTGGCAACTCACGGCAGGCGGCGGCGGAGGGTGGTGACTCACGGAAAGCGGCGGCGGAGGGTGGCGACTCACGGTAGGAGGCAGCGGGATGAGATGAGCGGGTCTACCTGAAAAACAAAAGACAAAAACGGATTAGAGAAGATTAAGAGAAGAAGAAGAGAAGAGGAAGAGAAGAAGAGAAGACTCACGAACCGGGCGAGATGACGAGACCGGCGGCGGCGGCGAGATAAGACGTAGGGAGGGCGGCGGCGGTTGTCGAGATGAACCGTCAATGGAGGAGAGTGAGAAAGAGATAGAGATAAAAGAGATAAATGAGAAGATGGATTCGATTCGATGATATAAAACTTGATTCCGTCGGAAATCCGTGGGATTTTGAAAAAAAAAAAATTATGGCGGTCAATATTCCCACGGTATCGAAAAAACCAAAGTCCGTCGGAAATTTCCCACGGATATGGAAATATACGGTATATTCTGTGCATGTGTTCCTATTGGCCAGTCAACCGACACATGTTACCCTGAATCCGTCGGAATTCCGTGGAAAATTTCCGACGACTTTCCGACGGACATAGGATAAAATTAGGGTTTAGGGTTTAGGGTATTGTGAACTGATTTAGCAATACCTAATCTACATGTCTCATTAACAAAAATAGTAAATCCATCAATGATAACAATATTTTATCATTTTAAAACTTGAACAACATCAAAACCTATACATTTTACATAAATCAACTATAACTTATACAAAACACTTCCATCAAATGTTATAAATTCTATATAACCCAGTTTTTAAAACATTTGACAAAATTAAGCTACCGTATAAACATCATACAAGTGTTCGTATATAATTCATATTAAAAAAACTAAACCCTAAACCACTTTTTTTGTTTATCCGTGGGAAATTTCCGACGGATTCAGATAAATCCCCAGCTAAAATTTCCTCGGCTAAAATTTCTTCGGTTATAAAATACCCACGGCTAAAATTCCCTCGGCTAAAACTGATTCCGTCGGAAATCCGTGGGAAATTTCCGACGGATTCAGATAAATCCCCGGCTAAGATTCGCTCGGCTAAAATTCTTTCGGTTATAAAATACCCTCGGCTAAAACTGATTCCGTCGGAAATCCGTGGGAAATTTCTGACGGATTTCCGATGGATTCAGATAAATCTCCGGCTAAAATTCCCTCGGCTAAAATTCCTTCGGTTATAAAATACCCCGGCTAAAATTCCCTCGGCTAAACCTGATTCCGTCGGAAATCCGTGGAAAATTTCCGACGGATTCAGATAAATCCCCGGCTAAAATTCCCTCGGCTAAAATTCCTTCGGTTATAAAATACCCTCGGCTCAAATTCTCTCGGCTAAAACTGAAACCGTCGGAATCCGTGGAAAATTTCCGACGGATTTCCGACGGATGTTATAAAATGGAAGTATACTTAGCATTTTATTGGGGTTTTAAATTGGATTATTACAGTTAGGTATATCAAATGTCTAATTTTATAAAACTTCCACATAACTAATACATTATACATAACAAATATCAAGTAGAAGTACAAGGACCCAATATAATACAATGGTAATTTTATTAAATTACTCTGAATCTGATGATGAGTAATCTGATTCTCCTTATTCGGAAGTTTCCCCAAATTCGTCTAATTCTTCCTCTGAATCCTCAAATACCCGATCATCTATAGGTATGTTGAAATCAACAACAAGGTCAACCTCAAGGGAATGTTCAATTGAACCCAAACCAACGAAGCTTTGTTGGAGGGGTTCATGATCGGACATCCCATAAACCCTACCTCTGGGGTTTATTGAGGTAACTGTAATCCACGGGTCTTGTTTGTTTGTCACTCGTAGATAGGGAATATATCATACCTACACAATGTAATATTAAAATTAAACCATGTATGTCTTCACAAATACTAAAAAAACATATATAAAATAAAGAATAAAACGAACATGGTCCGCTTGTGAAGCAAGTACGAAAGGCTCATATTTCCGGAGTCGCCTTCTGCTATGTAATGATGTAACACCAAATTGGTCGTGTCGCACACCGCTTCCTACTAATGGGTCGTTCCAGTCGCATAAAAATGCAGCGCATCTTAAACCGAGCATCCCCGGGTACTGGACATCGAATATCTCACGTACGGTACCATAGTATACAAGATCACCAGACTGAGTTGATATACCGTAATCAGCAGTTGCGGAACTCCTATCATCCCGAAGAATCTTAAAAGCGTACCGCCGGGTGCTATACATCACATGTGCCTGAACAATTGCTAGTGGAAAGCGCACAATTTCTTCTAACCACGTGGGAAATATTTGTCCATTAGCCTTCTCTTTCGTGACCTGCACCAAAAAAATAAATGTCAAATAAATCATTCATTATATATATATATATATATGATACCTAGTTAAGAACAAGGAAATGACAACTTACGTAATCTCTTAACCAACGATCGAACTCTTCCTCTTTAAGCTCAATTAGCTCGTCCTCTGTTTTGTCCGGAAATGCAAAACGTTGATAAGCCATATACATCATGTGAGATTGAAGTGATAATAACGTTACCATATATATAATCAAGGACCCAATAATTAATTAATAATTTGGTTCAATAGAATATATACCTCTCATATTCATCAACTCCGTCGCAGTTTGTGAGAATATACATATGCAAATGGTGTCGCTCCTTTGGTGAAAGTCTCCGCTTGTTGCCTTTTCCACTAAGTCGTCCAATCTCTAAGAATATATGAGGAACTTCGACCGGATAAAAAGGTATTACGCCTCCATCATCATGTCGAGCTGCTCTACGACTCTTCGTTTTGACTTGTGATGGAAAGTAGAACTCGGCAAAATGTGAAGTTTCTTCATTGATGCTTTGTGCGACAGTAGAATCCTCCACTTTGCTCAAATTTTTTACCTTCTTCTTTAGATGAAACATATAACGCTCAAAAGGATACATCAACCGATACTGAACAGGGCCCCCCAAGCTCAGCTTCTCGAGCGAGATTAATTGTTACATCAAAGAAGGATGGCAGAAATATCTTCTCCAAATTGCAAAGGATTACGGGTATATTATTTGCAAGGTTGTGGATACCGTCTGATGTAAGAGAGCGCGAACATATATCTCGAAAAAATGCACCAATCCCTGCATATATAATAAGCATACAAAATTAATAAATAAAGACTAAAGTATTGTACATGGAAAGTATGAAAATAAATAAATTTAATGATTGTACCTGCAATTGCTTCGTGGACATTACGTGGTAAAAAACATGCAAAGGCAAATGGAAGGAGGCGTTGCATCACAACATGGCAATCATGACTCTTCATCCCAGTAAACTTTCCTTCTCCATGATCAACGCAGTTACGAAGGTTAGATGCGTATCCGTCCGGGAATCTAACACTACCGGAAATCCAGTTAAAAAACTCGGCCTTTGAACATTCATCTAACCGAAATGCTGGGACTGGAGCATTCCCGTTCCCTGTCACATGTAGTGCTCTACGAGAACAAATGTCTGGCAAGTCCAATCTAGACTTCAAATTGTCCTTCGTCTTCCCTTGGACATTGAGAACGGTGTTCATAATGTTGTCAAAACAATTCTTCTCAATGTGCATGATATCCAGATTATGCCTCAAAATATGGTCCTTCCAATAAGGCAAATCCCAGAAAATACTCCTCTTGTGCCAATTATGTACGTTGCCACAACCATCAACAGGATGATGCTCGTTACCACCACAATTAACCGTCCTCTCTGCACCAAAATCCATAAACTAAGTCAACAAATAGTGTCCATCTAACTCAGGAGGTGGACCATCGAATACTTTCCGGTTCTTCCTAAACAATGTCGTGCTACGACGATAAGGATGATCGCTTGGAAGAAATCGCCTATGGCAATCAAACTCAGACGTTTTGCGTCCGTGCTTCAACTAGAATGCATCTGTGTTATCTTGACAGTACGGGCACGATAACCTTCCGTGCGTTGTCCATCCTGATAACATGTCATATGCTGGGAAATCGCTAATGGTCCACATAAGTACCGACCGCATAACGAAATTCTGCTGACAATAAACATCAAACGCCTCAACACCTTGGTCCCATAACATTCACAACTCATAAATCAATGGCTGCAAAAACACATCAAGTGATCTCTTCGGATGCTCTAGTCCAGGAACGAGAATGCTAAGGAACAAGAACTCCCGTCTCATGCACAAAGATGGCGGCAAATTGTAAGGTGTTACAATTACTGGACACAATGAATATTGTCTGTCGTGCTTCCCAAAAGGGTTAAAACCATCGGTACATAATCCAAGGTATACGTTCCTCCCCTCAAACGCAAAACTGGGATACATTGTATGAAAATGTTTCCCTAATTCTGCGTCTGACGGATGACCGATTTCTCCATCCGTTGTATGCTCTGCATGCCATCTCATTGCTCTCGTTGTGCGTTCTGACTGATATAACCTCTTCAATCTCTCTGTTAATGGCAAATACCACATCCGTTTATATGCCACATACACTCTTCCACATGTTTCCTTATACCGAGGTTTGCGATAAAAACGGCAACTCGAACGGTCTGCGTCCTCTCTCCAGTAGAGCATAAAATTGTCGATGCATACATTTATCATCATATACGGCAATCCTAGACCTTGAACAATTTTTTGTATCTCATAGTATGTTGCCAGTGCAAGATTATCTTTACACAAAATTTCTTTCACAAAATCAGTGATTGCATCCACGCACTCTTCACTCAAATTGAAATCCGTCTTTATACCCATCATCCTAGTTGCAGTTGATAAAGGGGAATGCCCACCTCTACACCCATCAAATAACGGATGTTTAACAGCGTCTAACCTATCAAAGAATCTCCGATCTTCTAAGTTAGGATATTCTCCTCTATCTCCATACTCAGCAACTGATGGTATAGTTTCACGAAATTCATCGTTCACCATCTGAACATGACCTACAGTACTTTCTACTTCAATATCAGGTTCTTCTAATCTAGCATTATCCCCAATATATTGTTCACTAGTACTAGCAATATTATCCACCACTGTATCATTTTCTCCATGATAATACCAAACCTTGTAACCCGGCACAAACCCATGACAATACAGGTGTGACCATACTTCATCTATCACGATATATCTACGATTCTGACAATTACTACAAGGGCAGTAGATTTTACCGTTTTTATCGCTTTTTCTGTGTACCCGCAAATGCCATGAATTCCTGCAGACCTTTTTTGAATTCCTCCGTAACTAGGCCCGTGCCCGGAATTTGATGAGGCTTGTTCATCCATGATCAAAAATAAGTATAAGGATCTGAAGAAGACATTATCGTAAGGAATTAGATAAGAGAAGTTTTTTTGTGATTGTAAATGAAAGGGTGGATACGTTTTTATAAGGAAAATTCAGCGTATTTTCCGACAAATTTCCGATAAATTTTCGACAGATGAAAAGTAGATATTATCGATATCGGCAACGATGTCGGCAAGATGTCGGCAAGGACACCATATGTCGAATATCCGTCGAAAAACCGTCGGAAATTGTCCGGCGGATGCCTATCGTTTGAAATATGTCGGCAACATGTCGGCATGATCAGCATTTGTCGGAAGGCCGTCGGAAATCCGTCGGAATTTTTCCGACGGGTCTGATTTTCCTACGGATGGTACGTTCTTCGAAATCCAGTCGGAAATCCGTCGGAAATTTTTGACGTACTTATGGCCGTCGGAAATGGCATTGTTTTCTTGTAGTGTTAGTGGATCGTTGTTGCTGATGTCTCCTTGTTGATTATCCATGCTATACCTGAAAATAAAACAGCAACAAACCAATAACTAGTTCTTACAGAAACAAACACTCTCGAACTGATCTAGAACACACTGAAATAAAACAAACTGACACAAAACACTTGAAACAGAAACTGAGACACACTCAAACAAACTGAGACACATTCGATCTAGAATGGAAACAACACACTCGATTTCTAACCCTTGATAAACAACTAGAACTTAGAAAATCACACAAAACACCAAACAGAATATGAAGAGACACGCTAACAAGAGCAGATCGACATAAAACTATAAACCCTAAAAAAAAAAATTTGATTTTGATTTTTTTTTTTTTTTTTTTTTTGATGGATCTACTAACTAGATGCGACACACAACACACATGGATGATAATAGATGATGCGAAATTCACAAAATAAAATTATAAATAGACTCGAAAAAATTCAGAAACAAAATAAGAACAGATGCAACAATTTAAAACGGATGAACAGTCACGAAAATGCAAAGAAAAAAATTGAACATGTGCAAAACTAAACAAGGAAAGAGACTACCCAATTTTTAGAGTGGTGCTCTGATACCACTTAGTATGATTCTCCCAAAAATCGGCACTCTAAAGTATGGGTAAGAGATAGGCCTTGCAAACAAACTAGTTGTTTCAAGGTTGTGGATCGATGGTTCTCAAAGAAGAGAAGAGATGAATCAGAAGTTTGCGGAATGACTTCTGATTTTAAGAGATAAGAACGATGAAGATGTTGTAGACACAACGAACCGTTCAAAAGAAACAAGAGAGATCGATAAAGATGTTGCAAGCAATGAATCGACTTGTTCATAAGAAGAGATGAGATTTTCGAAACTGGTTTTAAGAGAAAGAGATTTTATTTGTTTGATGATCCAATCCAGGATGAGTTACAATGAAGCAACTCAAAGAGTTTAAATAGAAAAAAACAAAGGCTTGCATGAAGAACTTTAAACAAGCCTCGAAAATGAAAAACAAGACTGAAAATAAAAGCTAATGTTGAATGACTCTTGGACTACTCCCACACCAGCCCCTTGAGCTTCCTTGGTCGAAAATTACATGCTGGGCTTGAGAAAGATCACTAAATGGGCCAATAGCAATGTGAATCATTTGGCTCCTTAAAAACCTTACCAATAAAACCCATTGGGACAAAACTCGGATAAGAGAAAAAGAGCACAACATGATTCACATACCCATTTAGTATCTCTTTGTGCCTGAATCATAACCATTGTGGTTTGATGTGTCTTTGAATCGCCAATTCCTTCTTGAAATTCCGGGATCACATGTTGTTGTTGAGTTGATCCAATTCTTCACCTTCGAGCTTGTCTCATGCTTAGCTTCCTCGGCTACAAGCTCAGGTTCACGCTCCATCTCCTTAGTGCTTGCCTTGATCATATCAGTTGTGAAGCCTGTTGAAGCCACAAGACTCTGCTCGTTTGATAAATTCATCAATGGATCTGTTGAGAAGAAGCCAGGCGAAGAAACCATAAAATTGTGATTTTGTTCAAGGCGGCTCTGGTCTGGCTCGGACTGTTCATGTGGGTAAAGAAACCCACAAAGCCTGTCTTGTAATATCTGTTGGAATTCATACCGGTTTAAAACGTTTTATAAATACTAATTATGAATTCACTTCCAAGATCTCATGCAAATACAGAATTGAATCTAGATCATAGGACTTTGAATATACCTGCAGCGGAAAGGGTGAACAGTAAGAATCAAGGTCGTATAGCACTCCAAACGTCGTGCCTCTACTGGTATCCACACGCACACAAATTGGATCAGGACGGGATGCTAGTGCCGTAGAGATCTGATCTCAAAACGTGACAAACAATTTGCCTCTTCTGGGTTTTAGGGTTCGGCGTAAGAGGCTGAGTAATTAAGCACCTCATTATTTCCCTTATATAATGAAACTTACGTAACCTAGTACGTTAATTCTTAATGGGCCAAGGCCGAATCTCTTCTAATAAAAGTCGGCAACGTAACTTACGTTTCTTGCCCATCACGTGCATGTCATCTTATATAGCACACAACTATTATTCTTTTATTTCTCATGTATATGGACTATATGTTATATCTCATATAACATATTATTCTTTAAACCCAAAATATCTATGATCCAATTTGCTTAGGTGTGTGACCCTGTATGATCGTATAATATTAGTAACAGATTCATAATCCGTAGATTATAAGCGGCTTCTAGCAAAACATTATAACCACCTAATATTATACGATTGTCAGACCTTGACATTTCAACTTCAACTAGAGAAGTACGGATGATTTCAGGACATTCCCAACAATCTCCCACTTGTACTGGAATCATCTATTCCTACAATCACTTCGTCTCTATATCTCGATCTAAGCGTAAGGCAAGAAACTGTGTCATCCTTATTAGGCTAGATCACGTTTATCGAACTCCGATTTATATTGATTAAACAAACGACTGACATTCACCTCGTTTGAGCACGGCCATGCATTTCTCAGTATCAAATCTTCGATAGGCCTAGAGATATTTATCTCCCATTATATGGGAGGGACAAATCCCGTCTTGTTCCATCCCTGTTCCTTACACAATTCATAATACACCCAATCAATGTCTTTATAATCACCTTTTACGGTTGACGTTTGACAAAGTCAAAGTGAACTAATCCATATGCAAGAAAACATGACGAACTCAGGTCAAACGAATATACTCTATAGTTGTGATGAGAAACTCTTATGACACTCATATAACAATCTTGTAGATTTCTCATAGCGGGTCAGTCCGATACTGTGTTCTCCAACACATATCTATGTGATTGACTTTAATACAACATGTTAATGACTTCACGAAACTTAGTCATCAATCACCTCACATACTAGTCATTCTCAGCTATTAACGTCCCATTTTAATAACCTTGACCAGGAACCTTAATAATTTAAGTCATTTTTCACTTATAGGGTCTCATGATCAAGTCACGTACTTGATGACCTATTAGAATGACATAAATTATTTTGGGACTATTATTCAATTATCCAATAATAAAATAATACTGAAACAAATTTCATTAATTTGAAAATTAAATCAAATGTATGTAAACATGAACATCATATCATAAAATAAATCCTCCCACTAGAAATAAGATTACATCTTTATGAATCTAATGCCTACAGCAGCTGTATGGCTCTCATGCTTAGGCCGGGGAAGAGGCTTGGTCAAAGGATCAGCAACATTTGCATCCGTTGAGACTCTGCTAATCTTCACATCTCCTCTATCAACAATATCACGAATGAGATGATATCGCCTTTCTATGTGTTTGGATTTCTGGTGTGATCTGGGTTCTTTCGCCTGAGCGGTGGCTCCATTATTGTCACAATAGAGATCCACCGGACCAGAAATGCTAGGAACCACACCTAGTTCAGTAATGAACTTTCTAATCCAAACAACCTCTTTTGCTGCTTCAGAAGCAGCGATGTATTCAGCTTCAGTCGTAGAGTCTGCCACAGTGCTTTGCTTGGAGCTTTTCCAACTCACCGCTCCTCCATTTAGACAAAAGATAAATCCAGATTGTGATCGGAAATCATCTTTGTCTGTCTGGAAGCTAGCATCAGTGTAACCACTCACAACAAGCTCATCACTTCCTCCATAAATCAAGAATTTGTCCTTAGTATTTCTCAAATACTTGAGGATGTTCTTGACCGCTGTCCAGTGACTCTCACCCGGATCTGATTGGTATCTACTCGTCATGCTTAAAGCACAAGCAACATCTGGACGAGTACAGAGCATGGCATACATGATAGATCCTATAGCAGAAGCATATGGGATTCTACTCATGCGCTCTCGCTCATCATGTGTCGAAGGACACTGCGTCTTGCTGAGAGTAATTCCATGAGACATTGGTATAAAACCTTTCTTGGAATCATGCATACTAAACCTATGCAAAATCTTATCTATATAAGTATCTTGACATAGTCCAATAAGCTTGTTTAATCTATCTCTATAGATTCGTATTCCAAGAATATAGGCGGCTTCTCCCATGTCTTTCATTGAAAAACAACTACTTAGCCAAGTCTTGACAGACTGAAGCAAATGAATGTCGTTTCCAATGAGAAGTATGTCATCTACATACAATACTAGAAATGTAACTGTGCTCCCACTAGTCTTCTTGTAAACGCATGGTTCTTCCTCGTTTCTAATGAAATCAAACTCTTTGATTGCCTCATCAAAACGAAGATTCCAACTCCGAGATGCTTGCTTCAGTCCATAAATGGAACGATGAAGTTTGCATACCTTCCTAGCAGTTTCAGGAACTGTGAAACCTTCAGGTTGTGTCATGTACACATCCTCTTCGAGATTTCCATTAAGGAAAGCTGTTTTCACATCCATTTGCCAAATCTCATAATCATAATAAGCGGCAGTTGCTAGGAGGATCCGAATAGACTTAAGCATTGCGACTGGAGAATAGGTTTCATCATAGTCAATACCATGAATTTGCTTGTAACCTTTAGCCACCAACCTAGCTTTGTATATCACTATATTACCATCCATGTCTGTTTTCTTCTTGAAAACCCATTTACACTCGATAGCTTTAACACCATCAGGTAAATCCACCAAAGTCCATACTTTGTTCTCTGACATGGATCTCATTTCGGATTTTTCGGCTTCTAGCCATTTATCAGAGTCAAGGCCCATCATTGCTTCTTCGTGAGACGTAGGTTCATCACTCTCTATAATCAATAGATCATGATCATCAGTCACCCAAACCCCATATCTATTAGGTTCGTGACGAGTCCTCTCGGACCTACGCACCTCAGGTTCCACAGGTGTAGACTCTACGACTCTTCGTAAATCTAATTGATGCTCTTCCTCAGAAGTTGCAACAATCTCATGTGTTTCTCGAACTTCTTCGAGCTGTACTTTACTCCCACTATTTCTCTTAGAAAGAAATTCTCTCTCTAGAAAAACACAGTTTCGAGCAACAAACACTTTGTTCTCAGTAGGGTTGTAAAAGTAATAACCTTTGATTTCTTTGGGGCAACCAATGAAGTAGCATTTATCAGATTTAGGTCCAAGCTTATCTGTAATTAAACGTTTGACATAAGCTTCACAACCCCAAATTTTCAGAAAAGATAGATTAGGAACTTTTCCAGTCCATATCTCATATGGTGTCTTTTCAACTGATTTTGATGGACATCTGTTTAGCGTAAACGCAGAAGTTTCTAAAGCATATCCCCAAAAGGATAACGGAAGATCTGTATGACTCATCATTGATCGAACCATATCTAATAAAGTTCGGTTTCTTCTCTCAGACACACCATTCCATTGTGGTGTTCCTGGAGGAGTGAGTTGTGAAACAATTCCACATTCTCTTAGATGATCAATGAAAATTTGGCTTAAGTATTCTCCTCCTCGATCTGATCGAAGAGCTTTGATTCTTTTGCCAAGCTGGTTTTGTACTTCATTCTGAAATTCTTTGAACTTTTCAAAAGATTCAGACTTATGCTTCATTAGATAAACATAACCATATCTACTGAAATCGTCAGTAAATGTAATGAAATACTGATAGTTTCCTCTGGCATTTATACTCATTGGTCCACATACATCGGTATGTATAAGGCCCAACAAATCGTTAGCCCTTTCACTGTGTCCAGTAAAAGGAGCTTTCGTCATTTTTCCCAACAAACAAGATTCACATTTTTCATAGGATTCATAATCAAATGAGCTTAAAAGTCCATCATTATGAAGCTTTTGAATGTGTTTCTCATTTATGTGGCCTAAACGAAAATGCCAAAGAAATGTTGGATTTGAGTCGTTTGACTTAAATCTTTTGGTACTAATGTTATAGACAGGCATACTTTGGTTCAAAACGTAAAGCCCATTCTCTAATGGACTGCTACCATAAAAAATATCACCACGATCAAACGAACAACATTTGTCTTTAATCGAAAAATGAAATCCTTCCAAATCCAAACAAGAAATAGAAATAATATTCCTACTTATAGCAGGTACATAGTAGCAATTTTTAAGTTCTAAAACCATGCCTGAAGGCAAAGACAAATGAAATGTTCCTACAGCTAATGCAGCAACTCTTGCTCCATTTCCCACGCGCAGGTCCACTTGTCCTTTCTCCAAATTTCTACTGTTGCTTAGGCCCTGCATATTAACACAAATATGAGCACCGCAACCGGTATCCAATACCCAAGAGGTAGAACTAGAAGTAGCAACATTTACTTCTATAACATATATACCTGGAGAAGAAGTCTCAAAAGTTTTCTTCTTCTTTTTCAGATCTTCCAAGTATTTTTTGCAGTTTCTCTTCCAATGCCCAGAGCCATTACAATAATGGCACTTGTCAACACCAGAAGGACCAGGTTTGGACTTAGGAGTAGGTTCAGACTTGCTTGGATTCTCAATCCGGCTTGTCTTACCGTTTCCTTTGTTCTTACTAAGTTTCTTAAACTTTTTACCCCCTTGCACCATAAGTACATGAGGGGTGCCCTTCTTGATGTTTGGTTCAGCAGATTTGAGCATACCATGCAGCTCAGTCAAAGTCTTTGTCAAGTTGTGCATGTTGTAGTTCATAACAAACTGATCATAACTTGGCGGCAATGACTGCAGGATGAGGTCAGTGGCCAACTCTTGGCTGATAGCACAATCCAATTTTGCCAGGTTATCAATATAACCCATCATCTTTATGACATGTGGGCTAACTGGACTGTCTTTTGGCAGCTTGCATTCAATGAGAGCCTTAACGGTCTGGTATCTCTCAGTTCGTGCTTGCTCCTGAAACATTCCTTTCAGGCTAGTGATCATGTCAATTGGCGAATCCACATTCTCATATTGCTTCTGCAAGTCTGAGTTCATGGTGGCCAACATGAGACAACACACATCGACCATATCACTGGCATGCTTCTCATAAGCATTCCTCTCTGCATGTGGAGCATTGGACTTAGGTTTTTCAAGAGGGAGACTCTTCTCCAGGACATATTCCTTTTTCTCCTGTTTGAGAACAATTCTCAGGTTTCGATACCATTCGAGGAAGTTCGATCCATTCAGCTTGTCCTTCTCAAGGACAGATCGCAACGAAAATGAGCTGTGAGGGTTTGACATAGCTGGATCAAAGAATAGGGAATGTAATGTTAATATGATGTTCATGTATTTGAGAAATCTCAACAATTAAGAAGACTCACATTATATTCAAAATAAAATTATCCTCAAAATGAATATAATGATCCAAGATCCATATTTTACTAGAATTCAAGTGAGCTTTGGCTCATCGCCCGAATGTCTAGCTATTTAGGTAAGCAACACCTTAGCTAATTATATCATATATAACTCTTGGTTGTTGGATGACATCTTATGTTTTATCCAACCTATGCCTCAAAGCCCAAAACCGTTTTGATAGCTCAGTCAAGTAAACCAATCTTTATTTCTTATGGTAACCATTACCATCTATCTCACTTATGTAGTTGTAGATGTCCTGCTTGGCAAGCCCATTAAACAACGAAACAAGCGTTGATAGTTGATAAGATTGGATAGGCATCAAAAATACTTGATATTAATTGAGGAATTAATTTTAATCCAATTTTATTTTATATTAAAATTTATATCTAATATAAATAATTAAATATAACTATACATATCGAATATGTAGTTTAGTTGGATTCTAAATAATTAAATTAATTTTAATCTAATTAAAATCATAAATTATTTATATTAATAATCTTAATAAATTCTAAAATTCTAATCGTATTAGAACTGGAATTAAAAGATTTAAAAGTAATTCGTATCAAAGTGAAAGTTTTCACTGGGCCGAACACACGAGGAACAGAACCCATAGAGTTACAAGATGCATATATTATTATTTATTTAATAACTATGTAGTCATGTCTATCACACGTACACATAGATTCTGGGTATTTACTAATCAAATTACAAATCTCAAAATCATTATATGTCAAAATTCGACAAACGCATTGATTCAATTGAGACCATAAATCTCATAGGTTAATCAAATCTAATATATGCACAAACACGATCCATAAAATTGTATAAATTCAAACGTGTTTGAGCCGATCAAAATTAGTATGTATATCACATATATACATCAAACTAGATTCAAAATCAGTATTATGCAAGTTCGCTCTGATACCACTGTTGGAATTCATACCGGTTTAAAACGTTTTATAAATACTAATTATGAATTCACTTCCAAGATCTCATGCAAATACAGAATTGAATCTAGATCATAGGACTTTGAATATACCTGCAGCGGAAAGGGTGAACAGTAAGAATCAAGGTCGTATAGCACTCCAAACGTCGTGCCTCTACTGGTATCCACACGCACACAAATTGGATCAGGACGGGATGCTAGTGCCGTAGAGATCTGATCTCAAAACATGACAAACAATTTGCCTCTTCTGGGTTTTAGGGTTCGGCGTAAGAGGCTGAGTAATTAAGCACCTCATTATTTCCCTTATATAATGAAACTTACGTAACCTAGTACGTTAATTCTTAATGGGCCAAGGCCGAATCTCTTCTAATAAAAGTCGGCAACGTAACTTACGTTTCTTGCCCATCACGTGCATGTCATCTTGTATAGCACACAACTATTATTCTTTTATTTCTCATGTATATGGACTATATGTTATATCTCATATAACATATTATTCTTTAAACCCAAAATATCTATGATCCAATTTGCTTAGGTGTGTGACCCTGTATGATCGTATAATATTAGTAACAGATTCATAATCCGTAGATTATAAGCGGCTTCTAGCAAAACATTATAACCACCTAATATTATACGATTGTCAGACCTTGACATTTCAACTTCAACTAGAGAAGTACGGATGATTTCAGGACATTCCCAACAATATCTGTAAATGATTTTCCAAAGAATCTTCCATCTCCAAAACTTTCTGTGAGAATTTGTTGTCATCGAGAGATCTCTTCTTCTCGTCGTTGATCTTCTTGTTTAGGAATTGAGAAAGGTTTGTGCTTTTCTTGTTTTTTTCTTTGCCGCTTAATTTGCTATACCTCTCGGCCATGTCTCTGACTTTGGATTGATCCTCGGGCCATGTCTTGATGAGTTCTCCGTCACGACCGTAATAGATTACGCAGACTTGGATCTCGCATAAAGTAGAAAGCTCGTAGGCTTTTTTGAGAAGTGTCTGCTCTCTCAGAGAAAAATCCGTCTTCTTTTTTGCAGCCTGAATGTTATTGTTGACAGAGACAGACGATTTCTTGAAACTGGTTTGGTTTCTCACAGACAATTTAGTTTTGATCTTCTTTGTCGAAGAAGAAGAAGAATCCATTGTTTAATAAACGCTTCAAGGTTTGGGGAACAAGAGAATTGTGATTAGCGTGAAGAAGGTTTAGGGTTGCTTGCGTATAATATATATAAACTTTTGTTGTTGTATAATCTCGTTTGATTTCCATTTTTGTAAATGGAAATGATCAGAAAATTTCCATATCTCCAATTAATATATAGCCGTTAGTGGATTTAACCGTTGTTGTATACATTTTTAATAGTGTATAGAAATAAATAGATAATTAATTAATGCAGAGACTTGGATAAAAATTGCATAAAGCAATGAACAATAATTACTTTTTCTGTAAATATTCTTTCTTACAGTAGAAGTAGGGCTGGGCAAAAAATTCGGATCCAAAAATCCGAACCGGTACCTAATCGAAAATACTAGAACCGAACCCGATCCGAATTTTTAAAATACTCGATCAGATCCTAAATTTCTATATCCGAAGAACCGAACCTGAACCGGTACTGAATCGAGAACCGAATGGGTACCCAAAATATATGAAGTGTAATTATATATCCAAATCTATTAATTATATTTAGATTTGATATAGCCCAAATACCCAAAATTACAACTATAAACCCAAATATATTAATTATTTTCGGATATTTTGGATACTTTTGGTTTGAAAGTATATTGGTTTTATTGAAATGAATATTCATGTTTTTGTGTGTTTGTCTCGGATTTCGGGTTCTTCGGGTTTTTTCGGGTATTGTGTATACTTTTGGATACTTTTAGATATTTTTGGATCCGGATCCGAACATATCCGAAAAATTTCGGATCTTAAAAAAATATCCGATCCGATCCAAACCCAAACCGAACCTGAAATTTCCGAACATATCCGCAAAATTTCGGATCTTAAAAAAAATATCCGATCCGAACCCAAACCGAACCTGAACTTCGCCCCCCCCCCCCCCCCCCCCCCCCCCCCCCCCCCCCCCCCCCCCCCCCAAGCTACATGTATTTGTTGAGCAGAACAGAAAAAAGGAAATTTTGTGACCAATGGACGTATTTTTTATCCTTTTCTCGTTATTTCCTTTATCCCAACCAAAAATAAAATAAAATGTTAATCCTTTTTCTCGTTATTTCCTTTTTCCGAAACCCAATCCCATCTAAACTCTATATAGTCAAATAGTGGTCTCCTCTCTCTCGCAACACTCATCGATCATTGCCTCTTTCTCTTTCTCTCTCTCTAGTTCTTCTCTGTGTTGTTTTTTCCTTAGTAACGATGGCTTTTTCCGATGATTTTCCACCACAAATCATGAAAGATGTGAAGAGAAGAAGCAGAAGAAGAAGAATGGTAAAAAGGAAAGACCTCGAAGAACTGATTACCGTAGCTACAAGAGCCGCTAATCATCACCATCTTTGCCAAACCCATTTGTTGCTTTGTACAGAGACTTGTAGGAGAATCGGTGTGGACCGTATTCCTTTTCCCACGATTCTCTTACTTCTACGTACTTGTTTCTCATGTACTAATAAATTCCTCCGAGAACCATCAGTACAAGGACCACCAATAAGATGACCAAACCAATAAGCAGTGGAGATAGTTTCTTTTTCTCCTCTCTAGGAAGAGGAATTATACGTTTAGAAAGTGAAGAAGCGTATTGGCACGTGTGAAGGAATAAAGAAGACCTGTGTAACTCTCTTTACTCATTACTGTTAGTATAAATACAGAGGGAGAGAGAATAGAGTTCTATGCTTTGTTGTGGATTGTTTAACAAACTATATGCGTTTGTTATCGGAGATCAAGATCTGGAGTGATGAGCTCAGATGTGATATAGGGTTCATGACAATGTATCGTTGAAGATAAGCTCAATAAGGGAGTTTAGCACCTTGAAGCTTATCAATTGGTGCGGTGAAACTGCGAACGAATCTAACGCGAGTGATCGATTCAACAATAGAAGCAGTTACGAGGATGAGTTTCTTGGAGGTTCAAATTTTCACAGGTGAGGAAGGTGATGATATGCGGCAATGTATTTCATCTATGGAGTTTGCGTTTCGACGGTGCGCTTTCACGGATTCAGAGAAACTCAATCTTGCACAAGCAGTCATCGAGGGAGAAGCACAAGCTTATGTGCGACATCGAAAATCGTTGTTGCCTTTCCAAAATTGGCAAGCGATGAAGGATGCGTTGTGGTTGCGATTTGGAAGCGTTAAAGATCTGGAGATGATCAAAGCGAGAGACGAGTTGAGAGATATCACAACAAGGTTTTTTCAAACACCTCGAGAATGATCGTCTATGGAAAGAACAGAGAGCTGCAAAAGCGATCCAGAGGAGGAAGCCGATTCCAACAATTGAATCAAGTTGTGTCACTGTTGCGATGACAACAACACATCAGTGCGACGGTGAGCCCAGTTAAATCGCTCGATCTCCGCCACTACAACCTCCGATTCAGGTATGATAAGCTCAAATGTAATACCCTAAAGTACTAACAGCTTTGTCGATTGTAGTATTTAGGGGTCGAATCCACAGAGACTCAAAAATCACACAATAGATTAAATAAGTTTGAATTAAGCTAAGTAAATCAATAGAACAGGAAGCAATAAAGTAAATAAGAGTTGTAAATTCAATGGAGGAAGATAGGTCTAGGGTATCTCTCAGGAAATCAGAGAATGCAGATTAACCAATTAATCAGGGTTCAGATTAAGCGCGGTTCTTGAACTCAAATCACTAAACTATAATTAACCAACTGTCGTTGCATTAATTATCTAAATCTAAATCTCAGAATTCCAAATTTATTTGCAAATTCTAAAGTTTAAACCAGCATTAAGTTCAAGTTTGATTCATTCACAAAACAACTAAATCAAATCTCTTTGCTGATAGTTATTTTGCTCACCCTAAGTTCTATCAGATTATCAATTGCACTGTCGTGCCAAATCGATAAACCTATGATCTAAGTTCCATGTGATCAATCTAGAATTAGCTTTAAGAACAACCTATGGTGGATAACTAACTCAGATTATGAGCCCTAACCAATTAATTAACCTAACTATCAAAGAGATCCTTTATTGAGAACCCTAAACCTAACAGGAGATCTACTCAGACATGGATATTGAAACAATAAACATAACTGAATAAATCTCTTAATAAATAATAAAGGAGAAAGAAAACAAGGGTTCGAAATCTTCTCTCGGACGAACAGAGTTTCAGACTTGTTTCCCTCAAAAGCTTCTCTCTCAAAACCAAAGTAGAATAAAGCGTAGCCAAAACAAGTGGCTAAAACCCTAATTATAATGCTAAGACACGTTTTGGGCCTTCTTGTAGTTATTAAAGTCTTTTGGGCCAAAGTGTAGAATCCTCAGACTTGTAAAAAGTCGCGATCCTTCTCTTCATGCGGTCAGTATCGACCGATACCATAAGAGGTATCGATCAATACACAGCGTCTGTGTCGGCTATTTAGGCCATTAATTTGATCCTTCAGCTGCATGATTCTCCTTGGCTCCAAAAAGCTCCAATATCTCCAATTTAGCTCCAAACATACCTAAACCTGTAAAGACTCGAAAAGACTCCACAAATACTAGAAAGACTCTATAAATAAGACTTATATCATGGTTAAAAGCGGGTAAAAACCATGATATATCAACTCCCCCAGACTTAGCCTTTGCTTGCCCTCAAGCAAACAGAAAGAGGTTTGAAAAACACGGAGACTCACTTGTTCTTGAAACATTGCAATGACCATTTTTCTTAGTAATCCACATATCACCTAACCAGTTCCATATCTAACCACCATGTATTTCTCCGTAGACATTCGCAGCTTCCCAGACTCCACACATAATTTCGCAGCATTTTCCAATAAAGCCCTCATTGCCAGTTTCATCGCTGTGATCAATTCCAAGAACCTGCTAGACTATTTCCCATACGATATCATGACAAAAGAACCACCCAATTTTCACACATTTTTGGTATTGTTTTCTCTCCCCCAGACTTGTTTCTCATCATGTTCTTTCTTGCATATACATAGTAAGGTTTGAGACGCGAGTACTGATGGTGTTTGCTGCCGAATTCCTGGTTATTTCCTCTCTATGCATCAAAGGCGTAGGCGAATAGTGGTATCACGGGTAATTGTACTAACCTCGCTTCCAACCTTTGTGTGATCATTCCTTCACAAGTAGAATAATGGGATCGCTGGAAATGTTCCTAGCCCTCTACTCAGAAGAAAATCATTTCATCTTTTTATGCTCTTATTTATTAACTTATAACAGGGGAGAGATATACCATTACTTTAAACACATGGGTTCCTTTGTTCTATATGAATGAGGAATCAAGCTCTATGGGCATCAACCACATCGATGAAGTGCAAAAATTTAGCTCAAGTTTTAAAGGATTCTGCTGGAAACATGGGCATCTTCTAGTTAACTGGTCAGCCTTTGGATTTTTCATTAGTCCGATCTAGAACTGATTCTATAACAATGGTCACTTAGAAGCAAGGTCAGAACAATAGATTCAAGAAAAAGATCATAGTCTCCAACAGGTTTTGAGTCTAAAGTCGGTAAAAAAAAAAAAAACCACTGAGTGGAGACGTGAAAAGCGAAGAAGTTACCGGATTGGGGTCGTGGTGTCGACCGACACACAGCACTGGTATCGATCGATACCAGACCTAGGTCGACACAGGTGACTTCTTTTCATCGACAGTGACTCAAGGTTGTTCCAGAATGTGACATAGGACCCAAACGTGAAGTGGTTAGCACTGTTAGATCACTCAAGCACAAGTTAGAAACAACCAGATATCATAATCGCATAAATCCATCAAGGTTCAGAATCATAAAATGCTGACAAAACAGACTCAAAAGAACAAAAGAAAAGAAAAAAAAGAAAAGAAAAGAAAAGAAAAACCAGATAGAACGAGGAGCTAATCCTCATCGGAGTCATCAGATACTCCTGCAGTGTGAGAGGGTCCTTCTCTTGATGGTGAGCGTGGGCGAGATGGTGTAACGCAACCGCACCGAGAGAGAGTGGAGATGGCGTTCCAGATGATCTGGAAACTCTCAACCACAAACCTCTGAAAGGTGTGTGTATCCATAGGAATCGCAGGTGGTGTATGGAGAGCAGTCGCAGAAGAGGATGGGTCTCGATCTCGGTGTGCCTGACCTCCAGCAAGGTCAAGGGCAGGTGCGTCCTCAGCAGCAGCAGGTGCGCTAGTAGAAGAGCCTCGGCCTCGGCGAGTACGAGGTGCAACAATCAACAGGCTTGGATCAGGCTCAAAGTGCAGCTGATCGGGATCGTCACCAATGTCGGTTAGCTCAGTGTTAGGGAGCTTAACTAGGAAGTCCCCATATGTGTTGGAGAAACACCAACGTCGCTCAGGCTTCAACCACCTAAGGTTCTGCAGATGTCTCTTATCCATGATAGTGCGTGTGCTGACTATCGAGCAGCTTGCTGTACTGATCCCGAAGTGCTGGAAGATAGGAGTGAGAAGACTACCCACTGACTTGGTCTTTCAAACTGCACCGCGACTAGCACCAAAGAATGGTTTGGTCTTCAGAGAGACCAGATCATGGGCAAAGACTGCTCCTAGGTTGACCTCGAGATCAAGCTCAGGCCACTCATTGTTCTCGTCATCAATGATATCTCCAATAGCCATGGAGAACAGAATAAGCTTAGATAGCCGCATCTTGTTAGGCTCCATCTTGCACAAGATGGTGTTGCTCAGAATCCTAACCAGGCAGCGGAGAACCGGGTGGCGCACATCCATCTGAGTGGAAGTCTTGGAGTAATAGGCTCCATTCCCGAAATGCTCTCAGAAAACCTGCACGTCGTGGAACTGTGTAGGAAGAGCAACCTTCATGAAGTTCCTGCGAAAACCATAGATGTCGCAGAGATCTGGGAGTGGCAATCTGTACATCACCCCTCGAATCATGAAGGTCATGGTACCTTCCTGTGCGTCCTTGAGAACCTCGTCCTAATAGTAGACGTGAACTGTCGCGAGGAACTGTCGTACCAAGTCAGGGAACAGATCATACTGCCTTACATGCATAGTACCCAAGCCAATCTTCCCAATCAGACGCCTAAGCTCTCTGTCAATACCCAAGCGACGCATGGTCTGCACATCAACGTTCTGCCACGCATTGTAGAACAGCGTGTCATAGTCATCCCAGATCTCAAAGATAGGCTTATAAACGCAGTCCTCACTCTCAGCAACCTCCTTGAGAGGCGCATCCCAAGATCTAGCTGGTGGAATCATGGCCTTCTCATTCCTCCTTGGCCAAGGAGGACTAAATGTCACATCCGGAGTCGCAGGAGTGGAAGGAGGTGGTGAGGATGGTGGCACGTGTGGTGCAGAGATGTCGCGCAGGGAAGAGTGGGGAAAGATAAGGACTTCCTGCGTTTCAGTAATCTCCACCTTGTAGCGGTCATTGGCGAAGCAACCTAGCCCTTTCCCTTGATGCCAAGCCACACCATCAAACAACTCGACGGGAGTCAGCAAGCGGTACTCTGTGGGAATACGATCAGCTGGTGGGTTGGAACTCGAGGCGCCATTTTTTCGTGTTCTCTTGCGTGAGGCCATCTGCAATCAAAGCCAAAGAACACAGCAAATACAGAGTAAATCCCCAAATCCCATCAAAACACAGCATATACGACATAAGGTGCTTGGTATCGACCGATACCATGTGGGTATCGATCGATACCGAGGCAAATCGGAAACCCACAATTCAAAAACTCGCAATCAAGGCAGATACAAGCACAAGGGGGGGGGGGGGGGGGGGGGGGGGGCGAAATTCCTCTAGAACAACTTAGATATGGCAGATTCATCTATCAAGTCAAGTTCTCAAAGGCAAAAATTCGGAAAACCCAAAACTTGTGTCATGGATTGAAAAAGGGAATTCGTGTGTCGTCATACCTTGCAGATCGAGAGAATGGATGATAGAAACAGGAAGAGCATGAAAATCTAACAAGGTTAGACCATTGAATCACTCAAATCTGTGAAGAATTGAAGGATTTGCGATTTTGAGAGTGAGAGGTTTCTTTTGTGTCGAACAATGGAGGCGGTGGAGAAGAAACAAAATCTCGAGGGTTTTAAAGAAAACTTACATGCATGTTGGGTATCGACCGATACCATTACTGGTATCGATCGATACAAGAACCAAAGGTCAGTGCACGTCTGTTTCTCCTGGTGTCGATCGATACCAGTAAAGGTATCGGTCGACACAAACCCTTTTCACCTGATGCACTCGAAAACACAAGACACAAAACCAAAAACAAAAGAAATAAAATAGATATGTACAGACTCACCAGTGGGTTGCCTCCCACCAAGCGCTTGTTTTACGTAACTAGCTTGACTTTACGGACGATCAGGCGGTGGGTGCATCTTCCAGAGGTACCATGTGTCCTCTTGGAATCTCGGCTTTTGCCCAATAATGTTTCACCCTTTGTCCATTGACAGTGAACTCTTCACCTGATGTACTTAGCAGGACAACTGCACAGTGTGGTCTGACCTCCTTGATCGTGAAAGGACCTGACCAACGAGAACGCAATTTTCCAGGAAACAATTGCAAACGAGAGTTATACAGAAGTATCTGGTCATTCGGTTCAAAGTGTCTAAAGAGGATCTTTTTGTCATGATACGCCTTAGTCCTCTCTTTGTACAGCTTTGAGTTCTCATAGGCGTGGTGCCTAATCTCATCCAGTTCATTCAGCTTAATCAATCGCCTCTCAGCAGCAGGCTTGATGTCAAAGTTCATCATCTTTGTAGCCCATGCTGCCTTATGCTCAATTTCCACTGGAATATGACAAGCTTTCCCATAAACCAAGTGAAACGGTGTAGTCCCAAGTGGTGTCTTGAAAGCAGTCTGATAAGACCACAGTGCATCATCCAGCTTTGCAGACCAATTCTTCCGAGTGGGACCTATTGTCTTCTCCAAGATTTCCTTGATCTGTCTGTTGGAGTCCTCAACCTGCCCACTAGTCTGTGGGTGATAAGGAGTAGCTACACGATGATTCACACCGTGCTTCTTCAACAGCTGTTCGAAGACCTTGTTAATGAAGTGAGTGCCACCATCACTTATAACAATTCGAGGTACTCCAAATCTGGGGAATATAATGCTCTTGAACATCTTAAGGACCACCGACGAATCATTGGTTGGACTAGTAATTGCTTCCACCGACTTAGACACATAGTCTACAGCAACCAAGATGTACTTATTCCCGTATGATGAAAGAAAATGTCCCATGAAATCGATGCCCCAACAATCAAAGACTTCAACCTCAAGGATGAAGTTCTGAGGCACCTCATGTCTCTTACTGATCTTCCCTCTCCTCTGACAAGCATCACACTGCGAGATAAAAGCGTGAGCATCCTTAAACATGATAGGCCACCAGAAGCCTGCTTGAAGAGCCTTGGACACTGTCTTGAAAATAGCAAAGTGTCCAGCATATTCAGACCCATGACAGTGAAACAGCACCTCAGGTACCTCGGTTTCTGCAATACATCTCCTGTACATCCCATCAGAGCAGTGTTTGTACAGGTAAGGTTCATCCCAAAAGAATCTCCTGATGTCACGCAGAAATTTCTTCCTATCATATTTCTTGAGATGCTTTGGCTCGTCCTCTGCAGCAAGGTAGTTGGCGATGTCAGCGTACCATGGTCGAACGGGAACAGTCACAGCAGCCAGATGCTCTGCAGAAGCATCATCATGATCCATAGACAAAACTGTTCCGAATGGCGATGGGTATCGATCGACACTAGTGGGGTGTCGATCGATACCAACACCTGTAACTCGTGAAAACTACAGGTGTTCGGCAGAAACTCTTTGAAACCCAGTCTCGATGAAGTAGATGCCCTCTTCTGGTAGGAAATTATCAATAGGAACGTCTTCATCGATCCGTATTCGCGAAAAATTGTCAGCAACCCAATTCTCTATGCCTTTCTTGTCCTTAACTTCAATGTTGAACCCTTGGAGCAAAAGGACCCAACGACAAAGGCGAGGTTTTAGATCCTTATTCTGTAGCAGATATTTGAGAGCAGCATGGTCCATATGAACAATCACCTTGCTCCCAATCAAGTAGGACCGAAATTTCTCAAAGGAGAAAACAACTGCAAGGAGTTCCTTCTCTGTGGTGCTGTAATTTCGCTGAGCGTCATCGAATGTCCTGCTGGCGTAGTAGATGACATGAAATTTCTTGTCCTTTCTCTGACCCAGAACTGATCCAACAACAAAATCACTAGCATCGCACATAATTTCAAAAGGCAGAGTCCAATCTGGAGGTTGTACAATAGGAGCGCTCACCAATGCTTTCTTAATCTCCTCAAAGGCTGCAAGACAGTTATGGGTGAAGTTGAATTTTACCTCCTTGCATAATAGGGCTGTGAGTAGGCGTGCTAGTTTTGAGAAATCCTTGATGAATCTTCTGTAAAATCCAGCATGACCAAGGAAGCTTCGAATGTCCTTCACAGAATTCGGTGGTTGAAGGCTTATCATGACTTGAATATTGGCTTTGTCAACTTATATCCCCGCAGAAACCTTGTACCCAAGAACGATGCCATCCTGAACCATAAAGTGACACTTTTCCCAATTAAGGACCAAGTGTTTCCCTTCACATCTCTCTAGCACCTTGCACAAGTTATCAAGACAGTTCTTGAATGATGATCCATACACTGAAAAATCATCCTTGAACACCTCCATAAAATCCTCAATCATGTCTGTGAAAATAGACATCATGCACCTCTGAAAAGTTGCTGGAGCATTACATAATCCAAAGGGCATTCTTTTGTAAGCGAATGTGCCATAAGGACATGTAAAGGTTGTCTTCCCTTGGTCCTCCGGATGTATCAGAATCTGAAAGAAACCTGAGTACCCATCGAGAAAACAGTAGTATGGATGACTCGCCAACCTTTCCAGCATCTGATCAATGAATGGTAATGGGAAGTGATCTTTCCTTGTGACCGCATTCAACTTCCTGTAGTCAATACACATTCGATGCTCGGTGATTGTCCTAGTAGGGATCAGCTCGTCCTTCTCATTTTTCACCACAGTTATCCCTCCTTTCTTAGGGACAACATGAACTGGACTGACCCAAGAGCTGTCCGAGATGGCATAGATGATCCCTGCTTCCAAGAGCTTCATTACCTCCTTCTTGACCACTTCTTTCAAGTTCGGGTTCAGCCTCCTCTGATCCTCAACTGAAGACTTTGAATCGTCCTCAAGATGAATCCTATGCATGCATAAGTCTGGGACTAACCAAGAGCTTTGCGATACTTGCGCAGGTTGCTCAGCAGTAAGGTGATCTCTGCGTTGTTTAAGGAAGCATTAATGATCACTGGGTACGTGGAATTCGGACCAAGATAAACGTACCTTACAGAGACACACAATAGATTATGAAGACGTACCTTACAGAGACTCTAATGGCGAATTAAAGTCCCCGGCAACGGCGCCAAATTTGATAAGCTTAAATGTAATACCCTAAAGTACTAACAGCTTTGTCGATTGTAGTATTTTGGGGTCGAATCCACACAGACTCAAGAAGCACACAATATATTAAATAGGTTCGAATTAAGCTAAGTAAATCAATAGAACAAGAAGCAATAAAGTAAATAAGAGTTGTAAATTCAATGGAGGAAGATAGGTCTAGGGTATCTCTCAGGAAATCAGAGAATGCAGATTAACCAATTAATCAGGGTTCAGATTAAGCGCGGTTCTTGAACTCAAATCACTAAACTATAATTAACCAACTGTCGTTGCGAGAATTATCTAAATCTAAATCTCAGAATTCCAAATTTCTTTGCAAATTCTAAAGTCTAAACCATCATTAAGTTCAAGTTTGATTCGTTCACAAAACAACTAAACCAAATCTCTTTGCAGATAGTTATTTTGCTCACCCTAAGTTCTATCAGATTATCAATTGCATTGTCGTGCCAAATCGATTAACCTAGGATCTAAGTTCCAGGTGATCAATCTAGAATTAGCTTTAAGAACAACCTATGGTGAATAACTAATTCAGATTATGAACCCTAACCAATTAATTAACCTAACAATCAAAGAGATCCTTTATTTAGAACCCTAAACCTAACAGGAGATCTACTCAGACATGGAGATTGAAATAATAAACATAACTGAATAAATCTCTGAAATAAATAATAAAGGAGAAAGAAAACAAGGGTTCGAAATCTTCTCTCGGATGAATGGAGTTTCAGACTTGTCTCCCTCAAAAGCTTCTCTCTCAAAATCAAAGTAGAATAAAGCATAGCCAAAACAAGTGGCTAAGAACCCTAATTATAATGCTAAGACACGTTTTGGGCCTTCTTATAATTATTAAAGTCTTCTGGGCCAAAGGGTAGAATCCTCATACTTGTAAAAAGTCGCGATCCTTCTCTTCATGCGGTCAGTATCGACCGATACCATAAGTGGTATCGATCGATATACATCGTCTGTGTCGGCTATTTAGGCCATTAACTTGATCCTTCAGCTGCATGATTCTCCTTGGCTCCAAAAAACTCCAATATTTCCAATTTATCTCTAAACGTACCTAAACCTGTAAATACTCAAAAAGACTCCACAAATACTAGAAAGACTCTATAAATTAGATTTATATCATGGTTAAAAGCGGGTAAAAAGCATAATATATCAAGGTTCCTTTTCCTTCCTCGGAACCACGCCGTAGCTTATTAGGCCCGAGGGATGGTTTCATGAAAAAATTGACATGCTGGTGTTTGAGTGGATAAATACCTTTGGCTGGATCGCAAAAGTGGAAAGGTGCTTTCGATTGGGCAGATATACAGAAGAAGACAAGCTTGATTTGATATCAGTAAGCTTACATGGTGAGGCTTTGATCTGGTTCAATCTTGAGATCAATAAGCTACCATTTACTAATTGGAGGCGGTTTAAAGCAAGGTTGATGAGGAAATTTGGTAACGTACCAGAACATATGCATAAAAAGGAATCGATTGCAACTGTGGAGATGACTAATTTGATTCAGGAACCTGCATCACACGAGGCAACAACATCAGTCTTGGCTATTGCTTGTGTTCCACAACCTCATAAAGTTGTGATTTCAATCTGTGAAGATTTTCATGACACAATTGGGATTTGTGCCCGTCAATCAAGGAATATAGTCCAATCATACTCCGAAGTTGGCAGTGATGTTTTGTTTGTTCACCATGACGAGAATTTACACATTTTACATGCTGAAGAGGTGTATGTGTTGACTCATAAATCTCTAGTTGTCAATAACAAAGAGGATGCCTACCAGGTGTTTGACAATTTGCCTACTAGGACAGCAAGTCGGAGCATTAAGAGGAAGCAGAGGAAGTGCTTCAAATCATGGTATTTCAAGTTCAAAATCTCGAATCGGCAGAGTATCAAACCCAAATTCAGCGGAAAAGCTTCATATCTAAGAGGTTTAAATTCAAAACAACGAGGCCACAGCAAGTCACGCTATGCAGTGAACATATCTGGATTGGCAGCAGGGAAATGAGGTTCACATATAATGGTTCACATATGCAGAACCTGAGGGCCTGGAAGTTCAAGTACAAGTACAAAAAGTTGCAAGAATTCAAACCACAATTTGGACAACATAAACTTCGGGGAAGAAGGCACAGTAAGGACATTATGAGGCTGCTGCAGAATTTCAGAGCCATGACACAACTTATTTTTGGTATTAGGAATTTACATCTGAGGCATAAATGGACAGTTTTGGTCTCATCTCTCTGTATGAAGAGTATCAGGAACCACACCTCATTCTTGCAGCAAGGGAACAAGCATCTGCATAATAGTAGTTTGACACAAGGGCTATTACAAGTCGAGAATCAAGGCAAAAAATGTCATTCCATTCTGCAGAAGAGAGTGATGAAATCGACCCTTGAACTGAAGTCTTCAGTGGGTACAAGGCTATGTTTGTTGGGCGTAATACTTGGGATCCCAGCCTTACAGAAGAGAGAGCCATGGAAGCTAAAGGTGTTGACAA
Source organism: Eutrema japonicum (assembly GCA_030161315.1). Taxonomy (NCBI): domain Eukaryota; kingdom Viridiplantae; phylum Streptophyta; class Magnoliopsida; order Brassicales; family Brassicaceae; genus Eutrema; species Eutrema japonicum. Next base: position 40,469,787 of record BSQW01000013.1, read on the forward strand.
GTTACAGAATATTGACTACATTCAAGAACCAATTGCTCCAAGTTCAAGTACAACTCCAGCATGGAATGAGAGAGTTTTATCAATCCTGGATATTCGAATACAAGAGCAACGCGATTTCAGTACTTAAAATTCAACATCTTCTGAGAGATGCATTACGATTGAAAATAGAGGACGTTTGTAGAGAGTTGGCGCATGTTTCTATGATTCAAAGGGTGCTATAATGGATCATAAAAGGGGACTCTTATGTTTTGATGGTAAAACAAATGCTTCTGAAGCTACCAGCACCATTATCTGGCCTTGTTGCAAGCTGGTTGACTGTTGTTTGTGTGTTTACAAATTCACGGAAGATAAAGTTTGGCAAGGACTGGTGGTTCAAGTTCAAATATAACACATGGACTAGAAACCGCCAAGAGCGTACCCAAGATTCATGAAAAAGAGGGCGATTGCCTTCCTGGTTTTTCTGTTTTCACAACTTCTGCAACTTCACAGCTTGAGGACAAGCTGTCTTCAAACGGGGGAGTATTGATACGTTCCATTGAGCTGAGTAGAAAGTGAAGAAGCGTATTGGCACGTGTGAAGGAATAAAGAAGACATGTGTAACTCTCTTTACTCATTATTGTTAGTATAAATACAGAGGGAGATAGAGAATAGAGTTTTATGCTTTGTTGTAGATTGTTTAACAAAATATATGCGTTTTTTATCGGAGATCAAGATCTGGAGTGATGTGCTCAGATCTGATCTAGGGTTCATGACAATGTATCGTTGAAGATAAGCTCAATAAGGGAGTTTAGCACATTGAAGCTTATCAAGGAACCTGAGTGAGTTTAGAGAAGTCCAAGGTCTGTAATAATTCTTTGCTCCTACTAAAACTCCACCCAAGAATATACTGGTTACTGGTCAATTGACGTGTCGATGCAGAGAACCCAAGAAACATTTTTTCTTGAAAATATTATGAAAGATTGATGGATCTTGATATAAGAGGCCGATCTGGTTTCTTAATTTTTTTTAGGGGCCAGAGAAACATTTAGCAACAATCCATCATAATCCACCCAAACCTGGATAGGCTCCCCACTCTGGAGATTTATGCTTATATTATTCCCCAAGGCATTGAAAAAGAAAGATGGGAGAGCAGATTCAACAGATTTTGGGTTGTTCACATTAATCCCAACATGAGGATTTTCTAGCTCATCAAACTCTATCGTACTAACAGTATCGAGCGCAATAGCTAGTAAATGAGAAGAGGAAGTCCCATTTGTTGAGAAGACGCCCAAGTACTGTGTTGCAGATCCATGAGAGAGATTCATGGAAGGAGATACAACAAAGGCAATCCCATGGCCACCATCAGCTTCCAACTTAGGAGGCACAAGGGCGCACACAAAATGTGTATAGAACAAGAGTGATGAAGATTGATCAAAATCAAATGGCTGCTTGAAGAAAGCATGACCCATTTGCCGCTTTGTAGTATTTGTCAACTGCAAAAGCCCACCAGGAAGGATCTTGGCGAGCCCATCAATAAAAAAGATCTGATCGATCGAAGCCAATGTAGACAAACCTGGTTTCATGTTGACTTGACAAGAAAATCAGATGAACACAGGAGAAGATCAAAACAAGATGCAGTCTGCAAGCCATTGCTACTGAAAGAAAGAGTCTGAAATTTTATGGATAGAATTTTTCAAAGACCAAACCTTTGCTGAAGCGTGTTTGTTGTATTTCGAACGAGATATAATGCCACATTGGTGTTCCAAAGTAGCTTTCTTTATTACAAAGTAGTCAGAGTTGTCAACAACCTTGGCCAACACATACCAATCACATCTTGGATCGATACAACTAAACACCAGCTTCTGCTTTATAAATCTTTCCTTCTTGAAGTGGAAAAGCCTTTTAATTACATAGATAGCCATTGTTGTCTGACAATCCCATTTAGTCTTGAATAATCTCCCCGTGTATATTGCATCCTCCGTGTTTGGAATATCTACGTCAGAAAGGTCTCTTGTCACAACACTAAGATCGTCAAACACTGGGGCAGCATCGGTTACGTAATACCCTTCGTCTTCTCTGATTTTAGCGTAAATATTTTGGAGTGTTAATGAAACATTACCACCCCTATTCTGCTCCGACGCGTTTGTCTGCCATCCGATATCTCCGTTTTGCGTGTCCGGAACACACTCTCCTGTGTCATTACCAACCTTTCCCTGCTTGTTAGCATTGACACCATCAGCTTTCTCCCCGTACTCTCTGACAATTAAATCTGTCCATTTATCATAATCTTAATCATCAGACTCACTCTCATATTCATCTCCACTTGTTCCATCACCCATTGTAACGTCATAGTCTTCCTCAAATTCGGCATCCGTTTCGTTATTATCATCTTCTTTACTGCTCTCGCTTGACGTTCCAGTTTGGTGACGCTTTTCTTCCTCAAAACAAAGTTCTCCTTCCCCATCAACCAAACTTATTACTTTATCTTGAAAACTTTCGTCTACGTTTGACTCTTTATGCCCAAGTATATCGTAGTCTCCATCCGTACAGTGAAAAAGCATTTCTTGTATTTTCTTAACGGCAGCAGTAGAGCATGATGTGTTAAAAGATGGTAAAAGGCACTTTCTTGATTTTAGGATGCTTCCTTTCTCATAATACGTGTTTCGCACAACTGTGTCCAAACCTTTTCATGGCTTGGCTTTCTTTCTTGCAGGTTTTGGTGTTTTAGCATTTACTGCCGCCAAGTTATAATTTTGCTCGAGAAGATTTCCCAGCCTCAACCCGTAGTGTACTTCGAGGTAGGGGAGACTTTGCTCGAGAAGATTTCCCAGCCTCAACCCGTACAACACTACATGCCCCAATTTCGAGAGGAGTTTGAAGGGCAGCCTGAAAATAAACCTCACAAGCCCCCTCCTCTGCTTCCAAAAGTTACAAAGAGATTAACACTTCTGTCTTCTTTCCGGATCTCTAGAAAATTTCGTAGGCCTGAATTCGTGCTAAATGCAATAGGGGGGGGGGGGGGGGGTTGCGTGTGCCTTGTAACATAGTCATCCCGTCCGGCACACAGTAAGTGAGAACAGTGTCGCTGTTGTCGGCAACACTAAATTTGTTAATTACGGAAGCTAACAACATCTTGTATTCATTTCCATTGTCCCTTAGATCAATGCATCTTCCCATTTTTTCTTTATCGATTAGGAAATCCCAGCTTCCTGCGCTACCACATGTCCATTCACCACAAAGAACCAAAACTGGATCTGGGCCACTCTGGAAATATAGAAGATAAATAAAATGAAAACTGTAATATAAGTACATACTTACTACTAACGACTACAGTTACATGTTCAATGGCAGGATTTAAACACACACAACGAAATATTAATTTATTTTGTTCCTTTTCTTCAAGACAGAGAAGTTTTAACCTCTCATAACTGCACTTTACTATCTTTGCCTAAAGAAATTACTGGTCGCATCTGTTCTCATAAATCATAGCAGGTCAGAAATTTACTTACCTCCATTTGCAGAAACAACCGTACTCAACGTGGATCAACTTTTTAAATGAAACTTGAACAAGTTTTGATCTTCTTTACCTCTGTAAACTCATGAATTTCTCTTTCCTAAAACTCTCTCTCTCTCTCCAACTGAAGCTGCGTGTACTGAACATATAAAATCTCCTTATATTATTATTATATGATAATCTCGTGCACGCTTTTATTTATCTGTTTATTTATGTCTTCCATTTAATGCGACGCAGACTTTTTTGGATGTAACACTACCTGAAACAATCAGAATTATCTGGAACGAATGTCAGGTTGACAAACTGATTTGAAGGGTATTTTGGTCTGATAAGCACGTACACGGTAGCATAAGTGTTAGGTCGTTATGAGGTTTTCGGAAAGTGCTAAAAACAACAAATGTTTTCAAAAAATGACAAACTGTGCAAGAATCCCAAAAATAATTACAAAAGTAACAATACATGTTATACTCTCTTGGCCCACTTAGGGCCAGAGAAAATTATAACCTTTTTCTCACTTAGAAACTATGCAGAAGACAAGATCAAAGACTCAATTCAACCAACAACAGTAAACAAAACATTAAGTAGCTCAAAATAGACATTCACAGTTTCTTAGATCTCATCTTCCATACCCTTCCAAGATCTCGTGACTAACATCCATAGGTATTGATGAATTCCTTGAATTGGGGACACCAATGGCAGATGACGCTACCATTGACACTGGTATAAAAGCTCCAATACTTGGAGTATACGGAGAGATATTCAGCAAGGCTAGGTCCATGCTTAGGTATTGCACCACTTTTCCCATGGTAGGCCTCGATTCTGGCACAACATTTTTGCAGAGCAAACCAAGTTTCAGAACCATTTCGACTTCCTCGGGTAAGAATTCTCTTCCAAATCTTCGATCTATGGTTTCGAGTAAAGAAGCCCGTTTCCAGCATTCACAAATCCACTTGACCAGATATAGCTTTGCGACTGGCAGCTCGGGTTCCACAGGTCGCCTTCCACAAGTTACTTCAAGAAGGAAAGCACCAAAAGCATACACATCGGTTTTTGTAGAAGTTCCCATTGTTATTAGCTCAGGTGCCATATAACATATCGTTCCCACAGCGGCTGCTGCAGATAAGCTACCTCTGGGGTCATGAAACCTGGCCATACCAAAATCTCCTAACCTTCCATGGTACTCAAAATCTAACATGACATTAGAAGCTTTTATATCCCGGTGCAAAACAAATGGATTGGGTCCTGTATGCAAGTAGTTGAGAGCCGAGGCAATGTCCTTAAGAATAGAAATCATTTGCAACCATGAAAGAGTTGGGTTTCGGTTATGAAACAAGTACTGGTCAACACTGTCGTTGGGCATGTACTCAGAGACCAGTAGTAACTCACCTTTTCTCCTGCAATATCCGAGAAGAGGAACCAAATTCTGTTGTTGTAAACGTCGCATAGTTACAACTTCTGCCACAAACTGTTTCATTCCTTGCTTTGCATCATGGGACAGTCTTTTCACAGCTATATGCCTGCTCAAGGGGAGAGTTCCTTTGTAGACTTCTCCAAACCCACCTTTCCCAAGAAGACCATCTTTGCCAAACCCATTTGTTGCTTTGTACTGAGACTTGTAGGAGATCCGGTGTGGCCCGTACTCCTTTTCCCACGATTCTCTTACTTTCTGTGTACTTGTTTTTCCTGTACCAATAAACCCCACCGAGAACCATCAGTACAAGGACCACCAATAAGACGACCAAACCAATAAGCAGTGGAAATAGTTTATCCCGTTCATCTCTACGAGGAGCCTTCTCTGGTTCATCTTTAGGAAGAGGAGCATGAGGGAGGTTAGAGAGGTCCAGCGTCTGTAATAATTCTTTGCTCCTACTAAAACTCCACCCAAGTATATACTGGTTACTGGTCAATTGCCTTGTTGACGCAGAGAACCCAACATACATCTTATCTTGAAATATTTCCGAAAGATTGATGGCTTTTGACATAAGAGGCCGATCTGGTTTCTATATTTTTATAGGGGCTAGAGAAACATTTAGCAACGATCCATCGTAATCCACCAAGACCTAGATAGGCTCACCACTCAGGAGAGTTATGTTTATATTCTTCCCCAAGGCGTTGGAAAAGTAAGATGGGAGAGCATATTCAACAGATTTTGCGTTGTTCACATCAATCCCAACATGAGGCTTTTCTAGCTCATCAATCTCAATCGTACTAACAGTATCGAGCTCAATAGCTAGCAGATGAGAAGAGGAAGTCCCATTTGTTGAGAAGACGCCCAAGTATTGTGTTGCAGATCCATGAGAGAGATTCATGGAAGGAGATACAACAAAGGCAATCCCATGGCCACCATCAGCTCCCAACTTAGGAGGCACCAGCGCGCACAGAAAAATGCGTATAGAACGAGAGTGATGAAGATTGATCAAAATCAAATGGCTTCTTGAAGAAAGCATGACCCGTTTTGCGCTCTGTAGTATTTGTCAACTGCAAAAGCCCACCAGGAAGGATCTTGGCGAGCCCATCAGTAAAAAGATCTGCTCGATCGAAGCCATTGTAGACAAACCTGGTTTCCTGTTGACTTGACAAGAAAATCAGATGAACACAGGAGAAGATCAAAACAAGATGCAGTTTGCAAGCCATTGCTAGTGAAAGAAAAATTCTGAAATTTTATGGATAGAATTTTTCTCTCCGGTAACAAGCAATCTCTTGAGCTGCAAAACAAGGTCTACTCATAACTTCCGGAGAAGAAGTTTTCAACATTACATGTACTCCACATGTACTAACAATTTCTTCTAAGAAATTGTAGCCGGCTGGCATCACATAGTTGAATCCATAATTATTTGCATAATCTAATCCATCATGTAAATTAAATACTGCCGGAAAAAAAACATTTTATGGTCTATTCTGGTTATTCCAAGGTCAACTGGAGCAGACAAAAGCAAGCTAAAGTACTTCCCTTTTGCAGAAATGTTTCAATAGGAATCTGAAATACCTTGGAGTACTTAGGTAGTTGTCCCTTTTGCAGAAATGTTCTAGCATTCAGAAAGTCAAGAGTTAGATAACATATTCAGAAAGTTATGAACTTGTAGTTAGGTAGTTGTCTCTTGAGTGTTCAAAAGAGACAATCCTAAGTCCAGAGAAACAATATATTACACAAAGTTTGGATTAGATGTTTCAACCCAATCAAATTGATGTGATAATGTTACTTTTCGAGTGGAATCAACTGCCAATTTCCATGATTTTCAAATCTGATTAAGAAGAAATAGCTGACCAAGTCACAATCTCTGATCAAGTCACCTCTAAAGAATTCCAATTAACTTAACGTAGAACGAAACAGTAACAGCTCCTCGGTCATTTTCTCTCCGATTATTCCTAAAGTTATCATCTCATAAACAAACATCTCTTAAAAATTCCATCTTTATCCAAGAATTTGAGACGTACATACCGGTATTTCTTTTTCTTGATTGAATTTGTAACATCCCAGTTTCTGATATATGCGGAGAGGCTTATAAGAATTGATTTGGCTACCTATGTCATCAAATTGCACTTATCTTATCGGTCACTTGTCCAGAGAGAACTCCAGAGTTAAGCGTGCTTGAGCTGGAGCAATTTAAGGATGGGTGACCTACCGGGAAGTGATTCGCGGTACCGTGCGAGTGAGGACAAAACACGGGGAAAGATCACGTGGTGATTGTAGGGTCAGTAAACAAGACTTGCTAGCCTTCCGGACTAGCGCACAAGCCGTCGGACGAGGGTGGGGCCCACGGGTTAAGAGAGGGCGTGGGGCCCACAGGTAGGGGTGGTCGGGGCGTTATAAGTGGTATCAGAGCCGAACCCAAAAACGTGTGTGGAGTCGTGTGGGCTTACACCGTCAAGGGTAACGGTCTTGGGGCACAACGAGGACATTGGGCTCTGTTAGTAGGGGTAATTGTAACATCCCAATTTCTGGTATATGCGGAGAGGATTATAAGAATTGATTTGGCTACCTATGTCATCAAAGTGCACTTATCTTTTCGGTCACTTGTCCAGAGAAAACTCCAGAGTTAAGCGTGCTTGAGCTGGAGCAATTTAAGGATGGGTGACCCACCGTGAAGTGATTCGCGGTACCGTACGAGTGAGGAAAAAACACGGGGAAAGATCACGTGGTGATTGTAGGGTCAGTAAACAAGACTTGCTAGCCTCCCGGACTAGCGCACCGGCCGTCGGACGAGGGTGGGGCTCACAGGTCAAGAGAGGGCGTGGGGTCCACAGGTAGGGGCTGTCGGGGCGTTATATAATCGGTTGAGGTCTTCCAGAATCGGAGTTGCGAGGTCGAAATCGGAGCTGCGACTTTCTTTTTCTTTCGACAACACAATCACTAGGTGGAGTGTTTAGGCGGGAAAACGGCCGATTCATACCCGAACTATTCCAAATGGTGCAGATTTGTACCGGACAAATTGAAGTGTCCAATTTCATACCCAGACTCTTAAAAAATTGAATATTCATACCTGGACTATATTTTTTTGGCAAAAACAAACATTGACCAACTTCCAATTAGTCAACCCCGTAACACCGTTAACGGTGAGAACTCCCGTGCCACGTAAGCTGCCTCGTTGGCACGGGAAGATAAAACGACGTCGTTTTGGTTTTTTAAAGTTGAGAAAAAAATGGGTTTAAACAATTGGACTTGACCCGAAAAGAAATTGGGCCTAAAAAAAATAATACCCAAACTCGTCGTTTGGTTTAAAGAATACCAATCTTCTTCGTCGGGATCTCCTTCTTCGTCGAGCTCCATCTGAAATTGGGGAAGAACAGCTCACGGATCTAGGGTTTAGGTCGGCGGCGAAGACATAGGAGAATGAGTACATCATCGAATCACAAAGCTTCTTCGGCGAATTCAGTTAGGTTACTAGTTATGAATTAACTTTCTTCTGTTCATAAGTCGAAAAATTGGAAATTGATCTCCATCGATGGAAAATCTCCAGGGCTTAGTGTAAATATAAGGTGTGGTATTCGTGTAGGAGATAGAGGCTTTCCTATTGCTTGTAGGTGTGGCGAATTTGTTGTGATACGAACTTCAAGAACAACTAAAAATCCAGGAAGGATGTTTCATTGGTATCGAAATGGTTCTGAAACGGTAAGAATGGTTGTTGAATTGTTAGTGATAAGAATTGACAGTATTAAGTACTATCTAATTAGCATTTTGTAGTATTTAGTAACCAATTTATTATTTTGAAGGAAAAAAACCATTTGTTCAAATAGACGGATGAGTCGATGGTTGAGGAGATAGATGACATGTAAGACGTTCTTCGTTCATCTGAGAAGGAGATTGAACTCATGAAAGACAATATTCATGGATATGAGAAGAAGTTTGAAGCAATGAAAACCGATGTATTAGGATATGAGAAGGAAGTTTCGGAAATGGAAGGAGATATACGGTTCTTGAAGACCATGATTATATGTGGAGTTGTTGGAGTTGTTGTGATTGCTTGCTACTATTTTATTTGGGCATAGTTAGCTCTTTGACTGTTTCTATTTTATTTGGAGTTCTTGGATGTAAGCTAAGTTAATTTTGAATTCTATATGGTGTTTGTAATATGGATGTAAGCCATGTTAATTTTCAATTCTATATTGAGAATGTGTTTTGATTATTTAGAAGACAAGTTTATGAGTTGTATTGGGATTCTGAAACAGTATCAATGTAGGTGGTCGTTGGATGGTTTTACACAACCAAAATACAATAGCCGATAATGGTTTTACATTTACACAACCAAAATACAATAGCCGAGAATGGTTTTACACAACCAAAATTACAATAGCCGAGAATGGTTTTAAGGAACCAAAATAACCCCAACAACCATGGTTTTAAACAACCAAAATAACCGAGTTTTCCCTTGTTTTAAAGAATTACATAACCCCAACAACCATTGTTTTATAGAACCTTGCATATTACCCCAACACAAAACTAACTACCATTGTCCAAAAATTTGCTCATCCATCTTAAAGCTCCACCATGTTAAAGCTCTGCATGCGTAGTGAATAATAAAACCATCACAAAAATCGACAAAAACAATAACCAAAAGACAAAAAACCGAGAATAACCTGAGATGCATAAGATGTCTGAGATGGTTGACTAGGGCCTTCTCCACCTTCAAGTGTCATAGACTCAGACACTTGGTTTGATCCCGATGTCTTACTCTTCTTGGGCTTCTTTGGTTTTCGAGGGACTCCGTCATTCACACAACTGCATGAGTTATGATTAGCCGCACTACATCGATAACAACACATTGTGCGCCCATGATTGGTGACCTTTTTTCCCTTAATTGGTGATTCGGTAACAGACTTCATCATTTTCAATGGTTTTCTCTTCCTTCCCTTATGTATCTCTCTCTTCGCTGCATCAATTAGTGGTTCACCATTTGTTCTCCAGAACTTTGACCCGTTCACAGGTTCAATAGATTCAATGTACTGATTCTGCCACTTAGAGGTCAAATACCAATCCGAAACTAAATCCTTAGTCTTGTATGTCTTCTTATGATCAAATACAACACGCAATGCATGTCGGCACGGAATACCAGTAAGATCCCATCTCCTACACTTACAACTCATCTCCTTCATATTAACTGTGTATGATTGAACTCTCTCACTAACCTCAAAAACACGATCACGCCCAGGGAGTGACCTGCAATATTTCACATGTTTATCCTCTTCCGCTATGACAAGGCCAACCTTTAAATTGTGTTTGGCCTTATGGTTACCCGTTTTTCTCCTTCTAAGTGCTATCCTCACCATAGCTTGTCTTCTCATTGTCTCCAAACTCTGAACCAATGGCATTGCACGCGCCTTGTCAATTGCCTTGTTGTATGACTCAAAAAAATTGTTGAGTGCATCTTCACAACAATAAGTGGTGTTAAAAAAAGCTCTACTACAATTTTCTGGATTTCGGCTCTTGAAGGCGGCATAGACTTCTTCATCACAGTTCTCCATCTTTTTCAAATTTGCTTCATAATCAGCCAAATTGAAACTCTCCACAACTTTCCAAAACAAACTTTTCATTTGAAGCTTCTTCGGAGGAGCTTTCTTCATATTTCCATAAAGGTGTCTTGCACACATCCGGTGCTCAATCTGTGGTAATTCTTCATTCACAGCCCTAACTAATCCTTGAAAGAGTTTAAATGATCCTTGTTAGCAAGTTACAGAGATTGTGAAAGTTAAAAAAATATATATAATAACCTTCTTTTTCAACAAAAGAAACCCTAGCAAAGAGATTTGTTTCCACAAATATAATAATCCAAAAGTAGAAGAAAAAAAAGAGATCTAATTTTTTTCACAAATATCATCGATGCACATTTCACAAATATCAGAAGATGCACATTTCACAAATCTCAGAAGAAAGAAAAGAGTTAGTGTGGAAGACATATCTTCTGCCGATCGGATATCAAAGTGTAACCAAACCCATTTCGAAGGTCCACCGTCGAGTCAGAATTTGTGCTACAAAATACATCAAATACATCAGAATTTAAGATAACAAAATCAATAGATAATACACAACAAAAAACAATAAAAGAAAGACTTACTCTAACACTGCATCCCGATAGTCTTTCAACCTTGCATATTGTTCGTCCCATTCTTCTTCAATGAGTGCCAAAGCTCTTTTCTTTACCTTAAGACATTGATCGTGTGAAGGAGCAACATTGTAACGCTCATGTATTCTTTGTTGCATCACGATAGGCTTCAGGTCAGCATCATTTCTCAGCTCGTCTATGAACATGTTACATATGACACTATCTGTCAAAATCTTGCAACGCCCGTCTTTGTGACACGTATGATCTTCTTGAAATTTCTTCACCATCCATTGAGAAACTGAATCTTCGTAAGAGCAGTAGATTCTCCATTTGCAGTTTTCTATGCCACACTTTGCCCCTGATTTAATTGATCCCCATCGGTTGTATTGAATATTCCAACCTCCTTTAAGAGCATACTCCAACACAGCCTCTATAAACTCTTTCACGCTTTCAAAAACTTGGCTGATCTTGAGCTCCCCACTACCTCTTCTCCAACTTTCATAACAACTCTCGTTTCTTTCTCCTTCATTGTCCGAAGGAAGAGGTGTTTTTCGATAGTAATCATCATTCTCCTCCTCATCAACAAATGTCGCCACTATCTCTTCCACACGAGCTTGCTCATTAGACATTTCATTTTGAACTCCTCCTTCATCTCTTCCTTCATTTTCCTCATCTCGGCCACTTTCTTCATCACCATCTCGGTCACTTACTTCATCACCATCTCTTCCTTCATTACCATCACCATCTCTTCCTTCATCACCATCTCTTCCCTGATTTTCCTCAATGTCTTCATCACCCTCTCTTCCTTGATTTTCGTTGGTGTCTTCATCAAGTTCCATATAAATTTCAACGGCTTTAGTCCATTTAGCTGCTTCACACATTTTCTCAAAATTCCCAAAACCATTCAACAAAACTTTCAGCTCACTAAGATCTTCGTAAGGCAGTTTGTACCACACTCTCTGCCCATACAAACTCATAGGTAACGCTTGAAACACTGTTCGCGGCGCTGCTACAAGTTCGTGCACAGAGCCACCGGCGTAATAGACTGTGCCGGTTTCAAATTTCTCAAACTTCCCACCATGGTAGATGAGAAACATGCAATCATCACTGAAAATAATTAAACAAATCGAAATGATTAAACAAATCGAAATGATTAAACAAATCGAATGGATTAAACAATTCGAAACTATAAAAAAATTATCCCTAACATCTACACGAACATCAAAACCCTAAAATGTCGAATTACCTCATTTTGAACCAATCCAGGAGTCGAAATGTATCCCCAAACTCGGAATTGTCTTCTCTTTCTTCCAAAACTATCGATTTGCGTCAAACTCTCACAGATTTTCCAAGAATCGCTAAACCCTAATCTCACGGGATCGCCCCCTCTATCGCTCAAGAACACGACAAAGGAATTTAGGCCCAATTGTTTTGGTTTTCTTTCTTAGACCAAATCGAAATTGAGGCCCAATTTCTTTTCGGGTCAGGCCCAATTGTTTAAGCCTATTTTTTCCTCAACTTTAAAAAACCAAAACGACGTCGTTTTATCTTCCCGTGCCAACCGGGCAGCTTATGTGGCACGGGAGTTCTCACCGTTAACGGTGTTACAGGGTTGACTAACGGGAAGTTGGTCAATGTTTGTTTTCGCCAAAAAAAAATAGTCCAAGTATGAATATTCAGATTTTTAAGAGTTTGGGTATGAAATTGGACACTTCAATTTGTCGGGTACAAATCTACACCATTTGAAATAGTTCGGGTACGAATCGACCGTTTTCCCGTGTTTAGGCGCGTGTGGTTCAAGCCTCAATATATGTTTTAAAATCCTTTTTTAATTACTAAAAATTCGGGCCTGTGACTTTAGAGGCCCATTATATGGCCCACTTTGAAAGAACTTATTAATAACCGGGTAAATCAAACCGATTCGATCTTTTAAGTAAATCAGAAGAAAGTAAGAAAATGATTGAACACTTTTAATTTGGTTAAAAGTAGTTAGGGTGGGCATTCAATTATTCGCTTGCAGCGAGATTCCGGGAAGGAGGTGACAAGGTCACTCACTAGGTGGAGTGTTTAGGCGCGTGTGTTTAGGAGGTGACAAGGTCATTCCGGAATTAAACTTTATATTGGATCGGTTTTAATAATTCGGTTCGGTTTGGATTTGGGTTTGGTTTGAGACAAAAATAATATAACGAAAATAATTAAATAATATTGTAGATTTTAATATATTTAAATCTATATATATAAATTAAAATTATTAATTATTTTTTGAATTTCGGTTAATGCTATCGGTTTCATACAATTTAGATTCAGTTCGGGATTAGGTAATTCGGCATAAACTTTTTTTATCCTATTCGGCTTATTTAATGATTCAGTTCGGGTTCAGAAATTTTGCCCACCCCTGAAAGAAGATGATGTTTAAGATTAACGTAAAAACACTCTCAAAATACAAAGAAGAAAATACCTGATTGTTCTAGAGAATACACTGTTTCATCAAATGAGACCACTCAGCATTTATGTCTTGAAGATTAACATGTGTGCAGGGGCGGATCTACTGTTCACAGGATGGGGGCAACGGTCACCACTCAATTTTTTTTTTATTAGTACTTGTTTTAAAACAAAAAATTATGCCATCATTAAAAATGTTTTTTTTGCCACCACATAACTTTTTTCTGATTTAAGCCCAAAAGCCAACATAACATTTTTTTTTCTATTTTATGAAAAAACCCATTTTACTATAAAATAATCAAATTTTAAAAACTCTAATAAATTAATTATTAACCAATCTTTACAAATTAAAAACCCTAATTTTTTTCAAATTTTGCTTTTTTCTTTCTTTCTTCCTCATTTGAATATGTTACAAATAAAAAAGTGATAAAAATGTTTCATATGATAAATGAGTGTAGGGTACTTTTGTAGAAGTTTTTTTATTGTCATCACATTTGTTGGATTTTATTTCGAATTTCGTATAACATTTTTACCTTTTTATTATGTTATAGTTTTGCCACCACTGATTATATTTTCTAGATGCGCCACTGCATGTGTGGCCCGTGTAAATGGATACTCAAAACTTTATTACTTGCCACTGTTTGGCCTAGAGAGACGAGACTCGATGTCTTCTGATTCTGCGACTACGTTTAGAGAGCTCTTAAATTCCAATGGCAGTTCATGATCCTTTGAATTGCTGGCTGATGAAGAAGAGACCGAAGGAGCTGACCAGTTTCTCGATGTACACGAGACTGTAAGGGAAGCTGCATCGACCACTACGGGAGTAAATGAGCCGATCCCAAGTGTATATGGCGAGAAATCCGGCAATTGTAGGTTCCCGAGAACCACTTGTTCCATTGTTGGTCTTGATTCTGGCACGATGTTTGTACATAGCAACCCGAGTTTCATAACCAACTCGACTTCCTCGGGTAAGAATTTGAAAGCGCATTTGTGGCTAGATCTATGTGTTTGACTATACGTATGAGCATAAGGTAAATAACACATAGAGTTTTTTAACGAGGTTCGGTTTCCCTACATCCCCGGGACCTAGTCCAGAACGAATCCACTAGAACAAGATCACAACATACAATTGCATATGGTATCCAGCACTACGATGCCTACCATTCTTTTCTAAATGGAAGAACTGTGGACACGGTAACTCTACAAAGTCTACCGCTCGGCTACTACAGATACAAACACCATCTCACAGATGTGCTTGTACTCCAGCAACCATCACCAATGGATCTACAAATCCTGTATGATGGGGCAACGCCACACACACCTGTGTGTCTCTCCTAATAAACCCTAGACGCGCGCGGTTTCTCTGGCCGTCTCTTGGTATTTATATGGCTAGGGTCGAAACCCTAAGAGCCCACACGATTTCTTCATCATTTTGGGCTTCTGGGCCTTTTCAATAAACCCCTGTATTAGTTCCTGTACTACTTCTTAAACTGGTACAGCAACTGCATCAACTGCATCAACGCCAGATATACATTCCAGCGTTTTCGTCCAGCTTTGCAACTCACTTGCCACGTCAGCTTCTGCGCCACGCCAAGTTCTTGCCTCCTGGTACAACGTCTAATACATCCTCTGATGCATCTCATTCTTACTCACTGACTCAGGTCCTGATACATCCTCGAATGCATCCAGCTCCAGTCTTCTTGATCACCACATTGTATTTCCATCATGTGTCGATCATTGAGCATCACTTACATAAAGCGTTGACTTCGTAACTGCTCCACAAGTGCTTGCATCAAGTACCTGCATCAAGTACTGCATCAGCAATTGTGTCAGTTCTTTCCAATGTCAATGTCTGAACTGCCACACCCTGTATATCGCTTCTGTCTAACATATATAACATCTCATGTTCCCACATCTCACGCTTTAGCCCCACGTCATTAGTTGCTCTGTACTGCTACTTCCAACTGATACAACAACTGCTTCTGTAACACGTCATGTTCCTACAGATGTATCATGTTCTGTCCAATATCTCTATCTGACCTGTCATACCATGTATGTCGAATTTATTCAGCCTTTGTAGCACAATCTCCCTCTGTTCAGTGTCTGCATCAGTTTGGTCTTTGTGCTTTTGTCTCATCTATCATAGAAGTTGTACCACGTCCTGCTTCAGTAGATTAGTCACATCCTGTTCCAGCAGATGTGTCACGTTCTGTTCTGACACAGTTCTAAACTCAGTTAGCATTACACTTTCAATCTTCTCCTCCAAATCTCGGATCTTTAGCATCGACTAGAAAATTTGGTGCTTCCTTCGTCGTTAAACTTTTGAGCTTTAGTCTTCACACAACTCCCTTCTTCGATAACGCTGTAACCCCAGTTGAGATTCAGAGAAATTCTGTTACGAGAGTCAACACAATCTGCTTATTCATCAAATCTGCTACCACCGAATCTGATGCTGCTGAGACCTTTATGATTGGCTGTGAACTTCTAATTGACAAAGCTCCTTCGAATGCTTTCATCTTAATTCACAATCAACCAGATTCACAGAATACTTCGCCAATGATTCGTCTCTCTATGGCGAGAAGGAAAACTTGCTTCTCCGATTTTGAAAACCAAAACTAAGCTATCTCAGACAGAATCTCTGAAACTTCCGGCGAGACTTCAAATCAATTATCGAGCCTCACACCAACTCTTCTTCTTTCAGGGTTCGAAGTCTTCTTTGAGCTGATTTTACCGACCAACGCATTAACTTTGCATGAACCAATAACCCAAATTTTCTTTGAAAACTTAAAAGCTTATTGGGTTTTGCTCCACCAATCGACATAGGCCCAAATTGACAGAAACTCCAACTTGCTTCAATTAGCCCAATCCACAAACTTCTTCTCTCCCGAGGGTTTCTTTTCTTGTCACGCCAGCCACATCAACTCGAACCAGAAGTAGTTTTCAAACCCTAATTCGCAGTGGGATCTTTATTGCTCACCAGCGCCGTCTCTTAGCCTTCACGACAAACTATTTCTCCACTAGCCACAAACCCAGGATCATACCTGAAAATAAGAACGAATCTCTATCGAGTCCCGCTCTGATACCAATTGAAAGCACATTTGTGGCTAGATCTATGTGTTTGACTATACGTATGAGCATAAGGTAAATAACACATAGAGTTTTTTAACGAGGTTCGGTTTCCCTACATCCCCGGGACCTAGTCCATAACGAATCCACTAGAACAAGATCACAACATACAATTGCATATGGTATCCAGCACTACGATGCCTACCATTCTTTTCTAGATGGAAGAACTGTGGACACGGTAACTCTACAAAGTTTACCGCTCGGCTACTACCGATACAAACACCATCTCACAGATGTGCTTGTACTCCAGCAACCATCACCAATGGATCTACAAATCCTGTATGATGGGGCAACGCCACACACACCTGTGTGTCTCTCCTAATAAACCCTAGACGCGCGCGGTTTCTCTGGCCGTCTCTTGGTATTTATATGGCTAGGGTCGAAACCCTAAAAGCCCACACGATTTCTTCATCATTTTGGGCTTCTGGGCCTTTTCAATAAACCCCTGTATTAGTTCCTGTACTACTTCTTAAACTGGTACAACAACTGCATCAACTGCATCAACGCCAGATATACATTTCAGCGTTTTCGTCCAGCTTTGCAACTCACTTGCCACGTCAGCTTCTGCGCCACGCCAAGTTCTTGCCTCCTGGTACAACGTCTAATACATCCTCTGATGCATCTCATTCTGACTCACTGACTCAGGTCCTGATACATCCTCGAAGGCATCCAGCTCCAGTCTTCTTGATCACCACATTGTATTTCCATCATGTGTCTATCATTGAGCATCACTTACATAAAGCGTTGACTTCGTAACTGCTCCACAAGTGCTTGCATCAAGTACCTGCATCAAGTACTGCATCAGCAACTGTGTCAGTTCTTTCCAATGTCAATGTCTGAACTGCCACACCCTGTATATCGCTTCTGTCTAACATATATAACATCTCATGTTCCCACATCTCACGCTTTAGCCCCACGTCATTAGTTGCTCTGTACTGCTACTTCCAACTGATACAACAACTGCTTCTGTAACACGTCATGTTCCTACAGCTGTATCATGTTCTGTCCAATATCTCTATCTGACCTGTCATACCATGTATGTCGAATTTATTCAGCCTTTGTAGCACAATCTCCCTCTGTTCAGTGTCTGCATCAGTTTGGTCTTTGTGCTTTTGTCTCATCTATCATAGAAGTTGTACCACGTCCTGCTTCAGTAGATTAGTCACATCCTGTTCCAGCAGATGTGTCACGTTCTGTTCTGACACAGTTCTAAACTCAGTTAGCATTACACTTTCAATCTTCTCCTCCAAATCTCGGATCTTTAGCATCGACTAGAAAATTTGGTGCTTCCTTCGTCGTTAAACTTTTGAGCTTTAGTCTTCACACAACTCCCTTCATCGATAACGCTGTAACCCCGGTTGAGATTCAGAGAAATTCTGTTACGAGAGTCAACACAATCTGCTTATTCATCAAATCTGCTACCACCGAATCTGATGCTGCTGAGACCTTTATGATTGGCTGTGAACTTCTAATTGCCAAAGCTCCTTCGAATGCTTTCATCTTAATTCACAATCAACCAGATTCACAGAATACTTCGCCAATGATTCGTCTCTCTATGGCGAGAAGGAAAACTTGCTTCTCCGATTTTGAAAACCAAAACTAAGCTATCTCAGACAGAATCTCTGAAACTTCCGGCGAGACTTCAAATCAATTATCGAGCCTCACACCAACTCTTCTTCTTTCAGGGTTCGAAGTCTTCTTTGAGCTGATTTTGCCGACCAACGCATTAACTTTGCATGAACCAATAACCCAAATTTTCTTTGAAAACTTAAAAGCTTATTGGGTTTTGCTCCACCAATCGACATAGGCCCAAATTGACAGAAACTCCAACTTGCTTCAATTAGCCCAATCCACAAACTTCTTCTCTCCCGAGGGTTTCTTTTCTTGTCACGCCAGCCACATCAACTCGAACCAGAAGTAGTTTTCAAACCCTAATTCGCAGTGGGATCTTTATTGCTCACCAGCGCCGTCTCTTAGCCTTCACGACAAACTATTTCTCCACTAGCCACAAACCCATGATCATACCCGAAAATAAGAACGAATCTCTATCGAGTCCCGCTCTGATACCAATTGAAAGCGCATTTGTGGCTAGATCTATGTGTTTGACTATACGTATGAGCATAAGGTAAATAACACATAGAGTTTTTTAACGAGGTTCGGTTTCCCTACATCCCCGGGACCTAGTCCATAACGAATCCACTAGAACAAGATCACAACATACAATTGCATATGGTATCCAGCACTACGATGCCTACCATTCTTTTCTAGATGGAAGAACTGTGGACACGGTAACTCTACAAAGTTTACCGCTCGGCTACTACCGATACAAACACCATCTCACAGATGTGCTTGTACTCCAGCAACCATCACCAATGGATCTACAAATCCTGTATGATGGGGCAACGCCACACACACCTGTGTGTCTCTCCTAATAAACCCTAGACGCGCGCGGTTTCTCTGGCCGTCTCTTGGTATTTATATGGCTAGGGTCGAAACCCTAAGAGCCCACACGATTTCTTCATCATTTTGGGCTTCTGGGCCTTTTCAATAAACCCCTGTATTAGTTCCTGTACTACTTCTTAAACTGGTACAACAACTGCATCAACTGCATCAACGCCAGATATACATTCCAGCGTTTTCGTCCAGCCTAGCAACTCACTTGCCACGTCAGCTTCTGCGCCACGCCAAGTTCTTGCCTCCTGGTACAACGTCTTATACATCCTCTAATGCATCTCATTCTGACTCACTGACTCAGGTCCTGATACATCCTCGAATGCATCCAGCTCCAGTCTTCTTGATCACCACATTGTATTTCCATCATGTGTCGATCATTGAGCATCACTTACATAAAGCGTTGACTTCGTAACTGCTCCACAAGTGCTTGCATCAAGTACCTGCATCAAGTACTGCATCAGCAACTGTGTCAGTTCTTTCCAATGTCAATGTCTGAACTGCCACACCCTGTATATCGCTTCTGTCTAACATATATAACATCTCATGTTCCCACATCTCACGCTTTAGCCCCACGTCATCAGTTGCTCTGTACTGCTTCCTTGTATCACTTCGTGTGCTACTTCCAACTGATACAACAATTGCTTCTGTAACACGTCATGTTCCTACAGCTGTATCATATTCTGTCCAATATCTCTATATGACCTGTCATACCATGTATGTTGAATTTATTCAGCCTTTGTAGCACAATCTCCCTCTGTTCAGTGTCTGCATCAGTTTGGTCTTTGTGCTTTTGTCTCATCTATCATAGAAGTTGTACCACGTCCTGCTTCAGTAGATGAGTCACATCCTGTTCCAGCAGCTGTGTCACGTTCTGTTCTGACACAGTTCTAAACTCAGTTAGCATTACACTTTCAGAATTCTCCTCCAAATCTCGGATCTTTAGCATCGAGCAAAGAATCTTTCTTCCAGCATTCACAAACCCATTTGATCACATATCGTTTCTCAACTTGCATCCCGGGTTCCACAGGTTTCCTCCCACAGGCTACTTCGAGCATGAAAACACCAAAGGTATAAACATCGGTTACAGTGGAAGCTCCCATCGTTATTAACTCGGGTGCCATGTACCCTACAGTTCCAACCGCGGCTGTTGTGGCCGCGTTGCCTCCATGATCATGAAACCTGGCCATACCAAAATCTCCTAACCTACCGCTTAACTCAGCGTCTAACATAACGTTGGAAGCTTTAATATCTCGGTGCAGAACAACTTGTTCAGCTCCTGTATGGAGATAAAAGATAGCCGATGCTATACCCTTGAGAATCACAAGTCTTTGGGACAAAGAATGAACCGGACTTCGGTCATCAAACAAGTGCTAGTCAAGACTACCGTTGGGCATGTACTCGGAGACCAGTAAAAGCTCGCCTTTTCTCCTGCAATACCCAAGAAGTGGAACGAGATTCCTGTGTTTCAGACTTCTCATGCTCACGACTTCAGCCACAAATTGCTTCATACCTTCCTCACCATCATGGGACATTCTCTTCACAGCTATAGGTTTGCACAGAGGGAGATCTCCTCTGTACACTACTCCAAAACCTCCTCTTCCGAGAAATCCATCCTTATGGAACCCTTTTGTTGCTCTGTATAAGGATTTGTACGAGAAGCGGTGTGTACCAGATTCCTTTTCCCATGGTTCACTTACTTCCGTATACTTCTTCTTCCTGTGGTAATAAACTCCCGCAAGAACAGCTATTACTATGATAGAAAGTGCAGCGACCGGAGCGATAACCAGAGCATATGGTTTCTTATGCTCAACTCTAGGCCGAGGAACTCGAGGAAGTTTTGATATGTCAAGTAGCTGCAATAAGTCACTTCTTGTGCTGAAACTCCATCCAAGAAGGTAATGGTAACTGATTGTTGTCCATGTTGCTGCAGAGAACCCAACAAACAATCTTCTACTCGGAAACACTCCTGAGAGGTTGATGGATCGTGACAAAAGAGGCTGACTTGGCTTCTCGGCTTCAAGAGGAGCCAAAGAAACATCAAGTACAGCTCCTTCATAATCAATCCAGGCCTGTATAGGATCTCCACTGGAGAGGTTAATGCTCACATTCTTCTTCTCTGTTTTGGAAAAGTAAGAAGCCATTGCTGATTCCGCTGAAATGGGATTGTTCACATCGATCCCGGCGTGATTATTGTTCGTCTCATGGAAATCCGAGTTTTTAATATTGTCGAGCTCAACAGCGAACAGGTGAGAAGAGGCAGATCCATTTGTTGAGGCTTTGAAAATCCCCAAGTACCGAGTTGGTTGCGCCCGCGAGAAATCCACAGACGGAGATATCACAAAGGTAATGCCATGGCCGCCTTCAAATCCAGGCTTAGGCACCAGAGCACACACGAAATGTGTTGAGAATGAGAGTGGTTTAGAGGAGCCGAACCCAATTGGTTTCTTGATGAAAGCATGACCCATTTGATGCTGCGAATCTTTGGCGAGCTGCAACAATCCATTGGGAAGCAATGTAGCAGACCCATCAAGAGAAAGATTCGCTTGGCCAAAGCCGTGGAAGACAAAACTGGTATCTTCTGATGAAGTTGACAAGGAGACAAGATGAAAAGAGGAGATCAACCAGAACAGAAGCAATCCACTAGACATTGCTGCTGATGGAAACAGAGAGCTCTGTGCAGAGTAAATATGATTATAAGAACTACACAGTGTACACTAGCATCATCTGCACTCATTATTGTGACAGCTTGATACTATTATACAAATCAATCAACATAACTTCTTAACATGGTTTTCAAATGTTGAAATTCAGATAATAGTTTAACAGAACTAATCCAAAACTCAGTCCAAAGAAACAAAGGAAAGTGCTAGAATCGTACTAACAAACAGTAATTTTTTATTAAATTAATCATTTACATGTGTCTTGGATTCAGTACCCACAATCTTTCACCGGATTTTCCTCATACTTGAGCTACTTAAATAATTTCTTATGATGCTTAGAAAGAAAACATATAATTTAAAAATATACCAGATGAGAAGAAATCCACTAGCCATTGCTGTTGATGAATACGAGAGTTCTCGTTCTCTGTGTAGATCTTATGTTAATGGTAATTTTTTTAGACATATTTGTAGAGGTTAGCACTTAATTCAACTTTCCTTACAAACTTATCACTTAATTTTTTTTTGTTTTTAACGTGTAAATGACGAAAATACATCTCCCTCTGTCTAACCGTGTACCGTCCACAAGCGTCTACGCCGTACTATATAAGAGTTAAATTGTCATGAATAGTAACAAAATGATTTAAAAAAAACTATGAACAGTAATTTAAATGCTAAAAAATTATCAAAAATTTAGAAAGTGTTAATTCTTGCCAAACATCCATTTTTTATTGGATGTGAACTCTGCATCATATGCATTTACTTTTTTTATTGGCTTTACAAACTGGACTGCAACAGCTTGTAAATCTATATAAATTAAGAACTGCTTCACGTTGTCAAATATTCTAATTCAGACATTACTTTAACATGATTGATCCCAGCATCAGTCAGAAGTAGGTACATAGAATCAAGATTAGGCAAGTCAAAACAGAGAAAATGAAGTCTTGACGTTTAAGTCCTCTCCTATTAAAACTCAACTATGTACAACTCCCAGATTGTTCCTTCTTTTGGCTCTTGACGCGGCTTAGTTCTCTTCAACAACCTAACATCCTAAAAACTACAGTTTCTTTAGATGATTGCTACTTATAGTAACAATATTTGAAAACTGTAGTCTTTACAGGTTCAAGTTCAATATTTGAATATTTGAAATAGGTTTTTCTACAGTTTCTAGAAATCATCTCTCTATTACAACAGACCAAAGCGGAATATGTCACAGATATAATAACAAATATGTAGTCTTTAACAGTTTCAAACTTTCAAGAATAAGCCTCTAAACTTTACCTGTCATGGGATGAAACAAATCATCTCTGGTTATAGTATTAGTCCGGTCGAGAACTTGATGATGCTCTCTTGTGAACCCACTCAGCTCCACAGATGAAACTGAACTCATTTCAACTATTCAAGAAAACCAGTGGAAAATAAGAGAACAGGTGAAAAATTTATGTGATTAGTTAGAAAATCCATTAAAAAAAAACGAGCATGTAACAACCACAAAGTTTCATAACAATAACATTAGCAACATATACTAACTTTAAAGGAGATTCGCACGAAGAACCGGAACATTGCTTCTGTGAATCTGGGGCTTGTCATTCAAAAGGTTTTTATCGAGTACATAAGTAATAGAATGAGATCAAATTAACAGACAGAGTGAAGAGCAACTTGTAAATATTGTACAAGAACCTTATTCACTAGAAAATTTTACAAAGTCTAATAGCATTTTTACAAAACAATCCAAACACTACATTTCAGTACTGGATATCTTGGTGAAATATCAAAAGTGGACCACAATGGTAAGCCTGCCAACTAGAGTAACTTCAGACAAGCCTAGAATGGCCTTTTTCATTCCAAACAAAAGAATCTAAAATTAAAGGAGCATAGTTCTCAAATTTTACCGTCCGTGCCCATGGACAATAGAGTGAGTGACAAATGTAGAGTCGTTGGCTGAGGAAGAAGAGTAAAAGGATGCTGACAAGGTCTTGGTGGTGGGGGAGACAGGGAGAGGATTTGATCCGATAATCAGCGGGGTAAAGGACCCGATACCAGGAGAACTTGGGGAGATATCAGGCAGCTTTATGCTTTCATTTAAGTATTGCACGACTTCTTCCATGGAAGGTCTCAGTTCTGTCACAGCATTTGTGCAAAGCAACCCAAGTTTCAATACCATTTCGACTTCCTCAGCTGAGATTTCACCTCTCAGTCTCGGATCTCTAGCTCCGAGCAAAGAAGCCATTTTCCAACATTGGCAGACCCACTGAACTAAATACCGTCTTTCAGCTGGCAACCCAGGTTCAACGGGTCTCCTCCCACATGCTACTTCAAGTAAAAAGGCGCCAAAGCCATAAACGTCGGTTGCAGTGCAAGCTCCCATTGTACCAAGCTCCGGTGCCATGTAGCCAATGGTTCCTACAGCGGCAGTTGTAGCAGGGTCTGCCCCATGATCATGGAACCTTGCCATACCAAAGTCCCCTAACCTTCCATTAAATTCTCCGTCTAACATAACATTAGAAGCCTTGATATCCCGGTGGAGAACAACTTGGGGAGATCCTGTATGCATGTAACTGAGAGCTGAAGCTATATCCTTGATGATTATAAGTCTTCGACGCCATGAAAAGGGCGGTTTTTCTTCATGGAATAAGTATTGGTCAAGACTACCATTGGGCATGTATTCAGATACAAGAAGTAACTCACCTTTTCTTCTACAGTACCCAAGAAGTGGAACCATATTCTTGTGCTTCAGATTACCCATGCTCACGATTTCAGCCACAAACTGCTTCATCCCTTCCTCTGCGTCGTGGGATACTCTTTTCACTGCTATTTGTCCATTGGAAGGCAGAGTTCCTTTGTACACTTCTCCAAAACCTCCTTTCCCCAGATGTCCATCCTTGTTAAAACCTTTCGTTGCATTGTACAGAGCTTTATAGGAAAAGCGGTGCGGACCATATTCTTTTTCCCATTCCTCTCTTACTTCTGCATATTTCCTTCTCTTGTAGACATAAGCTACCCCAAGAGCTAAAAACACTATGACTGCCAGTAATATGAGCAGAACAATAAGCAGCGGCGGTGGTCTCTTACTATTAGCTCTGTGAGGAGGAACTCGGGGAAGTTTAGTGACATCCAGGGCCTGCAATGACACCTTCTTCCTACTGAAACTCCACCCTAGTATGTATTGGTAGCTGATCAATGTCCCTGTCGCTCCAGAGAACCCAAGAAATATCTTTCTATCAGGGAAAGATTCTGAAAGGTTAATATATCTTGACAAAAGAGGCTGACTTGGCTTCTGAGTTTTACGAGGGGCCAGAGAAACATTAAGTACATTTCCTCCGTAGTCCACCCAGACTTGAATAGGATCTCCACTCAAAAGCTCTATGCTTTTGTTCTTACCTTCTATCTCGGAAAAGTAAGCAGACGGAGTAGATTCGATAGACGTAAGGCCATTGACATCGATTCCAACATGATTGGCATTGATGTCAACGAACTCAGGGTTGAGTGCGGTATCTAGCTCAACAGCAACAAGATGAGAAGAGGAGGATCCTTGAGTCGAGATGTTGAAAAGTCCCAAGAACTGCGTCGCAACTGCGTGTGTGAGATCCATGGAGGCAGATAAAACAAAGGCAATACCATGACCACCAATAAACCCTGGCTTAGGCACCAGCGCACACACAAAATGTGTTGAGAAAGAGAGTGATTCAGGTGAAGTGAACTCAAAAGGCTTCTTGAAGAAAGCATGACCCATTTTCTGTCCTGTTTCATCAGTCAACTGCAACTGTCCTTTGGGAAGGATTTTGGCAACCCCATCAGTATAAAGGTCTGCTTGACGAAAGCCATTGTAGATAAACTCTGTCTCCTGTTGACTTGAGATGCAAATCAGATGAACACATAAGGTAATCCAGATCAGATGCCATCCTTGAGCCATTTGTGATAAAAAAAAAAAACAGAGAATATAATAACTATCCTGAACGGATCTTGTGTTCTGCAACAATGGTGGATGATGGTTTCTCCAGCTGTAAAACACGGTCAAAGTCAGAACTTCCCAGTATATAATATGAAGTCCAATCTTTTTCCATTGCCAAATCCACCATAATTCTTAATATTTCTTTCCATTGAATTTGTCGGAGAACAATATATGTCTAAGCATTTCAGAGTTGACTCAGAAAATGTAAATGATATATTATTACCAGACAACAATGACATCTCGCATTTGCATATTATAAGCCATCACAAGTAAAATATTAAACTAAAGTAAAAAAACTGAGACTTCTCTATCATTCCCACTATCATCAAGACCAAGTCCCACCATCCTGAAGTCCGAATCTCTAGCTAAACAAGTATGCTTACAGGCTCCAATATATTTTCAGGTCTAAATAAAATACTTTCCAACAGATAAACATTTTTAAAGGCAAGAACATGAACGAACACCCTTGATTAAATATTAGTAAATCCGATTTGAAAGGGTAAATTCTTGGCTCAAGTGTGTCTTTTCTTTGGCATCGCTACCTATGATTTGCAGCTTTCGTGTTCATCAAATATTGTGATATGATAAAATCATATCACACATGTTTAGAGATTCTTCAATCAATTCCCTTAACTTATGCAATGTATAGCTAATGTAATCTTTAGCATTTAGGAGTCATATATGCTCTCTTTCGATGATATAGGAAATTCTCCAAAATATATTGTTCTCTTTCCCTCTCTGATTTCTACATGGTATCAAAGCTTGAATTCTGAATTCCAAAAAAAAAAAAAATCTTTGATTCTGAGTGACGTGAGAAACTTGAAACTCAACGATGAGTGATTACGTTCTTCTGACAGTGACCCCGATGAAAACTCCGATGAACACAACAATGGAGATCCAAAGAAGGATTTCTCCGTACGATCTGACTGCAATTTCGAACCTGAGAAATCCGACAAACACAGATGACAGCGACGCGACTCCGAACCCGATAAACCCGATGAACACAAATGATACTGACATGACTCAAAACTCGAACCAAACAACGATGAAGAAAAAGATGAATTATGATGAATGGGCATGTGAAAAAGGAGTGGTTTCATACGCTAATGTTGTTCACATTCCGAGTGTGCAAAACACGGAGTATGCGAATTATGTTCTTACTGATCGTGATCGAGATGGAGTAAGTGGACTGAGCGAGACTCAATGGAAGGCGATTATGAACCTCTTAAACGCCAGCAAAACCATCGAAGCAAAAACATTAACCGGTAAGATTTCAGCTTCTTTCTGGATTATGGATACTGGTGCTTCACACCATTTGACGGGCAAGTTTGACATCTTGACGGATGTACGAGATATATCTCCAGTTGTGATTATTTTGGCTGATGGTAGAGAGCGGATTTCTGACAAAGAAGGAACAGTTGAACTTGGGCCAAATTTGATACTTCGATCGGTCTTTTATGTGGAGGAATTTCAGTCGAATTTAATCTCTCTTGGGCAGTTAATGGATGAGAATCACTGCGTAGTGCAATTGGCTGATCATTTTCTTGTTGTTCAAAATCGTGCTACGAGGAAGGTGACAGGAACGGCTAAGCGTATGGGAGGGACTCTCCACTTTCGCAGTATGGAGATGGAGACAGCAGCAGAAGCAACAGTGAAAGATGAGAAGTCATTTGAGTTATGGCACAATCGGATGGGTCATCCCTAGGGCTGGGCATATTTACCGAACCAAACCGAACCGAACCGAACCAAACCGAATAACGTTATTTGGTTCGGGTTCGGATAATCCGAATAACCCAAATGGATACATTTCTAAATTTATTCGGTTTTCGGTTCGGTTCGGTATATTAACCGTTAACCGATTGGATAACCGAATTAAAACCAAACTTATAGAATACCATATAGGGTTTTGGACTTAGTCTTTAATAATTTTTATAATTAGTATTTAGTAGCACCTTTGAGTCTTTGACGCTTGAACTCGTCTACTTCTTTGTTCCAAATCGCTTAATCTTCTCCTCTAAGTCGTTTCATTTCCAGTAACCATAACATCAAGACATCAATTCCATCAAGTGAGACTTCGGCTCATGTAACGTGATTCTAAGGTGTGTTCATATTGTCTCTCTGTCTCTTCTTTTTCGGTAAATTTTGTAACTAGAGATGCAAAATAATTCTAAATTGCGACTAACACATATGGAGTTTGTTCATTTTTGTTGGATAAATATTTTTTTCACAATGGTCAAACTCTTCATCTTATCTAAAAAATACACGTATTCTTCAAATTAATCAAAATTACCCTAAAGTGATTTTAGTTTGGTTATTAATGGTAAAATCCGAAAAACCCGAAAACCGAACCGAAATAGAATTTAATCCCGAATGGGACCTAAAATTTTAAAACCAAAAAACCGAAAAATCGAAAAACCCGAACCGAACCGAACCAATTAACCGAATGCCCAGCTCTAGTCATCCCTCTGCTAAAGTAGTTGGTCTGCTTCCGGTTGCCTCGATCTCAGTTTCTTCTAAAATTCAAAATAAAACGTGCGATATCTGTCTTCGAGCTAAGCAAACAAGATGTTCTTTTCCGATAAGTGACAGTAAAACGGAGGGTATTTTCGAGCTGATTCATTGCGATTTATGGGGTCCGTATAGGACACCATCTCATTCTGGAGCAAGATATTTCTTGACTCTTATTGATGATTACTCAAGAGCTGTGTGGATTTATTTGTTGAATGAAAAAACAGAGGTTCCAAATCAACTCAAAAACTTTCTCGCCATGGCAGTTTGACAGTTTAAAACTCCGGTTCAAGTTGTGCGAAGTGACAATGGTTCAGAATTTCTTTGCCTTGGTGAGTTTTTTAAACAACAAGGAATCATTCATGAGACTTCTTGCGTTGGAACGCCTCAACAAAATGGAAAAGTAAAAAGAAAACACAGGCATATCCTCAATATAGCTCGTGATCTACGGTTTCAAGCCAATTTGCCGATCAAATTTTGGGGAGAGCGCATCTTAACAGCTGGATATCTGATAAATCGTACTCCAAGTTTGGTTTTAAATGGAATGACTCCATATGAAAAACTACATAAGAAGAAACCAGATTACGAGCACCTGCGGGTATTAGAAAGCTTGTGTTATGCACATGATCAGTTTCATAAAGATGATAAATTCGCATCGAGGAGTAGACGATGTGTGTTCGTCGGATATCCTTTCGGAAAAAAGGATGGCTTTTGTATGATCTTGAGAAAAATAATTTCTTTGTCTCAAGAGACGTTGTCTTTTGTGAAGATAAATTCCCTTATCATAGTGTTGATAATTCTGGAATTTTTGATGAAAATGATAAAGAACAAGCTTTGTGGGTTCCTCCATTGGAGATGTGAGTTGTCGAAGAAGAAGAGCAAAGGAGAGTGGGCCAAATTTCTCAAACCAACCAAGTTCACGATACAGGCCTAACAACAATACTTAATGACTTAAGCCCAATTGAAACAGACCCATCATCTGTTTCACAAAATACAGAAACAGCCCTCGAGAATTCTGTAAGAGAATCAGAACAGCGAGAGGAAGAAAATCGCAGCATCTCCAACACGACTCCGGAGATGACTCCGCCAGCATCTCCCCCACCGGCGATTCCCAACGCTGACCCTATTATTCCGCAAGAGGAGTTGCTTGGAAGAGGCAATCGTAAAAGAAATCCACCGGTAACACTTCGAAATTTTGTGGTGAATTCTGCTCAAAGTAAATTGCTGGGAGATTGCAAAGTGAAATCTTTGTATCCGATTGAGAATTATGTGAGTTGCACACGTTTTTCCAATACGCATCAAGCATTTTTAGTGGCGGTAACTGTTGGTGATGAACCAAAGACATTCACTAAAGCGATGACAAATCGGGTATGGAGGAAAGCTATGGGTAATGAAATTGAAGCTCTTGAGGAAAATCACACATGGACGCTTGTGGATTTGCCACCAGGAAAACGTGCAATTGGGTCAAAATGGGTTTACAAAATCAAATACAAATCTGATGGTTCCATTGAACGCTACAAGGCACGTCTCGTAGCTCTCGTTAACAAACAAAATGAAGGTGTGGATTATGGAGAGATATTTGCACTGGTAGCAAAGATGGAAACGGTTCGTTTATTTTTGCAAGTGGCTGTGGGGAATAACTGGCATGTACATCAGATGGATGTACACAACGCGTTTTTACATGGAGATCTTGATGAAGAGGTATATATGAAACTTCCACCTGGTTTTTACTCACATGATGAAAAGAAAGTGTGCAGATTACAGAAATCGTTGTATGGGCTCAAGCAGGCACCTCGTTGCTGGTTTGCGAAGTTGACAACAGCTTTGCGAGAGTACGGGTTTCAGCAATCACTCTCAGACTACTCATTGTTCACATTTGACAAAGGTGAGATTCAAATCAATGTTCTCATCTACGTCGATGATATGATCATTTCGAGCAACTCACATGAAGCACTTGGAATATTTAAAGGTTATCTATCTTCATGTTTCAAGATGAAAGATCTTTGAATGCCTTGAGGAGCTCCTCTTTTTATCAATCGTAACAAAGCAGAAATGATTTCGTCTTGTAGGTGCTTTGAAATACTTTCTGGGGATTGAAGTCTCTAGGAGTTCTAAGGTATTTTATCTAAGTCAACGCAAATACGCCTTAGACATTATCTCAGAAACAGGATTATTAGGAGCAAAGCCGGTTGCGTTTCCTCTCGAACAGAATACCAAACTCGCTCTCTCCACTTCACCTTTGTTTCAAAACCCGGAACAATATCGACGATTAATTGGCAGGATGATCTATTTAGCATTAACAAGACCTGATTTAGGATATTGTGTTCATGTTCTAGCACAATTTATGCAAATTCCGAGAAAAGATCATTGGGAAGCAGGCTTACGTGTTGTAAGGTACCTCAAAGGAAGTCCAGGGCAAGGTATTCTCTTAAAGGCTAAGAAAGATTTTCAAATTACGGGATGGTGTGACTCTGATTGGGCTACTTGTCCGCTTACAAGACGATCAGTTTCTGGCTATATCGTTCAGCTTGGTGATTCACCAATCTCTTGGAAAACAAAGAAACAAGAAACTGTAAGTCAATCCTCGGCAGAAGCAGAATATTGGGCAATAGCGTTTATTACAAAAGAACTTATGTGGTTGCGACGTCTTCTCGAATGTCTGGGCATCAAGCATAATCAGCCGATGCATCTCTATTGCGATAGCAAGTCAGCCATTCACATTGCCACGAATCCAGTTTTTCACGAACGTACGAAACACATCGAAAACGATTGTCACTTCGTACGTGACGAAATACAAGCAGATACACTTAAGCTAATACATGTTGATAGTGCTTCTCAATTAGCGGATATATTTACAAAACCTCTTGGTCGGCAAGCATTTGAAGATTTTCGCGACAAACTGGGCATTCACAACCTGCACGCTCCAGTTTGAGGGAGGGTATTGTGATATGATAAAATCATATCACACATGTTTAGGGATTCTTCAATCAATTCCCTTAACTTATGCAATGTACATCTAATGTAATCTTTAGCATTTAGGAGTCATATATGCTCTATTTGTATAAAGCAATGGAAGAGTTCTCTCTTTCGATGATATAGGAAATTCTCCAAAATATATTGTTCTCTTTCGCTCTCTGATTTCTACATCAAACCAAATAATTATAGATTAAACATGATTATCAGACGGAAACTGAAGGAAAATAATACTTGCAATCCAAAAGAGTTGAATTTTGAACAACAGGACGTGTGCATCGCATTTGCTGCATTGTGGGAGAAGGTCAATCAATATATATAGCCCTTGCAGGTCATGATATGGGGAAAAAATTGTATCAGAAACATAATACACAAACTCACGACTAGGAATTTCTCAACACAAGTGAAGCATGGCATAGTCAACGGAAAGCATTTAAGATTAAGAAAAAGACCTAAGCAAAGTGAAATACGATGCAATGTCGTGTGTTATTCATCAAAGTTACAATCACGTATATACATCTCGATATTTCCTATTTTGGATATACTCGTATCTAGGTAAATATATACACATATTGTTAGCCTAATACCCCCCCCCCCCCCCCCCCCCCCCCTCAAGTTGGTGACTCGAAAATCCGAACACCTAACTTAGATAACAATTTCTCGAATGTGGGTCTTGGTAATGACTTAGTGAAAATATATGTGACCTGGTCCTTTGTCGAAATATGCGTAGTAGCAATGAGACCATCTTGTACCGCGTTGCGTACTTGATGGCAATCTGATTTTATATACTCTCATGAAAAGCCGGGTTCACAGCGATGTGAATGGCTGCTTGACTGTCACAATTCAACGGCATAGGATGAGAATGATCAAAACCTAGAGTGGTGAGAAGAGCTTTTAACCATTTCAATTCTTTAAGAGTGTACGCCATGGCACGATATTCGGCCTCAGCCGACGAACAAGAAACCGTGTCTTGTTTCTTTGTCTTCCAAGAGACAGGAGAGGAGCCCAAGTAGACAATATAAGCAGAGAGTGAACGTCGAGTGCGTGGGCATGCCGCCCAACCAGAATCGCAGTAGGCGGTGATGGTAAGATCGCTAGCTGAACTGAGAAGAATACCTTGGGTCGGTGATCCTTTGAGGTATCGAACAAGATGTAACGCTGCTTCCCAATGTGCAACAAGAGGATTTTGCATAAATTGGGAGAGAATATGGACGGCGTAGCTCAAATCGGGTCGCGTTAAGGTCAAGTAGATAAACCGTCCAACAAGTCGACGATATTGTTCGGGATCGTCAAACTTCGGACCCGTGGCTGACCCCAATTTGTGATTAAGTTCCATAGAGACTGGAGATGGTTTAGCTCCCAAAAGTCAAGCTTCGAAGATAATATCTCCCTCGAGATACCTCAATGCCCAAGAAATATTTCAACTTGCCGAGATCCTTCATGTAAAAACACTCGTTAAGCTGAACTTTGAAATGTTTGATGGCATCAAGATTGTTCCATGCGAAAACAAAATCATCAACGTACACAAGAACATGTAGAATTGTACCTCCGCAGTTCAAAGAAAAGAGTGAATAGTCTTCGTAGCTCTGTTTAAATCCAAATTGTTTGAGAGTCATCGAAAGCTTTGCGAACCAACAACGCGGAGCTAGTTTTAAGCCGCACAAGGATTTACGAAGACGACACACTTTTGTCGGGTCCAATGACTGAAAACCCGGTGGTAGCTTCATGTAGACCTCCTCTTCCAGATCCCCATGTAAGAAGGCATTATGTACATCCATTTGATGCACTTCCCATTATTTTGCAACAGCCACACTTAGAAGAAAACACACAGTGGTCATCGTTGCGACTGGTGCAAACGTTTCATTAAAATCAGTGCCCTCCTTTTGGCGTTCTAGAGTTCCATCAGCATTGAACTTTAGCTTATAAACCCATTTGCTACCTATGGCTTTCTTCCCGGGAGGCAAATCAGTGATATCCCATGTATGGTTCGCTTCAAGTGCCTCAATCTCTTTTTGCATAGATGCACACCATTCTTTTATTTTAACAGCATCGTAAAGATGTCTTGGTTCGTTGCTGTCAAGAACGGCCGCCATGAATGCTATATGGTTCGCTGAAAAACCATAATCAGAAAGGTACTTAGTGATGGGATAGAGAGCCTTACCAGAAACCGTCGACGAAGAAGTTGAGTTGGAGAAACCGGGTGAAGAAGCATGAGATGAGGAGTGTACATTGTTAACCACAAAATCTTTTAGTAGTACCGAGGGACGCTTTGGACGATGACCACGTCCCAATGGCTCAGGTAACCCCGGAGAAGGAGGTTCATCATTAAAATCTTGTATCTCTTCATCAGAAACCAAACCAGGTTCGACTTCCGGAAGTGGTGACATATCAGCCTCAACAAGTGGCATCGGTGAGGGGTTCACGACAACGGGTAAGGGTGAGAGCCAGTCATCATCGACAACTTGAACAAAAAGAGGTGGAGTCGTAGAAGACTGTGGAAGCAAGGATTGAAAAGGAAAGACGTCTTCGTGGAAATGAACATATCGTGATACAAAGAATTGGTCTTTTTCGATATCATAAAGACGCCAACCCTTTTTCCCGTAAGGATATCCGATAAATACGCATTTACGACTGCGAGTACCGAATTTATCTTTGTCACGGGCGCGATGGTGAGCATAGCATAAGCAACAAAAAATTTGAATCATATCATAAGATGGTCGCCGTCCAAAGAGTAGCTAGTATGGAGTTTTTCCTTTCAACACTGATGAAGGTGTGCGATTAATCAAGTGTGTCGCGGTAAGGATGCTTTCACCCCAAAATCTGATAGGAAGATTGCTTTGAAACAGACATGCTCTAGCAACGTTGAGGATACGGCTGTGTTTGCGCTCAACACGCCCATTTTGCTGGGGAGTATCGACACATGAAGTCTGATGTAGAATGCCATGTTCTTGAAAGTACGAAGTAAGGCACATAAACTCTGTCCCGTTGTCGCTACTGATATGCTCAATTTAATACCCTAAAGTACTAAAGCAGTTGTAATAGTATAGCTAGGGGTCGAACCACAGAAGACTCACAGAAACGCACAATAGATTCTATAGTGTCGAATTACGCTAAGCCAAACAGTTGTAATTAAAAGCAGTGCAGAAATTAAAGGAGTTGTAAATCAATTGAGAAATATAGGCTCAGGGTTTTTCTCAGGAAATCAATGAATGCAGATAAACTAACTAACATGATTCAGATTTAGCGCAGTTCTTGAACTCAAATCACTAAAATATAGCTAACCAACTCTCGTTGCGAAAACTATCTAAATCTAAATCCCAAGAATTCCAAATCTCTTTGCGAATCCTAAATTCTAAATCAGCTTTAATATCAGGTTTGATATGTTCACAAATCAATTAAACCAAATCTCTTTGCGAATAATCAATTTGCTCACCTAGGTTCTATCAGGTAATTAATCGCACTCTCGTGCCTAATCAATTATCCTAAGATCTAAGTTCCAGATTCGTCAACCTAGAATTAGCTATGAACACAACCTAAGGTGAAGAACTAATTCAGATGGTGAATCCTAAACAGATAATTAACCTAGCATTCAAAGAAATCCTTTATGAAAAAACCCTAAACCTAAAGTGGATCTACTCAGACATGGCAATTGAATCAAAAGACATGTTTGAATAAATCATCAATAGAATAGAAAGAAGGGTTTAGAGATCTGATCTCGGACGAAGGGAGATTCAGACTTGTCTCCCTAAAACCAAAGTAAAATCAAACTATAAAATAAAGCATAAAAAGGCATAGCCTAAACAGGTGGCTGAAAACTCCTATTTATAACCTAAAACACGATCTGGGGTCTTCTTGTAATTATTAAAGACTTCTGGGCACTTTTGCAATTCCTCAAGTCTTGGAAAACTCGCGGGTTGTGTCTTGCTGCGCTGAGTGTCGATCGATACCAAGGGGTATCGATCGATGCTCGACGTGAATTCAGGTTCTCAGCGACACGATCTTTAGCTCTGCTACAAACTGCTCCAGAAAGCTCCAATACTTCCAATAATCCTCCAAACGTGCTATGACCTGTAAAAGACTCTAAAAAGACTCCAAAATACTATAAATACTCTATAAAAAGGACTTATATCATGGCTTAAATAGGGTAAAAACCATGATATATCAACTCCCCCAGACTTAGCCTTTTGCTTGCCCTCAAGCAAATAGAAGACTAAACCAGAAAAAGAGGTTTGAAAACGTAGAGACTCACCTGTTCCTGAACCATCGAAAAGACCCTTTTCCCAAGTACCCAAATGTCACCTGATCAGCTTTCGATCTAACCACCATGTACTTCTCCGTAGACATTTGCAGCTTTTCCAGACTCCACACAAAATCCCACAGCATTGTTCAAGTAAAGCCCTCATCGCCAGTTTCATCTCTGCAGCTAATATTTAAGAACCTTCTAGACTCTTTACCAGACAATATCTTGACAAAGGAACCACCCTTTTTCACACTTTTTTGTATCAATTTCTCTCCTCCAGACTAATTTCTTATTATATCCTTATTATTTTTTTATTTTCAGCTTAGCATATACATATCAAGGTAGGAGACGCGAGTATTGATGGTGTTTGCCACCAAATCCCCGGTTCTTCCCTCTCTATGTATCAAAGGATGTAGGCGAATAATGGCATCATAGGAAAATCCTAGCCTCGCTTCCAATCCTTTGTGTGATCATCCCCTCTTAAGTAGAATAATGGGATCGCTGGAAATTTTCCTAACCCTCTACTCAGAAGAAAATCATTTCAATCTTTTATGCTCTTAATCTATCAACTTATTTCAGGGGAGAGAGACACCATAATTCTAAACACACGGGTTCCTTTATCAGATATGAATGATGAATCAAGCTCTATGAACACTAACCACATTGATGAAGTGCAAAAATTTGGCTCAGGCTTCAGAAGAACTCTGCTGGAGACATGGATGTTTTCTAGTCAACTGGTCAGCCTTTGGATTTTTCATTAGTCGATCTAGAACTGATCCTGTAACACTGTGCACTCAAAAACAAAATCAAATCAATAGGTTCAAGCACAGGATCATAATCTCCAACAAATTTTGACTCAATAAAACAGTTTTGACTCTATAAAATGACTGACTCTAAGAAAAACGAAAACAATGTCAGCAGACACCTCCCCCAGACTTGAACAACACTGTCCTCAGTGTTATCTAGCCTAGAGTCAGTGAAAGAAACAAAGAAAAAGGATAGAACGAAGAGAAACAAGAAATTACCATTCTGGAACAGTCGGTGTCGATCGACACACGGCATAGTATCGATCGATACCATGCTTAGATCGACTTTGTGAATTTTCATCCGCGATTGGTGTCGATCGATACCATAGGGGTATCGATCGATGCTTAGGCGATTTCGAGTTGCTCCTTGTTCATCCTGACACAGACTCAAAACAAACGAAAATAAAAATAAAAACGAATCAAAAACAGACTCACCAGTGGGTTGCCTCCCACCAAGCGCTCGTTTAACGTCAATAGCTTGACTGTAACGCCCTTCAGGCTGGATAAGAGTGAGAGCTTGCACCAAAACAGGCTCCATCACTTGACATTACTAGCTTCAGAGTTCTGCTTAGCATGCTGTCCACAAATTCCTGCCCTTTCTCTTTCAGCTCAGAAGTAAGAAGGACTCTGGCCTTGGAGAATGGCTTCAAGGCTCCCTTGCATTTGACCTTGTAATCAATCGAATTCCCATCACACTTCTGAGGAATCAGAGTGACATGGGGATTCTCGACCTTTTTGTTCTTGGCCTTCTTCTTCTTTGTTGCCTTAGTCTTCTTCTTGGGGATGTTGGGCGGTTCAGCTGGAACGTCTGTGACAGTAGGCTCATCAGGAGGCTCTTCCAGAAGATCAATTGCTAGCGACTCTCCTGTGATAACCTTGATGCTAGAGGTACGTGTGGGAATACTCCTAGGTGGAATGACATCATAGTAGACATCACTGTCAATGTAAGAGAAAGATAGTCTCTTATTAGGTGTGTCTATGATCGCGCCTGCAGTAGCCATGAACGGTCGTCCCAGGAGTATAGGCATACGAGATATCGCACCCATCTCCACAACCTGAAAATCAGTAGGCACCAGACAGTCTCCTACTTTGACCAGCAAACCATGGATAGTACCGTGTGGAAGCGAGGTGGAGTTGTTCGCGAATGTGATAGATGCCTCTGGTGATCGAATATCAGCTCCTAACCGCTCTGCAATTGCCCTTGAGATGACATTGACACTAGCCCCTGAGTCGACAAGAGACTCTTTGAAATTAACTCCTGAGATGGAGCATGGAACAGCGAATTTCCCTGGGTCTTCCCTCTGTGTCAATTTCCGCGGTTGTAGTGAATTGCGAACTCTTTCTCCGATCACCTCAGGTGTTTTCATAACTTCTGGTCCGTTCTGAGAGGGGTATCGATCGACACCAGGTAGGGTATCGATCGACGCCATGCGATTTGAATCGTTTCTGACAGGTACATCTTCATCAGAAAGAAGCTCCACGTTCGGGTTATCCAGCATATACTGTAGTCTAGCAATCTCCCATTCCTCCCTTGTCAGCTTAGGAACCATAGGATAAGGCATCCTGGTTACATACACTCGTTCTGCAACGACCTTAGGCACCACAGTCGAAGTTTCAACTGTTTCCTCAGAAATCGCCCCGGTATCGACCGATACCAATGGGGTATCGATCGATACACGGGTTTTCGAATCCATTCTAGCAGACGTCTGGGCTGGTATCGATCGATACTGGGAAGTATCGATCGATGCTTGTGCGATTTCAGGAATGGCTTCGAGATTTTCTGCACGTAAGCTGATGGCATTGACGTGTGCATTGTGTGATTGAACCGCCTTTCCCTTGGAATTTGCTGCAGTCTGAGCTACTTGCGTCTCCAGCATCCTGTGGCTCGTATTTAGTGCCTCGATCCTTCCACTCAAATCGGTGTACATGGTGTCCATCTTACCATTGAAGGTGGCTGTCATCTTCTCCTGCCCTTGAACCAGGTGTTCAAGCATAGCCTCAATCTTACTCTCAGGAGCTTTGGGTGGTGGGGATTGGTACCCTCCTTGCTGAGCATTGTTGGTGAAGTTTCGATTGGAGTTGTATCCGAATCGCTGACCCTGAAAACCAGAACCACCAATGTAGTTAACATCTTCCACTTCATTCTCAGCAGCGAAGTGGACGGCCTTTGTTGTCTTTCCCAGCAGAAGACTGTGCATAGAATCCAGCTGAGCCTTCACTTCAGCGATCTGCGACCCATCCTGATTACCAGCCAGCCTCTTGCGCTCGAAATCTGCGCTCTTGGTGCTACTACTAGAGGCAAAGTTCTCGATCAACACAATAGCATCCTCAGGATATCTGGTGTTGAAATTACCATTGCTGGAAGAGTCCAGACCCATCTGATATCTCCAATCTACTCCTCTGAAGAAGATACCCAGCAGTTGCACATCAGAGTATCCATGATGTGGACAATCTCTCTGATACGATCTGAATCTTGTCCAAGCAGCCTTGAACGCCTCAGTAGGTCCTTGAGAAAAAGTGGATATCTTATTTCTCAGATCTTCAGATCGCCCGTCATCATAGAAGTTAATCAGGAAGGCTCTCTTGGTGTCCTCCCAATTAGTTAGCGATCCAGGAGATAGCTGCCTCAGCCAGTAAGTAGCTTCTCCACCCAGAGAGTAGGGGAAGAGCTTGCAGAAGAGATAGTCGTAGGACACTCCATTGCTCTTGATGCTAGTGACCAAGTCCTCGAATTTCTCTACATGGTCCATTGGATGTTCATGAGGAAGACCATGGAAGAGATGCTGTCCTACTAGAGTGTAGTAAGCAGGTTTCAGCTCGAAGTCATTCCTCTCATAAGCAGGAGGACGAATCGCTGACCGATTGGCGAAAAACTGCTCTGGCCTGTTGTACTCACCAATCGTTCTTCCACGATTAACCACAGCATTCCCTGCGTTGGCGCGCCCAGCTGGCGCGATAATCTCAACAACCGCAGCAGGGACAACGATGTTACCAGCTTCATCAAGTCGCTGCCCTCTCTCATTACACACGTGACCCTCTTGGTCTCTCAGAATTCCAGCTTCATCAGCTCTTAAAACCACTGGGTTGTTCATCCCTGATGTTTGCTTGGTCTTTCTGTTTGTGCGTTCCACAAACGCTAGCTGTTCCAATGACAGTTCAACTAGCTGTGTGCTCTTGTTGCTTCTGGTTTCACGAACAGGCATACACCTGCAAACAAAACACTAGGCAAAGCACGTAAGTAACCAGAAAAATACGTTGAGTATCGATCGATACCAAGTGGTGTCGACCGATACCAACAAAAGAAGACGACGAGTATCGACCGATACTACAGAGTATCGATCGATACCGACGAACTTAGTCGAAATTCTAAACTAAAATCTAATGGCAAATTGAGTCCCCGGCAACGGCGCCAAAATTGATATGCTCAATTTAATACCCTAAAGTACTAAAGCAGTTGTAATAGTATAGCTAGGGGTCGAACCACAGAAGACTCACAGAAACGCACAATAGATTCTATAGTGTCGAATTACGCTAAGCCAAACAGTTGTAATTAAAAGCAGTGCAGAAATTAAAGGAGTTGTAAATCAATTGAGAAATATAGGCTCAGGGTTTTTCTCAGGAAATCAATGAATGCAGATAAACTAACTAACATGATTCAGATTTAGCGCAGTTCTTGAACTCAAATCACTAAAATATAGCTAACCAACTCTCGTTGCGAAAACTATCTAAATCTAAATCCCAAGAATTCCAAATCTCTTTGCGAATCCTAAATTCTAAATCAGCTTTAATATCAGGTTTGATATGTTCACAAATCAATTAAACCAAATCTCTTTGCGAATAATCAATTTGCTCACCTAGGTTCTATCAGGTAATTAATCGCACTCTCGTGCCTAATCAATTATCCTAAGATCTAAGTTCCAGATTCGTCAACCTAGAATTAGCTATGAACACAACCTAAGGTGAAGAACTAATTCAGATGGTGAATCCTAAACAGATAATTAACCTAGCATTCAAAGAAATCCTTTATGAAAAAACCCTAAACCTAAAGTGGATCTACTCAGACATGGCAATTGAATCAAAAGACATGTTTGAATAAATCATCAATAGAATAGAAAGAAGGGTTTAGAGATCTGATCTCGGACGAAGGGAGATTCAGACTTGTCTCCCTAAAACCAAAGTAAAATCAAACTATAAAATAAAGCATAAAAAGGCATAGCCTAAACAGGTGGCTGAAAACTCCTATTTATAACCTAAAACACGATCTGGGGTCTTCTTGTAATTATTAAAGACTTCTGGGCACTTTTGCAATTCCTCAAGTCTTGGAAAACTCGCGGGTTGTGTCTTGCTGCGCTGAGTGTCGATCGATACCAAGGGGTATCGATCGATGCTCGACGTGAATTCAGGTTCTCAGCGACACGATCTTTAGCTCTGCTACAAACTGCTCCAGAAAGCTCCAATACTTCCAATAATCCTCCAAACGTGCTATGACCTGTAAAAGACTCTAAAAAGACTCCAAAATACTATAAATACTCTATAAAAAGGACTTATATCATGGCTTAAATAGGGTAAAAACCATGATATATCAGCTACAAAAAGCTTTGACGGGTTTACCGAATTGTCTCTCCGACATGGCACAAAAATTACGTATCAAGGTAGAAACTTCAGACTTCCCTGTCATTAGATACGTCCAAACAGAGCGAGAGTAATCGTCTACTAATGTGAGAAAATGAACAGCTCCGCAGGTTGAAGAAGTTCGATACGGACCCCAAACGTCGTAATGAACAAGTGAAAAGCAATCCAAAACCTTATTAATGCTATCATTAAAAATCTCTCGTGTTTGTTTGGCACGAAAACAAATGTCACAACTCTTGATCTCTCCAACATCGCTAGGAGATTGATCACATTCTGATAAAGAAAGCAAAACACTAGTAGAAGGATGTCCTAGTCTACGATGCCACAATGCTCCATTAGATGTAGTTCCCTTTGAAGCTTTGTTCGCACGAGGCCAAGACTCCACTGAAATAGTACACTCCCTCACGCTCTTCACCCGCTCCAATCAAAGTCCTCGAAAAACGGTCCTGCAAGAAGCACAATGTATCAGTAAAGATAGTGATGCAGCCAGTTTGTCTTAACAATTTTGAAACTGAAATCAACGTGCAGTCGAAATCTGGTACAAATAAGACATCGTTAAGAATATAGGCCGAGCTAAGTGGAAGGGATCCACGCTTTGTGGCTCGATAACGATTCCCGTCGGGAAAAGTCACGGAGGCAGGAATGATGTCCACCGTGTTCACTAAAAGAGAACAGTCGCCAGTCATATGGTGCGATGCATCGGTATCAATAATAATATCGGTAAGATGTGTTTTTACCAGACAGTTTTTCCGATGACGTGTTGGGGCGCTGAGCTTGGAGGAGCTGAATTAGTTGCGCAATCTGATCATGGCCTTGTTTGCCATCAGTTGCAACACGAGCATTGTTAGCTCGTCCGCGACCACGACCGGTAGCACGAGCAGGACGACCACGTTGAACTGTTGGTCTAGGAGCGGTTGCGATGATGTCATTATTAGAGGAACGAGCACCACGGTTCTGCTCGTAGTACCACTCGGGATACCCGTGAAGTAAAAAACACTCATTCACCTCATGTCCTTTGCGACGACAATGAGTACATGAGAGACTCGAGTGATCTCGAAACTGCGGTGACGAGACGGCAGCAACTTGTGGAGTAATTGACTTTACCGTAAAGCCGATGGCATATGTCTTCACTATCTCTTTAGAACGAGCAATATTGAGGGTTTGTTCTTCTCGAATCAGGCGTGAGTATACTTGGTTCAGTCTTGGCAAAGGACCTTCACCCGTTATGGTGGAGCGTATGTTGCTGAAGCGAGGAAGATCGAGCCCAAACAGAAGCTGATGAACTTGATCATCCTCTCGTTCTTTTTTTATGTCGGGTGCAGCTGCGCACTTACATGTTCGCACAATATTGTAATTTGCCAATTCTTCCCATAGTTTTTTCAAGCGTCCATAGTACTCGAGGATCGGTTGACAATCTTGTTTGTACAAAGCAATTTCATCCTTCAAGACTTGTTTCCGAACTCCGTTTCCGACAGAGAAACGAACACGGAGACTTTCCCGTAGAGCCGAAGCTTCGGATACAAACGAGACTATGGATCGGATTCTTGGATCAATAGCCGTTCGTATCCATCCGATGATCATGAAATTTGCAGCAAGCCATTGTCTCAATTCCGGTTCAGCGGTTGGTTTTTAAATAGACCCATCAACGAAGCCGAGCTTATGTTTTGCCTGAAGAGAGTTTTTAAATTCAGTCTCCCATTCGGGATAGTTGTCTTCCTTCAATATAACGGAAGAGATCAAAGCACCAGGGTTATCCGATGCGTTAAGCGAATACAGACTTGGTGCAGTAGCGGTAGTTGCCGCGGCGGTGATTTCTCCAAACATGATGTTTTCACGGCGGCGGTGGTATGAGTAGAAAATAGAAGAGTAAAACCTACACGTGCTTGGATAAGCGGTGGTAGTATGTAGACAAGCGACGGCGACGGAGCTATGGCAATCAGCGGCGGTGACTTAATTAGGGCAGAGGATCTTGTAGCTCTGATACCATGAAATACGATGCAATCTCGTGTGTTATTCATCAAAGTTACAATCACGTATATACATCTCGATATTTCGTATTTTGGATATACTTGTATCTACGTAAATATATACACATATTGTTAGCCTAATAGCTTCCTTCTCCCGCTCATAGAAACTTTGTCGAAGGTCCGTTTTCCGTTTCAGAAACGTTTTGGAAACAGAATCGCCTTGGAAACATGTTTTTTAAAGTTCTCAGTTTAGAAACGTGCCGGAAATTTTCATTTTGTTTTGGATACGTGATAAGTAAATAGTTAAGAAATATAGGATCAAATAAAATGATCAATTTGATTTATTAGATGAGATTAATCTTGCGATATTTGAGTTTGAGGATCTTACACTCGAGTCTCGACAAATCAGAGTTGGAAACAGTTTTATTTGGTAAAGCTCATGAAAATGAGAATGATAAGATTGTTCTAAATCTTTGATTTTTTATGTTATGATATTTATCTTTAGTCAAACTATTTAATATTTATATACTAGATTTTGTGTTTAAACATTCTATGTATTTTTAAAAATATGATTTAGATGTTTAATGTTTCATTACATATTTTTATTATTAATATATATATATATATATTGTATATATGTTTTCAAAATATTTTCATACTTATTTTTCAAAAAAAATGTTTCCATGTTTCAAAACGTTTTGCTTCCGCGTATCCGTTTCTATTTTGATGCAACCTAAAAATTCTCCAGATATGAAATCCTAAGTGTACTGGGAAAGAAAGAGTGGATCAACCCGAAAAACATTAATTTAAAATCAATGTAGTTTTAATATCAATATCCCAAACCGATTAATTTGAAACTTAAACCGAACTTTTCACTACAAGAAAACATGGTGTTTTCCG
Source organism: Eutrema japonicum (assembly GCA_030161315.1). Taxonomy (NCBI): domain Eukaryota; kingdom Viridiplantae; phylum Streptophyta; class Magnoliopsida; order Brassicales; family Brassicaceae; genus Eutrema; species Eutrema japonicum. The sequence goes on from BSQW01000013.1 coordinate 40,513,475, forward strand.
ACGGAATTTCCGACGGACGTAATTCCGTCAGAAAATAGTACCCGTCGGTAATCCGTCGGAAGTTTCCGACGAAATGCGTCCGTCGGAAAATTTCCCACGGATGTTATCACCCTTTCGAAAAACCAAAAAAAAAAAATTGTTAAGTAACATCCGTCGGAAATCTGTGGAAAATTTTCCGACGGATTAGTGTGATCTCGGAAATCCGTGGGAAATTTTCCGACGGATTTCCGACGGATGACCAAAAATATGGTTTAGGGTATATAGTTTAAATTTTTTTTAATATAAATTGTAGAGAAACAATTGTATGATGTATATACAATAGCTTCAACTTGTCAAATTTCAAAATAAATGTGTGTTATAGACATTATAAAATTTGATGGAAGTGTTAGTATAAGTTAGAGTATAAGGTATAGTATATGTTATGTGAAATGTTTAAGTTTTATGTTGTAAAATTAATAAACTCATAGAAAGTCTTTAACATTGATGAACTAACAATTTTTTAAAATGAAACATGTAGATTATGGATAGTTAAACCATATCATGTAACCCTAAACCCCAAATATACCCTAATTCCGTGGGAAAATTTTTAACGGATTTCCGACGGATTAGTGTAATCTCGGCAATCCGTGGAAAATCCGTAGGAACTTTCCGACCGATTTATGACGGATTAGTGTAATCTCGGCAATCCGTGGGAAATCCGTGGGAAATTTCCGACAGATTTCCGATGGATTAGTGTAATCTCGGTAATCCGTGGGAAATTTCCGACGAATTTTTGTTTTTTCAAGACCGCGGGAAGATTGACCGCCTAAACGAATTTTTTTAAATAATCCGACTGATATAGCCGTCGGAAATCCATAGATTTATTATCCATGCCTTGTCTTCTCCCTCATTTCTCTCTTTCTCCTTCTCTCTCTTACCGTTTTTCTTCCTCTTATCTCTCTAAGCTATCACTTCTAATCTCTCTAAATCTTCATTCTTTATCATCAATCATGGATCATGTGTAAGTGTTTATATTTGTTTTTGTAAATCTTGTTAGTTTTGATAGTTTTTAGAGTTTATTATATTTAGGTGGTTAATTTTGATAGTTTTTTTAGAATGAAGTTTTTGTGTATTTGTTGGGTGGAATGAAATTTGTTAGGTTTTATGAGATTAGAATTGTTAGATTAGAATTTTAGTAAAGTTTTTTTAATTAGAAAATTTAAAACGTTTTAGTATTTAGAATTTGTTAGGGTTTTTAGAAATTTTTAGTATTTAGAAAATTAGAATTGATTTTTTTAAATTTTATACTAATTAAAAACGTTTTAATAAATTTTTGATTTTTATAAAAACGTTTATAGGTTATTATATAAAATGTTTTTAGAAATTTATACAATAAAAACATATTAAAAAGTTTTTAGATTTTTTTATGAAAGTTTTGAATTTTATGAAACATTTGAAATTTTTGAAATTTTAGGAATTTTTTGAATTTTTTTTTGAATTTTCGGAAGTTTTAGAAAAAAAATCGAATTTTTTTTTTGAAATTTTTGAAATTTTACAATTCAATGTACTAACGTTATTATGTTTTTCTCGCAAGAATGACGAAGATTCTCTCCGTTTGGGTGCCCATGGAGGCAATCATTCTTGGGATACGCCTCGTAGCGGATCGACCTCGGGAACTGAAGTCCCGGAGTCCGAGCAATCCAATTCCGGCCCAAGAATCTTCCGACCCAAGAATCTTCTTCTTTGGGTCCTCGATATGCTTCGGAGTACAAGGACGATAAAAGACCGTGACGCGAAGGTCGAGGAGTTGGAGTACGCACACAACTCAACCCGGGAAGAGCTCACATATATGAAGAATATCATGAAAAACGCATTTTTATGTTTTATGACTTTATTTTGTTTAATGAATTTATTAATTAAGAAATTTTTATATTTATAGTTGATTTTCAATAATTAATTAGATTATTATTTAATATATTTAAAATTTTTGGAATTTTACAATTCAATGTACTAACGTTATTATATTTTTCTCACAAGAATAACGAAGATTCTCTCCGTTTGGGTTCCCATGGACGCAATCGTTCTTGGGATACGCCTCGTAGCGGATCGACCTCGGGAACTGAAGTCCCGAAGTCCGAGCAATCCAATTCCGGCCCAAGAACTTCCGGTCCAAGAATCTTCTTATTTGGGTCCTCGATATGTTTCAGAGTACAAGGACGATAAAAGACCGTGACGCGAAGGTCGAGGAGTTGGAGTATGCACACAACTCAACCCGGGAAGAGCTCACAGATATGAAGAATATCATGAAGAACGCATTTTTATGTTTTATGACTTTATTTTGTTTAATGAATTTATTAATTAAGAAATTTTTATATTTATAATTGATTTTCAATAATTAATTAGATTATTATTTAATATATTTAAAAATTTTTAATTTTGAATTAATAATTAATAAAATTAATTTTTTTAAATAATTAAAAAAAAACAAATTATTTAGTTCCGTCGGAAATCGTTTGTCGGAAATACATCCGTCAGAAATCCGTGTGAAATATTCCGACCAGTTTCCAACGGATTTTATCTGTCGAAAATTCATCGTAAAAGCCATTTTCAATAGAAACTGCCGTCGGAAAACGTCTATTTTCTTTTCTTGTAGTGTTTATCTGATCACAATAGTTGTAATATTTTTTTGAAAGTGAGAAATAAAACCGCAACCGAACGAACAAGGCCCTTTCAAACTTCATCCCGAGCTTACAAGTTTCACTTTAAGCTCGGATTATTGAACATTTGAGTTAAAATGTCAACTTTTTCCAGGCATTCATTACTAACCGAGATAGAAGATCCAAAGTAAAAGTAAAACTAAAACCACAAAAACCGCAAAACAAAACCATAACTGGTCTTTTGATTCTAGAGCTGTTACCAACACTTACCCTATTAAGCTACCTAACCTTTCACGAAACACATAAACAATCACCTCCTAGGATTCACATTCCTTTCACGGATTATGTTCCGCTCGTCCCAGATCGGGCACGAACATGTTGCTTTCTTGTTCTTCCATTCAGCTCCACACGTGTAACAAAACTCGTATCCGCATCTGCGAGCCAAAACAAAACAACAAAACCAAGGTCTCTCCTTTCTTTATCCATGGATCGGAATTTAAAATAGTTTTCTGTTGTAGTCGTCATGCAGTCCAATTCTCTTATGTATAAGTAACGTACCTGCAGGTTATATGGTAGCATCCCCAAACAAGCTCAACCATATTGTTACACTTTATGCATTGTCTCCACCGCTTGCTCTGTGCAAGAGACTTCAGCATTCCATCCGCGGCGTTCTGATAGCCCTTTGATCTACTGAAGTCTTCGCAGGTGATGTTATAGTGCCACGGTACCTTGCACTGCATACAGAAAAACTGCCTACATTTCATGCATTTTCTCGCACCAGATTGGTCAGCACCAACAAAATACTGTTTGGTATATTCCAAAACTTCGGCTTTGACCATCAGTTCCGAACACTTTGGATATGGACAATAAACTTTATCTGAAACACTAATCGAGCCTTCTTTCTTGCGTTGGATCATAACGTCAACAAGCTTAGGATCCAAAAAATTTGCACAGCACTCCATCTTTACTTCTGATTTGCACCCGTCGCTAGGACAACTAGCTGTTTTCCCTCCGAGTAGTTTCACTTCAACATGCTGCTTCATGCAGGAAAAGCAGAAACGGTGGAAACAACCATCTACCGAGAACATTTTGTCGACGGTGATGCCTTCGTAACATATCACACAAGTCTCCTTGAAAGTCTTGCCTTTACTAGTTTCCTCAGGCCATTTGATTTGGGACACGACAGCATCTCTTGCGAGCTTGAACACAAACTTAACACCGCTTCTTGTCAAAAGAGATGGTTGGCAATATGAGAACTTATTCTGGAGAAGAGACACTTGGTTTACAAGCGTTGCAACAACGCTCTGTCTAGGTTCTACTCTACCTGTCACCTAGATTACAGAGCAAAACAAGATCAGCCATATCAAAGGTTAATAACTTCAACTAAAAAAATGGTAAAGGATCCGGATATAAACTACAGCTCGAAGATTATGATCAAGAGATGATATACTCACAAGTTGATATAATCATTCACAAATTCAAATTCTTTGTCAACGAAAAACGTGACCCTTCCCAAATCAAAGGTCAAAGCCTCAAACTTTTTAAGATCAAGAGTTTGATAATTTCTCACAAGTCACAAACATTCAAAAATTCGAAACCTTTTGTCAGTGAAATCTAATTTTCAGAGTAAAATTTTCGAGGTTTCAGGTAGAGAAAACTCACGTAATTGAAGACCTTGAAATCATCAATGAAAAACGTGACCCTTCCCAAATCAAAGGTCAAAGCTTCATCCAAACCATGAACAATCGCCTCCAACTCCGCAATTTCTGGGCTTTTAGACTCTTCCGCTCCCAAAACCTTCTTCACCTCCCAAATCAGATTATTGGCCGAGTCACAAATCGCCACACCAACACCACCGACCATGGCCCTCGTGTCTCCAATCATCTCTTCACTCGCTAAACCCTTGCAATAGACCCAGAAGCTCTCAGCCCCAATCGCTGAGAAGGAGAACGGAGCGACTTTGACGACGGAGGAGGAGGAAGAAGCCCCGAGGGAGTAAGGGTTTTGGAAATAGTCACCGTCTTTGCTCCAATCTGCGTCCGGGATGCTCATAATCTCTTTAGCAAACTTCTGATCGTGGATCCGACGGTCTAGATCCACCTTAAGTCTCTTCATCTCCTGTTCGCCAAACTCACGGTCTCGCCTCTCCTGGTCGACTCGGGCAATGTCCTGTAGGATGAGAGAAGTGAAGTCAAATTCGTCATCGTCAGCATCTCCGCCAGTGAAAGTGACAGTCGCGGCGTCGATTGGAGATTCCGGTGAGGAGGTGTGCGGTGCTCGAGAAGCGGCTAGGGCTTCCTGCATTTGAAGATTGAAAGCCAGATCGTGGTCGCTGGCTAGGGCTTTAGCAGCCATGATCTCTTCACGCTGTTCTTCCAGTATCACGGCGACTTCGTCGTCTTCAATCGTCGCCATTAGGGTTTATCGGGACTGGAGAGCAAGTGCGGTTACCGTGGTTAAGAATGAATTCGAAGCGTTCCGAGAAAGACTTGACTTTTTTTTCTTCTTTTCTTTGTTCCTATTATTAAAGATAATAACAAATCAAATCAAATCAAATCAGATTTTGTGGAATATTTTGTCCTCGTGGAATTTAGTATGACTTTTTGGGATAAACAAGAAAAATGCACCGAATCTTCCACTCGCCCTACTACTTTTTTTGTTTTTTTATACTTCTTAGACATGACCAAAATCAAATCGTAACCGTATTTCGGACCCATAACCAGATTGTAACCGTATAAAACGGTTAAAAACTATAACCGTAAAAATATATTAGTTACGATTAATAGAATTACTAACCGTAACCATTAATTATCCGTAACCGTATTAAAATCGTCGGTTAAAACTTTAAATTTTTAACCGTAATCATTTTTAAAATAAAATAAAAATATTAATAATTTATTATGTATAAGTATAAATAATATAATATAACATAGAAATATTATGTATAATCAAATAATAACTAATCCATTAATTAATAGTGAACGTGCTAAAAATTGTGATTTAAATCGTTCAATATCCCCACTAAATCCACTCTATCCACGATCACTAGGTACTACTTTTTTATTATCAATCAAATCATTCTTAGTTCACATAATAATAGAATTCATTGTTATTTAGCTAATTTACCACATAAAAGTTTGAATCATATAATCATAATTTCATACTATAAGTTTTAACTTTATATTAGTTGGTATCATCGTCAAAATTTTGGTCGATATATCATTGTCTAAAACTTTTTGACGGAAATTAAATAAATTTATGGATATATCATTGATGTTAACCGTATCATAGTCATCAAATAACCATAACCATATCTAACCGTAACCGTAATAACCGGAACCGCATTAACCATAACCATTTTAATCGTATATTAAATGGTTAAAGTTAACAAAAATTTGTAACCGTAACCGGTGGTTATGAAACCGTAACCGTAATAACCGTAATTGTGGTCATGCCTAATACTTCTGCTATATATTAAACAATAAAAGGGTAATACAAATTGTTAACCAACCAAATTGGTGGTTTATCGAAAATCGAAAAAACAACATTTGAAACATAAACCTTTATCGCTAAAATGTTAGCAGCTTGATTTCGTTCACGATTCACCTGGCTCAAAGAACATAGTGGCAATTTTGAGATCCAATGACGAACATGGAAGAGGATATTATTAATCTCTGTACTTGAAATTCAAGTGTTTATCAAATTTGTCAATTCCTTACTGTCTCCTTCAAACCATATTCTTCTCTATCCTTGCGTCCATAATGTTTAAACAACATGGAAGAAACCCCTTGCTTCTGCTTGTAAAGGCGATGAAACCTGATTAAATTTTGCGTGTCCCGCTATTATAAACTTTCCCATATGGTCTCGCAAAATCCAACCCACACCCATTGAATTGGCAATTTGTATGTAGCTACTATTAAAATTGCATTTTAACCAACCTTCTTCAGGCGTTCCCATTGAAAACATTTGTGCACCATAGTAGTCGATCCTCTTTCCTTTTGAATTTTTATAATGACAGAAGCCCATTAAATAGCACCATTGATTCCTCTATTTGCATCGTCATTATGATGAGTATCTCGTTTCTGGAACATAAACTCATTACGTGCTTTCCAAATTGTCCATACTATCCAGAAAGGAAGAATTTGTTGTTCATAATTCAGCTCATTTGTTTCATGAATTTGAAACATTCTTTGAATATTTTTTTCTAGATCCATCGAAGGATATTGGAATTGATTCAAACATGTACATCGCCATATAGCTTGTGCGTGTATGCATTGGAACAACACATGATTTATAGTTTCCTCCTCAAGACAACATCGCTGGCAGATTGGAGTTATATCGACATTTCGAGACATAAGTCTTGTGGCCGTTGGTATTGCACCCGAAATCACCTTCCATAAGAAAATTTGTATCTTTGGCATAATATCCAATTTTCAAACTTTCAACTTCAGATCCAGGGAACCATCAGGAGGATTTATAATCTCTGCTTCGACAGATTTGTGTGTTATAAACCAATAATCTGACCTTACCGAGTAGACTGCATCATTCGTATATGACCATATATATTGATCTTCATTTGCAAATTGTGAAATCACAATATTCTGTACCATTGCAGCATCTTCATTTGTGAGGTAACTTCGAAGTTTATCTTCATGCCATTCCCTTTTTCCATCTTTCTATAAATCAGCAACACACAAATCCAAATTTATTTGATTACCTTGGGCAGGTCGCGGTGGTGATGATGGAATCCATGCATCTCTCCAAACCTTTATAGACTTACCACTTCCAATTTGAATCCGTAATCCTTGCTTCAATAGTTCCATTCATGCATGAATGGATTTCCATCCGTAGGATGTACATTGTCGACTACACATCGATTGTAAGAATATCGACATGTTATGATATCGACCTTTATATAAAAGGGCAAGAAGCGAATTAGGATTTTAAAGGATACGCTAAGCCTGTTTGGCTAGGAGAGCTTTGTTAAAATGATGTAGATCACGAAAACCAAGTCTTCCTTCACTCTTCGGTATTGACATTCTCTTCCAAGCCACCCATGGTATTTTCCTTTTCCCATTGTCATGTCCCCACCAAAATTCTGTAAGAATACTATTTATCTCATCACATATTGTCTTCGGAAGAAGGAAACAATTCATTGAGTATACTGGAATTGCTTGTAGAACTGACTTAATTAACACCACTTTACTTGCCGGCGACAAGAAATTATTGTACCATCCACCTATCTTGTCTCTGATTCTCTGGAGTACAAACTCGAAACTCTATGTTTTCTTCCTTTCAAATTGTTCAGGTAATCCTAAGTATTTACCTCCTCCTCCAACCTGTGTGATATCAAATATCTGATTTATCAGTTGTTTTCGAGACTCCTCTATTCGCACACCAAAAATAATGGAAGACTTCGCATAATTAACTTTTTGGCCCGAAATAGTCTCATAGGCTTTCAAAATATTTGCCAATGCTTCACAATCTGATCTTGTTGCTCGACAGAAGAATAAAGAGTCATCTGCAAATAGTAAATGTGTAACCGTTGGACAATGTCGTGCTAATTTCATACCCTGAAAACGACGATTCAATCCCGCAGCCTCTATCATTTGACTTAAAACTTCTGCACATAAGAAAAAAAGATAAGGTGAAAGAGGATCACCTTGTCGTATTCCACGTGTTGGTTGTATATCTCCATAAGTTGATCCATTAATCAAGACCGAGAAGGAAACTGATGTAACACAACACATTGTCCAATGTATCCATTGCTCAGCAAATCCGATTTTCTTCATAACTTGCTCCAAAAATGACCACTCCACTCTATCATATGCTTTACTAATATCCGTCTTAATAAAAATATACGATTCAACACAGTCTCGTTTTGCTTTTAATCCATAGAGAAGTTCATGTGCAACTAACACATTATCACTGATATTTCTTCCTGGTACGAAGGCAACTTGTGATTATGAAATTATCGTATTCAAACAGCCTTTGAGTCTCATGACTAGGATTTTCAAAATTATTTTATAATTAACTGTACAAAGGCTTATTAGTCGAAACTCAATCATTTTCCTGGATTCGTTCGTTTTAGGAATCATACAGATATTGGTGTGATTGATTCCTTGCTCCATTTCTCCTGTTTCAAAGAAATGTCGAACCATCTTGCAAACATCATGACCAATTTCTGTCCAGAATTTCTTGTAAAAAGCTACTGTAAAACCGTCATAACCAAGAGCTTTATCAGAACCTATAGCAAAACGACAGCTTTCATTTCTTCATCCTCCACATATTTGGTTCACATAGAATTCATTTCTGGTGTTACCTTTGTTTGCAGATTTTGAAAATTATCTTCGAGACTTCCTGGATTTGAAGTTGAGAACATTGTTTGAAAATATTAATGTGCAATCACTGATATTGCTTCATCCTTACAATGACTAATTCCATGATCATCTTTAAGAGTTTTAATATTGTTTCTAGCTTTTCGAGCTTTTGTCACACCATGATAGAATTTAGTATTTCGATCTTCACAATCTAACCAACTGTTATGACTCTTTGTTTTCCAAAATTCTTCTTCATTTCGATAACCATGATTTAAATCCTTCCTCATTATATGAATTTTTCTGCCGAGATATTAGGAGTTCGAAGAGCCTCATCTATATGCGATCTGATGCATTAAATTGGTTCCGCTGAATTAGTTTGATTCATTCTCCTCCATTGCGCCATCGTCTTCCTGCTATGTTTCAATTTCATTGTTATACATTCTTGGGCAGAACATCGAAGACCCCATTGATTTCGTACTGTATCAGCAAAATCCTCATTATAAAAGAGTCTCTTATCATACTAAAACTGTCCTCATCAAATCTTTTCTTCATATTCAATAGTTACCACCATTGGCCTATGATCCGATTCTGCTAGCTCAAGATATTCAGTTACAGAGGCCGGATAGAGTGATCTCCATTGTGTATTAACTAGCACACGATCCAAACAGCACTCAATAACCTCAGTTATACGTTTCCCGACCCAACTGAAATTGTTGCCTTTGTATTTTAAATCTTTCATATCACTGACATTCATCATCATTCGAAAGTCTTGAAAACTTTTATCTGCTCTTATTTTACCATATTTCTTCTCTGCTTGATTTGTAATTTCATTAAAATCACTAACCATCATCCAAGCTCTTGTTCTTGATACAGCTATCCTTTGTAGTTTTTCCCATAAGTGATGTCTCAATTTAGGCATTGTATCTCCATAAATGCAAGACAAGTAAAACTGAAATGATTTATATTCAATGAAAATGTCTACAAATCTTGCATCAAAGGAAATAACTTGAACTGAAACATTATTCTTCCAAAACACTACTAAACCGCCACTTAAACCCCTTGGAGAGACAATACACATATCAGAAAATCCCAACATATCACCAATTATCTCTCACATAGTCATCCTTTTGATTAGTTTCCACTAGGAACAACATGTCCGGAAGATACAATCTTTGCATCTCTTTTAGACGTCAAACTGTGAGGCGTTGTCCCAAGCCCCAACAGTTCCACACATGAGCTCTCAAGGAATTGGTGGTGGATTCGGATCCATCGCGCCTCCGATTTATGAAGTTGTGACATCCAACTCCTCCACCCTGTTGTGGTAGTCCGATTGAAGCTTCATTAACCCATTCTCGGTGAACTTCATTTGTGCTTCTACCTGGATATGCTTATCCACCATAATTGATTACATCCGTGCTCTTTTAGTAATCTGACATGCATCTTTCTCAACCACACCATCCAAACATACTTCAGAATTGAGAGTTCTTTTACCTGTTCCCCTGCCTTGTCTTGGATCCGATCCTTCATCAGAGTTTGAAACCATAGTATTGTTGAGAAAGCTCCCATTATCGTAAACCGAGATCAATTGGACCGGTATCGATTCAAACTGGATTAAATCGGAGAGTGCTAAACTCACCACTAACAATCATCATCAAAATCACCATGGTCAGTACGTGGACAACTACTAGGACAATTCATTTGACCTTTTTTCCATTCAACTCCACATTTGTAGCAAAACTGATACTCACATCTACAAAAAAAGGAAAGGCCACAACGACATTAACAAAAAACAAGAAACATCTCTCTTGGAATTAGCTTTAGTTTTTTAAGTTAAATGTGTGTGTATATATGTACCTGCAAGTCATGTGGTTGCAGCCTTGATTAAGCTCAATCTAGTGTCGACACTTGATACATCGACGCCAGTTTTGATATTTTGCCAGAGACTTTAGCATTAAGAGACTTTAGCATTAAGTCATTAACTAGAGGCTCAGGGTGAAGTTTCTTGTACTCGGCGTACGATAATTCAGAATGCGATGGTACTTTGCAATCGATGCAGAATAGTCCATATCATTTGACACATGCCCGAACATTGGATTGATCATCGGATCTAGAAATCTTGGTTCTGGACATCAACGTTGAGCTGTTTTGATAAGGGCAATAGATTCTCTCTGCGGGGGGGGGGGGGGGGGGGGGGGGGGGGAATCGAATCCTCTTTCATCTTGTGTTTCCACAGCTTAATCACCTTTTGTGTCAAAATCTTGCTACAGTTTTCAAGAGTGAGCTCTAGCTTGCATCCATCCATCATCAAATTTGCTGGGTTGAGAAAACATTGCATCTCTTGCAAGTTTATAAGCAAACTTAATATCATTTCGAGCAACCAAAGTAGCTTGGCTAGAAGCAAATTTTTCTCTAAGGCATCCGATTTTTTCCAAAAGTACTTGGTTTACTCCTTTCTCCTTAGGGCTACGTCTACCAGTTAACTGCATTGAAAAGTCAGAATTCAATGTCGTTAAAACAAGACATGAGAGCATCACTAATAGAGAGCGGAAGCTTAGATAAGAGAGATCGACAGCAAGAACTCGAGGAGAACTCGCGACGAACTCAGGTTGTCTTAAACGAAGGAAATTTCGATTAATGCAATAGGCAAGAGTACTCCTCTTAGTGCTTGCAAAGCTCTTGGGTTTCAATAATTTCTTCAATCAAAAAGTTGTCGTACAAGATATTGCAAATTCCCTATAAATACTAAGCTAAGAGATAAAGCCAATGAATAAAGAATCCTAACTGAACAAGGATTTAGAATTATCCTTACAATAAGAAAACCGAAAATAAATAAAAGATAGTTGAGAACTCTTGTCAAACACGTAAGAGGCTCAAGACGTGTTTGTTAAGGCCCATATTTGAAGGATGCGCTGCATCAGGTCTCTCCAGGTGGGAGAGGATTCGTCCACGAATCTAACGAGTCGTTGTCGCCATGAAATGGAGACAAGTGCTTGACATTGAAGACATCATGTGTGCGTAGATGAGCTGGTAAACGAACCTTATAGGCGTTGGGATTGATGCGTGCGACGATCTCTATTGGGCCAATCTTCTTCGCCTTCAGTTTGTTGTACTCTCCAGCCGGGAAACGGTCCTTTGTGAGAATGACCCAAACCAAATCCCCAGGGTTGAAAAGAACCTCACGACGTTTAGTATCAGCAACCGATTTATACTTTGACACAGATGTTTCCAAATTGGATCGAGCCATGCGATGAATATCTTGAAGACTCTCGACAAGATCAACGGCTTCACCGTGAAATCGCGACCTATCCGGTAGTGTAGTCAGGTCCAACGGGCAACGAGGGAGCACGCCATAGACTACCCGAAAATGAGACAAACCCACACTGCGATTCACAGCATGATTGTGAGCAAACTCCGCTTGACATAATTTAGTATCCCATGACTTGAGATTATCACCCACCAAACAGCGTAAGAGGTTACCAAGGGAGCGATTAGTCACTTCTGTCTGTCCATCCGTGTGAGGGTGATAGGCCGTGCTCATGTCCAGGCTCGTGCCGAGGAGCTTCCAAAGCGACTGCCAAAAATGGCTAAGGAACCGTGTATCACGGTCAGAGACAATAGAGGATGGAAGAATGTGCAGACGATAAATCTCGCGAAAGAACATAACAACCACACTGACCGCGTCTGTCGTCTTCTTACAAGCAATAAAATGAGCCATATTCAAGAAACAATCAACGACAACGAAGATATAGTCACGACCACGCTGTGTGCGTGGAAGGCCGAGGACAAAGTCCATACTAATGCCAGACCATGGATGTGTGGGAATCGGCAGAGGCAAATAAAGGCCAGCATTGGACGTTCTCCCCTTCGATTGTTGACAAACACGACATCGTTCAACAAAACGAACCACATCCCGACGTAACGAAGGCCAGAAGTAAGAATCTGTCACCAGCTGTAAGGTTCTATTTCGACCCACGTGACCTTCGTTATGCAATTCACTAATGATTTGTGTTCGAAGACTGCAATCGGGAACACAAATCCGCGATCCTTTGAAAAGGAATCCATCGTGTACGGTGTAGTCATCACTTAACCCGTTCAAAGCATCAACATATATGCGGCTGAAGAAAATGTCATGAGGGTAGAGGTCTGCAAACGTAGAGAAGCCCAATACCGACGTGTGTAATGTCGTCAACAGATTGTGCCTACGACTCAGAGCATCAACGACCTTATTGGTTTTTCCCGATTGATGACGAATAGAAAAAGTGAACTGTTGCAAATAAGAGATCCACGAGGCGTGACGAGACGAGACTTTGGCTTGGCTGTCCAAATGACACAGAGCATCGTGATCAGTAAAGAGGACGAATTCACGATGGACCAAATAATGACGCCAATGATGAATAGCTTGCACAATTGCGTAGAACTCCACATCGTACGTGTTGTAACGACTCCACGCGCTAGCCAATTTTTTGCTATAATAAGCAATAGGACGACTTTGTTGGCTCTATACGGCACCAATGCCCAGTTTCGATGCGTCATAATGGAGCTCAAATGTCAAAGAGAAGTAAAGTAATACCAAAATAGAAGTCGTCGTCACCTTTTCTTTGATAAGTTCAAACGCCGCGGTCGCTTTCTGGGTCCACTCAAATTTCCCAGCCTTCATGCAACTTGTAGTTGGAGCCATGATGGTGCTGAAATGGTTGACAAAACGCCGATAGAACGAGGCGAGTCCATGGAAGCTACATACTTCAGAGATGGTGCGCGGAACCGGCCAAGAGCGGACAGCCTCCACTTTCGAAAGATCCACCGAAAGACCTTTGGACGAGACCACATATCCCAAAAAAGTACCTCCGACACACCAAACTCACACTTCTGTCTTGCGGGAAAAAGATTTTGTTCACGCAAAATGAGCAGCACCTCTCGTAGATGTTGCTCGTGACCGTCCATAGATGAGCTGAAAATCAAAATGTCATCGAAATATACGACAACACTCTTCCCGATTAGGGGTCTCAAAGCCTGATTCATAATACGTATAAACGAACTAGGAGCGTTAGACAACCCAAATGGCATGGCCAGCCACTCAAACAATCCTTCTCTAGTCTTGAACGCGGTTTTCCACTCGTCCCCTGGCCGAATACGAATCTGATGGTAGCCGCTCTTCAAGTCGATTTTGGAGAAAATAGTCGCAGCCCCAATCTGGTCCAGCAAATCATCCAGCCGTGGTATTGGAAAACGGTAGCGTACAGTGATTTTATTGATGGCGCGACTGTCCACACACATACGCCACAGACCGTCTTTCTTTGGGATTAATAGAGTTGGGGCGCATGGACTAAGGCTCTCCCGTATATGGCCTTTGCGTAACATATCCTCTACCTGACGACTGAGTTCTTCGTGTTCATGAGGATTCATATGATAATGAGGACGATTAGGTAGGGTTGCGCCTGGTACTAGATCGATGTTGTGTTGTATATCTCGTAGCGGGGGGAGACATGTTGGAAGCTCTGACGGAAACACGTCTGCGAATTCATCTACGACGGATGACAACTCCGGGATGGGTATGGAAGATGAACTGAGAGAGCGCGAGACTGGTAGCAAACGCAACTCCCTCCGTTCGCAGCTCCTCCTCAAATGCGGCAAAAGAGCAAATTAGACCAGCCTGTCGCGGTGGGATAGAAGAACGTGTGGCTGATGGTAATTCCTTCACCGGTGGTGGTGGTGGTAAAGACAGTTCGCGAGACGGAACTAATAAGATCTGGTGAGTTTCCCAATTGAAGGTGTACGTATTTTGGGCTCCGTCGTGTATGATCTTACTATCGAACTCCCATGGTCTTCCCAACAACAAATGGCTAATATCCATTGGTGCGACGTCGCAGTATGTACAGTCACGGTAGTGAGGACCTATAGAAAAAGAGACCAGAGCTCGTTGAGTAATACGCACACTAACGCCCTCCTGTAACCAGCCAAGAGTGTACGGTGATGGATGGTCTTCACGCAGAATGCCAAGTTTGTCTGCCGCAACATCTGAAATAACATTACGACAACTCCCTAAATCGATAATGAAGCTAGAAATATGCCTTTTAATAGTGCACATTGATTTGAAGATGTTGGTGCGAAGCCATTGATCATCTTGATGACGTGGGGTCAGACACGTGCGGTGGAGGACTATCGCACGTCCCGTGTCACCTGGAGTAACTGCAAAGGGTCCTATTTTGTGGTCATCCTCATCATTCTGCTATTCATATACCGGCCCCTTGTCATCTTTGGTGCCATCAACAATGAGTCCCCGACGAGACTGGTGTGGACACGCGGTCTGTCGATGACCTTGTTCACCACAAGAGTAACATCGCAACGCATTTGGGCGTGTCAAACGACGCAATGCGAGTTCCTTCGGCGTTGCAGGTGAGCGGTTAGAAGACGCGACACCCTCGGGTTGTCTTTCACTGGGACTTGTGTTGTACATGTACTTGGGTCGTGGCTTCTAGATCGAGCTCCCGATGCTGTCCAGCTTGTGGAACGAAGCTGGTGTTCAAACGTTGATGCACGCCTGTGAGCTTCGTTGATTGTGGAAGGATCGAACTGGACTAGTGCGGTTTGTAATTGCGGACGGAGACCTCCAATGAAGCGGGACACGAGCTGAATTTGACTATCATAGTGCTCATTACGCGTCAAGAGTAACGAAAACTCTGCTGCGTATTCGTCAACACTCCGACTTCCTTGTTTCAGATTTTGGAGACGATTGTACATTGTACGCTCGTAATTGTGCGGGAGGAATGTTTGCTTGTGATGCGTCTTCAATTTTTCCCAAGACTGAATTGGTTCCTTGCCGGTGCGGGTTCGTGTGGATTTAATTTGTTTCCACCAAGACGCAGCGTGTCCTCGAAATCGCATCGCCACTAAAGGCACACGATGATCATCCGGTACTTGCTTAAAATTCAAAACTTCCTCCACTGAGACCACCCAATCGAGAAGATCATCCCCCTGAATATTGCCATTGAATTCCGGGATATAAACTCGAAAACCAGACTCCCATCTGTAATCACGGTCATCGTGATAATGACGGTGAGGATCTCTGTATTGGACACGACGACCACGGTGGTGGACTTCATCTTCCTCGTCGTCATCATCATCATTATCAGCCTCACGAGCGAAAGGGTTTTGAGTAGGTCGGTCATCGCGGGGGTGGTGTCTCTCCGCCAGCCGAGTAACCAGCATCTCTCCCATCTCGTTAATGGAGGCATGAATAGAAGCTTGAATATTCTCTTGCATCGCGAGAAAAGTATTTCGAAGCTCGGCCCAATCAGCAGTAGGTGCGGGAGCACCAAGGTCGGCGTTGTTTCCTCCAACTGTGTTTTTCTTCGGTGGCATTGTCGCTGATCACACAAGCAGGAACGTTCCGAATCTGATTCCAACTGATAGAGAGCGGAAGATTATATAAGAGAGATCAACAGCAAGAACTCGAGGAGAACTCGCGACGAACTCAGGTTGTATTAAACGAAGGGAATTTCGATTAAGGCAATAGGCAAGAGTACTCCTCTTAGTGTTTGTAAAAGCTCTTGGGTTTCAATAATTTCTTCAATCAAAAAGTTGTCGTACAAGACATTGCAAATTCCCTATAAATACTAAGCTAAGAGATAAAGCCAATGAATAAAGAATCCTAAAGATAGTTGAGAACTCTTGTCAAACACGTAAGAGGCTCGAGACGTGTTTGTTAAGGCCCATATTTGAAGGATGCGCTGCATCAATCACAATCGAAGTATAATTATCATCTCAAAAACAAACATTTCAAAGAACAAGATATGTTAGTTTCGTTTTGATATTCAGCATTGACAAGAGCATATCAACCAGAACAGAAGCAATCTACTAGACATTGCTGCTGATGAAACAGAGAGCTCTGTTCTGAGTAATAGGAAGTAAATATGATTATAAGAACTACACAGTGTACAAGCATCATCTGTAGTCATTTCTTTAACAGGTTTTACAAATCAACATAACTTCACATGGTTTTGAAATGTTTAACAGAACTAATCCAAAACTCAGTCCAAAGAAATAAAGGAATTTTGAATGTCTCATGGCGTTTCTCCAAGTGAATCTTGCATAGTTTCTGTGGAAACCATGTTCTTCGAGAACTCTATTCATCTGGAGACAGTGGGAGATTTTTGTAGGTAACTTAAGAGTACATATATATAAAGATGGTGAACAAACAAAAAGTGCAGGTTAGTATTGCGTCTTGTTAAAAACTTTCTCTTGTCATTTTGGAAATGTTTGTCTAAAGCAACTTAATTTGCGTCATTCGTGGTTGAGAAACCTAGCTATACCATTTAAGCTGAACATTTTGATTGTGCTTCTAAATTATGACAAACATGTTTGAGAATAAGAAAATTCACTCGATATGCATTGTGTTAAACTCATAAGTGGGCAAAACTTATGTGATACTCTCTAATAATAATGAAAAAAAAAGAAGGAATAATAAAGAAAATCCAAAAGCCCAGAGTTACATCTGAAAACTAAAATTAAACAAAACAAAAAAAAAATCAAATAAAGAGATGGAAAGTGTTTCAAAACAACCTAGTAATCTCTGTGTTGATCCAAACACAAAGGCTACAGAGTATAATAATCCATGTAATCCGGGATTGGAGGAGAATCAGATAAACCACCATCAGCGTATAGATCAGCGTAGGGATCATCATCTTCACTGTCATCATCAAAATCACCATGGTCAGTACGTGTGCAACCAGTAGGACAAGTCATTTGATCTTCTTTCCATCCAACTCCACATTTGTAGCAAAACTGATACCCACATCTACAAAAGCCACACAGTACCCAAAAAAACATCTCTCTTGAAATTAGCTTAATTACAGTTAAATATGGGGTAAGTGAGTTTCAAGTTTTAAAGTGCTAACGAGTTGTACTTTGATGGTTAAAAAATATATATATATATATATATATATATATATATATATATATATGTACCTGCAAGTCATGTGTTGACACTTGACACTTGACACATTGACGCCAGTTTTGGTCCTTTGCCAGAGACTTTAGCATAAAATCATTAACTAGAGGCTCAGCGTGAAGTTTCTTGTACTCGGCGCACGATAATCCAGAATGAGACGGTACTTTGCAATCGATGCAGAATTGTCCAGAACATTTGACACATGCCCGAACATTATTGGATCGATCATCGGATCCAGAAATCTCGGTTTTGGACATCAACGTTGAGCAGTTTTGATAAGGGCAATAGATTCTCTCTGTTGCGGGAATCGAATCCTCTTTCATCTTGTGTTTCCAAAGCTCAATCAGCGTTGGTGTCAAAATCTTGCTACAAGTTTCAAGAGTGAGCTCTAGCTTGCATCCATCATCAAGGCACGTGGGCACGTTTCCGTCACGCAGCTTTACTTCCACAAACTGGTTAACACAAGAAACGCAATGACGGTGAAGGCAATTATCGTTTGAGAACATGCGCTCGGCTTTGGTTTCTTCCAGACAAATGACACAGATTTCTCCTCTTGTTGCCTTGATCACATTGGCACTGATGGTTTGAGAAAAGATTGCATCTCTTGCAAGTGTATAAGCAAACTTAATATTGTTTCGGCTAACCAAAGTAGCTTGGCTAGAAGCAAATTTTTCACTAAGGCGTCCGATTTTTTCTACAAGTACGTGGTTAACTCCTTTCTCCTTAGGGCTACGACTCCCAGTTATCTGCATTGAAAAGTCAGAATTCAATGTCGTTAAAACAAGACATGAGAGCATCACAATCGAAGTAATCATTCACAGAACAAGATATGTTAGTTTCGTTTTGAGATCCAACATTAATAAATTTTTATTTCTTGAAAAAGCATATATTATTATGCAAAACCCAATCTTCACGATGATGTTTATAAAAGCTATTTCTCACTAGAAAAACAAGCCAACAATTAGTTAATAACCATATAATGGTTAATCACAAATGAGAAAGCCTACTCAACTTCTTAATCAAGACAACCAAATGAAAGTCCTACACGAAAACATAAACTATATCTCACATAATGTAATTTAATTTGAATAGTTTAGAACTCGTAAATTATCAACAATTATAGAAACAGCTTAATATATATATATATATAGTTCTTGTATATTATAAACATGCCGAATCATCACTAATTGCAACTAATATAAACCATTCCACGCCATTTTAGTCACATGAATGAATCATGTAAAAGCACAAACAAATAAACTACCCTAAGCAATAATAATAATTATAAATCAATTCACAAACTTACGTTGTCGCAAATCTCATAGTCATCACAATAAATCACGACGTTTCCGATCCCTAAATCGAGTGATTCACTTAACCCGCGAATCAGAGCCCTAATCTCAACTCCTTTCCGGTCAAGCCTGGCTTGGTTCACTGGTTCCTTCGGTAGGAACGCATATTCTACAATAGGGTAAACTGATAAATTTGTAAAGTAAAATACATAAATAAATCGATGATCATAATATTAAAATGATACCGATACAAAAATTTGGGGAAGAACGGATTTGCAGAGGCGACACTCTTTCCTTAATTCTGAAAACGCCCCGTAGTGTGACGGTTGCATAGCGTTCCGAATCCCAGGATACAACTGCATTTTTCTTATGATTCACATCACCCAAAATCATAAGCTTTCGAACCATTTTTCTGTGTTGTACTCTCATGGAGAAAAACCATAAGACAAAAGAAAAAAGAAAGTGATGATTCATCTTGCTTCATATGAGAGATTGTTCATATATATATATATATATAAAATGAGAGAGGAGTCACAAGACTTTTATGGTCTCCATTTTCTAGGAGTAATGCACAATTAATTGCCAAATTAATTTGTGGTAATAAAGGAGAAGGAGGAGTTATAGAATTGACCACATCAATTCTCAAATAATGATGATAATTATTCATTATTATATTTTGACCAAATATATAATTTATGTAGTGATCAATTACACAAATAATAATTTGATGCAAAAAATATGGGTTATTGGGTCAAGACCCATCTACCCAAACCACACTCAAACCCAAGTCCAAGCTCGACTCGACTCGACTCGCCGCGCTCGCGTGCATATGGTTTAGTATGAGTTTGCTCTTCTCCCCACAAAATGGTCGTAAGGTTTTGAACCTCGTTGGGATTTCTCCAATATATAAGAGGATTTCACCTCAAGTTTCCAATGTGGGATATTTGCTAGTTTTTACACTTAGCCAAATTTTGAAGCATTTCAAGCTTTCAAAGTCATCCACTTTGGATCTCCATTTCTTATTCAAATCAACTCAGATTTTGACAAGTGAATACACTATGTTATAGTGCTCACGGCAGCGATTTCATCGTGCCCGAAATCCGATCATTCCGACAGACGTCTCCGCCGGAAAATCCACCAGAAAAGTGGTCAACGCCACTTCGTCAAAAACGAGTTCCAACAATCCCCCACTTGAATAGAAATGACTCTAAACATATGACGACTCGAAAGAAGGACTTTTGAGAGTACAAACGAAAAATCCACTGTATATGAGTTGGTAGCATTTTTCAGCCTTGAACCAATCACTGTTAATAGCTATCAGATTTACTCGACTAGGAGGTGAACATGATGTCTTGAACCCCCCCCCCCCCCCCCCCCCCCCCCGAGCTTTGATGTAAACCGAGACAACAACTATAACTCAGCTTCATTTTCTCACAGAATTAGGTTCTCTGTTGTGTTCATTTTGGCCGTGAACATGCCTGGTTAATCATGAGTGAACTTGGAGAGTATAGCCTGACCTTCATTCTCCTAGAAACGGCCTCATTTCACACTCACTAGGTGATTTGCCAGTAGTCTTTGTTTTAAGAAGTATCTTTAATACTCCATTGATATGTCAAAGCTATGGTCTCATCATTAAAAGCTATGCTTATCCTTTTATACATACAGTAAGTAAATGTATGTAAGCACTGTTTATCATCTTAGGAACTGAGTAGAGACGAGAAGTCTTTCAGTGCTTTTATTAGATTTTGTTTGATTTAGTTGTCCATTTGAACCTTACATCTTGGGATCTCTAGTCACGTAGGTGGGTTTTCCATCAAACATCATCTTTAAGTTATAGGCTTTAAACCCATTCCCTTTTGATGATTTTACAATATGATCTCGTGACACATCTTTAATAAGTGGATCCTAGGTTGTCATCGAATTGGATATAATCTATCGAGATTACACCATTTGAGATCAATTGTCTAATGGTTTTATGTCATATTTTTTAAAGACATGACTAACCATTATACAGAAAACTTATTGCCCGAGCTATAGTCAATTGACGATTATAGTGTACATGTAATGCTCGCACTAGTTTTTTTTTTTTTCCCACATCATGATATTTCCATGATGTTGTTGCACCATAATGCGTAAAGACATATCCACTTGTGGATTATTAGTTTCTGGAAGCCGATAACCAATTAACATAATTGGATCATTCCAAAACTATTGGATCTTTACCATAGTGCAATTTATAACTTTTAGTATATCGCAAGTAGCTCAATACTCTAGTTATAGCTTTCCAATATTTACAACATGGATTACTCGTGTAGCGACTTAGTACATGGACTGAGTCTGCCATATAGAGTATGGTACTATCGGTTAAGTACTTCAGACTTCCGATCATACTTGAGTAGATCTTGAATCTCTCAAGTATCATTTTAGCATAATGAGATCTAGAAGTGATTATTCACTTGGAATATCTAGTGATCTTAATCTCTAGAATCACATCCATTCGACCCATGTATTTACATGTCAAATCTCACATTAAGAACAAACTAAGTGTGTTCGACCATGTAATTTACTTACAAAAAGAGCAAAATGTATCAGTGCAGAATACTTTTGATGTATATGAACTTATTACATTCATTGATGCTAAAACTATTTGACAATGTCAAATATCTCATGATACTGTTTCAGAGCTTTTGTAAGCCCAAATAGAGACTTTACAAGTCAATAGACTTTGTGTCTTTTCGACTAAACCATCGATTTTTCAATTTTGAAAATCTATTTACACCCTCGGACTTTAAGCCCTTGTGGCATATTGATTATCTCCCAAATATGGTTTTCATAATAGAGTCGATATCACTAATGACGTTTTCCTTCCACGAAGGTTTGTCTGGTGTAGACTTGGCTTTAGTGAAAGTTTACGGTGCATTCTCTCTGAGAAAGACCGTAAAAAAAAATCTTTACCAAAAGATTTGCATCTTCTTCTGCATCATCTCACGATGTGCTAGAAGTAATCGCCTAATTTATAGAGGAGCTTGCATTTTTTTTCTTCACGTGTTCGCATCGGATTTTTATCCTTACACGGAAACACGAGCTCAAAGAAATATGCATTTCTTGACTCCATGGTTATATTAACATGGATATCCGGTACGACTGATTTATGAACCAGAAACCAAGAAGCACTGTTGTGTGTATATATCCGATGAAAATATAATCCACCATTTTAGGTCCGATTGTGACCTTTTAGGAGTTGGCACTGCGACTTTTGTCAGGCACCCCCACACTTTCGGGTATTTGTACGAATGTACTTGAATTCTCCAAAAGTTCATATGGCGTCTTGCCAATAACATTTTGTGGTAAGCAACGCTTCCCCCACATTTTTTGAGATAACTCAGAATCATGCATCTTTGCATTCATCATATCTTTAAGAATTCAAATTTTTTTTTTTTTTTTTTTTTATTATTATTCTGCAACTCCATTAGATTCAAGTGATCAAGGAGCATCTTTTTTTTCGACGAATAATGCCATGTTCTCTAAAGAACGCATTTAATGTTCATCAAACTCGCCTCCTTTTATCACGTATTACTATTTTCATAGATTTCTAAAGTTGGTTTTTAATTACCATCTCGTATGCTTTGAACTTTTCAAAGTCATTTTCTTGCTTCTTAGCAAGTACACACATCAATCATAATAGATATCATTGTGTTAACAGCGTAATGCCACCATTTAATTTAGTTATTCCCGACCATATTGACAGTAGAAATTACATTACATATGTGTCAATTTTAGTTAGATTGGTCTGGGACATCCCATTGTCTTTGCGTGGACAATCTTGCTACGACATTCATTAGCATTGCTACGACATGTGTCAGCATTGTGACCCATCATGTTACACTTTGTGACATTTTCCATTGAACTTCTTTTAAGCATGTTGCTTATTGAAGCTAGTGGAGGCTTTCAAAGAAACGTTATATTTCCCCTTGTTTTTGTGCCCAACCACTTTCGCATTATGATCACAATTGTGAACACATTATGCTTTGCGGTTTGTAGATTCAATCCGCTGCCTGACAATTAAGTCTTCAAGGCTCTCAGCCTTTCGCTTATGCAATAGATAATTTTTGAAATCTTTCCAAGCTAATGAAAACTTCTCAAATAAACAACAAAGCTGGTATGTCAAAGAAATTGACATCCCTTCAGCCATTATCTCATGCGACAGGAATCACAGCTGTTTGAATTTTTCCATTATGGACTTTAAAGTCCACCAATTTAAAGTCTAGAAATTTCGTCATGGCGAATTTCTTAGAACATGCGTTCTTAACCTTGTACTTATTATTAAGAAAATTCAAGAAATTCCTTAGAAGTATCAACACACTGTAGACTTCTACAGTTGTTTGATCAGGCGGATTTGATCAATTTTTTTGCACAAAACGTTCTTATAGTACAAGATTCAACGCTGACTAGAGTTATTACATTAGTATTCTCAAGAGAAAGCATAGGCTATCCTCCTTGAGTTACTTCTCTAGTTTTAGCATGGTCAGAGAGATAAACATCTTCCGCTACCATATTATGAATCAAGTTCCATCGAACTAGTCTAGCATCAGTCATGCGTTTACCACAGTAGGCACTAACGTGACAATCTGATAAAAATCAGAATTTGGACAGTCACATGTGGTAGACCACTATCAAACTGAATTTGGTGCGTCGACTCACGAGACTTGTAACCATAACACCTCCACCGCTATCGGTGTAAATAGGATCTGAACATTCAGTTAAACATCAGAATTTCAGTCCGTATAGCACACAAGGACATAGGTGGCAGACCATTCCCAATGTGGGTTGTCGACTCACCATACATGTTGCCATCTCAAACGTTTTTGTTAACGTTCTCATTTTGGTCATATATTTCGATTCGCATGCAAACAAACATGAACCACAATATATACCAAAGAATATTAGAAGTTCAATAGAAAGTGAATAAATTAAGCATAAAGAATAATTTATTAACAATTAATTAAATCTAAATTTTCAGAATTAATTAAATTCAGAAATCCAATTTAATTCAATTGAATGCAAAGACTAATTGCATTGATGATTTTAATTAATTAAATTAAATCACCTAGTAAAAAAAAACTTATGCAATAATTGCTTGCAATTAAAGTTGGTGACTAAACCAACGAATTTCAAAACCAAACCAGGAAACAAGGAATCGGTTTAACCGGATATCGCTAGAAAGCGTTCCGAAAATCACTTTTAGGGAATTCGTTTTAAAACGTTCTCGTAAATCGTATGAGATCTTTTGATCTGTTTGAAAACGTTTCGCGAAACTCGCCAATGGCCTTCGCGTAAATCGTTTGAGATCGTTTTGATCTGTTTGAAAACGTTTCGCGAAACTCGCCAATGGCCTTCGCGTAAATCGTTTGAGATCGTTTAGATCTGTTTTGAAAAATCGTTTCGCGAAACTCGCCAATGGCCTTCGCGTAAATCGTTTGAGATCGTTTAGATCTGTTTTGAAAAACGTTTCGCGAAACTCGCTAATGGCCTTCGCGGAAATCGTTTTAGATCGTTTCGATCTGTTTTGAAAAAACATTTCGCGAAACTCGCCAATGCCCTTCGCAGAAATCATTTTTCAGACTTGAATAGCCTTTAGTGGGGTTGGGCCTGAGCCCACATTTACCCGAGACCGACCCGGCGGCGGTGGCGCACGTGTGTGGGTGGTTTTAGTATCTCCTCTTATGCACACACATGGTGTAGCCTCTTAAGACGAATCGGAAACATTAATGTATAGTCACATATACATGTTTGATTCACGATGTCAACTCGGTGAAAGTTGTACGAGACATCGATTATGTTCAAAAGAAACAAGACCGAATTAGTACACTAACCCAAAAATGAATTGCAATGATTAAATTAAAAAAAATTTCGAATTAATAAATTCCAAAAAATTCAGAATATAATCAGATTAAGTGCAATCACACATTTAAACAATTTATATAATTAGAATAATTATCTAAGATCTTTAAAAATAATTTTTCAGTTATTAACAAAGCTGGAAAAATTATAAATAAATTGGGAGATACTTTCTGAATTTTTGTTGAATAAACATCAAATTTCAGAACCAAAATAACCTGAAACAGATCAAAAAATTGATCGTAGACAGATTGAAGATCCATATTCCTGTTTTTATAACAAAAACACTTCACAAAAAATCAGTTTTCGTTATGTAATACATAAACAAAAATTTTCAGAATTAAGATTGTAGAAACGCATATTCTACAATAGGGTAAACTGATAAATTTGTAAAGTAAAATACATAAATAAATCGATGATCATAATATTAAAATGATACCGATACAAGAATTTGGGGAAGAACGGATTTGCAGAGGCGAGACACTCTTTCCTTAATTCTGAAAACGCCCCGTAGTGTGACGGTTGCATAGCGTTCTGAATCCCAGGATACAACTGCATTTTTCTTATGATTCACATCACCCAAAATCGTAAGCTTTCGAACTATTTTTCTGTGATGATTCATCTTGCTTCATATGAGAGATTGTTCATATATATATATAAAATGAGAGAGGAGTCACAAGATTTTTGTGGTCTCCATTTTCTAGGAGTAATACACAATTAATTGTCAAATTAATTTGTGGTAATAAAGGAGAAGGAGGAGTTATAGAATTGACCACATCAATTCTCAAATAATGATGATAATTATTTATTATTATATTTTGACCAAATATATAATTTATGTAGTGATCAATTACACAAATAATAATTTGATTCAAAAAAAAAATGGGTTATTAGGTCAAGACCCATCTACCCAAACCAACACTCAAACCCAAGTCCAAGCTCGACTCGACTCGCCGCGCGTGCATATGGTTTAGTGTGAGTTTGCTCTTCTCCCCACAAAGTGGTCCTAAGGTTTTGAACCTTGTTGGGATTTCTCCAATATATATACAAGAGGATTTCACCTCAAGTTTCCAATGTGGGATATTTGCTAGTTTTTACACTTAGCCAAATTTTGAAGCATTTCAAGTTTTCAAAGTCATCCACTTTGGATCTCCATTTCTTATTCAAATCAACTCAGATTTTGACAAGTGAATACACTATGTTATAGTGCTCACGGCAGCGATTTCTTCGTGCCCGAAATCCGGTCATTTCGACAGACGTCTCCGCCGGAAAATCCACCAGAAAAGTGGTCAACGCCACTTCGTCAAAAACGAGTTCCAACACCTTCAACTCATACAACAACTGATCCTTCTGATCGCAAATCGCAACCCCTAATCCAGCCATTGCCGTCATCTTCCCACCGTCAGCCACATCCACCGCAATCTCGTCACTCAACAAACCCTTGACGTACAATCTGTATACGGCATCATCCACAACTTTTTCCGGCGGGGATTGGGTTCCGACGACGGCCTTAGAAGAACCAGCCCCTTCACGAATCGGGAAATAATATCCGGTTCGCCGTTTCTTTGAAATCATGCCTGCTACTTCGTCTCTTTCCATGACTAAACGTTTTAGTACCAAATTTTATCTGAGTGAATGTTATATAGCCGACGATTGTAACGTGCTTGAGAAGATAGTAACCGATTTATTTTCTTATTTTTCCAAGACATACATTGATTCTCTGTAGATTCTCATTAGGGAAAAATGCAAAACATCCTATAAATAACCAAAACAATGTAACACTACAAGAAAACAGGTGGAAATCCGACGGAAATTCCGACGGCAATAATTCCGTCGGAAATTTCCGACGGATTTCCGACGGATTTCCGACTAACTTCTCATCCGTCGGACATCCGTCGGAAATCCGTCGGAAATATTAACCCGTCGGAAATCCGTCGGAAATTCCGACGGATTTCCGACGACAATAATCCGTCGGACACTTTCCGACGGATTTCCGACGACTTTTTGACGCTGCCGACATACTGCCGACGGATTTCCGACGACGTTCATCCGTCGCGGATTTCCGACGGATTTCCGACGGATATCCGACGGATGTCCGACGGATATCCGACATATGCCGACATGGTTGCCGACATCGATAATATCTGCTTTATATCCGTCGGAAATCCGTCGGAAATCCGTCGGAAAAGGACAAAATTTTCTTTATAAAAACGTTTCCACGCTTCATTTATAAGCACAACCAAAAAAAATCTCTGTTATCTAATTCCTTACGAAAATGTCTTCTTCAAATCCTTATAATTATTTTCGATCATGGATGGACAAGCCTCATCAAATTCCGGACACGGGCCTAGTTACGGAGGAATTCAAAAAAGGTCTACAGGAATTCATGGCATTTGTGGGTATGCAGAAGAAAGCAAAAAAAACCGGTAAAATCTATTGCCCTTGTACCAATTGTGGGAATCGTAGATTTATCGTGATAGATGAAGTATGGTCACACTTGTATTGTCATGGGTTTATGTCGGGTTACAAGATTTGGTATTATCATGGAGAAAATGATACAATGGTGGATAATTATGCTAGTACTAGTGAACATTATATTGGGGATAACACTAGCTTAGAAGAACCCGCAATGGAAGAACAAAGTACGGTAGGTCATGTTCAGATGGTGAACGATGCATATCGTGAAAATATACCATCGGTTGCTGAGTATGGAGATAGGGGAGAAGAACCTAATTTAGAAGCTCGAAGATTTTTTGATATGTTAGACGCTGCTAAACATCCGTTATATGATGGGTGTAGAGGTGAACATTCCCCTTTATCAACTGCAACAAGGATGATGGGTATAAAGACGGATTTCAATTTGAGTGAGGAGTGCGTGGATGCAATCGCTGATTTTGTGAAAGAAATTTTGCCAGAAGATAATCTTGCACCGGCATCATACTATGAGATACAGAAACTTGTTCAAGGTCTAGGATTGCCGTATCAAATGATAGATGTATGCATAGACAACTGTATGCTCTACTGGAGAGAGGACGCAGATCGTACGACATGTCGTTTTTGTCGCAAACCTCGGTATAAGGAAACAGGTGGAAGAGTGCCAGTGCCATATAAACGGATGTGGTATTTACCGTTAATAGAGAGATTGAAAAGGTTATATCAGTCAGAGCGCACAGCAGGAGCAATGAGATGGCATGCAGAGCATACAACAGATGGACAAATCGCCCATCCGTCAGATGCAGGAGCATGGAAACATTTTCAATCCATTTATCCCAGCTTTGCGTTTGAGGCAAGGAACGTATACCTTGGATTATGTACCGATGGTTTCAGCCCTTTTGGGAAGCACGGCAGAAAATATTCTTTGTGGCCAGTAATTGTAACACCTTACAATTTGCCGCCATCTTTGTGCATGCGAAGGGAGTTCTTGTTCCTTAGCATTCTCGTTCCTGGACCAGAGCATCCGAAGAGATCACTTGATGTGTTTTTGCAACCATTGATTTATGAGCTGCGAATGTTATGGGACCAAGGTATTGAAGCGTTTGATGTTTCTTGTCACCAAAATTTCATCATGCGGTCGGTACTTTTGTGGACTATTAGCGATTTTCCAGCATATGGCATGTTATCAGGATGGACAACGCACGGAAGGTTATCGTGCC
This sequence comes from Eutrema japonicum, assembly GCA_030161315.1. Classification (NCBI taxonomy): domain Eukaryota; kingdom Viridiplantae; phylum Streptophyta; class Magnoliopsida; order Brassicales; family Brassicaceae; genus Eutrema; species Eutrema japonicum. The sequence goes on from BSQW01000013.1 coordinate 40,542,221, forward strand.
CGTACTGTCAAGATAACACTGATGCGTTCCAATTGAAGCACGGACGGAAAACGTCTTGGTTTGATTGTCATAGGCGATACCTACCTAGCGATCATCCTTATCGTCGGAGCACCACATTGTTTAGGAAGAACCGGAAAGTATTTGACGGTCCTCCTCCTGAGTTAGATGGTGAGTATTTGTTGACTCAGTTCAGAGATTTTGGTGCAGAGAGGACCGTTGATTGTGGTGGTAACGGACATCATCCTGTTGATGGTTGTGGCAACGTTCATAATTGGCACAAGAGGAGCATTTTCTGGGATTTGCCTTATTGGAAGAACCATCTTTTGAGGCATAATCTGGATGTCATGCACATTGAGAAGAATTTTTTCGACAACATTATGAACACCGTTCTCAATGTCAAAGGGAAGACGAAGGACAATCTGAAGTCTAGATTGGACTTGCCAGACATTTGTTCTCGTAGAGCACTACATGTGACAGGGAACGGGAAGCCTCCGGTCCCGGCTTTTCGTTTCGATGAACCTTCAAAGGCCGAGTTTTTTGACTGGATTACCGAAAGTGTTAGATTCCCGGACGGATACGCATCTAACCTTCGGAACTGCGTTGATCATGGAGAAGGGAAGTTTACTGGGATGAAGAGTCATGATTGTCATGTGGTGATGCAGCGCCTCCTTCCATTTGCCTTTGCATGTCTTCTACCACGTAATGTCCACGAAGCAATTGCAGGTACAATCATGAAATTATTTATTTACTACTTTATACAATATATACTTCATTATTTAATTATTCATTTGTTATCCATATATTGCAGGGATTGGTGCATTTTTCCGAGATATATGTTCTCGCTCTCTTACATCAGACGGTATCCGCAATCTTGGGGCTAATATACCTGTAATCCTTTGCAATTTGGAGAAGATATTTCCTCCTTCATTCTTTGATGTTATGGAACATTTAACAATTCATCTCCCTCGAGAAGCAGAGCTTGGGGGTCCGGTTCAGTACCGTTGGATGTATCCTTTCGAACGGTATATGTTACATCTAAAGAAGAAGGTGAAAAATTTGAGTAGAGTGGAGGGTTCTATCGTCGCACAGACCATCAATGAAGAAACCTCACATTTTGCCGAGTCCTACTTTCCATCACAAGTCAAAACAAAGAGTCGTAGAGCAGCTCGACATGATGACGGAGGCGTCCTACCTTTCTATCCGGTCGATGTACCTCATATATTTTTACAGATTGGACGACTTAGTGGAAAAGGCAAGAAGAGGAGACTTTCACCACAAGAGCGAGAGCATTTGCATATGTATATTCTCACAAACTGCGACGGAGTTGATGAATATGAGAGGTATTATATATTGAACATAATTATTAATTACGTATTGGGTTTTTGATTATATATATATATGTACTAACGTGATAATTGTTTCAATCTCACAGGATGTATATGGCTTATCAACGTTTTTCATTTCCTGACAAAACAGAGGACGAGCTAATCGAGCTCAAACAGGAAGAGTTCGGACGTTGGTTAAGAGATTATGTAACAAATTTTAATTGCCTTGTTTTTAGCAATCATCATATGTAATGAAAGATTTAATTATTTGAAGTATTTTTATTTTAATTGTGCAGGTGACGACAGAGAAGGCTAACGGACAAACATTTCCCACGTGGTTAGAAGAAATTGTGAGATTTCCAGAGATACGAGCCATTTGTACTTGCATCACAAGCAGACCAGGTTTGTATTTCTTTTACGTTAATTTTTAATTAAGTTTTGTTGCATTCCCGTGGTTAAATTTGTACATGGTGTAGGTATGCTACATTCCCTATCCGCGGGTGACAAACAAGCAAGACCCGTGGGTTACAGTCACATCGATAAACCCGAGAGGTAGAGTTCATGGGATGTCTGATCATGAACCCCTCCAACAAAGCTCCGTAGGTTTGGGTTCAATCGAGCATTCCCTTGAGGTCGACCTTGTCGTTGATTTCACCATACAGTCAGACGATCGAGTATTTGAGGATTCAGAAGAAGAATTTGACGAATTTGGGGAACCTTCCGATTCAGGAGAATCAGATTACTCATCATCGGATTGACAGTAGTTTTAATTATAAAATTTGCACCGTAAAATATGTACATATATTTGAACTAGAAGTGTAATGTGTAATATATCAGTTATGTCGAAGTTTTATAAAGTTAGACATTTGATTAAGTGTAACAAAATTGTAATTTGGCAACAAAAAAAATATTATAACTTCTATATAAATTCTATATAACACATTTTCTTGATGTATATACAAGGTTACCTTTTTATATACATCATACAAGTGTTTGTATATATATCAAGATTTTTTGTGGCAAAAGTTTACAAACACTTGTATGATGTATATAAAATAGGTTAACCTTGTATATATATCAAGAAAATGTGTTATATAGATTTTAAAATTTTTGATGGAAGTGTTTGTATAAGTTATAGTATAAGATATAGTTGATTTATGTGAAACGATATGTTTTGATGTTGTATAATTTTTAAACTAATGCAAACCCTTTAATATTGATGAACTTAATATATTTATTGAATGAAACATGTAAATAACATGTCCCTAAATCATATAAAGAAACCCTAAACCCTAAACCCCAAATATACCCTAAATCCGTCGGAAATCCGTCGGAAATTTCCGACGGATTTCCGACGGATATGAAAAATAGACACGTGTTTGTTGACTGACCAATCGAAAAACATGCAAGGAATATACCTTATCCGTCGGAAATCCGTCGGAAATTTCCGACGGATTTCCGACGGATTTAGATATTTTCGAGACCGCGGGAATATCAACCGCGTAAATGAAATTATTTTTCGAAATCCGACGGATTTCCGACGGATTTCCGACGGCCATCGAATTATATCGAAGAAACGTAAGTTTTTTTCTTATTTCTCTCTTCTTCCTCTCTCTCTTCCGTCGCTTCTTCTTCCTCTTCTCTCAAAATTTCTCTAATCGAAAATCTCTTCTTCTCCCTCTTATCTTCTTCTACTTCACAATTTCAGTTTTTATCTTCAATTCATCAACTCCTCTTCTTCAATTCCTCAATTCTTCTCCAACAAAACCATGTAAGTTTAATCAATTCCTTTAATTTTGTTTTATATCAATTTAGTTTTAGGGAATATATTAGTTAGGTTGTTAGAATTTTGATCGAAAATGTGAATTGTTAAGTGGTTATAATAGAATTTGTTATTTAGAATAATATTAGTGTTATGGTTTATGTGTTTAGATTGTTGATTTAGAAATGTTAGATCTAGATATTGTTTAAAAATATATGTATATATTAAAATCGTTTTTAAAATATTGTTTAAGTAATAAAAACGTTTAGACAATATTTTTATATATTAAAAACGTTTTTAATATATTTGTTAAGTAATAAAAACGTTTTCATAATATTTAAGTTGATCTTAAAATATTTTTTAAATTTGAAAAACGTTTTTATAATATGTGTATATATTAAAATCCTTTATAATATTTTATAACTAATAAAAACGTTTTTCAAATATTTCTATATATTTAAAAAATTGTTAAAATATTTTTTTAATTTGAAAAACGTTTTTATAATATGTGTATATATTAAAATCCTTTGTAATATTTTATAACTAATAAAAACGTTTTTAATATATTTCTATATATTTAAGTTGATGTTAAAATATTTTTTTAATAATACAAACCTTTTTCAAATATTATTTTAGAAATAAAACCGTTTTAAATATTTTTTATAGTAATAAAACGTTTTCTAAATATTTTTATATATTAAAACTGATTTTAAAATATTTTAGCAAATTTTGTAATTTTTTGAAATATTTGAATTTTTAGTAAACTTTGAATTTTTCGGAAACTGTGAATTTCCGGATAATTTGAATTTTACCGTTTTCCGCAGGGATCACGACGATGTTCTTCAGTTGGGAGGCGGCAACCAAGGACGCCGTTCTCGGAGTTCTCGGTGTACGCCTCCTCCGGGACCAACGAGCTCGGGAACTCACATCCCAGATTCCCAGCAATCCGCTGCTCGGAGCCACATTGAGATCGAGGAGCTAGTCCGGCAGCCTAACCGGGGCCATTGCATTCGACTCGACCCGAAGTTTGAGGACGGCACTTGGTAAGAAATTTTTGGTACATTATTTCAATTTATTTAGATTTTTAAACTTAACATATTTATATCTTTTCATAATGTTTTCAGGTTTAAGCTGTCGACTCAGATCAACAAGGCGATATTACGGATGCTCCACAACATGTTGGACAAACCGTACGAGAAGTATTCCGACATGCCTGCCGAGGAGAAAGACGTGTGGCACCGGACTTTCGCGGTACTTTCTTTATTGATATATTATTTATTTTGAATTTCATTTTGTCAATTTTTCTTTTTGATATGTAACAAATTTTTTTAAAATATTGTAGCAAGAGTTCACGTGGGACTCTCATCATACGCGGAAAGTCATTGACACCTTCGACAAGTATGCCGCAAACTCGTACTCGAAGCACATGTACGAGTGGAAACAGAAGTGGAAGCATAACAAAGACAAGCCGAAGGACCTTGACGACGACGTCTGGAAAGGCTTCTGTGAGTACTGGAGTAGGCCTGCGACGAAAAAGACCTCCGAGCAACAGTCGAAGAACAGAACTAGCCAACGAGGCGGGAAAGGGGTCTACATCCACAACGCGGGCGCAAAGACCATCGAACGGGAAGCGATGGAAATGGTAAGTTTAATTTAAATTTTTTATTGTGAATTCTGTTTTTTTTTATTTATTTAACTTAACAAATTTTCGCAGGCGAGAGCATCTGGTTCCGAACCCGATTATCTTCAACTCATCGAGAGTAGACACACCAACAAGAAAACCGGTCAGATACAGGACTTGGGGATGCGGGATGTTGTCGAGAAGAGCAAGAAGACGAAGCTGGATCGTGAACTATCAGCATCGCAGCTCAGTCTCGAAGGATCGACGTCCTCGACCGCTTTGTCCCGGGAAGAGATAAACCAGATTGTACTTGAGGTAAGTTTTAATTTCATTTCGTTTTTTTTTTATTTTCGTTATTTATTAATTATCGGTTTTAATTATTCGCAGCAAACCCGGCAAGTGAAAGGTCGATTCGCTGGGTTAGGCACCCTTCCGACCCAGGAATCTTCTTCCTCGCTTCCTCGTTATCCTTCGGAGTACCGGGTAGAAATCGAGAGGCTCACCCAAACGGTGATAGACCGTGACCGGCAGGTTGAAGAGCTACGGACGGAGCAACAGACTACCACCAAGAAGCTCTCCTGCTTGGAGAAGATGATGGAAAAATGCTTCCCGCATATGTTTCGGGATAATAATCCCGACGACGGAGATTCTCCAACCGTTTAAATATTTGCTTTTAATGCTTTTTTTTGAACACTTTATTTTAATGTGTAATGACTTTTTTAATTTTGTTTAATGAATTTATATATTTATTATTTCTATTTTTAATTTATATTTCAAATTTCTATAATTTTAATATATAAATTTCCAAAAAATAAATAATTAAATAAAATTCAAAATACCAATTCTGTCGGAAAACCGTCGGAATAAGTTACTGTAACATCCCGATTTCTTGTATATGCGGAGAGGCTTATAAGAATTGATTTGGCTAGCTATGACACCAAAGTGCACTTAGCTTTTCCGATCACTTGCCCGAAAGAACTCCAGAGTTAAGCGTGCTTGAGCTGGAGTAGTCTAAGGATGGGTGACATTCCAGGAAGTTATTCGCGGTATCGTGTGAGTGAGGACAAAACACGGGGAAAGATCACGTGGTGATTGCAGGGTCAGTAAACAAGTATTACAAGCCTCCCGGATTAACGCACCGGCCGTCGGACAAGGGTGGGGCCCACGGGCCTAGATAAGGCATGGGGCCCACGGGCCGAGATAAGGCATGGGGCCCACGGGCCGAGAGCAGGCATGGGGCCCACAGGTATGGGTGGTCGGGCGTTATAGTTACCGTCGTAAATCCTTCGGAACCTATTTCCGACGAAGAACCGACGGACTTCCGAGACAACTTCCGATCAAATTATCCGTCGTAACGCCGTCGAATATCCATCGGAAATCCGTCGGTAATATATCCGTCGGACATCCGTCGGAAATTTCCGACGGAGTTCCGACGGCATTTACGACTGAATATCCGTCGGTACTCCGTCGGTAATATATCCGTCGGAAATCCGTCGGAAATATCCGACGGATTTCCGACGGCCTTTACGACTGAATATCCATCGGAGTATCCGTCGGATATCCGTCGGTAATATATCCGTCGGAAATCCGTCGGAAATTTCCGACGGAGTTCCGACGGCATTTACGACTGAATATCCGTCGGAGTATCCGTCGGAAGTCCGTCGAATATCCGTCGGAACTTACGCGGTCGGAAATCCGTCGGAAATGTCTGACGGCGTTCCGACGGAACAAATCCGTCGGAAATTTCCGACGGATTCCGACGGAAACCACATTTCCGACGAACTGTAACCGACAGCTTAAATCCGTCGGAAATCCGTCGGAAAAGACCCTTTCCGACGGATTTCCGACGGATTTGACCGTCGGAAATAGCCCTGTTTTCTTGTAGTGTAAGATTAACTTAAAAAATATGTAAGATTAACTTTGATCTAAAAAACGGCCAAATAAATAATATTTATCTACAAAAGTCATCATTTTAAGTTTTAACTCTTGATATTTTCACCGTTAAGGTTTTCTGACGGGAACCTATATTATGTCCTTTAGACATAGAATAAAATACATCTTTTGAGATCTTATTATATAAAGCTGGATCTCTCAACGTGAGCGTGACACGTAGGATAATTATAAGTCACGAGATTGTGATATTTGTCACGGTTAATTTAGATATTGACATGTGTCAATTTAATTAAAAAAATAAAAATGAATTAAAGTAAATATTAAAAAATGTTAAACTAAAAAAGTCAATCTTATAAAAAAGAGAAAACAAAAATAAGTAAGGAAAACTTACAATAAACGAAAGTGACAAAAAGAAACTTAGAAGTTTATACCACGACCACAGTTAAAAAAAAATTATAAATATATTCTAAACCTAAAAGGAAAATTATTAATATACGACCAAACTTAAAAGTTTAAATTCCTTTCCATTATGACAAAATGAAACTTAAAAAATGAAAGTTATTAATATACAACAACGACCAAACGCTATATAATAATCTACACCTTTCTAATTTTAAATGTGTACTTCCATCTTTCAGGTCTCTTATTCAAATTCTAAACAATCAAATCATGACTTCTAAAACTCAAAAAATCGATCAAAACTATCTTATAAACTGCAAAAATAAATATATTATTTCGTTTAGCTAAAAGATGAACCGCATAATATTTTATTAAAGTTGAATATGTGTTATCTATACTTTGACACATTAAAATTAAAAATCCAATAATCGTATCCAAGGGTATACACTGCATATATTTCACCAGATTTTTCTACAAATTATATATTTATTTCATAAGTTTTTGAAATTAATCATATTTTTTTAACGTACCCGAGTTCTCATATGTTTAGATTTAATATAAAAAAAATTAAACATGTCAAATTTTATTTATTATATAAAGCAAAATGTTTCAAAGTTTGTAACTAGCATGATCGCGACATTGCTAAGTTAATCGATTAGATTTTGACATGTGTTTAATAAATTTCCAATTATATTTTGATACATGTTTAATAAATTTCCAATTATATTTTAAACGTGTTAAGTTAATCGATTAGATTTTGGCATATATTTAATAAATTTCCAATTATATTTTAACAAATAATATTAATAAAAATAAAAGTATAATTGTAGGAATCTTAAAAGGTATTAGGAAAAAAATATATGAAAAACAATAATCCTAAAAGGTATTAGGAAAAAATAGTAGTTATATTTAGATTGAAGAAATCAAACAAAAACTTGAAATACAAAAAGTATATTTTCATATTAGAATAAAGAAGTTAAACAATAGATAACAATTATTAAAAGAAATTGAACAAAAGAATTTTTTTTTTTAAAACAATATTTCAATTTATAATATAAAATCGAATGTTTTAAAGTTGCTAATTCATCTAATCACGACACGTATCAAGTCAAATTTGGAAAATTTTTAAATCGATTAATAAAAAAACTCAAAAATTTTGAAAATTTAATAACCGATTTATAATCTTAAAAGGTAAAGTTACTAAAAGTAAAAATTAAAAAATCAAATTTATCCTTCAAGGCAAATTAATATAAAAAAGGAAAAACATTAAAAAGTAACATAAAAAGGAAAAAGAAATGTGTTTTACATAATGGAAACTAATAACATTAAAAATTAAAGTAAGAGAAAAACTAAAAATATTTATAAAACAAAAAAAATTGTGTTTTATATAATGGAAACTAATAAAAAGTAAAGTAAGAGAAAATTAAAAAATACCAAATAAAAATAACAAAAATGGAAAAAATTTGTTTTATATAATGGAAATTAATAATATTTAAAAAAAATAAGAGAAAAGGTAAAAACTACCAAATAAAATATGTTAAATATAAAAAATATATATGACTAATCTCTTATTATTTAAAGCAGAATGATTCAAAGTTGCTAACTTGCCTGATCGTGACAAGTGTAAAGTCAAACGACAAAAAAGGAAAAAGTGTTTTTATATAATGAAAACTAATAACATAAAAAAGTAAAGTAAGAGAAAAAAATAAAAACAAAAATTATAAATAAAAGCCAAAGCTAAAGAAAGAAAGAAAACCCATATTTTACTTTATAATAAAGAAATTAAACAATATATTAAAATCCTAAAAAAAGAAATAAAAGCCAAAGTTTATTAAAAAAAAAAAAGAAGTAAAAACCATATTTAACTTTAGAATAAGGAAATTAAATAATACTTTACAATCCTAAAAAGCTATAGTAAAAAAAACAATTAGTATTTCTATTTAGGTTAAGGGAATTAAAAAATGGAATACAATCATAAAAATGGAATACAATCATAAAAAGAAAATGAATTATCATTCCACACCTCTATATAGCCAAATTGATTGTTTCTTAATTTTACACAAAAAAAAACTTTTCATAAGATTATTCGTCTATAAGTTGTAGGTAATATTTTGTCTAATAGAAGACATGGTTACATAGAAAAAAATGTCATGCTACGTAAAGAGAAAAACATGATCACGTCACGTGTAAAGTCAATCGATAAGCTTCTGACATGTGTAAAAAAAATTCAAAAGAAAAATCCAATTAGTTATGACACATAATATTAACAATAGAATGATAATTTTATAATCGATTCATAATCTTAAAAGGTAAAATTACTAAACAAAAAAATAAAAATAAAAAGTAATTTTTTCCTAAAAGCCAATGTTGATTAAAAAAAGAATTAATAATGGAAAAAATTTAAATCGATTGATAAAAAAACTAAAAATATTGAAAATTTTAATAATGGATTCATAATCTTAAAAGGTCAAAATTAATATTAAAGAAAGGAAAAAATCATAAGTTTTTCCATTTTTATTAAGAAAACAATTAATTATTAATCTTAAAAGGAAAAACATTCTAATTTCTCACCTCTATATAAACCACAATTCGATAGTAGGTCAATTACACAAAAAAACAAATCTAATAATTGTATCCAAAGTTATTTACTACATATGTTTCAACAAATATTTCTTCAAAGTATATATTTATTGGGGAAAAAATTATATATTTATTTGATCGGAAACATTGTTTCTAAATTTATGTATTATATACTTTCACGGGTGATCTAATTTTTTGTTTCCATTTTTATAGTTTTTTAACGTGTTATAAAATGTTAAATTATAAACCCGCATATATGCGGGTACTTATCTAGCTAGTTACAAGTTAAACCCAAACAAATCGACGAAAACAAAAAAAAACCTAACAAATCTTAAATTCATCCACAGACACAACTGCTTCTCTCCCAAAAAGAGGCAATTGAGAGGCGATCTCTTGGGCCATCGATCACAACTGTTTATTTTTCACTCTAATCTTTCCGACCGACGTAGGCTCCGGCGTCCGTCGTACTCTTCTTCATCTTTCTTTTAAAAGTCACCATCGTACTCTTCTTTATCTCTCCGGATGGTGACTTTCGGGCCGATAAATCTCGTAACCTCCATCAACCGTCTTCTTCTCCGGGAAATCCAGCAAATTTCATGGATAATCTGTGTTGGTTTCCTTCTTCTGGGAATCTCTCCAAGCGGTTTCCAGATTCTTATTATGTCTTTGCAAATTTTGGAACAAACCTTGATGGTTTTGTTATGGAATCAACAATTACTACTTACCATCTTAAGGTTCAAGTACGTAATCTGGATTTTCGATCTGGGGATTAGAGAAATAAGGATCAATGGTCGGCGGTTCTGGGATCTAACTTTGATTTTATTCGATGATTTTACTCTGAGGGAAACGGCATTACCATGGAACCAACCACCATGGAAACCGCCTTGGAAGGGACAAGGGTTTGGAGCATAATTATTCTTGTTGTATGGCGAAATTTGTACAATCGTTGAAAATTGGCAGTCTCAAAGCTTATTTTCTTCGAAAGATTCAGTAAATTTGGTTCTTTTTCGAAGAACACTTTTATCTCCTAATTGGGAATTGGTCAATGTAATACAACATGGAAAAGGATGGCCATCAACCAAAGTTGAAGATCGCATCAGATTAAATGCGAATTTGAGGAGGGTAAGAGTGGACACTTTGTTACTGAGTAAACTTTCTCGAAGAAAAAATCGTCAAAATTCCCCTTTGTTGTTTTATGGTATTGTATTTTTGCTTTTTAATGTATTTTTTATTAATGTTGAATTTTATATAAATAAAGATAGTTGACAAAAAAAAAAATCTTATTTTTAGGATCAAATCACGGGTTGGATTTTTTTAGTTTCCAAAAAATGTATTTTATTTTATGCCTAAACGATATAGTATAAATTTCTATTAATTTTTATACAAGTGACAATGTTTTTGATTAAAATAATGAGTTTTTTTAGTACAAATGGTTGGCATATTAGAGGGAGGGGGGGGGGGATGGGGGAAACTGACTATTCCTTTGAATTATTGTAAAATCATTCATTTATGCTAAATTTGCATTTTTCCAAATTATATTGGGCTCCAGACCAAAAAATGTGGAAACTAAACCTAATCATCTACTATACTCCCTGTGTTCTAAATTAAAAAAAGTTTTAGAGAATTTTTTTTTCCACAATTAAGTGATGTTCTCACTAACCAATGCAAAATTAAATGATTTTTTATTATTTTTGACAAATTACATTTTATAGACTATTTATTCTTTGGTTCAGATGAATAATAAATGATGTTTTAGTATAGAAAAAACAAAAATTAATTGTTTCCTTAATTTGTGTAAATACTATTAAAACACCACTTAATTCAGAACAGATGAAGTATAAAAGTAGACCAATTCTCTCCGGCTGAGTGCCACGTCAGCGCAGGAGAGACTGATACCTGTCCTTACTCATTAATTTCCCATAAAGCCAAACAAATCGCATGTCTCCTCTGCTTTTAGTGCATAGGGTTTCAAAACTCTTTCTCAGTTTTCTTGACTTCTCCCCTCCTCAATCGGCTAAACTTTCTTAATTCCACTAAGATTTAATGTAATCAACGACTGTCGATTCCTTCTTCAATATGAGCGTTAGCGTTTCGAGACATTTACAGTATCCGTCTCCTCCTATTCCTCCTAACATTCCTTTTATTCTGATCTAAGCTTCAAAATTGTAAAGTACCTCTGCCCGAATTCCCTTCTCGTCACCAATTCCTCCGCAGTGGATCTCACTTTATACCTATTTCCTCTTCGCAGCGAAAGTGTTAAAAGTGTATGTATGTAAGCAAATGTTGAAGAAGAAGAAGTTTAGGGTTTCTTTCAATTTCGAATGAAGCATACGGGTTGTAAATAGAATTTGGCTTGTTGTTGTTGTTCCTCCAAATTATACAAGTAATCAACTTTTCTCTTCCCTTTATTCATCTATTTATAATCTGTTGTTATCCCAACTTATTGGTGTTGAATGGTGAAAACTTTTGTTTCTTTGGTGCTCAAGGATTTAGTTAGAAAGGCATATCTTTTGTTTGGACTGTCCTTCTCGGTTGTTTGTACAGAATGTCAATCGATATGTTAAACATTTTTGTTTTTCCCCTTCTCTTGTGGATTTTCAGGTAAGAAAATTTGGGGCTTTCAAGGTTTACCAACAACTGTTCCTCAAGTTATGTAAGATTTCTTGCTAGAACGAATTGTATTGGAAAGATGATCTTCATGAGTCATGTACTCATGTTCCCAGATGACGTTTCTGTTACATAATGTTACGATGCAGTAAAGGTAGAGAACTCACTTTTATTCATGTATCTTAAATCAAAAACAGCTTTCTTGGTGAATTATGAGAAGAAATGATGTTTTTAGCAACTGGACTGCAATCTTGTGGTAATTAAGGAGTCACAACCAAAGTTTCTTACCCAATTAGGTGAAAATGCAGATACATAGCATCCAGAAGCTATGTCATTCGCTCTTCCACCTTACAGTTTCCAAGTATGAGAAAACCCTCTACGATTTTTTCACTCATCTTTACGAAGGTATATAATCACCCCTTCCAATCAAACCCTGTCAACGAAACAAAGCAGCGTAGATTAGGAAGAATCATTGACGGTGTGTTCCTTTTCCTAATCGAACACATCCATGGCAAGAAATATTCTTCAGCAGGTAGTTTCACAGTCATGTACCGTGTTATTTCAGATTCCTGGTCACTTTTAGAATCCTTGCATTCTGACAACTCTAGATGGATTTCGAATTATATGAAATTTTGCTACGGGTTTATTGTTACATTTTCGTCTGTTATGTCTCCTAAAAAAAGCATGGTATAGGTTCTATAATAATGATGGTTAAGTTAAAAATAGTGTAGCTTCGTTCATTCAATGTATTTTTAAACATTTTGAAGACAGGAAATCAAGTTTAAAACAAGAAAATATGAATAAGGGTATTGAGACTCCATTTTGTTTTACGTATCTCACTCTCTATTGTTTCATCAATACCAAGATTACTCAATTTTCTCCCTAAGGTTTTTTATTTACTTTGTGGTTGAAATTGTAGACAAAATCTCATTTGACTGAGTAAGAGAGGTGTTTAAAACGATAACAAATTTTGAGAAGAACGCAACTTACAAGGTTATATTCTCTGTAATGTCTCTATGGAAATGCATATACACATATTCAATAGATATCCATGCAACCAAGATGTTATAGTGGGGTGGTTCCCATTCAGGAAAGATTCGACTCTGTTGGTCCAGGCCAAAGATCAAATCTCCCTGGGTGCGAAATCATCACATTAACTCTTGGCCACTCAACCATGTTATTAAAGCCAAGTCTTGCTTTTGCATGAAAATGATGCTGACCCAAAAGAGATTAGTCTGGCCCTTTCCATGGGCTGGTAGTACATCAAACAAGTTCATAGTTAGAAACTGAACTATAATTACAGTGGAGAAACATAGGCAATATATACATGTCTAATAGCCAATGATCAACATATCACACAGAAATAAAATTTGCAGTGTGTCAGAGAGGCCAATCCTCAGGTGTGGACTAACAGAACATCAAAGATGATGACACAATAGAGAAAGATGAGAACAATAAGGAAGAGTTAAAGTTGCCAAAACTGTACAAGTATAACAACATCGAGCAAAGATAAAGAAGAAGATTTCATTGCTATGAAAGGCTCTAAACGTTCTTTGCATATTTCCTCTTTATTCAAAGTAATTTCCTGATAAGCAGGAAAAACAAATTCTGCATGAAAAGGGAACATATCTTAAAAGCTTAACTAAAACTTAATATACAGCCCATGTGATAACTGGTAAGCAATGAAACAAACTTGTAAATATACAATAAAATAATACAACAATATCCAAACATTTTTCTTAATCACCTTCAGATTTTAGATTCTCTTCCATTTTTTTTATTTTATCCAGATCAATTCTTCGTAATTTTCATTTATTTAGAAAAGAACAGTAACTAATTAAAATGCATAGAATAAAAACGAGAACGGAGGTGATTAAGGAATTATCTTTGAGGAATCTTACAAATTTCTTTTCTGGAATTGCAAAACAAATACATAGAGATTTAGAGTAGTCTATAAGTGCGGAATCATAATTTTTTTTTTAAGGTTCTAAGATATGTAGCATCGATCAAACATAACTTTCAGAGAAGACATAGTTTATATATGCTTTCTTTTGGAGTTTGGTTTACAAAAGATATAATACAAAAAGAGAAGACAACCACTACAAGAAAATACAGGTTTAGCAACGATTTTTTGCAACGATTTATTTTCGTTGCAAATCACCATCACTTTAACGACGATTTTACAACGATTTTGAAAATCGTCGGAAAATCGTTGGTACATTCCAACGAATATAAATCGTTGTAAAATCGTTGCAAATTTGCAACGATTTGACAACGATTTTGAAAATTGTTGCTAATTTGCGACGATTTTACAACGATTTTGAAAATCGTTGCCAATTTGCGACAATTTTACAACGATTTTCAAAATCGTTGCTAAATTTGCGACGATTTTAGTACGATTTCTTTCAAAACCCATCTACACCCTAGACCCTATGCTCTATACCTAAAATTTAACATCTCATTGTTAACATGTTAAGGTTTGGATTTCAAACCTTAACATCTTAAAATCTTAACGTCTCAAATCCAAACATTAACGTCTGAAATCCAAACATGAACATCTTATCAATGAAATGTTAAATTTTAGGGTATAGAGCATAGGGTTTAGGGTGTAGATGGATTTCAAACATATCGTAGTAAAATCGTTGCAAATTTGTAACGATTTTGAAAAAATTCGGTTTGAAGTATATCGTCGAACTGAAATAGATTTAGGAAATCTAAACCTATACATCTTAACAATGAGATGTTAAAGTTTAGGGTATAGAGCATAAGGTTTAGGATGTAGATGGAATTCAAAGAAATCGTAGTAAAATCGTTGCAAAATTTGCAACGATTTTGAAAAAATACGGTTTATGATATATCGTTGAACTAAAATGGAATTAAGAAATCCAAACCTATACATCTTAACAATGAGATGTTAAACTTTAGGGTATAGAGCATAGAGTTTAGGGTCAAGATGGATTTTAAAGAAATCGTAGTAAAATCGTTGCAAAATTTGCAACGATATAGCAACGATTTTGAAAATCGTTGTAAAATCGTCGCAAATTAGCAACGATTTTGAAAAAAATACGGTTTAGGGTATATCATCGAACTGAAATGGAATTAAGAAATCCAAACCTATACATCTTAACAATGAGATGTTAAAGTTTAGAGTATAGAGCATAAGGTTTAGGGTGTAGATTGATTTCAAAGAAATCGTAGTAAAATCGTTGCAAAATTTGAAACGATTTAGCAACGATTTTGAAAACATACGGTTTAGGGTATATCGTTGAACTAAAATGGAATTAAGAAATCCAAACCTATACATCTTAACAATGAGATGTTAAACTTTAGGGTATAGAGCATAGGGTTTAGGGTCTAGATGGATTTCAAAGAAATCGTAGTAAAATCGTTGCAAAATTTGCAACGATTTAGCGACGATATTGACAATCGTTGCTAAATCGTCGCAACTTAGCAACGATTTAGCGACGATTTTCAAAATCGTTGTGAAATCGTCGCAAATTAGCAACGATTTAGCAACGATTTTTTTAAATCGTTGTAAAATCGTTGCAAATTTGCGACGATTTTCCGACGATTTCTTTGAAGTCCATCTAAACCCTAAACCATATGCCCAAAACCCTAAACCCAATCCATCTCATTGTATTTTGCAACTCTCATTAAAATTTATCATGAGTTTATTGAATTAATTGGAAATAGAAACTTGATCAATCATTGTTCTCTCTGCAAACTCATTGTCTTACTTCATCTTAGCAAAGCTACCATATACGTTTACTCTATGTTTTAGTCTTTCTTCAATCTCAATGATCATATAGATGATTTGATGATTTAGAGTTTATGATAAATATTTAGATGGATTTAGATGTGTTGCAATCGATGTAACAATCGTCGTACCTATGCCCTATACCCTAAACCATATTTTTACAATTTTTCGTTGCTAAATCGTCGCAAATTAGCGATGATTTTACGACAAATCGTCGTAAAATCGTCGCAAACTATGAATTTAATTTACCGCGTCTCGGTAAATAAAAAGTTTGATTGCTCCCGCGTGTGGGAAAACCAAAAAAAAAATTTTCATTTTGCGACGATTTTGCGACGATTTCTCGTAAAATCGTCGCAATTTGTGACGATTTCTCATAAAATCGTCGCAATTTGTGACGATTTAGCGACGACCACAAATTCTATATAAACACACGCTCAGATTTTATTTCTTCATTCTTCAAATCTCAATCTCTCCTCTCTCACAAAACCTTGCAAAAATGTCAAATTTTAAATAATTTATTTTAATTTGTATTTAATTTAGGTTAATATAGATATATAGGAATGAAAGAAAATAGGTTGATAGAAACAAAATCAAATTGATAGATATGAACAGAAATTAGAAGATTTTGAGTAATGGATAGAACATAAATTAGAATAGAAAATAGAAGATTTTGAGTGATGGGTATCGATGATTTTGTGTAAGAAGATTTGTAATAATATTTTTAGTTAGAATATTTGTAAGAAAATGTTATTAAATAATATTATAATTTTATTAAATTTAAAATTATAATTTCGAAATTAATTAAATTTTAAAAATAAAATAAAATTTAAAATTTATTAATTAATTAACTAAAAAAAATTAACAATCGTCGTAAAATCGTCGTTAATTTGCGACGATTTTACGACGTTTCATTAACGACGATTTGGCAACGATTATAGTTTTTCGACGAATTTACGATGAAATATTTACCTCCTCATTTCGTCGTTGTTTTGTCGTGAATTGCCTTCGAATTGCCATCGTTGTTACGACGTCTTTTTATTCGTCGTAAAATCGTTGTTAATTTGCGACGATTTTACAACGATTTTTTACCGACGATTTAGCGACGATTTTTTTCCCCTCGTAATTTGCCGACGATTTTACAACGAAATTTGGTTTGCGACGATCAGTTAACGACGATTTACGTTTCGTCGCAAATTCGATGGTACACCTGTTTTGCAACGATTTTACGACGATATATGTCGTTGCAAAATGGGTGTTTTCTTGTAGTGAACACAAAGCAGAAGTAATTTACTGTCTTATCTTTGATGGAGGTGCATGATTTCGAGGATGCTGAAAAAGCATGAACCAACCATACAAGTAGGTTTCGGAGGAAGGGCAACCATAAGTTGTTGATGCAGTCTTAAGAAAGGCATGCACGATCAAGTTGAGCTTGGATCGGGCATATATATATATTCGAGAATTCACTCAATCAATCTTTGGATGTTTTTTTTTGTTGGTTAGTCTCTTCTCAAACTTTAAAATCTTTATAATTTTTCCATATATATCACAAGTAAGGTTAACTATATACATATAACTGATCATCATTATGATTGAACTTGCATATAATAGTAAGCAACAGAAATTGAAATCTTTTTCACTTGGTAAGCGTGGGTTGTGGTAAAATGCACTACGTGAACCATTACAATTTGAAATGTTTATCCTTTGGTAAATGCTTTAGTAAACGAATTATTTCATGAAATTAACAGCGTTTTCGAAAGTATTGAAATCATTCATGTGTAAAATAAAATAAAATATGAATTAAGGTTAGAATCTATGGTTTTTAAAAGTCAAATAACTTACAACGTACACTGTACATGTTGTTGAGAAGAATATGTATTTACAACAACCATAGATGCAAAAACACAGTAAAAATACATAATATTTCTAATTAAAATAAATATAAAGCAAAATAAAAAAAAAACAAAGAAAAAAAAAACATATACAAAATTTTCTCTCTCGCGATGGCGGCGGCGATTCATGGTCTCTAAAGATGATCTCAGACGGGGCACGGTGTGGAGGCTCTTACCCACCGGACATGATACACGGTTCAAGTAAGGGAAGAGTATGGAGGATCTATTTCGGCGAGATTCAGGCCGGATTCGATTCAGATACGGCATCTCATATTTTCGGTTTCGGGTTTAAATTCGGTCATTCGTGGTCTGTCTTTTCCCATGGACTTTCGATTTGGTTTCTCTGCCATTTTGGGGTGTCAAAGATCTTCATATCGGGATGGGAAGATACGATTCGGCTTCGTTGGGTAGAGTTGCGTGCTTGGCGGGATGCGATGGGAGATCTACGGATCCGGATCCTATGGACACAGCTGGGATCTCGGGATACTGAGAAGATCCTCGCCAAACTTGCCAAAGGTACCACAATAGCCGGTAACCAAATCGATTCATATCGAAGACCAGATCCGGAATCATGGATTCGGCTTAAAGAGAATGCGGCTTCCATGGAGAAATGGAGGCAACATGGGAGGAAGGAGGACTTACTTTGCAGTGCGGAGCAATCATATCCGGATCCTGCATCACGTAACTTCAGGGTTCAAATCATAGATTGCAAGACGGTTTACATCGGGGAAGATTCATGGATCAAATCAAGGATAATAGAGGTGATCCGGCGGATATGGGTACAAGGAGAGGATCGCTCATTGAATGCGAAAATCTCGCAAAGAAACAGAGGAGTAAAGCGGTTTAAAAGGGAGATACAGAGACATGGAAATAACACAGCATCTTTCCATCTATTCTCTTTCAAGGGGCTTCCTCGTTCCAATAAAAATTACAACATGTCTCAGAGCCAATTGGTTAAAAGGGATGGGTCAGAGATGAGAATGGAGACGAGCCTGAAAAGGCTTAAGATCCGGGTACCTCATTTTGACAACTCGGATCTTATAGCGGGATATTCCAAGACGTTGATTGGGTGATGCATGAACCCAAAGAAACAGGACATGAAGGTTCTTCTCCATATGCTTCCGCGCATTCTGAATGTAGAGGAGCGAGTAGCTGCGGCGGACTTAGGGATAGGTCGGTTTCAGTTTGACTTTGATCGAGAGGAAGACATTGCGGAGATAATGAAGTTGGAACCGTTCCACTTCGATTATTGGATGGTCTCTTTGGTCCGCTGGGAACCAGTGGTGGATAGTAGCTACCCCTCAGCCATTACGTTCTGGATTCGGGTAATGGGAATACCACTCCATTACTAGGCTGACCAGACGTTCCGCAGCATCGGTGAAGCTTTAGGAGTGGTGAAAGAGGTGGACATCGACAATGGTAGAGTGCAGGTGACCTTGGACGGATTTAAACCTCTGTGCTTCGAGACCTTGGTAGAATTTCACGGCGGTGAAGAGACAATTATCACATTAAGGTATGAGAGGCTGTTCGGGTACTGTAGGAGTTGTTTCAGTCTCTGCCATGATCAATCTTCGTGTCCTCGCCGGGAAGGAAGAGCAGAAGACAAGGACCACCTAACAGAGGACCCGAAACAGGGGCTGAACGTGGTTAGTTACAAAGTGGCTGTAATTCACGGAGTGAATGGAAATCAGACTAACCAACAAGCGGTAGCGCCTGGCAAAGCTTATTACGGGCAAGACAGGGGGAAAGGGAAGGTGCTGGAGTCTAGAGATGCTGGGGTGGGTAATTATGCGGGCAAAGATACAAGATATGGTTCCTGGAAAGGGGACAGGAGGTACAAGGACAGAGTGCCAAAGTCCACCTCCTCATCAAGATACATACCACCTTCGGAGGTTAACAAAAGGTATGCGAAAGAAGATGCTTGAAGCTTTCCATGGTAACAAAGACGGTAATAGGCAGGATCAATGTTCAAATGCGATCACAGAGACTAGAGGGAAGGCTGAGCAGGCCACAGGAAAGGCGGTTCGAAGGGGTCTTAGTTTTGAGGAAGAAACAACGGAGCCACCTATGGCAGAAGATTCTCAAGGTCAGAATTCTGAGCAGTTAGTCTTACCCGAAACTTTGCCTAGTGTTTTAGAAATGATAGAGGAATTGACAGCAGATTTTTCGGTTGAAATAGAGGAAGTGGTAGAACAGGAAAGTGATGGTGGAATTAAAGATAATACTAATGTTGAAATGGAACTAGAGGAGAGATTTAATGTAGGGGCTGAACTGATGGCGGTGGAAGAATTAGCTGTTAAAAAGATGGCAATGACGGAGGATAGTATGATGGATGAGATAGATTCAAGAAAGGCTACAGATGGAAAACCAATAGATGGGAATAAAGGGACTAATGCCAAGAGCAGACAGAATCTGAAAATGAAGAGTAAGTTGATTGGCGCAGGTTCAAAAAAGAGGTTGGTGCAAGGTATTATATCACCAAGGAAAAAGGGGATGTCAAAGCTATCGGGACAGCAAGGTGATGCTAACCAGGCTGCAAAATCCCGGGCTGAGACATCGAATTCAAACACTGCGATATAGGAATGACGGAGGTGATAGAGAAGGTGCCGGATTGGAGGAATAAGGGGTCATTTAGGTTCTTTCAGTTTTTTGGAGGATGATTATGCCAAATTTTTATTTTCGTTTCCAAAGTTCATTATTTCGCTTATGTATTTCCTTATTAGGTTATGATGGACTTGATAAATCCATTCAGATTATTTCGCACTCTTTGTATGGCGGTTTCAGCCTCTTCTTTAATAATAATTTAAGGTTTTTTATATTACTTGAAATGAGTTGGACACATGGTATGATTTTGAAGATAACAAGGGAACGGTTCGATTTTTCCCTTAAACACTCATGTATATTACGGTGTAACTGCGATCCTCGAGAGGGTGTCAATACGGAGGAAGAGGAAGACCTTTTGTCAATCTCCGGAGCTCAAAGTTTGATTTTTGAGGAAAAATTCGAACATGGGAGATGGGCCAGGCGAACCGTGGTTATTATAATCATCGCCCGGGCCACTATAGAGCCTAGTTATGGGGTGAATGGGAAACGGGGAGATAGGGTGGGTGATCAGAACATTGCCGTTTCCATGGGCGTTAATTATATAACCATGAGAATTTGCAGTGGTAAATACGTCCTTCTTGCGGATATGAAGGGTGCCTCTATTCTGGCGAGGGCTGCGAATAAAAAAAAAAGAGGATTAAATAATGCGGATCTTGAGCTGGAATTGTCAAGGGCTTGGAAGCAAGTATACAATAAGTTACTTAGGAGAGGTCTGGAAGAAACATAAGCCGGAGTTTATGTTTCTGTCAGAAACCAAACAAGATTTCTCATTCGTGCAGAAATTTCAATCGCATTTCGGTTATGATCAATTGCACACGGTGGAACCACGCGGGGCGAGTGGCGGACTTGCATTATTTTATGATAACTCTTGCCAGGTCAAAATAATTTTCTCGAGCAATCATATCATTGATGTTGAAGCGGTCATTCAGGGGAAAAATGTTTTTATAAGGTTTATCTATGGAGATCCGGTACCAAAATCACGGGATCAGGTGTGGGAACGACTAACATGAACAAGTTTAACCCGTGTGGATCCGTGGTTTATCACTGGTGATTTAAATGAAATAACCGGTAACGAGGAGAAACAAGGAGGAAATTTAAGACATGCATCAACTTTCCTCTCTTTTAACCTTATGATTCAAACCTGCGGATTCTTGGAATTCCCATGCTTAGGTAACACCATGTCCTGGAGAGGAAGACGAAACAAAAAGACAGTACGATGTCGGTTGGATCGCGCCTTAGCTACAGGAGACTGGCATGGAATGTTCACACATTCATATGTTGAATATCTGGCAATGATTGGATCGGACCACATACCAATTGTTGCCACAATTGAGGATAAAATTCCCCGGAAACGTGGTCAATTCCGTTTTGACAAACGATGGATCGGGCAAGACGGTACGATGGATTTGATTGCAAAGGGATGGGAGATCAACCCAGTGGGAAACATTGCATCATTTGTCCAGAAATTTAGAAATTGCCGGCGGGAAATATCGAGATGGCGGAAAAATAACGTACCTTACGACAAAGAAAAGATAAAGGAGTTACAACATGCACTAGAAGAGGCCCAAAATGACGATAATAGCACCCAAGAAGAATTGATAGAAATTACGGGAAAATTAATAGAAGCATACCGGGATGAGGAGCTTTTCTGGCAGCAGAAAAGCCGTACTCTATGGCTAACGGTGGGGGACAAAAACTCCAAATTTTACCATGCACAAGTAATGCAAAGGAGGGCTCGAAACAGGATTGTCGGGCTGCATAATGAAGCAGAACTATGGGTCACATCAGACAAAGAGGTGGAACAAGTGGCAGTAAAATATTTTGACGACTTATTCACCTCTACGTCCCCGACAGATTTCGAAGAGGCCTTGGGAGAAATTAAGGCTTTGGTGTCGGAGTTAAGCAATGACAAACTCATGGCAAGGGCTATTGACGAGGAGGTAGGGTCGGCACTCTTTATGATGCACCCAGAAAAAAACTCCGCGCCCTGATGGAATGACAGCACTATTTTTCCAACGATCTTGGGAAATTGTTAAAACAGACTTAGTAGGCCTGGTAAACAGCTTCTTAGAGACGAGAGTTTTTGACCAACAGCTGAATACGACAAATATTTGCCTAATCCCGAAGACGGAAAGACCAAGTCGGATGACGGAGTTTAGACCAATAAGTCTCTGTAATGGGGGATACAAGATCATTTCGAAGGTTATATGCCAGAGGTTAAAGCAATTGTTACCGACTCTCATTTCGGAGACCCAATCTGCCTTTGTGTCAGGCAGATTAATTTAGGATAATATTCTGATTTCTCAAGAGATTTTCCACGGTCTCCGGACCAATAAGACGTGCAAGAGCAAATTTATGGCGATAAAAACGGACATAAGCAAAGCGTACGATCGGGTGGAGTGGCTTTTCATTGAACATCTTCTGCGGAAACTTGGTTTTTCAGAAAAATGGATTACATGGATGATGTGGTGCATTACATCGGTAGAGTATAAGTACTTATAAATGGACAATCTAAAGGACACATTATCCCAAAGAGAGGGTTTCGGCAAGGGGACCCGTTGTCTCCTTACCTATTAATTCTCTGTACGGAGGTATTAATAGCAAACATACGGAAGGCAGAAAGAGAGAATTTACTTACGGGATTAAAGGTGGCGAGAGCTAGTCCCTCAGTATCACATTTACTCTTCGCTGACGACAGCTTATTTTTCTGCAAGGCCACCAAGCAGGAATGTGAAACTATTTTGCATATACTACAACAATACAGGTCAGTATCTGGGCAGCAAATTAATTTCGGCAAATCGTCCTTACAATTCGGCCATACGGTGGATGAGACGGTGCAAAATGAGGTCAGACAAATACTAGGAATCTCCACCATCGGCGGGATGGGAACATATTTAGGTCTTCCCGAAAGTCTCGGCAGAGCAAAAAGTAAGATATTCAATTTCGTCGCAGAAAGACAGCAGAATCGAATTAATGGATGTACATCAAGATTTTTATCCAAAGGGAGAAAGGAGGTATTAATTAAATATGTGGTGTCAGCAATGCCAACATTTGTTATGTCTTGTTTTAGATTACCCAAGTCCATAACCGCAAAATTAACAAGTGCGGCGGCACGGTACTGGTGGAGTTCCAACGGAGACTCAAAAGGAATACACTGGATAGCATGGAAGAAACTGTGTAGAAGTAAATCGGAGGGAGGTCTGGGCTTTCGAGCAGTCGAAGACTTTAATACCGCACTATTGGCCAAACAGTTATTGAGGTTAATAGAAAAATCAGAGTCTTTGTTCGCGCGGGTTTTCAAGGGTAGGTATTTTCATAAATCAGACCCACTGGATACAATCCGATCTTACTCACCATCATACGGATGGAGGAGTATCATCTCCGCTAGATCTCTGGTCAATAGAGGGCTAATCAAAAGAGTTGGATCAGACTGTTCTATATCAGTATGGAACGACCCGTGGATACCAGCTTTTAAGCTGAGGTCAGCAACTTGTAAGGGGTACAATTATTACCCAAATTTAATGGTCAACCACCTGGTTGATCCATCAACTCAAACGTGGAATTTAGCACTCCTGAATGCGATCATTGATCTGGAGGACGCTAAAATTATTTGGGGCCTGCCCATAAGCAGCATATACAAAGCAGACATGTATGGGTGGAATTTTACCAAATCGGGGAGATATACGGTGAAGTCGGGTTACCAAATTGAACAATCAGAGGAAAAAATAGGTCACATTATTAAATATGGTCCGGATGTGACGACACTACAAGCCCATGCCTGGAAGTTGAAGTGTACTCCAAAATTACGACCTTTCATTTGGCAAGCTTTATCGAGATGTTTAGCGGTCACGTCCACTATGCGAAGTAGAGGAATCGTCTGTGATGCACGGTGCGCAAGGTGTGGATCAGAAAATGAAACTATTAATCATGTCCTCTTTGAATGCCCACCGGCACTACAAACATGGGCCCTTTCGCAGATACCAACACCCCGGGATGTCTTCCCTATATCATCGGTCTTCGCTAATTTTGATCACCTATTTTGGAGACTCCCTCCGGATAATCCGGACATTAGTTTTCCATGGATTGCGTGGTATATTTGGAAAGCGAGAAATGATAAGGTGTTCTCAAATATGGACAAATGTCCACAGGACATATTGAAGCAGGCAAAAGAGGAGGCAACAGCCTGGGAATTGGCACAGAGCAGCGACCCGAATGTCATAATCCAAAGCTTAGCCCCTGTTCTAGTAGCCCCGGTACACGAAGGCTGGCGATTTAATATCGATGGTTCTTGGAAGGAGACTGATAGTTTTTCCGGAATAGGTTGGTTTTGTTTTCAGAAAGGAGTCGAAGGGACTATTATGGGAGCAAGAAATCTGCGAAGAAGCATCTCCCCTCTATATGCAGAATTGGAAGCACTCATCTGGGCTATGCATTGTTTGCTCGCAAACCAGAAGACAGAAATACATTTTGCAACAGACTGCTCCGAGTTGGTGAATATGGTGTCTACACCCGAGGACTGGCCGGAGTTTGCATTACTCCTGGAGGAGTTCGTGAAGAGTAAGAAGGTTTTCACTTTTTTTTCTAAATATCACTCATCCCACGCGCGAAGACCACAAAGGCAGACAATCTAGCAAAAAGTGCTCGTGTCTACCCAATGGATCTTATTTTTGTAAACTCAGAACCCCCGGTTTGGATCTCCGAAACGTTCTAGGTTTCGAGGCTGTTGACAAAAAAAAAAAAAAAAAATAAATAAATATAAAGCAAAAGACTTGCCGCGTAGCGTGGGTATTCACCTAGTATATATAAAAAGATGTGAATTCTCTCCAACAGCATGCCACATCAACAATATTAATAATTTTGAGGTGACATGTGTCTACAACATTAAATCAATGAATATAAATATTTGGAGAATATGAAGAGTCCATTTATTTATGTATTAAGATGACTATAGAAAACATCTTTCAGCGTGAAAAACGTAAAGGGATTTGTTAAATATAGAATTTGATATCAGTGGTTGTGGAGATGTATAGAGCATCTTCGTCATGGCGCTCTGGATGGATGAACCGACGTCATGGTATAGAAATGGTTTGTTTAGGAGAAGGGAGAAATGTGTAGTTTTGCGGTGGAGACAAGATAGACGAATATAAAGGAGAAGAATAAAATTTGGTTTCTGATGTGTTGCTATGTTTTTTTTTGATGGCGTTATGGGTTAAAGAAAAAGATAGAGATGAAGAAAAGTGTAAATTGGAAAGGAGAGCAACGAATATGAGAAAATTAGAGAATCATATTCGATATATGTGACTCTTTCCTTCATTTTATAAAATAAAATATCAATGTCTATAAGGTGATATGATTTTCCCAAAATCAACGTACTATTAGAAATTAACTTACAACATAAACTGAATTTCAATATAATTTCATACAAAGTATTTTTGATAGAAAATAGATTTAATTATTATATTTACGAAGCAATACACTATAAGAAAAATGTTTTATATATATGAAATTCATATAGAAATATATTTTTCCATAATAAAATATATAAAAAACCGCACGTATGCGCGGGTATTAGTCTAGTTCCACAAAAAAATGTTCCTCTACAAAATAAGAGAGGAAAATATTAGGATTTTTTTTTTTATTTTACTATTTTTTTCTTTTTATCACTGGTAAAAAAATCTATACTATTAAAACATAATTTTGTTTTTGTCCAAACAGATATTTGTTTAGATAGTTCTATAATTTATCTGGATTAGTTATACCTGTTGACAAACAAGTATTTTATTTTTAATAATCTACATAATATCTTTATAGTTAGATACGAGAATATTCTAATTGATTATAATATTTAATCTTTATTTGATTGATTAAACTATTTAAAATATAATAAATCAACATTAATCAATGATTGTTGAGATTAAATGTAAATATATAGTTATTTAATTGAACCATAATTAGACAAAATGACAAACATATTATTATAAAAAACATTATAATTTGATAAAATTTCAAATATTTAAAATTTGTAAATATTTATATTATACAATAATATGGTGGCGCGGGTTATGATTATGTTTTTACAATTGCGGTGTTTTGCGGGTTAGTTTGTCAAAATATACAAGATGGCAAACTGATTCAATGATGCATATTAAAAGGACGTGTTAGTCTATTTTAACACTCATAAATATATAATTTATGAAATTTAATTTTAATAAAATAATAAAACAATTAGTTGTGTGGTAATCTATTTTCACATAATAACAAAGTTTACCATTAAGATTACATCAATATATACTTTACGAACTCATACTCTTATTCTACTAGTATCCACCATATGGTAACATCATATAACTTTTATAACAATTTTGTTTTTGTTAAATAGAAAACGTTGCTATCATTTAAGGTTACAAAATCACATAATCATGAAATTTTTCATTAAAATGTAAGTCAAAGTATTTTCGTTAGTGTTTGGTATACATAACGTTTTTTATTCAATATAAATTTTACAAAAAATAATGTATTAAAATTATTGCCTTGCACACATCACGAATTATAATATAGATTTCAAGCACGGGTTAGAAATATGGTATAAACATCAAAACACATATTGCACAACAAATCAACAAAATATTATCTTCTCACTAAAACCTAAAAATTACAAATTTAACATATTTGAATAATAGCACATAAGTTAGATCTTATTTCTTATTTCATCTTGTGAGAATATCCGACATCGGAAGTTGGGAGGAACTTTGAGTAGTATATAAGGGACTTTGGCCAATCCACTCATTGCCAAATGATTTTGAGTTGGAAGCCCATGTAATTTAACATGGTATCAGAGCCCGAACACACGCTGCCCAACCCGAACCAAAATCGATCCGGCCAATTGAAAGAGGCCCGATCGATATAATATGAAATTAATCCTATAATGAAATATTGTCGAGATTAATGGCTAGACGGGTCATTATCTCGATGGGGCGTGTGAGAATATCCCACATTGGAAGTTGGGAAGAACTCTGAGTAGTTGATGCAAATCGGATTCGTCTCCGAAACTTCAGGTTTTAAATTTGTAAACCTTAAAGCCTGCAAGTGCACATATGTGCGTTGTAGTACTTAAGGTATCGATCCACAGGGAGGGAATGCTGTTCTGCGAGACCTTAGATACTGTATAGTAAATAAACCTAAGACAAATATATGTTTATAGGGTTTTGTCGCGAACTAGAAATTAGGAATCTAAACTATACTAAACTAGACTAAACTAAGCTAAGCGAGAAAATAAGAAAGCGAACGAGGCTAAACTAAGCTAAACTAACCGAATAAATAAATCTAATCTAAGTGAACAGTAGCAAGCAATAATTATTTCGAGGTTGTAAATCAATTAACGAAGCGTTGGGCAATCGGGAATTTCTAGGGTTTATGGCCAATTTTCACAAGGAAATTTCTAGGATTTCTAAAGCGACTTTTGTCGACTTTGGGTTCTTGAACTTGGAACACGTACGCTGCGTGTAGCATACTTCCGTAATCCTACACACCTACTCACTTCAGTACTCGGACGGTAGCTTCCGTCTCCGCCCGCGCAAGAAATGAATGATACTCTCAAAGGTCGTTTACGCCAACAATTCCTCGGTAAGTATACTTCCGAAATCTTACGACGGATTTGCTCGTCTACCTTTGTTCATATGAAAAGTAGAGATTTCGGTTCATACCTTGTTGGAATTGACGAGATGAGTGAGGAATTGAAATTTTATTCGAAAAAGAGTGAGAATAGACCAAAGAATTTCTGTAAAAGCTTTTGAATTGAAAAATGTTGTTCTTGCTCAAAATCTCCAAGTCTTTTGGAAGAGAAGAAGAAAGAGAGCTTGAAACTTGAAATTCTCTTTTTGTCTTTGAAAAATTGTTTTTATGTAAAAAGAAGTTTTCTGTTTTTTAAAAACTTTTGTGACTTACCTTAGCGGGACATAGGAATTAAACCGGGTTTGGTTCAATCTCATGTCGGGAACATGTTCGGGATTGCACGGGTTAAAGTTGGGAACGGTTGGGAATGGTCGGGAATGAAGCTCGGGATGGAAACAGGTTGCCCGCGGGTCGAGAAGGTCTGACCGCGGCTGGATGCTCCTTCGCCGCGGGCCGGCTAGCTTCAGCCGCGGGCGATCGCTTCTCGGCCGCGTGACCGACCAACGAAGTCGCGATCGATCCCCTCCTCGCCGCAGGACGGGCTGCTCCAGCCGCGGCAGAGTCGTTTTCGTCTCGGGTCGTTTTCTCCTTCATTCCTTTGCCGTTTCACGATATGTTTCGAACGTCGTCTTCAATTGTTTTGTGTGTTTCTGATTTTTTGAATGTTTTTTGCTTTTTTTTTTTGGTTTTTTTATAAAGCTGAAACTAATTAAAGAAAAAGTTAGTAGAAAAAGAAAGAAAAACGAAAGAGAAGAACGTACCTAAAATGGGTTGCCTCCCATTGAGCGCTTTTGTTTAAAGTCGTTTAGCTCAACGTTGGTAGCGAGGTGAGCTCATTCGAAGAAAGTTCTTGTCCGAAGACAAGTTTCCTTTGATTTAACCTTGTAATCCTTCCTATAAAACATATCACGCCATTCCCATCCGGGATTTCTGTCATCAAGTTCGAGATGGTGATCTCCTCCGGGATCACAATGGAAAATCAGATTTGGAGCTTCCTTTGAGTATGCTTCTTCTTCTTTGGTATTCTCGGATGGTGTAGCCATGTTGCAAGATGCATATATGGTAGGCTCTAGATCAGTTATGGCCTTGGTTAGAGCTTGAGTGTTGATGGAGAAGAAGTCTTGCTCGAAGAGGTACGATTGGGATGCAAAACGTCGAAGTTGAGATGAACTGGGACTGGCCGCGTGTGGAGGGAGTGTTGCCGCGGCAAAAGGTGGCTTGGCCGCGGGTCGGAGATGCGCGCCCGCAGTGGTAGGAGGGCTAGCCGTGGGTGGAGAAGGCGTGGCCGCGGTGGAGGGATCTCGGGCAGATTTGCTCGGTTCATCATCTTCTTTGTCTACAACGATGCTTTCTAGTCCTAGGGGAATATTTGGCTTCTCTTTGGCTTTATATAAGTCTCCATCGCGTCCCATATGAGTAAGTGTAGAGTGTGCATCAAAATAGATCATTTCGCACATCGAGATTCTCGGTTTGATGTTTTCCTCAAGTATGACGGGTGCATCTTCTTCTAAAGCGTTTTCAACATTCTTTGTAGCTTCTCCATGGTCTAAGAGTGGTTCATCTCCGCTGCATGTGTTCATAAATTTGGAATCACGAAATTCCTTTACCTTCATCGAGTATGGAACGTCAAAATTTTCGGGATCCTTCATCTTAGAAAACGTCTTCAATGGTGGCTCGGGTGTATCTGTTAGTGTCTCATCCTTCATGAGGTCTGCCTCACGCTCACCGTGGTGAGGAGTATGAGTAGAAACAGGTCCTCCTTCTCCTTGATATTCTTCTTTGATGGCATGAGCTTGAGAATCTAAGGGACTTTTACTTGGTCGCTTCTTTCTAATCAATTTGGCTACGGGTTCTCCATCAACTTCGTCGGCTACGTAGTACCCTTCATCCTAATGCATAGAATCGTTTAGTTATTGAATAATACTGTCCGCCTCGGCTTTGGAAACTATCGGTTTCTCATAGTTTCCCTCTGAATCTCTCTTTAGCGTGGCCCTACGCTCTTTTCGTTTTGATTCACTCTTCAACCGTTCTTGTAGCAAGTCGCGTTCAAAGCGCTCTTCATTAAAATCAGGGCATGATGATCTAACAATCGATTTTAACATGTTGATGAGTTCGGTTATGTAGAAGCTGTCTCGGTAGGGAGGAGTCGCGTGGCATCCTTGAGAGTGGTTGGTCGGTGCCAGTTTCCGATCCATGTAGAACGAGTCACACACATTATGTGAGTCGTGAAAGTGAAGTTCGCAAGATGGGTCGTAGTAACCCCGATCGTAGTAGCAATCTCGCTCTAGAGGCGAATTCATGTTTCAAAGCCTGAAACAAAGAAAAACAAAAAGGAAAATTAAAAAGAAAAAGTTTGTCTTAGAGTCGATTTACTAACTTCTAAAGTGTGGCAGAACGAGTAGCGATTGTCTCCCCGATAACGGCGCCAAAAATTTGATGCGTATCCGATTCGTCTCCGAAACTTCAGGTTTTAATTTTGTAAACTTTAAAGACTGCAAGTGCACAAATGTGCGTTGTAGTACTTAAGGTATCGATCCACATGGAGGGAATGATGTTCTGCGAGACCTTAGACACTGTATAGTAAATAAACCTAAGACGAATATATGTTTATAGGGTTTTGTCGCGAACTCGAAACTAGGAATCTAAACTATACTAAACTAGACTAAACTAAGCTAAGCGAGAAAATAAGAAAGCGAACGAGACTGAACTAAACTAAACTAACCGAATAAATAAATATAATCTAAGTAAACAGTAGCAAGCAATAATTATTTTGAGGTTGTAAATTAATTAACGAAGCGTTGGACAATCGGGAATATTCTAGGGTTTATGGCCGATTTTCACAAGGAAATTTCTAGGATTTTTAAATCGACTTTTGCCAACTTTGGGTTCTTGAACTTGGAACACGTACGCTGCATGTAGTCTACTTCCGTAATCCTACACACCTACTTACTTCAGTACTCGGACGGTAGCTTCCGTTTCTGCCCGTGCAAGAAGTGAATGTTCCTCTCAAAGGTCGTTTACACCCATAATTCCTCCGTAAGTATACTTCCGAAATTTTACGACTGATTTGCTCGTCTACCCTAGGTCAAGCGATTAGATACATCACTTCCGTGGCTCTAAAGCACCTAATAACAGTTTCTAAGACGGTTAATCAAGCAAAGCATTAACAACAAGGATAGAACGAAGAACCCTAACGGTATCCTAGACTAAAAAACTAATAAGAATCGAACCAAAAGCTCCCCTTCAAACCCCAATACCCAACGAGAGAACTACTCAACCACGACCATGCAAGACAAAACCAAGCTTCTTAATTGCACAATCAATAGATAAGAAATCAAACAAAAGGTTTCAAGGAAAATCTCTATCTCCCTAAACAAAGAACAAAGAACAAGAGCTAAATTTGGGTGCAAATCAAGTCTAAAAGTGTAACAAGAGGGGGGGGGGGGGGGGGGGGGGGCTACGAAATTCTGTCTTAGAACACATATTTATAGGTCTTCCACTCTTTATTTCGTCGACCTTAGGGTTTAGTTGAAGAGAAAACGAAGGGGCTTGAAGATGGGCTTTGTAATAGATGGTTTTGGACCGTTTCTGTTTCACCACTAATGCGAGGCTTGGACCAGCGGCCAAAGGATTGATACTAAGACTTTTGCTAGTCTTTTGAGGTATCAATAACTCAATATACTATGTAGTATAAGAGGTTATCAATCCAAATGGGTTTCAATTTCAATGCACAAAGAATGCAAGGAACTAGGTAAGTTAAGCTAGATGAAAGGAGTTTGTAATTAACTAATGATCTAAGCAACCAAATCAAAATAAGGAAAATAGCAAATTGAACAAGTTGTAATTCAATAAACAAAAGCGAATTCAAAGATGGGGCAATGGAAATAAGATGATCCAAGACTAATTCATGATGCTCAATACTCAAATAAGCTAATCCCTAGGTAAAGATCCTTAAACTTGACTAATCCTCTCTCAATGAGTTAATCATTCTCATTTGTGAATTGCTGATTAGCAAGCATTAAGTGTAAGCAATGAAGATCAACCAAATAGATACCCTAGACAACTACTATCATAGGCTAGGAGTAAATATCTCTTGAATAGTTCATTGAGACATTTCATCAAACACCTTATGGGTGGGAAATGTCCTTGGATCTAAACAAGCTTTATCAAGCATATCTAGCCTTAAGATCACTAAACAAGAAAGGATATAAGAAGATCTAACCCTAAACATCATGAATCAAACCTTGGGTCACCGTAAATCTACCCCATCTTCAAACTCTAAGAACTACTCACTAATCACCATGGTTCCAACAATTCTAATAAAAGAAGAGTGAAAACTCATGATCAAGATGATTGGATGATTAGAAAATAGAAGATAGATAGATGGAATTAAAGAAAACAATACTTAAAATGCATTATTCAAAAGGATTAATCTCTTACAAATTACTCTTAAGACTTAACCCATGAAAATTATGTTTTTGGGCTTAAATAATGAATAGTGATGAACTGGGTCGACCCGAGACAAACCGGGTACCGACCCGGTTAAAATGGGTAAAAGTGTCCTGAGGGTCAATACCGATGTCACTCATCGGTACGACACCTCGGTATTGGACCTGGGTTTGTGTACCGATGAAAGATACCGATTTGTGACATCGATACTGAGGTGAAAATGCCTTGGTGCTCCTTTGGTGAATACCGATGTCACTCATCGATACAACATGTCGGTGCTAAAGAGATTTCCCCCCTATTTCAATATCGACTTGTTGTACCAACTTGTGACGTCGGTATTGCTGCTACCTCAAATTTGGAGAAGTTGTACCGAGGTGTTGCACCGAGTTGTGACCTCGGCATAATCCCCTGAAGCTGCGATACCGTCGTCACTCCTCGGTGTTGCACATCGGTACTAAAGGGATTTTCCTCCTGTTTCCATATCGATCAGTCATACCGATATGTGACATCGGTATGACCCTTTCATCTTCAATACCGATGAGTTATATCGATATGTGACATCCGTATAACCTCTCGGGGCTTCACTCAATGGCTTCTTTCCAACCGTCTTCACTCCGCGGGTCTCGAATCTCCTCTAAAGCACCTAAAACACGATCTAAAACATGCAAGGACTCTCTAGGACCTAATGTGGACACACTAAACTCCTAAGATGACTAAAATGCTAAGGAAATGTTATGAACTATACGCAAATGATTCGAAACCTAAGTGAAATGGATGCTAGAATGATGCAAAATATGATGATATCAACTCCCCAAAACTTAGTCTTTTGCTTGCCCTCAAGTAAACAAAGATAAGAAGAGGGAAAGGATATATGAGAGCGGGAGCTCAAATCCTCAAGCAACATGAAAATAAATCACATTCATCGCCCAAGTTTGTAGTTCTAAAATGCACCAAGCGCGTCTACTCTAAAAGAGTTAGCCATTCCTATCTAATCATGCATCAAATCCAAACCTCAATCTACACAAGCAATCTTATTCTCCAACTCCTTAACATTGATTTATGGCGTAACCGTGAATCGTGTTTTTGCATGGTCAAGTGAATTCGTTTGGCTAGGGACTCGGTTATGAGATGAAAATGATCTCATTATCATTTGGTGAATACCGATGTCACTCCTCAGTACAACATGTCGATGCTAAGGAGATTTCCCCCCTGTTTCAATACCGACTTGTTTTACCGACTTGTGACGTCGGTATTGCTGCTACGTCAAATTTGGAGAAGTCGTACCGAGGTGTTGCACCGAGTTGTGACCTCGGCATAATCCCCTGAAGTTGCGATACCGACGTCACTCCTCGGTGTTGCACGTCGGTACTAAGGGGATTTCTCTCCTGTTTCCATATCGATCAGTCATACCGATATGTGACATCGGTATGACCCTTCCGTCTTCAATACCGATGAGGTTTACCTATATGTGACATCGATATAACCTCTCGAGGCTTCATTCCATGGCTTCTTTCCAACCGTCTTCACTCCGCGGGTCTCGAATCTCCTCTGGGACCTAATGTGGACACACTAAAATCCTAAGATGACTAAAATGCTAGGAAAATGTCATGAACTATACGCAAATGACTCGAAATCTAAGTGAAATGGATGCTAGAATGATGCAAAATATGATGATATCAAGGATCATTCGCCGCAGCTGGAGAGCCTAGACCACTGGACAGGAGTGTCTTCGCCGCGGCCAGGAGTGCTGGACCCGCGGTGGTTGGTCTATGGCTTTGAAACTTCAATTATTCTCTTGCTTCGCTCGCGAGACTGCAGCACATGCCTTTAGTCAATTGGATGTATCTTGAGATCTAACCGTTGGATTTCCTTGAAACCAACTGGGTATGAAAGGTAGTTCTCCCTTCTATCTGTGTCCAAATTTGGTCGTGATTAGACGGTGAAAAGATCTCCATCCGATACCAAACTTCTGACGGTCCAAAATTGTCCAAAATATGGATCTTCTCCAATTTGCGTCATTTTTACCTAAGGAACCTGAAAAGAGTCTTGGAACTACAAATATGCAAATATAATAGTAAAAGTATATAAAACCAAGTGAAACACTTATTAAAGTGTTCTAAAATAGATTGTAGAACGGGTAAAAATACGGTGTTTTCACACCCCCAGACTTAAACCTTGTTTGTCCTCAAACAAGACAAAACTTAAGCTTGGAAATGATCAAACAAAAATCATTGGGATCTAGAAATCTCGGAGACCGTTCTTCTAAGCCATAACCATCGAACTACATCAAATGCAACCCAGCCTAGAAAATTCTCACTTGAAGGATCCGTAACACTAGTCCACGGTGTCCATCATACGAAATATAAACTTTCGAAATCCAAAACTCAGGTAAACTAACTCTCTAAATTCATTAAGAGCAGGCGTGAGTTTCTCATCAAAAGGATTAAACCAAGACAATCGAGGCTATGTATTAAAGGCATTTAGAGGTGAGGTTAAGAGTGTTTCGGGTTACCGTAATTTTACCGGAGGGTGAGGGATATTATGCAAAACAGCAAGAGAATAATGACCTATTAATCACCACAACTTCCAGTCACTTCTTCTTGCGTAAAAAATGTTGCACTTCCTCCTTCTTCAGTAAACAGAAGTTTTTAGTCATTCCACCAGACTTAAAATTTTCTGTGGGATCGGAATGACATACTTCTTACAAACGAACCATGGATGCCTCATAAATATTTCGACCAACCTAGACTCTTTTTAGGCTTTTTGTTTCCTTTCCCTTTCGATTATTTTCGAATTTTTTTTTTTTTGAAAGAGGGAAATGCCTTTATGATATAGTCTTAGGGGCACGCAAATTTACCATGTTTTGAGTTTTCCATGGCATAACCAAGCTCGAATCTTCGTTGAATTCACCACCACCGATCACGTATAGTCTTCGTCTTTAGTGACTGAAAGATGTGTCGTTCCTCCCTCTCCGGCGTTTTTGCACATATCTGCACATAAGACACAAAGAGAGCTGCATGAGGTTTGAACAATGGTTAAGTTTCGGGTGGGATACCAACTAAAGATGAGCTAGGGTCCGTGACACCATCTCCTTGTGATGAGCTTGCCCCGCAACCGCCTCCTTTTAGCTCATTGATTGTTCGACCCATGGCTTTTACCGTCTTCTTCAAACCCTTTATCGTTTTTGCCATCTTCCTCATGTTGGTGTCTTGCCACTTACACCATCGTTGGAGGAGTCGGTTTTGGTGGTGAGCGTGCTTCGATGCAACGTTCGGCATAGCCCCGTCATAGGGATCAAAATGGTACCGCTCACTACCATATACCTATGCGGTTTGTGACTCGTGTGGGGCTTCTTCCTCGGAGTCTAGAGACTCGTTGGTGGCGCTTCTCGTTTCCGCGGCGGTCTTCCTACGTGCTCTTTTGCGAAAAGCTTCCAATGGCTGGTCGGCGGTCCGGTTTTAGAGATGCTCTTGGGTCGGGTAGAAGATTACATTCCTTGGTTCTCGAAGGTTGGTGATCGCGGGGTTGGGCAACAAAACTTGAGCGAGGGATGTCTCGGTGAGTTGAAGGTTGTATGCGAACTTGCCGTCTACCATCCCTTTGTAGAACCTAGTCTTTGCGATATATTTCGCATCCAAGGACTTCCGCTCGTTGGCGCTAAGTGAGAGTTTGACACCCTTCGCCTTGAGAATAGGCGTGATGAGCCAACCAATGCATATGGCGGCCTTCTTCGCCGTTGTCTTCTACGCCCGATTCCGAATAAATAACAATTGCTTCGCCAAGAGGGTGGCGAAACAAGGCAATCTCTCCGGTCCGTTGAAGTTCTTCCCATTGCGTAGAGTGGGGAGAATGGGCTTCACACCGAGCTCCAACAATTCCATGTCCTCTGTTGTGACCGTATCAATCTCCACTTTGGGAAAAAACATGTGAACCAAGGCTTTGTGCGCATAACGGATAGCTGGGTGCCTTATGCTTGCGTTCTTAGAGGCGCCGACCACAAAGAGAGCGCCTTGAAAGCTTCATGCTTCATGCTCATGAACTCGCCAAGGCCCATGTTCTCAAAAAGCATCAACACGTCATCGCTTATTCCAAGCTTGTCCATCGTCTCCGAGTCGATGAACTTTCCTTGTTCAAACTTCATCCCGTAAAACTTTGTGAAGTAGTCACCTTCGGTTGGCTTTCCTCACTCGAGTTCTCACTCTCAACCTCTTCTTCGACTTCCTCAACTCTCTTGCCCTTACCCTTCTCACAAACAAGTTCCATCCCGCTAGGTAGAGGAGTTGATCCCTTGTTCTTTTTCTTGGGTTTGGAGCTCATACCCGCGGTCTTGCCTTTTGACTTGGTACCCTTGGCAATTCCTTTCCCTTTTTTCACGGCAGTAGCTTTGGCAACGCTTTTCCCCTTGCCAACGGTTGAAACCTTGGTCCGTGCCCGTGTCGATGGAGCGCCTTTGTCCGTCATTGTGCCTACAAATACCCTCGGGACAATTTGTGAGCAAAAGTACAATGGTTTCTCAAAATCAACAAAGGTTCTCCAAAAGATGAACTAAGAGCAATTAACAAGGCAACATTCCACACTTAGCAAGCAAATTTCCAAATGTGCAATCCCTAATTCTCATTCATCTCAAAATTCCACTTTCTCAAATTTTCATCAAACTAGCAACAATAGGCACATGAATCATCAAGTTTAAGCATAGAGAAACCATCCCCAAGGTTTATGCACAAATGAAAAGTAATAGCAAACCATATTCAAGCAATATGCACTCAAGAACAAATCCATGGTTTTTCAAAAAAATTTCAAATCCATGGTATTAAATGCTTAGAATGATGATAAATCTAAAAAGAGCAGTGAAAATCGAGACTGTAGGGCTTGAAATCGCAAAATTTGGTTGAGAAAAGAGAAAGATGTGAAGGAGAAAGGCTTCAATATCGCGAAAGTGAGAGTGAAGGAGAGGGGATTTCGCGTGGAAGAAGAAGAAGAGAGGTCACTTACCTGGGTCGGATCGGGTCTTACCTGGGCCTGGAAGCGGGTCGGTCAACGAAATTTGAAAAATCTGGTCAATACCGATGTCACACGTCGGTATTGCACATCGGTATTGAAGGATTTAAAAATTCATCGTTGAATACCGATGTCACTCCTCGGTACAACATGTCGGTGCTAAGGGGATTTTTCTCCTGTTTCCATACCGACTTGTTGTACCGACTTGTGACGTCGGTATTGGTCACTTGTTTGGCATGGTCGATACCGATGTCACTGGTCGGTATTGAGCATCGGTATTGACTGCACCGATGTCACTCCTCGGTGCAACAAATCGGTGCTAAGGAGATTTTTCTCCTGTTTCCATACCGACTTGTTGTACCGATTTGTGACGTCGGTATTGTTCACTCGGCAAGTTTATACCGATGTGACTGTAGGTATTGAGCATCGGTATTGGCTGCACCGGTGCCTAACCGGCATGAGTATACAACGGTGCTGTCTCCGACACGCCCTCAGCTGCCAAACACCACATGGTAAATGTTTCCATTCCTGTCTAAATTTATGTCTGACTATGTGTAGTGTTTTTTGTCTTTGTTGATGGTTGTCGATGATGTGTGTAGTGTTTTGTGTCTATGGTTATGGTTGGTGATGATGTCTGTAGTCTTTTGTGTCTCAAGTTATGGTTTGTGTCTCTGGTTATGGTTCGTAGTATCTATCAATAATTGACTTCATGCTGTTCAAAATATTTAATAATAGTAACTTGCTCATTGTATATAATTCACTCGTATTATACCAACTATCACACACACACACACATCCTTATTATGTGCAATATAAATACAATAGAGTTCTCAGGTTTTGTAATAGGCAATATATACAATACACACACACACAGTTATTGTTTTGCTTGGTTTGGTTTTTGTGTTGCTTCTGTTATATAAACTGATTTGAAACCTGATCTATAAACTGCATTTGATTCTGTTTGAATTTGAAACCTGACATTGCATGCTTGTGTTTGAAGAAGAAACCGACATTTCCATTCCTGTCTAAGCGTTAACTTCATGTTTTGCTTGGTTTGGTTTTTGTGTTGTTGTTGAGGCTTATATCTCTTGTTCATCACTTGTTTTTAGTGTAAGTACTAACTCTGTTGTTGTGTAACTCTGAACTCTGAATACTATAACAACATCAGTCTGAAATCTAGAACATTAGATTAACCTTATAGTAATCTTTATAAGGTTTAGAACAACATTGGATTAACTCTGTTGTTGTAGTGTTTTTCTCTTCATGGATTTGCTAAGTGTCTTTATGTACTTGTACTTCTCTGTTCATATACGTGTACTTCTATGTTCATGGATATTCTAAGTGTCTTTCGGTACTTCAATTAAGTAATAAGATTGTGATGTTTTTAATGTTCACGACACTTATTTGTCTCTGTCTAGGTTTGGCCGTGACAAGGGAAAGCTGTCAAGGAAGATCACCAAGGTGTTCACAAACAAGTTTGATGGTCCATACTACAGCTGGACTGTTGTGCCTCGCGATAGACAGGAAAGATACTTCGTCGAGTTCGCGGTAAGCATTTCTCTTCTGTCCATGCTATTCATATATGTCTTTCTTTCTATTCTGTCCACTAACACCATAAATACTTATCTTGTAGAAAACCCACACCTGGGATCCCTTAATCTTAGGGGTAGTTCAACAACATTTCGAGAGGATTTGTCAAAGGCGAATAAAGGATATGGTAAGCACCGCGAAGACTTCTCGACAGCGACCACACTGGATTAACCAACTCTCTGGACAACAATGATAGATTGTTGGGACACTGAAGAAGCTCGAGAGAGGAGTAAGACCACATCCGCTGCTCGGAAATCTGACCGTAAAGGCCTTGGTGTGCACAAGCACGTATTAGGCCAGAAGTCATATCAACAAATCCAACAAGAAATGGTAAGTGTAAATTCTATATCTAATACTTCCGAAACTTTATATTATGTAACAAATTTATATGTTACATTTTCAGGAAGAGGAATTGGGAAGACCGGTTAGTATCGATGAGGTTTTTGTGAAGACTCACACAAAATCAGATGGGACGTTTGTTGATCTGAAGGCTGAGAGGATCGCGCAAACTTATGAGAAGAACTTGCAAGCTAAAATGCAAGAGATCGGGCCTGAAACTTCAGACGGTAGGTCGCAACAACGAGAGCTAACCACAGAGGACTACAACGAACTCTTTCTTCAGGTAAATCTATGTTTTATTTAGTTTTGGGAAAATAACGTATTTCTCCCTCAGAAGTATGATATAGGTGTAGATCCACCCGAAATTTGGACCTCGACGTAAATCTCCCTAATTCGAAAGTTTAAGACGTATTTCCCCTTAATTAGAAACATCAAAACCTATTTACACACAGGATATAACTTCGAAGCAAAAAATCATTCAGACCATGATTTAAGTCGGTTTACTATGTACCGAATGATTTTTAACAACTTAAAATCGAAACTAAACCAGATTATGACCCAATTTAAGAAAATAAACCATATATGACCCGGATTGAAACCAATCGAATTTCCACCCAATAACTAAACCAACATCATTCAGTTTTGTTCCCAGATCGAATTGCTTCAATAATCTCTTGAGATTCGTTGCTGGGTCATCTTCTTTCGAAGGATTCTGGGGTTTCTTTGACGAGAACAAAAGCAAAGTTGATTTAGATGTGTATAGCTTCGGGATTGTGATCAAAGGTTGTTGCGAATCCAGGGAAATTGGGAAAAGCTTTGAGCTTCATGTTGAAAGTACAATGAAACTTGCACGCTTAAGACAGAGAAACATCATAACACCGAGAATTTATAGCCGATTTCAACCTCACGGATTTCTCCGTCAGCACCAACATTGACGGAACTCGAGTTTCCTTCAGAGTCATGTTTGAAGAGCTCTCGAGAGGGTGAAACCTATAATCGAACAGATGGGTGATCTCAGAGTAGCTGTGTGTGGGGGTCGGTGGGTGAATTTGCAGATGGATTTCAATAACTAAGAGTAATCAAAAGAAACCAAAACCAATTGCAATCCAAAGAGAGGATATCAAAGTTTTTGTTTCATTACTGTTCACAATAACCATGAATCTTGAGTTTTCAAATCAAACCCAGACCTCATAAAAAATTCATACGAAAGTGAAAAACTACATGACACAGAATAAAGCAAAACACGTCGGATTGTGGATTAATCAAAGATGCTAAATTGAGGATTAAAAAACTTGAAATTAAGAGGCAAAAATCGATTTTTGTTTTTTCACATGTTTTTCTGAGTGAACTATTTCTTCTAGAGATATCTCTAATGGTGAGATTCACATCTCTCTTCACATGTATTCTGGGAAGACGCGATAGATCCTCCATTGGATTTTTTTTTCTTTCCTTTTCTGGGAAAATTGCATATTTTAAAGTTGGATCGGGTAGTAGGTTAGTTTTTTTTTTGTTGAGTTTGGTTAAAGTTGTTTAAAATTGTTATTGGGTTTAATTTCGGTTTAGATGGTTTTAATTGGATTTGTATAACATAAACCGAAATAAACCATGGTAGTGTGTAAATAGGTATTGATGTTTCCAATTAGGGGGAAATACATTTTCAACTTTCGAATTGGGGAGATCTACGTCGATGTCCATACTTCGGGTGGATCTATACCTATATCATACTTCTGAGGGGGAAATACGTCGTTTTCCCTTTAGTTTTGTGAACAAATCAAACTTGAACTAAAAACTGGTTTAGACTTTAGGATCAGTAAAGAGATTTGGAATTCTAGGATTTAGACTTAGATAATTCTCTCAACGAGAGTTGGTTAATTATACTTTAGTGATTTGAGTTCAAGAAACGTGCATAACCTGAACCCTGATTAGTTAGTTTATCTGCATTCATTGATTTCCTGAGAAATATCATGAACCTATCTTTCTCCCATCGAACTTATAACAGTTTAATTAACGTATTTGTTTTCAATTCCATTGATCACTTAGCTTAATTTTTATCTATACAATCTATTGTGTGTTTCGTTTAGTCTCTGTGGATTCGATCCCTAAGTATTACAATCGACAAAGCTTTAGTAATTTTATGGTATTAAGTTGAGCATATCATCTTGCTACCTTTGAGAAGTCTTTGATGAACCTTCGGTAGAACCCGACATGCCCCAAAAAGCTTCGGATATCCTTGACCGTTCTTGGCGGTTCCAAGCTAACCATGACCTCGATCTTAGCCTTTTCTACCTCGATTACCTTCTCCGAAATCTTATGCCCAAGCACGATCCCTTCTCTCACCATGAAGTGGCATTTTTTCCAATTCAACACGAGGTTTGCTTCTTCGCACTGAGAGAGTATCTTGCAAAAATTAGAAAGACAAACACCAAACGAAGAACCATACACGGAAAAATCATCCATAAAAACTTCTACCATCTCTTCAATCAAATCCGAAAAGATAGACATCATACACCTTTGGAATGTGGCGGGTGCATTACATCATCCAAATGGCATTCTTCGATATGCGAAGGTACCATATGGAAATGTGAATGTCGTCTTTTCTTGATCATTTGGGTGAATCGGGATTTGGAAGAATCCCGAGTACCCGTCAAGAAAGCAATAGTAAGGATGGTTCGCTAACCGCTCCAACATTTGATCGATAAATGGAAGCGGGAAGTGATATTTCTTAGTGGCGGATTTAAGTTTTCGATAGTCAATACACATCCTATGACCGGTTATAGTCCTAGTTGGTATTAGTTCATCTTTATCGTTCTTTATCACAGTGATTCCTCCCTTTCTAGGCACAAAATGGACCAGTGAAACCCAAGTACTATCCGAAATGGGATAGGTAATACTCGTATCTAGAAGTTTGAGAATCTCTTTCTTGACAACTTATTTCAAATTCGGATTCAACCTCCTTTGATGTTCAATAGAATTCCTCGATTCATCTTCTAGATGGATTCTATGTGTGCATAAAGTAGGGAAAATACCCTTGATGTCATCCAAAGAGTAACCAATGGCTTTCCTATACTTCCTAAGCTCGACTAGAAGGGATGATAGTTTGTTTTCATTCAAACTCTCATTTACTATAACCGGATATGACTCGTTGGGACCTAGGAAAGCATACCTTAGCCCAACGGGGAGTGGCTTGAGGTCAACCTTAGGCGCCTTGAGCTCGCTCCAATCGTCATCCTCAAAACTAGTCTTACCATTGCTAGTTTCTTCCACGGCCATCTCAACCCTCAGAGCAAAGCTCTCTTGAACCGAACCCATGGTTGACCCATCTTCACAATTTGTTACTTGACTCCACTACTCAACGAACAGAGTCTTTCTATCAACCGGCTTGTGTGAGTCCAAAAGTAGCTTATACCCTTGGCTTGCTTCGTCCAAATACCCATGCTTCCCATGCTCTTGTGTCAAAACCACTTGCAACCCATCTTCAAGTCTAATCTCTTCAAGTAGTTCATCCGCGAGTTCATCCATTGTCTCAATGTAGAAACATTGACCGTCTATTGTGGGATTTTTCATGACATCATTGATGTTGAACTCAAGAACCTCATCCTTTCCCAAATGCAAATTAATCTTGCCCTCCCTCACGTAGATGATAGCTCCCGCGTTTGCCAAAAAGGGCCTACCGAATATCAATGGGTCCTTAGGCTCCTCATCCATCTCAAGCACAACAAAGTCCGTAGGGACAATGAAGTCTCTAACCATGATCGGTAGGTCTTCAAGCAACCCAATTGGTACTCTCACGCTTCTATCCGCCAAGATCAAGGAGATGTTGCAAGCCTTGTACTTTGTGAAGCCCAATCTCTTAGCAACCGAGAATGGCATAAGGCTCACACTAGCTCCTAGATCACAACGGCAATTGTTTAAGGCTAGCGGACCTAGAGCACATGGAAGAGTGAAAGAACCAGGATCTCCAAGCTTCTTGGGCACCACCTTCTTTTGGATGATGGCACTACATTCATGAGTCAAGATCACCATATACTCCATCTCTTTTGCTCTTTCCTTCACGGCATCCTTAAGAAACTTTGCATATTGTGGCACAAGCAAAAACGCATCTACCAAAGGCATGGTTAGGTCCACTTTCTCCATTTTCCTATCAAACACCGCCTTGTACTTATCCAATAGTTGTTTCTTGAAACGTCCGGGAAACGGTAGCTTGGGCACCTAAGGCTTTGGAACGAACACACTTTCCTTCTTCTTGGGCTTCTCTTGTACAACAACCTTAGTCTTGATCTCTTCAACCCTTTTACCCTTGTCTTTGGCTCTCAATACCACATCTTCAACCAAGTCTTCATCTTTGGCTTGAAGTTCCGCCCCCCCCCCCCCCCCCCACTTTGGTGCTCAACGTCCACGTTGATAGTAGAAGAGACATCCCTAGTAGGTAGGACCGTGCTACTCCTAAGTGTGATAGCATTCACATATTCTCTAGGGTTTGGCACCGGTTTTCCGGGTAAAGTACCTTGAGCACGTGAATAAGAGGTGTCCTTGGTCTCCATTTGTTTCACTTTGGAGTTTAAGGCCTCAATCTTGTTGTTGAGGTCGGTGTATGAGCAATCGACCTTAGTGTGGATCTCCGCTTGTCTCTTGCAAATTTGTTGGAACATAGAGCTCAAGTCAAGCTCGGGCGGTTTAGAGGTAGGTGCTTGACATTGGGGGACAAACCCTTGTTGATGACCTTGAAAACCGGGTGGAGCTTTAGGTTGGAAACCACCTTGGTTCCCTTGGAATTGGTTCCTTGAGTCATAACCTTGTTGGTTGGAGTTAGAAGCTTGTCCTTGAGATTGGAATTGCTTTTGTGGAACTCCTTGAGCTTGAGTAGATTGTTGAGGATACACTTGGTCTTGGGGGTTTTCAACGTTCGGGTTTCGGTAGGAGAAATTGGGATGGTTACGGTAGTTTTGGTTGAACCCTCCTCTTTGGTAGTTGCTTTGATTCCCTACGTGGTTAACCTCCTCAAGATTGTTGGAGGCTGCATCCTCATTTATGTAGCCTTGGTTCTCATCATGGGTGTCCACATAGATAACCGTCTTTTTACTAGCATTAAGGAGTTTGTCTATCTTCTCGTTGAGACTCTTCATCTCTTTAACTCTCGTTTGCTCCTCAAAATCAGAAGTGGCTCGGGGTGCTCGGTCATAATCATCTCTGTAAGTTCCATCCCTTTGGGCTAGGTTCTCAACAAGCTCCATGGCGTGGTTCACTTGCTTGGCCAAAAAGTTATCATTAGAAGCCGTGTCCAAAAGCATTCTTATCTTAGGTAAGGCCCCGCGATAAAGAGTACTTAGGAGTGAGGCATCGG
Source organism: Eutrema japonicum (assembly GCA_030161315.1). NCBI lineage: Eukaryota > Viridiplantae > Streptophyta > Magnoliopsida > Brassicales > Brassicaceae > Eutrema > Eutrema japonicum. The sequence goes on from BSQW01000013.1 coordinate 40,587,046, forward strand.
AGAACCCGTGGTGAGGGCATTGTGTAGTGTAAGTCCTAAACCTCTCCCAAGCTTCATTGAAAGACTCGTTTTGCCGTTGAGTGAAGCTTGATATCTCGTTTCTCAATCTCGCGGTTCGTGTTAGAGAGAAAAACTTGGCTAAGAAAGCCCTTTTACACTCGTCCCAAGTGGTTATGGATCCTTGAGGGAGGCTCTTTTCCCATTGGTGCGCCTTGTCACCTAGAGAGAATGGGAAGAGCAGGAGCTTGAAGCTATCTTCCGAAACGCCGTTTATCTTTGTAAGGCCACAAATTTGGTCGAATTGGGTCGATGTGGTCAAGCGGATCTTCCATGGCCAACTCGTGGAGCTTGTTGTTTTGTACCATGTTGAGCACCGCCGCTTTGATCTTGAAGTTGTTGTTCTCGACCAGAGGCGCTTGGTTCCCTTGGCGGTTCTGGTGAGCATTTGCCGCATCGCCCGCTCCAACCACATCATGGGCTCAAGGAGGATGATTTGGAACTCGAATGGGTGGGTTTGGGTTGTGGGCTGGCCCTCCTTGGCCTTGGTGGCTTCCATCACCACCTCGTCTTTGGTGTGGAAGGTTGTCCACATTGTCATGAATGTCCCCAAGTGTGACTTCTTCATAGTTATCCATGTCGTTTTCAACTTGTTGTTGTCTCACACGTGATTCCCTTGCTCGAACCCCGCGGTATGAACGATGAATGTCGTTCCTCGGTTCAACTATATCGTTGTTGCCTCGAGATCGCGTATGCATGCACCTATAGGATTGAGAGATAGCAATGGAAAGTGAAAGACATTAGTAATCAAAAGGAAAATAAGACTTAATCTCAAAAAGAACCTCAATCTCAATGTTGAAATCAAAACCCAATCGGCAACGGCGCCAAATTGATACTAAGACTTTTGCAAGTCTTTTGAGGTATCAATAACTCAATATACTATGTAGTATAAGTGGTTATCAATCGAAATGGGTTTCAATTTCAATGCACAAAGAATGCAAGGAACTAGGTAAGTTAAGCTAGATGAAAGGAGTTTGTAGTTAACTAATGATCTAAGCAACCAAATCAAAATAAGGAAAATAGCAAATTGAAGAAGTTGTAATTCAATAAACAAAAGCGAATTCAAAGATGGGGCAATGGAAATAAGATGATCCAAGACAAATTCATGATGTTTAATACTCAAATAAGCTAATCCCTAGGTAAAGATCTTTAAACTTGACTAATCCTCTCTCAAGGAGTTAATCACTGTGCTAATTATTAATCCAAGAACAAACTCTCTTTTGTGAATTGCTAATTAGCAAGCATTAAGTGTAAGCAATCAAGATCAACCAAATAGATACCCTAGACAACTACTATCATTGGCTAGGAGTAAATATTTCTTGAATAGTTCATTGAGACATTTCATCAAACACCTTGTGGGTGGGAAATGTCCTTGGATCTAAACAAGCTTTCTCAAGCATATCTAACCTTAAGATCTCTAAACAAGAAAGGATATAAGAAGATATAACCCTAAACATCATGAATCAAACCTTGGGTCACCCTAAATCTACCCCATCTTCAAACTCTAAGAACTACTCACTAATCACCATGGTTCCAACAATTCTAATAAAAGAAGAGTTAAAACTCATGATCAAGATGATTGGATGATTAGAAAATAGAAGATAGATAGATGGAATTAAAGAAAACAATACTCAAAATGCATTAATCAAAAGGATCGATCTCTTACAAATTACTCTTAAGAACCCTTAGAGAGGTTTTTGCTTAGAAAAAGACGTAACCCATGAAAATTAGGTTTTTGGGCTTAAATAGTGAATAGTGACGAACTGGGTCGACCCGGGACAAACCGGGTACCGACCCGGTTAAAATGGGTAAAAGTGTCCTGAGGGTGAATACCGATGTCACTCATCGGTATAACACCTCAGTATTGGACATGGGTTTGTGTACCGATGAAGGATACCGATTTGTGACATCGGTACTGAGGTGAAAATGCCTTGGTGCTCATTTGGTGAATACCGATGTCACTCTTCAGTACAACATGTCGATGCTAAGGAGATTTCCACCCTGTTTCAATACCTACTTGTTGTACCTACTTGTGACGTAGGTATTGCTGCTACGTCAAATTTGGAGAAGTCGTACCGAGGTGTTGCACCGAGTTGTGACCTCGGCATAATCCCCTGAAGCTGCGATACCGACGTCACTTCTCGGTGTTGCACTTCGGTACTAAGGGGATTTTCCTCCTGTTTCCATATCGATCAGTCATACCGATATGTGACATCGGTATGACCATTCCGTCTTCAATACCGATGAGGTATACCTATATGTGAAATCGGTATAACCTCTCGAGGCTTCATTCCATGGCTTCTTTCCAACCGTCTTCACTCCGCCGATCTCGAATCTCCGCCAAAGCACCTAAAACACGATCCAAAACATACAAGGACTCTCTAGGACCTAATGTGAACAAACTAAACTCCTAAGATGACTAAAATGCTAAGGAAATGTCATGAACTATACGCAAATGACTCGAAACCTAAGTGAAATGGATGCTAGAATGATGCAAAATATGATGATATCAAGGATCATTCGCCGCAGCTGGAGAGCCTAGCCCAGTGGACAGGAGTGTCTTTGCCACGTCCAGGAGTGCTGGACCCGCGGTGGTTGGTCTATGGCTTTGAAACTTCAATTCTTCTCTTGCTTCGCTCGTGAGACTGCAGCACATGCCTTCAGTCAGTTGGATGTATCTTGAGATATAACCGTTGGATTTCCTTGAAACCAACTGGGTATGAAAGGTCGTTCTCCCTTATATCTTGTGTACAAATTTGGTCGTGATTAGACGGTGAAAAGATCTCCATCCGATACCAAACTTCTGACGGTCCAAAATTGTCCAAAATATGGATCTTCTCCAATTTGCGTCGTTTTTACCTAAGGAACCTGAAAAGAGACTTGGAACTACAAATATGTAAATATCATAGTAATATTATATAAAACCAAGTGAAACACTTATTAAAGTGTTCTAAAATAGATTGTAGAACTGGTAAAAATATGGTGTTTTCACACCCCCATACTTAAACCTTGTTTGTCCTCAAACAAGACAAAACTTAAGCTTGGAAATGATCAAACAAAAATCATTGGGATCTAGAAATCTCGGAGACCGTTCTTCTAAGCCATAACCATTGAACTATATCAAATGCAACCTAGCCTATAAAATTCTCACTTGAAGTTTCCGTAACACTAGTCCACGGTGTCCGTCATACGAAATATAAACTTTCGAAATCCAAAACTCAGGGCAACTATCTCTCTAAATTCATTAAGAGCAGGCGTGAGTTTCTCATCAAAAGGATTAAACCAAGAAAATCGAGGCTAGGTATTAAAGGCATTTAGAGGTGAGGTTAAGAGTGTTTCAAGTTACCGTAATTTTACCGGTGAGTGAGGGATATTATGCAAAACAACAAGAGAATAATGACCTATTGATCACCACAACTTCTAGCCACTTCTTCTTGCGTAAAAAATGTTGCACTTCCTCCTTCTTCCGAAAACATAAGTTTTTTGTCATTCCCCCATACTTAAAATTTTATGTGGGCTCGGAATGACATACTTCTTACAAAAGAACCATGGATGCCTCATAAGTATTTCGACCAACCTAGACTCTTTTTAGGCTTTTGTTTCCTTTCCCTTTCGATTATTTTCGAAATTTTTTTTTTTTTTTTGAAAGAGGGAAACGCCTTTATGATATAGTCTTAGGGGCACGAAAATTTACCATGTTTTTGAGTTTTCCACGGCATAACCAAGCTGGAATCTTCGTTGAATTCACCACCACCGATCACGTATAGTCTTCATCTTTAGTGACTGAAAGATGTGTCGTTCCTCCCTCTCCGACATTTTTGCACATATCTGCACATAAGACACAAAGAGAGTTGCATGAGGTTTGAACAATGGTTAAGTTTAGAGTGTGCATCAAAAGATATCATTTCACACGTCGAGATTCTCGGTTTGATGTTTTCCTCAAGTGTGACGGGTGCATCTTCTTCTAAAGCGTTTTCAACGTTCTTTGTAACTCCTACATGGTATAAGACTGGTTCATCTCCGCTGCATGTGTTCATAAAATGGGAATAACGAAATTCCCTTACCTTGATCGAGCATGGAACGTCAAAATTTTCGGGATCCTTCATCTTAGAAAACGTCTTCAATGGTGGCTCGAGTGTATCTGTTAGTATCTCATCCTTCATGAGGTCTGCATCACGCTCACTGTGGTGAGGAGTAGGAGTAGAAACATGTCCTTCTTCTCCTTGATGTTATTCTTTGATGGCATGAGCCTGAGAATCTAAGGGACTTTTACTTGGTCGCTTCTTTCTAATCAATTTGGCTACGGGTTATCCATCAACTCTGCCGGCTACGTAGTACCCTTCATCTTCGTGCATACACTCGTTTAGTTCTTGAATAATATTGTCCGCCTCGGCTTTGGAAACTATCGGTTTCTCATAGTTTCCCTCCGAATCTCTCTTTAGCGTGGCCCTACGCTATTTTCGTTTTGATTCACTCTTCAAGCATTCTTGTAGCAAGTCACGTTCAAAGCGCTCTTCATTAAAATCAGGGCATGATGATCTAACAATCGATTTTGACATGTTGAAGAGTTCGGTTGTGTAGAAGCTGTCTCGGTAGGGAGGTGGCGCGTGGCGTCCTTGAGAGTGGTTGGTCGGTGCCGGTTTTTGATCCATGTAGAACGAGTCACACACAGTATGTGAGTCGTGATAGTGATGAGCGCAAGATGGGTCGTAGTAACCCCGCTCGTAGTAGCAATCTCGCTCCACAGAGGCGAGTTCATGTTTCAAAGACTGAAACAAAGAAAAACAAAAAGAAAAATTAAAAAGAAAAAGCTTGTATTAGAGTCGATTTACTAACCTCTAAAGTGTGGCAGAACGAGTAGCGATTGCCTCCCCGGCAACGGCACCAAAAACTTGATGCGAATCGGATTCGTCTCCGAAACTTCAGGTTTTAAATTTGGTGCGAATCGGATTCGTCTCCGAAACCTTAAAGCCTGCAAGTGCACAGATGTGCGTTGTAATACTTAAGGTATCGATCCACAGGGAGGGAATGCTAATCTGCGAGCCTTTAGACAATGTATAGTAAATAAACCTAAGATGAATATATGTTTATAGGGTTTTGTCGCGAACTCGAAACTAGGAATCTAAACTAGGAACCTAAACTATACTAAACTAGACTAAACTAAGCTAAGCGAGAAAATAAGAAAGCGAACGAGACTGAACTAAGCTAAACTAACCGAATAAATAAATCTAATCTAAGTGAACAGTAGCAAACAATAATTATTTCGAGATTGTAAATCAATTAACGTAGCGTTGGGCAATCGAGAATTTTCTAGGGTTTATGGCCGATTTTCACAAGGAAATTTCTAGGATTTCTAAAGTGACTTTTGTCGACTTTGGGTTCTTGAACTTGGAACACGTACGCTGCGTGTAGACTACTTCCGTAATCCTACACACCTACTCACTTCAGTACTCAGACGATAGCTTCCATCTCCGCCCACACAAGAAGTGAATGATACTCTCAAAGGTCGTTTACGCCCACAATTCCTCCGTAAGTATACTTCCGAAATCTTACGACGGATTTACTCGTCTACCCTAGGTCAAGCGATTAGATACAGCACTTACGTGGCTCTAAAGCGCCTAATAATAGTTGCTAAGAAGGTTAATCAAGCAAAGTATTAACAACAAGGATAGAACGAAGAACCCTAACAGTATCCTAGACTAAAAACTTAATAAGAATTGAACCATAAGCTCCCATTCAAACCCCTATATATACCCAACGAGAGAACTACTTGATATATCATGGTTTTTACCCTGTTTAAGTCATGATATAAGTCCGTTATATCGAGTCTTTATTCTATTGTGTAGTCTTTTAGAGTCTTTTACAGGTTTTAGCACTTTTGGAGCATTACTGGAGATATTGGAATTTTATGGAGCGTTCTGAAGCAAAACTGAAGTCTAGTGACTAAATGCCTTATCGAAGCGTCAAGCATCGATCGATACCCCCTGGTATCGATTGACCCCCATCGATGAGATCACGACCTGCGACTTTTAATGAAGTTTTAAGAATTGCAGAACTTGCCCATAAGACTTTAATATTTACAAGAAGACCCGAATTCGTGTTTAGACTATTAAATTAGGTTTTACGGCCACTTTGGCTGTGTGCTTTTCATTAAGTTTATTTTGAGGATTTCTGAGAGAGCTTATGAGAGGGGAGACAAGTCAGAACTATGTTCGTCTGGGAGAAGATTTCGAACCCCTGTTTTCACTCTACTCTTATTTATTCTATTGATGATTTATTCAGTTATGTTGATTGCTTCAATTTCTATGTCTGAGTAGATCTCTTGTTAGGTTCAGGGTTCTCAATAGGGTTTTCTCTGAATGCTAGATTGATTTGTTATTAGGATTCACTATCTGAATTAATTCTTCACCATAGGTTGTTTACAAAGCTAATTCTAGATTGATCACCTAGAACTTAGATCTTAGGATAATTGATTAGGCGCGAGAGTGCGATTAATTACCTGATAGAACCTAGGGTGAGCAAAATAACTATTCGCAAAGAGATTTGGTTTAGTTGTTTTGTGAACAGATCAAACTTGATATAAAAGCTGGTTTATACTTTAGGATTCGCAAAGAGATTTGGAATTCCTAGGATTTAGACTTAGATAGTTTTCGCAACGAGAGTTGGTTAACTATATCTTAGTGATTTGAGTTCAAGAACCTTGCTAAATCTGAATCATGTTAGTTAGTTTATATGCATTTAGTGATTCCCTGAGAAATACCCTGAACCTATCTTTCTCCAATTGATTTCACAACCGTTTTAACTTGCATTCTGTTTTCAATACCATTAATCACTTAGCGTAATTTTCACATCTATAATCTATTGTGTGTCTCTGTGAGTCCTTGTGTTCGACCCCTAGCTATACTATAACTACTGCTTTAGTATCTAAATAGGGTATTAATTTGAGCATATCAAATTTGGCGCCGTTGCCGGGGACTCAATTCGCCATTAGATTACGTTTGTGAATTTCGACTAAGTTCGTCGGTATCGATCGATACTCACTAGTATCGGTCGATACTCGTCGTCCTCTTTTGTTGATATCGATCGACACCACTCGGTATTGGTCGATACTTAACGTGTTACCAAGCTACTTACGTTCTTGACTTCTGTTTTCAGGTGTATGCCATATCATAAGACAAGAAGGAACAAGAACACTCAGCTAGTTGAACTGTCATTGGAACAACTAGCACTTGTAGAACTCACAAACAGAAAGGCAAATAAACCAGCAGAGATGAACAACAATCAAGTAGAGTTGGTTCGAGATGAGGTTGGTGCCTACAGGGACCTAAAGGGTCGCTTGTGCAATGAGAGAGGACAACGTCTGGATGGAGAGGGGAACATCATTCCGCCTGCTCCTGTTGTCGCTGGGAAGGCCGCTGGGAAGGCCGCTGGGAACGCGAACCCAGTGAATGCTGAGAGCGCTGTGGTTAACCGTGGTAGGACGATTGGTGAGTGCAACAGACCTGACCATTTTTACGCAAATCGCTCTGCGATCCGTCCTCCTGCTTTTCCAAGGAATGACTTTGAGCTGAAACCTGCATACTAAACTCTTGTGGGACAGCACCCTTTTCATGGTCTTTCCAGCGAGCATCCCATGGATCATGTTGAGAGGTTCGAGGACTTGGTCACTAGCATCAAGAGCAATGGAGTGTCTTATGACTACCTCTTCTGCAAGCTTTTCCCATACTCTCTTGGTGGGGAAGCAACCTACTGGCTGAAGCAGTTACCTCCTGGATCGTTGACTAACTGGGAGGAAACTAAGACTGCTTTCCTGACCAATTTCTATGATGACGCAAGATCCGAGGATTTTAGGAACAAGATCTCGCAATTTTCTCAAGGACCTACTGAGGCGTTCAAGTCTGCTTGGACGAGGTTCAAATCGTATCAGAGAGACTGTCCACATCATGGATACTCTGATGTTCAGCTGATGGGGTTCTTTTTTAGAGGACTTGATTGGAGGTACCAAATGACTTTGGATGCTTCAAGCAATGGAAACTTCAACACCAGGTATCCTTATGAAGCCTATGTCCTGATTGAGAACTTGGCGTCTAGCAATAGCACCAAGAATGCTGATTTTGAGTGGAATAAGCTAGCTGGTAACGTAGATGGTTCACAGATCGCTGACTTTCAAGCTAAGTTGGATTCTATGCACAGTCTTCTGATGGGCAAGACACCCAAGGCTGTTCATTTTGCTGAATAAGTTGAGGTATTTAACAAGGATGATGTAGAGGATGTTAACTACATTGGTGATTCTGATTTTCAGGGTCAGAGAAATCAATTCAACAACAACCGAAACTTCAACAACAACTATCATCGAGGAGGTTCGAATCAGTTTGGTCAGAAACCATCTCAGAACAGTGGGTACACCAGGAACTATGGTAATTCATCTTATCAACCAGTACCTGCTAAGCTTTCAGACAGCAAGATCGAGGCTATGTTTGAACAGCTGGTTCAAGGACAACAAAAGCTCACAGTGAATCTCAATGGGAAGATAGATGTTGTGTACAAGGATCTGAGTGGAAGGATCGACGCCCTCGATACTCATCAGAAGATGCTGGAAACGCAAGTGGCTCAAATTGCAGCTGCTGTGAACGGAAAGGCGACTCAAGCACAGAAAGAATACGTCAATGCAATGACCTTGAGAAGTGCAGAGAGTTTCGAAAACCCTCTCGAAGGCGATTTCAAAGCTGATTCGTCAGTATCGATCGACACCATCCTGGTATCGATCGACACCACTGCTGAAGAACCGATACATGAACCTTGTGTCGATCGATACCATCCTGGTATCGATCGACACCCATCGCAAGCCGCACCAGAGACTGTAAAGAAACCAGAGGTGATCAAGGAACGTGTCTACAAGCCTAAGATACCGTATCTGAGAATACCCAGACATCTCAGGGACCCAATTTCTCCAAAGCAGCTGCTTGGCTTTGAGAAGATAGTGCGAAGGATCACTCTTTCACTGACTTTTGAAGAAGCTCTAGAGTACATGCCTCTGCTAAGCCACTTCCGAGATTGCAGAGAAACTGAGAAAGAGATTAAGGCACTTTTTGCCAAGGTCAGAAGTACACCACCTCCGATGAAGAAGTTGACTAAGAGGGAGGACCCATGAATATTCTCTGTTCCATGCTCTATCTCTGGAGTTTAATTCAAGGAATCTCTAGTTGACTCAGGGGCTAGCGTCAATGTCATGTCGAAAGCGATTGCAGAGAGATTGGGAGCTGAAATTCGTTCTCCCGAGACGTCTATCACATTCGCGAACTGCTCCACCTCACTTCCATACGGTACAATCCCTAATTTGATGGTCACGATAGGGGACTCTCTGGTTCCTACTGATTTTCAGGTTATGGAGATGAGTGAAAGGTCCACCACGCAGTTGATTCTTGGAAGACCATTCATGGCTACAGTTGGAGCTGTCATGGACACGCCCAGCAAGAGAACCTCGTTCTCCTACATCGACAAGAAAGTTTTCTACGATGCCATTCTTACTAGAGGAACTCCCACACGTGTCTCTTGCATCGAGTTTTTCACAGGAGTGTCGTTGGTAGCTGAAAAATGGGGAGCATTTTCTAATGAGCCTAACGCCATAGGCATACTAGATCACCCTCCTATCGTCACTAAGGATGTCATAAAAACGACTAAGGCACATAAGAAGGTGAAGAACAAGAGAGTCGAGAATGCTCCACGAGTGACCCTAATCCCTCTAAAGTGCGACGGAGATTCGATCGAGTATAAGGTGAAATGCAAAGGGACCTCGAGGCCATTTTCTAAGGCTAGAATTCTCCTTACTCCGGAGCTGAAGGAGAAAGGACAAGAATTTGTGGAGAACATGCTGTGCAAAACTCTGAGTTTGGAAGTGTCTAGTTGTGGGACTTGCATGGGAGTGAGTTCCCTACTTCCTTCCGACTGATCGTCCGTACAGTCAAGCTCGTGACGTTAAACAAGCGCTGAGTGGGATGCAAACCACTGGTAAGTCTGTACATACGTATTTATTTTCATTTTGTTTTTGATTTTTGGTTTTGTATCTTGTGTTAAACGTGAAACAGATTTAACGAGAAATATCGATCGACACCAGTTAGTGTCGTAACAAGGGATCATCATTTTTACAAGTGTTGATCGATACCTCTGGGTATCGATCGATGCTCTGCGGCCATGTAAGTTTCCTTAAAACCCTACGGGTTTTCCTTTGCTCCCACAGCCCATCGCTCGATACCAAAAACCGACACTATTCTCTCAAATTCACAAATCTTCGTTTTTCAACGGATTTGAGTGATTTTTGTGCCTATTCTGCTTGGATTTTCATCCTCCATCTCATTCTCTCGTTCATTTTCACGATCTACAAGGTATGAATCACGAATTCTCATCTTTTCAATCCGTGACCTAAGGTTTGATTTTCGACTTTTAGGCTACTAGAACTTGTTTTGATGGACGATTACCACTTGATTAGTGTGTTCTAGGCCTAGTTGAATCTCGCATTGCACCTAATTTCCCTTGAATTTCACTTTTTGAGTTCTCGGATTCGTGATCTCCGACCGATGCTCGATACCTGTGTGAGTATCGATCGATACTAATTGGTGTCGGTCGATGCTCACTGTTTTACTTGGCCGAGATTTCTGTTTTTGGGAGAGATGTTGGATTTACGCCATGTTTCGTGTTTGATAATGATGCAGATGTCTACGGTAAAGAGGACACGGACGACCCAATGGAGCCAGCTGCATTTCAGAGGCTGGTGATAGCGAGCATGAAGAGCATCTGGGCTGCTATTCGCTGCCGTTGCACGACTGACACGGATGCTGATGAGTCCTCCTTCTATCTGATTTTCACGTTTGTTTTCTTTTTCTTTTTCTTTTTCTTCTTTTTATTTTTCGTTTCTGTTAAACTTATGTCAGCTTTGTTTTTGCATTTGAACCCATGGATTTATGTTTGATTATCTTGTTACTTTTAACCTGTTTTTGAGTGTTCCTAACAGTGCTAACTTTTAACACACTGGATCACTTTCCCTGTGTTAAGCAACTCGATACCATTGATTTGAAATCAATGTATCGACATACGACTGGTGTCGATCGATACCGGTTTGTTTCGATCGACATGCATCACCTTCGCAGGCAAGATTGGCGATTCTTCATAATCCATTTGTTCCATTTGTTTTGTTTTACCAACCTTAGGCTAGATAACACTGGGGACAGTGTTTTTTAAGTCTGGGGGAGGTAGTCACTGACATTGTTTTTGTTTTTCTTAGAGTCAGTCCATTTTTGAGTCATTCGTTGTTTTATTGAGTCCAAATTTTGTTGGAGATTGTGATCTTTTTCTTGAATCCATTGAGCTGACCTTGCTTCTAAGTGACCATTGTTACAGAATAAGTTCTAGATCGACTAATGTAAAATCCAAAGACTGACCAGTTAACTAGAAGACACTCATGTTTCCAGCAAAGTTCCTTAAAGCCTGAGCCAAATTTTTGCACTTCATCGATGTGGTTAGTATTCAAAGAACTTGATTCCTCATTCGTATCTGACAAAGGAACCCATGTGTTTGAAGTAATGATATTTCTCTCCCTGTTATAAGTTAATAAATAAGATGCATTAAAAGATGAAATGATTTTCTTCTGAGTAGAGGGTTAGGAAAATTTCATGCGATCCCATTATTCTACTTCAGAGGAAATGATCACACAAAGGTGGAAGCGAAGTTAGGAAAATTTCCTATGATACCATTATTCGCCTACACCTTTGATTACTTTTGAGGGAAGAACCGGGGATTCGGTGGCAAACACCATCAATACTCGCGTCTCGAACCTTAATTTGTACATGCAAGAGATATAATAAGAAATAAGTCTGGAGGAGAGAAATAATACTAAAAAGTGTGAAAAAGGGTGGTTCCTTGTCATGATATTGTATGGGAAAGAATCTAGAAGGTTCTTGATATTAATTCACAGCGATGAAACTAGCGAGGATGGCTTGATTAAACGATGCTGTGAGATAATGTGTGTAGTCTGGGAAGCTGCAAATGTCTACGGAGAATTACATGGTGGTTAGATCAAAAAGCTGGTTAGGTAACATTTGGGTGCTTGGGAAATTGGTCATTTTAATGTTTCATAAACAGGTGAGTCTCTACGTTTTCAAACCTCTTTCTCTGGTTTAGTCTTCTATTTGCTTGAGGGCAAGCAAAGGCTAAGTCTGGGAGAGTTGATATATCATGGTTTTTACCCTGTTTAAGCCATGATATAAGTCTGTTTTATCGAGTCTTTATTCTATTTTGTAGTCTTTTAGAGTCTTTTACAGGTTTTAGCACTTTTGGAGCATTATTGGAGATATTGGAATTTTATGGAGCGTTCTGAAGCAAAACTGAAGTCTGGTGACTAAATGCCTGATCGAAGCGTCAAGCATCGATCGATACCCCCTGGTATCGGTCGACACCCATCGATGAGATCACGACCCGCGACTTTTAATGAAGTTTGAAGAATCACAGAACTTGCCCAGAAGACTTTAATATTTACAAGAAGACCCCAATTCGTGTTTAAACTATTAAATTAGGTTTTACAGCCACTTTGGCTGTGTGCTTTTCATTAAGTTTATTTTGAGGATTTCTGAGAGAGATTTTGAGAGGGGAGAAAAGTCAGAACTTTGTTCATCTGGGAAAAGATTTCGAACCCCTGTTTTCACTCTACTCTTATTTATTCTATTGATGATTAATTCAGTTATTTTGATTGCTTCAATTTTCATGTCTGAGTATATCTCTTGTTATGTTCAGGGTTCTCAATACGGTTTTCTCTGAATGCTAGATTGATTTGTTATTAGGATTCACTATCTGAATTAATTCTTCACCATAGGTTGTTTCCAAAGCTAATTCTAGATTGATCACCTAGAACTTAGATCTTAGGATAATTGATTAGGCGCGAGAGTGTGATTAATTACCTGATAGAACCTAGGGTGAGCAAAATAACTATTCGCAAAGAGATTTGGTTTAGTTGTTTTGTGAACAGATCAAACTTGATATAAAAGTTGGTTAAGACTTTAGGATTCACAAAGAGATTTGGAATTCCTAGGATTTAGACTTAGATAGTTTTTGCAACGAGAGTTGGTTAACTATATCTTAGTGATTTGAGTTCAAGAACCGTGCTAAATCTTAATCATGTTAGTTAGTTTATCTGCATTTAGTGATTCCCTGAGAAATATCCTGAACCTATCTTTCTCCAATTGATTTCACAACCATTTTAACTTGCATTCTGTTTTCAATACCATTAATCACTTAGCGTAATTTTCACATCTATAATCTATTATGTGTCTCTGTGAGTCCTTGTGTTCGACCCCTAGCTATACTATAACTTTTACTTTAGTATCTAAATAGGGTATTAGTTTAAGCATATCACTACTCAACCACGACCATGCAAGACAAAATTAAGCTTCTGAATTGCACAATCAATAGATAAAAATCTAACAAAAAGGTTCAAGGGAAATCCCTATCTCCCTAAACAAAGAACAAAGAACAAGAGCTAAAGTTTGGTGCAAAACAAGTCTAAAAGTGTAACAAGAGGGGGGGGGGGGGGGGGGGGGGGGCTATAAAATTATGTCTTAGAACACGTATTTAAAGGTCTTCAACTCTTTATTTCGGGGTTTAGTTGAAGAGTAAACGAAGGGGATTGAAGATGGGCTTTGAAATAGATGGTCTTCCATTACCCGAAGAATGAGCTTAAACGGTTATGGGAGACCATTGCTTATGGAGACTACCGTCCGAGTACTAACAAAACCACCCACATCCGCAACCCGGCGATTCAATATATCCACAAAGTGCTTGCCCACATGCTCTTCGCGAAGATAGAAACCGGGACGGTCACACTCGACGAACTAGAATTGATGGCTCTTGGTTTGAAGCCTCTTTTACCGGTTTTCTCCAACGGGGTAGTGTTCCAAGGAAATGAGAGGACCCCGAACCTTGCAACTCTCTTAGTGCGGCGTTTCTTTTGCTACTAAGTGTGGGCGTATGAGACTACGAACAAGAAGTCCGCAATGAGCATCGGTTGGCTTGTGACTGCCCTCCCAAAAGCCAAAGGGGTTAAGTTGTCAAATGCATGGACGGAATGGGATTTGATGGATGAAGCATACCTCATACGGACGAGGTTCCTCAAGGGAAGAATAGGAAGCATGCTCGCATACAACGTCACACTCGGAAAGAAAGACATAGCTCAAGTTTTGCTACACGATGCGGATCACACTTGTCTCCAAAACCGCCACAACATCTCCTTCTATCCCGCCAAGGAATTTCTCTACTACCCACCCATTGGTTTAGTTCACAAAGAAAGGCGCAGAAAGAGTAGGACCGAGGGGACTAGCATGACCGACGAGTCCCCTAGTTCCGAAGACGAAGCCGATAGCCCACCACTTCCTATGCCTACTTACGGGAGTGATAGATACCATTTCGAGCCGTTCGATGGAGCGATGGAAGATGCTGCTACTAGGCACGCACACCACCAAATGAGGCTCCTCCAACGGCGGTGCAAGTGGCAAGACCGAACAATGAGAAAGATGGTGCGGACAATCAAGAGCTTGAAGAAGACGGTAAATGAGCTTAAGGCCATGGGTTCTTGTGAAGCGGCAAGCGACGTGCGAGGCGAGCCAAGAGACATGGGACGTCGTGATATGGGCGAAAGCTAGCGTGGTGGAGACATGGCGGTTCACGAGTGGACAAGACGATCCTCGGTTCGTGAAGAGAAGGCATAAAAACGCAAGGCGATGCGTTCTCCCTCGTCATGCTCTAGCAACCCTTTGTACTCAATGGGGTCTTCCTCCCCATATCAAGACTACTAGGTACCAAAAAAATAAAATTATAAATTAAAAATTTAAATTTATCCTAAAAATCAAAATAAATATAAATAGAAAAAACATTCTTTATTTTTTCCATTTATATTAAAGAAATTAATCATAAAAGAAAAAAATTCTAATTTCTCACCTCTATATAAACCACAATTTGGTAGTATGTCAATTACACACCAAAATATTAAAAGTCCAATAGTCGTATCCAAATCTATTTACTGCTTCTTTTCAGCAAATATTTCTTTCAAGGTATATATTTATTTCATAGTAAACTTTGTTTATAAATTTATGTATTATATATTTTCACGGGTGATCTAATTTTGTTTTCTATTTTTTCGTCTTTAATTTGTTTTTCACGGATTATAAAATATAAAATTACAAACCCGCATATATGCGGGGTACTTATCTAGTAAAATTATAAAAATAAAAGAAAAGTATTGAAAAGATGAACGATAGAGACAATGAATCTTGAAACTAGATCTCAGAGTTACATCTTAAAACTTAATGTAATAATGAGAGTAAAGGAATTATAAAGAAAATCCAAATCTCAGAGTTCCATCTTAAACATCATATTAAAAAAAAAAAAAATTAAGAAAGAGATGGAAAGTGTTTCAAACTATATTGATCCAAACACAGAGACTAAAGAGTATAATACTCTATGTAAGCGGCGATGTCGATGCCAGGGGACCGGGGAGAATCAAAACCCCAATGAGCACAACCACAACCACAACCGCAAGCCCATGGATTATCATCTTCATGATCATGACCATCATCATCATTATTATCATCATTTTTTTTTGTTTTTAAAGAAAGTAAAATTATATTCAAACTCAAAAAAAAACCTTGTTACATCCAATGTGTGTCAGTGTTTCGAGGTTTTGGAATAGAGGTTACAGCAGCAACTTGATTTGCATCTTACGTTCTGGACCCGAACCAGATTTGGAGTGACCCCTCAAAGCTTATATCTCCCAAATCTCTAATAGACTGAATCCGGCAACGGATAGGTGGTCCTGGCCACGACGACGTGAGTTCCTTTCTCTCCAAATACAGTGAATCGTTGCCTGGAATGTGTATCTCGTTAGAAATAGTTGAAGTCGATCCTGACCTGAAGCGATAAGGAGGTGAATGAGTGAGTTCCAATCCTTCGTGAATCTATGCTTTAGCAAGCCCTTCATTAGCTTGGACCATACTTCGCCCGAGAAGCTGCAAGTAAAAAACAAATGATCTCGAGTTTCCATTTGGGTGTTGCAGAGAACACATGTAGGGTTGGCTCCCACATTCCAGCTTATCATACAATCTCCCATGGCTAATCGATTATGGATTGCAAGCCAAACACACATCGAGTATTTTGTTGTAGAGTGTTTGAACCAAATACACTTGTGCCAATCGATCTTGGGATAGGCTGATCTTGTAAGAATCCAAGTTTGCTTTGAGTGAAAACAGGTTTGAAGTTCCCTTCTTTGCTCTTCCAGAGTGAAATGTCCTCTGTTTCAGGATGAGTTAGAGCGTGGACTTGTTTTGTAGCCAAAACAGATTCTATTTCATTCAACGTATCATTACGATGTCTTCGTCTTTTGCGATGAAGCAACGACACAACTGAGACCCCGATAGAGATCCCCAAGTCAATGATTCCTCGAGGCCACGTCAAGTCAATTAGATCTCCCAAATCAGACCAGTTGTCATACCAGAAGTTCGACTTTCTCCCGTTACCCATATCGATCCGGTGAAAACTTTTTGCGATGTCTCAAAATTTAATAACTTTTCCTCCACATCCAAGAGCCTGCCGTGGTGTTTTCTTTAATCGACCATAGAGTGCCATGCCTTATTAGATAGGTTTGGATCCATTTGACCCATAGAGATGGGTGAGTAGAGACGATTCGCCATATCAATTTGAGACAACATACATTATTGATCTCTTTTAATGGACTATGTCATAAACCTCCTTCTTCTTTTGGTTTACAGACATCCTCCCAAGCCATCTTAGCTTTGTGAGAGTTCAAATCCGATCCCGACCAGAGGAAGGCGGAGCAGAACCTGTCAATATCCCGAATGCATTCTCTTGGCACTCTAAAAGCCGCTAACCAGAAGTTGGAGAGAATGTACATTACCGAGTGTATAAGCTGGAGGCGCCGTGCGATCGATAGAAATCTTGTCTTCCAAGAGCTAATTCTTCCCCTGATTTTTTTCCAGCAAAGGCAAATAGTCGTTCTTTGTCATCTGTTTCGATAGAAGAGGCAAACTCAGGTAGCGAACTGGTAGTTGGTCTGATTCGAAGTGGAAATGTTGATGGATCTGTGTTCTAGCATTCTCAGCAACACCTGCCAGATATATCGTTGATTTTTCCATACTTATTTTTAGGTCCGATATTCTTGCGAATTCTTCAAAAACTTTCACAATTTCCTGAACAGATCGAACCGTGCCGTCAGATAGCACCATTATGTCATCGGCAAAACTCAAATGTGTGAGACCCAGGTTCTTGCATTTTGGATGAAAACCAAAGAGACGATCATTTGCAGCCTTATCTAGCATCTTGGATGGAACATTCATGCTAATAACAAATAAGTATGGAGATAAAGAGCAACCTTGGCGCAGCCCTCGGTTGCTACGGAAAAAACCCACAAGTCCTCCATTAACTTGGATCGAGAAGGAGGCCGTTGTTATGCATAGAGAGATCCAGTGGATAAATGTGTCCAGGAAGTTCATAGCCTTAAGTGTGTTAAGCAAAAAACACCATTGTACCGAGTCGAAAGCCTTTGAGATGTCGATATTAATTGCACAACGGGAAGAGATGGAATCCTTGTGATAGTCCTTAACCAATTATGTTGCTAGAAGGAGATTCTCAATGAGTAACCGATCCTTGACGAAAGCTGATTGATTTAACGTTATAAGATTTGGTAGGATTCCCTTCATCCTATTCGCCATGAGTTTCGATATAACTTTATAGATGACATTGCAGCATGATATGGGACGGTAGTCTTTCATTTCCATTGCCAAGGTTTTTTTTTGAATCAAAGCCAGAATTGTCGAGTTGACTCCCTTAGGCAAAAACCCCTTCTCAAAAAAGGATTTAATTGCTATGATGAACTCGGTTCCAATCACATACCACACAGCCTTGTAAAACTCCACATTATACCCATCTTGTCCTGGAGATTTGTCTTTTGGCATAGAGAAAAGAACACCATTAATCTTTGCTTCTGTTACCTCCTTTATCAGCAAATCCCTATCAAGCTCCGTACAACAAAATGGCACTATCCCCTCGAGCTCTTCTTTCGATATCCCTTCAAAGTCTAAAGGGGTATGTTGGAGGAAATCTCTGAAGAAACTCTCGTCCTCCTCTTTAATTTCATCTTCACTCGATACCACGACACCATCTCGGCGTTGAATTTTTCTTATGGTGTTGGTTGCTTCATGAGAAACCACTGCTTTATGGAAAGTTTTATTGTTTCGATCTCCAACTTTTAACCAATGGACCTTAGATTTTTGCTTCAGAAAAGTTTCCTCTAGCCTCGAAACAAAATCCCACCGGCGGTAAGCGACTATTTCCTCCTCCATCCGCTGCGGAGAGTGGTTATGAGAGTTCGCCTCTTGTTTGTCACACAGGTCTTTGAATGCCTCCTTTGTCTTCTTCTCCAAATTTCCCAGCCTGTTTTTGGTGAGGGATCGAATCAATGGTTTTAAAGCGTTGAGCTTCTTAGTGAACCAAAACATAGACGAGGTAGATAGGTAGATAGGTTGTGTTTCGCTCCAAAACTTCTCCATCATTGGTTGAAATTCCTCCATCTCTGCCACTGCATTCACGAATTTAAAAAGTTTTTTTCCTTGAACTTCTCCTGTGTCTAAGTGAATCCGACAACGTAAGTGATCCGAACACCCTCCTGCTTAAAATACACTATACGATTGAGGGAACGCTTGACTCCATTCCACGTTCATGAGTACTTTGTCCAGTTTTTTCCAAATCAACCCGTCGTCTCGTTTATTGCACCATGTAAAGACTGGTCCGTGGGACGACAAATCCTCGAGAGAGCAGCTTTGTACGAGATCCTGAAAATCTCTCATTCCTAAAGGAAGAGATGGTGAATGTTCAAACGCCGAATGCTCGTGAACCGCAAGAATCTCGTTTTAATCACCAAAGCAAATCCATGGTTTGCTTCCAATAATGGGAGAGTTTTGATGGTCTCGAATATCGCTCCAAAGTTCCTTACGCTCATCCATGAAATTTGAGGCATAAATGAAAGAACAGAAGAATTATTCGTCGATGTCCTCTAACTTCACAGAGCATGTAATCATATGTCCTCTTTTGAAGAAAATAAAGAGTCGCACACGAGGACTCCACATCACCCAAATATGTCCCAGACGATTAAATTCATAGTTGGTTATCAACGACCAATCCCTAGAAATTGATTGTGCAATTCTCATTGCTTTATTTTCCTTGACTCTTGTCTCCAAAAGTGCACCGAACTGAAATCCCTTGCTCTGGATCTAGCTCCGGATGATGGAATGTTTTGATGATTTATTTAAGCCTCGAACATTCCAAAAGAACCCGAACATAAACTTAATTTTTTTTCTTTGGCGCCCTTTTACTCGAAACACTAGGTTTTGAATCCCTAGTATTTGAAGTAGTTGAATCGGCCAAAGATTTTGAAGATGTTTTCGATGCACGAGGCAGAGGGGGACGAATAGTCACACCGTCACACTTCAACGTCGAATTCTGCTTTGGGTACTGGTCGTGGGCTAGAGACTCATATCCGAGCCCGATACCCTCTGTTTCCATAGTATCTCTTGCTGTGCCAGCAAGGTCCTGAACTGTTTCAACGGTGACATCCGCTGTTAATTCTTCAAATGCCACTTTTGAAATCATTTGCTCCGAAACCAGAATCGAAAAACGAGAGGGAGAAACTAAAAATTGACCATTTACTCCTCCTTGATGCATTGGGTTTCTGCCTCTTTTTGATGGAGAGACCGAACACAACTCTCCTTCCTCTTTTTCAGCGACTTCTTCACCGGGATGATCCTTTTGGATCAGATTCTCCATCACTTCTTCTTGGGCTTCTTTGGTCTTTGCCGAGTTCATCCGAATCTCTGCCTCATGAACAGAGGAAATTACTGTAACCGCTACAGGGACATGGTCTGCTACCACTGCATCTTCACTTTTCTCTACTAAGACCGGCTCCTCGGCCTGTGGCTTTCGTTTCACAATTGTCTTACCCGGCTTTAGAAGGCATGCTTCGGATAAATGCCCTCATTTCAACAGAAAGTACATCTTGGAGGAAGCCAATGGTATTTGAATTCGACGATTGAATCTACACCCTTTTCTGATGTAAACCGATAGTGTTTTGGCAGGTCCTTTGATAGATTTGCCTCCACAAAAACTTTTGCTTCGTCGAAACTTTTGCATAATTCCGTGTCAGGATGGAGTCTTTTTGGCTCACCTACCGCGCTAGCCAGGAATCCTAGGCCTTTCCAGTGGTACATCTTGTGTGGAACATTCTTAAGAGTAATCCACATCGAAATCGATGTGATCTCCGGTTGTGCTTCTTCTACAACTGGGGACCATTTCAAGACGATCATTGGAACATCTGCGATATTCCACATTCCTCTTCGGAGCACCCGATTACGGACAGTTGATTCCCAAATTCTGAACTTCATCGTGGTTGGATTGACCACAAATACATCTACTCTTAAGTTCTTGTCCCCAAGAGTCCAGATTTTGTTGACTATCACATGAACTTTTGCAATATGAGGTGAGGTCGAGAGAAACTTTCCTATGAGAATATCCTCCCACAGAGGAACACTGCCCTCAATAATATCATCAGGAATCGCCACCGTCGGAGCTCCATCGATATCATTATTATCATCATTATCATTATTATTATCATCATGTTCATCACCATTAGCATTGCTGGTTTGAGAAAACATTGCATCTCTTGCAAGTTTATAAGCAAACTTAATATCGTTACGGGCAAACAGAGTAGCTTGGCTAGAAGCAAAAAAAATTATAAGGCGTCCGACTTCTTCCATAAGTTGGATAATTCCTTTCTTCTTAGGGTTACATCTACCAGTTATCTGCATTGAAAAAACATATTCAATGTCGTTAAATCAAGACATGAGAAAACATCACTATCAAAGTCATCATCGTTTCAACATGGACAGAAGTCACAGAACAATACATGTTTAGCTTCCGTTTGAGATTCCACATTAATAAAATTAATTTTGAGAAAGCATATATTAAAAAAACATGTATATTCAAACATGCCAAATCATTAAAAAAGTGCATATTTTTATTTTATTTTTGGTCAACCTTTTTTAAAAAGTGCATATAAACTAACAAGAACACTTACCATTTGGTAAATCTCACAGTCTTTACAATAAATCAGGACGTTCCTGATCCCCTTCTCGAGTGATACACTTAACCCACGAACCAGAGCCCTAATCTCAACTTCTTTGCGGTCAGTACCGGCATCCCTCGCCGGTTCCTTCAACTCAAACAAAAACTTATCAGTCTTATCGCAAATCGTGACCCCGTATCCAGCCATCGCCGTCATCTTCCCGTCCGCCGCAATCTAGTCATCACTCACCAAACCCTTGAAGTACAGTATGTAGACGGCATTGTCCACAAATTTTTCCGCCACGGATTTGGTTTCGACGACGACCATAGAACAACCATCGCCTTCAAGCTTTGGGAAATCTCCGGTTCGAGGTTTCTTCGAAATCATGCATGCTACTTCATCTCTTTCCATGACTGTTTATAGGAAGAAGAGACTATTGTAGCTTGCTTGAGAAGATGTCATCAAAAATAAGTTTACATAAGAATCTTAATTTATTATGTTGCAAGTTGCAACCCTTAATTTATTCTGGAAACATCTTTTACTACTCACCATAATATGGTTTGGGTATGTAATTTGGGTTTTGGAGAGTTTATGGTCAACGAAGATGATAGTCGACAAAGTTGGGATTTTGGTTCAATTTTTTTTGGTGATTTTACTCTGCTAGATATGGCATTTCTATGGAAACAACTACCATGGAAACCGCCATGGAGGGGACAAGGGTTTGGAGCAGAAAATGCAACATATTTTTTGTATGAGGATATTCGTATAGTCGTTGAAAATTGGCAGTCTCAAATCTTATTTTTATTGAAAGAATCAGTAAATTTTCGGTTCTTTTTTGAAGAACAATTTTAGTTTTTAATTGGGAATGGGTCAATGTAATACAACAAGGGAAATGATGGATAATACTCAAAGATGAAGATCGCATCATATCGAATGTGAATATGAGGACGGGAAGAGTGAATACTCTCTTAGCAAGTAAAACTTTTCGAAGAAAAGAGTCGTCAAAATTCATTTTCGTTGTTTTATCGCCTTGTATTTTTACTATTTTATGTATTTCTTATGTAACTTGAATTTTATGTAAATAAAGATAGATGTTTTTAAGAAAATACTTTTCATATTCTCATCAATAATTTTAAAACACCATTATATTATTTTCTATTTTAATTATTTTTTCTTATTGATAATGCCATAATATGTAATAATTTACAAAATAAATTTCATTTTAAATAATAATATAGAGATACATTGAAATATGATATCCACATTGTCCTTTGTCGGTTTCATGATGGTTAACCTTTGCTCTCATTTTGCTTTAACCTTTCTCTATATCGCACTAGATTGAGATATGAGTGACCCCTAAACCCAAGGCTTCGGTTAGTCCTCGCTTTAATGCCTTATTTGTCGACGCCCATTTGAACATGATCATATTTGGGCGCGGTCATATATATGTATGTTATCCGTGTGGACGGACCAATTCATAGCTCATAAAAAATGTCCGGATGGACGGCCCATATGGACGTAGTCGGGACTAATTGACAGCCCCAGCCATGAATTGGTCCTTTCATCTAAATAGAAGAGTATCCTCTTGGTCGCAAATTGCAACCCCAAAACCTCCGTCTTTTTCTCGTTTACCAAACCCTTGCTGTACGAGTTAGAATTGATGTCGCCCGGAGGGGGTTTTGATCGAGGGGATTTTGGGCCATCTGCTCGTAGTATGTTACATCAAGTTGAATGACAACCTAGCGGATCCGTTGACTAAAGGTTTGTCTCGATATCAAGTTGTGAAATCATCAAGAGGAATAGGATTAAACCTCTGACTTAAGAGGAGGTTTGGCGGTAACCCCACCTACGGAGATCCCAATATGTAGGTTCAAAGGGAAAACTAAGTCAAACTGAATCTGCTAAGAGAATTGTGAGACTTTTGTCTCTTCCCAGCTCCTAGGATGATGTACAGTGCTTCATGTATGTGTAGAGGATAAGCGGTTGCTTTTAATGATTTGAGTCCATAGCTTTAAGATATTAGTGGAGTATTACATGATACTCCTTAAAACAAAGATAATGGCAAATCACCATGTTAGTATGGAATGGGGCCGTTTCTAGGAGAATGAAAGTCATGCTATATTCTCCAAGTTCACCAAAATGAACACAATAGAGAACCTAGTTCTGTGAGAAAATGAAGATGTGTTATAGCTATTGTCTCGGTTTACATTAAAGTACGAGAGGTTCAAGACATCATGTTCACTTCCTGGTCGAGTAAATCTGATAGCTACTTAACAGTGATTGGTTCAAGGCTGAAAAATACTACCAACTCATATACAATGGATTTTTCGCTTGTACTCTCAAAAGTCATTCTGTCGAGTCTTGTCGAGTTGTCATGTGTTTAGAGTCATTTCTATTCATGTGGGGATTGTCGGAACTCGTTTTTGACGAAGTGGTTTTGATAACTTTTCCGGTGGGTTTTCCGACGGAGACGTCTGTCGGAATGTCGACTAGACTTTAGACACGATGAAATCGTCGCTGTGAGCATTATAACGTAGTGTATCCACTTGTCAAAATCAGAGTTGATTTGAAAGAACACTACAACAACCACGATCATGAGGAAAGAACACTACAACAATCATACACACTTTACTTTAGTTGACAGGTTTTAGGAAAAGTTTCTCAAAAAAAATATTCAAAAAACTAATTTAAAAATATGCACGATCATAGAGCAATTCAGTCATCAATCAATAGTTATTTATTTTTGGAAACTAATTATTTTTCTTTTGTTTTTCGTTAACAGGTGTTAGGAAAATTGTTTATAACATTTTTATAAAATCTAACCTTACCGTTTACTGTTCTTCCCGTATTCTGCAAGCAATATTCTCACGCGGAGCCGCCCCTGCTCTATATTACTACGACTCATAAAACATTAGTCTTCAGAAAAAACAGAAAAAACTCTTAATGTATGCACAACATATACATGGAGGAAGAAGATGTTGGAACTCGTTTTTGACGAAGTGGGTTGACCACTTTTTTAGTGGGTTTTCAGTCGGAAACATCTGTCAGAATGACCGTATTTTAGGCACGATGAAATCGTCGCTGTCAGATCGAAGACGAAGACATACAAAGTAAATAACATATATGATTTTTTTTTTAGCATGTAAGTCTGTTCTGCAAAAAAAAAAGGCAATGTGTAATTGCTCTTATTCGGTTATAACGTTCTTCTTAAACAATGTATTAGTAATATTTTTATGTTTCATAGATAACAATGTAATATCCAATATATTTTTTGGGTACAAAAAATACCATATCATTAAGATTGCGGTATGAGACTATCGTTTTATAAGAGAGTCAATCAGGTACCGTCGAACTTATGTGGGAAAAGATGAAACCTCGTGTTACTGCCTTATTAGCAAGATAATCCACACGAACATTAGTACAACAATAAAAAAATGTCTTGAGAAATTTGAAATCTTCAAGTTTCGATGCCAAAGTAGGCCATTCCATAAGTGAACTTGCCTTTTACAAACTAAAACGAACTTCAGCTAATGGCAAGAAAAAAAAACACAAAAGTCATGGTGCACTAAACCCAACAAATAAAAGCCCAGCCCAAACCATATTATTGTTTTATAAAATAGGTAATTGCAGCAAATGTTATGAAATAAGGGTCGACGATCTATTTCTTTACGAGAACTTTCATATAATAACAGATTTACACAAAGTTTAACCTTAGTTCTCTTTCCCCATGATTTAAAAGTTCGAAATCTATTTCCCCACAAAATGAAAGTTCGAAATTTATTTACCCACGAATGTCAGTTTTATTGGTTTGATGTCGATTTTAGCGGTTTGCAACCTAAGCCTAAAACCAAACCAATTAAACTCGAAACGAAACCAAATTTAAAATCCGACCTGACCCGTAACTCCTCCTCTGGTGAAGAAGAAATCATTTAACTTCCCTCTCTCTCTCACACACACACTGAAGGCAAAAAATAATCTGCAATTTCTTAAGGTTTCATCAAGCTCACAATACACTCAATCTCTCTAGAAAATTCCTTTCGCTTTCAGTTTCATCAAGAGAAACCCAATCTCTCTGGAAAAATCCAATCGGAGAGATTTATCTGGAAAACAATTCAAGACGGACAAGAATCAACAGTGAAATTGATTTCAGAATTTTTAGAATAATTTTCACAATTACCAAAAAACAACTATGAAGATGATAAAAACAAAGCCGAAAATCATCCGTTAGAGTACGAATTTTGATTCAAACAAACATAGCGATGAAGAAGCAGAAAACCTAGAAGAATTACTCATCGGAAAATCGCTCCAATTCAGAACGTGGATTGCGGTTGGTAAATACCCAATCTCTCTGGAAGATTTAGTCACAATAGAAACTGAAAATTCCTTGATGAAACTGAAAGCAAAAGACCTAATCTCTCTGGAAAATTCTTTTTGCTTTCAATTTCTTAGGATTTAATCAAGCTCATAATAGACCCAATCGCTCCGATTCAAAACGTGGATTGGGGAAAATTGATTTTCTCTCATGTTCTTCATTGCTTCGATGTACAATTGTTCACATAAATTCAAAATCTGAATGGATTTTTTTTTCCCTAAATCTCTATATCTTTGTGAACTTACACCCCCTTTAATTTTGGCATGCTCGAGAGTTGAGATCATATCCGTTGGTGGCGATTCGAGAATTTTAGATTTTAGATTTTTTATTTTGGGGATTTTAGGGATTATCTCGGGTGGGTGGAGATTATCTCCGGTAAGTGGAGATTATTTTGTTTAACCGGGTTGTGATCGGTTTATTTTGTTGAATCAGGTTTAAAGTTGGTTTTTTTGGTGTTTATTTGGTTAAGACTTGATTAAAATATAGTAAACCGAATCTAACCGTGGTATGTGTTAATTGGTTTTGAACTTTTATTTCGTGGGTAAATAAATTTTGAACTTTGAATTCGTGGGGATATAGGTTTCGAACTTTCAAATGATGATGAAATAGCACTATGGTTTAACTTTGTGTAGATGTGTTATTATATGGAAGTTCTCATGGGGAAATAGATCGTTAACCCATTAAATAATTGTAAAATTAGGTCAGTTCTTTGACCACTATTACACTGGTTCAGTTCACCAAAAAAGACTTCCTTACCCCTACCAGTGTGAAAGGTACTAGATCTAATCTAAGATGATTACATAAGAATTTAGAGGGACCCATTGAAACCTTGTCAGTAAACAAAATCGCGTGTAGATCTTGTTTTCTACTTTCTTTTTCTATAAAAAAGACAAAATCCCGGGAGAAGTCGAGAAACTGAAAGATCTATCCTTATAGGGTTTTTTTCAGATTATTTTGAGAAGAAAAAGTGTTCTTCTTCATAACTTATTCTTTCATCTCTTGCTTTTTCTCTTTTTTCACGAGATCACCTAAAAGAAATCGATCGAATCCCGACAGCCTTTCCTAGCGAACTAGTAAGTTTGATTTTTTGGTCGGCCCCCTAAATCGAATTTTTGTCTATGTTTTTTGTTCACCGATTGGTGCCGATTTAGAGTGTTCGGTTCTCGATTCGGCGTTAATTTTTTGGTTATGCAATTCGTGAATGAAAAGCAGAAGTTCTCTAATTTTTTCGTAATCTAAAACATATGGCTGCCACCGATCTGCCCCAAAGGATTTTCAATGTGGATCAAGTCTCCATAGGTAACCGTGTAAACATTTATCAAAAAAATTATATTCTCTCTGACATCGAAGTCGCACTCGAAGTCCCAGAACAAGAATTCATGATGAAAACTCAGTTTGTACAACTGTTTGAATTTTCCGGTCAACCAGGGTGGCTAGTCGCTTTCGGGTTGTTCACGCCAACTCGATTTCTGGATGTGAAGAAAAAAACGAGATCTGGATTCTTTTTGCAGGAAAACCCATCCGATTTTCTGTTGATGGAGGTGGTACTTTATCATTTCTACTTATTTATCGTCATCCATGGTTTTGGGCAGTGATTTTTTTGTATTGTGAACATGTTGATAAACATGTTAGAATAGCTTATTGTAATTGGGTTAAGAGTGATAGAACACGGATACCCTTGTTGCATCTTATTTTGTTAGCTCCTGTCAACCATGCAACTAAGTTATCGTCACCGTTGGTTTAGTAGTTTGATAAATGTAACGTGAACATGTTGATAAACATGTTAAAGGAATGTATGATGATTGAGTTAGCATGTAGAACCTGCATAATCGAATTGCATGTTATATTGTTTTTCCATCAACATCCATGCAATCAAGTTAGCACTTTCCATGTTGCAGGTTGATGTGGAAACGATAATATGTCCGGAAGTTGTATTCAACCCAAAAGAGGAAAACCTCTTTTGGAGCGATGATGAGGTTGATGAAAGGGTGGATCATATGATGAGGCTCGTGAATCAAGGATATGAGTTCAAGAGCGAAATGTTTGGCCCTGGTCTTACACCGATTAGCTTGTTGGGCAAACAAGAAGTAGGAGAGGCGGTAGGAAGTCGAAGCTAGTGGCAAACAAGAAGGGCACATGCAAGATGAGGAAGTCTGCAGGAATTTCCCGTGCCGGGGTACAAGCGTCAACATATGGGCACGTCGACCATAATTTTGGGAGGGCTATGGAGGAAAAAATACGGTCCATCATTGCGAATATGCTTGCTGCTAACAACAAGAAGATAGAAGCCCTGTTAACCACTAACAATCGCAAGATTATAGATGGCGTAACCAACTGGTTTATCAACCACACACTTCTCGAGGTTAACAAGGCGAATGTTAACTGTTAACATTCACAATAGTTATCTATTTAGAGAATCTGTTATATGTAACATAGTTTTTCATTTATGGCTTAATCATTGTTGCACTGATGGTGTCAATCATCTTTTTCGGTTAAAAAAACTGGCAAGACCCTCTGCTTCAGTGACTATATCATGGATCTTCGTTCTAGTTTGCTTCTACGCTCCTTCGATATACTTATTTCATGTTTGAACTATTGTTAGTTGATAACTTAGTTAGCAATTATCGAGATACTAACCCCCGCAGCTAACAATGTTAACGGTTATTAACAAATTTTTTAGATAACTATGTTAACTGTTAACAAGGCGAACAAGAACTGTTAATATTCTCAATAGTTAACGTATAACCTAGTTATCTATTTAGACAAACTGTTATAAGTAACAGAGTTTTTCATTTATGGCGTAAGCATTGTTGCACTGATGGCGGCTAACATTTTACATAACTTAAAACATGGTCAACACTACGTAGCCGTCACTATAAAACAACAAAAGGAGTCGGCTACCTACATTATTTATCTACAATTATTAAACAATGGGATGGCTATAACCACCCCTTACCATCTAAAGAGTCTGCCATAATTTAACAAAATATAGTGCATAAGCAATTATCCATTCATGCTGCTAGACCCAATGCGAAATGGATGCCCAAATGTCAAAACCAAAAGTAATATGTACATTCTGCGTTAATAGGTTTAACAATAAAAAATAACAATCAATATTAAACTACCTACTTATATCATTGTTAGCTCTCTCATATGCTAACTATGCCCGATGTTTCGTTTATTTAGCTTAGTTATCATCCACACAAAATAAGATTTCCACCAAATATGTTGCTGGTAGCGCATCCCCCCCCCCCCCCCCCCCCCCCCCCCAAGGCAATTACCAGCTTTGCATTTAATGCTGTTGTCAGGTCAAGTGGTTGATATTTTTGCGGAACTTAATTTTGCTGGCGTCATCTGTGATAGGGGCATATTGGTCAAGAAATCTTGTCTTCATGAGAGAGAACTAATTTCACATACAGTATTAACAGAAACCTAATTTATTGGTCAACTGACCATATTCCCTTAAATCACCCTATAAAATACCTTCCTAGTGTTATAAACTTATATGTGTTTATATATGTGTATATGTATTATTATATATATTGTTTCATGGTGAAAGGTGAGAGAAGCAGAGAGAAACGAACGAGAGGTAATGTAAGGTAGAAGAGAGAGAGAAGATTGATTGCATATAAAAATGTGGGTTGTTATAAAAATGTTTCAATTGCGTATCGACTTCTTTTGACTACACATGTGTTGTTGAAGAATTATTTAAGATCTTCGATGTCTCAAGAAAGATTGAATGGTTTAGGTATTTTATGCATCGAAAAAGACATATTAGAAAGCATTGATTTTGAAACTGTTATTCATGATTTTGCATCGAGTAAAGCTCGCAAAAACCATTTCTTATGATTGTCTTTATCTTCTTGAAATGACTATTTGCTACTTTTTCAGATTCAAAGGATATATGTTACAGTGAGGTGGTCTTTGTGTGAACAAACGATATCAAGAAGAGCTTGGAAAGAAGAAGGAAAA
The DNA here is from genome assembly GCA_030161315.1 of Eutrema japonicum. NCBI lineage: Eukaryota > Viridiplantae > Streptophyta > Magnoliopsida > Brassicales > Brassicaceae > Eutrema > Eutrema japonicum. Next base: position 40,616,616 of record BSQW01000013.1, read on the forward strand.
GCACAATGAAGAACTTGATTATGTGTCGTTTTTTGATAAACCATACTATTTTTTTGTATTAGAATAAATGGTAAGTTTTTTGTGGTTAATGATATGTTAGAGGTCTATTTTTAAAATTTGCCCTAGGACCTACGAAATGTTTAAGCCGGGGCTAACTGGGCGAGAACATGTATGGTTCGGTGAAAATTGCTCGACCATTCGGCTATCCGGGTAGGTTTTTCTGCATCGTCCGGGTGGTTTGACTCGGCCATCCGGGTGGTTTGGCTCGGCTATCCGGGTGAAAACATGCATCGCCCGGTAGTTTTTGTTAGCACTTTTGGTCGGTATCGGGTGAATAGTCTCGACCATCCGGGTGAAGTGTCTCGATCATCCGGGTAAGTTTGGCTTGGCGGTTGAGTGAAGATGCTCGATCATCGGGTTGGAATGAGGATGATTCACTCGGATAGAAAAACCGGGTGGAGTGGTCGGTGTTGATCCATCTGGTTGCATCACCGAGGTCTCGTCGACATCCTCGGCCATCGGGAGACAACCGTCCATCGTCCGGGTAGGTTTTGGTCGGCCATCAGGTGAAAGACCTGCATGGTCCAAGTTGAAAACCTCGATTATCCAGGTAAAGTGCCTCGATCAACCGGGTAGGAAAACCTGCATGGTCCGGATGAGTTGGCTCGATCGTCCGGGTAGCTTTTCATGAATCATCCGGGTAGATTCCTCGATGGTCCGGGTGAGATTTGATCGACCATCCGGGAAGGTTTTAATCGACCATCAGGGTAGGTTTTCTCCCATGGTCCGACTAGTACCTCGATCATCCGGGTGAAATCCCTCGATCGTCGGGTAGCCGGGCAGCGGGGACAGGGACATGTTTTCACTGAAATTGCCATATCTTTTGCACATTAGCTCCATATGGCATGCTTCCACCTAGAGATGAAAGCTAACTCACTTGGCTACATTTTGCATGAAGACACCCATGATGGCCACATATGGGAAGCTGACCAGCCATAGAAATCTTTGAGACACATTGAAATTGCATTTTCCTTCCCTTTTGGCCTCAATGCTCCAATCATCTCCAAATTGCCTCCAATTACCTGTAAAACACTCCAAAATATGAAAGACTCACTAGGACCTAATGAAAACAACCTAAATCCTAAATAAGACTAAAATGCTAAAGAATCTATGTAAATGCAAGCTAAATAAATGGAAACCTATATGAAAATCATGCTTAAAAGGTATAAAATATGAGTATATCAATCTCTCTTATCCTTTATGCAGATTAGTGAAGATCTTTCTTAATCTCTACTCTTTTATCTCTTTTAATAATGTGCTTTGTTATTTCATGTGCTTTGCTTGTTTTCTTATTTATGAGTGAGTAGTTCTCTTTATGGAATGTGAGTTAAGTAAATTTAGGTGATTAGAAGTTGGGTAATGGAGTTTTAGAGATTAGATTAATAGATTTCCTTCATATTAGGTTGTGATTAATGCTAGATTTGTCTTGATCACTCAAATCTAGAACCTAAGATTTTTATGCCCGGAAGGTGTTTGTGAAAATGTTTGAATGAACTTTTTATGAGCAAATCATACTTAGCCAATTGATGATTAAGGTGATTTGTGGGTTTATGAACTTGTATTTAATGCTTGTTAGTTTCCTAATTGCGATGAAAGTTTTGATAATTAGGTAATTAAGAAAGGGATTAATGCATTGAAGTGTATTAGTCTATTGATTAAGTGATCCTTGCCCTAGGATTGAAACTAATTAGGAATCTAAACTCATTACCCAATGGATAGTTACACTAGTCAATTGCTTAACTCATAATCCATAGTTTTTATCATCAATTTAAACTTGTTTATTTCAGTTTGACTTTGTTTGACTTTAAATTGAGTTTGTTGAATTTTTGCTAAACTCTTGTTTTAAGCATCTAGTTTACTCCTTTGTTCGATTAGTATTTTTGCTAACCTAAGAAACCCATATTCAACCCATATTCGACCCATGTTCAACCCCAATTGCTTAGCTTAAGTGGTTTTTTGTATTCCTACTGCGTTGTTCTTTACACCTCCCTTGGATTGATTATTAAATGCTACAATGATAATGTGTTTAGGATAATTGATTCGGATAATTGATCCTTGCATCAAAAACACACCAAGTCCCGAGGTCGCACATGGGGATGTCCACGACCCATCTACCCTGCAGCGATGTCCTTGGTAATCCCTAAATTGTATACTCCAAAAATATAGTCCATATTGACAAAAATTGATCATGATGGGAATTTATCTTGGACTGCATGGATTGGAGCCAAATTCCATGTTTGAGAGGCTTGGGGACAGTCAAACATCGCATGATTAATAGTTTCCTCCTCCGTTACACATCTTTGACAAATTTTGCCGTTCGTAATCCCTCTGTGACTGAGCCTTCTTTTAAAAACCACATTTCCCAATATTATCTGCCACATGAAGTGTTTAATCTTCGGGGGACAATGAACCTTCCAAACATTTGCTAAAAAAGCATTGTAGTTTGGCCCCCACATTTTGCTTCCCTCCGATTTCTCCCTCAAGGCTTGCGCCAGTCAATAACCTGACTTAACCGTATACTTTTCTGATTTTGTGTAATGCCACAATATGGAATATGTGGAATACCATTTACTTATAGATATTCCTTTTATAATTTGGATATTCTCCGGATCCATAAACTCGTTTAAAATTGGTAGATGCCAATCCTGAGTTACCAGATTGATTAAGTGATTTACCTTTAAGTTTGGGTGTAAGAAACTCTTCGTTCCCCTTGCAGGCCAAAGATCCACATCTGGCACCCAAGAGTCATTCCATACAGAGATATTACCTCCAGTTCCCACACCTATCCGGAAACCCTTTAGTACCAGATCTTTAACCGAGAAATTACTTCTCCACCCAAAAGATGGAGAGTACGGTTTCTTTGCCTGGAGTGGGGTGCCATTCCGAAAGTATCTCCCTTTTAGCACATGTGCTACTTGGGAGTTTGGGAAATGGACTAGTCGCCAGAACTGTTTGGCCAGTAACGCTGAGTTAAAATCATCTAAATCTTGAAAACCCATATCACCTTTGTGTTTGGATTTAGACATTTTATTCCATGCTATTAAATTGAGAGCGCAGTCACTTCCATTGGAACTCCACCATAATTTTGCGATTGCACTAGTCAATTTTGACATTAACGACTGGAGTAATCTGAAACATGACATTACATACGTTGGAAGGGCTAAGGCTACCGATTTAATTTGAACATCTTTCCCTCTTTTAGACAAAAACTTTGCTAGCCAACCAGTAACACGGCCATTCAGTCTTTTTTTTAACATAATTAAAGATTATACTCTTCGAGCCTCACAAATTCTCGGGGATACCTAGGTAATTCCCCATACCTCCTTCCTGAAAAATACCTAGAATTCCTTTTAACTCGTTCAGTTTACAATAACATCTACTATATATTAAAACACAAGCAACTTTATCTATTAACCTTTACTCTATATGTTATTTACATAAAATGCCATTGAAATTACTAATCTAACTAAATAATTCATTAATGGTATTTTGGTAAATACTTAACACTAAACTCTTACAATACATGTTGCCAAACAATCCTCTTATTATACATGTTGCCAAACAACTATTTTATTATACATGTTACCAAACAATCAATTAACTTTATTTAATTTGTTTCAAAACTTAATTTAACAAATAATTTAATTTAATAAATATACTATCTTATAATAAAAAATTATAAAAATAATTTTTCTTAAATAATAGATAAGAGATTATCCAATATAAAAACTTTAAATACTTTTGAATTTTAATATCTTTATTCGATATAAATACATTTGAAATATAAAAATTAAAATTATACTATAAGATACTTTCATATGATTAAAATAAATTGTTTTTATAAATATTCAAGACTAATTAATTATAAATTTCAAAGTATATTACGAACTATAATATTATATTGATATAAAACTCAATAAAAGAATTTACCGTGCATAGCACGGGGTATTATCTAGTATTACAATATATATATTTTTCCTATTTAGTATCACTTAAAATTTAGATTACCACAACAAACACTAAATTATTTTCAACTATAATCAATATACATATTTAGTTTGAGATTAAACAAAAATTATACAATCGAAGATATGGTGATGGATCATGAGCAAGAAAATAAAAATTAAGTAACGTGACATAAAAAAGGCCCCATATAGATACATTTTCATTTTATAATGTAAGTTTCTTTATTATAAATTGAAAATGTGGAACCTTAAGTTTCATTGAAGGGTTTCTTTTTTTAAAACATTTTAACAAAATATTTGTAAATATTACTCCATGTATTTTACAAATAAAATACCATTGAAATTGAAAGATTTAAGAATGATTGAAATTGGCATAAAAATACCATTGAAAAATAATGTATGTATGAAACTATGGATTCCGCATGTATGTAATATAAATTTGTTAAATATATCATTTTCCATATTTTGTGTAAATCTCCCTCATATTGGTGTTTAGATTTTTTTTTTGTAATGTTTAGAAAATTTTAGTTATGCACTAATACAAAAAATCTAATTTATTTCAGTTTGTTTTCCCAAAATGTTGTTTTTTTTATATTAAAAAAATGTTATACAACAACCCGCACGTAGTGTGGGCATACACCTAGTTTATATAAAGCATGTTAATATACAATTTTTTAGAGATAAACTATAAAATATATAAAGAGATTTATCTAATGGTAAATGGTAGTGTAGTAAATAAATAACACATCTTTATCTAAACAAAAATAACAATAATATAAAAAATAATTATTATTCAAATTTTAATTTTATTTAATTAAAGATGATTTTTTTTAAATTCAAAACATGATAAAAATATCTTATCTATTATATAAAGAGTAAGTGTGTCTCACAAGAGTTTGACACATCATCATCTCCTCTTATGACAGATCAGCCTCCCCACATCAGCAAAAAGAAAATCACATTCCAAAGAATACACGTCACTTTGACCATTGGTAGATATACGATAAGCTTTACACAATTTTCTCAAAATGGTTCTTTATTCACTCATGAAAAACGTTCCAAATTCTACATTCAATTTTAATTTGACTATTTAATATTTACACAATTGACTCACGAGAAGATAAAGGACTTCAAGAGTTTTTTTTTGCTAAAGAAAGGACGTCAAGAGTTCCATATCATTTACGCATCTATAAGTATATAAATTAGTTACCCATATAACGTATCTTCCTCGAAAGATTTCTTTTTACTAGACCTTGGGGCGTTGTGTATCTACGTCTGAGCTAGGTTTGATCTTCACTCTAGCGTTTGATGTCTAGGTGACACCGAAAAAGGGATGCCGCAACATGGCAGATGGTGTGGAGTCTCAACTGTTTGCCATAACTGCGACAGAGATGGGTAATTAATTACTTTTAGTCTTTGTCTATGTAAGGACATTGATGTCGTACGATTTGTTTTCATATTGCTTAGATGTAACTACCAATTGTTTCGTCTTGATTGATTATCGCAAGTCTCATAATTGTTGCTTGAAAAGTTTGGGTTTTCAATGTTTTTGTTACAAGTTAACTAAATTCTCTCTTTTGCCAAATTTTATATTTTAAACGAATAAATTTTTAGCTTTTTTTAAATAGATGCTATCAAGGGATATTATACCCTTTCCCAGATGGAGGCAACTTGAAGCTGAACGAATAAATAAAGTTTAGACTCTACAGATAATTTTTTCAGACATATCCTTGAAATTATATGCTCTCAACTTGTAACGCCCCCAGTTTCGACCTAAGATCCTTTATAGGATCGAAACCGGAAGACGTCACGATAACGACAGCACGGACGGTCCATCCAGCGTAACTCATACTGCCCCGTCCAAACCGTCCGCTGCGGAGGCGACCCGACTTAAGCATCCCATACTACTTAGGCCCGACCGTTCCCCAACTGTCGTTCCTCTCGCCTAAGGCCTAAGACTTGCAAATCCGTTCCAAAGGCGAGAGTTGTTTCAACCCGGACAAAGCTTATATCAGAAGGAAACTGTTTATATAGAAAATACGCCTTTATTATCATATATCAAGATTCCACCAAAAACATCTACAAACATTTTAAAAGTTTTTTTATCGAGCCTAGCGCCCCAAAAACGATTACTTCAAAATCCAGGAAAACATATATTTTACAAAGGCAACGAAACTACTAGACTAGTGGCCTAACGTCCCCCCCTTTCGTCTAAGGTTCTATGGGTTACCTGCAAAAAAGTTTAACAACGGGATTGAGCGCTACTCGCTCAATGAGTTATGGCTCCCCCTAACAAGTACAATAATTCCCACCCAAACCCAAAATAACTCACATCACGCAATCTAACACAACAAGTCCCAAACGAGGGATAGCCACACACGTCACTGTTAGCGCAACAAGGGCAGTTAGCCTCACGCAAGTTCGGTCCATTACGCCTTATCTAACTATCCAGTCCATCGGATAGCCTCCGGTAATAGGCACTGAGCCTATTCATCCGAGTCGTCGCTCAAAAAGGTGGACCGACACGTCGCTACCTCACGCACGTTTGGTCCATTACGCCCTACCTAACTATCCAGTCCATCGGATAGCCCCCGGCCATAGGCATTTAGCCCGTTCGTCCGAGTCGTCGCTCAAAAAGGGTGAACCAACACGGCTCTACCACACACTCAAAGATCCGAACTTCCACTTAAGTATAAACGTAAACTCACACATGATACGAATACTACTTAAACGAGATCTACCACGCAATCACACAACTAAGTATGTAAACTAAACACGCAAACAATAAACAATCACGCAATAAACATAGCATATAACTCACGCACCAATCAACAATCATCACCGATAACTTACAGTACTTTCGGATGGAGGTTTCTAAGCTTGGCTTACTATCGGGGGAAAACTCTGATTCCTCGGCTAAACCGCTTATCGCTGTCCCGTGATCGCCTTCGGAGAGCTTCTCGGAAAATACTTCCTTTCTTCTACCTTCTCTCTCTACTTTCACTCTCTAGAGTTTAGTTTTTGGTGTGGAAATAACTAAGGGTGAGGGGTGGGTATTTATAGGAGTATGGTAAGCACGAGGTGGCACAGAAGCTCCATGGGCGCGTCACTTTCAATACATGCATCAACCTGAGGACACTAATCCATTCCCGTTGTCCGACACCTCAGGCGGCCATGCACTTGATCTTATCCACTTCCGTCCTTAACCACACTTCATGCTTATCTACAATCCAAACTTATCCACAACTCATGCTTATCCACAACTTCATGCTTATCCGTAGCGGTAATTGTGGACTTTTCCTGGTCGTTTCCAAAAGCCATTCTTATCCTTAAGCTTATCCGATCCTTGCTTGAACTAGTCTCCTCGACCCGCAGTTTAGCCATCCTCGGCCAAAAATAGTCCACATGACTATCGAGCAATTCCACTCGGCCGAAACATTTTCCCTTTGACCAAAATGCTTAATTCCTCCGGATTATATTTTAGGTCGAGACCATGGTCATTACATCCTCCCCCTCCCTTAAAAGAATTCGTCCCCGAATTCTTAAGGTTAGGTCGAACGGGTTTCCTAAGGTCTAAAGGAAAAGATTCCTAGGGGTTTTCTAACCGAATATCATAAAATCACATAATCATAGAATCATGCAATCAAACACACACAAGCAATCACAAAGAGAGTTAGCGCCCTTACTTACCTTACTGAGAACCGTTAGAAGGTCCTGGTTCACAATTACCCATGATAACATGGGGTGCAGGTCGCTGGTACGGGGGCGGCCTTGAAGTCTCAATCCGTCGATTCGTTGCCATCTACGGTTGCGGGCTTTCCAACTCAGTCTCCGTGTCCTCTGATGTTCCCCAATCAGATGCTGTCGCTGAACTTGAATGAGTAGGAGACTCCAGATGCTGTACCGCCCGCCTTACCGACCGCGACCCGCGAGGGTGTCCCCTTACCGAAATTTGTCTCATCTGCAATAATCTACAAGGGTTAATCCTTATTTATCTACCTACGAAGGGACGTACCAGTTTTCCTAGTTGCCTTTGCGACACATTTTGACTCGATAAAACTTTTTGAAAACTGAGTCCCGATGCATGATCATGAACCATGCTCTGATACCAAACTTGTAACGCCCCCGATTTCGACCTAAGATCCTTTATAGGATCGAAACCGGAAGAAGTCGCGATAACGACAGCACGGACGGTCCATCCAGCGTAACTCATACTGCCCCGTCCAAACCGTCCGCTGCGGAGGCCACCCGACTTAAGCATCCTATACTGCTTAAGCCCGACCGTTCCCCAACTGTCGTTCCTCTCGCCTAAGGCCTAAGATTTGCAAATCCGTTCCAAAGGCGAGAGTTGTTTCAGCCCGGACAAATCTTATATCAGAAGAAAACTGTTGATATAAAAAATACGCCTTTTATTATCATATATCAAGATTCCACCAAAAACATATACAAAAATTTTAAAAGTTTTCTTATCGAGCCTAGCGCCCCAAAAACGATTACTTCAAAATCCAGGAAAACATATATTTTACAAAGGCAACGAAACTACTAGACTGGTGTCCTAACGTCCCCCCCCCCCCCCCCCCCCCCCCCCCTTTCGTCTAAGGTTCTATGGGTTACCTGCAAAAATGTTTAACAACGGGAATGAGCGCTACTCGCTCAATGAGTTATGGCTCCCCCTAACAAGTACCATAATTCCCTCCCAAACCCAAAATATCACACAGCACGCAATCTAATACAACAAGTCCCAAACGAGGGATAACCACACATGTCACTGTTAGCGCCACAAGGGCAGTTAGCCTCACGCACGTTCGGTCCATTACGCCTTATCTAACTATTCAGTCCATCGGATAGCACCCGGTAATAGGTACTGAGCCTATTCATCAATCACGCAATAAACATAGCCTATAGCTCACGCAACAATCAACAATCATCACCGATAACTTACAGTGCTTTCAGATGAAGGTTTCTAAGCTTGGCTTACTATCGGGGAAAAATTCTGATTCCTCGGCTAAACCGCTTACCGCTGTCCAGTGATCGCCTTCGGAGAGCTTCTCGGAAAATCCTTCATTTCTTCTACCTTCTCTCTCTACTTTCTCTCTCTAGAGTTTAGTTTTTGGTGTGGAAATAACTAAGGGTGAGGGGTGGGTATTTATAGGAGTATGGTAAGCACGAGGTGGCACAGAAGCTCCATGGGTGCGACACTTGCAATACATGCATAAACCTGAGGACACTAATCCATTCCCGTTGTCCGACACCTCAGGCGGCCATGCACTTGATCTTATCCACTTCCGTTCTTATCCACACTTCATGCTTATCTACAATCCAAACTTATCCACAAGTCATGCTTATCCACAACTTCATGCTTATCCGTAGCCGTAATTGTGGACTTTTCCTGGTCGTATCCAAAAGCCATTCTTATCCTTAAGCTTATTGATATATCATGGTTTTTACCCTATTTAAGCCATGATATAAGTCCTTTTTATAGAGTCTTTATAGTATTTTGGAGTCTTTTAGAGTCTTTTACAGGTTATAGCACGTCTGGAGCTTAATTGGAATTATTGGAGCTTTTCTGGAGTATTCTGGAGCGAGACTGAAGTCTGATGACTAAGAGCCCGATCTGAGCACCGAGCATCGATCGATACCCCCTGGTATCGATCGACACTCATCGAGATTTCATGGGCCGCGACTAATTATGAAGTCTTGGAGAATTGCAAAAGTGCCCAGAAGTCTTTAATAATTACAAGAAGACCCCAGATCGTGTTTTAGGTTATAAATAGGAGTTTTCAGCCACCTGTTTAGGCTATGCCTTTTTATGCTTTATTTTATAGTTTGATTTTACTTTGGTTTTAGAGAGACAAGTCTGAATCTCCCTTCGTCCGAGATCAGATCTCTAAACTCTTCTTTCTATTCTATTGATGATTTATTCAAACATGTTGATTGTTTCATTCTCCATGTCTGAGTAGATCCACCTTAGGTTTAGGGTTTTCTCATAAAGGATTTCTTTGAATGCTAGGTTAATTATCTGTTTAGGATTCACCATCTGAATTAGTTCTTCACCTTAGGTTGTGTTCATAGCTAATTCTAGGTTGACGAATCTGGAACTTAGATCTTAGGATAATTGATTAGGCACGAGAGTGCGATTAATTACCTTATAGAACCTAGGTGAGCAAATTGATTATTCGCAAAGAGATTTGGTTTAATTGATTTGTGAACATATCAAACCTGATATTAAAGCTGATTTAGAATTTAGGATTCGCAAAGAGATTTGGAATTCTTGGAATTTAGATTTAGATAGTTTTCGCAACGAGAGTTGGTTAGCTATATTTTAGTGATTTGAGTTCAAGAACTGCGCTAAATCTGAATCATGTTAGTTAGTTTATCTGCATTCATTGATTTCCTGAGAAAAACCCTGAGCCTATATTTCTCAATTGATTTACAACTTCTTTAATTTCTGCACTGCTTTTAATTACAACTGTTTGGCTTAGCGTAATTCGACACTATAGAATCTATTGTGCGTTTCTGTGAGTCTTCTGTGGTTCGACCCCTAGCTATACTATTACAACTGCTTTAGTACTTTAGGGTATTAAATTGAGCATATCAATTTTGGCGCCGTTGCCGGGGACTCAATTTGCCATTAGATTTTAGTTTAGAATTTCGACTAAGTTCGTCGGTATCGATCGATACTCTGTAGTATCGGTCGATACTCGTCGTCTTCTTTTGTTGGTATCGGTCGACACCACTTGGTATCGATCGATACTCAACGTATTTTTCTGGTTACTTACGTGCTTTGCCTAGTGTTTTGTTTGCAGGTGTATGCCTGTTCGTGAAACCAGAAGCAACAAGAGCACTCAGCTAGTTGGACTATCACTGGAACAGCTAGCGCTTGTGGAACGCACAAACAGAAAGACCAAGCAAACATCAGGGATGAACAACCCAGTGGTTTTAAGAGCTGATGAAGCTGGAATTCTGAGAGACCAAGAGGGTCATGTGTGTAATGAGAGAGGGCAACGACTTGATGAAGCTGGAAACATCGTTGTCCCTGCTCCTGTTATTGAGATTGTTGTGCCAGCTGGGCGCGGCAACGTTGGCAATGCTGCAGGTGTTCGAGCTCAGACAATTGGTGAGTACAACAGGCCAGAGCAGTTTTTCGCCAATCGGTCAGCGATTCGTCCTCCTGCTTATGAGAGGAATGACTTCGAGCTGAAACCTGCTTACTACACTCTAGTAGGACAGCATCTCTTCCATGGTCTTCCTCATGAACATCCAATGGACCATGTAGAGAAATTCGAGGACTTGGTCACTAGCATCAAGAGCAATGGAGTGTCCTACGACTATCTCTTCTGCAAGCTCTTCCCCTACTCTCTGGGTGGAGAAGCTACTTACTGGCTGAGGCAGCTATCTCCTGGATCGCTAACTAATTGGGAGGACACCAAGAGAGCCTTCCTGATTAACTTCTATGATGACGGGCGATCTGAAGATCTGAGAAATAAGATATCCACTTTTTCTCAAGGACCTACTGAGGCGTTCAAGGCTGCTTGGACAAGATTCAGATCGTATCAGAGAGATTGTCCACACCATGGATACTCTGATGTGCAGCTGTTGGGTATCTTCTTCAGAGGAGTAGATTGGAGATATCAGATGGGTCTGGACTCTTCGAGCAATGGTAATTTCAACACCAGATATCCTGAGGATGCTATTGTGTTGATTGAGAACTTTGCATCTAGTAGTAGCACCAAGAGCGCAGACTTCGAGCGCAAGAAGCTGGCTGGTAACATGGATGGGTCACAGATTGCTGAAGTGAAAGCTCAGCTGGATTCTATGCACAGTCTTCTGCTGGGAAGGACAACAAAGGCCGTCCACTTTGCTACTGAGAATGAGGTGAAAGATGTTAACTACATAGGTGGTTCTGGTTTTCAGGGTCAGCGATTCGGATACAACTCCAATCGAAACTTCACCAACAATGCTCAGCAAGGAGGGTACCAATCCCCACCACCCAAAGCTCCTGAGAGTAAGATTGAGGCTATGCTTGAACACCTGGTTCAAGGGCAGGAGAAGATGACAGCCACCTTCAATGGTAAGATGGACACCATGTACACCGATTTGAGTGGAAGGATCGAGGCACTAAATACGAGCCACAGGATGCTGGAGACGCAAGTAGCTCAGACTGCAGCAAATTCCAAGGGAAAGGCGGTTCAATCACACAATGCACACGTCAATGCCATCAGCTTACGTGCAGAAAATCTCGAAGCCATTCCTGAAATCGCACAAGCGTCGATCGATACTCCCCAGTATCGATCGATACCAGCCCAGACGCCTGCTAGAATGGATTCGAAAACCCGTGTATCGATCGATACCCCATTGGTATCGGTCGATACCGGGGCGATTTCTGAGGAAACAGTTGAAACTTCGACTGTGGTGCCTAAGGTCGTTGCAGAACGAGTGTATGTAACCAGGATGCCTTATCCTATGGTTCCTAAGCTGACAAGGGAGGAATGGGAGATTGCTAGACTACAGTATATGCTGGATAACCCGAACGTGGAGCTTCTTTCTGATGAAGATGTACCTGTCAGAAACGATTCAAATCGCATGGCGTCGATCGATACCCTACCTGGTATCGATCGATACCCCTCGCAGAAAGAACCAGAAGCCAAGAAATCACGTGAGGTGATAGGAGAAAGAGTTCGCAATTCACTACAACCACGGAAATTGACACAGAGGGAAGACCCAGGGAAATTCGCAGTACCAAGCTCCATCTCAGGAGTTGATTTCAAAGAGTCTCTTGTCGACTCAGGGGCTAGTGTCAATGTCATCTCAAAGGCAATTGCAGAGCAGTTGGGGGCTACTATTCTATCTCCTAAGACATCTATCACGTTTGCAAACGATTCCACCTCACTTCCATATGGTGAAATCGCTGGTTTGCTAGTCCAAGTAGGAGACTGTCTGGTGCCTACTGATTTTCAGGTTGTGGAGATGGGTGCGATATCTCGTATGCCTATACTCCTGGGACGACCGTTCATGGCTACTGCAGGCGCGATCATAGACACACCTAATAAGAGACTATCTTTCTCTTACATTGACGGTGATGTCTACTATGATGTCATTCCACCTAGGAGTATTCCCACACGTACCTCTAGCATCAAGGTTATCACAGGAGAGTCGCTAGCAATTGATCTTCTGGAAGAGCCTCCTGATGAGCCTACTGTCACAGACGTTCCAGCTGAACCGCCCAACATCCCCAAGAAGAAGACTAAGGCAACAAAGAAGAAGAAGGCCAAGAACAAAAAGGTCGAGAATCCCCATGTCACTCTGATTCCTCAGAAGTGTGATGGGAATTCGATTGATTACAAGGTCAAATGCAAGGGAGCCTTGAAGCCATTCTCCAAGGCCAGAGTCCTTCTTACTTCTGAGCTGAAAGAGAAAGGGCAGGAATTTGTGGACAGCATGCTAAGCAGAACTCTGAAGCTAGTAATATCAAGTGATGGAGCCTGTTTTGGTGCAAGCTCTCACTCTTATCCAGCCTGAAGGGCGTTACAGTCAAGCTATTGACGTTAAACGAGCGCTTGGTGGGAGGCAGCCCACTGGTGAGTCTGTTTTTGATTCGTTTTTATTTTTATTTTCGTTTGTTTTGAGTCTGTGTCAGGATGAACAAGGAGCAACTCGAAATCGCCTAAGCATCGATCGATACCCCTATGGTATCGATCGACACCAATCGCGGATGAAAATTCACAAAGTCGATCTAAGCATGGTATCGATCGATACCATGCCGTGTGTCGATCGACACCGACTGTTCCAGAATGGTAATTTCTTGTTTCTCTTCGTTCTATCCTTTTTCTTTGTTTCTTTCACTGACTCTAGGCTAGATAACACTGAGGACAGTGTTGTTCAAGTCTGGGGGAGGTGTCTGCTGACATTGTTTTCGTTTTTCTTAGAGTCAGTCGTTTTATCGAGTCAAAACTGTTTTATTGAGTCAAAATTTGTTGGAGATGATGATCCTGTGCTTGAACCTATTGATTTGAATTTGTTTTTGAGTGCACAGTGTTACAGGATCAGTTCTAGATCGACTAATGAAAAATCCAAAGGCTGACCAGTTGACTAGAAAACATCCATGTCTCCAGCAGAGTTCTTCTGAAGCCTGAGCCAAATTTTTGCACTTCATCAATGTGGTTAGTGTTCATAGAGCTTGATTCATCATTCATATCTGATAAAGGAACCCGTGTGTTTAGAATTATGGTATCTCTCTCCCCTGAAATAAGTTGATAGATTAAGAGCATAAAAGATTGAAATGATTTTCTTCTGAGTAGAGGGTTAGGAAAATTTCCAGCGATCCCATTATTCTACTTAAGAGGGGATGATCACACAAAGGATTGGAAGCGAGGCTAGGATTTTCCTATGATGCCATTATTCGCCTACATCCTTTGATACATAGAGAGGGAAGAACCGGGGATTTGGTGGCAAACACCATCAATACTCGCGTCTCCTACCTTGATATGTATATGCTAAGCTGAAAATAAAAAATAATAATAAGGATATAATAAGAAATAAGTCTGGAGGAGAGAAATTGATACAAAAAGTGTGAAAAAGGGTGGTTCCTTTGTCAAGATATTGTCTGGTAAAGAGTCTAGAAGGTTCTTAAATATTAGCTGCAGAGATGAAACTGGCGATGAGGGCTTTACTTGAACAATGCTGTGGGATTTTGTGTGGAGTCTGGAAAAGCTGCAAATGTCTACGGAGAAGTACATGGTGGTTAGATCGAAAGCTGATCAGGTGACATTTGGGTACTTGGGAAAAGGGTCTTTTCGATGGTTCAGGAATAGGTGAGTCTCTACGTTTTCAAACCTCTTTTTCTGGTTTAGTCTTCTATTTGCTTGAGGGCAAGCAAAAGGCTAAGTCTGGGGGAGTTGATATATCATGGTTTTTACCCTATTTAAGCCATGATATAAGTCCTTTTTATAGAGTCTTTATAGTATTTTGGAGTCTTTTAGAGTCTTTTACAGGTTATAGCACGTCTGGAGCTTAATTGGAATTATTGGAGCTTTTCTGGAGTATTCTGGAGCGAGACTGAAGTCTGATGACTAAGAGCCCGATCTGAGCACCGAGCATCGATCGATACCCCCTGGTATCGATCGACACTCATCGAGATTTCATGGGCCGCGACTAATTATGAAGTCTTGGAGAATTGCAAAAGTGCCCAGAAGTCTTTAATAATTACAAGAAGACCCCAGATCGTGTTTTAGGTTATAAATAGGAGTTTTCAGCCACCTGTTTAGGCTATGCCTTTTTATGCTTTATTTTATAGTTTGATTTTACTTTGGTTTTAGAGAGACAAGTCTGAATCTCCCTTCGTCCGAGATCAGATCTCTAAACTCTTCTTTCTATTCTATTGATGATTTATTCAAACATGTTGATTGTTTCATTCTCCATGTCTGAGTAGATCCACCTTAGGTTTAGGGTTTTCTCATAAAGGATTTCTTTGAATGCTAGGTTAATTATCTGTTTAGGATTCACCATCTGAATTAGTTCTTCACCTTAGGTTGTGTTCATAGCTAATTCTAGGTTGACGAATCTGGAACTTAGATCTTAGGATAATTGATTAGGCACGAGAGTGCGATTAATTACCTGATAGAACCTAGGTGAGCAAATTGATTATTCGCAAAGAGATTTGGTTTAATTGATTTGTGAACATATCAAACCTGATATTAAAGCTGATTTAGAATTTAGGATTCGCAAAGAGATTTGGAATTCTTGGAATTTAGATTTAGATAGTTTTCGCAACGAGAGTTGGTTAGCTATATTTTAGTGATTTGAGTTCAAGAACTGCGCTAAATCTGAATCATGTTAGTTAGTTTATCTGCATTCATTGATTTCCTGAGAAAAACCCTGAGCCTATATTTCTCAATTGATTTACAACTCCTTTAATTTCTGCACTGCTTTTAATTACAACTGTTTGGCTTAGCGTAATTCGACACTATAGAATCTATTGTGCGTTTCTGTGAGTCTTCTGTGGTTCGACCCCTAGCTATACTATTACAACTGCTTTAGTACTTTAGGGTATTAAATTGAGCATATCACTTATCCGATCCTTGCTTGCACTAGTCTCCTCGACCCGCGGTTTAGCCATCCTCGGCCAAAAATAGTCGGTATGACTATCGAGAAATTCCATTCAGCCGAAACATTTTCCCTTCGACTAAAATGCTTAGTTCCTCCGGATTATATTTTAGGTCGAGACCAAGGTCATTACATCCTCCCCTCCTTAAAAAAATTCGTCCCCTAATTGTTAAGGTTAGGTTGAACGGGTGTCCTAAGGTCTAAAGGGCAAGGTTCCTAGGGGTGCGCGCATGCGCACGCAGAGAGACGGGCTGGGTTTGCTACGTAGCGCCTCCCGCGCGCCAGTCGGCATGGGGTTCACGGACTGCCCGTCGTTCGATCCGAACGAGCCTCCCAGTCCGCGAGGGCCGCAGACTCCCGGGACTTCGGGCTAAGTCTTCGCAACCCGTACCTCGACCCAGGGATCCGTTGGTTCCATCTCGAGCCTGGCTATTACCTAACAGCCTGAAAAACAACAAAGCAGCGTCATAAGTAATCTAGAATTACTTAGTGAGCCCGGGATCTCTACCATGCGACCTAACATGACCTAACAACCAAGCAAGAAATCCTACCAACTTAAAATGCTTAAACTACGCAACCTAGCTCAATCTCAACGATTATGCAAAACTAGCATACTAACACGCAGCGAAACTAACAACCTATGAACACATTCACAATAGTCCTAGTCACACTAAATAACTAGACTCAAACGACACGCAGCGGAAACTCAAACAATCAACCAAACTTCACGCAATAATTCAATAAATAAATTACGCAAGCCATAAACCAAACACATAATTTAAAAAACTCAAATTAAACCCTAATCATGTGCTGCCTCACATGACCGGAAACTACTCACAGTGATTCGGTGGAAAGCTTGGATCTGATCTTGCCTCGGCCCTTCCCACGTAATGCCCACACCCGGCTTAAGCGTTCGGAAACTAACCACCACGGTTCTAGAGAGAGGTTTTCTAGTGATTTTCGAATGGGAAATGGTGTGAAGTTTACAAATGTACTAAGGTCCTATTTATAGCCTTTTAGGTGAGAACGAGGTGGCCCCGGAGTAACACCAGCATGGCACATGTCATGTGACTAAGCTTATATGTACGGCGACACATGCCCTCAACAATGACTAAGCTTATTCACCTCGCGACACATGCTTCCTTTCATGCACGGTGACACCTCCTACTTGCATGCTTAACAACACCTCGTGCTTGCTTGCTACAAGTATTCCTTTGGCCGACACCTCGTACTTCCCTTGGTCTTATCCACAAAAATCAAGCTTATCCACAACTTATGCTTATCCACAACTTATGCTTATCCACAACTTATGCTTATCCACAACTCGTTCTTATCCATAGCCGCAATTGTTGATTTTTCCCAGTCCTATCCAAAAGCGGTTACCTAATACACGGTTGTGGCCGCACCTGGTCCACATAAATTATCCGAGTCCTTTCGAGCCCATTGCTTACAGCATGTCCGCCGGTATCCACCAAAAATGTTCTTTCGGTAAAACTAGAGTTCTTAGCCCTTAGCCTAATTTTTCGCGGACAATTCCCTTAAGGCTCCTCGACCAAACTTTCACCTTTTTTACCCCTAGACTACCGGGTTGGGCCCCATGGCACAATTACACGATCCGTCGGTAACAACCCTCTCGGCCTTCCCCCGGTACTTCTAGGCCAAATTGGTTTCCGTCTCGGCCAAATCCCTAGGCCGATTTCTAGCCGAGTCCTGGGGCATTACATTCTACCCCCCTTAAAAAGAATTCGTCCCGAATTCTTTTGGCTACCTTGCCTAGGCTCTCCAAGGTCTCATTCTAGATCCAGTCTTCAACCTTCCGGCCTACTCAGACATCGGTCCATGGTTCGAAATACTCTATGGCATTATCCTTTGGTTTAAGTTCTTCATACTTCCTTGTTCAAGTACTTCCTATTCTCTGGGGTTTCATGAACTACCTACTTAAGCTACTTCGGGTGCTAGTACGTAGGCGCTCTTGAGACATTCCCTAGATCAATCCAGCCTTAGCTTTCAACACAAATACAAACAAGTTATTTTATTTATAAACAGACAGTACAAGTTTTAAACATTCGGTTATGCATACCTAACATAACCCGACAAGTTAAAACTTATAACTGTACAACAAAAGATAAACAAAAAGGGGTACTCCTTAACCCAAGGTTTCCCTAGCGGCCTGTACAACAAAAATTTAGTTAACTACCCAACATTCCTTAACCCGAACGTGTGTACATACACGCCGAGCACATACAACATGTCACAAAACGATAGCCCCTTTGACGAGCATGAGAAGGGGAGGGTGTGGCTGCATAAAAACTTGTGGAGTGAGCTGGCGAGTCTAGATGTGTGATCGGGCATGAGGTAGCGTAATGGCATTCTCACCACAAGTGAGACAGACAACTCTCGCGGTCATGAATGGCTGGTAAAACTTACACTCGCGAGGGTAATGTCCTTCCAGTTCACAAGTGTAGCATATAGGCTCATATTTGCTTGGCACAGCAGGACGTCCACCTTGACTCTCCTGGCCATATCCCATCCCATCATCCGTCCACTGCCCTTGCTCTTGGAATGGTCCCCGAATGCCAGTCTGGCCCACCGGTACATATCTCCATCCACAATCCGTTCC
This sequence comes from Eutrema japonicum, assembly GCA_030161315.1. Lineage (NCBI taxonomy): Eukaryota > Viridiplantae > Streptophyta > Magnoliopsida > Brassicales > Brassicaceae > Eutrema > Eutrema japonicum. The sequence goes on from BSQW01000013.1 coordinate 40,635,363, forward strand.
AAATCTCGAAACTGGTGATGGGGTCCTCCACATCGAGGCAACGGAATTCGAACTGGGTGACACCGGCGTAGGAGATGGTAAAAGATTTGGGCTGAGCAACATCTCGAAGTCTTGCCATCCTGGCAATGGTGATAGACCATGCGCCGGACTATCATGTTCTCCGAGTGGTCCTACCGAACAGTCAGAAGAGATATCCATAACACTCGGTGACGAGGGTATCACCTGTACCGAGTGATATGAATAAGAGGATATGCTCACATAATCCTCTTGCACAAATCTCTCCTGACCCTTAGTCCCCACTAACACATAGTCCGCGGCCATGTCCTCATTGTCACCCTCATCCTCCTGAGGATCTGACTCCGAAGGTGTATACAAACCCAACACATCTTCCGCACCTGGAAAGTCATCCTCCCTACTCGGCACCAACCCATCATGCGCCATTCCTGCTCCCGGTACGCTAGGTCCAGCGCCATCATCACCTATGCTTGGCCCTGCCTCCCTAGTCGCACTCGGACCTGTCACATCTAGTACCACGGGTCCTGGTTCGTATTCCGACTCCGATGACGATACCTCTCGCCAACGCCCGGTTGGAATCACCAAACCATCCGAACCGTAGTATCCTGCCAACATGGCAGATCTCCGCCCACGTCCTGGAAACTCCCGAGAACGTCCTCCCCTCGATCTCCCTGCTCTAGGCTTACGCATCTACAACACAACAAAGGGTAAGTTCACAAATAACAAACTAAATACCATGAAATCTAAACCTTGCTCTGATACCAAACTTGTAACGCCCCCGAACCGCTCCTCTATGGCCATGTTGCGCGCCTCGGCCACAAAGACGGGTCGGGATTGCTACTTGATGACGCACATAGATGGTCGGTCGAGGTTTTTGAAACTAATTCAATCACCCTGGCCATCCATACCGTGAGGCCATCCCACTTGAACATGGGACCAGGCTTGCCAACCCTTGCCATGGCCGAATGTCGGGGCGGTCCGGACTAGACCATAATCATTTAAGAACAAGGCTCGAATATAAAACAACTTTATACCATATATAATTATTATCGAGTCAATACATTACCAAAACAAATATACGACTTGGGAGTCTAACTCCAAAAAGCTACACTTACTTATATTTGCAACCATATTTTACAAAAAGGCACGCAAAAACCTACACTAGTTCATAACGTCCAAGCTTCCCGCTAATTCTCTTTCTATGGGTTACCTGTAACAAAAGACAGAATCATGAGTAATCTAGCATTACTCAGTTAGCCCGGGATCTCTACAATTATATCCCAACCCAACCCCCAATCACCAGCAAGGATATCTAATATCCATAAACAAAATAACATGAAGTTAAACGTAGCGGAAAAATAACCAATCAATACAATCACAATAATCCTAGTCACTCTAAGTAACTAGACTCAATCGTAGCATGCTACGACCGCCAATTCCTCATGGCAAATGGAGATTCCTGATTTCCCAAGGCAATGTCTCTCCTGCCATTAGACAAAAAGTCTAAAATGGCTACATTCGTGTTAGTCCTCCCCGGACCCTTTACTACACCGTCGTGCAGGTTCGACTGGGTACTAGCCAGATCGAACAATTGGGACAATCAAATCATCGCCCTCATCCTCACGTTAGTTAATTATGCAATAACCTCTCATTATCTGCATACCCTTAACTAACCAATACAATAATATAACGAGTAAAATAAACGTCTCACTATGACAATACTACTCGAAATATTAACCAAGCAATACTAAGCAAGCAAAAATTTAACTACGCATAAATTTATGAACCTCAAACAGAATTTAAATAACCCTTAATTTAAATCCTAATCATGTGCTGCCTCAAATGACTGGAACTTACAGATTTTCGGATGAACGGTTTAAAGGTTCCCGAAAGCTTTCCCGGCAATCGTAAGGCTCCAACAGTTTTCAGCACTTTCTCTCTCTAAGGTTTAGTGATTTTCGAAAATGGGAATGAATGAATCTAAGGTAGGATCCTAAGGCTTATATAGGGGTTTGGCTAAGCACAAGGTGGTACGGCTAAATCTAAGGTGGCGACATGTGTTCTGCCTAGGAAACTAATCTCTCCCTAGCATCCGACACATGGACCCAAGTGTACCAAAACCTGACACCTCAGGCTTGCCATGCACTTGATCTTATCCGCTTCCGTTCTTATCCACATTTCATGCTTATCCACAATTCAAGCGTATCCACAATTCATGCTTATCCAAAACTCATGTTTATCCAAAATTCATTCTTATCCATAACTCATTCTTATCCAAAACTTCATCCTTATCCACAACTCATTCTTATCCAAAACTTCATGCTTATCCGTAGCCGCAATTGTTGACCATTCTCGGCCACAAACAAGAGCGGTTACCTAAGCTAGGGATGTGGCCATTTCTCAGCCACAAATCCAAGGTCGCTGCCTAATAGGTGATGTGGTCAATCCTTAGCCACATATTTCAAGTCTATCCGCGATTTATCTCGATCCACGAATATCTTGTTCCCACGGTGCGTTGTTTCTGATCCTTGGCCGTGCTATCCTCCTTAACCCGCGGTTTTAGCCATCCTCTGCCAAAGGTTGCCCATATGACCGTCGAGCAATTCCACTCGGCCCAAACATTTTCCTCTCGACCAAAAATACTTAATTCCTCCTGATTAGATTTTAGGTCGAGAGCAGGGTCATTACATTCTCCCTTCCTTATTAGAATTCGTCCCAAATTCTAGTTGATTAGACGGACCAGCCTGATTAGCATCCTCTTCTTCCTCTGTGAAGAACTCAGGATAGTTCTTACGAAACGCAGCTTCGTCTTCCCACGTAACCACTTGACGATTTTGTTTCCCCCAATATACTTGAATTTGAGGAATTACCTTATTCCTCGATGTTCGATCTCGTTTTTCGTCTATACTAAACGGTCCTTCTGGGTAAGTAATGTTTGATCGCAATTCCTCAACCTCTTGCGTTTCCACTTCCTCAGGATCTCGTATATGCTTCCGCAGCATAGACACATGGAACATGGGGTAAAGGTGCATGGTTTTGGGTAACGCTACTCGATAGGCCACCTCTCCAACCCTTGCAATTATGGCAAATGACCCAATGTACTTGGTAGCAAGCTTCCACCGCAAATACTATTTCTCACCTTTTCTGATCTGCATACTTCTTCTGGCGATCTTTCGCCTTCTTCATCTTTTCCTTTTCCACATTGATCTTTTCTATTGTCTCATTGATAGCTTCTTGTCCCAATCTCTGTTCTACCCATGCGTCCGTCCAACATAAAGGTGTTCGGCACGGCCTTCCATAAAGAGCTACAAATGGAGCCATGCCAATACTAGCAATATAACTGTTGTTGTATGAGAATTCTATCAATGGTAGGTAATCCACCCATGCGGTTGACCAGTCTAGGACACACATCCGAATCATGTCCTCCAGAGTTCGGATGGTTCTCTCTGTCTGGCCATCTGTCTCTGGGTGATAAGCCATACTCATAAAAACTTTTGTTCCCAAGGCTTGTTGCAGCTCCTTCCACAATGCTGCCGTGAACCTAGGGTCTCGATCTGATATGATATTTGCCGGTACACCATGAAGTGGCAAAATCTTACGCACATACAACTCAGCTAACTTTAACGTTTTGTCCTTGTCATGAATAGGCAATAAATGTGCCACTTTGGTTAAGCGATCTACGATTACCCATATTGAATTCATCCTTCCCTTTGCCATTGGCATCCCAACAATGAAATCCATGGCTATGGATTCCCATTTCCAAGGTGGAATAGGCAAATTCCGTAATAGACCAGCTGGTACCTGATGTTCGGTCTTAACTTGTTGGCACGTTTGACATTGTGCCACCCACTGTGCTACCGCTCGCTTCATTCCCGGCCAATGCTAATACCACCTGATGTCTTTGTACATCTTGGTACTCCCAGGGTGAATACTAAGTAAAGTGTGATGTGCTAACCTTCAAATTTCCTTCCGTAGACCTTCTCTATCAGGAACCGTAATTCTCCCATTAGGTAGCAAGGTTCCCTCCTCGGCTAAGTGATATCCACTATCATTTATGCCTCCTTGGCTTCGTACTTCCTTTGAAATTTTCTGTAAATTTACGTCCTTCCCTTGTTCCTCTTTGATCATTTATAATAAACCCGCCTTATTTATTACTTGCATTCCCAATGGTTCAATGGACTCTCCATCTATTGCTAAAAACTCACGCTCCTCAGTTCCAGATCCAATAGCTCCATATCCTTTTCGGTATCAACTTCTAACTTTCGACGACTTAAGGCATTTGCCACAACATTTGTCTTTCCTGGGTGGTATTGAATCTTCATATCGTAATCAGCAATAAACTCCATCCACCGTCTTTGTCTTAAATTAAAATCTGGCTTAGTGAACAAGTATTTAAGACTTTGGTGGTCCGTAAATACATGAATTGACTCACCATACAAATAGGATCTCCATATCCTAAGTGAGAATAATATAGCAGCCATCTCAAGGTCATGAGTGGGGTGGTTCTCTTCATGCTTTCTGAGTTGTCTTGATGCATATGCGATAACCCTCTCGTCTTGAATTAACACACAACCTAAACCAATTCGGGAAGCATCAGTATATACCGTGTATGGCCGTCTCGGCTCTGGTAAAGCCAACACAGGTGCAGTGGTTAATGCCTCCTTTAACCTACTGAATGCCTCCTCCGTGTCTTCTTTCCAAATGAACGGAAATCCTTTTTCGGTCAATCGTGTCAAGGGCTTTGCAATGGAGAAAAACTCTTGAACAAATTTTTGGTAATATCCCGATAAACCGAGAAAACTTCGTACCTCTGTCACTGATGTAGGTCGTGGCCATTCCTGAATTGCCATGACCTTTTCTGGATCTGCATATACTCCTTGTTCTGACACACGGTGTCCTAGAAATCCTATCTTTTCCTTCCAGAATCGGCATTTACTAAACTTAACAAATAACCTTTGGTTCCTCAAATGCTCTAAGACCTTTCGAAGATGCTCTTCATGATCTTCTTTACTTCGCGAATAGATGAGAATGTCATTTATAAAGATTATCACGAACCTATCGAGATAATCCTGGAATATCTAGTTCATGAGTCGCATGAATGCCGCCGGGGCATTGGTGAGTCTAAACGGCATCATGACAAACTCTTAGTGTCCATATCTTGTTCGAAACGCCGTCTTCATGACGTCTGTCTCCAAAATCGGGATCTGATGATATCCAGAGGCTAAGTCGATCTTGGAAAACCACCTAGCCCCTCGCAGTTGATCTAACAATTCATCAATCCTCGGCAACGGATACCTATCCTTGATCGTGAGATTGTTGATCCCTCGGTAATCAATACATAATCTCATGCTTCCGTCCTTCTTCTTCACAAACAATACCGGGGCTCCCCAAGGTGAAGAACTTGGTTGAACAAACCCTTTGTCCAACAAATCCTCCAATTGTTTCTTTAACTCAGAAAGTTCAGCTGGGGCCATTCTATAAGGTGCTTTCGCTATCGGTGCCGCTCCTGGCTCAAGGTTGATTGTGAAGGGATTGTTCCTAGGCGGAGGCAATCCTTCCAACGGCTCAAAGACATCCACAAACTCTCTCACAACGGGAGTGTCTTCAACCTTCAGTTCCTCCTCCATGTCATTTCCAACAATGGTTAGGGTAACCAAGTACACTTCTCCTTCGTCTAACTCCTTCTCTATTCTTAGAGCCGATACAAATGATACAACCGAACTTGGGTTGATCCCATGGTATACCATCAACGGTTGGTTCCTCCCTTCAAACATAACTCTTCCTTTCCCACAATCCAGGTGAGCTTGGTAACGTGACAGCCAATCCATCCCTAGGATAACTTCATACCGTTCTAAAGGGACTATTAGGAGGTTAGTCACAAAGATCTTCCCTAGAATCTCTATGGGTACTCCTATTACTAAACTCTCGGCTTTAAGGGTCTGGGTTCCTAGGGTTCTAACAAAAACATTCACCTTCTCAACCACAAACATTCCCTCAAACCTAGAGGCAACCTTGGGAGTTACAAAACTATTGGTCACCCCCGAGTTAAACAATACGTGTGTGGCGATCCCACCAACACGCAAAGTTCCTGCTCACACATTCCATGCATGCATAATACTATCTAGTAAACATGTAAGCAATAACACACAAAAACACCAAAAACAAGAAGTTAAAACCCAAACGTACCTGTTATGGGACCATTCGAAGGTCGTGCTTGCTCGGTTTTACTTAAATCTAAGGCATTAACTCTGGTTCCTGTGGTCTGCCTCTTAGACGCGGACTCATTAGCTAGACGGCTCGGTGGTGGGTGATTGACTGCCTTGCCTGGTCTTTCCTGTTTTTGGGATCTTTAGTCGGACACTCATTCCCTTAATGCCCCTTCTCATGGCATGTAAAGCATGTAACATTCGGATGCGGTCGTTTTGATGGCAACCCACTTAGACAATTCCGCTGAAAGTGTCCAGGTTGGTTACATGTGAAACACAATGATTCCTACTCCCTTTTTCCTCCCTTCTGTTCATTCTCTCGATTCCCTTGACCCTTTGACCGGTTCCTGGGCTGTCCTTGCCCACCAAATTGTTTCTGTTTCGGTACTTGACTTACTTCTGCAGTACTCGCTTCCATTTTTTCATCCCTTAGTCCTTCTTCCACATTCACAGCTCTTTCTACCATTTCATAATAGTTTCGAAACTCAACTACTTGAAGTTGACTACGAATTTGCGTTCGTAGTCCTCGAAGAAGCTTTTGGATAACGAGAAGTTCATATCCTTGTCCATAGTTAGTGTACTTCCTTAGCCGTGCGAACTCAGCTTCATAGGCTCGAACGCTTTTTCTTCCTTGCTTCAAGGCTAGAAACTGGTTCTCTAGGCGATCTCTTTCCTCTGGTGGAAAATATTTCCTCTCAAACTCTCGACGAAAATCTAACCACGTAGGTATTTCAAAGAACTTCTTCTTAAAGCGTCCTTCTCTAAGTAGTGAACATCGATCTCCTTCTTGTAACTTTCGGGGCATCGAGTTGCGGCAAAATTTATTTACACATTCTGGAGCCAACAATCTCACGATCAAGGAACTAGCCGTTCCAACTAGAGTTCTTCACACACGTATTGTTTGACTCGGGGGCGACCAATAGTTTTGTAACTTCCGAGGTTGCCTCTAGGTTTGAGGGAACGTTTGTGGTTGAGAAGGTGAATGTTTTTGTTAGAACCCCAGGAACCTAGACACTTAAAGCCGAGAGTTTAGTAATAGGAGTACCCATAGAGATTCTAGGGAAGATCTTTGTGACTAACCTCCTAGTAGTCCCTTTAGAACGGTATGAAGTTATCCTAGGGATGGATTGGCTGTCACGTTACCAAGCTCACCTGGATTGTGGGAAAGGAAGAGTTACGTTTGAAGGGAGGAACCAACCGTTGATTGTATACCATGGGAACAACCCAAGTTCGGTTGTATCATTTGTATCAGCTCTAAGAATGGATAAGGAGTTAGACGAAGGAGAAGTGTACTTGGTTACCCTAACCATTGTTGGAAATGACATGGAGGAGGAACTGAAGGTTGAAGACATTCCCGTTGTGTGAGAATTTGTGGATGTCTTTGAGCCGTTGGAAGGATTGCCTCCACCTAGGAACAATCCCTTCACAATCAACCTTGAGCCAGGAACGGCACCGATAGCGAAAGCACCTTATAGAATGGCCCCAGCTGAAATTTCTGAGTTAAAGCAATAGTTGGAGGATATGTTGGAAAAAGGGTTTGTTCAACCAAGTTCTTCACCTTGGGGAGCCCCGGTATTGTTTGTGCATAAGAAGGACGGAAGCATGAGGTTATCTATAGACTACCGAGGGATCAACAATCTCACGATCAAGGATAGGTATCTGTTGCCGAGGATTAATGAATTGTTGGATCAACTTCGAGGGGCTCGATGGTTTTCCAAAATCGACTTAGCCTCTGGATATAATCAGATCCCGATTTTGGAGACAGACGACATGAAGATGGCGTTTCGAACAAGATATGGACAATATGAGTTTGTCGTGATGCCGTTTGGACTTACCAACCCCCCGGCGGCATTCATGCGACTCATGAACGAGGTATTCTAGGATTATCTCGATAGGTTCGTGATAAACTTTATAGATGACATTCTCATCTATTTGCGAAGTAAAGAAGATCATGAAGAGCATCTTCGAAAGGTCTTAGAGATCTTGAGAAACAAATGGTTGTTTGCTAAGTTTAGCAAATGCCGATTCTGGAAGGAAGAGATAAGATTTCTCGGACATCGTGTGTCAGCACAAGGAGTATCCACATATCCAGAAAAGTTCATGGCAATTCAGGAATGGACACGGCCTACATCAGTAACAGAGGTACGAAGTTTTCTCGGTTTAGCGGGATATTACCGAAACTTTGTGCAAGGGTTTTCCTCCATTGCAAAGCCCTTGACACGATTGACCGGAAAAGGAGTTCTGTTCATTTGGAAAAAGACACGGAGGAGGCATTCAGTAGGTTAAAGGAGGCATTAACCACTGCACCTATATTGGCTTTACCAGAGTCAGGACGGCCATACACGGCATATACTGATGCTTCCCGAGTTGGTTTAGGATGTGTGTTAATGCAAGACGAGAAGGTTATCACCTATGCATCAAGACAACTCCGAAAACACGAAGAGAACTACCCCACTCATGACCTTGAGATGGCTGCCGTAGTATTTGTCTTTAGGATATGGAGATCCTATTTGTATGGTGAGTCGATTCAGGTATTTAAGGACCACCAAAGTCTTAAATACTTGTTCACTCAGCCATATTTAAATTTAAGACAAAGACGGGGATGGAGTTTATTGCTGATTACGATATGAAGATTCAATACCACCCAGGAAAGGCAAATGTTGTGGCAGATGCCTTGAGGCGTCGGAAGTTAGAAGTTGATACTGAAAGGATATGGAGCTATTGGATCTGGAACTGAGGAGTGTGAGTTTATCAGTGATAGATGGAGTGTCCATTGAACCATTGGGAATGCAAGTAATAAATAAGGCATGTTTATTACAAAGGATCAAAGAGGAACAAGGGAAGGACGTAAATTTATAGAAAATTACAGAGGAGGTACGTAGCCAAGGAGGCAAAAATGCTAGTTGATATCACTTAGCTGAGGAGGGAACCTTGCTACTAAATGCTAGTTCCTGACAGAGAAGGTCTACGGAAGGAAATTTTAAGGTTAGCACATCACACTTTACTTAGTATTCATCCTGGGAGTACCAAGATTTACAAGGACATCAAGCGGTATTACCATTGGCCGGGAATGAAGCGAGCAGTAGCACAATGGGTGGCGCAATGTCAAACGTGCCAACAAGTTAAGACCGAACATCAGGTACCAGCTGATCTATTACGGAATTTGCCTTTTCCACCTTGGAAATGGGAATCCACAGCCATGGATTTCATTTTTGGGATGCCGATGGCAAAGGGAAAGATGAATTCAATATGGGTAATCGTGGATCGCTTAACCAAAGTGGCCCATTTATTGCATATTCATGACGAGGACAAGACGTCAAAGTTGGCTGAGTTGTATGTGCGTAAGATTTTGCCACTTCTTGGTGTACCGGCAAATATCATATCAGATCAAGACCCTAGGTTCACAGTAGCATTGTGGAAGGAGCTGCAACAAGCCTTGGGAACAAATGTTTTTATGAGTATGGCTTATCACCCAGAGACAGATGGCCAGACAGAGAGAACCATCCGAACTCTGGAGGACATGATTCGGATGTGTGTCCTAGACTGGTCAACCGCATGGTTGGATTACCTACCATTGATAGAATTCTCATACAACAACAGTTATCATGCTAGTATTGGTATGGCTCCATTTGAAGCTCTTTATGCAAGGCCGTGCCGAACACCTTTGTGTTGGACAGAAGTATGGGGAGAACAAAGATTGGGACAAGAAGCTATCAATGAGACAATAGAAAAGATCAAAGTGGTGAAGGAAAACATGAAGAAGGCGCAAGACCGACAGAAAAGTATGCAGACCAGAAAAGACGAGAGGTAGTATTTGCGGTGGGAGATATGGTATATCTCAAGGCCACATCAGTAAAAGGAAGAGATCATTTTGGGAAAACAGGGAAGCTTGCTACCATGTACAACGGGACATATGCCATAATTGCAAGGGTTGGAGAGGTGGCCTATCGAGTAGCGTTACCCAAGACCATGCACCTTCACCCCGTGTTCCATGTGTCTATGCTGCGGAAGCATATATGAGATCCTGAGGAAGTGGAAACGCAAGAGGTTGAGGAATTACAATCAAACCTTACTTACCCGGAAGGACCGTTAAGTATAGGCAAAAGGCGAGCTCGAACATCGAGGAATAAGGTAATTCTTCAAATTCAAGTATATTGGGGAAAACAAAATCGCCAATTGGTTACGTGGGAAGACAAAGCTGCGTTTCATAAGAACTATCATGAGTTCTTCACAGAGGAAGAAGAGGATGCTGATCATGCTTGTCCGTCTAAATCAACTAATTAGCATCCTCTTCTTCCTCTGTGAAGAACTCAGGATAGTTCTTACGAAACGCAACTTCGTCTTCCCACGTAACCACTTGACGATTTTGTTTCCCCCAATATACTTGAATTTGAGGAATTACCTTATTCCTCGATGTTCGATCTCGCCTTTCGCCTATACTTAACGGTCCTTGCGAGTAAGTAAGGTTTGATCGTAATTCCTCAACCTCTTGCGTTTCCACTTCCTCAGGATCTCGTATATGCTTCCGCAGCATGGATACATGGAACACAGGGTGAAGATGCATGATCTTGGGTAATGCTACTCGATAGGCCACCTCTACAACCCTTGCAATTATTGCGAATGGTCCAATGTATCTGGTAGCAAGCTTCCTAGTTTTCCCGAAAAGATCTCTTCCTTTTACTGATGTGGCTTTGAGATATACCATATCTCCCACCGCAAATACTACTTCTCGTCTTTTCTGATCTGCATATTTTTCTGGCGGTCTTGCGCCTTCTTCATGTTTTCCTTCACCACTTCGATCTTTTCTATGGTCTCATTGATAGCTTCTTGTCCCAATATCTTTTGTCCCCATATTTCCGTCCAACACAAAGGTGTTCGGCGCGACCTTCCATAAAAACCTTCAAATGGAGCCATTCCAATACTAGCATGATAAATGTTGGTGTATGAGAATTCTATCAATGGTAGGTAATCCACCCATGCGGTTGACCAGTCTAGGACACACATCCGAATCATGTCCTCCAGAGTTCGGATGGTTCTCTCTGTTTGGCCATCTGTCTCTGGGTGATAAGCCGTACTCATAAAAACTTTGGTTCCCAAGGCTTGCTGCAGCTCCTTCCACAATGCTGCTGTGAACATAGGGTCTCGATCTGATATGATATTTGTCGGTACTCCATGAAGTGGCAAAATCTTACGCACTGATATGCTCAAACTAATACCCTATTTAGATACTAAAGCAGTAGTTATAGTATAGCTAGGGGTCGAACACAAGGACTCACAGTGACACACAATAGATTATAGATGTGAAAATTACGCTAAGTGATTAATGGTATTGAAAACAGAATGCAAGTTAAAACGGTTGTGAAATCAATTGGAGAAAGATAGGTTCAGGGTATTTATCAGGGAATCACTAAATGCAGATAAACTAACTAACATGATTCAGATTTAGCACGGTTCTTGAACTCAAATCACTAAGATATAGTTAACCAACTCTCGTTGCGAAAACTATCTAAGTCTAAATCCTAGGAATTCCAAATCTCTTTGCGAATCCTAAAGTCTAAACCAGATTTTATATCAAGTTTGATTTGTTCACAAAACAACTAAACCAAATCTCTTTGCGAATAGTTATTTTGCTCACCCTAGGTTCTATCAGGTAATTAATCGCACTCTCGCGCCTAATCAATTATCCTAAGATCTAAGTTCTAGGTGATCAATCTAGAATTAGCTTTGCAAACAACATATGGTGAAGAATTAATTCAGATAGTGAATCCTAATAACAAATCAATCTAGCATTCAGAGAAAACCCTATTGAGAACCCTTAACCTAACAAGAGATCTACTCAGACATGGAAATTGAAGCAATCAACATAACTGAATAAATCATCAATATAATAAATAAGAGTAGAGTAAAAACTGGGGTTCGAAATCTTCTCTCAGACTAACAGAGTTCTGACTTGTCTCCCCTCTCAAAAGCTCTCTTAGAAACCATCAAAATAAACTTAATGAAAAGCACACAGCCAAAGTGGCTGTAAAACCTAATTTAATAGTATAAACACGAATTGGTGTCTTCTTGTAAATTTTAAATGTCTTCCGGGCAAGTTCTGCAATTCTTCAAACTTTATTAAAAGGCGCGGATCGTGATCTCATCGATAGAGATATTGGAGTTTTATGGAGCGTTCTGAAGCAAAACTGAAGTCTGGTGACTAAGTGCCTGATCGAAGCGTCAAGACTACAAAATAGAATAAAGACTCGATAAAACGGACTTATATCATGGCTTAAACAAGGTAAAAACCATGATATATCAACTCCCCAAGACTTAGCTTTTGCTTGCCCTCAAGCAAATAGAAGACTAAACCAGAGAAAGATGTTTGAAAACGTAGAGACTCACCTGTTCATGAAACATTAAAATGACCAATTTCCCAACCACCAAAATGTTACCTAACCAGCTTTTTGATCTAACTACCATGTATTTCTCCGTAGACATTCGCAGCTTCGCAGACTACACACATTATCTCACAGCATCGTTCAATTAAGCCATCCTCGCCAGTTTCATCGCTGTGAATTAATATCAAGAACCTTCTAGATTATTTTCCATACAATATCATGACAAGGAACCACCCTTTTTCACACCTTTTAGTATTATTTCTCTCCCCAGACTTATTTCTTACTATATCTCTTGCATGTACAAATAAAGGTTCGAGACGCAAGTATTGATGGTATTTGCCACCGAATCCGCGGTTCTTCCCTTAAAAGTAATCAAAGGTGTAGGCGAATAATTGTATCACATGAAATTTTCCTAACCTCGCTTCCACCTTTGTGTGATCATTTCCTCTGAAGTAGAATAATGGGATCGCATGAAATTTTCCTAACCCTCTACTCAGAAGAAAATCATTTCATCTTTTAATGCATCTTATTTATTAACTTATAACAGGGAGAGAAATACCATTACTTCAAACACATGGGTTCCTTTGTCAGATACGAATGAGGAATCAAGTTCTTTGAATACTAACCACATCGATGAAGTGCAAAAATTTGGCTCAGGATTTAAGGAACTTTGCTGGAAACATGAATGTCTTCTAGTTAACTGGTCAGTCTTTAGATTTTGCATTAGTCGATCTAGAACTGATTCTGTAACAATGATCACTTAGAAGCAAGGTCAGCTCAATGGATTCAAGAAAAAGATCACAGTTTCAGACAAATTTTTGACTCAATAAAACAAAGAATGACTCAAAAACGGACTGACTCTAAGAAAAACAAGAACAAAGTCAGCGACTACCTCCCCCAGACTTAAACAACACTGTCCCCAGTGTTATCTAGCCTAGAGTTGGTAAAAGAAAACAAATGGATCAAATGAAAATATGAGAAACAATAAGTTACCATGCTGGAACATTGAGTATCGACCGACACACAGCTTGGTATCGAGCGATACCAAGCTTAAATCGATACATGTCCTCCTCATTCGCGTAGGGTGTCGACCGATACCCAAGGGTATCGATCGACACTCAGGCGATTTCGTTGTGCTTCTTGTTTATCTGAAACAGACCCAAAAAACGAAAAAAAAAACTTAAAAACAAACTCACCAGTGGGTTGCCTCCCACCAAGCCCTCGTTTAATGTCATTTGCTTGACTGTACCGCCGTTCAGGTAGTGGGTGCATCATCCAGAGGCATTATGTGTCCTTCTGGAATCTCAGCTTTCGCCCAATAGTGTTTTACCCTTTGTCTGTTTACAGTGAACTCCTCTCCTGAAGGACTTGTAAGGGCAATCGCGCCATGTGGTCTAACTTCTTTGACTGTGAAAGGTCCTGACCAACGAGAACGCAATTTACCAGGAAACAATTGCAAACGAGAGTTATACAGAAGTACCTGATCCTTTGGTTCAAAGTGCCGGGAGATGATCTTCTTGTCATGGTAAGCCTTAGTCCTCTCCTTGTACAGCTTGTAGTTCTCATATGCAAGATACCTAATCTCATCGAGCTCATTCAGCTTGATCAATCGCTTCTCAGTAGCAGTCTTGATGTCGAAATTCAACAACTTTGTAGCCCATGCTGCCTTGTGCTCGATTTCCACTGGAAGATGGCACGATTTTCCATACAGCAAGTGAAACGGTGTAGTCCCAAGTGGTGTCTTGTAAGCAGTCATGTATGCCCAAAATGCGTAATCCAGCTTCACAAACCAATCATTCCTTGTAACATTCACTGTTTTCTCCAGAATTTCTTTGATCTGCCTGTTGGAAACCTCAACTTGCCCACTGGTTTGAGGGTGATAAGGAGTAGCAACGCGATGGTTCACACCATACTTCTTCAGCAACCTCTCGAAAATCTTGTTGATAAAATTAGAACCACCATCACTTATCACAATTCGAGGCACTCCAAATCGGGGGAAAATGATGGTCTTAAACAGCTTAAGGACCACTGAAAAATCATTGGTTCTGCTAGCAATGGCTTCAACCCACTTAGACACATAATCCACAGCAACCAAGATGTATTTGTGTCCGTATGACGAGGGAAAGGGACCCATAAAATCAATGCCCCAACAATCGAAAATCTCAACTTCAAGGATGAAATTATGTGGCATCTCATGTCTCTTACTGATCTTCCCTCTCCTCTGGCACGCATCGCACTGCGAAACGAAAGCATGTGCATCCTGAAACATAGTAGGCCACCAGAAGCCTGCTTGAAGAACCTTGGACACTGTCTTGAAGGTGGCAAAGTGTCCAGTGTAATCGGATCCATGGCAATGAAACAACACATTCGTTACCTCTGATTCAGCAATGCATCATCTGTAGATACCATCAGAACAGTGCTTGTACAAGTAAGGTTTATCCCAGAAGTATCTCCTTATGTCCCGCAAGAACTTCATCTTGTGATAGCTCTTGAGGGGCTTTGGTTCTGCATATGCAGCAAGGTAGTTGGCGATATCAGCATACCATGGTTGATCAGAATCGGCTGCATCTACTAGATACTCCTATGAAACACCAAGTTGTTCAACAATCAGAACTGGTTCGGGAATCGCTTGGTATCGACCGATACCATAGGAGTGTCGATCGATACCAAGACCTGCAATTCGTGAGAATTGCTGAGTTTCTGCGAAACCCATCCGAAATTCAGTTTCAATGAAGTAAATGGATTCCTCTGGTAGTTGGTCATCAATGGGGACGTCCGCGTCGATCCGAATCCTCGAAAGATGGTCAGCGACCCCGTTCTCTATGCCCCTTTTGTCTTTAATCTCGATGTCGAAGCCCTGTAGCAAAAGAACCCAACGACAAAGACGAGGCTTAAGGTCCTTGTTCTGCATCAGATACTTGAGAGCAGCATAATCAGTATGGACAATCACTTTGCTCCCAATCAAGTAGGATCGAAATTTCTCAAAAGAGAAAACGACTGCAAGCAGTTCCTTCTCCGTAGTGCTATAGTTGCTCTGAGCATCATCCAAAGTCATGCTGGCATAATAGATGACGTGCAGCTTCTTATCCTTCCTCTGACCCAGCACAGATCCAACAGCAAAATCACTAGCATCACACATGATCTCAAAAGGCAGAGTCCAATCAAGAGGTTGCACAATAGGAGCACTCACCAAAGCCTTTTTTTATCTCCTCAAAGGCTGCAAGACAGTCAGATGTGAAATCGAATTTGATCTCCTTGCATAATAAAGCAGTGAGTGGACGTGCTATCTTGGAGAAATCCTTGATAAATCTCCTGTAAAACCCAGCATGACCAAGGAAACTTCGAATGTCCTTCACAGAATTTGGTGGTTGGAGGCTCGTTATAACCTCTATTTTTGCCTTGTCAACTTTGATTCCAGCCTCATAAACCTTGTGTCCAAGCACGATGCCATCCTGAACCATAAAGTGACACTTTTCCCAATTAAGGACCAAGTGTTTCTCTTCACACCTCTGTAGCACCTTGCACAAGTTAGCTAAACAGTCCTTAAACGATGATCCATACATTGAAAAATCATCCATGAACACCTCCATAAAATCTTCAATCATGTCTGTGAAGATAGACATCATGCATCTCTGAAAAGTAGCTGGAGCGTTACACAATCCAAATGGCATTCTCCTGTATGCGAAAGTGCCATATGGACATGTAAAAGTTGTCTTCCCTTGGTCGTCTGGATGTATCGGAATCTGGAAGAAACCTGAAAACCCATCTAGAAAACAGTAGTAGGGATGACTAGCCAACCTCTCCAACATCTGGTCAATGAATGGCAGTGGGAAATGATAATTCCATGTAGTTGCATTCAACTTCCTGTAGTCGATACACATTCGATGTCTAGTGATAGTTCTAGTAGGAATCATATCATCCTTCTCATTCTTCACCATGGTTATCCCCCCTTTCTTAGGAACAACGTGTATTGGACTGACCCAAGAGCTATCCGAAATAGCACAGATAACACCAGCTTTCAAAAGTTTCATCACCTCCTTTTTGACCACTTCCATCAGATTCGGATTCAGCCTCCTCTGATGCTCAATCGAAGTCTTTGACTCGTCCTCAAGGTGAATCCTATGCATGCACAGGTCCGGTGATATACCTGAAATGTCATCAAGAGAATAGCCAAGAGCTTTGCGATACTTGCGTAGCTTGCTCAGCAGTAAGGCGATCTCTGTGTTGTTCAAGGAAGCGTTGACAATTACTGGGTATGTAGAATTAGGACCAAGAAAACTATACCTCAGATTTGGCGGGAGTGGCTTTAGTTCCACTTTGGGAGCGTTCTCTGCACTCCAATCTCCAAGCCCAACAGCTTGCTTAGAACTCTCGGCCAACTCTCCCTCGAATCGCAGGGTATCGACCGATACCAAGGGGGTATCGATCGATACTGGCGATGCTGAATCAAGAATCTTAGAGTATCCAGCTGTGTTGTCACACGAATGCACCTCTGTAGTGGCAGAACAGACCAATGCCCTCTCTAATGGGTCCTCAGGGTGCATCTCCAGGAAGTACTCTTCAGCTATGTCACTGAAGGTGTCGACAAAGAAAGTCTGCCCATCGATGGTTGGTCTCTTCATCATCTTATCCATTTGGAAAGTGATGTAAGATTGGAATCCACCAAACTTACGGACACGTGATAATCAAGAGATTACAAGCTTTGTTGCGGAAGTGGGGACGATGGTGAGATGGAAGGTGATGGTTTTGATTGACTCTCTCAATCTGTGGGTGATTGACTCTCTCAACCGGTGGACGAACAAGTTATTTGAATCACACAAACAACTTAATTCGTGGCTTCTAAAGAATAGAAGTGAATCGCACACTTTTATTCAAAAGAAAATAACTCTTTGCAAAGAAACGCTTTGAAAAGAAAACAAGAAACTTCTGTATTAATTTGATTGAAAGGTGACCACAAATGAAAACAAAGCTGAGCTTATATAGTTCTCGTACAAGAATATTCTAGAAAGCAAAAATCAAAGGACTAAATCGCAAAACAATCACAACTAGCCGTTAGGCTTAATTGCTCGTCTTGGCCAAATAAGGTAAGTGGATCTGCGCTTGAGTCTTGACAGATTGGGCGAGTAAGTGTGATGCCTCGGGGCGTCCAGGTGCGTTGAACCCATGCTTAAGTTGCCATACTTTCGAAAATATAGCTGTTGGCCATTTAAGACTCCACGTGTGAACGTGACCATAAAAGGAAAGTCTATATGCAAGGGGATCCGCCTGATCCTGTGTGTGTTGGTGCATGGTGGGATGATATTTGAGGCCTTTAATTGGTAAATGAGCTCCCCTGGTCGCCATTGTCGATTTGGTAATGATTTGAACCAATTGGAACTCGGACTTGCCTTAAACGGAACCAGGTAATCCCGTATTGGGAAAAATGGCATAACTTGAGGATCCGATGGGAGTTTCCTTGGATCTTGGGCTTGTTGGAACCATAAGAGATCCACTAATATTCTCCAATTGGTTTCAGGTCGAGATCGTTGCTGAGTTGGGCTGTGTAGCACGATCTTTGGCCTTGTCGCGGAATTGGGTTCGAAGCAGGTCCATTGATTTGTAAAATCAATAACTTCCAAGTCTGAACTGCTTTTGAGATGAATCCAATTCTCGGTCTTCCTATGATGGATCAAGTTTCCATACCAAGTCGGTTTGTAGTTTAATTCCTCCTGGTTTGGTCGGAATCCTCCAATTAGTGCGTATGTGTCCAAATCGGGTAAGTTGGGAATCACCCGAATTGTAAATTCAATAACTCCTTCTTCTGATCTCCGTTTGAGTTGATTCCACTTCGAGACATGCTCTGGGTGAGCTAAGAATGTAACTCAAGTGGTTGTTGGGCTGGACCAGTTGATCTTGATCTCCATTTGGACTGAACAAGGCACATGGGTCTTCTCGGGTGGCTTTGCTTGCAATTGTGGGTTTTGGAATCGGTTGAAGTGCAACTGAGGGACTCGACCAGGGTCTTCAGCATGGTTGGTTGGTCGAGAGAAATGGTTTCCCTGGGTTGATTCGATGCATGATTTCCTCAGTTCAACTCCGGTAAGATTTCCCTCAGTTTTGGGGGAAATGTCTTCATCGTCGGTTTTCTTGAATTGGGGCTGAGGGATTTGACCAAATTGCTGGCTATAGTCACTTTGTCGATGAAAGTGTGATCCCTCAGTTAGTAGCTTAGGAGAAACTGTCCCAACAACAAGAAAGGTCCTGCTGTCGCCAATAGGATCAGGTTCTAAGCTTGCCGTACGCACAGTACAGTCTCTTTCTGAGGTGGTAGTAGTTCCATGAGCTTTCATGGTCATGATGTCCCGTGCGTGCAGCAACTTGGTGAAGTCTTCTAGGAGGTCTTCTTGATCATAGAAGCCATCCTCTTCAAGTTCTTGTGATTCCTTAGCTTCAACACCTTCGTTAGCCCATTGTTGGTTCGTCCCGGCTAGGCGGCTTGTGAGTGAAGCAGCTGGCTGTTCTGCATCTCTAAGAAGGAAACTGCTCGTCCCGTTAGCCTTAAAATATGCATTTGGTCGAGAGAACTTACCTCCCTCAGTGAAGGTCAGATCGTTTGGACCATCGTTTGGGCTTGGCTCCTTTGTCTCGGCTAAGACTGTCTTCGGGTAAGGTTCCTCGGCTAGAACTGGCTCCGTGGCTGTAGGACTAAAACCACATGTCCTGTTAGTCTTATTATGGTCACTTGGACGAGAGAACTTACCTCCCTTAGTGACGATCAGGTCGTTCGGACGGTCATCTGGCATGGGCTCTCTTCTCTCGGCTAAATCTTGAAATGGGTCGCCTGGTCCGGTTGTAGAGCCGATGTCCTCATCATTCCCTCCCTCTTCAAGAGGTTTTGTCCACAAAACTGGATCTCCTCGAGGAAATATTTTGTTGCGACTCGGATGGGATTGATGCTGAGCATCTGGTGGTTCTTCTTTGATCAGCAAAGAGGCAGTGACCCCTCTCCACGGTGTGTTGCTGAATTTATTGGGCAGTACGGTAGTTACTTTAGCGAAATTCCCTTTTTCACTTTCGATGTCGCCATTGATCCTTTGCGGTCTTGGCTCTTGTTGCTTCTCCTCGGTACCTGAGATATTCTCTACACTTTTGACAAGAGACAAGTGCGTTATAACAGTCATGGTATTATGTAAAACATCAGAGCGAAATTCAGTTTGCGGCAATTCAACTAGTTCCTCTTTTACGTGTGACTCAAGATAAGAAATCTGGTTTATAGATTTTTCCACCGAAATTATTTTTTTATCAGATTCTATTGGGTTTAACAAGTTCATAAGCACATCTATTGAGTCGTTAGAATTGTAGGATAGTAAAGGATTACTTACCTGTTCAAAACTTTCGTTAAGTTTTGTTTCCGTAGATGCCACGGTATTGTGAATCATCTCTTGATCGGGTGGCTCTTCTTGTATCAAGATGAAGTTGGTGGCAACTTCATTTATCTCAGGGGCAGGCTGGCTCGTCTTGATCTCTTCATAGTGTTGCTCTCCCTGATTTAGACCTGCATTAATAACCTTTGGCAAAGACGAGCACATCATATCTGACTTAGAAATTTCAAAACCATTTTGAACTAAGCTATCACTAGTTTTTGATGAATTCTGTTTTGGTTCAATTGGTATAGGGTTAACTAATTGTCTTTCGGAACACACTGCAGCAAAGTGACCTCTCCTATGGCATCTATAGCAAACTGGTTCATTTGAATTTAAAGAGTTAGAGGTCTTACTAAAACATTTTCCTTGCGGTTCATGCGTTGGTGAAGAATTTTGCGTGTGAGCTGCAACTTGTGGATACCTCTTGGCGTTGTTCTTCTCAGGCTGAGTAGATGGCAGCCTTGGTGTTGTCATCACTCTCCTTGGCGTGACATGTCGTGTGGGCTTGGAAGTGATGTTGCTGCGATTTTGATGTCTTTCCACAAACTCTTGGTACATCCGTGCCGTAAGTTCTTCCCAATCAAGCACCGGTTTGTATGCATCCTCCTTTAACCACCAATCATAAGCATCTCTAACAAGAGCACTTGATGCGTGTGACAGCTCCTTCTCCTTGGGAATGTTGTTTGCGCACAGCCACTCCTTTATGTTGCTTTCCCAATTGAGATAAACTTTGGGGTCCTTGCTTCGACCTGAAAATATAAGAGAGCCGGATTGATGTCTTCTCTCTCGGGTTGGTTCTCTTGTCGCGGCTGGGATGGCATAGGATTGTGTTGGACACGACGCCATGATGTATTGAGGCTTCTCTGGTCGTGCTTGTTGTTTGTACTTCACATATGATTTGACATATGTTCCTTCCTCGGCTTCATCTCCATAAGAAACCTCATAAAATTGTAAACTTGGCTGGCTCCAAGTTGATGTTGTTGTGTGTGGCACGTGCTGGTGTGACTCAGCTTGGTATGAATAGCGGTCTGGTGGTTCAGGACCAACTCCTTCACTATCTGTCTCGTCTTCAAAACCAGAACTCGCGTAGCCATCTCCTGGCCATGGCGGAGACTCATAATCCTCTTCTTGGTCGGACCATCCTTGGCTCGACTCTTCATACTCCTCTCCATTAAAGTCGAGGTGCTCATCTTCTTCTTCACTTGAATCCATGGCGGCTGCTCCTTAGGGTTTGTACCTCACACAAGAAAATTCACAGGAATCAAAGTCTAGTTCAGGAACAAACAAGAACACAAAAACTGTTTTGCGCACAGGAATTTTCCGGTTCCGTTTTGCTTGACCTAAAACTATTAGATCAACTTCTAAAATTCCAGAAACAATTTTATATTTTTCTATGATGAGTTAACAAGCAAACACAAAAGACGAAATGTTTTTATGAGTTTTTATGATTTTATGAAAATTGAAACAAACAGACGGGTAAAGCAGAAAATTTTTTTTTTGTAGTTTTCGAAAAACGGAAAAGAAATGAAACAAATGAAAAACTTAATCAAGGAACGAGGTAACCTGATAGATAGGAGCTTTTGAGCTCTGATACCAGATGATGTAAGATTGGAATCCACCAAACTTACGGACACGTGATAATCAAGAGATTACAAGCTTTGTTGCGGAAGTGGGGACGATGGTGAGATGGAAGGTGATGGTTTTGATTGACTCTCTCAATCTGTGGGTGATTGACTCTCTCAACCGGTGGACGAACAAGTTATTTGAATCACACAAACAACTTAATTCGTGGCTTCTAAAGAATAGAAGTGAATCGCACACTTTTATTCAAAAGAAAATAACTCTTTGCAAAGAAACGCTTTGAAAAGAAAACAAGAAACTTCTGTATTAATTTGATTGAAAGGTGACCACAAATGAAAACAAAGCTGAGCTTATATAGTGCTCGTACAAGAATATTCTAGAAAGCAAAAATCAAAGGACTAAATCGCAAAACAATCACAACTAGCCGTTAGGCTTAATTGCTCGTCTTGGCCAAATAAGGTAAGTGGATCTGCGCTTGAGTCTTGACAGCTTGGGCGAGTAAGTGTGATGCCTCGGGGCGTCCAGGTGCGTTGAACCCATGCTTAAGTTGCCATACTTTCGAAAATATAGCTGTTGGCCATTTAAGACTCCACGTGTGAACGTGACCATAAAAGGAAAGTCTATATGCAAAGGGATCCGCCTGATCCTGTGTGTGTTGGTGCATGGTGGGATGATATTTGAGGCCTCTAATTGGTAAATGAGCTCCCCTGGTCGCCATTGTCGATTTGGTAATGATTTGAACCAATTGGAACTCGGACTTGCCTTAAACGGAACCAGGTAATCCCGTATTGGGAAAAATGGCATAACTTGAGGATCCGATGGGAGTTTCCTTGGATCTTGGGCTTGTTGGAACCATAAGAGATCCACTAATATTCTCCAATTGGTTTCAGGTCGAGATCGTTGCTGAGTTGGGCTGTGTAGTACGATCTTTGGCCTTGTCGCGGAATTGGGTTCGAAGCAGGTCCATTGATTTGTAAAATCAATAACTTCCAAGTCTGAACTGCTTTTGAGATGAATCCAATTCTCGGTCTTCCTATGATGGATCAAGTTTCCATACCAAGTCGGTTTGTAGTTTAATTCCTCCTGGTTTGGTCGGAATCCTCCAATTAGTGCGTATGTGTCCAAATCGGGTAAGTTGGGAATCACCCGAATTGTAAATTCAATAACTCCTTCTTTTGATCTCCGTTTGAGTTGATTCCACTTCGAGACATGCTCTGGGTGAGCTAAGAATGTAACCCAAGTGGTTGTTGGGCTGGACCAGTTGATCTTGATCTCCATTTGGACTGAACAAGGCACATGGGTCTTCTCGGGTGGCTTTGCTTGCAATTGTGGGTTTTGGAATCGGTTGAAGTGCAACTGAGGGACTCGACCAGGGTCTTCAGCATGGTTGGTTGGTCGAGAGAAATGGTTTCCCTGGGTTGATTCGATGCATGATTTCCTCATTTCAACTCCGGTAAGATTTCCCTCAGTTTTGGGGGAAATGTCTTCATCGTCGGTTTTCTTGAATTGGGGCTGAGGGATTTGACCAAATTGCTGGCTATAGTCACTTTGTCGATGAAAGTGTGATCCCTCAGTTAGTAGCTTAGGAGCAACTGTCCCAACAACAAGAAAGGTCCTGCTGTCGCCAATAGGATCAGGTTCTAAGCCTGCCGTACGCACAGTACAGTCTCTTTCTGAGGTGGTAGTAGTTCCATGAGCTTTCATGGTCATGATGTCCCGTGCGTGCAGCAACTTGGTGAAGTCTTCTAGGAGGTCTTCTTGATCATAGAAGCCATCCTCTTCAAGTTCTTGTGATTCCTTAGCTTCAACACCTTCGTTAGCCCATTGTTGGTTCGTCCCTGCTAGGCGGCTTGTGAGTGAAGCAGCTGGCTGTTCTGCATCTCTAAGAAGGAAACTGCTCGTCCCGTTAGCCTTAAAATATGCATTTGGTCGAGAGAACTCACCTCCCTCAGTGAAGGTCAGATCGTTTGGACCATCGTTTGGGCTTGGCTCCTTTGTCTCGGCTAAGACTGTCTTCGGGTAAGGTTCCTCGGCTAGAACTGGCTCCGTGGCTGTAGGGCTAAAACCACATGTCCTGTTAGTCTTAGAATGGTCACTTGGACGAGAGAACTTACCTCCCTCAGTGACGATCAGGTCGTTCGGACGGTCATCTGGCATGGGCTCTCTTCTCTCGGCTAAATCTTGAAATGGGTCGCCTGGTCCGGTTGTAGAGCCGATGTCCTCATCAGAAAGTCATGACCAAATCACCAATGTTGAGAGCAATCTTCCCATTCTTGCAATCAATCAAAGCACCAGCTGTTGCAAGGAAATGTCTGCCTAGGATAAGAGGATCCTTAGGCTCAGCATCATACTCCAGGACTATGAAATCAGGTAGAATCAAGCAATTTACAATCTTGATCGGGACGTCTTCGAGTAGTCCCTCTGGAAGTCTAACTGAACGATCAGCAAGTATCAGAGATATCCTCGTGGTCGTGAAGTCTGTCATCCCCATCCTTTTGGCAACTGAATATGGCATGAGGTTTACACTTAAGCCAAGGTCACAAAGAGAACGTTCAAACATGTCCGTGAATATCGTACAATCCAACACAAAACTCCCTGGATCGGGCAATTTCCTCGGGATCCTGTTGGTCAGGATTGCACTACACTCATGAGTAATCATCAAGCATCCTTCTTCAAGATTCAAGTTACTGGACATCATTCTTTTGACATATATCCTGAAGGCTGGAGAAGTTTTGATGGCGTCGATAAAAGGTAGTTCAACGATCAACTTATCCATAATTGTCTTGCATCTAGAGTCTTCTACCTCCTTCTTAGTCTTCCCAGCATCTATGGGATAAGGTATCCTTGGCGTGTAAACTCTTGTTGCGTTCACATCAGGCATTTCCTTCGAAACCTTAGGAGTTGATTCAGCTGCGGGATCAGTATCGACCGATACTGAAGTAGTGTCGATCGACACTCGCGGTTTTGATTTATCCCGTGAAAGTATCTTGAGGGGTGTCGATCGATACTGGAGCGATTTCGGTATCCTCATCGTCAAGATCAACGAGACTATCTGCAATCGGGTCAATTTTTACTCCTGGAGTGACCTCTTTTCCACTCCTTAAAGTGATTGCATTGATGTGAGTTCTTGGGTTCTCTACTTTCCCTGGGAGAAAGCCTTCTTGCCTTTTCACAGCCTCTGAAGTCTGAGCTATCTGGAGTTCCAGCTTCTTCTGTTGAATGTTGATAGCGTCGATTCTTCCGCTCAGATCATTATATAGGACATCAATCTTCCCATTGAAATCCACAGTGAGCTTGTGCTGTCCTTGAAGAAGTTGTTCGAACATAGACTCGATCTTTCTATCTGGAAGCTTAGCAGGTACATGCTGATAAGATGAATTTCCATAGTTCCTGGTGTACCCACTGTTCTGAGATGGTTTCTGACCAAACTGATTCGAACCTCCTTGCTGATAGTCGTTGTTGAAGTTTCGGTTGTTGTTGAATTGATTTCTCTGACCCTGAAAACCAGAACCACAAATGTAGTTAACATCCTCTACATCATCCTCGTTAAATACCTCTACTTCTTCAGCAAAGTTAACAGCCTTTGGTGTCTTGCCCATCAGAAGACTGTGCATAGAATCCAACTTAGCATGAAAGTCAGCGATCTGTGAACCATCTACATTACCAGCTAGCTTCTTCCGCTCAAAATCAGCATTCTTGGTGCTATTGCTAGACGCCAAGTTCTCAATCAGGACATAGGCTTCATCAGGATACCTGGTGTTGAAGTTTCCATTGCTTGAAGCATCCAAAGTCATTTGGTACCTCCAATCAAGTCCTCTAAAGAAGAACCGCATCAGCTGAACATCAGAGTATCCATGATGTGGACAGTCTCTCTGATACGATTTGAACCTCGTCCAAGCAGCCTTGAACGCCTCAGTAGGTCCTTGAGAAAATTGCGAGATCTTGTTCCTAAAATCCTCGGATCTTGCGTCATCATAGAAATTGGTCAGGAAAGCAGTCTTAGTAGTTTCCTCCTAGTTAGTCAGCGATCCATGAGGTAATTGCTTCAGCCAGTAGGCTGCTTCCCCCACAAGAGAGTATGGGAAAAGCTGGCAGAAGAGGTAGCCATAAGACACTCCATTGCTATTGATGCTAGTTACCAAGTTCTCGAACCTCTCAACATGATCCATGGGATGCTCGCTGGAAAGACCATGAAAAGGGTGCCGTCCCACAAGAGTGTAGTATGTAGGTTTCAGCTCAAAGTCATTCCTTGGAAAAGCAGGAGAACGGATCGCAGAGCGATTTGCGTAAAACTGGTAAGGTCAGTTGCACTCACCAATCGTCCTACCACGGTTAACCACAGCGTTCTCAGCATTCATTGGGTTCGTATTCCCAGCGGCATTCCCAGCGACAACAGGAGCAGGCGGAATGATGTCCCCCTCTCCATCCAGACGTTGTCCTCTCTCATTGCACAAACGACCCTCTAGGTCCCTGTAGGCACTAGCCTCATCTCGAACCAACTCTAATTGATTGTTGTTCATCTCTGCTGGTTTATTTGCCTTTCTGTTTGTGCGTTCTACAAGTGCTAGTTGCTCCAATGATAATTCAACTAGCTGAGTGTTCTTGTTCCTTCTTGTCTTATGATATGGCATACACCTGAGAACAGAAGTCAAGAACGTAAGTAACTTGGTAACACGTTAAGTATTGACCGATACCAAGTGGTGTCGATCGATATCAACAAAAGAGGACGACGAGTATCGACAGATACTAGTGAGTATCGTTCGACACCGACGAACTTAGTCTAAATTCACAAACGTAATCTAATGGCGAATTGAGTCCCCGACAACGGCACCAAATTTGATATGCTCAAATTAATACCCTATTTAGATACTAAAGCAGTAGTTATAGTATAGCTAGGGGTCAAACACAAGGACTCACAGACACACACAATAGATTATAGATGTGAAAATTACGCTAAGTGATTAATGGTATTGAAAACAGAATGCAAGTTAAAACGGTTGTGAAATCAATTGGAGAAAGATAGGTTCAGGGTATTTCTCAGAGAATCACTAAATGCAGATAAACTAACTAACATGATTCAGATTTAGCACAGTTCTTGAACTCAAATCACTAAGATATAGTTAACCAACTCTCGTTGCGAAAACTATCTAAGTCTAAATCCTAGGAATTCCAAATCTATTTGCGAATCCTAAAGTCTAAACCAGCTTTTATATCAAGTTTGATTTGTTCACAAAACAACTAAACCAAATCTCTTTGCGAATAGTTATTTTACTCACCCTAGGTTCTATCAGGTAATTAATCGCACTCTCGCGCCTAATCAATTATCCTAAGATCTAAGTTCTAGGTGATCAATCTAGAATTAGCTTTGCAAACAACCTATGGTGAAGAATTAATTCTGATAGTGAATCCTAATAACAAATCAATCTAGCATTCAGAGAAAACCCTATTGAGAACCCTGAACCTAACAAGAGATCTACTTAGACATGGAAATTGAAGCAATCAACATAACTGAATAAATCATCAATATAATAAATAAGAGTAGAGTAAAAACAGGGGTTCGAAATCTTCTCTCAGACGAACAGAGTTCTGACTTGTCTCCCCTCTCAAAAGCTCTCTCAGAAATCCTCAAAATAAACTTAATGAAAAGCACACAGCCAAAGTGGCTGTAAAACCTAATTTAATAGTCTAAACACGAATTGGGGTCTTCTTGTAAATATTAAGGTCTTCTGGGCAAGTTCTGCAATTCTTCAAACTTCATTAAAAGTCGCGGGTCGTGATATCATCGATGGGTGTCGATCGATGCTTGACGCTTAGATCAGGCACTTAGTCACCAGACTTCAGTTTTGCTTCAGAACGCACCATAAAACTCCAATATCTCCAATAGTGCTCCAAAAGTGCTAAAACCTGTAAAAGACTCTAAAAGACTACAAAATAGAATAAAGACTCGATAAAACAGACTTATATCATGGCTTAAACAGCGTAAAAACCATGATATATCACGCACATACAACTCAGCCAGCTTTGACGTCTTGTCCTCGTCATGAATATGCAATAAATGGGGCACTTTGGTTAAGCGATCCAAGATTACCCATATTGAATTCATCCTTCCCTTTGCCATTGGCATCCCAACAATGAAATCCATGGCTATGGGATTGCCATTTCCAAGGGGAATAGGCAAATTCCATTTCCAAGGGCTGGTACCTGATGTTCCGTCTTAACTTGTTGGAACGTTTGATATTGCGCCACCCATTGTGCTACCGCTCGCTTCATTCCTGGCTAATGGTAATACCGCTTGATGTCCTTGTACATCTTGGTACTCCCAGGATGAATACTAAGTAAAGTGTGATCTGCTAACCTTAAAATTTCCTTCCGTAGACCTTCTCTGTCAGGAACCGTAATTCTCCCATTAAGTAGCAAGGTTCCCTCCTCGGCTAAGTGATATCCACTAGCATTTCTGCCTCCTTGGCTTCGTACCCCCTCTGTAATTTTCTGTAAATTTACGTCCTTCCCTTGTTCCTCTTTGACCCTTTGTAATAAACCCGCCTGATTTATTACTTGCATTCCCAATGGTTCAATGGACTCTCCATCTATCGCTAATAAACTCACACTCCTCAGTTCCAAATCCAATAGCTCCATATCCTTTTCAGTATCAACTTCTAACTTCCGACGACTCAAGGCATCAGCCACAACATTTGCCTTTCCTGGGTGGTATTGAATCTTCATATCGTAATCAGCAATAAATTCCATCCACCGTCTTTGTCTTAAATTCAAATATGGCTGAGTGAACAAGTATTTAAGACTTTGGTGGTCCGTAAATACCTGAATCTACTCACCATACAAATAGGATATCCATATCCTAAGTGCAAATACTACAGCAGCCATCTCAAGGTCATGATTAGGGTAGTTCTCTTCGTGCTTTCGGAGTTGTCTTAATGCATAGGCGATAACCTTCTCGTCTTGCATTAACACACATCCTAAACCAACTCGGGAAGCATCAGTATACACCGTGTATGGCCGTCCCGGCTCTGGTAAAGCCAACACAGGTGCAATGATTAATGCCTCCTTTAACTTACTGAATGCCTCCTCCATGTCTTCTTTCCAAATGAGCTGAACTCCTTTTCTGGTCAATCGTGTCAAGGGCTTTGCAATGGAGGAAAACCCTTGAACAATTTTTTGGTAATATCCCGCTAAACCGAGAAAACTTCGTACCTCTGTCACTGATGTAGGCCGTGGCCATTCCTGAATTGCCATGACCTTTTCTGGATCTGCGGATTCTCCTTGTGCTGACACACGATGTCCGAGAAATCCTATCTCTTCCTTCCAGAATCGGCATTTGCTAAACTTAGCAAACAACCTGTGGTTTCTCAAGCGCTATAAAACCTTTCGAAGATGCTCTTCATGTTCTTCTTTATTTCGGGAATATATGAGAATGTCATCTATAAAGATTATCACGAACCTATCTAGAAAATCCTGGAACACCTCGTTCATGAGTCGCATGAATGCCGTCGGGGCGTTGGTGAGTCCAAACGACATCAAGATGAATTCATACTGTCCATATCTTGTTCGAAACGCTGTCTTCATGACGTCTGTCTCCAAAATCGGGATTTGATGATATACAGAGGCTAAGTCGATATTGGAAAACCACCTAGCCCCTCGCAGTTGATCTAACAATTCATCAATCCTCGGCAACGGATACCTATCCTTAATCGTAAATTTTTTTATTCCTCGGTAATCAATACATAATCTCATGCTTCCGTCCTTCTTCTTCACAAACAATACCGGGGCTCCCCAAGGTGAAGAACTTGGTCGAACAAACCCTTTGTCCAACAAATCCTCCAACTGTTGCTTTAACTCATAAAGTTCAGCTGGGGCCATTCTATAAGGTGCTTTCGCTATCGGTGCCGCTCCTGGCTCAAGGTTGATTGTGAAGGGATTGTTCCTAGGCGGAGACAATCCTTCCAACGGCTCAATTACATCCACAAATTCTCGCATAACGGGAATGTCTTCAACCTTCAATACTTTCTCCATGTCATTTCCAACAATTGTTAGAGTAACCAAGTACATTTCTCCTTCGTCCAACTCCTTCTCTATTCTCAGAGCCGATACAAATGATACAACCGAACTTGGGTTGATCCCATTGTATACCATCAACGGTTGGTTCCTCCCTTCAAACGTAACTCTTCCTCTCCCACAATCCATGTGAGCTTGGTAACGTGATAGCCAATCCATCCCTAGGATGACTTCATACCGTTCTAAAGAGACTACTAGGAGGTTAGTCACAAAGATCTTCCCTAGAATCTCTATGGGTACTCCTATTACTAAACTCTCAGCTTTAAGGGTTTGGGTTCCTGGGGTTCTAACAGAAACATTCACCTTTTCAACCACAAACGTTACCTCAAACCTAGAGGCAACCTCGGGAGTTACAAAACTATTGGTCGCCCCCGAGTCAAACAATACGTGTGTGGGGATCCCACAACCACGCAAAGTTTCAAGCAATAACACACAAAAACACACAAAACACTGAAAACAAGAAGTTAAAACCCAAACGTACCTGTTATGGGATCCTTCGAAGGTCCTGCTTGCTCGGTTTTACTTAAATCTAAGGCATTAACGCTTGCCCATGTGGCCTGCCTCTTAGATGCGGACTCATTAGCTGGACGACTCGGTGGTGGGTGATTGACTGCCTTGCTTGGTCTTTCCTGGTTTTTGAGATCTTTAGTCGGACACTCATTCGCATAATCCTCCTTCTCCTTGCATGTATAGCATGTAACATTCGGATGTGTCATGTGGTGGTTTTGATAGCAACCCACTTATACAATTCCGTGCAAAGTGTCCAGGTTGGTTACATGTGAAACAGAATTACTCCGACTCCCTTTTTCCTCCCTTCTGTTCATCCTCTCGATTCCCTTCACTACACCAAAACAGAGTTTTTGCTACTGATTGTTGCTACTGATTAGGCAGTCGGTAAATTTACCGACTGTTTCGCTACTGATTTCCGACTGATTTGCGACTATTTTCAAACAGTCGCAAATCAGTAGGTATTTAGTGACTAAAAATTTCAGTCGTTAATTTGTAGCCGTTTTACGACTGATTAGTGACTGAATTTTAGTCGGAAACATGCAGTAGCTAATCAGTTGTAATTTTAGCGACTGATTTGCTACTGAATTCGGTGGGTCGTAGAACAGTAGCAAATCATAAACCCCAAACACAAACCCTAAACCCTAAACCCTTACTAATAAACTCTAAATCGTAAATTGTAAACTAGATCTTACACATAAATATCAAATAATATACAAAAAAATTCAACACTTACAATTTTTTAAATATAATCATTATATAAATCCTAAATTCTAAACCCAAACACAAACCCTTAACCATAAACCCTAAACCTCTAACTCTTAGTCATAAACTCTAAATCTTAAATTGTAAACTAGATCTTACACATAAATATCAATTAATATACAAAAAAATTCAACAGTTACAATTTATTAAAATATAATTATTTTATAAATCCTAAATTCTAAACCCTTAAACCTAAACCCTAAACCCTAAACCTCTAACTCTTAATCATAAACTCTAAATCTTATATTGTAAACTAGATCTTACACATAAATATAAAATAATATACAAAAAATTGAACACTTTATTAAAATTTAATCATTTTATAAATCCTAAATTCTAAACCTCAGACACAAACCCTTAACCCTAACCCCTAAACCTCTAACTCTTAATCATAACCTTTAAATCTTAAATTGTAAACTAGATTTTACACACAAATATCAAATAATATACAAAAAAATTACAAAATTTTTTTTTTTTCAAATTATGATATTTTATGCGCTATTTTTCTTTGTAATTGCTTTAAATATTCATGTAAACGGTTTCTAAAAAAATAAAATAAAATTAAGTTTCTAATAATATTACTTTTTATAACAAGTTATGAAGTTATAATATTATTTATTAGCAAAATAAAAAGTTATAATATTAATCAAAATGCTGAAAAAAACTAGTCTCTCATTGGTTTGTTCTTAATGACGAGGATCACACTCAATTTTATTCTCTACCGTTGATAAGATTAAATCCAACGGTCCTAAAACATCACTTTTTTGTTTGCTCTCTCTTCCTCCTAGCGTAAGTCTTCTCCTCTCCTCCCCATTATCGTATCCTTTCTCCTCTTCTCCCACGGTAAGTCTTAGCCCTGGGCATAATATCCTTTCTCATTTCTCCTCTTCTCCGGCGGTGCTGAGGCGAAGTGGACTCGCGGCGGCGAGGCGGTGCGGTTGCGGGATCTTTCGACGTGTGGTTTATGTCTTCTCCGGTGCTCCGATGCTGCTGGAGGACGGCGGCGAGATCTAGGAGGAGGTTAGGCGGCGAGATATAGGAGGCCAGAGGAGCAGAACCGCGAGATTGCGCCGGCGGTGGTTCGAAGCGCCGTCGTATCTCTCTCGCGGTGTCGGTGAGGTTCTTCGCGGGTATTGGTGAATCCTTTCTTCTCCTCATTGTTGTTGGAGCTTAGCGGCGGTGGTGTTCTATCTCCCCTTTGTCAAAAGCAGAGGTCCTGTTCTGCTCCGGTTGTGAGGCGGCGGCTGTTCGAGGCGGAGGTTTTCGCGGTGGCTAGGGTTTCCACGCCTCTGATTGTGGTCCGGTTCTCGCGCTCGGTTCGACGTTGGTTTAGTTCCGGTTTTGGTTTCAATTGTAATTTGGTTTAGTGCTCCAAACCAGGCCCTTAATGTTATTATGGTCTGGTTCAATTCCGGTTAGCTATTACTATTGTAAAAAAAAAACCAAAAAAAATTATTTAATGCAAAAAAGGTTCAAAACAATCGTAAATTTTGAACAATCGTAAAAAATTATTTAATGCAAAAAGGTTCCAAACAATAGTAAATGCAAAAAAATCGTCAATAGTATTAGTCGTAAATTTTTGTGACTTTCAGTCGCTAATCAGTCATAAATTTTTGCGACTGAATAGTGACCGCATAGATCAGTCGTAAATCAGTAGCAATTTTGCGAATGATTGTATTTGTGACCAGACCTTTACCTACGACAGATATCAGTCGATAATCAGTCGTAACAGGGTATTTTACTACTGATTTCCGACTGTTTTTGCAGTAGTAAAAAAATGTTTTCTTGTAGTGCTTGACCCCTTGACCGATTCTTGTGTTGTCCTTGCCCACCAAATTGTTTCTGCTTCGGTGCTTGACTTACTTCTGCAGTACCCGTTTCCATTTTTTCATCCCTTAGTCCTTCCACATTCACAACTCTTTCTACCATCTCATAATAGTTTCGAAACTCAACTACTTGAAGTCGACTACGAATTTGCGCTCGCAGTCCTCGAAGAAACTTTCGGATCACGATAAGTTCATCTCCTTGTCCATAGTTAGTGTACTTCCTTAGCCGTGCAAACTCAGCTTCATAGGCTCGAACGCTTTTCCGTCCTTGCTTCAAGGCTAGAAACTGGTTATCTAGGCGATCTCTTTCCTCTGGTGGAAAATATTTTCTCTCAAACTCTTGACGAAAATCTAACCACGTAGGTACTTCAAAGAACTTCCTCTCCACATTTGCCCACCAACTTAGAGCGTCCTTCTCTAAGTAGTGAACAACGATCTCCTTCTTGTAACTATCCGAGCATCGAGTTGCGGCAAAATTCCCTTCCATGTTCTAGAGCCAAGCATCTGCTTCATATGGGTTTGCACTCCCGTGAAACTTCGATGTGCCCATATTCTTCATCATCATAACCATCTTCAGGAAATCTGGAGGTGGAGTTGATCCCAACTTTATGTTAGCTACAACATGTTGCTGTTGCTTCATTTGTTCCATCATATCAAAGAGTAATCTCATCATCAGGTCAGCCTCCTGTATTGTTGGCCCTGGTTGCTGTTCCGGTACAACTCTTGGTAGGTTTGGCCTTGGATACATATGTCGAGGATTCCGATCCTCCTGGATCCTTCCATATCTGGAGATGTAGTCCTCGGCTCTTGTGGTGCATAATCTGGACTATCATGTTCCTCAGAAATAGTCATCGATCTTGCTGGTGAGACTTCAACATGCTCTCGCGACTGACACTCTTCCTGCCTTATTTCATTACCTCGCCTTCCAGTCAAGGATCCCATCGAGAGAGACAAATCTAATCTTGTCGCTCCTTGCTCTACTTCCTTCGCAGTAGCCGATCTGTCCAATTAACATCATCTGAACACCTAATGTTCTCGTTCTCGTAACCAGGTAGCAATCCCCACGACCGGCCTCCACTTTCTTCTTGTCCTAACATACTGCATCAAAAACAGGATAAATCCTAAACCCATCTACCTAATAGCATTGGACGACCAGTTTAACCTAATTGCCTTTTTGCGACCATTTTTGACTCGATAAAACGTTTGAAAAAGCGTATGTTCTATAAGCATGATCATGAACCATGCTCTGATACCAAACTTGTAACGCCCCTGAACCGCTCTCTGTGGTGGCCAGGCCGAGGGCTCCCCTCGAGAGATGGGCCGGGTTCGCTACGTAGCTGCTCCTGCACGCTTATCGGCATGGGGTTCACGGACCGCCCGTCGTCCGATCCGCCCGAGCCTCCCAGCCCGCGAGGGCCACAGACTCCCGGGACTTCGGCCGAATGCTTTGCAACCCGTACCTTGGCCCAGGGAGCCGTCGGTTCCATCCCGAGCCTGGCTATTACCTAACAGCCTGAAAAACAACAAAGCATCGTCATAAGTAATCTAGAATTACTTAGTTAGCCCGGGATCTCTGCCATCCGGTCATGTGAGGCAGCACATGATTAGGATTTAAATTAAGGTTTATTTAAATTCTGTTTGAGGTTCATAAATTTATGCGTGGTTAAATATATGCTTGCTTAGTATTGCTTGGTAAAATTTATGCTTTCTTAGTATTGCTTGGTTAAATTTATGCTTGCTTAGTATTGTTTGGTTAAATATCTCGAGTATTATTATCGTGGTAGAATAGTTGTTTAGTCGTTATGTTGTGAAGACGGTTAGTTAAGGGTATGCAGTTAACTAGAGGTTATTGCATAATTAACTAACGTGAGGGTGATATCTTGAGTATCCCATTGTTTGAACTGGCTAGTACCCAGTCGAACCTGTACGACGGTGTAGTAAAGGGTCCGGGGAGGACTAACAGGAATGTAGCCATTTTAGACTTTGTGTCTAATGGCAGGGGAAATCAGGAATCGCCATTTGCCATGAGGAATTGGCGGTAGTAGCATGGTATGATTGAGTCTAGTTACTTAGAGTGACTAGGATTATTGTGAATGTATTGATTAGTATTAGGCAATGTTTCTCCTGCCATTAGACACAAATTATAAAATGGCTACATTCCTGTTAGTCCTCCCCGGACCCTTTACTACACCGTCGTGCAGGTTCGACTGGGTACTAGCCAGATCGAACAATTGGGACAATCAAAACATCGCCCTCATCCTCACGTTAGTTAATTATGCAATTGATATATCATGGTTTTTACCCCGTTTAAGCCATGATATAAGTCCGTTTTATAGAGTCTTTCTACTATTCTGTAGTGTTTTAGAGTCTTTTACAGGTTTTAGCACGTTTGGAGCATAATTGGAGATATTGGAGCTTTCTGAAGCATTTTAGAGCAAAGCAGACGTTCGTGTAGCTGAGTACCCGATTTGAAGCTTCGGTATCGATCGATACTGCCTAGTATCGGTCAATACCCACTGCAGCAGACACGACTCGCGACTTAAATGAAGAATTGAAGAATTGCAGTTTGGTCCATAAGTCTTTAAGTATTACAATAAGCCCCAGAACGTGTTTTAGCATTATAATTAGGTTTTTCAGCCACTTTGATGGCTATGCTTTCACTATTCTTGATTCTACTTTGGTTTTTGGAGAGACAACTCTGAACTCCTGTGTT
Source organism: Eutrema japonicum (assembly GCA_030161315.1). Lineage (NCBI taxonomy): Eukaryota > Viridiplantae > Streptophyta > Magnoliopsida > Brassicales > Brassicaceae > Eutrema > Eutrema japonicum. The sequence continues at coordinate 40,670,829 of BSQW01000013.1, forward strand.
TTATTGATTTCTTTGATGTTCTATTCAATCATGTTGCCTTTATTCTCCATGTCTGAGTAAATCCACTTTAGGTTCAGGGTTCTCATATAAGGGTTTTCTCTGAATGCTAGGTCGATTAGTTAATTAGGATTCACTATCTGAATTAGTTCTTCGTTTTAGGTTGTGTTCAAAGCATGTTCTAGATTAGCTACTTAGAATTTAGATCTTAGGATAATTAATTAGGCGCGAGAGTGCGATTAATTGCCTGATAGAACCTAAGGTGAGCAAAATAACTATTCGCAAAGAGATTTGGTTTAGTTGTTTTGTGAACAAATCAAACTTGAACTAAAAGATGGTTTAGACTTTAGGATTCGCAAAGAGATTTGGAATTCCTAGGTTTTAGACTTAGATAGTTTTCGCAACGAGAGTTGGTTAATTATACCTTAGTGATTTGAGTTCAAGAACCGCGCTAAATCTGAATCCTGTTAGTTAGTTTATCTGCATTCATTGATCCCTGAGAAAGCTGAGAAATACCGGGAGCCTATCTTTCTCCCAATTGAATTACAACTTATTTAATTTACGCACTGCTTTCATTTACATCTTTTGGTTTAGCTTAATTCGAATCTAATTAATCTATTGTGTGATTTCTGGAGTCCTTGTGTTCGTCCCCTACTATACTGCAACAACTGCTTAGTACTTTTAAGGTATTAATTTGAGCATATCAAATTTGGCGCCGCTGCCGGGGACTCAATTTCGCCATTAGATTTTAGCTTAGAATTTTGTCTAAATCGTAGAGTATCGATCGACACCCTAGTGGTATCGGTCGGTACCGTCGTAAATTTCAGTTACTTACGTTCTTGACTTTTATGTTTCAGGTGCATGTCTCTTCGTGAAACCAGAAGGAACAAGAACACTACGCTAGTTGATCTGTCAAATGAGCAGCTAGCAAATTTGGAACGTGCAAACAGGAAAGCAAAAAAGCCAGCAGAAATGAACAATCCAGTGATATTGATTCGTGATGCAGCTGGATCTTTGAGAGGCCAAGAAGGTCAATTGTGCAACGAGAGAGAGCAGCGACTTGATGAAGCTGGACATAACATTGTCCCTGCAATTGCTGTGAATGCAGGGAACGCTATAATTAATCGCGGTAGGACGATTGGTGAGTACAATAGGCATGATCAGTTCTATGCCAATCGATTAGCGATTCGCCCTCCACCATTTCAGAGGAATGACTTTGAGCTGAAACCTGCATACTACACTCTTGTGGGTCAGCATCTTTTTCATGGTCTTTCTCATGAACACCCTATGGATCACATTGAGAGGTTTGAGGACTTGGTCACTAGCATCAAGAGCGATGGAGTGTCATACGACTACCTCTTCTGCAAGCTTTTCCCATACTCACTTGGTGGAGAAGCGACTTACTGGCTGAAATAGTTGTCTCCTTGTTCACCGACTACTTGGGATGAGACGAAGAATGCGTTCCTCAACAACTTCTATGATGATGCACGATCCGAGGATCTCAGGAACAAGATTTCTCAGCTTTCTCAAGGACCGACAGAAGCATTCAAGACTGCTTGGATTCGTTTCAAGTCATATCAGAGAGATTGTCCGCACCATTGGTTCACTCAGGTTCAGCTGCTGGGTTCCTTCTACAGAGGGATCGATTGGAGGTATCAGATGTCTTTAGATGCTGCAAGTAATGGAAATTTCAAAACCAGATATCCCGACGATGCCTATGTGCTTATTAAGAACTTGGTTTCTAGCAATAGTACCAAGAATGCAGACATGGAGCGCAAGAAGCAAGCTGGTAACTCGGACTCCAGTCAGATTGCTGAGGTGAATGCTAAGTTAGATTCAATGCATAATTTGTTGATGGGCAAGCATCAGAAGGGTGTTCATCTTGTTGAAAAGGATGAAGTGGAATATGTTAACTACATTTATGGAGTTGGATCTCAGGATCAAAGGTATCAACGACCACCCACACCACCCAGAACTTCTGAGAGCAAGATTGAATCTATGTTTGAACAGCTTATTCAAGGACAGCAAAAGCTAACTGTAGAATTCAATGGTAAGATAAATGCTATGTACAAAGATCTGAGTGGAAGGATCGAAACTCTCGATATTCATCAGAAGATGATGGACACTCAAGTAGCTCAGACTGTAGCAGCTGGCAAGGGAAAGATGGTTCATTCACACAATGAACACGCCAATGCAATCACTGTAAGAGGTGCTGAAGAGATCACTGCGGTGGTAGAGAAGGGTTTGAATGCAGGAAATTTTGACGATCCTGTAGAAGATGACGACGAGGATTCAGAAAATCCCAGGGTGTCGACCGACACCAGCGAGCATCGATCGATACCCGTCCAAATCCTTTCTCAAGACGAGTCAGAACAACGTATGTCGATCGATATCCTACCAGGTATCGATCGACACCAATCGCAGACCGAGCCAGAGATTCTGAAGAAACCGGAAGTGATTGAGGAACGTGTTTCCAAACCTAAGGTGCCATATCCTAGACCACCTAGACACCTCAGAGACCCTATTTCTCAAAAGCAGCTGCGTGGCTTTGAGAAGATGGTACGAAGGATTCCACTCACTCTGACTTTTGAAGAAGCTCTAGAGTACCGCCCCTGGCTAAGTCACTTCAGAGATTGCAGAGAAACTGAGGAAGAGATTAAGGCACTTTTTGCCAATGTCAGAAGTACACCACCTCCGTTGAAGCAGTTGACCAAGAGGGAAGACCAATGAATATTCTCCGTTCCATGCTCCATCTTTGGAGTTGAATTCAAAGAGTCTCTCGTTGACTCAGGAGCTAGCGTAAATGTCATGTCAAGGGCGATTGCAGAAAGATTGGGAGCTGATATTCGACCTCCAAAGGCATCTATCACATACGCAGACTATTTCACCTCACTTCCCTATGGTACAATCCCTGATTTGCTGGTTCACGTAGGAGATTGCCTGGTTCCTACTAATTTTTGGGTTGTGGAGATGAGTGCATATTCTCATACGCAATTGATTCTGGGAAGACCGTTCATGGCTACGGTTGGTGCCATTATGGACATACCCATCAAGCAAATCTCGTTCTCATATATTGACAAGGAGGTGTACTACAAAGCCATCCCTAGAGGAGCTCCCACACATATCTCTTGCATCACCATTGTTACAGGAGAGACGTTGGTAGTTGATCTTTTGGAAGAGCCTCCTGACGAGCCAACTGTCATAGACCTTATAGATAGTCCTTCTGTCATCACCAAGAAAGACGTCAAAATAGACAAGGCAGAGAAGAAGATAAAGAGCAAAGGAGTACAAAGCGTTCCCCACGTGACTTTAACCCCTCAAAAGTGCGATGGAGATTCAATTGAATATAAGGTGAAGTGCAAGGGAACTTCGAAACTATTCTCTAAGGCTAGAGTTATTCTCACTTCGGAACTGAAAGAGAAGGGACAAGAGTTTGTGGAGAGCATGATGAGCAGAACTCTGAAGCTGGCGATGTCTAATTGTGGAGCTTGTTCCGGCGCAAGTTCTCATTTTTCTCCTGACTGATCGTCCGTACAGTCAAGCTCGTGACGTTAAACAAGCGCTGAGTGGGAGGCAACCCACTGTTGAGTCTGTACATAAGTCTTTTATTTTCATTTTTGTGTTTTGTGTCTTGTGTCTTAACGTGAAACAGATTTAGAGAAGGGTGTCGACCGACACCAATCCGTGTCGATCGATACCACACGGAGAAAGAACAAGATTCGGCTAATTGGTGTCGATCGATACTATCTTGTATCGATCGACACCGTGCGGGAAGGTAAGTTTTCTCTTTAAACCCTCGGGTTCTCCTTTCTCTTCTTTCTTCTCCATTGATCGATACCGCCTCCATCTCTCTATCAAATCGCACCTCTCATTTCTTCACCGATTTGGGTGATTCAAGTGCCTAGATTCATTGGATTTTCATCCTCTATCTCTTTCTAGCATTTGTTTCTTCAATCAGCAAAGATATGTCTTTGAAATTCCACTTTTCAGTCCGAATTTTAGGTTTGTGGTTAGTGAGATTTTACTCTTTAGCACTTGTTTTTCTTGACAATGGTCATTTGCTGAGATGCTCTAGAGTGGTTTTGAACCTTGCCTTACATTCAATTGCCTTTAATTTGGACTCTTGGATAATTTGGAATTTGGGAATTCGATGAACTGGAAATTGGCTAAGGTGTCGATCGATATCCTCCAGTATCGATCGACACCACTCGTTTCTGCTGATAAAAATTTGCTGTGAATGCTGATAAGTGTTGGATTTATGCTGTTTCTTTCTGTCTTGTTTGCAGATGACATCTAGGTCAAAGAGGGCACGCACCGCAGATGCATCGAGCTCTGATCCACCTGCTCCTAATGTTCATGCGGCCCCACGCAGAGGTCCTTGGCCTAAGCTGAACGAGAAGGCCAGGATCCCTTGTCATCAAGATTGAAATGGGACAGAGAGAGCGGTCGCGCAGAGTGACGATTGCATTTACAGACACATCTTGGAGGCATGGGACAATTATGAAACGCTGCATTATAACGCGTGGTTGAGATTGGTCATCAAACCTACTCGCTTTGTTGACGGGGTCTCCATGCGTCGTTTGGGCCTTGACACAGAGCTGGCCCATTTACTTGGGAAGATTGGTCTTGGCAGGATGGCCACTCAGCAGTACGATCTTTACCCGGACTTGGTTCGTCAGTTCATGGCGACAGTCCGCGTTTGCTACCGGGACGAGGTTCTCTGGGATGCACAGGAGGGAACTTTGACTTTCATTGCTTATGGAGTGAGGTACAGGTTACCACTCCTTGATCTCTGTGACATCTACAGTTTTCCGCGGGATTACAGGAGAGTTGCTCTTCCCGCGCAGCATCCCGACATGCAGACATTTTGGGAGCATTTCGGGAATGGTGCCTATTACTCTAAGAAGGATTTCGCATGGCCTGAGCTTACAGAGGTCAACCTTGGTGCTGTATTTGCGCATCATTTGGTCTCATTGAATACCAAACCATTCACATGCACGAGCACGAAGACAGAGACAGTTGGTAGTCTCCCCACTCCTATCTTTCAACACCTCGGGATCAGTACTACGAGCTGCTCGATAGTCACTGCGCGTCGGTATATGGATGAGAGCCATTAGAAGAACCTTAAGTGGTTGAAGACCGAGAGGCGTTGGTTCTTCACTACATCTTCTGGGGATTTTCTGGTGTCGCTCCCTAACGACGAGCTGACAGACATTCTCGAGGATCCTTCTCAGCTTTGTTTCGAGCCTCCTCCGCACCTGCAGATTCTAGCACCCGCTACTAGACGTCGAGCTCCTGCGCCCTCACCTGCTTCTGCTGCTGACATTCCATCTACTTCACGCCAGGGAGGACGAGCCCAGCGATCGGGAGCAGCCACCTCTTCTATTCCTGCTCCATTATTTCCGTCTGATTCGGAACTTCCGATGGAGCCAACCGCCTTTCTGAAGGTGATGATTGATAGTATGCGGAGCATCTGGGCTGCCATTTCTCGCTGCCGCTGCATGACTGACACGGATGCTGCTCCTTCGTCTCAGCCTGTTGATACTTCTCATGTGGATGATCATGATGCTGATGGTGATTCCGAGGCGACCGAGGATTAGTCTTCTGTTTTCACGTTTTTTTTTTCTTTTCTTTTTCTTTTCTTCTTTTTATTTTTCGTTTGTGTTAAACATATGTCAGCTTTATTTTTGCATTTGAACTCATGGATTTATGCTTGATTATCTCGTTTCTATTAACCTGTTTTTGAGTGCTCCTAACAGTGTTAACCTAACAATTTGGATCATTTTCCCTGGGTTAAGCAATTCGATCCCATTGATCTGAAATCAGTGTGTCGACATATGACAGGTATCGATCGATACTAGTCTGTATCGATCGATACTCATCACCTTCACAGGTATGATTTTCGATTTTCCCAATCCATGTGGTTCATTTGTTTTCTTTCACCAATCTTAGACTGGATAACACTGGGGACAGTGTTGTTCAAGTCTGGGGGAGGTAGTCGCTGACTTTGTTTTTTTGTTTTTCTTAGAGTCAGTTCGTTTTTGAGTCATTCGTTGTTTTATTGAGTCAAACCTGTGTTGGAGAATGTGATCTTTTTCTTAAACCTATTGATCTGACCTTGCTTCTAAGTAACCATTGTTACAGAATCAGTTCTAGATCGAATAATGAAATATACAAAGGCTGACCATTTAACTAGAAGACACTCATGTTTCCAGCAAAGTTCCTTAAAGCCTGAGCCAAATTTTTGCACTTCATCGATGTGGTTAGTATTCAAAGAGCTTGATTCCTCATTCGTATCTGACAAAGGAACCCATGTGTTTGAAGTAATGTCTACGGAGAAGTACATGGTGGTTAGATTAAAAGCTGGTTATGTAACATTTGGGTGCTTGGGAAATTGGTCATTTTAATGTTTCATGAACAGGTGAGTCTCTATGTTTTCAAACCTCTTTCTCTGGTTTAGTCTTCTATTTTCTTGAGGGCAAGCAAAGGCTAAGTCTGGGAGAGTTGATATATCATGGTTTTTACCCCGTTTAAACCATGATATAAGTCCGTTTTATAGAGTCTTTCTACTATTCTGTAGTATTTTAGAGTCTTTTACATGTTTTAGCACGTTTGGAGCATAATTGGAGATATTGGAGCTTTCTGGAGCATTTTGGAGCAAAGCAGACGTTCGTGTAGCTGAGTACCCGATTTGAAGCTTCGGTATAGATCGATACTGCCTAGTATCGGTCGATACCCACTGCAGCAGATACGAGTCGTGACTTAAATGAAGAATTGAAATTTGGTCCAGAAGTCTTTAATTATTGCAATAAGCCCTAGAACGTGTTTTAGCATTATAATTAGGTTTTTCAGCCACTTTGATGGCTATGCTTTCATTATTCTTGATTCTACTTTGGTTTTTGGAAAGACAACTATGAACTCCTGTGTTTTATTGATTTCTTTGATGTTCTATTCAATCATGTTGCTTTTCCTCTCCATGTCTGAGTAGATCCACTTTAGGTTCAGGGTTCTCATAAGGGTTTTCTCCGAATGCTAGGTCGATTAGTTAATTAGGATTCACTATCTGAATTAGTTCTTCGCTTTAGGTTGTGTTCAAAGCTTGTTCTAGATTAGCTACCTAGAATTTATATCTTAGGATAATTAATTAGGCGCGAGAGTGCGATTAATTACCTGATAGAACTTAAGGTGAGCAAAATAACTATTCGCAAAGAGATTCAGTTTAGTTGTTTTGTGAACAAATCAAACTTGAACTAAAAGCTTGTTTAGAATTTAGGATTCGCAAAGAGATTTGGAATTCCTAAGTTTTAGACTTAGATAGTTTTCGCAATGAGAGTTGGTTAATTATACCTTAGTGATTTGAGTTCAAGAACCGCGCTAAATCTGAATCCTGTTAGTTAGTTTATCTGCATTCATTGAATCCCTGAGAAATACCCTGAGCCTATCTTTCTCCCAATTGAATTACAACTTATTTAATTTACGCACTGCTTTCAATTACATCTTTTGGTTTAGCTTAATTCGAATCTAATTAATCTATTGTGTGATTTCTGGAGTCCTTGTGTTCGACCCCTACTATACTGCAACAACTGCTTAGTACTTTTAGGATATTAATTTGAGCATATCAGCAATAACCTCTCATTATCTACATACCCTTAACTAACCAATACAATAATATAACGAGTAAAATAAACGTCTCACTATGACAATACAACTCGAAATATTCACCAGGCAATACTAAGCAAGCAAAAATTTAACTACGCATAAATTTATGAACCTCAAACAGAATTTAAATAACCCTTAATTTAAATCCTAATCATGTGCTGCCTCACATGACCGGAACTTACAGATTTTCGAATGAACGATTTAAAGGTCCCCAAAGGTTTCCCGGCAATCCTAAGGCTCCAACGGTTTTCAGCACTTTCTCTCTCTAAGGTTTAGTGATTTTCGAAAATGGGAATGAATGAATCTAAGGTAGGATCCTAAGGCTTATATAGGGGTTTGGCTAAGCACGAGGTGGTACGGCTAAATCTAAGGCGGCGACATGTGTTCTGCCTAGGACACTAATCCCTCCCTAGCATCCGACACATGGACCCAAGTGTACCAAGACATGACACCTCAGGCTTGCCATGCACTTGATCTTATCCGCTTCCGTTCTTATCCACATTTCATGCTTATCCATAATTCAAGCTTATCCACAATTCATGGTTATCCAAAACTCATGTTTATCCAAAACTCATTCTTATCCATAACTCATTCTTATCCAAAACTTCATCCTTATCCACAACTCATTCTTATCCAAAACTTCATGATTATCCGTAGCCGCAATTTTTGACCATTCTCGGCCACAAACAAGAGCGGTTATCTAAGCTAGGGATGTGGCCACTCCTCAGCCACAAATCCAAGGTTGATGCCTAACAGGTGATGTGGTCGATCCTTAACCACATATTTCAAGTCTATCCGAGGTTTATCCCGATTCGCAAATATTCCTTTCCCACGGTGCATTGTTTATGATCCTTGGCTGCGCTATCCTCCTCGACCCGCGGTTTTAGCCATACTCGGCCAAACTTTGCCCGTATGACTGTCGAGCAATTCCACTCGGCCCAAACATTTTCCTCTCGACCAAAAATACCTAATTCCTCCTGATTAGATTTTAGGTCGAGACCAGGGTCATTACATTTTCCCCTCCTTATAAGAATTCGTCCCGGATTCTAGTTGATTTAGACGGACTAGCCTTATCAGTATCCTCTTCTTGCTCTGTGAAGAACTCATGGTAGTTCTCACGAAACGCAGCTTCGTCTTCCCACTTAACCACTTGGCAATTTTGTTTTCCCCAATATACTTGAATTTGAGGAATTACCTTATTCCTTGATGTTCGATCTCGCCTTTCACCTATACTTAGCAGTCCTTCCGGGTAAGTAAGGTTTGATCACAATTCCTCAACCTCTTGCATTTCCACTTCCTCTGGATCTCGTATATGCTTCCGCAACATATACACATGGAAAACGGGGTGAAGGTGCATGGTATTGGGTAACGCTACTCGATAGGCCACCTCTCCAACCCTTGCAATTATGGCATATCGCCCGATGTACCTGGTAGCAAGCTTCCCAGTTTTCCCAAAACAATCTCTTCCTTTTACTGCTGTGGCTTTGAGATATACCATATCTCTTACCGCAAATACTACCTCTCGTCTTTTCTGGTCTGCATACTTTTTCTGTCGGTCTTGCGCCTTCTTCATGTTTTCCTTCACCACTTTGATCCTTTCTATTGTCTCATTGATAGCTTCTTGTCCCAATCTCTGTTCTCCCCATACTTGATGCAATATCCAAAAAGAGTGAATCAAGGTCATCAAAACATGAGTTTATTATGAGAATCTCATCATCATAACTTCACAAAAGCAAATGATTCTCATTCAAAGTCAAAGACTATATTGGTGGCATGAAGACCATTATTTGATTAGCTAATTATTCTCTTCTTATTTAAATTGTGCATATTTTTCTCTTGTAATTAATTTCTTTGACCTTCAAGATCTTGTAAATGAGCCTATAAAAGCTCATAATTTCTCATTGTAAAAATATAGAGATTTTTGGAAAAATAAAGAAAGTAATGTTCTTGTAAAGCTTTATGCTTTGTTTTGCTTGTTTATTTTAGTTTGTGAATTCATCCTAAAATACAAGTATAGATCATTAGAGTATTGTGTGAGATTCCTTTACTCTCTTGTTCTTGTTCTTTAGAAACCAAGTGTGAGATTCACTTCTTTTCTATTGAAGATGCGGATTAAGTTTGTTTGTGTGATTCAAACACGCTTGTTCGTCCATCGATTGAGCGAGTCAATCAACTACCCATCATCTTCACCTCTATTTCTTCCATCTTCCGCCTTAAAGCTTGTCAACTTTGACAGCTTGAGATCAATAAGACAAAGTGGATTCCGAGTCTTATATCATTTTGGTATCAGAGCTAAAAGCTCTTATCATTTTTTTTGTTTTTGTTTTTTTCATCTTTTTTATTAAAAAAATAAATATATATATATATATTTCACTTGGTTTCAATCGGTTGAGTATCTCGCCGTTTGCATCCTTGTTTGCATTTAAATTCTTATTCTTCATTGTTCTTGTTATTTAATTTTTCAAAAAAAAAAATCCAAAAGAAAATTGTTTCAATTTTGCTCTTGTCTTTTAATCGAAAATCCATAAAAATTGTGTTTTTATTGTTTTGATTCGTTGAAAAAAGGTTTCTCATTTGTTTCAAAATTTCTTTAAAACAAAAAAAATATACAAAAAAGCTTTTTCTGTTTTGCGTTCAAAAAAAAAAAAACAATTCTCAAGGTGAAACGATTTTGAGGACAAAACCATTTGAAAAGGGAGAGAATAATGCAATATCCAAAAAGAGTCAATCAAGGTCATCAAAACATGAGTTTATTATGAGAATCTCATCCTCATAACTTCACAAAAGCAAATGATTCTCATTCAAAGTCAAAGACTAAATTGGTGGCATGAAGACCATTATTTGATTAGCTAATTATTCTCTTCTTATTTAAATTGTGCATATTTTTCTCTTGTAATTAATTTCTTTGACCTTCAAGATCTTGTAAATGAGCCTATAAAAGCTCATAATTTCTCATTGTAAAAATATAGAGATTTTTGGAAAATAAAGAAAGTAATTTTCTTGTAAAGCTTTATGCTTTGTTTTGCTTGTTTATTTTAGTTTGTGGATTCATCCTAAAATACAAGTATAGATCATTAGAGTATTGTGTGAGATTCCTTTACTCTCTTGTTCTGGTTCTTTAGAAACCAAGTGTGAGATTCACTTCTTTTCTATTGAAGATACGGATTAAGTTTGTTTGTGTGATTCAAACACGCTTGTTCGTCCATCGATTGAGCGAGTCAATCAACTACCCATCATCTTCACCTCTATTTCGTCCATCTTCCGCCTTAAAGCTTGTCAACTTTGACACCTTGAGATCAATAAGACAAAGTGGATTCCGAGTCTTATATCAATACTTCCGTCCAACACAAATGTGTTCGGCACGACCTTCCATAAAGAGCTTCAAATGGAGCCATGCCAATACTAGCATGATAGCTGTTGTTGTATGAGAATTCTATTAATGGTAGGTAATCCACCCATGCGGTTGACCAGTCTAGGACACACATCCGAATCATGTCCTCCAGAGTTCGGATAGTTCTCTCTGTCTGGCCATCTGTCTCTGGGTGATAAGCCGTACTCATAAAAACTTTTGTTCCCAAGGCTTATTGCAGCTCCTTCCACAATGCTGATGTGAACCTAGGGTCTCGATCTGATATGATATTTGCCGGTACACCATGAAGTGGCAAAATCTTACGCACATACAACTCATCCAACTTTGACGTCTTGTCCTCGTCATGAATAGGCAATAAATGGACCACTTTGGTTAAGCGATCCACGATTACCCATATCGAATTCATTTTTTCCTTTGCCATTGGCATCCCAACAATGAAATCCATTGCTATGGATTCCCATTTCCAAGGTGGAATAGGCAAATTCCGCAATAGACCAGCTTGTACCTGATGTTCAGTCTTAACTTGTTGACACGTTTGTCATTGCACCACCCATTGTGCTACCGCTCGCTTCATTCCGGGCCAATGGTAATACCGTTTGATGTCCTTGTACATCTTGGTACTCCCAGGATGAATACTAAGTAAAGTGTGATGTGCTAACCTTCAAATTTCCTTCCGTAGACCTTCTCTGTCAAGAACCGTAACTCTCCCATTAAGTAGCAAGGTTCCCTCCTCAGCTAAGTGATATCCACTAGCATTTCTGCCTCCTTGGCTTCGTATCTCCTCTGTAATTTTCTGTAAATTTACGTCCTTCCCTTGTTCCTCTTTGATCCTTTGTAATAAACCCGCCTAATTTATTACTTGCATTCCCAATGGTTCAATGGACTCTCCATCTATCGCTGATAAACTCACACTCCTCAGTTCCAGATCCAATAGCTCCATATCCTTTTCAGTATCAACTTCTAACTTCCGACGATTCAAGGCATCTGCCACAACATTTGCCTTTCCTGGGTGGTATTGAATCTTCATATCGTAATCAGCAATAAACTCCATCCACCGTCTTTGTCTTAAATTTAAATATGGCTGAGTGAACAAGTATTTAAGACTTTCATGGTCCGTAAATACCTGAATCGACTCACCATACAAATAGGGTCTCCATATCCTAAGTGCAAATACTACGACAGCCATCTCAAGGTCATGAGTGGGGTAGTTCTCTTCGTGCTTTCAGAGTTGTCTTGATGCATAGGCGATAACCTTCTCATTTTGCATTAACACACATCCTAAACCAACTCGGGAAGCATCAGTATATACCGTGTATGGCCATCCCGACTCTGGTAAAGCCAATACATGTGCAGTGGTTAATACCTCCTTTAACCTACTGAATGCCTCCTCTGTGTCTTCTTTCCAAATGAACGGAACTCCTTTTCCGGTCAATCGTGTCAAGGGCTTTGCAATGGAGGAAAACCCTTGAACAAATTTTCGGTAATATCCCGTTAAACAGAGAAAACTTCGTACCTTTGTTATTGATGTAGGCCGTGGCCATTCCTAAATTGCCATGACCTTTTCTGGATCTGCAGATAGTCCTTGTGCTGACACACGATGTCCGAGAAATCCTATCTCTTCCTTCCAGAATCGGCATTTTCTAAACTTAGCAAACAACCTTTGGTTTCTCAAGCGCTCTAAGACCTTTCGAAGATGGTCTTCATGATCTTCTTTACTTCTCGAATAGATGAGAATGTCATCTATAAAGATTATCAAGAACCTATCGAGATAATCCTGGAATACCTCGTTCATGAGTCGCATGAATGCCGCCGGGGCGTTGGTGAGTCCAAACAGCATCACGAAAAACTCATATTGTCCATATCTTATTCGAAACACCGTCTTCATGACGTCTGTCTCCAAAATCGGGATCTGATGATATCCAGAGGCTAAGTCGATCTTGGAAAACCATCTAGCCCCTCGAAGTTAATCCAACAATTCATCAATCCTCGGCAACGGATACCTATCCTTGATCGTGAGATTGTTGATCCCTCGGTAGTCGATACATAACCTCATGCTTCCGTCCTTCTTCTGCACAAACAGTACAGGGGCTCCCCAAGGTGAAGAAATTGGTTGAACAAAACCTTTGTCCAAAAAATCCTCCAACTGTTGCTTTAACTCAGAAAGTTCAGCTGGGGCCATTCTATAAGGTGCTTTCGCTATCGGTGCCGCTCCTGGCTCAAGGTTGATTGTGAAGGGATTGTTTCTAGGTGGAGGCAATCCTTCCAACATCTCAAAGACATCAACAAATTCTCGCACAACGGGAATGTCTTCAACCTTCAGTTCCTCCTCCATGTCATTTCCAACAATGGTTAGGGTAACCAAGTACACTTCTCCTTTGTCTAACTCCTTCTCTATTCTCAGAGCCGATATAAATGACACAACCGAACTTGGGTTTATCCCATGGTATACCATCAACGGTTGGTTCCTCCCTTCAAACGTAACTCTTCCTTTCCCACAATCCAGGTGAGCTTGGTAACGTGACAGCCAATCCATCCCTAGGATAACTTCATACCATTCTAAAGGGACTACTAGGAGGTTAGTCACAAAGATCTTCCCTAGAATCTCTATGGGTACTACTATTACTAAACTCTCGGCTTTAAGGGTCTGGGTTCCTGGGGTTCTAACAAAAACATTCACCTTCTCAACCACAAACGTTCCCTCAAACCTAGAGGCAACCTCTGGAGTTACAAAACTATTGGTCGCCCCCGAGTCAGTCAAACAATACGTGTGTGGGGATCCCACCAACGCGCAAAGTTCCTGCTCACACATTCCATTCATGCATAATACTATCTAGTAAACATGCAAGCAATAACACAAAAAAATACAAAAACACCGAAAACAAGAAGTTAAAACCCAAACGTACCTGTTATGGGACCCTTCAAAGGTCCTGCTTGCTCGGTTTTACTTAAATCTAAGGCATTAACTCTGGCCCATGTGGCCTGCCTCTTAGACGCAGACTCAAAATCTGGACGGCTCGGTGGTGGGTGATTGACTGCCTTGCCTGGTTTTTGGGATCTTTAGTCAGACACTCATTCGCATAATGCCCCTTCTCCCGGCATGTAAAGCATGTAACATTCGGATGTGCCTGCGGTCGTTTTGATGGCAACCCACTTAGACAATTCCGCGCAAAGTGTCCAGGTTGGTTACATGTGAAACACAAAGATTCCGACTCCCTTTTTCATCCCTTCTGTTCATCCTCTCGATTCCCTTGACCACTTGACCGATTCCTGGGCTGTCTTTGCCCACCAAATTGTTTCTGCTTCGGTACTTGACTTACTTTTGCAGTACTCGCTTCCATTTTTCCGTCCCTTAGTCCTTCTTCCACATTCACAGCTCTTTTTACCATCTCATAATAGTTTCGAAACTCAACCACTTGAAGTCGACTGCGAATTTACGCTCGCAGTCCTCGAAGAAACTTTCGGATCACGAGAAGTTCATCTCCTTGTCCATAGTTAGTGTACTTCCTTAGTAGTGCAAACTCAGCTTCATAGGCTCGAACGCTTTTCCCTCCTTGCTTCAAGGCTAGAAACTGGTTCTCTAGGCGATCTCTTTCCTCTGGTGGAAAATATTTTCTCTCAAACTCTTGACAAAAATTTAACCGCGTAGGTACTTCAAAGAACTTCCTATCCACATTTGCCCACCAACTTAGAGCGTCCTTCTCTAAGTAGTGAGCAACGATCTCTTTCTTGTAACTATCCGGGCATCGAGTTGCGGCAAAATTCATTTCCATGTTCTGGAGCCAAGCATCTGCTTCATATGGGTTTGCACTTCCGTGAAACTTAGATGTGCCCATATTCTTCATCATCATAACCATCTTCAGGAAATCTGGAGGTGGAGTTGATCCCAACTGTACGTTAGCTACAACAAGTTGCTGTTGCTTCATTTTTTCCATCATATCAAAGAGTAATCTCATCATCGGGTCAGCCTCCTGTATTGTTGGCCCTGGTTGCTGTTCCGGTACAACTATTGGTGTGTTTCGCCTTGGATACATATGTTGAGGATTCTGATCCTCCTGTGATCCTTCCATATCTCGTGATGTAGTCCTCGGCTCTTGTGGTGCATAATCTGGACTATCATGTTCCTCAAAAATAGTCATTGATCTTGCTGGTGAGACTTCACCAGACTGACACTCTTCCTGCCTTATTGATATATCATGGTTTTTACCCCATTTAAGCCATAATATAAGTCCGTTTATAGAATCTTTCTACTATTTTGTAGTAATTTAGAGTCTTTTACAGGTTTTAGCACGTTTGGAGCATAATTGGAGATATTGGAGCTTTCTGGAGCATTTTAGAGCAAATCAGACGTTCGTGTAGCTGAGTACCTGATTTGAAGTCTGAGTGTCGATCGATACTGCCTAGTATCGGTCGATACTCATCGAGGCAGACACGACCCGCGAGTTTAATGAAGTATTGAAGAATTGCAAAATGACCTAGAAGACTTTACTATTTACAAGAAACCCCAAAACGTGATTTAGGTTATTTAATAGGATTTTACAGCCACTTTAATGGTTATGCTTTGTTCTATCCTTTATTTTTCTGAGCTTTGTTTTATTCTGGATTTTTGAGAGAGCTTTTGAGGGAGACAAGTCTGAAACTCTGTTCGTCCGAGAGAAGATTTCGAACCCTTTTGTTATTCTTTCTATTTTATTTGATGATTTATTCAAACATGTTTATTGCTTCAATTTCTATGTCTGAGTAGATCTCCTGTTAGGTTTAGGGTTCTCATAAAGATTTTCTCTGAATGCTAGGTTGATTAGTTGTTAGGATTCACTATCTGAATTAGTTCTTCACCACAGGTTGTTACCAAAGCTAATTCTGGATTGATCACCTAGAACTTAGATCTTAGGATAATTGATTAGGCGCGAGAGTGCGATTAATTACCTGATAAAACCTAGGGTGAGCAAAATAGCTATTCGCAAAGAGATTTGGTTTAGTTGTTTTGTGAACAAATCAAACTTGATTTAAAAGCTGGTTTAGACTTTAGGATTCGCAAAGAGATTTGGAAATCCTAGGATTTAGACTTAAATAGTTTTTGCAACGAGAGTTGGTTAATTATACATTAGTGATTTTAGTTCAAGAACTGCGCTAAATCTGAATCATGTTAGTTAGTTTACCTGCATTCATTGATTTCCTGAGAAATACCCTGAACCTATCTTTCTCCAATTGAATTTACAACCGTTTTAATTTAAGTCTTGTTTTCAATATTATTGACTGCTTAGTTTAATTCTCTTCCATATAATATATTGTGTGTCTCTGTGAGTCCGTGTGTTCGATCCCTATTTTACTGCAACTACTGCTTAGTACTTTTAGGGTATTAATTTGAGCATATCAAATTTGGCGCCGTTGCATGGGACTCAGTTCGCCATTAGATTACGTTTGAGAATTTCGACTAAGTTTGTCGGTATCGGTAGATACTATCTAGTGTCGGTCGATACTCGACGTTTTCCTTTGTTGATATCGATCGAAACTACTCAGTGTCGGTCGATACTCATCGTGTTACCGATTACTTAAGTTCTTGACTTCTGTTTTCAGGTGTATGCCTAATCATAAAACCAGAGGAAACAAGAACACTCAGCTAGTTAATCTGTCGTTGGAGCAGCTAGAACTTGTGGAACGCACAAACAGAAAGGCAAAGCAAACATCAGGGATGAACAACCCAGTGGTATTAAGACCTGATGAAGCCGGAGTTCTGAGAGACCAAGAGGGTCAAGTGTGCAATGAGAGGGGCAGCGACTTGATGAAGTTGTAAACGTTGTTGTTCCTCCTGCTGTTGTTGGTGAGATTGTCGCATCAGTTGCGCGCGGCAACGCAGGGAATGTTGTGGCTGATCGCGGTAGAACAATTGGAGAGTACAACAGGCCTCATCAGTTTTATGCTAATCGATCAGCGATTCGTCATCCACCATATCAGAAGAATGACTTTGAGCTGAAACCTGCATACTACACTCTTGTGGGCCAGCACCCTTTTCATGGTATTTCTCATGAACATCCCATGGATCATATTGAGAAGTTCGAGGACTTGGTCACTAGCATCAAGAGTAATGGGGTGTCTTATGATTACCTCTTCTGCAAGCTCTTCCCATCTCTCATGGTGGAGATGCGACTTACTGGCTGAAGCAGTTACCTCCTGGATCACTGACTAACTGGGAAGAGACTAAGACTGCTTTCCTGAACAACTTCTATGATGATGCACGATCTGAGGATCTGAGGAACAAGATCTCCCAGTTTTCTCAAGGACTTACTGAGGCGTTCAAGGCTGCTTGGACGAGATTCAGATCGTATCAGAGAGATTGTCCACATCACGGATACTCTGATGTTCAGCTGCTGGGTATCTTCTTCGGAGGGATTGATTGGAGGTATCAGATGGCTTTGGATGCTTTGAGCAATGGGAATTTCAATACCAGGTATCCAGATGATGCTTATGTGCTTATTGAGAATTTTTCGTCTAGTAATAGTAGCAAAAATGCAGACCTTGAGCGAAAGAGACAGAATGGGAACATGGATGGATCGCAAATTGCTGAAGTTAAGGCCAAGCTGGATTCTATGCACAGTCTTCTGATGGGCAAGAATCCGAAGGCCGTTCATTTTGCTGAAGATGTTGAGGTGTTTAATGAGAGTGAAGTAGAGGATGTTAACTACATTGGTGGTTCTGGTTTTTAGGGTCAGAGGAACCAATTCAACAACAACCGAAATTTTAACAACAATTTCCAGCAAGGACGATTCAACCAAAAACCTTCCCAGAACAGTGGTTACACCATGAACTATGGGAATTCTTCTTATGAGCATATACCTGCTAAAACTCCTGAGAACGAGATTAAAGCTATGCTTGAACAGCTGGTTCAAGGACATGAGAAAATGACTGTGACTTTCAATGGGAAGCTAGACGATCTTTACACTACCTTGAATGGAAGGATCGAAGCTCTCAGCATGATTCATAAGAAGTTGGAAGTTCAGGTTGCTCAAACTTCGGAAGCTGTGAAAAGGCAAGAGAGTTTTCTTCAAAGGAGAACTGAAAATCCAAGAGCACACGTCAATGCAATCACCTTAAGTGCAGGAAATTTCGATGAGAATTCAGGAATCGCTAGGGTATCGACCGACACCACAGAGTATCGATCGACACCAGTCCAAATCCTTTCTCGAGACGTGTCAGAACCCCGAGTATCGATCGATACCCTACCTGGTGTCGATCGATACCACTCGCAGACTAAGCCAGAAATTGAGAAGACACCTGATTTGATTGAAGAATGACTTCGCAAGCCCAATAAGATGAATCCTATTCCTCAACACCTCCGAGCCCCCATCACTCCAAAGCAGCTGCGTGGCTTTGAGAAGAGGGTACGAAGGATACCCCACTCGTTCACTTTTGAAGAAGCTTGATATATCATGGTTTTTACCCCGTATAAGCCATGATATAAGTCCGTTTTATCGAGTCTTTATTCTATTATATAGCCTTTTAGAGTCTTTTACAGGTTTTAGCACTTTTGGAACATTATTGGAGATATTGGAGTTTTATGGAGCGTTCTGGAACAAAACTGAAGTCTGGTGACTAAGTGACCGATCGAAGCGAGGTTTTAGAACTCCTTGGTATCGATCGACACCCATCGAGGAGATTACGAGTCGCGACTTTTAATGAAGTTTGAAGAATTGCAGAACTTGTCTAGAAGACTTTAATATTTACAAGAGGACCCCAATTCATGTTTAGACTATTTAATTAGGTTTTACAGCCACTGTAAGGGCTATACTTTATTTTATTCTGTTTTTTAGAGAGAGCTTTTGAACGGAGACAAGTCTGAAACTATGTTCGTCCGAGAGAAGATTTCGAACCCTCTTTTGAAGGGAGACAAGTCTGAAACTCTGAGCAAATAGAAGACTAAACCAGAGAAAAAGGTTTGAAAACATAGAGACTTACCTGTTCTTGAAACATTGCAATGACCCTTTTTCTTAGTGCTCCAAGTATCACATACCCAGTTCCAAATCTAACCACCTTGTAATTCTCCGTAGACATTCGCAGCTTCCCAGACTACACACATTATTTCACAGCATCATTCAATCAAGCCTTCCTCGCCAGTTTCATCGCTGTGATTAATACCAAGAACCTTCTAGATTCTTTCCCATACAATATCATAACAAGGAACCATCCAATTTCACACTTTCTGGTATTATTTCTCTCCCCCAGACTTATTTCTTATTATATTCTCGCATATGCTTATTAAGGTTTGAGACGCGAGTATTGATGGTGTTTGCAACCGAATCCCCGGTTCTTCCCTTAAAAAGTAATCAAAGGTATAGGCGAATAATGGTATCACATGAAATTTTCCTAACCTCGCTTCCACCTTTGTGTGATCATTCCCTCTGAAGTAGAATAATGGGATCGCTGGAAATTTTCCTACCCTCTACTCAGAAGAAAGTTATTTCATCTTTTAACGCATCTTATTTATTAACTTGTAACAGGAAGAGAAATACCATCACTTTAAACACGTGGGTTCCTTTGTCAGATAAGAATGAGGAATCAAGCTCTATGAGTACTAACCACGTTGATGAAGTGCAAAATTTGGCTCATGTTTTAAAGAACTTTGCTGGAAACATGAGTGTCTTCTAGTTAACTGGTCAGCCTTTGGATTTTTCATTAGTCGATCTAAAACTGATTATGTAACAATGGTCACTTAAAAGCAAGGTAAGATCATTAGATTCAAGAAAAAGATCACAATCTCCAACATATTTTGACTCAATAAAACAACGAATGACTCAAAAACGACTGACTCTAAGAAAAACAATAACAATGTCAGCGACTACCTCCCCCAGACTTGAACAACACTGTCCCCAGTGTTATATAGCCTAAGGTTGGTGAAAGAAAACAAATGAACCAAGTGGATCGTGAAAATCGCTAATCTTACATGTGAAGGTGATGAGTGTCGATCGATACAGACATGTATCGATCGACACCAGTTGTATGTCGACACACTGATTTCAAATCAATGGTATCGAGTTGCTTAACCCAGGGAAAGTGATCCAAAGTGTTAGAAGTTATCACTGTTAGGAACACTCAAAAACAAGTTAATAGCAAACAAGATAATCAAGCACAAATCCATGAGTTCAAATGCAAAAATAAAGCTGACATAGGTTCAACAGAAACGAAAAATAAAAAGAAAAACAAACGTGAAGATAGAAGAAGACTAATCCGCTGTCGCCTCGGAATCTCCATCAGCATCAGGATCAACCGGAGTCTGCGAAGTTCCAGGCTGAGACGAAGGAGCAGCGTCCGTGTCAGTCATGCAGTGGCAGCGAGAAATAGCAATCCAGATGCTCCTCATACTCTCTATAATCACCTTCTGAAAGGCAGCCGGCTCCATCAGAAGTTCTAAAGGAGAAGGAAATGATGGCGCGGGGATAGAAGAAGTTGCTGCTCGTGATCGCTAGGCTCGTCCTCCCTGGCGTGAAGTAGATGCAATGTCAGCAGCAGCAGGTGAGGGCGCATGAGCTCGTCATCTAGTCGCAGGTGCTCGAATCAACAGGCGTGGTGGAGGTTCAAAACGAAGCTGAGAAGGATCCTCGAGAATGTCTGTCAGCTCGTCGTTAGGGAGAGACACCAGCTATTGAGCAGCTCGTAGTACTGATCCTGAGGTGCTGGAAGATAGGAGTGAGGAGACTACCAACTGTCTATGTCTTCGTGCTCGGGCCGATGAATGGTTTGGTCTTCATGTAGACCAAATGATGCGCAAAGACAGCGCCAAGGTTGACCTCTGTAAGCTCAGACCATGCGAAATCCTCCTCAGGAATAATGTCTCTAATCGCCAGACACATAAGTAGAAGCTTGGACACCCTCATCTTGTTTGGTTCCATCTTGCACAAGAGCGTGGTGCTCAAGATCCTAACCAAACAGCGCAGGACAGGGTGTCGTATATCCATCTGAGTCGACTCCTTAGAGTAATAAGCACCATTCACGAAATGCTCCCAAAATGTCTGCATGTCAGGAGGCTGCGCGGGAAGAGTAACCCTCCTGCAATCCCGCGAAAAACCGTAGATGTCACAGATATCAGGGATTGGTAACCTGTACCTCACTCCACAAGCCATGAAAGTCAGAGTACCCTCCTGTGCATCCCGGAGAACCTCGTCCTGGTAGTAAACGCGAACTGTCGCCATGAACTGACGAACCATGTCTGAGAAGAGATCATACTTCTAAGTGGCCATCTGGCCAAGACCAATCTTCACAAGCAAACGGGCCAGCTCTATGTCAAGGCCCAAGCGACACATGGAGACCCTGTCAACAAACCGAGTAGGTTCTATAACAACTCTTAACCACGCGTTATAGTGCAGCGTGTCATAATCATTCCATTCCTCCAAGATGTGTCTGTAGGTGCAGTCATCACCCTGCGCAACCTCCTTCTCCGTCCCGTTCCAATCGCGATGACAAGGGATCCTGGCCTTCTCGTTCAGCTTAGGCCAAGGACCTCTGCGTGGGGCTACAGGAACATCACGAGCAGATGGATTAGAGCTCGATGCGTCTGAAGTCCTTTATCTCTTTGGCCTATATGCCATCTGCAAACAAGACAAAAAGATACAACATAAATCCAACACCTCTCAGCAATCACATCAAATTATTTTCATTAGCCACAAATGGTGTCGATCGATACTAGAGGGTATCGATCGACACACTAACCATTTCCAGTTCATAGAGTTCCACAATCCAAATTATCCAAGGGTCGAAATTAAAGGCAATTGAATGTAAGGCAAGGTGCGAAACTACTCTAGAGCATCTCAGCAAATGACCATTGTTAAGAAAAATAAGTGCTAAGGAGTAGAATCTCACAAACCTCAAACCTCAAAAATCGAACTGAAAAGGTGGAATTTCGAATACATACCTTTGCTGATTGAAGAAACAAATGCTAGAAAGAGATAGAGGATGAAAATCCAATGAATCTAGGCACTTGAATCACCAAAATTGGTGAAGAAACGAGAGAGATGCGATTTGAGAGGAAGAAGGAGGCGATATCGATCGATGGAGAAGAAAGAAGAGAAAGAAAAACCCGAGGGTTTTGAAAGAAAACTTACATGCCCGCACGGTGTCGATCGACTTTACCATATGGAAGTGAGGTGGAACAGTTCACGAATGTGATAGATGCCTTGGGAGATCGAATATCAGCTCCCAATCTCTCTGCAATTGCCCTTGACATGACGTTGACGCTAGCCCCCGAGTGAACGAGACTCTTTGAATTCAACTCCAGAGATAGAGCATGGAACGGAGAATATTCATGGGTCTTCTCTCTTGGTCAACTGCCTCAGCAGTAGTGACTTGCTTCTTGCCTTGATAAAGAGTACTTCGATCTCTCCAAGAGTTTCTCTGCAATCTCGGAAGTGACTCAGCAGAGGGCGGTACTCTAGAGATTTTTCAAAAGTCAGTGTGTGGGGAAGCCTTCGTACCATCTTCTCAAAGCCAAGCAGCTGCTTTGGAGAAATAGGGTCTTTGAGGTGTCATGGTGGCATGGGGTATGGCGCCTTAGGTTTGTAAACCATTTTCTCAGTCATATGCAGCTTCTTTGTAATTTCTGGATCAACCCGCGTGGGGTATCGATCGATACTGGGCTTCTGCGTTGTTACTCCAGATGAGTGTCGATCGACACAAAGTGGATGTCGATAGATACAATTGGCGTCGAATACGAGCACATCCATTCCAGGCTCCAAATCATCAAACTCTGCAAACCTTTTCTCATTCAGATCCACTACACCAAAACAGCGTTTTTCCGACTGATTGTTGCTACCGATTAGGCAGTCGGTAAATTTACCGACTGTTTCGCTACTGATTTCCGACTGATTTGCGACTATTTTCAAACAGTCGCACATCAGTAGGGATTTAGTGACTAAAAATATCCGTCGTTAATACGTAGCAGGTTTACGACTGATTAGTGACTGAATTGTAGGCCGAAACATGCAGTAGCTAATCAGTAGTAATTTAGCGACTGATTTGCTACTGAATTCGGTGGGTCGTAGAACAGTAGCAAATCAGTAGCAAAAAGTAGTTGTAAATCACGTTTAATTAATTTGGTGGTTGGTGTACCTATTTTGATTTGCAGTCAGAAATCAGTCGGGAAATTTTCTATATATTTGCCATACGCGAATTTTCTTGTCACAATTGTAGAAACACAAAGCAAAGAAAGAGTTTATAAACACAAATCAAAGAGAGAATAAGGTTTCTCAACTTAGAATGTCGGGAAATTACAATTATGGCAATTTCCGGGAGTGGATGTATAATAGGTTCGATGAAGCGACGGGAAATCTCTCGGTAGAGTTCACAGCGGGGGTGGATCAATTCGTGGCATTTGCAAATAGCCAGCCTCTAGCGCAGAGAAATCGCGGTATGTTTCACTGCCCTTGTCTTGTTTGCGAGAATGAGAAATTTATCCCCGGTACAAGAGTTTTGAGACATTTGTATAGTAGAGAATTTATGCCAGATTATTATATTTGGTATAAGCATGGTGAAGAACTGGATATGGATTTAGGAACGAGTTATGTTGATAGGACGCATGTAAGTGGGAGTGATGATGTGGGTAATGTAGTAGAAGATAGATATGTGGATATGGTGAATGATGCGTTTCGTGATAGCGTGAGTTTTGATAACAACTATCATCAGGATGTTAGTTATTAAAATGTAGAAGAACCGGTACGTAATCATTCAAAAAAATTCTACAACTTGTTAGATGGAGCGAATACTCCATTATACGATGGTTGTCGTGAAGGTCACTCGCTGTTATCTTTAGCTGCTCGAATCATGCAAAATAAGGCAGATCATAATATGAGTGAAAAGTTAGTGGATTCAGTATGTGGTATCTTGACAGATTATTTACCAGAAGGAAACCAGGCACCTGGTTCACATTACGAGACAGACAAATTGATGCGCAATTTAAGGCTTCCATGTCATGCAATTGATGTTTGCATTAACAATTGTATGATCTTCTGGAAAGATGATGAGCGGTTAGATAAGTGTCGGTTTTGTAATTCAAAAAGATGGATGCCTAACGAGCAAAACCGTAGGACCAATGTACCATATAGTCGTATGTGGTATATGCCTATTGCTGACAGATTAAAGAGAATGTATCAGAGCGAGAAGACTGCAGCAGCAATGAGATGGCACGCCGAGCACGAATCAAATGAGGAAGAAATGTGGCATCCGTCTGATGGGGCGGAGTGGAAATATTTTCAAGATCAACATCCCCAGTTTGCCGAAGAACCCCGAAACGTCTATCTTGGATTGTGTACAGATGGGTTCAATCCATTTGGCATGTCAAAAAACCATTCATTGTGGCCCGTGATCTTGACTCCGTATAATTTACCCCCTGGTATGTGCATGAATATGGAGTACTTGTTTCTAACAATTATGAATTCTGGGCCAAATCATCCTCGAGCTAGTCTCGATATCTTCCTCCGACCTCTCATTGATGAGTTAAAAGAACTGTGGTCTACTGGAGTCGATGCATACGATGTCTCGTTGAATCAAAAATTTAAACTAAGAGCAGTGTTGTTGTGGACGATAAGCGACTTTCCGGCGTATGGCATGTTATCAGGATGGACCACCCATGGAAAATTGTCTTGTCCAATTTGCATGGAAGATACACAGTCTTTTTATCTTAAGCATGGAAGAAAGACGTGTTGGTTCGATTGTCACCGAAGATTTCTTCCTCATGATCATCCTCTAAGGAAGAATAGAAAAGACTTTTTGAAGAAGAGAAACGCTAAGAAAGACTATCCACCAGAGTCTTTAACCAGTGAGCAAATTTATTTATACAGGTTGAAACGTGTAAAGCCACCGAAAACAGAGGATGTTGGTGGCAACGGTCATGATAAGAAGAAACCTGGCTTTGGGAAAGAGCATAACTGGCACAAAGAAAGCATATTTCAGCTTCATCCAGTTCCTGACTCTTGTGACTTCATTAGCTTTAGTCATTGCAATTTGTACATTCGCATGTTCTGTTTCTTAGTATGTCTCATGTCTTAATCAAGAAACTTATATGGTGAACCGTGTTCATAAAATGTTTCGATTTACTTGTATGGTTTTACAGATCCTTTTCAAGACCAAGGTGTTTCATCCAAACGTTGATGACTATGGGCACATCTTCCACAAACTGTTGACGATTGACCATTACAATCCTTTCTGTACCATCCCCCGTGTAAGAAAAGCCTTACGATTACTTGTGTATTGAAAAATAAACTATAGAGTAATCACTTGATAATGTTAATTTTTGTGGTAAACAGCTTCTCACTTGCATTTACGAGATGTTGGCTGAGCCATTGATAAGTGAAGACGACCATGTGGAGAAGGAGGTTGCCAGGCTCTACACAGAGGATAGGGCGGTTTTTGAATCTAGAACGCTTTCCTGGACTCTGGAGCATGCTGCCGATTAGAGAATGCCTAGACTCTGGTTTTTACTTTGAACTTCTGTTATGTGTTTGAACTTATGTTATGTGTATGCTATGTGTTTGAACTTAATTTAGTTTGTACTTGTGTTAAGACTCTGGTTTTGCGATTTAGTTATGTTACCTTGCTTCCACTCTCTACGAAAACAAGATTTATGGAGCTGCTACTTTCATGGTTTTGCGATTTAGGGTTCTTAACTTGCTTCGATTTGGGGAAATTAAGACAAAGGGATTTTACGACAAAGATAATTCAGGGTTTCGCGAATTAATGAAGACAAAGGTAAAGCGTTAGCTAAATAAAAGCGTTGTTGAATAAATCCCGAATGAGTTACCTAGCCTAGCGGTAACGCGCACCACACATAAGACCAAGGTTCGAGTCTCGTGGTGCGGGGTTATTCTCAAACCCATTTTTTATTTTAATCGGGTCTGGAATCGGATCCTAATCGGGTCTTAAATTTGTTAATGTTTGGTTATTCTCAAACCATGAAAAATTTATAAAAAAATTAAAAAACTTTTGCTACTAATTACCTACTGATTACCGACTGATTGGGCCAAAAAAAACAAAAATTTCGGATCATTCACCCGGGAAATTAACCCTCCAAAATTTTGGGCCCAAATTTGGTTTCACCCGCGACAATTTTTGGCCCAAATCTCTTCGTATTTGTGAGTTGTAACCCTTAATCGTCTTCCTCCTTCGACATTATCGAAACCCTCTCTCTGCGATTTGAAACCCTAATCGTCTTCCTCCTTCCTCCTTCCTCGAGTTTGTCTCTCTTCGTCTTCCTCGATCTGTCTCTCTTCGTCTTCCTCGATTCTGTCTCTCTCACTCTGTGATGGGTGGAAAGAGGAAGAATGTTCTTCTTGTGAAACCAACAGCATCGAGAGCCAGACCGGCCAATCTACCCACTCGGTATGATTTCTCTCCAAAACCTCCATCAGAAACTGTCCCGCCGGTTCTCCCCAACAACAATCGTCCGTCTGTCAAAGATTACCCTCCACCGAGGAAGCTCTTTCCGACGTCAACTAGTCCGTCTAGATCATCTCATTCTGCTCAACCTCCACTGCGTGCGTCGTCTGCAAATCCACACGCTCCACCTTCTGGAGCATCTCCAATGGTTCACACTCCAGCACCTGTTTATTCCGCGACTCGAGCAGCTCCAACGGTTGAAGATCCGCTACGCCCAGCTCAATCGAGTCACCAACATCCATCTGCAGCGCCTCAAGTTCAACCATCTCAATCGCCTCCATATCTAGCATCTCAATCTCATCACAGTTCCCAAGCCCAAAATTCCCACAACACAGTAGAAGAAGATGGAGGTTTCCGTAATGTCGAATCTCCGATAGAGCCTAATCTCTCCCAAGACCAGATGGAGGCTCTGAACTCGCTGCTACTTGCGCCAAGGCCGAAGATAATCACCATTCTCGATCCCGACCTCGTCCAGCCTAATTCAACATGGTAATTTCTTGCTTTCTTTTTATAGGTTTATCAATTACAGAGAAACAATTGTATTTTTATAGGTTTAACTACGAAAACAATTGTATTTTTATAGGTTTAAGAGATTAGTATGTTTTGGTTGTCGATAATTGTTCAAGATATATATTCTAATGCTTTGTGATAGTATCGATGTTGTGTCATCATTCGGACTCAACCCTACATGATACTGTGTGCTTTGGTTTTTGTAGGTTTGGTTTTGATCGATCCTCACTGACCAGGCAGGTTACAAAGTGTTTCACTAATAAGTTTGATGGCCCCTACTACAGTTTATCCTTTGTGCCTAGGGAAAGAGTAGAACGATGGTTCGTTGAATTCGCGGTAACATTCTCTCACACTAAACACTAACTTCTGTTTAATACATGTATGTGTTTTATATAGACTAACACCAATCTTTCTTTTTTGTTTGTAGAAAAAACACAGATGGGATCCTTCTTTAGCAGGTTTGGTTCAAGGGCATTTCGAAGCCATACTTCAAGTTCGCTTGAAAGACATGGTGAGCTCTGCAAGGAGTAATGATGACCAACCTAGATGGATCACTGATAAGATATGGGAAGAAATGAAAGCACATTGGAGGACATATGAACAAATAACAAAGAGTACAACAACCTCAGCAGCTCGGATGTCTGACCGTAAAGGTCTCGGGCCTCACAAACATGCCTCTGGACAGAAGTCTTACCGCCAAATCGAACAAGAAATGGTAAGTCACTTGAAACTATTTTGTGATATTTCAATATGTGATGTTGTTATTTCTTGAGGCTGGATATTGAGGTTTATCTTTATTTTTTGAAAAATCATTAGACATCTTTGAGGCTTGATTACAGTGGTTGCTAATGGTCTTGCAAGTGTAAGACTATTATGCATGAGCAACACTTCAAAGTTACAATCATAAGTTACCATGTTTTAGTGTATTAAGATGAATTATTTCCTTAGAAACCTTTGAGTATTCATTGCTCTTGTCAATCAATATTGTTCAGAACTGTATCTTGTGGACTTCTTTCAATCTGTGATATTTTGTTATATTTCAATCTGTGATTTTGTTATGCGGTATTTCAAATTCACTGAGTTCTTTCTCGATTGGCTATTGGTGATCTAGCTATTCATGTTTAAATCTGATTGAGTTCTTTCTCGAGTTCTTTACAGTTGTTGCTAATGGTCTTGCAAGTGTAAGACTATTATGCATGATGAACACTTCAAGTTTAAATCTGATTGATTTCCATGTCAGGTTGAGGAATTAGGCAGACCAGTGAGTTTCGGTGAGGTTTTCATCAGGGCTAATACGAAGAAGGATGGGACCTTTGCAGATAAAAAAGCAGAGCAAGTTGCTGGGCTCTATATGCAGAAAAAGCAAGAGAAGATGTCTAACCTCAAGTCTGGGACCACAGAGATTTCTGATGGTCGTCATCCACAACTATCCATTGAAGAGGATAACGAGCTTTTTATTCAGGTTAACTGCTTCCTTCCCTAAGTTGTTATGTTTTTGATTTTGATTGATGATAGTGTTTGGTATTAATTCTATTTCTTTTCTTTTCGTAGTCTACGTTCACAAACGATAGAGGAGACCTCTTTGGCATTGGAAGCCTCAAGAATCAGCTCAAGGGAAAGGGAAAACACCATGAAACCTCTGCTTCTTTCCAGCATATGCAACAACAGCTTGAAGCGGCTCAAAGGAAATTGGAGGAACAAGCTGCTCATATCTCCCAGCAAGAATCAGATAATGCTCGACTTGCAGCTGCTCAAAAGGCCCACACCGCCGAGCTTGCGATTGTGAACAAGTTCTTGAAAACGGACAACCGATTCCTCGCTTTCCTTGCCCAAGAAACAGATGCTGAAGGTCCATACTCTCCTCTCCACTGATCTAGCTAACTTCTTTCTCCCTTGAAACTTTAAACATCAAACTTATGTTATCTTTTGGAAATGGAAAGAACTTGTTTTCCATTTTGGTTTAGAACATGAAAGTTATGTTATTTTGTTGTATGAATTCGTAGCTTGGTGTAGAATATTTGATGTTGATGTTTATGTTTATCAGATTGTTTCACTTCTGTTTAGAGTTTAGAGTTTCAAGTTTTATTGCCAACCCAATTTAACTGGTAAACAAATTAAGAACTCGTAGGTTTTCAGTAGCCAAAAAATTAAATAAACAGTCGGTAAACAGTCGGTAAACAGTCGTAAATATGCGAAGATATACAAAACCGATGCTCATTTCAGTCGTTAATAAGTAGCAAAATTAGTAGATACTCAGTCGTAACGCAGTCGTCATATTTAACGACTGATTACCGATGACCGTAAGTAGTAGCAACCTACAGTCGCTATTCAGTCACTAATCGGTCGTATATTTTTACGACTGAGTACCGACTACAAGTGTAGTAGTAGCAACATTCAATCACTATTCAGTCACTAATCAGTCGTAAACGTTTGCAACTAATTAGCGACTGAATAGTGACTGCCTGATATCAGTCGTAAATCAGTAGCCATTTTGTGACTGATTTTTTTTGCGACTAGACCTTTACCTACCGCAGAAATCAGTCGGTAATCAGTCGTAAAAGGGTGTTTTGCTACTGATTCCCGACTGTTTTTGCAGTAGGAAAAACGCTGTTTTGGTGTAGTGATCGTTTTTCTATCACTGGAATGACCTCTTCAGCACCTCTTACAGTGATTACATTGACGTGTTCATTTTGGGGATGAACCATCTTTCCCTTGACAGCTCCTACAGTCTGAGCTACTTGAGTTTCCAGCTTCTCCTGATGAAAACTGAGAGATTCAATTTTCACATTCAGGTCTGTGTACATAGCATCCAATTTCCCATTGAAGTTCACTGTCATCTTCTCATGCCCTTGAACCAGCTGTTCAAACATAGCCTCAATCTTACTCTCAGGGGTCTTAGCAGGTATAGGTTGATAAGATGAACTCTTATAATTCCTTGTGTAGCCACTGCTATGGAAAGGTTTATGGACAAACTGATTCGGCCCAAAACCAGCTCCACCAATTTAGTTAACATCCTCCACTTCATCTTTAGCAGCAAAGTGGACCGTCTTTTTGGTCTTTCCCATCAACAGATTGTGCATTGAATCTAACTTAGCATTCACCTCGGAAATATGACTACAATTCAAGTTACCAGCTTGCTTTTTGCGCTCCATGTCTGCATTCTTGGTACTATTGCTAAAAGCCAAGCTCTCAATAAGCACATAGGCATCGTCGGGATACCTGATGTTGAAATTCCCATTACTTGCAGCATCTAAGGACATCTGATACCTCCAGTCGATTCCTCTGTAGAAAGTACCCAACAGCTGAACCTGAGTGAAACCATGGTGCGGAAAATATCTCTGACATGACTTGAAACGAATCCAAGCAGCCTTGAGTGCCTCAGTCGGTCCTTGAGAAAACTGAGAAATCTTGTTCCTGAGCTCTTCGGATCTCGCATCATCATAGAAATATTCAGGAACGCATTCTACGTCTCATCCCATGTAGTTATCGAACCAAGAGACAATTTCTTTAGCCAATAAGCTGCATCCCCACCAATAGAGTATGGGACGAGCTTACAGAAAATGTAATCATAGGATACTCAATGGCACTTGATGCTTGTAACCAAATCCTCAAACCTCTCAATGTGATCCATAGGGTGTTCATGAGAAAGACCATGAAAAAGATGTTGACCCACAAGAGTGCAGTATGCAGGTTTCAGCTCAAAGTCATTCTTCTGAAATGGTGGAGGGTGAATCGCTGATCGATTGGCATAAAACTGATCGGGCCTGTTGTACTCACCAATCGTCCTATCGCGATTAATCACAGTGTTCCCTGCATTCACAGCAATTGCAGGGACAATGATATTTCCAGCTTTATCAAGTCGCTGCCCTCTCTTATTGCAGAATTGACCCTCTTGGTCTCTCAAAGCTCCAGCAGTATCCTGAATCAAAATAATTGTATTGTTGTTCATCTCTGCTTGCCTTTTTGCTTTCTTGTTTGCACGTTCCAAATTTGCTAGCTGCTCGTTTGACAGATCAACTAGCTGAGTGTTCTTGTTCCTTCTGGTTTCACGAAGAGGCATGCACCTGAAACACAAAAGTCAAGAATGTAAGTAACTAAAATTCACGACGGAGTCAGATAGGAAGTCTGAGCTACTGCGAAAAACGGTGCGTTTTTGTAACAAGGCGAAAAAGAGCGATTTATGGCTTCTAGTTTCCTCGACAAGATGCTTCCGTCGGCGGCCACTCCGCCTCGGCAAAGTGAGAACGACACACTGGAAACACTGGCGGGATCACCACAAATGAGTACGAACTCAGAGAAGGCATTGGTTAACGTGATACAAGTTAAAGGTGATGATTTGATTATGTCCCCTAAAGAAACAGAGAAGGAGGTAGGGCCATCAGTTGCCGGGAAATCTTTTGCGGCAGCGGTACAAAACAAACCGGCGATGCAACGGTACACCTTTACTGTGAATGAAGAGAATGGAGTTCCCACCATTAAAGTCCCGAAAGAGGTTTTACAGCACTCTACCCCTCTCTGGGATGGTTTGCTGATTGGAAAGTTTCTAGATACGGCTCTGTATGTGGGGAAATTTCACGTACTGGTGAATAAGATATGGCCTTTATCGGAAAAAACGGTGAAAATAGATGTGTTTGTGGTGGACAAAAACACAGTGAAGTTTCGAATTAAGGATGAAAGTGTGAGAAAGAGGGTTTTGCAGAGAAGAATGTGGAATATGTGTGGTGTTCCGGTGGTCATAACTAAGTGGAGTCTGAATGCAGAGGATATGCAGCAAGTGATGACATCCATCCCAAACTAGTCCCATAGGGATGCCAAAACGTCTGCATCCTGACACTGAACTCTGTAAGAGCTTTGAAGAGGCGCATGTTTTTGTAGAGGTTGATTTGACGAAGCCACTACCACAGTGCTATAACTTTGACATGGGCCGGGGAAGGGGAAATTGTTAAAGTGCAGTACGAATATCCATGGCTGCCTGAAAAATGTGAAAAATATGACAAGTGGGGGCACAAGAGAGCTGAATGTCACCTGGAGCCAAGAAAGAATGTGAAGAAAAACGTTAACCTGCTACCGGAACAGAGCCAAAGTTCTACAGATAAATCTGCCCCCGAGATTAGTATTGGTGGAGTGCAAATGGAAACAGAACGAAAAAATATACAAATAGATCACACGGAGCATGTTGATCAAAAGGAAGATGGTGAGTGGAGTACACCACGGAAACCAATAAAATCACCGGTTAAAGAAACAAAGGATTTGCAATACGGTGAAGTTAGTATCCTGGCAAATTCTCGTTACCTAGCTTTGAGTGATAAAGGTGATGATGGTGAGGAGCTCACTACTGATCAAGCGGAGGAGGTGAATATTGAATTTGAAGAGAGGGAGCAAGGGAAGGAAGAAACAATAGAGGTTGAGAGTACAAGGGATACGACAGAGAACTCCCAACCAACTGAAGACGAAACAGAGCAAACTACGCGTCAATCGACAAGAATAGCTGCGAAGGGGGCACAAAAGAAACTGTCTGCTGTAGAATCAAAGGTGAATACAAAGGCTAAACCCCAACGTATTCAAAACAATGGTTTCACACGCAAAAATCTTTAATATGTCAGGCTTCTTCTGGAATATACGAGGCTTTAACAAGCAAAATAAACATCGTATAGTAAAGGAATGGGTAAACATAAGTGATTTTGATTTTGGATGTGTTATTGAAACTAAGGTAAAAGAGAGGAAAGCAGAGAAGATGGTGGCAAAGGTTTTTTCAGACTGGTCGTGCCTAACAAACTATGAACACCATAGACTTGGAAGATTATGGGTGGTCTGGAGGCGAAACGTAAGAATCACACCTATATTCAAATCTTTGCAAATAATATCCTGTTCTATTCAGATTGAAGGCATAAATGAGGAGATGCTGGTCTCATTTGTTTATGCTTCCAACTTAGTGGAAGAAAGGAGAGAGCTATGGGAGGACATGAGGAGCCATCATGACTCGGTTTATATAAAGGGAAACCGTGGCTCATATGTGGCGATTTCAACGAAATATTGGATGGAGAAGAACACTCTCTGTATGTAGACTCAACAACTATCCCAACTGGCATGAGAGACTTTCAAGAGGTAGTTGGATACTGTGAACTATCTGATCTAAGCCATCAGGGCCCGACTTTCACATGGTGTAATAAAAGATCAGAGGGAGTTATAAACAAGAAGCTCGACAGGGTTCTAGTTAATAGAGAATGGATTTCTCAGAATGCAGAAACGTATTGCGTGTTTGAACCAGGGGGATGCTCAGATCACCTACGATGCAGAATTCACATCAAAGAGGAGGGACAACAAAAGAAGAGGCCATTTAAGTTCACAAATGTGATAGCGAAGAAATCAGGTTATACAGAGAGAATCAAAGCGGAATGGGACCTTACAGAGCCGCTGTTTCATTCTACTTCGGCAATGTACAGATTGGCAAAGAAGATTAAAGGACTCAAACCTACTTTGAGGTCAATGCGAAAAGAGATGCTGAGCGACATAAAAAAAAAGCAAAGGAAGCACTTCAAAAACTCTGTGAGCTGCAAGAGAACACAATGAAAAATCCAAGTAGCCAGGCAGTGGAGGATGAAATGAAGGCATATGAAAGATGGGAACACCTAACAACCATTGAGGAGAAGTTTCTAAGGCAGAGGGCTAAACTATTTTGGTTGAAGGTTGGAGATCAGAATAACATAGCTTATTACAATGCTATTAGAACAAGAGTAGTGAGAAACAAAATCAGTGAGATAGCATGTCCGGATGGTGGTTTGGTTACAACTACAGAGGGGATAAAGGAGGAAGCTGTAAGATATTTCAACGAATTTTTGAATACAAACCCTGCTGAGTATCAGGCATACGACGTTGACGAGCTAAAAGACATAATCGGTTTCACTTGCACTGAGCCGGACAAATCTCTACTCACCCATGAAGTTACTGAAGAGGAAATACGAAGAGTGATATTCTCAATGCCAGCAGAAAAGTATCCAGGCCCTGATGGATATACTACTGAATTTTACAAAGAAACTTGGGATGTGGTTGGCAAAGATGTGTTAGTGGCGGTACAATCCTTTTTTCGGATGGGTTTTTTACCAAAAGGAATCAACTCCACCATTCTGGAATTGATACCGAATTAAAAAGAAGCGATATCAATGAAATATTATCGAACAATCTCATGCTGCAATGTACTCTACAAGATCATATCAAAGCTGTTAGCCAATCGTCTGAAAATCATATTGCCAAAGCTCATAACACAAAACCAGTCTGCATTTGTAAATGATAGATCACTAATGGAAAATCTTCTTCTTGCAACAGAGTTAGTTAAAGACTACCACAAAGATAGCATATCAGCAAGATGTGCCCTGAAGATTGATATCGCAAAAGCATTCTCTGTCCAGGTCAACGGTGAATTGGCCGGATATTTCGGAAGTTCACGAGGACTAAGACAAGGGTGTTCCATGTCACCCTACTTGTTTGTAATCTGTATGAACGTCCTATGAAAGAGGTTGGATAAGGCAGCAGAGGTGAAAAAACTAGACTACCATCCGGACTGTGAGACTCTGAAGCTAACGCACTTATGCTTCGCGGACGACATCATGGTCTTTGTCAAGGGGAATACGAGATCTATTGTTGGCACATTAGAAGTATTTACTGACTTTGCGGCCCACTCAGGACTGCACATAAGCATTGAGAAATCCACAGTGTATATGGCTAGAATCCCAGAAACTTTGGAAGAGGAGATCCTCAATGAATTCCCGTTTGAGTATGGAGCTTTGCCAGTAAGATATTTGGGCCTCCCACTGTTAACCAGAAAGATGACAAGATCGGACTATACTCCCCTAATAGAAAAGATTCGAAATAAGATAGGATCATGGTCAACTAAGTATCTCTCCTTCGGAGGTAGACTTCAGCTGCTACAGTCAGTGATCTTCAGCTTAACTAACTTCTGGATGGCTGCTTTCAGGCTACCTAAGGCATGTATCAAGGAAATAGATAAGCTGTGTGCTGCATTTCTATGGTCAGAGCAAGACATGAATGCGAAAAAAAGCAAAAGTCTCATGGAAAGTGGTTTGTTTACCAAAGAATGAAGGAGGATTAGGGATCAAAACCATTGATATCTGTCAACAAAGTTTGTGTTTTGAAACTCATATGGAGAATTTTATCTGCAAAAGACTCCCTTTGGGTGAATTGGATACACAAATACCTGATCAGGACCAGTTCCTTTTGGGCTCTGAAAGACACAACGTCTCACGGATCATGGACATGGAAAAAGATACTGAAGACCGAGATTTGGCAAAGGAATTCTATATAGTGGAAGTTCATAATGAAAACAGAGTAGCTTTCTGGTTCGATAAATGGAATACAATGGGCTGTATATTTGATGCTTTCGGATCACGAGGCTGTATTGACCTTGGGATCTCCATCAACGCCAGCCTTGGGACGGTGATGGAGGAAACTCAACGACGAAGGCACCGTAACCAACTGTTAATACAGGTGGAGGAGGAAATCAGAGAAAAACAGAGGAGCCGAGTGTGTGACAAGGAAGACTCACCTTTATGGCGCGGTAAGGAGGATGATTATAAACCTCGGTTCATTACAAAAGAGACTTGGGAATTGCTGCGAACTCCAAATGCAGAGTGGGCTCCTCATTCGGGCATATGGTTTTCTTTGGCTACACCCAAGTTCTCCTTTATTACATGGCTAGCTGCAAGAAACTGATTGTCGACGGGGGATATAATGGAGAAGTGAAACATAAATGTCGTGACCGGTTGCTCCTTCTGCAACGAACCGCAAGAGAGCCGAGACCACATTTTCTTCCTCTGTTCTTATACCGCGAAAGTTTGGAAAACACTAGTAGGTGGGCTATTGGGGCTAGATTTCACAACGGATTTGTTGAAGATCATGCACCACACGTCAAGCTTAACGATGAATGCAACCAAATCTTTCATATTGAGGTATGCCTTTCAAGCCTCAATTCACGCAATCTGGTGCGAAAGGAATATTGCAAGGAGACATGGAGAACAACCAACCCCAAGTGAACTCCTCACAAAGCAAATTGATGTAATGGTCCGAAACAGGATGAGCACAGCCCGGAGCCAGGGAAGAAAGAAGTACGAAGATGGTCTACGGACTTGGTTTGCAACGAGAATGAACTCATAATCATTCAAAAACAGTTCTTTCTTTTGAAAGTTAAAAGCATTTTGTAAAAAACGTGTATTTTTCTTTGAATGTAATTTAACAGTTATTCAAAAAAAAAAAAAAATTCACGACGGGTATCAAGCGATACCACTAGGGTGTGGATCGATACTCAACGATTTAGACGAAATTCTTAGCTAAAATCTAATGGCGAAATTGAGTCCCCGGCAACGGCGCCAAATTTGATATGCTCAACTTAATGCCCTATAAGTACTAAAGAAGTTGTTGTAGTATATGTAGGGGTCGAACACAAGAACTCACAGATATCACACAATAGATTAAGTATATTCGAATTAAGATAAACCAAAAGATGTAATTGAAAGCAATACGTAAATTAAACAAGTTGTAAGTCGATTGGAAGGAAGATAGGTTCAGGGTATTTCTCAGGAAATCAATGAATGCAGATAAACTAACTAACATGATTCAGAATTAGCGCGGTTCTTGAACTCAAATCACTAAAGTATAGCTAACCAACTCTCGTTGCGAAAGCTATCTAAGTCTAAATCCTAGAATTCTAAATCTCTTTGCGAATCCTAAAGTCTAAACCAGTTTTTGGTTAAAGTTTGATTTGTTCACAAAAACCTAAACCAAATCTCTTTGCGAATAGTTATTTTGCACACCCTAAGTTCTTTAAGGTAATTAATCGCACTCTTGTGCTTAATCAATTTTTTTAAGATCTAAATTCCAGATTCGTCAACCTAGAATTAGCTTTGAGAACAACCTATGGTGAAGAACCAATTCAGATTGTGAATCCTAATCAACTAATCAACCTAGCATTCAGAGAAAACCCTTATGAGAACCCTAAACCTAAAGTGGATCTACTCATACATGGAGAATGAAAACAACATGATTGAAAAGATCATCAAAGAAATCAATAAGAAATAGGAGTTCAGAGTTGTCTCTCCAAAAACCAAAGTAGAATAAAACTTAGAATAAAGCATAGCCATCAAAGTGGCTGTAAATCCTAATAAATAACCTAAATCACGTTTTGGGGCTTCTTGTAAATAATAAAGTCTTCTGGGCAATTTTGCAATTCTTTAACTCTTGGAAAAGTCGTGACTCGTGTCTTGATGCAGTGAGTATCGACCGATACTAGTCAGTATCGATCGATACCCAAGCTTCAAATCGGGTACTCAGCTACACGAACGTCTGCTTTGCTCCAAAATGCTCCATAAATCTCCAATATCTCCAATTATGCTCCAAACGTGCTAAAACCTATAAAAGACTCTAAAACACTAAAAAATAGTAGAAAAACTCTATAAAACGGACTTATATCATGGCTTAAAAGGGGTAAAACCCATGATGTATCATCAACCTTCCGGCCTACTCAG
Source organism: Eutrema japonicum (assembly GCA_030161315.1). NCBI lineage: Eukaryota > Viridiplantae > Streptophyta > Magnoliopsida > Brassicales > Brassicaceae > Eutrema > Eutrema japonicum. The sequence goes on from BSQW01000013.1 coordinate 40,708,314, forward strand.
ACATCGCTCCATGGTTCGAAATACTCTATGGCATTATCCATTGGTTTAAGTGCTTCATACTTCCTTGTTCAAGTACTTCCAATTCTATGGGGTTTCACGAACTGCCTACTTAAGCTACCTCGGGTGGTAGTACGTGGGCGTTCTTGAGACATTCCATAGATCAATCCAGCCTTAGCTTTCAACACAAACACAAACAAGTTATTTTATTTATCAACAAAAGTACAAGTTTTAAACATTCGGTTATGCATACCTAACATAACCCGACAAGTTAAAAGTTATAACTGTACAACAAAAGATAAACAAAAAGGGGTACTCCTTAACCCAAGGCTTCCCTAGCCGCCTGTACAACAAACTCCATCCACCGTCTTTGTCTTAAATTTAAATATGGCTGAGTGAACAAGTATTTAAGACTTTCGTGGTCCGTAAATACCTGAATCGACTCACCATACAAAAAGGATCTCCATATCCTAAGTGCAAATACTACGACAGCCATCTCAAGGTCATGAGTGGGGTAGTTCTCTTCGTGCTTACAGAGTTGTCTTGATGCATAGGCGATAACCTTCTCGTCTTGCATTAACACACATCCTAAACCAACTCGGGAAGCATCAGTATATCCCGTGTATGGCCGTCCCGACTCTGGTAAAGCCAATACAGGTGCAGTGGTTAATGCCTCCTTTAACCTACTGAATGCCTCCTCTGTGTCTTCTTTTCAAATGAACGGAACTCCTTTTCCGGTCAATCGTGTCAAGGGCTTTGCAATGGAGGAAAATCCTTGAACAAATATTCGGTAATATCCTGTTAAACAGAGAAAACTTCGTACCTCTGTTACTGATGTAGGCCGTGGCCATTCCTAAATTGCCATGACCTTTTCTGTATCTGCAGATAGTCGTTGTGCTGACACACGATGTCCGAGAAATCCTATCTCTTCCTTCCAGAATCGGCATTTCTAAACTTAGCAAACAACCTTTGGTTTCTCAAGCGCTCTAAGACCTTTCGAAGATGGTATTCATGATCTTCTTTACTTCTCGAATAGATGAGAATGTCATCTATAAAGATTATCACGAACCTATCGAGATAATCCAGGAATACCTCTTTCATGAGTCGCATGAATGCCGCCGGGGCGTTGGGGATTCCAAACAGCATCACGAAAAATTCATATTGTCCATATCTTGTTCGAAACACCGTCTTCATGACGTCTGTCTCCAAAATCGGGATCTGATGATATCCAGAGGCTAAGTCGATCATGGAAAACCATCTAGCCCCTCGAAGTTAATCCAACAATTCATCAATCCTCGGCAACGGATACCTATCCTTGATCGTGAGATTGTTGATCCCTCGGTAGTCGATACATAACCTCATGCTTCCGTCCTTCTTCTGCACAAACAGTACCGGGGCTTCCCAAGGTGAAGAACTTGGTTGAACAAACCCTTTGTCCAACAAATCCTCCAACTGTTGCTTTAACTCAGAAAGTTCAGCTGGGGCCATTCCATAAGGTTCTTTCGCTATCGGTGCCGCTCCTGGCTCAAGGTTGATTGTGAAGGGATTGTTCCTAGGTGGAGGCAATCCTTCCAACAGCTCAAAGACATCAACAAATTTTCGCACAACGGGAATGTCTTCAACCTTCAGTTCCTCCTCCATGTCATTTCCAACAATGGTTAGGGTAACCAAGTACACTTCTCCTTCGTCTAACTCCTTCTCTATTCTCAGAACCGATACAAATGACACAACCGAACTTGGGTTGATCCCATGGTATACCATCAACGGTTGGTTCCTCCCTTCAAACGTAACTCTTCCTTTCCCACAATCCAGGTGAGCTTGGTAACGTGACAGCCAATCCATCCCTAGGATAACTTCATACCGTTCTCCTATTACAAAACTCTCGGCTTTAAGGGTCTGGGTTCCTGGGGTTCTAACAAAAACATTCACCTTCTCAACCACAAACGTTCCCTCAAACCTAGAGGCAACCTCTGGAGTTACAAAACTATTGGTCGCCCCCGAGTCAGTCAAACAATACGTGTGTGGGGATTCCACCAACGCGCAAAGTTCCTGCTCACACATTCCATTCATGCATAATACTATCTAGTAAACATGCAAGCAATAACACACAAAAAATACAAAAACACCGAAAACAAGAAGTTAAAACCCAAACGTACCTGTTATGGGACCCTTCAAAGGTCCTGCTTGCTCGGTTTTACTTAAATCTAAGGCATTAACTCTGGCCCATGTGGCCTGCCTCTTAGACGCAGACTCAAAAGCTGGACGGCTCGGTGGTGGGTGATTGACTGCCTTGCCTGGTTTTTGGGATCTTTAGTCGGACACTCATTCGCATAATGCCCCTTCTCCCGGCATGTAAAGCATGTAACATTCGGATGTGCATGCGGTTGTTTTGATGGTAACCCACTTAGACAATTCCGTGCAAAGTGTCCAGGTTGGTTACATGTGAAACACAAAGATTCCGACTCCCTTTTCATCCCTTCTGTTCATCCTCTCGATTCCCTTGACCCCTTGACCGGTTCCTGGGCTGTCTTTGCCCACCAAATTGTTTCTGCTTCGGTACTTGACTTACTTCTGCAGTACTCGCTTCCATTTTTTCATCCCTTAGTCCTTCTTCCACATTCACTGCTCTTTCTACCATCTCATAATAGTTTCGAAACTCAACCACTTGAAGTCGACTACGAATTTACGCTCGCAGTCCCCGAAGAAACTTTCGGATCACGAGAATTTCATCTCCTTGTCCATAGTTAGTGTACTTCCTTAGTCGTGCAAACTCAGCTTCATAGGCTCGAACGCTTCTCCTTGCTTCAAGGCTAGAAACTGGTTCTCTAGGCGATCTCTTTCCTCTGGTGGAAAATATTTTCTCTCAAACTCTTGACAAAAATCTAACCGCGTAGGTACTTCAAAGAACTTCCTATCCACATTTGCCCACCAACTTAGAGCGTCCTTCTCTAAGTAGTGAGCAACGATCTCTTTCTTGTAACTATCCGGGCATCGAGTTGCGGCAAAATTCCTTTCCATGTTCTGGAGCCAAGCATCTGCTTCATATGGGTTTGCACTTCCGTGAAACTTAGATGTGCCCATATTCTTCATCATCATAACCATCTTCAGGAAATCTGGAGTTGGAGTTGATCCCAACTGTACGTTAGCTACAACATGTTGCTGTTGCTTCATTTGTTCCATCATATCAAAGAGTAATCTCATCTTCGGGTCAGCCTCCTGTATTGTTGGCCCTGGTTGCTGTTCCGGTACAACTCTTGGTGGGTTTTGCCTTGGATACATATGTCGAGGATTCCGATCCTCCTGTGATCCTTCCATATCTTGTGATGTAGTCCTCGGCTCTTGTGGTGAATAATCTGGACTATCATGTTCCTCAAAAATAGTCATCGATCTTGCTGGTGAGACTTCACCAGACTGACACTCTTCCTGCCTTACTAATATATCATGGTTTTTACCCCATTTAAGCCATGATATAAGTCCGTTTATAGAGTCTTTCTACTATTTTGTAGTATTTTAGAGTCTTTTACAGGTTTTAGCACGTTTGGAGCATAATTGGAGATATTGGAGCTTTCTGGAGCATTTTAGAGCAAAGCAGACGTTCGTGTAGCTGAGTACCTGATTTGAAGTCTGAGTGTCGATCGATACTGCCTAGTATCGGTCGATACTCATCGAGGCAGACACGACCCGCGAGTTTAATGAAGTATTGAAGAATTGCAAAATGACCTAGAAGACTTTACTATTTACAAGAAACCCCAAAAACGTGATTTAGGTTATTTAATAGGATTTTACAGCCACTTTAATGGCAATGCTTTATTCTATCCTTTATTTTTCTGATCTTTGTTTTATTCTGGATTTGTGAGAGAGCTTTTGAGGGAGACAAGTCTGAAACTCTGTTCGTCCGAGAGAAGATTTCGAACCCTTTTGTTACTCTTTCTATTTTATTTGATGATTTATTCAAACATGTTTATTGCTTCAATTTCTATGTCTGAGTAGATATCCTGTTAGGTTTAGGGTTCTCATAAAGGTTTTCTCTGAATGCTAGGTTGATTAGTAGTTAGGATTCACTATCTGAATTAGTTCTTCACCACAGGTTGTTACCAAAGCTAATTCTGGATTGATCACCTAGAACTTAGATCTTAGGATAATTGATTAGGCGCGAGAGTGCGATTAATTACCTGATAAAACCTAGGGTGAGCAAAATAACTATTCGCAAAGAGATTTGGTTTAGTTGTTTTGTGAACAAATCAAACTTGATTTAAAAGCTGGTTTAGACTTTAGGATTCGCAAAGAGATTTGGAATTCCTAGGATTTAGACTTAGATAGTTTTCGCAACGAGAGTTGGTTAATTATACATTAGTGATTTTAGTTCAAGAACTGCGCTAAATCTGAATCATGTTAGTTAGTTTATCTGCATTCATTGATTTCCTGAGAAATACCCTTAACCTATCTTTCTCCAATTGAATTTACAACCGTTTTAATTTAAGTCTTGTTTTCAATATTATTGACTGCTTAGCTTAATTCCCTTCCATATAATATATTGTGTGTCTCTGTGAGTCAGTGTGTTCGATCCCTATTTTACTGCAACTACTGCTTAGTACTTTTAGGGTATTAATTTGAGCATATCAAATTTGCCGCCGTTGCCGGGGACTCAATTCGCCATTAGATTACGTTTGAGAATTTCGACTAAGTTTGTCGGTATCGGTAGATACTATCTAGTGTCGGTCGATACTCGACGTTTTCCTTTGTTGATATCGATCGACACCACTCAGTGTCGGTCGATACTCATCGTGTTACCGATTACTTAATATCTTGACTTCTGTTTTCAGGTGTATGCCTAATCATAAAACCAGAGGAAACAAGAACACTCATCTAGTTAATCTGTCGTTGGAACAGCTAGCACTTGTGGAACGCACAAACAGAAAGGGAAAGCAAACATCAGGGATGAACAACCCAGTGGTATTAAGACCTGATGAAGCCGGAGTTCTGAGAGACCAAGAGGGTCAAGTGTGCAATGAGAGGGGCAGCGACTTGATGAAGTTGGAAACGTCGTTGTTCCTCCTGCTGTTGTTGGTGAGATTGTCGAACCAGTTGCGCGCGGCAACGCAGGGAATGTTGTGGCTGATCGTGGTAGAACAATTGGAGAGTACAACCGGCGTCATCAATTTTATGCTAATCGATCAGCGATTCGTCCACCACCATATCAGAAGAATGACTTTGAGCTGAAACCTGCATACTATACTCTTGTGGGTCAGCACCCTTTTCATGGTCTTTCTGATGAACACCCATGGATCATATTGAGAAGTTCGAGGACTTGGTCACTAGCATCAAGAGTAATGGGGTGTCTTATGATTACCTCTTCTGCAAGCTCTTCCAATCTCTCTTGGTGGAGATGCGACTTACTGGCTGAAGCAGCTTCCTCCTGGATCACTGATTAACTAGGAAGAGACTAAAACTGTTTTCCTGAACAACTTCTATGATGATGTACGATCTGAGGATCTGAGAAATAAGATCTCCCAGTTTTCTCAAGGACCTACTGAGGCGTTCAAGGCTGCTTGGACGAGATTCAGATCGTATCAGAGAGATTGTCCACATCACGGATACTCTGATGTTCAGCTGCTGGGTATCTTCTTCGGAGGGATTGATTGGAGGTATCAGATGGCTTTGGATGCTTCGAGCAATGGGAATTTCAATACCAGGTATCCAGATGATGCTTATGTGCTTATTGATTAGAGGTATCAGATGGCTTGGTTCATTTGTTTTATTCTGGTTTTGAGAGAGAGCTTTTGAACGGAGACAAGTCTGAAACTCTGTTCGTCCGAGAGAAGATTTCGAACCCTCTTTTGAAGGAAGACAAGTCTGAAACTCTGAGCAAATAGAAGACTAAAACATAGAAAGAGGTTTGAAAACATAGAGACTTACCTGTTCTTGAAACATTGCAATGATCCTTTTTCTTAGTGCTCCAAGTGTCACATAACCAGTTCCAAATCTAACCACCTTGTACTTCTCCGTAGACATTCACAGCTTCCTAGACTACACACATTATTTCACAGCATCATTCAATCAAGCCTTCCTCGCCAGTTTCATCGCAGTTATTAATACCAAGAACCTTCTAGATTCTTTCCCATACAATATCATAACAAGGAACATCATAACAAGGAACCATCCAATTTCACACTTTCTAGTATTATTTCTCTCCCCCAGACTTATTTCTTATTATATTCCCCCAGACTTATTTCTTATTATATTCTCGCATATGGGTATTGATGGTGTTTGCCACCGAATCCCCGGTTCTTCCCTTAAAAAGTAATCAAAGGTGTAGGCGAATAATGGTATCACATGAAATTTTCCTAACCTCGCTTCCACCTTTGTGTGATCATTCCCTCTGAAGTAGAATAATGGGGTCGCTGGAAATTTTCCTACCCTCTACTCAGAAGAAAGTCATTTCATCTTTTAATGAATCTTATTTATTAACTTGTAACAGGAGAGAGAAATACCATCACTTTAAACACGTGGGTTCCTTTGTCAGATACGAATGAGGAATCAAGCTCTATGAGTACTAACCACGTTGATGAAGTGCAAAATTTGGCTCATGTTTTAAAGAACTTTGCTGGAAACATGAGTGTCTTCTAGTTAACTGGTCAGCCTTAGGATTTTTCATTAGTCGATCTAAAACTGATTCTGTAACAATGGTCACTTAGAAGCAAGGTAAGATCATTAGATTCAAGAAAAAGATCACAATCTCCAACAGATTTAGACTCAATAAAACAACGAATGACTCAAAAACGACTAAATCTAAGAAAAACAAAAGCAATGTCAGCAACTACCTCCCCCAGACTTGAACAACACTGTCCCCAGTGTTATCTAGCCTAAGGTTGGTGAAAGAAAACAAATGAACCAAGTGGATCGTGAAAATCGCTAATCTTACATGTGAAGGTGATGAGTGTCGATCGATACATACATGTATCGATCGACACCAGTTGTATGTCGACACACTGATTTCAAATCAATGGTATCGAGTTGCTTAACCCAGGGAAAGTGATCCAAAGTGTTAGAAGTTATCACTGTTAGGAACACTCAATAACAAGTTAATAGCAACAAGATAATCAAGCACAAATCCATGAGTTCAAATGCAAAAATAAAGCTGACATAGGTTCAAAAGAAACGAAAAATAAAAAGAAAAACAAACGTGAATATAGAAGAAGACTAATCCGCTGTCGCCTCGGAATCGCCATCAGCATCAGAATCAACCGGAGTCTGCGAAGTTCCAGGCTGAGACGAAGGAGCAGCGTCCGTGTCAATCATGCAGCGGCAGCGAGAAATAGCAATCCAGATGCTCCTCATACTCTCTATAATCACCTTCTGAAAGGCAGTCGGCTCCATCAGAAGTTCTAAAGGAGAAGGAAATGATGGCGCAGGGATAGAAGAAGTTGCTGCTCGTGATCGCTGGGCTCGTCCTCCCTGGCGTGAAGTAGATGGAATGTTTAGCAGCAGCAGGTGAGGGCGGATGATCTCGTCATCTAGTCGCAGGTGCTCGAATCAACAGGTGTGGTGGAGGTTCAAAACGAAGCTGAGAAGGATCCTCGAGAATGTCTGTCAGCTCGTCGTTAGGGAGCGACACCAGAAAATCTCCGGCAGATGTAGTGAAGAACCAACGCCTCTCGGGCATTAACCACTTAAGGATCTTCAGATGGCTCTCATCCATAAACCGACGCATAATGACTATTGAGCAGCTCGTAGTACTGATCCCGAGGTGCTGGAAGATAGGAGTTAGGAGACTACCAACTGTCTATGTCTTCGTGCTTGTGCCTATGAATGGTTTGGTCTTCAAGGAGACCAAATGATGGGCAAAGACAGCGCCAAGGTTGACCTCTGTAAGCTCAGGCCATGCGAAATCCTCCTCAGGAATAATGTCTCTAATAGCCAGACACAGAAGTAGAAGCTCGGACACCATCATCTTGTTTGGTTCCATCTTGCACAAGAGCGTGGTGCTCAAGATCCTAACCAAACAGTGCAGGACCGGGTGTCGTATATCCATCTGAGTACCCTCATGTGCATCCCGGAGAACCTCGTCCTGGTAGTAAACTCGAACTATCGCCATGAACTGACGAACCATGTCTGGGAAGAGATCATACTTCTAAGTGGCCATCTGGCCAAGACCAATCTTCACAAGCAAACGGGCCAGCTCTGTGTCAAGGCCCAAGCGACACATGGAGACCCTGTCAACAAACCGTGTAGGTTCTATAACAACTCTTAACCACGCGTTATAGTGCAGCGTGTCATAATCATTCCATTCCTCCAAGATGTGTCTGTAGGTGCAGTCATCACCCTGCGCAACCTCCTTCTCCGCCCCGTTCCAATCGCGATGACAAAGGATCCTGGCCTTCTCGTTTAGCTTAGGCCAAGAACAAGAACATCAGGAGCAGATGGATTAGAGCTCGATGCGCCTGAAGTCCTTGCTCTTATTGGCCTATATGCCATCTGCAAACAAGACAGAAAGACACAACATAAATCCAACACCTCTCAGCAATCACTGCAAATTATTATGATCAGCCACAAATGGTGTCGATCGATACTAGAGGGTATTGAATGTAAGGGTCAAAATTAAAGGCAATTGAATGTAAGGCAAGGTGCGAAACTACTCTAGAGCATTTCAGCAAATGACCATTGTCAAGAAAAATAAGTGCTAAGGAGTAGAATCTCACAAACCTCAAACCTAAAAAATTGAACTGAAAAGGTGGAATTTCGAATACATACCTTTGCTGATTGAAGAAACAAATGCTAGAAAGAGATAGAGGATGAAAATCCAATGAATCTAGGCACTTGAATCACCAAAATCGGTGAAGAAACGAGAGAGATGCGATTTGAGGGGAAGAAGGAGGCGATATCGATCGATGGAGAAGAAAGAAGAGAAAGAAAAACCCGAGGGTTTTGAAAGAAAACTTACCTGCCCGCACGGTGTCGATCGACACCGTGTAGTACCGGTCGATACTTATGGCCGAATCCGGCTCTTTCTCCGCGACTGTGGTATCGATCGACACAGACTGGTGTCGAGCGATACTCCTCCTCTTAATCTGCTTCACAATAAGACACAAGACACAAAACACAAAACACAAAACTAAAAATAAAATCAAAAATAAAAGACTTATGTACAGACTTACCAGTGGGTTGCCTCCCACCAAGCGCTTGTTTTACGCCACGAGCTTGACTTTACGGACGATCAGTCAGGAGAAGAATGAGAACTTATGCCGAAAAACAAGCTCCACAATTAGACATCGCCAGCTTTAGAGTTCTGCTCATCATGCTCCCCACAAAATCCTGTCTTTTCTCTTTCAGCTACGAAGTGAGAATAACTCTAGCCTTATAGAATGGTTTCGAAGTTTCCTTGCACTCCACCTTATATTCAATTGAATCTCCATCGCACTTCTGAGGGGTTAAAGTCACATGGGGAACACTTTTTACTCCTTTGCTCTTCACCTTCTTCTTTGCCTTAGCTGTTTTGACGTCTTTCTTGGTGATGACATAAAGACTATCTAGAAGGTCTATTACAGTTGGCTCGTCAGGAGGCTCTTCCAAAAGATCAACTACCAACGTCTCTCCTGTAATAATGTTAATGCAAGAGATATGTGTGGGAGTTCGTCTAGTAGGAATGACTTTGTAGTACACCTCATTGTCAATGTATGGGAACGAGATTCTCTCGCTGGGTGTGTCCATAATGGCACCAACAGTAGCCATAAACGGTCTTCCAAGAATTAATTGTGTACTAGATCTTGCATGCATCTCCACAACTTGAAAATCGGTAGGAACCAGACAGTCTCCTACTTTAACCATCAAGTCAGGGATTGTACCGTATGGAAGTGAGGTGGAACAGTTCGCGAATGTGATAGATGCCTTGGGAGATCAAATATCAGCTCCCAATCTCTCTGTAATTGCCCTTGACATGACATTGACGCTAGCCCCCGAGTCAACGAGACTCTTTGAATTCAACTCCAGAGATAGAGCATGGAACGGAGAATATTCATGGGTCTTCTCTCTTGGTCAACTGCCTCAGCAGTAGTGACTTGCTTCTTGCCTTGATAAAGAGTACTTCGATCTCTTCAAGAGTTTCTCTGCAATCTCGGAAGTGACTCAGCAGAGTGCGGTACTCTAGAGCTTCTTCAAAAGTCAATGTGTGGGGAATCCTTCGTACCATCTTCTCAAAGCCAAGCAGCTGCTTTGGAGAAATAGGGTCTTTGAGGTGTCATGGTGGCATGGGGTATAGCGCCTTAGGTTTGTAAACCATTTTCTCAGTCATATGCAGCTTCTTTGCAATTTCTAGATCAACCCGCGAGGGGAATCGATCGATACTATATGAGTGTCGATCGATACTAGGCTTCTGCATTGTTACACCAGATGAGTGTCGATCGACACAAAGTTGATGTCGATCGATAATATTGGCGTCGAATACGAGCACATCCATTTCAGGCTCAAAATCATCAAACTCTGCAAACTTTTTCTCATTCAGATCGTTTTCTATCACTGGAATGACCTCTTCAGCACCTCTTACAGTGATTACATTGACGTGTTCATTTTGGGGATGAACCATCTTTCCCTTGACAGCTCCTACAGTCTGAGCTACTTGAGTTTCCAGCTTCTCCTGATGAAAACTGAGAGATTCAATTTTCACATTCAGGTCTGTGTACATAGCATCCAATTTCCCATTGAAGTTCACTGTCATCTTCTTATGCCCTTGAACCAGCTGTTCAAACATAGCCTCAATCTTACTCTCAGGGGTCTTAGCAGGTATAGGTTGATAAGATGAACTCTTATAATTCCTTGTGTAGCCACTGCTATGGAAAGGTTTATGGACAAACTGATTCGGCCCAAAACCAGCTCCACCAATTTAGTTAACATCCTCCACTTCATCTTTAGCAGCAAAGTGGACCGTCTTTTTGGTCTTTCCCATCAACAGATTGTGCATTGAATCTAACTTAGCATTCACCTCGGAAATATGACTACAATTCAAGTTACCAGCTTGCTTCTTGCGCTCCATGTCTGCATTCTTGGTACTATTGCTAAAAGCCAAGCTCTCAATAAACACATAGGCATCGTCGGGATACCTGATGTTGAAATTCCCATTACTTGCAGCATCTAAGGACATCTGATACCTCCAGTCGATTCCTCTGTAGAAAGTACCCAACAGCTGAACCGTAGTGAAACCATGGTGCGGAAAATCTCTCTGATATGACTTGAAACGAATCCAAGCAGCCTTGAGTGCCTCAGCCGGTCCTTGAGAAAACTGAGAAATCTTGTTCCTGAGCTCTTCGGATCTCGCATCATCATAGAAATATTCAGGAACGCATTCTTCGTCTCATCCCATGTAGTTATCGAACCAGGAGACAATTGCTTTAGCCAATAAGCTGCATCCCCACCAATAGAGTATGGGAAGAGCTTACAGAAAATGTAATCATAGGATACTCCATGGCACTTGATGCTTGTAACCAAATCCTCAAACCTCTCAATGTGATCCATAGGGTGTTCATGAGAAAGACCATGAAAAAGATGTTGACCCACAAGATTCTTCTGAAATGGTGGAGGGTGAATCGCTGATCGATTGGCATAAAACTGATCGGGCCTGTTGTACTCACCAATCGTCCTATCGCGATTAATCACAGTGTTCCCTGCATTCATAGCAATTGCAGGGACAATGATATTTCCAGCTTTATCAAGTCGCTGCCCTCTCTCATTGCAGAATTGACCCTCTTGGTCTCTCAAAGCTCCAACAGTATCCTGAATTAAAATCATTGTATTGTTGTTCATCTCTGCTTGCCTTTTTGCTTTCCTGTTTGCACGTTCCAAATTTGCTAGCTGCTCATTTGACAGATCAACTAGCTGAGCGTTCTTGTTCCTTCTGGTTTCACGAAGAGGCATGCACCTGAATTACAAAAGTCAAGAATGTAAGTAACTAAAATTCACGATGGAGTCAGATAGGAAGTCTGAGCTACTGCGAAAAATGGTGTGTTTTTGTAACAAGGCGAAAAAGAGCGATTTAGGGCTTCTTGTTTCCTCGACAAGATGCTTCCGTCGGCGGCCACTCCGCCTCGGAAAAGTGAGAACGACACACTGGAAACACTGGCGGGATCACCACAAATGAGTACGAACTCAGAGAAGGCATTGGTTAACGCGATACAAGTTAAAGGTGATGATTTGATTCTGTCCCCTAAAGAAACAGAGAAGGAGGTAGGGCCATCAGTTGCCGGGAAATCTTTTGCGGCAGCGGTACAAAACAAACCGGCGATGCAACGGTACGCCTTTACGGTGAATGAAGATAATGGAGTTCCCACCATTAAAGTCCCGAAAGAGGTTTTACAGCACTCTACCCCTCTCTGGGATGATTTGCTGATTGGAAAGTTTCTAGATACGGCTCCGTATGTGGGGAAAATTCACGTACTGGTGTATAAGATATGGCCTTTATCGGAAAAAACGGTGAAAATATATGTGTTTGTGGTGGACAAAAACACAATGAAGTTTCGAATCAAGGATGAAAGTTTGAGAAAGAGGGTTTTGCAGAGAAGAATGTGGAATATGTGTGGTGTTCCGGTGGTCATAACTAAGTGGAGTCTGAATGCAGAGGAGATGCAGTAAGTGATGACATCCATCCCAAACTAGTCCCATAGGGATGCCAAAACGTCTGCATCCTGACACTGAACTCTGTAAGAGCTTTGAAGAGGCGCGTGTTTTCGTAGAGGTTGATTTGACGAAGCCACTACCACAGTGCTATAACTTTGACATGGGCCGGGGAAGGGGAAATTGTTAAAGTGCAGTACGAATATCCATGGCTGCCTGAAAAATGTGAAAAATATGACAAGTGGGGGCACAAGAGAGCTGAATGTCACCTGGAGCCAGGAAAGAATGTGAAGAAAAACGTTAACCTGCTACCGGAACAGAGCCAAAGTTCTACAGATAAATCTGCCCCCGAGATTAGTATTGGTGGAGTACAAATGGAAACAGAACGAAAAGATATACAAATAGATCACACGGAGCATGTTGATCAAAAGGAAGATGGTGAGTGGAGTACACCACAAAAACCAATAAAATCACCGGTTAAAGAAACAAAGGATTTGCAATACGGTGAAGTTAGTATCCTGGCAAATTCTCGTTACCTAGCTTTGAGTGATAAAGGTGAGGATGGTGAGGAGCTCACTACTAATCAAGCGGAGGAGGTGAATACTGAATTTGAAGAGAGGGAGCAAGGGAAGGAAGAAACAATAGAGGTTGAGAGTACAAGGGATACGACAGAGAACTCCCAACCAATTGAAGACGAAACAGAGCAAACTACGCGTCAATCGACAAGAATAGCTGCGAAGGGGGCACAAAAGAAACTGTCTGCTGTAGAATCAAAGGTGAATACAAAGGCTAAACCCCAAAGTATTCAAAACAATGGTTCCACACGCAAAAATCTTTAATATGTCAGGCTTCTTCTGGAATATACGAGGCTTTAACAAGCAAAATAAACATCGTATAGTAAAGGAATGGGTAAACATAAGTGATTTTGATTTTTGATGTGTTATTGAGACTAAGGTAAAATAGAGGAAAGCAGAGAAGATGGTGGCAAAGGTTTTTTCAGACTGGTCGTGCCTAACAAACTATGAACACCATAGACTTGGAAGATTATGGGTGGTCTGGAGGAGAAACGTAAGAATCACACCTATATTCAAATCTTCACAAATAATATCCTGTTATATTCAGATTGAAGGCATAAATGAGGAGATGCTGGTCTCATTTGTTTATGCTTCCAACTTAGTGGAAGAAAGGAGAGAGCTATGGGAGGACCTGAGGAGCCATCATGACTCGGGTTTATATAAATGGAAACCGTGGCTCATCTGTGCCGATTTCAACGAAATATTGGATGGAGAAGAACACTCTCTGTATGTAGACTCAACAACTATCCCAACTGGCATGAGAGACTTTCAAGAGGTAGTTGGATACTGTGAACTATCTGATCTAAGCCATCAGGGCCCGACTTTCACATGGTGTAATAAAAGATCAGAGGGAGTTATAAACAAGAAGCTCGACAGGGTTCTAGTTAATAGAGAATGGATTTCTCAGAATGCAGAAGCGTATTGCGTGTTTGAACCAGGGGGATGCTCAGATCACCTACGATGCATAATTCACATCAAAGAGGAGGGACAACAAAAGAAGAGGCCATTTAAGTTCACAAATGTGATAGCGAAGAAATCAGGTTATACAGAGAGAATCAAAGCGGAATGGGACCTTACAGAGCCGCTGTTTCATTCTACTTCGGCAATGTACAGATTGGCAAAGAAACTTAAAGGACTCAAACCTACTTTGAGGTCAATGGGAAAAGAGATGATGAGCGACATAACAAAAAAAACAAAGGAAGCACTTCAAAAACTCTGTGAACTGCAAGAGAACACAATGAGAAATCCAAGTAGCCAGGCAGTGGAGGATGAAAGGAAGGCATATGAAAGATGGGAACACCTAACAACCATTGAGGAGAAGTTTCTAAAGCAGATAGCTAAACTATTTTAGTTGAAGGTTGGAGATCAGAATAACATAGCTTATTACAATGCTATTAGAACAAGAGTAGTGAGAAACAAAATCAGTGAGATAGCATGTTCGGATGGTGGTTTGGTTACAACTACAGCGGGGATAAAGGAGGAAGCTGTAAGATATTTCAACGAATTTTTGAATACAAACCCTGCTGAGTATCAGGCATACGACGTTGACGAGCTAAAAGACATAATCGGTTTCACTTGCGCTGAGCCAGACAAATCTCTACTCACCCATGAAGTTACTGAAGAGGAAATACGAAGAGTGATATTCTCAATGCCAGCAGAAAAGTATCCAGGCCCTGATGGATATACTACTGAATTTTACAAAGAAACTTGGGATGTGGTTGGCAAAGATATGTTAGTGGCGGTACAATCCTTTTTCGGATGGGTTTTTTACCAAAAGGAATCAACTACACCATTCTGGAATTGATACCGAAGAAAAAAGAAGCGATATCAATGAAAGATTATCGACCAATCTCATGCTGCAATGTACTCTACAAGATCATATCAAAGCTGTTAGCCAATCGTCTGAAAATCATATTGCCAAAGCTCATAACACAAAACTAGTCTGCATTTGTAAAGGATAGATCACTAATGGAAAATCTTCTTCTTGCAATAGAGTTAGTTCACTACAAGAAAACAGGGTTTTCGCGACTACATAAACAGTCGTAATGTAGTCGCTAAAACTGGTTTTACGACTACATTACGACTAAGTGACATAGTCGGAAATGTTAAGTCGTAAAAACTAGTAGTCGCAGATCAGTCGTAAATTTACGACTGATTTCCGACTGCGGTGCGATTACATAATTCAGTCGCATACTAGTCGCAAATCAGTCGTAAATATATGCGACCATATACCGACTAAATTAACGACCAACATGCGACTAAGTATTGTGTCGTGTGGAAGTCGTTTTGCTGTAGTCGTTAAAGAGTCGTGAAATTGTGCGACTAAGTCCCGACTAATTAGCGTCTGTATTAGCGACTCATTTGCGACTAATATGTTCATCGAAATCGTGTTTTGGTCATCATTTACGACTGATTTGCGACTCTATAGCGACTGATTTGCGACAGATTTGCGACTACATAGCGACTTATTTTAATGACGAAATTCAAAATGGTAACACTGTACCATATTTGTATTACCTAGCAATGAAATCATATGCAAACTAATAATACACACGTTAAAATGAAAGAAACATTAATTAATACAAAGAAATCATCATACATTATTTTAACATATCAAGTACAAACCAATACAAAGAAAACTTAATGTTCTAAAGTTCAAATACATGAAATACAAAGATAGACTAGGGTGTAGAGTCATGCTGCCGACCAGATTGAGAAGCCATGAAGTCCAGAAAATTTGGATCGGTTTCACGAAGATACCTTTCCACCAGTGAATAATGCTCGAACTTGTCTTTGTGGTCCGCTGCAAGTTGGGTAAGCTTGCTTTGGTTGTCAGCTGCAAGTTGGGTAAGCTCTGCCTCACGCCGAGCGTTAGAAGCAGCTTGTTCTTCTATTTGGCGTTGAGCTTCTTCCAACTTGTCTTGCAGAGCTTGAAACGATGAAGAGCTATCCTCGAACTTGCGTTTTCCACCAACATGAGACTCTGCGAGGCTTCCTATTCCAAATGGCCTACCTCTTTCATCCGTGAAAGTTGACTGCATAAATAAAACATATATTTATGAAATGCAAAAGACAGAAAACCAAAGATGACAAAGATAACATGTATTTACCTGAAGAAAGAGGTCGTTGTAGTCCTCTGTGGTAAGCTCTCGCTGCTGCGACCTACCGTCTGAAGTTTCAGGCCCGATCTCTTGCATCCTAGCTTGCAAGTTCTTCTCGTAAGTTTGGGCGATCCTCTCAGCCTTCAGATCAACAAACGTCCCATCTGATTTTGTGTGAGTCTTCACAAAAACCTCACCGATACTAACCGGTCTTCCCAATACCTCTTCCTGAAAATGTAACATATAAATTTGTTACATAATAGAAAGTTGCAAAAGTATTAGATAGTGAATTTACACTTACCATTTCTTGTTGGATTTGTTGATATGACTTTTGGCCTGATACGTGCTTGTGCACACCAAGGCCTTTACGGTCAGATTTCCGAGCAGCGGATGTGGTCTTACTCCTCTCTCGAGCTTCTTCAGTGTCCCAACACTCTGTCATTGTTGTCCAGAGAGTTGGGTTAATCCAGTGTGGTCGCTGTCGAGAAGTCCTCGCGGTGCTTACCATATCCTTCATTCGCCTTTGACAAATCCTCTCGAAATATTGTTGTACTACCCCTGAGATTAAGGGATCCCAGGTGTGCGTTTTCTACAAGAGAAGTGTGATTCGAGTTAGTGGACAGAATAGAAAGAAAGGCATAGAATAGCATGGACAGAAGAGAAATGCTTACCGCGAACTCGACAAAGTACCTTTCCTGTCTATCCCGAGGCACAACAGTCCAACTGTAGTATGGACCATCAAACTTGTTTGTGAACACCTTGGTGATCTTCCTTGTCAGCTTTCCCTTGTCACGACCAAACCTAGACAGAGACAAATAAGTGCCTTGAACATTAAAAACCTCACAATTACAGCAAAACAAAGAATACACAATCCAAACATGATATGAACTAAACATTTCCCTAGCACATAATCTTCTTTACACCAAAACAAAGAAGACCGTAAACTAACCAATGGGATGATTCAAAAATTTAAAAATTCGTAAGAAAACAGTAACTAAGATAACATTTAGAAACCACACACAACTCTCAAAGTTATGTCAAAGAGTTTCAATACATCTAAGATGCATTCTCATGGAAAATTACAGAATTGGCATATAAAAAGAATCCGAGGAGAACAAAATTACAAAGATTCAATACCTCGATCTCTATTTTGTTTCAGAAGCAAACAATTACAAAGTTTTCAAATCAAATCACTATTCAATACACGGCCTGATTATCTGACCAAAATTGCATCGCAAAATTTGGATTCTTTACTTTCACACAATCAACAAAATCGACCTAAGAAGCTGGAAGTCGGCTAACTTTTACCCTGCCAATAGCACAATACAATTCAAGATTCACCTACGAAACAACAAGCAAATGAGATAACAACGCCTATAAATAAATTTTAGATTGGTCTGTTTATATCTGAGGGACACAAACCATAACAAGAGAGCTGCAAAACTCATAGAGCTTTCCACGATTGGAGAAGATGATGAGAGCAACCTCAGCATCGCAAAGAACAGAAGAGACATAACTACTAGACACAGAAGATGCATAACTACTAGACACAAAACCCAAATACTAACAAGCAAAAATTTGTTCCTGTTTCTGTAGTAATGCTACGAACCATAACTAGAGACACAAACCATAACAAGAGACACAAAAGACTACACACATCATCGACAACCATCAACAGAGACAAAGAAAACTACACACATTAAGACATGAATTTAGACAGGATGTTGAAACACTTACCATGTGGTGTTTGGAAGCTGAGGGCGTGTCGGAGACAACACCGTTGTAAACGATTCCCGGTTAGGCACCCTTAGCAGCGCCTCAAGCACCCGAAGTTGCTCATCCTGGAGGTCGGCTTGAAACTGTGCATTGTCGTCAATCGTATCATCTTCGAAGTGGTTGACTGAGTGGTTGCTATGACCGTCGGAGTTCTGCAGAGGAACACTCGAATTGGAAGATCTTGGAGTCGGCAGCGCTTGAGGTTCAGATGATTGTCGATGGATTGTCGGACCTTGAGATGGAGAGCATTCGGGTGGTTGCTCTGAGGTGCTCCGGAAGAGCTGGGTCGGAGGTGGAAAGTCCCGGACATTGATGGTTGCTGCTGGCGTTGACGGTTGACGGTTCATAGGAGGTGACGACAGAAATTGCGGCGGTAGAGGGTTCACTGGTTGCGCCGGCGTGAAGGTGTACTGCGGCGGTAAAGGGTTCACTGGTCGCGACGAAGCTCCGGCTCTCTGAGAGACGTTGGGACCAAATTTCTTCCGGCGTTTACCACCGTTCTTATCTGCTGGCATCGTGTGCTTCGATTGAAAGGGGATGAAGATGAAAGGCGAAGAGATGAATATGAAAGGCGAAAAGATTGAAGAAGATGAAGAGATTGAATAAGATAAAGATGAAAGACGAAGAGATTAGAAGAAGAATATCTTCTCGATTGAAAGGAGACGAAGGAGACGAAAGGCGAAGAGATTTGGGACTTAGGGTTTCGTAGGTTTTGCTTTTTTTTAATCTGAATAAACAAAGATCTAGTTAAGGATTTGTATGTGTTACTTATACCAATTAGTTACTCTAGCCCAACGGTAAATCTCAAATAAATGTTCTCTCCCCCCACGGTTCGAGCTGGGTGAGAGGACAAAAGTTTTGTTTTTTTTTCTGATTATTAAATGCTGATCTAGTTAACAATTATTATGTGTGATATAAACCAATTAATTACTTTAGCCCATTGGTAAATCTTGCACTCCAGTTCCTCTCCCCCCCACGGTTCGAGCTGGGTGAGAGGACAAAAGTTTTGTTTTTTTTTCTGATTATTAAATGCTTATCTAGTTAACAATTATTATGTGTGATATATATCAATTAATTACTTTAGCCCATTGGTAAATCTCGCACTCAAGTTCCTCTCCCCCCCCCCATAGTTCAAATTCTTGTGAGAACAAGTTTTTTAATGTTTTTTTTATTTAAAACGATAAATAAGTGAAAAAGTAAAATTACACCGAAATTGGTACATAAATGACATAGTTAATTAGTAGGGCTCTTCGTCATCTGATTCTTCATCAGAAGACGACAAACTACACCGAAATTCATCTTCTGGTTCCGCATCACCGACATCGTAATCGAGGTTTATTTGGTCTCCTTGTACGAAATCGTCGAGTACGAGATCTTCAATTGTAGTCATCAATACAGCATCATCATTTTCTGTTTGCAAAAGAGTCGGTTCTTTTTTTTCATATAATTCCCCTGAAAAAATTCCCCTCGGATTCACTTTTAGAACATTGAGCCACAACTGCTTCGGTTTCTTTATGTATGGGTACGGAATATAACAAACTTGATCCGCTTGTGAGGCTGTTTATATAACAAAATGTATATATAAGTTATACATCAGTATATATATATATATATATATATATATATATATATATATATATGATATCGACATTAATAAGTACGTACCTAGAATAAATGGTTCGTATTTGTTGTATTTTCTCGATGAAAGCACGTCTACAACACCACCATTGCTCCTCCGAGTGCCTCTACCGATAACAGGGTCATACCAATTACACTTAAAAAGTGTGATTCTTAAATTGACCATCCCCTCATACTCGAGTTCTATGATATCATTTAAAGTCCCGTAGAAATCCGCTTCATCAGATGCATCAGTGTAATTTTGACCTTTAACACAGACCCCATAGTTACATGTCTTTCGTCCAGCGCCGTGATTCTGCGTATGAAACAAATAGCCTCTGGTAAAATACATTGGCCATGTTTTGACCTTATTCAAGGGTCCATGCACTATCTCTTGAACCCAAGTAGGAAATGGATTCGTGGCGTTCCAGTAAGTAACCTGCATACATATAAATAAATAGTGTAAATATATATATATAAGTATAAATATATGCATAGTTATGAATATTTTTTAGACATACATATTCTTTCACCCATAAATGATATTCGTCAGCTCTTTTCGCAGATAGTTCTTTTTCGGAAAGTCCTGGATATTTTGCGGAAATAAATTCCTCGAACATTCTACACAAGACCAACATAAATATGAGAAATTAAACAAGGATTATATATATTAAAACGCAATATGCGAGAGATGCCAACTGATATACCTCTCAATGGGCTGAAAATAGTCACAATTTCGTAAAACGTATGCATGTGCGCATTGATAGTCTCTCTCTGAGAGCCATATTTCTTGCATTTCTCCACTTGGACGGCCTACGTGAGTAAATATATAAGGTACTCCAGGGACATGATATACGGGGACTTCACCTTCATTGAATCTTGTTAACCTGACCAAATGAGTGAAAAAGTAATTCACATTAAAATACATAGCATGTGTATACAAATTAAATGGCAAAGTGGACATGATGTGATTAATTTTAGCAGATACCTTGATTTCGTTTGTATATTCGCAGCAAAGTAGTGCTCTGAGAAATAAGCAATCTCGTCATTGATATATGATTCAACAATCGATCCTGCCGCATATCTTTTGTTCTTTGCTTTCCCTTTCAACTTTTTAAAAAACCGTTCAAAAGGATACATCCACCTATACTGGACAGGGCCTCCTAATTCAACTTCGTAGGGGAGATGTATAGGCAGGTGCTCCATCACATCGAAAAATGAAGGTGGAAATATCTTTTCCAAATTGCATAGGATTAAAACTATGTTCTGTTTTAGAATTTGAATGCAACTTCTATGCAAAGTTCTTGAACATAAGTCCCGAAAAAATGCTCCAACCCCTACAATATAAATTCAAACTGCATGAGGTTACTATATAAATTACTATAATCATATATATTTAAAGAAATAGTCGCAATTAGTACCTGATAACGCAAGGTGGACATTCCGGTCTAGGAGTTCTGCAAAGATAAATGGAAGTAACCGCTCCATAAAAACATGGCAATCATGACTCTTCATGCCTGAAAACTTTTGGTTGTTCATATCAACACAAGTAGCTAAGTCTGAAGAATAACCATCTGGGAATTTAACTGCATGTTTCACACATTCCAATAAACTTTTCCTGGCTTCTTCTGTCAAAGTGAAGGCTGGGAAAGGAGCTTTACCATCACTATCAATATGTAAGTGTGGCCGAGAACAAAATTGTTCTATATCCAATCTTGACATTATGTTATCTTTCGATTTACCTTTCACACTCATAAGAGTATACATGATGTTGTCAAAAAAGTTCTTCTCTATATTCATCACATCAAGACAATGACGGAGATTGAGGTCCCTCCAGTACGGCAGCTCCCAGAATATGCTTTCCTTGTGCCAGTTATGTTGCTTCCCATAGCCCGTCTTCTTCTTTTCGTGACCGTTTCCACCGATGTCCTTTGTTTTTGATGGATTTACACCAGCCAACCGCTCATAATAAACTTGCTCACCTGTCAAAGATGGAGGTGGATACTCTCTCGAAGCGTCTTTTCCCTTTAAGAAGTCTTTCTTATTCCTCCTCAGTGGATGACCATGAGGAAGAAATCTTCGGTGACAATCAAACCAACACGTCTTCCTTCCCTTAGGTAGATAAAAAGACTTTGTATCTTCCATGCAAACTGGACAAGACAATTTACCATGGGTTGTCCATCCAGATAACATGCTATACGCCGGAAAGTCACTTATCGTCCACATTAGCACTGCTTTTAGATTGAAATTTTGATTCAATGACACATCGTATGCTTCGACGCCATTAGACCACAACTCTTTTAACTCCTCAATAAGAGGTCGGAGGAAGATATCGAGACTAGCTCGCGGATGATTTGGCCCAGAATTCAGAATAGTAAGAAATAAATACTCTGTATTCATGCACATACCAGGGGGTAAATTATATGGAGTCAAGATCACAGGCCACAGCGAATGATTACGAGACATTCCAAATGGATTGAACCCATCCGTACATAATCCAAGATAAACATTACGGGGTTCTTCGGCAAACCGGGGATTTTGCTCTTGAAAATATCTCCACTCCGCCGCATCAGAAGGATGACCCATTTCTCCCTCCTTTGCTTGGTGCTCGGCATGCCATCTCATTGCCGCTGCAGTCTTCTCACTTTGATACATTCTCTTTAATCTGTCAGCAATAGGTAGATACCACATACGACTGTATGGTACTTTGGTTCTACGCCGGTCGTTCTTAGGCTTCCATCTTTGTGCACCACAAAACTGACATTTATCCTCCTTCTCGTCCTCTTTCCAGAAGATCATACAATTGTTAATACAAACATCAATTGTATGATATGGGAGACCTAAATTGCGCATTAATTTTTCTGTCTCGTAATGTGAACCAGTTGACTTGTTTCCTTCTGGTAAATAGTCTGTCAAGATTCCGCAAACCGAGTCCACTAACTTTTCACTCATATTATATTCTGCCTTATTTTGCATGACTCGAGCAGCTAAGGATAACTGCGAGTGACCTTCACGACAACCATCATATAATGGAGTATTCGCTCCTTCTAACAAGTCATAGAATTTATTTGAATGGTTATGTACCGGTTCTTCTACATTATGATAACCATCGAAACTCACGTTATCACGAAATGCATCATTCACCATATCCACATATCTATCTTCTACTACATTACCCACTTCTTCACTCCCACTTAAATGCGTCGGATCAACACAACTCGTTCCTAAATCCATATTGATTTCTTCTCCATGCTTATACCAAACATAATAATCTGTCATAAATCCTCTACTATATATATGATTCCAAATTCTAGTCCCCGGGAGAAATTTTTCGTTCTTGCAAACATTACAAGGGCAGTAAAACTTACCCCCATTGCTCTGCGCTAGAGGCTGGTTATTTGCAAAAGCCATGAATTGTTCCACCCCCATGCTGAACTCTACCGAGAAATTTCCCGTCTCTTCATCGATCCGCTTATACATCCACTCCCGAAAATTACTATAATTAGAATTTCCCGACATTATAAAAAAAAATTGTTTCTCTTCAAAATTTCGTGTTTTTTTTGTATAAGAGAAAGGAGATTGTGAGAATGAGGAAAACGATGGTCTGAAGCTTTCATTTATACCCAATTTTCCGACTGTTTTGCGACTACATAGCGACTGCTGTGCGACAACGAGTTGTAGTCGCAAAAATTAGGTACAACAACAATTACTCGTGTTAAAAGCTGTTATTTTACGACCAACAAACGACTCGTTTGCGACCCGCCGAAAAAGTCGCAGATTAGTCGTAAATTTGCGACTACTTTACTACTACAGGTTTCCGACTCAACAGTAGTCGTAGTTTAGTCGTAAATACGCGACTACTCTCCGACTAATAGTTTTGGTCGCAAATTACCGACTATGTTGCGACTCTATTTATGTAGTGGTAACCTAGTCGCACAATAGTCGTTAATTAGTCGTAATAAGTTACGACTACACGTGTAGTCGCAAACCGTAGTCGCGAAAACCCTGTTTTCTTGTAGTGGTTAAAGACTACCACAAGGATAGCATATCAGCAAGATGTGCCATGAAGATTGATATCTCAAAGGCATTCTCTGTCCAGGTCAACGGTGAATTGGCCGGATATTTCGGAAGTTCACGAGGACAAAGACAAGGGTGTTCCCTGTCACCATACTTGTTTGTAATCTGTATGAACGTCCTATGAAAGAGGTTGGATAAGGCAGCAGAGGTGAAAAAACTAGACTACCATCCGGACTTTGAGACTCTGAAGCTAACGCACTTATGCTTCGCGGACGACATCATGGTCTTTGTCAAGGGGAATACGAGATCTATTGTTGGCACAGTAGAAGTTTTTGCTGACTTTGCGGCCCACTCAGGACTGCACATAAGCATTGAGAAATCCACAGTGTATATGGCTAGAATCCCATAAACTTTGGAAGAGGAGATCCTCAATGAATTCCCGTTTGAGTATGGAGCTTTGCCAGTAAGATATTTGGGCCTCCCACTGTTAACCAGAAAGATGACAAGATCGGAATATACTCAACTAATCGAAAAGATTCGAAATAAGATAGGATCATGGTCAACTAAGTATCTCTCCTTCGGAGGTAGACTTCAGCTGCTACAGTCAGTGATCTTCAGCTTAACTAACTTCTGGATGGCTGCTTTCAGGCTACCTAAAGCATGTATCAAAGAAATAGATAAGCTGTGTGCTGCATTTCTATGGTCAGGGAAAGACATGAATGCGAAAAAAGCAAAAGTCTCATGGAAAGTGGTTTGTTTACCAAAGAATGAAGGAGGATTGGGGATCAAAACCATTGATATCTGTCAACAAAGTTTGTGTTTTGAAACTCATATGGAGAATTTTATCTGCAAAAGACTCCCTTTGGGTGAATTGGATACACAAATACCTGATCAGGACCAGTTCCTTTTGGGCTTTGAAAGACACAACGTCTCACGGATCATGGATATGGAAAAAGATACTTAAGACCAAGATTTGGCAAAGGAATTCTATATAGTGGAAGTTCATAATGAAAACAGAGTAGCTTTCTGGTTCGATAAATGGAATACAATGGGCTGTATATTTGATGCTTTCGGATCACGAGGCTGTATTGACCATGGGATCTCCATCAACGCCAGCCTTGGGACGGTGATGGAGGAAACTCAACGACGAAGGCACCGTAACCAACTGTTAATACAGGTGGAGGAGGAAATCAGAGAAAAACAGAGGAGCCGAGTGTGTGACAAGGAAGACTCACCTTTATGGCGCAGTAAGGAGGATGATTATAAACCTCGGTTCATTACAAAAGAGACCTGGGAATTGCTGCGAACTCCAAATGCAGAGTGGGCTCCTCATTCGGGCATATGGTTTTCTTTGGCTACACCCAAGTTCTCCTTTATTACATGGCTAGCTGCAAGAAACTGATTGTCGACGGGGGATATAATGGAGAAGTGAAACATAAATGTCGTGACCGGTTGCTCCTTCTGCAAAGAACCGCAAGAGAGCCGAGACCACATTTTCTTCCTCTGCTCTTATACCACGAAATTTTTGAAAACACTAGTAGGTGGGCTAATGGGGCTAGATTTCACAACGGATTTGTTGAAGATCATGCACCACACGTCAACCTTAACGATGAATGCAACCAAATCTTTCATATTGAGGTATGCCTTTCAAGTCTCGATTCACGCAATCTGGTGCGAAAGGAATGCAAGGAGACATGGAGAACAACCAACCCCCAGTGAACTCCTCACAAAGCAAATTGATGTAATGGTCCGAAACAGGATGAGCACAGCCCGGAGCCAGGGAAGACAGAAGTACGAAGATGGTCTACGGACTTTGTTTGCAACGAGAATGAACTCATAATCATTCAAAAACAGTTCTTTCTTTTGAAAGTTAAAATCATTTTGTAAAAAACGTTTATTTTTCTTTGAATATAATTTAACAGTTATTCAAAAAAAAAAAAATTCACGACGGGTACCGAGCGATACCACTAGGGTGTCGATCGATACTCAACGATTTAGACGAAATTCTTAGCTAAAATCTAATGGCGAAATTGAGTCCCCAGCAACGACGCCAAATTTGATATGCTCAACTTAATGCCCTATAAGTACTAAAGAAGTTGTTGTAGTATATGTAGGGGTCGAACACAAGAACTCACGGATATCACACAATAGATTAAGTATATTCGAATTAAGCTAAACCAAAATATGTAATTGAAAGCAATACGTAAATTAAACAAGTTGTAAGTCGATTGGAAGGAAGATAGGTTCAGGGTATTTCTCAGGAAATCAATGAATGCATATAAACTAACTAACATGATTCAGAATTAGCGCGGTTCTTGAACTCAAATCACTAAAGTATAGCTAACCAACTCTCGTTGCGAAAGCTATCTAAGTCTAAATCCTAGAATTCTAAATCTATTTGCGAATCATAAAGTCTAAACCAGTTTTTAGTTAAAGTTTGATTTGTTCACAAAAAAACTAAACCAAATCTCTTTGCGAATAGTTATTTTGCACACCCTAAGTTCTTTAAGGTAATTAATCGCACTCTCGTGCTTAATCAATTTTTTTAAGATCTAAGTTCCAGATTCGTCAACCTAGAATTAGCTTTGAGAACAACCTATGGTGAATAACTAATTCAGATTGTGAATCATAATCAACTAATCAACCTAGCATTCAGAGAAAACCCTTATGAGAACCCTAAACCTAAAGTGGATCTACTCAGACATGGAGAATGAAAACAACATGATTGAAAAGATCATCAAAGAAATCAATAAGAAACAGGAGTTCAGAGTTGTCTCTCCAAAAACCAAAGTAGAATAAAACTTAGAATAAAGCATAGCCATCAAAGTGGCTGTAAATCCTAATAAATAACCTAAATCACGTTTTGGGGCTTCTTGTAAATAATAAAGACTTTTGGGCAATTTTTCAATTCTTTAACTCTTGGAAAAGTCGTGACTCGTGTCTTGCTGCAGTGAGTATCGACCGATACTAGTCAGTATCGATCGATACCCAGGCTTCAAATCGGGTACTCAGCTACACGAACGTCTGCTTTGCTCCAAAATGCTCTAGAAATCTCCAATATCTCCAATTATGCTCCAAACGTGCTAAAACCTGTAAAAGACTCTAAAACACTACAAAATAATAGAAAAACTCTATAAAACGGACTTATATCATGGCTTAAAAGGGGTAAAACCCATGATGTATCATCAACCTTCCGGCCTACTCAGACATCGCTCCATGGTTCGAAATACTCAATGGCATTATCCTTTGGTTTAAGTGCTTCATACTTCCTTGTTCAAGTACTTCCAATTCTATGGGGTTTCACGAACTGCCTACTTAAGCTACCTCGGGTGGTAGTACGTGGGCGCTCTTGAGACATTCCCTAGATCAATCCAGCCTTAGCTTTCAACACAAACACAAACAAGTTATTTGATTTATCAACAGAAAGTACAAGTTTTAAACATTCGGTTATGCATACCTAACATAACCCGACAAGTTAAAAGTTATAACTGTACAACAAAAGATAAACAAAAAGGGGTACTCCTTAACCCAAGGCTTCCCTAGCCGCCTGTACAACAAAAAGTTAGTTAACTACCCAACATTCCTTAACCCGAACGTGTGTACATACACGCCGAGCACATACAACCTGGCACAAAATGATAGTCCTCTTGACGAGCATGAGAAGGAGAGGGAGTGGCTCCATAAAAACTTGTCGAGTGAGCTAGCGAGTCTGGATGTGTGATCGGGCATGAGGTAACGTAATGGCCTTGCTCCCCACAAGTCAGACAGACAACTCTCGCGGTCATGAATGGCTGGTAAAACTTACACTCGCGAGGGTAATGTCCTTCCTGTCCACAAGTGTAGCATATAGGCTCATATTTGCTTGGCAACAACAGGACGTCCACCTTGACTCCCCTGGCCATATCCCATCCCATCATTCGTCCACTCCCCCGCTCTTGGAATGGTACCCGAATGGCAGTCTGGCCCACCGGCACAGATCTCCATCCAGAATCCGTTCCAAATCTCGAAACTGGTGATGGGGTCCTCCACATCGAGGCAACAGAATTCGAACTGGCTGACACAGGCGTAGTAGATGGTAAAAGATTCGGGCTGAGCAACTTCTCGAAGTCTTGCCAGCCAGGCAAAGATGATAGACCATGCGCCAGACTATCATGTTCTCCTAGTGGTCCTACCGAACTGTCAGAAGAGATATCCATAACACTCAGTGACGAAGGTATGACATGTACCGAGTGATATGAATCAGAGGATATTCTCACATAATCCTCTTGCACAAATCTCTCCGGACCCTTAGTCCCCATTAACACAAAGTCTGCGGCCATGTCCTCATTGTCACCCTCCTCCTCATAAGGATCTGACTCCGAAGGTGTATACAAACCCAACACCTCTTTTGCACCTGGGAAGTCATCCTCCCTACTGGACACCAACCCATCCTGCCCCATTCCGGCTCCCGGCACGCTAGGTCCAGCGCCATCATCACCTATGCTTGGCCCTGCCTCCCTAGTCGCACTTGGACCCCGTCACATCTGGTACCACTGGTCCTGGTTCATATTACGATTCTGATGACGATACCTCTCGCCAACGCCCTCCCGGAATCACCAAACCATCCGAACCGTAGTATCCTGCCAACCTGGCAGATCTCCGCCCACGTCCTGGAAACTCCCGAGAACGTCCTCCCATCGATCTCCCTGCTCTAGGCATACGTATCTACAACACAAAAAAGGGTGGTAAGTTCACAAATAACAAACTAACTACCATGGAATCTAAACCATGCTCTGATACCAAACTTGTAACGCCCTCGAACCGCTCTAACACGCGGAGATGGGCCGGGTTTGCTACGTAGCGGCACCCGTGCGCCTGTCGGCCTGGGGTTCACGGACCGCCCGTAGTCCGATCCGCCCGAGCCTCCCAGTCCGCGAGGGCAGAAAACTCCCGGGACTTCAGCCTAAGGCTTCGCAACCCGTACCTCTGCCTAGGGAGCCGTTGGTTCCATCCCGAGCCTGGCTATTACCTAACAGCCTGAAAAACAACAAAGCAGCGTCATAAGTAATATAGAATTACTTAGTGAGCCCGAAATCTCTACCATCCGACCTAGCATGACCTAACAACCATGCAAGCAAGCCTAACAACTTAACATGCATAAACTACGTAACCTAGCTCAATCTTAACGATTATGCAAACTAGCATACTAACACACAGCGGAACTAACAACCTATCAATCAAGCTTCACGCAATAATTCCCATAAATAAATTACGCAAGCAATAAAAAAAACTCAGAATTTAAATAACTCAAATTAAACCCTAATCATGTGCTGCCTCAGATGACCAGAAATTACTCACAGAAATCCTAGTCACTTCAAGTAACTAGACTCAAACGTAGCATACTACTACCGCCAATTCCTCATGGCACATGGCGATTCCTGATTTCCCTTAGGCAATGTATCTCCTGCCATTAGACACAAAGTCTAAAATGGCCACATTCCTGTTAGTCCTCCCAGGACCCTTTACTACACCGTCGTGCAGGTTCGACTGGGTACTAGCCAGTTCGAACAATGGGACAATCGAGACATTTCCCTCACAATGGTAGACTCAAACGTAGCATGCTGCTACCGCCAATTCCTCATGGCACATGGCGATTCCTTATTTTTCTTAGGCAATGTCTCTCCTGCCATTAGACACAAAGTCTAAAATGGCTACATTCTTGTTAGTCCTCCCCGGACCCTTTACTAAACCGTCGTGCATGTTCGACTGGTTGCGAGCCATATCGAACAATGGGACAATCAAGACTTCACCCTCATCCTCACGTTAGTTAATTATGCAATAACCTCTTATTATCTGTATACCCTTAACTAACTAATACAATAATATAACGACTAAAATAAATGTCTCACTATGACAATATTACTCGAAATATTCACAACCAATACTAAGCAAACATAAATTTAACTACGCATAAATTTATGAACCTCAAACAGAATTTAAATAAACCTTAATTTAAATCCTAATTATGTGCTGCCTCACATGACCTGAACTTACACACCATGATTCGGTTGAAAGCTTGGATCTGATCTTGCCTCGGCCCTTCCCACGTACTCCCCACACCCGGCTTAAGCGTTTGGAAACTAACCACCACGGTTCTAGAGAGTTGTTTTCTAGTGATTTTCGAATGGCAAATGGTGTAAAGTTTACAAATGGACTAAGGTCCTATTTATAGCATTTTAGGTAAGCACGAGGTGGCCCCGGAGTAACACCAGCATGGCACATGTTCTGTGACTAAGCTTATATGTACGGCGACACTTGCCTTCAACAATGACTAAGCTTATTCACCTCGCGACACATGCTTCCTTTGATGCATGGTGACACCTCCTACTTGTATGCATAGCAACACCTCGTGCTTTCATGCTACAAGTAATCCTTTGGCCGACACCTCCTACTTCCCTTGGTCTTATCCACAAAAATCAAGCTTATCCACAACTTTTGCTTATCCACAACTCGTTCTTATCCGTAGCCGCAATTGTTGACTTTTCCCGGTCCTATCCAAAAGCGGTTACCTAATACACGATTGTGGCCGCACCTGGTCCACATAAATTACCCGAGTCCTTTCGAGCCCATTGCTTACCGCATGTCCGCCTGTATCCACCGGAAATGTTCTTTTGGTAAAACAAGAGTTCTTAGCCCTTAGCCTAATTTTTCGCGGACAATTCCCTTAAGGCATCTCGACCAGACTTTCACCTTTTTTACCCTTAGAATACCGGGTTAGGCCCCACGGTTCAATTACACGATCCGTCGGTAACAACCCTTTCGGCCTTCCCCCGGTAATTCTAGGCCAAATTGGTTTCCGTCTCGGCCAATTCGCTTGGCTGATTTCTAGCCGTGTCCTGTGGCATTACATTCTACCCCCCTTAAGAAGAATTCGTCCCGAATTCTCTTGGCTACCTTGCCTAGGCTCTCCAAGGACTCATTCTAGATCCAGTCTTCAACCTTCCGGCCAACTCAGACATCGCTCCATGGTTCGAAATACTCTATGGCATTATCCTTTGGTTTAAGTGCTTCATACTTCCTTGTTCAAGTACTTCCTATTCTATGGAGTTTCACGAACTGCCTACTTAAGCTACCTCGGGTGGTAGTATGTGGGCTCTCTGGAGACATTCCCTAGATCAATCCAGCCTTAGCTTTTAACACAAACACAAACAAGTTATTTTATTTATCAACAGAAAGTACAAGTTTTAAACATTCGGTTATGCATACCTAATATAACCCGACAAGTTAAAACTTATAACTGTACAACAAAAGATAAACAAAAAGGGGTACTCCTTAACCCAAGGCTTCCCTATCCGCCTGTACAACAAAAAGTTAGTTAACTACCCAACGTTCCTTAACCCGAACGTGTGTACATACACGCCGAGTACATACAACCTGGCACAAAACGATAGCCCCCTTGACGAGCATGAGAAGGAGAGGGAGTGGCTGCGTAAAAACTTGTCGAGTGAGCTGGCGAGTCTGGATGTGTGATCGGGCATGAGGTAGCGTAATGGCCTTTCTCCCCACAAGTGAGACAGACAACTCTCGCGATCATGAATGGCTGGTAAAACTTACACTCGCGAGGGTAATGTCCTTCCTGTCCACAAGTGTAGCATATAGGCTCATATTTGCTTGGCACAGCAGGACGTCCACCTTGACTCCCCTGGCCATATCCCATCCCATCATTCGTCCACTGCCCCTGCTCTTGTAATGGTCCCTGAATGCCAGTCTGGCCCACCGGCACAGATCTCCATCCAGAATCAGTTCCAAATCTCGAAACTGGTGATGGGGTCCTCCACATCGAGGCAACGGAATTCGCACTGGGTGACACCGGCATAGGAGATGCTAAAAGATTTGGGCTGAGCAACATCTCGAAGTCTTGCCATCCTGGCAAAGGTGATAGACCATGCGCCGAACTATCATGTTCTCCGAGTGGTCCTACCGAACTGTCAGAAGAGATATCCATAACACTCAGTGACGAAGGTATGACATGTACCGAGTGATATGAATCAGAGGATATGCTCACATAATCCTCTTGCACAAATCTCTCCTGACCCTTAGTCCCCATTAACACATATTCCACGGCCATGTCCTCATTGTCACCCTCCTCCTCATAAGGATCTGACTCCGAAGATGTATACAAACCCAACACCTCTTCTGCACCTGGGAAGTCATCCTCCCTACTGGATACCAACCCATCCTGCGCCATTCCTGCTCCCGGTATGCTAGGTCCAGTGCCATCATCACCTATGCTTGGCCCTGCCTCCCTAGTCGCACTCGGACCCCGTCACATCTGGTACCACGGGTCCTGGTTCGTATTACGATTCCGATGACGATACCTCTCGCCAACGCCCTCCAGGAATCACCAAACCATCCGAACTGTAGTATTAACCTGGCAGATCTCCGCCCACGTCCTGGAAACTCCCGAGAACGTCCTCCCATCGATCTCCCTGCTCTAGGCATACGCATCTACAACACAACAAAGGGTAAGTTCACAAATAACAAACTAACTACCATGGAATCTAAACCATGCTCTGCTACCAAACTTGTAACGCCCCCGAACCGCTCCAACACACGGAGACGGGCCGGGTTCGCTACGCAGCGGCTCCTGTGCGCCGGTCAGCCTGGGCTTCACGGACTGCCCGTCGTCCGATCCGCCCGAGCCTCCCAGCCCGCAAGGGCCGTAGACTCCCAGGACTTCGGCCTAAGACTTCGCAACCCGTACCTCGGCCCAGGGTGCCGTCTGTTCAATCCCGAGCCTGGTTATTACCTAACAGGGTGAAAAAACAACAAAGCAGCATCATAAGTAATCTAGAATTACTTAGTGAGCCCGGGATCTCTACCATGCGACCTAGCATGACCTAACAACCAAGCAAGCAAGCCTACCAACTTAACATGCTTAAACTACGCAACCTAGCTCAATCTCCACTATTATGCAAAACTATCATACTAACACGCAGCGGAACTAACAACCTATCAACATATTCACAATAGTCCTAGTCACACTAAATAACTAGACTCAAACGACACGCAGCGGAAACTCAAACAATCAACCAAACTTCTCGCAATAATTCCCTAAAATTACGCAAGCAATAAACCAAACACAGAATTTAAATAACTCAAATTAATCCCTAATCATGTGCTACCTCACATGACCGGAAACTACTCACAGAAATCCTAGTCACTCCAAGTAACTAGACTCAAACGTAGCATACTACTACCGCCAATTCCTCATGGCACATGGCGATTCCTGATTTCCCTTAGGCAATGTCTCTCCTGCCATTAGACACAAAGTCTAAAATGGCTACATTCCTGTTAGTCCTCCCCGGACCCTTTACTACACCGTCGTGCAGGTTCGACTGGGTACTAGCCAGTTCGAACAATGGGGCAATCAAGACATCGCCCCACAATGGTAGACTCAAACGTAGCATACTGCTACCGTCAATTCCTCATGGCACATGGCGATTCCTGATTTCCCAGGCCAATGTCTCTCCTGCCATTAGACACAAAGTTTAAAATTGCTACATTCTTGTTAGTCCCACCCGGACCCTTTACTACACTGTCGTGTAGGTTCGGCTGGTTGCGAGCCAACCCGAACAATGGGACAATCAAGACATCGCCCTCTCGTTATTTAATTATGCAAAGGTACTGCATATCCTTAATTAACTAATTCGACAACATAACGAATAAACAACTATCCTACCACGATAATAATACTCGAAATATTTAACCAAGCAATACTAAGCAAGCATAAATTTTACCAAGCAATACTAAGAAAGCATAAATTTAACCAAGCAATACTAAGCAAGCATAAATTTAACCAAGCATAAATTTATGAAGCTCTAATAAAATATAAACAACCCTTAATTTAAATCCTAATCATGTGCTGCCTCACATGACCGGAACTTACTCACCGTGATTCGGTTGAAACCTTGGATATGATCTTGCATCGGCCCTTCCCACGTACTGCCCACACCCGGCTTAAGCGTTCGGAAAATAACCGTCAAGGTTCTAGAGAGGTTTCTAATGTTTTTCGGATGGAATGGTGTGGAGTTTACAAATGACTAATGTCCTATTTATAGGGGTTTGGTTAAGCACGAGGTGGAACGGCTAGTGCTAAGGCGGCGACATGTGTTCTACCAAGGACACTTGATATTCATATATTTTACATGTTCTAGCATACATTTTACTTAGAATTTTGTGTTATTTGCATGCATAATCACGGTTTTGTCTTGCATTTAGGTCTCATTTATAGTTTAGGATATTTGCATTAGGTCCTAGTGAGTTCTTGAATATTTTGGAGTCTATTTTTGGTGTTTTGGAGAACATTTGGGGACATGGAGTTGAAACCGTCCGGACATGGACAAGGAGAAGGAAGAGTTCACCCAAAGCGTCTCAAATATGTGGCTGGACGAGAACATTCCGGCTTGATTAAGCTTCAATGGTCTTCATAGAAGTTGTAGAGGAAGGTAGTCCGAAGCAGCTGAAAGATCATATCGGATGGAAGCCTTCTCATGCCCAGTTTAATCTGAGCTCTTAATGAAAGTCATGCGAAATTGAGTTAGCTTTCTAACGTGAGAAGATTCAGCTCATTCCGAGTAATATTTCAGGAGTTATCGCCTACTTAGTGGACACATATCAACTCTGCCAAGTCCAAGATTCGACCCGATTTGCCTCGGGTCGACCCGGTTCGAACACTTTGTGTATTTATGCAAATTTTAGACATTTCTAAACCTAAGTCTTCTTCTCCCATGAGTTGGGCACGACCCAAACTCCTTTTTGAGGGATTTTGATTGCTTTTCATACATATGCCACTCTAGAGAAGATTTCTTCATCCCTTATCTTTTATTTATGCATTTTTATCTATCTTTATGTTTTTTTCTCTTGTGTTCTTCATGTTCTTCATGTTCTTTAGGCTTTAGAACTTTTTTGGGTTTTTCTATTATGCTTGATTATTGATGGTTTGATGGTTGATTTGTGATGCTTATGTTCTTAATCCTTGCTTTCCTCTCTTGTTTAGTGTTTCTAATGCTAGATCTAGCTTGATAAAGTTGATCTAGATCATAAGGCATTTCATGCACACCAAGTGTTTGATGAAATGCCTTGATGAACTATTCAAGAGATTTATGCTCCTAGCCTATGATAATAGTTGTCTAGGGTGTATTTTTGGTTGGTCTTGTTTATATTCTTAATGCTTGCTAATCAATGATCCACAAATGAGAGTTTTCTAATGGATTAGGTGATTAGCATAGTGATTAGTTGCTTGAAAGAGAATTAGTCAAGATTAGTGATCTTTACCTAAGGATTAGCATAGATTGTGTGCATTTGCATCATTAGTTAATTGTCTTGATGATTAGATGATGATGATTTAGGTTGATGTTTGTTAAATCTTTCACTTAGGTTAGTTCTTAATGCTAGATTTGATAAGATAAACCAAAGTTTAGAACTGCACCTAGATTAGGTAGATCTAGTTGGTGTGACAAACCAATCTAGAGATACACCCTAGGATTTATGGTCTCATCCCATGCATTAGGGAGAGATTCGAGTAAACTGTGTTAGTGCTAGATTTATCCATTCGAGTCTTGAACTTAGGCATTTCACTCATAACCCGAGTTTATATGAATTGCTTGAACCGAACATTTTGTGAGCTTTTCTTGCCTAGCCAACGAGAGTTGATGTCTAGGGTGATTAGTGAACTAAGTGGGATTGGAGATTAATGCTTGTTAATCATCTTATCACAAACGATGGTTTGTTCTTGATTTGGTGATTAACAAAGTGATTAGTGCCACGAGAGTGGATTAGTCATAATTGTGAATTCCATGTTCTAGGATAGTGTTTAATGCAATCTTTGTCATCATTATTTGATTGTTAATCATTCATTTGATAGTTCATTTCATGATCCAACACTTATATCTTTGTTTTCTTTCTTGCATTTTATATTCTAATCTAAAAATATAAAAACCCAAAACATTTGCTCTAGCTTAGGAAGTTTCATGTATTCTTAGTGCTTCAATCTTAACCTCTTTGGTTCGATCCTCAAATACTACAATGATATAAGTAGGTTTGAGTAATTGATATGAGCTTAACATAAAATCTATTTATCAACACTAATCCACTCTTAGCATCCGACACATGGAACAAGGTGCACCAAAACCTGACACCTCAAGCTTGCCATGCACTTGATCTTATCCACTTCCGTTCTTATTAATATATCATGGTTTTTACCCCGTTTAAGCCATGATATGAGTCCGTTTTATAGAGTATTTCTACTATTTCGTAGTGGTTTATAGTCTTTTATAGGTTTTAGCACGTTTGGAGCATAATTGGAGATATTGAAGCTTTCTGGAGCATTTTGGAGCAAAGCAACGTTCATGTAGCTGAGTACCCGATTTGAAGCATTAGTGTCGATCGATACTGCCTAGTATCGGTCGATACTCATCGAAGCAGACACGACCTGCGACTTTAATGAAGAGTTGAAGAATTGCAAAGTTGCCCAGAAGACTTTACTATTTACAAAAAGACCCAAAACGTGATTTAGTTATTTATTAGGATTTTACAGCCACTTTCATGGCTATGCTTTATTTTATTCTGGTTTTGTGAGAGAGCTTTTGAAAGGAGACAAGTCTGAAACTATGTTCGTCCGAGAGAAGATTTCGAACCCTCTTGTTACTCTTTCTGTTATATTTGATGATTTATTCAAACATGTTAATTGCTTCAATTTTCATGTCTTAGTAGATCTCTTTTTAGGTTTAGGGTTCTCATAAGGGTTATCTCTAAATGCTAGGTTGATTAGTTGATTATGATTCACCATTTGAATTAATTCTTTGTCATAGGTTGTTTCTAAAGCTAATTCTGGATTGATCACCTAGAACTTAGATCTTAGGATAATTGATTAGGCACGAGAGTGCGATTAATTACCTGATAGAACCTAAGGTGAGCAAATAACTATTCGCAAAGAGATTTGGTTTAGTTGTTTTGTGAACAAATCAAACTTGATCTAAAAGCTGGTTTAGACTTAGATAGTTTTCGCAACGAGAGTTGGTTAGCTATACTTTAGTGATTTGAGTTCAAGAACCGCACTAAATTTGAATCATGTTAGTTAGTTTACCTGCATTCATTGATTTCCTGAGAAATACAATGGACCTATCTTTCTCCAACTAAATTTCCAACCGTTTAAGTTTACGTTTTGTTTTCAATATCATTGATTGCTTAGTTTAATTCTCATCTTTATAATCTATTGTGTGTCTCTGTGAGTCCTTGTGTTCGACCCTTACTTTAGTGCAACTACTGCTTAGTACTTTTAGGGTATTAATTTGAGCATATCAAATTTGGCCCCGTTGCCGGGGACTCAATTCGCCATTAGATTTTCGTTTGAGAATTTCGACTAAGTTTGTCGGTATCGATCGACACCACTAGTGTCGGTCGAAACTCGTCGTCTTCTTTTTGTTGATATCGATCGACACCACCCAGTGTCGGTCGATACTCATCTTGTTACCGATTAACTTCTGTTTTCAGGTGTATGCCTAATCATAAAACCAGAGGGAACAAGAACACTCAGCTAGTTGAACTGTCATTGGAGCAGCTAGATCTTGTGGAACGCACATACAGAAAAGCAAAGAAGCCAGCAGAGATGAACAACAATCAAGAGGGTCATTTGTGCAGTGCGCAAGGGCAACGACTGGATGGAGAGGGGAACATCATTCTACCTGATCCTGTTGTCGCTGGGAATGTCGCTGGGAATGCAAATGCAGGGAATGCTGTGGTTAATCGTGGAAGAACGGTTGGTGAGTGTAACAGACCTGATCCGTTCTATGCGAATCGATCAGCGATTCATCCCCCTGCTTTTCAGAGGAACAACTTTGAGCTGAAACCTGCATACTACACTCTTGTGGGTCAGCACCCTTTTCATGGTCTTTCCAATGAACATCCCATGGATCATATTGAGATGTTCGAGGACTTGGTCACTA
Organism: Eutrema japonicum; assembly: GCA_030161315.1. Taxonomy (NCBI): domain Eukaryota; kingdom Viridiplantae; phylum Streptophyta; class Magnoliopsida; order Brassicales; family Brassicaceae; genus Eutrema; species Eutrema japonicum. The sequence continues at coordinate 40,745,982 of BSQW01000013.1, forward strand.
GCATCAAGATCAATGGAGTGTCCTATGACTACCTTTTCTGCAAGCTTTTCCCATACTCACTTGGTGGTCTTTCCAAACTTACTGGCTGAAGCAGTTACCTCCTGGATCACTGGCTACTTGGGAACAGACCAATACTGTTTTCCTGAACAACTTCTATGATGATGCACGATCAGATGATCTGAGGAACAAGATCTCCCAGTTTTCTCAAGGACCTACTGAGGGGTTCAAGGCTGCTTGGACGAGATTCATATCGTATCAGAGAGATTGTCCACATCACGGATACTCTGATGTTCAGTTGATGGGGTTTTTCTTCAGAGGACTTGATTGGAGGTATCATATGACCTTGGATGCTTCGAGCAATGGAAACTTCAACACCAGGTATCCTGAAGAAGCTTATGTGTTGATTGAGAGCTTGGCGTATAACAATAGCACCAAAAATGCTGATTTTGAGCGCAAGAGGCAAGCTGGTAGCATGGAAGATACACATATTGCTGATGTTCAGGCTAAGTTGGATTCTATGCACAGTCTTCTGATGGGTAAGCCAACGAAAGCTGTTCACTTTGCTGAAGATGTTGAGGTTTTCAACGAGGATGAAGTAGAGGATGTTAACTACATTGGTGGTTATGGTTTTCAGGGTCAGAGAAATCAATTCAACAACAACAGAAACTTCAACAACAACTCTCAGGAAGGAGGTTCGAATCAATTTGGGTACACCAGGAACTATGGTAATTCATTTTATCAACCTGTCCCTGCTAAGCTTCCAGATAGCACGATCGAGTCCATGTTTGAACAGCTATTTTATGGACAGCAGCAGCTCACTGTGAACCTCAATGGAAAAATAGATGATGTGTACAAGGATCTGAGTGGAAGGATCGATTCCCTCAACACTCATCAGAAGATGCTGGAAACGTAAGTAGCTCAGACTGCAGTAGCTGTCAAGGGAAAGACGACTCAAGCACAGAACGAATACGTCAATGCAATCACCTTGAGAGGTGCAGGATATCTCGGAAGCCTTGTCGAAGGTGTTTTCGAACATGATTCGTCAGTATCGATCGACACCACTGATGATATCAATCGATACCGACCTGAAGAAACGACACATGAGCTCTGTGTCGATCGACAACAACCTAGTGTCGGTCGACACCCTTAGCAGGATGAGCCAGAGACTGTAAAGAAACCGGAAGAGATCGAGGAACGTGTCTACAAGCCTAAGATACCATATCCGAGACTACCTAGACATCTCAGGGACCCCATTTCTCCAAAGCAGCTTCTTGACTTTAAGAAGATGGTACGAAGGATCCCCCTCACACTGACTTTTGAAGAAGCTCCAGAGTACCGCCCTCTGCTGAGTCACTTCCGAGATTGCAGAGAAACTGAGGAAGAAATTAAGGCACTCTTCACCAAGTCCAAAAATACACCATCTCCGATGCAGAAGTTGACTAAGAGGGAAGACCCAGGAATATTCTCTGTCCCATGCTCTATCTCTGGAGTTGAATTCAAAGAATCTCTGGTTGACTCAGGGGCTAGCGTCAATGTCATGTCAAAAGCGATTTCAGAGAGATTGGTAGCCGATATTCGTTCTCCCAAGAAATCTATCACATTCGCGAACTGCTCCACCTCACTTCCATACGGTACAATCCCTGATTTGATGGTCATAATAGGGGATTCTCTGGTTCCTACTGATTTTCAAGTTGTGGAGATGAGTGAAAGGTCCACCACGCAGTTGATTTTTGGAAGACCGTTCATGGCTACAGTTGGTGCAATCATGGACACGCCCAGCAAGAGAACCTCGTTCTCCTACATTAACAAGGAGGTTTTCTACGACGCCATTCCTACTAGAGGAACTCCCACACGTGTCTCCTGCATTGATGTTGTCACAGGAGAGTCGTTGGTAGCTGAAAATCGGGAAGAGCCTTCTGACGAGCCTAATGTCATAGAAGTTCTGGATCGTCCTCCTATCGTCACGAAGAAAGTCATCAAACAGACTAAGGCAAAGAAGGAGGTGCAAAACAGAAGAGTCGAGAGTGCTACACATGTAACCTTAACCCATCAGAAGTATGATGGAGATTCGATCGAATATAAGGTGAAATGTAAAGGGACCTCAAGACCATTTTCTAAAGCTAGGGTTCTTCTTACTCCAGAGCTGAAAGAGAAAGGACATGAGGTTGTGGAGCACATGTTGCGCAGAACTCTGAAGCTGGAGATGTCAAGTTGTGGAGCCTGTTTTACCGCAAGCTCGCATTCTTATCCGCACTGATCGTCCGTACAGTCAAGCTCATGACGTTAAACAAGCGCTGAGTGGGAGGTAACCCACAGGTAGTTCTGTACATATGAGTCTTTAGTTTTTCTAGTTTTGTTTTGTGTTTTGTTGTGTCACGTGAATCAGATTCGGAGGTCCCGTATCGATCGATACCACTTGGTATCGGTCGATACCCGTCATTTAACATACACTTTCTGGACTGACCTCCGTGTGGCAAGCAAGTCATTCCATCCATTAGTATCGATCGATACTCCACGCGCAGATAAGTTCCCTATAAACCCTACGGTTTTTCCTTTCTTCTCCCACCGCCTCCATCGCTCGATACCGAAACCGAAAGTTTTTCTCTCAAATTTACAAATCTTCGTTTCTCAATGGATTTGAGTAATTTTTTAGTCTATTCTGCTCGGATTTTCATGCTTTATCTCATTCTCTCACTCATTCTCACGATCTACAAGGTATGAATCAAGAATTTTCATCTTTTCAATCCGTGAACCAAGGTTTGATTTTCGACTTTTAGGCTTTTAGAACTTGTTTTGATGGATGGTTACCACTTGATTTGTGTGTTCTAGACCTAGTAGAATCTTGCATTACACCTAATTACCCATGGTTTACACTTTTGGAATTCTCAGATTTGTGTTCTTCGTGTGAGCTCGATACCTGTATCAGCATCGATCGATACCACATTGGTATCGGTCGATGCTGACTGTTTCACTTGGCCGAGATGGTGTGTTCGAGAGAGATTTTGAATTTATGATGTGTCTTTATGTCTTTATTTGCAGATGACATCTAGGCCAAAGAGAGCACGAACTTCAGACGCATCGATCTCTAATCTATCTGCTCCTACCGCCACAGTTAGAGCCCCTTGGCCTAAGCGGAACGAGAAAGCCAAGATTCCCTGCAACAGAGATTGGGAGGGAACAGATACACAGATAGCTGAGAGTAATGACTGCATTTTAAGGCCCATCTCTGAGACTTGGGACGATTATGACACGTTGTTCTACAACGCTTGGCAGGACGTTGATATACAGACCACTCGATTGTTGACCCTCAGACCATGCGAAGCCTGGGTATTGACAGGGCACTCGGCAAATTGATAAAGAAGATTGGTTTGGGGACTATGCCGTTACGCCAGTATGATTTGTACCCTGACTTGGTACGACAGTTCCTCGCGACAGTCCGAGTTTACTATCAGGATGAGGTTCTGAAAGACGCGCTGGAAGGCACCATGACCTTCATGATTAGCGGAGTGAGATACAGGCTGCCACTCCCAGATCTTTGCGACATTTATGGCTTTCGCAGGGATTTCCGGAAAGTTGCCTTGCCTACCCAGTTTCTGGATGTGCAGGTCTTCTGGGAGCACTTCGGGAATGGAGCCTACTACTCCAAGACATCTACTCAGATGGACGTTCATCATCCCGTTCTGCGCTGTATGGTTAGGATCCTGAGCAACACTATCTTGTGTAAGATGGAGCCTAACAAGATGTGGCTGTCCGAGCTTATCATGCTCTCCATAGGCATTGGAGACATCATCGACGACGAGAACTATGCATGGCATGAGCTCGATCTCGCGGTCAACTTAGGAGCAGTCTTTGCCCATCACCTGGTCTCTCTGAAGACCAAACCATTCGTGGGTACGAGCACGAAGACAGAGACAGTTGGTAGTCTCCTCACTCCTATCTTCCAGCATTTCGGTATCAGCACAACGAGCTATTCGATTGTCACCACCCGCACTGTCATGGACGAGAGACATATGCAAAACCTTAGGTGGTTGAAGCCTGCGCGACACTGGTGCTTTTCCAACACAGAAGGTGATTTTCTGGTTAAGCTCTCCAACAGAGGGCAGACAGACAATGATGACGATCCCGTTCAGCTTAGTTTCGAACCTGATCCGAGCCTACTGATTGCCGCACCTCGCACTGCACCTGCTGCTGCTGACATTCCATCTACTTCACGCCAGGGAGGACGAGCCCAGCGATCGCGAGAAGCGACTTCCTCTATCCCTGCACCATCGTTTCCTTCTCCTTAGGAACTTTCGATGGTGCCAGCCGCCTTTCAGAAGGTGATGATAGAGAGCCTGCGGAGCATCTGGATTGCTATTTCTTGCTGCCGCTGCATGACTGACATGAACGCTGGTCCTTCGTCTCAGCCGGTTGATCCTTCTCCTGTTGATGATCCTGATTCTGATGGTGATTCTGTGGCCACGGAGGATTAATCCTTCTTCTATCTGATTTTCACGTTTGCTGTTTTTTTTCCCATTTTCTTTTTATTTTCATTTGAACTTTCGTGTCTTTTATGTTTTTGGATTTGTGGATTTATGTTTCTATGATTTTTGTTGCACCTAACTTGTGTTTGAGTTGTCTCACAGTGCTTACATTTAACACATGGATCGTTTGACACATTTTTGGAGTTACATCTGACTTTAGACGTTGAAACCGAATTACCTGTGTCGACCAATACTTGGTATCGATCGATACCAAGTTGGGGATCGATACCAAGTTGGGTGTCGGTCGATACTCGTATCCCAATACAGTAACTTCTTGTTTTTCCTAATTCTATTATGTTTCTTTTGTTTTCTTTTACCGACTCTAGGCTAGATAACACTGGAGACAGTGTTGTTTAAGTCTGGGGGAGGTAGTCGCTGACATTGTTTTTGTTTTTCTTAGAGTCAGTCGTTTTTGAGTCATTCGTTGTTTTATTGAGTCAAAATGTGTTGGAGACTGTTATCTTTTTCTTGAATCTATTGATCTGACCTTGCTTCTAAGTGACCAATGTTACAGAATCAGTTCTAGATCGACTAATGAAAAATCCAAAGGCTGACCAGTCAACTAGAAGACACTCATGTTTTCAGCAACGTTATTTAAAGCCTGAGCCAAATTTTTCACTTCATCAATGTGGTTAGTATCCATAGAGCTTGATTCATCATTCGTATCTGACAAAGGAACCCACGTGTTTAAAATAATGGTATTTCTCTCCTTGTTACAAGTTAATAAGATGCATTAAAAGATGAAATGATTATCTTCTGAGTAGAGGGTTAGGAAAATTTCCAGCGATCCCATTATTCTACTTAAGAGGAAATGATCATACAAAGGTGGAAGCAAGGTTAGGAAAATTTCATGTGATACCATTATTCGCCTACACCTTTGATTACTTTTGAGGGAAGAACCAGGGATTTGGTGGCAAACACCATCAATACTTGCCTCTCGAACCTTAATCTGTACATGCAAGAGATATAATTAGAAATAAGTCTGGAGGAGAGAAATATTACCAGAAAGTGTGAAATTGGATGGTTCCTTGTCATGATATTGTATGGGAAAGAATCTAGACGGTTCTTGGTATTAATCACAGCGATGAAACTGGCAATGATGGCTTGATTGAACAATGATGTGAAATAACGTGTGTAGTCTGGAAACCTGCGAATGTCTTCGGAGAAGTACATGGTGATTAGATCTGGAACTGGTTATGTGATACGTGGAGCACTAAGGAAAAGGGTCATTGCAGTGTTTCAAGAACAAGTGAGTCTCTACGTTTTCAAACCTCTTTCTCTGGTTTAGTCTTCTATTTGCTTGAGGGCAAGCAAAGGCTAAGTCTGGGGGAGTTGATATATCATGGTTTTTAACCTGTTTAAGCCATGATATGAGTCCGTTTTATAGAGTATTTCTACTATTTCGTAGTGGTTTAGAGTATTTTACAGGTTTTAGCACGTTTGGAGTATAATTGGAGATATTGGAGCTTTCTGGAGCATTTTGGAGCAAAGCAACGTTCGTGTAGCTGAGTACCAGATTTGAAGCATCAGTGTCGATCGATACTGCCTAGTATCGGTCAATACTCGTCGAAGCAGACACGACCCGCGACTTTAATGAAGAGTTGAAGAATTACAAAGTTGCCCATAAGACTTTACAATTTACAAGAAGACCCAAAACGTGATTTAGTTATTTATTAGGATTTTACAGCCACTTTCATGGTTATGCTTTATTTTATTCTGGTTTTGTGAGAGAGCTTTTGAAAGGAGACAAGTCTGAAACTATGTTCGTCCGAGAGAAGATTTCGAACCCTCTTGTTACTCTTTCTATTTTATTTGATGATTTATTCAAACATGTTAATTGCTTCAATTTTCATGTCTTAGTAGATCTCTTTTTAGGTTTAGGGTTCTCATAAGGGTTATCTCTAAATGCTAGGTTGATTAGTTGATTAGGATTCACCATCTTAATTAGTTCTTCGCCATAGGTTGTTTCTAAAAGCTAATTCTGGATTGATCACCTAGAACTTAGACCTTAGGATAATTGATTAGGCACGAGAGTGCGATTAATTACCTGATAGAACCTAAGGTGAGCAAAATAACTATTCACATTGAGAGGTTTGAGGATCTGGTTACAAGCATCTAGAGCAATGGAGTGTCCTATGATATATTTGCGAATAGTTATTTTGCTCTCCTTAGGCTCTATCAGGTAATTAATCGCACTGTCGTGCCTAATCAATTATCCTAAGATCTATGTTCTAGGTAGCTAATCTAGAACAAGCTTTGAACACAACCTAAAGTGAAGAAATAATTCATATGGTGAATCTTAATAAACTAATCAACCTAGCATTCAGAGAAAACCCTTATGAGAACCCTGAACCTAAAGTGGATCTACTCAGACATGGAGAATAAAAACAGCATGATTGAATAGATCATCAAAGAAATCAATAAAAACAAGAGTTTAGAGTTGTCTCTCCAAAAACCAAAGTAGAATCAAGAATAATGAAAGCCTAGAACAAAAGCATAGAACAAAGCATAGCCATGAAAGTGGTTGTAAAACCTAATTAAATAGTCTAAACACGAATTGGGGTCTTCTTGTAAATATCAAAGTCTTCTGGGCAAGTTCTGCAATTCTTCAAACTTCATTAAAAGTCGCGTGTCGTGTCTGCTGCGATGGGTATCGATCGATACCAAGGGGTATTGATCGATGCTTGACGTAAAATCGGGTACTCAGCAACACGAACTTCAGCTTAGCTCCAGAATTCTCCATAAAGCTCATATATCTCCAATTATGCTCCAAACGTGCTACAACCTGTAAAAGACTCTAAAACACTACGAAATAATAGAAAAACTCTATAAAACGGACTTACATCATGGCCTAAAAGAGGTAAAAACCATGATATATCAACTTCTCCAGACTTAGCCTTTGCTTGCCCTCAAGCAAATAGAAGACTAAACCAGAGAAAGAGGTTCGAAAACGTAGAGACTCACCTGTTCATGAAACATTGCAATGACCCTTTTCCCAAGCACTGAAATGTCACCTAACCAGCTTTTTGATCTAACCACCATGTACTTCTCCTTAGACATTCGCAGCTTCCCAGACTACACACATTATCTCACAGCATCGTTCAATTAAGCCTTCCTAACCAGTTTCATTGCTGCGATTAATACCAAGAACCTTCTAGATTCTTTCCCATACAATATCATGACAAGGAACCATCCAATTTCACACTTTTTGGTATTATTTCTCTCCCCCATACTTATTTCCTATATTGTTCTCTTTTTTTTTAGATCTGCATATACAAATCAAGGTATGAGACGCGAGTATTGATGGTGTTTGCCACCGAATCCCCGGTTCTTCCTCTCAAAGTATCAAAGGATGTAGGCGAATAATGGCATTATTGGAAAATCCTAACCTCGCTTCCAATCCTTTGTGTGATCATTCCCTCTAAAGTAGAATAATGGGATTGCTGGAAATTTTCCTAACCCTCTACTCAGAAGAAAATCATTTCATCTTTTAATGCACTTATTTATTAACTTGTAATAGGGAGAGAAATAGCATTATTTTAAACATGTGGGTTCTTTTGTCAGATACGAATGAGGAATCAAGCTCTATGGATACTAACCACATCGATGAAGTGAAAAAATTTGGCACCGGCTTTAAGGAACTTTGCTGGAAACATAAGTGTCTCTTGGTTAAACGGTCAGCCTTTGGATTTTTCATTAGTCGATCTAGAGCTAATTCTGTAACAATGGTCACTTAGAAGCAAGGTCAGATCAATAGGTGCAAGAAAAATATCATAGTCTCAGACAAAGTTTTGACTCAATAAAACAACGCATGACTCAAAAACGGACTGACTCTAAGAAAAACAAAAACAAAGTCTGCGACTTCCTCCCCCAGACTTGACAAACACTGTCCCCAGTATTATCTATCCTAGAGTAGGTTAGCAGAGGCCAGCCCTATAGAGCTTCTTCAAAAGTGAACGAGTGGGGAATCCTTCGTACCATCTTCCCAAAGCCACACAGCTGCTTTGGAGTGATGGGGGCTCGGAGGTGTTGGGGAATAGGATTCAGCTTCTTGGGCTTGTGAAGTCTGTAAAAACTGATACGCAGCTCCTTTGCAGTATCTGGGCGAGTATCGATCGATACAGAGAGGGTATCGATCGATGCTTGCTCTTTCGAGACGTCCTTGACATATTTTTGGACGGGTGTCGATCGATACTTTAGGGTATCGGTCGATACAGGGGTGGTGTTCGAAGTCTCATCGTCCGATATATCATCAACAAAAGGCAGCTCCACAACAGGCTTATCAAGCATAGCTTTGCATCTGGCATCCTCCCATTCCTTCTTTGTCATCTTAGGAGGCATAGGATAAGGTATTTTGGGTTTGTACAGCCTCTCCGTGACAATTTCGGGCTCCTTCTTGATCTGCATCTCAGCATCGATCGATACTGGATGGGTATCGATCGACACACGGGATTTTGGATCCTCTCGTGCAGGTGTTTGGACTGGTATCGATCGATACACGGGGGTTTTCATTCAACACGAAATTTTCTGCTATTTGAGTTTCCAGCATCTTCTGATGAATACTGAGAGACTCAAATTTCCCATTCAGATCTGTGTACATAGCGTCCATCTTCCCATTTAGGTTTAGTGTCATCTTCTGATGTCCCAGAAGAAGTTGTTCAAGCATGGATTCCATCTTACTCTCAGAAGGTCTGGGTGGTGTGGGTGGGCATTGATACCTTTGATCTTGAAATCCATCTCCATCAATGTGGTTAACAAATTCTACTCCATCTTTTTTAGCAAAACGAACAGCCTTCTGCTGCTTGTCCATCAACAAATCTAGCTTAGCATTTACCTCAGCAATCTTACTGCAATCCAAGTTACCAACTTGCTTCTTGCGCTCCATGTCTGCATTCTCGGTATTGTTGCTAGAAACCAAATTCTCAATAAGCACATAGGCATCGTCAGGATATCTCGTGTATAAATTTCCATTGCTCGCAGCATCTAGAGCCATCTGATACCTCCAATCGATTCCTCTGTAGAAAGTACCCATTAGTTGAACCTGAGTGAAACCATGGTGCGGACAATCTCTCTGATATGACTTGAAACGAATCCAAGCAGCCTTGAGTGCCTCAGTCGGTCCTTGAGAAAACTGAGAAATCTTGTTCCTGAGATCCTCGGATCTCGCATCATCGTAGAAGTTGTTCAGGAACGCATTCTTCGTCTCATACCATGTAGTCAGCGAACCAGGAGACAACTGCTTCAGCCAGTAAGTTGCTTCTCCACCAAGAGAGTATGGGAAGAGCTTGCAGAAGAGGTAATCATACGACACTCCATTGCTCTTGATGCTTGTAACCAGATCCGCAAACCTCTCAATGTGATCCATAGGGTGTTCATGTGGAAAACCAAGAAAAAGATGTTGACCCACAAGAGTGTAGTATGCAGGTTTCAGCTCAAAGTCATCCCTCTGAAAAGCAGGAAGGCGAATCGCTGATCGATTGGCATAGAAATGATCAGGCCTGTTGTATTCACCAATCGTTCTACCGCGAGCAGCCACATTATTCCCTGCATTCACAGCAATTGCAGGGAAAATGATATTTCAAGCGACAACAGGAGCATGTGGAATGATGTTCCCCTCTCCATTCAGACGTTGTCCTCTCTCGTTGCACAACTAACCCTCTTGGTCTCTCAAAGTTCCAGCAGCATCCTGAATCAGAATCATCGTGTTGTTCATCTCTGCTGGCTTCTTTGCTTTCATGTTTGCACGTTCCAAATTCACACCTGAAACACACTAAGCAAAGCACGTAAGTAATAAAAAAAAATACATTGAGTATTGATCGACACTGGGTGGTGTCGATCGATATCAACAAAAGAAGACGACGAGTATCGACCGATACCAGGTAGTATCGATCGATACCGACGAGCTTAGTCGAAATTCAACAGCTAAAATCTAATGGCGAAATTGAGTCCCCGGCAACGGCGCCAAATTTGATATGCTCAAATTAATACCCTAAAAAGTACTAAGCAGTAATTGCAGTATAGTAGGGGTCGAACACAAGGACTCAGAGAAATCACACAATAGATTGTATAGTATCGAATAAAGCTAAGCAGTTTAGATGAAAGTAAAAGCGATAAGCAGTAAACGAGTTGTAAATTCGATGGAATAAATATAGGTTCGGAGTTTTTATCAGGAAATCAATGAATGCAGGTAAACTAACTAACATGATTCAGATTTAGCGCTGTTCTTGAACTTAAATCACTAAGCTATAATTAACCAACTGACGTTGCGAGAATTATCTAAATCTAAATCCTAGGAATTCTGAATCTCTTTGCGAATCCAAAAGTCTAAATCAGCGTTTAGATCAGGTTTAATTTGTTCACAAAACAACTAAACCAAATCTCTTTGCGAATAGTTATTTTGCTCTCCTTAGGTTCTATCAGGTAATTAATCGCACTGTCGTGCCTAATCAATTATCCTAAGATCTATGTTCTAGGTAGCTAATCTAGAACAAGCTTTGAACACAACCTAAAGTGAAGAACTAATTCAGATGGTGAATCTTAATAAACTAATCAACCTAGCATTCAGAGAAAACCCTTATGAGAACCCTGAACCTAAAGTGGATCTACTCAGACATGGAGAATAAAAACAGCATGATTGAATAGATCATCAAAGAAATCAATAAAAACAGGAGTTTAGAGTTGTCTCTCTAAAAACCAAAGTAGAATCAAGAATAATGAAAGCCTAGAACAAAAGCATATAACAAAGCATAGCCATGAAAGTGGCTGTAAAACCTAATTAAATAGTCTAAACACGAATTGGGGTCTTCTTGTAAATATCAAAGTCTTCTGGGCAAGTTCTGCAATTCTTTAAACTTCATTAAAAGTCGCGGGTCGTGTCTGCTGCGATGGGTATCGATCGATACCAAGGGGTATCGATCGATGCTTGACGTAAAATCGGGTACTCAGCAACACGAACTTCAGCTTCGCTCCAAAATGATGCAGAAAGCTCCAATATCTCCAATTATTCACCAAACGTGCTACAACCTGTAAAGGACTCTAAAACACTACGAAATAATAGAAAGACTCTATAAAATGGACTTACATCATGGCCTAAAAGTGGTAAAAACCATGATATATCAGCACACGCGGAGACGGGACGGGTTTGCTACGAAGCGTCTCCCGCGCGCCGGTCGGCCTGGGGTTCACGGACCCCCGTCGTCCGATCCGCCTTAGCCACCAGCCCGCGAGGGCCGCAAACTCCCGGGACTTCGGCCTAAGACTTCGCAACATGTACCTCGGCCCAGGGAGCCGTCGGTTCCATCCCGAGCCTGGCTATTACCTAACAGCCTGAAAAACAACAAAGCAGCGTCATAAGTAATCTAGAATTACTTAGTGAGCCCGGGATCTCTACCATGCAACCTAGCATGACCAAACAACCATGCAAGCAAGCCTAACAACTTAACATGCATAAACTACGCAACCTAGCTCAATCTTAACGATTATGCAAAACTAGCATACTAACACGCAGCGGAACTAACAACCTATCAATCAAGTTTCACGCATTAATTCCCGTAAATAAAATACGCAAGCAATAAACAAAACACATAATTTAAATAACTCAAATTAAACCCTAATCATGTACTGCCTCACATGACCGAAAATTACTCACAGAAATCCTAGTCACTCCAAGTAACTAGACTCAAACGTAGCATACTAATACCGACAATTCCTCATGGCACATGGCGATTCCTGATTTCCCTTAGGCAATGTCTCTCCTGCCATTAGACACAAAGTCTAAAATGGCTGCATTCCTGTTAGTCCTCCCCAGACCCTTGGGTACTAGCCAGTTCGAACAATGGGAAAATCAAGACATCACCCTCACGTTAGTTAATTATGCAATAACCTCTAGTTAACTGCATACCCTTAACTAACCGTCTTCACAACATAAAGAGTAAACAACTATCCTACCACAATAATAATACTCGAGATATTTAACCAAACAATACTTAGCAAGCATAAATTTAACCAAGCAATACTAAGTAAGCATAAATTTAACCACGCATAAATTTATGAACCTCTAATAAAATTTAAACAACCCTTAATTTAATCATGTGCTGCCTCACATGACCGGAACTTACTCACCTTGATTCAGTTGAAAGCTTGGATATGATCTTGCATCGGCCCTTCCCACATACTGCCCACACCTGGCTTAAGCGTTCGGAAACTAAACACCACGGTTCTAGAGATAGGTTTTCTAGTTATTTTTGAAAAGGGAAATGGTGTGAAGTTTACAAATGGACTAAGGTCCTATTTATAGCATTTTAGGTAAGCACGAGGTGGCCCCGGAGTAACACCAGCATGACATATGTCTTGTGACTAAGCTTATGCGTACGGCGACACATGCCCTCAACAATGACTAAGCTTATTCACCTCGCGACACAAGATTCCTTTCATGCACGGTGACACCTCCTACTTGCATGCATGGAAACACCTCATGCTTGCATGCTAAAATTAATCCTTTGGCCGACACCTCGTACTTACCTTGGTCTTATTCACAAAAATCAAGCTTATCCACAACTTATGCTTATCCACAACTCGTTCTTATCCGTAGCCGCAATTGTTGACTTTTCTCGGTCCTATCCAAAAGCGGTTACCTAATACACGGTTGTGGCCGTACCTGGTCCACATAAATTACCCGAGTCCTTTCAAGCCCATTTCTTACCGCATGTCCGCCGGTATCCACCGTAAAGGTTCTTTCGGTAAAACTAGAGTTCTGAGCCCTTAGCCTAATTTTTCGCGGACAATTCCCTTAATGCGCCTCGACAAGACTTTTACCTTTTTGACCCTTAGACTACCGGGTTGGGCCCCACTGTTCAATTACACGATCCGTCGGTAACAACCCTCTCGGCCTTCCCCCGGTACTTCTAGGCCAAATTGGTTTCCGTCTCGGCCAAATCCCTTGGCCGATTTCTGGCCGAGTCCTGGGGCATTACATTATACCCCCCCCTTAAAAAGAATTCGTCCCGAATTCTCTTGGCTACCTTGCCTAGGCTCTCCGAGGTCTCATTCTAGATCCAGTCTTCAACCTTCCGGCCTACTCAGACATCGGTCCATGGTTCGAAATACTCTATGGCATTATCCTTTGGTTTAAGTTCTTCATACTTCCTTGTTCAAGTACTTCCTATTCTCTGCGGTTTCACGAACTACCTACTTAAGCTACCTTGGGTGCTAGTACGTGGGCGCTCTTGAGACATTCCCTAAATCAATCCAGCCTTAGCTTTCAACACAAACATAAACAAGTTATTTTATTTATCAACAGACAGTACAAGTTTTAAACATTCGGTTATGCATACCTAACATAACCCGACAAGTTTGGTATCAGAGCATGGTTCATGATCATGCTTATAGAACATACGCTTTTTCAAACGTTTTATCGAGTCAAAAATGGTCGCAAAAAGGCAATTAGGTTAAACTGGTCGTCCAATGCTATGAGGTAGATGTGTTTAGGATTTACCCTGTTTTCGATGCAGTATGTCAGGACAAGGAGAAAGTGGAGGCCGGTCGTGGGGATTGCTGCCTGGTTATGATAACGAGAACATTAGGTGTTCAGATGATGTTAATTCGGACCGATCGGCTACTGCGAGGGAAGCAGAGCAAGGAGCGACAAGATTAGACTTGTCTCTCTCGATGGGATCCTTGGCCGGAAGGCGAGGTAATGAAATAAGGCAGGAAGAGTGTCAATTGCGAGAGCCTGGTGAAGTCTCACCAGCAAGATCGATGACTATTTCTGAGGAACATGATAGTCCAGATTATGCACCACAATAGCCGAGGACTACATCTCGAGATATGGAAGGATCACAGGAGGATTGGAATCCTCGACATATGTATCCAAGGCGAAACCTACCAAGAGTTGTACTGGAACAGCAACCAGGGCCAACAATACAGGAGGCTGACCAGATGATGAGATTACTCTTTGATATGATGGAACAAATGAAGCAACAGCAACAGGTTGTAGCTAACGTACAGTTGGGATCAACTCCACCTCCAGATTTCGTGAAGATGGTTATGATGATAAAGAATATGGGCACAGCAAAGTTTCACGGGAGTGCAAACCCATATGAAGCAGATGCTTGGCTCCAGAACAGGGAAAGGAATTTTGCCGCAACTCGATGCCCGGATAGTTACAAGAAGGAGATCTATGTTCACTACTTAGAGAAGGACGCTCTAAGTTGGTGGGAAAATGTGGAGAGGAAGTTCTTTGAAGTACCTACGTGGTTAGATTTTCGTCAAGAGTTTAAGAGAAAATATTTTCCACCAGAGGAAAGAGATCGCCTAGAGAACCAGTTTCTAGCCTTGAATCAAGGAGGGAAAAGCGTTCAAGCCTATGAATCTGAGTTTGAACGACTAAGGAAGTACACCAACTTTGGACAAGGAGATGAACTTATCGTGATCCGAAAGTTTCTTCGAGGACTACGAGCGCAAATTCGTAGTCGACTTCAAGTGGTTGAGTTTCGAAACTATTATGAGATGGTAGAAAGAGCTGTGAATGTGGAAGAAGGACTAAGGGATGAAAAAAAATGGAAGCGGGTAGTGCAGAATTAAGTCAACTACGGAAACAGAAACAATTTGGTGGGCAAGGACAGCCCAGGAATCGGTCAAGGGTCAAGGGAATCGAGAGGATGAAAAGAAGGGAGGAAAAAAGGAGTCGGAGTCTTTGTGTTTCACATGTAACCAACCTGGACACTTTGCGCAGAATTATCTAAGTGGGTTGCCATCAAAACGACCGCAGGCACATCCGAATGTTACATGCTTTACATGCCGGGAGAAAGGGCATTATGCGAATGAGTGTCCGACTAAAGATCTCAAAAACCAGGAAAGACCAGGCAAGGCAGTCAGTCACCCACCACCGAGTCGTCCAGCTTTTGAGTCCGCGTCTATGATATTCCCATATTTTACCTCTTTTTAGCATGAATTCTTGTTATTATTTTGTGTCTCATGCATGTGTCTTCCATAGTTTTTATAGCATTTTGGTCTTTATTAGAGTATTAGGTGTTTGCATTAGGTCCTAGTGAGTTTTGCATGCATTTGGAGTGTTTTAGGTGTCTTGGAGACAATTGATGATGTTTGGAGTATTTGTGCATAAGAGGAATGCAAAGACCATCCGAGACGGCGGAAATATGTAGCTGGACGAAGGCCCTCCGATATGAATCAGCCTTGGCGACCTTCATGAATGTTGTAGAGGGGTGTGTTAGCTGTCCAGGGGAGGTTGAACCAGGCGATTTGGATAACGCGGTTTTACTGAAGTCGCCTCTACCTAACCGAGAAACCGAAAGACTTGTACTAGCCAAGACATCTACATCGACCCCACAGGTCGATGCAACAGCTGGATGCAACATCAGGCCATTAACATCGACCCAGCCCCTTCTTACATCGACCTGTTACCTCGATGCTTCACCTCAGGACAGCTACATCGACTCCACAGGTCGATGCAACTGATCGATGCTACATCTCTCGCCTGAAGTGTCTCAAAGATGTGGCTAGACGGGGACCTTACAATCCGATTCAGCTTCAACGTCCTTAATATAAGTTGTAGAGGAGTGAATCCGCTTTACATAGGTGTATCAATCGGGTTATTTGGACGTGTGGATAGGGAGATAAGACGGATTAACTGAAGACGTATCAAAGAATTAACCTGGTCAAAACCCAGTTTGTTACGGGTTGACCCGGTCCGACCCAAACTTCTTTAAATAGTGAAAAAACTAATTTTTAGATCCAAGTTTTCTTCTTTCTATTGTTGGGTTTTATCCCAAACTCTTCTTATGATTTTGATAGGGATTTTGATTGTTTTTCATACAAATGTCACTCTAGAGAAGATTTCTTCACCCTTATCTTTATAAAAATGCATCTTCTTTATCTTTATTTCTTCTTCTTTTATGTTCTTCATATTTAGGCCTTGGGCCCCTTTTTGTTGGATCTTAGATTTAGCTTGATTTAGATGATTTAGATGATTTGATGATTGATTCTTGATGCTTATGTTCTTAATCCTTGCATTCCTTTCTTGTTTGGTGTTCCTAATGCTAGATCTAGCTTGAGAAAGTAGATCTAGATCATAAGGCATTTCATGCACACCAAATGTTTGATGAAATGCCTTTATGAACTATTCAAGAGATTTATGTTCCTAGCCTAAGGGATTAGTTGTTTAGGGTGTATTTTGGTTGATCTTGTTTATATTCTTAATGCTTGCTAATCATTAATCCACAAATGAGGTGAGTAATCATTAATCAAGGTGAGTAAGTTCCGGTCATGTGAGGCAGCACATGATTAGGATTTAAATTAAGGGTTGTTTAAATTTTATTAGAGGTTCATAAATTTATGCGTGGTTAAATTTATGCTTGCTTAGTATTGCTTGGTTAAATTTATGCTTGCTTAGTATTGTTTGGTTAAATATCTCGAGTATTATTATCGTGGTAGGATAGTTGTTTACTCGTTATGTTGTGAAGACGGTTAGTTAAGGATATGCAGTTAACTAGAGGTTATTGCATAATTAACTAACGTGAGGGTGATGTCTTGATTGTCCCATTGTTCGAACTGGCTAGTACCCAGTCGAACTTGCACGACGGTGTAGTAAAGGGTCCGGGGAGGACTAACAGGAATGTAGCCATTTTAGACTTTGTGTCTAAAGGCAGGAGAGACATTGCCTAAGGGAAATCAGGAATCGCCATGTGTGAAATATCATGGTTTTTACCCCGTTTAAGTCATGATATAAGTCCGTTTTATAGAGTATTTCTACTATTTTGTAGTGGTTTAGAGTCTTTTACAGGTTTTAGCACGTTTGGAGCATAATTGGAGATATTAGAGATTTCTGGAGAATTTTGGAGATAAACAGACGTTCGTGTAGCTGAGTACCCGATTTAAAGCCACGGTATCGATCGATACTGACTAGTATCGGTCGATACTCACTACAGTAGACACGAGTCGCGACTTAAATGAAGAATTGAGGAATTGCAAAATAGCCCAGAAGTCTTTAATTACAATAAGCCTCAGAACGTGTTTTAGCATTATAATTAGGTTTTTCAGCCACTTTGATGGAATGTATTATTTCTACGCTTGATTTTACTTTGATTTTTGGAAAGACAACTCTGAACTCCTGTTTCTTATTGATTTCTTTGATTATCTATTCAATCATGTTGTTTTCATTCTCCATGTCTGAGTAGATCCACTTTAGGTTCAGGGTTCTCATAAGGGTTTTCTCTAAAAGCTAGGTTAATTAGTTGATTAGGATTCACCATCTGAATTAGTTCTTCACCTTAGGTTGTGTTCAAAGCTTGTTCTGGATTAGCTACCTAGAATTTAGATCTTAGGATAATTGATTAGGCACGAGAGTGCGATTAATTACCTGATAGAACTTAGGGTGAGCACAATAACCATTCGCAAAGAGATTTTGTTTAGTTGTTTTGTGAACAAATCAAATTTGAACTAAAAGCTGGTTTAGGCTTTAGGATTCGCAAAGAGATTTGGAATTCTAGGATTTAAACTTAGATAGCTCTCGCAGCGAGAGTTGGTTAGCTATACTTCAGTGATTTGAGTTCAAGGACCGCGCTAAATCTGAATCATGTTAGTTAGTTCATCTGCATTCATTGATTTCCTGAGAAATACCCTGAACCTATCTTTTTCCCAATCGAATTACAACTTGTTTAATTTATGCATTGCTTTCAATTACATCTTTTGGTTTAGCTTAATTCGAATCTATTTAATCTATTTTGTGATATTCTGAGTCCTTGTGTTTGACCCCTACATATACTGCAACAACTGCTTTAGTACTTATAGGGTATTAATTTGAGCATATCAAATTTGGCGTCGTTGCCGGGGACAATGTTTCCCCCAGACTTAGCCTTTGCTTGCCCTCAAGCAAAACAGAAAACTAAACCAGAGAAAGAGGTTTGAAAACATAGAGACTCACCTGTTCTTGAAACATTGCAATGACCATTCTTCTTAGTGCCCCACGGATCACATAACCAGTTCCAAATCTAATCACTATGTACTTCTCCGTAGACATTCGCGGCTTCCCAGATTACACACATTATTTCACAGCATCGTTCAATCAAGCCTTCCTCGTCAGTTTCAACGTTGTGCTTAATACCAAGAACCTTCTAGATTCTTTCCCATACAATATCATGATAAGGAACCACCCTTTTTCACACTTTCTAGTATTATTTCTCTCCCCCAGACTTATTTCTTATTATATTATCTCATATGCTTATTAGGGTTCGAGACGCGAGTATTGATGGTGTTTGTCAACGAATCCCCGGTTCTTCCCTTAAAAAGTAATCAAAGGTGTAGGCGAATAATGGTATCACATGAAATTTTCCTAACCTCGCTTCCACCTTTGTGTGATCATTTCCTCTAAAGTAGAATAATGGGATCGCTGGAAATTTTCCTAACCCTCTACTTAGAAGAAAATTATTTCATCTTTCAATGCATCTTATTGACTTGTAACAGGGAGAGAAATACACTTATTTTAAACACGTGGGTTCCTTTGTCATATACGAATGATGAATCAAGCTCTATGGAAATCAGTCACATCGATGAAGTGCAAAAATTTAGCTCAGACTTTAAGGAACTCTGCTGGAAACATGAGTGTCTTCTAGTTAACTGGTCAGCGTTTGGATTTTTCATTAGTCGATCTAGAACCGATTCTGTAACAATGGTCACTTAGAAACAAGGTCAGATCAATAGATTCAAGAAAAATATCACAGTCTCCAACAGATTTTGACTCAATAAAACAACGAATGACTCAAAAACGACTGACTCTAAGAAAAACAAAAACAATGTCAGCGACTACCTCCCCCAGACTTGAATAACACTGTCCCCAGTGTTATCTAGCCTAAGGTTGGTGAAAGAAAACAAATGAACCAAGTGGATTTTGAAAATCGCTAATCTTACCTGTGAAGGTGATGAGTGTCGATCGATACAGACTGGTATCGATCGACACCAGTCGTATGTCGACACACATATTTCAAATCAATGGTATCGAGTTGCTTAACCCAGGGAAAGTGATCCAAAGTGTTAGAAATTATCACTGTTAGGAACACTCAAAAACAAGTTAATAGCAACAAGATAATCAAGCACAAATCCATGTGTTCAAATGCAAAAATAAAGCTGACATAGGTTCAAAAGAAACGAAAAATAAATAAATAAAAAAAACGTGAAAATAGAAGATGACTAATCCTATGTCGCCTCGGAATTGCCATCAGCATCAGGATCAACCGGAGTCTGCGAGGTTCCAGGCTGAGACGAAGGAGCAGCGTCCGTGTCAGTCATGCAGCGGCAGCGAGAAATAGCAGTCCAGATGCTTCTCATACTCTCTATCATCACCTTCTTAAAGGCAGCTGGCTCCATCGGAAGTTCCGAAGGAGAAGGAAATGATGGCGCAAGGATAGAAAAAGTCGCTGATTGATATATCATAGTTTTTATCCCGTTTAAGCCATGGTATAAGTTCGTTTTATATAGTCTTTCTACTATTTTGTAGGGGTTTAGAGTTTTTTACAGGCTTTAGCACGTTTGGAGCATAATGTGAGATATTAGAGCTTTCTGGAGCATTTTGGAGCAAAGCAGGCGTTCATGTAGCTGAGTACCTTAATTGTTTTGATGATTTATTCAAACATGTTTATTAATTGTTTCAATTTCCATATCTGAGTAGATCTCTTGTTAGGTTTAGGATTCACATAAGGGATTTCTTTGAATGCCAGGTTGATTAGTTGATTAGGATTCACCATCTGAATTAGTTCTTCGCCATAGGTTGTCTGCAAAGCTAATTCTGGATTGATCACATAGAACTTATATCTTAGGATAATTGATTAGGCACGAGAGTGCGATTAATTACCTGATCGAACCTAAGATGAGCAAAATAACTATTCGCAAAGAGATTTGGTTTAGTTGTTTTGTGAACAAATCAAACTTGAACTAAAAGCTAGTTTAGACTTTAGGAGTCGCAAAGAGATTTGGAATTCTAGGATTTAGACTTAGATAATTCTTGCAACGAGAGTTGGTTAATTATATCTTAGTGATTTGAGTTCAAGAACCGCGCTAAATCTGAATCCTGACTAGTTAGTTTACCTGCATTCATTGATTTCCTGAGAAATACCCTGAACCTATCTTTCTCCAATTGAATTTACAACCGTTTTAATTTACGTTCTTTTTTCAATATCATTGATCGCTTAGCTTAATTCTCATCTTTATAATCTACTGTGTGTCTCTGTGAGTCCTTGTGTTCGACCCCTACTTTACTGCAACCACTGCTTAGTACTTTTAGGGTATTAATTTGAACATATCAAATTTGGGGCCGTTGCCGGGGACTCAATTCGCCATTAGATTTTAGTCTGAGAATTTCGACTAAATTCGTCGGTATCGGTCGATACTATCTAGTGTCGGTCGATACTCGCCGTTTTCTTTTTGTGAATATCGATCGACACCACCCAGTGTCGGTCGATACTCATCGTATTACTGATTACTTACGTTCTTGACTTTTGTTTTCAGGTGTATGCCTAATCGTGAAACCAGAGGGAGCAAGAAAACTCAGCTAGTTGAAATGTCATTGGAGAAACTAGAACTTTTGGAACGCACAAACATAAAAGCAAAGAAGCCAGCAGAGATGACCAACAATCAATTAGAGTTGGTTCGAGATGAGGCTGGTGCTTACAGAGACCAAGAGGGTCGTTTGTGCAATGCGCAGGGACAACGACTGGATGGAGAGGGGAACATCATTCCACCTGCTCCTGTTGTGGCTGGGAATTCGAATGCAGGGAATGCTGTGGTTAATCGTGGAAGAACGATTGGTGAGTGTAACAGACCCGATCCGTTCTATGTGAATCGATCAGCGATTCGTCCTCCTGCTTTTCAGAGGAACGACTTTGAGCTGAAACCTGCATACTACACTCTTGTGGGTCAGCACCCTTTTCATGGTCTTTCCAATGAACATCCCATGGATCATATTGAGAGGTTCGAGGACTTGGTCACTAGCATCAATATCAATGGAGTGTCCTATGACTACCTCTTCTGCAAGCTCTTCCCATACTCACTTGGTGGAGATGCAACTTACTGGCTGAAGCAGTTACCTCCTGGATCACTGACTACATGGGAACAAACCAAGATTGCTTTCCTGAACAACTTCTATGATGATGCACGATCAGAGGATCTGAGGAACAAGATCTCCCAGTTTTCTCAAGGACATACTGAGGCGTTCAAGGCTGCTTGGACGAGATTCAAATCGTATCAGAGAGATTGTCCACATCACGGATACTTTGATGTTCATTTTATGGAGTTCTTCTTCAGAGGACTTGATTGGAGGTATCAGATGACCTTGGATGCTTCGAGCAATGGAAACTTCAACACCAGATATCCTGAAGATGCTTATGTGTTAATTAAGAACTTGGCGTCTAGCAATAGCACCAAGAATGATGATTTTGAGCGCAAGAGGCAAGCTGGTAGTATGGACGGTATACAAATCGCTGATGTTCATGCCAAGTTGGATTCTATGCACAGTTTCCTGATGGGCAAGACAACGAAAGATGCGCACTTTGCTGAAGATGTTGAGGTTTTCAATGAGGATGAAGCAGAGGATGTTAACTACATTGGTGGTTCTGGTTTTCAAGGTCAGAGAAATCAATTCAACAACAACAGAAACTTCAACAACAACTCTCAGCAAGGAGGTTCGAATCTGTTTGGCCAGAAACCATCTCAGAGCAGTGGGTACACCAAGAACTATGGTAACTCATTTAATCAACATGTCCCTGCTAAGCTTCCAAACAGCAAGATCGAGTTTAAGTTTGAACAGTTAGTTCAAGGACAGCAGCAGCTCACAGTGAACCTCAATGGAAAGATAGATGATGTGTACAATGATCTGAGTGGAAGGATCGATGCCCTCAATACTCATCAGAAGATGCTGGAAACGCAAGTAGCTCAGACTGCAGCAGCTGTCTAGGGAAAGACGGCTCAGGCATAGAATGAATACGTAAATGCCATCACCTTACGTCGTGCAGGAAATCTCGAAAACCCTCTAGAAGGTGATTCCGAACCTGATTTGCATGTATCGACCGACACCATTGCAAGTATCGATCGATACCGACCTGAAGAAACGACACATGAGCTCTGTGTCGATCGACAACAACCTAGTATCGGTCGACACCAATCGCAAGCCGAGCCAGAGACTGTGAAGAAACCGGAAGTGATTGAGGAACGTGTCTACAAGCCTAAGATACCGTATCCGAGACCACCTAGACATCTCAGGGACCCCATTTCTCCAAAGCAGTTTCTTGGCTTTGAGAAGATGGTACGAAAGATTCCCCACACACTGACTTTTGAAGAAGCTCTAGAGTACCCCCTCTATTGAGTCACTTCCTAGATTGCAGAGAAACTGAGGAAGAAATTAAGGCACTCTTCACCAAGTCCAGAAATACACCATCTCCGATGAAGAAGTTGATTAAGAGGGAAGACCCAGGGATATTCTCAGTTTCATGCTCTATCTCTGGAGTTGAATTCAAAGAGTCTCTCGTTGACTCAGGGGCTAGCTTCAATGTCATGTCAAGGGCAATTGCAAAAAGATTGGGAGCTGATATTCGACCGCCCAAGTCATCTATCACATTCGCGAATTGTTCCACCTCACTTCCATATGGTACAATCCCTGATTTGCTGGTTAACGTAGGAGATTGTCTGGTTCCTTCTGATTTTCAGGTTGTGGAGATGAGTGCATAATCTCGTACGCAGTTGATTCTTGGAAGACCGTTTATGGCTACTGTTGGTGCCATTATGGACACACCCAGCAAGCAAATCTCATTCTCATACATTGACAAGGAGGTGTACTACAAAGCCATCCCTACTAGAGGAACTCCCACACATATCTCCTGCATCACCATTGTTACAGGAGAGACGTTGGTAGTTGATCTTCTGGAAGAGCCTCCTGACGAGCCAACTGTCATAAACCTTCTAGATAATCCTTTTGTCATCACTAAGAAAGACGTCAAAACAGCTAAAGCAAATAAGAAGGTGAAGAGCAAAGGAGTGAAAGGTGCTCTTTCTATGACTTTAATCCCTCAGCAGTGTGATGGGGATTCAATTGAATACAAGGTGAAGTGCAAAGGAACCTCAAAACCATTCTCTAAGGCTAGAGTCATTCTTACTTCGGAGCAGAAAGAGAAAGGAAAAGAGGTTATAGAGAGCATGTTGAATAGTACTCTGAGTCTGCAAGTATCTAGCTGTGGAACTTGCATGGGAGTAAGCTCTCAACCTCGCTCCTACTGATCACCTGAGCCAAATTCAAGCTACTGACTTAAAACAAGCGCTTGGTGGGAGGCAACCCACTGGTGAGTCTGTACATACGTTTTTATTTTTATTTTTCATTTTGTATTTGTGTCAGGATAAACAAGGAGTAAAACATGAAATCGCCCGTGTATCGATCGATACCCTATTGGTATCGGTCGACACCCTACGCTAATGAGAAAGGATCGATCGATACCAGGCCATGTGTCGGTCGATACTCGATGTTCCAGCACGGTAACTTCTTGTTTTTCACAATTACATTTTGTTCTTTTGCTTTCTTTCACCAACTCTAGGCTAGAGAACACTGGGGACAGTGTTGTTCAAGTCTGGGGGAGGTAGCCGCTGACATTGTTTTTGTTTTTCTTAGAGTCAGTCATTTTTGAGTCAAAATCTGTTGGAGACTGTGATATTTTTCTTGAATCTATTGATCTGACCTTGCTTCTAAGTGACCATTGTTACATAATCAGTTTTAGGCTGACCAGTTAACTAGAAGACACTCATGTTTCCAGCAACGTTCTTTAAAGCGTGAGCCAAATTTTTTGCACTTCATTGATGTGATTGATGTTCATAGAGCTTGATTCCTCATTCGTATCTGAAAAAACCCACGTGTTTAAAATAATGGTATTTCTCTCCCTGTTACAAGTTAATAAATAAGATGCATTAAAAGATGAAACGATTTTCTTCTGAGTAGAGGGTAAGGAAAATTTCCAGCGATCCCATTATTCTACTTGGTGAGGAATGATCACACAAAGGATTGGAAGCGAGGCTAGGATTTTCCTATGATGCCATTATTCGCCTACGTCCTTTGATACATTGAGAGGGAAGAACCGGGGATTTGGTGACAAACACCATCAATACTCGCGTCTCATACCTTGATGTGTATATGCAGATCTAAAAAGAGAAAAGAGAACTTAATAATAAATAAGTCTGGGGGAGAGAAATAATACCAGAAAGTGTGAAAAAGGGTGGTTCCTTGTCATGATATTGTATGGGAAAGAATCTAGAAGGTTCTTGGTGTTAATCGCAGCGATGAAACTGGCGAGGAAGGCTTGATTGAATGATGCTGTGAAATAATGTGTGTAGTCTGGGAAGCTGTGAATGACTACGGAGAAGTACATGGTGGTTAGATTTGGAAATGGTTCGGTGATATGTGGAGCACTAAGAAAAATGGTCATTGCGATGTTTCATGAACAGGTGAGTCTCTATGTTTTCAAACCTCTTTCTCTGGTTTAGTCTTCTATATACTTGAGGGCAAGCAAAGGCTAAGTCTGGGGGAGTTGATATATCATGGTTTTTACCCCGTTTAAGCCATGATATAAGTCCGTTTTATAGAGTCTTTCTACTATTTTGTAGTGGTTTAGAGTCTTTTACAGGTTTTAGCACGTTTGGAGCATAATTGGAGATATTGGAGTTTTCTGGAGCATTTTGGAGCAAAGCAGACTTTCGTGTAGCTGAGTACCCGATTTGAAGTCTCAGTGTCGATCGATACTGCCTAGTATCGGTCGATACTCATCGAAGCAGACACGACCCGCGACTTTAATGAAGAGTTGAAGAATTGCAAAATGGCCCAGAAGACTTTATTATTTACAAGAAGCCCCAAAATTGCAAAATAGGATTTTACAGCCACTTTGATGGCTATGCATTATTTTACTTTGGTTTTGTGAGGGATCTTTGGAAGGGAGACAAGTCTGAAACTCTGTTCGTCCGAGATAAGATTTCGAACCCTCTTGTTACTCTTTCTATTTTATTTGATGATTTATTCAAACATGTTTATTGTTTCAATTTCCATGTCTGAGTAGATCTCTTGTTAGGTTTAGGGTTCTCATAAGGGATTTCTTTGAATGCCAAGTTGATTAGTTGATTAGGATTCACCATCTGAATTAGTTTTTCGCCATAGGTTGTTTGCAAAGCTAATTATGGATTGATCAGTAGAACTTAGATCTTATGATAATTGATTAGGCACGAGAGTACGATTAATTACCTGATAGAACCTAAGGTGAGCAAAATAACTATTCGCAAAGAGATTTGGTTTAGTTGTTTTGTGAACAAATCAAACTTGAACTAAAAGTCGGTTTAGACTTTAGGATTCGCAAAGAGATTTGGAATTTTAGGATTTAGACTTAGATAATTCTCGCAACGAGAGTTGGTTAATTATATCTTAGTGATTTGAGCTCAAGAACCGCGCTAAATCTGAATCTTGACTAGTTAGTATACCTGCATTCATTGATTTCCTGAGAAATACCCTGAACCTATCTTTCTCCAATTGAATTTACAACCGTTTTAATTTACGTTCTGTTTTCAATATCATTGATCGCTTAGCTTAATTCTCATCTTTATAATATATTGTGTGTCTATGTGAGTCCTTGTGTTCGACCCCTACTTTACTGCAACCACTGCTTAGTACTTTTAGGGTATTAATTTGAGCATATCACTGCTCACGATCTCTGGGCTCGTCCTCCCTTGCGTGAAGTAGATGGAATGTCAGCAGCAGTAGGTGAGGGCGCAGGAGCTCGTCGTCTAGTCGCGGGTTCTCGAATAAACAGGTGTGGTGGAGGCTCGAAACGAAGCTGAGAAGGATCCTCGAGAATGTCTGTCAGGTCGTCGTTAGTGAGCGACACCAGAAAACCTCCAGCAGATGTAGTGAAGAACCAACGCCTCTCGGGCTTCAACCACTTAAAGTTCTTCGTATGGCTCTCATCCATAAACCGACGCGTAGTGACTCTAGAGCAGCTCATAGTGCTGATCCCGAGGTGCTGGAAGATATGAGTGAGGAGACTACTAACTGTCTCTGTCTTAGTGCTCGTGCCTGTGAATTGTTTGGTCTTCAAGGATACCAAATGATGCGCAAAGACAGCACCAAGGTTGACCTCTGTAAGCTCAGGCCATGCGAAATACTCCTCAGGAATAATGTCTCTGATAGCCAGACACAGAAGTAGAAGCTCGGACACCCTCATCTTGTTTGGTTCCATCTTGCACAAGAGCGTGGTGCTCAAGATCCTAACCAAACAGCGCAGGACCGAGTGTCGTATATCCATCTGAGTGGACCCCTTAGAGTAATAAGCACCATTCCTGAAATGCTCCCAAAATGTCTGCATGTCAGGATGCTGCGCGGGAAGAGAATGATACAAGAATTTTTAGTCTCTACGAGGTATCAATAACTCCAATACGTGTAGTATGAAGGTTATCAATCCATAAAAGGATTTATCCTAATCACTAAGAATGCAGGGTTCATAAGTAAATTAAGCTAAACAAGTGTGTTGTGATTTAGTAACCAAATTCGAATTAAGCAAGGCAATAACTAAACAAGATGTAATTCAAATAACAAATGCGGAACTAGAGATGAGGTTATTGATATAAGGTGATAAAAAACTAATTAGTGGTGTTCATTAACTCAAGAAGCTAATTCATAGGCAATAGATCTCTAATTTTGATTAGTTCTCTTTCAAGCAACTAACCACTATGTTAATTATCAAGTCCATTAACAAATCATCATTTGTGGATTAACAACTAGCAAGCCTTAAGAATCATAACAAGATCAACCAAAGATATGCCCTAAACAACTAATGTCTTAGGTTAGGAGCACAAATCTCTTGTCTAGTTCATCAAGGCATTTCATCAAACACTTGGTGTGCATGAAATGCCTTATGATCTAGATCCACTATTTCAAGCTATATCTAGCATTGGGGACACTAGACAAGAAGGAATATAAGATTATCTAACCCTAAACACCACTAATCAAACCCTAGATCACCCTAATCTAGCATTTGTCCTAGCGGCCGTAAGGACACGCTCCATAAAAACGAGCACAACTTCCATGTCCCTTCTCTGAATGACATGCATCCAATTCATGTATTTAGAGGACTCATCGGGCTACAACTCTTATGAAGACTCCAAGAGCTGGATTGAATCGGATAAGCTTCGTTTGATGTGTTCTTTAAAACATTCCGGATGGCTCCTCTCTAGTCTTTAAGCACCAAATCTCCAAACGCCACCAAGTGTCTCCAAACACCTAGAAAACTCCTCAAAGACATGCAAAAGACTAACTAGGACCTAATGCAGCTCTTAATACTATAAATGGGACAAAACAAGTATGAAATGCCATGAAGATCCAAGTAAATAATCTAAAACCTACATGATATGCATGTTCAAACTATGCAAATTATGGACACATCAATTCCCCCAAACTTGACCCGGTCAACATAAGAGAGAAGTGTTGACTTTTTTTCAAAGTTTTCATACCTGGCCGGTGTTGGGAGGTACACGAAGCCGGTATTGAAACTTGAAAAACCTTAAAAATCGTTAGTTGAATCTTGGTCGGGACGGTTTTGCTCGGGATGGATTTTTGCTCGGTGTGAGGTTTTGATGCCGTATCTGGCTTATGCAGGCCGGTATGGAGGGTGGTGTGCTGACACCGGGTGTATTTTGTCTGGGACATAGGGCCGGTAAAATCTCTGCCCGGGGGAACTCTCAATACCGGATCCGTGTGCCGGACATGTGTTGGCCGGTATGGGTGTGCTGGTGCCTTGGTTATTTTGAGGGTTTCTTTGGTACCGGGCAGTCATGAACCGGCACTGTCGCTCGGTATTTGCCCTGTCTTAGTGAGAGTCCAGTACCGGACAGGTGCATAGAATCATCCCGGGCCGGTACATGCGTTTGTCCTAGCGGCCAGACGGACACGCTCCAGAAACACGAGCACAACTTCCAGGTCCCTTCTCCGAATGACATGAATCCAATTCCTGTGTTTATAGGACTCATCGGGCTACAACTCTTATGAAGACTCCAAGAGCTGGATCGAATCTGATCGCCTTCGTCTGATCGGTTCTTTGAAACGTTCCGGATGGCTCTTCTCTAGTTTTTAAGCACCAAATCTCCAAACGCCACCAAGTGTCTCCAAACACCTAGAAAACTCCTCAAAGACATGAAAAAGACTCACTACGACCTAATGCAGCTCCTAATACTCTAAATGGGGCAAAACAAGTATGAAATGCCATGAAGATCCAAGTAAATGATCTAAAACCTACATGATATGCATGTTCAAACTATGCAAATTATGGACACATCAATTCCCCCAAACTTGACACGGTCAACATAAGAGAGAAGTGTTGACTTTTTGTCAAAGTCTTCATACCTGGCCGGTGTTGCGAGGTACACGAGGCCGGTATTGAAACTTGAAAAACCTTAAAAATCGTCGGTTGAATCTTGATCGGGACGGTTTTGATCGGGATGGATTTTTGCTCGGTGTGAGGTTTTGACGCCGGGTATGTGTACCTGGCTTGTGCAGGCCGGTATGGAGGGTGGTGTGCTGACACCGGGTGTGTTTTTTCCGGGACATAGGGCCGGTAAAATCCCTGCCCGGTGGAACTCTCAATATCGGATCCGAGTGCCGGACATGTGTTGGCCGGTATGGGTGTGCTGGTGCCTTGGTTATTTTGAGGGGTTCTTTGGTACCGGGCAGTCATGAGCCGGCACTGTCGCTCGGTATTTTCCCTGTCTTAGTGAGAGTCCAGTACCGTACAGGTGCATAGAATCATCCCGGGCCGGTACATGCGTTTGTCCTAGCGGCCAGACAGACACGCTCCAGAAAAACGAGCACAACTTCCAGGTCCCTTCTCCGAATGACATGAATCTAATTCTTGTGTTTAGAGGACTCATCCGGCTACAACTCTTATGAAGACTCCAAGAGCTGGATAGAATCGGATAACCTTAGTTTGATCTGTTCTTTGAAACGTTCCGGATGGCTCCTCTCTAGTCTTTAAGCACCAAATCTCCAAACGCCACCAAGTGTCTCCAAACACCTAGAAAATTCCTCAAAGACATACAAAAGACTCACTAGGACCTAATGCAGCTCCTAATACTCTAAATGGGACAAAACAAGTATGAAATGCCATGAAGATCCAAGTAAATGATCTAAAACCTACATGATATGCATGTTCAAACTATAAAAATTATGGACACATCAATTCCCCCAAACTTGACCCGGTCAACATAAGAGAGAATTGTTGACTTTTTGTCAAAGTCTTCATACCTGGCCGGTGTTGGGAGGTACACGTGGCCGTTATTGAAACTTGAAAAACCTTAAAAATCGTCGGTTGAATCTTGATCGGGACGGTTTTGCTCGGATAGAATTTTGCTCGGTGTGAGGTTTTGACGCCGGATCAGTGTACCTGGCTTGTGCAGGCCGGTATGGAGGGTGGTGTGCTGACACCGGGTGTGTTTTGTCCGGGACATAGGGCCGGTAAAATCCCTGCCCGGGAAAACTCTCAATACCGGATCTGTGTGCCGGACATGTGTTGGCCGGTATGGGTGTGCTGGTGCCTTGGTTATTTTGAGGGGTTCGTTGGTACCGGGCAGTCATGAGCCGTAACTGTCGCTCGGTATTTGCCCTGTCTTAGTGAGAGTCCAGTACCGGACAGGTGCATAGAATCATCCCGGGCCGGTACATGCGTTTGTCCTAGCGGGCAGACGGACATGCTCCAGAAAAACGAGCACAACGTTCAGGTCCCTTCCCTAAATGACATCAATCCAACTTCTGTGTTTAGAGGACTCATAGGGCTACCACCCTTATGAAGACTCCAATAGCTGGATCGAACCGGATCGCCTTCGTCGGATCGGTTCTTTGAAACGTTCTGGATGGCTCCTCTCTAGTCTTTAAGCACTAAATCTCCAAACGCCACCAAGTGTCTCCAAACACCTAAATAACTCCTCAAAGACATGAAAAAGACTCATTATGACCTAATGCAGCTCCTAATACTCTAAATGGGACAAAACAAGTATGAAATGCCATGAAAATCCAAGTAAATGATCTAAAACCTACATGATATGCAAATTATGGAGACATCAGAGAAACCCTCCTTTAATCCCGCGGAAAACCGTAGATGTCACAGAGATCAGGG
Organism: Eutrema japonicum; assembly: GCA_030161315.1. Lineage (NCBI taxonomy): Eukaryota > Viridiplantae > Streptophyta > Magnoliopsida > Brassicales > Brassicaceae > Eutrema > Eutrema japonicum. Next base: position 40,776,691 of record BSQW01000013.1, read on the forward strand.
AGTGGTAACCTGTACCTCACTCCACAAGCCATGAAAGTCAGAGTACCCTCCTGTGCATCCCGGAGAACCTCGTCCTGGTAGTAAACGCGAACTGTCGCCATGAATTGACGAACCAAGTCCGGGTAGAGATCATACTGCTGAGTGAAAATCCAAGTAAATGATCTAAAACCTACATGATATGCATGTTCAAACTATGCAAGATGGGTCTGTAGGTGCATTCATCACCCTGCGCAATCTCCATCTCCATCCCGTTCCAATCTCGACGACAAGGGATCCTGGCTTTCTCGTTCAGCTTAGGCCAAGGACCTCTGCGTGGGGCTACATGAACATCAGGAGAAGATGGATTAGAGCTCGATGCGTCTGAAGTCCTTGCTCTCTTTGGCCTAGATTCCATCTGCAAACAAGCCAGAAAGACACAACATAAATCTAACACCTCTCAACAATCACAGCAAATTCTTATCATCAGCCACGAATGGTGTCGATCGATACTGGAGGGTATCGATCGACATCCTAACCATTTCCAGTTCATCGAGTTCCACAATCCAAATTATCCAAGAGTCGAAATTAAAGGCAATTGAATGTAAGGAAAGGTGCGAAACTACTCTAGAGCATCTCAGCAAATGACCATTGTCAAGAAAAACAAGTGCTAAGCAGTAGAATCTCACAAACCTCAAACCTAAAAAATCGGACTGAAAAGGTGGAATTTCGAATACATACCTTTGCTGATTGAAGAAACAAATGCTAGAAAGAGATAGATGATGAAAATCCAATGAATCTAGGCACTTGAATCACCAAAATTGGTGAAGAAACTAGAGAGATGCGATTTGAGAGGAAGAAGGATGCGGTATCGATCGATGGAGAAGAAAGAAGAGAGAGAAAAACCCGAGGGTTTTAAAAGAAAACTTACCTGCCCGCACGGTGTCGATCGACACCGCGTAGTATCGGTCGACACTTGGTGGCCAATTCCTGCTCTGGTATCGATCGACTGGTGTCGATCGATACTCCTCCTCTTAATCTGCTTCACGTTAAGACACAAGACACAAAACACAAAACTAAAAATAAAAACAAAAATAAAAGACTTATGTACAGACTCACCAATGGGTTGCCTCCCACAAGCGCTTGTGTTATGTCACGAGCTTGACTTCACGGACGATCAGTCATGAGAAGCAAAAGCGAATATAGAGATAGGGTTATCGATATAATAAGTCCCAAGTTCAATTCATGATGTTCATTTACTCAAACAAGCTAATCCCCAGGCATAAGATCCTAAACTTGACTAATTCTCTTTCAAGCAATTAATCACTATGCTAATCACCTAACCCATTAGCAAATTATCATTTGTGGATCATTGATTAGCAAGCATTAAGTTTAAATCAACAAGATCAACCAAAAACACACCCTAGACAACTATTATCATAGGGTAGGAATGTAAATCTCTTGTTTAATTCATCAAGGCATTTTATCAAATACTTGGTGTGCATGAAATGCCTTATGATCTAAACCTACTCTTTCAAGCTAGATTTAGACTTAAGAACATTAAACAAGAAGGGATATAAGAAGATCTAGTCCTAAACATCATGAATCAAGCCTAGGAACATCTTAATCTACCCCATCTCAAGATCCTAAAAGACTACTCAAGACCCATGAAAAGCCCCTCAAAATCGATATGGATAGGAGAGGTTTTCATGGATAAATAGGTAAGATAGAAAGAAAGAAGATTAGATGAAAGGAATCAATGAAAACAAAGACTTAATTGCATAAAAAGTAGAAGATCCTCTCTTACAAATCCAAGACCACTCTCAAAAGGGGCAAAGATTTCTTAGACAAAAGAAAGCCTACATTAAAAATTAGGTTTATATGAGTATTTATAGGAAAAGTGGGCAACAGGATCGACATCAATGTCACAAATCGATGTGTATGGTCGATGCTAAGGCCCTGGAGTTGCATCTGGCTTCTACATCGATTTGTGGGAGGTTCTGGGTCGATGTGAATTCCCTTGAAGCTGAGCATCGATGTGTTGCATCGATGTGAATGGGTGCATGGTCGATGTGAATGCTGAAAAGCTCCCAAACGTCTTCAACCGCTTCTCGTGCTCACGATCCGTATGGTCTTCAGTAAATCCGCGATAACTCCTTAACCAAATGTCCAAATGGCCTGATTCCAACACCTGTAGACAGATGACTCACTCCTCTACAACTCCTATGAAGAGCTTCAAGGTTGATTCATAACGGAGGGCCTTCGTCCAGCTACTTCTTTCCGACGTCTCGGATGGGCTTTGCATTCCTCTTATGCTCCATATCCCCAAACATCACCAATTGTCTCCAAGACACCTAAAAACACTCCAAATGTATGCAAAACTTACTAAGACCAAATGCAAACACCTATTACTCTAAATGAGACTTAAATGCAAGACTAGACAAAGATTATGCATGCGAATTACACAAAACTCTAAATGAAATGCATGCTAAACATGCAATATATGAGTATATCAGCATGCTACAAGTAATCCTTTGGCCGACACCTCGTACTTCCCTTGGTCTAATCCACAAAAATCAAGCTTATCCACAATTTATGCTTATCCACAACTCGTTCTTATCCGTAGCCGCGATTGTTGACTTTTCCCAGTCATATCCAAAAGCGGTTACCTAATACACGGTTGTGGCCGCACCTGGTCCACATAAATTACACGAGTCCTTTCGAGCCCATTGCTTACCGCATGTCCGCCGGCATCCACCGGAAAGGTTCTTTCGGTAAAACTAGAGTTCTGAGCCCTTAGCCTAATTTTTCGCGGATAATTCCCTTAAGGCGCCTCGACCAGACTTTCACCTTTTTGACCCTTAGACTACCGGGTTGGGCCCCACGGTTCAATTACACGATCCGTCGGTAACAACCCTCTCGGCCTTCCCCCGGTACTTTTAGGCCAAATTGGTTTCCGTCTCGGCTAAATCCCTTGGCCGATTTCTGGCCGAGTCCTGGGGCATTACATTCTACCCCCCTTAAAAAGAATTCGTCCTGAATTCTCTTGGCTACCTTGCCTAGGCTCTCCAAGGTCTCATTCTAGATCCAGTCTTCAACCTTCCAGCCTACTTAGACATCGGTCCATGGTTCGAAATACTCTATGGCATTATCCTTTGTTTTAAGTTCTTCATACTTCCTTGTTCAAGTACTTCCTATTCTCTGGGGTTTCACGAACTACCTACTTAAGCTACCTCGGGTGCTAGTACGTGGGCGCTCTTGAGACATTCCTTAGATCAATCCAACCTTAGCTTTCAACACAAACATAAACAAGTTATTGTCTTTATCAAATAACTAACTAACAAGGAATCTAAACCATGCTCTGATACCAAACTTGTAACGTCCCCGAACAGCTCCCCGTGGCCGCCGGGCCGAGGGCTCCCCTCGAGAGAGATCTCCCGCGCACCGTGCGCACGCACACGCAGAGAGACGGGCCAGGTTCGCTACGTAGCGGCTCCCGCGCGCCGGTGGGCCTGGGGTTCACGAACCGCCCGTCGTCCAATCAGCCCAATCCTCCCAACCCGAGAAGGTCGCAGACTCCCGGGACTTCGGCCTAAGGCTATACAACCCGTACCTCGGCCTAGGGAGCCGTTGGTTCCATCCCGAGCCTGGCTATTACCTAACAGCCTGAAAAACAAGAAAGAAGCGTCATAATTAATCTACAATTACTTAGTGAGCCCGGGATCGCTACCATGCGACCTCGCATGACCTAATAATTATGCAAGCAAGCCTAGCAATCTTAACATGCTTAAACTACGCAACCTAGCTTAATATTAACGATTATACAAAACTAGCATACTAACATGCAGCGTAACTAACAACCTATCAACATATTCACAAATAATCCTAGTCACTCCTAGTGACTAGACTCAATCGTAGCATGCTACTACCGCCAATTCCTCATGGCAAATGGCGATTCCTGATTTCCCAAGGCAATGTCTCTCCTGCCATTAGACAGATAGTCTAAAATGGCTACATTCCTGTTAGTCCTCCCCGGGCCCTTTACTACACCGTCGTGCAGGTTCGACTGGATACTAGCCAGTTCGAACAATGGGACAATCAAGACATCGCCCTCACGATGGTAGACTCAAACATAGCATGTTTCTACCGCCAATTCCTCATGGCACATGGCGATTCCAAATTTCCCAAGGCAATGTCTCTCCTGCCACTAGACACAAAGTCTAAAATGGCTACATTCCTGTTAGTCATCCCTGGACCCTTTACTACACCGTCGTGCAAGTTCGACAGGGTACTAGCTAGTTCGAACAATTGGACAATCAAAACATCGCCATCATCCTCACGTTAGTTAATTATGCAATAACCTCTCATTATCTGCATACCCTTAACTAACCAATACAATAATATAACGAGTAAAATAAACGTCTCACTATGACAATACTACTCGAAATATTCACCAAGCAATACTAAGCAAGCATAAATTTAACTACGCATAAATTTATGAACCTCAAACAGAATTTAAATAACCCTTAATTTAAATCATAATAATGTGCTGCCTCACATGACCGGAACTTACTCACCTTGATTCGGTTGAAAGCTTGGATCTGATCTTGCCTCAGCCCTTCCCACGTACTGCCCACACCCGGCTTAAGAGTTCGGAAACTAACCACCACGGTTCTAAAGAAAGGTTTTCTAGTGATTTTCGAAAAGAGAAATGGTGTGGAGTTTACAAATGACTAAGGTCCTATATATAGCCTTTTAGGTAAGCACGAGGTGGCCCCGGAGTAACACCAGCATGGCAGATGTCCTGTGACTAAGCTTATATGTACTGCGACACATGCCCTCAACAATGACTAAGCTTATTCACCTTGCGACACATGCTTCCTTTCATGCACGGTGACACCTCCTACTTGCATGCATAGCAACACCTCGTGCTTGCATGCTACAGGTAATCCTTTGGCCGACACCTCGTACTTCCCTTGGTCTTATCCACAAAAATCAAGCTTATCCACAACTTATGCTTATCCAACACTCGTTCTTATCCGTAGCCGCAATTGTTAACTTTTCCCGGTCCTATCCAAAAGCGGCTGGTCTACATAAATTACCCGAGTCTTTTCGAACCCATTGCTTACCGCATGTCCGCCGGCATCCACCGGAAAGGTTCTTTTGGTAAAACTAGAGTTCTGAGCCCTTAGCCTAATTTTTTGCGGACAATTTCCTTAAGGCGCCTCGACCAGACTTTCATCTTTTTGACCCTTAGACGACCGGGTTGGGCCCCATGGTTCAATTACATGATCCGTCTGTAACAACCCTCTCGGCCTTCCCCCGGTACTTCTCGGCCAAATTGGTTTCCGTCTCGGCCAAATCCCTTGGCCGATTTCTAGCCGAGTCCCGGGAAATTACAATCTACCCCAAACTTGTAACGCCCCCGAACCGCTCTATGGCCAGGACACGCGCCTCAGCCACAAAGACGGGTCGGGATTGCTACTTGATGAAGCACACAGATGGTCGGCCGAGGTTTTTGAAACGAATTCAATCACCCTGGCCATCCATACCGTGAGGCCATCCCACTCGAACATGGGTCCAGGCTTGCCAACCCTTGCCATGGCCGAGTGTTGGGGCGGTCCAGACTAGACCATAATCATTTAATAACAAGGCTCGAATATAAAACAACTTTATACCATATATAATTATTATCGAGTCAATACATTACCAAAACAAATATAAGTCTTGGGAGTCTAACTCCAAAAAGCTACACTTACTTATCTTTGCAACCATATTTTACAAAAAGGCAAGCAAAAACCTACATTGGTTCCTAACGTCAAAGCTTCCCGCTAATTCCCTTTGTATGGGTTACATGTAACAAAAGACAGAATCATGAGTAATCTAGCATTACTCAGTTAGCCAGGGATCTCTACAATTATATCCCAAACCCAACCCCCAATCAGAAGCAAGGATAACTAATATCCATAAACAAAATAACATCAAGTTAAACGCAGCGGAAAAATAAACAATCAACACATTCATAACAATCCTAGTCACTCTAAGTAACTAGACTCAATCGTAGCATGCTACTACCGCCAATTCTTCATGGCAAATGGCGATTTCTCATTTCCCAAGGCAATGTCTCTCCTGCCATTAGACACAAAGTCTAAAATGGCTACATTCCTATTAGTCCTCCCCGGACCTTTTACTACACCGTCGTGCATGTTCGACTGGGTACTAGCCAGTTCGAACAATTGGGACAATCAAAAGATCGCCCTCATCCTCACGTTAGTTAATTATGCAATAACCTCTCATTATCTGCATACCCTTAACTAACCAATACAATAATATAATGAGTAAAATAAACGTCTCACTATGACAATACTACTCGAAATATTCACCAAGCAATACTAAGCAAGCATAAATTTAACTACGAATAAATTTATAAACCTCAAACATAATTTAAATAACCCTTAATTTAAATCCTAATCATGTGTTGCCTCACATGACCGAAACTTACAGATTTTGGGATGAACGGTTTAAAGGTTCCCGAAAGCTTCCTCCGAGAATCCTAAGGCTCCAACGGTTTTCAACACTTTCTCTCTCTAAGGTTTTAGTGTTTTTCGAAAAGGGAAAGAATGAATCTAAGGTAGGATCCTAAGGCTTATATAGGGGTTTGGTTAAGAAAGAGGTGGAACGGCTAGTTCTAAGGCGGCGACATGTGTTCTGCCTAGGACACGAATCCCTCCCTAGCATCCTACACATTGACTCAAGTGTACCAAAACCTGACACCTCAGGCTTGCCATGCACTTGATCTTATCCATTTCCGTTCTTATCCACATTTCATGCTTATCCAAAACTCATGCTTATCCAAAACTCATTCTTATCCAAAACTTCATCCTTATCCGTAACCGCAATTGTTGACCATTCTCGGCCACAAACAAGAGCGGTTACCTAAGCTAGGGATGTGGCCACTTCTCAGCCACAAATAAAAGGTTGCTGCCTAATAGGTGATGTGGTCAATCCTTAGCCACATATTTCAAGTTTATCCGCGATTTATCTCGATCCGCGAATGTCTTGTTCCCACGGTGCATTGTTTCTGATCCTTGGCCGCACTATCCTCCTCGACCCGCGGTTTTAGCCATCCTCGGCCAAAAGTTGCCCGTATGACCGTCGAGCAATTCCACTCGGCCCAAACATTTTCCTCTCGGCCAAAAATGCTTAACTCTTCCTGATTAAATTTTAGGTCGAGAGTAGGGTCATTACATTCTCCCATCCTTATTAGAATTCGTCCCGAATTCTAGTTGATTTAGACGGACTAGCCTGATCAGCATCCTCTTCTTCCTCTGTGAAGAACCCAGGATAGTTCTTACGAAACGCAGCTTCGTCTTCCCACGTAACCACCTGGCGATTTTGTTTTCCCCAATATACTTGAATTTGAGGAATTACTTTATTCTTTGATGTTCGATCTCGCCTTTCGCCTATACTTAACGGTTCTTCTGGGTAAGTAAGGTTTGATCGCAATTCCTCAACCTCTTGCGTTTCCACTTCCTCAGGATCTCGTATATGCTTCCGCAGCATAGACACATGGAACACAGGGTGAAGATGCATGGTCTTGGGTAATGCTACTCGATAGGCCACCTCTCCAACCCTTGCAATTATTGCGAATGGTCCAATGTATCTGGTAGCAAGCTTCCAAGTTTTCCCAAAACGATCTCTTCCTTTTACTGTTGTGGCTTTGAGATATACCATATCTCCCACCGAAAATACAATTTCTCACCTTTTCTGATCTGCATACTTCTTCTGGCGATCTTGTGCCTTCTTCATGTTTTCCTTTACCACTTTGATCTTTTCTATTGTCTCATTGATAGCTTCTTGTCCCAATCTCTGTTCTCCCCATACTTCCGTCCAGCACAATGGTGTTTGGCACGGTCTTCCATAAAGAGCTTCAAATGGAGCCATGCCAATACTAGCATGATAACTATTGTTGTAAGAGAATTTTATCAATGGCATGTAATCCACCCATGCGGTTGACCAGTCTAGGACACCCATCCGAATCATATCCTCCAAAGTCCGGATGGTTCTCTCTGTCTGGCCATCTGTCTCTGGGTGATAAGCCGTACTCATAAAAACTTTGGTTCCCAAGGCTTGCTGCAGCTCCTTCCACAATGCTGCTGTGAACCTAGGGTCTCGATCTGATATGATATTTGCCGATACACCATGAAGTGGCAAAATCTTACGCACATACAACTCAGCCAACTTTGACGTCTTGTCCTCGTCATGAATAGGCAATAAATGGGCCACTTTGGTTAAGCGATCTACGATTACCCATATTGAATTCATCCTTCCCTTTGCCATTGGCATCCCAACAATGAAATCCATGGCTATGGATTCCCATTTCCAAAGTGGAATAGGCAAATTCCGTAATAGACCAGCTGGTACCTGATGTTCGGTCTTAACTTGTTGGCACGTTTGACATTGCGCCACCAATTATGCTATCGCTCGCTTCATTCCTGTCCAATGGTAATATCGCTTGATTTCCTTGTACATCTTGGAACTCCCAGGATGAATACTAAGTAAAGTGTGATGTGCTAACCTTAAAATTTCCTTCCGTAGACCTTCTCTGTCAGGAACCGTAATTCTCTCATTAAGTAGCAAGGTTCCCTCCTCGGCTAAGTGATATCCACTAGCATTTCTGCCTCCTTGGATTCGTACCCCCTCTATAATTTTCTGTAAATTTACAAGGTTTTTGGAGTTACCTTAGAAGCTTTGGGATGAGGAAGAAGTCCCCATAGAAAGTGACGGGTTGCTTGAGCAAGGTGAAGGAGATCTCATGGCTTTTATTTTTGCTACCTTCTCATCATGTGCCAATGAGTGGCTTGCCTCTCCGAGCATCACCATTTCTCCTCCATGGAGAGTGTGGCTCATGTCGAGACCACCTTCTTCTTCCTCTCGGGTTCGAGATGTGCTAGTTTTACCGTCCCTCTTGAGCTCCTTGATTGTCTTTCCCATGACTTTAACCGTCTTCTCCAACTTCTTAATTACCCTTGCCATCTTCCTCATGCTTTGGTCTTGCCACTTGCACCAACGTTGGAGGAGTCTCGATTGGTGGTGAGCATGGCGTAAGGCGGGGTTAGACATAACACCATCGAATGGATCAGAGTGATACCGCTCTCCACCATAGATGGCCGTGGAGGGTGAGTCTTCGGCCTCTTCATCATCGGAGTCAAGGACTTGCTCGGGGTGTGCACGAGTAGCGGTTTTGCTCTTCTTTTTTACCCTCATGCGGTAAGCATCAATTGGTGGGTCGTTGGTTCGGTTGTAGAAATAGTCCTTGGTTGGGTAAAAGAAGATGTTTCTCGGCTCATCAAGCTTTGTGATGACGATGTTAGGCAATAGGACTTGCGTGTGAACGTCTTGTTGAGCTTAAGGTTATAGGCAAAATTGTCGTCTACCTTTCCCTTGAAGAATTTTGTCCGTGCAAGGTAGCTCTCATCTATCAACTTCCATTCCTCATCAACCACCGTAAGCTTGATGCCTTTCGCCTTGAGAATGGGAGTGATGATCCAACCGATGGCTAATGCGGATTTCTTCGAATTAGTCTCCCAAGCCCAATTCATGTGAAAGAGCATTTACCTCACCAAGGTAGTGACAAAGGAAGGGGTCTTCTCATTGCCCATAAATTCATTTCCATTGCTTAGCGTCTTGAGCAGGGGTTTCACACCGAGGCCTAGCAATTCCATTTCCTCTTTGATAACCTTGTTAAACTCCACCTTAGTGTAGAATGTGCGGGTTAGTGCCATTTGCACGTATTTGAGGGTCGGGTTCCGGATGCTAGAGCCTTTGGAAATGCCGGGATTGTAGACATCGGAAGCAATTGTTTCCCAAAAGTATTGGAGCTCATGCTTCGGATAGTGGAAGTATGGTTCACCATAGGTACCTTCTTCTTTGAAACCAAAAATTTCACAAAGCTCATGAAAAGTGACCGGTAGGTCTTCTTATTCACATCAAATCTGATTTCTCCAAAGCCGGTACTTACATTTGGACTCTTGTTCCCTATCCCATAGAATCGTGCTTCAAGGGTTGCAAGGAATTGACAAGTGAGGTCTTTGTGAGCTACTTCCTTCATCGTCATGAATTTCCCGAGACCCATGTTCTCGAACACAAGAGCAACATCTTCATATATGCCCATCTTCTCCAAAACCACGAGTCCACGAATAGCCCTTGCTCGAACTTCATAGTCGAGAACTTCTCATAATATTCTTCAACCGTTGGCTCTCTCTCCGTCTCCTCTACCAAGGTGTCTTCTTCTTCCTCTTGCACAACGCTCTTCCTTTTAGCCTTAGCTTTGGATTTTGTTGCTAAAGCGAGCTTCTTTGCATTCCCCCTTGAGGTACTTTCCGCGGCCTCCTCGTTGCCTCGGGTGCTCTTAGTCACGGCCACTTGCTTGTTTTTGGGTTGAGCTTTAACCGCCTTTTTCTTCTTCTCATTGGCCTTGGCACATGCCTCTAGTGCTACCTCTCTCTTCCTTGATGGTAGGTTTGAAGTTGGAATTGGCTTGTTTGTTGTCTTCATGGTACCTATATTGTCTCAAAGAGTATATATGTTTCAAGAAATGAAGACACAACCTTTTTGTTGTTTTAAGCAAAGGCATATATGAGACAAAAAAGGAGGATGTTCAATTAGCAAAAAGATCCTCCATTTCCCATAAGCAACAACAAAGTTTCCATCTTTATGCTTCAAGAATCCATTCAAATTTCAAATTTTGAAACTTTTAAGCACAAACACCAAAAGTGAGGTTCTAGGCTAAAAAATTCAAAATTTTCTCAAAGCAAGACAAATAAGCCCATGAACTACCTATCCTAACCATGTTCGAGCCTAAACCCAAGGTATCTATGCAAGTGAAATCATTTCCCAAACAAATCCATGAAATTTCCATTTATGAGCAAGTTCTTGATATTTTTCATGAAAACTATGAATGAAATACCTTGAGGATGCAGACCTTAAATGAAAAAGGGTTAGTAGATCCAGAAAGAGAATGAAAAATCCGGAATTTAGCAATTTGAATCACAATTTTTGGTTGAGAATTGAGAGAGATATGAGCTTGAGAAGTTTTTGGTAGAGGAGATAACCATTGTTGTGAATTTAGTGGAGAAGAAAGCTTACCTTGGTGGGTGGGTCGACTTACCTGGGTCAAGGGAGCGGGCGGACCACTGGATAACAGATCCAGTCAACAGAATTCAAATTTGGTCAAAAAAAATTGAATTATGGTCGATGCTTCTGGTCGATATGGAGGGTCGATACTGAGGGGATTTTTTTCAACGTCGATCGGCTCCTTTCCCCATAGCCGGATGCAACTGGTCGATGCTAACAATCTTTTCCCCCTGATGTAGCATCGATCAGTCCCCTTTTCCACTGCCGGATGCAACTGGTCGATGTTGAGGAAAATATTTCTGGGGAATATTTTCTTCCCGGGGAACATTTCCTTCCCGGGGAACATTTTCTTCCCAGGGAACTTTTTCTTCCCGGGGAACCTATTCTTTTCCCTCGGACATCGTTTTCCCTCGAACATCATTTTCCCTCGAACATCGTTTTCCTTCGAACATCGTTTTCCCTCGAACATCGTTTTCCCTCGAACATCGTTTTCCCTCGAACATCGATTTAAATGAAATTTTAAATTAAAAATTTCATTTAAAATTTAAAATTTAATTAACTTTTTAAGTAATTATTTTAAATCACTATTTAAAGAAGTTTGGGTCGGACCGGGTCAACCCGGAACAAACCGGGTTTTGACTCGGTCAAGTATTTGATACGTCTTCAGTGAATCGGTCATAAATCCTGTACCTGACATCCGAATGACCTGAATCAAACTCGTGTAGACATCTAAGTCGTCCCTCTACAACTCTTATGAAGACCGTTTGAGTTGATTCATAACGCAAGGCCTTTGTTTTGCCGGTTCTTTGGACGGTGTCATTTACTCGTTGAGTGTAGGTCATGTAGACCCACGAACTCTTCCACAATTCAAACACATCACGACAAACGCAAGTCACAAGCTAAACCATCCAGCACAGCATGTCCGAAGACAACTCAAAGACATAGAATGACCCCTAGACGTATGTGCCAACACTCGCCACCGGCCGCACTGGGAACCACGATGTGTTCGACACCCCTGGGACATAAGCATCTCCGTCTTGGCATCAATATACCAATCCCTGTATCATCCGCCACCAGCCTCACTGGGAACCACGGTATGACACCCTTAGCAATACCCGCTACCAGCCGCACTGGGAACCACGGTCTGTCACTCATCCTGGATCCATGGTCAGCCATACGCCTCCCAGGTCCATCAAACATCACTGGGTCATCCGAGAAGGCACCCGCGGCTTAACAGCCTAACAAACCCTTTTCCCCTTGGCATATGCCCACACATATAATATCCCCAAACGATATCTTTCACACACGCATTCAACCGTATTCTGTTTAACCACCTACACGTATAAGTGTTTACGAACATCACCAAAACCACAAATCATATCTACTGATATATTTATATATATATATATATATATATATATATATATATGTATGTATATATATATACATAATATTATCAAACGTCAAACAACTACGCGTAGACTTATTACTACACGTATGATGCACAGTTTAACAAGTGACTACTCGTCACGACACGACACGAATGAAGAATAGAGAGAGTTCACGACCGGTCCTCACCTTTGCCACTTGAAGAAGAAGAAAACATAATTTCTTTTTGGACAGATATGCTGTCTAGAGTTAACAACACATTTTTCAATGCAACTAATGCTCAAAACGGTTCTCCTTCAACCGAGAGCCAGTTATATGAGTCCTGAACATCCCTGCAAATTTTTGGGTCAAATGGACCAAAAATTAACTCGATCGGTTCACTGTAGAACCCGAAGTTCTATTTCTCTCTTCTCTAGTCGCAGATTCGCACTACACATATCAGGCTAATTTTCAGATCCATCAAATCAGTTTTGCCCATCCGTTTCTATTCCTTACTGAAACTTAGAACGCTACGAACTTTGTCTTCCTGGAAAGATGAGACTCGGGGCTTTCCATGGATAGGTAGATCGTCGCCTGAGTCCACACAGATCGCCGGGAAATCGTCTCTCAAGGTGGCGGCAGCAGCAACTCAGTTTCATGGTGGCGACTAGGGTTCACGGGTAAGGAACAAAACGACCATGGCTTCGCCCCGCCTCTCAACCTTGCCTCTTCTCTCAGCTTTCTCTCTTTTTTATAGAGAAAAGAGGTGGGGATCCCTAGGTTTTAAAAATGGGCTTACATGCTTACGGGCTTAATGATAACAAATTTAAAACGGCCCGTACATCGGGTCCAGGATGTTACAATTCTCCCTCACTTGAAATCAATTCGTCCTCGAATTCGCGATTAGTTCTCCCCCAATTGGTTTACGACCAACACAGATGATCCTTCTCCTAGGTACTATGTTCCTTTGTCAGATACGAATGAGGAATCAAGCTCTATGGATACTAACCACATTAATGAAGTGCAAAAATTTGGCTCAGGCTTTAAGGAACTTTGCTGGAAACATGAGTGTCTTCTAGTTAACTGGTCAGCATTTGTATTTTTCTTTAGTCGATCTAGAACTGATTCTGTAACAATGGTCACTTAGAAGCAAGGTCAGATCAATAGGTTCAAGAAAAAGATCACAGTCTCCAACAAAGTTTTGACTCAATAAAACAACGAATGACTCAAAAGCGGACTGACTCTAAGAAAAACAAAAACAAAGTCAGCGACTACCTCCCCCAGACTTGAACAACACTGTCCCCAGTGTTATCTAGCCTAGAGTTGGTGAAAGAAAACAAATGGATCAAATGGAAATATGAGAAACAAGAAGTTACAGTGCTGGAACATCGAGTATCGACCGACACACAACTTGGTATCGGGCGATACTAGGCTTAAATCGATGCGATGTTCTCTTCATTCGCGTAGGGTATCGTGTCCTAGGTAACCCATTACCAAACCTCTCCGCCAATGCATACCGTCCCAGATTTTTGCACGTTGACCCAAACTGAAATCTCTGGTTGGTGGGTTTGAGTTCGATGCGTCGGAAGTTCGGGCTCTCTTTGATATGGATGTGATCTGCAAGCAAAGACATAAAAACACAGCATAAATCCAATATCTCTCTCAAACACAGCAATCTCGGTCAAGTGAAACGGTCAGTGTAATCCCGAGAGAACACAATCCCGAGAGTTCCAAAAGTGTAATCCAAGGGCAATTAGGTGTAATGCAAGATTCGACTAGGCCTATAACACACTAATCAGGTGGTAATCGTCCAGCAAAACAAGTTCTAGAAGCCTAAAAGTCGAAAATCGAACCTTAGGTCACGGATTGAAAAGATGAGAATTCGTGATTCATACCTTGTAGATCGTAAAAATGAACGAGAGAATGAGATAGAGGATGAAAATCCAAGCAGAATATGCACAAAAATCACTCAAATCCGTTGAAAAAAGAAGATTTGCGATTTTGAGAGAGGGTTGCGGTTTCGGTATCGAGCGATGGAGGATGTGGGAAAAAGGGAAAAACCGTAGGGTTTATAGGAAACTTACCTGCGCGTGGAGTATAGAGCGATACCAGTGGGTGTCGATCGATATTTAGTGTATGGAATGACTTCCTTGCCACACAAAGATTGGTCCAGATTGTGTATGTTAAATTACGGGTATCGACCGATACCAGGTGGTATCAATCGATACGGGACCTTCGAATCTGATTCACGTGACACAACGAAACACAAAACAAAACTAGAAAAATAAAAGACTCGTATGTACAGACTTACCAGTGGGTTGCCTCCCACTCAGCACTTGTTTAACGTCACGAGCTTAACTTTACGGACGATCAGTCCGGATAAGAGTGAGAGCTTGCAGCGAAACAGGCTCCACAACTTGACATCTCCAGGTTCAGAGTTCTGCGCAACATGTTCTCCACAACCTCTTGTCCTTTCTCCTTCAGCTCCGGAGTAAGAAGAACTCTAGCCTTATAAAATGGTCTTGAGGTCCCTTTGCATTTCATGTTATACTCGATCGAATCTCCATTGCACTTCTGAGGTATCAAGGTGACATGCGTAGTACTCTCGACTCTTCTGCTCTTCACCTCCTTCTTTGCCTTAGTCTTTTGGATGACTTTATTTGCGATGATAGTAGGGCGATCCAGAACTTCTATGGCAGTTGGCACAGCATCAGGCTGGTTCAAAAGATCAACCATCAACGTTTCTCCTACACCAACATTGATACACGAAATATGTTTAGGAGCTCGTCTAGAAGGGATGGCTTCGTAGGAGACCTGTTCTTCAATGTACGAGAATGAAATCCTCCTACTGGGCGTGTCCATAACTGCGCCAGCAGTAGCCATGAACGGTCTTCCAAGAATCAAAGGTGTGCTAGACCTTGCATGCATCTCCACAACCTGAAAATCAATAGGAACCAGACAGTCTCCTACCTTAACCATCAAGTCAGGGATTGTACCGTACGGGACAGATGTGGAAGAATTTGCAAATGTGAGAGGCATCTGAGTAGATCTTATGTCATCGATTTTGAGCTTTTCTGCAAGTGCCTTTGAAATGAAATTCACGCTAGACCCTGAATCAACCAGAGATTCTTCGAATTCAACTCCAGAGATGGAGCATGGAACTGAAAATTTCCCTGGGTCTTCCCTCTTAGTCAACCGCTTCAGTGGAGGCGGTGTACTTCTGACTTTGGCGAAAAGTGCCTTAATCTCGTCTTCAGTTTCTTTGCAATCCTGAAAGTGACTTAGCAGAGGGCGGTATTCTAGGGCTTCTTCAAAAGTGTGTGTGTGTGGAATTCTTCGTACCATCTTCTCAAAGCCACGCAGATGCTTTGGGGAAATGGGGTCTCTGAGGTGTCTGGGTAATCGAGGGTATGGTACCCTAGGCTTGTAGACACGTTCCTTGATCATCTTTGGTTCCTTCACGGTCTCTGGTTCACCTTTCGAGAGGTGTCGATCGATACAAGGTTGGTGTCGATCGACACAAGGTTCATGTGTCGGTTCTTCAAGTTGGTATCGATCGATGTCATCGGTAGTATCGATCGATACTGACGAATCAAGTTCGGAATCACCTTCTAAAAGGTTTTTGAGATTTCCTGCACCTCTCAGGGTGATTGCATTGACGTATTCGTTATGTGTTTGAGTCGTCTTTCCTTTCACAGCAGCTGCAGTTTTAGCCACTTGCGTTTCCAGCATCTTCTTATGAGTATTGAGAGCATCGATCCTTCCACTCAGATCCTTGTACACATCATCTATCTTTCCATTGAGATTCAATGTGAGCTGCTGCTGTCCTTGAACCAGTTGTTCAAACATAGCCTCGATCTTGCTATCTGGGAGCTTAGCAGGTACAAGCTGATAAAATGAGTTCTCATAGTTCCTGACATATCCACTGTTCTGAGATTGGTTCTGGCCAAACTGATTCAACCCTCCTTGCTGCGAGTTGTTGAAGTTTCGGTTGTTGTTGAATTGATTTCTCTGACCCTGAAAACCAGAACCACCAATGTAGTTAACATCCTCTACTTCATCCTCGTTGAATACCTCGATATCTTCAGCAAAGTGAACAGCTTTTTGTGTCTTGCCCATCAGAAGACTGTGCATAGAATCCAACTTAGCTTGAAAATCTGTAATCTGTGAACCATCCATATTACCAGCTAGCTTCTTCCGCTCAAAATCAGTATTTTTGGTGCTATTGCTAGACGCCAAGTTCTCAATCAGGACATAAGCTTCATCAGGATACCTGGTATTGAATTTTCCATTGCTCGAAGCATCCAAAGTCATTTGGTACCTCCAATCAAGTCCTCTAAAGAAGAACCCCATCAGCTGAACATCAGAGTATCCATGATGTGGACAGTCTCTCTGATATGATTTGAACCTCGTCCAAGCAGCCTTGAACGCCTCAGTAGGTCCTTGAGAAAATTGGGAGATTTTGGTCCTCAGATCCTCGGATCTTGCATCATCATAGAAGTTGGTCAGGAAAGCAGTCTTAGTTTCCTCCCAGATAGTCAGCGATCCAGGAGGTAACTGCTTCAGCCAGTAAGTTGCTTCCCCACCAAGAGAGTATGGGAAAAGCTTGCAGAAGAGGTAGTCGTAAGACACTCCATTGCTCTTGATGCTAGTGACCAAATCCTCGAACCTCTCAATATGATCCATGGGATGTTCGCTGGAAAGACCATGAAAAGGGTGTTGTCCCACAAGAGTGTAGTATGCAGGTTTCAGCTCAAAGTCATTCCTTGGAAAAGCAGGAGGATGGATCACAGATCGATTTGCGTAAAACTGGTCAGGTCTGTTGCACTCACCAATCGTCCTACCACGATTAACCATAGCGTTCCCAGCATTAACTGCGTTCGCGTTCCCAGCGGCATTCCCAGCGACAACAGGAGCAGGTGGAATGATGTTCCCCTCTCCATCCAGACGTTACCCTCTCTCGTTGCACAAACAACCCTCTTGGTCTCTGTAAGCACCAGCCTCATCTCGAACCAACTCTACATGATTGTTGTTCATCCTCGCTGGTTTCTTTGCTCTTTTGTTTGTGCGTTCCACAATTGCTAGCTGCTCCAACGACAGATTAACTAGCTCAGTGTTCTTGTTTCCTCTGGTTTTATGATTAGGCATACACCTGAAAACAGAAGTCAAGAACGTAAGTAATCGGTAACACGATTAGTATCGACCGACACTGAGTGGTGTCGATCGATATCAACAAAGGAAAACGTTGAGTATCGACCGACACTAGATAGTATCGACCGATACCGACAAACTTAGTAGAAATTCTCAAACGTAATCTAATGGCGAATTGAGTCCCCGGCAAACGGCGCCAAATTTGATATGCTCAAATTAATGCCCTAAAAGTACTATGCAATAGTTGCACTAAAGTAGGGGTCGAACACAATGACTCACAGAGACACGCAATAGATTATTAAGCTGAGAATTAAGCTAAGCAATCAATTATATTGAAAACTAAACGTAAACTAAAACGGTTGTAAATTCAGTTGGAGAAAGATAGGTTCAGGGTATTTCTCAGGAAATCAATGAATGCAGGTAAACTAACTAACAGGATTCAGATTTAGCGCGGTTCTTGAACTCAAATCACTAAAGTATAGCTAACCAACTCTCGTTGCGAAAACTATCTAAATCTAAATCTTAGGAATTCCAAATCGCTTTGCGAATCCTAAAGTCTAAATCAGCTTTTAAATCAAGTTTGATTTGTTCACAAAACAACTAAACCAAATCTCTTTGCGAATAGTTATTTTGCTCACCCTAGGTTCTATCAGGTAATTAATCGCACTCTCGCGCCTAATCAATTATCCTAAGTTTTAGGTGATCAATCTAGAATTAGCTTTGGTAACAACCTATGGTGAAGAACTAATTCAGATAGTGAATCCTAACAACTAATCAAACTAGCATTCAGAGAAAACCCTTATGAGAACCCTAAACCTAACAGGAGATATACTCAGACATGGAAATTGAAGCAATAAACATGTTTGAATAAATCATCAAATAAAATAGAAAGAGTAACAAAAGGGTTCGAAATCTTCTCTCGGACGAACAGAGTTTCAGACTTGTCTCCCTCAAAAGCTCTCTCACAAATCCAGAATAAAACAAAGCTCAGAAATAAAGCATAGCCATCAAAGTGGCTGTAAAATCCTATTAAATAACCTAAATCACGTTTTGGGGCTTCTTGCAAATAGTAAAGTCTTCTGGGCCATTTTGCAATTCTTCAATACTTCATTAAACTCGCGGGTAGTGTCTGCCTCGATGAGTATCGACCGATACTATGCAGTATCGATCGACACTCAGACTTCAAATCGGGTACTCAGCTACACGAACGTCTGCTTAGCTCCAAAATGCTCCAGAAAGCTCCAATATCTCCAATTATGCTCCAAACGTGCTACAACTTGTAAAATACTCTAAAATACTACAAAATAGTAAAAAGACTCTATAAAACGGACTTATATCATGGCTTAAACGGGGTAAAACCCATGATATATCAGGTGTCCGAGAAATCCTTTCTCTTCCTTCCAGAATCGGCATTTACTAAACTTAGCAAATAACCTTTGGTTCCTCAAACGCTCTAAGACCTTTCGAAGATGCTCTTCATGATCTTCTTTACTTCGCGAATAGATGAGAATGTCATCTATAAATATTATCACGAACCTATCGAGATAATCCTGGAATACCTCGTTCATGAGTCGCATGAATGCCGCTGGGGCATTGGTGAGTCCAAACGGCATCACGACGAACTCATACTGTCCATATTTTGTTCGAAACGCCGTCTTCATGACGTTTGTCTCCAAAATCTGGATCTGATGATATCCAGAGGCTAAGTCGATCTTGGAAAACCATCTAGCCCCTCGAAGTTGATCTAACAATTCATCAATCCTCGGCAACGGATACCTATCCTTGATCGTGAGATTGTTGATTCCTCGGTAATCAATACATAATCTCATGCTTCCGTCCTTCTTCTTCACAAACAATATCGGGGCTTCCCAAGGTGAAGAACTTGGTCGAACAAACCCTTTGTCCAACAAATCCTCCAAATGTTGCTTTAACTCAAAAAGTTCAGCTGGGGCCATTCTATAAGGTGCTTTTGCTATCGGTGCCGCTCCTGGCTCAAGGTTGATTGTGAAGGGATTGTTCCTAGGCAGAGGCAATCCTTCCAACGACTCAAAGACATCCACAACGGGATTATCTTCAATCTTCAGTTCCTCCTCCATGTCATTTCCAACAATGGTTAGAGTAACCAAGTACACTTCTCCTTCGTCTAACTCCTTCTCTATTCTCAGAGCCGATACAAATGATACAACCGAACTTGGGTTGATCCCATGGTATACCATCAACGGTTTGTTCCTCCCTTCAAACATAACTCTTCCTCTCCCACAATCCAGGTGAGCTTGGTAACGCGACAACCAATCCATCCCTAGGATGACTTCATACCGTTCTAAAGGGATTACTAGGAAGTTAGTCACAAAGATCTTCCCTAGAATCTCAATGGGTACTCCTTTTATTAAACTCTCGCCTTTAAGGGTCTGGGTTCATGGGGTTCTAACAGAAACATTCACCTTTTCAACCACAAACGTTCTCTCAAACCGAGAGACAACCTCGGGGGTTACAAAACTATTGGTCGCCCCCGAGTCAAACAATACGCGTGTGGGGCTCCCACCAACACGCAAAGTTCCTGCTCACCCATTCCATACATGCATAATACTATCTAGTAAACATGCAAGCAATAAGACACAAAAACACACAAAAACACTGAAAACAGGAAGTTAAAACCCAAACATACATGTTATGGGACCCTTCGAAGGTCCTGCTTGCTCGGTTTTACTTAAATCTAAGGCATTAACTCTTGCCCCGGTGGCCTGCCTCTTAGACGCGGACTCATTAGCTGGACGGCTCGGTGTTGGGTGATTGACTGCCTTGCCTGGTCTTTCCTGGTTTTTGGGATCTTTAGTCAGACACTCATTCGCATAATGCCCCTTCTCATGGCATGTAAAGCATGTAACATTCGGATGCGCCTGTGGTCGTTTTGATGGCAACCCACTTAGACAATTATGTGCAAAGTGTCCAGGTTGGTTACATGTGAAACACAATGACTCCGACTCCTTTTTTCCTCCTGTTCATCCTCTCGATTCCCTTGACCCCTTGACCGATTCCTGGGCTGTCCTTGCCCACCAAATTGTTTCTGCTTTGGTACTTGACTTAATTCTGCACTACCCGCTTCCATTTTTTTCATCCCTTAGTCCTTCTTCCACATTCACAGCTCTTTCTACCATCTCATAATAGTTTCGAAACTCAACCACTTGAAGTCGACTACGAATTTGCGCTCGCAGTCCTCGAAGAAACTTTCGGATCACGATAAATTCATCTCCTTGTCCATAGTTAGTGTACTTCCTTAGCCGTGCAAACTCAGCTTCATAGCCTCGAATGCTTTTCCCTCCTTGCTTCAAGGCTAGAAACTGATTCTCTAGGCGATCTCTATCCTCTGGTGGAAAATATTCTCTCTCAAACTCTTGACAAAAATCTAACCACGTAGGTACTTCAAAGAACTTCCTCTCCACATTTTCCCACCAACTTAAAGCGTCCTTCTCAAAGTAGTGAACAGCGATCTCCTTCTTGTAACTTTCGGGGCATCGAGTTGTAGAAAATTTCTTTCCATGTTATGGAGCTAAGCATTTGCTTCATATGGGTTTGCACACCCGTGAAACTTCGCTGTGCCCATATTTTTCATCATCATTACCATCTTCAAGAAATCTGGAGGTGGAGTTGATCCCAACTATACGTTAGCTACAACCTGTTGTTGTTGCTTCATTTGTTCCATCATATCAAAGAGTAATCTCATCATCGAGTCAGCCTCCTGTATTGTTGGCCCTGGTTGCTGTTCCGGTACAACTCTTGGTAGGTTTCGCCTTGGATACATATGTCGAGGATTCCGATCCTCCTGTGATCCTTCCATATCTCGAGATGTAGTCCTCGGCTCTTGTGGTGCATAATATGGACTATCATGTTCCTCAGAAATAGTCATCGATCTTGCTGGTGAGACTTCACCAGGCTCTCGCGACTGACACTCTTCCTGCCTTATTTCATTACCTCACCTTCCGGTCAAGGATCCCATCGAGAGAGAAAAATCTAAGCATGTCGCTCCTTGCTCTGCTTCCCTCGCGGTTGCCCATATATCCGAATTAACATCATCTGAACACCTAATGTTCTCGTTCTCGTAACCAGGCAGTAATCCCCACGACCGGCCTCCACTTTCTCCTTGTCCTAACATACTGCATCAAAAACAGGGTAAATCCTAAACCCATCTACCTAATAGCATTGGACGACCAGTTTAACCTGATTGCCTTTTTGCGACCATTTTTTACTGGATAAAACGTTTGAAAAAGCATGTGTCGATGGGTGGCGCAATGTCAAATGTGCCAACAAGTTAAGACCGAACATCAGGTGCCAGCTGGTCTATTACGGAATTTGCCTATTTCACCTTGGAAATGGGAATCCATAGCCATGGATTTCATTGTTGGGATGCCAATGGCAAAGGGAAGGATAAATTCAATATGGGTAATCGTAGATCGCTTAACCAAAGTGGCCCATTTATTGCCTATTCATGACGAGGACAAGACGTCAAAGTTGGCTGAGTTGTATGTGCGTAAGATTTTGCCACTTCATGGTGTACCGGCAAATATCATATCAGATCAGGACCCTAGGTTCACAGCAACATTGTGGAAGGAGCTGCAGCAAGCCTTGGGAACCAAAGTTTTTATGAGTATGGCTTATCACCCAGAGACAGATGGCCAGACAGAGAGAACCATCCGGACTTTGGAGGACATGATTCGGATGGGTGCCCTAGACTGGTCAACCGCATGGGTGGATTACCTGCCATTGATAGAATTCTCTTACAACAATAGTTATCATGCTAGTATTGGCATGGCTCCATTTGAAGCTCTTTATGGAAGACCATGCCGAACACCATTGTGTTGGACGGAAGTATGGAGAGAACAGAGATTGGGACAAGAAGCTATCAATGAGACAATAAAAATATCAAAGTGGTAAAGGAAAATATGAAGAAGGCGCAAGATCGCCAGAAGAAGTATGCAGATCAGAAAAGGTGAGAAATAGTATTTGCGGTGGGAGATATGGTATATCTCAAAGCCACAGCAGTAAAAGGAAGAGATCGTTTTGGGAAAACTTGGAAGCTTGCTACTAGATACATTGGACCATTCGCAATAATTGCAAGGGTTGGAGAGGTGGCCTATCGAGTAGCATTACCCAAGACCATTCATATTCACCATGTGTTCCATGTGTCTATGATGCGGAAGCATATACGAGATCCTGAGGAAGTGGAAACGCAAGAGGTTGAGGAATTGCGGTCAAACCTTACTTACCCAGAAGAACCGTTAAGTATAGGCGAAAGGCGAGATCGAACATCAAGGAATAATGTAATTCCTCAAATTCAAGTATATTGGGGAAAACAAAATCGTCAGGTGGTTACGTGGGAAGACGAAGCTGCGTTTCGTAAGAATTATCATGGGTTCTTCACAGAGGAAGAAGAGGATGCTGATCAGGCTAGTCCGTCTAAATAAACTAGAATTCAGGACGAATTCTAATAAAGAGGGGAGAATGTAATGACCCTGCTCTCGACCTAAAATTTAATCAGGAAGAATTAAGCATTTTTGGTCGAGAGGAAAATGTTTGGGCCGAGTGGAATTGCTCGACGGTCAAACGGGAAACTTTTGGCCGAGGCTGGCCAAAACCGCGGGTCGAGGAGGATAGTGCGGCAAAGGATCAGAAACAATGCACCGTGGGAACAAGATATTCGCGGATCGAGATAAATCGCGGATAGACTTGAAATATGTGGCTAAGGATTGACCACATCACCTATTAGGCAGCAACCTTGGATTTGTGGCTGAGAAGTGGCCACATCCCTAACTTAGGTAACCGCTCTTGTTTGTGGCCGAGAATGGTCAACAATTGCGGCTACGGATAAGGATGAAATTATGGATAAGAATGAGTTTTTGATAAGCATGAGTTTTGGATAAGCATGAAACGTGGATAAGAACGGAAATGGATAAGATCAAGTGCATGGCAAGCCTGAGGTGTCAGGTTTTGGTACACTTGGGTCCATGTGTCGGATGCTAGGGAGGGATTAGTGTCTTAGGCAGAACACATGTCGCCGCCTTAGAACTAGCTGTTCCACCTCGTGCTTAACCAAACCCCTATATAAGCCTTAGGATCCTACCTTAGATTCATTCTTTCCCTTTTCGAAAAACACTAAAACCTTAGAGAGAGAAAGTGCTGAAAACCGGTGGAGCCTTAGGATTGCCGGAGGAAGCTTTCGGGAACCTTTAAACCGTTCATCCGAAAATCTGTAAGTTCCGGTCATGTGAGGCAGCACATGATTAGGATTTAAATTAAGGGTTATTTAAATTCTGTTTGAGGTTCATATATTTATGCGTAGTTAAATTTATGCTTTCTTAGTATTGCTTGGTGGATATTTCGAGTAATATTGTCATAGTGAGAAGTTTATTTTACTCATTATATTATTATATTGGTTAGTTAAGGGTATGCAGATAATGAGAGGTTATTGCATAATTAACTAACGTGAGGATGAGGGCGATCTTTTGATTGTCCCAATTGTTCGAACTGGCTAGTGCCCAGTCGAACCTGCACGACGGTGTAGTAAAAGGTCCGGGGAGGACTAACAGGAATGTAGCCATTTTAGACTTTGTGTCTAATGGCAGGAGAGACATTGCCTTGGGAAATCAGAAATCGCCATTTGCCATGAGGAATTGGCGGTAGTAGCATGCTACGATTGAGTCTAGTTACTTAGAGTGACTAGGATTGTTATGAATGTGTTGATTGTTTATTTTTCCGCTGCGTTTAACTTGATGTTATTTTGTTTATTGATATTAGTTATCCTTGCTTGTGATTGGGGGTTGGGTTTGGGATATAATTGTAGAGATCTCGGGCTAACTGAGTAATGCTAGATTACTCATGATTCTGTCTTTTGTTACAGGTAACCCATAGAAAGGGAATTAGCGGGAAGCTTGAACGTTAGGAACCAGTGTAGGTTTTTGCTTGCCTTTTTGTAAAATATGGTTGCAAAGATAAGTAAGTGTAGCTTTTTGGAGTTAGACTCCCAAGACTTATATTTGTTTTGGTAATGTATTGACTCGATAATAATTATATATGGTAAAAAGTTGTTTTATATTCGAGCCTTGTTCTAAAATGATTATGGTCTAGTCCGTACCTCCCCAACACTTGGCCATGGCAAGGGTTGGCAAGCCTGGACCCATGTTCGAGTGGGATGGCCTCAAGGTATGGATGGCCAGGGTGATTGAATTCGTTTCAAAAACCTCGGCCGACCATCTGTGTGCGTCATCAAGTAGCAATCCTGACCCGTCTTTGTGGCCGAGGCGCGCGTCTTGGCCATAGAGCGGCTCAGGGGCGTTCGGGTTCGCTACGTAGCGGCTCCTGTACGCCGGTCGGCCTGGGGTTCATGGACTGCCCGTCGTCCGATCCGCCCGAGCCTCCCAGCCCGCGAGGGCCGCAGACTCCCGGGACTTCGGCCTAAGGCTTCGCAACCCGTACCTCGGCCCAGGGAGCCGTCGGTTCCATCCCGAACCTGGCTATTACCTAACAGCCTGAAAAACAACAAAGCAGCGTCATAAGTAATCTAGAATTACTTAGTGATCCCGGGATCTCTACCATGCGACCTAGCATGACCTAACAAACAAGCAAGCAAGCCTACCAACTTAACATGCTTAAACTACGCAACCTAGCTCAATCTTAACGATTATGCAAAACTAGCATACTAAACATGCAGCGGAACTAACAACCTATCAACACATTCACAAATAATCCTAGTCACTCCTAGTAACTAGACTCAACGACACGCAGCGGAAACTCAAACAATCAACCAAACTTCACGCAATAATTCCATAAATAAATTACGCAAGCAATAAACCAAACACAGAATTTAAATAACTCAAATTAAACCATAATCGTGTGCTGCCTCAAATGACCGGAAATTAATCACAGAAATCCTAGTCACTCCATGTAACTAGAATCAAACGTGGCATACTACTACCGCCAATTCCTCATGGCACATGGCGATTCCTGATTTCCCTTAGGCAAAGTCTCTCCTGCCATTAGACACAAAGTCTAAAATGGCTACATTCCTGTTAGTCCTCCCCGGACCCTTTACTACACCATCGTGCAGGTTCGACTGGGTACTATCCAGTTCGAATAATGGGTCAATCAAGACATTGCCCTCATCCGCCCGTCGTCCGATCCGCCCGAGCCTCCCAGCCCGCGAGGGCCACAGACTCCCGGGACTTCGGCCTAGGGCTTTGCAACCCGTACCTCGGCCCAGGGAGCCGTCGGTTCCATCCCGAGCCTGGCTATTACCTAACAGCCTGAAAAACAACAAAGCAGCATCATAAGTAATCTAGAATTACTTAGTGAGGTCGGGATCTCTACCATGCGACCTAGCATGACCTAACAACCATGCAAGTAAGCCTAACAACTTAACATGCATAAACTACGCAACCTAGCTCAATCTTAACGATTATGCAAAACTAGCATACTAACACACAGCGGAACTAATAACCTATCAATCAAGCTTCACGCAATAATTCCCATAAATAAATTACGCAAGCAATAAACAAAACACAGAATTTAAATAACTCAAATTAAACCCTAATCATGTGCTGCCTCACTTGACCGGAAATCACTCACATAAATCCTAGTCACTCCAAGTAACTAGACTCAAACGTAGCATACTACTACCGCCAATTCCTCATGGCACATGACGATTCCTGATTTCCTTTAGGCAATGTCTCTCCTGCCATTAGACACAAAGTCTAAAATGGCTACATTCCTGTTAGTCCTCCCCGGACCCTTTACTACACCGTCGTGCAGGTTCGACTGGTTGCGAGCCATATCGAACAATGGGACAATCAAGACTTTGCCCTCATCCTCACGTTAGTTAATTATGCAATAACCTCTCATTATCTGTATACCCTTAAGTAACCAATACAATAATATAACGAGTAAAATAAACATCTCACTATGACAATACTACTCGAAATATTCACCAAGAAATACTAAGCAAGCATAAATTTAACTACGCATAAATTTATGAACCTCAAACAAAATTTAAATAACCCTTAATTTAAACCCTAAAAATGTGCTGCCTCACATGACCGGAACTTACTCACCGTGATTCGGTTGAAAGCTTGGATATGATCTTGCCTCGGCCCTTCCCACCAACTGCCCACACCCGGCTTAACCGTTCGAAAAATAACCGTCAAGGTTCTAGAGAGTTTCTAGTGTTTTTCGGATGGAATGGTGTGGATTTTACAAATTACTAAGGTCCTATTTATAGGGGTTTGGTTAAGCACGAGGTGGAATGGCTAGTTCTAAGGCGGCGACATGTGTTCTACCTAGGACACTGATCCACTCTTAGCATCCGACACATGGAACAAGGTGCACCAAAACCTGACACCTCAAGCTTGCCATGCACTTTATCTTATCCACTTCCGTTCTTATCCTTACTTCATGCTTATCCACAACTTCATACTTATCCACAACTCGTTCTTATCTGTAGCCGCAATTGTTGACTTTTCCCGGTCCTATCCAAAAACGGTTACCTAATACACGGTTGTGAACGCACCTGGTCCATATAAATTATCCGAGTCCTTTCGAGCCCATTGCTTACCGCATGTCCGCCGGCATCTACCGGAAAGGTTCTTTCGGTAAAACTAGAGTTCTGAGCCCTTAGCCTAATTTTTCGCGGACAATTCCCTTAAGGCGCCTCGACCATACTTTCAACTTTTTGACCCTTAGACTACCGGGTTGGGCCCCACGGTTCAATTACACGATCCGTCGGTAACAACCCTCTCGGCCTTCCCCCGGTACTTCTAGGCCAAATTGGTTTCCATCTCGGCCAAATCCCCTGGCCGATTTCTAGCCGAGTCCTGGGGCATTACATTCTACCCCCCCCCCCCTTAAACAGAATTCGTCCCGAATTCTCTTGGCTACCTTGCCTAGGCTCTCCAAGGTCTCATTCTAGATCGAGTCTTCAACCTTCCGGCTTACTCAGACATCGGTCCATGGTTCGAAATACTCCTATGGCATTATCCTTTTGTTCAAGTCCTTCACATTCTCTCGTTCAAGTACTTCCTATTCTCTAGGGTTTCACGAACTACCTACTTAAGCTACCTCGGGTGCTAATACATGGGCGCTCTTGAGACATTCCCTAGATCAATCCAGCCTTAGCTTTCAACACAAACACAAACAAGTTATTTTATTAATCAACAGACAGTACAAGTTTTAAACATTCGGTTATGCATACCTAACATAACCCGACAAGTTAAAACTTATAACTGTACAACAAAAGATAAACAAAAAGGGGTACTCCTTAACCCAAGGCTTCCCTAGCCGCCTGTACAACAAAACGTTAGTTAACTACCCAACATTCCTTAACCCGAACGTGTGTACACACACGCCGAGCACATACAACCTGGCACAAAACGATAGCCCCCTTGACGAGCATGAGAAGGAGAGGGAGTGGCTGCATAAAAACTTGTGGAGTGAGCTGGCGAGTCTGGATGTGTGATCGGGCATGAGGTAGCGTAATGGCCTTGCTCCCCACAAGTGAGACAGACAACTCTCACGGTCATGAATGGCTGGTAAAACTTACACTCGCGAGGGTAATGTCCTTCATGTGTGTGCGTGCGCGGGGGATCAGATTGAACGAATGCCTTCTACATCTCAAATCATGACTTTGACTTGTTGCTTACATCTTTAACAAAATCATAAAATCTTCAATAAGTAATGCATTGATTTTGATTGAAGTATTTGTTGACTATGACTTATGCATTCAAGTGGTGTATATATTGGCTGATGAACTTATGGAAGGCTCATTCAGTGGAGGAGAGGTAGTGATGGGTTGGGAGATAAAATTAATGGTATTGATGAGGTCCGGGGTCAATTTTTTTACGGCAATGGATAAGGCAGAAGAAGAGGAGACACAAAGAGAGAGAGAGAGAGAGAGAGAGAGAGAGAGAGAGAGAGAGAGAGAGAGAGAGAGAGAGAGAGAGAGAGAGAGAGAGAGAGAGAGAGAGAGAGAGAGAGAGAGAGAGGGAGGGAGAGAGAGAGAGAGAGAGAGAGAGAGAGATAGTACATGGAGCAGAGACTAAGAGGAGGACGTGAGGGTCAAGAACTCGAGATGGATCTGAGAAGAAGTTTTGCTCCGTGAGGATCTCTCATTCACGAATTAATAACGGATACGACCCAACAAAACATAGAATCTTTAATTACTTTTCTCAAATGTATATAACGGATACGAGAACAAAACATACTTTATATTAACAATATCATATATGTTCTATGTTAATATGATTTAATTACGGTCTATTTTCAAATGATTTGTTGTTTACTTTGCCTTACTACTGATTTTAAATGTTCTTCAACATTCAACTCAAAAAGATTGGAACCATAAGTTTCTTGGACTTCTCCTTATTCTTCCTCTTCGATTATTAATTTTCCATATATTTTTAAAATTTTCATGTTTTAGATGGCATCGGATGAGGGTGGATTAAGCTAGAATTTGCAACTCATAATGCTGAAATTTGTCATCATCCTCAAAATCTCATCCTCTGTTTTCTGATTTGAGCTAGCATAGAGTCTCCTACTGTTGCCAACCAATAGCTAGAATTCCATTTAGGCATGTGCCATGACACTCGGGAAAGCATATTTGTGTATAGAAGGGTAAAAACGTTTAACTTTTAAAACTTTTTTTGGTTGATACTTGACTCTTGGTAGATTCATGTTACAGATATACAATTTAGTTTTATCCAAATTTTAGTAATAACTGAAATAAATATTTACTATATCATTTTAAAAAAAAATTCACTTCAATGAAACCATTGTATAGATTTTACTTATTAGTCAAGTGCATATGATATGCGTTACTTATGTGGCAATGATATTTGCAAATAGTGCCGATGGAAAGAAAACTTAAACGGTGTGGATAATGATAGAAAAAAATGTAAATATAGGTGGAGTTTCTGCTGCTGTGTCAAAGACTGAATGCTGCTCCTATTGAGCATGTCAAGATTTAAATTAAAAACTAGGATGAGATGCTCAAAGCTATCAGGTTCTCTGATTCCCACAAGGGTATTGGTGACTATATCGGCTGGACAATTAAGGATGAGGGATTTGTTTCATTGTGGAGAGGAAACACTATTCATATTATCCGTTAGTTCCCCACTCAAGTTAGTTAAATTTTACTCTTTTATAGTATGTAAAAATTGTGGTGCTGTTTTAAAAAACACTTAATTTTCTTACTAAAATCTTCTGTGTAAAGGAACAAGAATGGTGAATTTTGTTTTCTATAATACCAAATGAAGAAGTTAATTGGTCAGATTAAAAAACATAACTAGAAAAAACAACCCGCGTGTATACGCGGGCACTCTTCTAGTCATATTTTAAAAAGTTAGTTTTAAATTCAAAACAGGATAATCCACACGAACATTAGTACAACAATTAAAAAATATCTTGAGAGATTTGAAATCTTCAAGTTTCGATGCCAAAGTAGGCCATTCCATAAGTGAACTTGCCTTTTACAAACTAAAACGAACGTCAGCCAATGGCGAGAAAAGAAAACACAAAAGTCATGGTGCACTAAACCCAACTAATAAAAGCCCAACCCAAACCAGATTATTGTTTTATAAAATACCTTCCTAGTGTTATAAACTTAGAGCAGCTCCAATTGGGGTTCTTAGATGGGGTTTTTAACCAAAAAAAAAAGGAAATAATTGTAATAGTTAAGAATCGGTTTTTAAATAAAAACTTTTAGAACCGGTTCTTAAGAAGAGTTCTTAGCCACGTGTCAATAGCTAATTCGCCGGATTTTTCTTTTTGCCAGATTTTTGTTTTTACTTTTTCTTAACTTTAACTAAAAAAAAAATTCTTAACTTTTTTTTTAAAAACTTTTTCTTAACTTCAACTTTAAAATTCTAAATTTTTTTTTACATATTAATGAATTGGAATATTTACATATTAAATTTTTTTTGAAGATTCTAAAATTATAAACTTCTTCCTGAAACTTCGGCAATATTTTGTATGTTTTGAAATTCATGAAATGAAATATAATTTTGGTTTTATAAAATATAGTATATTTATAATTTTTTACAAAATAAATTAAACTTAAGAAAATTAATTATAAAAAATTAATTTTTTTTTTTAAGAACCCCTAATGAGGTTCACCATTGTAGGTGAAAAAACTTATGGGATTCTTACCATTGGAGATAATCTTATATATGTTTATATATGTGTATATGTATTATTATATATATTGTGTTATGGTGAAAGGTAATGTAAGGGAGAAGAGACAGAAGATTTATTGCTTTCTTATTACTTGTTCTTTACAAAGCAAAAAGCACATTTATAGTAAAAGTTAGTCGGTTAGTATAAGTCGGTTAAATATACTTATTGAGCAAGTAAATGGATAATTATCCTTTAACACCTAGCTAGTTCTCTAGGGTTACTTATAACTACTTATTGCTGCCCTCAACTCTTCCTAAAAAATAGTCGCTGTTTTCATCTTCTCCATGGCCAGTTCTAGCAAGAAATCGGAAGCCAATGCTAATTTATTGGGTGGCTCTCTCTTACGAGCTCTTATCTAATGATTTATACCCACTTACTTGGCTGAAGAGGTTGATTTTAACTTTGTTTTTGCTGCTTTCTTTTAGGTAAGTGAAAGCCGGAAAATGATTTGGAGACCAAACCGATTCTGAGGAAACATAAGAAAAAATCCGAGGAAAAGGTACCTAAGATGGTCGGATTTTGTGGAGTCCTCTTGTTCTCTGAGAACAATTTTCTGTACACTGTTCTAATGGCTACTTGTAGTAGCGTTTAATAACAGAACAGTTGCCACAAAGATGACTTATTCTGGGGAAAAATCTTTAGATGACTCTACTACAGTCGTGCTAACACACTTGGCTTTTAAATTCAGGAATTCGACGCAAGAAAAAAGACGCTCCTTGTTGCCAAACTCTCTCCCCAAACTGAAATATCACAGATGTAAGTAGCACCTTTAATTTCCTCATTCGTTCTCAGAGCAAGTTTTCATGACTGATATTTTACCCTCCATTTTTACAGCATCAATTTCTTCAATGATGTTGGAGAAGTTGTTCGTGTTCAACTTAGGTTAAGACTCACGGGTGAGCTTGCTGGACTTGGCTATGTTGAGTTTGCATCTGCTAACGAAGCAAAACAGGTGAGAGTAGTTTATAGTAATGATGAAAAATATCTAAGTAGTCATATGAAAAGTAGTGTATACTTATGATGAAAAATATACAACTAGTTATTTGAATGTACTATTCCTGATTAAATCTTTTATACTGTAGGCGCTGGAAAAGAAGAACGGTGAATATTTGCACGGTCGTATGATTGTTCTTGAAGTGGCTAAGGCAGTTCGAGCCCCTCAACCCAAGTAAATTGATTTCTATGTTATGGAGATTTGTTTCAGTAACACTGGTTGTTACTTTTTGCTAGAGTTTTGATGCCATTACAGATGATTAAAGCTATTTTTTTGTTAATTAGGTATTGCATAGAGCACAAGGTGGTTTGGTAAGGGATTTAACTCCTCTTGAGTTTGTTATCAAGAGCCATTGGGTGAAGTTTTTAGAGATCACAAGGGTTTTTGATATTCCAGGTACGAAGACTATCTTCGACGAGAAAGCCTTCTGACAAAAGTAGATGAGACAGTGGAAGGACTTGTTGAGGTATCTGTTCTTATTGTCTTTAAAATATGTTAGTTTCAAAAGAAACACTTAGCGTTTAATAACAGAACTGTTGCCACAAAGTCGAACAATTACTTATTCTAGGAATAAATCTTTAGATGAGGCTACTTTTTGTTGTTATGCAATTTAAGTCTACTTTTTGTTGTTATGCAATTTAAGTCCTTCTCTCCTTAGAGTCGTGCTAACACGCTTGGCTGTTAAATTCAGGAATTCGATGCAAGAAAAAGACGCTATTGTTTGCCAATCTCTCTCCCCAAACTAACATATCAGAGATGTAAGTAGCACCTTTAATTTCCTCTTTCCTTTTCGGAGCAAGTTTTTCATGACTGATATTTTATTCTCCATTTTTACAGCTACCGTTTCTTCAATTTTATTTCATGACTGATATTGTTTCTTCAATTATGATGGAGAAGTTGTTAGTGTTCGACTTATTGTAAACCAAGAGGGTAAGCATGTGGGCTGTTGCTTTGTTGAGTTTGCTACTGCTAACAGAGCAAAGGAGGTGAGAATAGTTTATAGTAATGATGAAAAAGTTATAATTATACTTATGAAGAAAAATATACAAGTAGTTATTTAGAAGTAGATTACTGATTAAATCTTTTATACTGTAGGTGCTGGAAGAGAAGAATGGTGAATATTTGGACGATCATAAGATATTTCTTGATGTGGCTAAGATAGCTCCATACCCTCCACGAGCCATGTAAATTGATTTTCCATGTTATGGAGATTTGTTTCTGTAACACTGGTTGTAACTTATTTCTAGAGTTTTTGATGCCATTATTATTTTTGTTAATTAGGTACAACTTTGCAGAGAAGCTTTGGTAAGGGGTTTAACTATTTGCCTCTTGGGTTTGTTATCAAGAGCACATTGGGTGAAGTTTTTGGTCTACATGGAGAGATAGACAACGGTTTTTGATATTCCAGGTACGAAGACTACCTTCTACGAGAAAGCCTTCTGCTAGATGAAGATAAGACAGTGGAAGGGCTTAATGAACATCCGGATTTGGTTGAGGTACCCGTTCTGATTGTTTTCAAAATATTTCAGGCTCAGAAGAAATGCTTAGCGTTTAATAACCGAACAGTTGCCCTAAAGATGACTTATTCTGGGGATGATTCTTCAGATGATGCTACTTTTTGTTGTTATCCAATTTAAGCCCTTTTCTCCTTAGAGTTGTGCTAACACACTAGGCTTTTAAATTCAGGTAATTACCGTAAGAGAAAAGACGCTCTTTGTTGCCAATCTCTCTCCCCAAACTGACATACATCATATGTAAGTAGCATCTTTAATTTACTCTTTCGTTCTCGGATCAAGTTTTTATGACTAATATTTTACCCTTAATTTTTACAGCGAACATTTCTTCAAAAATATTGTAAACTACTGCTAACGAAGCAAAGAAGGTGAGTGTAGTTTATAGTAATGATGAAAAAAGTATTAGAGTATTCATTTGAAAAGTAGTGTATACTTATGATGAAAAATATACTAGTTATTTGAAAGTACGATTGCTGATTAAATCTTTTAATACTGTAGGCGCTGCAAAAGAATAGTAAGATGATGAAGGGTCATAAAATTTTTGTTGATGTGGCTAAGATAGCTCCATACCCTCTACGACCCAAGTAAATTGATTTTCCATGTCATGGAGATTTGTTTCTGCAACACTTCTTGTAACTTATTGCTAGAGTGTTGATGCCATTGCAGAAGATTAATGCTATTATTTTTGTTAATTAGGTACAACCTTGCAGAGAAGCTTTGGTAAGTGATTTAACTATTTGCCTCTTGAGTTTGTTATCAAAAGCACTTTGGGTGAAGTTTTTTGTATACATGGAGAGATCACAAGGGTTTTTGATAATATCTAGGTACGAAGACTACCTTCGAGGAGAAAGCTTTTTGGAAAAAGAAGATGATTTAAAGACCAAACCGATCCAGTTCTGCGGTAAGAAGACTACCTTCGTTGACGACGAGGAAGCCTTCTGCTAGAAAAGGATGCTCTTTGGTGTTTTAAACTTGTGATACAGTGGAATTCTGGGATTACTCCTGTGAGTAATCAAAAATGAAAAAAGTTTTTCAGTGGTATAATTGGATGTCAAAGACATTTATTATTCTATTCTTTATAAAAAAAGACGTGTATAGAACTAAATAAAGGCTTAAAGGGTTTCAGGAGAAATAAACGATTCAATGATCTGATCAAATAAAATTACTATGGTTCGAGAGAAAGTCAAAGCATCTACTCGGACACTACAGTGGAAGTTCGGCAACCTTGGTTTTCTTACTTGGCCTTTTCTTATGTTCTAGTTAAGATTTTGTCTTAACGTTAAAATGTGCTTATAATTTTGAGTGTTAGATCAATGTCTGCCTTTATTATTATCACCTAAGTAAGAGCCGTATACGATTTGAACTGATTTGGTTAACAAACCATATTATCCCGAGGTTCACAAATTTACTATTCTCATATTTAGTCTCAACTTGATACATTCAGTCTTACATATCTTTCACCAAAGTAAAAAGTAGTGGTTACTGTTAAGATCGCAAGTAAGGATGTTAAAATAGGTAAACCCGTCCCATTTAAGATATGTCCCATTTAGATCCCAAACCCATTTAGACCCGTTTAGTTTCAAATAGGGATGTTAAAATAGGTAAACCCGTCCCATTTAAGATATGTCCCATTTAGATCCCAAACCCATTTAGAACACATGTTAAGCAGTCTCATGAACACATGTTGAGGCAACAAACTCAATCTCATCACTGTCCCATGTTGTTGTAATAGAACAAAATCACAATCTTCAATTTGTAGCAGTAACCACAAAATTGTTATTGTCCCATTTGGTTGTAATAAATTGAGTAGCATTAGTTGTTGGTGGTGAGTTTAGCACTCCCCATTTTAGTTCGGTTTGAACCGAGACCGGCCCAATTGATCCAAGTTTACTATGGTTTGAGCCCGGACAAAGCCCATGACCGCGGATGCCGGCCCGTGAGCTCGTTCAAGGCCTAACTCGTCATGGAAGCTAACCGACCTACAAGATTTGCGGAATATTTTCCGATCTCGGCGGGGAAAAAAGGAAATATTCATTTTCCTGATGGAATTAGGAAAAGAAAATTATCATGTTTTTAGCCAACTCAAGGTCTTATAAATAGGGCAGTCCTGGCCTCATTGAAGGGACAAGGAGAATCACTGAGGAGACCTAAGCTTTTATCTAAATTCCTAAACCTATTTTCCGATCAATCGATCTTGTAGCTCTACCAAGTTTAACCTAATAAAACGAGATTCCGATCAAAGTTATTGTTATAATTCTTTTGTGTGATTTTCAGAATCAACAATTGGCGCCGTATGGGGAGAGGGAGAAAAAATTTTAGATCTCAGGGATTAAGCTCGGCGATGGAAGGCTTACCACTCGATCCAACGCTCAACAACAGCCTCGAAGAAAACAACGAGACCGACGATCGCAACCCAGCCAACAGAACAGCCGATCCGCCGCCACATATGACGAAAGACACATAAACTGTTGGGCCCAAATTCCACACCCAAGGCCCAGCCAGGTTAAATAGGCCTAACAAAGAAGCCCAGTATGCGATGAGGCCTCATCGAGCGAGTCCGTAAGCTGGAAAGAGCCGAACATGCAGGAAGAGGCGAGGTTGCCAGGAGGATGAGCTTGCATCTAAACAAGTCAAACATAACAATTCAAAATCCGAGAATCAAGCTGCGCATTAAAAGGCAAAGATTACAAATTTAATTCTGAGTTTAATGTAAATAAATAAGTTTAGGCAGTTACGTTTGGAGTGGGTATAAATTCGAAACAAGAGTCATATTGTAAAGGACCGAATTCTTGGCAAACAAAGCAATATACAACTTTTTCTCTCAAAATATTCTAAGTAATTCTCGAAAACATACAACTTGAAAAGCCAAGGATTGAGGTTGTGAGATTCTGCTCTCACAATTTGGCGCCGACTGTGGGGAAGGAGCAAAACAACTTCCTCCTTCTAACATACGAAACCGATCACTCGAAAGAAGATAATGGCAGACACAACAAGTGCAGCAGTCACCACTTCATCCGGAGTTACGAATACCTCTATCCCACTAACCCAGCCTGACGACATCGCTCCGGCAAACCTGGAAGGGGTAACAAACGTTCTCACTACCACCTCGGGAGCGAGTGTCATGACTGGGATCAACGACACTGCTAATCCTTCGGGACCAGCAGCCTTAAACCAGCCGACTCCGGATCAAATAGCTGAGATCCGGAACTTGATATCGTTTCTCATAGAACAGAATCGCCTAATGGCAGCTCGCCAGGACGACCTCGAAAGAACGGCTCGGGCAGGCTCCATCGAACGGTTTGCCATCCCACCTGGGACACAATCTCTTTTTGCCCCTGGGCAGGAAGGATTGTTATTCCCACCTCCACCGGTGACAAGGCTAAACGTTTCCGATATCAATGCTTCGACTAGCAAAATGGTTGGCTCAGCCCCCACCTCACGGTTCAGCTCGATGATATCGGACCCCATATTCACTCCTTCCACGATTCATATTGCGAAAGGAGGAACTACGCCAATTGCGACCCTCCTGTGAGTAGATCCGATCTCAAACCAACTAATCGGTCAGGATTGCTCTGGGAACGCCAATGAAGTCGAGCCTCGGGATAATCCCGAAGTTGAAGCACGACCTGAGAATGGTGGCAGAAACCATGCCCAGCCTGCTGGGGAATCTCTGCTCCGGTTCCCGGGCAATAACGAAAACGATCTGGGACCCAGCACCTCACATGGATTTGAATCGATCAAAAAATACTATGAAGAAACTAATGCCGAACTTCAGCGGATGAGATTGCAGGTCCATGATACCCTAAGCTCAGCACCTGAGATAGACAGGGTGATTGATGAAGTCAATCAGACCCCAGCTCGGCGACGTCGGGAACATCCGATTTCCCCGTTATAACGGAGAAACCGACCCCAAGTCATTTACGAGAAGTTTCAAATTCGCCTTTTCGAGGGTGCGGCTACTCGGGGGTGACCTCGAGTCAGCACACTGTCGTTTCTTTGCCGAAAGTCTGACAGATTCGGCTCTGGAATGGTTCACCTCCCTGAAGCCAAACTCGATTGACAACTTCACCCAACTTCAAGCTGCATTCTTGAAGCAATATTCGGTATATATCCAGATCGAGACCTCGGAGGCCGATCTGTGGGTACTTACTCAAAAGCCAGGTGACTCGTTGCGAAAGTATATTGACAGTTTTAAAGCCGTCAAGGCAAAAATTGCCGATCTACATAACCCAACGGCCCTGAAAGCCCTCCAAAACGGACTGCTAAAAACCTCAAAATTCTTTGAGGAGCTCACAGTCTGGGAGCCCGTATCACTAGATGATGCACTACACCGTACTTCGCGCTGGATTATTCTCGAAGAGGCGAGTGCAACTCAATCAAAGCAGCATGCACCCGCAACCTCGACTAAGCAAGCTCAGACGACCAACTCCCAGGGACCTAAAAATTTCGGAAAAAAGAGTCCCAAGATCAAAGACAAAATCAGGGGATACATTCGTACTCAGTAGGAAGCCCACCTCATAACAGATTCAAGCCTTATGACCCCAGTAAGTGGTGTGATTTTCATAAAATTACGGGTCATTCGACCGAGGAGTGCCATGAGGTGAAGAAGCAGCTCGCTGCAAAATTCGCAGCAGGAGATCTGGGCAAAATCGAGCTGGAGAAACCTCCTCCGAGGAAGAACTATTACCCAGCTCGAGACGATGAAAGGCGAGATCGCCCATCTGAAGATGATCGCAAGCAAGAACGTTCAGCCGAGGATGCGATAAGGCGAGATCCCCCCAAAGACAGGGAGACAGACCTACCTCCCCCCAGCACGAAGAAAATAATTAACTTTATTCACGGAGGATCCCAGTTGTGTCGCAACTCCGTAAATTCGATTAAAAAACATCAATGGAGGGTAAATACCGACGTACGTGACAAGACCCCATTCAAGGGACCTGACACACAAATCTCGTTCTGGGAAAGTGAGGCCGTTGAGCTAGATTCTCCACATGATGATGCTCTCCTAATCAAGCTAGAAGTGGGTGAATACGAGCTCACTAAGATGCTCGTGGACACAGGGAGTTCTGTAGAACTCATCCTCCTAAGTGTTCTTAGGGAAATGGATATACCGGATCACGAAATCGAGGAGAATAAGACGGTATTAACCGGCTTCTCCGGAGAAACCACGTTATCTCTCGGAACGATAAGACTCCCTGTAATAGCAGCCGGAGTAAGAAGGATGGTCGAATTCACGGTGATAGATAGGCCAGCCCCGTTCAATGCCATCCTGGGAAGAACCTGGATACATCAACTTACCATCAATGAGGGATGTATCCTCAACCTACCATCAATGTATAAAATTCTCTACCCAGCATGGAATCGCAACAGTTAAGGGGAGTCAAAAGGAATCCAGAATGTATTACATGGCAGGCTTCTAGATAGCAAAGGAAAGCGCCATATATCAACTACAACGTAAGGATGAGCTCGCATATCGCCTGGCCAAAAAGAAGAGTGGTCCAGGCTTCATCGGACCTCGCAAAGACTTTATCGAGAAAGTTATGGTCAACGAGTCTCACCCTGACCAGAAGGTGGGAATCGGGTCCGAGCTCTCCAAGGCTCAAAAGGATCAACTAATAACATTCCTCAAAGAAAACTCTGGCTCATTCGCATGGACAACAGCTGATATGCCCGGAATCAATCTAAGCATCATCTCGCACGAGCTCAATGTGGATCCAAATCACAAACCAGTACGACAAAAGCGTCGGAAATTCGGACCTAACAAGACCGAAAGCTGTTAACAGTGAGGTCACCAAGTTGCTAAGCGTTGGATTCATCAAGGAGGTGAAATATCCCGACTGGCTAGCGAATCCGGTCGTAGTGAAGAAGAAAAATGGCACATGGCGAGTGTATGTGGATTTTACATATCTGAACAAAGTGTGTCCTATGGATAGCTTTCCACTACCTCACATCGACCAGCTGGTGGAAGCTACCGCAGGGCACCAGCTCCT
Organism: Eutrema japonicum; assembly: GCA_030161315.1. Taxonomy (NCBI): domain Eukaryota; kingdom Viridiplantae; phylum Streptophyta; class Magnoliopsida; order Brassicales; family Brassicaceae; genus Eutrema; species Eutrema japonicum. The sequence goes on from BSQW01000013.1 coordinate 40,816,032, forward strand.
CAGCTTTATGGATGCGTTCTCAGGGTATAATCAAATACAAATGAACCCTGAGGACCAAGATAAGACATCCTTCATAACAGAACGAGGAAAGTACTGTTATAAAGTGATGCCATTTGGCCTTAAAAGGCGGGAGCAACCTACCAAAGACTTATGAACATGATGTTTGCCAGTCTCCTGGGTAAGTCAATGGCGGTCTACATTGACGACATGTTGGTTAAATCTTTGAAAGAGGAAGACCACATAAGTCAGCTCGAGGAATGTTTCACCTTACTAAACAAGTATGGGATGAAACTGAATCCCTCAAAGTGCACTTTCGGGGTTGATTCAGGTGAATTCCTAGGTTACATAGTGACTCAAAGAGGAATAGAAGCAAACCCCAAACAAATCAGTGTGTTCTTGGAAATGCAACCTCCGAGCTCGGTAAAAGAGGTGCAAAGGCTGACAGGCCGTATTGCTGCACTAAATCGATTTATTTCCAGGTCGACTGATAAATGTCTCCCTTTTTACCAACTTCTAAAAGGAAACAAAAAGTTCATCTGGGATGACAAGTGCGGGGAAGCCTTTAAACAACTAAAGGTGTACCTCTCCGAGCCTCCCATTCTGTCAAAACCAATCGAGGGAGAGCCGCTTTTCCTATACTCGCGATCTACAGGGCCGCAGTAAGTGGCGTCCTTATAAGTGAGGAACGAGCTGAGCAGAAACCAATCTACTACGTGAGCAAATCCCTAGTGGACGCTGAAACCAGGTATCCACGAATGGAAAAACTGGCTTTGGCAGTAGTAATCTCAGCTCGCAAGCCCATGCCGTATTTTCAGTCACATTCCATCATAGTAATGACAACACAGCCTTACGCACATTATTGCACAGCCCCAGCCAGTCTGGCAGGCTAGCCAAATGGGCCATCGAGCTGAGCGAGTATGGCGTCGAATATCGACCTCGGACTATCGCCAAAGCTCAGGTACTAGCTGATTTCATCATCCAGCTTACAGCTAATAGCCAGGTGACCGAAACAAGCTCCGAAACCTGGCAGCTTTACGACGACGGTGCCTCCTCGAAACAGGGGCAGGTGTTGGAATCCACCTAGTATCCCCGACTAATGAGGTCGTGGAACAGTCTTTCAAACTCGGATTCTCAGCATCAAATAACGAAGCCGAGTACAAGGCTTTACTAGCAGGTCTCCGACTCGAAGCTGGAATAGGAATACGCAACCTGAATACGTTCAGCGATTCCCAACTCATTACAAGTCAGTTTCATGGAGAATAGGAAGCTAGAGATAGCAGGATGGAAGCCTATATAGCGATAGTCCATGAGCTAGTTAAGCAATTCGAAGTCTTCAGCCTGACGCGAATACCGCGAGGTGAGAACACGATCGCAGACGCACTGGCAGCTCTGGCATCAACCTCGAATCCACTTGTAAAAAGAATGATTCTGGTATAAGGAATTGAAAAACCAAGCATCAAAATCGATAAAGATGTCGAGGATTTAATGGAAATAGACGACGACAATATGGAGTTGGACACAGTACTAGCGCCAGTAATGGACGACCTCCCTCCCGAAATAGGAGAAGCTGAGGACCCGGAGCAAGCTTCGCTCGACGCCAGGCATGTCACTCTTCGCGAAAGAATGATTGCAAGAGCCGACTGGCGAGAAGCGATTATACAATACATTGAGGGGGGAGAGCCCCCCCCCCCCCCCCAGCAAGTGGGAAGCTCGCAAGCTCAAAACCATAGCTTCAAGATATTGTATAATCAACCCCCACCTTTACAAGCGAAGTATGAATGGCCCCTACCTGGTATGTGTCCACGGGCTCGAAGCTTTTACGATATTATTGGAAGTACACGAAGGCTCGTGTGGCAGCCATTCAGGAGGAAGGGCATTAGCCATCAGGATCAAAAGGCAAGGGTATTTTTGGCACACCTTGGTCGCTGACTGCGAAGAACACTTTAGAGCATGCGACAAATACCAACGGCATGCTCCCACGTTGCATCAGCCCACTGAAAACTTATCTTCCATCTCATCTCCATACCCCTTTATGAGGTGGTCTATGGATATAGTAGGACCTATGGTAACCTTGGGAAAAATGAGGTGTCGCTTCCTACTCGTCATCACTGACTACTTCACCAAATGGGTAGAGGCAGGAGCTTTCCAGCAGATTAAAGCAAATCACGTACAGGAATTTGTATGGCAAAATGTAGTCTACCGGCACGGAGTCTCATACGAGATTATAACCGATAACGGTTCACAGTTCATCACGAATCAATTCCTTGAGTTCTGTGAAGATCATGGAATCCGGCTGATAACCTCGACTCCACGTTACCCTCAAGGCAACGGGCAGGCCGAGGCAGCAAATAAGCTAATATTGAGCAATCTCAAAAAACGACTGGATGCTAAAAAAAAATGGTCCGACGAATTCCATGGAGTACTATGGGCCTGTCGGACCTCACCTCGCAAAGCAACCTCAGAAACACCATTCTCCTTGGCTTATGGGATTGAGGTTGTGGTCCCCGCTGAGGTTACAGTCCCCAGCCTGAAAGTAGATATGTGTCCCGTAAACGAGGAACTAAATAACGAAATACTTCTCGACCAACTCGATATCATCGATGAGCGTTGAGATCGAGCACTCGTCAATCTTCAAAACTACAAATACGCAGCAGCACGCTACTACAATTCAAAGGTCAAACAGCGAAGATTTCAAGTTGGCGAGCTCGTCTTACGAAAAACCTATGAAAACACAAGAGAACAGAATGCTGGAAAATTGGGTACTAACTATGAATGTCCATACCGAATTTCCGAGGTAGTAAAGAACGGCGTATATAAGCTCGCCAGGGTGCACGACAACACATTCGAAAGGAACTCATGGAATGCCATGAATCTGAAGAAGTATTATCACTAAAAAGATACTTGTAAAAATCGAACTACGAAAAGGCTTGATCCCTCCTTAGGGTACGTAGGCAACCTCGCAAGGGTGCACTATTAAAATAAAAAATCTATCTCCCATCAAGCCTGTTAAATGCAGCTTTAGGACCCTAACTCCTACTTTACAAGCTAAAAGCTTTACCCCATAAATGAACAACCTTCCGAGCTAGAGCATGCTACCAGCTAGCATGACTCGACTTTGCGTCTAAATCGCAAGGTCACAACCTCTTTAGTCTCTAAATGACAACAACTTCTACGTCTAAACTGTTTAGGTTGCATACCTGCCTCTAAACAGTTTCGACCTTGCGTCTTAAAATCGTCTGGTCAGCTCCCGAGGTCTCTAAATGACATGGGAGCAAGGTCTCTGAACGACCTTGATCTTTGGCTGAAAAACTGCCTCGGACCTAAAGAAAAATGTAAGCCTCTAAATGGCGAAAGTTAACGTAAAAAGAAGATCTTAAAATAAAAATCAAAGTAATTAAAGCCTCCTCAAGGGAGCATAAGTTCAAATCAAAAAGCCCATCGAGGCATAACGAGTTCAACAATAAATAGAAATGAGTTTAAAAGCCTCCCCAGGCACCAAGTTCGAAAAACAACAAATGATGAAAAGAGGAGAGAAGTCTTTAGCAGGCATAATCAGCTGGGTTATCCGCTGAGACAGGTTGATCCGAGGGCAGTGGGAACTCCTTCCTAAGCTCCTGAGAACCAAGGTCCAGCTGATCATTTAATGGTTGTGCACTTGACCCAGCAGGCAGCGTAACCGAATCATAGGATACATGCGGAATGTCAAGTTTACCCAGGGAAAAATCTGATACCTGGACGATGGAAAGCTCCGCGTCTAACCTCAGCTTCTCAACCTTAATACCCTTCTTGATTGATAATATCATCAAGAAGAAGGATGTTGGATTCACACTCCATAACCTAAGTCTCGGTGTCGACCTAGATCTTCTTCTCCTCTCATTTATCATTTATCCCCAAGAGAATGGTGCAATATTGTTTGGACATCTCCCTCCTCGCAACCTTCTCAGCTTTATTCACCATCTCTTTCTGCCTCTTGGCGAGCTTCTTCGAATCCTCCGTAACCTTCTCAACCTGGACTCTTAAGCCTATTATACTCTCGCTAGCAGAGCGTAAGCCAACCTCAGTAGTCCCAGCTCACCCCTCGGCAACTCGAAGGTCCACCCTCAAGTCTTCACCTAATTTCTCCAGCGCAGAGACCCGAGCCTGAAAAGTGTCAGCATGAGCTTTAGCCTCCCGAGCAGAGTCTTCCCATCTCTTGGCCAAAACAGCATGATCCTTAACCTGACTTTCCAAAAGTTTGATCTCAGCCACCTTCTCCCCACCTCGAGCAAGCCTTACCGCCAGCTCTTCCCGCTCAGAAACCAGGTCGGCAATAGTTCTAGCCGCCCTTTCAACCTCTTCAGGTTGGGTGGCAAAGCGAAGGTCTTGCTCAAACAAGTTAACCAACTCGTTTGCAGCAGAGACAACCTGAAAAGAAATGCAAAAAAAAAGGAAAAATGACATAATAAGAAAAAGGAACCGAATCTACCTGACCAATCGCACCCGCGAATTTGGTATAGCTTTCGGACTTCGTCATGTTCTTCAGAGACGGCAAAAAGTAGGAGGAAGGCCTAACACGCCTGAAAAGATTCGCTAGCTGGGAGCTGTTCTCTACGATTGCCTGAGGTCCATCAAAGTCAAACCTGAAAGCATTCGGAGAATTTCCTCCACCACCTTGCGAACGAGGCACCACATGCCTCCTTGATGTTTCCCCACCATCAAATCCATCATCACGAGACCGCTTAGAACAAGACTGATGCTCGATAGAATGACCGGGTTCCTTGGAAGATACCCTAGAGGTTGATCTTTGAGAGCCCCTAGCTCGCATATCATACTAGGAAATCTCGGTCTCACCACCCTCTGGCAAGCTGCCACCATCACCATGGTCAGCCTTGAATTCACGATGGTCACCTCTCTTGGGTTCCTCACGCTGCGAGATCTCAACGCGGACAGATTTGCCGAGAGCCTCCTTGACCTTCTTGTCAAGAGCTCCAGCTGGCGTCAGGGCAGAGCGCAGTCGCAACCTCTCCATGTACGATAGGCGTTATGTTTTCTTAGGGTGAACCATTTTGTTGGACTTTGTGGAACTGTCGCTACGATTCAGGTCAACCTGGGAGGTAGCGAGGGCAGTATCCGGCACCTGGGATCCAGCCGGAGGATCAACCTCAACACGAGCTAAATCTTTAGCAACAGCCTCGAGTCTCGGGATAATGGATGAAACCGGGGGCAAACCTTGAACTTGAAGTGGGGGAGACGGAGTCCGGGAATCTGCGAAATCAAACAAGTTGATCAAAGAGAGAAAAAAACTCTTATCCCGAAAGATGTAATGTAGGTACACATGCATACAAACCTAAGAGCCGGAAAGCATATGCAACAGATAGCCCGGGAGCTCGACGCTCGCGAGCTTGCTGAATTCTATCGAGGGTAAAACCCTTCCAGTCAGAGCTCTCCCCCGTTGGCAAGATCGATGAGCTGTTGAACCTCAGCCGTCACTACCTTTGAAGAATCAATTGACTCTGCAAACAAAAAAAAGGTAAACCAAATCAAAACATAAGAAAATAGAGATTAAGAAATCCCTAGAAAAAGCACTCGAATCGGCGTCCTGGGGATCATGCTGACCAGTAATCTGAGCGTAAGAATGCCGAAGTACCGATTCGCCCTCAACGGATTTGTTGGAGATTCTGAAATAGAACCACTGTTCCCACCATTTATCGTCCCCCGCATTGAATTTAAAAACGGATCGATTAACCTTCGTCGGGAAGTAGTAAGTTTCGCGAAGGTGCGAGTTCGCCTTGACATCGAAGAGCTGGCGGAAAACCTCAGTGTCAAATATTACCCCGGATTCCCTTGAACGCACCCAGAGTGCGACAAGGATTCTCATCGCACTGGGCATAAGCTGAGGAAGGGCGAGCCCGAGGTCACTAATGATATTGGAAATAGTCGCCGGGATGGGAAAGGTAAGGCGGCACCTCAAGAAGAACGCCGAATAACCGCATGCGTAACCCTCCGGAGGACTTTCCGGAGAGCTATCAGCTGAAGGGACAAGGAGATCGCAGATATCGAGTCTGCACACGGCAGATATATTTGCGAGCTCGGCAGACGAAATCGTACTCTTCGAGTGAGATTCGAACCGATCGGTGAGGGGGAGAGAAGCACCCAGCTGAGAGGAAGAGGCCATCGCAGAAAAATAAAGAAATCGAGGGCGAAATAGGGAAATTGGTCTACTATGGCGGAGGAGTTACTTTTCACAGAGATATCTCGGTTAAAGGTGAAAAGAGGAAGAAGATAGCTTAACCAAAAGCGATAAGGAGTGGAAATAATATAAAAGAAAAAATATATATATAAAAAAAGAGAATACATCATTACCTTGGCAAATGGGGAGTAGAAGCGACGTGGAAAGTTGAAACAGTGAGAACCACTCATTTATACATGTCACCCACTTGCCCACCCGCCCAGTCATTTCCCTTTAAAATCGCGTATTTACTACAGGTTCCCAGCAAACTCGGCGTCTGAGCAGGCAAGAAATCAATCAAGGATCCGAGATTGCGAGATCATATCAACCAGGAAATCAATCAAAACCCGAGATCGCAGCACCACATCCTTATTGACTAAACAATAAAGATGCTGGGGGCAACTGTTGGGCCCAAATTCCACACCCAAGGCCCAGCCAAGTTAAATAGGCCTAACAAAGAAGTCCAGTATGCGATGAGGCCTCATTGAGCGAGCCCGTAAGCTGGAAAGAGCCGAGCATGCAGGAAGAGGCGAGGTTGCCATGAGGATGAGCTTGCATCTAAACAAGTCAAACATAACAATTCAAAATCCGAGAATCAATATGAACATTAAAAGGCAAAGATTACAAATTTAGTTCTGAGTTTAATGTAAATAAATAAGTTTAGGCAGTTACATTTGGAGCGGGTATAAGTTCGAAACAAGATTCATATTGTAAAGGACCGAATTCATGGCAAACAAATCATTATACAACTTTTTCTCTCAAAATATTCTAAGTAATTCTCGAAAACATACAACCTGAAAAGCCAAGGATTGAGGTTGTGAGATTCTGCTCTCACGGAAACTGTCATCCTGGGTCAAGTCTACCAGCTCACTCGTATACAAACCATGGCCGCACAACTTCGCCAAGAAAAATGACGAATGGTTCCATTCTTTGTTCGCAACTAAGACAAACGCCCCTCCGACCCGAGGATGAGACACCCCCAAACCTTCTTCGAAATCTGTTCCCCAAGCAGCAACACCATAACACATCGGTCAGACCTCCGATCATTGGATCTATCGGTAATCGGGCACCAAATCTCACCTCTCAGGCACTTATGGATCAAGAAATCGAAAGCTTCAAAGCCCAGCTCCGGGATATGAACTCAAAATTCCATCAGGCCACTAGCTCGGCATATCAAAATAGTTGAACTCGACTAGGTAAAACTAACCAAATTCATTTAAAGGGCTCTTTCGGGCATAAAGGTTTAAAAGCCCCCTCGGACAAATGGTTCACAAAAAAAAAGCATTACAAAGAAACCCACCACGGGCAGGAGTTTACATAAGCCTCATCGGGCATCAACTTAGGGGGATTTACGCTGCAGGATCTCGTTGATCACGACTTTCTCGATAAAGTCCTTGTGAGGTCCGATGGAGCCTGGACCACTCTTCTTTCTGGCCAGGCTACATGCGAGCTTGTCCTAACGCTGTAATTGATATACAATGCTTTCCTTTGCTATTTGGAAACCTCCCATATAGCATATTCTGGATGCCTTTTGACTCCCCTTCACTGTGACGATTCCATGCTGGGTAGGGAATTTTATAAAATGATGGTAGGTTGGGGGATATAGCCCTCATTGAATGTATCCACGTTCTACCCATGATGGCATTGAATGGGGCTGGCCTATCTATCACAGATAATTCAACCATCCTCCTTACTCCAGCTGCTATTACATGGAGTCTTATTGTTCCGAGGGATAACGTGGTCTCCCCGGAGAAGCCGGTTAACACCATCTTATCCCCCTCGATTTCGTGATCTGGTATGCCCATTTTTCTAAGAACACTTAGAAGGATGAGTTCCACAGAGCTCCCAGTGTCCACGAGCATCTTGGTGAGCTCGTATCCAGCCACTTCCAGCATGATTAGGAGAGCATCATCATGTGGAGAATCCAGCTCAACGGCCTCGCTTTCCCAAAATGAGATTTGCGTGTCAAGTCCCTTGAATGGGATTCTGTCGCGCATGTCAGTGTTTACCTTCCGCTGATGTTTCTTGATTGAATTCAGTGAGTTGCGACACAACTGGGATCCTCCATGAATAAAATTAATTATTTCTTCGCGTTGGGGGGAGGTAGATCCGCCTCCCTATCCTCGGGGCGCACTCGCCTCATTGCGTCCTCGGATGAGCATTCTCGCTTGCGATCGTCTTCAGATGGGCGATCTCGCCTTTCGCCATCTTGAGCTGGGTAATAGCTCCTCGTCAGAGGGGGTTTCTCCAGCTCGATGTTGCTCAGCTCTCCTGCTGCGAATGTCGCAGCGAGCTGCTTCTTAACCTTGTAGCATTCCTCAATCAAATGACCCTTGATTTTATGAAAATCACACCACTTGCTGGGGTCATACGTCTTGAATCTGTTATGAGGTGGGCTTCCTACTGAATATGAATGTAACCCCTGACCTTGTTTTTGGTCTTGGGATTCTTTCTTACCAAACTTTTTAGGTCCATGTGAGTTTGTCGTCTGAGCTTGCTTACCCGAGGTTGCGGGTGCCTGCTGCTTTGATTGAGTTGCACCTGCCTCCTCGAGAATAATCCAGCGTGAAGCGCGGTGTAGCGCGTCATCTAGCGACACCGGCTCCCGGACTGTGAGCTCCTCGAAGAATTTTGAGGATTTTAGCAGTCTGTTTTGAAGAGCTTTCAGGGTCGTTGGGTTATGTAAATTGGCAATTTTTGCCTTAACAGCCTTAAAACTGTCAATGTACTTCCGCAACGAGTCACCTGGCTTTTGAGTAAGCACCCACAGATCGGCCTCCGAGGTCTCGATCTGGATAAATATTGTATATTGCTTTAGGAATGCTGCTTGAAGCTGGGTGAAGTTATCAATCGAATTCGTCTCCAGGGAGGTGAACCATTCCAGGGCCGAATCCGTTAGATTTTCGACAAAGAAACGACAGCGTGCTGTTTCGAGGTCGCTCTCGAGTAATCGCACCCTTGAAAAGGCGAACTTGAAACTTCTCATAAATGACTTAGGGTCGGTTTCTCCGTTATACTGGGGACATCGGATGTTCCCGACATGTCCGAGCTGGGGGCTCGCGATCTACGAGGTGAAAGGGGTCTGATTGACTTCATCAATTACCCGATCTATTTCAGGTGCCGAGCTCAGAGCGGCGTGGACCTACGATCTCATCCGCTGAAACTCGACACTGGTATTTTCATAGTATTTCTCTTTATTGCCCGGAGAGTGGAGCATGAATCCTTCTGACACCAGATTTCCGATCTCGGGATTGTCCCGAGCTTCAAATTCATTGGCGTTCCCAGAGCGATCCTGACTGGCAAATCGGTATGATTCCTGGAAAGGTCGCAAGTGAAGGGATCCCTCCTTCCGCGATCTGGATCGTGGAAGGAGTAAATATTGGGTCCGATATTGCCAAGCTGAACCGCGAGGTGGTGGCAGAGCCTACCATTCTGCTGGTTGAGGCATCGATATCGGAAAAGTTTAACCTCGTTATTGGTGGAGGTGAAAACATTAACCCTCCTTGTCCTGGTCCGAGCGGGGTTTGTGTCCCAGGTCGGAGAGCAGATCGCCCAATAGTGCCTGTCCGAGCCGCTCTTTCGAGATCATCTTGGCGAGTTACCATTTGGCTATTCTAGTCTATGAGGACCGATATCAAGTTCCGGATCTCAACCATTTGATCCGGAGCCGGCTGGTTTAAGACTGCAGGTCCCGAAGGATCACCAGTTACGTTGATCCCAGCTGTGACATTCGCTTCCAAGGCGGTAACGGGAATGTTTGTTGTTCCATCTGAGCTCGCCGGAGCGGTGCCATCAGGCGGGGATTGTGGAATGGAGGCATTTATAGCTCCCGATGAAGCAGTGACTGTAGCACTTGTTGTATCTGACATCTTCCTTGTTTAGAGGACTAACTTCATAAATTCTAAGAAGGAAATTGGTTTGCTCCTCCCCACAGACGGCGCCAAATTGTGAGAGCAGAATCTCACAACCTCAATCCTTGGCTTGTCTTAGGTTGAAGGTACTCAGAAAAACGTAGAAGGATTTGGGAGAAAAAGGTGTATCTTGTTATTATCGCAAAGAATTCGGTCCTTTACAATAGGGCTGGTGTTTCGAACTTATACCATCTGAAAATGTAACAGCCTAATTATTGTACACATTAACTACATAATTAAATTTGTAATCTTTTGTCTTTAATATGAAATAAATTTCTTTGACCGGAATTGAACTTGGTCAGGTGCGTATTCCTATCTTCATGCGATCTTGCTTCCCTTCTTCATGCTCAGTTTTTCTAGCTTGTAAATTATCCCGAGAACCTCGTCGTGGGCCGAGCCTTCCTGGTCTAGCCTGCTTACTAGGGCTGGAACTTGAGTGTGGGATTTGGGCCCAACAGTAACCATTACCCTAATTTATTATTTGTTAAATTGTTTTTAAGTTAGTTTATATTTTTAATACTAATGGGCTTTAACATAAGTTACTAAAACTAATAGGCCCTTACGATTTTTTTTTTAAATGGGCCCTTCTGATTTTTTTAAAAAATAATGGACCCTAGGCCAATGTTTCTAAAAATGGGCATAGACATGGGCATGGTGCCAGCCTACCCCTGAAAAAGATGAAGTTGTCACGAGCTTCACTTTTATCCAAGAAAAACCACCCGATCGAGCAATATACCACAATACAGTGACAACGAAGGAAACAAAACTCATCGAGAGTTTTTACCAGGTAATTCCATCTCACAAATTAATTTCTGATGATTATAATGTTGTGGTTACATACTTGTTATATCCAGAAATGTGTGAGAAAATCACAGAATCCATTGCTTGTTTTAAACCACAAAATTTTGAACAAAATGCTACTTCGCATATAGTTGATGACATGCACCAAACTGAATCATGTTTCTCTGATTCTAAAATTACCATGACTGCAATAACGCACTTGTCTTTTGTCTAGAATGTAGAGGATATTGTAGGTACAGAGAAAAAGAAACACGAGCTTGAACCACCAACGATCAATGGCGACAACAAGCGTGAAAAAAGGAGTTTTCACTAAGACGATTACCTTGCTGCCCAAGGAAGTCAGCAACAAATCTTGGAGAGGATTCATTGCTTCTTTGCTAATCAAAGAAGAACCACCATATTCTCAAAATCAATCCCACTTGAGCCCCTACCAAAATATTGCCCGAGGTAACTTTCTAAACTCGCACATATCCCGAGATACTAACTTGTTCTATCTTGGTGCAGGTCAAGAAGTTTCGAGGACGAAACATTTCCAAGGGGGAGGGTATGATGAGGACATCAAAACTGAGATATACCATGGCGAGGAGAAGATGCACACAGATGAAAATGTCATAGCCGGTGTCAAAGAAGAGACGATTGTCGATGCTTCAATTGTGTATGTGAAAGCTTATGGAACTACTACCACCTTAGAGAGGGACTGTACTGTGCGTACGTCATGCTTAGATCCTAATCCTATTGGCAACAGTGGAACCTTTCTTGTTGTAGGGATAGTTGCTCCTAAGCTATTATTTCCCAACACTCATCAAATGAAAAAAGGTGCATCTCTTGAAGGATTATATCCAACCCAATAGGAGTTCATCCACAAGCTGACTTGTTCTGTAATCTTAACCCATCATAGGAGCGCCTCAAAGTGTAATCATTCCAATCGGAGTTCAGACGAAGGAGATTTCCATTTTACAAATTGGGTGATTCCAAACTTACCCGATTTGGACATACACACATTAATTGGAGTTTTTCGATCAAACCAGGAGGAATTAAGCTACAAACTGGCTTGGTATGGAATCTTGATCCATCATAAACAAACCGAGAAATGGATTCATCTCAAAAACTGTTCAGACTTGGAAATTATCGATTTTAAAAATCGATGGACCTGTTTCGAACTCAATCCCACGACTAGGCCCAAGAACGTGCTACACAGCCCAACTCAGCAACGATCTCGACCCAAAACCAATTGGATAATATTATTGGGTTTCTCTTGGATCCAACAAGCCCAATATCCAAAGAAATGGCCCATAGGATTCACAGGTTATACCTTTTTCCCCAATACGAGTTGATTTGGTTCGGTTTATGGCAAGTCCGAGTTCCAACGGGTTTAATTCATTACAAAATCGACTATGGCCACCATGAGAGTTCATTTACCAATCAGAGGCCTCAAAGATCGTCTCACCATGCACCATCAACCACAGGATCAGGCGGATCCTCTTGCTAGTCTAGCTTCCTTATGTGGCCGCATTCACTCCTTATGTCTTAAACCATCAACAACTATATTTTCGAAAGTACAGCAATTGGAGCCTAGGTTCAATGCACATGGACGTCTCAAAGCACCACACTTACTCGTCCAAGTTGTCAACACTCAAGCAAGGCTCCGTTTTTCCTTATTTGGCCGAGACAAGATCAACTCCAACGGCTAGTAATTTTATTGCTGTGATTTTCTTTAATGTCTTTGATTTTTAGACCATTAGGATTAATTCTTGTCGAGCATTATATAAGCTCAGCTTAACTTTCATTTGCATTCACCTTTCAATCTCAAAGTTTAATAGAAGTTTTCTTGTTTTCTTTCAAAAGAGTGTTTCTTTGCAAATAGTTGTGTTCTTTTGAATATTGTGTGCGATTCACATTATTCACTAGAATTCTCGGATTAAACTAGATGTGTGATTCAGTTAGTTTGTTCGATCAACAGATTGAGAGAGTCAATCATCATTCGATTGAGAGAGTCAATCAAAACCACCACCTTCATCTCGATATCACGCCCCTTCCGCAAACAAGCTAGTAAACTCTTGATTATCTCGTGAACATAAGTTTGGTGGATTCCGATCTTATATCACGTGTCACGCTCACGTTGAGAGATTGATCTTTATATAATAAGATTATACGGATCATAATTATGAAGGTTATCAATTTCAAAATCTAAATATTTATTAATTTATCGCGTATCACACGGGGCCTAATCTAGTTAAACTATAACGCTGCGTACCAATTACACTAAACAACAAATTATTTTATTTTGATTAAAGTTGAAAAATTAATTTAGCTGATGCCAAAAAAAATATTAAAGCAAAATTAACATATAGCCATTGTAGAGTATCTATAGGCTTTTACATCATGTTAGTACCTATATCATAAGTGATGTGTTGATTGTCATTTGTCAAGAAACACATCAGCTATTCGCAGAATATCATTTAGGCGAACGTCATGATCTCTTGCTCAACAATCTAAGTCCTCTGGTCTCTTTTCTTACATTTTACACCTTTTTGTCTCTGCTTAATAACTCTTTCTCAAGCTTCATTGTTTCTTTTCTCTCCTCTTCATGAAGAAAATGGCATTTCTGAGATTTTACTAATCGTCTTGGAGCATCTGCCTCGCTGGAATCGTTACTTCGAAGTCTACGAACTGGTAAAAGTGAATTGCAACATATGCAAAATGGATAAAGAATATCCACCTGAACGTTCTTAAGGTATAAATTATAATCATCATTGCAAATTCACTCAGAGAAACCAAGGCAAGGTCATCTTTTGATCCACACAAGAATCCGGTCTATTTCATGGAAACTGAAGCTAGAAACTGTTTTTGGTTATCATCACAGTCTGCATTCGAGCATTTCTCGTTTGAGGATATCCTTAAGGTCATCAGGAACAGCTTAGAGATGCATTGCACAAAAGAACGATGTGGGAAACAAACTTCACTACAGTTTAGCTCTGTGATAAATAAACTTCCATTTGTTTTCACAATTGGTAAGTGATGTCTATGATAAGTTATTGGTCATTAGGCATGAGCAACACAATGCAGTAGTTTTGAGCAAATTTTTTTTTTTTTTTTTTTTATTATCTCTGGTGTTTGTTAGCTCTTGAGTTGGGAGAACAATGAAAAAGAGATATACGAAACAATTTATGTTCTGGCGACTGAAATAGATATTAGTGGGATATACCAATACGAAGGTGACTGTCCAGCACCAAATACCATCTTGTGTCGATGGTAAGTGCAGAGTTTCTCCTTTGTTTTAGTTCCATTTAAGTTTCCAACTGAAGATAATGTTAATATTCAGGTTTGTTTGCATAGAGATCAATACAATTGTGTAGCTTATGAAAACAAGATATGGGTCAAACATTTTGGTACTGAGGAAGAGGTAAAGCTTAGACATTTTTTTTGGTAACACAAGCAAGTTACTCGACTTGTGACTGAGTGATGTTTGTTGCTTGTCCAGGTTATTGGGGACTGGGGTAGTGTTCTCAGCACTTTTGTAAAACTGAATATGCGACCTGAGATTCTATTTTTCGAAAACGTAAGCTCCTTCGACTGCATAATTAATTGATTATGTGTTTTGTTTTCTCAATTCTACCTACTTGAATTGCAGGCTAAGCAGAGGGAGAAGATTGTGAACAAGCAGAGATCCACAAAAATTGTAAAGCAATGGTAGTAGAAAGGTAGCAGATTTGCCTGTTTTTGTCTGTTTTGAAGCTGAGAAGGCTCTCCTGGTGCTTGTTATGTACATGATAAAGATATTGTGTAGTCGAACAAAATGTAGGGAACACAAGCCGAGAGACTTGATTGAAACTGCGAAAGCATTTTACATCTTACCATGTTTTGATATTGTGTTCTCTTGAAACCACAAATTCTAAACAAAAGTCATGCAAATTCTAGACAATGTTCAGAAACAATAACAAACATTGTCTAGTAAAGAAAAAAAAAAGCTATTTTAAGTTGCCAACAAGTGGATATGATACAACCAAAACAAATCTTTTATTCACTCCCTGATGCTATAAGTTGGATGCAATTTAGTTTATTTGTGCCCACTACAAAAGTTCACACTAACGTAGCTTTGATGATAAAATTTGTTAAAGCCCTATTAAGTCACTCATCCTATGGTCTCTCAACTCAACTTTGCTTCTCAAGCTTCATATAAGAACACAAATTCTTTTGAATTGGAACATGTCATTGTTTTTTTACATCAATGCTGAATTGGAACATATTGGTAACAATTCTGTCACTGGTTAGGCCATCGATCGGACAGCTTCATAGAACAGAATCTCTGGCCGAACCTTCCTTTCTCCATAGAAACTGACCACACTCTTCCAGTTACCAACATCCTATGGCATCACCACACATATCAATAATGTCTGACCAATCTACGTTCACAATTCAACTCGAGAAAGTTTAAGACAACTGTTCGTCTTACCTCATCTACTAATGCTTCATGTTTGAGACTGATCCACCGGTTGTTTTTATAAGCTAGGCAGATGTGTTCTTATTCTTCACCACAGCCAACCTGCATTTCCATATTCTGAGTCTGTAACAGAGAAATACAGTAGGACAAACAATTGTGACCCTGTCAGATTTTACCATTGACACAAGCCGGTACATAGTTTTTGGTTCTAAGCCTTGGTACAGCCTGCTGATATCTATCTCCCAGTCCAAAGCCTTTGTTGTTTCAGATATTTCCTTTTCAGTTTCATCCTTCTCCCATTCCAACACTAATGCAAACCCACAAAACACCAGCATATCTGATTCATCATAGCACAATAAATTAAATGAGTAGATAAGATTAAAATCATGATCACCACTTACCGATTGTGAAGATAGGCGGGCATCTATTTATAATGTGATGAACAAAGTTTTGCTTTCCACAGCCTCCTGTTTTAATGTCACATAACATTTTATCTTCCATGCGGATCACCTTAAGGATGTTCTCAAACTTTATATTCCCAAAAGCACACTGCAACCACACAAGAACTTCATAAGGGGTAGTTTCCAGTTTCTTTAGGAAAGACAAAGAGGGGAATAAATGAAACATACCTTCAGCTCTCTGATTGAATCTGCAGCCATAACAATGCCATAAGAACTTTGCTCTGGATAATTTGGCTTCTTTCTGCATTTGCTACAACTCATTCTTTCATATTCTTCCAGTGTAAAAATACGAGTTACCACGCTTTCTATTTGTGGACTTTTCCAGCGAGGCCAAAACTCAAGGATGGATACGAGTAGCTCAGCAGCATCACTTGACTGAAAAGAGTGAAAAACCAGAATTACATTTACGAAAACAATCAAGGAAGCTTATATTTATCCGCACAAACCATGGAATGAACTTCTTTTAGGGAAGCAAGTAAGTTGCCCAGGAGGTAACTGTGGAGTCCCTTTTCTTTTATCTGATTCGAGACAAAAGCGGTAAAGAAATTCTGTAGTACAGAAGCAACATGTTCTTCCAGGTTGTCAGCAAATTGATGCTGATTGTGCACCAAATACTCTTCAAGAACCTTAATGTTACAAAGGGCCTGCAGTACCACAATTTGTCAAAGAAAATAAGGAAGTAAAGATATAATACATGAAAATAAAGAGAAAGCTGAATCACTAGAAGAGAGTTTAGGTTTTGAGTCTTAGTTTTGTTGCTGTCTGCTTTACCTTCAACGTCATGTCAAGAGCTGAATTGCATCTGGCTGCACCTTCAACAAGTACTGACCCCGAATGTTCTGACGGTGAATCTTCTCCAGGCATGTTTTGCATATCTTGAAAATGGTAAGTTGAAGAAATAAAAACTATACATCTCAAAACAATATAGTTTGTCAATTGCGAAGCTCTTTAACCAGGGTCCCCTTTAGTAGCTTCCTCTTGATTATTAGTGTTGGATGAAAATGTATCTTCTGCCGCCGTTTTTAGTGATGGAGAAGTAACCATCGGTTCAAGGTTGACAGAAGATTCACTAGACATATGTAAGAACACGTTTTTCTCAGAGAAAACCTACAAACAATATATCAACTTGCGGAAAGACTCTTGAGAAACCAAATTTCTCATATAGAGGATAGTTACTTACTGTTTGATATTCTGATCAAGAAGACTTGACATGCTCGTTGAAGTTCTCTGTTACGCCGTGAAGACCATTCGTTCTTACAACTGAGTAACCGAAAAGTCAGAGAAGCAAATAGAGAGTTTAGATCTTTAACAACCTTTATGCTTATATGTTTCTTCTTCTTTGACCCTGAATTCTTCTCCATCTCTTTGACCTTGGCTTTGGCATCCAGATTTACAATTCCATCTAACTCTTCCTAGAAGAAGAGACATCAATTATAATTCAAGATACCTGTCAAAGAAAAAACCAGAGGGAAGATGAAAGCTCTTTACAAGACCTTGTTGCTTTTATTTTTCTTCTTCTTTGGCAGTGATTTCTTCCCCTCCTCGAGTAAAAGATCTGCTTCTGCTGCAGCTAACTTGGCTTTGGATTCTATATTTACAATTTCATCCTACACGATGAGACATTAACTATATTATGAGGAACACGTGAAAGACCAAATCAGAGAGAAGATGAAGGCTCTCTGTATTAAATTTCAAACCAACCAGCAAGAATTCTTTCAGTGGTGGAAGGATGTAAGAGCGGTAATCGAAAACAGAAAGTCTTGTGAGGTAGTTCAGCAAATTAACCCTTGAGTTTTCAATCAGCAAAATCTTTGAATCAATTAGAGGAACCTGCAAATCAATAGACACTTTTAAGATAGCAATATGATGATATCATGTTGGTAATATATTTAAAAAAATAAATGAACCTTGTTGGTGACGGCTAATTTCAGAAGGTCTATGGACTTCAACACTATATCATCACTGAAATTTTTACACTCACGTATAACATTCAGGGAATCTTGTGAATCGTGGTTATCAAATGTCAGATACGATGCTCCTTCAAGAACATCTCGTACTCTAGAGAAGAACATTTTTGTCTTGAGAACATCTCCGGCGTTTTCCCTTAATTGCTTTTCACATTCATCACATATAAGAGATGCATATGTGTTCCATTGATCTTCCGGAATATTCCTTCTCCTTCCATCTTCACTTATACATAACTTCTTGATAAAAATAAGAAATGCATCATAGTGTAGGACCTCCTCTTTCTTTATAAATTTGGTTCGGAAAGTCCTACACGTGAAATGAACGGCTTTCAGAACAGCCAACCAAATATCAAGATTGTGTGTCCTGAAAGGTCTCGGAAATCGAAAACTCTCCTCTCCTGGACAGTAGTCGGTTAACCAGGACAAGATGTCATCTCCATGTGCATGTGCCTTGGCGTAGTGAACATTGTGATCCACAAAACTGATTGTCCCATCACCATCAAATCGAGCAATCTTGCCTTGCAGCAGTCTCTTATCTAGAAGCAGAAATGAAAACGGAATGTCAAAGTCCATCTTTTCTTTAACTTGAGTAGCACTGTAGAAACTATCCACTGCTCTGCAAACCAGATCAGTGCCATCATCCCTTTCACACTTGATGTTTCTTAGAAATTCCAGTATTTGATTGAGTTGACGACATTCCAGAAAACAGATACTCTGAGGTGTTTCCACTAGGCGGCAATCGGTTAGCGTATCTTTGGAAACTTGAAGATTTTCAAGATGATTAACCACAAAATGCATCACCCAGTCTCGAATGGTACACGATAGAATTTTACAGTCCCAAAACGACACAAGGAGCGATTTGATTTCCTGGAGTAACTTACTGCGTTCTTCATCCGCAGCTAAAGGCCAGTCTTTGGACCATCCATTCACATACGCAAACGCTTTCACATCTTGGAGCTGATTCTTAATCTTTTCAACTGCATCCACTGGCTCCCAACCTCCAGAGTTTACTTATCATCTGGGCCATATCCTTTGTTGACGAAGGTTTCAGTGCCGCATCATGTTCTTTTTCAAGATGATTCTTACACTCTTGGGTACTAGAGAACTTTTGTGAACACGATCGACACATCCAGAATCTCCATTTTTTGTCTTCCCTAGCGGAAGTAAGAACTTGAATCAAAGCATCTCGCCCCTCTGGGCCATATAATCTGTGGACAAAACTCGTAAAATCCGCAGTGCTTACTTTCATAAACTCCCTTTTCATCTCAACATTCAAACCCATCCAATATGACCTCAATCCTTTAACCTCAATCTTCCTCGGATCTGGATATTTCTTGGGCTCTGCAAACTTTAGTTGGCATTTTTGTACAGAAGAAGAACCAGCAGCGACCTTTGACACTGCAAATTTGAGTATATCCTCGATTTCGATTTTTCTTTGCTGCTCTGCGGAAGTCAATGAACTCAAGGAAGCCAATATACTCAAATACTCTTTTGCCTTGTCAATGGACTTCTTGTAATACAATGATGATCCAAGCAAACAGCCCAAACCAAACAGCGAAGCAGCACAAAACGATGAGATGCTTTTGTTCCCCGAAAAGCACTCCGCAGAACCCAAGGTGAAGGCGACTTTCACGTCACTGTTCTCTGTTCTTTTCGCCATTTCACAAAAGATTTTACCTTGCTGGAAGTTATGCAACACCGAGACATTTTTCTTTCTCTTCCGATAACTCAAAACCGAATCCTCGGTTAGCTCCAAGGCCTTGATGTAATCTCCTTTAGCGAAGTAACCTGCGGAAAGTTTAAAGATTTGTTTGGCTTCCTCATCATCTCTTACGAAAGGAGCCTCCATGTTAGAGACAGAGTAACGACTCTCAAGCTTTCTTGACGGTTAGGTGTTATCGAAGAGGCTGACTTTATCGCGTGAGAATGGGGGAATTCTATCGAGCAACTTGTGGGCATTCGCTGTTGGGAGTAAATCACAAAACTTCCCCAAATTTATATAAAAGCCCAAAAACTATGACAAGTTGACATGTATTGGCTTCTATTTGTACCGATGATATAAACTAAGGTTTCGGTTCGACTTGTTTGGTAGAAATACAAATAGGAGTAATTCTATTTCTAGTCATCTAACGATATAGCTCACTAGTTACATCATTTAAAGAGTCCCAAAGCCACTCATCCCTCTCGAGCCTATTTGCATTTTTTTTTTTAAGAAGATGACGACGAGAGAGTTACCGGATATGATTTTCGCTGCCGGTGAAGAACCGGCCGGAGATAGACTTAATTCATACCACAAAACCAAAACCATCAATTAGAATCAAGATGTGTTGCGGAAATCCCCACGCCGGACGTTGAGTTTTCAGTCCAAACAAATATTGATTTCTTCACTTTGTTCGGAACTAATTGTCGTATTGATTCTAAGCAGATGTCGGAGATTGAATTGTTTGAGAATATTTGCCGCTTATGAGGAACTCGATAACTATTTCATTGTATCTATGAATTATGAATTAATCTTTTAAATTCATTGTTAGAATGCTATCATATTTAATACTCCATCCGTTCTGTAATAAGGGATGTTTTAAATGTTTTTTTTTATTTTCAAATAAGTGATGTTCTCGTAAATCAATGCAAAATTAAATAATTTTTAATTGTTTTTTACCTTTGGTATTTTGCATATTATTTTCTTATTGGTTGAATTATGTTTAAATGTACAATAAATGATCTTTTTAGTATAAAAAAAATAAAAATTAAATGAATCCTTAATTGGTGTGCAACAAACTTAAACATCACTTAATAGGGGTGGGCATTTCGGTTTAATTTTGGGTTCGGTTTGGGTTCGGTTCGGTTGATTCGGGTTGTATAAAACTCTAGCCAAACTCAACCGAAATAAGTTTGGTTCGGTTTGTGTTCGGTTTGGGTTTAATTCGGTTTGGTTTAGTTCGGTTCGGTTATAATTTGGTTTGGTTTTAGTTTGGTTTTTTTAAAATTAACTTATAAAAACAAGAATCTTAACGAAACGAAAACAAAACGAAACGAAACCATAAAAAAACCATTCCCTAAAAATTGAAAACCAAACTGAAATTATTTCACTTAATCAAAATAAAAAAAATGAAAAAAATCATGGCTTCAACTCTCCCATGCCACTAAAATGAACATGCAACAAGTCAATAATTTAAATATAAGTTAATTATAGGAACCAATGTTTATTGATCTTTTATATAAGCCATTATAGGCTTGTAGCATTAATATAGAACTATTATAAAAAAATCATTTACCTTAGCAAAACTTAGAAAAAAATGAAAGTTGAAAACAAAAAAGAAAAATGTGGGTTTAAGATCTTTATCCTTAAAGGTTTTAGGTGAAGAACCGAAAATCCCACCATATGTGTTTATATTTTTAATATTATTAATTAACTAGTTAACAAAAACACATTGGGTTATCGGTTCGGTTCAGTTTAAAACTGAACCGAACCGAACCGTTCGGATTGAAAAAAACTTCAACCGATTGGATTATATATAGAATATGGTTTGGTTTGGATCGGTTTAAGTTCGGTTGGTTCAGTTTGGTTCGGTTCGGTTCGGTTTTTTTGCCCACTCCTATCACTTAATATAGAACAGAGGGAGTAGCTGATAACAATTTATTTTATCGGTGATGTTTAATGGTTCACTACAAGAAAACAGGGATATTTCCGACGGGCAAATCCGTCGGAAAAGACCCTTTCCGACGGATTTCCGACGGATTTAAGCTGTCGGTTACAGTTCGTCGGAAATATGGTTTCCGTCGGAAATTTCCGACGGATTTGTGCCGTCGGAAAGCCGTCAGACATTTCCGACGGATTTCCGACCGCGTACGTTCCGACGGATACTCCGACGGATATTCAGTCGGAAATGTCGTCGGAAATGCCGTCGGAAATCCGTCGGTAATTTCCGACGGACTTCCGACGGATATATTACCGACAGAATTTCCGACGGTTGGTGATCGGATGAATTTGTCGGAAGTCTGTCGTAAATCCGTCGGAAGATATTTCCGACGGATTTCCGACGGTAACTATTTTCGACGGAGTTACGACGGATAATTTGATCAGAAGTTGTCTCGGAAGTCCGTCGGTTCTTCGTCGGAAATAGGTTCCGACGGATTTACGACGGTAACTTATTCCGACGGTTTTCCGACGGAATTGGTATTTTGAATTTTATTTAATTATTTATTTTTTTTGAAATTTATATATTAAAATTATATAAATTTGAAATATAAATTAAAAATAAAAATAATAAATATATAAATTCATTAAACAAAATTAAAAAATTCATTACACATTAAAATAAATTATTCAAAAAAAGCATTAAAAGCAAATATTTAAACGGTTGGAGAATCTCCGTCGTCGGGATTATTATCCCGAAACATATGCGGGAAGCATTTCTCCATCATCTTCTCCAAGCAGGAGAGCTTCTTGTTGGTAGTCTATTGCTCCGTCCGTAGCTCTTCAACCTGCTGGTCACGGTCTTTCACCGTTTGGGTGAGCCTCTCGATTTCTACCCGGTACTCCGAAGGATAACGAGGAAGCGAGGAAGAAGATTCCTGGGTCGGAAGGGTGCCTAACCCAGCGAATCGACCTTTCACTTGCCGGGTTTGCTGCGAATAATTATAACCGATAATAAATAAATAACGAAAATAAAAAAAAACGAAATGAAATTAAAACTTACCTCAAGTACAATCTGGTTTATCTCTTCCCGGGACAAAGAGTTCGAGGACGTCGATCCTTCGATAGTGAGCTGCGATGATAGTTCAAGGTCCAGCTTCGTCTTCTTGCTCTTCTCGACAAGATCCCGCATCCCCAAGTCCTGTATCTGACCGGTTTTCTTGTTGGTGTGTCTATTCTCGATGAGTTGAAGATAATCGGGTTCGGAACCAAATTATCTCGCCTGCGAAAATTTGTAAAGTTAAATAAATATAAAAAACAGAATTAACAATAAAAAATTTAAATTAAACTTACCATTTCCATCGCTTCCCGTTCGATGGTCTTTGCGCCCGCGTTGTGGATGTAGACCCCTTTCCCGCCTCGTTGGCTATTTCGGTTCTTCGACTGTTGCTCGGAGGTCTTTTCCGTCGCAGGCCTACTCCAGTACTCACAGAAGCCCTTCCAGACGTCGTCGTCAAGGTCCTTCGGCTTGTCTTTGTTGTGCTTCCACTTCTGCTTCCACTCGTACATGTGCTTCGAGTACGAGTTTGCGGCATACTTGTCGAATGTGTCAATGACTTTGCGCGTATGATGAGAGTCCCACGTGAACTCTTGCTACAATTTTTAAAAAAATATGTTACATATCAAAAAGAAAAATTGACAAAATGAAATTCAAAATAAATAATATATCAATAAATAACTTACCGCGAAAGTCCGGTGCCACACGTCTTTCTCCTCGGTAGGCATGTCCGAATACTTCTCGTACGGTTTGTCCAACATGTTGTGGAGCATCCGTAATATCGCCTTGGTGATCTGAGTCGACAGCTTAAACCTGAAAACATTATGAAAAGATATAAATATGTTAAGTTTAAAAATCTAAATAAATTGAAATAATGTACAAAAAATTTCTTACCAAGTGCCGTCCTCAAACTTCGGGTCGAGTCGAATGCAATGGCCCCGGTTAGGCTGCCGGACTAGCTCCTCGATCTCAATGTGGCTCCGAGCAGCGGATTGCTAGGAATCTGGGATGTGAGTTCCCGAGCTTGTTGGTCCCGGAGGAGGCGTACACCCAGAACCCCGAGAACGGCATCCTTGGTTGCCGCCTCCCAACTGAAGAACTTCGTCGGGATCCCTCTGGAAAACGGTAAAATTGTTAGTAAATTAACAAAAAATTCAAAAGTTACCAAAATTTTTGAAATTTCCGAAAAACAATTTAGGAAAAATTCAAATTTTCCGAAAAATTCAAAGTTTACTAAAAATTCAAATTTTTCAAAAATTTTCAAAATTTGCTAAAATATTTTAAAATCAGTTTTAATATATAAAAATATTTAGAAAACGTTTTATTACTATAAAAAATATTTAAAACGATTTATTTCTAAAAAAATATTTGAAAAAGGTTTTTATTATTAAAAAAATATTTTAACATCAACTTAAATATATAGAAATATTTTAAAAACGTTTTTATTAGTTAAAAAATATTATAAACGATTTTAATATATACACATATTATAAAAACGTTTTTATAATTAAAAAAATATTTTAACATCAACTTAAATATATAGAAATATTTTAAAAACGTTTTTATTAGTTAAAAAATATTATAAACGATTTTAATATATATACATATTATAAAAACGTTTTTATTACTATAAAAAATTTTAAAAACAATTTTAATATATACATATATTATGAAAACGTTTTTATTACTTAAAAATATATTAAAAACGTTTTTAATATATACAAATATTGTCTAAACGTTTTTATTACTTAAAAAATATTTTTAAAACGATTTTAATATATACAAATATTTTTAAAAATTTAAACAATATCTAGAAACGTTTTTAAAATATTTTTAGAAAATAAAACAAGATCTAAAAACGATTTTAATATTTTTAGAAAATAAAACAAGATCAAAAATTTGTTTTCTAGATCTAACAATTCTAAATCAATAATCTAAACACATAAACCCTAACACTAATATTATTCTAAATAACAAATTCTATTATAACCACTTAACAATTCACATAAATAGAATTCTAACAACCTAACTAATATATTCCCTAAAACTAACATGATATAAAAAAATTTTAAAGGAATTGATTAAACTTACATGGTTTTTTGGAGAAGAATTGAGGAATTGATGAAGAGGAGTTGATGAATTGAAGATTAAAACTGAAATTGTGAAGAAGAAGAAGAGAAGAGGGAGAAGAAGAGATTTTCTGTAAGGAAGAAGAAGAGAGAAGAGGGAGAAGAAGCGACGGAAGAGAGAGAGGAAGAAGAGAGAAATAAGGAAAAAAACTTACGTTTCGTCGATATAATTCGATGTCCGTCGGAAATCCGTCGGATTTCGAAAAATAATTTCATTTACGCGGTTGATATTCCCGCGGTCTCGAAAATATCAAAGTCCGTCGGAAATCCGTCGGATTTTGAAAAATAATTTCATTTACGCGGTTGATATTCCCGCGGTCTCGAAAATATCAAAGTCCGTCGGAAATCCGTCGGAAATTTCCGACGGATTTCCGACGAATTGGAGAAGATAAGGTTTATTCCTTGCATGTTTTTCGATTAGTCAGTCAACAAGCACATGTCTAATTTTTCATATCCGTCGGAAAGCCGTCGTAAATTTCCGACGGATTTCCGACGGATAAGGTATATTCCTTGCATGTTTGTCGATTGGTCAGTCAACAAGCACGTGTCTAATTTTTCAGATCCGTCGGAAATCCGTCGAAAATTTCCGACGGCTTTCCGACGGAATTAGGGTATATTTGGGGTTTAGGGTTTAGGGTTTCTTTATATGATTTAGGGACATGTTATTTACATGTTTCATTCAATATATATATTAAGTTCATCAATATTAAAGGCTTTGCATTAGTTTAAAAATTATACAACATCAAAACATATCATTTCACATAAATCAACTATATCTTATACTATAACTTATACAAACACTTCCATCCAAATTTATAAATTCTATATAACACATTTTCTTGATGTATATACAAGGTTAACATATTTTATATACATCATACAAGTGTTTGTAAACTTTTGCCACACAAAAAAAACATATACCCTATACCCTAAACAAGATTTTTAAATATCCGTCGGAACTTTCCGACGGATTTCCGACGGTTTGAGTTGAATCTGGGTTATATCCGAGGGATTGTTTTTTAGCCGATGCAGCTGAATCCGTCGGAAATCCGTCAGAAAATTCCGACGGATTTCCGACGGATTCAGCTGCCTCGGCTAAAAAATTAATCCCTCGGTTATAACCCAGGTTTTATCCGAGGCAGCTTAATCCGTCGGAAATCCGTCGGAATTTTCCGACGGATTTCCGACAGATTCGACTCAAACCGTCGGAAATCCGTCGGAAATTTCCGACGTATTTCCGACGGATATTCAAAAATCTTGTTTAGGGTATAGGGTATAGGTTTTTTTTGTGGCAAAAGTTTACAAACACTTATATGATGTATATAAAATAGGTTAACCTTGTATATACATCAAGAAAATGTGTTATATAGAATTTATATAGAAGTTATAATATAGGTTAACCTTGTAACCAAAAATTTTTTTGTGGCAAAATTCCGATTTTGTTACACTTAATCAAATGTCTAACTTTATAAAACTTCGACATAACTGATATATTACACATTAGAATTCTAGTTCAAATATATGTACATATTTTACGGTGCAAATTTTATAATTAAAACTACTGTCAATCCGATGATGTGTAATCTGATTCTCCTGAATCGGAAGGTTCCCCAAATTCGTCAAATTCTTCTTCTAAATCCTCAAATACTCGATCTTCTGACTGTATGGTGAAATCAACGACAAGGTCGACCTCAAGGGAATGCTCGATTGAACCCAAACCTACGGAGCTTTGTTGGAGGGGTTCATGATCAGACATCCCATGAACTCTACCTCTCGGGTTTATCGATGTGACTGTAACCCACGGGTCTTGCTTGTTTGTCACCCGCGGATAGGGAATGTAGCATACCTACACCATGTACAAATTTAACCACGGGAATGCAACAAAACTAAATTAAAAATTAACGTAAAAGAAATACAAACCTGGTATGCTTGTGATGCAAGTACAAATGGCTCGTATCTCTGGAGTTTTCTTCTGCTATGTAATGATGTAACACCAAATTGTTCGTGTCGCACACCGCTTCCTACTAATGGGTCGTTCCAGTCGCATAAAAATGCAACACATCTTAGACCGAGCATTCCCGGGTACTAAACATCGAAAATCTCACGTACGACACCATAGTATACAAGATCACCTGACTGAGTTGATACACCGTAATCTGAAGTTGTCGCACTCCTATCATCCCGAAGAATCTTAAAAGCGTACCCCCGTGTGCTATACATCACATGTGACTGCACGGTTGCTAGTGGAAATCTCACAATTTCTTCTAACCACGTGGGAAATGTTTGTCCGTTAGCCTTCTCTGTCGTCACCTGCACAATTAAAATAAAAATACTTCAAATAATTAAATCTTTCATTACATATGATGATTGCTAAAAAGAAGGCAATTAAAAGACTTACATAATCTCTTAACCAACGTCCGAACTCTTCCTGTTTGAGCTCGATTAGCTCGTCCTCTGTTTTGTCAGGAAATGCAAAACGTTGATAAGCCATATACATCCTGTGAGATTGAAACAATTATCACGTTAGTACATATATAATCAAGAACCCAATAAGTAATTAAAAATAAAGTTCAATATATAATACCTCTCATATTCATCAACTCCGTCGCAGTTTGTGAGAATATACATATGCAAATGCCCTCGCTCTTGTTGTGAAAGTCTCATCTTCTTGCCTTTTCCACTAAGTCGTCCAATCTGTAAAAATATATGAGGTACATCGACCGGATAGAAAGGTAGGACGCCTCCGTCATCATGTCGAGCTGCTCTACGACTCTTTGTTTTGACTTGTGATGGAAAGTAGGACTCGGCAAAATGTGAGGTTTCTTCATTGATGGTCTGTGCGACGATAGAACCCTCCACTCTACTCAAATTTTTCACCTTCTTCTTTAGATGTAACATATACCGTTCGAAAGGATACATCCAACGGTACTGAACCGGACCCCCAAGCTCTGCTTCTCGAGGGAGATGAATTGTTAAATGTTCCATAACATCAAAGAATGAAGGAGGAAATATCTTCTCCAAATTGCAAAGGATTACAGGTATATTAGCCCCAAGATTGCGGATACCGTCTGATGTAAGAGAGCGAGAACATATATCTCGGAAAAAGGCACCAATCCCTGCAATATATGGATAACAAATGAATAATTAAATAATGAAGTATATATTGTATAAAGTAGTAAATAAATAATTTCATGATTGTACCTGCAATTGCTTCGTGGACATTACGTGGTAGAAGACATGCAAAGGCAAATGGAAGGAGGCGCTGCATCACCACATGACAATCATGACTCTTCATCCCAGTAAACTTCCCTTCTCCATGATCAACGCAGTTCCGAAGGTTAGATGCGTATCCGTCCGGGAATCTAACACTTTTGGTAATCCAGTCAAAAAACTCGGCCTTTGAAGGTTCATCGAAACGAAAAGCCGGGACCGGAGGCTTCCCGTTCCCTGTCACATGTAGTGCTCTACGAGAACAAATGTCTGGCAAGTCCAATCTAGACTTCATATTGTCCTTCGTCTTCCCTTTGACATTGAGAACGGTGTTCATAATGTTGTCGAAAAATTCTTCTCAATGTGCATGACATCCAGATTATGCCTCAAAAGATGGTTCTTCCAATAAGGCAAATCCCAGAAAATGCTCCTCTTGTGCCAATTATGAACGTTGCCACAACCATCAACAGGATGATGTCCGTTACCACCACAATCAACGGTCCTCTCTGCACCAAAATATCTAAACTGAGTCAACAAATACTCACCATCTAACTCAGGAGGAGGACCGTCAAATACTTTCCGGTTCTTCCTAAACAATGTGGTGCTCCGACGATAAGGATGATCGCTAGGTAGGTATCGCCTATGACAATCAAACCAAGACGTTTTCCGTCCGTGCTTCAATTGGAACGCATCAGTGTTATCTTGACAGTACGGGCACGATAACCTTCCGTGCGTTGTCCATCCTGATAACATGCCATATGCTGGAAAATCGCTAATAGTCCACAAAAGTACCGACCGCATGATGAAATTTTGGTGACAAGAAACATCAAACGCTTCAATACCTTGGTCCCATAACATTCGCAGCTCATAAATCAATGGTTGCAAAAACACATCAAGTGATCTCTTCGGATGCTCTGGTCCAGGAACGAGAATGCTAAGGAACAAGAACTCCCTTCGCATGCACAAAGATGGCGGCAAATTGTAAGGTGTTACAATTACTGGCCACAAAGAATATTTTCTGCCGTGCTTCCCAAAAGGGCTGAAACCATCGGTACATAATCCAAGGTATACGTTCCTTGCCTCAAACGCAAAGCTGGGATAAATGGATTGAAAATGTTTCCATGCTCCTGCATCTGACGGATGGGCGATTTGTCCATCTGTTGTATGCTCTGCATGCCATCTCATTGCTCCTGCTGTGCACTCTGACTGATATAACCTCTTCAATCTCTCTATTAACGGTAAATACCACATCCGTTTATATGGCACTGGCACTCTTCCACCTGTTTCCTTATACCGAGGGTTGCGATAAAAACGACATGTCGTACGATCTGCGTCCTCTCTCCAGTAGAGCATACAGTTGTCTATGCATACATCTATCATCTGATACGGCAATCCTAGACCTTGAACAAGTTTCTGTATCTCATAGTATGATGCCGGTGCAAGATTATCTTCTGGCAAAATTTCTTTCACAAAATCAGCGATTGCATCCACGCACTCCTCACTCAAATTGAAATCCGTCTTTATACCCATTATCCTTGTTGCAGTTGATAAAGGGGAATGTTCACCTCTACACCCATCATATAACTGATGTTTAGCAGCGTCTAACATATCAAAGAATCTCCGAGCTTCTAAATTAGGTTCTTCTCCCCTATCTCCATACTCAGCAACTGATGGTATACTTTCACGAAATGCATCGTTCACCATCTGAACATGACCTACAGTACTTTGTTCTTCCATTGCGGGTTCTTCTAAACTAGTGTTATCCCCAATATAATGTTCACTAGTACTAGCATAATTATCCACCATTGTATCATTTTCTCCATGATAATACCAAATCTTGTAACCCGGCATAAACCCATGACAATACAAGTGTGACCATACTTCATCTATCACGATAAATCTACGATTCCCACAATTGGTACAAGGGCAATAGATTTTACCGGTTTTTTTTGCTTTCTTCTGCATACCCGCAAATGCCATGAATTCCTGTAGACCTTTTTTGAATTCCTCCGTAACTAGGCCCGTGTCCGGAATTTGATGAGGCTTGTCCATCCATGATCGAAAATAATTATAAGGATTTGAAGAAGACATTTTCGTAAGGAATTAGATAACAGAGATTTTTTTTTTTGTGATTATAAATGAAGCGTGGAAACGTTTTTATAAGGAATATTTTGTGCATTTTCCGACGGATTTCCGACGGATATAAAATAGATATTATCGATGTCGGCAACCATGTCGGCATCTGTCGGAAATCCGTCGGAATTTCCAACGGATTTCCGACGGGTTAATATTTCCGACGGATTTCCGACGGATGAGAAGTTAGTCGGAAATCCGTCGGAAAGTCATCGGAAATTTCCGACGGAATTATTGCCGTCGGAAATACACCTGTTTTCTTGTAGTGGTTGCACATACTGTTCATTCAATATAAATACAAAATTAGTATTACTAATGACTAGTTCATTAAATACACGTAACCCAGCCGGTCTAAATTCCAAATGACGAATATCCAATAACTTCTTTGTATCTAAAGTAGTATGCCGAATTCAATATTAGACGGTTAAGATAACTAATATCGATAACACATTGTTTATCGGTAATATCTAGTGTTATATGTGTAATGATTGTATGTATGTATGCTAACTAGTTATGTATTAGAACCATCTTGGCTTTCTAACGAATGAACTAGATATCTCTGTTACCCATCAACATGTATTAGTAATCGATAACATATAACTTAACGACTATAACCTAATCGTTAGTCGTATACATTTTATGTTACCGTAATTCTAATACGTACATGTGATGTATGCACCAGATGGTTTTGTTACCCATACCCAAGTGTTATTAGTTGATAACATGTCGATTAACAGCTCTAACCTAAAACTTAGATATATGCATTATATGTTACATTAGTTCCAGGACCATATTGGTTATCTAACGAATGCATTGGATCGGATATCTATGTTACCCATCGAAATGTGTTATTAAACACATACTACTCATGTATCAATTGTTATTGGATATTTTGCTTCCTGAAATCTAGATGTCAGTAAAATAAGGATAATGTACCACTAACATATCGATTACCACTAACAGGATAATAATTTTTTCATCATTTTCTCTTTTATTTAATACAATAATAAATTGAACTTATTCCACTTGCCAAGAAGAATTGGACACTTTAGTTATGAAATTTAAAATAATAGTTTGATGATATTTTTTAGCTCAAAAAAATATAATATATCTACATTTGGTAGTGATAAAATGCATTGACACTGTAAACAATTCTTTATTAGTGATTTTTATATAGTGGGAAAATTAGATATACAAAATCAATTATCGTTAGATTGAAAAGAAAATAATAAAAATATGAAAACAAAATGATATACTTATTTTATAAATTCTAATTTATGCATTATTTAAAAGTGAAGAAAGAAGTCAAACTCGAAATGCGCAACTCCGAGTCTGTCGAAGATTCAATCCAGTCAACAATCTCCTGCAACAAAAACAGAGTATCACACATGACGAATGAGTTTTGTTGTATGGATGAGCCAACCCCTAATTCTTTTTTAGCAATATATTTGATGTTCTTAGTTCTTGTGCAAGTTATATGCAATTAAAACACGAATTAGTTTCTTGCTTGATTGTATTATCCTATAAATGCTAAGCAATTGACTTATCCAGTAATATATAGTTTACAAGCAATTAATTGTATTATAGAACATCAACCAATAATATATAATTTATACAAATATATATATATATATATATATATTGTTTTATAATGTAATAACACAAATTTTTATTTCATAAATAAACTTACGAATTTACTTATGCACGGGGTAGCTCCGGGCGTTCGGTTCTTTGTTTCCGTTTGGGTCGGTTATATCGGTTATGGAAAATTGGTAATTATTCGGGTATTTTAAAATTTGGTTCGGGTTCGGTTCCGGGTACCCGAAATTTTGTAAAAACGTAAAAATTAGGTTAAATTTAAATAAAATTTAGGTAAGCTTTGACAAATATAACTAAGAACTATAGGATATTTTGGGTATTTCGGTCTAAAAATAATTGATATCTTCGGGTTTATAATTGTAATTTTGTGTAATTGGGTTATATCAAGTCTAAATATAATTACTATTTTGGGTAATTATATTTTGGATAATCATTCAGTTTGGTTCTGGGAAATTGGTAACCATTAAGGTATTTTAGAAATTCGGTTCTATTTCTTTGGGTCGGTTCGGTTCGGGTTTTTTTTTTCAGGGCTAGATCTCGTATAAAGTGAAAAAAAAAATTAAAGTTTAGGTAAAAAAATGTTGGGCTATGTTGCCGATTGGATCAGATGATTGTTCACTATGATGTGGACCAGGCCGGGATATAGTCGCCGGGATTATAAAACAACACACTTCAGTAATCTAGCAATTGTGTTTGATGTTGGCTATTGAGGTCATGCTGACTTTGGAGGTGTGGAAACGCTTAACCGATAACGACTATTGAATCGCATGAGGAAAGTCGTTATCGGTTAAGCGTTTCCTCACCTCCAAAGTCAGCATGGCCTCAATAGGCAACATCAAGCCCAATTGCTAGATTACTGAAGCCCAATTGCTAGATTACTGAAGTGTGTTGTTTTATATAGTGCAGACATAGTGTGCTAGATTATCAATGTGGGACAAATCTAAATGGATCCTCTCACTATCCCGGCGACTATATCATCCCGGGGCGTGAAACCTCCGGTATGCCTTGCTGCTGTTTCTTCTGATGTCGTACCTGACTCTGAATCCGATCTCAAACCTAAAAACCAAACTTGGACCCGTCGCCAGAAGAAGGAAGTCACGCGGAGTGGTGAAGCCGAGAACGAGAAGTTCCCGACAACGGTCCCGCGTAAATCGAAGCGCGGGCAGCGGAGCAAGGCAGACGCTGTGGAAGATTTCGTGAGAAGATCCCTCGAGTGCACGTTCTCGACCATACGAGAGCAGAATCCGGAGGTTTTTGAGAATAAGGATAAGGCGAATTTCATCAAGGACAGCCGCGGTCAAAACGACGACGACTACGATGAAAACGAAGAAGAAGAGATGGTGGTGGAAGAGGAAGATCCAGATTGGCCACTAGATACGGATGTCGGATGGGGAGTAAGAACTTCAGAGTATTTCGATACACATCCCATCAAAAACGTGGTCGGAGAAGACGGGACTGAGATTGAAGTGAAGCTTTAACTAAAAGTGATCTTGGGGAAAAAAGTCAGCTTGTATTTGCAGTATTTTCTTGCTGCACATTCTCATTTTCTCTTCTTGTCTGGGCATATGTTGCACATTTTCTATAAATTCTTCATATGTTGCACATTTTCTTTATATTCTTCTATATGTTGAAGTCACAGGTTCATTTCCTAGACAAAATATGAATCCAATGAGGAAGAGTCAACGATTTGACAAGCTGCAGAAGCTATTTGATCTCACGTTCATCAATCTTCATTTCAATTCCTCGGCGAGTTTGGGAAGCGAGTAGACTCATTTTGGGGAAGTGTAATAAACCGTAATATCATCGGAAACTATTCAAACGAAGCTGGAATTGTCCCTAACAGGAGACTCTCCTTGGAAGCCCTTTTGAAGTTTCAGGACCAAGACCGCATAGATCAGTTTCTGAAAACAGGAAATCAACTGGTTCGAGCAGGCCGCAACAAGACTTTGCTAGGGAGTTGGTGGACTGACTTTTTAACAGCAACTCCTAAAGATGTAAAGCTGAAGAAATTGTTTGCTGGATATGAATCTGAATGAGTTACTGATAAATTGATGAGAGTAAGAACACAAAAATGTTTAGAAAGAATTATTATTAGACTCTCATCAGAATAATGTTACAAGATGGATAAACTTATATAGAGATAAAGATAGATCTAAGATAAACATAAATGTAAATAATATATTTAGAGACAAAGGTAAATTTCATAAACTAAGATATTGGTAAATATCCATAATCTTCTAGATCTTTCCGGATCTTCATGATTTCCATAATCTCGGTATAGTCGATCTTATCAATCTCCCAATACCCTCCCGCAAGCTCAAACGTGGTAATATGTGTGAGATTGGACAAATCTTCAAAATATCGGCGTTATACCCGGCCGTCGGGTCAGATCGCGGCGTTATACCCGGTCGTCGGGTCAAATCGGCTACAACACCCAGCCGTTGGGTCATCAACGACGTTTATACCCGGTCGTAGGGTAAATTGGTTCGATGGAAAATCCATCATGAACACCGTAGTAGCTCGCGATTGCGAGATCGAAAAACATCTCGCGAGGACGAGAAGTTAAATCAAAAGAAGATGTCTTCGCGAGGGCAAAAAACATTATCATCACCAAAAACATTGAACGAACCTATCATAGGTTCATGTTCATCAACGTTCGCCGTCTTCACTGTAAATCTTGTGCTCCAAGAAAACTAATAGAAAACCAGTATGGTCAATCACTGACCGAATCAATAAAACCATCAACCAAGAAGATTTTATGTTGTTGTTGCAAACCTTCATCATCCAACAATATTATATAACATTAGAGAAACAGAAAGCCAACATGTAACCCTCTCCAAATATAGCTTTCTTAAAACTGACTCTCAAACACACCCCAAAAAAACATCACGTCTCACCAATTTTTTTTTTTTTTGTTGAAGAAAATTCCAACTGAGATTAATCGAAGGAAATAAGATCAAAGAAAGAAAGAAGAAATCGATAGAAAATCATAGGATATTTTTTTTGTTTTTTCATAATCGCGGAAGCAAACGAAACCTTAACCCATAGGAATTGGATCAAGGCTCTGATACCATAATAAATTGATGAGAGTAAGAACACAAAAATGTTTAGAAAGAATTATTATTAGACTCTCATCAGAATAATGTTACAAGATGGATAAACTTATATAGAGATAAAGATAGATCTAAGATAAACATAAATGTAAATAATATATTTAGAGACAAAGGTAAATTTCATAAACTAAGATATTGGTAAATATCCATAATCTTCTAGATCTTTCCGGATCTTCATGATTTCCATAATCTCGGTATAGTCGATCTTATCAATCTCCCAATAGTTACCCTTTCCTTGCATCATGGTCAATATTCTTCTAATATAGATGTTGACTGCACTTTTTCACAACTAGAGTTTCAGTTTCTGTTGATTTATTTTTCAAAACTGTTCAAGATTGCAAAGGAAAAGTGCAGGTAGAAGTATTTGGGGGCACTTGAGAGG
Source organism: Eutrema japonicum (assembly GCA_030161315.1). Taxonomy (NCBI): domain Eukaryota; kingdom Viridiplantae; phylum Streptophyta; class Magnoliopsida; order Brassicales; family Brassicaceae; genus Eutrema; species Eutrema japonicum. The sequence continues at coordinate 40,851,081 of BSQW01000013.1, forward strand.
ACATGATACAAGTCTCCACTGCTGAATCAAGAAAGCTTTTAGTCAAGGATATCAGCATACACTATTTTCTTCAGATCAAGATTATAACATGGGAATATAAAAGAGAAGAAACAACTACTACAAATATCTCTCGTTTTTGAAATCTGAATAGACTAGATATATACACATGCTGCAAACATCAGCTAAGACAATATTAGAATCTGCAGGTGTCTGAACCTTTTGAATCTTTTTTTTCAACTGGTTTCCTCTGCAAAATCAATTATTATTCCACATAAGTACAAATATTTATGGTTGTATATCATAGGAAGGAGCAAGAACTGAGAAACGAGTGTGATTTAGTAGCATACCATTTATAGCTGCCATGTTGTCATCTTCTTTATAGAGTAATTCATGTCAACATCATCTGCCTTGCCCATGAACGAAGAATCACCGTTTTTGTCATTCCACTTATACTCAATCTCGCCGCTTTCTTCGTTTCTCGTGACAGATAAATCCGGAAGGTTCTCTTTGAAGAACTCTAACACAGGAGTGTCTAGCTGCTCCTCGGTGAAACATGATTCGAGCAAAATAAGGAAAATGTATGATATCCTAAATTTTAATATTAATCACTAAAACATATCGATTACCAGTTACTATGCAACAACTATTCGTTATTATTTTATGTTACACTAGATGTGCGGGTTTTTATTCATAATTTTTTTTGGAAACAATAAAACATTTAGTTACCTTCGATTGGTAACTAATTAATGACCATCATTTATCAATTTTGTTTTAGGTCTCTCAAATTTGGGAAATGTAAGTTGGATTTGTATATGTTTTATTGTGAACAACGTCTGATGATGTTCCTTACAAAATTTAACCTTAAATTAACATCCACGTCCATAGATTAAAAAAATATGTTACGCGTAATATAGTGTTTCAATAACTATTAAATGAATGATAAAATAGTTCAGAAAATATTTAAATCACATAATGACCTTATACTTAATTTGTCGTTTTGTAATACCACCTAATTACTTTGTTTTATTCTCATAAAATTGCTTCCGAAATGAACTTTTGATAGCTTGAGTGACCAATTTTACATTGTACATATAACTTAAATAAATATAAATTATAGTAACCATGAATAACATTGTACATGAAACTTTAATGAATGTCAATAAATAGTAACCATGAATCAATAGTTATTGTTTAAACTAAGAGTATGAGACATTGTTAACTGTGTTCTCAATCCAAATGTAGTCTACATTTTCTGTTGAAGAAAAACATCTCCATCTTCTCGAACATTAATGTTGGCAAACAAAAAAAAAATATGTTTCTTTCTCCAATTTACATAACAAGAAAATAACTAATAATCTTATAATCTTTTGAAACACAAAAGTTACAATAACGATATGAAAGTTTCAACTAAGAATCGAAAGAGGAGGAGATTGTAGCATACTCTTCATGCTCAAAGCTGGAAACATCTCTTTATGCTATCAAAACAGGATTTATCAAAATATCAGGAGAGTTCCGTTTGCTCATCTATGCTCTCATACGCCATACTCACATCTAGTCAACTTTCCTATTTCTCCTCCTCTAGCTTTTTTGTTTTTGTTTTTTATATTTAACATTTAAACACAATTCGAACAAACAATGTTTATTTGCTTTTGAAAGTTGGCACGTGATTGCAGAATGCTCAAAGACAGCATACACCACAATGGTTTCCAAGCTCCCTCAATACTCTCTCTCTCCTCAATCGTAGGTCTGACCTCCTCTGTCTACGTAAACTAAATATGGTGTTTCTACAATCAGGATTGTAGGCCGAAATTTATCAGAGTAAAACAAAATTAGCTACAGAGCAATTGAATGCTCGTATCCAAGTATTTTACAGTAATCTATTTCATCATCATTCTTATTCTTTTTAAAAACCAGATATTCAACGAAATTTGGAGGAAAGTTCAAAGAACCAATGTTATTTCACATTATGCAATATATATTAGAAGAAAATTTAAGAAAGCTTGAAAGTTTCGTTTGCAAAATTTTGTTTCTCGCATTATCTTGTTTTAATCAGCATGTCGTATGTTCACATGTAGAGAACACATAGTGTGTAGTGTTAAGTGAAGAAGACTTACTAAAATATCTAAATTTTTGGATGAAGGCTGACAATAATTTGAGACCTGAAAAACAAAGACATGAATCAGAAAGTTCTGTTAGTGGTTGGTAAAAATCGGGTACAAAAACATGGAGGCACTATAAAATGCACAACCGATAATATTTCATCTGATAAAAAGTGAGCAGATTTTTCCAAAAATGTTAATATGGATTATGATTTCTTCTGAGATACAAACAGAAACCGAGGGAATATATTAGTACAAAGATGATAAATTGGATCCTAAAATTATTCTTTCATCCATTGAATCAATCAAATATCATTAAAATAAGATCCTATGAAAAATATTTGCAAATATCATTATCGTAATTGAGATCATCACATATTTCCTTTTGCTGACTTACCAGAGTGTCAGAGACAATTATTAGCACCCTCCAGTGATTGATCAGAACCAAATTGACTATTTCTGCACTGTCTTTCCCTTCCCATTATTCTCAACCAAATTGGTAATTTCTTCTTTCTAGGAGAGTTTGAGAGAGAATTTATATGAGCAAACTGATATTTAATTAGAAATTTGCAGACAGAAGCAGAGTTGGTGAAACTGGAATTTGATTTGCAATGGTTTTGCAAAACGGCTTGCAGCTGATTTACGGAATATTCGACGCAAAAAATGACAATTTTTATATAGTAGTTCCCTAATTTAACATTGTCCTTGACTTACTGATTTCTAATTCACCATCTGATGTGAAATCAAGTAGCCATAGCAAGGGATTTGACCATTCAATCCATAGACATCGAAGTCATCGTTTATATAACATCGCCCTTTTGTCGGAAACCGATTTGGGTAGAGCGGAAGGGATTTACTGACTGTCTTGAGGGGGTTCGTTTGCAAATCCAGAATTGTGTAGCCCGTGAAGACCAGGATCGTGATGATTCAAAAAAAAAGAAGTTGATTGTGGTAATTGAGATTGTCTTGAAAGAAGTTAACGGAGAAGGAAGGAAGTGCAATCGCGGGATAATACAATCGGTCTTCAGAGGACCAAAATATTTATTTTATATGTGACATGTGGCGTTTTCTCCAGTGCTGACGTGGCAAGCAACCGGAGAGAGTTAGCCAACTTTTATATAGTTTCATATGTGACATGTGACGTTCCCTCCAGTGCTGACGTGGCAAGTAATCGGAGAGAGTTAACCAACTTTTATATAGTAGATTAGATTCAGTTTATGAATCGGTAGCATCTTGTCTTCTTAACAAAACGAAGTGTATCTCTTTGTTACCTATTCACATGTTTTGTTAATTGTTAACGTTAAATGTAACGACTACAACTTAGTTAGACGTATTTATTTTATGTTATATTAAATTCTAAGATATCGAGCATTTAATGCTCTTGTGGCGAGAAGTTGATTTTGTGGCTATAAATTGACTGCAAAGTTTAATCCTAAGAATTTCTCTAAGATGAGTGTGTGGTTGTTATTTGACTGCACAAATTTCTCTTTGGTCCTATTATTTAGCTATCCTAACCTATGTAATCATCACAACGTCTTCTAATCGTCCACGTGGCAAGCACTTCAGGGTCAACTTTGTCTTTTTCACAACAACGGCAATAATAAAGATTTGCCTTTGTTAGCTTGCTAATTTAGGGTCCAATCATGGTTTTTGACCCAATTGCCTCTTCTATTTTTTCTTACTTTTTTTTTTACTTTATTAGTTTTTTTTATAATTTTTTTTTTAGTTTTTGTTATTTTATTTTAGTAGAATGGTAATAAAAGTGAAAGGATTATAGAGAACTAGATTAGATCCAAAAAATAAAAATAAAACTTTATTAGATATGCAAGCAAAAGATAAACTATAATTTTTTTTTTGTGCAACACTTTTTTTTATTAGATTAAGCTTCAAAAGTATAAAGAAAGGGAATTAAGCATCCTCTTAGATCACTACAATACAAATTCAGAACAAAAAGACATAGAGCAGATAGATCATCATGAAAGATGGACAGCGGATTTGAGACCAGACTCAAATGCGTCAATAACTTCACGGCAAAGCCGGAAGTTTGAAATTCGTCACAAGTGACTTTGATGGCAAACCTCTACCTCCGATATTCGTAAAAACGAAATCGTATGTCTCTTCTGGTCCCGTATAGACCGCTACACAAGAGAACATGTCGGTAAAAACGTTCATAAGGTTTCCCGGCACAAAGCTCGGGAAGAAGCCACCTCTCAAAGAGAGGGGTGTTGTTGTAATCGCCATTCCCAAAATTGGATTATATGTGATTATCTTGACGCAAAAGCCAAAAGAGCCAACATAAGGTTTGGACCTGAGGGAGGCGGATGGAGGAGCCAAAGAAAGTCCACATCTCAAAGAGAGGGAACATGGTGGAAAGGTTCTCTCCTCGAAAGAGGAGGAAGGTGGAATTGATCTCTCCCAAGGGGAGGAAGTTGACGAGGGTGAAAATGATATCTCCGTGACGGAGGAAGATGATACGATAGCAGCAGTCTTTGATAACTTAGATAGAGTGAGACATAGACCAAACAAACTTACTGGGTTCGCCAGGCCCATTAAGAGGAAAATGTCAATCTCATTAACTTTTTGAGCATCGAGTGGTTGGTCGGCGAACAATGGGGAGTGGTCTGAGGCAGATGGTCGGATGAACGATGAACTCATCTCCATAGAAGCTAATTGGACCATCGATTCGGAGTTGAGGAAAGAGGCAGAGTTGTCGGAGCAGTTCCGTTGAAAACTCGCTGGTGGACAGAGAGACGGAGCAGACGGAGGAGGCAGCCGAGGATTTGACGCAGAGGACGGTGACTGAACTGAAGAGGGTCGATCCGGCGGCTCCAGCAGATGTAGAGTGTTCGACGCCGAGAGCAGCACTCGCAGCGCGAGAAAAGCTTTAGCAGATCTGTTGGAGACAGTCAGCATAACAGCAAAAAGACAAGTCTGGAGAGTAAAGGAAGAAAGTAAGAAACAGATGGGCCTCGATGAAGACAAGTCCATCGACAGAAAGAAAGAAAGTGTGTTGGGCTTGCACAATAAAAAGCCCAATACATAAACACATTCTGCACCTGCAACAACTACTCTGTCTTAGGAAATCAAAGACTCACCTGCAACCAAAAGCAATCCGTACAAGACGACTAATGCAATTGCACTACACAACCGTTTTGAACTCCTTGGATCTGATGAATGATGGACAGCTGTATGTAATCTGCGTGTAGTTGCTTTAGGGTTTTCTCATGCTTCTTGTCTATATAAAGACAGTGAATGTAATCGAAAATATTAAGCAAATACAATGAAGTTTTCAGCCATTTGTTTCACACCTCAAAGCTCTTAGCTTTATTTTATCTTTGTCTTCATGATATCAGAGCCATGGATCTAACATCCATGGACCTCTACTATGTTCCTCCTCTCAACATTACAAACTGTGTCACGGTCACTCTTACTGGAAAGACTTACCTTTTATGGAAAACTCAGTTTGAATCTTTTCTCACTGGCCAAGGGCTGTTAGGGTTCATCAATGGTACCGTTCAACGTCCGCCTGCTACAATCCTTGTTCCTGGCATTAATGACATTATTCAGCAAGCTCCAAATCCATCCTTTCTTACCTGGCACAAGATTGATGGTGTTGTCAGATCCTGGCTTCTAGGCTCCTTTGCTCAGAACATTCTGAGTGTTGTGGTTCACTGCACCACTTCTCATGAGGTATGGGTTTCCATTGCAAAACACTTCAATAGGGTCTCCTCTTCTAGACTGTTTGAGCTGCAACGCCGTCTGCAAAACGTTAGTAAGAATGAAAAGCTAATTTCTGAATACTACTTAGGAAAACTTCAAAGTCTCTGTGATCAGTTAGCCTCTGTTGGTAGTACTGTTACTGAACAAATGAAGATATTCTCTGCTTTGAATGGTCTTGGAAGAGAATATGAACCCATAAAGACAACTATTGAAAACTCAATGGATTCTGTTCCAAGCCCAACACTTGAAGATGTTATCCCAAAGCTTACTGGTTACGATGACCGTCTTCAAGGCTACCTTGGTGAATCTTCAGTCTCTCCACATCTAGCTTTCAGTGCTATGAATACAAACACTGATTCTGGCTACTCTGATAGTCCTGGTTTTCAGGGGTTTCGTGGTCGTGGTTACTCAAACAACAGGTTTGGAAGCACTCGTGGTAGAGGTTCATACTCCACCAGAGGACGTGGATTTTATCAGCAAATCTCTTCCACTAACACTGCTTCTCAAACTTCTGATTCAGAAAATCGACCCACCTGTCAGATTTGTGGAAAATATGGTCATCATGCTCTCAAATGCTACAAACGGTTTGATATTTCTTATCAGAGTGAAGAGATTCCCACTGCCTTGGCTGCTATGCGAATATCTGATGAACACAATGGCACTGAATGGTTCCCAGACACTGGTGCTTCTGCTCATGTCACAAACTCCACTCAGAATCTTCAATCTGCTCAGAACTATCATGGCAATGATTCGGTTCTAGTTGGAAATGGTGATTTTTTACCAATCACTCACATAGGATCGGTTCCCCTCCACACTATGTCAGGTACATTATCTTTAAATGATGTTCTAGTATGTCCTGACATTGTTAGATCCCTTCTCTCTGTTTCTAAGATTACAGCTGATTACCCATGCTCCTTCAAATTTGATGCTAATGGTGTATATGTAAAGGACAAGCTCACAAAGCGGATCCTGACACAAGGAAGCAGGCATGACGACCTTTATGTTTTGGAGAATCCAGCTTTCACTGCCTTTTACTCCTCCAGACAGCTCAGTACCAGTGATGAAGTCTGGCACAGAAGGCTCGGGCATCCAAGTTCAGAGATTCTCCAGCATCTATCTGCAAATAAAGCCATCTATATCAATAAAGTTATCAACAAGCTTTGTGATTCATGTCAGCTTGCAAAGAGTTCAAGGCTACCTTTTTCTCCTTCTGTTTTTAAGGCTGTAAGCCCTCTTGAGAGGATCCATTGTGACTTGTGGGGTCCCTCTCCAGTTTCTTCCTTCCAAGGGTTTAAGTATTATGTAGTCTTCATTGATAACTTCTCCAGATTCTGTTGGTTTTATCCATTGAAATGCAAATCCGATTTCTTCTCCACCTTATTACTGTTTCAATCACTTGTTGAGAACCAATTCAATCTGAAAATCAAAATGTTTCAGTGTGATGGTGGAGGTGAATTCATCAGCTCTAAGTTTGTTTCTCATTTAGCACATTGTGGCATCAAGCAACTGATCTCTTGTCCACATACTCCACAGCAAAATGGCATTGCTGAGAGGAAACATAGACATATTACTGAACTTGGACTTGCAATGATGTTTGAGAGCAAAATACCTCAACGTTTTTGGGTAGAAGCCTTCTTTACGGCCAGCTTTTTCAGTAATTTGTTGCCCTCCTCCACTCTCTCCAATCATCAAAGCCCTTATGAAGTTATTTTCAACAAGAAACCAGACTTATCTGCTCTACGCGTGTTTGGATGTGCATGTTATCCCTCTCTTGGACCATACGCCTCGACAAAGCTTGATCCACGCTCTCTAAAGTGTGTCTTCTTAGGCTATAATGAGAAATATAAGGGATACCGATGCCTCTATCCTCCTACTGGTAGGGTTTACATCAGTCGTCATGTTCTGTTTGATGAACTGGTGTTTCCCTTTGCTACATATTATTCTTCTCTTCATCCAGCTCAACCATCACATCTGCTTGTTGCCTGGCAAAAGATTTTTCTTCATTCCACACCAGTTAATGTTCCTTCTAATCCCCTTCCTGCTACTTCCACAGCCTACAATGCTCCCATACAAACTCAGCCTATGCAGATCATTCCTACTGCAGTATCTGTCCCGCCTTCTGCTTTGCCACAACTGACGACACCATTGTTCAATGATAATGATTTTCCACCTCTTGAGCCAACCAATGTCATACCTGCTAGTGAAAGAGAGAGTTCTGGGTGTACGACATACCTTGACTCTGATCCTATAGGCAACAACTCTTCTCTTTCTACAAGCAGCAACAACACACTTGGCCACGAGAATGATCACGATGAGCACCAACCTTCAGTTTTAGAGGAACATGCAGCACAACAGAATGATCACTCTATGATCACGAGATCAAAGTCTGGGATCTCTAAGCCAAATCCAAGGTATATATTACTGAACATCACCTCAACTCCTCCTGAACCTAAGACTGTTACTTCAGCTTTGAAACATCCAGGTTGGACTGGAGGAATGAATGCCGAGATGGGCTCCTTTAAAGAAACAAAAACGTTTTCTCTAGTTCCCTATCAACCTGAGATGAATCTCCTAGGCTGCAAATGGGTTTTTCGCACCAAACTTCATGCTGATGGTACTCTTGATAAGCTTAAAGCTCGCCTGGATGCAAAAGGATTTGACCAAGAAGAGGGCATCGACTATTTAGAAACATATAGTCCTGTAGTTAAAACTGCAACAGTTAGAGGAGTTCTTCATGCTGCAACTGTTTTTCAATGGGACATCAAACAACTTGATGTGCAAAATGCTTTCCTTCATGGTGACTTGAAAGAAACTGTGTACATGCATCAACCTCCTGGGTTCATTGATTCAAAGTATCATGGGTATGTCTGCAAACTTCACAAGGCTATATATGGTCTTAAACAAGCCCCTAGAGAATGGTTCAACAAATTCAGTGATTATCTCTTGGAATTTGGATTTCTATGCAGTCATTCAGATCCATCTCTGTTTGTTTATGAAAGAGCTGGCAATGTCATTCTCCTCCTCCTCTATGTTGATGACATAGTTCTTACTGGAAACAACAACTCTCTGATCTACACACTTCTTGATTCTCTCAACATGATATTCAAGATGAAAGACATGGGACGTCTGCATTATTTCTTGGGTATTGAGGCACACCTCCACTCAAATTGACTCTTTCTCAATCAAGAAAAGTACACTGAGGATCTCCTCCAAATTGCTGGTATGAAAGACTGCTCACCTGCAACTACTCCTCTGCCTGCTCAGCCCAACAGAGCTCCCCATCAAGATGAATCATTCTCTGAATCAACCTATTTCAGAAGCTTAGCTGGTAAATTGCAGTACCTTACACTTACCAGACCTGATATTCAGTATGCTGTCAACTTTATCTGTCAGAAAATGCATTCTCCTTCTGTCGCTGACTTCAACTTGCTTAAGAGAATCCTCCGATATCTCAGAGGAACAACAAACTATGGTCTCTCTTTCTCTTGTGATACAGATTTTACTCTAAGAGCTTATAGTGACAGCGATTGGGCAGGATATCCTGAGACCAGACGCTCCACAGGTGGTTACTGCACCTTCTTGGGATCAAACATTATCTCTTGGTCAACAAAGAAACAAGCAACTGTCTCACGCAGCTCTACGAAGGCAGAATATAGGTCTCTCTCTGAAACCGCAGCAGAGATCACCTGGATTGGGAAACTCCTTCGAGATATTGGCATTTCTCAGACCTCCCCTCCTGAACTTTACTGTGACAACCTATCTGCAGTGTATCTCACTGCCAATCCAGCTCAACATAAACGTTCCAAGCATTTTGAAGTAGATTTTCACTATGTCCGAGAAAGAGTGGCTCTTGGCACACTAGTGGTTTATCATGTCTCCTCAGCTTATCAATTGGCTGACATTTTTACCAAATCATTGCCTGTTCAAAGCTTCTGTGATCTTCGTTTCAAACTTGGTGTAGCTGTACCACCCACACAAAGTTTGAGGAGGAATGTCAGCATAACAACAAAAAGACAAGTCTGGAGAGTAAAGGAAGAAAGTAAGAAACAGATGGGCCTCGATGAAGACAAGTCCATCGACAGAAAGAAAGAAAGTGTGTTGGGCTTGCACAATAAAAAGCCCAATACAGAAACACATTCTGCACCTGCAACAACTACTCTGTCTCAGGAAATCAAAGACTCGCCTGCAACCAAAAGCAATCCGTACAAGACAACTAATGCAATTGCACTACACAACCGTTTTGAACTCCTTGGATCTGATGAATGATGGACAGCTGTATGTAATCTGCTTGTAGTTGCTTTAGGGTTTTCTCATGCTTCTTGTCTATATAAAGACAGTGAATGTAATCAAAAATATTAAGCAAATACAATGAAGTTTTCAGCCATTTGTTTCACACCTCAAAGCTCTTAGCTTTATTTTATCTTTGTCTTCAGAGACGTCACCGACAATGAGCTCAAACGACAGAAAGTGGGAACAGAGTAGGAGGAGATCTCACCGGTAGCCATGGCGGAGGGAGCAGAACGAAACAGGATACATAGTAGGAAAACCATACCAGAACAGGACGTGTCCGGAGAAGATCTCGTCGGCGTCAAGGACGGACGACGGAAGGTGAGCACGGTTCTTCGGGAGAACTCTTGGTTGGACCCGAGAAGAGAGGGAGTGGCGCCGTTCACATGATTGATCGCCGGTGGAAGAAGCTCATTTTTGGTAAGAGACTACCTCGACTTCTGTGCCTGGGAGAGAATTGTGCTAGGGCGAACCTTTTAAACTTTGACGCAATTCATAAGGTCAGATAAACTATATTAGATTCTAAAATTAATAGCTCGCGTAAATATGACCCGTGTAATTAGATTTTAAATTAAGATTCATGTTTAGTTATCTAGAAATTATGTTTTGTAATTCACAACTAAGAAAATTCGAAATTGATTCATATTACCCATAAACATTCTCTTTATATGAATGAGAGAGTTCCAAAAATAAATTTCAAATCTTAGATTTTTTGTCATTTAATACTTATAAAAGAATTATCGAACATGATAACAAACTATTATTAATCTAATTTTATGTATTATAAATCTTATATAAATTCTATAGTTTACATATTTTTGATTTTGTAGTTTCTATTGTTTCTTTTACTTTTTATTTTATTTTATTAGTTTCTTCATTTTATAAAACAAAAGTTTTTTTTTCGTTTTTGTTATTTTGTTATCCTGAGAAGTAATACCAATAAGAAAATTTATATTATTACATTGTTATTCCCGTTTCTTTTGATACATGTAATGATTTCGTGAGTTAGAATTTATTTTTTTAATATTTACTTGATATTTTTTTTCTTTTTTTTAGATTATTACTTTATACATGTCGCGATCTTAATCAACAACGACACATGTCACGATCCCGTGAGTAAGAATTATTCTATGTATCACTCTCACGTTAAAGCGTTCAACTTTATATAATAAGAGATGTGATTAGAGATGGTACTTGGTGGAAGCCCCTTCGGTCTAGTCAGTGGCGGAACCAGAGGTTTTCTTCATTGGGGGCATAAATATTTAAATATAGAAAATTAAATAAATAAATATTCAAATAATCCTAAATAAAAATAAAAATAGCTTATAAATGTTATAAAAACACCTTACAAACATACTCTACGTTCAGCCATATTTTGAAATCTCTTCATCACTGTTTCGTTTGTAATCGATTCAAATAACTCTTTCTCAATAAAACAAACAAGACAATCACTTAAAAATTGATCTCCAATTCGGTTGCGCGAGGTTGTCTTCACAAACTTCATTGCAGAGAAACATCTCTCGACAGTTGCTGTAGCAACTGGTAAAGTCAATGCTAACTTCAATAGTCTGTAAACAAGAGGATGTGCAAGATGTTTTTGTGTTTCCACCATAAGACGAGAAAGATCTCCAAGACTCTTCAAATTAGAAAACCGTTCATCCTCTCTTACATTGTCAATGTAGATGTCAAGTTGCTGCTCAAGAGAAGAACGCTCAAAAGAACTAAAATCATCTGGATAGAACTCAACCAATTTCACCAACTTATCTTTATCAAACTGCTTGAACGAACTTGTGGGACTTAAGGAAGCCATGCAAATAAGAAGTTGGGTGTTTACCTCAGTAAAACGATCATTGAACTCTTGAAGTTGCAGATCCAAAACAACATTAAAACAACTGATCTTGTAATGATGTAAATTGGTTGTGTTGGTTTTCTTTCTTGGCCTCCTTGGATCAACAAACTCGTCTTCCATCATGATCAGTTCAGTATCATGTTTCTTACAAAAAGAGGAAACCTTAACCATAAGTGAGTCCCATTCACCATCTCTAAGCTTCTGCAGTTCTCGCTTAGTAGATTCGACCAATGAAACAGCATTGAGAATGTCTTGATCTATTTTTTGCAAAGCCATGGATAAATTCTCAGTTAGCCCCAAGATAAGCAACATTAACTGCATATAAAACACACAGTCAAATGTATGTAAGTACTTAACAAGACCATATGCTTGACGTTTCTTCGAGTCCTCAATGCCTTCGTTTTGAATAAATCCAAGTACCTCAATAACTATTGAAAATAACTCGACCAAACGCAACAATGTCTTATGATGAGAACCCCAACGAGTATTTGCTGGCCTTGGAAGAGAACGATCTTGATTCTTCCCTTTCCCTGTGCTAATTTCACCATCACTGATTCCCTTTTCAATATCATTTCGATATTTTTCTTGAAGCACATCTTTTCGTTTTGCACGAAGCTCCAACAACATTCAACAATGTAGATATCATATCGAAAAAATCCCCAATTTCAAAATGTTTCTTTGCAACTTCCACTACAACCAATTGAAGTTGATGAGCAAAGCAATGAACATAATAGCCCGAACTGTTTTCTCTTAGAATCAAAGCCCGAAGACCATTAAATTCACCTTTCATGTTACTCGCTCCATCATAGCCTTGACCTCTAATTTTTTTCAAGCTCAATCCGTACTTAGCAAACAAATCATCTATAGCATGCTTGAGCGTCAAAGAAGACGTTTCTTTTACGTGAACAACGCCAATAAATCTTTCTTTGATTGTTCCTGTCTTATCGACAAATCGGAAAACAACAGCCATTTGTTCCTTGTGTGAAACATCAGCAGATTCATCCACCAATAGACCAAAAACACCATGATCAATTTCTTCTATGATAGATTTCACAACTTCTTTTGCAAAACAATGTACAATATCCTTCTGAATCGGAGGAGAAGTCATTTGGTTATTTTTTGGAGCATTCTCCAAAACAACCTTACTTACAACCTCGTTCTGTTCTGCCGTGTATTTCAAAAGTTATATGAAATTTCCTTTATTAGCAGACTCTTCTGACTCATCATGAGCACGGAAAGATAATCCTTGTCGCAGCAAATATCTAGAAGCATCAATCGAAGCATTTAACCGAACACGATACTCATTTTTCACTACATCATCATGCTTATAAAAAGCCTGCGCAATTGAATGGTCTTGCTTCATCAAAGAACCACACTTCTTCACAGCAATATTGTGAAAGCTATTCATAGCACCCACATGAGAAGCTAATCTTTCAGATTTGTTCCAACTAGAAAAACCTTCTGTCACAAATGCATCATTCCCACCTTGTTTTTGTATATCATCTCTAAACAAGTAACAACACAAACATAAGGCTTTATCTTTCGATACGCTATACTCAAGCCAATTGGCATACTGATCAAACCAAGCTGGATTAAATCTTCTCAATGATTTTCCTATCATCTTTTTCGGAAAATTATGACCATAAGGTTTACAAGGACCTTTAGCTAGATACTTGCGTCTTACCTCATCTCTTTGATTTGGATGATATTCCAAAATCTTTTTCCGTTTAGCAGGATCCCATGGCAAATCGTCTAAATTACTCTCGAATGTTGAGGTGGATTTTCTTTTAAGAAAATTTTCCATCGACTGAGAAAAATAATAATCATGTTACTAATTTACATCAAACGAAAAAATCTAAACCAAAATAAACAATTAAACAAACATATAAGAAAGACGATATATAAAACTCACCAATTGATTCATAATATGCTAATTTTTTTTGAAAAATCAGAAAAAAAAAATTGAAAAGTTGGTAACAGAGAGCGATGGAGTCGTGGAAGAGAAGAGTAGTATTAGGTTTTTTACTTTTTTTATTAATTGAATGGATTTATGTTTTATTGTTTAGTTTTAAACATAATCATTTTAAAATATTGTTTGGGCTTGTGTTTTATTGTTTGGGTTTAAATTTAACATCTTTTTTTTTAGGTGTGGACTGGGCTTTAATATTTTTTTCTTGGGTTTAGAAATCCAATTTTATGGATTAATGGGGGCAGATATTATTTTATGAATGGGGGCATTAATATTAGACTTAATAAATTACACTAATTTTTTTAATTTCATTGGGTTCATTGGCCCCCCACTTAATGAACGTGGCTCCGCCACTGGGTCTAGTGGTTGACCAATGGTTCAATAATGTTTCTACTCAGCGCAATGCAAGATGGTGCAGGTAACCATTGATCGTGGATTCTTATAAACTGGTAAAATTGTCCATTATAAAATCGTCCATGTATTTGTTTTTATAATTTGTAACTCATAGAGATGACACTTTTTTTTTTTGAACCTTAAGAGATGATACTTGCGAGTTACATGGGTGCATCCTTGATCTTTCCAATAGTTCGATCATGTATTGCCACTTTCCACATTGACGCCACATTTTCTGATTTGCTAAATCTTTTAGCATTATATCATCTACTGTAGGATTTGGACCCATCTCTCGTAATTAGGGATGTTAAAGTTGGGTTTTCATCCGATGGGTACCCTAAACCCTGAATATTTTTGGGGAAATTGGAAAAAGGACAAAAAACTCACATATTATCTCAATAAGAATTTTTTCATTTTTGCCACTTTTGGAGTAAATTACCCATAAATTAAATGTTATAAATTCTTAAAATAATTTTAAAAAATCTTTAACATTTTCTAAAAATACAGATAATGAAATAAATATATTTTGAAAAATCATTTTTGGAAAAACCAAGATTTAAAAAATATTTTTATACTTGTTCTACGAAATCCAGAATACGTATTCTAGATCCACGATTTTGGTAAAATCCAGAATATAAAATTATTTATTGGTAAAATTATTTTTGGCACAAATCTACCCTTTTTAGACACCTTGAGCTACAAAATTAGGTTTATTTACTAGAGATTCATGATGTCACTCTGAAGATTCTGTTAGCTGAAGGATAAGCTTAGGATGTGTTCTTCAACTACACAGAAGTTGAGGAAAAAAACAATAACGAATCGCGTGACAATATCAATTACTTGAAAATACGCGAAAACAGTAATGTTTTCCCGATAGTTCATCTAACTTGTGGCTTTGAAACTTGAAAGAGAACTAGTTTCTCTCATTAGACTAAGCAAAAGTACAAACATTTTATGTTTTTTTCGGAAAATTTTATGAAAGGATGATTTTTTTATTCTGTGTGCAGAGTCAGACCCATCTCCATGGCACCAAGGTGGAAATGGAAAGGGGCTGAAGCAAAGGCGCTTGGGGAACCTATTTCGAAAACAGTTTCAGAGCTCCAATCTTCTTTGGCCCGAACCGAGGCCTCGGGTTTCCTCACAAGTTGCAATGTCCTTCTATCCGTTGAGGCAGAGCAAGCTGACCTTTTGGACCGTGGTTGTTTCGGTAGACCCGTTGTTTGTGCCGAGAAAGACAAGAGATGGATCCAATTAACTTTCGAAGAAGCTTTCTTTTTGTTCTACAATCTAAAATGCATCAAGATTGCCCTTCAAGGTCGTTGCTTGGAGAATGAGGTAGAGTTATGGCGATTCATAAGATCCTTTAAGCCAAACTTTGCTACATCTTACAAGGCTTATTCCCACCTACGGTTACAATATGGAGTTGATTTCGTGGCGTATAGACATCATCCGTCTCTTGTCCACTCTGAATACGCAGTTGTGGTTCAGTCCATTGACGGGAATGACCGGTTAAGAGTGTGGTCGGACATCCATTGCAATGTTCGGCTAACCGGAAGCGTCGCGAAAACACTATTGGTTCTTTACATCAATGGAGAAGTAAACAGAGAGGATATGAATCTGCCTGTGTGTTTAGAGGACTACACAGTGGAAGAGCAAACAGTACGTAGATGGAGCCCAGAACTTAGCCGTGAAGATGAAAACAAAACATGATTAAGCGTTTGGTTTTTTCGTGTAAAAGTTGTGTTGTAATGCTTATTTAAAGAAGTAATAAAATGAACTTAGGATTCTGATTCCAACATTAACAATATACACATACAAAAAAATGTGTTACATACCGTAAACAAACACAAAGGTAATAACAAAATATCATAAGCAAGTAAAAACATAAATTAAAGCATTCATCTTCTTTTTTTCTGTTTCTCATCAGATTTTCATTAACATGTAATGAACTGTACCGAACTTTGATCAAAGGTGGAAATGACTAGGGTGAGATTTCGTCATCCTAGCTTCACCGGCCGGTTCATCGTTATCAATCCTCTTGACATTCCGATAAGCCGCATAAGCGATCACGTAGAAGATAACGAGAATGATAAGCACGACGATGTTGATCACCGATACTTTTCTCCAGCTCTTCTTCAAGCTCCCAAGAACACCGGCTTTACAAGCGCTGCACTGGTAACAGAGCATGCTCTGGTCGTTGTTCCACAACATACAGTCCGGGTTTGCTCCTACCATCCCTCCTCCTTGCATCCAATACGTCTCGTTACCATATGTAAACCCGCAATCTGTTGGCGGCTTGCAACAGCCGGACTGCAATTCAAGAACAATTACAGATCATAATCCGCAATATTAATCGCGCTTTTTAAAATAACTCATCATAATCCATAAGCAGGTGAAGCAGAGACACTAAACGCTCTACCTTATGACCACCATTGAGGCATTTTATAGATATCTAAACTTAACAAATCTCAAGCCATATAACATATATCATTCATGAATCAAAGTATAGCTCGATAGGCTAATACATCTAAATACTAAAAGAATCTTTCATGAGGAAAACAAACAAAACAGAGCATTTTAGATTCATGATTAGTTATGACAAAACAAGGACTTGAACAACTACCCTTTCGAACTTTCCATGCATCTTCATCATTTTTTTGGTTACTCACGTGTAAAGCTTGGTATTTGAGCATAGAAAATTTCAAAAAAGACAACAAACCAATAATTTTTTAATTTCCAAAAAGTTTTAAACTTTTTTGGGGGGGTCGCTCCAAAAGCCAAGAATAGATTTAACGTATAAGAACAAAAACTGCAAAGGCCAGCAAAATTGCAGAGTATCTCGCCAATAAGAATAAAAAACCTAGACAATCATTGTTCTTATGAATAAATAAACTTTGTTTTTGTAAAAATACTCAAAATTTGTTCCATTTATGGCTTC
The DNA here is from genome assembly GCA_030161315.1 of Eutrema japonicum. Lineage (NCBI taxonomy): Eukaryota > Viridiplantae > Streptophyta > Magnoliopsida > Brassicales > Brassicaceae > Eutrema > Eutrema japonicum. The sequence goes on from BSQW01000013.1 coordinate 40,868,336, forward strand.
CACACAACAATCAATCAGGTCGAATAAAAATCACATACTAGCTCCGTTTCACAAAAAGTTTCATTTTAAGGTTTTGTTTTTATTTTACAAAGAGTGTAATTTTAAATTTTCAATGCAAATTTTTGAATAAAAATCCAATTCTAATGTATTGATTAGAAAGAAAAATTTATTTAGTGTATTAATGAGGGTGTAAAATAGATTTTTTTGTAAATTTTCTTAATATGTGTGGAAAAACTCTAGAATGACAGTTTTTGTGAAATAGAGAGACTATATTTTAACATCAATTTTCAACCCTTTGAAATGCATTTAAAAATTAAAACTTTCCAGTTTATTATTTTATTAGTTTTTGCCGGAGGCAAAGCTGAATCAGAGATCTAGACTTCAACTCAATAGTCAACTAAGTTAATTGTAAAAGCAGTAAACGAAAGTTTCTTCAGTTTGAACAAAGTTTATATTTTAAACCAAAAAAAAAAAAGTTTGTATTATTATCTTTCAATAATTGAGACTCTCTCGTCATATGGGTCATGAAGGACATGGACGACAGAAATTTATTATTTCAAGAAAAATAATTTAAAACTTTGTCCCCCAAAAGAAAAACTAAAATCCAGAAACTTTTCAAAACAAAAATCTGGATTGAATATCCAAGAATCCACCATAAAATTTAGTGTTTGAATTAGAATTTGTTTTCAAATTAACCAAATAAATTTTATTTTAAGAAAGAAAAATCAACCAAAGAGGTGTAGTGGTAACGGGTTGTTTTCTTGTGTCCCCGAATTCAATCTTGTTATTTTTATAATCAGAATATCTGACTCCTGATACTGCAGAAGAAGATTATGAGTCGAAAGTTCGGAACTTCTACGGTTTATTAACCAGAGAGAAAGTGTACCTCTACAGGGCTCAGCCTTCTGATGAAGAACCTTTCATTAGTTTCAGGGACGCCATTAAAGTTCCTTCCGATCTTCCTACAAGCACCAGAATCCCTAATACACGAGCTGAGTTTCCCCCAATACCCATCATCCGAGACCCGGTCCTTCAACCAACCGGAATAATCTTGGAGATAATAATCCAGATAACCCCGGTTAACCACGGTCCGACCGGATCCTTTATCGGTGACGGCGTAGGCGAAGATGATGAATCCGATCAGTGCGGCGATGATGAGGAGCATGACCACGAGGTATAGCCACATGAGGAACTTGTTCCGGTAACAAGCTCCGGCGAATCCGGCGAGGGATACCACCATGATTGATATTCCGATGACGATGAGTGGCCACTGGAGGAATCGCAAACAGTCTGTTGAGGTAGCTCGGCTGCTTAGCCATATCCCGCCGCCGAGGATTGGGATCGATAGAAGGAAAGTGAGGAAGTTGACGAAACCTATTAGATGGTTGCTCGATCTCATAGCTTTTTGATTTTTGGTTTTTTAGGGTTTTGAAATTTTTTGTTTGCTCTGTTTTTTGTAAAATGCAGAGCGATAAAGAAGAAGGTGATGTTGACGAGGATGATGGGTTTACTTACATATGTGCACATGCTGTGACACGTGTCGTTTTACAAGACGGGAATATTCCTCTGCTTTCGTTAGTACAGACTATTTTCTTGCGATTGGGTACTGTGTTATTGTCATTTTGATTAATAATACGAAATTTCAAAGAAAATTTGTTTCTTATTTTTGTCGTGACTCGTGAGACAGATATTGAAATGTATAATATCATATTGTTATAAACTATACGTGTATATGAGGTGAGATGTGTGTTTTGTATATAATATATACTAGAATTTAATCTACGCTAATTATAGTGCTGAGTAACTTTTTTAAAAAAAATTGTTTTGAAATTTTTAAAAATTGCTTTTATCTGAATTTTAAAATATAACTAACTAATGATTATAGATAAAGCTATCAATTTGAAATAATTTATCTATTTAACCCGTTTTGCAGTGAACTAAAATATTATTCGGAATAACCCACAAAAATTTATAATCTTGAAAACATAACTCTAATATGCATCGTTAAATGACTATAGTTTTTGTAGTTAGTGTATTAATATTTTTTTTAAAAATAGTTTTTTTGTGTCGAATTTTTTATAAAATTAGTAAAATATTTTTCAAGTTATGTTTTGATATATATTCAAATGAATTATAGTGAAAAATATAGCAAGATGTTGAATATATTGTTTTTCTTTGAATATATATGAATTGATTATTATTTTAAAATATATAGTATTAAAAATAATTAAGAAAATAAATAATAAATAACTTCTTTAATGCAAAATATATATTTTTCATATTCTAATCAATAATTTTAAAAAACTATTATATCCTTTTCTATTTCAATTATTTTTTGTTATATGTAATGACATTTCATGTAATAACTTACAAAATAAAGTTCATTTTTAAAAATATATTTTTAAATAATATTATAGATATATATATATATATATGTTTGTTACTTAGATATGAGACAGTAAGCGAGAGGGAGATGAAAGAGAGAGAGAATATGTTCCTTCTAACTTATTGCTTTTTCGTCTTCTACGTTTTACAGCAAATCAAATGATATATATAGTAACTAAAAATAATAAAATAATAAAAACGGTAAAAAGTTAAGTCGGTAAATATGAATAATCATTATTCATTTTTTAACATTCTTTTTTGAATATCCATCATTAGTAACGTATTATGTATTGTTTCGTTAAAAATTTTATCATGAAAAATAGGGGTGGGCATTTTAACCGAACCGAACCAAACCAACCGAACCAAACCGAACTCAAACCGACCCAAACCAAACCATAGTTAATATCCAACCATTTGGTTGAAGTTTTTCTCAACCCAAACGGTTCGGTTTGGTTCGGTTGAAAACCGAACCGAACCGATAAACCAATGTGTTTTTGTTAATTAGTTAATTAATAATATAAAAAATAATAACACATATGGTGATAGTTTTATATTAATGTTATAAGCCTATAATGACTCATATAAGAGATGAATAAACATTGATTTGTATAATTAACTTATATTTAAGTTATTGCCTTGTTGTAGATTCATTTTAGTGGCATGAGAGAGACGAAACCATGATTTTTTTTATTTTTTTAATTTTGATTAAGTGGAATAATTTCAGTTTGGTTTTAAAATTTTAGAGAATGATTTTTTTTATGACTTTCGTTAGGATTCTTGTTTTTATAAGTTGATTTTTTTTAAAACCGAACTAAAACCAAACCAAAGTACAACCGAACCGAACTAAACCAAACCGAACTAAACCCAAACCGAACATAAACCGAACCAAACTTATTTCGGTTGAGTTCGGCTAGAGTTTTATTCAACCCGAATCAACCGAACCGAACAGAACCCGAAATTAAACCGAAATGCCCACCCCTAATGAAAAAATCCAATGGGATAAAAACCATGATAAGGAAAAAATAGTACAGTGACGCAATCTCCCCCTGGAATGATGGATATAGTATTATCTTCATAAATCCCATAGATGACGCATTCCGATACTTTGAATATGTTTTCTGAATGTTGTTGTGGGAAGCGCCTTTGTACAGATATGCTGCATTGTCACTTGAACGAACGTACTGGATATCGACTTCTTGATTCTTCTCGAGTTCTCGAGTGTAAGAAAAAAATCATGGAGGGATATGTTTCGTTCTATCACTCTTGATATAACTTTCTTTGAGTTGAGCGACACATGCAACATTATCTTCGAACAATATCATTGGCTCCTTATTGGTGACTATTCTGCTTGCTTCTTTAATGTGATGAGTCATAGATCTGAGTTATACACATTCTCTACATGACTCATGGAGCGCAATAGTTTCTGCATAATTTGAGGAAGTAGCGACTAGAGTCTGCTTTTGAGAACGCCAAGAGATTGCAGTACCTCTAATTATAAAAACGTATCCGGTTTGCGATCGAGCTTTATTTGGATCTGATAAATAGCTTGCATCTGCAAAACCGACTAAAACGAAATTGGAGTTTCGAGGTTAAAACAAACCCAAGTCAATTGTTCCCTGAAGATAACGAAATATATGTTTTATTCCATTCCAATGTCTGCGCGTAGGTGAAGAACTAAATCTTGTAAGTAGATTTGTAGCAAATACTATATCCGGTCGGGTACAATTTGCAAGATACATAAGTCCACATATAAGGTACTTCAGGACCTAACACATCCTCGTTATCTTCACAAGGTCGGAATGGATCTTTTTCAGTATCGAGAGATCGATTAATCATTGGAGTACTCAAAGGATTCGCTTTATCCATATAAAAACGTTATAAGATCCTTTTGGTATAATTTGATTGATGCACAAATACTCCATCTCGGAAGTGCTCTATCAGTAATCCAAGATAAAATTGTCTTTCCGAGATCTTTCATTTCGAACTCTTCTTTCATATGAGTTCTTGCATCATCAATTTTCTTTTGAGTTCCAATTATGTTCAGGTCATCAACATATACAGCAATGATCACAAATCCTAATGAGGATTTCTTAATAAAAACGCAAGGGAAATTTGCATTATTCACATACCCTTTTGTTAGCAAATATTCGCTTAAGCGATTATACCACATGCGTCCGGATTGTTTTAATCCGTAAAGTGATTGCTGTAATTTAACCGCACATATTTCTTTAGATTTTGAGCTTAATGCTTCAGGCATTTTCAATCCTTCTGAGATTTTCATATAGATATTGTTATCAAGTGATCCATATAGATATGCTGTCACAACATCCATAAGACACATTTCTAGATTTTTAGATGCCCCAAGGCTCATCAAAAATCTGAATGTTATTGCATCCATAACCGGGGAATACGTTTCTTCATAATCAATTCCCGGTCTTTGAGAAAATCATTGTGAAACAAGACGAGTTTTGTATCTTGTCACCTCATTTTTTCTCATTTCTTTTTCGTACAAAAACCCATTTGTACCAAACCGGTTTTACATCTTTGGGTGTAGTGACAATAGGTCCAAAAACATTTCTTTTATTGAGGGAGATCAATTCAGTTTCTATGGCCATTTTCCATTTCTCCCGATCAGATTTTTTCTGGCATTCTGATAAGGACCTTGGATCTAGATCCTCACTTTCATAATAAATTTCTTTGGATATAGAGAATGAGAAAATTCCATCATTATCTTCTATTTCATATCTATCCCATAATTTTCCGTCTTGGGCATAGTTAATGAAAATCTCATATTTTTCTGTATCATGTTCATCTTCTAGATGAATCTCTTTATGTGGTTCTCTTTCGACATTTTCATGTATGTCTTCTTGACTTTTTTCTTTATATGGTTCTTCGGGAACCTTTTCATTTTGTTCTCCCAATTTATTTTTCTTTCGGGGATTTTTGTTTTTAGAACCAATTGGCCTCCCCCTTTTCAACTGAAAATTCATCTTCATTAAAATGACAATCGGCAAAACGAGCCGTAAACATATCACCAGTTTGCGGTTCAAGATACCGAATTATACTTGGTGATGTATAACCAACGTATATACCCAACCTCCTTTGTGGCCCCATTTTTGTTCTTTGCGGTGGGGGATATAGGAACGTAAATTGCACAACAAAAAACACGGAGATGGAATACATTTGGCTCCTGGTCAGATGTTAATTGTAAAGGAGAATGTTTATTATATGTGCTTCGTCTTATCTGGACCAATGACGCAGCATGCAAGATAGCATGACCCCATATAGAAATTGGGAGTTTTTTTCTCAATATCAATGGTCTAACAATGAGTTGCAGACGCTTAATCAAAGATTCAGCCATGCCATTTTGTGTATGTACATGGGGGACCAGATGCTCAACATCGATTCCCGTTGACATACAATAGTTATTAAAAGCTTGTGAAGTGAATTCACTAGCTTTATCAAGCCTAACTTTTTTTATGGCGTATTCAGGGAATTGCGCTTTCAACCTGATTATTTGGGCAATGAATTTTGCAAAAGCCGTATTTCGTGCTGTCAATAGACACACATTTGACCATCTACTGGATGCGTCAATCAATATCATAAAATATCGAAATGGCCCGCATAGTGGGTGGATAGGCCCACATATATCATCATGTATTATTTCCAAGAATACTGGAGATTCATTCCCAATTTGGCTGATGATGACCGAATTATGAGTTTTCCTTGAGAACATGCATTACATGGAAACTCTCCTGATTAAAATATCTTCTGGTTTTTCAACGGTGGTCATTTGAATTTTGCACAATCTTTCTCATCATGACTGAACCAGGATGGCCAAATCTTTCATGCCACACTTTAAATCTACTAGTAAACTTTGGGTTTACTGTAACATATGATTGAACTATATGAATCTTTGTGGAATATAATCCGGAGGGTAATGCTGATAGTTCCTCTAATATAACTTTCCTTTCCGAAATTAGTGATGTGATGCAAATATATTCAATGTCATTCTTATTCATAGTCTCAATATGATATCCATTTCTGCGGATATCTCTGAAATTTTTTAAGTTTCTAAGAGATTTGGGGGAATATAGTGCATCTTGGACTTCAAACTTTGTTCCCCTTGGCATTGAAAAAAAGCTCTTCCAGAACCCATAATAATCTTTGCATTCCCATATTCACGCTTCCAGCGAAATTTTTTAAATTTAGAAAGGAGAAATACTTTTTATCTTTAAGTATTTTGTGCGTTGTAGCACTGTCTGCCAGACATAAATCTCCATCCCGAATCTCAGATCTTGACATATTCTGGATTTAAATTATGCATAAAAATGCATTAATAACTTAATTTACAACATACTTTTAAAACAAAAATACATATAACACAAATTTATATAAAAACAATATAAGTTATTTCAGTCAACTTGTTGGGCGTTGATATCGTCTGGATCAACGAGGAAATCAGAAAGATCAAGATGTGCATCGTTATCAATGCCATCGAAAGAGGGTCCGGATTCATCAGAGATGAAGTTGGTTTCACCTCCCTTTTCTTTTCTCTTTTGGGATTTTTGATACAAATTGGCCAAATTCTTTGGTGTACGACATGTATTGGACCAATGTCCTTTCATGCCACATATGTAGCAAGCTGCTTCATAATGCTTGTCCACAGTTTTACCAACTTTATTTTCTTGAGAATTTTTTATCAATTCTCCCGGTGTTGAAATTATTAAAATAAAATCTTCTTCCTTGGCTTCCACCACGTCCACGATCACGACCACGTCCTCAACCACGACCACGACCACGGCCTCTACCGGGTCCATGTCGTTGCCAATTATTGTAACTGGATGTTACAACATTCGCTTCTGAAAATGGAGCTGATCCAGTTGGATGAGTCTGATGGTTCAACATCACAATCTCGTTATTTTGTTCAGCAACAAGAACAGTTTGCATTAACTCTGAGTAAAGTGTGTACTCTTTTGCTCGGTATTGTTGCTGCATGATTACATTTCCAGGATAAAATGTTTGAAGTGTTTTTTCGATCATATCATAATCTTTTACTTTTTCTCCACATAACACCATCCTAGAAGTTATTCCGAACAAAGCGGAATTATATTCTCCCACACTTTTGTAATCCTGAAATCGGAGATTAAACCACTCATGTTTGGCTTTTGGTAAGATCACATACTTTTGGTGATCAAACCTATCTTTGAGCGATTTCCAGAGATCCGCATGATCTTCTTTTGTGATGTATTGGTCATTTAGACCATCATGGATGTGATGGCATAAAAATATCATAGATTGTGCCTTTTTCTCATCTGATGTCGTTTTTAATGCATTGATGGCATCAAGGAGTTGTTTTCTTCTCAGATGCATCTTTACTGCTACTGTCTATGTCATATAATTATTCCCAGAAATATCAAGGGCATTAATCTCGAGATTTGCCAAGTTTGACATGATTACTGTAATTATAAATTAATATTTTAGTAATCATACATTTAAATAAGATATTGCTATTTTAAGAAATACATAGCAATTTAAAACATATGGGGCGCCAGAATAAATAGTGCAATTAAAAGAAATATAACCGCAAAGGAAAATAAAATAAAAACCACAATATAAAAAAATATTAACAGCAGATAAAATATGTGTCGGCTTAGCCATCCAATATAATATTGACACTAAATAAAGTGCGATAAGTAATTATTGCGAAATAATAAATTAATAATGGGGCGGCTGAGCTGCGCTCCGATAATAATAACTGTAAAATTTTTGTCTTCTGGACGAAATTGGGAATGTCTTCAGGACATTCATTTTATGGAGGCAGAGCCTCCCATATGATCTGAGGAGACATAGTCTACCATATGATCATGATCGTGAAGGCAGAGCCTATAATAACGATCGGTTCGGGGAAGGCAATGCCTATTATTCCGAAATAATATATAAACGTAAATAGATTGAACATAAATTAAACCTAACCTTTACCGTTATATGAACGGATCGTGAGACGATCGTGCTGATAACGTGTGATAAACTATATATGTATATGAGGTGAGATGTGTGTTTTGTATAATATATATATATATATTTGTTACTTAGATATGAGAGACAGAGAGAGTAAGTGAGAGGGAGATGAAAGAGAGAGAGAGAGAGAGTATATGTTCCTTCTTTCTTATTGCTTTTTCGTCTTCTACTTTTTACAGCAAATCGAACGATATATATAGTAACTAAAAATGATAAAATAATAAAGACGGTAGAAAGTTAAGTCGGTAAATACAGATAATCATTATCCATTTCTTAACACATATAGTTTTTTTTTTAATCTATTACCATGAATTTGTTGGGATTCCTCTAAGGGTAAAATGAGTGAATATTAACAAAATTCTTGTATGATAAGATACAATCCGTATCTTCAAAAAAGCAAGGTTAATGTGAAGGTGTTTATAAGGGGATGTAAAGAGCATATTGAGAAGTGTTTACAAAGTAATTGTTAAGCCGTAGTTTGTTAACTTTTTTATTGTTGTATAATAGTTAACTCGTATAACGAAAAAACTCGAAGAGTTATCCCGAAAACAGTGGAATTGGATAAGTTCATATTCGAAATATTGAGAAGGGTTTACAGGGTAAATAGTTAATTCGAAGTTAACAGTTATTTGTATTGTTGTCCAGATAACTCAGATATCGCGATAACAAGATGTGTTATCCCGCGAACAACGGGTTTGGGTTAGTTTCTACTCGAAATATTGAGAAACGTTTACAGTGTTAATAATTAATGCGAAGTTAAAAGTTATTTGTATTGTTTTGTAGCTAACTCGGACACTGGGACAACAAGAAGTGTTATCCCGCTAACAACGGATTTGAGTTGGTTTCTATTCAAAGTGTTTAGAAGTGTTTACAGTGTTAATATTTAATGCAAAATGAATGGCTAAGTTCATATTCGATGTGTTATGGTCCAGCTATCTCAGATACCGAGACAACAAGAAGTGTTAACCTGTCTCCAACAACAGTATTACGTATGTATTGTAAAAGTGATGGACCCAAATTTGTCGGTTTTAGTTAAGGATATTTCCAAAGGCAACCTCAAATCTTCAAATATGAGGTTTTGTTCACTCCAATAGCAACCTTAAAACCTCAAATTTTGAGGTTTTGAATAGTGAAACCTCATATTTGAGGTTTCACTATTCAAAACCTTAAATTTGAGGTTTTCAATTTTTATTTGTATTTTAGTCCTTATAATTATATATATCATAAATAATTATTTTATTTTTTTATGTTTATCATTTTAATCCAAACTATTTTATACCTCATGAATATTTTACATTTATCTATATAAATTTTATGTTTGCATATAAAGTTAAATTAGAAAAACTGAAATTAAAAATACCAATATAAAAGAAATATTACATATCATAAACAAAACAAATATTACACAACACCAATATTACATTTAGCAAGTTTAATACAAAATAAAGTAAATAACGTAGCATGAAAACTTAAATATTACACATATGAAAATGTAATGTTTTATTTTATTTAAAAATTTATATTATAATTTTAGTTAATAATATTTTTTAATGTATGTTTTTTGTTATTTATAAAGTTGTATGATTTTTATTAATAATGATTAAAAGTAAGGAGTATAACGCAATATGTCAACATTTGTGAAATTGGATTTGAGGTTTTGGTTTTGGAGACAAACACCATCAAATTTCAAATTTGAGGTTTGGCCAACCTTAAATTTAAAGTCCTCTTTGGATAGTGGGTGGATAGGCCCACATATATCATCATGTATTCTTTCCAAGAATACTGGAGATTCATTCCCAATTTGGCTGATGATGACTGAATTATGAGTTTTCCTTGAGAACATGCATTACATAAAAACTCTCCTGATTAAAAAATCTTATGGTTTTTCAACGGGTGGTCATTCGAATTTTCACAATCTTTCTCATCATGACTGAACCAGGGTGGCCAAGTCTTTCATGCCACACTTTAAATCTACTAGTAAACTTTGGGTTTACTGTAATATATGATTCAACTATATGGATCTTTGTGGAATATAATCCGGAGGGTAATGCTGATAGTTCCTCTAATATAACTTTCATTTCCGGAATTAGTGATGTGATGCAAAGATATTCAATGCCATTCTTATTCATAGTCTCAATATGATATCCATTTCTGCGGATATCTCTGAAACTTTTTAAGTTTCTAAGAGATGTGGGGGAATATAGTGCATCTTGGACTTCAAACTTTGTTCCCCTTGCCATTGAAAAACAAGCCCTTCCAGAACCCATAATAATCTTTGCATTCCCATATATAGTATTCACGCTTCCAGCGGAATGTTTTAAATTTAGAGAGGAGAAATACTTTTTATCTTTAAGTATTGTGTGCGTTGTAGCACTGTCTGCCAGACATAAATATCCATCGCGAATCTCAGATCTTGACATATTCTGGATTTAAATTATGCATAAAATGTATTAATAACTTATTTTACAACATACTTTTAAAAAAAAAATACATATAACACAAATTTATATAAAAAAATATAAGTTATTTCAGTCAACTTGTTGGGCGTTGATATCGTCTAGATCAACGAGGAAATCAAAAAGATCGAGATGTGCATCGTTATCAATGCCATCGAAAGAGGGTCCGGATTCATCAGAGATAAAGTTGGTTTCACCTCCCTTTTCTTTTCTCTTTTGGGATTTTTGATACAGATCGGCCAAATGCCTTGGTGTTACGAAATGTATTGGACCAATGTCCTTTCATGCCACATCTGTAGCAAGCTGCTTCATAATGCTTGTCCACAGTTTTACCAACTTTATTTTCTTGAGAATTTTTTTATCAATTCTCCCGGTGTTGAAATTATTAAAATAAAATCTCCTTCCTTGGCTTCGACCACGTCCATGATCACGACCACGTCCTCAACCACGACCACGACCACGGCCTCTACCGGGTCCATGTCGTTGCCAATTATTATAACTGGATGTTACACCATTAGCTTCTGAAAATAGAGCTGATCCAGTTGGACGAGTCTGATGGTTCAACATCACAAGCTCGTTATTTTGTTCAGCAACAAGAACAGTTTGCATTAACTCTGAGTAAAGAGTGTACTCTTTTGCTCGGTATTGTTGCTGCAGGATTACATTTCCAGGATAAAATGTTTGGAGTGTTTTTTCGATCATATCATAATCGTTTACTTTTTCTCCACATAACACCATCCTGGAAGTTATTCCGAACAAAGCGGAATTATATTCTCCCACACTTTTGTAATCCTGAAATCGGAGATTAAGCCACTTATGTTTGGATTTTGGTAAGATCACATATTTTTGGTGATCAAAACTATCTTTGAGCAATTTCCAAAGATCCTCATGATCTTCTTTTGTGATGTATTGGTCTTTTAGACCATCATGGATGTGATGACATAAAAATATCATAGATTGTGCCTTTTTCTCAGCTGATGTCGTTTTTAATGCATTGATGGTATCAAGGAGTTGATTTCCTCTCAGATGCATCTTTACTGCTACTGCCCATGTCATATAATTATTCCCAGAAATATCAAGGGCATTAATCTCGAGCTTTGCCAAGTTTGACATGATTACTGTAATTATAAATTAATATTTGAGTAATCATACATTTAAATAAGATATTGCTATTTCAAGAAATACATAGCAATTTAAAACATAGGGGGCGCCGGAATAAATAGTGCAATTAAAAGAAATATAACCGCAAAGGAAAATAAAATAAAAACCACAATATAAAAAAATATTAACAGCAGATAAAATATGTGCCGGCTTAGCCTTCCAATATAATATTGACACTAAATAAAGTGCGATAAGTAATTATTGTGAAATAATAAATTAATAATGGGGCGGCTGAGCTGCGCTCCGATAATAATAACTGTAAAATTTTCGTCTTCTAGACGAATTTGGGAATGTCTTCAGGACATTCATTTTATGGAGGCAGAGCCTCCCATATGATCTGAGGAGACATAGTCTACCATATGATCATGATCGTGAAGGCAAAGACTATAATAACGATCGGTTCGGGGAAGGCAACGCCTATCATCCCGAAATAATATATAAACGTAAATAGATTGAACATAAATTAAACATAACTTTTACCGTTTTATGAACGGATCGTGAGACGATCGTGCTGATAACGTGTTATAAACTATATGTATATGAGGTGAGATGTGTGTTTTGTATAATATATATATATATATTTGTTACTTAGATATGAGAGACATAGAGAGTAATTGAGAGGGAGATGAGAGAGAGAGAGAGAGTATATGTTCCTTCTTTCTTATTGCTTTTTCGTCTTCTAGTTTTTACAGCAAATCGAACGATTTATATAATAACTAAAAATGATTAAATAATAAAGACAGTAGAAAGTTAAGTCGGTAAATATAAATAATCATTATCCATTTTTAACACATATAGTTTTTTCTTTAATCTATTACCATGAATTTGTTGGGATTCCTCTAAGTGCAAAAAGAGTAAATATTAACAGAATTCTTGTATGATAAGATACAATCCGTATCTTCAAAAAAGCAAGGTTAATGTGAAGGTGTTTATAAGGGGATGTATAGAGCATATTGAGAAGTGTTTACAAAGTAATTGTTTAGCCGTAGTTTGTTAACTTTTTTATTGTTGTATAATAGTTAACTTGTATAACGAAAAAACTCGAAGAGTTATCCCGACAACAGTGGAATTGGATAAGTTCATATTCGAAATATTGAGAAGGGTTTAAAGGGTAAATAGTTAATGCAAAGTTAACAGTTATTTGTATTGTTGTCCAGATAACTCAGATATCGCGATAACAAGATGTGTTATCCCGCGAACAACGGATTTGGGTTAGTTTCTACTCGAAATATTGAGAAAAGTTTACAGTGTTAATAATTAATGCGAAGTTAAAAGTTATTTGTACAGTTTTGTAGCTAACTCGGACACCGGGACAACAAGAAATGTTATCCCGCTAACAACGGATTTGAGTTGGTTTCTATTCAAAGTGTTTAGAAGTGTTTACAGTGTTAATATTTAATGCAAAATTAATGGCTATTTGTATTGTTGTCCAGCTAACTCAGATACCGAGACAACAAAAAGTGTTAACCTGTCTCCAACAACAGTATTACGTATGTATTGTAAAAGTGATGGACCCAAATTTGTCGTTTTTAGTTAAGGGCATCTCCAAAGGCAACCTCAAATCTTCAAATATGAGGTTTTGTTCACTCCAATAGCAACCTTAAAACCTCAAATTTTGAGGTTTTGAATAGTGAAACCTCATATTTGAGGTTTTCAATTTTTATTTGTATTTTAGTCCTTATAATTATATATTTCATAAATAATTATTTTATTTTTTTATGTTTATCATTTTAATCCAAACTATTTTATACCTCATGAATATTTTACATTTATCTTTATAAATTTTATGTTTGTATATAAAGTTAAATTAAAAAACTGAAATTAAAAATACCAATATAAAAGAAATATTACATATCATAAGAAAACAAATATTACACAACACCAATATTACATTTAGCAAGTTTAATACAAAATAAAGTAAATAAAGTAGCATGAAAACTTAAATATTACACATATGAAAATGTAATGTTTTATTTTATTTAAAAAATTATATTATAATTTTAGTTAATAATATTTTTTAATGTATGTTTTTGTTATTTATAAAGTTGTATGATTTTTATTAATAATGATTAAAAGTAAGGAGTATAATGCAATATGTCAACATTTGTGAAATTGGATTTGAGGTTTTGCTTTTGGAGACAAACATCATCAAACTTCAAATTTGAGGTTTGGCCAACCTTAAATTTAAAGTTCTCTTTGGAAATGCCCTAAGTGACACACGCAAAAAATATATTGTAGAGTACAGCCTTTTTTATAATTTCGATATAAATAGTATCAAAAAGTGGTATCCTAATTTTTGGATTATTAGCTACCGTTTACTGCAATTTCTCTTACTTTATCTAAAACTGTTATATGTAAAGTTGAAGATATTATATGTTTTTGCATAAACCCTAATTATTTAGGTTTTGAAAGTTATGGCAAATAGGATTAAGTCTTGAACGTTTGAGATCCACATATTCATATGTATGAATAGTGATCGTTGTCGGTAGGTTAGTGAGATACTGATATTTTTAAAGACCTTTTTTTTTTTTTGTACTCCGGAGATAAATCCACATACTTGTATTTTTCTAACAATTTACTTATGGTGCGTAATTTTATTTATCGTGCTACTAATTGTAATATATTTTAGATGATTTTTTTTTTTCAAGAATAACATTTATTTTTAGAGAATTTGTAAACTACACTTTAAGCGATGTTTACAGGTTTGTATACAAAGATTTAGATTTAGGAGATGTTTATTTTACGGTATATTTATATTAGTTCAATGAATTTTAGTTACTGATGTTTTTATGTTAAGTGTTTATTATAATGATAATCATAACATAAAATGACTAATACTACTTGATTTACTTGTTTGATTTCACACAAATTTCAAAATTTCAAATTTTTGACATTAAATGAAATATCATTTTGACATATTTCACACAAATTTCAAAATTTTAAAATAGTAATATAACCCTGTTTGATTTACTTGTAATCAATTTAAAATGACTGAGATAAAAATTTATTATTAACTTAGTATAAATGACAAACTTATAAAACTAGTTTAAAAAGTTATATCTATTCTATTAAAACAGAATCACTTTTAATATTTACATCTAAACACTCCATTTTTTTTTTCTGAAATCTGCTTGAAAACCATTTTAACATCGATCCAGTTTGGTGCAATATTAATAAGGGGGAAAAATTAGAATAACATATATATATTGGTTAATTACTAGACTAATATATATTTACTGGGAAGGAAAAAACGTGTTTTTTGTCCATTATTCCCTTACTAGACTCTCATTCCTTTTGTTGACTCAATAGCGTGGACAGTGTGTCATGGACGACCTTGCAGTGAGTGAAATTGTTTACTTTTTACATTTTGACTTCGAGATGCACAAACCCTTAAGATTTAGTACAATGGTTGTATTAAAAGGGTTTTCATATGTTTATTAAACAACCATAATTATCTTTTTTGCTTGTATTTTGTTACTTATGAAAATTTAAACACTTTTCAAATGAAATTTGTGACCATTGATTTAACCTCTCGAGGATGTGAAAAAAGCGAACATTCAAATAAGTGTTTTATGGTCAAGTCAAAACTCATATCGTGGACAAAATATGGTTTATAAGTGATGTGAACATAAAAGCGTTTCGTGGATAATGTCTCGTAGACGAGGACAAAGACCTCCAAATTTTTAGTACACTAACCAAATGATTCAGAATTTAGACAAAATAACTGTAACATCGAATTTATTTACATCCACACATGACGAGATTCCCATCTGTCCAAAGTTATATTCCACTCATAAGTAATTTAATTGCAACTATCAAGAACTATATCCACACATGACCATTGATATATCATGGTTTTTACCCCTTTTAGACCATGATATAAGTCCGTTTTATCGAGTCTTTATTCTATTATAGAATCTTTTAGAGTTCTTTACAGGTTTTAGCATGTTTGGAGTATAATTGGAGATATTGGAGCTTTTATGAGCATTCTGGAGCGAAATAGAATTGAAGCGACTAAGTACCCGATATGAAGTCAAGAGCATCGATCGATACCCCCTGGTATCGATAGACACCCATCGAAGCAGATACGAGTCGCGACTTTCACAAGTCTTGAAGAATTGCATAATTACCCCAGAAGACTTTAATATTTACAAAAAGACCCCAATTCGTGTTTAGACTATTTAATTAGGTTTTACAGCCACTTTGTGGGTGTGCTTTGTTTTATGATTTGTTCTAGGTTTTTCATTATTCTTGATTCTACTTTGGTTTTTGGAGAGACAACTCTGAACTCCTGTTTTTATTGATTTCTTTGATGATCTATTCAATCATGTTGTTTTCATTCTCCATGTATGAGTAGATCCACTTTAGGTTCAGGGTTCTCATAAGGGTTTTCTCTGAATGTTAGGTTGATTAGTTATTAGGATTCACCATCTGAATTAGTTCTTCACCATAGGTTGTGTTCAAAGCTAATTTTAGGTTAACGAATCTGGAACTTAGATCTTAGGATAATTGATTAGGCACGACAGTGCGATTAATTACCTGATAGAACCTTAGGTGAGCAAAATAACTATTCGCAAAGAGATTTGGTTTAGTTGTTTTGTGAACAAATCAAACCTGATCTAAAAGTTGATTTATACTTTAGGATTCGCAAAGAGATTTGGAATTCCTAGGATTTAGATTTAGATAATTCTCGCAACGACAGTTGGTTAATTATAGCTTAGTGATTTGAGTTCAAGAACCGCGCTAAATCTGAATCCTGTTAGTTAGTTTACCTGCATTCATTGAATTCCTGAGAAAGACCCTGAACCTATATTTCTCATATCGAATTACAACTCGTTTACTGCTTATTGGTTTTACTTTCATCTGAACTGTTTAGCTTGATTTGATACTATACAATCTATTGTGTGATTTCTCTGAGTCCTTGTGTTCGACCCCTACTTTACTGCAGCAACTGCTTTAGTACTTTTTAGGGTATTAATTTGAGCATATCAAATTTGACGCCGTTGCCGGGGACTCAATTTCGCCATTAGATTTTAGCTGTCGAATTTCGACTAAGCTCGTCGGTATCGATCGATACTACCTAGTATCGGTCGATACTCGTCGTCTTCCTTAGTTGATATCGATCGACACCATTCAGTATCGATCGATACTCATCGTATTTTTGGTTACTTACGTGCTTGACTCTTGTTTTCAGGTGTATGCCTAATCGTGAAACCAGAAGGAGCAAAAGCACAAAGCTAGTTGAACTGTCATTGGAGCAACTAGCACGTTTGGAACGCACAAACAGAAAGATAAAGCAAACATCAGGGATGAACAACCCAGTGGTATTAAGAGCTGATGAAGCTGGAGTCTTGAGAAACCAAGAGGGTCAAGTGTGCAATGAGAGAGGGCAACGACTTGATGCAGCTGGAAACGTCATTGTCCCTCCTGTTGTTGTTGGTGAGATTGTCGCGCTAGCTGGGCATGCCGACGTTGGGAATGCTGAGGTTGATCAAGGTAGAACGCTTGGTGAGCATAATAGACCTGATCAATTCTACGCCAATCGAGCTGCGATTCGCATCACAACTTTCCAGAGGCATGATTTTGAGCTGAAACCTGCCTATTACGCTCTTGTGAGTCAGAATCCTTTCCATGGCCTGTGTCACGAACATCCCATGGATCATATCGAGAGGTTCAAAGATTTGGTCACTGGTATGAAGTACAATGGAGTGCCCAATGAGTACCTTTTCTGCAAACTTTTCCCATACTCTCTTAGTGGGGATGCTGCTTATTGGCTGAAACAGTTGGCTCCTGGTTCACTCACTACATGGGAGGAGACGAAGAATGCATTCCTCAACAATTTCTATGATGATGCGAGATCTGAGGAGCTAAAGAAAAAGATCTCTCAATTTTCTCAAGGTCCGACAGAGGCACTCAAGGCCGCTTGGATTCGTTTCAAGTCGTATCAGAGAGATTGTCCGCACCATGGGTTTACTCAGGTTCAGTTGCTAGGTACTTTCTACAGGGGGATCGATTGGAGGTACCAGATGGGTTTGGATGCTGCGAGTAATGGAAACTTCAACACCAGGTATCCAGATGATGCAGTTGTGTTAATTAAGAGCTTGGCGTCTAATAATAGCACCAAGAATGCTGATTTCGAGCGGAAGCAGCAACCTGGAGGAGTTGATGGAGTGCAGATTGCCGAAGTTCAGGCCAAGCTGGATTTTCTGATCGGGAAGTCGAAGAAGTCTGTACACTTTGCTGATGGAGTCGAAAATATTGATGAAGATGAAGTGGAGGATGTCAACAACTACGTTGGTGGTTCTGGTTTTCAGGGTCAGCGATTTGGGTACAACAACAACCGAAACTTCAACAGCAACAATCAGCAAGGTGGATACAAGTTTGAGGGGAACCAAGCCGGTTTCGGAGCAAAACAAGTTGCCCAGAAACCATCCCAGGGCAGCGATTTCACTCGAAATTATGGGAACTCTTCGTATCAACCCATCTCTTCGAAATCCACAAAGAATAAGATGGAATCCTTAATGGAACAACTTCTTCGGGGACAAGAGAAGCTGCAAGGTGATTTCAATGGGAAGTTTGACTCTCTGTACATTGATCTGAATGGAAAAATTGAAGCTATCAATCTGACTCAGAGGAAGCTGGAAATTCAGGTTGCTCAGACTGCAGCAGCTGTGCAGAGGCAGGAAGGTTTCCTTCCAGGAAAAACTGAGAATCCGAGGGCTCACATCAACGCCATCACCTTGAGAAGTGGAAAAGAGGTGATTATAGGAGTGAAGAACAGCCCAATTGCGGAGAATCTCGTCAATCTTGCTGAAAAAGACGATTGGGATTTTGAAGATCCACAAGCATCGATCGATACCAGCCAGTATCGATCGACACCAGTCCAGACACCTGCACGAGAGGACCCAAAATCCCGTGTGTTAATCGATACTCCTCCAGTATCGATCGATGCTGAAACGCAGATCGAGAAAGAACCCGAGATTGTCAAGGAAAGGGTGTATAAACCCAAGATGCCTTATCCTATGCGTCCTAGGATGACAAGAAAGGAATGGGAGGACGCCAGATGCAAGGCTATGCTGGATAAGTTAGTTGTGGAGCTTATTTTTGTTGATGCTATTAAGACTTCTCCAACTTTTCAGAGGTATGTGAAGAAGATGGTGTCTAGCAATGTGAACCTTGAGGAAGGTGTCATGATGATTACAGCTGAGTGCAGTACGATTATACTCAACAGAATTCCCAAAAAGCTACCAGACCCAGGGAGCTTTGTTTTAGATTGCACTATCTTCACAGAGAGATTCGAGCGTGCTCTCTGTGATATTGGGTCAAGTGTGAACCTTATGCCACACTCAGTTGCCAAGCGAATGGGGATGACGGATTTCCAGTCTACAAGGATTTCACTGGTACTTGCTGATCGCTCAGTGCGACTTCCAGAGAGACTACTCGAGGATGTCCCAATCAAGATTGGGAATTGCTTGATCCCAACAGATTTCATCGTCCTAAAATACGATGCTGAGCCTAAGGATCATCTTATCCTGGGCAGACCATTCCTTGCAACTGCTGGAGCCTTGATTGACTGCAGGAATGGACAGATAGCTCTCAACATCGGTGACTTGGTGATGTCCTTTAACATGGAAAAGATGATGAAGAGGCCAACCATCGATGGGCAGACATTCTATGTGGACACTTTCAGTGACATAGATGAGGATTACTTCCTAGGGATTCACCCTGAGGATCCACTGGAGAGAGCGTTGGTCTGTTCGACCACTTCAAAAGTCCATTCATGTGATGATACTGCTGGATACTCGAAAATGCTCGATTCAGCATCACCGGTATCGATCGATACCCCTCTAGTATCGGTCGATATCCTACGGCCAGAAGAAAAGTTGGTCGACAGTTCTAAGCAAGTTGCTGGGCTTGGAGATTGGAGTGCAGAGAATGCTCCTAAGGTGGAACTAAAGCCACTTCCAGCGAATCTGAGGTATAGTTTTCTTGGTCCTAATTCCACATACCCTGTAATCGTTAATGCTTCCTTGAACAACACAGAGATTGCCTTACTGCTGAGCAAGCTGCGCAAGTATCGCAAAGCTCTTGGCTATTCTCTTGCTGACATTTCAGGTATAGCACCAGACTTTTGCATGCATCGGATTCACCTGGAGGATGAGTCAAAGTATTCGATTGAGTGTCAGATGAGGTTGAATCCGAACCTGAAGGAAGTGGTCAGGAAGGAAGTGATGAAGCTGTTGGAAGCAGGGATTATCTATGCCATCTCAGATAGTTCTTGGGTTAGTCATGTTCACGTTGTGCCTAAGAAATGAGGTTTAACTGTGGTGAAAAACGAAAAGGATGAGCTGATCCCTACAAGGACAATCACTGGTCACGGAATGTGTATTGACTACAGGAAACTGAATGCAGCTACAAGGAAGGATCACTTCCCATTGCCATTCATTGACCAGATGCTGGAGAGGTTAGCGAGTCACCCATACTACTGTTTTCTCGATGGGTACTCAGGCTTTTTCCAGATTCCTATACATCTAGAGGACCATGGAAAGATGACTTTTACATGTCCCTATGGAACATTCGCCTACAGAAGAATGCCATTTGGATTATGTAACGCTCCAGCGACTTTCCAGCGATGCATGATGTCGATTTTCACAGACATGACTGAGGAGTTTATGGAGGTGTTCATGGATGACTTTTCTGTGTATGGATCGTCATTCAAAGATTGTCTGGATAACTTGTGCAAGGTGCTTCAACGATGCGAGGAGAAACATTTGGTTCTTAAATGGGAGAAGTGCCATTTCATGGTACAAGATGGCATTTTTCTTGGGCACAAGATTTCTAAGGCAGGGATCGAAGTTGACAAGGCAAAGATTCAGGTCATGACAAGTCTGCAACCTCCACGATCTGTATCCGAGATTCGAAGTTTCCTTGGTCATTCTGGGTTTTACAGGAGATTCATCAAGGATTTCTCTAAACTTGTACGCCCACTCACGGCCATGTTATGTAAGGAAATCAAGTTTGATTTCACATCGGATTGCCTTGCAGCCTTCGAGGAGATTAAGAAGGCATTGGTAAGTGCTCCTATTGTCCAACCACCTGATTGGAGTTTACCTTTTGAGGTTATGTACGATGCAAGTGATTTTGCTGTTGGAGCTGTGTTGGGCCAGAGGAGAGACAAGAAACTCCATGCTATTTATTATGCCAGCATGACGTTGGATGATGCTCAACGAAATTACAACACCACTGAGAAAGAGTTACTTGCAGTTGTCTTCTCATTTAATTATTTTTTTCTAATTTTTATCATATTTTTATTATTTTTATCATTATTTTTAATTTTTTAATATTTTTTTATTATTTTTCATTGATCCGGATATCCGGATTTTCGGGAGGATATCCGAAGTCCGGATATCCGAGCTCCCCAGATTCGGATAAGGATATCAAAAAACCCCGGATATCCGTTCCCAGCCCTATCAGCTACTACATGACACAAACAGGACCGGCTCACTAATAAAGCGGACCATGTGCATATTATAAAAAAAATTCTAATTTTACGCATATAAACATTTTTTTTATAAAGAACCTTTAAATATTTACAAATAAAACCTTCAAACATGACAAAATTTTGCAAAAATCAGGTGGTCACTGTGCATTTGCACCTTCAGCACTTGCCTAGAGCCAGGTCTGGACACAAGATACACATGAATAATATGTGAAAAAATCATAATAAATCAAGACTTGGATATGTATGTTATATTATCATATTTATCTACACTTGAAGACTTATTACTTAAAAATTGAAAACAAAAAGACTTAAGAATTAGAAACATATTTTACACAATAATGAGGATTAGAATCGTACATCAACAATATTGGAAATAATACTAAAAATAAAACAAACAAATATAAAACGAAAAAACACAATATTACTCGAGGAAGACAAGAGCCACAAACCTAAAATTCGGTGCAACTAGCTCCATCCCAAAGCACAATATCTAATTATAAGTAAGGATAAACCCAACATCCGCCACATATGCTTCAGAACCGAACTCTCAACCTTCTTCCGCAATAACTCTAAAACAAAACAACTCCTTTAGTGTATTTTTATCTCTGTAGTGCATTCATTACGCTTTAATGTAACTATTTCAAAGATGAACTTTGCGACAATAATTAACATATAATTAATACACTCTAATTGATATAAATTAATAATAAAAAATGCATTATTAGAGATTCCTAATGTTTTCTACTGTAAAAACGCAAAATAACAAACTTTAAAAAAAAAAATTACATAAATTGACAAAAAACGTAAAAGATAAAAAATGTACAAACACCTTCTATATTTATAAGAATAAAAAATATTGAAAATAATATATTTAAAGTATAAAACTATCAAAAACAAAATATATAAAGAAAAAAAGTTAACACGTCCGCGCGTAGCGCGTATCACATTCTAGTTAGATAGTAATAATAAGGGTAATAGCAACAACTGCTATTAAATAACTGTAAAATTAAGTCTCACTTTTGACCACTGTGTGCGATGTTCTGTTCACATTGAAAAGACTTCCACACCCCTATTTCCATTAGATGTCATATAACTTGATTACGTAAGAAAATAACGGGGCCTACCAAATGTTGGATAAGCTTCAGTAATATCTTATTGCCTAAGATATCTCTAACAAGATTGGTTAGGATAATATAGGCTTAATGTAATCCTAATAGAATTAGGAGTTATCTAATTCTAATAGGAATAGGATTAGCAAAGTTGTGCTAACACTATAAATATCATTGTTGAGTTGTGACAATGATTAAGAGCTTTGGTGTTTAGTTTTGAGTTATTTTCTAAACATAATAATAAGAGAGTTATTCTTATACAAAGCTAAGTGTTTTTGATATTAAATACTTGAATTGGTATCAGAGCTTCAAGGCGAAGATCTTACAACATCAAAGCGATGGAAGACATTGTCGCTCCTCGCACGAAGGAATTCATTCCTTCTTCAATCCAATGCCGCATGCTAAACACCACAAACTATACGGTATGGGCCATGAGGATGAAAGTCCTGTTGCGAATTCATAAGGTATGAGAAACGATTGAACCTGGTTCAAACGAATCCGACAAGAATGATGTTGTAATAGGTTTGTTGTTTCAATCCATCATGGAGACTCTTAATTTTCAAGTAGGTGAACAAAATTCTCCAAAAGGGATATGGGAAGCAATCAAAACCCGTCACCTAGGTGCTGATCGTGTCAAGAAAGCAAGACTTCAAACTCTAATGAGCGAGTTTGAAAGAATCAAGATGAAGGACACGGAGACAATAGATAGCTTTGCAGGAAAGTTATCGGAGCTAGCGTCAAAGTCGGCTTCACTTGGATAAACGATTGAGGCACCAAAACTTGTGAAGAAATTTCTCAATAGTTTGACAAGAAGCAAATACATCCAAATCATAGCCTCTCTCGAGCAAGTTCTAGATTTGAATACAACAGCATTTGAAGACATTATAGGAAGACTCAAGGCCTATGAAGAACGAATTCTTGATGAGGAGAATCACGGAGAAACACAAGGCAAGCTGTTATACGCAAATTTGGAGCAACAAAAAGTTTTGGCATCACAAGGGAGAGGACGTGGAAGAGGAGGCAGAGGAAACAGAGGACGAGGCAGAGGAAGATTCAACTCACAAGAACGGACAGCAAATCAATATGATCAAAACCAGACAAAAGAAAATAAGGATAGATCAAAAGTAATTTGTTACCGTTGTGATAAACCTGACCACTTCGCATCCACATGCCCTGAAAGAACACAAAAGACACAAGAAACAAACAAAGTAGAGACGGAAGAAGCCGATCCAGCTCTATGCATGCATGAAGTCGTGTTCTTAAATGAAGAAAATGTCATACCAAAGAAGGAGAAGGAGGTGTTTGGTATCTTGACAATGGAGCCAGTAACCACATGACCAGCAACAAGACATATTTTTCAGAGCTCAACGAGAAGATAAAGGGAAAGGTGAAGTTCGGTGATGGATCTTGTGTTGAAATAGCAGGGAAAGGTTCAATCCTCTTTCAAAGCAAGACAGATACACAAAAACCCGTTACCGATATCTACTATATTCCCGAACTAAAGAGCAACATTTTGAGCTTAGGACAAGCTACGGAAGCCGAGTGTGATGTGAGGATGAAACAAGACTACTTGACACTCCATGATCCAAGTGGAAGACTCTTGGTGAAGGTCATACGTTCACCTAATAGACTCTACAAGATCAGTCTAAAGACAGGAAAACCGATCTGCTTACACACAAGGATAGAAGATGACACTTGGAGGTGGCACGCAAGGTTAGGACATATAAGCTTTAAAACAATGAAAGCCATGTTCCAACAAGAGATGGTCCATGGGCTGCCGGAAATCAAAGAAGAGGAAAGATTGTGTGAGTCTTGTTTAGTCGGGAAACAAACTCGCCAATTCTTTCCAAAGGCATCAATGTTCCGAGCTTCTAGACCCCTATAACTCCTACACGCCAATCTATGTGGTCCTTTAACACCACGAACTATTGCTCATAACAAATAAATATTTGTTATCATTGACGATTTTTCAAGATACATGTGGTTTATCTTGATAAAGGAGAAGAGTGAAGCGTTTGGAAAATTCAAGGCGTTTAAAGTTCTAGTAGAGAAGGAACTCGGAAGGACAATCATGACTCTTAGAACCGATAGAGGAGGAGAGTTCACTTCAACAGAGTTCCATGATTTTTGTGAGAATAGCGGGATCAAAAGGCATCTCACGACACCTTATACACCGCAACAAAACGGTGTTGTGGAGAGAAGGAATAGGACGTTGATGACAAGGAGTATTCTCAAAGCAATGAAAGTACCAAATTATCTATGGGGAGAAGCAGTACGCCACTCAACCTATGTGATCAATAGGGTACCAACAAGAGCTCTTCAAAATATGACCCCTTACGAGTGCTTGCGAGAAAAGAAACCAAACCTTGGACATCGCATAGTGTTCGGTTGCTTAGCATTCTTGAAGATTGAGGCTACTAACCTCAAGAAACTTGACGACAGATCAAAGCCACTGGTACACCTTGGAATCGAGCCAGGATCCAAGGCATATAGACTCTACAGCCCATCACAACGGAAGATAGTAGTGAGCTGTGATGTGGTCATTGATGAGAAGACAAGTTGGAGCTGGAATGAAACAAGAGACGAAACAAGTAGAGATCCGGGAATGTTTCAGATGAGATGGGGAGAAGTTATAGATGCAAGAGAAGGACCTGCGGTAATCAACAATGATATACACCAAGATCATGACGAAACCGGCAATGATGCTCTCAATGACGACGAACATCAAGATCAAGGGCATGAAGATAACAACAACACGAACGAAGATGAATACTGTAACATCCTGATTTCTTGTATATGCGGAGAGGCTTATAAGAATTGATTTGGCTACCTATGTCACCAAAGTGCACTTACCTTTTCCGATCACTTGCCCGAAAGAACTCCAGAGTTAAGCGTGCTTGAGCTGGAGTAGTCTAAGGATGGGTGACCTTCCGGGAAGTGATTCGCGGTATTGTGTGAGTGAGGACAAAACACGGGGAAAGATCACGTGGTGATTGCAGGGTCAGTAAACAAGTATTACAAGCCTCCCGGACTAACGCACCGGCCGTCGGACAAGGGTGGGGCCCACGGGCCGAGAGAGGGCATGGGGCCCACAGGTAGGGGCGGTCGGGGCGTTATAAGTGGTATCAGAGCCGAACCCAAAAACGTGTGTGGAGTCAGGTGGGCTCACACCGTCTAGGGTGACGATCCTGGTGCGCAACGAGGACGTTGCGCTCTATGAGTGGGGGTGATTGTAACATCCCGATTTCTTGTATATGCGGAGAGGCTTATAAGAATTGATTTGGCTACCTATGTCACCAAAGTGCACTTACCTTTTCCGATCACTTGCCCGAAAGAACTCCAGAGTTAAGCGTGCTTGAGCTGGAGTAGTCTAAGGATGGGTGACCTTCCGGGAAGTGATTCGCGGTATTGTGTGAGTGAGGACAAAACACGGGGAAAGATCACGTGGTGATTGCAGGGTCAGTAAACAAGTATTACAAGCCTCCCGGACTAACGCACCGGCCGTCGGACAAGGGTGGGGCCCACGGGCCGAGAGAGGGCATGGGGCCCACAGGTAGGGGCGGTCGGGGCGTTATAAATACCCTCATACTAATCATCATCAACAAGTGGAGCAGCCACTAAGAAGATGTGGAACACGTGCCGGGAGTTGAACAAAAGGCGGATATCTTAACTAAAGCGTTGGCAAAGATTAAGTTTGCTGAGAAACTTGATAGGAGTTCAAGACATGTCCGAAAACAAATTGAAGCTTAAGAGGGAGAATGTTGGATAAGCTTCAATAATATCTTATTGCCTAAGATATCTCTAACAAAATTGGTTAGGATAAGATAGGCTTAATGTAATCCTAATAGAATTAGGAGTTATCTAATTCTAATAGGAATAGGATTAGCAAAGTTGTGCTAACACTATAAATATCATTGTTGAGTTGTGACAATGATTAAGAGCTTTGGTGTTTAGTTTTGAGTTATTTTCTAAACATAATAATAAGAGAGTTATTCTTATACAAAGCTAAGTGTTTTTGATATTAAATACTTGACCAAAACCATGTCACTAAAAAAATCGTAGTTAGATTTTATTGTTTTTTTCAAAAATAAAATAATCAATATACCGAGAAAAGTCGGGAAACTGAAAGGTCTATCTTTTTAAGATTTATTCTGATATATGTAAGAAGAAAAACAGGTCTTCCAAACAACTTCTTCTCTCAACTCTTCCTTTTTTGTTTAACTAGGGTGTGATCCGCGCTACGCGCTGGCGTTGTAAATAATTTTTCTAAACAGTATTTATTGTCTATTATTTTATTTTTTGAATCTGATTGTTAATTGAATTGTCTTTATCAGCTTAAAATATGTGTATTTTTATTTTTTGGTTTATTTTGTTAATTTCTTAAATTTATGATTTTATATGTATTTGTTAAGTGGATAGTACACATTTTCACTTATTTATTTTTTTCCTTTGTTAGTCAATTTCATGCAATTAGTTGGGGTTTTTTTTAAGGGAAGATCTTCACAATTTAAAGTTTTTTTTGCATAATTTTTGTTTTTTCTTTTGTTTCATCTAAAACCTATTTGTTGAACCCCTTGTAGAATACATTTCCGTTTAATATTAAGGATTAAAGAATTTGGGCTATTTTAAAAATTTTAGTTTTAAGATAATTTTCTGTTTTTTTAAATATGTTGGATGTATAGATACTATGCGTGGACGTGGTCCACATTTTTTTAATTTTGTTTTGATTGTGTAATAGTATTTTATTTTCTTGATTTTGGAGTTAATGGAACTGTTTCTAACAGTTTAATATTGGGTGGTTCCTTATCTTATTTTATTTTCTATTTTTATATTATTTTTAATCGTGTTTTTTTAACATCATTATTTTTAATAGTGTTTTATGTTGGATTCTAATTAGGCATGTAAAGCGGATCAAATTTGCCCCACTAGATCCGCCCCGCGCGGGTTAAATTTTTTGTTTGACCCGCCCCGCTAAACTCATTAACACAAATTTCTTGACATGCACCTGCCCCGCTTGAATTCGCGGGTACCCTCGGGTAACCCGCAAATATATAGATAATAATAATAAAAACTTAAAATTTCTCGACCCGCACCCGACCGGTGGCGGGTTAAACGGGGCAGGACCCGCGGATAATGACTTAAATTGACAGCACCGATTTATGTATATTTTGGAATTTTTGTTTTATGTTTGGGTTTTTTTTTGATCTTTTGTTTTTTATACGTGTGTGTTTTTTTTTTTAATGTTTGTTGCTTAGGTGGAAGGTGAGATGGCAACATGAGAAGAGAGTAAAGGTAACTTTATATATATAGATTTTCCGAGATCTCCAAAAACAAATCATTGTTACACCTAATTGGAGGGACTGAATTCGTAAGTTTGATTTCCTCGCTCAGTCCCCTAAATTGAAATTTCTTATATTATTTTTCCACCGATTGGTGCCGCTTTGGGGGCTCTCCGGTTCTTGAATCGGTGTTCCGAGATCTCCAAAAACAAATCATTGTTACACCTAATTGGAGCCACCGACTGAATTCGTAAGTTTGATTTCCTCGCTCATCCCCCCTAAATTGAAATTTCTTATATTATTTTCCACCGATTGGTGCCGCTTTGGGGGCTCCGGTTCTTGAATTGGTATTTGTTTTAATTTTTGTTTTACCGTTTCATGATTAAAAAGGTTGCGTTTTCTAATTTCTCTATTATCTTCAACAGATGGTTGACACCGATCTGCCCCAGAGAATTCTAGATCTGACTTTCCTTAAGATTTTAGATTTGGATATTCGCCGTTGATCGTTAAGGTAGTTATCTGCGGATACTCACCGCTTGACGAGGAAGCAGAGGTATTCATTCTTCTTGAACTATTATCAGTTGTGCTATGAATATCAGTTTCTTCCATAAAACGTTTATTGATTTCATGGTTAGTAGATGATTTTATTTCAGGTTTAAGTAAGGATGTTAACGGGTAATTGTAATTTGTGATAACAAGTCGTTAAATATGATAAACTTGTTAACAATCAATAATTTAAGTTATCAACCATTTTTGTCCTCTGTTAGTGTAATTAGTTTATCTCTCGCGTCACCAAAGTTATCAGACATTTGGTGTTGAAATTTCGACTTCTCTATCATCTCGTTTCGCAGGCTGAGGTGGAAACAATCATATGTCCCGAAATAGAATTCAACTCTGAAGAGGAAGACCTATCATGGATTGACGATAAACTAATCAAACGATCATACGCCCCAAAGTAGATTAAAATTTTTTTTTCTTTACCGCCCATGTGTCTGTGTAACGGTTTCCTGTTAACGTAGTTAACGATAGCCACACATTCATTCGGGAACTCACACAACAAAGATGTCAACATTTTTAAAACACAATCGCTAATCCGATTAGCATATTGTCCTCATAAATTGCTATCAGTATTTTATATTTAGAAACCTGCTTTGACTATCTTCAATGTCTGTGTAACGGTATATTGAACTTGTTTTTTTCTTTACCATATTAACAAATTATTCGTTAATAAGATTCACTGCTAAAAAAATTAACGATAGTTACACGTTCATTCGGTAACTAATACAAAAAGATGTTAACTCTCCTCTAACATTTGTATAACACAATCGCTAACTTGATTAGCATATTGTTTTACCCATGCATATGACCTGCATATTTGTTTTGATTACCGTATTTTAACTTATCAAGTAACTATTTTATTGTTAACACATTACAAGTCACCCTCATTGACGATGAACGTGAATTCATCAACAAAACCCAGTTTGATGTAATAATTGATTTAAGCTGATAGCTATAGGTTTAACACATATATGTAAAGTATCATCTATTATTGTTAGCACGTTACAAGTATCATATATTATAGTTAACACGTTAACATTCTATATGATAATTACGTTAACAATATAACAAAATAAATATCCGCTAACTATATATGTTAACTGTACTATATATATCCGCTAACTATATATGTTAACAATATAACTTTGTTCACTGCTAACCCTAGTTATTATCGATGTCAAATTCAAATGAACAACCGTTAAGTTAGCATTAGCGTTGTTATAATGCAGACTTCTAACATTTACTGTTAAACGTTGTAGTTACAAGCGATAATCCCCCGTGTGGCATAATCGCTAAATCCATGGACGTGTTGTTAACACTTTTGTCAGGGAAGTCGAAAACACTCATGTATTAAAGTCGTCAGAAAATGTTTTTTTGGTGTTGCAAATCCACCAAACACTTGTGCTCATTAATACATAGCGCTCCAGTTTTTTATTATTATTTAGTTTACTGATATTTACTCTCTTATTATCCACCACACAAAATTATGATACACTAAATCTTGTGTATCTTTAGAATATCTTTGCATTAAATGATTTTGTCGACTGATAACATTAATTCGCGAGAGAACAAATTCAATGACGTCATGGATAATAGGGGCAAAAATGGAACAAATAGCTAACGTAGAGAGTTGAAACTAATTTCCAATTATTGGTTCACATGTATCTAATTACATGGTCAACCAATGATATATACTCAATTCATCCAAATAATAATATGTCGAAATGCTACCGAAACTTTATACTATAATAATAATATGTCGGCTAATTAGATAGTAATAAAACTGAGAGGCGATTCATAACTGACTGACTTCAAGAAAATAATTACGATTACTATAATGCTACAATACAAGAGGATTCAATTCAATTTGCATGGGAGCACATAAAAGCGCGTTGTCATAACATAACGTCCATCTAATAATTAAGAACTACAATACAAGGGTTTGGAATAAACCTCAATAGAATAGTTTTTTTTTTTGAGTCAATTCCCTAACCGACGTGAGTAAATGAAAAGTAGACGCAACTTAGCGTCGAATATATAATTGACGTAATTAAATTAAATAGTTTAACAATAAGGAAACTCAGATTAAAGTCGCCAAAACTATAAAAAAAATAATTAAAAAAAAAAAAAAATTTCTAGTTTCTTCTTCCACAAAACTTAATCGAAGAAGTCAGTTTCATCGAAATCATGGGGTTTTTCGTTACTTTACATCTCCAATTGGATTGAAATCGTTCATCAGATCTTGTCAAGAAGCCTTCACAATATATGAATTGGTTTCTTGTGTATTACGATGAAGAGGCTGAGCCTTATGTAGACAATACAAGAGTTTTAACCTAGGTGTTACATACACCGTAATTAATACGAGATAAGCCCAATTATGGCCCAATATCCCCCCTCCCTCTCCCCCCTCAAGGTGGAATGTGTGGATTACGAACACCCAGCTTGAGAAGAAATGCTTTAAACTCTTTGCATCCCAAAGATTTTGTAAGAATATAAGCAAGTTGTTGTGTGGTGGAGACATGTATGGTGGTGATGACTCCACGAACTATCTCATCCCGTATGAAATGGCAATCGAGTCCAATGTGTTTCGTACGTGTATGATAAACGGGATTTGCTGCAAGCTTAATAGCGGATTGGCTGTCGGAGTGAAGGGCAATGGGATAGTCACACGAGATGCCGAGAGCCGGAAGCAACTGACGAAGCCAAAGAAGTTCTTGAACCGTCACAGCCATAGCTCGATATTCAGCTTCAGCTGAAGAACGAGACACGACATCATGCTTTCGTGTCTTCCATGACAAAGGGGAGTCTCTAAGTTGGATGAACCAACCAGTCAGTGAACGACGAGTGATAGGACAAGAGGCCCAATCGGAATCACACCAAGCAGATACAACCAGTTTTGTATTCGATTTAAGAAGAATACCTTGGCTGGGGCTCTGCTTTAGATATCTCACAACACGAAGCGCATCATCCCAGTGGTCCGATTTTGGTTGATTCATAAATTGAGAGAGGATGTGGATAGCATAAGACAATTCAGGGCGAGTTGTACCAAGGTAAATAAGACGGCCACATGTCGACGATAACGACTCGGATCTGGAAGATCGTCACCTTGCGCCAAAGCATGTTTATGATTATGTTCGAGAGGATGTGAGACCGGTTGAACGCCTAGAAGACATGTTTCATCGATGATTTTAAGTGCATATTTTCATTGACACAAGTACATTCCACTAGGACCCCGAGCAACTTCAATGCCCAAAAAATATCGCAAGATACCGAGATATTTCATGTGAAAACAAGAACACAAGTAAGCTTTGAACTCAGCAATCGCGTCAATAGAACTTCCGGTGATGATCAAATCGTCAACGTAAACAAGGACGTGGATGCGAACATAATCTTTCTCAAGTGTAAACATGGAATAGTCGGAGACATTTTTCTCGAACCCGAAATCGACTAAGGCAGAAGCAAGCTTCGCATACCAGCATCGAGGGGCTTGTTTTAAGCCATAAAGAGATTTTTGTAATCGACAAACTTTTGTTTTATCATCTGTTCGAAAACCAAAGGGAAATTGCATATACACCTCTTCTTCGAGATCAACATGGAGAAAGGCGTTATGGTCATCCATTTGATGCACTTCTCAATCAAGAGACACGGTTTGTTGAAGAAAATTGTGCACAGTTACCATCTTAGCTACTGGTGCAAAGGTTTCGTCATAATCAATTCCCTCGGTTTGATTATTTTCGAGAACAACCAAACGAGCCTTGTAGCGTTCCACCGAACCATCAGATTTTAACTTAATGCGAAAAACCTACTTACAGCCAAGAGCCGTCTTGCCTGGAGGTAAGACTTCCACCGTCCAAGTACCGAGATCCTCAAGCAAAATTATTTCATCCTTAACCGCAAAACGCCATCGTTCATCTTGAATAGCTTCTTTGTAGCTCCGAGGTTCAATGGCTGTTGTCATAGCCATTAGATATGCCTGATAATGAGCAGATAACCGCGAGCTCGAGATGTAATTTTCCAATGGATAGATGGTGGGAGTTAGGGAGGGTTCCTGAAGCAAGGTCGCGACAAATTCAGCAAGTTTTACCGATTTCTGCTTCTTTCTATGTCCTCGTCCAAGTAGTTCGTGATCAGTGGAGGGGATTTGAATCAGAAGATTGGAATCATCGGAGGAACAAAGTACATCATCAGCGGCAATATCGGCCTGATGAGGATCAATATCGGTCAAAATTTCATCAAAAACAGAGACATCATTGTCGACGGTATTATCATTTTCAACGATAGCATCATCATGTAAAATTTTGACTGTGGCATCGGCATCAACAGAAAACTCGATCTGTGAGGGAGCTAAATCAGACGACGAAACTCGATTAGCAGCAAAGACATCATCATCAACACCGTGATGAGCAGGAGGCGGAGCAGAGGAAAATGGCGACGCGTCGGAGGATGCTGAAACAGAAAAATGAAAATCGGATTCCAGAAATCGCACATCTCTGGAAACCGAAACCAATCATATTTCAATGTTGTATACTCGCCATCCCTTTTTAGCAAATGTATAACCAATAAAAATAGATTAGTTGATGCGAGTATCGAATTTATCACCTCCATGTTTTTGGTTGTGAACATAACAGATGCAGCCAAAAACACGTATTTGTTTCATCGGAGGAGGACGCTTATAGATCATTTCGAAAGGAGTGTTGCCTTGAAGAAGAGTGGTCGGTGTGCGATTGATAAGATACGCTGCAGTAAGAGTGCAGTAACCCCAAAATTCGATTGGAATAGCAGCTTGAAACCGGAGTGCGCGAGCAACATTCAGAATATGATGGTGTTTACGTTCGACACGGCCGTTCTGTTGAGGCGTCCCGACACAAGACGTCTCGTGAATTATGCCTTGGTGTGCAAAGAAACTCGACAATGCCAAGAATTCAGAGCCGTTATCACTTCTTACCGTTCTGATTTTGCTCGTAAATTGTCGATAAACTAGGCTTATGAAGTTTCGAAGATATGTGGGAGCCTCCTTTTTGGATGTCAATAGATAAATCCACACAGCCCGTGAATAGTCGTCGACAATGGTTAAGAAATATCGAGAACCACAAAGTGCAGGTGTTTTATATGGTCCCCAAAGATCAACATGCACCAATTCGAAAGAAAAATATGTCTTATTACTACTCAATGGAAAGGGATCCTTTGTCTATTTAGCGCGAATACAAATTTTACACGCCTTTGAATCAAAATTGCTACTACGGAAATCAGAGAATTGCAACATCTTTAAAACTTTCGCGGAAGGGTGTCCCAAACGTTGATGCCAAATCTGAATCGATGACAAATCGGATCCTCGCATCGCCGCTGCTATCTCCATTCCACGAAAGAAATAAAGGCCGTTGAGGTGATCACCCACTCCAATCAGCATCAGTGTGATGCGATCCTGGATTATACAAAGTTTGTCAGTTATCTGAAAAACACAACGCTGATCTCTAGTTAACTGCGAAACTGATACAAGATGGCATTGAAGACCATCAACAAAGTAAACATCTCGTAGACACATAGAGGACCCCAACTGAACTCGGCCTTGTTTAGTAGCAGTTGTGAAACGCCCATCAGGAAGCTTAATTAAAACTGGTTCCATTTCACAGACATCGATCAAAAATTCAAGAGTTCCAGTCATGTGATTTGAAGCCCATGTATCAATAATCCAGGATTCAAGAAAATACGTACCATAAAAACGATCATTGGTAGTGGATTTTCGCTCTTCGAATAAATGAACTAACGACTTCCATTGTTCGTCGCTAAGACCACTTATCCCTATACGATCCGCAGAAGTCAAGGCGGTGTGAGGCAACGATGATGTTGAAACATGTGATGCAAAAAAATAATTGGCGTGGACGTTGCCGCGACCACCGCCGCTTTGTGGAAGTTTAGCCGAAGGCACAACCTGTGTAGGTGAACCGCGACCAGCACTACCAAGAGCAAAATTTCCACGAGATGGGTTTCCATTGAACCGGTTACGTTTGGTTTCGTCAAACCAAGGAGGATATCTAATCAATCGAAAGCAGTTTTCCGAGAGATGTCAAGCGCGACCGCAATGTGTGCACACGCGATTATCTCCAGAGTTTTTAGCATCAGTGTAGGAACGCGGTCATTGAGTAGTTTGAACCGCGAAGCTAACACCATTCATTCGTTCCTCATTCATACGACCAAGATGTTTTGATTCTTCATCTTGGACAAGTGTGTTGTAAGCGTCTTCAAGTGACGGAAGTGGGACTCGTGACAGAAGCGACGATTTAACAGCCCCGTACATGGCTTCATCCAATCCCATAAGAAACTGGTGCAATTTATCTTCTTCCCGTTCTTTGCGAACTTCCTCCATTGTTTTAACCTTTTGATAATCTGTTAAATTTCTCCACAATTTTGTCAAATTTCCATAGTATGTCTCAGTCGCAGTACCTTTTTGACGACAATTTGTCAAATCAGCTTTCAAACGTTGCACTCGCTGTCCGTTCTTCACTCCGAATCGTTTTTGAAGATGGATCCAAAGCTCTTTACAATCAGCGATGTGCATAATGGAGTCAGAGATGGCATCGTCGATCGTCAATTTCATCCAGGAGATGACGAGCGCGTTGTTAGCAGTCCAATCTTCAAAGTCGGGATCTGTTTCAACAGGATGCGGTATCGAGCCATCCACGAACCCGAACTTTTTCCTTGCTTTGAGTGCCAAACAGAGATTAGTGGACCATTCGTCGTAGTTTGGTCCTCGGAGGAACGGTTTAGAAATCAAGGTTCCTGGATTATCTCCAGCAGTCAATTCGTATGGTGAAATTGTGCGACGAGTCCCGACCCGATTTGGAGCCATCGTAGTAGTTAAGGCTGCTGAAGTATCACACATCGTAGGAACAATAGTATCAATATAACATAGATTAGAACAGAGATTTTGTTTGCGGAAACGTAGTAAAGGAGATCGAGAACTTTAATCATTTTGTAGTTGGATTAAAACTCTGATACCATGTCAAGAAGCCTTCACAATATATGAACTGGTTTCTTGTGTATTACGATGAAGAGGTTAAGCCTTATGTAGACAATACAAGAGTTTTAACCTAGGTGTTACATACACCGTAATTACAAATACGAGATAGGCCCAATTATGGCCCAATAGATCTCGATTTGGCTTTTCTCTCTAACTCTGAACGCTTCCTTCTCAAACAGCTCCACAAGATTCGTAAGGTTTAAATTTCTGAAATTTATGTTCTACTTATGACGAAACAGCTTGATTTTAACAATGATTATGAATTTTGTTGAAGGATATAAGAGATTCGAAACCAAGTGGTGGTAGTGGGGTGGTTCTCTTCTGTGGTGAGAGTGACCATGTTGCTATATAATCCATTTTGTGGTGTTGGGTATGATGCGCGAACCCTCGGTACAATAAGATTTGCTATCATATCATGTATCGGTCGGAGTCGTCGGTTCTCTAATTCAACTGGATCACCTGAGTTATATATATATATGAAATTCGTGAAGAAATTTGGGATACGATTTTTCAGCGGTGGTGAATCTCAAGGTAATCTTCTACCTATTGATTATAATTTTTCTTCTCTTAACAAGCTTTCTTAAAGCAAGTTAGGGTTCTTTGTTTTCGCTTCCAATCTGATTATCCTCTGTAAGAAGCCCCGATTCAAATACTGTAACCCAGGCCCAAACACAAGAAGCCCAAATGAAAGCTAAACTCATCACTCTCTCTCAGCTGTCGTTGCTCTGCAACGGTAACAAAGGAAAGCAGATAAGGCCAAAAGTTGGTCAAACTGGTACGGAAGATACAGCTCATGAAATCCAGCTCTCTAACCGATTTGAAGTCCTAGGATCATGAGCCATCGCAATGACGTGACGCGTGTCTCACCTTTTGCTTTTACCTTTGCTATATAATCAGCCCTCTGTACTCTGAAAGTGAAATAAGAAAAGCTTAATAAAAGTTGCAATATTTCTCAGCTTATCAAAGCTTTCATGGTATCAGAGCTCTAGTCGATTGATGGAGCCATGGCAAGTCACACTTTACAACCAGCAACAACAACTCCGACAGCAACACCGCTACCTTCTCCAGCTGCGACTCCGGCGGCTGCTCATCGAGCTTCATCGGGACAGATACGAGCTCCACCTCCTGCAAATCGATTTCCAGCTCCGCCAGACCCGTCATCTTCATCACCTATATATCCTCCAACGTTCCATCAGTCTTTCCCAGCGACGCCTCAGGTTGTTATCTCGTCGCCACTAAACATTTCTCATTGTGTGACTCTGAAGCTCAACGCATCCAACTACCTCTTGTGGAAGACACAGTTTGAGCACTGGCTCTCCAGTCAGAAGCTTGTAGGGCATGTCACAGGTGGCACTCCTCGTCCT
Organism: Eutrema japonicum; assembly: GCA_030161315.1. Taxonomy (NCBI): domain Eukaryota; kingdom Viridiplantae; phylum Streptophyta; class Magnoliopsida; order Brassicales; family Brassicaceae; genus Eutrema; species Eutrema japonicum. The sequence continues at coordinate 40,905,189 of BSQW01000013.1, forward strand.
CAACCCACGATTATGCTTCAGTTTGGCACTACCCTCTCAGAAAATCCAAACCCAGATCTTTTGACTTGGATCCAGAATGATCAGACTGTCCTTGCTTGGCTTTTTGGATCAATGTCTGAAGATGCACTCAGATCTGTCTATGGTCTCCACACAGCCTATGAGGTATGGTTTGCTTTGGCTAAGAAATACAATCGAATCTCATCATCTAGAAGGTTTGATCTGCAACGACGTTTACAAACGGTGTCTAAGATAGGAAAGAATATGGGGGATTATCTAAACGAGGTTAAGTTGATTTGTGATCAGTTAGACTCTATAGGCTGTCCTGTTGAAGATAATGCAAATATCTATGGGATTTTGAATGGTTTGGGTCAGGAATATGAAGCTATTGCTGCTGTGATTGAAAACTCTATGGATTCTTATCCTGCCCCTAGCTTTGAAGATGTTGTGGTTAAGCTAACAAACTTTGATGATAAGATTCAGACCTATGCTTCTCACGCTACAGTCACTCCTCACTTGGCTTTCACTACTGATAGAGGAGGATACTCTAATCGTGGGAGAGGAAACAACTATGGCAGAGGTCAATCAACAGATGGATCTCGGGGCAGAGGTTCTTACTCTACTCGTAGCAGGGGTTTTCCTCAACAATTCAGCAACAACTCCACCACAGACAATAGCAACAGACCCACTTGTCAGATTTGCAACAAATATGGTCATCCAGCTTACAAGTGTTACAAGAGGTTTGATCAAGAGTATCAATGTCCAGATTTTCAAAATGCCTTTGCTGCTATGCGTGTGTCTGATCAACCTCCAGCTTCCGGTCATGAGTGGTATCCAGACACTGGTGCTACTGCTCATATTACAAACTCAACGGCTCAACTACATTCATCTCAAACTTACAATGGTGAAGATTCTGTGATAGTGGGAAATGGGGATTTTCTTCCAATAACTCACATTGGCTCAGCAGTTCTACCTAGTCTCCAAGGTAATTTACCGCTTCAAGATGTCTTAGTTTGTCCTGGAATCACAAAATCTCTTTTGTCAGTTTCAAAACTCACCTCTGATTATCCTTGTGCATTCGAGTTCGATTCTTATGGTGTATTTGTGAAGGACAAAAAGACAAGGGTGCTGCTAACCAAGGGAAGTAGAAATAAGGACCTGTATGTGTTGGAGGATCCTCAATTCCTAGCTTACTACTCCTGCAGACAGTAAGCTACTAGTAGTGAAGTGTGGCATATGCGGTTGGGTCATCCTCACAAAGACATCCTCCATCATCTGTCAAAAACTCAAGTTATAGTTATAAATAAGTCAAGCTCTCTGTTGTGTGATGCTTGTCAAATGGGAAAAATAAGCTGACTGCCTTTCAATAGTTCTGAGTTTGTTTCTTCTAGGCCTTTAGAACGCATCCATTGTGATTTGTGGGGACCTTCTCCTGTAGTTTCGACTCAAGGTTTTCGGTATTATGTGATCTTCGTTGACAACTTTTCAAGATACTCGTGGTTTTATCCATTAAGATTAAAGTCTGAGTTCTTTCAAGTGTTCATTATGTTTCAAAAACTTGCTGAGAACCAACTACAACATAAGATCACTATGTTTCAGTGTGATGGAGGGGGTGAATTCACAAGAAAACAATTTCTTCATCACCTTGCTGACTGTGGAATCCGCCAGGTTATCTCTTGTCCTCACACTCCTCAGCAAAATGGGCTTGCTGAAAGGAAACATCGTCACCTAACCGAGCTTGGTCTCTCCATGATGTTTCAGAGTATGGTCCCTCATCAACTATGGGTAGAGGCTTTCTTCACTGCAAATTATCTAGGCAATCTTCTTCCATCCTCTGTCTTACCTGATGGTAAAAGTCCTTATGAGATTCTTATTGGAAAACCACCTGTCTACACATCTCTTCGGATATTTGGCTGCAAATGCTTTCCTTATCTTCGGCCTTATGCAGTTAACAAATTTGATCCAAAATCACTATTATGCGTGTTTCTTGGCTATAACGAGAAGTATAAAGGATATCGATGTCTGCATCCGCCAACCGGTAAAGTCTACATTAGTCGACATGTGCTATTTGATGAACTCAAGTTTCCTTTTGCAGACATTTACTCAGGATTTCTATCAACAGAATTCTCTCCACTTCACTCTGCTTGGCTCTCGGGATATACACAACATTTTCCTTCCAGTTCAGAGTCTTCTCGTACTGAATCCGATACAGACTTTGTCTTTCCTAGCCAAACCTCAGTGCCTGAAGATTCCCCGACTCACCAAATAACGTCATCGACAACAGCATCTCCGGTATTGTCTACTGCGAATGAGGAGAGGCGTACTGAGTGTACGGCAGGCTTTGATCCTGTTCCTATAGGCAACAGCGTCTCTTCTTCTTCTTCTACCAGGTCAGACATCCGCGAGAAAACTCGATATCCTTCTCCTACATCACCTGAAGATCCAGCATCTGAAACAGAACAACTCTGTATCTTCTCGGAACAGGATTCTTCACCACTCTCAGCTCCCGACTCACCAAATAATGCTCATGTTCAGGTTCAAACATCTATTCACCCAATGCAAACTCGAGGCAAGGATGGAATTTTCAAACCAAATCCCAAATATGCTCTTCTCTCGGTGAAAACAAATTACCCTGAACCTAAGACAGTAAAGTCTGCTTTAAAAGACCCTGGCTGGAATAATGCTATGGATGAAGAGATGGTCTCTTTTCACGAGACTGACACCTTTGATTTGGTACCTCCTGATCCAAATATCCAACCCTTGGGATGTAAATGGGTTTTTAGAACTAAACTACGTTCTGATGGTTCTCTAGACAAGTTAAAGGCACGGCTGGTAGCAAAAGGGTATGAGCAGGAAGAAGGTATCGACTATTTAGAAACCTACAGTCCGGTTGTCAGAACTGCAACAGTACGTCTTGTTTTGGATATTGCCACTGTCAATAGGTGGGAGATCAAGCAATTAGATGTCAAGAATGCCTTTTTGCACGGAGATTTACAAGAATCTGTTCATATGTTACAACCTCCAGGGTTTGAGGATCCGGAAAGACCTGATTACATATGCAAACTCAATAAAGCTATCTACGGACTTAAGCAAGCTCCCCGTGCATGGTTTGATAAGTTCAGCTCCTTCCTTCTGGATTTTGGTTTCAAGTGTACCATGGGAGATCCCTCCCTTTTTGTATACCTCAAAGGATCTAATGTGATGTATCTTCTCTTATATGTGGACGACATGATACTCACAGGAAGTAATGATCTTCTGATAAAAAGGTTACTTGAAGAACTTTCTGCAACCTTTCGAATGAAGGATATGGATCCTCTGCATTATTTTCTGGGTATACAGGCACATTTTCACAATGGTGGACTCTTTCTTAGCCAAGAGAAATACATCACCAACCTTCTGATCAATGCTGGAATGAAGGACTGTGCTCCAATGCCAACACCTCTTCCATTGCAGCTAGACAAAGTGCCTGGCCAACAAGAGCCATTTGCTGATCCAACCTATTTCAGGAGCATTGCTGGGAAGTTGCAATATCTGACCTTAACGAGACCAGATATTCAGTTTTCCGTCAACTATGTGTGCCAAAAGATGCACCAACCTACTGATGCAGACTTCTCCAACTTAAAACGAATCCTGAGATATCTCAAAGGTACGCTACATATGGGAATTCATCTCCATGCTGACACTGATTTTGTCCTTCGAGCTTATAGTGATAGTGACTGGGCTGGTTGCAAAGAGACTAGACGATCCACAGGAGGTTTCTGTACCTTCTTAGGCTCCAACATCATTTCGTGGTCAGCCAAGAGACATCCTACTGTGTCACGATCGTCTACTGAAGCTGAATACAGAACGTTATCCATTGCTGCAACTGAGCTTAAGTGGATCTCTTCCTTGCTCTCAGAAATGGGAATCTCACAACCGGTCATTCCAGAACTTTACTGCGACAATTTATCTGCAGTATATCTTACCGCAAATCCTGCTATGCATAATCGGACTAAACACTTCGACACAGACTTTCATTATGTCCGAGAACGAGTTGCACTTGGTGCTCTGATTGTCAAGCAGATTCCCAACACACAACAACTGGCAGACATTTTTACAAAGTCTCTTCCTCAGCAACCCTTCTATGATCTGCAGTACAAACTTGGTGTTGATTTCCCACCAAGTTTGAGGGGGTGTGTAAGAAGCCCCGACTCAAATACTGTAACCCAGGCCCAAACACAAGAAGCCCAAATGAAAGCTAAACTCATCACTCTCTCTCAGCTGTCGTTGCTCTGCAACGGTAACAAAGGAAAGCAGATAAGGCCAAAAGTTGGTCAAACTGGTACGGAAGATACAGCTCATGAAATCCAGCTCTCTAACCGATTTGAAGTCCTAGGATCATGAGCCATCGCAATGACGTGACGCGTGTCTCACCTTTTACTTTTACCTTTGCTATATAATCAGCCCTCTGTACTCTGAAAGTGAAATAAGAAAAGCTTAATAAAAGTTGCAATATTTCTCAGCTTATCAAAGCTTTCATCCTCTTTGTTTGCAATTTTCACAAATAGTTTTCGTTTCTTTGTGTATTTTCTGGGGAAAGTATATGTGTTCGAGTTCTGAGGTTTTATCGAATTCATTCATGTCTAGGGCATCAATCAGTATCTTGGAAGATCAATCGATTAACAATTTCAAAGCACAAGTGGGCAGCCCTATTTCTCCGCATTTCTTCTCTTGGCCTTCATCGCTTGCACGGTACAGAGATGACTTCAGATTATCTACATCTATCTGTGTAGCCTTCATTACGTAGTGTAGAGGACATATCAATATTGCAACTCTGATATGTGTTTGTTTTGACATTTGGTTGATCTCTTGATGGTCCTCTGTTGCACACTTCAGTGGCTTTAACAAGTCTTGTGATTGCAGTAATTCCCACACTTGTGGTAATTAAATCTCCACATTTGTTACTACTTAATTAGAACCTTATCTGTCTAAATCCCTTACTGATCTCTCCCCTCGAATCTATTGCTTCATCACTCATTTTGAAACTGTTTCAAGTAGCTAGCTATAAGAGAGTGGGCATGTAAATGGATTTTGAGTATATGTGATGTGCATTGGTTATTATAATTCTATTGTCATTTTTTTTTTAATTATAATGGTAGTGAATCTTACGTCGGTTTTAAATATAAATTTTTAAGTCTTTAATTAACCGACGTTAAAACAATAAAAACTGACGTTAGATTTTAGACGTTAAATATAACGTCTGTTTTTTAAATGAAGAAAAAACATTTAACGTCATCCCATGATAAGTCCGTGATATTCTTCCAGTCACTTTATTACCGACGTTATTACCGACGTTAACGCTTGATAAAAGTGACGTCAAAACCCTTTGTTTTTTTTTTTAGTGAACTAGCAGCTTCAACTGCTTTTTCAATATTCAACTTGAGGTATAACCTAAATATTTAATATAAAAATTAATACTATAAAATATTGAAATTGAAAATTTAATCTATTAAAACAGATTGTTATTTTGTGTCTAAACAGAAAAATATCAATATAAATATATTCATATCCTGGATAACTTTTAAATTTTTTATTTTTGTGGATAACTATCCCTGTTTCCAAACAGAATAATTTTGTTCAATTAAAATTTCATTTAATTAATCTGATTCAATTAAATAGTAGTTTAATTAATTAACTAATCTTATTATATATATATATATATTAATTTTAATTCGTAATTAGAAAAATTCAGACTATGTCAGAAATTAAATTAAATATTTAAAATTATAAATAAAATCGATTAGTTCAAAATATGTAAATTAAATTTTCAAAAATAATTTAAATTTTTATTATTATTTTGTTACAAAAATAATATTAGTTATTTTTAATTTTTAATTTAGATTATGCCAAATATTTTAATAATCAAGTTTTTTTAATGTTACATATTCAAAATTAACAATTTTCATTGAAAGATAATATTAAATTTTGTATTTAATATAGATTTTCTAAAATTTTATCAACAGTTACAAACAAAATATTCATAATTAATAACAAAATATGTTTACTTCTAAATTTAAATCTTATTAATACAATCAGATTTATAATTGAATATTTTTCAAACTGAAAAAAGAATATATTATTAATTAGATTTGCACAACCATAAATTTGATCATGCATATGGACAACATTCAGTTACTAATACAAATTCAATATTTTTTATTTACATATATTAAAAGATTAATATTTTAAGAATCACACAATTTTAGGAATTGTTAATTTAGAATTAAATTCGAGATTGCCAATATTATGTTAATATTTGTTTATATTAATAAAGATTTATTAAAAAAATATTATCATAAAATCTAAACCATAAATGGTTATTCTATTCAAATTCAAAATTAATAATTCTACCACAAGCAAAACTAAAACAGATGTATTTTTGTGTCCAATCATGAAAACCTTGATATTAGGCTATTATCAAAAATCACAGAACCAGTTATTATTATATCTTTACAAAAATAATAAACCGGATATTAATTTAGATTTAATTTAAATATTCAAATTTAAATAATATTCTCATAATGACAGAGATCATAAACGATACTCCTTCTGTTTCATAATATAAGTTGTTTTGGCTAAAAGCACAAATATTAAAAAATTCAATTTAAAAAAAAAATATATTATTTAATATATAAATTAAAAACTGCATAATATTATTGGTCACACAATATTCAATAAATGTAAACATTGCATAAAAATGTGAAAACAAGTTATATTTTGAAACAAAACAAAACATCTAAAACAACTTATATTATGAAACAGAGGGAGTATGTTATTGTATATTTTTTTTTATCATAATCAATCAGCCTTAAATTTTAAATATTTGAAATTAGTAAATATTTATATTATACGGTAATATGAACATGCGGGTTAGAATTATGTTTTTATAATCGCGGTCATTTTCGGATTAATATGAACGGACGGATTAGAATTATATTTTTATAATCATGGTCATATTTAATACTAGAAAAAAAATTAGATATACAAAAACAAAATATATCTAAACCCAAAAATAAATCTTTGTCACTTATTGAAAAAATTATATCTATAACACGAATTATATATAAATACAAAAAAAATTATATTACAAAATTTGGTAAACAAAAAAACAAAAATTCTCGTGTGGACGCACGGGATAGATTCTAGTTGTATATTTGAAAATGCTACTATTGCTTCAGAATTGTAAACCAAAATCACAGAAAATTCACTTTCGATCAGCCTCTGAATTACGTCTATATAATCACAATCTCATGTGATTAAATAACACATGGGCTGGAGGCTGGCGTTCAAAGGCCCATTTAAAAAGATCTATCTCAATTTTATTGTCAACATCATTACGTTTTCTCCCTTTCAATAGAAATATAATTTAAATAAAATACCAAATTTAAAAATCACATATTGCACACTCATTTGTAAATATTACCTCCAAAATTGGAAACAACATGAATTGTCTTAACATAGTTACAGTTCTCACAATATTATCGTAGAAGGATTGTACGATAACCCTTTTGGAATAAATTAAGCAGTTTTGAGCGTCCCACACAATCTATATATATATATAGGTGTGGGGATGAGCACACCCCTTTTTCTTTTTCTTTTTTTTTTTACTATTCACAACCTGCACGGCACTGTTTACGATCTGCCGGGTACTGTTCACAATATGTTGTGTACTGTTCCCGACCTGCCAGGTACTGTTCACGTCATGTCGGGTACTGTTCACGACCTGACTGGCACTGTTCACGAACCGTCACGTCATCCCCAAAAATCGGAGAGTTGTCTGCTCAACTCCCACTATAAATACCCCCTTGGAGTTCATTGTCAAAATATCCCATACACAAAAAAACTCTCTCACTCTCTCTTTCCTAATAATTTTCTCTCTCTAAATAATCCTCAAGCCGAGCTCTCCGACCTCGCCGTCGAGTTCCCTGACCTCGCCGTCATGAGCTCTCAGACCTCGCCGTCACGAGCTCTTCGCCCACCGCCTCACTTTCGACGCCGAGCTCACCCAACACGACCTCATTCCACCGAGCCCACACATGATGCCCATCGCCGAGCTCGCTCAATGCCGAGCTCACCCAACACGACCTCACGAGCACGAGCTCATTCGCGACTCCACAATCACGAAGAGAACCGAGCTTATTTGCCGAGCATGAGGACCACCGTGACTAGAGGAGAAGATGTGACGTGCATGCCGAGCTCATGACAAACCGAGCAGAACACGTGAACATAGCCAACGAGCTCAAAGAGAATAACGACAACAACAAAGAGAAGAATGGTAACTTGCATGACAAGTAATATGCATGGACACCATAGTCATGTACCGAGCTCACTCGCGGCCACAACTACGACCGAGAACCGAGCTCACTCGCCACCACTATGACGAGAACCGAGCTCACTCGTACATGACGTGAAGATGAGAACAACCATGGGAGGTTCATGGATGGCTTGCATGGCAAGCAACAAGCATGCACGACCATGAGATCAAAACCAAACCAACCGAACTCTACGAACAAATCGACCACGACGACGATCACCTAGCTCACTTACCACCACGACGACGAGAATGATACGTCTCACGAAACGAGACACAATCTCCGACCACACGCCATGCACGTCGCACGTCGCCAATCACGAGACACTCACCTTGCCGACCTCAAGTCGCATGTCGCCGAACACGACCTCACGATCACGACCAAGACGAGCTCACCACGCCTAACTCGCCATGCACCGCGCAGAACATGATCGATCTCCGACTTTGCCAACCTCACCCCCGACCTCCGACCACACGCATGCACGTCGCCACCTCGCCGACCTATCCGAGCTCACCACACACTCACCGCCGACCTCACGAGCTCATAAAACATGTCGACCGCGATGTCATCTCTTCGTCAACGAACTATGAATGGCTTGATCCCCAACCCGGGGTACGTAGGCAGCCCTCCGGGCACAGCTATAAATCACTTCTTCCTCCTCATTTGCCGACCGGAACGCAACCGGCTCTATCTTAACAGAAAATCCCCGAACCTCCCCGATACAAATTGATTTGTAGGGGACGTGCTCAAACACGTTCCAACAATTGGCGCTAGAAGTAGGGGTATTTAAGAGATTTTTCTATACGCAAGGAGCAGTTCAACCACGACACCAGCCGCAGCAGCAATGGCGATTCCACCCCCAAGAGTGTTGTCGGAGCAGGAGACCCCGGCCCAAGCAATGGCCCCGGCCCAGACAACGGCCTCGCCGTCGACTCAAGCAACAACAGCGGCCGCCGCAACATCAGCCCAGGCGACAACCGACCAATCGATCCCTCGAGAGCGGCCCCTCAGAGCTCCGCCCCCGGCTCCGGCGCCCATCCCGTTTGGCGGCTCCGCCACCCACAACGCGCCCCGAACGCCGGAAGACCAGCCCACTATGTTCACCATAATGCAGACCCTGCTCGCCAGAATGGACGAGCTTACGCGAGCTACCGATCAACGGTTTGCCGCACTAGCAGCCCTCCGCGACCGGTCAGACAACACCGGATCCCCCGACGTCCACCTCAGAGAACCAGCTCCTCGGGGAGAAACCCCGCGCGCCCGGAGAAACCGGCCCAGCGACTCGCCGTCAGGATCCGAAAGCCTGGGCGGACGTTTCGCCCCGGCAGTAGGAAGCTCCCCGGATGACGAAGCTCACCTTCAACGATCCAGCTCGGAGTGCGTCAGGGACGCCGAATTTGAGGCCATGAAGGAAACTATCCGCGCGATGTCCTCCCAAATCCATCAGGACACCAGCGCGGCTCCAGAAATAGATCGCGTCCTCAGAGAGACGCAAAACACGCCGTTCACTCGCCGGATCGCCTCCGTCCCGCTCCAGCACCTAGGAAAACTCATACTCCAGCCCTATGCGGGCAACACCGACCCGGCCCAGTATCTAACGGCGTTCACCATCGCCATGGGCCGCGCCCACTTCTCCCCGGAGGAGCGTGAAGCCGCCCACTGCCAGCTCTTCGTAGAGAACCTCACCGGCCCGGCCCTCACATGGTTCTCTCGGCTGAAGACGCACTCCATAGACAGCTTCAGAGATCTTTCGACTACCTTCCTCGAGCACTACTCCATCTACATCAGACAGTCCGCATCTAGCGCAGATCTCTGGGCGTTGAACTATGGAGCGAAGGAGTCGCTCAGGTCCTTCATAGAGCGCTTCAAAGCCACGGCCTCACAAAGCAACGTCACGGACGAGTCAGCGCTCCCCGCTCTAAGAAAGGGCATGCGGGCCGATTCGGCCTTCAAGGACGACATGAAGCTCAACAAACCGCGTTCGCTGGAAGACGCCTTACACCGCGCCGGAATCTTCGTCGAAGAACAGCGCCTCGCACAAGGCCCCGGTCCTAAAGGAGCGACCCCAAGAAAGGTATCAGGAGCCTCGTCAACACTACGCTGATGAATATCAATGTAGCAAAGGAAAGCAGGCCGCCGCGTTCCTCGTCAACGACTCGCCCGCCGTCCTCCATCTGCGCGACCCCGCTCTTCTCCCCAGCCCCGCGTCAAAATTGCCCTGGAACAAGTATGTGCAAGATCCCAACCAACAGGATCGGCGTCCCGACGAGCCGAACGACAGGGAACCCCGACCAGATGAGCAGTATGACAGGACAGCCTTATGCGACTTTCACCAGAGAAAATGGCATCCGACCTCACAGTGCCGCGCACTCCACGACGTCATGCTGAATCAATTCAAAAGGGGGGAAATCCACCTACCAGAGCGGCTGCGTCCGCGAGCCCGGGACAGCGATCGAGTACAACCCCGCGATAATCGAGGCCGCGAGAACAGCAGGGCTAGGCCTGATAACCGCGCTCAGAACGACGATCGTCGCCGGAGATCCCCCTCGCGAGACCAGGAAAGGGGCAGGTCGCCTCCCCCGGCGCGGACTTTGATAGGGACGATCATGGGAGGCCTCCTCTCGTGTAACGATTCAGTACGGTCCATCAAGCGTCATGAGAGGAAGACCGACGCCTCCCTGAAATGGCATTCTGGCCCGGAGATCGATGCGCAGGACACAAGTAAAAGGGGGATATGCTTCACCGAGGCCGACGCGGCCGGGGTCCACCAGCCCCACAATGACCCCCTTGTCGTACAAGTCTGGGTAGCTGACTGCGACGTCAATCGAGTCCTCGTCAATACGGGCAGCTCGGTCGATCTCATCTTCAAGGACACCCTCGCTAGGATGAACCTGAACGGAGCCGCAATCAAACCGCACTCCATCCCGCTAACCGGCTTCGCTGGAGATACCGTCAATGGAATTGGCACCATCGAGTTACCGGTCTACGTAGGCCGGGTCACAAAAATCGTCAAGTTCGTGGTCTTCGATACCACCCCGATCTACAACATCATTCTTGGAACCCCTTGGCTGCACTCGATGAAGGCGGTCACTTCGACGTACCATCAATGCCTCAAGTTCCCCAATTAGGCCGGGACGTATACTCTTAGGAGCAACCAGCGGGTCTCTCGCGCCTGCTTCGCCATTGAGCATAAACTACGCCACGCCGCGCCGGCATGCTTAACCATCAACGCGCATCAGCCCGGCGGGCCAAACACCCAGGATCTCCCAGGTCGGGACCTCGTCGCCCAGATCAACATTGATCCGAGCGACCCCGCCTGCTGCGTTGGCATCGAAACCGACCTTGAAGAAAGCATTAAGAAAGAGCTGGTCGAGTTCCTGGGGCAAAACGTTTCCACCTTCTCCTGGTCAACCGGCGATATGCCCGGCATTGACCCGGCGACGTGCAGCCATGAGCTCAACGTGGACCCGACCTTCAGACCAATCAAGCAGAAGCGGCGAAAGCTGGGCCCCGAGCGAGCACAGGCAGTCAATGACGAGGTAGAAAGGCTGACCGCGGCCGGGTCGATCACCGAGGTCAAGTACCCGGACTGGTTAGCCAACCCGGTGGTAGTTAAGAAAAAGAGCGGGAAATGGAGGGTCTGCGTAGATTTCTCCGACCTCAACAAGGCGTGCCCAAAAGATAGCTTTCCCCTCCCCCGAATCGACCAAGTCGTCGAAGCCACCGCCGGGAACGAGCTGCTCTCTTTCATGGATGCCTTCTCAGGGTACAACCAGATCCTCATGCACCCCGACGACCGGGAGAAAATTGCGTTCATCACGGACCGAGGGATCTACTGCTACAAGGTGATGCCCTTCGGACTCAAAAATGCCGGGGCTACCTACCAGCGGCTCGTCAACCAGATGTTCGCCGATCAAATCGGCCGCACTATGGAGGTATACATAGATGACATGCTGGTAAAGTCCCTGGTAGCGACCGACCACGTCACTCATCTCCGATCCTGCTTCCGGACGTTGAACAAGTACAACATGAATCTGAATCCAGCCAAGTGTTTTTTCGGCGTCCCGTCGGGCGAGTTCCTCGGATATATCATCACCCAGCGCGGGATCGAAGCTGACCCCAAGCAGATCCGAGCCATCACCGACCTGAAATCCCCAGAAAGCACGCGTCAGGTACAGCGACTCACCGGGAGAATCGCCGCGCTTAACCGGTTTATTTCCCGCTCAACCGACAGATGTCTACCGTTCTATCAATTGCTCCGAGCTAAAAAACGGTTAGAGTGGGACGACAAGTGCGAGAAAGCCCTCCAGCAGATGAAGGAGTACATATCCACTCCTCCCGTCCTGTCCAAACCGAAAGAAGGCGAAACCCTCTACCTTTATATCGCCGTGTCTGCATCGGCGGTCAGCGGGGTACTAGTACGGGAAGACCGGGGCGACCAAAGGCCCATCTCTTACATCAGCAAATCTCTAGACGACGCGGAAAGCAGGTACCCGACTTTGGAGAAGCTCGCCCTGGCGGTAGTCGTCGCGGCCAGAAAACTCCGGCCTTATTTTCAATCCCACACGATCGCCGTCCTAAGCACCTACCCCCTCAGAACCATCCTCCACAGCCCGAGCCGATCTGGCCGAATAATGAAATGGGCAGTTGAGCTGAGCGAGTATGAGATCGACTACCGAGGACGGACCGCGGTCAAATCTCAAGTCCTGACCGACTTCCTAGTTGAATTGGTGCCCGAGCTAGCAGTCGACGAAGTCCCCGAAGTGTGGAGCCTGCATGTCGACGGGTCGGCCTCCAAACATGGCTCCGGCATCGGCATACGCCTCGAATCCCCGACCAAGGAGATCCTCGAGCAATCTTTCCGTCTGGCCTTTCCAGCGTCGAACAACGAAGCCGAGTACGAAGCTCTGATTGCCGGCCTGCGCCTGGCAAAGGTGGTCGGCGCGAAGAAAATCCGAGTCTACTGCGACTCCGAGCTCGTAGCCAATCAATTCAGCGGGGAATACGAGGCCAAGAATGATCGCATGGATGTTTACCTCAAGGTGACCCAAGGCTTGGCCGCGGATTTCTCCGAGTTCACCCTGACGAAGATCCCCCGAGGCGATAATACTTCCGCGGACGCCCTCGCAGCACTGGCCTCCACTTCGGCCCCAGCTCACCGACGGGTGATCCCGGTTGAAAGTATAGACTTCCCTAGCATCAAACTGCCAAAAGGGGCCTACCTGATCGGTCCCCAGATCGCAGACCCCGATAAGGACGTCCCACCTCTAGAAGATCTACCGCCACCTCCAGCCGAGCCCGAACTACCAGACTGGCGAGTCGACATACTACTGTACATAGCAGACGGCGTCCACCCCCCAGACTGATGGGCCACCCGCCGGCTAAGAAAAAAATGCGCCCGATACACGATGTTGGACGGCAACCTGTTCCGATGGAGCACCTCGGGGACCCTGCTCAGTTGCCTCCACGGACAAGAAACCATCGACGTAATTAAAGAGATGCACGAAGGCGCCGACGGGAACCACTCCAGCGGCCGGGCTCTCGCCCTGAGAATACGTAACCAAGGACACTACTGGCCAACAATGCATCAGGATTGAGAAAAGTTCGCGTCCCGGTGCGAGAAATGTCAAAGCCACGGCCCACTCATTCATTGCCCAACCGAGCTTCTTACCACTGCGGTGGCACCCTACCCATTCATGCGATGGGCCATGGATATAGTCGGGCCTCTCCCCCGATCTCGTCAAAAGCGTTTCATCCTGGTGATGACCGACTTCTTCACCAAATGGGTCGAAGCCGAAACTTACGCCAAGATCACGGCGGAGGACGTCCAAAAATTCGTCTGGAGGTTCATCATCTGCCGGCACGGGCTGCCTTACGAGATCGTGACCGACAACGGTGCCCAATTCACGTCGGTCCTCTTCGAATACTTCTGCGCAAAGTGGAAGATCAGACTGAGTAAGTCCACCCCGAGATATCCACAGGGAAACGGACAAGCCGAGGCCACCAACAAGACCATTCTTGACGGCCTTAAAAAGCGACTAAACGACAAGAAAGGCTCCTGGGCCGATGAGCTAGATGGAGTCCTCTGGTCCCATCGCACAACGCCGAGGACATCGACAGGTCGCACACCATTCAGCCTCTCTCACGGTATGGAAGCAATGGCCCCATCCGAGGTCGGCCTCCCCACTCCTCGCCGCGCTATGCTCACCCAGCAGGCCGACCTGAACGACGCCATCCTATTGAGCGAGCTGGATTTTCTCGAGGAACAACGGGACCATTCCCTCCTCCGGATCCAGAATTACCAACAGCTCGCCTCCAAGTATTACAACAAGAAGGTTCGAGGCAGGTTCTTTGCCGAGGGCGACCTGGTCCTGCGCGAGGTCTTAGAAAACACGGTCGAGCTAAACGCAGGCAAGCTCGGTGCAAATTGGGAAGGCCCTTACCTCATCTCCAAGATCGTGAAGCTCGGCGTCTACGAGCTAGTCACGATGAACGGCGACGCAATCCCGCGCTCTTGGAACTCGATAAACCTAAAACGCTTCTACTATTAGGCCGCCGAGCTACGCTCCGCTGTCTATCCTTGTAAACAAACGAACTACGATTGGCTTGATCCCTTCTACTAAAGGGTACGTAGGCAACCCCTAACCAGGGCTCAGCTATTAATCTAATAAAGCCTTTTCAAAAAAAAAAAAAAAATACGGTCCCCGACCTGTTCGTCGTAATACCCGACCTGCTATAAATTGTGGTTGACTTGGTCTAATTAACGAAAATCTCACCTCCTACTCCATAATCAACCTTTAAACAACTTTAGTGATCCTCGGGATCAACAATATATATATAACTACCAGACACATAAATTTGAAAATATTAGTTAGATACAAATTATCAATTACCTTTATCAGGAGACGCATGTTTTTATCATAATGGTGTAAGATTGTAACTCTTTGGAGAGGAGATCTATTGTCTGTCTTTTCACCCTGCAGTTGGGGTCTTGCTCTTTTTGGCTGCTTCATTTGATATTTTTCTCTTCTTGTCAGCAGGGTGATCGGCCTTGTAATGAAAGACCTGCCACAAAGATCACTGGTTATTTAAAGCAAAAACATTGAGAATCGGGAATTGAGAATTGTATCACCTCATGCAATCACACTAGACTGGGGGAATTGCTGAGGTGTTGGCCTCTGCAGACCTGTTCTTAGGTTCTTCAACCTTTTTTTATAAGATAATTAGAATCACGTTTGAGTTTCAACATGGAAGAAGCAAAGAAACACTCCTAAAAGCAAGGTATAATAAGGTTATATTAGGGCAAAAGTGTTGGATCAATTTTTTAATAAAGCCAATGGGCTTATTAAATTGAATGAATGTGAATGAGAAATTGGCCTAAGCTTATTTTCTTAGTGGTTAAAGAGTAAAGTGTTTTATCCCACATAGAAAACTTTGGGGAATTAGACCTCCTTTCTCTGGCTATATATTCATGCCTCTAGTCTCATTCATAATACACAGCAAAAAACACACTTTCACAAGCTTTTCTAAAAGCAAAGAAAGAAGAAAGTTTCCAGCAATTTCTCGCTTTTTTCAAGTAAGTGTCTCGAGAGTATATCGTAGTTTTTAGTTCGATAGATCTGTTATCGAGTGTTCGTGATAACAGATTCAATGGTTGTATCCTGGGACTCATGAATCAAATATTATATCGTCGCACTACGGGAGATTCTTTGAGTTAAGGAAAGAGAGTTCTCTCGCCTCCATTGTTTCGTTTAATTTCGTCGTTTTTAAACTCGTCTTTCCTTAACGTTTATTTATATATTTGTGATTAAATCACTATCCTGTTACT
Source organism: Eutrema japonicum (assembly GCA_030161315.1). Taxonomy (NCBI): domain Eukaryota; kingdom Viridiplantae; phylum Streptophyta; class Magnoliopsida; order Brassicales; family Brassicaceae; genus Eutrema; species Eutrema japonicum. Next base: position 40,921,365 of record BSQW01000013.1, read on the forward strand.
GTGCGAATTTTTGGTCCTACAATCTTAACTCAAAGAAATCCGTTTCTGTTTTATAAAACATCAAACGGATTTTAATCGCGAGTAAATAAACGTGTTTTCAAACGATTTATAAAACGATTCTTCTATTGCTGATGATACTCAAACATTATCAAAACGCTATTTTAGCAACTCTAAAACGTGTAGTAGAAGCAATTTTTGTGTTTATTTTTATAAAAGACGTTCTACTGCTAGTGATACTCGAACGTTATCAAAAACGCTATTTTAGCAATTTTGAAACGTGTAGTAGAAGCAGTATTGCTTTAACGTCTTTAACAACCGTCATTAATTGCGATTAATAAACGGTGTAAACAACGAACGCACGATGTGGTTCGAATCTGGTTCGATTGCGATCGATACCGCTTGTCGTTTGCGAACGTCTAAGCAACGATCGATACAGTGAAAAACTCACTTGTATCGATCAACACTGTGTGTGCATCGACCGATTTGGGTCTGTATCGATCGATCCTTTGCAAAATTCACTTGCATCGATCGACACCTATTTTGTATCGATCGACACCGTTTGTGCATCGATCGATTTAAGTCTCTCTGGAACTGTGTATCGATCGACACTTGTTGTGTATCGATCGACACTTGTTGTGTATTGATCAACATTTGTTATGCATCGATCAAAACCTATTTTGTATCGATCGACACCGTGTGTGCATCGATCGATTTAAGTCTCTCTGGAACTGTGTATCGATCGACACTTGTTGTGTATCGATCGACACTTGGTGTGCAACGATCGACACCTACAATAGCATCGATCGATACTGTACAAAATTCACTTGCATCGATCGACACCGTGTGTGCATCGATCGACACCTACAATCGCATCGATCGATTATGTGCAAAAATCTCGTGTATCGATCGACACCGTGCATCGATCGATTTCAGATTCTCTAAAATTTTGTATCGACCGGGTTAGGGTTTGCAAACGCCTAACATCAAACACATTGGAGAACGGTTTGAAAACGCTCTGCGGAGGTTACTGTTAAACTCTTTATCGCGTCTCTCATAAACGCTTTCAAAAGGTTTAAAATTGCGTCTAAAACGCTAATCAAACGCGTTTCGAGAAACCGTTTGACGAACGCTCTAAGGAGGTTCGAACTTGAACGCGCGTTTGCGGTTCAAACTTTAGAACGCGCACATGCGGTTCTAGTCGGTTCGATTAGCCGATTTTTAAATTGGAATCTAATTCCGTATCGATATTTAAAGGTATTCACCGATTGTATCGGTTTTGACTTCCGATTATTGTGTCAATCGGTTATTTGCAAAGACGATCACTTTTGTTTGTCAAAAGTTTTTGGATTGTTTTCTTGGTTTAAAGATGCCGGTCTGGTTACTGAATCTTGATCAAGTGGTTTAATTAATTGGTATACACTATGTTAGTGGGCCAATTAACATTTGGTAATTGTTTATGCAATACGTTTCTTTTTATTAAAATGAAACATGTATTGTTTATGCAGTTCAAATATTATTTGTTATTGCATATATATATTGAGCCTCTATTGGGTTCTTGGTTAGTATATTAATTTGGTTTGTTTCTCTTGAACAAAATCAAATTTCAATATGACTAACAACACCGATGTGATAATTGTTAGATTCGGTGGTGTAAAAGACAATGGAATGGCTCAAGCCAATTTAGTCGAGATAGACATGTGTAATGTCATCCTCGGAGTCAATGTGGTTGAGTATAACCCACATAAGTGGTGGTATGATACCGGTGTGACGGTTCATATATGTGAGAATGACAAGAAGTTATTCAGAGACAACAATGCACTTTCAAAGGTTGCAAGTTGTGGATAAGTGGGGCTGAAGTTGACTTCTCGAAAGAAGCTCACTCTCACCAATGTAAAGCATGTGGCAGAGATGCAGAAAAATCTGATTTATGGCACAATGCTAACTAGGCACGGATTCACCATCAATTTCGAGGCTGATTAGCTTGTATTGGCAAAGAATGGTGTCTATGTAGGCAAAGGTTTTGTTAAGGACGGACTGGTCCAAATTAACTTTGAGACAGTCTTATTTAAAATTAATGTAACCAATGTTATTGAGATTAATGAGAAAGAACCAGTTGCTTATGTTGCTGAAACTCTTACTATTTGACCCCAAACGTTTCGGTCATGTTATATTCGAATCTATGAGTAGATTGAATGAGATCCCGAAATACAAAATATGCAAAGATAAGTGTGAGGCTTGCGTTCAAACCAAACTCACTAAAACACCATCATCGAACGAACTTCTTGGTTTGATTCATGCAAGAGGTGGTGAGAAATATTTCGTGACTTTCATTGAGGATTGTACGAAATATAGTTATGTCTAGTTGCTAAGAAGCAAATACGAGACCTTGGAAAACTCAAGGAGTATAAACTCGAGGTTGAAAACCAAATCGAGAGAACTATCAACATATTTTGAAGTGATAGAGGACATGAACATGGTATTATCCATCAAACGATTGATTCCTATTCACTTGAATATAATTGAGTTTCATAACGAAATACCAAATTCTTTGATAAACTCATTATTTCAGGAATCTGGGTTAGTCCAGAAATGTGGGGGGAAGCATTGCTTACCGCAAGTTATATCCTGAACTAAATACCGCACAAAGTCACTGGAAATGTTTCATGTGAACTTTGGAAAGGTAAAGTGTTTTGATACAAATACACAAAAGTGTGGGGGTGCCTAGCAAAAGTTGCAGTGCCACCTCCTAAAAAGGTCACAATTGGACCTATGACAGTGGATTGTATTTTCATCGGATATGCACACAATAGTAGTGTGTATCGGTTTCTGGTTCATAAATCAGACGTACCGGATATCTATGTTAATACAACCATAAAATCAAGGAATGTTTCTTTCTTTGAGCACGTGTTTCCGTGTAAAGATAAAAATCTGAAACGAACTCGTGAAGAAAGAGATGCAATTACCTTTGTAAATGAGGCGAGCACCTCTGGCATATTTGTAGATGATGCAGAAGAGGTTGAAGATGAACCTAGACGTAGCAAAAGAGCTCGTAAAGAAAAATCTTATGGTGAAGATTTCTTAATGGTCTTTCTTTTAGAGAATGAACCGAGAAATTTCACTGAAACCATGTCTACACCAGACGCTCCTTTTTGGAAAGAATCCGTTAATAGTGAGATCGAATCCATTATGCAAAACAATACAAATGAGATAACCGATCTACCACAAGGGTTCAAAGCCCTAGGGTGTAAATGGATTTTCAAAACAAAGTTGAAAACCGATAGCTCAATCGATAAGTGCAAGGCTAGGCTTGTGGTGCAAGAATTCCGGCAAAAAGAAGGCATGGATTTCTTTGACACCTATTATCCGGTAACGAGAATAACTTCAATTTGAATGTTGATTGGAATTGCAGCATTAAGAGACCTAGAAATCCTTGAAATGGATGTGAAAACTGCATTTCTAAATTGTGATTTAGAAGAGAAGATTTATATGAAACAACCCGAAGGGTTTGTTATCCCAGGACAAGAACACAAAGTCTGTCGACTTGTGAAGTCATTGTATGGACCTAAACAAGATTTAAAACAATGACATGAAAAAATTTGACAGCATAATGATGTCAAATGGTTTCATCATTAATGAATGTGATAAGTGCATATACATCAAAAGTACTCCACACGGATACGTTTTGCTATGTTTGTACGTTGATGACATGCTCATTATTGATAGCAATAAAAACCATGATAAGTCAAACTAAGAACATGCTAAGTAGCAAGTTTGATATGAATAACATGAGATTAGCGGATGTCATTCTAGGGATTAGGATCACTAGAACTTCCGAAGGAATAATCTTGTTTCAAGCTCATTATGCTGAAAAGATACTTGATAGATTCAAAATCTACTCAAGTGAGATTGCACAAAACTCCCGTAGACCCTAGTCTTCACCTGACGAAAAATTCGGGTGAAGCAGTGTCACAAGTGGAGTATGCACGTATAATCGGAAGTCTGGTGTACTTAACGAATTGTACTAGACCCGATTTAGCGCACACAGTTAATGTACTGAGTCGCTACACTAGTAATCCAGGACATAAACACTGGAAAGCCATAACAAGAGTATTGGACTATGTACGTCATACTAAAAGTTATGGGCTGCACTATGGTAAAGAACCAGCAGTGTCTTTACGCTTGGTGGGGCAGCAGTGTCTTGGAAATCTTCCAAACAAACTCTGTTCGCCAGATCGGCCATGGAATCTGAGTTCATAGCTTTAGATAAAGCTGCAGAGGAAGCAGAATGGCTTCAGAACTTTATGGAAGATATCCCGATGTAGGAAAAACCAGTGCCAGCTTTGCATGTACACTGTGCTAGCCAGTCGGCTATCTCTCGGGCACTGAGTAACCTACATAATGGTAAATCTCGTTATATAAGAAGATGACATAATACCATTAGACAATTGATCTCAACTGGTGTACTTACGATAGATTACATCCAGTCGGCTGATAACTTAGCGGATCCGTTTATCAAAAGTTTGTCGCGATATCAAATTCTAAAATCATCAAAAAGAATGGGTTTAAAGCCTATAGACAAAGATGACGTTTGACAGACACCCCACCTATGTGACTGGAGATCCCAAGATCTAGGTTCAAAGGAAAAACAAAGTTGAACTGATTCAAATTTGAGCACTGTGAGACTATGTCTCTGCCCAGTTCCTAGGATGATAAAACAATGGAACATGTGAATATTGAGGATAAGCGTTGACTTTTAATGATTCCATAGCTTTACACTAGTGGAGTATGACAGGATACTTCTTAAAGAAAGCTGATGGCAGATCACCTTGTGAGTGTGAAATTAGGGTTGTTTCTAGGAGAATGAAAGAGAGGCTATATTCTCCAAGTTCACTCACGAAAAACCAGGCATGTTCAAGGCCAAAATGAACACAATAGAAAACTAAGTTCTACGAGAAATGAAGCTGGGTTATAGCTGTTGTCTCGGTTTACATCAAAATCCGGGTGGTTCAAGACATCATGTTCACCTCCTGGCCAAGTAAACCCGACAGTTATTAACAATGAATGGTTCAAAGCTGAAAAATGCTACCTTCTCACACACAGTGAATTTTCGTTTATACTCTCGAAAAGTCCGTCTGTCTAGTCAGTCTAGTGAGTCTTGTCAGTAGAGTTTTCGTATGTTTAGAATCATTTCTATTCATGTGGGGGATTGTTGGATCAATTTTTTAATAAAGCCAATGGACTTATTAAATTGAATGAATGTGAATGAGAAATGGGCCTAAGCTTATTTGCTTAGTGGTTAAAGAGTAAAGTGTTTTATCCCACATCGAAAACTTTGGAGAATTAGACCTCATTTCTCTGGCTATATATTCATGCATCTAGTCTCATTCATAATACACCGCAAAAAACACACTTTCACAAGCTTTTCTAAAAGCAAAGAAAGAAGAAAGTTTCCAGCAATCTCTCGCTTCTTTTCAAGTAAGTGTCTCGAGAGTATATCGTAGTTTTTAGTTCGATAGATCTGTTATCGAGTGTTCGCGATAACGGATTCAATGGTTGTATCCTGGGACTCATGAATCAAATATTATACTGTCGCACTACGGGAGATTCTTTGAGTTAAGGAAAGAGAGTTCTCTCGCCTCCATTGTTTCGTTTAATTTCGTCGTTTTTATATCGTTTTTAAACTCGTCTTTCCTTAACGTTTATTTATATATTTGTGATTAAATCGCTATCCTGTTACTGTGCGAATTTGTGGTCCTACAAAAAGTACATCTTCGTCGTCTCCTGAATCTTCTGGAGAATCATCAGTTGGCTCTGCAAATACAAATAAGATAACTAGAGGTAAAAAAGATAGCAGGTCAATGAACCGGACATATATAATCGTTGACCCGGATGGATCATAGTTAAGTAAAAAATTATAGTGTAATCAAAGGGCTTCCTTAATTGATTTTATTGAGCCATTCTGATTTTACAATCTGGTACTCTATGATCTTATTTCGTTTATGAATAATATTTTATCAACTACAATAATAATTACTTTGTTAGTTTAACATATTTTTTTCAAACATATCTTAAATATTTAATAGTTTTCATATTATATATATATATATATATATATATATATATATTTTCACTAATTCTTTATTGCGGTCTGACTGTATCAAACCGGCTCAACCCACGGACCATGTGACCCGAAAGGCTCTCTGGTTTGCTTCCCGTATCAGACACAAAACATTAAATTAATGCATTAAAATAAATTTGTATAACATAAATTTTATGATTTAAGTTAAAATCAGAAAATTAGAGGAATTTAAACAATTTCACTTGATATTTCCAACTTAAAATCTTTAAAATCTAATATGATTTAATATTTTTCCAAAATTTTATATTTTCTGATTTTTTTCTATTGTATACAAGAATTATGTTTGGTAATTTAATATTATTTTTGGAAAAAAAAAATTTCAACATTATTTATTTTATAAATTTATGTTTGGCATTTTTATAAATATTTTTTTCTGATTTCTTCTTTAACATTATTTATTTTTAATATATTAAACCAACAAAATCTCAAAAATCTTTTGTATGTTGTATAATAAATTAATCTTGTAAACCAAATATTTTCAACACCACCTTTCACCAGCAAAATTTTTTTGAAGATATTATATTTAAATTTATATATTATCCCAAATTAAAAATTATATTTATTTTTATATATTTATATTTGTAAAAATAAACTGATATAATATTAAAATAGTTTCCAAACATATTTTTTATAAAAATATGGAGTGTTCCGATTTAGCGTGCTCGGTAAGATTATTTGCCTCTTGAGTTAAGGCCCAATGGGCCAAACAATAAATGCTAATTGCAGTTATCTCATAGTCATAGTCTTATATGAAACTTTAAGGTTTTTGCAAACTATCCAACGTGTTGCGCACTAATTAAGTAATTAACAATGATTCTTAATCATTTGCAAATGATCTTTTAACTCCTTATAGTTGTGTTTCATAAAAATGATTAATTGGTTGGAAAAAAAAAATAGTGAGTTCAAATCCTTTTGATCCATAATCTCTCTCGATTTGGACATTTAATGTTAAATTTGTTTTTTTCCCTCCCAACCAAGTTCGTCATGCTAGGAACCATTTTTTGCGTCAATGTATCAGACGTACCTCAAAATTTACTTATCACATAAGATCATAGCCGTGTCTACACTAATATAGGCTCCAAACAATTTGTTAAAAAAGTTTTTTATAAAAATAAAATAAAATTTACAAGCAACATTAGGTAGAATTTTTGTAACATCTTATCCTAATTTTGTTTTGATATTTCATTTTCGTCTTTAAATATTTTTTATATATGAAATGTTTTTTAGAAACTTTGTTGAAATTGAAAATATATCTCTTTTAAACTTAAACAATATAAATGTGGCCTTCAAATTATACTATAATAATATATTTTTGCTGTAAAAAAATAAGCTCTTCATAATATTTTCAAAAATTGGGTCTTAAGCCAATATTTCTAATTTAATAACATAGACACGACTCTGCATAAGATAATATATAGTGGGACGTATCAAACACATCTCCCAAAGATGAAAATAATTAAAGCATCATTACATCTATCTAACCAAACGAGTGAGCCTCAACGTCTTGTAGTAGAAAAACTATATGTGTTGCACCTAATACACATGATTCATGCGAAAAGCCAACAAGTATACCATATGTTATAGATACCTCATAATATCAAAGTAAAACTCAAGCAACTCAAGCAGTACGTAAGACGGTAAGAGATGCAGAAAGTTCAACTGTTTGGAAAGATTTTGTATATGTAGGGGTTGAAGAAGAAGGCAAAGAAATGAGCAAGTGTATCCATTGCGCTACAAAGTTAGTGATAAATAGTAAAACACATGGAACACATCACTTGAAACATCATTTAGAGAAGTGTCCAACGATGCCTAAGAAGGGAGATAGGACTGCATATGATCAAAAGGTAGATTGTGAGATGACGAGTGAGATAATCATCTACATAATTTCGTATATTGAGTATGAAAAAATTAGCACGAGGGACAAATATCTAAACTCAGATTACCAGCCAATCAGCAGGCAAACTGCCGCAACTGATGTGTTCATGGATATACGATAGAAAAAGAAAAGCTAAAAGTACTTCAAAGCATATTGGTATTGTATGTTTTACTTCAGACTTATGGTTAGACCATTCCACATATATGAGGTATATTTTTCTAACTGCCCATTTCATTGATGATAGTTGAAGGTTAAGCAGTAAGAATCTACCTTTCTATTATCTTAAGACTCCACACACCAGGAAGAAAATTGCTAATAAGATTTATGGCTGTATGAAATAATGGGGTTTAGAGATTTTTTTTCTATTACTTTGGATAATGTTGTTAACAATAATAGCATGAACTCTTCAAGAGTCTATTTCAGTTGATGAGTGGCAGTGGCTTATTGTGTGATGGCAAGTTTATGCATGTGAGCTCTTGTGCTCATATTCTCAATCTCATAGTGAAAGAAGGTTTAGAGCTGGCAAATGATCTTATACATAACATTTGGGAAAGTGTTAGATATGTGAAAGCATCTCAAACAAGGAAAGAGGCATTTGATGCATGTGTACAAAAAGTAGAGATTAGAAATGGAGCAGGTTTATCACTTGATGTTCCTAATAGATAGAACTCTACTTATGAAATGTTTTCAGATTATTGAAGTTTAGCAAAGCATTTGTTAGTGTGGAGTCTTATGACACAAGATATAAGTCTTTATCTTTACAAGATGAGTGGAATCGTGGAGAGAAAATCAGTGATTTCTTGAAACCTTTCATTGTCATCACCACTCTTTTCCATGTTCTAAGTATCTTACATCTAATATTTATTTCACCCAAGTATGGAGGATTGTGCTACTTTTGAAGAAATATTCTACTTGTGATGATGAGGCCGTGAAGAAAATGGCTATGACTATACAAGTTAAATTTGATAAATATTGGGAGGATTACAATCTCATTTTGGCTATGAGTGTTGTTTTAGATCCTAGACTAAAATTGCAGATTCTTAAAAAAAACTTATAAACATTTGGATCTTTATTTGGATGAACCAAGGTTAGAAATGAAATCTTCTCTAAATTAGATGTTTTGAGCTATTGGAAAGATAACTAATATCGATATGTTGATTTAGCATCTACCGCACGTAATTTGCTCAGCATCCCAATCACTAGCATCAGAATCAGCTTTCAGTACTGAGTTTCGGGTGTTGACTTCATATAAAAGACGTGTACTTCCAAATAACGTTCAAGTTTTACTTTGTACTCGAAATTGGTTACAGGGTTTTGCAGAATATGAAGGTAAAAAATTAGATTTACCAAAACTTTGTTTTTCACACTTACATATAAATACCAAGTTATATTTTAAAATGTATATACCACATAAGCTAACAACAACATTGATAATGATGATGCTAGAACGATATCGAGTAGTTCAAGAGTATAAAGTTTAAGATCAAGAGATTCAACCATACCATAAATTAGAAGGTTTTTTCTTCAACTTTATCCCACATTTATGTTTTTATTATCTTTGGATGTTTCTTAATTTGATTTTTTAGTACGACATTCTTGATAATTCTTAAACTCTGGTACGTGAACGTGTTTTTATTAAAATCAAGACAACTAATTATTATAATAACAAAATGCTACTGAAGATTAAATATAAATTTGATATTATTTCTGTATTAAGAAAATTAAAATGTATAAACGAATTCAAACTGATATGAGTTAATTATAGCAGGTCTAAACGAGCGAACCTAAACATATCTACGATATATAAAAAACTTAAATGGAGTCGGCCTTAAACGGACCGGATTCGCCCGCTTTAACATCCCTACCTGATATCAGTCGGAGAGAAGTACTCTCACTGAGAATCATTTAAGGGTTCCGGCCAAATTGATGTACGTATATAATATATTATTATAATTCGTATTTCGTAATTTTTGGTTATGGTTCAGGTTCAGGTTCAAACTTCAAACAAAACATTTATTCAATTTGTTCCATGTATTATAACGAAAGCCCAAATGGGGAGAATAGAGTACAATACATCTCAGTTAAGGCCCAAAACACCATATGCAAAGTAAACCCATTTAAGACCTATTACAATTTATCAACACGTGTAGCATGTAACACTTACACCGACTCGAGAACACGTGTGAGGCTAAGAGATGATTGTGTTGCAGCGCCGCTCATCCACCGCCGGCGACTTTCACCGCCAACGCTTCCACTGTCTAACATACTGATCACCACGAGGTTGCCCTTAGATCGTTGCTCCTTTCTCCTTTTGCAATTGATCGTCAGAAGATTGAGTAGATCTAACCTACGCCACCGGAAATGATGTTGGAACAAAAAATAGCCCATCAAAATGTTAATTAAATAAATGAAGTTGTATTTATCTCACATTAGAAACATTAGGGAAAATACTTCATCGCAATTTAGGTTTCCGCATTTTATGCTTCTACAAATGAAACCCCAAATAGCCGGAATCGGAATATTCATCTACACACCATCTAAACATGGCGTAAAACTCCAAATCGCCAAACCGGAATATATTTTTTTTTTTGCAATTTGGCTTCAGTTTTGTTTTATGATCTTCAAAAACTAAAATAAACCGAATTTTTTTGGTTCATTTTCCAATAGTCATCCTCATTCCATTTCATGAAAACCCCAACGTGACTAAAAGACATCATAGCAACAAAAATCCAAACATATCAAATCAAACCGTTTTTTGGGATTTAAAAACAAATCATATTTTAATAAAAGAGTTTGGTAGTTGTTTCCATCGAGGCAAAGAGATGAGTTTTGGCAGTTTGTTCAATTCTAACGAGGATTTTGTCACGCCAGAATCTTCGAATTGGATTTGGTTCGTACTTCATGCTGATATATACTTTTATATATTTTATTATTAGGTAGGTAGTACGCGCCTTGCGCGGACAGATATGTTTCATAAACTAATTACATCATTAAGTTATTAACTTTGTTAATTATATAAATCCAAACACAAATATAACAACAATATTATATTTACAATCAATAAAAAAAAAATGACAACCAATATTATTCATTAAAAAAAATACGAAATAAAGCAATGACAATCATAGAGTTCGAGAACATATTGAATAATGTTTCATTCACTCACACATTGTATGTAAAGCAATTTTTATTTTATCTCTCCATCGCTAGAACTCTCTCTTCATTTTGTCATAAGTGTCTCTCGTTCTAATTGGTTATTCCTCGTCTTTTCCTTCTTCTTTTTATCGTCTTTGATTTATTTTTCTTCTTCTTCTTCTTAATCGTCTTTGACTTCTACTTCTTTTTCTTTATCATATTTGTCTTCTCCAACAATTATTCTTCTTCTTTCTCTTTCAGTTTGTTTTCGTTTATCTCTTCCGGTTTTCCTTTTTCATCGTCTTCTTTCTCTGGCTTATTATTCTTTTGGTTTTTCTTCGTCCCGTATTCATCCTCAAATTCTTCTGGTTCGTCTTCTTCTTCTTATTCTTTATATTTCGATTTATCTTCTCCCTCGTATTTTCCTTTTCTTTTTTTTCATTGTTTTTGGCTTCTTCTTCTTATTCTTCATCACCTTTGTCTTCTTCTTCCCCTTCTTCTTCTCAAAATCCTTAACTTTCTCCTCCTTCTCATTCTTCAACGTCTTGGTCTCATCCGCCTTCTTATTCTACTTATGGTTTTTCTTTTTCTTTGTCTTTGTCATCTTCCTCGTCTTTTCCGACTTTTTCTTCATCATCTTAGTCTTCATCTTCGTCTTCTTCATCATCTTTTTCATCATCTTTGGCTCCTACGAATTCCTATTTTTTCACTCTCACTCTTCCGATTTTTCTTCGTCATTTTCTTCTCCCTCTTCTATATCATTTTCCTTCTTCGTCGTCTTCTTTCTCTTCTGTTTTTTTTTCTTCATCATCCTTTTTCGGTTTCCATTACTCTCTCTCTCTCTCTCTCTCTAGATTCATAATTTAGATCTCCATTGGTTCTTCCTCGATAATCTCAAGCATGTTCTTCTTCCTCTTCTTCTCCACCATGAAAGATAAATTCCACAATAGATGAGTTTAGTCTTGTCTCCTTCTACTTCTCCTTCTTTCTTTTGTTCTATTAATTTACCTTCAAACATCTTCCCCATCTCTTCCTTCTCTTTCTTCATAACAATCACACATTTTTTTGACCCCAAAACATCTTCATTGTTTCAACCATTGTTTCTTTGTAGCTTCTATAATTTTCCTCAAGCATTTCAAACAAGGTTTGGAACCGGATCAGTATTGTCGAATTCAATATCTCTAAAATTTCTTTGTTCATACATAGATATGGTTCGTGGATCGTTGCCATTTTCTCCTCGAGCAATGCTTGTTTCTCTAAACACTCTGTAATTTCAAATACTCTCCTTATTAACACAAAATTTAAGGGTTAATATTAAAAACCCAAACAAATAAAATAGATTTGTTTCGAAGTCGTGATCGAAGATGTGCTAAAACGCATAATAGCGATTCTATCAATTATGGCTGATTAAGAAGCTTACATTAGAATTAAAAAAATAGAATATATATAAAAAGAGAAGTAAAACTACCATTACCAAAAAAACTATATTTACCTCTCTCTCTCTCTCTCTCTCTCTCAAATATGTTTTTTCCTCCTCCCTTCTTCTTCTTCAACATCTTCATCCTCTTTTTTATCGTCTTCTTCTTCTCCGACTTGTTTTTCATCGTCTCCATCTTCTCTAGCTTTTTTTTTCTTTCTTTTTTCTTCGTCTTCGTCTTTTTCTTTTTCATCCTTCTTCATCATCTTTGTCTTCTCGACATCCTATTATTCATGTTTTTCTTCGTCTTTGACTTTTTCTACTTTATCTTTTTTCTTCTTTCTTTTCTTTATCTTTCGGTTTTTCTTCTTTCTCGTAATTTCATTAGTTTTTCCATCGTCTTGGCCTTCTTCTTCATTTTCATAATCTTTGTCTTCTTCGACTTCTCCTTCTTATTTTTCTTCTTCTCTATGAAAAGAAAGTCCTAAAATATGTTTTTTCCTCCGCATTAGATTAATCGATCGAATTGACTAAAAAACTATAACTTAACCGATCAAAAGGCAAACAATTCCAAAAATATCTTCCCAGTACCTAAGCTTTGTAATGACATTTTTCCCATAGTGAGTCTTCTTTATTATAGTAAAGAATAGAAACGAATTCACAAACTCTCATGGACGAAAAAATGGTAACAAAACTTTGATTGTCTTACGTCACTACCTGCGAGGGCGATGGACATCAATGTTGCAGCTTCCATAAACCATGACAGCATATTCTACATAAAACCGAGGAGTTTCAAAAATTTGTTCTCCTGTATCATTGTTTTTCAATGGCATTAGCACAACACTCGCATATATATTATCCAAGAGCCAATGTAAACAACCATAAATTCACAGAAAAAATAGTGTGTCCTAAGGATAATATGCCAAAAAGAAATTAAAAGTGCTCATAATTCTTTTTTTTTGTTTGTTGCTAAATAGTGCTCAGAACTCATAAGCTTCTCTCCTGTCCTTGGCAGGTACACTATGGAGACACTTTGAAAATAAGTTGTTTATTACATGTTTCTCTTCAAGTCTGTTAGGACCAAATATCTTCTATTTTCTTCAGCATCTCCAGATGAAAGCCCCCGAGGCGATGTTCTTAGGTATTCAAAAACCTCCTCCAATGGCAATAGACCCTGTCAAGCTCAATAGTCAAAACCCTTTTTGCCACTATGACATCAAGTATTAAGAGTAAAACTAAAGGAACCACACATCACTTACCTTCTCTGTTAAGAATATCAGGATCCAACAATGGCTTGTTTAAATACTCGGCCATGCTTACAGCTTCAAAAGCCAATGTACAACTTCAAAATCCACAACAGTCTTTCATTGCAAACTTCAGAATCACTGTTGAATTACGACCATGAAGTCTTTCATCACATTTTCTTAGTGTCTAACATCTACTCTTATTGATTCAAATTTAAACTATGTGTTTCGGATATGTTTGGAAACGTTTTACACAGAAGAAATTGATACCTCGAAAGAACAAGAACGACGCATACACCGGTCCAATATCCCAAGAGTTAGACCCACCTATAAAGCAACAAACAAATTTCTTTGAGAAGAAAGAGCAAACATTCTAAAACAACAATAATTAAGCAAGAGGCATTTGGAAATTTCAGAGAAAGGTAACATTAGGGCAGAAGAAAGCTGTTAGAAACAGTTGCGGAGTAAGTCTTCAAATTTTCCACAAAACCCGTCAAGGATAGTTCGAGCATTTTTTTTTTTTTTTTTGCGAAACCTACCATGGAATCGCGAAACGAAGAAAGCAGAAACTTACCAATGGAGCTTGAAGGCGAAAACCCCTCGAACCATTTGGGGATTGTCGTTGAGAAGATAGATCCATCTTCAAAACCCGAAGTTCATAAGAGAGAGAAAAAAAAAAACACAGATCGTGGATTCAAAAACTTGTATGCCGATCAACAAACAAATAATTTTAGAAAAATAATAATTTAAATAAAACGATGTCACTGAGGCGAGTCCAAGTACCTCTCTTTATTTGTTTTCTTTCCCCAGACCATAAAGTTTGATTTCTTCTTGATGCCAAAGACTCTCCTTTCTTCTTGATATTTATAGCCACTACACATGCTAGGTTTTCGAGATTTTGTTTAATTAAAATAAGTACAAATATTAGATACGAAAATAAAATAAGTACAAATATTAGATACGAAAATCAGAAAATATATATTTTTACATTTTTAATATATACAACAAAGATTAGATACGAAGATTGACAAAAATATACACTTTTACAAAAAGATACACTTTTACAAAAAGATACACTTTTACTAATTACAAATACAATCAACGTAGGTTAGTGTTTTCTAACTACTGGGCCAACAATCTCGATTTTTGCAAATACAGAATGTCAAATATTTGTTAATGTTTCATACTCAAAATATAACCCATCACGAAATACAGCAAATTCAAAAAAAACATTAGATGAAATTTCAAAAATTTAAAACCCAAAAAACTATTTTTTTTTTATGACAATTTTTAAGACCAAAATTTGAAAACGGTTTTTTTAGTGACAACATCAAAAATAAAATTTTAAAAATGCAAACCCATATATGATTTGAAGCCCAATATTACGAAACACCATAAATTAAAAGTCTAAAAATCGATAATCGGTACGACAAATTACGAAATCTAAAATAACTTAATTTGAACCTATAAAAAGGGTAATAACCGAGTTTTACGGTTTATGGTGAATGAGAGAGCTCCATTCCGAAAATTTACTTCGCTTTTACTATATCTATATATATAAAAGAGAATGATTCAAAGTTAGTAACTCGCAAGATCGCAACACGTGTCGAGCTAATACATTATATTTTGACACATGTCGAGTTAATATAAAAGTTGTTTTTAGATTAAGGAAATTTGACTTAAAATTAAAAGTTAGAGTTTAAGTTAAGAAAAAGGAAAGAACAAAAAGAGACTTAATTCTAAAAGTAAATTTAGCAAAAAAAAAAGGAAAAGAAAAAAAATAGAACATACACTTAATCATAAATGTAAAGTTAGCAGAAAAAAGGAAAATAAAAGTTGTTTTAAGATTAAGAAAATTTAACTTAAAATTAAAAGCTATAGTTTGAGTTAAGAAAAAGGAAAAAACAAAAAAAGACTTAATCCTAAAAATAAATTTAGCAAAAAAAAAAAAAAAGAGGAGTATCCTAAAAGTAAAGTTAGCCCCAAAAAAAAAAACAAATATAACATATACTTAATGCTAAATGTAAAGTTAGCAGAAAAAAAGAAAATTAAAATTGTTTTTAGATTAAGGAAATTAAAAAAAAAGAATACAATCATATAAGGAAAATGAATTATAATTCCTTACTTCTATATAACCAATTTAATAGTTTCTCAATTTTACAACCCAAAAAATATTGAGAAGAGAGATACATAAACCAAACGCAAAACATATTACTAAGATGTAATCTTTTGTGTAATTATAAAATATGTATGTTATTATATATACAAAGGCTTATTATGATGGGTTTCTAGAACGATCACTTTGTTACCCGTGACAAATATGTTGTACGTTAATGCATAAAGAGGTGGTGTATAATATTAGATTTTTTTTTAGTTTAGATTACTATGCTGAAAAATATATGCTATACGTTATAGTTTCTCAATATTTTGTAGTCAATATCTTAACAAATATATGCTAAAGTTAAAAAAAATGTTTGAAAGTTGCTAACTCGCATAATCGCGATACGTGTCAAGTCAATTGATCAGATTGTAACATGTGTTAAAAAACTTACCAAAAAATTACTAAATTAATAATTGATTCCTAATCCTAAAAGGTAAAATTACTAAACAAAAATAGAAAAATAGAAAATGTAAATTGATCATAAAAGCTAAAGTTAATAAAAAGAGGAAAAATCAAAAATTTATAATAGAAACAATTAAAATCGATTAATAATCAATTAATTAAAAATATAAAAATTTGGAAAGATTAATAATCGATCCATAATCATTAATGGTAAAGTTACTTAATAAAAATAAAAATATAAAAAAGGAAAACATAAAAATTTGGAAAAATTAATAATCGATTCATAATCCTAAAAACTAAAGTTAGTTAAAAAAGAAAAAAAAATACAAAATCTACTTTTATCGTAAAAGGATAAGTTAATTAAAAAAGGAAAAAAAATCTTAATTTTTCTATTTAGATAAAGGAAAAAAAGAATTACAAATCCTCAAAGAGAAAAAAAATCTAATTTATCACTTCTATATAAATAATTTGGTTGTATATGTTAATTACATATAAAAAATCAAAAGTTTAATAATCGTTTCCTAATCTATTTGATATATATGCTCCACCAAATTCTTCTTTCATACCATATATTTATTTCATCAGAAACTTTGTTTCTAAATTTTTATTATTTATCTCATGGGTGATTTAATTTTGTTTTTCATTTTTAGTTTTTTCACGGGTTATTAAATATCTTATTATATAAAGTTGGATCTCTCAACGTAAACATGACACGTAAGATCATTCTCACTCACGAAATTGTGACATTTGTCACGGTTAATTTAGATCTTGACATGTGTCAATTTAATTAATACAGTAACAATGAATTAAAGTAAATATTAAAAAATGTTAAACTAAAAAAAAAGGCAATCTTAAAAAAAGAGAAAACTAGAATAAGTAAATAAAACTTACAATAAAAGAAAGTGACAAAATGAAACTTATAAGTTTATATCACGACCAAAGTTTTTAAAAATAAAATTAGAAATATACTATAAACTTAAAAGGAACATTATTAATATACGACCAAACTTAAAAGTTTATAATCATTTCCATTATGACAAAAGGAAACTTAGAAAAAGAAAAATATTAATATACAACACGGCCAAACTTTATATAATAATCTACACTTTTTAATTTTAAAATGTGTACTTCCATCTTTTATTTCTCTTATTCAAATTCTACACAAGCAAATCATGACTTTTAAAACTCAAAATATCGATCAAAACTATCTTATAAACTGAAAAAATAAAATTTATTATTCCATTTAGCAAAAAGATAAACCGCATAATATTTTATTAAAGTTGAATATGGGTTATTAAATATTTACAAAATATAAATATATACTTTTACATATTAAAACTAAAAATCAAATAATTGTATCCAAGGGTATTTACTGCATATGTTTCACCAAATTTTTCCTTCAAAAATTTATTTCATAAGTTTTTAAAATTAGTCATAAATTTTTTAAAAGTACATGATTTCTTTTATGTTTAGATTTTCATATAAAAAATCTAAACATGTCTAATTTTATTTATTATATAAAGCAGAATGTTTCAAAGTTATTAACTTGCTTGATTGCGATACGTGTTAAGTTAATCGATTAGATTTTGGCATGTGTTTAATAAATTTCCAATTATATTTTGACACATGTTTAATAAATTTTTAATTATATTTTAAATATGTTAAGTTAATCGATTAGATTTTGGCATATGTTTGATAAATTTCCAATTATATTTTGACACATGTTTGATAAAATTCTAATTATATTTTAACACATAATATTAACAATAAAAGTAAAATTTTAGGAATCTTAAAAGGTATTAGAAAAAAATAGACAAAAACTATAATCTTAAAAGGTATTAGAAAAAAAATAGTAGGTATCTTTAGATTAATGAAATCAAACCAAAACTATAAATGAAAACCATTTTTTTAAAGGAAAAACTATATTTCAGATTATAATAAGAAAATTAAACAATATATTACAAACAATTATAAAAAGAAAATGAACAAAATCCAATTTTTTTATAAAAAAAAATAAATAGTTTTTCAGTTTAAAATAAGGGAAGTTTATAATATAAAACTGAATGTAAAGTTACTCAAATCAATTAATTATCGATTTATAATCTTAAAATCGATTAATAAAAAAATTCAAAAATTTTGAAAATTTAATAACCGATTTATAATCTTAAAATATAAAGCTATTAAAAATTAAAATTAAAAATTAAAAAAAAATTGTCCTAAAAGGCAAAATCAATATAAAAAATAAAAACATTCTTTAGTTTTTTCATTTAGATTAAAGAAATTAATCATAAAGGAAAGAATTATAATTTATCACCTTTATATAAACCACAAATTTGCAGTATGTAAATTATACACCAAATAATTAAAAGTCCAATAATCGTATCTAAAACTATTGACTGCATTTCTTCACCAAATTTTACTTTCAATGTATATATGTATTTCACCGTAAACTTTGTTTCTTAATTTATGTATTATATATTTTTCATGGTTGATCTAATTTTATTTTTTATTTTTTCGTTTTTAATTTTTTTTAATGGGTTATAAAATATTAAATTACAAACGTGCATATATGCGGGTACTTATCTAGTATGATATAAAGTTGAATCTATCGACGTGAGCGTGACACGTAGGTTAAGTATAACTCACGAGATTATGACGCATGTTAGTTTAGATCTTGACATGTGTCAATTTAATTAACAAAGTAAAAAAAAATAAAGTAAATATTTAAAAATGTTTAACTTAAAAAAGCAATCTTAAAAAAATAAAAACAAAAATAAATAAAGAAAACTTATAATAAAAAAGAAAACTTAGAATTAAAGTAAATATTAAAAATGTTTAACTTAAAATAGGCAATCTTAAAAAAAGGAAAAAAGGTCTACACCTTAAAAAAAGGAAATTTATAAAATAACCACTTAAAAAAAAAACCATGACCAAAACAATAATAATCACGACCAAAAGAATAAAACACGACCAAAACAAATAATAAGATCTACACCTTATAAAAAGGAAACTTATAAAATAACCACTTAAAAAAACAATCACGACCAAAAAAATAATAATCACGACCAAAACAATAATAAGTTTAAAATCTTATTATATAAAGTTGGATCCCTCGAAGTGAGCGTGACACGTAGGATAATTATCAATCACGAGATCGTAACATTTGTCACGTTTGTTAATTTAGATATTGACATGTGTCAATTTAATTAAAAAATTAAAAATGAATTAAAGTAAATATTAAAAAATGTTAAACTAAAAAAAATGCAATTTAAAAAAAAAAGGGAATAAGTAAGCAAAACTTATAAGTTTATACCACGACCAAACTTAAAAAAGGAAAAGTAAATATTAAAAATGTTAAATTAAAAAAAGGCAATTAAAAAAACAAGAATAAGTAAGGAAAACTTACAATAAAGAAAAGTGACAAAATAAAACTTATAAGTTTATACCACGACCAAACTTAAAAAAGGAAAAGTAAATATTAAAAATGTTAAGCTAAAAAAAGGAAATTAAAAAAAAACCAAAAATAAGTAAGGAAAACTTACAATAAAGAAAAGTGACAAAAGTAAACTTATAAGTTTATACCACGACCAAAACTTAAAAAAAGAAAATTATAAATATATTATAAACTTAAAAGAAAAATTATTAATATACGACCAAACTTAAAAATTTATAACTATAAACTTAAAATAAAAATTATTAATATACGACCAAACTTAAAAGTTTATAATCATTTTCATTATGACAAAAGGAAACTTAAAAAGAAAATTATTAATATACAACCACGACCAAATTATTAAAATACATTAGGTTAATTATCAATCACGAGATCGTGATATTTTTCACGGTTGTTAATTTAGATATTGACATGTGTCAATTTAATTAAAAAATAAAAATAAATTAAAGTAAATATTTAAAAATATTAAACTAAAAAAGGCAATTTAAAAAAAAAAGAATAAGTAAGGAAAAATTACAATAAATAAAATTGACAAAAGGAAACGTATAAGTTTATACCACGACCAAACTTAAAAAATGAAAAGTAAATATTAAAAAATATTAAACTAAAAAAGGCAATTAAAAAAAACAAGAATAAGTAAGGAAAACTTACAATAAAGAAAAGTGACAAAATGAAACTTATAAGTTTATACCACGACCAAACTTAAAAGTTTATAATCATTTCCATTATGACAAAAGGAAACTTAAAAAAAAACAATTATTAATATACAACAACTACAAAACTCTATATAATAATCTACACATTTTTAATTTTAAAATGTGTGACATTTAAAACTTAACAAATCGATCAAAACTATCTTATAAACTGAAAAAATAAATTTTATTATTCCGTTTAGCTAAAAGATAAACCACATAATATTTTATTATAGTTAAATATGTGTTATTAATTATTTACAAAAGATAAATATATACTTTTAAACATTAAATTTTAAAATCTAATAATCGTATCCAAGGGTATTTACAGCATATGTTTCACCAAAATTTTTACTCAAAGATTTATTACATAAGTTTTTGAAATTATTCATAATTGTTTTTAAAGTACCTGATTTTTACTCAAATTTTATTTATTATATGATTTCTTATATGTTTAGGTTTCATATAAAAAAATCTAAACATGTCAAATTTTATCTATTATATAAAACAGAATGTTTCAAAGTTAGTAATTCGAATGATCGCGACACGTATTAAGTCAAACGATCAGATTTTGACACATGTTTAATAAATTTTCAATTATATTTTGACACGTGTTTGATAAAATTCCAATTATATTTTAACACATAATATTAACAATAAAAGTAAAATTTTAGGAATCTTAAAAGGTATTAGGAAAAAATAGTAATGATGTTTAGATTAAGAAAATTAAACAAAAACTATAAATGAAAACCAAATTTTTGTTTTTAAAGGAAAAACTATATTTCAGATTATAATAAGGAAATTAAACAATAGATAACAATCATAAAAAAATGAACAAAAACCAATTTTTTTAAAAATAAATAAATAATATTTCAGTTTAGAATAAGGGAACTTTATAATATAAAACTAAATGTAAAGTTACTCAAATCAATTAATAACCGATTTATAATCTTAAAATCGATTAATTAAAAACTCAAAAAATATGAAAATTTAATAACCGATTTATAATCTTAAAAATTAAAGTTATTAAAAATAAAAATTAAAAAAAATAAATTTATCCTAAAAGGCAAAATTAATATAAAAAAGGAAAAAATATTATTTAGTTTTTCCGTTTAGATTAAGGAAATTAATCATAAAAGAAAAATAATTATAATTTATCACATCTATATAAACTACAATTTGGTAGTGTGTCAATTACACACCAAAATTTTAAAAGTCCAATAAACGTATCCAAAGCTATTTACTTCATCTTTTCATCAAATTTTTCATTCAATGTATATCTATTTCATCGTAAACTTTGCTTCTAAATTTATGTATTATATATTTTTCACTGGTGATCTAATTTTGTTGTATATTTTTTCGTCTTTAATTTTTTTAGTGGGTTATAAAATATTAAATTACAAACCCGCATATATGCGGATACTTATCTAGTAAATATATAATATACTGAACATATATATATATCATATGTTATGTATATGTTTTATCGTGATTTTGTGATGCAGAGAGATATTTGGAAATATCTCAAATATTTTTATTATCTATTTTATTAATTTAGACAATTTTCTTTTATTGTTTTAGGATTTTTCTAGTGTTTTGAATTTATTATTAATAAGCCGTTCAGGCCTAAGTTGTATTTAGATAATTTGATTTCTATAAATACTTTTGAGAGAAGAGTATTCTCTATCCCTTGTTTTCAGCAGATCTATCGAGATCTCAACGAGTTCAAGAATCAGGTCCCAAGCGAAGATTCTCTTGAATCCCTTGGTTGAGATGGCAGGTCCCAATCGATTCCTTTGAATCCATTGGTTGAGCCATTTATCGTTGCTTCCGTCTCTATCCCTTGTTTTCGGCAGATCTATCGAGATCTCAACGAGTTCAAGAAGCATGTCCCAAGCGAGGATTCTCTCGAATCCCTTGGTTGAGCTGGAAGGTCCCAATCGATTCTTTTGAATCCATTGGTTGAGCTTTTTATCGTTGCTTCCGCTACATCATTTTGGAACCACAAACTAAAACAATGTTATAAGTAGGGCTTGCCGTTTTAAGCGTACCCGAATCCGAACTCGACCCAAAAAACCCGATCTTGAACTCGATCCGAACTAGAAAAATATCTGAATGGATCTTAGTGTCTAAGTACTTCGGGTTTCGGGTAATATCCGAACCGGACCGAAACCCGAACTACAAACCGAAGCTAATTTATGCAATTAATCCCCTTTGTTATACCTGAACAAATTTCCCTTAGTAAAGTCTAGGGCTGTGTGTTTTAACCGTACCCGAACCCGAACCCGACCCGAAAAATCTGATCCGAACTAGAAAAATACCCGAACAGAAAATTTGAGGATCATAGTTTCATAATTTTGATCATAGTATGGGTAAAAATATCCGATCTTACCCGAACTTACCTGAAACTATAGTTACTTCAGTTATAACCAAACCCAAACCGAATCCGACCCGATGATTTAAAATACCCGAACAGGTCCTCTAAGCCTAAACCCGAAAACCCGAAATATCCAACCCGAACCCAAATGGATACCCGAATATCCAGACCTAGTTATAAGGCCTACAAGCTTCGTACTGCGATCACTACAAGAAAACAAAGCGATTCCCGACCGGAATTCCGACCAAAAAAAAATGGTCGGAAATTTCCGACCGTTTTCCAACTAAATACCGATGGAATAAACCCGGTCGGAAACCGGTCGGAAATTCTCGACCATTTTTGTCCCGTCGGAAATTGGTCGGGAATTCCCGACCGATTTCTGACGATGTAGAGACCGGTCATATATGGTCGGAAATCGGTCAGAATTTCCGATTTAATATTTTTTACAAACATAAAATAAACGTGTTGCTATACATTTAAAACATGTGTTCTCACCCCGTCGGTAATGGATCGGAAATTCCCGACGAATTCCCGACCATTTGTGGTTTTAAAACCTCAAATGATAAAAAATTTGATTACGTTTATGATTACTAAGGTTAGATATGATATATTGAAAGAATTCAATGTTAAAATATCTTAATAATCATTATTTTTAAGCTTTTAATCAAAACTCGACAAGAAACCGATAAGTGTGAATATAAGTTATATGTATCGTTATGAAAGGTTACACTCGTTCTCGAATCGATTCATATAAATCGTCATATGATCCATTTTATGTTTACCTATTAAGTTAGTTGTTAGTAAATAAGATTAGTAGAAGTTTCTTAAACCATATATGGTTTTAAAATTTAGGATTTCATACCCTAAACCCTATATGGTCGGAATTTGGTCGGAAATTTCCGACCAAATTCCAACCAATTATGATTTATGGTATGAAATACTTATATTTCGAAAATTTCTAAGTGTTTATAAATTTGTGTGGTATAAATTGTTAATTTTAAGTGTTTATACACTTAGCATTTTATACTTAGCATTTTCGGAAGATATTCATATATGGTCGGGATTTGGTCGGAAATCCCGACCATTTTCCGACGGGATTGAGCATTTTTCGGAAAATCTTCATATACGGTCGGAATTTGGTCGAAAATCCCGACCAATTTCCGACGGGGATTATAAAACGAGTCAAACGAAAGCCTTCCCAATGGATTTAGCTTGGAAGCTCTTGATGAAAGTCATGCGAAATTGAGTTAGCTTTCCAACTCAAGTAGATTCATGTCATTACGATCAGCGGTTCAGGAGATACGGGAGATTTATTGAAGATATGTCACTGTCGGAAAATGCAGAGCCAATCCGAATCATCTTAAAGATCATATCGGATGGAAATCTTCCCAAGCCCAGTTTAATCTCAAATCCTGCAGACAGATTGGAAATTGAGTTATCTTTCCAATGAGAGTGGTTTCAGCTCATTCCTAGTAATATTCCAGGAGTTATCGCCGATTTAGTGGACACATATCAGCATTTTTCGGAAAATCTTCATACATGGTCGGAAATTGGTCGGAAATCCCGACCATTTTCCGACGGGATTTATAAAACGAGTCAGACGAAAGCCTTCCCGATGGATTTAGCTTGGAAGCTCTTGCTGCAAGTCATGCGCAATTGAGTTAGCTTTCCAAATCGAGTAGATTCATGTCATTCCGATCAGCGGTTCAGGAGATACGGTTGATTTATTGAAGATATGTAATAGTTGGAAAATGCAGAGCCAATTCGAATCATCTTAAAGATCATATCGGATTGAAATCTTCTCGTGCCCAGTTTAATCTCAAATCCTGCAGACAGATTGGAAATTGAGTTATCTTTCCAATGAGAGTGGTTTCAGCTCATTCCTATTAATATTCTAGGAGTTATCGCCGATTTAGTGGACACATATCAGCATTTTTCGGAAAATCTTCATACATGGTCGGAAATTGGTCGGAAATCCCGACCATTTTCCGACGGGATTTATAAAACGAGTCAGACGAAAGCCTTCCCTATGGATTTAGCTTGGAAGCTCTTGATGAAAGTCATGCGCAATTGAGTTAGCTTTCCAAATCGAGTAGATTCATGTCATTCCGATCAGCGGTTCAGGAGATACGGTTGATTTATTAAAGATATGTCATAGTTGGAAAATGCAGAGCCAATCCGAAGCAGCTTAAATATCATGTCGGATGGAAATCTTTCCGTGATCAGTGTAATCTCAAATTTTGCAAAAGATTGAAAATTGAGTTATCTTTCCAATGAGAGTGGTTTCAGCTCATTCCTAGCAATATTCTAGGAGTTATCGCCGATTTAGTGGACACATATCAACATTTTTCGGAAAATCTTCATATATGGTCAGAAATTGGTCGGAATACTTTCAGTATTCCGACCAATTTCCGACCATTTGGGGTTTCGAAACCTCAAACGGGAAAATTTTGATTTGGGCTATGTTTGCTATGGTTAGATATGATCTTTTGAAAAATACAATGTCCATATATCTTAAGTATCACTATTTACGGACATATACTAAAAACCGTACAAGAAACCGAAAAGTATAAGTATAAGGTCAATGTTTCATTATGAAAGGTTTAACTCAATCTACTTTCAATTTATAAAAACATCATATACTCTATTAAATATTTATTTTGTCATATATTTGTAAGACATAAGATGTTTACATATTTTTTAAACAGTATACAGTTTGTAAATTAAGAATTTTAAACCCTAAACCATATATGGTCGGAAATTGGTCGGTAATTTTAGGAATTTCCGACCAATTTCCGACCAATGTGAATAAATGGTTGGAAATTGGTCGGAAATTACAAGGAAATTCTAAAGTTTTATGTTGGATTTATAAACCCTAAACCCCATATGAAATACTAATTTTTATAAATTTCAAAGTTTAATGTTGGATTTATAAACACTTAGCATTAATAAACCCTAAACCCTATTTGGTCAGAAATTGGTCGGAATTTCCAAGGAATTACCGACCAATTTCCGACCGATATGAGCATTTTAGAAAAAAATGCTAAGTGTTTATAAATCCAACACCCAATCGAAAAAAATGCAAAGTTTTTACAATTTTTTGTAAATTTAAAATAGGGGTTAGTGTTTAGAATTTCAAATGCTAAGTGTTTAGAATTTTAAACCCTAAACCCTATATGGTCGGAATTTAGTCGGAAAAGCTTAGGAATTTCCGACCAATATCCGACCAATATGAATAAATGGTCAGAAATTGGTCGGAAATACTAATTTTTATAAATTTCAAAGTTTTATGTTGGATTTATAAACAGTTAGCATTTATACACTCTAAACCCTATATGGTCGGAAATTGGTCGGAAATTTTAAAGAATTACCGACCAATTTCCGACCAACCCCAAAAAAAACCCGGGAAACCTTACCGCGAAATGAAAAGTGAGGCGGTTTATTTTTTTTCATAAACCGACCGATTTCCGACCGTATGGGTTGGTCTGAAATAAATAGATCTAAAACCCAGATTTTTCTTCTTCTTCCTCACTTCTCTTCTCTTCGTCTCTTCTCTTCGTCTCTCTCTCTCCGGCGATTCTCCCTCCGCCGTCTGCTCTCACCGCCGCCGTTCTCTTGTCACGGTAAGTCTTCTCTCCCCCTTCTCTTCCTCTTTTCTTCCTCTTCTCCTCTTCTCTTCCTCTCTTCTCTTGTACTCAAGATAATGTTTTTTTTTTGTAAATTAGGTCTTCACGGAGCTGCCGGAGCCGCCATCCGCCGGAGAATTCTGTCCTCCTCCGCCGCCTCCTTCATCTATCACCATGTAAGCCATGCATAAGGATGTTAGTGAAGATGCAAGTGTTGCTGTGTCAATCACGAAGTAGTACAGGAAGTGGTACAGGACGTGAATATATGAGATTGCTGAGATATGATCGAATCTGGGTGATAAGATTCGAATCTAGAGTTGCTTGGTGAATTGGAATGAAGATGTGTGTGTTTGAAGTGTTGCTGTACCAATTTAGAAGTAGTACAGGAAGTGCTACAAGCGATACAGGAAGTACTACAGGCGATCAAATCGTGGTCATTGGATGAATTGGAGCCAGCGTGGGCTGGAGTAAACTTCTAGAATATTCTAGAGACGTGCCAATAGGGGTATATGAGCTGGATAAAGAAGATATTATTGTTTTAGAGTGTTTCCATATTCTTAGGAAAAGATATTGGAAAAGAGAATATTTCCTAAAAGATTTGGAGATATCGAATATGCTATTTGGAAGAACTTGGAGTGCAAGTTTGAGGCAATATATACAAGAGGTCGTGGTCTTTTGGAAGTAAGAAGAGAGAGAGCTTAAAAGGACAAAAAAATGAAGAAGAAAAAGAAAAAGAAAAAAGGGTTTTGGGTGTGTATTACACAAGGGTGATGGTGTGTGTTACCCACATGTGGTATTGATCTGTGGAATCTGCAGACGTCAAGAGGACGTTGTTGCACCGGTGCGTCCGGGTGGTATTTAAGCATGCGTGCTTGATGCTGTTTTCATGGAGAGATCGTGTGTGAATGGAAGTCTAGGCTTGGGAGAGTTTAGCTCAGGATTAGGTTATCCTGAAGAGTTCATGTTATTGAATGGAGCGGTATTTCAAGAGTGTTGTGCTTGATCTACGCGTTTGCGATTAAGTTGTAATTGCTTTCTAATTCTAGTGAATTCGAATACTGGACGTGGTCCCGGGGGTGTAGGAAACGAACCTCGTTAACAAACTTTGTGTGTCTTTACTTTCTGCACTTTATTTGTGTCTCGCCTACACTTACAGTTAGTTGTTAGGATTTGTTTGTTTTGTGAGATTTGTAGTTAGATTAGTTAGATTTGTGGTTAGATTTGTTGTTAGATTTGAGTTGAGATTTGAGTTTAGGTTAGATTTGTTTATGTTTTGTTAGATTTGTTTAATTTTAATTTTTGTTTTGAATAGTTATATAAAACTTGATTAATTTTATAATTTTCATAAGATTTTTTTTTTAGTTTCATTATTAAACATATGAAAAAATCGTTTTAGATTAAAAAAACCAAAAATATATTTTTAAAATTTTATAAAAATCGTTTTTAGCATTTTTTGAAAAGAATAATTTTTTCTTTGTTATTTAAAACGTTTGAAAAGAATAATTTATTCGTTTTTTGCATAAAAAACGTTTTATGAATTTTTATTATTTTTATAAAAACCGTTTCGAGAATTTTCATAACTTTTTCGGGGTTTTTGAAATATATATTGTTTTTTGTAATTTTTTCCGTTTTTTGGTATTTTTGCGTTTTTGTGAATAGTTTGTGGTTTTTGGTATTTTTTGTGAATATTTTCTGGTTTTATGTATTTTTTCGCCTTTTTGTGAATATTTTCCGGTTTTGGTATTTTTTCTCGTTTTATTTATAGTTTGCGTTTGCGTTTAATATCTAACTAAGTTTGCGTTTTTTTGTAGGAAGTACGAGGGTTTCGCGAACATGCATCTCGGTGGTTTGCCTCTAGAGATGCAACCACCTAGACATAGCGGTCGTTCGAGTCGAGGCACACAACCACCAAGTCCCGCTGGATCGACTATCCCGGATTTTGGTGTTCTCACTATTTTTTTTTTTTTAAATGAATGTTAAATTATTATTCAAAACAAAAAAAAAGACATTGTTTACAACAAGTGCAGCTTCATTTTACAAGATAAAAGACAATACAACAACAGGTTTTAGAAAATTGTCTTTCGTTTAGGTTCTACTTGAGAACCAAGCGACCATAGCTTCCTCGTATCGCAAATCCTTACGTCTTATGGTATTGATCCTGTTTCTCACATTTTTGTCGATGAACAAGATGTGATGTCTTGGAGATTTTGTTGGTTCCCCATGTGTGCGGCCGTTGCGTTCCCTCCATACATAATTGACGACGTTTTGGAACACATATCGGAGAAGAAATCGCTCAATTTGGGATCCCCTAGAAGAAGAAATCAGCTGCAAAACAGAGTATCAATCTGAGGTATAGTTTTGGCGAAGAAGCCCCTTGGTGAGATTGCTCCAGATTTCCCGCGAGTAACCGCATGAGAAGAACACATGATCCCGAGTTTCGAGGTTTACATTGCAGAGAATACAGTTTCCTGTGATTCCTGGGTTCCAAAACCTTCATCCTCTCACCTGTAGATAGTCGGTTTAGAACAGCAAGCCACGAGATAAATGTAAGTTTTGGAGTTCTATGTTGGAACCAGATTCCTTGTTTCCACTCCACCTTTTGCTTCTCCTCCCTTAGACTCATCAATGTATCTTTCGAATTAAACAAATGCTTGTAACTTCCATTTTTTCTTTTCCATAGGGGGATATCATGCTGAGTAGACCTGAAATTTATTTTTTTCCCAATTTCCTCTTCAATTTGGTTTAGTAACTCAACACGGCGACTCCTTGGACGGTCAGTTTCCAGCACCGTTGAAAGCTTGGCGAAGGCAGGGATACCCATATCAATAATTCCTCTTGCTCCCGTAAGATCCAACAAAGGTCCAAGGTCAGTCCAGTTATCATACCAGAACAGAGTATTCGAACCATTTCCCGTAGATATCTTGTAGAAATATTTAGCCAAATTTATGTACTTAAACCATTTTTTCCACATCCAAGACCCTGCGGTTGACGTTTGGTTCTCTCTCAAAGACCAGAAGTTCCCGACACGGATCATCGTTGTTTTTATCCATTTAATCCATAATGAATTGTCCATTGCGACGAGACGCCAAATCAGTTTCAAACAACATACCGTGTTTACCTCGTTAAGAGATCTTAAGCCCAAACCCCCTTCCTCCTTTGGTGTACATAAATCTCTCCATGCCACTTTTGATTTTCTTGTGTTAAACTCCGGGCCTGACCATAAGAAAGCCGAGAATAGGCTCTCTATATCTTTTATACAGCTCTTCGGAAGACGAAAAGCGGAGAGCCAAAAATTGGTGATACCTGATAAAACCGAGTTAATGAGTTGCAATCGTCCAACGTGGGACAGAAACCTTGTTGTCCAAGTCCCAATTTTTGCTCTGATATGTTCCAGCAAAGGAGCATAATCCGACTTTGTCATCCTCCTAGACAATAGAGGAAGACCGTGATATCTGACTGGTAATGAACCTACTTCAAGGTCAAAACTGTTTGGTATATTGTTCGGTACTCCACCGTAAAATACCGTTGATTTTTCTATGCTAATTTCCAAGCCTGCGATTTTGGCAAAATCATCAAACACCTTCATAATTCCTTCAATCGATTAACATATTCTTTTATGGGAGAATTGGGAATTCAGAACAAAAAATGGGAATTATTGTCTCCTTAGTACTTATTTGAGATATACCATTTTTAGACTAAAATACCATTTATTAAATATAAAAATTTCAAAAAAATATTTATACTTACTTTAGAAATTCGGAAAATTCATATTAATTAAGTAATATATATTATGTAATTTATCTTAGGAAAAACAAAAATTTTAAAAAATATTTATTTTCATGTTCTACTAATTGTAGAATTTGGTTTCTAGTATTTGCTCTAAAATCAACCAAATATAGAATATGTATTCTACTATTTGTCTAGCATTCTACTATCCCTATAGAATCTGTTATCTACAATGTTGTATGTATTCTACTAATTGTAGAATTCGCATTCTATCATGTTCTCTATATTCTACTTTTTGTAGAATAGAAGTTCTACCATTTTCTGTATATTCTAGTTTGTTGTAGAATATAAGTTCTACTATTTTGTCTTGATTCTACTGAATGTAGAATACATATTCTACCAAGCGGTTAACAAAATCTGAGAGAAAATCTAGGAACAACTGAAAATCTTCAAAAAATATTTTTTTTTTCCTTTTTTAAATCGTTTTGAAAACGTTTTTTTATAAAAACAATATTCAAAAAATATTTCATTTGTCGTGTAATCTTTTTTTTTCCTTAACGGGATCAAATATTTCCTTTTTAAAAATATTTCCTTAACAGGATCAAATATTTCCTTTTTTAAAACTTTTTTCCTTTATCGTGTAATCTTTTTTCCTTTTACTTAACTACAAAATATTTCCATTGTCGTGTAATTTTTTTTTTTTCTTATCAATGCCTAATTTTTTAATTTTTTTTAAAAAAAATATTGATTATTATTATTTATGGGGTAAAATTGGATTAACCTTAATATAAATATTAAGGGGACAATAATCTCCCAATAAGTACTAATGGGATAATAGTTCCCATTTTATGCTCTAAATTCTCAATTCTCCCTTCTTTTATCATATTAAACAATATATTAAAAAATAAATAATTCCAAAAAAAAATTCAGTGGTGTAGCTAGTGAAGTCTTAAAAAACTCAGACTATAAAACAATTTATTCCTCGTAGTGGGACAACCACATTCGTTGGCTCTTAAGCATTAAAACTTTTAAAAACGCCATCGAAAGTTATTGAGCCGTTAGAGCATGTTGAATGGGGGTTCTAAATAGAAGAGTTCTAAAAAATTATAATGATATATAATTGATAAATATTGGAGAGGTTCTAAAAAGAAGAGAGAAAGGTTCTAAAGTTAGAACTTTTAGATACAGATTCTAAAAATTAACATACAAAATGTTGGGGTTCTAAAAGATGAGGTTCTAAAAATTTTAGATACCCATTTTTAGAACTTCACCATTGGAGATGCTCTTACACCTAAATCGAATCTTCTGTCCTCTTCCTTAAGTTATAACGGTCATATTTTCAAAAATCAAATACGACCGTTAATCCCAACAAATCGTCTCTGAGTTTTGTTGCTTATCTTCTTTTATATAAACCCTAAACCCAATTAAAATAAAATCAAGACACACCAAAACGAAATCAAAATCAAAATCAAACCCTTTAAAGAACAGAGTTTCTCTGTTTCTCGTCTTTTCTCAGATATTGTAAAACCCTTAATCTAGAGAAATGGGAATCTCAAAATCCATAGGAAACACACACAACATCTTCCTTCTCTGCAACTACATTCTCTTAGGATCAGCTTCAAGCTGCATCTTCCTCACAATCTCCCTCCGTCTCTTCCCATCTCTCTCCGGTCTCTCCCTCATCTTCCTCCACACACTCACCATCGCCACCGCAGTCTCCGGCTGCTCCGTCTTTGCCTCTTCCACCGCCTCCACCACGAGCGACAGATTATACGGTGCACACATGGTTGCCACAGTCCTCACGGCGATATTCCAAGGCGCAGTCTCTGTTCTTATATTCACAAGAACAGGGGATTTTCTTAGGGTTCTTAAATCGTATGTTCTTGAAGAAGATGGAGCAGTGATACTTAAACTCGCTGGAGGATTGTGTGTAGTGATGTTTTGTTTAGAGTGGATTGTTCTTGTGTTGGCGTTTTTGTTGAAGTATAGTGATTATTTGGATGAGAGTGTTGTAGTTGATGATGGTAAGTTTCAGAGACAAGATGAAGATCTTAAGGATTGGCCTTCTTACCCATTTCAACTCAAGCTTTGATATCTTCAATTCCAATTTTTTTTTCTATTTGTGGTAATTCTGATAAATTCTTTGGCTGGTTTATATAGTTGATTTTTTTTGTGTGTTTGGTTTCATGCTTATTATATGAGAGTTGTGGTGCACTTTAATGGTTGTATAATCAGTGTATTTTGTTTTATATGAATTTATGAAAACACATTAAAGGTCATCAATTTAAAGTCACATAAATCTTAAAGCTTAGTTATGGATCGTTTTCCTATTTGTATAAAATGTACAGGTTCGTGTTTATGCCAATTTTTTTTAGAAACATTGGCTTAGGGGCCCATTTTTAAGAAAAATCGGAAGAGCCTATTAAAAAAAAAAAAAATCGGAAGATCCCATTAGTTTTAGTAGATTATGTTAAACGAGAATGGCCCATTAATATTAAAAAATAGAAACTAACTTAAAAATAATTTAACAAATAAAAAATTAGGGTAATAATTACAGCTTAAAAGAGAGTTGGTTAAAAGTGGGGGAAAATGTTGAGATGCCATTTTCAGAATACCATTATTCACATATGCCCCCGTTATAAAAAATAATTTATTTTTGATTTATTTTTAAATAAAAAATGTGGTCAATTATCTTCTTAGCCTTAATGAATTCTCATATTTACCATACCCAACCACATATATCCATGCCCACCCACAAAAATTGGATCCAATTCATCAATTCCAATTAAAACAACAATTAAAATATTGTAATGTCATTTTTTTTTGTTTTTCTTCTCCAACATTAATTGAATTGTGGGCCCTTTTAATTATTTATTAAATAAAATTTATGAACCAAAATTACCACTCTTTCTCTCTTTGTCTCTCCTTTTCTTCTGGATTCATCGTCATCTCCTTAACGATGGCCGGATCAGCTATACCTCTTCCACCGCCACCACCATTGTCGTTACAATCTCATGCCGCAAAATCAAACTTGCCATTCTTCTACCTTTTTACCACCAAACCTCACTCCACCAAACGCATTCCATTCGTTCCCGCCTCAGCAGAATCAGTCAAGATGAAAACCCACAACTCGCACACTAACTGTTCGACGCAATTCTCAAACCAACCAATGTTCAGTGGAACACCATCATCATCGGCTTTATCTGCAATAATCTGCCTCACGAGGCTCTCTTTTTCCATTCCTGGATGAAGAAGACGACACATTTCACCAAATGTGATCCTTACACTTACTCTTCCACACTCAAGGCGTGTGTTGAGACCAGGAACTTGAAAGCTGGTAAGGCCGTGCATTGCCATTTAATTCGTTGTTTACAGAACTCAAGCAGGATTGTGCATAATTCTCTGATGAATTTATACGTTTCGTGCTAGAATGCTCGTGGAAGTGAATTGGATTCTACTGAATACGATTGGGTGCGTAAAGTTTTCGATAATATGCGTAGGAAGAACGTTGTGGCGTGGAATACATTGATTTTTTGGTATGTAAAAACATAGAGAAACGCAGAAGTGTGTAAGCAATTCGTGATAATGATGTGAATGGAGATCAAACCGAACCCGGTTAAATTTGTTAATGTTTTCCCCATGGTGTCAACTTCGAGAAGCATTAAGAAAACTAACGTTTTCTATGGTTTAATTGAGGGATGAGTATGTGAAGGACTTGTTTGTGGTGAGTTCGGCTATTTCTTTGTATGCCGAGTTTGGCGATCTTGAATCATCACGGAGAGTATTTGATTCTTGTGTTGAGAGAAACATCGAGGTGTGGAATACAATGATAGGTGTCTATGTTCAGAACGATTACCTTGTTGAAAGTATCAATCTTTTTCTTGAAGCAGTAGGATCAAAAGAGATTGTGTATGACGAAAAGCTTCGAAAGTGAATGGTGATAACTTATAGGAGATGTGGAAGAAGAAAGGTTTTAGTAATGTCTCTGCTAAAGAGAGCGTTGTCCGGAAATGGGGAAGTGACTGAAGCAATATTCTTAAAAGTTTTATTTTAACATTTCTAGTATTTGTTCATATTTTTACCTGGTAATACCAAGTATTACGGATATCCGACTTGCTATAATTTTGTTCATATTTATACCTAGTAATACCAAGTATTACAGATATCCGACTTGTTATAATTTTGTTCATATTTGTACATGGTAATACCAAGTATTACGGATATCCGACTTATTATAATTTTGTTCATATTTGTACCTGGTAATACAAATTATTACGGATATCCGACTTGTTATAATTTTGTTCATATTTTTACATGGTAATACCAAGTATTACGGATATCCGACTTGTTATAATTTTGAAAAAAATCGGGTTGAAAAAAAAAATTAAAAAAAAAATCAAAAAAAAACATTAAAAACATGTAACGCAATCAAAAAAGACACATGGCGCCGTCATTTAACACATGTTGCCGCAATTCTAGACACATGACAATTATATTAATAAAAAATTCATGATTTTTTCACATAGTTGTCCCTAGTAATCCAGTTGTACTAGCATGCACATAGTTGTACTTTTGGGATTTTAACTTATAATTAGTATTACCTAGTTATAAATTAAATATTTTTGGTTGTACACTTGATTTAAGGTAATCAAAGTACATTTCTAACGTTTTCATGTAATAATATGTCTTAAAGCACATTTTTCGTATTTTTTACATCATAAGATGGTTAAGATTAACAAAATCATCATAAAAGTATAAGGTGTGTTTGATGTGAAAACAAGAATATGATAAAGAGCATTATCCAAAAAATTTGTTTGTGTAACTAATAAATGTTATTTCGATTTATTACTTGTGTATGAAAAATGATGTTTCGTTTTTTTAAAACTAATTTGGTTATCTTTTATAAGGGAAATGAACTTGGTTATCTTTGTACAGAACAAAGAGTATCAAAGAAATACAAATACAAACGAAATTTAATACAAATACAAACACAATCATTGCCTTGTGGATTCATTTATCAGCAATTGAAATCCCCAAAATGCAAATCCAATTGAAATCCCCAAAATGCAAATCCAATTGAAATTTTCAAATCCAATAGTTTCTAGTGCAAAATATACTAACAAAATCGAATGATTTAAGCTAAAACACAATAATTGTAAGAAAATTAATCTGGATTTCGAAGCTTCAATGGCGGATAAGGAAGGAGAAGATATTGATAGAGATGAGAAAATGTCAATGGAAAAATATTTATGATTGGCTGAAATTTGCTTAATTCTCATTGGTCAATTTTTTTTTTAAATATGTTTTAGTTAAAATAAAATAAAAAAGGAAGGAGAA
This sequence comes from Eutrema japonicum, assembly GCA_030161315.1. NCBI lineage: Eukaryota > Viridiplantae > Streptophyta > Magnoliopsida > Brassicales > Brassicaceae > Eutrema > Eutrema japonicum. Next base: position 40,956,951 of record BSQW01000013.1, read on the forward strand.
ATGTCGCTAGAGATTAGAAAAAGTCAATGGGAAGATTTTTTTGATTGGCTGAAATTTGCTTAATTCTCATTGGTTGAATTTTTTTATATATGTTTTAGTTAAAGTAAATAAAGGAAGGAATGGTAAAATGGGGATATCACATTTCATTAAAAGGGAAGGGGTATGGCAGAATAGCATGAGATAGAGGTGAAGAACTCTACACCTGGATGGACATATATGAATTTGACCCTTAAAAGTGCTGACTTTCAAAGCTTAGTTAGAGATTTTGTTGTAAAAAAAGGAAGAAAAATTATGTTTTAAATTATGTTAATCTGGTTTTTATTTATTTATTTAGGATGATGATTGCTTTTGTTTTGGGTCACATGATGATGATTTCTATTATTGGTTTTATATGAATTTGAAACGATGATGGTCATTATTTATTTTAGGAGAAATTGAAAAAAGGGACAAAAAAACTCACCTATTGTCCTAATAAGACTTTCTCACTAAGCATTGTCCCATTAGGACTTATAATACTAGAAATCCAGTATTACCCTTACATAATAAAAAAAAAAATTTGTAAAAGAATAAACATGGTTACATAATAAAAGACAATTAAAGAGAGTTAAATAAAAAAAAACTATATACCAATATAGGAGTCTCCACCCAGTTTTACTCGAGAAAAGAAAAAAAAGTTCTCCTCCTACGATATCTATCGCCGTCCACTTCTTTCTATCTCAGGCGAGTTCAATTTCTACTTCTTCCCTCATCCTCCGCTTTCGTCCTCCTTCTTTCTTCCTCATCGTTTTTACCGACCTCCTCCTTCGTTCATCCTTCTTCATTCATCATGTTTTTCAATTTAGTGTAAGGCATCGTTCCTCCTTTGTATCTCCTGCGAGTGAATCTAGTTTTTATTCCTGCAAATTTCTAGTGCTTTGGGGTTGTTGATTATATTAATAATTTAGTGTGTCGAGTGGCGAATGAAATAATTTAGTGTAAATCCGCTCTTTCTAGCTTCGTATAAAGCTTCCATTCCTGCGAATTTCTACTGCTTTGGGGTTGTTGATTATATTAACTCATCTTTATGTATGTATTTTCGTATATAACAGTTCTTTTGGTTTTGATTCAAGTTGAATTACATGAGTAAAGGTTTTTCAGTTTGCGTTTCGTTAATGGTTTTTCTGTTTTGATTGAAGGTGAGTTGTAAAATGGGTTAGAAACAGAAACGTTTCATGTTTGATGTTGTGTATGGCTAATGAAATTGCGTCTTTAAATTTTCATGAATCATGATTGTGCATTTGTTTCTGTTTTTTATACTTTGATATGGTTAAGTTTCTGTTTTGTTAAGCCATGAACACTAACAATTGCTTTCATGACAGATTTTAGGCAACATGATCTTTCTCTTTACTATCTACATAAGGTACTAACTCCTACTCATCATCTCTTCTTACGTATGTGAGTTGATTTTGTTTATAATGTATGAAACAACGAAATGTCCTGCATATAACCAACAAGTTTGATGAGTTATGTTGAGTCATACTTTGGAGACACGGTTTCAAAGTATTGATTAGAATCAAGCATAATATCTATGTTAATCTATGGGTCTAAGTAGTATCTCTAAAACCTTGCTGTTACGGTTCATGGTTAATAGAAGCTATAATGCAGGACACTCATGCTATTCTTTCTCATCTCTATTATTTTATATCTAATGATATCATGTTCTTTCTCATATCAAAAGCCAATATTAACTCCTGCTATTCTTTCTAATATCTATTACTATCATCCGAGATCATGCATAAAACACGTTTTAGTAGCACTAAGTGACTACCCGCGCATACGCGCGGATTTTCCTTTCAAATAAAAATATACATTAGCTATGCTTCATAATTGTTTCAAAGAGATGGGAAAATGCTTTATTTTAACAAATGTGTAATGCTTAAGTTATTTTAACAAAGGGGTCAATGTTAACTTTTTGTAAAAGATTTCTTGACAAAACGATTTCTTAATATCTTTTTGTATTTTGTTCCAAGTTGGAATTTTGTTTAACTGAATGTGGAGGCCATCTTTTCAGAATCGTTAACAAAATTATAGTGAAACTCTTCTTAAACTTTGAGTAACATCAAATTTATGTTTATTTAAGAAAACATAAATAACATTCAATTTTTCCTTCATTGCATCTGCCTCTCCTCATCCTTATCTTACATTTCTTTTTCTTCTTCTTCATCGCGCACAATGAATCCATCTTCTTAAGCTTTGAGTAACATCAAATTTATGTTTATTTAAGAAAACATAAATAACATTCAATTTTTCCTTCATTGCATCTGCCTCTCCTCATCCTTATCTTACATTTATTTTTCTTCTTCTTCATCATCGTGCACAATGAATCCATCATCCTTGGACTCGTCCTCAACTACAAAACACATATCGAGATCTAGTGTCATGCACCATGAATAACAGGAATGTAAGTGCAAAAGATTACTAAAATCTCCATATGAGTCAAAACCAAAAGTGAGGACTGAAATTATTAGTTTTAATTACGTAAACAGTGAAATCTGAAAAGGATTATGAGAAAGCAATCTTGCCATGCATAAATAAAGAACTGCATCCACATGAGATAGAGAAGATACAAACAAGATATGTTAGAATAGTATAAACACATGCACTTTGTTTCCTTCAACATAGATTTCCGAGAAAACACATATTTCCTAATGAAGCAAATGCATCATATGCTCTAAATTCCTACAATCTATTCGATTTTAGTAAGAATGAATATACATTTCTGAAACTTAACAATGTTATGCCACTAATTTCTTTCAATGCTATCAGAGTTACGAATGTTGAGATAAATGATGGTAAGCAGAAACGTAGAAACAAATATATAAAAACATTGAAGCGACTATTAAAATGGACAAAGAATTATCACTCGGAGGAGCTAAAATCAAGTAGAAAGCACGTACCATTTCCATCTTCATCTTCATTATTGTACTCACGATTCTTCACGGGATCTCTCCTCCTCATCTTCGAGCTCAAGGTCCTATGTCCCAAGATTAAAAAAAAACTCGACTGGTTAGGAAAAGCAGAACTGGGGAAAACTCCGTAAGAAAAGTTGTGAACTAAAAGTTTTGACCAAGATGATGTCGTAACAAGTGTGGAAAGGCTATCAACAACTTGGTTGCTCAATTTTATGCCATCCATACTCAATCCCCAAAGCTGCAAAGCTATACTTATGTTTTCATTCGTCACATTTAGATTAGCCAGTTTAGCCAAGAGGTTTTAAATAGCACTTGAAACAAGATTATTATAACTTTTCTGCCATACATGTATGGATATATATTCCAAATCTACTGAAAAGGTCTTAAATTATCATCAAAAGAACCTTCGGGAAATACACAAACTTAAAGCTATTTATACGGTTAATCAAACATTTTGTTTCGGTTCGAGAGAGTATTGCTTTAATCAAAGATCTATATTTGTGGAAGCACTTTGGTCCATTTGTTGGGGTAAAGATAAAAAGTTTTTATACGAAGAATCCGAAGTTTGAATCGTAGACTAAAAATCTTAAGTCTTAAGGCGCCACTTTTGAGTTATATTGAGAACTTCTCATGCACAAACGCTTAATTTTTCTTTTGTAATACTATACGTTATGTATTTTAGTTTTGTAACGGTTAATTCATCGACTAACCGAGACCGGCCCGGTGTCTCTATCCTTTCTTTCACACACCATTTGAACAATGATATAACTTTGTTCATATATATACTACTCCAAAGTTTCAGATTTTTTGAGTATTTTTATTAATCGATTTTAAGTTTCTCAAACTTCCAAAGTTTCTCAAACTAAACATGTCCTCATTTACACTAGACCAACATTTTATGGTCCATTTCTTTTCACATTCAACTAATTTTAATAAACCAATTGGGTTTTTATTAAAATTGGTCCAACAGGTTCTTCTCCTCGGCTTGGTTTCTCTGCGGTGTTTTAATTAGGGAATTTAAGTGTATATATATAGCGATTTAGTTAAAATTAAAAGCGAGAGAAAAATAAATTTAAATCAGTTTATGTTATTATTATTAGTGTCGAATTTTCAAAATAGATATATAACACATATAAGCATACTTTATTTGGTCAAACATATGAATAATTTTTCAGACCATTTTCATTAAACAAAAAAAGTACAGAGAAATTAAACCATTAACGACTAAACATATGTATAAGCATACTTAAGCATGTGTATATGTGGGTAAAGTAAAGTAGCAAATGATGTTTAAAAAATAGAAGTAAAGTAGCAAACTACTAACCAACAAAGATATTTCTAGTAATTAAAAACACGTTTAATGTAATTAAAAACACGTTTAACCCCCAAAGATATTGCTTACTCCTATCTTCTTCTCTTCACAATTAATTAAATAACTCGTTTAGTTTATTTAATGCACATTTTCAACGCAGTTGTATCTATTTAATTTCGAGTATATTTATTGGAGCACAAATTAAACTCAATACTACTCTACTAATTATTCCAATTTTACTCAGAAATTGTGTTTAAATACTCTCTCTATTTCAAAAAATGTCATTTTCACACATTTCAAACATATTAAAAAACTTTAAAATTATACTAATATATATTTATTTAATATACCCATAATTAATTCAAAATAATTTTAATACAATGGTTATTAGTTATGGGTAAAGAACAATTCTAAGAATTAGTTTCAAAAGTTGTATTGAAAATGTAAAACGACAGTTTTTCTAAAACATAAAAAAAAACTCTAAAACGATAATTTTTTATGAAACAGAGAAAGTAGTATATACATTATTCTAAAAAAAAAAATGTTTGCTGATGACATCATGTCGATATTTGTTTTGTTTTGTTAAATCATGTCGTCGATTCATTTTCTTTATGCTTTTAATTGAGAAAAACCAAAATGTTTTGAATAAGTTTCTGCGTAGAGAGAAAATGAATCACTACGACAACTTTACTTTGCAGTAGTTCTAGTTAAATAGTTTTACAATTTCTTTTCATCTTTGCATCATCGTATCTGCGAAATTTATCTCTCTTTTTTGTCAAAAGGAAATGTTCTCGTCATGATTCATGAATATATTCCACGCAAGATTGTGTATTCTCGTATCCTTGTTATCTATCGTTACATTATCTTTAAGAATACATATATATATATATATATATATATATATATATAGTCAGAAATAGATCTACTGGTAAACTATTTTTATCAATACCATATACAGGATACGATCACCATGCACTCCATTCATCGCTAATCATATTTTTCTAAGTGACTTAATAAGCAACTTTCGTTTTATATAATTTCTTAAATAGTAAACATAAGTTTTGAGATTTGGAAACTCAAGAAAATTGTTCATTTGAGCCATAATGAAATATCAGAAAAAAGCTCAAGAAATTAGATCAGAAACAAAGAAAACACACACTTCATATTCCAAGTAATTGAAAATCTTTGAAGCAAACACAATATATCTATTTTCTTTCCCCCATTAAGTATCCCTTTCTCTACGCAAGAAAACCAGAATCCAAACCGGAAGTTAATGAAAATTATTTTATACTAATTTTTATGATAAATAGACTACAATAAAGCACCAGTATTGATGTAGTTGACAGTATTGCTCCAAACCTCTCTCCCTGAATCAATCTGATCAACATGACCACTTCCTCCTCCTCCCATCTGCCATGGGAATCCCCATAAGACCCTGTTTGGATCACTTGTCGATATCTGCTCCAGACCGCTTCCACCATTCCCAAACGCATAACCCGCGTTCTCCATCTGCGTGGTCCTAAACACACCTTCCATGCCCATCGGAGACTGAGAGCTTCCGAATTCAGAAGGAAACCCTAGAGGTTGCTTGTTCAGCAAGGCAAATGCTAAACCAAGCTCCATCTGTTCATTGTTAATGTTATTATTGTACCCGCCGAAACTCGCCGCCGGGAATGTTTTACCGCGTGGTTCATCATCATCGGCAGTTCAGGGGTTGTTCTAAGGCTTTTAGTTACGGAGGAGGAGCGTTTGTGTTTCCGGTAAGCACCACCGATTGGGATGTTTCTTAGGATTCCGCCTTTGGTCCAATATCTCCGACAAGATTTGCAGAAGTAGCGAGGCTGAGAGAGGCTGTAGTTGTTGTAGTAACAGAACTTTGTGTTGGTGGACATCTCAGTGATTGCTCCGGTGGAGCTGGCCTAATCGCCTGAGATGGTTTCTTCTGGTTTTGGTAATCTTTTGATGAACATGAAGATACTCCCACCACATTCTATAGTAATCAAGATTTAAAATGAATATATAAAAACCCAACTCTTTAACAAAATAATCATTAACTAGTTAAAACGTGATCTTGATTAATATAGTACCTGGTGCATCGAAGAATAATCCATTTCACAAGCTTTCTATGAAATTTAGAGAAGATTGAGATTGAGATAAAGCGAGGAGAGAGTAAAGGAGAGAATAGAGAGTGGAGATAAAGGAAAAGCCAAGCATCTATCTCTCTATATATAGAAACAAAATGTTGGAGGAGAGTTTGGTGGCTTCCTCAGATATTATTATATTATTTCATTTTTAACGTTAGTAGAGCATCTCCAACAAAGATATTTCACAAGAGTATCTCAACACTTGAAAAAAACAAATAATATTATTTTATTGGATGGATATTTCAAATAGTTGAGAACTCCACCCAAAAGTATCTCAAATGAGAAATACCTATGTGAAATACCCTTGTTGGAGATGTTCTTATGATATGAGGAAAAAAAAATAACGTGATCCAACTCGTAGCATGAGATGTGATTCATGTGAACCAGACCATCAATACGTTTTAAGAAAATAGAAATCCTCACTTACTTAATTCTGTTAATTTTAATTATAAAAGGTAGATCGAAATAAGTATATGTTGGAGGTGGGCTTAGCACCTCTAATTAGCTAGGCCCATCTCAGCAGTCAGGGCCCATCGCATGAAGCCCAGCCAAAAGTCAATACAAGGGCCCACCGAGCTCGCGCTGACGCCTCACCATCTCCCCCAGAGGGATCGAATGAGAAGGTGGCACGTGGCGGGCAACTCGGTAAACAGTGTGCTATTCGCGTAGGAGCATGGCGCCGAGCTCATCATGACATACCAACCGAAGAAATTGGGCCACACGTCTCGAGGTGCCTTACCCCCAAGAGGCGCTAAAGGCGCCACGTCACCCCGGAATCTAGGGGAGCAGGCAGCGGACCCTTGTTATAAATATCCCGGTTATAAATATCCCCCATCATGCATTTATGAAGGGGGACACGCATTTATTACTCTCTCTCTCTCTCTCTAGATTTGGAACCCGACCTCACGGTCTTGTAATAGAGCAACGTCGTTTAGAACACCGAACTGGATTCCCATCGGAACCAGTTCGTAAATCTAAACCGTTCATCTTTCCAGAACATTAATAAAAAGAATACGGTCCCCGACCTGTTCATCATAATACCCGATCTCCGTTCTCTCAATCCCGACCTGTTCAAAAGTCAAGTTAACTCGTTTTATTAATGGAAATCTCGCCTCTCAACCTCTTGATATACCTCTAATCATCATCAGTGATCCTTTGGATCAACAGTTGGCGCTAGAAGGAGGGGGTTTAAGAGATTTTTCCACACGCAAAGAACGGTTCAACCACGACAACATTGACGGTCCCACCTCCGAGAGTACTGTCGGAACAGGCGACTCCGGCGCAAACGACAGCCTCACCATTAGCCCAAACAACGGCAGCCTCGCAATCAGCTCAAATGGCGACCGATAGATCAATTCCTCAAAGCCAGCCCCTCGGAAGTCCACCCCCGGCTCCGGGATCCACTCCACTTGACGGCTCCGCCGCCCGGAATATACCTCAGACGCCGGAGGACCAGCCTACTCTGTCCGCCGTAATGCAGACCTTGCTCGCCAGAATAGACGAGCTCACACGAACCACCGATCAACGGTTCGCCATATTAGGGGCCTCCGGCGACCGGTCAGACAACACCAGATCCCCCGCCGTTCAAACTAGAGAACCGCTCTCTCGAGCGGATACCCTACGCCTCCAGAGAAATCTATTCGGAGACTCGCCGTCTGAATCCGAAGGACCAGCCGGGCGATTCGCCATAACGGCAGACGACTTCCCATGCAACGAAGCACACCCTTGACGTGCCAGCTCGGAGCGAGCCAGGGACGCCGAATTCGAAGCTATGAAAGAGACGATCCGTGCGATGTCTTCCAAGATTCATCAAGCCACCAGCGCGGCTCCAGAAATAGACAGCGTCCTGAGAGAAACGCAAAATACGCCGTTCACACGTCGGATCGCGTCCGTCCCACTCCAGCACATCGGCAAACTCAAGCTCCCGCCATATGCAGCCAACACCGACCCGGCCCAGTATCTGACGGCATTCACCATTGCCATGGGGCGCGCACACTTTGCCCCATATGAGCGTGAGGCCGCCCACTGCCAGCTTTTTGTAGAGAATCTCACCGGTCCCGCCCTGACATGGCTCTCTCAGTTGAAAACACACTCCATCAACAGCTTCAGGGATCTCTCAACCATCTTCCTTGAGCACTATTCTATATACATCAAACAGTCCGCGCCCAGCGCCGATCTCTGGGCATTGAACCAAGGAGCAAAGGACTCGTCCAGGTCTTTCATCGAGCGCTTCAAGGCCACGGCGTCACAAAGCAACGTGACAGACGAATCAGCGCTTCCTGCCTTGAGGAAGGGCCTACGGGCAGATTCGGCCTTCAAGGACGATATGAAGCTCAACAGGCCGCGCTCGTTAGAAGACGCCTTACACCGCGCCGGGCTCTAAGTTGAGCTCGAGGAGGAAAAAGCAGCCGAGTCAAGGAGCAGTGTCTCGAACAAGGCTCCGGTTCCAAAAGAGCGACCCCAGGACGGGTATCAGGAACCTCGTCAGCATTACGATGACGAATACCATCGCAGCAGAGGAAAGCAAGCCGTCGCATTCCTCGTCAACGAATCGCCAGCCGTCCTCCACATGCGTGACCCCGCTCTCTTCTCCAACTCCGCGCCGAAGTTGCCCTGGAATAAGTACGTGCGCGATCCCAATCAAAAGGACCAACGCTCCGACGAGCCAAAAGACAAGGAGTCCCGAGCAGAGGAGCAGTACGACAGGACGGCCTTCTGCGATTTTCACCAAAGAAAGGGGCACCCAACCTCTCACTGCCGCGCGCTCCAAGAAGTCCTGCTGAACCAATATCAAAGGGGGGAAATCCGCGTGCCCGAGCAGTTGCGCCCGCGAGCCCGGGACGACGACCGTCCTCAGCAGCGTAACAACCGAGGTCGCGAGGATAACCGGGCTAGGCCCAGAACGATGTCTGTCGCCAACGATCTCCCTCTCGCGACCAAGAAGGGGGCAAGTCACCTCCCCCGGCGCGAACGTTGATAAGAATGATCGTGTGAGGGCTTCTCTCGTGCAACGACTCGGTACGATCCATCAAGCAGCACGAGAGAAAGACCGACGCCTCCCTGAAATGGCATTCCGGCCCAGAAATCGACGCGCATGACACAAGTAGAAAGGGGATCTGTTTCACCGAGGCCGACGCAGTCGGGTTCCATCAACCCCACAATGACCCTCTCGTCGTGCAGATTCGCGTGGCCGACTGCGACGTTAACTGGGTCCTCATCGACACAGGCAGCTCGGTCGATCTTATCTTCAAGGATACCCTGGCAAGAATGAATCTAAACGGAGCCGAGATCAAACCACACTCCTTCCCACTAACCGGCTTCGCCGGGAACACCGTCAATGGAATCGGCACCATCGAACTGCCGGTCTATGTAGGCCGGTTCACCAAAATCGTCAAGTTCGTGGTCTTCGACACCACACCGATCTACACCATCATCTTCGGAACCCCTTGGCTGCATTCGATGAATGCGGTAACTTCAACATATCACCAATGCCTCAAGTTCCCCAACCAGGCCGGAACTTATACTCTTCGGAGTAACCAGAGGGTCTCTCGCGCTTGTTTCGCCATCGAACACAAGCTGCGTCACGCCGCACCGGCCTGCTTGACAATCAATGCGCAGCAGCCCGGTGCTCAAGTCAACATCGATCAGCGCGATCCTAGCCACTGCATAGGGATCGGGGCCGACCTGAAAGGGAGCATCAAGGAAGAGCTGATCAAATTCCTGAGGCAGAATGTCTCCACCTTCGCCTGGTCGACAAGCGACATGCCCGGCATCGACCCGGCGATTTGCAGCCACGAGCTCAATGTGGATCCAACCTTCAGGCCAATCAAGCAGAAGGGACGAAAGCTAGGGCCCGAACGCGCGCAGGCCGACAAAGACGAGGTGGAAAAGCTGACCGCGGCTGGTTCCATCACCGAGGTCAAATATCCGGACTGGTTAGCCAACCCGGTAGTAGTCAAGAAAAAGACTGGGAAATGGAGAGACTGCGTAGATTTCACCGACCTCAACAAGGCGTGCCCCAAAGACAGCTTCCCGCTCCCCAGAATCGACCAGGTCGTCGAAACCACCACCGGGAACGAGCTGCTCTCCTTTATGGATGCCTTCTCGGGATACAACCAGATCCCCATGCACCCAGATGACCAGGAGAAAACCGCGTTCATCACTGACCGCGGAACTTACTGTTATAAGGTCATGCCCTTCGAGCTCAAGAATGCCGGAGCCACCTACCAGCGGCTCGTCAACAAGATGTTCGCCGATCAGATCGGTCGCACCATGGAAGTCTATATCGACGACATGCTGGTGAAGTCCCTAGTAGCAAGTGACCACGTCGCCCATCTCCGTTCTTGCTTCCAGACTTTGAACGAGTACAACATGAAGCTGAACCCGTCCAAGTGCTCATTTGGCGTCACGTCGGGAGAATTCCTCTTGTACATCATCACACAGCGCGGGATTGAAGCGAACCCTAAGCAGATCCGGGCCGTCATCGATCTCAAATCCCCAGAAAATGCACGCCAAGTCCAACGACTCACCGGGAGGATCGCCGCACTCAACCGGTTCATCTCCCGCTCAAACGATTGATGCTTACCGTTCTACCAGCTGCTCTGAGCTAATAAGCGGTTCGAATGGGACAGCAAGTGTGAGGAGGCCCTCCAGCAGCTGAAGGAGTACATATCAACTCCCCCCGTCCTGGCTAAACCCGAGGAGGGTGAGACCCTCTATCTCTACATCGCTGTATCAATGTTGGCAGTCAGCGGGGTGCTAGTACGAGAAGACCGGGGCGACCAGAGGCCCATCTTCTACGTCAGAAAGTCCCTGGACGGCGCAAAAAGCAGATACCCAACTTTGGAGAAGCTCGCATTGGCGGTAGTCGTCGCGGCCAGGAAGCTCCGACCTTACTTCCAGTCCCACACAATCGCCGTACTGAGCACCTATCCCCTCAGAACCATTCTCCACAGCCCAAACCGATCGGGCAGAATAATGAAGTGGGCAATTAAGCTCAGCGAGTACGAGATCGAGTATCGATGGCGGACGGCGGACAAGTCCCAAGTCCTGGCTGACTTCCTAGTCGAGCTCGCGCCCGAACTGGCAGCTGGCGAGCTCCCCGAGAAATGGAGCCTGCACGTCGATAGGTCGGCCTCCAAACACGGATCCGGCGTTGGCATACGCCTTGAATCCCAGACAAAGGAGATCCTAGAACAGTCCTTCCGTCTGGCCTTCCCGGCATCGAACAACGAGGCGGAGTACGAGGCTCTGATCGCCGGTATGCGCCTAGTGAGAGCAATCGGGTTGAAGAAAATCCAGGCCTACTGCGACTCCTAGCTCGTCGCCAACCAATTCAGTGGAGAATATGAAGCCAAGAACGACCGCATGGATACTTACCTCAAGGTGGTCCAAGGCTTAGCGGAAGAATTCTCCGAGTTCACCCTGACCAAGATCCCCCGATGTGATAATACTTCCGCATACGCCCTCGCAGCATTATCTTCCACCTCGGACCCAACTCAACGACGGGTGATTCCCGTTGAAAGCATCGACTTCCCCAGCATCGAGCTGCCAAAAGGGATCTGCCTAATCAACCCCCAAAACGAAGACCTCGACGAAGACGCGCCACCTCCTGAAGAACTGCCACCTCCTCCACCCGAGCCCGACCTCCCGGACTGGCGCGTGGACATACTCCTCTACATCGTAGACGGCACCGTCCCTCCAGACCGCTGGGCGGCTCGTCGATTAAAGAAAAAGTGTGCTCGATACACTATGCTGGACGGCAACTTATTCCGGTGGAGCGCTTCGGGAACCCTTCTCACTTGCATCCACGGCCAATAAACTATTGATGTAATAAAAGAAATGCACGAAGGTGCAGGCGGAAACCATTCCAGCGGCCGAGCTCTCGCCCTGCGAATTAGAAACCAGGGCCACTACTGGCCAACCATGCTCCAAGTCTGCGAAAAATTCGTAGCCCGGTGTGAGAAATCTCAGCGCCATGGCCCACTCATCCACTGCCCCACCAAACTCCTGACCACCGCGGTGGCACAATACCCATTCTTGCGCTGGGCCATGGATATAGTTGGACCACTCCTCCGATCTCGTCAGAAACGCTTCCTCCTAGTGATGACCGACTACTTCACAAAATGGGTCGAGGCCGAGGCCTACGCCAAGAACACGGCAGACGATGTCCGCAAGTTCTTCTGGAAATTCATCATCTGTCGACACGGCCTGCCGTATGAGATCGTCACTGACAACGGTGCCCAGTTCACGTCGGTGCTATTCGAGGATTTCTGCGCAAAATGGAAGATCCGGCTGAGTAAATCCACCCCGATATATCCACAAGGCAATGGTCAGGCCGAAGCAAATAACAAAACCATCCTCGACGGCCTCAAAAAACGACTGGACGACAAGAAGGGTTCCTGGGCTGACGAACTAGATGGAGTTATCTGGTCTTATAGCACAACACCAAGAACGGCAACGAGTCGCACACTGTTCAGCCTATCTCACGGCATGGAAGCGATGGCGCCCTCTGAAGTCGGACTTCCTACTCCTCGCCGTGCCATGCTCACTCAACACGCCGACCTGAACGATGCCGTGCACCTGAGCGAGCTCGAATTTCTCAAAGAACAGCGCGACCAGTCCCTTCTACGAATCCAAAACTACCAGCAACTCGCCTCCAAGAACTACAACACGAAGGTCTGAGGCCGGTTCTTCGCCGAAGGCGACCTGGTTCTACGCAAGGTCTTCGAAAACACGGCCGGGTTAAACGCGGGCAAGCTCGGCGCCAATTGGGATGGCCCCTACCTCGTCTCCAAAATCATCAAGCCCGGCGTCTACGAGCTGGTCACAATGAACGGTGACGCAATCCCGCGCTCATGGAACTCAATAAACCTGAAGCGCTACTACTACTAAGCCCCTGAGGTCCGACTCCCCTTTTACCTTTGTAAACAACCGAACTACGATTGGCTTGATCCCTTCTACCAAAGGGTACGTAGGCAACCCCTAACCAGGGCTCAGCCATAAATCTAATAAAATCTTTTCGAGATTTCAAAAAAAAAGAGAAGAAGAGAAAGCACGTAAACAAAGGATACGGCCCCGACCTGTCTCTGCAAAAAAAAAAAATGGTCTACGACCTATCCCAAAGAACGAGGTCCACGACCTTGTTCCGCAACTCAGCCCGCGAGAAAATAACAAAAGAAAACAGAAAAGGGGACCAAGCTCCAGCGCTTGCAATCCCCCGGCACACAAATTATAAGTGCTAAAGCCGAGCTCCAATGCTCGCACTCACACAATACACAAGCCTTAAGTACTGAAGCCGAGCTCAAAGCTCGCATCTCTACCAGACACACAAGCATTAAGTGTCTTAAACCGAGCTCGCTACTCGCACCAAAAAAACAAGGCACACAAGTTTTAAGTGCCTTAAGCCGAGCTACACCTCGCAAACAACAAAAACATTTTAGATACACAGCATTAAATATCTTAAGCCGAGCCATACCTTGCACCCAATACTAAAACAACAGAGCACGGTCCACGACATGTTCACAAATAAAATATAAGCAGGGGGACATGGTCCGCGACCTATTCTACCAGACTCAAAAATAGCCACCAAACCAAGCTCGCACCAAACGCTTACAAAAAAAAAAAAGTTCCAAAGTTATGAATTCATTTATTGAAGATGGGGGGCTAAAACACAATTTTACATAGTGGCCAACGGCCTACTCAAAAAAAAAAAGAAGAAAGAAAAGAAAATATTTTTACAAAAGGCACTTCGGCCTCTAAATCCAAAACTCCGTCAGCACGGGTACCATCAATATCCTCCGAGCTCACCATCCTCATATTGGTGCCGTGCTCACCTCGAAATGGCTGCTCAACCTGCTCAGCCCCGATACCGGTCTCAACGGGCAGCGTGGTAGGATCGTCTTGAGCAACCGGTGCAACACCATTCGGGGCCGGCTCACGGGCTGTCGGATCAGGAGAAGCTGCCCGCACGGTGGAACCTAGGGCCGGACCCCCGGCTTTCGGATCAGAAGAAGCTGGTGGGGGAACTGCGGCAGGCGGAGTCGAACCGGGCAAAGTCCGCTGAAGCTGAATGTCAGAGGTGCGGTCTGAAGGAATATCCAAGTCCTCCGGGCTCAGATCCGGAAAGTCTATTGTCTCCAGCTCGGTCCCATAGCGCTCCTCGTCCTCCTTCAGCTGCGAATATCGGTGAAACGGAACCGATAGACCGTCCTACTTCTCCTTTCTTTCAAGGCACTCCCTCGTCCCAACAACCTGACTAAGCATCAGATGGGGGCCTGCGGCCCGCTCTCGACCAGCCAGGTGGGCACGGATCTTCTCCATCTTCGCAGCCCATTTCCGATTCCTCCTCTCCCACCGCGCAATAACCCGCCCGCTCTCCTTGGCCGCGGCTGCCTTCGCCCGCTCTATGGCACCCTCCAACCCCCTCACCCTGGAGTGGAAGGTTTCCCGCTCCCCCTTTGCGAGTGCAAGCTCCTCTTCCAGAACAGCGGAACGGGCCTTCTCCGCCTGATTAACAACTGGTCCGCTTCCAAGGCCCGCTTTCGGGTCTGTGTCGCAGCTGCTTCCAGAGCGCCAGCCCGGGCCTTCTCACTGGCCACCTCCTGCTTCAAGTCGCGAATGTGAGCCGTCAGGGCCTTTTCGCCCGCATCCCTGCGCGCCTTCTCAAAGGTAATAGATCCTTTCCGATCGATCACCTGCTTCTCATAGAGCTCCCCTAGAAGGGCAATATGGGCCATCGTCTGCACCAACACAGCTTTCAGCTATTAGTGAATATACATCTATATATAAACATGTTATTATCAAGCAATATCAACCATACCCGAGCCGCAGATCGCGCCGCGTTTTGGAAGGCGCTAGCCTCCGCCATCTCTGAAGGAAGGCAGCACGGAGATACCTGCCCAAACGCGACCACCTGAGCCAGCTCGGCACACGCGGCCCTGTCCGCGGTAAAGGGAGCAGTTCCGTCCTCGTGACAGAAATAAAAGCTATGGTCTTTAGGCTCCTCGTCAGAGCCCTCCGACGCATCATCACCTCTGGACTCGTCAACCTCCCCCATCCCGGGAGCCTCGGCCCGTTCTCCACCTTCAACAGCACCGATCCTATCGGCGGCCCGCTGTTCAGCCCCATCCTCAGGCTCTTGGGCGTCAGCGCCCACGTCCGCCTCCCCGCCCTGGGACTCCTCCGCTACCGGGCTCACCGTCACGACCGGACCCCGCTCCCCAACCACCTCAACCGAGGAATCCTCGCCCAGCTCGGTCGCATGACCCCCACCTCACCCTCCTGACCAACGGACGAAGACCCTACCACCTGCCCCGGCACCAACGAGGGTCCCTCTTCGCTGGTCCTCTTCTTCTTGGAGGCCGTCTTCTGCCCCTTCATATTCACCACACCCGCCCTCTTTTTAGAAGCCGGGGGCGGGTCTTGCCGGGTCGGTACCACTGGAACGGGAGAAGGCGGCGCGACAAAGGTAGCCGCGTAGGACGAGATCGTGAATCTTGACCGACCTGCGAATTAACAACCCATTAGCTCGGTGCCCAAAAAAAAAATATATATATATATATATCAGGGTCGCCGACCTCCAGCCATTGAAGCAGCGATTCTTCCCGAAATGAACGACTTCCAATCTCTTTCACTCTGCGACCTGAGAACAGCTAGAATACCGTCGTAGTCGGATAATTTGACACTGGAGGAGTGAGGACCTGAAAACAAAACAAAGTGTTAGTTCAAATAAACAGGAATATGAAGACAGTTTGAGCTACATGCCCCTAACCGGGGAAAAATTCCAGTCCCGTGTGTATCTCGTCAAAGGGTCAAGACCAACCGCCTCAGTTGTTCGGACGTAGAAGTAACTGCGGGACCAGTCGTCGACTTTGGACAGCTTGCTGGCCTTGGCCCCCGTGCTGCTGGCCTCCACAAGATTCACCTGAGGTTTGAAGGCGGCATAGTAAGTCCCCGGGATTCCAGGTTTCACCTTCTGCACGGTGAGGGCTTCGAACATAGGGACTGTCACCTCAACGTCGCACTCCCACCCGAGGGTCAACAGCACGGTCATCCCTTGAATCGTGGACGAACATATTTGCGAGAAAGCCAACCCCCGCCTCCGACAGTATTTAACAAACAGCTCGGGAAGGGGAAAGTGCAGCCCGCACTTCGAGAAAAGCCCCTCGTACAAACAGACGAAACCCTCCGGAGGATTCCATGAGCGCTCGTCTGGCCTGGGAAGTCGAAGTTCGGCAGACACAGGGAAGTCGCACAGTTCCCCAGCAATGTAACTGTCTCCGGCGTACTCCAGGTCGGCGAACCGCCCTGTTCATAAAGAACCAAAGGAGACTTCTTTTTCTTGGCCGTCCGAACTCCCCCAGCTCCACCGTCTCGTCGTCCGCCTCTATCGGCGGCCCGTCCGGCTCCTCGCCTACCCCGGTCAGTACCACGACCACCTCCGGAGGACCCACTAGCCACCAATCCTCCCGGCCGAACCAGGGAAACAGACGGAGCAGACCGTGCCTCTCCCCTGCCATCGCCACACGGTGAGGAGGTGCGCTCAGAATCATTGGGGGAAGAAGAGCTTTCCGCCGCAGAATCACCGCGGTTATCACCAGACGCCGATTCCTCACTGGATTCGGCCCTGAATGCGTCGAACAGTGACGCCATCGCACAAAGAGGTGGAAGCTCCGATAACCCAACCCGGAATCAAAGAGAAAATTTAAAGGAAATCTCAAAATTCAGAGAGAGAAGGATAAGTTACCTTGAGAGATTGCGCAGAAGAAGTCAATCGAAGGAAGAAGAAGGAGTTAAATAGAAGAGGAGGGAGACAGCGAAAAGACGTACCTACACGTGTCAAGAGGGCGCGGCCTCCCAAAACCCTAATGATGACGCCTCTTCGTTTTTCCCGCGCATAAAGCAAAAACCGCCTCGGAAAACGCGAAGCATCTCTTACACGCCCACGCGTGAGCAGTACGCGCAGCAAGTGGACGTCGCTTCGGTCCCCCGCGCGTAACAAGTACGCACCAACAATCTCCAGATCCTCGGGAAAATCGACACGTATAAGCGATTATTCCCGCCTAAGCAACGACACACCGAGCTCAAATGCAAAAACCCCGAGGACCGACCTGAGATGCGCCGAGCTAACGACAACCAAAATTCGGGACATTCACCACGTCTCCTGCCACCAAACTAGGGGGGGCAACTGTTGGAGGTGGGCTTAGCACCCCCAATTAGCTAAGACCATCTCAGCAGTCAGGGCTCATCGCATGAAGCCCAGCCAAAAGTCAATACAAGGTCCCACCGAGCTCGCGCTGACTCCTCACCAACTCCCCCCAGAGGGACCGAATGAGAAGGCGGCACGTGTTGGGCAGTTCGGTAAACAGTGTGCTATCCGCGTAGGAGCATGGCGCCGAGCTCATCATGACATACCAACCGAAGAAACCGGGCCACACAGCTCGAGGTGCCTTACCCCCAAGAGGCGATAGAGGCGCCACGTCACCCCGGAATCTCGGGGAGCAGGCAGCGGACCCTTGATATAAATATCCCCCAGCATGCATTTATGAAGGGGGACACGCATTTATTACTCTCTCTCTCTCTAGATTTGGAACCCTGTCTCACGGTCTTGTAATAGAGCAACGTCGTTTAGAACACCGAACTGGATTCCCATCAGAACCAGTTCGTAAATCTAAACCATTCATCTTTTCAGACAATTAATAAAAAGAATACGGTCCCCGACCTGTTCATCATAATACCCGATCTCCGTTCTCTCAATCCTGACCTATTCAAAAGTCAAGTTAACTCGTTCTATTAACGGAAATCTCGTCTCTCAACCCCTTAATATACCTCTAATCATCATCATTGATCCTTTGGATCAACAGTATATAAAAAATTATGAAGAACTTAATCGCGTTTTCTCCAAAGGTCATTTTTACTTGTTCATATTAATTATTAAATAATAGAAAGGAGTGTGTACTAGCTAGTTTCTCTGAATTTTTGACCATCAACACATACTTTCAAACCAACTGGCCGGTGGTGGGCTACTAGTTCGTATTTGTTGAGGAATTTTCATCAAGTATAGAACTATCTAATTTGATCAGTTAAAATAGTATCATATTTTACATTAATTAAAAAAGTTGATAAGTATGTTATTTGATAACTACACTTATTATGAAAAAGTTTAATTGAGTGGTAAAAATCTAGATAATTATATGGTTATACACAGGGCCATGGCTATATAATGAAATTAGAAACTTTGGCCTACGGACTTTATTTTATTTATAAAAAAATTATACCTAAATTTTTGTAATTATAGTAATATTAGTGTCAAATAAATAAACATAATGTTTTTAGAGGCTTAAAAAAATAAATTATAAATTAACATTAAACCTAAAATAGAGTAAAAATAGAGTAACTTAACCCATTTATCTTCTTTGCACGTCATACTCACGGTCACTTCACCATTAATATATTAACCTCTTTGTTTTACATCGTACATTAAACTTGCACTAAATTTTAACTATAGTTTTATATTTATTTGGAATAACGATGATTATTATTTTGTCCCAAAAAAAAAATTATATACCGTTTTGGGTCTCCATAATCCTAGGCATGGCTTTGATTATACATAATAATAAAAAAATAAGACATACACTTTGCCATTATTATTTATGTAACCTATTAGTATTATATTTTTGGTGTCTGATTATTTATGAAGAATGTGTTTGAAAATGATGAGAAGTGTGACCGAGGGCCGTACAATGGTGGATCATAAATTCAGAATTGGGGTTGTTTGTACGTTCTCACGCACCCATCTTCCATGTGTCCTCAACCTCTTTTGTGTCACATTCTTGATTCTTCCTTTGCGTTGTCATAACCAAATGGGACCCACCCTAATCTTCTATTCATGCATGGGTCCCACTCTCTCAAGCTGGTTGTAAGTATATTTGTTAACTTTTGTTTCTGTTTTCTTTTGTCGCTAACATATGTTCTGCGAAAAAAGGCATAATCAGGATCCGAGCCAAACCAGATGAAACATTGGTTTTGACCTCCATTTTTGTTTTTTTTTTGGCTCCCAAAATTTTTTTTTATAATTTTTTGGCTCCCAAAAAAATAAAACCTTAAAATTGGTTTTGAATCTCCAAAATTTCTGGATCGATTTTGGGTATAATAATAATACTCCATAATTGTTGGTATCAGATCTCGACCCACGAGATCCAGTCCATTAAAGGCCCAACATAATTTCTTAAAGAGATATAAGCATGGCTCAATTCATTCACCAACGTGTAGCTCGTGTTCGCAAGGTCTAATCTCAACAACTTGCGATATACAAGGACGTGGTCAACGGCGGTTACCGGATTCGCGGGGCACGTAGCGACATGATATCCGGAGATGGCTCAGTTCGAGAATGAATATAAAAGGGAGCCGAAGCTTAGGTTTAAGGGACACTTCTTTTTCAGCTAAAAACACACTACTTGTAAAATCTTTCTGAAATTTTTCTGCTTGTAAAACAGCTTTATTAATCGAATACAAATCCAATTCGTCGAGTTTAGATCCATCTCTACATTTGATTCATAGATAGAAACTAGCCCATCAAATCCTTCTCCCTAAATCATACAAAAAACTAGGTGTGTGATTCCGCATCCACATTTTGGCGCCGTCTGTGGGGAAGAGCATATAGCTTTCTAAACACAATAGTCAGATCTTCGATGTAACAAGAAACGAAATGGATCCAAGCCATTCAGAATCAACAAGGGTCAATCCCTCAACAGGCCGCAGTCCGCCGACGCGGCAGTTGAGCACACGATCGCAAGATCTACACCCAGATCCTGATCCCGACGAACGCTATGGGGACAAATCCCATCGCGGCAGACGGAGTGGGATCACTTGCCGCAAACCATAATGCGACGTCGCGACGCATAAACCCTGTCATCCCGACGAACGCCAACGCGCCGTCAGACCAAAACCCTAATTGGGTATGGACTAGATCCACCGATCCATCTCAGGCCCAAACCGGGCAAACGGGATCTACCTCGCCATCTCTGATCCCGCAGCAACAACAGCAGAGAGACGACCTGGCGGAGATCCGCATGATATTATCAATCCTAGTGGACAGGCAACAGGCATACGAGACCTCGACTCGTACGCTCGAAACTCGCCTAGAGCAACAAGAACGTCACTCGATGGAAAACCAGGAGAAACGTCCGCGAGGAAATCCGCCCAGGCTAACCCGCTTGGATTTTTCGTCGATCCACGCTTCGATACTCCGATCCGAACCACCCCGAGCTCGACTTTCACGTACGACAACTCGCCATCGTTCGCTGCTAACCTAAGCAACGAAATGAACATGCAAGCAACGACAAGACTACCGCCCCCTCTGAGCACGGAAAATCGCGAGCCGAGGCCATTCAGCACTTTCGACTTCGGATCCAGTTCGGGAACCCATCATGAACGAACTAATCACAGTTCATTCCCGATCCCCCCTCCAATATTCATAAATCGTGAAGGTAACCCGTTACCTCGCGACGAAGTCGAAAACCAGACTCGAACTCATGATCCACACTATGTCGATCTCCCGAGCACTGTTGATCGCGAATTATTCCAACGATACGTCGATCACACTAACGCCGAGCTACAGCAGATGAACTCACTCGTCCACTTCGCCCCGAGTTCGGCGCCGGACATCGACCGCGTGATCGAAGAGACCAACCGAACTCCCTTCACTAATCGCATCGTGAATGCACAAATCAGAGAAATTGGGAAAATAAAATTCCCAGAATATGCTGGAAAGACTGATACGCGAGCTCACATACGAGCATTCCGCCTAACAATCGCCAGGGTTCATTTCCCCGATCACGAGAAAGAAGCGGGCTATTGCCGCCTATTTGCCGAAAACCTAATCGGACCGCCCCAAGAATGGTTTAGTCCCGCTGGAAGAAAAGTTAATAGACAACTTCAACCAGCTCATCTCAGCTTTCCTCAAACAATACTTGGTATTCATCGAGGCGAGAGTATCCAAAGCCGACCTCTGGAAACTCGTACAAGGTCCAGGGGATTCACTTCGCACATATATCACCAAGTTCATAGAAATCAAAGCCAAAATAGCGAACCCCAATGAGGTAGTAGCACTGCTGGCATTGAGGAACAACATGTGGTACCAGTCGAAGTTCCGCGAGGAACTCATAGTTCTACCTACTACGTCTTTATAAAACGCGCTACACCGCGCGTCCGCCTTTGCTATGTTATAAGAAGAGACCGCCTTTCTCTCCAAGAAAAATGAAACGATTGATTGTCCCCCGACATCAAAGAAGGTTCCCAAAAAAAGAGCTTCCCAGTCAAGGACTACATACGTACGCTGTCGGGAGTCCCTCCCAATCTAAGAATAAGGATTACGATCCATCAAAGTACTGTGATCATCATAAACGAAAAAGGCACTCCACCGAGGAATGCCGAACTCGGGCTCGCCTGCTAACAGCTCAGAGCGACCCCGAACGACCCCCTGACAAGGTCGTAGAGGCGGAACCAGTTCCAAAAGCCGACATGAAAAAGTCAACCCCCAAGAAGAAAAGCGAACGAACTAACGAGGTCGATGGACAAGAGACCCCGCCTCCAGCGCCGAAGAAGCGAATCGACCTGATATTCAGAGAGTTAAGCCTCTGCGGCGGATCAATGAAATCAGTGATCACACCGCCACCGGCACCAAAAAAGGCAGAGACACATCGCATCCGCAAACCTCGTTGTTGCGAAAGAGGGGGAGTGGAGCCACCTACCACTAAAAGAATAGACTTCATATGTGGGGGTTCACAATTCTGCCGAGATTCGGTGAACTCGATCAAATTGTTCCAACGGCGAGCAAGAGCCATACCGCTGGAACTAAGTCCCCTCGAAGGACCCAACCACAAGATCACTTTCAAAGAAAGTGAAACTCGACAAACCGCACAATGACGCCCTCATAGTCCAGCTCGACGTCAGCGGCTTCGAGCTATCCAGAATAATGATAGACACCGGTAGTTCGGTAGACGTACTCTTCTACGATGCCTTCCGACGAATGGGATTCGAGGATTCATCCCTGCGAGGAAAACCCTCGCCGTTAACCGGTTTCCCCGGAAACATGACGTACTCAAAAGGAACGATCAAGCTCCCCGTAGACGTATAAGGAGTCCAGAAACTAACCGAATTCGTGGTAGTAGATCGTGCGGCACAATTTAACGCCATACTTGGCAGACCCTGGCTATACGCCATGAAATCGGTACCATCGACGTACCACCAGTGCGTGAAATTCCCCTCGCCAGGAGGAACCAAAACGCTCATCGGAAGCCAAACCGCCTCCCGAGATTGCTACATGGGAAATTACAAGCAATCGAGGAATAATACAGTATAGCAATTACAGAAAGAGCTGGAGCTCGTCACCCAGCAAATAAAGAGAGCGAACGATCCCTCAATATTCGAACCTCACGCAGGTTTGCATAGACGATAATAACCCAGATCGCCTCGTCGGCATAGGAATCGACCTATCCAACGATATACGATGCGAGCTAATAGCTTTCTTGAAAGAGAACATCGCCACGTTCGCCTAGTCCACCGCGGCCATGCCCAGAGTCGATACCGACGTAACGTCACACGAGCTAAACATCGACCCAACGTATAAATCCATTAAACAGAAACGTCGTAAGCTCGGCCCCGAGAGAGCCAAAGCTGTCAACGACGAAGTAGATCGACTACTCAAGGTCGGCTCCATCAGAGAGGTGAAATACCCTGACTGGTTGGCCAACCCGGTGGTCGTCAAAAAGAAAAATGAAAATTGGAGAGTCTGCATCGACTTTACCGACATAAACAAAGCATGCCTCAAAGACAGCTTTCCACTACCCCACATCGACCGACTCGTAGAAGCCATAGCCGGTAACGAACTATTGTCCTTCATGGACGCATTTTTCGGGTATAACCAGATTAAAATGATCCCGGAAGACCAATAAAAAATGGCATTCATCACCGATCGAGGCACGTACTGCTACAGAGTGATGCCCTTAGGTCTTAAGAACGCCGGAGAAACTTACCAACGATTGGTGAACAAAATGTTCGCAGACCTACTCGGTAAAACTATGGAGGTTTATATCGACGATATGCTCGTTAAACCCTCCAAAGAATCTGATCATGTGGCACAGCTTAGAGAATATTTCATTATCCTCAATAAATATGGAATGAAACTCAACCCGGCGAAGTGCTCATTCGGAGTCGCTTCGGTAGAATTTCTCGGCTACCTAGTAACCTAGAGAGGTATCGAGGCGAACCCAAAACAGATCGCGGTTTTCTTAGAAATGCCATCACCAAAAACAACTCGAGAGGTTCAACGTTTGACCGGACGGATATCCGCGCTGAATAGGTTTATCTCCCTGTCAACAGACAAGTGCCTCCCTTTCTATCAACTCCTCAAAGGAAACAAAAAGTTCCTTTGGGACAAGCAATGCGAAGATGCATTCTGACAACTCAAAGCATATCTAAGCAAACCGCCGATACTGTTTAAACCAGAAGAGGGAGAACCCTTGTATTTATACATCGCGGTATCTCAGGCAGCCTTAAGCGGCGTCCTAGTCCGCAACGAACAAAATGAACAGAAACCGATCTATTACGTGAGTAAAACATTGATCGATGCCGAAACTAGATATCCCGCCATGGAAAAATTAGCTCTGGCAATTGTGATGTCAGTCCGAAAACTCAGACCGTACTTTCAGTCGTATTCGATCGTAGTCATGACATCACAACCGCTCAGAACTATCCTTCATAGCCCGAGTCAATTGGGACATCTCGCCAAGTGGGCAATCGAACTAAGCGAGTACGATATTGAATATCGCACTCGCTCGTGCGCCAAAGCACAAGTCCTAGCAGACTTTATGATCGAGCTAGCGCCTGAAATTCCCCTCTAAGAAGTGGGCACTCCACGTCGACGGATCCTCATCTAAGCAAAGATCCGGAGTTGGTATGAAACTAACCTCCCCGACTAGTGAAGTAATCGAACAATCATTCAGACTCGGCTTCGTCGCCTCCAATAACAAAGCGGAATATGAAGCCCTAATCGCTGGCCTCAGACTCGCACTCGGGATCGGAGCTTGGGAGGTCGATGCTTTCAGTGACTCCCAGTTCGTCACGAGCCAATTTCACGGCGAATATGAGGCTAAAGACGAACGTATGGAAGCATACCTTAAAGTTGTTCGCGAGCTATCAGAATAGCTCGACAAATTTGAACTAACAAGGATCCAAAGAGGGAAAAACACCTCGGCAGACGCACTCGCAGCCCTGGCCTCAACCTCAGACCCATTAGTTAAAAGAATAATTCTCGTTGAAAAAATCGAGAACCCAAGCATCGAGGCTCTCACAATAAACGAAATAACATCGGAACATGCTGACATGCAGACCGATCAAGTCTTCTGCGACGCGGAGGAACACGAACCCGATTCCACACAACCCCCGGATGACGAAGGCGCCCCCAAAGACCTAGGCGAACATGGCCCCGACTTACCGGTAGAGCCCGACTCGCCAGACGAGGTCGCTCTAACAACCACCGGTGATCCGGAATCGGATGAATACATCCGAAAACCAGATTGGAGATCTTCCAATTATCCGATACATCCAAGACGGGACCGTACCATCCGAGAAATGGAAAGTCCGAAAACTAAAAGCACAAAGCTCGCATTACTGCGTAATAAACGACAAGCTTTATAAACGAATCATGTCCGAACCATACCTCTTCTGTGTCCACGGCATAGAAGCCCTCGCAATAATGGGCGAGATGCATGATGACCACTGCGAAAGCCACTCCGGAGGTCACGCCCTCGCCGTCAGAATTAAACGGCAGGGTTATTTCTGGCCGACCATTATCGCCGACTGCGAAAACTACTCGAAAAAATGCGATAAATACCAAAGACATGCCCCGAGCATCCATCAACCAACCGAGATGCTCTCGTCAGTCTCAGCCCCATACTCGTTCATGCGATGGTCCATGGACATTGTGGGACCACTCGTCGAGTGTGGACAAAAGAAACTCCGCTTCCTACTAGTCCTCACTGACTTCTTCACCAAATGGGTCGAAGCGGGAGCTTTCCAACAAACGACGCAAGTCGAAGTGAAAGACTTCGTCTGGAAAAACATCATATGCCGACACGGGATCCCATACGAAATCGTAACCGACAATGGATCCCAGTTCATATCTCGAAGCTTCAGAGCTTTCTGCGCCAAGTGGAAAATACGCCTGACCACCTCGACCCCGAGGTACCCTCAGGGAAACGGTCACGCCGAAGCTACGAACAAGACAATCCTGAGTAACCTCAAGAAAAGACTTGACTCAAAGAAACAACGATGGGCGGACGAGCTCCTCGGGGTTCTCTGGGCCTGCCGCACCACTCCCCATCGAGCTACACATGAAACACCGTTTTCACTAGCATACGGGATGGAGGCAATAGTCCCAGCCGAAGTCTCGGTACCGAGCCCCATGCGAACTTTGTGCCCCGCGAACTACGAATTTAACGAGGAAATGCTGCGAGATCAATTGGACTTCATCGACCAACGTCGAGATCTAGCATTGATCAGAATCCAAAACTACCAGCAAGCCGCTGCCCGCTACTATAACTCCAACGTTAAACACAAGAGTTTCGAGGTAGGCGACCTAGTATTGCGAAAGGTATACGAAAATACCAAAGAGCGAGGTGCCGGAAAACTAGGGACCAACTGGGGAGGCCCATACCGCGTCATCGAAGTAGTGCGCAATGGCGTCTACAAGCTCGCGAAAGTCAAAAACGGCGTACCAGAAAAGAGGTCATGGAATTCCATGAATCTAAAACGATAACACGACTGAGTACGTATAATAATCGAACTACGTAAAGGCTTGATCCCTTGACAGGGTATGTAGGCAGCTTGACCCACGAGTGCAGCCACCAAACCATATTATCATTCATCTTGATTGATGTATATTGGAGTTCGCTCAGTCCTTACACCGAGCTCGGCCACCAAATCATATCCAATCCGCAATAAATGATAAAACTCGTAGTTACGCTATTCATCTCGCATTTGTTTCCCAAATAAACACTATTTAGATCTCGTATCACTAAAACCTCGCATCAAGAACTGCCCAACCATAACTAGCACGAGAACCAGAATGATCCGCGAGCTGGACCACAGGGCGAAGCTCCGCTTTAAAAATGCCTCGAAATCCACCGGATCATCCTCCCTCATAAAAGTTCAAACGAATGCGGCCAAAGGAACACGTCGATACGACCTAATTCCCAAACAGTAAGCCTCGGCCTCGATAAAATCTGGCGAGCAGCAATATCTCGAACAACCGTAAAATCATTCGAACCTTGAAGTACATACTTCGTCAAAAAGGAATCAAAGTGAAAAGTAAACTCGAGCTTCAAAGCATAACACTTCGCAAAGGCAACAAGCTATTTGAACCTCGAAGCACACACTTTGTCAAAACAAATCGAAGAGACGATGAAACTCGAAGTTTCAAGACAAAATTTTACTAAGGCAAAAGATTCCAAAATCTTTTACTTAAACGAAACCAAATCGTGTACTCAAACAAAAATTCAAAACGACAAGGTGCCGGATTAAAACCTCCCGGCCAAGGCAATGTGTTCAAAATTTCCGAAATCAAAAGAATCAACCGAACTTCGTGTCGAAAACCCGAATCGAAAGAGAAGAGAAATATAATTTTTTCTCTCTTGTGGAAAAACGACCGATAAAATAAATGAGAAAGGAAACCAAAGAATTACCTTAGGTAGAGTGATGATCGTGGGTTTATCGGGAAAACACATAAGTTAACTTATAAAGGGGCTAACCCTAGCCGTTGAGATCGTAAAGATCTTTGATCTCCCCGAATCCCAACCGTACGATCTCAATGATCACCTTTACCGGGAATCGCGGAGGTTCTCCTCTCCCCAGATCTCAACCGTTCGTTTAAAAACAATCTCGATATGCGCGAGATCCGCGGCGCAGATGCAACATCGAGCAGATCTTTCATCACCCATTAAGATAAACTCAAACTTAATGGGCTGGGGGCAATTTTTGGTACCGGATCTCGACCCACAAGATCCAGCCCATTAAAGGCCCAACATAATTCCTTAAAGAGATATAAGCATGGCCCAATTCATTCACCAACGCGTAGCTCGTGTTCGCAAGGACGAATCTCAACAACTTGCGATATACAAGGACGTGGTCAACGGCGGTTCCCGGATTCGCGGGGCACATAGCGACGTGATATCCGGAGATGGCTCAGTTCGAGAATGAATATAAAAGGGAGCCGAAGCTTAGGTTTAAGGGACACTTCTTTTTCAGCTAAAAACATACTATTTGTAAAATCTCTCTGAGATTTCTCTGCTTGTAAAACAACTTTATTAATCGAATACAAATCCAATTCGTCGAGTTTAGATCCATATTTACATTTATATTATAGATACAAACTAGCCCATCAAATCCTTCTCCCTAAATCATACAAAAAACTAGGTATGCGATTCCGCATCCACAATAATTAGTTGCGATTAATCATTTCTTGGACCACATTTTTTTAATGACGAGTCCCCTAGTTCACAAATATATATGTATATGTACCACATGGTCCATAACTTTTGCCTCTGTTATTTGAAATTTTTTTTCTTGCATGTACTAATTAATTTAGGTTTTGTAAATTTTTTTTTTTTTTTGAATGAATGTAAAATTTATTCAACCAAAAAACCGTTGTTACAATGACTGCTTCGTGTTTTGAGTTTCTGAGTATAGATTAAATTTAATACAACTTAAACATCTTATCTAGATCCAAACCAAATTTGCATTCTTTCTTCATATCTAGCATCTCCTAATCTTCGAATTGAAGTTAGCCGATTACTAATTTGCTTGTCGAGGTGAAGTAGTAGATGCTTTGCGAGGGAAGGTGATTCTCCATGACGTCTTCCGTTCCTCTCTCTCCAGATCGAGTAAATTGCAGCTTGAAAAGCATATATTATTAAGAAGAGCCTGATCGGGGCGAGCTCTGTTTCCACAAGAAGACCGGTGAGTTGTTGCCAATTTGCTGTGTATTTTCCTTCAATGAGCTTTTGAGGCATCCAGGTCCCCGGCGCCCAGCTCTGCGGGGGAGGCCTAGTCTGATCTGAGAAGTGCTAATTCGGTTCGGATATACTTCAAAAAAGAACGCCGCCGCCCAATAAGAAAAATCAAACAAGTGCTAAGTTTCAGATAGTGAATAAACCGAAACGAAAGAAGAGAGGTTTCAAGTCCTCGCCAAATCTCCTCCGAGTAGATGCAATTGAAAAACAAATGGTTCCTGGTTTCCAAGTTGTGACAGAACATACAAGAACCAGAGATCCCAATGTTCCAGGCTAAGGTTCTGTCTCCAGTAGATAATCGATTATGCATTGCGAGCCAAGCTATAAAAGAGTATTTAGGAGTGGCATAAGAAAACCATATTTCCTTATACCACTCACAAATCGGGTGAGCAACGCGTACTTGATCCCAAGTGTGCTGAGTGCTAAAGCTGGATTTGAACTTATCTCCTTGTTGTCTCCAAAGTATCACATCGTCATCCTCTGAGTTACCATGCTGGCCTGTAATATGGATGATATCTTCTATTTCATTTAGAATTTCCACTCGATGTCGACGTCGTCTATGAGTGCTGAGGACTCTTTCCACAGTTGAATCTATTGGAATTCCCAGGTCTATGCAGCCTCTAAGTCCTGTTAGGTTAATAAGCCGTCCCTTGATTGACCAGTTATCGTACCAGAATGATGTTGATCTTCCACTAAGTACTTCGACTTTTGTGAGGGAATATGCAAGCTCTCGATACTTCAATAGCTTTCTCCATATCCAGGATCCTAGAGATGACTTTTCATTTACCGACCATAGAGAGCCTTTTCGAATCAAATGCTGCTTAATCCAATCAACCCACAGTGATGAAGGTGACGACAGAATTCGCCAGATTAGTTTAAGACAGCTTACTTTGTTAACCATCATGAGCGATCTTAATCCCAGGCCTCCTTCTTCCTTTGGCGTGCATACATCCCGCCAAGCAATCTTTGCTTTCCGTGAATTCAGATCAGGGCCCGACCACAAAAAAAGCTGAGCAAAGTCTATCAATCTCTCCAATACATGCTTTTGGTAATCGAAATGCAGACATCCAGAAGTTCGTCAAACTGTGTATTACCGAAGCAATTAGTTGAAGCCTTCCTGCAAAGGATAAACATCTCGCTGTCTAACCACTAATTCAAGATCTAATTTTCTCTAGTAGTGGTGTGTAATCATTGATTGTCATCCTCTTGGTGAGAAGCGGAAGACCTAGATAGCGTACTGGGAGAGACCCCGTAGCGAAGGGAAAAAGCGCAAGTATCTCCTCCTTCATCTCCTCCGTAACCCCTGCCATATATAACGTAGATTTCTCCATGCTTATACCCAATCCAGAGACCTCTGCAAATTTGGTAAACACCTCAAGTATACCCTCAATAGACCGCTTCCTTCCATCCGAGAAAATCAGTATATCATCAGCAAAACATAAATGAGTGAGCTTTACGTTTTTGCAATTTGGGTGATAGCCAAACTGGCGTTCCACCACTGCTCTGTCCAACATCTTCGAGAGGACGTTCATGCATATCAAAAATAGATACGGGGATAACGCACACCCTTGTCTTAGTCCCCTAGCACTTCTGAAAAATCCTGCAAGTTCTCCATTAACCTGAACCGAGAATGAAGCTGTAGTTACGCAAAGTCTAATCCAATGAATAAACTTTTCTGGAATATTCAAAGCCTGCAGAACTGTCATCAAGAAAGGCCAATAATCCGAATCAAATGCCTTAGCAATATCTATTTTAATCGCGCATTTAGCAGAAACTGTATTTGAATGGTAATTATTTACCAATTCTGATGCAAGGAGAACATTTTCCATCAATAGTCGATTCTTGACAAAGGCTGATTGGTTTGGGGGAGATGAATTTCGGAAGTATCATTTTCAGTCTGTTTGCTAAAATCTTCGAGATCACTTTGTATAACACATTGCAACAAGAAATCGGCCTATAATCTTTCATCATCTTTTCCTCTTCTTTCTTGGGTATGAGAGCGAGGATGGTTGTGTTTATACCCTTTGGTAAGAAACCTTTATCAAAAAAGGATCGGATATCAACCACGAAATCGTTTCCCACCACTGACCACGCTGCTTTGAAAAATTCGCAGGTGTAACCATCTGGTCCTGGTGATTTATTATTTGCCATAGCAAATAGCACCTTTCTCACTTCTTCCTCTGTAACCATACCGCTTAGCATAGCCTCGTCTGCTGCTTCACATTGAAATCCCAAGAGCCCTCGTAGCTCGTCTTGATTTGCAGTAGTCGGATTCTCTTGTTCAAAAGATAGGAATGTTTTAAAGTACAATTCAGCTTTTGATTTTATCTCTTCTTGAGTGTCTGCAATTGTCCCATCTGATTTTTGGATTTCTCGTATAGAGTTTCTCACTTCTCTAGCCTTTGTTGCTCGATGAAAGTAACTATTATTTCTATCCCCAACCTCGAGCCAATGTAACTTCGATTTCTGTTTCAGAAACCACTCCTCAAGATCTGCCAATAACAGCCATTTCCGGTAAACACGACCTTCCTCCTCCATGTTTGTCGTTGATGGATTGGACAATGTTCTCTCCTGACACGAACACAGGTCCTCATAAGCTTTTTTTGTCTGTTTCGGTAGGTCTCCCAAATGTTATTTGCTAAGCTATCAGATTAGTTGCTTTAGGGCCTTTAGCTTTTTTGAGAACCGATATAACGCAGATGTCGAGTTGAAGAGTTCTGCAGTGCCTGCCCAACAAGATTCGACGAGTGGCAAGAATCAAGATAAGTTAGTAAGAGCATTCGTGAACTTAAAAGGACGTCTTTTTCTTGGATCATTAGTTCCAATTTGTATTCGGCCTCTCAGGTGATCTAAGCAGCTTCCTGGTTCGAATACGCAATATGATTGAGGGAACTTAGTATACCAAGTATCTGAGACTAATGCGCGATCCAGTTTTTTGCAAATTATATCCTCCTCTCTCTCTTATTGCACCAGGTGTATAAGGGTCCATGTGCTGTCATGTCCATTAGAGAGCAGTATCGAGCAATTTCCTGAAAATCTCTCATACCAGCTGATATAACAGGGGATGTTTCGAAATTGGAGTGTTCTTCTCCTCTTAACACTTCATTGAAATCACCCATGAGCACCCATGGCTTATTTCTAAATATTGGCGAGTTCTGGTGGTTTGTAATATCCTCCGATAGCACTTTTCTCTCCTCCACCGTGTTTAAAGCATATATAAACGAGCAAAAGAATTCTTCATCTGCATCTTCCAACATTATCGAAACAGTTATCATTTGCTCGCTTGTAAAACATGGAGTAATTCTCACCTTCGGACTCCATACAACCCAAATCCTTCCACGCCTATGAGCATCGTAATTTGACATGAAGGACCAATTTTTGAATACTGATGAGACTATCCTGTCAGCCTTCCTTTCCTTAACTCTAGTTTCAAGCAGGCAACCAAATTGAAAAGAGTATTTTTTTTATCCATCTACGGACAACATTGTGTTTAGTGTCTTGGTTGAATCCGCGTATGTTCCAGAAAAAAACCAGATATTTATGGTTTTTTCGAGTGGATCGTCGTGGCTGAGTGTTAAGAATTGCATCTATAGGCAGCTTATCTTTTGTGTTTCTATTGGGAATAGAAACCCGCTGATTATCAGACGTAGCTTCTTTCGATTTCTCAATTTTTAGCTCGTCATGACCCTCTGATTTTTTGACTTCTTCTACTCTGTTTTCCTGGTATAGCTCTATTTGTCGTTCCTTGCCAGAATCATCAGCCTCACTATCACTTAGAGCTGCATATCGTGAGGAAATAATCGATACCTAACCATATTCCAATTCCTTGTCAGTCTTACTTAGGCTTCTACCTGCCTTTTTTGGTGAAACTTTTGACCATTCACCTTCCTCTTGTTCCATATTTGTCGAGACTGTTTCTTCTGCAACCACCACTATTGCTTTTGAAATCTCATTGTCCTTTTCAGATACAACAATAGCTAGACTATTCTCCGAGCTCACTTCAACAGGTTCAGAATTTTCATGAATTGAATTCTTTCCCCCCATGTGTGTCCCTGTTCCAGCTAGACATACTGTGTGTATATGTCCCCATTTCGAACACTTTGAACAGCGAGGTGGCAGCCACGGGTAAGTGAATTCAACCTCACTACTTCTACCATTTGAATTGAATTTCATTACTCTTGGTAGCTCCTTCGTAAGATCAGCTTTAACAAAGACTTTTGCAATTTTGAAGTCCACACACTGGGCTGTCTCAGGATGAAGCCGATCTGGAACACCTACAGCACTCGTAATGAAGCTCAAACCTTTTTCCGAAAACATGTTCATAGGTACCTTCTTCAGATGCACCCATAGAGGGATTGATTTGATTTTCGGTGACTTGTCTTCAGTAAACGGTGTCCACTTTGACATGATCACAGGGATCTCAGCTAAATTCCACATTCTCCTTCTCTGGATTCTAGCTCGAGTATCCAAATTGCAGATTCTGAATTTCATTGTGGTTGAGTCAATGACATGGATATCAATCATCTGTGATTTATCGTCTAATGCCCATATCTTGTTGACAATAGAGTGAATCTTTTCGACATAGGGAGCTGTCGCAAGGAATTTTCCAATCAAAAAATCTTCCCAGAGAGGCGACGATTCACTGAAGACCTCTTCTGGAACCTCCGTTGAACCTACTCCATCTTCCACCGTGATATGAACATCATACTTCTTCAATTCTTGTTTCTTTTTCACAATCTTAGCCCACGAATCTGCTTGCTTTACTTCCGTAGAAGTGTTCTCCGTTACCACCGGCGAAGCCTGTCCCTCCATCAGAGAGATAAGCGGCGGCGGCGCACTGCCGTCTTCGATACGCTACTCGGAAGCCCTAGTCGCAGTCTCAATCGCCTTGGAAGATTTAATTCGGTTTCACTGAAGAAGAAGAAGAATTCGGCGGAGGAGAAGCGAAATTAGGGCTACGAGGAGGAAGAGCTGCTTGGGGTGGTGGATGCTGATAGTGATGAGGTTGATACACGCATGTCTCGGTTTTGTAAATTTCAAATTATGATTCTTGGATTTATGAGTAGTTAGATGTATCCTGGTTTAATTGATCATTACGGTTCAAACTCATGGTTTATGATAGCAATTGTAAAAATTATGGTTGCGCCGCGTGTGGAGGGAGGTTCGCGGTAGTCGATGGCATGATTTCTAGCAGCTCACGGTGGTCCGATGGTGGCAATGTTGAGTTGAGCTGAGAACAGAAAGAAGATATTGTGTGGAGCTAAGAACCGAAAGAAGATATTGGAGACAAACGTGTATATCTTGTATATATTGTTATTTTTGATATCGTATATTCGGTTTTGCTTGGAGAAGAGGGATTCGCCTTAACTGTTTAGATCGTTTAGAGATCTTCTCCTTGTATATAAATATTGTAACGAGACTCTCTTGAGACACACGAAAAATTCACCAAAGCTTGTGCTCAGTTTTACATGGTATCAGAGCCAGGTTCTATTTTGACTTCGAGCACAATGACGGGTGAAGAGGGCAAAGGAAAGATGGTGGCGCCGATCTATCAATTGGCGGCCAATAAAAACCCTGGTGCGATAATCGCTCAGGTACAATTCAATGGAGATAATTTCGACGAGTGGACTCAGGCGATAAGAACGGCGTTGCGAGTCAAGAAGAAGTTCGGATTCGTAGATGGATCTGTGGTGAAACCGGCGGAGGACGCATCGGAGTTTGAAGATTGGGTGTCCGCGAACTCCATGGTGTGCCTTTAGATATTGAACACAGTGGATCCAAAAATCAGGAGGACCTTGGCAAACAAGGAGAATCCACATGACTTGTGGAAAGAAATCAAGGATCGATTCTCGGAAGGGAATGGACCGAGAATCCAAGAAATCAAGGCGGAGCTAGTACGATTGAGGCAAGGTAATCTCAGTGTGATTGATTACTTTGGCAAGCTTCACATGTTGTGGGAAGACCTCTCCAACTACGATCCCGCACCGGTGTGTAGCTGTGGAAAGTGTACTTGCAATCTGAGTGCGGAGTTTGAGAAGAAAAGAGAAGATGATCGCATTCACCACTTCCTGTTGGGACTCGATGATACGATCTATGGAGCGGTGAGAGCATCCATAATCAGCACTGATCCCCTTCCCAACATGAATCAAGTGTATGCGAAGGTGAAATCTGTCGAGAGGATGGATACTGTGATGAGAGGAAGAGAAAACCATAACACACAGGCGGCGTTTGTGGCTCAAGCGAGACAACCTGTGCTTCGAGGTGAAGACAAAATCAAACTTGTGTGTGCAAGTTGCAGGAAAACTGGTCACACGGCGGAAACGTGTTTCCAAGTGATTGGATTTCCACCATGGTGGGGTGAGAAATTGCGTCCTAATGGACGAGGAGGAGGACAAAGTGAGCGTGGAGGAGGTCGTGGCATGGGACGTGGTTGTGGTGGAACGACCCGAGCAAATGCTGCGACAGTAACCGTGTCTGGAGAAACCAGTGCTGAGGCAGAGAGACACGGCTACATTGGGCTGAGTGATGAACAGTGGAGGACGTTAATCAAGCTGTTGGACGAAAAACAGAACACGACTCCACGACTTAACGGTAAATCTTTTCTCTCGGATTGGGTTCTTGATACCGGGGCCTCTAACCATATGACAGGCTATAGAGATTTGTTGATTGGTGAGAAGTATGTGTTGCCATGTTCTGTGGGTTTACCGAATGGGACATTAAGTTTGTGTAGAGAAAAAGGAACTGCTGTGTTTGACGAAGATTTCAGGCTGAGAAACGTAATGCTTGTGCCAGATTTGAAATGCAATTTGATTTCGGTTTCACAACTTATTGCGGATTTAGATGTGGTTTTGCAAATTGCTGACAAAGGTTGTGTGGTTCAGGACCGTACAACGAGGAACCTGAGTGGAGTGGGGGAGCTTAGAGATGGTCTTTACTTCTTTCGTCGTTTGACAAGATTTGATGCTTTTCGGTTGAATAAAGACGAGGCTGATGATGTGTGGCATCAAAGGCTAGGACATCCGTCTAATGGTGTTTTTGATTTACTTCCAATTGTAGGCAGTAGAGTTAAGGATTTTTCTACTTGTAGTACGTGCTTGAAAGCAAAACAATGTCGAGACATGTTTCATTCAAGTGATAATAAAAGTAATGGTGTTTTTGAAATGATTCATGTCGACTTATGGGGACCTTATCGAGTGGCAAGTATATGTGGTTCATACTATTTCCTTACAATCGTAGATGACTACTCGAGAGGAGTATGGGTATATTTGCTGCGTAACAAGGGACAAGTAGGGAAAATTCTTCGTGAGTTTATGGCGTTCGTGCAAAGACAATTTGATAAATCTGTGAAAGTGGTAAGAAGTGATAATGGAACAGAATTTACATGTCTCACCAATGAGTTTCGTGAGAATGGGATAATACATCAGACGTCGTGTGTCGAAACACCACAACAAAACGGCCGTGTAGAGAGAAAACATCGGCACATCTTGAATGTAGCCCGTGCGATCTTGTTCCAATCATCACTTCCTGTGAAGTTTTGGGGAGAGAGCATTTTAACAGCTGCCCATCTAATTAACCGAACACCTTCGAAGCTGTTAAAAGGTAAAACTCCGTATGAAATAATACATGGACGCTTACCTGATTTTGATAATCTCAAAGTCTTTGGGTGTTTGGCATTTGCGCATAACCAAAGGAGAAGTGGAGACAAATTCGAATCGCGCAGTAGGAAGTGTGTCTTCATTGGATATCCTTTTGGGAAAAAGGGATGGAGCTTATTTGATCTTGACACAGAAGAAATCTTTGTGTCACGTGATGTGGTTTTTGTAGAAAACAGCTTTCCTCTACTCTCTGAAATTCGTGATGACCACCGAGCAGATTGGAGTGGAATGGGCGAGTTTGAGCTGGAGATAGCGACTGCATCAATTGCAGATGAAATCGTGAATGAGGCACGTATAAATAAAGAGATTGCAGAACCTGCAATTGTCGCTATAGTTGAGGCTGAGATTGCAGAACCTGCAATAATTGCTGATGATGAAGAATCTGGAACTGTCGAATCGGCTGTTGATGCGATCGATGAGATACGACATGATGGCATAAAAGAATTGGGTCGTGGACATAGAGAAAAACAACCCTCCACTAGATTGAAGAACTTTGTTTTGCATACCGTGCGAGATTCGCAAAATCCACTAGAAGCTACTGTGGAATTTAAAGACAACATCGAGTATCCCCTCTCACAATATCTCGATAGTAGAAAGTTTTCTGCTGCTCACCGAGCTTTTCTGGCTGCAATAACCGCTGAAACAGAACCCAATACGTTTCGTGATGCAGTTGTTTATGAAGTATGGCGAGGAGCTATGCGTTTAGAAATCGGAGCGCTGGAAGAGAACGGTACATGGGATTTGGTGCCGTTGCCTCGTGGTAAGCGAGCACTAGGATGCAAATGGGTCTACAAGATCAAGTATCGGGCAGATGGTACGATTGAACGATATAAAGCAAGGCTGGTAGTCCTTGGAAATTGTCAAGAGGAAGGAGTTGATTACACGGAAACGTTTGCTCCGGTCATTAAAATGACGACGATTCGTGTGTTTTGAGTGTTGCAGTGGCGAGGAAATGGGAATTGCATCAGATGGATGTGCATAACGCATTCTTGCACGGAGATTTGGAGGAGGAAGTCTATATGAAGCCCCCTCCAGGATTCAAGACGGATGATCCAAACCTTGTGTGTCGCTTGCGTAAATCTTTGTATGGACTTAAGCAAGCTCCCAGATGTTGGTTTGCGAAATTAAGGGATGCACTCAAGAAGTATGGATTTACTCAATCATACTCCGATTATTCTCTTTTCTCGCAAACAAGAGGATCCTCAGAGATGTATGTTTTTGTGTATGTGGACGATTTGATTATTGGAGGGAATGATTCTCAAGCCATAGCAGATTTTAAGACATACTTGGGGAAGTGTTTTCATATGAAGGACTTAGGTCCGTTGAAGTATTTTTTGGGCATCGAAGTGGCAAGGAATGCGGACGGCATATTTTTGTGTCAACGAAAGTACACGCTCGACATCATCGGTGAGGTTGGTTTGTTAGGTGCAAAGCCAGCAGCGTTTCCCATTGTGCAGCAGCACAAATTAGCCCTTGCCGAAGGACCTTTACTCGGTTCCCCGGAACGATATAGGCGGCTGGTAGGTCGTTTGATATATCTCGCCGCTACACGCCCAGATTTGACGTATACCGTCCATATTTTGTCGCAATTTATGCAGTTTCCACGTACTGATCATTGGGATGCTGCATTGCGAGTGGTGCGCTATTTGAAAGGTACGCCTGGGCAAGGAATAGTTTTGCGCTCTAATTGTGATTTGAAAGTACATGGCTGGTGTGATTCTGATTGGGCGGGATGCCCTTTGACAAGACGCTCTATTAGCGGCTGGTTTGTGACTCTTGGCAAGTCACCAGTTTCGTGGAAAACAAAGAAACAAGATGTTGTTTCTCATTCTTCTGCAGAGGCAGAGTATCGATGCATGTCCAAATTGTTGGATGAACTAAAGTGGTTACGGCAACTTCTTATAGATTTTGGGATACATGCAATGACACCAATGGCTATGTATTGCGATAACCAAGCGGCATTGCACATTGCTGCAAATCCGGTATTTCACGAACGCACCAAACACGTTGAGATAGACTGTCACAGTGTTCGGGATGCTGTTCAAGACGGGACTATTGTTACACGCAAGGTGAACACAACAGATCAACTTGCCGACATATTTACGAAAGCTCTTGGTCGTCATGAGTTTGAGCTTCTTATGTCCAAGTTGGGTACGTGCAACCCACACGCTCCAACTTGAGGGGGGGTGTTGAGTTGAGCTGAGAACAGAAAGAAGATATTGTGTGGAGCTAAGAACCGAAAGAAGATATTGGAGACAAACGTGTATATCTTGTATATATTGTTATTTTGGATATCGTATATTCGGTTTTGCTTGGAGAAGAGGGATTCGCCTTAACTGTTTAGATCGTTTAGAGATCTTCTCCTTGTATATAAATATTGTAACGAGACTCTCTTGAGACACACGAAAAATTCACCAAAACTTGTGCTCAGTTTTACAGGCAAAGATTGGCTTGCCTCACCCAACATCGCCTCTCGGTTCGTTGTGGACTATTTCTCAAAATCAGATCGAAGAGGAAGGTTTGACACTGAATTTCAGGTGGCTCTAAATTTTTCGATCTCATATACCGCCGGCGGTTCGTTGTGGATTTTATCCAATTTTCATTTAGCAAACCGTTGCTTTATTTATAATTACAAAAAAAAATTGTAATCTTATTATTTAAATTAATGAAAACCCTTTGCCAAAAAAAGAATTGTAAAAATTATGATTATTAATTTATGATGGTGCCTATTGTATAAGGATTATATATATATATATATATATATATATATATATATTTGATACACTTACACCTTCTAAGATTCCATCAAGCCATAGCTATATTTTTTTAATAATCTCTAATAAATTTGTAACAATGCATAGTCAATATACGGCATAATAATATAATGGATCATAATCGAAGAAGACACATCCTCAACTTTTTTTTTGTGTTGGTTTTAATTTTTAATTGAAAAATAGCATTCTAACGGAACAAATGACCATGCAAAAGCAGAGATTTTGTTGGAGGTGGGCCTAGCACCCCCAATTAGTTAGGCCCATCTTAGAAAATGCCCCTTTTCAGCTCGGTCGCCGGCCTAAAAGCACCGATCTGCAAGGCCCCTTTTCAGCTCGGTCGCCGACCTGAAAGCGACGCACCTCGGGTCCGGGCTGACACTTCAACAAGGTAGGAATGTCAGAAGAGCAGAAGGCAAGTGGGAGTTGGTCGAACAGTGTATTGTCTGAGCAGGAGTATGGGCTGACCTCGACATCTCACCAACCTTGCAGACTTGACGAAGGAGAGGAAGACACGTGGAGGAGAGTTGGTTAAACAGTACACTACTCTGCAGAGGCATGGCGCCGAGCTCATCATGACCTCCCTCCTCGAAAGCCGGAACACGCCTCCTAGGCCACCTTACCCGCGAAAGAGGCCGAAGACGCCACGTGGCCCCGAGATCCCGGGGAGCAGGAAGCCAACCCCGACTATATATACCCCTCAATGTCATTAATGAGGGGGACTTCTGATTTGGGCCATTTTCGACCTACGACAAGTTACCCGATCTCTCTCTCTCTCTCTTTGTAACAAGGCAACAGTTTAGAACGCCGAACTGGACGTCCTTCGGAACCAGTTCGTAATTCTAAATTGTTCATTTCTCTCACCATCAATAAAAAGACACACGGCCCCCGGCCTACTCATCTTCTCCCGGCTTGCTTTAATAGTGGTTAAATTGCTCTAATTAACGAAAATCTCACCTCTCGTTCCGTAATCAATCTCTTAAACATCTTTAGTGATCCCCGGGATCAACAATTGGCGCTTCAGAGAGGGGAAGTTTAGAGATTCTTCTATACGCAAGGAGCAGTTCAACCACCACCGCAACCGCAGCAACGATGGCAATTCCGCCCCCAAGAGTGTTGTCAGGGCACGAGACCCCGGCCCAAACAACGGCCCAGGCCCAGCCAACGGCCCCGCCAACGACTCAAGCAACAGCGGCCGCCCCGCCGTCAGTCCAAGCAGCTGCCAACCAACCAATTCCTCGAGAGCAGTTCTTCAGGGCTCCGCCCCCGGCTCCGACGCCCACTCCTTCCGACGGCTCCGCTGCCCACGACACGCCCCGAGCATCGGAGGACCAGCCCACGCTGTCCGCCGTAATGCAAACCCTGCTCGCTAGAATAGACGAGCTGACGCGAGCT
The DNA here is from genome assembly GCA_030161315.1 of Eutrema japonicum. NCBI lineage: Eukaryota > Viridiplantae > Streptophyta > Magnoliopsida > Brassicales > Brassicaceae > Eutrema > Eutrema japonicum. The sequence continues at coordinate 40,997,249 of BSQW01000013.1, forward strand.
ACCGTCCAACGGTTCGCCACGCTAGGAGCCTCCCGTGACCGGTCAGACAACACCGGCTCCCCGGACGTCCACCTCAGAGAGCCGGCCTCTCGGGAAGAAACCCCACGCATCCGGATAAGCCGGCCCGGCGACTCACCGTCAGGATCCGAAGGCCCGGTCGGACGTTTCGCCCCGGCCGTAGGCAGCCACCCGGGCGACGAAGCCCACCATCCCCGATCCAGCTCGGAGCGTGCCAGGGATGCCGAATTCGAGGCCATGAAGGAGACAATCCGCGCGATGTCCTCCAAAATCCATCAGGCCACCAGCGCGGCCCCGGAAATAGATCGTGTCCTTAGGGAGACACAAAACATGCCGTTCACCCGCCGGATCGCCTCCGTTCCGCTCCAGCATCTCGGGAAGCTAAAACTCCAGCCCTACGCGGGCACCACCGACCCGGCCCAGTATCTTACGGCGTTCACCATCGCCATGGGTCGCACCCACTTCTCCCCGGATGAGCGCGAGGCCGCCCACTGCCAACTCTTCGTAGAGAACCTCACCGGCCCGGCCCTCACATGGTTCTCTCGGCTGAAAACGCACTCCATAGACAGCTTCAGAGACCTGTTGACCACCTTCCTCGAGCACTACTCCATCTATATCCGGCAATCCGCATCCAGCGCGGACCTCTGGGCGATGAACCAAGGAGCAAAGGAGTCGCTAAGGTCCTTCATAGAGCGCTTCAAGGCCACGGCCTCCCAAAGCAACGTGACGGACGAGTCAGCGCTCCCCGCTCTAAGAAAGGGACTGCGGACCGATTCGGCCTTCAAGGACGATATGAAGCTCAACAAGCCGCGCTCGCTGGAAGACGCCTTGCACCGCGCTGGACTCTTCGTCGAGCTCGAGGAGGAGAAGGCGGCTGAGTCAAGAAACAGCGCCTCTCACAAGGCCCCGGTCCCGAAGGAGCGGCCCCAGGAAAGATATCAGGAGCCTCGTCAACACTACGATGACGAGTACCAGCGCAGCAAGGGAAAGCAGGCCGCTGCATTCCTTGTCAACGGACCGCCCTCCGGCCTCCGTCTGCACGATCCCGTACTTCCCCCCAGCCCCGCGCCAGGGTTGCCTTGGAACAAGTACGTACGGGATCCACACCAGCAGGATCGGCGTCCCGACGAGCCGAGCGATAGGGAGTCCCGACCAGACGAGCCGTACGACAGGTCGGCCTTCTGCGACTTCAACCGGCGAAAGGGGCACCCGACCTCTCACTGCCGCGCCCTCCAAGAGGTCCTGCTGAACCAATTTCAACAGGGAGAAATCAGCGTACCAGAACGGCTGCGTCCGCATGCCCGGGACGGCGATCGAGTGCAACCCCGCGACAACCGAGGTCGCGAGGATAACCGGGCTAGGCCTTACAACCGCACCCAAAACGACGACCGGCGGCAACGATCTCCTTCGCGAGACCGGGAAACGGGCAGATCGCCTCCCCCGGCCCGGACTCTGATAGGGATGATCATGGGAGGCCTCCTCTCGTGCAATGACTCAGTACGGTCCATCAAGCGTCATGAGAGGAAGACCGACGCCTCCCTGAAGTGGCACTCCGGGCCGGAGATCGACGCTCAGGACACGAGCAAGAGGGGGATATGTTTCACCGAGGCCGACGCGGCCGGGGTCCACCAGCCCCACAACGACCCCCTCGTCGTACAAGTCCGCGTAGCCGACTGCGACGTTAACCGAGTCCTCGTCGATACGGGCAGCTCGGTCGATCTCATCTTCAAGGATACCCTGGCCAGGATAAATCTAAACGGGGTCGAAATCAAGCCGCAGTCCATCCCGCTAACCGTCTTCGCCGGGGACACCGTCAACGGAATCGGCACCATCGAATTGCCGGTATACGTAGGTCGGGTGACGAAAATCGTCAAGTTCGTGGTCTTCGATACCACCCCGATCTACAATATCATCCTTGGAACCCCTTGGCTGCACTCGATGAAGGCAGTCACGTCAACGTACCACCAGTGCCTCAAGTTCCCCAACCAGGCCGGCACGTATACTCTAAGGAGTAACCAGAGGGTCTCTCGCGCCTGCTTCGCCATCGAGCATAAGCTGCGCCGCGCCGCGCCGGCCTGCTTGGCCATCAACGCGCTTCAACCCGGCGAGCCCGACGCCCAGGATCTCCCAGGGCGGGACCTTGTCGCCCAGGTCAACATCGATCCGCGCGACCCCGCCCGCTGCGTTGGCATCGGCACCGATCTTGACGAGAGCATCAAGCGATAGCTGGTCGAGTTCCTAGGGCAGAACGTCTCCACCTTCGCCTGGTCAACCGGCGACATGCCCGGCATTGACCCAAACACGTGCAGCCACGAGCTCAACGTAGATCCGACCTGCAGACCGGTCAAGCAAAAGCGGCGGAAGCTGGGTCCGGAGCGCGCCCAGGCAGTCAATGACGAGGTCGAAAGGCTCACCGTGGCCGGTTCGATCACCGAGGTCAAATACCCGGACTGGTTGGCCAACCCGGTGGTGGTCAAAAAGAAGAACGGGAAATGGAGGGTCTGCGTGGATTTCACCGACCTCAATAAGGCGTGCCCAAAGGACAGCTTTCCCCTCCCTCGAATCGACCAAGTCGTCGAAGCCACCGCGGGGAACGAGCTACTCTCCTTCATGGATGCCTTCTCGGGGTATAACCAGATCCACATGCACCCCGATGATCAGGAGAAAACCGCGTTCATCACGGACCGAGGCATTTACTGCTACAAGGTAATGCCCTTCGGACTCAAGAACGCCGGGGCCACCTACCAACGGCTCGTCAACCGGATGTTCGCCGACCAAATAGGCCGCACTATGGAAGTATACATAGATGACATGCTGGTGAAGTCCCTGGTAGCAACCGACCACGTCGCTCATCTCCGGTCTTGCTTCCGGACGTTGAACGAATACAACATGAAGCTGAACCCAGCCAAGTGTTCTTTCGGCATCACGTCGGGGGAGTTCCTCGGATACATCATCACCCAGCGCGGGATCGAGGCCAATCCCAAGCAGATCCGAGCTATCACCGAGCTCAAATCCCCTGAGAGCACGCGTCAAGTGCAGCGACTCACCGGGAGAATCGCCGCGTTAAACCGGTTCATCGCCCGCTCTACCGACAGGTGCCTCCCGTTCTACCAATTGCTCCGAGCTAACAAGCGGTTCGAATGGGACGGCAAGTGCGAGGAAGCCCTCCAGCAGCTGAAGGAGTACATATCCACTCCTCCCGTCCTGTCCAAACCGGAAGAAGGCGAAACCCTCTACCTCTACATCGCCATCTCGGAATCAGCGGTAAGCGGGGTATTAGTGCGGGAAGACCGGGGCGACCAGAGGCCCATCTCCTACGTCAGTAAATCCCTAGACGACGCGGAGAGCAGGTACCCGACTCTGGAGAAACTCGCATTGGCAGTGGTCATCGCAGCCAGAAAGCTCCGGCCTTACTTTCAATCCCACACGATCGCCGTCCTAAGCACCTACCCCCTCATAACCATCCTCCACAGCCCGAGCCGATCCGGTCGGATAATGAAGTTGGCTGTTGAGCTGAGCGAGTATGAAATCGAGTACCGAGGTCGGACCGCGATCAAATCTCAGGTCCTGGCTGATTTCCTAGTTGAGTTGGCGCCCGAGCCGGCAGTCAGCGAAGTCCCCGAAGTATGGAGCCTGCATGTCGACGGATCGGCCTCCAAGCACGGGTCCGGCGTCGGCATACGCCTCGAGTCCCCGACCAAGGAGATCCTCGAGCAGTCTTTCCGTCTGGCCTTCCCGGCGTCAAATAACGAGGCAGAGTACGAAGCTCTGATTGCCGGCCTGCGTCTGGCAAAGGAGGTCGGCGCGAAGAAAATCCAAGCTTACTGCGACTCCCAGCTCGTCGCCAATCAATTCAGCGGGGAGTACGAGGCCAAGAGCGATCGCATGGATGCTTACCTCAAGGTGACCCAAGGCTTGGCCGCAGAATTCTCCGAGTTCACCCTGACGAAGATCCCCCGAGGCGATAACACTTCCGCAGACGCCCTCACCGCACTAGCCTCCACCTCGGCCCCAGCCCAACGACGGGTGATCCCGGTCGAGAGCATCGACTTCCCTAGCATCGAGCTGCCAAAAGGGGCCTACTTGATCAACCCCCAGGCCGCGGACCCTGACAAAGACGCGCCACCTCCCGAAGTTCTACCGCCACCCCCGGCCGAGCCCGAACTGCCGGACTGGCGAGTCGACCTACTGCTGTACATCGCAGACGGCATTCATCCCCCAGACCGGTGGGGCGCCCGACGGCTAAGAAAGAAGTGTGCCCGATACACGATGCTGGACGGCAATCTGTTTCGGTGGAGCGCCTCGGGAACCCTGCTCGGCTGCCTCCACGGGCAGGAAACCATTGACGTGATGAAGGAAATGCACGAGGGCGCTGACGGAAACCACTCCAGCGGCCGGGCTCTCGCCCTGAGAATACGGAACCAAGGACACTACTGGCCAACAATGCTTCAAGACTGCGAAAAATTCGCCGCCCAGTGCGAGAAGTGCCAGCGTCACGGTCCCCTCATTCACTGTCCCACCGAGCTCCTTACCACTGCGGTTGCACCCTACCCCTTCATGCGATGGGCCATGGACATAGTCGGTCCCCTTCCCCGATCTCGCCAAAAGCGCTTCATCCTGGTCATGACCGACTACTTCACCAAGTGGGTCGAAGCCGAAGCATACGCTAAGATCACGGCAGAGGACGTCCGAAAATTCGTCTGGAAGTTCATCATCTGCCGGCACGGGCTGCCCTACGAGATCGTGACCGACAACGGTGCCCAGTTCACGTCGGCCCTCTTCGAAGACTTCTGCGCGAAGTGGAAAATCAGGCTGAGTAAGTCCACCCCGAGATATCCACAAGGGAACGGACAGGCCGAGGCCACCAGCAAAACCATCCTCGACGGCCTCAAAAAGCGACTAGACGACAAGAAGGGCTCCTGGGCCGACGAGCTGGATGGAGTCCTCTGGTCCCATCGCACGACGCCGAAGACATCGACAGGTCGCACACCGTTCAGCCTCTCTCACGGCATGGAAGCAATGGCCCCATCCGAAGTCGGGCTCCCCACTCCTCGCCGCGCTATGCTCACCCAGCACCCCGCCCTGAACGACACCGTCCTACTCAGCGAGCTGGATTTCCTTGAGGAACAACGGGACCATTCCCTCCTCCGAATCCAGAACTACCAGCAGCTCGCCTCCAAGTACTACAACAAGAGGGTTCGAGGCAGGTTCTTTACCAAAGGCGACCTGGTCCTCTGCAAAGTCTTCGAAAACACCGCCGAGCTAAACGCAGGCAAGCTCGGTGCACATTGGGAGGGCCCTTACCTTATCTCCAAGGCCGTGAAACCCGGCGTCTACGAGCTAGTCACGATGAACGGCGACGCAATCCCACGCTCATGGAACTCGATCAACCTCAAACGCTTCTACTACTGATCACCCGGGCCCCGCCCCGCCATCTACCTCTGTAAACAAACGAACTACGATTGGCTTGATCCCTTCTACTAAAGGGTACGTAGGCAACCCCTAACCAGGGCTCAGCTATTAATCTAATAAAACCTTTTCGACATAGGAACACGGTCCCCGACCTGTGCACAAAAAGCCGAGCTCCGACGCTCGCATTAAAAAAAAAAAAAAAAAGAAGCCGAGCTCCAAACGCTCGCACTACAAAAAAAAAAAAAAAAAAAAAAAAAAAAAAAAAGAAGCTGAGCTTCAAACGCTCGCACTACAAAAAAAAAAAAAAGCAGAGTTCCAAACGCTCGCACTACAAAAAAAAAAAAGCCGAGCTCCAAACGCTCGCCCCACAAAAAAAAAGGGGACCGAGCTCCGGTGCTCGCTCTCCCCAGCACACAAGTTATAAGTGCTAAAGCCGAGCTCCAATGCTCGCACTCACCTAGTACACAAGCTATAAGTACTAAAGCCGGGCCCCAGGGCTCGCACCTCTACTAGACACACAAGCATTAAGTGTCTCAAAACCGGGCTCGCTACCCGCACCAAAAAAACAAGGTACACAAGCAATAAGTACCTTAAGCCGAGATCACCTCGCACCCACTAAAAATATTAAAGATACACAAGCAATAAGTATCTCAAGCCGAGTCGTACCTCGCACCCAATACAAGAGCACGGTCCACGACCTGCATACTTGACAGGGTACGGTCTACGACCTACTCTACCGATCAAAAAAGCCTCGAAACGGCACTTACAAAAAAAAAAAGAGGGCCAACGGCCTCGATTATCACAAAAGGGCCAACGGCCTCGTTATTATAAAAAGGGCCCACGGCCTAGTCATTACAAAAGCCTCGAAACGGCACTTGCAAAAAAAAGGGGAGAGGGCCAACGGCCTCGATTATCACAAAAGGGCCAACGGCCTCGTTATTATAAAAATGGCCCACGGCCTAGTCATTACAAAAGCCTCGAAACGGCACTTACAAAAAAAAGGGAGAGGGCCAACGGCCTCGATTATCACAAAAGGGCCAACGGCCTCGTTATTATAAAAAGGGCCCACGGCCTAGTCATTACAAAGGCCTCGAAACGGCACTTACAAAAAAAAAAAAGAGAAAGGGCCAACGGCCTTGTTGTCATAAAAGAGGGGCCAACGGCCTGGTCCATACATAAACGGCTTACGGCCCGGTCTTTACAAAGGAGAGAAGAAAACAAAAAGGAAAAACTACAAAAAAAAAAAGAAGTTTTTACAAGGCCGCATCGGCCGGTCGGTCTTCGCCCCCGTCAGCACGGGTACCATCTAAATCGCCCGGGTCCACCATCCTCGCATTGAAAGGGCTGCTCAGACCTCTCTTCCCCAACCGCGGCCTCACCAGACGGCGCCTCAGGACCGGTCTCGTCAGCACGCGGGGCCGAATCTTGTGCGGGGGCATCCGCTTGAACGGCCTCAGCAGCCGAGGAGGGAGCGTCCGCGGTCAGGTCCACGTAGGGCGCCTCCGAAGGAGCAACGGGCATGAGCCGCTCGAGCTGGACGCCATGAGCGCGATCCAGAGGGATGTCCAGATCCTCCGGGATCAAGTCCGGAAAGTCCATTCCATCCAGCACGGCACCAAATGCCGCCTCATCCTCGTCTAGCTTCTGATATCGGTAGAACGGTACCGACACCCCGTCCTCGGCCTCCATCCTCTTGAGGCACGCCCTGACGCCGATCACCTGGTTGTACAGCAGGTGAGGCTCTAAGGCCCGGCTGCGCCCGTCGAGATGGGCGCGGATCTTCTCCATCTTCGCGGACCACTTCCGGTTCCGCGCGTCCCACCGGGCCGACACCCGGTCGCTCTCCGCAGCCACGGCCACCTTCGCCCGGCCTATGGCGGACTCCAGCCCCTTCACCCTAGAGCGAAGTGTCTCCCGCTCCCCCTTCAGGAGCCCGACCTCCTCCTCCAGGGCAGCCGCCCGAGCCCGCTCAGCGGCAGACCGGGCCCTCTCAGCCTCCAGCTCGGCCTGAAGGCTGCCGACCTCTACAGCCCGGGCTCGTACCCGCGCAGCCTCCTCCTCCAGCCCCGCTGACCGGGCCCTCTCGTCCTTCAGCTCCTTCTCGAGCCCGCGGAGGAGAAGGGACTGGCCCTGCGAGCTGGCATCATGGCGCGCCTTCAGAAAGCCAAGCGACGCGTCCTTCTCGGCGAGTCGCTTCTCATAGGCCTCCGCCAGAAAGGCAGTAAGGGCCATCGTATGCATCAAACCAGTTGTTAGCAAAGACGCACAACAAGTCCAGCTAAAAACAGATAGATCAGAACAAAGGCTTACCCGCGCTGCGGATCGCGCCACCTGGCGAAAGGTATCCGACTCCGCCATCTCCAGTGGGACGAAGTGCGGGTGCTTCTGCCCGAACATCATGGCTTGCGCCAGCTCGGCGCACTCGTCCTGGTCCACGATGATCTGGGTATTGCCATCTTCGTGGCAGAAATAGAAGCTATAGTCCCGAGGCCCGTCCTCGGAACCCTCCGAAGCCCCACCACTCCGGTCACCGGCGGCCTCCCGCCCTTCTTCCACAACGACGGCTGCTTCGCCGCCCTCCGTCGCCCGACCAACGACCTCTTCAATCGCCAGGGTCCGGGCCCCTTCGACCTCCCCCGCAGGCACCTCGGCCGCAGGTGCCTCGGCCTCCCCGACAAGAGCGCCTCGGGAGCCCTTGGGCTCGCAACCAGCCTCTTCAGGCCGGCCAGACTCCCGACCTGAAGTCGAAGACCCTCCAACTTCGGTCCTCTTCTTCTCCTTGCCAGCCCTAGCACCGGCAGCGTCGGCCGCCCTCTTCTTCGAGAGAGCCGCCTCGGAGGACTCCCCCCCAGTCCGCGGCGCCGGGTCTCGCCGGACCGGCGCCTCGGGTATCGGCGGCGGCTGCGCCACAAAGGAGTCCGCGTACAGCGGATTGGCAAACCGTGCTCGACCTACATTGGTGGCACCCATCAGCTCGGTAAAAAAAAAAAAAAAAAAAAAATATATATATATATATACCGACCTCCGGCCATCGCAGCTTCAATTCTCCCCGAGGTGAATGACTTCCACTCTCTGTCGCGCACCGACCTAAGCACAGCAACGATACCCGCGTAGTCCGGAAGCTTAAACCTGGAAGAGTGAGGGCCTGAAAGAAGAGCAAACAACATCAGCCAGACCAAAACTAAGGAAAAGAAGGGCAGTTCGATCTACAGACCCCTACCCGGGGAAAAATTCCAATCCCGGGTATATCGCGCCAACGGGTCGAGACCAGCCACCTCGGTAGCCCGGACGTAGAAGTAGCTCCGAGACCAGTCCTCGACCTTCGACAGCTTGCTGGCCTTGGACCCCGAGCTGGGTGCCTCCAGGATGTTCGCCGCGGGCTTTAAGGCAGCGTAGTAGGTCCCCGGGATGCCAGGATTCGCCTTCTGCTGGGTGAGGGCCTCGAACATAGGCACCGTCACCTCCACATCGCACTCGTGCCCCAAGGTCAGCAGCACGATCATGCCTTGGATCGTGGACGGGCAGACCTGCGAGAAGGCCAAACCCCGCGCCCGGCAGTACTGGACGAGCAGCTCGGGGAGAGGAAGGCGCAGCCCGCACTTCTGGAAGAACCCCTCGTACAGGCAGACGAAGCCCGCCGGAGGAGTCCACGGGCGCTCGTCCGCCCCGGGTAGCCTGAGCTCGACCCCAGCGGGGAAGTCGCATAACTCCTTCAGCAGAGTTACCGACTCCACTGTACTCCAGGTCGGTGACCCTCCCTGTTCGTAGGGAACCAGGGGAGACCTCACCCTGGCCACTCGTACTCCTCCACCACGACCGCCCTGGCGACCACCCCGGTCGCCCAGACGCCCGGTTCCTCTCCCTATCTGAACGCCACCGCGACCACCAGAGGAGGACCTCACCACCGTCTTCTTTCGGATATGGGTCCCAGGAAGCACCGGGGCGACCCTCGAAGTCGAGGGAACAGGCTGTTCCCCACTGTCTGCGCCTCGACTCGGAGAGGAGGCGTGCCCGGAGCCATCGGAAGAGGAACTCGGAGAATCACTGCGATTGTCACGAGACGCCGACTCATCGCTCGATTCAACCCGGATTCCGTCTAACATCGGCGCCATTATACAAGGAAAGGGAAGAAATCGAAAAGCACAGAGAAAGGAAGGGAAGGAGGAAATCAGAGAGGAGATTACCTTGAGAGTATGCGCAGAAGGTTTTAACAGAAGGAAGAAAGGGGGGTTAAATAGAAGAAGGGAGACAGTGAAGCGACGCCTGGACACGTGTCGAAAGAAGCACGGCCGCCCAGAAACCTAATGATGACGACTCCTCGTGCTCCCACGCCAAAAAGCAGGAGACGCCTCGATAAACGCGAAGCGTCTATCACACGTCGCGCGTGGGCGTCCCACGCGAAAAAAGAGGCGACCTTTCGCTCTCTCACGTTATGGGTACGCGCCAACCATCTACGGATTTTCGGGAAGACCGTCCTAGCACGGAGAGACCGTCCTAAGATGTGCCGAACTAACATCGGATCAACTTCGGCATGATCGCTTCGCCTCGCGATACCGAACTGGGGGAGGGCTTATTGTTGGAGGTGGGCCTAGCACCCCCAATTAGTTAGGCCCATCTTAGGAAAGGCCCCTCTTTAGCTCGGTCGCCGGCCTAAAAGCACCGACCTGCAAGGCCCCTCTTCAGCTCGGTCGCCGACCTGAAAGCGACGCACCTTGGGCCCGGGCTGACACTTCACCAAGGCAGGAATGTCAGAAGAGCAGAAGGCAAGTGGGAGTTGGTCGAACAGTGTATTGTCTGAGCAGGAGTATGGGCTGACCTCGACATCTCACCAACCTTGCAGACTTGACGAATGAGAGGAAGACACGTGGAGGAGAGTTGGTTAAACAGTACACTACTCTGCAGAGGCATGGCGCCGAGCTCATCATGACCTCCCTCCTCGAAAGCCGGAACACGCCTCCTAGGCCACCTTACCCGCGAAAGAGGCCGAAGACGCCACGTGGCCCCGAGATCCCGGGGAGCAGGAAGCCAACCCCGACTATATATACCCCTCAATGTCATTAATGAGGGGGACTTCTAATTTGGGCCATTTTCGACCTACGACAAGTTACCCGATCTCTCTCTCTCTCTCTTTGTAACAAGGCAACAGTTTAGAACGCCGAACTGGACGTCCTTCGGAACCAGTTCGTAATTCTAAATTGTTCATTTCTCTCACCATCAATAAAAAGACACACGGCCCCCGGCCTACTCATCTTTCTCCCGGCCTGCTTTAATAGTGGTTAAATTGCTCTAATTAACGAAAATCTCACCTCTCGTTCCGTAATCAATCTCTTAAACATCTTTAGTGATCCCCAGAATCAACAGATTTGGCCAGACAATGTGCAGCTAAAGTTAGTAGAGACACAAAACATCGATTTTCGTAAAGAGGCTTACATGAAGACCAAGATTTGGTCTAAAAGGCATGTATGGATCACACATATCCCCACACATACATAGAGATTTACACAGCCAACTACATATTTTATATGCATGTACGTATATTATATATGGCTTCCTTTTTTACTATATGATATTAGTATAATATCATTTTTATTTTTATTTTTTTTTGTAAGCCGGAGGTAAATCCCAAACTTTTGGTCCAGACTAATCCCCTTTATACCCAGCATCCTTTCGCGCAGTTACAAATCTATGCGGATTGGGTGGCCAAGCGAAATCGAACTCATGACCTCAGAGTAGAACACATACACATACCCATACCCGAGAACCACCGGGACACCACCACTTAATTTATAATAATAATAATAATATCATATTTGACCGTTGTTTTTTGTGACCATCTCAATAATGTGGGTAGAGAATGAGTAAATTCCATTTAGCATCTCACAAATTTTTTTTGGTAGTTGGGTCTTGGGTATATACAGTACGTTAACACTCTCTCCAAAATTGATTGGTATAAATTACTGGGATTATATAATGCCAGTAATATGATCACATAATTGTTTGTTTGTCTTTATTGCAAAGATACAAACAAAAGATTGTTATACAGATAACAATCAATCTAGAGTTTATATTTTCAAAAACTCTGCAAATTATGGTGGATAAACATGTCGGTTTTTGAAATTTAATTGTACTACTCCCTATGTTTAACAAAAAAATGTCTTTTAAAATTTTTATTTTTGTTTTATAAAAGGTGTTATTTTATATTTTCAATGCAAATTTTGAAATTAAATCTCAAATTTATTCCTATTATATTAAAGAGAAAAATTTATTATGTGTATTAATCAAATGCATAAAAGAGATTTACATGTTTCTTTAATATGTGGAAAATGTTAGAATGACATTTTTTATAAAAGGGAAGAAGTATTTGCTTAGAATTAATGCAAATAAATGTGACGAGTCGGTCATTTTCTAACCCTAAAATTGGTGATTCAAAAATAATGTTTGGTATATGAGTAAGGAATGGTGGATCTAGTCCTAGGCATCGGGTAGAAAGATTTTGGACTCATTTATAAATCGATAGGGTTTTTGGTCGGTTTTGGTTCGGTTTCGGATCGGTTCAGTTCCGAGATTTAAGAACCGGTAAAAACCAAAAAAAAAATCGGATCTTAATCAGTTTGGGTATTTATTACCCAAAATATCTAAAATATATCCGAAAATCCAAAAATATAACCGAAAATCCAAAAAAAAAACTAAAGAAAATATACCTAAAATGCCTAACATACCCGAAAACCCAAAATATACCAAAAATATCCAAAAATATACCCGAAAACCTGAAAAAAAAAACTAAAGAAAGTATATCCGTAATACCGAAAATATATTCGAAAACCCAATATATATTTAATATTTTTGGATATATGATTATAATTCGAGTAATTCGAGTACCCGATCAGATATCGGTTCGGTTTCAAATATTATCCGATATCCACGAGTATCAATGAGAAGTAACCATCGGGTATTTTGGGCATAACCGAAACCGATCGGTTTCGTTTATTTCGGATCGGTTCCAATTTTTATGCTCATGCCTAGATGGATCATTGTATTCAAATTGGACCCTCAATGATGACCATTTCACATCTCTTTCGAGTTATCGTGATAGAATGTACTAAAGCTGTTTCATTTCATAACAATATGATTTTAGAACAAATGGGAATAAAACATATATGATTGGTCCGCGAGTAATTAGATGAGATCATCCGCATGGTGTATACAAAGACGACGACACGTGGCGAAAGGGGAAGAATCTTTGAAGAAATCGAGGAGAGAGACAAAGAAACAAAAGTGGGGATCCCACAGGCTGAGAGAGATTTGAGCATGTGGTCTTAGTCAGGTTCAAAACTCAGACCAACCCACTTCCGATTTTTCCTTTTCTCTCTGATTTTTGTTTATTTTAAGTTTTGTAGTGTGACCTAACAATTCGTAGTTAGTGGATTTCTCATTGACCGTACTCGTAGTAACGAAATAACGATCGTTCACAAATCCAAATCAAATCCACGTAAGGGGCTGCGACATCGCTTCTTCACTCCTCATTTTGTCATTGTATTTTCTTTCTATGATGATCATGAAATTTTTTTAAAAGATGTTAATAAAATCTTATGTCAATGATAAGAAAGTTTAAATTATTATTTTTTTGTTGATAAAAGAACATTTTTGTTGTGGTTAATTATATAGTTTCTCTTTCTATGCGACATATATATATATATATATATAACTATTTGAAGAATCATTTAATCCCTTCTTTTTTTATTACGGTGGGCAAAATATGTATAATATTCGATTCGATTTGTTATTCACTTTGATCCGATTCAAAAATAACCGTAAGTTTAAAAAATAAAAAATATTAAACTAATATATGCTAGACAAAAGATGTTTTCAATCTGCCTTCATTCTAGGGAGATTGCTAGCCGAGAATGTTCTACTAGCTACTGAGTAGGTACATATATTCATTGAGTGGCCTTCTTTCTTATTGGAAGTGAACCATGGCGGAAACCAAAGTCTATTAAGAATTATAGTTTCCTCTGGGTCCTGCAACAACAACAAAAAAACTCGGTCTTGTCACGATTCATATTCAAATCATTCAACAAATTTATCAAGCGTAGTTATAATACTAACCATAAACAAATATCATTAGACCATCTAAAATTTTTAGCTTACAAAGCGGAAAAAACGAAAGAAAAAAAACTCAAAATACTAAATATAGTGTTAAGTCCTGCATATTCGTTTTCCTCAAAAAATAAATAAATAAATATATATACATTATATATATATATATATTTATATACATTTACAAATGGTATATTTAATCTATATCCATTTCTAACATAATAAAAAAGTGACGGAGATTAGAGGCGTATTTCCCAAAGCAACCTGCATTTATTCTAACCTCCATCTTCAAGCAAAGCATCAACGCCTTGATTCCCATGCAACGCCTTGATTCCTTTATATATAGTATAAACTCTTTTTTCTTTTTTTTTGTTGATAACTCAAGTGATTTGGTTGAATTAAAGGATCGCCGATTCCGACCGATGAAAGATGGTAAATCCTATTGCACCGAGAGTCCGTACATCATCTCCCAACATCGACTAATCATGGGGTCCAGAGAAACCATGTGAAAGCCCCGATTGCCAAATAGATTAAATGTTACAATTTCATTCCTGTAGGGAGTCGATTCTTGACCTTGACCAACATGACCTACTCTCACCACATAAGAAAATATAGTATAACTCTATAAATTAATAAATACTATAAATTAATAAATTTATTTGGTTCCTAGTAGGGTCGGTTCAAAATATAATACAATTTGATAAGATAATAATTTTTCAAAAAATCTTATGTAAGTATATGATGCCATTAATATCATAAATTAATAATTACTATATATAAAACCAGGGTCCATATTATAGTGTTGTTTGTATTTTTTTTAAGTGGTTCATCACTAACCTTTTTTATTGTTTCAAAAAATCTGGTGTTCTCTTGTTAAATTGCATCTAAAAATGCATTAGAGCACGTATGTTCCATAAATAACAAAGAATCGTTTAACGAAAACTTAATATGGGCCCTATTTTTATATATAGTTTTCACCGTACTTGTGAAATTCCGACATTCGGTCTGGTATTTATCAGTTTTTTAATTTTCAGTTTAAATTGATTTAATTATCATTCTAGAATATTTTAGCAGAGATTTATCTTTTCTTTATTTTGCAACTAAAATATTTCTTTTCTTTTTTGGATAAACTCAAATCTTTCTTTTTTTTTGTTTTTCATTTTTTCTTTTTGGCAAGCAATTCCCATATAAATACCAAGCTCTTCTTTCATTCATTTTTTTTAGAAAACCCTAAACACATCTTTCCTCTCCTTCTCTATCTCTTGCGCCCATCGCTCTCTCTCTCTCCTCCTACGCAATTTCTCTCTCCTCGCCGCGATGTCCCTCACGCCGCCTCCTCATTCGTCGAGCTCCTCCTCCTCCAATTCCATTGATGAACCTCTCTCATTTCCATTTCCTCCATCTATGCCAAGGTGAGGACTAGTTGCCCTTCTCTTTCTTACAAAATCTCGATTTACGATTTTTGTTCAAGTTTTCTTTTAAAACTTAGCTTTTCACTAAGCAAGCTATTTGATTTGTTTAGTGTTCTTTGTTGATTGCCAACTGACTATAATATTTATATTCCACCATATTTTAGTAGATCTGCTTCTAAGGTTTGTTGATGGATGATTGTTGCTTGATGAATAAGTTACCTGAATATGGACTAATGATTGATGAACTTTAATAACTTGGTGAATTGTTTGATATGAATTGAGATCCCCATTGTTACAACTTGGTTGAGTACTGTTTGTGAGTTTTGAACCCAATGGATGAGAATGATAAGGATATAACTTGGTATTGTGTGGAGTTATCTATATTAGTGATGGAACTGGTGGGGTGTACACTTTGGCATTGGAACCTTCTGTTGTTATTGTTCTGGTGGAGTGTATGCCTTGGCATCGGAACCATATTGTTTGCTGGAATTGGTGGGGTCGTACGCTTTGGCATTGGAACCTTCTGTTGTGATTGTTCTTGTGGAGTGTATACCTTGGCATCAAAACCTATTTGTTTACTGGGACTGGTGGAGTATATATATTGGCACTCGGAGCTTTCTGTGTGATGGAACCAGTGGGGTCGTATACTTTGGCATTGGTTCTCAACGCCGTGAGGGTTGGGCGAACACTCGGTGTCTTCGGACCCTTTGTTAGGATCAATCTTTGGCGTTACCCAATTTTGTTTGTGCTGGTTTTTAGGATTAGACTTTCATAATAGTATCTCCCGTAATTGTCTGGAAGTGAACTGTGAGCCTCCATAAGGTTCATCCTCACTGAGTAATCCCCATTACTCACCCCTTATCTTCCTTTTTTATCTGTACAGGTTAGCGAGGATCGGTTATGTCTAATATTGTTCTGTGACCTGGGCGTTTTCCTGGCAATTATGTGTGCTCACCAAGGGTCCAAACAAAGGTGATTAACCGAAAGGGGTTAGTCCGCCAACCTAACATGCTCTGGTTCCCCGGCTTTTTCGGAGGCCCGTGAAAGGGGTGTTACAACTTGGTATCAAAGCCTAGGATTAGATCCCTTTGGCTCCGTTCCAGAGGGGTCGCGCTCGTGTTTTCGTTCGTGTTTGCGAAATTATTTTCTCAAAACCTTTTTTCAAAACGTTTTTAAACCCAACACAACAACAATATTTAGACGTCCAATCTGATAGTTTTCCTCACCTTTTTCTTTCTGTAGTTGGAAACCAAGATCTTTGACGCGGGAAACTACTCATAAGAGGGTCTCATGTCCTTCTACGATCAACATTAAGTCCCGCCCTTGGATTTGCGATGAGGTACGGATGGTTAAAAGAGAATGGCCAACCGGGAGTGGTCCCACAAATCAGGTTGTTTTTTTTTTTTTTTAAGATTGCATTTTTTTAGTTTAATCTTTTTAAAATTTATTTTTATATTTTTAATTAAATTGACACATGTCAATATCTAAATTAACTGTAAAAAATGTCACGATCTCGTGATTGATAATTATCCTACGTGTCAAACTCACGTCAAGAGATCCAGCTTTATATAATAAGATAAGTTACCGAAATGATGTCCGTTCAATGGGGCTTTAAACTTTTGATCCCGTTTTAGAGTGAATAAAACAACAGTCTGTCACGTTTCAATTCCCGTAGACGACACGATGTTTGTGCCCGACTACGAAACTTATACAAAGCAAAAGCGTAGACTTGACTCCTACAATGGCGAAACGAAACACAAGTTTCGATGATGGGTTCACGGCGATATTCAACAGGGAGATGGGCTTCTCTCCTCCGAGGTCAATCTCTCGTCGAATCTACGCTTCTCAGGTTCTCATTTTTACCCCCTCACTGCTCGAATATTTCTCGATGGTTTTGTCACTCTCTGTTACTTGTTTCCGTTTTCGGATGAGACTTTTGCAGCTCGGGGAGAGTGAAATTTGGCATTTTTTTCGTGTTCGGGATTCGTATACAAATCGTGGGTTTTGGATGGTTTTGTCATAATTATCAGAAAGTCTTCCCATTTCCTGGATTTGTACTTTAGAATTCATGGATCTTAGTGTTCGCTAAGACGAAGGTAATGATGGTATAAGGTCATTTCCAGGTGAGAGGTCTTGTGGTCGAAGTCGAACACGTTTGATTCGAGCTTCAAATGGGTTATTTTAACCTCCTCTAGTTCCCAGAGAACGATCATGAATCCAGACAATCTGGCTAATCAGTGTTTTGTTGGATGCTGAGAGAATCCGAACCAATCCAAAGCGCAATGTTTTTGTAGGAATTTGTATATTCAAGACTCAAATTAAGTTCTTAAGATTCAAGTGTATTGCTTTTTTGCTACTTCAGGGGATAGTGAAGAAACTCGATCTTTACGGGAAGTTAATTGGGCATGAGGGATGCGTTAATGCGTTGGATTTCAATTCCACTGGAGATATTCTTGTTTCGGGTTCTGATGATCGACAAATCATACTCTGGAACTCGTTGAATAGAAGCAGGACATTGTCGTATCCTTCCGGCCACTGTGAAAATGTGTTCCAGACTAAGTTCATACCGTTCACAGATGACCGAACAATCGTAACATCTGGTGCTGATGGACAAGTATGGTTGTTAATCTTTCATAATTTATGCAATAATCATATGAGATATTTAGTTGTCTTTTCAAAGAAGAGTTTGGGGGCACAAAATCTTTAAGATTCTCCAGCATGTCTCTCCGTGTACCTGGTTAAATCATTTGAGTCCATTCCCTTTTGCAGGTAAGACTTGGTCAGATCCTTGAAAATGGTAAAGTGGAGACAACAAGGCTCGGGAGGCACCACGGTCGAGTGTACAAGCTTGCTGTTTTGCCTGGAGATCCTAACATATTGTACAGCTGTGGCGAAGATGGTTTTGTTCAACGTGTTGGTCTCAATATCTTTCATGCTACATGGTCTATTTCATTTCTCAAACTCAAAATCTGAACTTGCCTTTGTTCTTTTGGGCAGTTTGATATACGAAACAGCAGTGCCACTATGGTTTTGTATTCCTCTCCGTTCACACAAGGCTGCAGGAGACATCACTCCAGCAGTAGAATCAGACTGAATTCTATAGCGATAGATCCGAGGAATCCACATTATCTAGCGGTTGGGGGTTCTGATGAATACGCACGAGTCTACGACACTAGAAGAGTAAAATTAGCTCCAGTATGTCGCCACGTCTTACCAGACGCGCCTGTGAACACTTTTTGTCCCCGTCATCTACGGGAAATCAACAGTGTTCACGTCACGGGATTGGCATATTCCAAAGCCAGCGAACTACTGGTCTCTTACAACGACGAGCTCATTTATCTGTTTGAGAAGAACATGGGTTTTGGTTCGTCGCCTGTTGCTATATCTCCTGAGAAACTGCAAGGAATGGAAGAACCACAGGTGTATACAGGTCACCGCAATGCACAAACGGTTAAAGGAGTGAACTTTTTCGGTCCAAATGATGAATATGTGACGAGTGGTTCAGACTGCGGACACATCTTTATATGGAAGAAGAAAGGGGGAAAGCTTGTCCGGGCAATGTTGGGTGATAGGCGAGTGGTGAATCAGCTCGAGTCTCACCCGCACATACCATTTCTTGCGTCCTGCGGGATTGAAAAGAGCGTTAAGCTCTGGACGCCAATGTCAAACGATGTTCTTTCTCTGCCTGAAAACATTGAAAAGGTAAGTACTAGTAGAATCACATCTCCTCTCAACCACTGTCTAATTAATGTCAAGACACGTTCCAACCACTGAAGCTGTGCTTTGTGGGAAATGCAGGTGATGGAATCAAACCGGCTAGGAAGAGAAGACCATTCGAGGGTGACATTGACCCCTGACGTAATCATGCATGTTCTTCGGTTACAGAGACGTCAGACATCGGCTTTTACAGAGAGAAGGTACGTTTTAACCGACACTGACGGTGATGAAGGAAACGAAGACGCTCATTTGATTTCAGGGTTAGTCGCCAGCAATGATGAGTCTTCAGAAAGAGAATGTACTGTGAGCTGAGTCCTAAAATAGTGTTGTTATATAGATTACAGGTCCCTTCATGTGTTTAAAATACTTGTGGATTTTGCTTGTGTTGTTGTAATAACTTTTAATAATGAAAACAAGAATGAAAAAAATCAACAAGCTAGTTCCTTGTGTTTGATCCATTAGCCTCGAACTAATTCCATATGGACCGGAGTGAAGTTGTCTACATTCCTGGGAGGCCGAGTCAAGCAAATGAGTTCCTACAAAATGTGTTACAAGAGTATCAAAATTTTACAGGAGTTTTAACAAGCAGTTACTTATCATATGCATTGATCGATACTTTATAAAATTACATACCTGCTCGATCAGATCAAGTGCGAGAGCACCAGAGACAGTCACTTCATGAACTGAAGCTGAAATGTTACATGTAACATTGGTCAAAAAGCTCCCTTTCCTCATCAGGAGTATCCATCATATTCCACAAATCATTAGCTCTTGAAGCTGCATAAAACAAGGATTTCAACATATGTCCAGCCTAAACTAACCAAACTCATGTTAGAGATCTCAAAGACCATGATCTCAAAGGCCAAAGAGTGCACAACTAGTGGGCATAATATTCAGAAACAAGCTTGAGGAGTTGGAATTTCTCCTCTCAACTTCCAAACCCGTATTTCACTCACATTTTTTTCCTTTACTTTCTTTTATATTTTTGTGTTGTGTTTTATTTTCAGACTTAGCTTTAAACGGACAACTGAAAAACATATTCTCTTCTAGACGTATATATCCATTTTTACAAAAAAAATTGCAATAATTGTTTTAAGAAATTCAGTTAACACACTTGAATAATTTTAGAATTTGTGTCGATATTATGGATCTTAGAATTTGTTTTTTGGTCATTATTGATAAAGGATTAGTCTTGATCTTATTATTTCTTTGTGATCCTTGATGGTTTTGCTTTATTCAAGTACCTTATCTTAACGTTTGGTTTTATTCAAATAACTTGTAACTTGAAAGATTATGCTCTAGTTGTTTTGCCATTACGTTTATCTAATTTGGTTTGTGATTATATCCTGATTCGATTTAATAGGTTGTTTTACGAATCAATCTGACCAATCTCCAGCCAGCCAGCGAGCGAATAATTTGCCCCTAGTATAAGTTATACTGTATAATTCATAGATGTTCGGTTCAATCACTCTCTAGTATTTCAGTAAGTGTGCTTCATATTAGTAAACAAGAAGCTTAAAGAGTTGATGCAGTTAAAGTTTTAGAGAGCAGAAACCTCTCTGTGTTGGCTTCATGTTGGAGGTGGGTTTCACAATCTCTTATTCTGTCTCAAGGCCCACCATTAAATCGAGATCGGCCCATCCGAATAATCGGCCCAATAAGCAGCCGGCCCGCCGAACGATTAAAGTCCACCCAGATCGGCCGTACAAGAAAGATTAGGTGGATTGTCACCGAGACCGGTCAATACATTCTATCCAACCAAGCGATATGTCCTGTCCCACAATCGATATGTCCTGCCCGACCAGCAATTTATCCTGACCGACCGTACCAATTAGGGTTTTGGAGATCTCTAAACCACCGCCTTAAACTTGGTATAAATAGGAAGGTGCCCTCATTTGTAAAGGGGCTAGATTTTGGAGAGAAAAATAGCTCTGATAAACTGAACCAACTTTGTAACCGTCAAAGAAAAAGAATCGATCTATCATCCATCTCAAGGAAACATTCCTCTAAAGTCTCGATTTAAACCGATCCACAGTCATTCATCAATCATACCGACCTCGCTTGCTTTTAATATTCGCCGACCTAAGACTTTAACTCAATCGGAATTCTCCGAGCCCCCTTTCGTAAAGCAGATATAAGAGTTAATCGGTGCCGATAACCGATACAACAATTGGCGCCCACCGTGAGGCTCAGAGATATTTCTCAACGCAAAAAGCAGTTCGGCGGATTACAACTCAACGATGCCAGAACAACCATCCACGACTGCGACAGGCGCAAAGACCGCAACACCCCGATTCATCGGACCCGAACCGACAAAGTAGCGCCAACATACCGACTACGGCCGCGATCCTCGAAACTACCCGGATAACCCCACTAGTCAGCAACGTGTCCACTGTCGAACCAACCGACATCCCAGCCCTCTTCAGAACCCTCCTCGCAAGGATAGACGAGCTCACCCGTGGAACGAACGAACAAACGATTTGACCAAATTACCGCAGTACAAGCAACTTGCGAAGATCAAGTCAACGACCTCCATTCCCAGGAGGCCCAGACTCCCGAACACCATCGCACTCGCCGTAACCTGTTCGGCGATCAGCCCTCCCCCCCCCCCCCCCCCCCCCCCCCCCCCGAACAACCTACTTCGAAACCCGACATACACCAAAAACCGAACGCGCCTGCCAAGCTTCGAAACATTAACTCCCCCCTCCCCATCGAATCAGAAACCCTGAACGAAATCAAGAAATGGAAGAGATGAACGCCAAACTACAGGCCATGACATCTCTGGTACATCGGGAGACCAGCTCGGCTCCTGAGATCGATCGCGTGTTAAAAGAAACGCAAAACACACCTTTTACAGCTCAGATAGCCGACTTCCAGCTGCGCAAATCAGGAAAGATTAATTTTCTGATCTATTCGAGAAACACCGATCCCATCCAACATTTGACGGCGTTCCAAATTGCGATGGGCCGAACTCGATACTCCGCCGAGGAGCGAGACGCCGGTTTTTGCCAACTCTTCGTAGAAACTCTTGCCGGAGATGCCCTAGTGTGGTTCTCCAAGCTCGACGCAAATTCCATAGATAGCTACCGTACAATGAGCACCGCCTTCCTCAAACGCTACCACATGTTCCTCCAGCATCTGACCTCTTGTGCCGACCTCTATACGATCACTCAAGGGGAAAACGAATCCCTCCGAGCCTTCATGAACCAATTCAATTGGGTGGCCTCTCGGGTCTCGGTGCCTGACGATGCGGCAATACCGACCCTATGGGGAGCCCTACGACATAACATGAAATTCCAAGACAGCCCAAAGTTCGATAAACCACCGAGTTTAGAAGATGCGCTACACCGAGCAGTACTATACATCGAAGAAGAAGAGGAGAAAGAAGCGATGGCCAGAAAATGCCCACCTAATCCAGATCCGCCGACAAAGGATAAACCCAGGGAGGAATACTGTGAACCGCGGTAACACCTCAATCAGAGTTATCGCGCCAACAATAACGGTAACGACAGGGGTAGAAGGACAAATGTGAATTACTACGTCGGCGAAGCACAACCCCAACAACAATCGAACAAGTGGATACACAACGAAGAAAGCCAGCGCCCGTTCTGCGACTATCACAGGCGATACGGACATCCCACCTCTCAATGTCGCCAACTGCAAGAGTACGTTCTCGAGAAATCCCGAAGAGGAGAGATCGGCGATCAGAGCCAGCCCTCGGCACGAGTTGACGAACAATGACCGAACGAAGCTCACCGACCAAACAACAACCGATCCAGGCCAAATCAAAACGAAAATCTTCCCCCACCGCCAATCATACGAAGGACAGATGATGAGAAGCCGAAACGAGACCATGACTTCCATGACAAACAAGGAACACCTCCGACCGCCCGTAGACGGGTCAACATGATCATGGGCGGCCTCATGACATGCAATGATTCGATTCGATCAATAAAAAAATATGGCAGGAAAGTGAAGATTGCTCAAAGGTGGCAAGATCAGATCACCAATAAGCCTATCAGCAAAACGATAAACTTCACCGAAGAAGACGCCGCATGCATAGACCAACCACACAACGATCCTCTCGTTATCGAACTAAGAGTCGGCGATTGCGAAATCTCGCAAATATTGGTGGATACCGGCAGCTCGGTGGACCTAATATTCAAAGAAACCTTAGATAAGATGGAGCTTACCGACCATCATCTCAAACCATCCGTCAAACCACTCACGGGATTCAGAGGAGACACGACCATGACAATCGGGACTATCAGACTACCGGTGTATGTCGGGAAAACAACAAAGCTTGTTAAATTCGTCATCATTGATAAACCGACCATCTATAACGCGATACTGGGAACACCATGGATACACGCGATGAAGGTCGTCCTATCCACCTATCATCAGTGTATCAAATTCCCCACTCCGCACGGAGTCAAAACGATCCGAGGAAACCAAGAAATGTCCCGAACATGCTTCATCACCGAGCACAAGTTGCGAAATTCGGCCTCAAAACGATACGAAACATGTTTGATGATCGAACCTAGGATCCGCGCTGAACTTCCACCTCAAGATAACCCAAAGCGTGAGACCATCCTTCAAGTCAACATAGACGAAAGCAACCCGGAGCGATGCGTTGGCATCGGAGCCAAACTCAAAGATGATATTAAATTCGAACTGATCCGCCTCCTACGCCGAAACGCATCAACCTTCGCGTGGTTGATAAGCGATATGGTTGGGATAGACCCAGCGATAGCTCGCCACGAGCTGAACGCCGATCCGACTTTCAAACCGATTAGACAAAAGCGACGAAAGCTAGGTCCGGAGAAAGCCAGGGCCGTCGACGACGAGGTTAAACGACTATCGACAGCAGGATCCATCACCGAAGTAAAATATCCCGAATGGCTGGCCAACCCGGTAGTCGTCAAAAAGAAGAGTGGAAAGTGGAGAATTTGCGTCGACTTCACCGATCTCAACAAGGCCTGACCAAAAGACAGCTTCCCTCTACCGCACATCGATCGCTTGGTGGAGGCGATCGCCGGCAATGAGCTACTGTCCTTCATGGATGCTTTCTCCGGTTATAATCATATAATGATGCACCCCGACTGTTGATCCGTAAATCACACAAAAGGGGTAAAACAGTACTTTTTAGTCGGAATCTCGTTTATTGATCAAGGTCGGCGTTACAACAGAATTTAACCGGAATATTTCCCTTTTCCCACCGATCTCGGAAAAGGAAATATTCTCTTTGGTCGACTCCTCGAGATATCAGGAACTTATCCTTATCTCGGAGAGAAAACCGGAAGATTTCCTTTTCCGAATCGAACTCGGAAAAGGAAATCTTCCTTTCAACCGCCTCAAGACACTATAAATAAAGGAGGAGGCTCATTCATTCAAGACATCCAGAACTTCCGCAGAGACAGAGAATACAAGAGAGAGCTCATTACCGATCTCAAGTCTTTTGTCTTTGCCTACTTACTTAAATTCTGTTGTAACGCCGACCTTGATCAATAAACGAGATTCCGACTAAAAAGTACTGTTTTACCCCTTTTGTGTGATTTACGGATCAACAATTGGCGCCGACTGTGGGGACTAATAGAACAGTACTTTCGGATATCGTTTGATTGAAGTTCGGCAATGGTTCTTCCAGCCGATACCACCGCAGCCCCCGTCAACAGCTCAGAAACTGATGATCAAAACCCACGGATCGACGAGCTCAATCCTATCGATACCGAACTACAAACAACCGGAGGAAGACCCCCTCCGACCATACCCGTTGGAGAAGACAATCAGGTCAATCCATCTCGGACTCTTCCACAGCCTCCGGCTGCTTCGATATTCACGGATCCGACCGTCTTCATAGAAGCTATGACAGCGCAGTTCGCCGAAATTAACAAAAAGAACGAAGAGCGGATCGCGTCTCTCATAGCATCCCATTTTGAGCGCCGAAATCAGATCGGTATCCTCGATCCAAACCCGGTCACCCCCGCCAACGAAAACACGTTACGCCGAAATCTCTTGTCCGACTTAACCGACGCTCAACCCCTAGGCACGATCGACCCGCCGACAAGAAGATCCTCCGCCACCGGTTCGGAAATCAACATCACGGACCAAGCCGCCGTAAATTTGGAATTCGCCAAGTTCCAGGCCCAACTACAAGATATGCGGACCAAAGTCCATCAGGCTACGAGTTCGGCGCCGGAAATCGACCGGGTAATTCAAGAGTCACAAAGGACGCCGTTTACCGACAAAGTCGTCAACACTCCAGTCCGACGATTGGAAAGAGTCAAGATCACATCATACGAGGGGTTTACCGATCCTAAACACTT
This sequence comes from Eutrema japonicum, assembly GCA_030161315.1. Lineage (NCBI taxonomy): Eukaryota > Viridiplantae > Streptophyta > Magnoliopsida > Brassicales > Brassicaceae > Eutrema > Eutrema japonicum. The sequence goes on from BSQW01000013.1 coordinate 41,022,231, forward strand.
CTTGACCTCGTTTGTCATCACAATGAACCGATTTCGTTTCGGCTCGGAAACCGAGAAGGACGCAGCCATGTGCCAACTATTCGTGGAGAACTTATCCGGAGCCGCGCTCGATTGGTTTTCAGCGCTCGAGCCAAATTCGGTAAACAGCTATAACGAGCTCACTACCAAATTCCTCAAACGCTTCACCATGTTTATCAAGCAGAAAACAAAGAACGCCGAACTCTGGGCCCTCGAGCAGAAGCAGGACGAGCCCCTACGCAACTTCATGGAACGTTTCAAAGCGATTGTATCCCATTGCACGATCGACGACGAAGCCGCAATCGAGGCTCTTTACAAAGCCACCTGGTACGAATCGGACTTTCACAGGGAGATCAAACGCAATAACCCAAAGACATTGGAGGACATCCTGCACAGGGCGCATATCTTCATCATGGAAGAGGAGGAAAGATCCGAGAAAGATAGGCGATACGCAATGACGAAACAGCCCGCCACTAAGGACAAACTGTGTGTTCCCCCGAAACAACCCGTCAATACGGTCCAAACTCAGCAATCCTGGTCAAACACTTGGGTTCGGTCGGATGAGCCAAAAGAGCCCGACACCACTGACTCCACACCGTACTGCAATTTCCATAACCGGTATGGAAATCATTCGACCGAAGAGTGCCGACATCTACAGGAGTTCCTGATGATGAAGTACAAAAAGGGGGAAGTTCCAGTCGAAGGAGCCTTCCAACCCTCGAACAGATCGCGCCGTAACGATAACGGTAGGAGACGTAACTCCAAACCGAACAAGCCTGCCGAGCAAAAGAAAGACAAAACCGACGACGAACAACCGAAACGAGATCGGGAGGACCACGTGGAAACTCAACAACCTCCGCAGGTTCGAAAACGTGTCAACATGATCATGGGTGCGTTGGAAACATGCAACTACTCCGTCCGAGCTCTGAAGACATACAGTAAGGAAGCAGTGGCCGCAAAACAGTCACATCAGACTACACCCTGCGGAACGCCGATCACCTTCTCTGAGGCCGACACGGAAGGACTTCATATGCCGCATAACGACCCGTTAGTCGTCGAGACACTCATCGGTGATGTCGTAGTCGGGCGAATTTTGATCGACACTGGGAGCTCGGTTAACGTGATTTTCAAGGATACGCTGAAAAATATGGATTTTCCCGACAACCAAATCAGACCGAACATCGAACCACTCACCGGATTCTCAAGCGAGCAAACCATGACAGCAGGAACGGTCAAAATTCCTATGTATACCGGGGGAATGTGTCGAATGGTCAAGTTCTTGGTGCTAAACAAACCCGCGATCTACAACGTAATACTCGGCACGCCGTGGATATTCTCGATGAAAGCAGTCGTGTCAACGTATCATCAATGCGTCAAATTCCCGACACCTTCCGGAATCTTCACCCTTAGAGGCGACCAAGTGATGTCCCGAACGTGTTTCATCAACGAATGCAAACTGAGGACCACTCCCCGCACCTACGTGATCAATAAGAAGAAAAATCCAAACGATCCCGATTTACCGCGACGCGAAACGATCGTCCAAGTCAATATCGACGATTTCAATCCGGAGAGATGCGTAGGAATCGGAGCCGAGCTCCACGAGGACATCAAAGCGGATTTAATCCGACTCCTCAAAAGAAACATCTCGACCTTCGCCTGGTCGATCACAGATATGCCTGGAATCAATCCAAGGATAATAAGCCACGAGCTCAACATTGATCCCACCTTCAAACCGATCAAGCAAAAACGACGCAAGCTCGGTCCTGAGAAGGCTCGAGCCGTGAACGATGAGGTCGAAAGATTACTTAGCGCAGGATCAATTACGGAGGTTCGGTATCCCGACTGGTTGGCGAACCCAGTCGTTGTGAAAAAGAAAAACGGAAAGTGGAGGATATGCGTCGACTTTACCGACCTGAACAAAGCCTGCCCAAAGGATAGTTACCCACTCCCACATATCGACAGACTCGTCGAAGCCACCGCCGGGAACGAACTCCTCTCGTTCATGGACGCCTTTTCAGGTTACAATCAGATACTCATGCATTCGGATGATCGTGAGAAAACTTCGTTCATCACGGATCGCGGTATCTATTGCTACAAGGTGATGCCCTTCGGCCTAAAGAACGCCGGTGCAACTTATCAACGACTCGTCAATCGAATGTTCGCTAGTCAGCTCGGCAAAACGATAGAGGTTTACATCGATGACATGCTCGTCAAATCTTTAGTTGCGAAGGATCACGCCGGACATCTCAACACCTGTTTTGATATCCTGAACGAGTACGGCATGAAGCTAAACCCGACCAAATGCACATTCGGTGTAACCTCCGGAGAGTTCCTCGGGTATATCGTAACTCGAAGGGGAATCGAGGCCAATCCTAAACAGATGTCGGCAATCCTCGACCTACCATCTCCAACAACGAGAAGGGAAGTGCAAAGACTCACAGGACGCATCGCCGCACTCAACCGGTTTATCTCCCGGTCCACCGATAAGTGCCTCCCCTTCTACCAATTGCTGCGCGGAAACAAAAATCTTGAGTGGGATGATAAGTGCGAGGAAGCATTCAAGCAGCTCAAAGATTACTTATCAACACCACCAGTTTTGGCAAAACCCGAAGACGGCGAGACCCTCTATCTCTACATCGCGATCTCAACCTCGGCGATCAGCGGGGTCCTCGTTCGGGAAGACCGGGGCGAACAAAAACCGATCTTCTATATCAGCAAATCACTAGATGGAGCTGAAGGGCGATATCCGACTCTCGAAAAGCTGGCCCTCGCCGTTGTTGTTTCAGCTCGGAAATTGCGCCCTTACTTCCAATCACACTCAGTCACCGTGCTAACCGATCAACCACTCCGGACAATCCTACATAGCCCAAGCCAGTCCGGTCGGTTGGCTAAATGGGCTATCGAACTTAGCGAATACGACATTGATTACAAAAGCCGGACAAGCATCAAATCACAAGTCCTCGCCGATTTCCTCATTGAACTATCTCCGGAATACGTCAACACTGATGTCATAACCGCCGAACGATGGATCCTTCACGTCGATGGGTCGTCATCTCACCGAGGCTCTGGAATAGGCATTCGCCTCAAATCTCCAACGGGAGAAATCTTGGAGCAATCTTTCCGCCTGACGTTCAACGCGTCTAACAACGAGGCAGAATACGAAGCGCTAATTGCCGGACTGCGATTGGCCAAAGCCATCGGCGTTACACGCATTCACGCCTACTGCGACTCACAGCTCGTCGCAAGTCAGTTCAGCGGGGAGTATGACGCCAAGAATAATCGAATGGACGCATACCTCAAGCTCGTCAAACAACTCGCTTCCGAATTCGATTCGTTCGAACTTACCAGGATCCCGCGGGGAGAAAACGCTCCAGCCGACGCACTCGCTGCCTTGGCTTCGAGCTCCGACCCTCACCTCAAACGAACGATCCCGGTGGAAAGTATATCAGAACCTAGTATCGGAAGCACAGAACAATGCATCGTCACGACTCGTAGACGAGATTACGAGGAAAATCCTGCGACTGAACCTGTCTTACGTCGACAGAGACGGACTCCAACCGTCGAGTCCGATCAAGACACCGAACTCGAACACTCTAGTACCACCGAAGGCAACAACGACACGCTACAAGTCGATGAATCGGCCCGATCAGACGATGAAACGGAGGAACAGATGGACGGACTTCATGAGCCAATAGACCTCGAACAGTCCGACGAGCAGACTCCCGCCAATTGGACACTAGAGATAAAAATGTACATCATCGATGGCAAAATTCCGGCCGATAGATGGGCCGCTCGACGACTCAAAATGCGAGCCGCTCGCTACATACTTATCAAAGACGGACTGTTTCGTTGGAGTGCAGCAGGAATCCTCCTCAAATGCATCTCAGGCGATGAAATTCAGGAAGTCATGAAAAAAATACACGAAGGCGATGGCGGCAATCACTCCGGCGGCCGATCTCTAGCCCTGAAAATCAAGAGAGCAAGCTATTATTGGCCAAGTATGCAAGCAGACTGCGAGAGGTTCGTCGCGAAGTGCGACAAATGCCAAAGGCATGGCCCAATGATACATCTTCCTACCGAGCTGCTAACCACTTCGACAGCTCCGTATCCATTCATGCGATGGGGGATGGACATCATCGGTCCTTTCAGACGATCCTCTACGCAGAAAAAGTTCATCCTCGTCATGACGGATTACTTTACCAAATGGGTAGAAGCCGAGGCATATCCCGTCATCCTCGCCTCTGACGTCCAGAAATTCGTCTGGAAATTCATTATCTGCCGACACGGAATTCCGTACGAGATTATCACCGATAACGGTCCCCAATTCATATCAACACTATTCAACGACTTCTGCGCTAAGTGGAAAATTCGACTAAGTTTTTCCACACCACGATACCCGCCGAGCAACGGTCAGGCCGAAGCAACAAACAAAACAATCATAGCCGGCCTCAAGAAACGATTGGATACTCATAAAGGGACATGGTCAGATAAACTCGACGGAGTCTTATGGTCATACCGAACGACCCCAAGATCGTCAACGGGGCAATCCCCCTTCTACATGGCCTATGGCGTGGAAGCCCTATGCCCCGCCGAACTCACCATCCCGACTATCCGTCGGACGATGCTCGTGCAAAATCCTGATCTTAACGACGAAATCATGCTCGACAACCTCGACAATCTCGAGGAACAACGCGATCAAGCCTTACTTCGGATTCAGAATTATCAGAACTTAGCAGCACGATACTACAACAAAAAGGTCCGCGGACGTCACTTCACCGACGGCGACCTTGTCTTAAGAAAAGTCTTCGAAGGCACCGAAGAAAAGAATGCCGGCAAACTCGGCACAAACTGGGAAGGACCCTATCAGGTCATGAGGGTAGTCAAACCAGGCGTCTACGAGCTCATGAAGCTAGACGGAACCCCCATTCCCCGTTCGTGGAATTCCATGAACCTCAAGCGGTACTACATCTAGGCCAACCCTCAAGCGCTAAAAAAAAAAAAAAAAAAAAAAAAAAAAAAGATCACCGAGCTACTACACATACGCTCGATTCTAATATGTAATATGAACTACGAATGGCTTGATCCTTCTTTCGAAGGTACGTAGGCAGCCCTCACAAGGCGCAGCTATAACATTAATAAAATTTTACCAAGGCATTCTACCGAACTCCAACAGTTCGTATTTTCTAAGCCAAACTTTATGTTTGCCGAACTCCAGCAGTTCGTATTTTCTAAGTCAAACTTTCAGTTTGCCGAACTCCAACAGTTCGTATTTTAAAAGCCAAACTTTATGTTTGCCGAACTCCAACAGTTCGTATTTTCTAAGTCAAACTTTTAGTTTGCCGAACTCCAACAGTTCGTATTTTACAAGTCAAACTTTTAATTTGCCGAACTCCAACAGTTCGTAGTTTCTAAGCCAAACTTTATGTTTGCCGAACTCCAACAGTTCGTATTTTCTAAGCCAAACTTTATGTTTGCCGAACTACAACAGTTCGTATTTTCTAAGTCAAACTTTTCGTTTGCCGAACTCCAGCAGTTCGTATTTTCTAAGTCAAACTTTACGTTTGCCGAACTCCAACAGTTCGTATTTTCTAAGTCAAACTTTTAGTTTGCCGAACTCCAACAGTTCGTATTTTACAAGTCAAACTTTTAATTTGCCGAACTCCAACAGTTCGTATTTTACAAGTCAAACTTTTAGTTTGCCGAACTCCAACAGTTCGTATCTTCTAAAGCCAAACTTTTAGTTTGCCGAACTACAACAGTTCGTATTTTCTAAAGTCAAACTTTTCGTTTGCCGAACTCCAACTGTTCGTATTTTCTAAGTCAAACTTTACGTTTGCCGAACTTCAACAGTTCGCATTTTCAACCACCAACGGTTCCCATTTCAACGTCCTGGCCAGACGATCTGATAAAGCCGAGCTTAGCTCGCACGCATCCTCATGGTGCAATGGATAATACACTTTCCACATTCAAAGCCGAGATCAGTCTCGCACCAACTTCTCAGATTATCCGAGCCAAATAAGCCAAGTCCGTCTCGCACACTCGGATTCAATGTGAGAAACCTAGAGCATATTAAGATGAGCTGTTCACGTACTCTTAAAACTAAACTCTAGGGTCAAGCCGAACGTCCTTCCTCGCAAACCTAAGCCGACTTCTCAACAGTCGCAAAACCAGTAAGCCGATTTCTCAACAGTCGCAAAAACAAGTAAGCCGATTTCTCAACAATCGCAAAAGCAGTAAGCCAATCTACGATAGGGATTGCCGACCTCGAACAGGTTCAGTCGAATTCATCCTCTTCACCCGGCTAAGACCGTACAGTTTACGGCACCACTGTGTACGATAAATTCGAGAGGTTCGTATTATGTACGACTTCAAATATATCAGAAGAAATAAAGCATAACACTCAAAATAAAAAGAAGATCGATAAAAATCAGATTCGTTAAAAAGCCCCTCGGGCAAAACGGATACCGGACTTTAAAAACCCTCCGGTCCAAGAGGTCAGGTTATAAGCCCATTCGGGCAAAGGAAAAACTAGTCATATTACAAAACAAAAAGACGATTCAGACATTTCGCTTCCGCATCGCATCAGCGCGATCAGCCGACATGGAAGCCTGATTGGATCCGAACTCGTCAAGGCCCTGTGGAACCTCATTGCCCATCGACGTCGAAACCTCTGGATGCACCGGATCACTAAAAGGCGTGACAACCAAGTCCGCCTCATCCAGCTCACAAAGGTCGATCGCGGCATATTCCTTCACCTTTTCGGCCTTAAGCTTCTCAAGCCGATCGATACGAGACGAAGGGACAACAATACCGTGCTTCTTCTTAAGGCCCTCGCAAAAATCAAGTACTCCCTGAACCTGATTGATAACGAGGAACGGTTTCTTCGCCCGCTCAACCGCCGAAGTGGTCCTTTACCTTCTGAAGCTGGACTTGGCACTTTTCAGTGACCGCTTTTCTCCTGGAGATCTGCTGGGTACGACCGGCCCTCAATCGCGAAGTTTCCGCGAACAGCTTTATCGAGAGAGCGTCTCTTTCCAACCCCAGCTCGGCATTGGATCTCTTAAGTGCGGCAATCTCTCGAGTCAGTTGGTCCACCGCACGATCGCCCGCCTCCACTCGGTCCTCAGATATGTGCAGCTTCTTGCGAAGTTCCGCCACTTGAACCCTCGCCTCGAAAGCTTTACGGCGCGATTCTCCGAGCTCACGATCGTAAGACCCGACGATCTCGTTCGTCTGAGCAACCATCTGCAGGAATAACGAACTTTAAAAATAAGCAATCGAAAGAAAAAGGATAACAAAAAAAAAAGGAGAAAAGGATACCTCGGCAGTAGTCTGGGCCAGCTTCTTATAAGCCTCAGGTTGGCGAAGGGAACCGATCGGCGGAAGGAAGTCCGGGCCGAAACTCAAGCGCTGATATGATTCGACATAATCCAAGGGATCGGCCTCGGGATCCGACGTTCGACGCCTCTTCTGCACTGGAGAGCTGTCCGATAGGACAATCGTTTCCCCATCAGTTTGTTGGGGGTCGGTAATCCCCTCGTCGCCTTCGCCACCTTCGGCGTGTTCGGTACCGACTCCAGCAGTCGAACCAGCAGCCCGCCGAGACCCCCTTTTTGTCTTCTTCTTTCTTTTCTTCTCGGCCGGATGAGAAGTGTGCTCCCCAGTAGGAACCTCTCCTTGGCCAACCTCTTCGTTAACGGCTGGAGCTTCCGGATCTGCCTGCTCGGTTGCTGAAGGAGCGCGATCCCCAGTAGGAACTTCATCTCGGCCGACCTCTTCATCAATGGCCGTAGCCTTGGGATTCACCTGGACATCAGGCGAGGGAATGTCCACATCCACCTCGTCGCCGTCCATCTCGGCTGAAAGATTGGGGATATCCTCGAACTTCATTTTTCTCCGACGAGATGGTTTTGCTGAGAGGAAGCAACGGGTAAATAAAAGAAGATCGGTATCAACGAACTGCGAAGAAAAGTCTGCCAACTTACCTTTAAGGGATCTTTTCGCTTTTAAATCGAGCTTCTCCTGGTAAGCTTCAGGCCACCGAGCTTTCCCCGCATCACTCAATTGCTTCGCGTGAGCAAAAGTGAATCCCGATGTGGTGATAAGGAAGCTTGGAGGATGACGAGCTGAAGATAGGAAAGAAAGATATAAGTTAGGCAAAATAAGGTACTAAGATGAAATAAAGAACAAGTATCTACCAATAGGAGTTCTCCATAGAGTTCGGTAACTCCCTCCCGGACACTCGACGGAAGATTCATCGATCTTCACAAAGAAGTATCTGGCGCTCCAATGATTGACCTTGTTCGGTTTATTCCCAGTAACAAGATCGGCTTCCGGCTTCACATTTGCCGATAGAAACCACGGCTTTGCCTTCGATAGGTTCACTCGGAACAACCTCTCAAAAACCTTCGCCGTAATGGGAATACCGCACTCTTCCCCGAGAGAAAGATGACCCATAAGGTTGATCACCGTGGCTGGCATCAATTGAGAGATCGCGACGTGCCGCCTCTTGCAGTATTTATAGACAAGCTCCGGGATGGGAAACCGAAGCCCACAACTCCTGAAATGCTCCTCGTAGACGCAAATGTAGCCATCAGGAGCATCCCACGGGCGATCAGCAGCCTTCGGGATCTTAAACAGCAAGTCATTTGGAGCATCGCACCGCTCCAAGGTGATCTGAATCGTCTCCGCGGTAGACCAAGATGGTCCGATGCTGGTTGGCCTCTCAACCATCCGCCTAGCAGCCAAAACGGGACCATCGTCTCCTTCATCAGGACGACATGCTGGAGAAACGGCACGGTTGTCCAAATCGGCCGCATCTTCGTCCTCGGCGAGCCGAGCAGCGAACTCGGCATCTGCCCGAACTTGTTCATTTAGCTCAGCAATCTCTTCTTCAGGCAGGTCCTCGTCGATGAGATGCGGAACTTCGACTGAAACTTTTGAGCTGCTCGGTCCGGCCGCGGCACGCTGAGAGTTGCGCCTAAACATCTCCCGTTCGACGTCACCCAGTCCGTCCGAGCTCGAATCAGAACTATTGACGAACAGCCCAATGTCTGGGAACTCAGATGAAGGAGCTCGGTCTTCAACAGAAGGGGAAGAAGTCCTTGAAACCATATCGATCGGAGGAGAGAAGTTGACGAAGAACAGAACGAAGAACTCGAAAATCTTCGAGCAAACCGGAGAAATCACGGCGGAGAGGATGAGCGAAGAACGGAAAACCTAAAAATTCTAAAGAGAAGGGAGAGCTCTAGAGAGAGAAGGAGAAATACCTTTTTGGAGAAAATGAGCGGAAGTGAAAAACAGAAAGAGGGTCGGGCAGTATTTATAAGGAAAAACGCAATGATGACAATTCCTCGAAATCCGCGATCGAAGAAGACAAATCGACGCGCGACTCTTCGAATTCCATAGCAAGAGAAGACGAATCGACGCGCGCCTCTTCGAATTCTGCGACAAGAGAAGACGAAACGACGCCCTCTTCTCAAGAAAAACTCACCAAATTCGAAAGTTCGGAAAATCGATTCAACCGTGAGAACCCAATCTAAAGAGGATCCGTCCTTTCAAGCCGAACTTAAGCAGTTCGCCGAACTCATACAGTTCGTATCATCAAAGCCGAACTTAAGCAGTTCGCCGAACTCGTACAGTTCGTATCATCAAGCCGAACTTAAGCAGTTCGCCGAACTCGTACAGTTCGTATCATCAAGCCGAACTTAAGCAGTTCGCCGAACTCGTACAGTTCGTATCATCAAGCCGAACTTAAGCAGTTCGCCGAACTCGTACAGTTCGTATCATCAAGCCGAACTCGAAACAGAATCTGATCAGATCATACCGATCTCAGTTTTAACCGAGCTAAAGAATACTCCTCAAAAATTCGCCGAACTCATAAACTCCCTCGCCGAACTGAGGGGGGGACCAATTGTTAGAGGGGGGATTAGCACCCCCTGGTTTAACTCGGTTCGAACCGAGATCGGTTCAATCAAGACCGATCTACGATGGTTCGGATCAAAGACAAGTCGGCCCGAAACGTTGGGCCGAGCTCGGAATCTCGCTGAAAGCCCATCTCGGCTACCGATCTAGGCCCATCACAAGCCCGGTCCGTTACAACAGATGAAACCGGAATATTTCCCTTTTCCCACCGATCTCGGAAAAGGAAATATTCTCTTTGGTCGACTCCTCGAGATATCAGGAACTTATCCTTATCTCGGAGAGAAAACCGGAAGATTTCCTTTTCCGAATCGAACTCGGAAAAGGAAATCTTCCTTTCAACCGCCTCAAGACACTATAAATAAAGGAGGAGGCTCATTCATTCAAGACATCCAGAACTTCCGCAGAGACAGAGAATACAAGAGAGAGCTCATTACCGATCTCAAGTCTTTTGTCTTTGCCTACTTACTTAAATTCTGTTGTAACGCCGACCTTGATCAATAAACGAGATTCCGACTAAAAAGTACTGTTTTACCCCTTTTGTGTGATTTACGGATCAACACCGACGACCGAGAAAAAACGGCATTCATAACCGACCGCGGAATCTACTGTTACAAAGTCATGCCCTTTGGCCTAAAGAACGCATGAGCAACCTACCAGCGACTGGTCAATCGTATGTTCGCCGAGCAACTCGGGAAAACGATGGAGGTATACATAGACGATATGCTCATCAAGTCACTGACCGCTGGCGATCACATCGGCCATCTCCCAACCTGTTTCGACACCTTGAATCAATACCGAATGAAGCTGAATCCGTCAAAATGCACATTTGGCGTAACTTCAGTCGAGTTTCTAGGATACATCGTCACCCAAAGAGGAATTGAAGCCAACCTCAAATAGATAACGGCAATAATCGATCTACCATCACCAAGGAACACGCGGGAGGTACAACGATTAACGGGCCGAATTGCTGCACTGAATCGATTCATCTCCAAATCCACCGACATATACTTGCCGTTCTACCAACTACTCCGAGGGAACAAGCGATTCGAATGGGACGACAAATGCGAGGAAGCCTTCCAACAACTGAAAACCTACCTAACAACGCCACCGATCTTGGCAAAACCATAAGAAGGCGAAACGCTATATCTCTACATATCAATTTCCAGCTCGGCGATAAGCGGTGTGCTGGTAATGGAGGATCGAGGAAAACAGAAGCCGATCTTCTACATCAGCAAGACGTTGGACGACGCAGAAACGCGGTACCCGACCCTAGAAAAACTTGCGCTAGCAGTCATCATCTCGGCAAGAAAACTACGACCCTACTTCCAATCCCACTCCATCATCGTTCCAACCGACCAACCACTCAGGACTTTCCTCCACAGCCCAAGCCAGTCAAGACGAATGACAAAATGGGCAGTCGAGCTAAGCGAGTACGATATAGAGTACCGAAGCCGGACCAGCGCTAAGTCACAAGTCTTGGCTGACTTGATTATCGAGCTTCCCGCCGAGCTGGCCAACGACAGTCTCCCAGCAGAAGAAGGATGGCTGCTCTACGTTGACGGATCGTCGTCTCAGCGCGGATCGGGAGTGGGAATCAAGCTACAATCTCCAACGGAGGAAATCCTAGAGCAGTCCTTCCGCCTAAATTTCCAAGCCTCAAACAACGAGGCGGAGTATGAAGCATTGATCGCCGGCCTAAAACTGGCCAGAGGAGTCGGGGTGAAGAGATTATAGGCATTTTGCGACTCGCAACTCGTTACAAGTCAGTATAGTGGCAACTACGAGACTAAAAATGAAAGAATGGAAGCCTACCTCCAGGTCGTCAAAACACTCGCAGAAGAGTACAACTCCTTTACCCTCACCAAAATTATGAGGAGTGATAACGCATCGGCAGACGCACTAGCCGCCTTAGCATCGACCTCGGAACCACATCGGCGCCGTATAATACCGGTAGAAAGCATCTACACCCCAAGCATCGACCTGCCCAAAGGAGTATGCACCATCAACGATCTCCAAAACAACCAGGAGAACAGCGACGAAGCAATCGACCAGGTAGAAGTAGAGGACGAACCCGCCCTAGAGGACGACACAGGCAACGCAGCCGACCCCGTAGACTGGAGAACTGAAATCTTACTCTACATCGGCGACGGAAACGTCCCACCTGACCGATGGGCAGCTCGGCGCCTCAAAGCTAAAAGCGCCCACTACACCCAACTCGATGGCAATCTATTCCGCGTTAATACCTACGGCGCCTTACTTAGATGCATCAGCAACGAGGAAACCCAAGACGTCATGAACGAAACACACGAAGGAGCGGTGGCAATCACTCCAGAGGCCGATCTCTAGCTTTACGGATCAACCATGGAATCCGACTGCATAAAGTTCATAGCTCGGTACGAGCCTTGTCAGCGACACGCGCCAATGATCCTTATTCCCACCGAGCTACTAACTACCGTCACAGCCCCGTAACCCTTTATGAGATCTGCGATGGACCTAACAGGCCCACTCCCCCGATCTCGCCAAAAACGCTTCGTATTGATCATAACCAACTACTTCACCAAGTGGGTAGAAGCCGAGTCTTATGCAAAAGTCCACACCACCGATGTACAGAAGTTTGTGTGGAAAACCATCATATGTCGGCACGAACTGCCATACGAGATCGTTACCGATAACGAATCTCAATTCACCTCCATTATCTTTGAGGGGTTTTGCGCAAAATGGAAAATATGACTAAGCAAATCCACACCTAGATACCCGCAAGGCAACGGCCAGGCTGAGGCAACAAACAAAACCATCATCGATGGTTTAAAAAAGCGATTCGAGCAAAAGAAAAGACTATGGGCCGACGAGCTAGATGGAGTACTATGGTCACACCGAACGACCCCACGATGATCTACAAACAAAACGCCCTTCTCACTATAACACGGAATAGAAGCACTGCCTCCAGCCGAGGTCGGTATACCCAGCCTCCTACGAACAATGTTAACGTAGGAACTGAAGGTCAACGGGAAGATGATCAGAGATCGACTAGACCTAATAGAAGAGGAGCGCGACCAAGCCTTACTCCGCATACAGAACTAGCCAACAACAAGCAGCTCGGTACTACAACAAAAGAGTTAAAGGAAGACACTTCGAGGATGGCGACCTGGTACTTCGGAAAGTCTTCGAAAATACCGTCGAACCCAACGCAGGAAAACTTGGAGGCAACTGGGAAGGACCATACTAGATTTCAAAAGTACTCAAACCAGTAGTATACGAGCTAACGACCATGGCAGGAGAACCGATCATGCGGTCCTGGAATTCGATGAACCTCAAGAAATACTACTACTAGATCGGCACAAAAAAAAAAGGACGCTTACCGAGCTATGTCTATGTAATGTGAACTACGATCGGCTTGATCCTTCCTCGGAAGGTACGTAGGCAACCCATTTCGGGGTGCAGCTGTTTATCTAAATAAAATTTATCTTTTCCTAAAGTACCATCTCGCTACTACCCACATCGGCATCATTACACATCGGCATCCTAGATAGATGTTCGATTTAGCAAACGCATTCCTCATGGATGCAGTGGTGAAATAACCCACACACTAAGTCGGGCCCAGTCCTGCACATATCTTAGGTCGGTCGAATACAAAAGCCAAACACATCTTCGCGTATTCATACCCGATCTAAAAAGTTAACAAGTAGACCGAGATAAGACTCGCACCTACTAACGTAATAAGCCGAGTCAAGACTAGCACCTTACAGGATAAGCCGAACATCTTGTCTCGCACCTAGAATCTAAATAAGCCGAGTCCGACCTCGCATTCATCAACAATATAAAATCAAACATGTTTCGAAGAAGGCAATTTCATTCATATAAAAAATCACAACAACAACGTCTATTTTACAAAAGAAAGAAAGGACTACATCGGCAAAAGAAACAGCAACAAAAAAAAAAAAAAAAAAAGGACTAAGGAAAAAAGATCATCGGCCGGCCAACTCCTTTGCCTGATCAGCTACGGTAACCAGATCGGCGGGATCCTCATACTCGTCCGACTCAGGAATCTGCGGAGTCAAAGGCAAGTTGTCTTGAGAACGCTGGTCCCCATCCTGAGAAGGTCGGTCCTCCGGATTTTTGGGATCACCATCTTCGGCAGCAGCCTTGACAACAGAAGCTGCCGAGGTACTCGTAGGGAGATCGGCCAGGAAAGGCAGCACGTCTAGATCACCAACTAAAAGGTCGGTAATTTGTATCTTGCTAAACGTATCGCACCACTCGGCCTTGTCTTCCTCCAGCTTGGTGACAAAAGACGAAGGAATATCAACACCGTCATCCTTCATCAACTGAAGATAATCAAGAATCTCGATAATCTGATTAGCAATCAGAACCGCGTCCCGGGCCTTCTCTTGATCTTCAAGATGCCCCTTGAAGTGCTCAAGCCGAGGCGCATATGCCCTGTTGACTTCCTCCCAAACCCGCTCTCTCTCTTGCCGGACCTTCTCCCTGGCCGACCTCTCCAGCCGAACTGACTCAGAAACCAGTTCCTTCTCCAACCTCACCCTCTCCCGAGAGACCTCCTCCAAATCCGTCAGGAGATCGGAGTTCTCCTTTTCTAGATCGGAGACCTTGGATGCAAGCTCAAGATTGCTCTTATCAAGCATCTCCGACCTCACCTTCTCCTCCGCATGCTGCTTCTTGACCGAGACAAGCTCCCTCATCAATCGCCGACCTGCAGCCTTAATCTTCTGCACCTCATCCAACTTCTCTGTCTTCGCTCTTTTCAGCTTACGGTCATATGAAGCCGTAAGCCTGTTCATGCAGGACGCCTTCTGATATCCAAAAAGGCATAGTTAAAAACCTTGATCACGCAAAAAACCATAAGGAAAGAAATAACCAAGTTTACCTTCATAAACTGACGGGTCAGTTCCTGGTAAGTATCCTCCTCCTCGAGCTTCCCGAAGGCCGGAAGACTGCTCAAACTACTTCCGATCTCACGAAGCAGATCGGAGCAAACAGCTTTATCATTGACGAACGCTTTGTCCTTCCCATACTTGAAGCTGAAGACCAACCTTCTGCTTTTTCGAGGGCCTTCCCTCGCCGACTTGTTGCTCCACGGAAGGAACACCCGGACCGGCATATTTACCTTGATCCCCCTGCTCAGCCGACTTCGAGGGATGTCTGGAGGATTTCTTCGAGGAGTGCTTCCTTTTCTTCCTCCCCCCTCTTCAGTCCTCGCCGCCGGTTCCGCAGCGTTTGTCTCCTCGGCCCCCTTTTGAACAGGTTCGGCCACCTGTTCGTCCCTGGAGTTTTACGGATCGCTCCGACTCTCGGTATTAATGGAGGCACCGACCTCCGCGGTCTCCCTCTGAGACCGGTCATCCCCAGCGCTTGAGGGATCGGCAGGGTCCGATCGAACAACGAGAGCGGTGCTCGCATCGATCGGAAGAGGAGTGACCGACCTAGCTCTGGCCCTGCTCGCATAGCTCGGCAAAACGTTGACATTTACACCACCCATGTTGCTATTTCTCTGAGAAGAATGAACAACCGCGCCCCAACTAGCTGCGAAACCGAAGATGATTAAGTCAGATAAAAATCACCGACAAAAAAGGAGATAATGCAGAGATCGGCTTACCAGAATGAATACGAGCTAAACTCGATCGAATCCTTTGAAGATGAATTTCATGCCACCGTCTCTGACCCAACTCCCGAATTCTTGCCAAATATGCTTCAAAACCTTTAGGAGGCGCCTTAGAAATGGGATGCCGAACTGAAGCAACCAAAGGAAGAGGGTTAGACAAAGGAAAACAATGCAGTAAGAGCATGATGGAAACTAATATCTACCGAAGTCCCTATTCCACCGAGTCATGTATTTTGACATAAAAATACCGATGCTCCCAGTCGTTAAACTTGCTAACACTCTCCCCCAGGATCACTTTGTGATTGCTCTTCGTAGCCACATAAACCGTCCCAGGGGTTTTGCCGTTCACACTAATGCGAGACATCTCTTCGAAGAAACGAAGATCAACGTTGATGCCACATTCGGCCCCCAAAACCAAAGCGGCGACCATGTTGCGAATCCCAGCAGGAGTTATCTGGCTAATGGTGAGCTCCCTAGCATCACAGTAATCAATCAGCAATTTTGGTAAAGGAAACCACAGCCGACACTGAGTGAAGTACGCCTCATACAAACATATCCACCCTTTGGGAGCAGTCCATGGTCGCTCCTCGGGGGCAGGCGGCGTGAGTTCCAATCTAGAAACCAGTTGCGCCCCTGCATACAACCTCTTCAGAGAAGCATAGTCCGACTTCGAGGTAATATCCGCCAGACGGAGCCGACCACGAGGGATCGGTTGACCTCTGGATCTAGGAGCCGACCTGCGAACCACCCTGGTTTCAACCTCAGCAGCCTCCAATGCCAACCTCCCATCCGTTGCAGGCAACTCAGTCTCGAATTTAACATCGGCAATCGCTTCATCCATCAGCTGGGGAACAACGATCTCCAAGCGAGCCGAACTAGAAATGGCACCATCTGGTCGCGTTCGAATAGCCAACTCATGGATCGGCGAGTTAACCACTCCCACCGAACTATCCGAGGTCGTTGTCTTATCCAAAGAAGAATCACTACTCACCGAGATAGCGTCCTCCTCGACCGATCTCGAAGACAAACTCGATTCAATACGCGCCATCTGCTTTTGAAGATCTAAAGATAGGAAAAACGAAGAACACGAAGAACAATCGACCGACACAACACGAACCTCCACCTGATCGGAGAAATCGCACCACGGAATCGACGAAATCACGGCGGCGACACGACGGAAGCACGACACAAAAGAAGAACAATAAAACAAAGCCGAGAGAGAAATAAGAGGAAAGTTATACATTTTTCTGTTAAAGAATGAAATGAAGGAGATCGAAAGGGGGGGATTATATAGAAGGGAAGCGCGACTGCCGAGGAGACATAATGATTACATCTAGAAAACTTTTCGATTCCCGTGCATCTAGGAGACTCTTCGGTTCCCGCGCCTAGGAAACTCTTCGGTTCCCGCGCATCGACTCCTGGACCCAAGCGTCGCCAGCAAAGGCCCATTACGAAGCCCACCGAGCATTCTCCTAGAAAACGACGATCTAGATTGAAGCCGTGCCGACCATATAATTCGCCGAACTCACGATATCTTCAATCCTTCGCCGAACTAGGGGGGGGGGGGCAATTGTTGGAGGTGGGTTTCACAACCCCTTATTCTGTCTCAAGGCCCACCATTAAATCGAGATCGACCCATTCGAATAATCGGCCCAATAAGCATCCGGCCCGCCGAACGATCAAAGCCCACCCAGGTCGGCCGTACAAGGAAGATTAGGTGGATTGCCACCGAGACCGGTCAATACACTCTACCCAACCAAGCGATCTGTCCTGCCCTACCATCGATCTGTCCTACCCGACCGTACCAATTAGGGTTTTGGAGGTCTCTAAATCACCGCCTTAAGCTTGGTATATATAGAAAGGTGCCCTCATTTGTAAAGGGGCCGAATTTTGGAGAGAAAAATAGCTCTGATAAACTGAACTAACTTTGTAACCGTCAAAGAAAAAGAGCCGATCTATCATCCATCTAAAGGAAACATTCCTCTAAAGTCTCAATTTAAACCGATCCACAGTCATTCATCAATCATACCGACCTCGCTTGCTTTTAATATTCGCCGACCTAAGACTTTGACTCAATCGGAATTCTCCGAGCCCCCTTTCGTAAAGCAGATATAAGAGTTAATCGGTGCCGATAACCGATACAACACTTAGACTTTTCTATTGTTTAGGCATTTGGGGATCATAAAGTAGGTAGGACTCTGCAAGTGCAAGTTATTTGAGAATTTTCTAGAAATTGTTATAATTAATTAGCTTCCTACAATTGGTGAATTTAGTAATGAGATGTTCTGGAGTTTATGGTTTTGATTGATTGGAAGAGCTGTAGATATGTGGATTATTTTATCTCCAAGGCATTGGAAACTACAGGGAAAAATAGAATAAGCAGCACCTGAATATTCTCAATCAAAGACCAAAAACAAAAAAAAAAACATTCATGAGATTTCGTGTGTTAGAAACACTACAACAGAACGGGAGGACATAAAGAGCACCAAAATATTTTCAATGTCGCGAGAGCGTTAGCTAAAAGCCTAAAACTATATCTCAAACTGTAAACAAAATGTGGGTTCAGTCTCTTTTTTTCTTTAATTGTGTCAGCTCTCTGTCCCATTCATCCTTCCATGAATTCTTAGCTGCATCAGCGGAAATGGTCATGCCTCCATTGCCGTCGCTGCTGCTATCTTCTCCAGGCTTCGATTTCGAGAAGAATGGGTTTCAAACGTGGCCCCCCGGTTCCCCGTTGCCATTCCTCCAGCAACACATACTTCCAGCTGTTCTCCTCCACCAAGTTGTCATACTCGGTTTGACCCTCGATCATGTTCTTTTTTAACCGAGCTTGTACCGAGACATCAAATGCATTCTTTTGAAACGGTCTTAAGAGAAAATCCCACCAAGCAGAACTCTGAACATCACATCCCATATGTTCTGCTGTAAGGATCTCCAGGACCGGGCCTCCGGAATTTAAGTTCTTCAAAACAGTTGTAGACATTGTCACTAAATCCCATCCGTTCATTCCTTAGAAGCTGGGTCATCCCAAGAGTGTTGCCACTCTGGGCTTCATTCCACTTATCCCAGTGTCCATTTGGCAACAATGGATTTAGTGAGGCTTGTCTAGGCAGCTGTGTGAAAGAAGATAAGCTAGCTCCTTGTGTTTGATCCATTAGCCTCGAACTAATTCCATATGGATCGGAGACTGAAGGAGAGAAGTTGTTAACGTTCCTGGGATCATGAAATCCATTGGCTTGTTGTGCAGCCTGCGACCTCTGAGCCAGAAATTGAAGTCTTGCATCATTCTCAAAAGAATTCAGCTGAGTAGAGAACCCTGATCTCATATCAAAGTCTGCAGTTTCCATCCCATTATGAATTCTTCCTCTTCCAACAGCTAAAATTGCAGGATCAATAAACTCAATGTCTACTGCACTATTCAAATTGCTGCTTGGAGGTGGTACATGATATGCATTCCTTAACAAGGAAGATGAGTCAAGCAAACGAGTTCCTGATGAATATGTGTTACAAGAGTATTAGCCTATGCAAATCAGAAACCAACAATTGCTAAGAGTGTAATATAATACCTGATAGGATATCAGAAGACAGGTTGGCTCTTTCATGCGAAGAGAAACCAGGGGGAGGTAACCTGCTGGGAGCAGAAAATCCAGGAGGAGCGGAAACTTGGGACCTTACAGCTGCAGGAAGACAATGGTGAGAAGTTTAGAAATGCAGAAGGAAAAACGGTCTTGACGATTTACTTGTCACTTAAACCAATGGATTTTAAATGCAAAACAACAAGTATAAGAAGCCAAAATATATACTAACCAGGGCTCTTGTAAGAAGAAAAGAATTGTTCATATCCACCAGAAAAATTTGAAGCAAAACCATTTTGACTCCTGTGCTTATCCTGATATATATCAGGATTCACTCCAGGCTGATCTCTTGACAACAAACCATATATGCTGAATGTATTATTACTGTCATACGCTTGATTATTTGATTCTTCATGCCGAGCAAAAGAGAATCTGGACTCGTCATTAAGCTGCTTGAGAAGGTTGGAAGGTTCCAGAGTACTAGCCATATGATCACTCTGGCCAAGTAATTTTGAAAAATTGTGTGGTGACGACACGGATTCATCCCAGGGGTCAAAGTCCAAAATGTTTGAAATTATATCATTCTCTGCATTCTGAGTGTTGTTCCTGCCTTCATTAGCAAATAGAGAATGCTCCCTATTGGAATTGGATATGGATGTTTCAGAAAATCCATTTGGAAGATGCAATCTATCGCTACCTATTTCAAATGAGGACCCAGTATGTGAATCAATGCCACCAGGGGTTTCCCTGGTCTGGGAAGGACGAGAAGCCAGATGATTTGAATCCACGATGGAACTAGATGACCTACACATATAAGTCGAATGGCTAACAGCCTCTGCAACATCACGCCTATTGCTATTAAATGATGATAAAGCATCCGCTTCCAACATTGAGTTCACTTGCACCTGGGATTGCAAACCTGATCTCCAATCCCACTCTGGCCTTGAACCAGGAATCCCATTCTGTGCTATGTCAGCTTCTGCATCAGTGTTTATAGGAGGATGTTTTCTACATTGCTCAAGATTTGGTACATTGTTAACAGGTTGTCTAATAGAACCTTGATCACAATTAGTACCTGGAACACCAGGGTCTTCATCCCTAGCATTTGTAGTTATACCTATCCATGCAACCTCAGCCGCCAAGTTACTAGCAGTAGGTACATCTTCAGCAATTTCATTTGTGTTGTCAAAATAATTCTCAACAGCTGAAGGCTCGTCGATGACTCTGCTATTATAGGAAGATTCTACTATACAGAATATCTCATTACTACTCGGATCTCTATTAGGTGATACAGTTCTCTTGGACCCAGGATCTACCACAATCTTATTCTGCAAATGCTTTAACATACCAGGTTTTCTTTTTTGACCTAATGTTTGACTTTCTTCCTTGTGAGGTGGTTTCTGAAGAGTGTTACTAGAGGATGCAGGCCCATGAGCTGCATTTGCAGTAACTGAAGGTATAGCCGAAGTTCCATTCTCCAATGTAGATCTTTGATTGTCCAAAGATCCATTTGACGCAGCTGAAGTTGCTAAAGAGTGCTGATTTGGTACACGTGTCCCCCTGCAACACATTTCCAATTTATTTAATACGAACCATTAAAGAGCTTCACCTATACAACGGCTTGTGACAAAGACTTACCATGATGCTGCAGCAGGAAGAGCTGTCGATCTACTAGAGCTCCCGCTAGGTGGAGAACTCTTGGGAGCACTAGCTGCAGTCTGCACAAATAAATATGAAGTGAAAAATAAACATAAATCTTAGATATCGTTGTTGTAATACAAAAAATCAAAGGTTAAATTGTAAAAGAAAGCACATGCACACAATTCGTAGCTAAAGCAGAGGTAACTCAGGTAAGTTATGACGGGATGCTGCACAATCTACTCAAGTTTGCAGTGAGCAATATCATGATGCATTTACCCATATATGACTAAACTATGGCCACAGGAGTTTAGAATGAAATATGTAAGTTTCTCTAAAAAAAAATGATGCAAACCAGATAGACACCTTATATATCAAGGTAAAGTAGAAACTTTATAGAGCTTACAGTAGAAGGAACTTTTGCAATTGGTTTTGCACTAGAACTGTCACTGCAATAAGCATCCAACGGTGGAGGTAGCATGCTCCCTGAACGGTATTGCAGAGTATTTGTTGCTCCAGTGATTTGCTGAACTCTGCTCAATCAAAATTACTAAAAGACTTAACTAATCGCCCAAATGGTTAAACTACATGTTCTCCAAGTAATATATGCGCTAGGAAAAATGTGTACAAGAGGAAACCTTAAACAATATAACGATTAAGATTACCTTGTGTAGGCTGATATGATCTCATCTTTTGTAAAACTATCTTCTTGGGAGCCAACCTCATGCAAATAGAGGCAGTCAGGATTGTTGCATACCTGGAAATAGAAACAAACCATCCATATTCCAATAATATCAATTGCCAATTCCAACTGAAAAGAGGATAGTAAGAAAAGTATTCTAGGATCCATAAAGTAGAGCAAGAGTGCCTATAGGACATACCACGTTTCTTAACCATGCATGACAATACTTGGTTGTCCCAAAACATGCCCTGCAGTATATAAGGAAACAAATATAATTGTTAAGTCAGAAGATAATTAACCATTTGTACACAACCAGTTTCAAACAACAAGATGCTCGGCATGACTTACTTCAGTGCTTTACCATCCAAGATAAACCCATGAACAGACTGAATGCATCTAACAGCCTCTTCCTCTTTAGCATAAGTGATATATCTGGAGTCATAGCCGTTTACAATCAGAAAGAAATCCAGTCATGCTAAAAGAGAAATGTGGTTGATTAACACTAGTAATAACAAAACTTACACACTGCATGTGTTGTTAGGAAACTGTTGGATGAGACCTGTTGCTGTCCGAGACATGGAAACCTTTAGAACCTTTCCATACTGACCAAAATATTCTTTACGCTGGAGAATCTGAAAAAGGAAAAAAAGAAATCTTCCAATCACTAAGTAAACCACTATGATGTAATTACAAGGTTTAGAGGGAAATATCCCGCACATCTTCATCTGCTAGATCAAGGGGCAACCCAACAATGTAAACAAGATTTCTTTGAACCACTCGAACACTGGTTAGTTGCTTTCTCCCTTCAGAAGGTTTCAACTTTGACTTTTGTGTCTTTTTGCGCTCCATGTTGCCTTCAGAGTTCAGTCTGAGAACAGGAAATTTAAAATAAAACATTAGCACACCAAAACTGAGATACCAACACAAAACAAAAGTTAAACCCGCCAAAATGATCACATATCAGGAGTATATCCCAACCTCTCGCGATCAACAGTCATCCCAACAATCTTTTCTTTGTCATATGGAGTGCGGCAAGCTGGACAACGCCCGTCTGTTTGATCTTTCTCGGCCATGTCCATTATGTGATGCCAGCACCAAACACAAATCTGTAAGATTGGTGGTAAATACATTTCAGATCAGAAAATTATCCGCAGAACAAAAGAAAATACTTTCAGAGACCAATACAACAAGTGTTATAAAACAGCGCAGCGCATGGTTTCTATCATAACTGTCATCTAGTTTGTATGTTTTTTAGATATACACCCAATTGTTTATCCTGATCATGAAAATAAGGAAAAGCGCTGCTAAGACAGACACTCAACTACGAAAGCAGTTTTTCCGATATCACAATCAGTTTTACACAAGGTATCGACATGTAAATCAGAGAGGGTGCCTAGACCTGATAGCCACATTTGCAAGGTTTCAACTGCTGATCAGTAAGATCCATCTCCTCCGCACACAATGGGCAAGTCTTCTCACCGTAGTCACTCATTGTCTCCTGAATAAGACAGGGATAAAAAGAAAGCAAATGAGATA
Organism: Eutrema japonicum; assembly: GCA_030161315.1. Taxonomy (NCBI): domain Eukaryota; kingdom Viridiplantae; phylum Streptophyta; class Magnoliopsida; order Brassicales; family Brassicaceae; genus Eutrema; species Eutrema japonicum. The sequence continues at coordinate 41,045,224 of BSQW01000013.1, forward strand.
TATATATATAAGGACAAAAACTGAAAATCATATAATAAAATCGATTGAAGATAATTAAGTGGTGTCTATGGCTGAAAAAAAAGATTGGAAATTGAACTAATCATAATTCCCGATCGTTCATTTCACTAATCTCATGGATATTTTTGGGTGGAAAATCTTGGAATTGCTCTAAAGGCTCAGACTTTCAGATCGATATCGAGAATCTAAGACTCAGAAAGAAAAAAAACCAAATGCATCAAATGGTGAAGAGCTTCTTCATAATAAATCAGTGCATGCGATGCGATGCGACGGTTCAACAACCGAATCGTCGTCAACGGAAAGACAATCGAAAAACACATCGTCGACCATCAATATTCACACAGAACAGAACAAAACAAAAAACCCAGTTCAAAATCTCCAATCTTTAAAAAATTCGGAATCAGTAAATTGGAACTAAACGAAAAAAAATCAGAGCAGAGTCAGAATTAGGGTTTTTGAGATTGGGCAACTCAAAATCCGGATATGAGGATGAGGAAGAGGTTATTAGACATACGAATGAGGGAAAGATCGATCGGGATTGGAGATGGAAGATTGAGATTCGGAGAAAAGGGAAGCTCGTGTGCGTGCGAGAACTGGAGATTGCGAGAGACAGAGAGAGAACGGATGGCTGAGATTTTGGCCGCTGGCTTTTTTTAACCCTTAATCTCTTGCCAGATCCGCGTTGCTGTCTTGTTTAAATAATAATACGAAGAGATAACTTATACCCCTTTGATTCTAAGTTTATTACGATTCTACCACTTTAATCAAGTTCTCGATTTGTTTTTTTCTTTGGGTGGTTGATGTTAACCGAATAGTGTGGATGGATGGAAGATGGGGTTTTCGGCAACAAATTATGTTTAACGGAATTAGTACTCATGATGTGTATTCGTATGTCTCTGTTCAATACAATATCGTTAGTAATTCCTTTAAATTGTTATAGGAAGCATCGTTAGTAATGTCTAGTCGAAGTGTAATTAATTTCTCTTAGCTACCTCAATGGTTTTCTGACGTTTTCATCGGTTATTTGTCCATTCTAATTTGTATTTTTAGTTTTAGAGTAGTTTACAGTGGTCATCATGATTTTATAGTGTGGTTTGTCGATGTTTGTAACAAATATTAACAAATTTGTTGTGGACGGAACGAAGACTCCACCAAAAACCCACCATGGAATCAATACGTTAAGAAATGTTTCGTTACCAAAGGATGTGAAAACTTTATTTCAAATGGAAGAAACCAAAGTCGACAATTAATTGTTAAAGTGACTTTGATACGGAAGCATTGGTATCAAATTGTCCAAGTTTGAGAACTGTGGCCATAAACATTTGTCATGTGGTGTGCAATTTGGAAGTTCATGCAAGAGATGCTACCAACGCACACAATTCGCATCAGAGAAATATCAAATTAAGGAAATAAAATAATGGATTTCATAATTTGTTAACGAGTAAGGCTTACCTACGGAAAGTATTGTATGATTCACTTCTTTTGTTGTATTTTTCTCAATATATGGATCATATATATGCTTATGTAATAACTTGTATTCCGAACGTTCTTTGTAATCTATATTGAAATTAATGAAATTGTTTTTTGAAAAAAAAAACTAATAAATTAAAAAAAATCATGTGAAAATTATGAAGAAAAAAAATGAGATGGGAATTCCAGCTTTGAATAGGTCATTGTGAGTAGTGACAATATTTTTCTTTAAGAAAAAACAAATTTCAGAAAATATTATCATAATTATGATTTTTCAGAAATGACATGTGGGCGTTTTAAACCAAATTAGAAATTATTAAGAGAAATATGAAGAATTTGTTAATTTGGAGGGCTAAAGTTGTGGTTAAGGAAACACAAAGGCAGGGCGATCTAATAAAAATGGTGGCTTGAAACAAAAACAAAAACAAAAAAAAAACTTTTTAAATTCAGCCACGACCTCCCTTTCTTACGATTCACAGTGACCATGAGTCTACGGTTCAATCACTGATTGATATGAACAATTTCCAATGGGATAAGATGAAAATTCGGTCTATTATTGACCCTTCTAGTCACTTGCTAATACAGAAGATCTTTCTACCCAATCGTTCCATGCAAGATGACTACATTTGGGGTTACTCTGCCGATGGAAATTACACAGTTAAATCAGGTTATTGGCTAGCTTCTACTCGGGTTGATGACGATGATGAAGCACAACCGCCACTAGCTATGAACCCGGACATCGCGCCAATAGCATTTGGAAGCTTAATACGGTGCTAAAATTAAAACACTTTTTATGGAGAATAGCATTAAGAGCTATCAGCGTAGAAGAGCATCTTCGACGCCGTAATATTATGGTCCTTCGAAGTTGTACACGATGATGTAGAGACGATGAAACTAGTAACCATTTGTTCTTCACATGCCCCTATGATATATATGTTTGGCGACTTCTTGGCATACCAACCTCGATGCTATGTGCACCTCATATCCCTATTGAGGTTAAGGTTAAACTTCGATAGTTAATCAGTCTTCACCATAACAATACGATTGGAGAATTACAACGATCTCTTCCCTTTTGGATAATGTGGAGACTATGGAAGAGTATGAATGATCTATTGTTTAATCACATTGATATCGAAGCCATTGAAACCTTTACTCGATCTTCTGGCGATTCTAGAGAATGGATCTCAAATGTGAAGGGAGGAATTGATGAAGCGCCAAGAGTATACAAGGACGACACAACGTGCGTCATCTTACATGGAGAAAGCCACCAAGAGGTTGGATTAAATATAACTATGATGTCTCTCATCGCACCGGTGTAGGTGACTCCATACTGGCATGAGCTGGATAATAAGAAATTCCAGTGGAGTATTTTTGGACTGTGGAATGGGCAGATGTCAAGGACGGATAACGGTGGAGGAGGCTGAATGCTCATCACTTTTATGGGCACTACAAACAACTTGGGCTTTGGGTTACAAGAATGTTGAATTTGAAGGCGACAACCTTAATATCATCCGACTTATCAATGAGCATGGGCATAACTTACAGCTCCATCACTTTAATCAAGAAATCCAAGTATGGCGAAACATGTTTGAAGAAATACTCTTTACCTTTCGACATAGAGAAGCAAATACGTGCGCCGATATTTTAGCCAAAAAAGCTTTTGCTTGTAAACAATCAATGGTCTTTGTACCATGTATGTCTTGGGTTTCTCAACATTGATGTAAACAATGACTGTGGTTTTGATAACTAATAAAAAAATTTAGATAGCAAAAAAAAAAAATGTCAATACTCAAATTTTAAATAATAATAATTTTAAAATATATTGTATGTAATTTTGTATTAAAATATATTTAAACAAAAAAATTAGTTAAAAAAAACAAATTTGGTGGTCCTAAAATTATAACTACTCATAAAAGGAAAGATCCTAATAGCTGTAAAAAAAAAGTAGTGATCATAAGTCGTAGCCTAGATTCTTCATCTTCTGCAACAGTTCAGTGAAAATTTGAGAAACATACACTTTGGTATATGCTTAATTTAAAAGGATTCTCTGAGAGGTTTGAGTAAAATATTTGCATTCTTTAGAAGTGCAGTTTCTTACTTGGCATTGAACCATCCTTATTTTTGATAAATCTTGTGCTAGTTTTGATTTTTCGGCATCCACGTCTACAAAAATTTCCATGGCACCTTCTTCTGCTACTTGTTTGATCGCTTTTCGACCTCGCTTGATAGCATGTCACATGATATCAGTAAGGATGGAATTCTGAAGGAAATCAAGAATCAAGAAAATGCAAACAGCGCGTAAGAAAATAGCTACCTTAACATTGCCCTCTGTAGGACCAAAAATTCGCACAATAATAGGATAGCGATTTAATCACGAATACATAAATAAACGTTAAGGAAAGACGAGTTTAAAAACGATATAAAAACGACAAAATTAAAACGAAACAATGGATGCAAGAGAACTCTCTTTCCTTAACTCAAAAATCTCCCATAATGCGACGGTATAATATTCGATTCATGAGTCCCATGATACAACCATTGAAACTGTTATCGCGAACACTCGATAACGGATCTGTCGAACTTAATACTACGATACTCTTGAAATAAAAGACTTACTCTTAGCAGTAGAGAATTGAATGAACTTTTTCTTTTGTATGTGTGTTTTCTGTGTGTGATCGGATGTCTTTCTCTCAAGATAGGCGATCCTATATATAGGAGAAGAGAGGAGGTTTTAATTCCACAACTTGCTTAGCAAGCACCTTGCTTAGCAAGCACCTTGCTTAGCAAGTTTAGCCTTGTTTGGCAAGTTTAGTCATGAGCCCAATGGCCCATTTCAATTCACACTTACATATTTTTAACAAAGCCCACAAACTTTAAAAATTGTTCCAACAATCCCCCACATGAATAGAAATGACTCTAAACATATGAAGAATGAACATACTAGACTTCACTAGACAGACTTGACTAGACTAGACTTGACTCGACTAGACTAGACAGACTTTTCGAGAGTATACGAAAATGTAACTGTATATGAGAGGTAGCATTTTTCAGCTTTGAACCAATCATTTTTAATACCTGTCGGGTTTACTCGGCCAGGAGGTGAACATGATGTCTTGAACCACCCGGACTTTGATGTAAACCGAGATAACATATATCGCGCAGCGACATTTTCTCGTAGAACTGTGTTCTCTATTGTGTTCATTTTGGCCTTGAACATTCCTGGTTTTTCGTGAGTGAACTTGGAGAATATAGCTTCTCTTTTATTCTCCTAGAAACGGCCCTCATTTCACACTCACAAGGTGATCTGCCATCAGCTTTCTTTAAGAAGTATCTTGTCATACTCCACTAGTGTAAAGCTATGGAATCATTAAAAGCCAACGCTTATCCTTAATATTCACATGTAGCATTGTTTTATCATCCTAGGAACTGGGCAGAGACATAGTCTCACAATGCTCAATTTTAATCAGTTCAACTTTGTTTTCCCTTTGAACCTAGATCTTGGGATCTCCAGTCAAATAGGTGGGGTATCCATCAAACTTCATCTTTATTTCATAGGCTTTAAACTCATTCCTCTTGATGATTTTACAATTTGATCTCGTGACAAACCTTTAGTAAATGGATCCGATAGGTTGTCGGCCGATTTGATGTAATCTATTGTGATTACACCACTGGAGATCAAGTGTCTAATGGTTTTTTGACGTCTTCTTATATGACGAGATTTACCATTATAGAGATTACTCAATGCTCGAGCTATAGCCGATTGACTATCGCAGTGTACACGTAATGCTGGCACTGGTTTCTCCCACATTGGAATATCTTCCAAAAAAATTCAAAGCCATTCTGCTTCCTCTGCAGCTTTATCTAAAGCAGAGTTTGATTGGAAGATTTCCAAGACACTGCTGCACCACCAAGCGTAAAGACATATCCACTCGTGGATTTTGAGTTTTTGGAGTCAGAAATCCAGTTGGCGTCACTGTGTCCTTCCAAAACTGATGGTTCTTTACCATAGTGCAACCCATAACTTTTAATATGACGTACATAGTCCAATACTCTTGCTATGGCTTTACAGTGTTTATGTCCTGGATTACTCGTGTAGCGACTCAGTACATTAATTGTGTGCGCTAAATCGGGTCTAGTACAATTCGTTAAGTGTATCAGACTTCCGATTACATGTGCAAACTCCACTTGTGACACGGCTTCACCCGAATTTTTCGTCAGGTGAAGACTAGGGTCTAAGGGAGTTTTTGCAATCTCACTTGAGTAGATTTTGAATCTATCAAGTATCTTTTCAGCATAATGAGCTTGAGACAAGATTATTCCTTCGAAAGTTCTAGTGATCCTAATCCCTAGAATTTCATCCGCTAATCTCATGTCTTTCATATCAAACTTGCTACTTAGCATGTTTTTAGTTTGACTAATCATGTTTTTATTGTTACCAATAATGAGCATGTCATCAACGTACAAACAGAGCAAAACGTATCCGTGCGGAGTACTTTTGATGTATATGCACTTATCACATTCATTAATGTTGAAACCATTTGACATCATTATGTTGCCAAATTTTTCATGCCATTGTTTTGGAGCTTGTTTAGGTCCATACAATGACTTCACAAGTCGACAGACTTTGTGTTCTTGTCCTGGGATAACAAACCCTTCGGGTTGTTTCATATAAATCTTCTCTTCTAAATCACCATTTAGAAAGGCAGTTTACACATACATTTCATGGATTTCTAGGTCTCTTAATGTTGCAATTCCGATCAACATTCGAATTGAAGTTATACTCGTTACCGGAGAATAGGTGTCAAAGAAATCTATGCCTTATTTTTGCCGGAATTCTTGCACCACAAGTCTAGCCTTGTACTTATCGATTGAGCCATCGATTTTCAACTTTGTTTTGAAAATCCATTTACACCCTAGGGCTTTGAACCCTTATGGTAGATCGGTTATCTCATATGTATTATTTTGCATAATGGATTCGATCTCAAAATTAACGGCTTCCTTCCAAAAATGAGCATCTGGTGTAGACATGGTTTCAGTAAAATTTCTCGGTTCATTCTCTAAAAGAACGACCATTAAGAAATCTTCACCATAAGATTTTTCCTTACGAGATATTTTGCTACATCTAGGTTCATCTTCAACCTCTTCTGCATCATCTAAAAATGTGCCAGAAGTGCTCGCCTCATTTACAAAGGTAATTGCATCTCTTTCTTCACGAGTTCGTTTCAGATTTTTATCTTTATACGGAAACACGTGCTCAAAGAAAGAAGCATTCCTTGATTTCATGGTTGTATTAACATGGATATCTGGTATGTCTGATTTATGAACCAGAAACCGATACACACTATTATTATGTGCATATCTGGTGAAAATACAATCCACCGTCTTAGGTCCAATTGTGATCTTTTTAGTAGGTGGCACTGCAACTTTTGTCAGGCACCCCCACACTTTCAGGTATTTGTACAGATGTACTTTACCACTCCAAAAGTTCATATTGCGTCTTGCCAATAACTTTATGTGGTAAGTATAGCTTCCCCCATATTTCTTGAGATAACTCAGAATCATGCATCTTTGCATTCATCATTTCACTAAGGGTTCATAATTTTTCTTCTGAAACTCTTAGATTCAAGTGAATAAGGAGCGATCGTTTGATGGATAATGACATGTTCTTTATAGAACGCATCGAATGATCCATCATATTCGCCTCCTCTATCACTTTGAACTATCTTTATAGTTCTATCGAGTTGGTTTTCAACCTCGATTTTATACTCCTTGAATTTTTCCAAGACTTCATCTTTGCTTTTTAGCAAATAGACATACAATATTTTGTATTATCATCTATGAGAGTCACAAAATATGTTTTACCGCCTCGAGTTTGAACAAATTTTAAATCACACAAATCTGTGTGAATTAAACCGAGAGGTTCGATTGTTCTTTCTACACGAGGGGATGGGGTTTTTTTGTGAGTTTAGCCTGTACGCATACTTCACATTTGTCTTTACTTGATTTGCATTTCGGAATTATGTTCAAATTAATCAATCTTTGTACAGATTGAAAGACCTAATCGTTCATGCCAAATATTGAAAGACTCAACCAAATAAGCAACTGGATGATTCTTATTGATTGAAACATTTGTTACAACATTATTGGGTAAGACTGTCATTACATTCATTTTGACCAGTCCTCCCATAACATATCACTTGCCCAAGTACACCTCATGTTTCTTGAGCATAAGATAGTCCGACTCGAAAGTAACAACAAATCCGGCGGCGCTAATAAGTGTCCCATAAATTAGATTATTCCGTATGTCCGGCACATGTTTGACAGTTTTTAGAGTTATCTCATGTCCCGAGGTCATCTTAAACTTCACTTGGCCACGACCATCAATCTTGGACGAGTCAGTGTTACCCATTAACAGCCGCTCATCACTCTTGCATTTTTGATAAGTGCTAAACATGCCTCTATCAATGCATATATGAGTGGTGGCACCTGTGTCATACCACCAATCCTTCGGGTTGTCCTCAACCGTGTTGACCTATGTGACCATAGTGCACAGGTCATCTTGAGTCAGGTTGGCCTGAGCCTTTCCTTTATCTTTGTGGTTGTCAATTAATCTTGCTACGACTTGCGCGAACTTTATGACTAACCTTGTCACGCATGTAACACTTTACCAAGAACTTCATTGCACCCTTACACTTCATAAAGCTAATAGAGGCTTTTAGGGAATTTTTTTCTTCTCCCTTTGTCCTTGTGAACAACAACATTAGCAGTGTGCTCACACTGAACACCATATGCCTTGCGGTTTCGGGACTCGATCCGCAGCCTGACTATCAAGTCTTCAAGGGAAATTGCATTCTGCTTGTGTTTGAGATAGTTTTTGAAGTCCACCCAACTTGGGAAAATCTTCTCAATAAAGCAGTTCACTGTGAAACTATCACTGAAAAAATATGGCTTCATCAGCTATCTCATGCGTTAGCAATTGCAGGGCTTCCACTTGTTCCATGATGAGTTTTGAATCCACCATTTCAGAGTCTAAATAAAAAAATTAATGTAATAAACTAGTAATCTTGTTTTATTTTTAAGAACCCCTAAGGGGTTCATCAATGGAGAAGTAAAAAAAACAAAGGTTCTTAACTATTCAATAATAACAAAAAACTATTAAAATAATCTTAAGAACCCCAAAAGGGTACTAATGGAGATGCTCTTATAACACAACTAAATTTCAAATTATTTGACTCCATATGCGATTGCATATTTGCATGCCTCAAACATGTTCTTCAATTTCTTTCATGCTTTAAGAACCGATATACGAAAAAATCAATTTGAGGTGACTTGTATCAAATAGCATTATATAAATCGCATTATTTGCTTTAGAATTGCATTTTGATTACCTTTTCTCTGAATCATTTTACTAATTTGTCTCCAGAATGTTTTCCAATGTCTTGCATCATAGCATTATGAATTACATTGTTCGTCTTAAAAACTGCAATTTGATTGCCTTATTTTGTTCTATTTTGTCATTAAATCAGCTTGATTGTTGCATCTGCTTGAGACATTGTTGTTTCTTTGTTTCTCCTTACTGTCACTGAACTTGAAATTAAACACTAAATACATGTGAATCGCTACATGAAAATTGCACGTAAACCTAGAAAGTTATAAATCAATCATTTAAAAATAAAATAAAATACTGAACTGAAGCGAATGAGTGTCTGTTTGTGTGCTCTTAAGGTATACAAGGAAAATTTGGCTGATGTGTGTACGCTTAACGCTTGATACCTACAAAACAGAGAGCTACTTCTGCTTGTGCTTGAAGTTCTTCAAGAACCTTCACAACTTTCTCACGGCAAAACCCAATTTCATTCTCATCTCTAAGCAATTTCCGCACTCTTCATACCCACCAGCAAGAAAAAGACAGTAACAAATCCAATCAGATCACAAATTCACAAGAGATTCGTTTTCCACAAATATAATAAACAAACAATTCAATGTCACATTGTATCTATAGAGTCACCAGATTATGTAGCTGTTTGTTTAAAATACTTGAGATTGAATTGAGTGCTACAAACCTGTGTACAATGGATGTGTCTCCGTGTCCCGTGCAAACTATAAACATTGCATTTGTGGGTAATGCAGCGTAGAGAGCATGGACTCTATCATCCATTTTCTTTAAGATTTCCTTCGTTTCAAGTGAAACCTTGCTTTTGCGGCATTTCTTGAGGCCTGAGTCATTGCTACATGTAAGCAATGAGATCATCTCTGCTAGTCTGGAATTTAGTTTCTGTGGATCATTCGCTCTGCTCTGGAAATGTGTATTCAGTTCTGAGAACTGTGTCCAAACGAATTGTGACCGCCTGTTCTTTACCTAGAGCATAAAACACACATGTATTAAAATTTTAAGATGGCGAAAAAATATAAAGGGATGGATGGATTCAGAAGTTTTTACCTCCTTAGTGGCCTTTGAAAGTGCTTCGTCATCAAAAGATACTGGAATGGAATTTGATGACTCAGAAGCATATCGCTTCACGATGTTAATATTGTCAACGATAGAAGTGGCTTTTCCGCTCTCATTCAAAATGGCGAGGAGCTTCTTTCTTATCATTTCCCGTGGTGAACCAAAGTCAGGTCCTAGAGGAAGCCAGAAAAGAAAATCACTTCAAAAGATACAAAAAGAAAAGAAAAAAAAAACAAGATTTATACAGTGAGGTTCAGTGAAGGAATCTCTTGCCATATTTTATCTTCAATAGTGCCAAATCCATGGCTGCTTTTGCATCCTCGGCGCTGTCATGTCCGGATTCAGACATCTGTATCTCTCTAGCAAGAAACTTTTCTGCTAGAATTCGAAGTTTAGTTTTATAAGATCCACCCCGTGGATGCTTGTATAGTAATGCAGTGTCAATCACCAGATTGTGAGAGATCTTCAGAGAAAACAAGTCATTTTCCAAGGAGTGTCCGACTAATACTGTCTCCTTGAAAACCAGCTTTAAGAACTCTTCCTGAACATAGCAAATGGCTCTAATTATACTAGAGCATTACAAGTCTTCAATTCACCTCCTAACCCATATGTAATAAAAGTTAAAGGATCTCGTGATACCTGAATATCTTTAATAGTTGTTGTAACTCCCTCCATCATCTGAGCTGTTATTCCGCTATACCTGCAAACCGATACCAATAGTGTGTGTTTTTAGGCATGCCTTTTAAGATGTACTAGAAACAGATACTATTATAAATATGTATGTGATACAAATCAAACCTAGCAGATCAGCATGGCTTACCTTGTATTGTAATCAGTAATATCATTTGTTGGCTTGGCTAATTTATCTAATAGAACCTGGACGATCAGGGCAACTTAGTAACAGAAAAGAAAAAATCTAACAAACATAAGGAATAAGATACCTGTCCTTCGATATCCACCAGCGTCACTCTTGTCAACTCCAAACCATCCTTCGTAATACACTAGGGTGAAACAAAAAGATAATAAATAAACCTCTAAGCCTACAACTTACAAGACGATTAAAAGAACTGTTTATATGTTTTGACAAAATCATATATGCTCAAATGATTACATCACACATCATAAAAGGCTAGATAACATAGTTGTTTACCATCTCACAATCAAGAGCCAATATTTCATGGGGACATGATCCTGATGGTGCAGGAAGTGTAGAGGTAAACTCTGCATAACGAAAAGAAAATTATTAAACCATGTGACGTAAAGGAAAAAGGTTAACAGCTTAAAAGAGGATTAAGCTGTCAATCTTAAACAGATGGAGCTCGTACCTGTCTCAAAAGTGTATCCATTTTGTTCCATTTCCTTTCGACTTAGAGTATAGTATGAAACAGGGAACGGTATATCTTTTGTGAGCTCAATGAACGATTTCCCCATCAGATTGCATGCGTCTACAAGCGAAAGATGTTATCAGGTTAGGGCCTAATATTGTGAGAAGAATTGTTAAATCTAAAACGGTTCTTTCCATGCATGGCTGTTATGACTGGTAACATTGAAACCTCGCAATAAACAATAATCAAGAATCATCGGGTGAAATCCCCCAAAAAAATATTTATACCAAATTTGGAAATCTAAATAGGTTGATGAGCTCCAGTTTATAAGAAGCCCACTACCTGGCTTAGATGCAAGGAGAGGTGGTTCCACTGAACTAGTAACAGTTTTCTTTCTTTTACACTTGCAAGTAAGGATCGTATCGATTGTCTTCATCTCATCAACTACACAGCTAATACAATGAGAAGAGAAGAAAAAGATGTTTTACCAACAGTTACCACAAATAATCGTATTCAATAAGCCATAAGTAAAGAGAAGCAACAAAACATACACCAACCTCAGAGCTAAAAGCGCTATAGGATTGCCACAACATGATTTCAAACTAGCAAGTGCTTTAGACTGTGATAAGTATAAAGCTGCATCCAATCCAGGAAGGTATAGCATGACAATCTTTGGAATGAGAGGCTTGTTCTGCAAACCATGTCCATGAATGTTCTAAACTTCAGAACTCCTTAAATATCGAAACCGTAAAGACTAACATATTTGTAACTACATATACGAAGAAAATCCAGCTCCAAGCTCAATAAACGACACATATCCAACATGTTCCCAAACAAAAATTGGTCATACCTTGATAAACACCCACGAGGGCATATAGCCTTCTGCAAGAACCCATGTCACAAGTTCCTGAACATCCTGTTCAAACCCATATAAACATTACTCTAATCTTACACCACCGTAAAATTCAAACTAGAATAGTTATGACATTTAAAACCTACTTGTAAGTTCAGTGTTGTTTCCGGGCTGTTGAAAACGAGTTCTGCTTTCGCCTGCCAAGAAGAAGAATCTAAATCAGATGCACAATTTGAGCAACAAAGCGCATAAGCTTCAACATAACCCGATCAATCAAATCATTGGAAAAAAAAATGCTTCAGAGGAGGTGGTTACTTCCGGTCCATATATATCGAAGAAACTGTTCTCGGTATTGCTCTCATCACTACCGTCGGCACTTTTTCCACCATCCCGGATCTCTTCCCCGGCGGTTTCGGCGTCGCGCTTCCGCTTCAAAGACGACATTCTTCAGACGGAGAAAAGTTTTCCAAAAAATAACCGAGGGATTGACACAAACAACGTCCGCCGTCGCTTAACACCGTGGTCGCCCTTATTAGTCGCCGTCGGACAAATTGAGGGCTTTTAACCTTAGGCGCCCATACTGAATCTTACTGACCATGCAAAGGCAACCATACTGAAATCTCTAGCACCAGACCAAGACTAATAAACTTTAGTACATCCGAAACTGGCAATTTATCTACTGTAGAACCTATAATAAAATCGATTGAAGATAATTAAGTGGTGTCTGTGGCTGAAAAAAGAGATTGGAAATTGAACTAATCATTACTCCCGATCGTTCATTTCACTAATCTCATGGATATTTTTGGGTGGAAAATCTTGGAATTGCTCTAAAGGCTCAGACTTTCAGATCGATATCGAGAATCTAAGACTCAGAAAGAAAAAAAACCAAATGCATCAAATGGTGAAGAGCTTCTTCATAATAAATCAGTGCATGCGATGCGATGCGACGGTTCAACAACCGAATCGTCGTCAACGGAAAGACAATCGAAAAACACATCGTCGACCATCAATATTCACACAGAACAGAACAAAACAAAAAACCCAGTTCAAAATCTCCAATCTTTAAAAAATTCGGAATCAGTAAATTGGAACTAAACGAAAAAAAATCAGAGCAGAGTCAGAATTAGGGTTTTTGAGATTGGGCAACTCAAAATCCGGATATGAGGATGAGGAAGAGGTTATTAGACATACGAATGAGGGAAAGATCGATCGGGATTGGAGATGGAAGATTGAGATTCGGAGAAAGGGAAGCTCGTGTGCGAGAACTGGAGATTGCGAGAGACAGAGAGAGATCAATCGAGTGTTGAGATGCCTTTTTTTAAGAGTAGAATTCTCATATCTGCCCACTATAAAAACTAATTTTTTTTTTATTTATTTTAAAAAAAACTTTGTTAATTACGTACCCAACCAGTCATATTCATACCCAAACCTACGATATCCACACTCCATCCGCGACACCACTCTAGACCCGCGATATCAGATCGAATTCTACACCAAACCCGCGATTATCGGATCAAAATCGCTGAAATCGGGTAACACCAAAAATTAAAACCTAAAATTGTCGAATCTCGAGCAACATCTTTCCCATCTACTTTCGAAAGTTCTTCCCTCCTATTTGGTACGAAAATGTATAACTAAGACAGTGGTAGTGATTTTTGCGGAATCGAAATCCCGTCTCTAAATCATATTCGTCCTTCCCCTTATTCTTCTGTGTTTCGTTCAACTAGATTCGAGATTAAGTAGAATGGAATATGAAATTTAGGAATTCGAGTTTTGTGTAGAAAGAAAGGAATTCGATTTTTGTGTAGAGTTGGATTTCGGATGCTAATGGTTGTGTTATAACTTCGTAAAACTTCTGTTATGGCTGTTATCGAATAAATTGAGACTCATCCGGTACCAGAAATGTATGCAAACTCGCCCCCAGAACCGTCGGGAGTGAATGGTGAGGGTAGTCAGTTAACACTGTGGCGGAAGCGAACATATATCGAGGAGGAAGACCAGCCATTGCAACCTGAGAGGATGTTCTTCGGTACAACTGAGTATAACAAGGTAATCAAGTTGGCAATAAGGTGCTTTATCCACAAAGCAGTGGAGAAATTGGAGTCTATAGGACATCAACCTGACGAGCTGAGGTGGTTTACAGAGCATCCGTAGTTCAAGTATTTTTGGCACATGCATAGGGATGAATATCATAAGGTGATGGGTATGTGGTTGCTTCTTCTTCGGACGACAAGTACAATTAAGAGGAAGGAATGTTGGTTTGTTGTTAATGGTGTTCCCATCCGCTATTCTCTCAGAGAACATGCACTCCTATCTGGATTAGACTATCATCCGTATCCAGAAGATGAATTTGAGACAATGGGAACTTATGAGTTCAAGTCGAGGCATTTTAAGAAAGGAATCGTCCCCTCAATTGCTGCTGTTGAAGAAAAGCTCGGCAAGATGCGAGCATGTCCAGATCATTTGAAAATGTGTGTCGTCTACTTCTTAGCTAGCATAATAAGTGGAAAGTCGAAGACCGGCCCGAAAGCACCATATGTGGAGCCGTTTTTCTTAGGATTGTGAATGATCTTGAAGCGTGTCGAACATTCCCATGGGGGCGGTTTTCCTTCGAAGTGAATATGAAGGAAATTGATCATACAATGAAGCATTTCAATGGGGTCATCGAAACAAATTCATGGACCTTTCCAAGCTTTGTTACTCCGTTGGAGGTAAGTAATCATTTTCTTGTTTTTATGATTTTAAGATTTTATTTGTAATTTGGTGTGTTATTTGTAGATTTTAGCTTTTGAGACAATCCAAAATCTGAAGATCAAATTCAGAGAAGATGTTAGAAGAGCAGAGAGGGATTGTCCTCGGATGTGAAAACAAAAGTGGCGACCATTCGCACTCAAAGGTTTTCCTTTATCAGAATTATATGAAGCAATTGGTGATACTAAGGTTGAAAATCATCTTATAGGTTTTCTATTATTTATGTAGCATGTACTTGTTTTTAAATTGTATATTTTTATATTCACATGACATTCACAATATCTTGCAACCATCCTTGTATGAGGAAATTATGATGGCTCGAATCGTGGGTAAGGAGTATGAGGAGCCAGATTTCTCTGATGTAGTTCCTGACAGTTGGTCGAAGCGTCTAATAGATGAAGGGAAGCCGATATTCTGGAAAGAGCTATTCAGCATTGATGTTGCTGCCCGAGGAGATGATAAGGAGAGGGTCCTTTATCGTGCCGTGGCTAGGGAGAATGTCAATGTCGCTCCGGTTGGATTTGTGGAACAGCTACAGAGCTTGAAGAAAAGTATGGATGATCAGTTTCTCCAAATCAGGGACCGCATGGATGGCATTGATAGAAGACTCAATTCCGTTGAATAAATACGTGAAAGAGGCAAGAAGAGAAGTACGAGGAGAGCAGGTAGGAGAAGAAGAAGAAGGACAAGAAGAAGAAGAAGGAGAAGAAGAAGGTGAAGAAGGGAGACGTCAGGTGGCAATTGAGATGAAGAAGGAGAAGGAGAAGGAGAAGGAGAAGGAGAAGGAGTAGGAGAAAGAGAAGGAAAAGGAGAAGGAGAAGAAGGAGGAGAAGGAGAAGATGATTGGTAGGACGTACGTGACTAGACGTACGAGAAGAGAAGAGGTATTTAACTTTGAAATCTGGTTTCGGTATTACTTGATATTGTTCGGTAACACTATGATGTATTACTTGGTATTGTTCGGTAACACAATGATGTATTTATAGGGATAACCAAAAGAGGCCGAGGCTACGGTTGTTGCTCCTGTTGAGCAAGAAGAGGGTGTTGGGAAACGGAAACAGGAGGCTTCGAGGACGACATGGCCAATCACTCGGCAGAGGAAGTGTTGAACTGTTTTTCCCTCTATCCTCTCTCAATTTAATCATGGAAATGGTGACAATTTAATCATTGAGTGTGAAATTGGGCCTGTGAAATTGGAACAAGAAAAATTAAATGAAATAGTCAAATGCGGAACTTATATTGTATATAATCGATGGGTAGTGGCAATCAATGACGTAGTGGCTGTCAAATCATGATAATTAAAGATAAATAAAAAAGAAATCGGTGGTAGTTATACCAGTAATACACTGTCAACTCATCATTCAATTCGGGTAAGTAAATTCGAAGTGGTTGTAAACCAAATCATCAATTAAAGGAGTGGTCAGAGAATAAGTTTTTCGTGTTAAACAAGTATTTTTTTAATTTTTATCATGTTCCCAAGGCGTCGGTTTACGGAATATTTTTGTGGAATTAATTAAATTTAATTAATTACGTCCACTCGGTTTACGCGGCTGTTCGTGGCGTCAAAACTGTCAAATCTGCATGCAGTAGAAATAAAGATAAATAAATGAAGGTAATAAATGGCGGTAGTTGTACCGCTTCAGTAATACCATTCCATAACTACTCCTCTTTCATGGCGACCTTTGCCCTTTCCCTTCCCTTATATAAATACACGTTATTTTCATCTCTCATTCTCATCTCTCATCTTTCATCTTTCATCTTTCATCTTTCATCTTTCATCTTTCATCTTTCATCTTTCATCTTTCATCTTTCATCTTTCATCTTTCATACTCATCTCTCATCTTCTTCTACTTCTATGGCTGAGTACTGGATCTGAAGGCATTTTCTCGACCTCGTCGAAAACCCTCAGGGAAGGTTTTCAGCCGGTCCGGTGGCGAACGACATCTTCCACTGGCAGGCTGTCATTCTCGCCCCCCCCCCCCCCCCCCCCCCCCCCGAAAAGTTCCTTTGAAGGGGGTCTGTTCAAGCTCTCCCTGTGGTTTCCCCCGGAGTACCCCTTCAAGACCCCCAAGGTGGCCTTCAACACCCAGATCTTCCACCCTAACATCACTGTTAGGGGTAGTATCTTCCACCCGATGCTGATGCCCTCTTCGTGGGCAACGGGGACGTTGGTGAAGGAAGTGCTGGCGGCGGTGGCGGACATGCTCATTCACCCTCTGGTGAATGTGGGTGATGTGTTCATTGAGCACATCGCCCTAATGTATGTTGGGGAGAGGTCCAACTAAGATGCTCAAGCATGTAGTTGGACACAAGAATACGTCATGGATTTTTAATCCATGGATGAATTATATATTTTTGTTTTTGTTTTTTTTGTTTATGTAGTATTTTTTTATGTTTTTTTTTTTTGTTTAGTATTTTTATGTTTTATTTTAGTTTTTATATTATATTTTGTATATTTTTTAAAAAAATATATAAATATTTAGTAATTCTCATATGCACTACTAGTATCAGATTTATACCCAATCAGACATCCATAGTAATTCGGTACTACTCGGTAATTTTAGGTTCAACTACTCGTGAATGTTGGGACATCCATAGTAATTCGGTAATTCTAGGTTCAACTACTCATGAATGTTGGGACATCCATAGTAATTCGGTAATACTCGGTAATTCGCTGTCCAACTACTCGTAAATTCAAAAATTCAAAAATTGGATAATTCTCGGTAATTCTCGGTCCAACTATTCGTAAATTCAAAAATTCCAAAATTGGTTAATACTCGGTATTTCTGGGTCCAACTAATCGTAAATTTAAAAATTCAAAAATTAGGTAATACTCGGTAATTCTCGGTCCAACTAATCGTAAATTCAAAAATTCCAAAATTGGGTAATATTCGGTAATTCTAGGTCCAACTAATCGTAAATTCAAAAATTCAAAAATTCCAAAATTGGGTAATACTCGGTAATTCTCAGTTCAACTACTCGAAAATTTTAAACAACATAACAAAATCCAGAAAATCAAGATTCACTAAAGTTATAAACACCATAAGATCAAAATTTATATTATCTACTTAAACAAGTAGATGGTTGAAGATACCGAGACAATGACAAGAACAGAGAGAGTAACCATCACCTTCACTTCCTTGTAAAACTCGTTTCGATGAAAGGCATCTGAAGCCAGACAAATTTCATTCACAATTGAGTCACACACAATGATGCTAAGGCTGCGATAAGATTATTTCAGCTCTTTAATAGATTCTCGGAGGTCTCTAATTTCGACTGCGTCATGCTGAAGGCATGTCCAAGCCTTCCTAAGGTCGTATCGAATGGAATCTTCTTGGTCTGCCATCTCGTTCCGAATGGCTCTCCGAATGTCACCGATCTCCTCTGTTATTGCATCATCCCACCATTTGTAAAAATGGCATCCTCCGGATGGAGTCTATACGAAATGAAAGGATGTCCATAACCATTCGTTACCTAAAAAAGAAACTGGAAATCAGAATTTTGTTTACATATTTGAGGGCGCAGCTATAGTATCTCCTTCCTAGATCCATATTGGTGTAACAAGTTTCAATGGTTGGTGCCGCACGACAAAAACAAGCAGTCATAATTCCAAAATTCTCACTGCGTTCAGGAGGAGGTCTCATACTTGATCTCTCGGAAGAGCTGATACTGGGCATTCTTCGTCTTCTGTGCTTATGGGGGGATTTTGTTATTTTTGGGGAAAAATGAGTATTTTCTTGGATTTTGTGAGTTTTGGGTTTGGGGGAAAAAACCTATAATTTGGAATTTGAGAATTTTGCATTTTAGGGGGAAAAATTGAGATTTGGCAATTACATGAATTTGAGCGCAGTCGTTTCTCAAGTGCCACCGCCATAATCTTATCTTCCAATAACACATGGACACTTGGCAATTACATGAATAAAAAATTATGGGATTTCACACCTAATACATAATGTTCCGGTTTTACTCGACAACATGTAGTTGTACTTTTCAGATTATAACTTATAATTAGTAATACCCTATCTAAAAGTAATTAGTTTTGGTTGTACACTAGATTTATGGTAATTAAAGTGAATTTACAGCGTTCTTATGGAAAAACATTTCATAAATCGCTTATTTAATAACTTTCGCTTCAAAAGAAGGTTAAGATTAACAAAGTGACCATAGAAGTATAAGGTTCTTGATGGGAACAATACAATTTGATCAGATGCTGTAAACATTTATTTTCCAAAATGTTATATGTTTATGAAATAGATTGTACTAAAACATTTATTAAATATGTGAATGAGAATTTATAATTTTTGTATCGTTAAGTAAATATGATTAATAAAACTCGTATAATTACTGTATTTTCGTTTTTTTAATATTCAAGTAAAAAGAATAGTGTGTCAAATACGACAAGAACATGAAAATTTCGATTTTTTTTAATATTACAAAATTGTCTAGTAAACAAATCAAACTAAACTCTCAATTTTTGTACAAAACAGAATGTTAAATACGACAAAACAATGAAAATTTAAACTTCGCTACTATCCATACTATCCCTAATGCAGTTAAAATAGTTAAATAAGCCTTCACCTTGGCCACGCACAAGCCTATTACTCGTCCTTACGCGACGTTCTCCAACCGATGGATGTCTGGTTATTTGCCTTCTACCCCCTTTTTTTTGTAATCCAGGGGTAAGGCACATAATTGTTGTATATGATTCAGAATAATCCACTGAGACTTATGCGGAACCAGATATATCGTCCTATAATATGCCAGTGCCCACGTCTCCATCAAATAATACTTCAAGCACAATTCCTCTACATGAATATCCTCTTCTTCCTGGCCGTTTCATAAAAACAATTGTAGCGGCTATTGCATGTACACAAGGATACTTGTCTATATCAAAACACTTGCAATCGCAAGTTTTCCTTCTCAAGTTCACCAAATAAGTCTTCCATCGCGTCCAATGACACTGTATTCAAGGTTAAAGTAGTTTAGCTCACTCACCGATAGCTTTCTCGGAATGGCTACCCTACCGTGCACTATGTTCTCCACAAAGGGGACCAGTTTATGTGCGTCCGATGCAGTAACAGACTCGTTCCTATGTTTGTTAAACCACCCAGCCAATTTTGTAACAATTGCATCAATCATAGGTAATAACGAGTACTTTCTCGCATCAAGAAAGATACTGTTCATGGACTCTACACAATTACTGGTGTCTATGTTGTACTTTTCTCCTGGAAAATAACACATTGCCCATTTCGCCTAATCTACACTACCATCCATATACTTTCCTACATTAGGATAAGTATTCCGCAATTCACTGTATGCTTCTAGAAACTCAGGCTCTGTATACAGCCTTGCGCAATCCCTGAATTTTTCTGCAACAACATCTTTGTCCTTCCTAACGTGCAATCTCACATTCTGGGACAAATGAAAGATGCAATACCCATGTTTAGAGCTCGGGTACACCTCACCTATTGCTTTGATGAGGCTTGCATTTCTGTCTGAAACAAACACTAATTCAGGACTATGAGGCATCACAGTTTTCAGCGTATTGAAAAACCAGTTCCAACTCGCGTTGTTGATATATCATGGTTTTTACCCGTTTTTAGCCATGATATAGGTCTTATTTATAGAGTCTTTCTAGTGTTTTCATAGTGTTTTAGAGTCTTTTCTGGTTTTAGCACGTTTGGAGCACTTTGGGAGAAAATGAGCCGTTTTGGGTGAAAATGAGCATATGGAGATGCATAGTCATGCAGAGACGTCAGAAATTTGGCATTAGTTTAAGAACTTTACACAGATGGATTGAGCTCAAATTTGGATAAAAGATAGATCAATGGATTAACTTTCATGTGGATGTGGTTTGAGGCCATTCCAACGGTGCGATCGAAAGTTATGCCATTTTTCATGAAGACAGTCCAGTATGGCGAGCATAAGTGTAACATCCCTAATTCAATTTTGAGGTTGAAATTGAATAATTAGAAGTTGGGGGTTAATTTCGCGTAAATCAATTTTTCCGGGTGGGTTTAATTGATAAGTTTGGAAGTTTGGGGCCATTTGTGAATTCGAAAAAGATTGGTCACACATATGTATACGCGCGTATGTATCTCCCTCTCCGACCTTGTGCGATTAACCTAGCCGTCAAGTCCTCGTCGCCACGGTAAGAACCCTTCTCTCCCTCCTTAGTTTTTTTGATGCGATGCGGGGTCGCTCGGGATTGCAGATCGGAGGTTGGGCCGTGGTGAGCTCCCGTGGTGAGCTCCGGTGACGAGCACTCGCCGGTGTGTTGGTTTGGAGTCGGGATTGCAGATCGGAGGTTGGGCCGTGGTGAGCTCCCGTGGTGAGCTCCGGTGATGAGCACTCGCCGGTGTGTTGGTTTGGAGTCGGGATTGCAGATCGGAGGTTGGGCCGTGGTGAGCTTCCGTGGTGAGCTCCGGTGGTGAGCGACGGTGCGTGGGTTGGAGTCGGGATTGTGATCGGGTTGGGCTGTGGCGAGCTCCGGTGGTGAGCTCCGGCGGTGGCGTCGCTGCACCGGCGATGGTGAAGTCGATGAAGTCGACTACCGGTTTAAGACCGGTTTAATAATAGGATCGAGTGTGTTTGATTTGTGTTGATTATTTTATTATTCTTTTATTTTAGGTGGATTAATAGAAGGTTATTCATCCCGGGGAGTTCTAGAAAATTGCTGAATTTTCTCGTGAAACTTTCTGTGCGGAAATAAGGTGAGTGCAGGACCATAGGCGTAATTAAATAATTTTGATAATTGGTGTGATTTCGTGATTATAGGCCGTTTACGATCTCGGAGGGTCTAGATCGAGTGTTTCATGAAATGTTTGATTTATTCGGTATTTTCGTGATAGTCTATATTAATTATCTTAATTATTTGTTAGCCTGTAGATGGGAGGATTGTCTCACTAAGTATTTATCGAAATACTTATGCATCTCTTATATTTTAATTGATGCAGGAAATGAGAAAGTGTGACCGTGGAATCAGGGCGAGGAAGAGGGGGTGATCTAGACTTGTCGTTTATTTGAGTATTTAATTTAATAATTTATGATCTGCATTGTTCGGATTTTTAGTCTTGAACCGGGAATTAATTGGTGAGGTTCAGTTATTGTTTATGGGATTTTAATGATTATTTACAAAAAAAAAAAAAAAAAAAATGGGTGCGGTTGTTTCAATTTGGTATCAGAGCATTTACGGTTCTAGGACGGTTTTAAAAAAAAAAAATTTCCGCTATTAGAACTGTCTATGTGAGTTAGTCAATTGTTGAGCTTGAAGTTCTAGATCATCCTCTTCGAGCCTTCAATGAGATTCCACGGTAAGACTCGTGTTTGTTTTACTATTGCTGTTGTCAATTAGTAACAAGTGGTTATTGAAGATGGTTGATTCTGATAGCGTTGGGCAAGGTCTCAGAGGTCGGGGTGGTCGCGGCGGCCGTGGTCGGGGCGGCAGAACAGGCCGTGGCGGCAGAGGTGGCAGAGGTGGTAGAGGTGGTAGAGGTGGCAGAGCAGCTGCGAATGTGACGCAGAGTGTCACGGTGGAGCAGGGGGCGTATGATCACGCCGAGGGGGAAGGTCAGTCGGAGCCAGCGGCCGTGTATGGTGCGATGCCGGCGCCGGGTGGTGCTCAGGTGGGTGCGGGCCCGAACCCGATGGCGGCTGTTTTGGGCATGTCGGCCCAGCTCTTGGAGAGGTTACCTGGTGTGGTACCGGCTCCAGCTCCAGTGGCGCCACAGGGGGTTGCCGCGATGCCGGGTGTTGTTGCTCCGGGAGTTCCGGGAGTGGTTGCTGAGGCCGAGCCAGTGGTTCCGTCGTACCTGAGGGTGATGGAGCATATGCAGAGGTTGCCGAACTGTTGCCGTACCTGAGGGTGATGGTATCGACTGGAAGAACCATTGCCGAACTTCAATCAAACGATATCCGAAAGTACTGTTCTATTACTCCCCACAGTCGGCGCCAATTGTTGATCCGTAAATCACACAAAAAGGGTAAAACAGTACTTTTAATCGGAATCTCGTTTATTGATCTAAGTCGGCGGTTACAACAGAGTTTAAGTAAGAAGGCAAAGACAAAAGACTTGAGATCGGTAATGAGCTCTCTTGTATTCTCTGTCTCTGCAGAAGTTGTGGATTGTGTTGATGAATGAACCCTCTCTTCTATTTATATTGTCTTGAGGCGGCTCTAAATGTGAATATTCACTTTTCCTTGCTCGATTAGGGAATGGAAATATTCCGGATTCCCCTCCGAGATAAGGATATATTCCTTATTCTTCGGCGGTCTATTCGCAAGGAATATTTCCATTTCCGAGATCGGCGGGAAAGAGGAAATATTCCGGTTTTATCTGTTGTAACGGACTGGGCTTGTGATGGGCCTAGATCGGTAGCCGAGGTGGGCTTTCAGCGAGATCCCGAGCTCGGCCCAATGTTTTCGGGCCGACTTATCTTCGATCCGAACCATCGTAAACCGGTCTTGATTGAACCGATCTCGGTTCGAACCGAGTTAAACCAGGGGGTGCTAATCCCCCCTCTAACAATTGGTCCCCCCCTCAGTTCGGCGAGGGAGTTTATGAGTTCGGCGAATTTTGAGGAGTATTCTTTAGCTCGGTTAGAATTGAGGTTGGTTCAATCAAAATCCGTCTCGAGTGCGGTAGATTCTGAGTCCGGTGAATTTCTTTCGAGAATGTAGATCGGAATTCTCGCGGTTTGACTAGTCTTTTGAAGTCGTACATTATACGAACCTCTCGAATTTATCGTACACAGTGGTGCCGTAAACTGTACGGTCTTAGCCGGGTGAAGAGGATAAATTCGACTGAACCTGTTCGAGGTCGGCAATCCCTATCGTAGATCGGCTTACTGCTTTTGCGATTGTTGAGAAATCGGCTTACTTGTTTTTGCGACTGTTGAGAAGTCGGCTTACCAGTTTTGCGACTGTTGAGAAGTCGGCTTAGATTTGCGAGGAAGGTCGTTCGGCTTGACCCTAGAGTTTAGTTTTAAGAGTACGTGAGCAGCCCATCTTAATATGCTCTAGGTTTCTCACATTGAATCCGAGTGTGCGAGACGGACTTGGCTTATTTAGCTCGGATAATCTGAGAATTTGGTGCGAGACTGATCTCGGCTTTGAATGTGGAAAGTGTATTATCCATTGCACCATGAGGATGCGTGCGAGCTAAGCTCGGCTTTATCAGATCGTCTGGCCAGGACGTTGATATGGGAACCGTTGGTGGTTGAAAATGCGAACTGTTGAAGTTCGGCAAACGTAAAGTTTGACTTTAGAAAATACGACCTGTTGTAGTTCGGCAAACTAAAAGTTTGGCTTAGAAGATACGAACTGTTGGAGTTCGGCAAACTAAAAGTTTGACTTGTAAAATACGAACTGTTGGAGTTCGGCAAACTGAAAGTTTGACTTAGAAAATACGAACTGTTGGAGTTCGGCAAACTAAAAGTTTGACTTTAGAAAATACGAACTGTTGGAGTCCGGCAAACTAAAAGTTTGACTTAGAAAATACGAATTGTTGGAGTTCGGCAAACTAAAAGTTTGACTTGTAAAATACGAACTGTTGGAGTTCGGCAAACTAAAAGTTTGGCTTAGAAAATACGAACTGTTAGAGTTCGGCAAACAAAAAGTTTGACTTAGAGGATACGAACTGTTGGAGTTCGGCAAACTAAAAGTTTGACTTAGAAGATACGAACTGTTGGAGTTCGGCAAACTAAAAGTTTGACTTAGAAAATACGAACTGTTGGAGTTCGGCAAACTAAAAGTTTGACTTATAAAATACGAACTGTTGGAGTTCGGCAAACTAAAAGTTTGGCTTAGAAAATACGAACTGTTGGAGTTCGGCAAACTAAAAGTTTGACTTAGAAGATACGAACTGTTGGAGTTCGGCAAACTAAAAGTTTGACTTAGAAGATACGAACTGTTGGAGTTCGGCAAACTAAAAGTTTGACTTAGAGGATACGAACTGTTGGAGTTCGGCAAACTAAAAGTTTGACTTAGAAGATACGAACTGTTGGAGTTCGGCAAACTAAAAGTTTGACTTAGAAAATACGAACTGTTGGAGTTCGGCAAACTAAAAGTTTGACTTAGAAAATACGAACTGTTGGAGTTCGGCAAACTAAAAGTTTGGCTTAGAAAATACGAACTGTTGGAGTTCGGCAAACAAAAAGTTTGGCTTAGAAAATACGAACTGTTGGAGTTCGGCAAACAAAAAGTTTGACTTAGAGGATACGAACTGTTGGAGTTCGGCAAACTAAAAGTTTGACTTAGAAGATACGAACTGTTGGAGTTCGGCAAACTAAAAGTTTGACTTGTAAAATACGAACTGTTGGAGTTCGGCAAACTAAAAGTTTGACTTAGAAAATACGAACTGTTAGAGTTCGGCAAACAAAAAGTTTGACTTAGAAGATACGAACTGTTGGAGTTCGGCAAACTAAAAGTTTGACTTAGAAGATACGAACTGTTGGAGTTCGGCAAACTAAAAGTTTGACTTAGAAAATACGAACTGTTGGAGTTCGGCAAACTAAAAGTTTGACTTAGAAAATACGAACTGTTGGAGTTCGGCAAACTAAAAGTTTGGCTTAGAAAATACGAACTGTTGGAGTTCGGCAAACTAAAAGTTTGACTTAGAAGATACGAACTGTTGGAGTTCGGCAAACTAAAAGTTTGACTTAGAAGATACGAACTGTTGGAGTTCGGCAAACTAAAAGTTTGACTTAGAGGATACGAACTGTTGGAGTTCGGCAAACTAAAAGTTTGACTTAGAAGATACGAACTGTTGGAGTTCGGCAAACTAAAAGTTTGACTTAGAGGATACGAACTGTTGGAGTTCGGCAAACTAAAAGTTTGACTTAGAAAATACGAACTGTTGGAGTTCGGCAAACTAAAAGTTTGACTTAGAAAATACGAACTGTTGGAGTTCGGCAAACAAAAAGTTTGGCTTAGAAAATACGAACTGTTGGAGTTCGGCAAACAAAAAGTTTGACTTAGAGGATACGAACTGTTGGAGTTCGGCAAACTAAAAGTTTGACTTAGAAGATACGAACTGTTGGAGTTCGGCAAACTAAAAGTTTGACTTAGAAAATACGAACTGTTGGAGTTCGGCAAACTAAAAGTTTGACTTAGAGGATACGAACTGTTGGAGTTCGGCAAACTAAAAGTTTGACTTAGAAAATACGAACTGTTGGAGTTCGGCAAACTAAAAGTTTGACTTAGAAAATACGAACTGTTGGAGTTCGGCAAACAAAAAGTTTGACTTTAGAAAATACGAACTGTTGGAGTTCGGCAAACAAAAAGTTTGACTTAGAAAATACGAACTGTTGGAGTTCGGCAAACATAAAGTTTGGCTTAGAAAATACGAACTGTTGGAGTTCGGCAAACATAAAGTTTGGCTTTGAAGGTACGAACTATTGGAGTTCGGTAGAATGCCTTGGTAAAATTTTATTAATGTTATAGCTGCGCCTTGTGAGGGCTGCCTACGTACCTTCGAAAGAAGGATCAAGCCATTCGTAGTTCATAATAAGATGGCTTTGCGAGCTGTGGAAGCTTCATCTTACTTAGTCGTTTCTTGACTGTTAATTCCGAGGTCGTGTTACACATCCTTTCGAGTTCATTGTGCACACAATTGGTGCCGTACATAATACGGTCTTAGCCGGGGTGTAGAGAATGAACTCGATCTTACGACCTGCTTCTAGGTCGGCGATCGTCGATTGATCGGCTTAGTTCCCATATTGGATCTGAGTGTGCGAGACAGACTCGACTTATTTGGCTCAGACAATCTGGGAATTGCGTCATCCGGCTTATAATTTGCGAATGTTGAGAATTCGGCTTACTATTTCCCAGATCGAATCCGAGTGTATTGTCACTTGATAGAGGAGAAGCTTGATAGCGAGAGCTTAGCTAGGTAGAAGAGCGTCTTTTTTTTTTTTTTTTTTTTTTTTTTTTTTTTTTTTTTGCGAACTGTGCGCGTTCGGCTTTTTGAGTTCGACGAACAAGGTCGGCGAACTGTTGGAGTTCGGCTTTTGAGTTCGAGGAACAAGGTCGGCGCGATGCCTGACTGCGAACAAGGTCGGCGCGATGCCTGACTGCGAGCAAGGTGGGCGCGATGCCTGACTGCGAACAAGGTCGGCGCGATGCCTGACTGCGAGCGGGGTGGGCGCGATGCCTGACTGCGAGCAAGGTCGGCGCGATGCCTGACTGCGAGCAAAGTCGGCGCGATGCCTGACTGCGAACAAGGTCGGCGCGATGCCTGATTGCGAGCAAGGTCGGCGCGATGCCTGACTGCCAGCAAGGTCGGCGTGATGCCTGACTGCGAGCAAGGTCGGCGCGATGCCTGACTGCGAGCAAGGTCGGCGCGATGCCTAACTGCGAACAAGGTCGGCGCGATGCCTGACTGCGAACAAGTTCGGCGCATTGCCTGACTGCGAGCAAGGTCGGCGCGTTGCCTGACTGCGAGCAAGGTCGGCGTGATGCCTGACTGCGAACAAGTTCGGCGCATTGCCTGACTGCGAGCAAGGTCGGCGTGATGCCTGACTGCGAGCAAGGTCGGCGCGATGCCTGACTGCGAGCAAGGTCGGCGTGATGCCTGACTGCGAGCAAGGTCGGCGTGATGCCTGACTGCCAGCAAGGTCGGCGCGATGCCTGACTGCGAACAAGGTCGGCGCGATGCCTGACTGCGAACAAGTTCGGCGCATTGCCTGACTGGGAGCAAGGTCGGCGCATTGCCTGACTGCGAGCAAGGTCGGCGTGATGCCTGACTGCGAGCAAGTTCGGCGCATTGCCTGACTGCGAGCAAGGTCGGCGTGATGCCTGACTGCGATCAAGGTCGGCGCGATGGCGCTAGAAGGAGGGGGTCCTCCTCCGGTTGTCGGTAACTCAGTGTCGGTTGGATTGAGTTCGTCAGCCCGAGGGTTTTGATCATCGTTTTCTGAGCTGTTGACGAGGGCTGCGGTGGTATCGACTGGAAGAACCATTGCCGAACTTCAATCAAACGATATCCGAAAGTACTGTTCTATTACTCCCCACAGTCGGCGCCAATTGTTGATCCGTAAATCACACAAAAAGGGTAAAACAGTACTTTTAATCGGAATCTCGTTTATTGATCTAAGTCGGCGGTTACAACAGAGTTTAAGTAAGAAGGCAAAGACAAAAGACTTGAGATCGGTAATGAGCTCTCTTGTATTCTCTGTCTCTGCAGAAGTTGTGGATTGTGTTGATGAATGAACCCTCTCTTCTATTTATATTGTCTTGAGGCGGCTCTAAATGTGAATATTCACTTTTCCTTGCTCGATTAGGGAATGGAAATATTCCGGATTCCCCTCCGAGATAAGGATATATTCCTTATTCTTCGGCGGTCTATTCGCAAGGAATATTTCCATTTCCGAGATCGGCGGGAAAGAGGAAATATTCCGGTTTTATCTGTTGTAACGGACTGGGCTTGTGATGGGCCTAGATCGGTAGCCGAGGTGGGCTTTCAGCGAGATCCCGAGCTCGGCCCAATGTTTTCGGGCCGACTTATCTTCGATCCGAACCATCGTAAACCGGTCTTGATTGAACCGATCTCGGTTCGAACCGAGTTAAACCAGGGGGTGCTAATCCCCCCTCTAACAGGCACCAAGTTTTTCAGTGGTGGTGCTCGACCGATTGAGTCTGATGAGTGGAGGTCCAGGTTGGAGAGGAACTTCCAGTCGATCAGATGCCCTGAGGAGTATAGGGTTGACTTGGCGGTGCATTATCTGGAGGGAGATGCACATGAGTGGTGGCAGGGTGTTGCTGCGAGGAGGGCGGGAGTAGTGTTGCCTTGGGACGAGTTCCGGAGGGAGTTCGATCTCAAGTATTTTCCGCGGGAGGCTCGCGACAGGTTACAGGCGGAGTTTCTGTACTTGTCACAGGGGATTCGTTCGGTCCGAGAGTACGAGGCCGAGTTTAACCGGCTGAAGCGGTTTGCTGGTCGGGGTGCAGATACCGAGTATGAGTTGATTGGTGCTTTCATGCGAGGTATGCGTATCGATCTCAGGAATCGGTGCATAGTCCACAAGTTCGAGTCGGTATCCGAACTGGTGGAGTGTGCAGCGCAGCTTGAGGAGGGGATGAGGCAGGAGGCTAGTTTAAAGGCTGCAGTACCAGAGGTTCCGCGACTTCCTCAAAGTCAGAGTGTTGCTCCGAGCAAGGGCGGTAGGTCTGGTCAGCAGCAGGGACAGAAGAGGAAGTGGGAGGATACTTCCAAGGAAGCGGGTTCTGGACCACGTTGTTTCGGGTGCGGAGCCCATGGACATCGCGTGGCGGATTGTTCTCGAGGGGGCCCGGTGTGCTTCCATTGCAAGGAACCCGGTCACCTCAGGAAGGATTGTCCGAAGTTGGCTCAGCCATTTGTGAGGATCGAGGCACCGCCTCCGAAACGGGCCGCAGTGGCACCGAGGGTGTTCACCATAGGCGCGGAGTCAGGCGAGGCGAGCGGCAGCAGACCGATTACTGGTTAGTTACCTTAACTATGTTCTTGTTTTATTGTAATTTCAGTTACTCGCTCTGTAATTGGTGTTTGCTATTTGCCGTGAATCCTTTTCGTGCTTAGGGACCCTTAATGTGGCTGGGGTAGAGTCACATGTGTTGTTTGACTCCGGAGCGTCCCACAGTTTTGCCACACCGGATTGGGTGTCGGGGAGCGGTATCCAAGAGTTGTGTGGGGACCACTCGGGTGTGGTGAGAGTTGCTGGGGGTCGTTTGTTGAGGACTCAGGGCTGTGTGGAGAATGTCGACATTCTTATCGCCGGAGAGCTGATGCCAGCGGATTTGATAGTGTGCCCAGTGGAACTCTATGACATCATTTTGGGTATGGACTGGCTGGGAAAGTTCAAGGCTCATTTGGATTGTCACCGGGGTCGTGTGGTTTTCGAGCATGCTAACAGAAGACTGGTTTATCAGGGAGTGAGACCGGTGCCGGGAGGCATCGTCGTTTCCGCGGTTCAAGCGGAGCGTTTGATCGAGCAGGGTTGTGAGGCCTATTTGGCTACCATTTCGATACCTGGGGAGGTTGGGGAGTCAGCGGTGCGGGATATTGAGGTGGTCTGGGAGTTCGAGGATGTGTTCCAGCAGTTGAGCGGGTTACCACCATCCAGGTCGGATCCTTTTACCATTGAGTTAGAGCCGGGGACGACCCCGTTGTCTAAGGCTCCTTACAGGATGGCTCCAGCGGAGATGGCTGAGCTTAAGAAGCAGCTCGAGGAGTTGTTGGAAAAGGGTTTCATTAGACCGAGAGAGGGCATGGGGCCCACAGGTAGGGGCGGTCGGGGCGTACCCATTTTTTTTTTTTTTTTTTTTTGTAAATAATCATTAAAATCCCATAAACAATAACTGAACCTCACCAATTAATTCCCGGTTCAAGACTAAAAATCCGAACAATGCAGATCATAAATTATTAAATTAAATACTCAAATAAACGACAAGTCTAGATCACCCCCTCTTCCTCGCCCTGATTCCACGGTCACACTTTCTCATTTCCTGCATCAATTAAAATATAAGAGATGCATAAGTATTTCGATAAATACTTAGTGAGACAATCCTCCCATCTACAGGCTAACAAATAATTAAGATAATTAATATAGACTATCACGAAAATACCGAATAAATCAAACATTTCATGAAACACTCGATCTAGACCCTCCGAGATCGTAAACGGCCTATAATCACGAAATCACACCAATTATCAAAATTATTTAATTACGCCTATGGTCCTGCACTCACCTTATTTCCGCACAGAAAGTTTCACGAGAAAATTCAGCAATTTTCTAGAACTCCCCGGGATGAATAACCTTCTATTAATCCACCTAAAATAAAAGAATAATAAAATAATCAACACAAATCAAACACACTCGATCCTATTATTAAACCGGTCTTAAACCGGTAGTCGACTTCATCGACTTCACCATCGCCGGTGCAGCGACGCCACCGCCGGAGCTCACCACCGGAGCTCGCCACAGCCCAACCCGATCACAATCCCGACTCCAACCCACGCACCGTCGCTCACCACCGGAGCTCACCACGGAAGCTCACCACGGCCCAACCTCCGATCTGCAATCCCGACTCCAAACCAACACACCGGCGAGTGCTCATCACCGGAGCTCACCACGTGAGCTCACCACGGCCCAACCTCCGATCTGCAATCCCGACTCCAAACCAACACACCGGCGAGTGCTCGTCACCGGAGCTCACC
The DNA here is from genome assembly GCA_030161315.1 of Eutrema japonicum. Classification (NCBI taxonomy): domain Eukaryota; kingdom Viridiplantae; phylum Streptophyta; class Magnoliopsida; order Brassicales; family Brassicaceae; genus Eutrema; species Eutrema japonicum. Next base: position 41,076,285 of record BSQW01000013.1, read on the forward strand.
ACGGGAGCTCACCACGGCCCAACCTCCGATCTGCAATCCCGAGCGACCCCGCATCGCATCAAAAAAACTAAGGAGGGAGAGAAGGGTTCTTACCGTGGCGACGAGGACTTGACGGCTAGGTTAATCGCACAAGGTCGGAGAGGGACATACGCGCGTATACATATGTGTGACCAATCTTTTTCGAATTCACAAATGGCCCCAAACTTCCAAACTTATCAATTAAACCCACCCGGAAAAATTGATTTACGCGAAATTAACCCCCAACTTCTAATTATTCAATTTCAACCTCAAAATTGAATTAGGGATGTTACAATTCTCCCCCACTAACGTAGATTCGTCCTCGAATCTAACATCCAGCTAACATCCACAACATAGCACAACTGCTAATCCAACTCAGCGTAGCACGACCGCTATTCCAACTCCACTAACAACGGTATCACGGCTCCACACCATAGTGCCATAGTTCCCTACTTGGTTTGGCCAACCACTCCAACGCCCGGGAGTATAACGACTTCACGACCCAACACCATGGATCGATCCGTCTAACGCATAGAGAGCCAGACAACGGCAATCTCTCTAGTGACCTGTCTCACCAATCAGGAATCACGTCGAAACCCAACCGGCCAAGTACACTCGGCAGTGACTCACCAGTGCACTCCGATGCCGCTATATGGGTCACCACCCTGTGCCAAACCAATCCGGATCTATCAGCCCTATGAAGCTACTAAACACCTAGTATCCGCACCCCCGCTATCGGACCACTACCACTAGTAGCCCGCCAACCTGTCTACTAATCCTCTAGTAAACCCACCGCTCAACATATTCAATGAAAACACCTTCTTATTGAATAATCAAAAGCTCCAAAGTACATCGATTAGTTATAACAACATAAAATAGACGAGTACAACAACGCAATAACTCCCAAAATCCCAACACCATGGTTACAACGATATGGGAACACCCGGCTAACCCTCCAGTTTGCCGAACCACTTGGGAAATTTGCGCTTCAACTTCGCTTCCGGCTCCCAAGTCACCTCCTCGGCTCCATTGCAGTCCCACAGCACCTGCATCTCAGGAACCTTCTTCCTCCTGATCACTCTCACCCGACGATCTTGGACTCTCAGAGGCCTCGCCTCCACCACCATGCTCGGTGTCAAATCTGATGGCACCCCCGTGACCACCTGATCATCCTTGTGCAAACATTTCTTCAGCATCGACACGTGGAACACCTTGTGAAATGCCTGCATAGACTCCGGCAACTCTAACCGATAAGCCACCGGTCCGACCCGCTCCAGCACCCTGACGGGACCCATATACCGTGGACTCAACTTCGTCTCGGAAATGGACCTGTTCGGACCCCTCAACATGGCCATTTTCAGGTAGACCAAATCGCCAACTGCGAACTCCAGCTCCTTCCTACGCCGATCTGCGTAGCTTTTCTGACGGTCTTGAGCTTCCTTCATGTTCAACTTCACAATCCGGACCTTCTCAGTCGTCTCCTGCACAAAGTCAGCTCCCAACAGGCTCCTCTCCCCCACTTGTGTCCAACATAACGGGGTCCTGCAAGGCCTACCATACAACGCCTCAAATGGTGCCATGCCGATACTAGCCTGGTAGCTGTTATTGTACGCAAACTCCACTAGATTCAGATGATCCGCCCAATGTCCACCCCAATCCAACACACACATCCTCAACAGATCCTCCAACGTCTGGATAGTCCTCTCCGACTGCCCATCGGTCTGGGGATGATAAGCTGTACTCATGTGTACCTTAGTGCCCATCTCCTTCTGGAAAGCGCCCCAGAACAGCGAGGAGAACTTCGGATCTCGATCTGACACTATACTCACCGGTACCCCATGCAGCTTCACAATCTCCCTGACGTACCTCTTGGCCAACACTTCCGCACCGTCGGTCTTTTTTATGGCCAAGAAGTGCGCAGACTTGGTCAACCTATCGACGATGACCCAAATAGCGTCCCTGGTTCGCGAAACCGGCAGACCCACCACGAAATCCATGGTGATCATGTCCCACTTCCACTCCGGAATGGGTAAACTCCTCAACAACCCGCTCGGAACCTGATGCTCAGCCTTCACCAACTGACAGGTATCACACCCCGCAACCCAGTTGGCAACATCCTTCTTCATCCCTACCCACTGGTAATACCGTTTGAGGTCACGGTACATCTTGGTAGCTCCTGGATGAATAGAGAAACGGCTCTGATGTGCTTCCCTCAGGATTTCCTGCCTCAGCACTTCGTCCTTCGGTACACACACCCTGCCCCTCAAAAGGATAGTTCCATTGCTGGATAACTCATACTCAGACCGCTCTGCCCTGCCAGCCTGCATTAATTCCTCATCCAACTGCTGTGCTACCCGCACCCTAGTCAGAATGTCCGCCTGATCCACCGCCTCTAAACCCAACGGCTCAGGTTCCTCAGACACAGCACACAGTCTCAGGGCACTCACCATGCCTACCAACGCTTCTGTATCTCGCTCAGTGTCTAAAATAACCCGCTTCCTGCTCAAAGCATCGGCTACAAGATTCGCTTTACCGGGATGGTAAGCTATCTCCAGGTCATAATCCGCAACAAGCTCCATCCATCGCCTCTGTCGCAGATTCAGTTCCGGCTGGGTAAAGATGTACTTTAGACTTTTGTGGTCTGTGAACACCTGAACCTTACCGCCATACAGATAAGACCTCCAGATCTTCAATGCAAACACCACTGCAGCCATCTCAAGATCGTGAGTAGGATAATTGCATTCATGTTTCCTCAGCTGCCTGGAAGCATATGCGATTACCTTACCCTGCTGCATCAATACACAACCGAGCCCCAGCCTGGACGCGTCAGTGAACACAACATATGGCTCATCCTGCTTAGGCAAGGCTAACACCGGAGTACTCACCAGCATCTCCTTGAGCTTCACAAAGCTCTCCTCACACTGGTCCGACCACACGAAAGGAACGTCCTTCCCGGTCAACTTGGTCATGGCCTACGCCATACTAGCAAACCCTTTGACGAACCTCCTGTAATAACCCGCCAGACCCAGAAAACTGCGAATCTCCGAGGCATTCTTCGGTCTCGGCCACTCCTCAATCGAGCGAATCTTCTCCGGATCCACTGAAACACCACGATCAGATACGACGTGCCCCAGAAATCCGATCTCCCGCTGCCAGAAACTACACTTGCTCAGCTTAGCGAACAACTTCTGCTCCCGTAGCTTCTCCAGAACTTTCCTCAGGTGAACCATGTGCTCCTCAGGACTCTTCGAATACACTAGAATGTCGTCGATAAAAATGATGACGAACTCATCCAGATACTCCTGGAACACGCCGTTCATCAACCTCATAAACGCAGCCGGTGCATTCGTCAACCCAAACGGCATCACCACAAACTCGTAGTGCCCGTATCTCGTCCTGAAAGCCGTCTTCCTGATGTCCGACTCCGCTATCGGGATCTGATGATAACCCGATGCCAAATCAATCTTAGAGAACCACGAAGCACCCTGCAACTGATCTAACAACTCATCGATCCTCGGTAATGGGTACTTGTTCTTCACAGTAACCCGGTTCAGCCCCCGATAATCAATGCACAACCGGAAGCTCCCATCCTTCTTCTTGACGAACAGTACCGGTGCACCCCACGGAGAACTGCTCGGTCTAATGAAACCCTTTTCCAACAACTCCTCGAGCTGCTTCTTAAGCTCAGCCATCTCCGCTGGAGCCATCCTGTAAGGAGCCTTAGACAACGGGGTCGTCCCCGGCTCTAACTCAATGGTAAAAGGATCCGACCTGGATGGTGGTAACCCGCTCAACTGCTGGAACACATCCTCGAACTCCCAGACCACCTCAATATCCCGCACCGCTGACTCCCCAACCTCCCCAGGTATCGAAATGGTAGCCAAATAGGCCTCACAACCCTGCTCGATCAAACGCTCCGCTTGAACCGCGGAAACGACGATGCCTCCCGGCACCGGTCTCACTCCCTGATAAACCAGTCTTCTGTTAGCATGCTCGAAAACCACACGACCCCGGTGACAATCCAAATGAGCCTTGAACTTTCCCAGCCAGTCCATACCCAAAATGATGTCATAGAGTTCCACTGGGCACACTATCAAATCCGCTGGCATCAGCTCTCCGGCGATAAGAATGTCGACATTCTCCACACAGCCCTGAGTCCTCAACAAACGACCCCCAGCAACTCTCACCACACCCGAGTGGTCCCCACACAACTCTTGGATACCGCTCCCCGACACCCAATCCGGTGTGGCAAAACTGTGGGACGCTCCGGAGTCAAACAACACATGTGACTCTACCCCAGCCACATTAAGGGTCCCTAAGCACGAAAAGGATTCACGGCAAATAGCAAACACCAATTACAGAGCGAGTAACTGAAATTACAATAAAACAAGAACATAGTTAAGGTAACTAACCAGTAATCGGTCTGCTGCCGCTCGCCTCGCCTGACTCCGCGCCTATGGTGAACACCCTCGGTGCCACTGCGGCCCGTTTCGGAGGCGGTGCCTCGATCCTCACAAATGGCTGAGCCAACTTCGGACAATCCTTCCTGAGGTGACCGGGTTCCTTGCAATGGAAGCACACCGGGCCCCCTCGAGAACAATCCGCCACGCGATGTCCATGGGCTCCGCACCCGAAACAACGTGGTCCAGAACCCGCTTCCTTGGAAGTATCCTCCCACTTCCTCTTCTGTCCCTGCTGCTGACCAGACCTACCGCCCTTGCTCGGAGCAACACTCTGACTTTGAGGCCGTCGCGGAACCTCTGGTACTGCAGCCTTTAAACTAGCCTCCTGCCTCATCCCCTCCTCAAGCTGCGCTGCACACTCCACCAGTTCGGATACCGACTCGAACTTGCGGACTAACGCACCGGCCGTCGGACAAGGGTGGGGCCCACGGGCCGAGAGAGGGCATGGGGCCCACAGGTAGGGGCGGTCGGGCGTTATAAGTGGTATCAGAGCCGAACCCAAACACGTGTGTGGAGTCAGGTGGGCTCACACCGTCTAGGGTGACGATCCTGATGCGCAACGAGGACGTTGCGCTCTATGAGTGGGGGTGATTGTAACATCCTGATTTCTTGTATATGCGGATAGGCTTATAAGAATTGATTTGGCTACCTATGTCACCAATGTGCACTTATCTTTTCGGGAACTTGTCCAGAGAGAACTCCAGAGTTAAGCGTGCTTGAACTGGAGCAATTTAAGGATGGGTGACCTACCGGGAAGTGATTCGCGGTATCGTGTGAGTGAGGACAAAACAGGGGGAAATATCACGTGGTGATTGCAGGGTCAGTAAACAAGTATTACAAGCCTCCCGGACTAACGCACCGGCCGTCGAACGAGGGTGGGGCCCACGGGCCGGGAGATGTCGTTGGGGCCCACAGGTAGGGGCGGTCGGGGCGTTATAATAAGAGTCGACACGCAAGTTTAGTATCGATCGATACCACTAATGGTGTCGACCGATACCGACTTCAGGAAGAAGAAAACGTGACTTTTTATAAGTTTGAAGTTTGCACATTGGTCCAGAAGACTTTAATAATTACTAGAAGCCCCAAAACGTGTTTTAGGTTATAAATTAGGTTTTTTAGCCACTTTTGTTGGCTACGCTTTATTTTACTTTGATTTGGAGAGAGAGCTTTGTGAGGGAGACAAGTCAGAACTCTGTTCATCTGAGAGAAGATTTCGAACCCTCTTGTTACTCTTTTCTTATTGTTTAATTTAATGGTCTATTCAGTTATGTTGATTGTTTCATTCTCCATGTCTAAGTAGATCCATCTTAAGTTTAGGGTTTTCTCATAGGGTTTTCTCTGATTGCTGGTAATTGATTAGTTAGGATTCACCATCTGAATTAGTTCTTCACCATAGGTTGTTCTCAAAGCTAATTCTAGGTTGACGAATCTGGAACTTAGATCTTAGGTTAATCGATTAGGCACGACAGTGCAATTGAGTAATCTGATAGAACCTAGAGTGAGCAAATTGATTATTCGTAAAGAGATTTGGTTTAATTGAATTGTGAACATATCAAACTTGGTATTAAGGCTGATTTATTCTTAGGAATTTGCAAAGAGATTTGGGATTTTGAAGTTTAGATTTAGATAATTCTCGCAACGACAGTTGGTTAATTATAGCTTAGTGATTTGAGTTCAAGAACCGCGCTAAATCTGAATCCTAACTGATTGGTTATCTGCATTCATTGATTTCCTGAGAAATACCCTGGGCCTATATTCTTCCATCGACTTTACAACTCTTTTACTGTTTATTTCTTTTTTGTTTCAACTGAATTGCTTAGCTTGATTCGACACTAAGTAGTTTATTGAGCGATTTTCTTAGGTCCTTGTGTTTGACTCCTACTTTACTACAACTACTGCTTTACTACTTTTAGGGTATTAATTTGAGCATATCGAATTTGGCGCCATTGCCGGGGACTCTAAAAATCGCCATTAGATTTTAGTCTAGAATTTTGACTAAGTTCGTCGGTATCGATCGATACTCACCAGTATCGGTCGATACTCGTCGTTTAAATTTGTTGGTATCGATCGACACCACCCAGTGTCGGTCGATACTCATCGTATTTTTTTTTTGTTACTTACGTGCCTTGTCTAGTGTGTTTCAAGTGTATGCCCACTCGCGAAACCAGGAGGAACAAGAGAAATCAGCTAGTTGATCTTTCCAACAAGGAGCTAGCAAATTTGGAACGTGCAAACAGGAAAGCAAAGAAGCCAGTAGAGATGAACAATCTAGTGGTATTGATTCGTGATGATGCTGGAGCTTTGAGAGACTAAGATGGTCAATTGTGCAATGAGAGAGGGCAGCGACTTGATGAAGCTGGAAACATCATTGTCCCTGCAGTTGTTGTGAATGTTGGGAATGATGTGGTTGATCGTGGTAGAACGATGGGTGAACACAACAGGCCTGATCAGTTCTATGCCAATCGTTCAACAATTTGCCCTCCTGCTTTTCAGAGGAATGACTTTGAACTGAAACCTGCATACTTCACTCTTGTGGGTCAGCAACTTTTTCACGGCTTTTCTCATGAACACCTCATGGATCATATTGAGAAGTTTGAGGATTTGGTCACCAGCATCAAATACAATGGAGTGTCCAATGACTTCCTATTCTGTAAGCTCTTCCCATACTCTCTTAGTGGGGATGCAGCTTATTGGCTGAAGCAGTTGTCTCCTGGTTCGCTGACTACATGGGAGAAAACGAAGAATGCGTTCCTGAATAATTTCTATGATGATGTGAGATCCGAAGAGCTCAGGAACAAGATTTCTCAGTTTTCTCAGGGTCCGACAGAGGCACTCAAGGCTGTTTGGATTCGTTTCAGGTCATATCAGATAGATTGTCCGCACCGTGGGTTCACTCAGGTTCAGTTGCTGGGTACTTTCTACAGAGGGATTGATTGGAGGTATCAGATGGCTTTGGGTGCTGCGAGTAATGGAAATTTCAACACCAGGTATCCCGACGATGCTTATGTGCTTATTGAGAACTTGGCATCTAGCAATAGTACCAAGAATGCAGACTTTGAGCGAAAAAAGCAGACTGGGAACATGGATGGATCGCAGATTGCTGAGGTTCAAGCTAAGTTGGATTCAGTGCACAATCTTTTGATGGGAAAGACGATGAAAGCTGTTCATTTTGCTGATAAGGTTGAGAACTTCAATGAGGATGAAGTGGAAGGTGTTAACTACATTGGTGGTTCTGGTTTTCAAGATCAGAGAAATCAATATCAGCAAAACAACAACTGAAGCTTCACCAACAATGCTCAGCAAGGTGGTTCTGGTTTTAGAACCTATGGGAATTCATCCTACCAATCTCCACCACCCAAAACTCCAGAGATCAAGGTTGAGTCTATGCTTGAACAAATTCTTCAGGGATAGCATAAGATGACAGTGTACTTCAATGGGAAGATGGATGCTATGTACACAGATCTGAATGGGAAAATTGAGTCTCTCAACACTCATCAGAAGATGCTGGAAACTCAAATAGCTCAGGCTGCAGCAGCTGTCAAGGGAAAGATGGTTCATTAACAGAATGAATACGTCAATGTAATCACCTCAAGAAGTGTTGAAGAGGTCACTGCAGTGGTAGAAAAGGGTTTAGATGCAGAAAACTTCGCAGAGATTGAAAGTGATTTGGAGCCTGATTCGTCTGTGTCGACCGACATTATTGCTGATACCGACCTGAAGAAACGACATATGAACCCAGTATCGATCTATACCCTTCATGTATCGATCGACACCCCTCGCAAACTGAGCCAGAAATTGAGAAGAAGCCGGAGATGACTGAGGAACGTGTTTACAAGCCTAAGGTGCCATCCCCTCGACTACCTAACCATCTCAGAGCTCCCATTACTGCAGAGAAGTTGCTCGGTTTTGAGAAGATGGTAAGGAGGATTCCCCATACGATGTCTTTCGAAGAAGCTTTGGAATACCGCCCTTTGCTTAGTCACTTCCGAGAGTGCAGAGAAACTCTAGAAGAGATCGATGCACTCTTCATCAAGGCAAGAAACCCACCACCACCAATGAAGCAGTTGACTAAGAGGGAAGACCCAAGAAAATTTTCAGTTCCATGCTCTATCTCTGGGATTGAATTCAAAGAATCTCTCGTTAATTCAGGGTCTAGCGTCAATGTCATGTCAAGGGCAATTGCAGAGAGGTTGAAAATTGGTGATATTAAATCTGCTACGATGACTCTCACATTCGCGAACTCTTCCACCTCAGTTCTATACGGTACAATTCCTGATTTGCTTATTAAAGTAGGAGATTGCATGGTTCTTGCTGATTTTCAGGTTGTGGAGATGAGTGCAAGATCTAGTACGCCTTTGATTCTGGGAAGACCGTTCATGGCTACAGTTGGTGCAATCATAGATACGCCCAGTAAGAGAATCTCATTCTCATACATTGACAAGGAGGTCTCCTACAAAGCCACCCCCTCTGGAAGAGCTCCCACACATATCTCTTGCATCACCGTTGTTACAGGAGAGACGTTGATGGTTGATCTTTTGGACGAGCCTTATGATGAGCCAACTGTCATAGACATTTTAGATGGTCCTTCTATCATTACCAAGAAAGACATCAAAACGGCTAAGGCAAAGAAGAAAGTGAAGAACAAAAGAATCGAGAGTGCTACCCATGTGACCTTAATCCCTCAGAAGTGTGATGAAGATTCGATTGAATATAAGGTGAAGTGCAAGGGAACTTCGAAACCATTCTCTAAGGTTAGAGCTATTCTCACTTCAGAGCTAAAAGAGAAAGGGAAGGATGTTGTGAAGGGTATGTTGAGCAGAATTGGAGATGTCAAGTTGTGGAGCTTGTTTTAGAGCAAGTTCTCATTCTTATCCTGACTGATCTTCCGTAAAGTCAAGTTCGTGACGTAAAACAAGCGCTTGGTGGGAGGCAACCCACTGGTGACTCTGTACATAAGTCTTTTATTTTTGTATTTTTCGTTTTTGTGTTTTCTTGTGAATCAGATGAAAAAGGTCTGTGTCGACCGATACCATCACTGGTATCGATCGACACTAGGAGAAACATACGTTGCATCGACCAATGGTCCTTGTATCGATCGATACCCAACGCACATGTAACTTCTCTGATTTTCACGTTCCCACTCTGTTCTTTTGTCTCTTTCACCAACCTTAGGCTAGATAACACTGGGGACATTGTTGTTCAAGTCTGGGGGAGGTAGTTGCTGACATTGTGTTTGTTTTTCTTAGAGTCAGTCATTTTTGAGCCAAAAATATTATTTTATTGAGTCAAAACTTGTTGGAGACTGTGATCTTTTTCTTCACTCTATTGTTATGACCTTGCTTCTAAGTGACCATTGTTACAGAATCAGTATTAGATCGACTAATGAAAAATCCAAAGGCTGACCAGCTAACTAGAAGACACCCATGTTTCCTGCAAAGTTCCTTAAAGCCTGAGCCAAATTTTTGCACTTCATCGATGTGATTGATGTCCAAAGAGCTTGGTTCCTCATTCGTATCTGACAAAGGAACCCACGTGTTTAAAGTGATGGTATTTCTCTCCCTTGTTAAAAGTTAATAAATAAGATGCATTAAAAGATGAAATGATTTTCTTCTGAGTAGAGGGTTAGGAAAATTTCCAGCGATCCCATTATTCTACTTCAGAAGGAATGATCACACAACGATGGAAGCGAGGTTAGGAAAATTTACTGTGATATCATTATTCGCCTACACCTTTGATTACTTTTGAAGGAAGAACCGGAGATTCGGTGGCAAACACCATCAATACTTGCGTTACCTTTAATAAGTATATGCGAGATAACGTGATAAGAAATAAGTTTGGGGGAGAGAAAATAATAACAGAAAGTGTGAAAATGGATGGTTCCTTGTCATGATATTGTATGGGAAAGAATCTAGAAGGTTTTTGGTATTAATCACAGCAATGAAAATGGCGAATATCTACGGAGAACGATGTGTGTAGTCTGGGAAACTGCGAATATCTACGGAGAAATAATGTGTGGTTAGATTTGGAACTGGTTACATGATATGTGGAGCACTAAGAAAAATGGTCATTGCAATGTTTCAAGAACAAGTGAGTCTCCGTGTTTTTCAAACCTCTTTCTCTTGTTTAGCTTTCTGTTTGCTTGAGGGCAAGCAAATGCTAAGTCTGGGGGAGTCAGTTGTTTTTGATAATTATTAGAAGCCCCAAAACGTGTTTTAGGTTATAAATTAGGTTTTTCAGCCACTTTTGTTGGCTACGCTTTATTTTACTTTGATTTGGAGAGAGAGCTTTGTGATTGAGACAAGTCATAACTTTGTTCGTCTGAGAGAAGATTTCGAACCCTCTTGTTACTCTTTTCTTATTGTTTAATTTAATGGTCTATTCAATTATGTTGATTGTTTCATTCTCCATGTCTAAGTAGATTCATCTTAGGTTTAGGGTTTTCTCATAGAGTTTTCTCTGATTGCTGGTACTTGATTAGTTAGGATTCACCATCTGAATTAGTTCTTCACCATAGGTTATTCTCAAAGCTAATTCTAGGTTGACGAATCTGGAACTTAGATATTAGGTTAATCGATTAGGCACGACAGTGCAATTGAGTAATCTAACAGAACCTAGAGTGAGCAAATTGATTATTCGCAAAGAGATTTGGTTTAACTATATTGTGAACATATCAAACTCGGTATTAAGACTGATTTATTCTTAGGAATTTGCAAAGAGATTTGAGATTCTGAAGTTTATATTTAGATAATTCTCGCAACGACAGTTGGTTAATTATAGCTTAGTGATTTGAGTTCAAGAACCACGCTAAATCTTAATCCTGACTGATTGGTTATCTTCATTCATTTATTTCTTGAGAAATACCTTGGGCCTATATTCTTCCATCTATTTTATAACTCTTTTACTGTTTATTGCTTTTTTGTTTCAACTGAATTGCTTAGCTTGATTCGACACTAAGTAGTTTATTGAGCGATTTTCTTGAGTCCTTGTGTTCGACCCCTACTTAAATACAACTACTGCTTTAGTACTTTTAGGGTATTAATTTGAGCATATCAGTTGTTTTTAGCATCAACTACAGCAAAAGCAATGGGATAATGATGATGATTAGGATCCTGAGCTGTTGCAAAAATTAGCACACCACCATGTTGGTTCTTCAGAAAAGTTGCATCCACAATGATCACTTTCCTCATTGCTCGAAACCTTTCAATGCAAGCTCCCAAAGCGACTAATACGTACTTGAACCTTTTTTGTTCATCCAATAAAACATTTGTTCTTGTATCGGGATTGACCTGCTCTAACATGTACAAATATGAATACAAATCATTATAACTTTCTTCTGGACTACCACGCAACATGCTCAGAGTTTTTTGTTTCCCTCTCCCTGCGGTACAATATGACACATTCACACTAGCGTTTTTTTGAACCAAAATGACGAGACTTTTAGGAGATGGGAGTTCCAATTGACCTGGATACAACTCAGAGACAATACTAGCAACTAATCCTCGTGTGCCTTTCCTTTGTTTGATGCTTGTACTCGAAGTAGCCCGAGAACATGTATGCATCTTCTTGTATACTCTAACCGTGAAAAAACTTGCATTCGTAGCCTTCGTAGCTCGTAGATACCAATTACAACCGTCTTTACCGCATTTTACCACGTATCTACTCTTATCCGACTTACTTAAAGTGATCTCAAAACAATTCTGATGTGAAGCTCTAGCAATGACATATATCAATTCCTGCTTACTTTCAAATTCTTGGCTTACTTTAATACCCATACCATCTTCCCATGCATCTACAGACTGTTGTTCTTCTCCAGTATGTGGAAACTCAACAATTTCAAGCCTTCGGGAACTTTCCAAACCGTTATCTTCATCGTCATCCCCATCTTCACGTGATGCATTCTCACCATCTACGTTCTCTCCATCTACATTCTCACAATATGCATTCTCTATGGGCTCATGATGTTGTTCTGTTGAACAGTTTCCTGTGTAAATAGCAATGACACCATCATTAACTCCACCATTACCATAATTTACGCCAACATTAGCTATACCATTATCGCCGTAATTCACACCAAATGAACTTATATGCCCTACTCTTGAAAATTTCTCGCCCAACTCATTTATTTCAACATCTTTGCTGACCTCTACAACCTCTACATTCAAAATACTTCTGCGTTGCTCTTTATCCAAGGAAGTCAGATAGACATAGACATCCTCATCATCCAAAATATACAATTGTCTCTGAGTTTTCACTACTATTGGAATGTAACTCAGTTTCAGCATCGTCGTAGATTCAGCTACCCCAACCTTCTTGCATATCCTATCCACTATCACTGAGTAAGTTATCTCTTCCAAACTTGATGTCTTAAACATTACATCGTACATGAAACCTTCTTTTGAAATCCATTTATCCTCTTCTCTACACTTTGAATAATATCCTCCATAATCAAAAAGCATGTTTGTGATCATTATCTCCTGAATATAAATTAAAAACTACATTAGAATCCAGTAATACCAATAGCTCCCAGTTGTACACTTGCCTCAGGAATACCAATTGTTTCCAGTTTTCCTGTAGCACAGCAAATTGGGTGAAATCGGGGCAAAAACTATATTCTACCTAAGATAATCTATAAATTCAATTAAGAATTTGTAATTTCAATTGAAATCCCCTGAATTTGTAATTTCAATTGAAATCCCCCGAATTTGTAAATTCAATTGAAATCCCCCTAACCCATAGGTTTCTAGGGCATAATCTACTAACATAATAGAAGAACTAACCTTGTTTTTAAGCTTCAATGGCAGATGAAGAAGTAGAAGAAGAGTTGTCGTTTCCCAGAAGAAAAGCTCTCGCGATGAATGAGCGATGAATTTTGCGAATTCTTTTTTGAGAGAAAAGTTTTTTTTTTTTCTGACGCCTGATTGGCTGGAATTTTTGGCGCCTGATTGTTTTTTTTTTCCTTTTTCCATCTTCTGATTGGCCCAAATTTGTTTTGTTTTAATTGGTCGAAATTTTTAATCCTCCTTTCTGATTGGCCCAAATTTGTTTTGTTCTAATTGGTCGAAATTTTTAAACCTACCTTCTGATTGGATGAAATTCCCTTAATTCTCATTGGTCAGCATTTCTTTTTTTAATGTCCTACTTTCGAAATTAGAAGGGCAAGATGGGGATATCACATTTCATTAAAAGGGAAAGGGTATGACAGAATAGCATGGGGTAGAGGTGAATAACTCTACACCTGGAGGGACAGATGTGAATTTCGCCAGAGAGAGAGAGAGAGAGAGAGAGAACGGATGGCTGAGATTTTGGCCGCTGGCTTTTTTTTTAACCCTTAATCTCTTGCCAGATCCGCGTTGCTGTCTTGTTTAAATAATAATACGAAGAGATAACTTATACCCCTTTGATTCTAAGTTTATTACGATTCTGCCACTTTTACCGGTTCGGTTCAAGCTCTAGATTTGTTTTTTTGTTTTTGGTGGTTGATGTTAACCGAATAGTGTGGATGGATGATGGGGTTTTCGGCAACAAATTCAGAGTCGAATTTTTCTATGTTTATGGTTGCGCCGGGGTTATCGAAACAACGACGGAATTAGTACACATGATGTGTATTCGTATTTGTCTGTTCAATACAACATCGTTAGTAATTTCTTGTTATATGAAGCATCGTTAGTAATGTCTAGTCGAAGTGTAATTTCTTTTGGCTACCTGACGTTTTTCGTCGGTTATTTGTCTATTCTAATTTGTATAATTAGTTTTGAAGTAGTGTACAATGGTCATCATTGTAAATGCAGGTGAGAAAAAAATAAAGAGCAGAAAGTAAAGGTACACAAAGTTTTTTAACGAGGTTCGTTTCCTACTCCCCGGGACCATCTCCAGTATTCGAATTCACTAAAATCAGAAATCAATTACAACCAAATTGCAAACACGTATATCAAGCACTGTCCTCTTGAAATACTGCTCTATTCTATAACATAAACTCTTCAGAATAACCTAATCCTGAGTTAAACTACCCCAAGCCAAACTCTCCCAAGCCTAGACTTTGATTCTTCACTGACACACACGATGTCACACCCAAAAATTCTTTTGCTTTTTTTTGTTTCAAGCTCTCTCTGTATCATGCCAAGAGGCCATGACCTCTTCTATATATTCCCTTAAACTTGCACTTCAAGTTCTTCCAAATACACATATAACATATTTTCTTAATTTAAAGATGTCTCCAAAACGTTTTGGAAATATTATATTTTCCTATATCTTCTCCTATGAATATGGAAACACCCCAAAACTGCAATATTCTCCTCAATATCCTCATCCCGCTCGGCAACCAACTCTTGGTTCGAATCTTATCACCCATATTCGCTGGAAATTTTCCTAACCCTCTACTCAGAAGAAAATCATTTCATCTTTTCATGCTTTTATTTATTACCTTATAACAGGGGAGAGAGACACCGTTACTTTAAACACATGGGTTCCTTTGTCAGATATGAATGAAGAATCAAACTCTGTGAACATCAATCACATCGATGAAGTGCAAAGAATTAACTCAGGCTTTAATGGACTCTGCTGGAAACATGGGTGTCTTCTAGTTAACTGGTCAATCTTTGAATTTTTTATTAGTCTGATCCAGAACTGATTCTGTAACAATGGTCACTTAGAAGCGAAGTCAGAACAATAGATTCAAGAAAAAGATCATAGTCTTCAACAGGTTTTGACTCAAAACGTTTTTTTACTCAAAAAAAACTGACTCTAAGAAAAACAAATACACTGTCAGCAACTACCTCCCCCAAACTTAAACAACAATGTCCCCAGTGTTATCTAGTCTAGAGTCGGTAAAAGAAACCAAAAGAACTGAGTGGAGTCGTGAAAAACAAAGAAGTTACCGGAGTGGGGTAGGAGTGTTGACCGACACACAGCACTGGTATCGATCGATACCAGGCTTAGGTCGACACATGTAACTCTTTTCATCGATTTTATAAGCTCAACTCCTTTGTCGCGCAAGTGGTGTCGATCGATACCATTACTGGTATCGCTTGACACAGCTCATTTGTAACTGATTCACGCAAAACACAAGACACAAAACTAAAAACCAAAAGAAATAAAAAAAATATGTACAGAATCACCAGTGGGTTGCCTCCCACCAAGCGCTTGTTTTACGTCATTAGCTTGACTTTGGCTCAGGTAATCAGTCATGATAAGATTGAGAAATTGCTCCAAAACAAGCTCCACAACTAGACATCTCCAACATACCCTTCACAACATCCTTTCCTTTCTCTTTCAACTCTGAAGTGAGAATATGATATATCATGGTTTTTACCCCTTTTTAGCCATGGTATAAGTCCTTTTTATAGAGTCTTTCTAGTGTTTTCGTAGTCTTTTTAGGTTTTATCACGTTTGGAACACAATGGGAGAAAATGAGTCGTTTTGGGTGAAAATGAGCATATGGAAATGCAGAGTCATGCAGAGATGTCAGAAGTTTCCACCGATGGATTGAGCTCAAGTTTGGAAACAAGATATATCAATGGATTAGCTTTCATTTGGAAGGGGTTTGAGGCTATTACAACGGTGCGATCAAAAGTTATGCCAGTTTTCGTGAAGACAGTCCAGTCTGGCGAGCAGAAGAGTCGACACGCAAGCTTGGTATCGATCGATACCACTATGGGTGTCGACCGATACCGACTTCAGAAAGAAGGAAACGTGACTTTTTACAAGTTTGAAGTTTGCACCTTGGTCCAGAAGACTTTAATAATTACTAGAAGCCCCAAAACGTGTTTTAGGTTATAAATTAGGTTTTTCAGCCACTTTTGTTGGCTACGCTTTATTTTACTTTGGTTTTGAGAAAGAGCTTTGTGAGGTAGACAAGTCTGAAACTCTGTTCGTCTGAAAGAAGATTTCGAACCCTCTTGTTACTCTTTTCTTATTGTTTAATTTAATGATCCATTCAGTTAAGTTGATTGTTTCATTCTCCATGTCTGAGTAGATCCATCTTAGGTTTAGGGTTTTCTCATAGGGTTTCTTCTGATTGCTGGTAATTGCTTAGTTAGGATTCACCATCTGAATTAGTTCTTCACCATAGGTTATTCTCAAAGCTAATTATAGGTTGACGAATCTGGAGCTTAGATCTTAGGTGTGCAATTGAGTAATCTGACAGAATCTAGGGTGAGCAAATTAATTATTCGCAAAGAGATTTGGTTTAGTTGATTTTTGAACACATCAAACTCGATATTAAGGCTGATTTCTTCTTAGGAAATTATAAAGAGATTTGGGATTCTGAAGTTTAAATTTAGATAATTCTCGCAACGACAGTTGATTAATTATAACTTAGTGATTTGAGTTCAAGGACCGCGCTAAATCTGAATCCTGACTAATTAGTTACATGTATTCATTGATCTCCTGAGAAATACCCTGGGCCTATATTCTTCCATCGATTTTACAACTCTTTTACTGTTTATTGCTTTTTGTTTCAACTGAATTGCTTCGCTTGATTCGACACTAAGTAGTTTATTGAGCGATTTTCTTGAGTCCTTGTGTTCGACCCCTACTGCTTTAGTACTTTTAGGGTATTAATTTGAGCATTGCCTTTGACATGACATTGACGCTAGACCCTGAATCAACGAGAGACTCTTTGATTCAATTCCAGAGATAGAGCATGGAACCGAAAAAATTTCTGGGTCTTCTCTCTTAGTCAACTGCCTCATTGGTAGTGGTGTGCTTCTTGCCTTGATGAAGAGTGCCTTGATCTCTTCCAGAGTTTCTCTGCAATCTCGGAAGTAACCAAGCAAAGGGCGGTTTTCCAAAGCTTCTTCAAAAGACATCATATGGGGAATCCTCCTTACCATATTCTCAAAAGCGAGCAACTTCTCTGCAGTAATAGGATCTCTGAGATGTCTAGGTGGTATAGGATATGACATCCTAGGCTTGTAAACATTCTCCTCAATAATCTTTGGTTTTTTCACAATTTCTAGCTCAGTCTGCGAGGGGTGTCGATCGATACCAGATTGGTGTCGATCGACACAAGGCTTCTTTGTCATCTCTTCAGGTTAGTGTTGATCGACACAAGTAGTGGTGTCGCTCGACACAGCCGTATCAGGTTCAAAATCACCTTCAACCTCTTCTAACTCCACGAATTTTTCTACATTCAAACCCTTTTATACCACTGCAGTGACCTCTTTAGCACTTCTTAAGGTGATTGCATTGACGTATTCATTCTGTGAATGAACCATCTTTCCCTTGACAGCTACTGCAGTCTGAGATATTTGAGTTTCTAGCATCTTTTGATGAGTGTTGAGAGACTCAATTTTCCCATTCAGATCTGTATACATGGCATCCATCTTCCCATTAAAGTCTACTGTCATCTTCTGATGTCCCTCAAGAAGTAGTTCAAGCATAGACTCAACCTTTCTCTCTAGGGTTTTAGCAGGTAGAGGCTGATAAGAAGAATTCCCATAGGTGCGGGTGTAGCCACTGCTCTGGAATGGTTTCTGGACAAATTAATTAGTTCCAAAACCAGTTGGATTGCATTCAGACTTGTACCCTCCTTGCTGAGCATTGTTGGTGAAGTTTCGGTTGTTGTTCTGGTGGTATTGATTTCTCTGACCTTGAAAACCAGAACCACCAATGTAATTAACACCTTCAACTTCATCCTCATTGAAGTTCTCAACCTCATCAGCAAAATGAACAGCCTTCATCGTCTTTCCCATCAAGAGATTGTGCACTGAATCCAGCTTAGCCTGAACCTCAGCAATCTGCGATCCATCCATGCTCCCAGTTTGCTTTCTTCGCTCAAAGTCTGCATTCTTGGTACTATTGCTAGATGTCAAGTTCTCAATAAGCACATAAGCATTGTCAGGATACCTGGTGTTGAAGTTCCCATTACTCGCAACATCTAAGGCCATCTGGTACCTCCAATCAATCCCTCTAAAGAATATACCCAGCAACTGAACATTAGTGAACCCGTGATGTGGACAATCTCTCTGATATGATCTGAATCTGGTCCAAGCAGCCTTGAATGCCTCAGTTGCTCCATGAGAAAATTGGGATATCTTATCCCTAAGCTCCTCAGACCTTGCATCTTCATAGAAATTGTTCAAGAAGACATTCTTAGTCTCCTCCCAGGTAGTCAGTGATCCAGGTGGCAACTGCTTAAGCCAATAAACTGCATCTCCACCAAGAGAGTATGGGAAGAGCGTACAGAAGAAGAAATCATTGGACACTCCATTGTATTTGATACTAGTGACCAGGTCCTCAAACCTCTCGATGTGATCCATAGGCTGTTCATGAGAAAGACCATGAAAAGGGTGATGACCAACAAGAGTGAAGTATGCAGGTTTCAGCTCTAAGTCATTCCTCTGAAAAGCAGGAGGGCGAATCGCTGATCGATTGGCATAGAACTGATCAGGCCTGTTGTACTCACCAATTGTTCTACCACAATCAACCACATCATTCCCAACATTCACAACAACTGCAGGGACAATGATGTTTCCATCCCCATCAAGTCGTTGCCCTCTCTCATTGCACAATTGACTCTCTTGGTCTCTCAAAGCTCCAGCATCATCACGAGTCAATACCACTGGATTGTTCATCTCTGCTTGCCTCTTTGTTATCCTGTTTGTGCGTTCCAAGTTAGCTAGCTCCTTATTGGACATATTAACTAGCTGAGTCCTCTTGTTTCTCTTGGTTTCGCGAGTAGGCATACACCTGAAACACAAAAGACATGGCACGTAAGTAACAAAAATAACGATGAGTATCGACCGACACCTTACTAGTGTTGATCGATACCAACGGACGTAGTCGAAATTCTTGACTAAAACCTAATGGCGAATTAAAAATCCCCGGCAACGGCGCCAAATTTGATAAGCTCAAATGTAATACCCTAAAGTACTAACAGCTTTGTCGATTGTAGTATTTAGGGGTCGAATCCACAGAGACTCAAGAATCACACAGTAGATTATATAGATTCGAATTAAGCTAAGTAAATCAATAAAACAGGAAGCAATAAAGTAATTAAGAGTTGTAAATTCAATGGAGGAAAATAGATTCTGGGTATTTCTTAGGAAATCAGAGAATGCAAGTAAACCAATTAGTCAGGGTTCAGATTAAGCACGGTTCTTGAGCTCAAATCACTTAACTATAACTAACCAACTGTCGTTGCGAGAATTATCTAAATCTAAATCTCAGAATTCCAAATTTCTTTGCAAATTCTAAATTCTAAACCAGCATTAAGTTCAAGTTTGATTTGTTCACAAAACAACAAACTAAATCTCTTTGCAGATAGTTATTTTGCTCACCCTAGGTTCTATCATATTATCAATTGCACTGTCATGCCTAATCGATTAATCTAAGATCTAAGTTTCAGGTGATCAATCTAGAATTATCTTTAAGAACAACCTATGGTGAAGAACTAATTCAGATTATGAACCCTAACCAACTAATTAATCTAACATTCAAAGAGATCCTTTATTGAGAGCCCTAAACCTAACAGGAGATCTACTCAGACATGGAGATTGAAACAAACAACATGATTGAATAAATCTCTGAAATAAATAATAAAGGAGAAAGAAAACAAGGGTTCGAAATCTTCTCTCGGACGAACAGAGTTTCAGACTTGTCTCCCTCCAAGCTCTCTCAAACAGAAAACCAAAGTAGAATAAAGCGTAGCCAAAACAAGTGGCTGAAAACCCTAATTATATCCTAAAACACGTTTTGGGGATTCTTGTAAATAATAGAGACTTCTGGACCAGAGTGCAAATTCTTCAGACTTCCAAAAAAATCACGTTTTCTTCTTCATAACGTCGGTACCAGGTGGTATCGCTCGACACAAGGCTTATGTGTCGTCTGTATCGACCGACACCAGGTTGTATCGCTTGACACAAGGCTTCTGTGTCGTCTGTATCGACTGACACCAGGTTGTATCGGTCGACACAAGGACCATAATGCTCCAGAATGCTTCAATATCTCCAATTAAGCTCCAAACGTACACTACAAGAAAACACAGCTTTTGCGACTACCAAAATAGTCCGAAAATGGTCGCAAATGACTTATTTGCGACCATTTTGGGACTAAAAAAAATAGTCGCAAATATTTTGTCGCTAAATAAAGTGGTCACAAAACAGTCGCTTTTTTGCGACTAATATGTGATTCCCAATATTAGTCCTAATTTAGAGACTCATTTGCGACTACTTGTAAAAACAAAATTCAAAAAAACAAAAAACAAATTCAAAAAAAAAATATTTTTATTTATTAAATTAATTAATTACAAAATTTTTTTTTTTTTAAAAAACAGATCTCGCCGTCGGTCTCTTCTCCGGCTGCTTCTCTCTCCGGCAAGCTGCTCCTCTCTCCGGCTCAGCCTGACTCGCGGGCTCCTCCGCCTGAATCTGGTTCTCCCTCGCATCTGCTCCTCCTCGCGTCGCGAGCTCCTCCGTCTGGCTTAGGCCGCCGGGAAGCAACCACCACGAACCTGCTCCTCCGCGCCGCATCTGCTCCTCCGCCTGCATCTTCTTCTCCCTCGCCGGCGCCTGTATCTTCTTCTCCCACGAATGGCGGCTCAGATCTACAATTCCTCTCCAACCGCTCACAACCTCCTCCTTCGAGATGAAGCTTCTCATTGACAGCATCAGATTTGAAAAAAAAAAAAGAGAAGCTTTCATTATTTCAAGGAAGAGAAGGATGAAGAAGAAGAGCGTAGGAGGGAGAGAGAAAGAGAAGGAAAAAAGAAGAAGAAGAAGATCGTAGGAAGACAGATAGAAAATTAAAAAAAAAAAGATAAAGCAGATTAAATCTTCACTGTTGGATTAAACCAATCAACGGTGGAGGATCTCGATCTTTGTCTCAATAAACTAGCCAATGAGAAGATTTTATTATTTTAGTCATTTTGTCACAAATTAGTCGCAAATTTGGGACTATTTTGTGACAATAATTGAAAAACGACTGAAGTTGCTAAACAGTCCCAAATTTGGGACCATTTTGTGACAATAAAAAACATTTACCCTAAACCCTAAACTTTAAGAACCTAGAAGATTTGAATATGATTTTACAATGATTTTGTGTATCTAGCATTTCAAAAATATATTAAACTTAAAAATAAGTAAATTTTGAAAGAATTTTTATCTTTCAAAATCATTCCTTGTAAAACACATGTAACACTTAGTAGATGTTATGATTAGATTGAAATTTTTGTAAGTGTTATATTTTTTTGTTTATTATTTGATGTTTATGTGTAAGATTTAGTTTATAATTTAAGATTTATAGTTTATGATTAAGGGTTAGAGGTTTATGGTTTAGAATTTAGGATTTATAAAAAGGATTATAAATGATCATATTTAAAAAAATTGTAAGTTTTGAATTTTTTGTATATTATTTGATGTTTATGTGTAAGATTTAGTTTAAATTTTAAGATTTAGATCAAGTTTATGATTAAGGGTTAGAGTTTTAGGGTTTAGGGTTAAATGTTTGTGGTTTGAGTTTAAAATTTATTGATTTCTATAAAAAGAAATCAAGTGGAGTTGCAAATTAGTCTCAAATTGGTCACAAAAACTGGGTTTGCAAATTAATGTACATATTACCCTAAACCCTAAACTGTAAGAACATATAAGGTTTGAATATCACTTTACAATGATTTTGGGTATATAGCTGTTCAAAAATATATTTTACAATTTAAGATTTAGAGTTTATGATTAAGGGTTAGAGGTTTAGGGTTTATAATTTAGGATTTACAAAATGATTATATTTTAAAAATTGTAAGTGTTGAATTTTTTTGTATATTATTTGATGTTTATTTATTTGATGCTTTTGTATATTATTTGATGGTTTAGGGTTTACAATTTAGGGTTTACAATTCTTTTGTATATTATTTGATGTTTATTCAAAAACATTCGAGTGGAGTTGCTAAACCGAATCAAACCAGTCACAAATTTGGGACTACTTTTGCAAGTCCTTAAATAGTCGCAAATAAGCGACTCTTGCCTGACTAATTTTTTAGTCGGTAATTTGAGACTATTATGTATCTGCTTTATGGGTAGTCGCTTATTAGTCACAAATCAGTCACAATATTGTCCCTCTTTTTTGCGACTAAAAAAGTAGTCGCAAATGGTAGTCACAAAAATTGTTTTTTCTTGTAGTGGTACCTAAACCTGAAAAGACTCAAAAAGACTCCAAAATTACTAGAAAGACTCTATAAATAAAACCTATATCATGGTTAAAAACGGGTAAAAACCATAATATATCACTGACACATAACCTGTTGCAGACACTGAAGCAGATTCTGCTGCAGGTTTTGTTGCAGAATGAGACTCAAAGGTTGTAAATCCCACAAAATTCCTTAGCTCTTCACCATCATCTGAATCAGTTCCAGAATTATTTATTTTCTTCTTCTTTTGCTGCTACAAATTCGCACAATCAAAGCGAATATGTCCAAATCCTTGGCACTCAAAGCATTGTATCTTCAATGATGACTTGCCAAACTCCTTTCCTTTCTCCTTCATGTTTCCCTTCTGCTTCAAATACTTAGTAAATTATTTTGACAGCATGATATATCATGGTTTTTACCCCTTTTAAGCCATGATATAATTCCGATTTATAGAGTCTTTCTACTATTTTGTAGTGTTTTAGAGTCTTTTATAGGTTTTAGCACGTTTGGAGCATAATTGGAGATATTGGAGTTTTCTGGAGCATTTTGGAGCAAAGCAGAAGTTCATGTAGCTGAATACCCGATTTGAAGCTTCAGTATCGATCGATACTGACTAGTATCGGTCGATACTCACTGCAGCAAGACAAGAGTCGCGACTTTTATGAAGAGTTGAAGAATTGCAAAATTGCCCAGAAGATTTTATTATTTACAATTTAGCCCAAAACGTGTTTTAGGAGTTTAAGTTAGGTTTTTAGCCACTTTGGCAAAGGATCTTAGTTTTTATGCTTTATTTTACTTTTGGTTTGAAGAGAGAGCTTTGTGAGGGAGACAAGTCAGAACTCTGTTCGTCCGAGAGAAGATTTCGAACCCTCTTGTTACTCTTTTCTTATTGTTTTATTTAATGATCTATTCAGTTATGTTGATTGTTTCATTCTCCATGTCTGAGTAGATCCATCTTACGTTTAGGGTTTTCTCTCTCTGATTGCTGGTAATTGATTAGTTAGGATTCACCATCTGAATTAGTTCTTCACCATAGGTTGTTCTCAAAGCTAATTCGAGGTTGACGAATATGGAATTAGGCACGACAGTGCAATTGAGTAGATCCATATTCAGTTATGTTGATTGTTCTCAAAGCTAATTCTAGGTTAATCAATTAGGCACGACAGTGCAATTGAGTAATCTGACAGAACCTAGGGTGAGCAAATTGATTATTCGCAAAGAGATTTGGTTTAATTGAATTGTGAACATATCAAACTCGGTATTAAGGCTGATTTATTCTTAGGAAATTGCAAAGAGATTTGGGATTATGAAGTTTAGATTTAGATAATTCTCGCATCGACAGTTGGTTAATTATAGCTTAGTGATTTGAGTTCAAGAACCGCGCTAAATCTGAATCCTGACTGATTGGTTACCTGCATTCATTGATCATCTGAGAAATACCCTGGGCCTATATTCTTCCATCGATTTTACAACTCCTTTATTGTGTATTGCTTTTTGTTTCAACTGAATTGCTTAGCTTGATTCGACACTAAGTAGTTTATTGAGAGATTTTCTTGAGTCCTTGTGTTCGACCCCTACTTTAATACAACTACTGCTTTAGTAATTTTAGGGTATTAATTTGAGCATATCAAATTTGGCGCCGTTACCGGGGACTCTAAAAATCGCCATTAGATTTTAGTCTAGAATTTCGACTATGTTCGTCGGTATCGATCGATACTCACCAGTATCGGTCGATACTCGTCGTTTAAATTTGTTGGTATCGATCGACACCACTCAGTGTCGATTGATACTCAACGTATTTTTTTTTGTTACCTATGTGCCTTGTCTAGTTTGTTTCAGGTGTATGCTCACTCGCGAAACCAGGAGGAACAAGAGCAATCAGCTAGTTGATCTTTCCAACAAAGATCTAGCAAATTTGGAACGTGCAAACAGGAAAGCAAAGAAGCCAGCAGAGATGTACAATCCAGTGGTATTGATTCGTGATGATGCTGGAGCTTTGACAGACCACCAGGGTCAATTGTGCAATGAGAGAGGGCAGCGACTTTGATGAAGTTGGAAACATCATTGTCCCTGCAATTGCTGTGAATGTTGGAAATGATGTGGTTAATCGTGGTAGAACACTTTGTGAGCACAACAGACCTGATCAGTTCTATGCCAATCGAGCTGCGATTCGCATTCCAACTTTTCAGAGGAATGACTTTGAGCTGAAACCTGCGTACAACGCTCTTGTGGGTCATAATCCTTTCCATGGTCTATCTCATGAACACCCCATGGATCATATCGAGAGGTTCGAGGATTTGGTCACTGGTATGAAGTACAATGGAGTGCCTAATGAGTTCCTTTTCTGTAAGCTTTTCCTATATTCTCTTAGTGGGGATGCAGCTTATTGGCTGAATCAATTGTCTCCTGGTTCGCTGACTACATGGGAGGAGACGAAGAATGCGTTCCTGAATAATTTCTATGATGATGCGAGATCCGAAGAGCTCAGGAACAAGATTTCTCAGTTTTCTCAGGGTCCGACAGAGGCACTCAAGGCTGCTTGGATTCATTTCAGGTCATGTCAGAGAGATTGTCCGCACCATGGGTTCCCTCAGGCTCAGTTGCTGGGTACTTTCTACAGAGGGATTGATTGGAGGTACCATATGGCTTTGGATGATGCGAGTAATGGAAATTTCAACACCAGGTATTCCGACGATGCTTATGTGCTTATTGAGAACTTGGCGTCTAACAATAGCACCAAGAATGCATACTTTGAGCGAAGGAAGAAGACTAGGGGTATGGATGGATCGCAGATTGCTGAGGTGAATGCTAAGTTGGATTCAGTGCACAATCTGCTGATGGGAAAGACCCAAAAAGTGGTCCACTTTGCTGCTGAAGATGAAGTGGAGGATGTTAACTATATTGGTGGAGCTGGTTTTGAGTCGAATCAGTTTGTCCATAAACCATTCCAGAGCAGTGGCTATACCAGGAACTATGGGAGTTCGTCTTATCAACCTCTGCCTGCTAAAACCCCAGAGAGCAAGATTGAGTCTATGTTTGAACAACTTGTTCAAGGACAGTGGACTTTAATGGGAAGATGGATGCTATGTACACAGATCTGAGTGGAAAGATCGAGGCTCTCAGTATTCATCAGAAGATGTTGGAAACTCAGATAGCTCAGACTGCAGCAGCTGTCAAGGGAAAGATGGTTCATTCACATAATGAATACGTCAATGTAATCACATCAAGAAGTGCTGAAGAGGTCACTGCAGTGGTAGAAAAGGGTTTGGATGCAGAAAAATTCGCAGAGATTGAAGGTGATTTCGAGCCTGATTCGTCTGTGTCGACTGACACTACTGCTGGTATCGATCGATACCGACCTGAAGAAACGACATATGAACCTGTTATCGATCGATACCCTTCCTGTATCGATCGACACCCCCCGCAGACTAAGCCAGATATTGAGAAGAAGCCAAAGATGGCTGAGGAACGTGTTTACAAGCTTAAGGTGCCATACCGTCGACCACCTAGACATCTCATGAATCCAATTACTGTAGAGAAGTTGCTCGATTTTGAGAAGATGGTAAGGAGGATTCCCCATACGATGTCTTTTGAAGAAACTTTGGATTACCGCCATTTGCTTAGTCACTTCCGAGATTGCAGAGAAACTCTAGAAGAGATCGAGGCACTCTTCATCAAGGCAAGAAACCCACCACCACCAATGAAGCAGTTGACTAAGAGGGAAGACCCAGGAAAATTTTCAGTTCCATGCTCTATCTCTGGGATTGAATTCAAAGAATCTCTCGTTGATTCATGGTCTAACGTCAATGTCATGTCAAGGGTAATTGCAGAGAGGTTGAAAATTGGTGATATTAAATCTGCTACGATTACTCTCACATTCGCGAACTCTTCCACCTCAGTTCCATACGGTACAATCCCTGATTTGGTTGTTAAAGTAGGAGATTGCCTGGTTCCTGCTGATTTTTAGGTTGTGGGGATGAGTGCAAGATCTAGTACGCCTTTGATTCTAGGAAGACCATTCATGGCTACAGTTGGTGCAATCATAGATACGCCCAGTAAGAGAATCTCGTTCTCATACATTGACAAGGAGGTCTCCTACAAAGCCATTCCCTCTGGAAGAGCTTCCAAACAGATCTCTTGCATCACCGTTGTTGCAGGAGAGACGTTGATGGTTGATCATTTGGAAGAGCCTTATGATGAGCCAACTGCCATGGACGTTTTAGATGGTCACTCTATCATCACGAAGGGAGACATCAAAACGGCTAAGGCAAAGAAGAAGGTGAAGAACAAAGGAGTCGAGAGTGCTACCTATGTGACTTTAATCCCTCAGAAGTGTGATGGAGATTCGATTGAGTATAAGGTGAAGTGCAAAGGAACTTCGAAACCATTCTCTAAGGTTAGAGCTATTCTCACTTCAGAGCTGAAAAAGAAAGGGAAGGATGTTGTGAAAGGTATGTTGAGCAGAATTCTGAAGCTGGAGATGTCAAGTTGTGGAGCTTGTTTTGGAGCAAGTTCTCATTCTTATCCTGAATGATCGTCCGTAAAGTCAAGCTCGTGACGTAAAATAAGCGCTTGGTGGGAGACAACCCACTGGTGAGTCTGTACATACGTTTTTTATTTTCGTTTTTATTTTTAGTTTTGTGTCTTGTGTCTTAACGTGGCAGATTAAGAGGAGGGGTATCGATCAACACCAATCTGTGTCGATCGATACCACAGTCGCGGAGAAAGAGCAGGAATTGGTCACGAGTGTCGACCGATACTATGCAGTGTCGATCGACACCGCGCGGGCATGTAAGTTTTCTTTTAAATACCCTCGGGTTTTTCTTTCTCTTCTTTCTTCTCCATCGACCGATATCGCCTCCTTCTTCCTCTCAAATCGCATCTCTCTCGTTTCTTCACCGATTTTGGTTATTCAAGTGCCTAGATTCATGTGATTTTCATCCTCTATCTCCTTCTCGCATTTGTTTCTCTAATCAGCAAAGGTATGTATTCGAAATTCCACCTTTTCAGTCCGATTTTTAGGTTTGAGGTTTGTGAGATTTTACTCCTTAGCACTTGTTTTTCTTGACGACAGTCATTTGCTGAGATGCTCTAGAGTAGTTTTGCACCCTTCCTTGCATTTAATTGTCTTTAGTTTCGATTCTTGGATAATTTGGATTGTGGAAATTCGATGAACTAGCAATGGCTAGGGTATCGATCGACACCATTCGTGTCTGATGATACGAATTTGCTGTGATTGCTGAGAGGTGTTGGATTTATGCTGTGTATTTCTGTCTTTGTTTGCAGATGGCATCTAGGCAAAAGAGAGCAAGACTTTCAGACGCATCGAGCTCTGATTCACCTGCAAGGAGATACAACTTGAACGAGCGCGTCGAGGTGTGCATTGCCTCGCAATAGGAAGCAGGAATCATCAAGGGTTTTCTCAAAAACAACCGCTACAAGCTCATGTCTGCTGATAACCGCACAATCAACTTTGTGGTAGTCGAACCAGCCATCCGAGCTGTCCCAGCATCGGTTTTCGAACCAGCAGCACCGAGCTCCAACCCATCACCTCATGCAGCTCCTTCGCCTACTGCAGCTGCTGCAACTGCCGCTCCATCTGCTCATGATGTTCCTGTAGCCCCACACAGAGGTCCTTGGTCTAAGGTGAATGAGAAGGCCAGGATCCCTTGTCATCGAGATTGGAACGGGATGGAGAAGGAGGTTGTGCAGAGTGATGACTGCATCTACAGACCCATCTTGGAGGAGTGGGATGATTATGACACGCTGCACTATAACGCGTGGTTGGGAGTTGCTATACAGCCTACTCGGTTTGTTGATGCGGTATCCATGTGCCGCTTGGGTCTTGACACAGAGCTGACCCGTTTGCTTGAGAAGATTGGTCTTGGCCAGATGGCTACCCAGCAGTATGATCTTTACCAGGACTTGGTTTGCCATTTCATGGCGACAGTTTGCGTCTACTACCAGGACGAGGTTCTCCGGGATGCACATGAGGGTACTTTGACTTTCATGGCTCGTGGAGTGAGGTACAGGTTGCCACTCCCTGATCTCTGTGACATATATGGTTTTCTGCGGGATTGCATGAGGGTAACTCTTCCCGCGCAGCATCCTGACATGCAGAGATTTTGGGAGCATTTCGGGAATGGTGATTATTTCTCTAAGGAGTCCACTCAGATGGATATACGACACCCGGTCCTGCGCTGTTTGGTTAGGATCCTGAGCACCACTCTCTTGTGCAAGATGGAACCAAACAAGATGAGGGTGTCCGAGCTTCTACTTTTGTGCCTGGCTATCAGAGATATTATTCCTGAGGAGGATCTCGCATGGCCTGAGCTTACAGAGGTCAACCTTTTCGCTGTATTTGCGCATCATTTGGTCTCTTTGAAGACCAAACCATTCACAGGCACGAGCACGAAGGCCAAGTCAGAAACAGTTGGTAGTCTCCTCACTCTTATCTTCAAGCACCTCGGGATCAGTACTACGAGCTACTCGATAATCACTACGCGTCGGTTTATGGATGAGAGCCATCTGAAGAACCTTACGTGGTTGAAGCCCCAGAGGCGTTGGTTCTTCACTACGCGTCGATTTTCTGGTGCAGCTCCCTAATGACACGCTGACAGACATTCTCGAGGATCCTTCTCAGTTTCGTTTTGAGCCTCCTCCGCACATGTTGATTCGAGCTCCTGCGCCTGCACCTGCTGCAGCTGACATTCCATCTACTTCACGCCAGGGAGGACGAGCCCAGCGATCGCGAGCAGCAACTTCTTCTATCCATGCACCATCATTTCCTTCTCATTCGAAACATCCGATGGAGCCAGCTGCATTTCAGAAGGTAATGATAGAGAGTATGAGGAGCATCTGGACTGCTATTTCTCGCTGCCGCTGCATGACTGACACGGACGTTGCTCCTTTGTCTCAGCCTGGAACCTCGCAGACTCTGGTTGATCCTTCTCCTGTTGGTGATCCTGATGCTGATGGTGATTCCGAGGCGACAGAGGATTAGTCTTCTTCTGTTGTCACGTTTGTTTTTCTTTTTCTTTTCTTCTTTTTATTTTTTGTTTGTATTAAACTTATATCAGCTTTATTTTTTGCATTTGAACTCATGGATTTATGCTTGATTATCTTGTTGCTATTAACTTGTTTTTTAGTGTTCCTAACAGTGCTAACTTCTAACACTTTGGATCACTTTTCCTGGGTTAAGCAACTCGATGCCACTTATTTGAAATCAGTGTGTCGACATACAGCTGATATCGATCGATACCAGTCTGTATCGATCGACACTCATCACCTTCACAGGTACAATTTCCGATTTTCACAATCCATTTATTTATTTTGTTTCTTTTCACTAACTCTAGACTGGATAACACTGGGGACAGTGTTGTTCAAGTCTAGGGGAGGTAGTCGCTGACATTGTGTTTGTTTTTCTTAGAGTCAGTTATTTTTGAGCCATTCATTGTTTAATTGAGTCAAAATCTGTTGGAGACTGTGATCTTTTTTTTGATTTTATTGTTCTGACTTTGCTTCTAAGTGACCACTGTTACAGAATCATTATAGATAGACTAATGAAAAATCCAAAGGCTGGCCAGTTAACTAGAAGACATCCATGTTTCCTGCAAAGTTCTTTTAAAGCCTGAGCCAAATTTTTGCACTTCATCGATGTGGTTAGTATTCACAGAGCTTGATTCCTCATTCATATCTGACAAAGGAACCCATGTGTTTAAAAGTGACATTATCTCTCTCCCCTGTTACAAGTTAATAAATAAGAGCATAAAAGATGAAATGATTTTCTCCTGAGCAGAGGGTTAGGAATGTTTCCAGCGATCCCATTATTCTACTTGGTGAGGAATGATCACACAAAGGTTGGAAGCGAGGCTAGGATTTTCCTACGATGCCATTATTCACCTACGCCTTTGATACATTGAGAGGGAGAACCGGGGATTCGGTGGCAAACACCATCAATACTCGCGTCTCATACCTTGATATGTATATGCGAATCTAAAAAAAAGAGAACATAATAAGAAATAAGTCTGGGAGAGAGAAAGTGATACAAAAAGTGTGAAATTTGGTGGTTTCTTGTCGTGATATTGTATGGGAATGAATCTAGAAGGTTCTTGGTATTAATCACAGCGATGAATCTGGCGATGATGGGTTTAATTGAACAATGTTGTGAGATAATGTGTGTAGTCTGGGGATGCTGCGAATGCCTAAGGAGAAGTACATGGTGGTTAGACTTGGAACTGGTTATGTGACATTTGGGTGCTTGGAAAAAGGGTCATTGCACTGTTTCACGAACTGGTGAGTCTCCGTGTTTTCAAACATCTTTCTCTGGTTTAGTCTTCTATTTGCTTGAGGGCAAGCAAATGCTAAGTCTGGGGGAGTTGATATATCATGGTTTTCATCCCTTTTAAGCCATGATATAAGTCCGTTTTATATAGTCTTTCTACTACTTTGTAGTGTTTTAGAGTCTTTTACAGGTTTTAGCACGTTTGGAGCATAATTGGAGATATTGGAGCTTTCTAGAGCATTTTGGAGCAAAACAGAAGTTCGTGTAGCTGAGTACCCGATTTGAAGCTTCAGTATCGATCGATACTCACTGCAGCAAGACACGAGTTGCGACTTTTATGAAGAGTTGAGGAATTGAAAAATTGCCCAGAAGACTTTATTATTTACAATTTAGCCCAAAACGTGTTTTAGGAGTTTAAGTTAGGTTTTTAGCCACTTTGGCAAAGGATCTTAGTTTTTATGCTTTATTTTACTTTTGGTTTGAAGAGAGAGCTTTGTGAGGGAGACAAGTCAGAACTCTGTTCGTCCGCGAGAAGATTTCGAACCCTCTTGTTACTCTTTTCTTATTGTTTTAATTAATGATCTATTCAGTTATGTTGATTGTTTCATTCTCCATGTCTGAGTATATCCATCTTAGGTTTAGGGTTTTCTCATAGGATTTTCTCTGATTGTTGGTAATTGATTAGTTAGGATTCACCATTTGAATTAGTTCTTCACCATAGGTTGTTCTCAAAGCTAATTCTAGGTTGACGAATATGGAACTTAGATCTTAGGTTAATCGATTAGGCACGACAATGCAATTGAGTAATCTGACAGAACCTAGGGTGAGCAAATTGATTATTCGCAAAGAGATTTGGTTTAATTGAATTGTGAACATATCAAACTCGATATTAAGGTTGATTTATTTTTAGGAATTTGCAAAGAGATTTGGGATTCTGAAGTTTAGATTTAGATAGTTCTCGCAACGACAGTTGGTTAATTATAGCTTAGTCATTTGAGTTCAAGAACCGTGCTAAATCTGAATCCTGACTGATTGGTTACCTGCATTCATTGATCTCCTGAGAAATATCCTGGGCCTATATTCTTCCATCGATTTTACAACTCCTTTACTGTTTATTGCTTTTTGTTTCAACTGAATTGCTTAACTTGATTCGACACTAAGTAGTTTATTGAGCGATTTTCTTGAGTCCTTGTGTTCGACCCCTACTTTACTATAACTACTGCTTTAGTACTTTTAGGGTATTAATTTGTGCATATCAAATTTGGCGTCATTGCCGGAGACTCTAAAAATCGCCATTAGATTTTAGTCTAGAATTTCGACTAAGTTCGTCGGAATCGATCGATACTCACCAGTATCGGTCGATACTCGTATGGTTGAAATCCATATCGCTTTTACAGACGATACAGTAGTTGCAACTATATACTTTTGATAGCGTTTTTAAGAAATGCAATTATATAGGAGATGCAATTATATAGGAGATTTAATAAAAAACTATGTACTTTTGATAGCGTTTTTAAGAAATGCAATTATATAGGAGATTTAATATAGCGCTCTTTTATATGCAATAGATATATTTATAATAGCGGGTGTTTTTTGTTATAAAAGTTGTATTTATAGCGTTATTGATTTGTTATTGTATAATATTTAAAATTTCTTAGTGTTCATCCATAGCGTTTGTTTTTGTTTGTATAGCATTTGTTTTTATAGCCTTTGTTTTTATAGCCTTTGTTTTTATAGGGTCTGTTTTATAGCGTTTGTTTTTATACCGTTTTTGATTCATATCTTTTGTTTGTTTCATATTTTGCAATTTTAAATTTGCATTTGATCAAAACTTGAAACCTGATAAAAAAATTTCATAATAATAATATATTAACAAACAAACAAGTTAAATTACAATACAAACCACTGAACCAGATACTAACACAAGACTTTGAAAGTTAAATAAGTTCCGAAAACAACCCAAAAACTAAGACATGAAAAGTGCTTGCATCACACTAATTTAAGTTTGTCATTAGGCCAAGCAAGGAGGTTCAAATCAGTTCGCCCAGAAACCATCTCAGAACAGTGGGTATACCAGGAACTATGGGAATTCATTTTATCAACTTGTCCCTGCTAAGCTCCCAGATAGCAAGATTTAGTCTATGTTCGAACAGCTTATTCAAGGACATCAGAAGCTTACTGTGGATTTCAATGGTAAGATTGATGTCCTGTACAATGATCTGAGTGGAAGGATCGACGCTATTAATATCCAGCAGAAGAAGCTGGAACTTCAGGTTGCTCAGACTTCAGAGGCTGTGAAAAGGCAAGAAGGTTTTCTTCCAGGGAAAGGAGAGAACCCAAGGGCTCACATCAATGCCATCACCTTAAGGAGTGGGAAAGAGGTCAATCCAGGAATAAAAATTGGCCAAACTGCAGATATTTTCGTCGATCTTAACGACGAGGATTCTGAAATCGTTCCAGTATCGATAGACACCCGTCAAGATTCTTTCCCGGGACACATTAAAACCCCGTGTATCGATCGATACCACTCATGTATCGATCGACACTGATCCTGCTGTCGGGTCAACACCTAAGGTTTCGAAGGAAGTGCCTAATGTAGTTGCAGAGAGAGTTTACACACCGAGGATACCTTATCTCAGGGCTACTGTGAAGACTAAGAATGAGGTAGAAGACTCTAGATGCAAAGCAATCATGGACAAGTTGATTGTGGAACTTCCTTTCATCGATGCTATCAAAACTTCTCCAGATTTCAGAAGATATGTCAAGAGGATGGTGTCTAGCAATGTGAACCTTGAAGAAGGATGCTTGATGATTACTCATGAGTGCAGTGCAATCCTGACTAACAGGATCCCAAAGAAGCTACCAGATCCAGGGAGTTTTGTGTTGGATTGTACAATATTCACAGATAGATTTGAGCGTTCTCTTTGTGACCTTGGCTCAAGTGTCAACCTCATGCCATACTCAGTTGCTAAAAGGATGGGGATGATAGACTTCACAGCCACAAGAATCTCCCTGATACTTGCTGACCGCTCAGTTAGACTTCCAAAGGGTTTACTCGAAGATGTTCCCAACTGATTTCATCGTCCTGGAGTATGATGCTGAGCCTAAGGATCCTCTTATCCTAGGAAGACCATTCCTTGCAACAGCTGGTGCTTTGATTGATTGCAGGAATGGGAAGATCGCTCTCAACATCGGTGATTTGGTCATGACTTTCAATATGGATAAGATGATGAAGAGACCAACCATCAATGGGCAGACTTTCTTCGTCGACACTTTCAGTGACATAGCTGAAGAGTACTTCCTGGAGATGCATCATGAGGATCCACTGGAGAGAGCATTGGTCTGTTCAGCCACTTCAGAGGTCCATTCGTGCGAAGATACTGCTGGATACTCGAAGATGCTCGATTCAGTACCACTAGTATCGATCGATACTCCCCTAGTATCGGTCGATACCCTGCGACCAAAAGGAGGGTCGACCGATGGTTCTAAGCAAGCTGATGGGCTTGGAGATTGGAGTGAGGAGAACGCTCCTAAAGTGGAACTCAAGCCACTTCCTGCGAATCTGAGGTATGGTTTTGTTGGTCCTAATTCCACATACCCAGTGATTATTAATGCTTCTTTGAACAACGCAGAGATTACCTTACTGCTGAGCAAGCTGCGCAAGTATCGCAAAGCTCTTGGTTATTCTCTTGATGACATTCCAGGTATAGCACCGGACCTGTGCATGCATAGGATTCATCTCGAGGACGAGTCAAAGGCTTCAGTTGAGCATCAGAGGAGGTTGAATCCGAACCTGAAGGAAGTAGTCAAAAAGGAGGTGATGAAGCTTTTGAAAGCTGGTGTCATCTATGCTATTTTGGATAGCTCTTGGGTCAGTCCAGTGCATGTTGTTCCTAAGAAAAGAGGAATAACTGTGGTGAAGAATGAGAAGGATGGGATGATTCCTACTAGGACTATCACTGGGCATCGAATGTGTATTGACTACAAGAAGTTGAATGCAGCTACGAGGAAAGATCACTTCCCATTGCCATTCATTGACCAGATGTTGGAGAGGTTGGCTAGTCATCCCTACTACTGTTTTCTCGATGGATATTCAGGTTTCTTCCAGATTCCTATACATCCAGATGACCAAGGGAAGACGACTTTTACATGTCCCTATGGCACATTCGCAAACAGGAGAATGTCATTTGGATTGTGTAATGCCCCAACCACCTTCCAGAGATGCATGATGTCTATATTCACAGACATGATTGAGGATTTTATGTAGGTATTTATGGATGATTTTTCGGTGTACGGATCATCATTCAAGGACTGTCTGGCTAATTTGTGCAATGTGCTACAGAGATGTTAAGAGAAACACTTGGTCCTTAATTGGGAAAAGTGTCATTTTATGGTTCAGGAGGGTATCGTACTTGGGCACAAGGTTTCTGAAGTTGGGATCAAAGTTGACAAAGCCAAGATTCAGGTCATGACAAGCCTCCAACCACCGACTTCTGTGAAGGATATTCGAAGTTTTCTTGGTCATGCTGGGTTTTACAGAAGATTCATCAAGGATTTCTCCAAGCTAGCACGCCCACTCACAGCTCTATTATGCAAGGAGATCACATTCGATTTCACACCTGATTGTCTTGCAGATTTTGAGGAGATTAAAAAGGCCTTGGTGAGTGCTCCTATTGTGCAACCTCCTGATTGGACTCTGCATTTTGAGATCATGTGCGACGCTAGCGGCTTTGCTGTTGGATCGGTTTTGGGTCAGAGGAAGGATAAGAAGCTACATGTTATCTACTATGCCAGCAGGACATTGGATATTGCTCAGAGGAATTACAGCACCACAGAGAAAGAACTACTTGCAGTTGTTTTCTCCTTTGAGAAATTTCGATCCTACCTGATTGGGAGCAAAGTAATTGTCCATACTGATCATGCTGCCCTCAAATATCTGATGCAGAATAAGGATCTCAAGCCTCGCCTTTGTCGTTGGGTCCTTTTGCTCGAAGGTTTCGATATCGAGGTTAAGGACAAGAAAGGAATAGAGAACGGAGTAGCTGACCATCTTTCGAGGATTCGAATTAATGCAGACGTGCCCATCAATGATCAACTACCAGAAGAGTCCATTTACTTCATTGAAACTGAGTTTCAAATGGGTTTTACCAAAACTTTGCACTTCCCATGAATTGCAGGACTCGGTATCGATCGAAACTCACCTAGTATCGGTCGATACCCTACGATTTCCGAACTGTTTTAACTGTTGAACACCTTGGTGCTTCTGAAGAGTATCTAGTTGCTGCAGCTGATTCTGATCTACCGTGGTACGCTGATATTTCCAACTATCTCGTTGCAGATACATAGCCAAAGTACCTCAAGAAATATGACAAGAAGAAGTTTCTGCGTGACATAAGGCGATTCTTTTGGGATGACCCTTATATGTAAAAGCACTGTTCTGATGGTGTCTATCGGAGATGCATTACTGAATCAGAGGTACCTAGTGTTCTATTTCATTGTCATGGATCTGAGTATGCTAGACACTTTGCTACTTTCAAGACAGTGTCCAAGGTTCTTCAAGCAGGTTTTTGGTAGCCTACTATGTTTAAGGATGCTCATACCTTCATTTCACAGTGCGATGTGTGTCAGAGGAGAGGGAAGATCAGTAAGAGATATGAGATGCCACAAAATTTCATCCTCGAGGTTGATATTTTTGATTGTTGGGGCATCAATTTTATGGGTCCTTTCCCTTCGTCATACAAGAACAGATACATCTTGGTTGCCGTAGACTATGTCTCCAAGTGGGTCGAAGCGATTGTTAGTCCGACCAACGATTCTTCAGTGGTCCTTAAGCTGTTTAAGACCATCATTTTTCCTCGATTTGGAGTATCTCGGATTGTTATAAGTGATGGTGGCTCTCACTTTATTAACAAGGTTTTCGAGAGTATGCTGAAGAAGCATGGTGTGAATCATCGTGTAGCTACTCCTTATCATCCTCAGACTAGTGGGCAAGTTGAGGTCTCCAACAGGCAAATCAAGGAGATTTTAGAGAAGACTGTGGGTACCACTAGGAAAGATTGGTCTACGAAGTTGGATGATGCACTGTGGGCTTACAGCACCGCTTTCAAGACACCACTTGGGACTACACCGTTTCACTTACTATATGGGAAAGCGTGTCATCTTCCGGTTGAAATCGAGCATAAGGCAGCCTGGGCTACAAAGATGATGAATTTCGACATCAAGACTGCTGCTGAGAAGCGATTGATTCAGCTGAATGAGCTGGATGAGATTAGGCACAATGCCTATGAGAACTCGAAGCTGTACAAGGAGAGGACCAAGGCGTATCACGACAAAAAGATCCTCACCAGACACTTTGAACCCAATGATCAGGTACTCCTGTATAACTCCTGTTTGCATTTGTTTCCTGGTAAACTGCGTTCTCGTTGGTTAGGTCCTTTCACAGTCAAGGAGGTTAGACCACATGGTGCAATTGTCCTGACAAATCCTTCAGGCGAATAGTTCACTATCAATGGACAAAGGGTGAAACACTATTTTCAGAGCACCGAGATTCCAGACGGACACATAATGCCTCTGGATGATGCACCCACTGCCTGAACGGCGGTACAATCAAGCTAATGACATTAAACGAGCGCTTGGTGGGAGGCAACCCACTGGTGAGTTTGTTTATGAGTCTTTTTCTTTGCATTTTTCGTTTTGTGTTTGTGTCAGGATAAATAAGGAGCAAAAACTCGAAATCGCCCGTGTGTCGATCGATACCCTATTGGTATTGGTCGATACCCTACGCGAATGAGAAAGTGTTCATCATGTCGACTTAAGCCTGGTATCGATCGATACCAGGCCGTGTGTCGGTCGATACTCGATGTTCCATTACGGTAACTTCTTGTTCCTCATATTTTCACTATATTTTTTTGTTTTCTTTCACCAACTCTAGGCTAGATAATACTGGGGACAGTATTTTTCAAGTCTGGGGGAGATAGTCGCTGACATTGTTTTTGTTTTTCTTAGAGTCAGTCATTTTTGAGTCATTCGTTGTTTTATTGAGTCAAAATCTGTTGGAGATTGTGATCTTTTTCTTGACTCTATTGTTCTGACTTTGCTTCTAAGTGACTATTGTTACAGAATCAGTCTTAGATCGACTAATGAAAAATCCAAAGGCTGACCAGTTAACTAGAAGACACTCATGTTTCCAGCAAAGTTCTTTAAAGCATGAGCCAAATTTTTGCACTTCATTGATGAGATTGATGTCTCTAGAGCTTGATTCCTCATTCGTATCTGACAAAGAAACATACGTGTTTAAAGTGATGGTATTTCTCTCCCTGTTACAAGTTAATAAATAAGATTCATTAAAAGATGAAATGATTTTCTTCTGAGTAGAGGGTTAGGAAAATTTTCAGCGATCCCATTATTCTACTTCAGAGGGAATGATCACACAAAGGTGGAAGCGAGGTTAGGAATATTTCATGTGATACCATTATTCGCCTACACCTTTGATTACGCTTTAAGGGAAGAACCGGGGATTCGATGGCAAACACCATCAATACTCGCGTCTCGAACCTTAATAAGCA
Source organism: Eutrema japonicum (assembly GCA_030161315.1). Classification (NCBI taxonomy): domain Eukaryota; kingdom Viridiplantae; phylum Streptophyta; class Magnoliopsida; order Brassicales; family Brassicaceae; genus Eutrema; species Eutrema japonicum. Next base: position 41,114,733 of record BSQW01000013.1, read on the forward strand.
TATGCGAGAATATAATCAGAAATAAGTCTGGGGGAGAGAAAATAATACCATAAAGTGTGAAATTGGATGGTTTCTTGTCATGATATTGTATGGGAAAGAATATAGAAGGTTCTTGGTATTAATCACAGCAATGAAACTGGCGATGAGGGTTTTATTGAGTAATGCTGTGAGATAATGTGTGTAGTCTGGGAAGCTGCGAATGTCTACGGAGAAGTACAAGGTGGTTAGATTGAAACTGGTTATGTGATATGTGGAGCACTAAGGAAAATGGTCATTGCAATGTTTCAAGAACATGTGAGTCTCTATGTTTTCAAACCTCTTTCTCTGGTTTAGTCTTCTATTTGCTTGAGGGCAAGCAAAGGCTAAGTATGGGGGAGTTGATATATCATGGTTTTTACCCCTTTTAATCCATGATTTAAGTCCGTTTTATAAAGTCTTTCTACTATTTTGTAGTAGTTTAGAGTCTTTTACAAGTTTTAGCACGTTTGGAGCATAATTGGAAATATTGGAGCTTTCTGGAGTATTTTGGATCAAAGCAGAAGTTCGTGTAGCTGCGTACCCGATTTGAAGCCTCAGTATCGATCGATACTGACTAGTATCGGTCGATACTCACTGCAGCAAGACACGAGTCGCGACTTAAATGAAGAATTGAGGAATTGCAAAATTTCCCAGAAGACTTTATTATTTACAAGAAGCCCCAAAACGTGATTTAGGTTATTTAATAGGATTTTACAGCCACTTTGATGGCTATGCTTTATTTTACTTTGGTTTTGTGAGAGAGCTTTGGAAGGGAGACAAGTCTGAAACTCTGTTCGTCCGAGAGAAGATTTCGAACCCTCTTGTTACTCTTTCTTATTTATTCAAGTATTTATTCAGTCATGTTTATTGCTTCAATTTCCATGTCTGAGTAGATCTCCTGTTAGGTTTAGGGATTCTCATAAGGGATTTCTTTGAATGCTAGGTTGATTAGTTGTTTAGGATTCACCATCTGAATTAGTTCTTCACCATGGGTTGTTCTCATAGCTAATTCTGGATTGATCACCTAGAACTTAGATCTTAGGATAATTGATTAGGCACGAGAGTGCGATTAATTACCTGATAGAACTTAGGGTGAGCAAAATAACTATTCGCAAAGAGATTTGGTTTAGTTGTTTTGTGAACAAATCAAACTCGAACTAAAAGCTGGTTTAGACTTTAGGATTCGCAAAGATATTTGGAATTCTAGGATTTAAGCTTAGATAATTCTCGCAACGAGAGTTGGTTAATTATACTTTAGTGATTTGAGTTCAAGAACCATGCATTACCTGAACCCTGATTAGTTAGTTTATCTGCATTCATTGACTTCCTGAGAAATTCCCTAGACCTATCTTTCTCCAATTGAATTTACAACAGTTTAATTTACGTATTGCTTTCAATTACATTGATCACTTAGCTTAACTTTCATCTATATAATCTATTGTGTGTTTCCTTGAGTCTCTGTGGATTCGATCCCTAAGTATTACAATCGACAAAGTTTTAGTCTTTTTAAGGTATTAATTTGAGCATATCATTTGCTCAATTCAAAAGCTTGAAGTATCCCAACAAACTCATCAAAAGACATCTCATCCAGATTATGAGCTTCTTCAACTGCAAAAAATTTTGACTCAAACTTTGATGAAAGTGATCTCTTCAGTTTCTTCACAAGCTTTTTGTCCTTGTACTGCTTTCTAAGAGCGAATGACTCATTAGATATGTCACACAACTTAACACTAAATTGAGCCACAGTTTCCCCTTCATTCATCCTTAGATTCTCAAACTTAGATGCTAACATATCCAACTTAGTTCTCTTGACACTTGTAGTACCTTCAAACATGTTCTCCAATGTCTTCTGAGCTGATGCACATTGAGAAATCAGTTTGAAGTAGTTTGCATCAATTGCATTATAAATTGCAGTCTTGGCTTTAGAATTACAGCTTGATGCCTTCTTCTATGTAGCATTCTATTTATCTCTCGGCTTAAGAATTTTAACTCCCTTATCATCAGTCATCATAGGAGGATTCCAACCAATCTCAATTGAATTCCAACAATCTTCATCAAGACCACTAATGAAAGCTTGCATACGAACCTTCCAATACCCATAATTTGAAGAATCAAGCCGTTGTGGTCTTGTCATAGACGTACCTTCATGATAGGACTCCATCAAATTCGATTTCGAACTATGTCATACTTCATGTACTACTTTGGATCCTCACATTTGATCTACCCGAAACAAGACTAAATCTCTATCGAGAACCCGCTCTGATAGCAATTGTAAATGCATGTGAGACAAGAATAAAGAGCAGAAAGTAAAGGCACACAAAGTTTTTAACGAGGTTCGTTTCCTACTCCCCGAGACCACGTCCAATATTCGAATTCACTAGAATCAGAAAGCAATTACAACCAAATTGCAAACATGTATATCAAGCACAACCCTCTTGAATTACTGCTCTATTCTATAACATGAACTCTTCAGGATAATCTAACCCTGAGCTAAACTCCCTCAAACTTAGATTTTGATTCTTCACTGACACACACGATGTCACACCCAAAAACCCTTTTGCTTTTTTTTTTTCAAGCTCTCTCTGTGTCATGCCAAGAGGCCACGACCTCTTCTATATATTCCCTTAAACTTGCACTTCAAGTTCTTCCAAATACACATATAACATATTTCCTTAATTTAAAGATATCTCCAAAATATTTTGGAAATATTATATTTTCTTATATCTTCTCCTAAGAATACGAAAACACCCCAAAGCTGCAATATCCTCATCCAACTCAGCAACCAACTCTTGGTTCGAATCTTATCACCCGGATTCGTTCATATCTCAGCAATTACACATCTCCACGTCATGTGTCACTTCATGTACTACCTCATGTACTACTTCGTGACTGGTACAACAACCCTTCAACACATACATCTTCAATCATGATTTTATAGTGGTTGGTCAATGATTTTTAACAAATATTAACAGTTTTGTTATGGACGGGACGAAGACTCCACTAAAAACCACCATGGAGTCAATACGTTAAGAAAGGTTTTGTTACCAAAGGGTGTGAAAACTTTATTTCAAATGGAAGAAACCAAAGTCGACGATTGTTAAAGTGACTTTGATACGGAAGCATTGGTATCATATTGTCCAAGTTTCAGAACTGTGGCGGGAAACATCGGGCTTTGTCATGTGGTGTGCAATTTGGAGGTTCGGCCAAGAGATGCTATCCACGCACACAATTCACATCAGAGAAATATCAAATTAAGAAAAGAAAAATAATGGATTTCATAATTTGTTAGCGAGTAAGGTTTGCATATGGAAAGTATTGTCTGATTCACCTCTTTTGTTGTATTTTCTCAATATATAGAACATATATCTGCTTATGTAATAACTTGTATTCTGAACGTTCCGTCGACTTTTTAATCTATATTGGAAATTAATGAAATTATTTTTTGAAAGTAAAAAAATCTAATAAATTAAAAAATCATGCGAAAATTATGGAAAAAATGAGGTTATTGTGGAATAGGTCATTGTGAGTAGTGACGATATTTTTCTATAAGAAAAAACAAATTTCAGAAAATATTATCAAAACTGATTTTTCAGAAATTACATGTGGGCGGTTTTAAATCAAATTAGAAATAATTAAGAGAAATATGAAGAATTTGTTAGTTTTTTTTTTGTCAACATGAAGAATTTGTTAGTTTGGAGGGCTAAGGTTGTGGTTAAGGAAACAAAAAGGCAGGGCGATCTAATAAAAATGGTGTCTTAAAATAATCTTCTTAAATAATTATAAAATATATTGTATGTAATTTTGTATTAAAATATATTGTATCTTCTTAATTTTAAAATATATTGTATGTAATTTTGTATTAAAATATATTTAAACAAAAAAAAGTAGGTAAGAAACAAATTTGGTGGCCCTAAAATCATAACTACTATCATAAAACGAAAGATCATATAAACTATATAAAAAGGTAGTGATCTTAAGTCGTCGCCTACCTAGTCCACCAGTTCTCTAGACTAGGCCTGCAAAAAGGTGAAATGTCACATGTAGAATTGAATTAGTGTGCATGGGGTGATCACTAGGAAAGTTACCTCATTTTTTTTGATCTTCCTTCCCTAAAACTAGTCCTTAATTACTCAAGGAAAGAGTGGTTTCAACTACTTTAATCGTAGACTATAACTTTTATGGCATGATTTAGGATGACAATCAAGGATAGAATGTGGTTTGGATTGGAAGTCTTGGATCAGCTTTCGTCAACCACACTTACCTTGACTAATTCAAACTTTGTGTGCATGGTTGATCATTTTTTAGTTCGACTTTATAACGTTGACTTTAATGACGAAGATTAGAGAAAACCGAGGTTAACTCTCATGTCAACTCCTAAACCAAGTCAACGTTATTTTCTATTTTCTTGTGAGTTTTCCGAAAACCCTTGTTTACCTCCTTATCTAATTGAGACGACCGCCTGAATTACAATTAAAATTATCGATTAGTGATTAGTGTGTGTTTTTTGTGTTGGTAAACTCATTTGTATTAATTATAAGAAGATAACCATCAAAGGATACATATATTCCATTTAAGGGTGGGAAAAAAAAATTGTATTACAAATATTCATTTGTTGAACTGACTATGAGTAAAGACAAACTCACATCGGATAGAAACGAGGTAAAAAGTAACTCAGTTATTCCTTGGTGTTAAATTATTCATTTGTTGGACGACAAAAAACTATATATATTCATTTGTTGAACTGAATTTAAAATTCAAGAAAAAGGCAAGGGAAGACTCTAATTTTAAAGCCCTAAGCCGGTCAACAATGTTGACTCTTTTTGAGTGAACCAAAATATTAATTCAACTTTTGTTTTATAGAGAAATTCTAAGCATAATGATAGTGTTAATTGGATCGAGTTGGATGGTTTAAATTAGGTACAAGAGGAGAACGAACTCTCCGACCAAAATTGGTCAGACCTTAAACCGGATACATTAACCAAATAAATTTCAAACCCTAAAATTCACCAAGATGAGACTAGAAGACCAAAATTGTTTGCTATACTCTCTTTTTAGATTCAAAATTTTTTTGTTTAGGCTTTAAAAAAAAAGAATTAAAAAGAAATAGATTGAATGGAAAATTGGTTTATTACTCGAATCTCGATTAAGAATGGAATATGGATATACGTTAGGTTCAGGCCCGTGGCTATGGCAAATTTTTAAAAATATTGGCCTACGGGTCTTTTTTTTTTTTTTTATCGGAAGAGCCCATTTTAAACAAAATAAAATTAGAAGAACCATTAGTGTTAGTAGTTTAAGTGAAACGAAAATAGTCTATTAGTATTAAAAATAGAAATTAACTTAAAATTAATTTAACAAATAAAAAATTAGGGTAAAGTTACCGCTTAAACAAATACACGATACCTTTTCAACTCCCCTTCTTCATCGTTGAAACTAAGAGGCCTATTGAAATGTTAGACTTTCTGAAGAAGGTTGAGGATAATTATCCAAACTCATGGATCGCTTATCGAATATTATTGACGATTTCAGTTTCAGTTGCATCTGTTCAAAGAAGTTTTTCAAAGTTGAAGTTGATAAAGTCTTATATTCGTTCGAGTATGTCACAAGAGAGATCGAGTGACTTGGCTATCTTGTCTATAGAAAGAGAGTTGGTTAAAAGTGTTGATTTTGAAAGCTTGGTTAGTGATTTTGTTGGAAAGAAGGGAAGAAAAATTATGTTTTAAAATTTGTTACTCTGGTTTTTATTTATTTATTTAGGATGATGATTGTTATTATTGGTTTTATATGAATTTGAGATGATGATGGTCATTATTTGTTTTATATGATTTGGATTGATTTTATATGAATTTGAGACGATGGGGACCTTTTTTTAATTTTGCTTACGGGCTTCGTATGTCTAGACACAATTCTGGTTAGGTTGAATGGAAACTTCATCCGAGAACGATTTACATTTCGGAATCAGAATTTCTTGGAAACTTTTGAAAACTTGTTTCCATGACGTTTTAAAAAAAAACTTATTTGAAAGTGGTTGGAAACTTACGCTTCTATTTTGGAAACATGCACTTCCATTTTAAAAGTGTGATGTAGTAAATAAATAATAATCATGAAGTTATTTTCTATATTTTTCTAATTCAAAAATGAAGCTATAACTAATTTAGTAATTTTGGCAATTGTGCGTACTAATCCTTGTCGTTTATTAGTAAATAAATTTGCTTAAAAAAGATGGTTCAAATCATACACGAAATATTAAAAATTATTAATTTAATTAAATAAATGAGATAACTACAAAGAGATTTGAGTCTGCTGATCTCTCTCAAAGACATCACAATTTATTTGGTGGAATTGATATATTTGACTTTGAACCATATAATCTTTACTTTTAGTTGGATTATTAAAAAAAATCATATATTGTATTTGTGTTGTTTCACTTTTCATAACAATTTTTAATATAGTATAATGTTTATTGTTTCATCATATATATATTAGGATGTGATCCGCGCTACACGCAGACATGGTGAACGTTTTTCTAAACTTTTTATCGTCTAATATTATTTTAATTTTATTAGTAACTTAATTAATGGATTTGTCCATGTTAACGTAAGATATGTGGATTGTTTATTTTTAGGTAATTTTTTATTTTTAAAATTTATGTTCATTTATGTGTTTGTTTAGGAAATAATACATATTTTTACTTGTTTGTTTTTTCTTTTGTTGTCAATTTATGCAATTAGTTGGTGTTTTTAAAAGAAAATATTTTTTAGTTGATATGTATTATTAGTTCTGTAATTCCATATAATTCCTTAATATAGATGTGTTGTTTTAAGTTTTAACGTAACTCATATTAGTATGAGCGAGTGTTGCATACTATTGATTAATTTATAAAAAATTCTTCATACAAATAAAATAGAAAGCATTAGGAATTTGTAACGGAAGAGATTGTTATTTTTTATTTAAAACAATTAGAGTCTGCTTTTGTTATTTGTGCTCGAGGAGCTTACCTCCGCCGCAGCTAGAGTAAAGCCCAATGAGCCCAACAGAGAGATGAAATTACCATAACCCTCTTTGTTTGGAATACCAATGATCTTGTCTTCTAAGTTAATTAACCATTGGTGACTCCATCATTTGCGATACATCATTATTTCGTAGTTCCATTGTAGGATGTGAACGTGGAACGATGTTTGTTTCTCTCATTATTATATATGTCACGTTTCTCATATGGAGTTGTTGAACAAATTCATTGGCTAGAATCGGAATCACTGACTCTATTTCAGCAGTACGCAAATCAAAATTTTTTTTTTGTCCTTTATTGAAATAATTGGTGATTGTAAGAGCAGGCTCAAGTCTGAGAATATATCTTTGCGGTTATCGAAAGAACTGTTTATTTTTTGGGCTTACGGCGGAGGCAAGTCGAGACGGAGGAATATGAAGCATATGTGGCGAGTTGTGAGTTTATTATTTGTATGTTTTGTTTTATGTGTTTTTTTATTTTTAAAATGGTGGATGCTTAGGTAGATGCTGAGGTGGCGGAAGGAGAAAAGATAAAACTAACTTTATATATATATAACTTATAATGCTTTTAACACGTATCCATTTCTTAATTTTTATAGAAAAAATCGCTTGTGCGTTTCTGATCGATAGTTCTATACAATTTAGGATATAAGTTGTTTTGGATACATTTTTTTTGTGACCGCACGTGGTTGTTGTGTGATCGATGTTGCTCAACCATCTTTCAAGCATAAATAATAAAATCACGCGGCTAGGATTTTGTTTTGTAAGTTGTGTACGAATTTGCTTAAATCATTATGATTAATATTGAGTGTTTGAGATAAATATAGACTTTTCTATGCAGATGAATTACGTGGTAACACATGTTGTTCATGGCTTTTTTGTAGGTACAACCTCCTTGGGTCAAACTGGGCATTGCTTTGGGCTTACGGCCCAAGCACCCCATACTTTTACATCGGACTCTTGGAACCTACAGAACTAAGAGACCCATCATATGTCACCTGCCTATGGGCTCCCCGTATCTGACAGTGCATGTCATGCTGTCAGGTGCAAGGATGTTAGGGACTGAGTGGTCATGAAGAGTAGAGGTCATGCTTCCTAGCCTCGTAGATATTCCTTTGATCTGGATTTCACGAGAACTGGGAAGAATGATACACACATGTACTAGGAGCCAGCATCCAGATGACCCCGACATCCTGATCCCTGGTATCAAGGGATTCATGTCAGGTACACAAATCAATTAGACATAAATAAATAGTTTGATACTTGTATATTTTTCTTCCAATGGGTATTAAGAATATATTCAAACTTATGCCCATGCTTCTAACAACCTATTGATAATACAATTAATGCATTATGCTCACATATGACATGTAAAAGTGACAACACTTCAAAGCATATGGAAGAACAACGGTATGTGAGATGCCCATACAGCACCTAATTCGCTGCTTTCGAGCCGTGCACTGAGAGAGATAGCGACGTGTCAAGGCTTGGTCGAGTAGCAGACAATTACCAAGGAAAATAGGTGAAATGTCATATGAGCATTGGGTAAGCGTCCCATTCAACGAATCTGATATCCGACCCAACGATCCAACAACTCGACAACCCAGTATTCTAACTTGGGTCAGGTAAAACTCTATTAATACCTCTTGGGGAAAGAGGGTTCATGATGTTCTCATATTTCCTCTAACTTGTTGAGATATTTCGTGGTAAACTCCTCTAAACACTCAAATCTCAGCTCTTTCTGTGACTCAAAGTCTAACTTTCCGACCATTCTCCGGTCATCTTCACGGTTGTTCCTAGACCGAGAATCTCTCTCACTCTAACTCTTGTTTTCTTCTCTTTTATCTCAAAAAGTCCACCATTCCAAGCCCATTGCGAATCCATCCTTTCTTTCGGACCCAATCGGCACCTTTCCTTACGCCATTTTCCGAACTCTCTTTCCTCTTTCCGACGAACTACTATGTGGTCTTTCTTTATCGTTTTCTGACTTGGACGTCGGAGAGCCTTCGAAAAACACCATCGTGTTTTCCGGGCCTTGACGTCATTGTTCGTTTTGTAGGAGACTTGCCCCCTAGAAGGGGGCATTATCTCTAAAAAAAACGATAAATAAAAAGCCAGCATGACAAGAACTGATGAAGACGCCACCCAGGGGGGACGACGCATCCCAAAGGGGAGTCGGCGAAAGCTTCATGCATGTGGGTGGGGGGGGGGGGGGGGGGGGGGGGAGATGACTCTTTTCTCTGAATGGTCTGAAAGGGGAGATCACTCCGGAGCGCTCCTGCATCCACCGAATATCCACATCAAGTTCATATTGAACGTGGAAGAAAACGCTCGCCTTAGGGAGAGGGTCGAACAACTCTCTAGGCAGCTAGTCCAAACGGAGTTTCTGCAAAGAATACCATCGAGTTCAGGAGTTCAGCAGCCGCAATGCATTAACACAGACTCGAATCACGGGGGATTTTTAGGAGCATTCCAGTACCACGGGAGCTCCATCGGATGAGACAGCCGATGTTTGACACGAAAGAAACCCGACACGAAAGGCCAACGCAACCCATATACGAAAAAGGAGGTTGGAGGACTTGATGAGGCAAACTCGACCTACGACTGGGGCAACGTCTAACCAATACACTGTCAGAAAATCGGGGGAGAAGCGAAATAGCTAGGTTAGTGTTAGAGGGGGGATTAGCACCCCCCGGTTTAACCCGGTTTGAATAGAAATCAGCCCAACAATCAACTTCAAGGCCCATCGAAACCGATCTACGTAATTAAAGGGAAATTTCCTTTAATTAATAAAGAGAAGATTTCCTTTATTTGGATAAAGGCAAATCCCGGAAAGAAAGGAGATTATCCTTATCAGCTTCAAGGAAAAAGGATAATTGCCAATACAAAGTCAAGAAGGAAAAGGAAGAGCTAAGGACTTCAAGACTTATAAATAAGGAGGCCATCGCCTCATTCTTAATGATCGGGCAATCCCTCTAAGATCATCTCAAAATCCCATCACATCCTTTGTAACAAGAACTACGTTTTGGCTTGATCCCTATTTGAAGGGTACGTAGGCAGCCTTCAACGGCACAGCTATAAATCTAATAAAAATAATTCTCCTAAACTCTAAACTGAATTCGCCAATCTACGATATGTGCGAATTCTGGTTCCTTCAATTGGCGCTAGAAGGAGGGGGCAAGAAAAATCTGGTGTTTATGGAGAATTATTTTTAAACCCTAGATATCCGACAAAGTCTCCGACTCTTCTCGTCATGTTCAACAATTCTCCAATCACCGACATGAGCTTCCGATCTTACCACATTTTTCAATCGTCGATCAAAAAAAAAAAAAACAAAAAAAAAAAAAAAAAAAAAAAAAAAAAAAAAAAAGAGGACATCCACTGATAGATCCAGCTCGTCACTTATTGATTATAGCTCGTCTACAGAGCTCCTTAAAATTCAGGTATTTTTTATCAAATTTTTTACTTGTTATTCGAAGATATTTTCTTTTCAGATTATATCATAGGATCCGTTCCTTCAAGCCGAACTTAAGCAGTTCGCCGAACTCGTACAGTTCGTATCATCAAGCCGAACTTAAGCAGTTCGCCGAACTCGTACAGTTCGTATCATCAAGCCGAACTTAAGCAGTTCGCCGAACTCGTACAGTTCGTATCATCAGGCCGAACTTAAGCAGTTCGCCGAACTCGTACAGTTCGTATCATTAAGCCAAACTTTATGTTTGCCGAACTCCAACAGTTCGTATTTTCTAAGTCAAACTTTTAGTTTGCCGAACTCCAACAGTTTGTATTTTCTAAGTCAAACTTTTAGTTTGCCGAACTCCAACAGTTCGTATTTTCTAAGTCAAACTTTTAGTTTGCCGAACTCCAACAGTTCGTATTTTCTAAGTCAAACTTTTAGTTTGCCGAACTCCAACAGTTCGTATTTTCTAAGTCAAACTTTTAGTTTGCCGAACTCGTACAGTTCGTACCTTCAAAGCCAAACTTTATGTTTGCCGAACTCCAGCAGTTCGTATTTTCTAAAGCCAAACTTTATGTTTGCCGAACTCCAACAGTTCGTATTTTAAAAGCCAAACTTTATGTTTGCCGAACTCCAACAGTTCGTATTTTAAGCCAAACTTTATGTTTGCCGAACTCCAAACAGTTCGCATTTTGGACCACCAACGGTTCCCATATCAACGTCCTGGCCAGGCGATCTGATAAAGCCGAGCTTAGCTCGCACGCATCCTCATGGTGCAATGGATAATACACTTTCCACATTCAAAGCCGAGATCAGTCTCGCACCAACTTCTCAGATTATCCGAGCCAAATAAGCCGAGCCCGTCTTGCACACTCGGATTCAATGTGAGAAAACCTAGAGCATATTAAGATGAGCTGTTCACGTACTCTTAAACTAAACTCTAGGGTCAAGCCGAACGTCCTTCCTCGCAAATCTAAGCCGACTTCTCAACAGTCGCAAAAACTAATAAGCCGATTTCTCAACAGTCGCAAAAACCAGTAAGCCGGTTTCTCAACAACCGCAAAATCGATAAGCCGATCTACAATATGGATTGCCGACCTTGAGCAGGTTCAGTCGAACTTGTCCTCTTCACCCGGCTAAGACCGTACTATTTACGGCACCACTGTGTACGACAAGTTTGAGAAGTCGTATAAAGTACGACTTCAAATATATCAGAGCTCGATACCAAAAACTCACCGAATTCGAAAATTCGTGAAATCGATTCTACCGTGAGAAACCCCAATCTAAAGAGGATCCGTCCTTTCAAGCCGAACTTAAGCAGTTCGCCGAACTCGAACAGTTTGTATCATCAAGCCGAACTTAAGCAGTTCGCCGAACTCGAACAGTTCGTACCATCAAGCCGAACTTTAGCAGTTCGCCGAACTCGAACAGTTCGTATCATCAAGCCGAACTTAAGCAGTTCGCCGAACTCGTACAGTTCGTATCATCAAGCCGAACTTAAGCAGTTCGCCGAACTCGTACAGTTTGTATCATCAAGCCGAACTTAAGCAGTTCGCCGAACTCGAACAGTTCGTACCATCAAGCCGAACTTTAGCAGTTCGCCGAACTCGAACAGTTCGTATCATCAAGCCGAACTTAAGCAGTTCGCCGAACTCGTACAGTTCGTATCATCAAGCCGAACTTAAGCAGTTCGCCGAACTCGTACAGTTCGTATCATCAAGCCGAACTTAAGCAGTTCGCCGAACTTGGAAAAGCCGAGACCGACCTCGCACCTAACTAACAAACGCCGAGCTCAGTCTCGAGCTCAATCTCTCGTCTTTAGTAATTTTTGCAGGAACAAAGACGAACAACGTCTAAAAGAAAATTCGACCAGATGCTGATTTCAACTCCAATCGGGCTAAAGAAATCCGCCGAACTCGAACACTCCTTCGCCGAACTGAGGGGGGGACTAATTGTTAGAGGGGGGATTAGCACCCCCCGGTTTAACCCGGTTTGAATAGAAATCAGCCCAACAATCAACTTCAAGGCCCATCGAAACCGATCTACGTAATTAAAGGGAAATTTCCTTTAATTAATAAAGAGAAGATTTCCTTTATTTGGATAAAGGCAAATCCCGGAAAGAAAGGAGATTATCCTTATCAGCTTCAAGGAAAAAGGATAATTGCCAATACAAAGTCAAGAAGGAAAAGGAAGAGCTAAGGACTTCAAGACTTATAAATAAGGAGGCCATCGCCTCATTCTTAATGATCGGGCAATCCCTCTAAGATCATCTCAAAATCCCATCACATCCTTTGTAACAAGAACTACGTTTTGGCTTGATCCCTATTTGAAGGGTACGTAGGCAGCCTTCAACGGCACAGCTATAAATCTAATAAAAATAATTCTCCTAAACTCTAAACTGAATTCGCCAATCTACGATATGTGCGAATTCTGGTTCCTTCAGTTAGTTGTCAACCAACTGGCTCTCCCTTTATCATGGATTCTTAATGCAAGCAGAAGAGAAACATACATATTGCAAATGAAGACGTTAGGAAATACGTACATAATTGGCGTATTTATAACAAGAAAACAACTAAGTGGTTGGTAAGTGCGGGTATGAACTTTGAAGCCATTTATGGCAGTTTTGATGATAGAAGAGTACTATAGTATATAAATTTTTTTTTCTTGACACAAACACATTTTGTTTATGGATTAAACAATATATTTTCTGTATTATTGAACTAATAAGGAACAGAAGTGTCAATACTAGAATTATATATTCCGATTTGTAGAGATCGTGACATTTTGACGTCCACTAGATTTAGTTGGGTAAATGCTATATGACATTTTTTCTCAAGTCAGAACCAAAAAGTAGATTAAACTAATAAAAATAATTTCAACGTTTGTGAAAAAAAATTGAAAATTTCGTCATGGAAAACTTTTGTTATAAATTAGTTATTTGCTTTCTCTTTTTAGTCTAAGAACATGGAAAACTTTTGTTATAAATTAGTTATCATGCTGCCTAACATATTGGAGAAAGTTTATCTTTCTAATAGTTTCTCCCAAAAAAACTACAAATAAACTGGTAGTGAATTAGAACACGTAATAGAAATATATAATAATGATTAATCCATATAAACTACACGTGATATTAGTTTTCGATAATCTCGACCAAAAATAATCTAAAAATATAACAAAAATTGATCCCATATAAGACAAAAATCTATAAAATTAACAAATTATTAATTATAATTATAATTAAAATTCACAAATTGATCCATGTGAAGATTACAAAACGCTTTGGCCATCCGAAAACATAGAGCATCCGCGGATATTGTAGGATTAGTCTTTGAAACTAGCAACCCTATAAGATTCCTAAGGTTATTAAAACAAAAAAAAATCGTTATTCATAATTTAACAAAAAATGAATAAATAAATAAAACTATACAGCAAAATAAAATATTAGAAAGAAAAAAAAAACAATGGCAGAGAGATAGAAAACTGTAAAGAGGACGTCGGGAGGAAGACCGTTGACGAAGTCAACATCGAACAACAACCGTCGATTTGAGGCGGCTCTAATCTCATCCACACAATCTTCACATCTCTCTGTGTTCTCCTTCTTCTTCCTCGCCCTTCTTCTTCCTCGCAATTACCGCGAAAACTCATCTCCTCATTTTCAGTCTCTCAGCTGACTTACTGTATATATAAACGATACAAGAAGACTACTAAACCTCAAAGCAACAACAAGTGAAGAAGCTTGACTTGATCTGAAAGAGAGAGAGAGAGAGAGAGATATGAACGCCGGCGGCCAATTCACGGATTTTCCGGCGGTGCAGACGCACGGTGGACAGTTCATAAGTTACGATATCTTCGGTAGTTTATTCGAGATCACATCCAAGTATCGTCCTCCGATTATACCAATCGGTCGAGGCGCTTACGGAATCGTTTGGTATGTTCGCTGATTTTTGTTGTTTCCCCCCCTTTTTGTTCTTATTTCTGGAGATCGGAGTTTTTGATTTTGGCATCTTTCTCTCTCTCTTTTGCTATTGGATTCGTGAAGCTCTGTGTTGGATTCGGAGACGAACGAGCTCGTGGCGATGAAGAAGATAGCGAACGCCTTTGATAATCACATGGACGCTAAGCGTACACTTCGCGAGATCAAGCTTCTTCGTCATCTGGATCATGAAAACGTTAGTATTTTCCGAAACTATTTTGCAGAAATTAGATGAACAAAAATCATGATTAGGTTTTTTTTAAAATTTTGATTTGGTGTTTTCAACAGATTATAGCTATAAGAGATGTGGTTCCTCCACCACTACGAAGACAGTTCAGTGATGTTTATATTGCAACTGAGTTAATGGACACTGATCTTCATCAAATCATCAGATCCAACCAGAGTTTGTCAGAGGAACATTGTCAGGTAAAAAACTGTTCTTGTTTCATGATTAATATTAGTTTCCAAGTTTGAAGAAACTGACATGAATCTTCTTGATTTGTGTCTTTTTGTCATGAAACAGTACTTCCTATACCAGCTTCTTCGAGGGCTCAAGTACATCCACTCGGCTAACGTTATTCATAGGGATCTAAAGCCGAGCAATCTTCTGCTGAACGCGAATTGCGATTTAAAGATCTGCGATTTCGGTCTTGCTAGACCGACTTCAGAGAACGAGTTTATGACGGAGTATGTTGTCACGAGATGGTATAGAGCGCCCGAGCTTCTGTTGAACTCCTCAGACTACACAGCTGCTATAGATGTTTGGTCTGTTGGTTGTATCTTTATGGAGCTCATGAACAGAAAGCCTTTGTTCCCCGGTAAAGACCATGTCCATCAAATGCGCTTATTGACAGAGGTAAAAATATTAGAAAACAAAATCTACTTTTAGCATGGATTTAAGATTCCGCCTTTTCGTAATATGTTATGAATGTGTGTGAATCTTGCAGTTGCTTGGCACGCCGACGGAATCTGATCTCGGGTTTACTCACAACGAGGACGCAAAAAGATACATCAGGCAACTTCCCAACTTCCCTCGCCAGCCGTTAGCACAACTTTTCTCTCATGTTAACCCATTGGCCATAGATTTAGTTGACAGAATGTTGACGTTTGACCCCAACAGAAGAATCACTGGTAAGTGTTATAAATATGTATTACATGTTCTCTGTTGGTTTTCTTATCATAATCATGGTTTGATTCAAAACTAAAAAACACCTTCACTTTTTTTGTTCTGTGTGTGTGCAGTTGAAGGGGCTCTAAATCACCAGTACCTTGCCAAATTGCACGACCCAAACGATGAGCCAATCTGTCAAAAGCCATTCTCTTTCGAGTTCGAACAACAGCCTCTAGATGAAGAACAGATAAAAGAGATGATCTACAAGGAAGCCATATCACTCAATCCAACATATGCCTAGAAGAGCAGCAACCCCGTGAATGCCCGGTATTACCCAAATATCCATCCGAATCGCTGCTTGGTATCTTTGCATGTTCTTTTATTCATGTACTTCTACATATGTAATCTTGTAATACTATTTTTTTGTTCATGTTTTATTACTGCTAGTGATTGAATGTAGCTCTTATGTAAAGTACTCCAGCTATAAAAGCATTTCTTCAACCTTTTTTACTTCACATACTTGAGTCTTTTCTAGTAAACAAACAGAAGAAAGAAAAAAGTTTTGTAATGTACTCATCTAGCCAGGAGTTTCCTGATTCTAAAAAGTAGTGGGAGCCATTACAGAGCTAGAACCAGAGTCAAAACTTGTCGCACTATTGAATGACTTGCAAGATAATTTTGTGGGCTTGGTTCTAGGTAAACTACTTGCATTATTGGAGTACATATGGTTAAATCATTGGCAATAATTTGGCAAATGGGGTCTTTCTTTAGTAATATCCTTTACCAGATAATTTAGAGTTGACTTATTAAAAGTTAGATTGGACAAAAATGTTGTCTTCACACAGGCTGTGTTCGAAGCTAACATTGATGGCTCAACTCACATCAAAGGAAACGCTTTGTGTTTTTATGCTTTCTTAACGTTTCTTGTTGGAAGCTGCTGCTCGTGGAGAATAAAATATCGTGACCATCGAAAGACATCATCTTTAAACATTTCTCGTTGTTGTATATATCTTTCAGAACTTGAGGCCATTGTTGACCCAAACGCCAAAAGATACACCAATGCCAGAAGAATCAAGCGCCAAACGCCGTGGTGGCGGTTGGATCACCTCTCCGTTTATGATAGGTGAGAGATTCTCTGTTTCTCTGTTTTCATCTTACTCATTCATAACCACTAGAGCTTAGAAAAAGAAATTGAAGCTTATCTATCTTTCTATGGTGCAGCTACGTTGTTAGGCCTAACAATATCTGCGTGGGGTTGGTTACTTAACTTGATCGTCTACCTGATTGAGGAATTCAACGTGAAGAGCATCGCGGCAGCTCAGATTTCCAACATTGTCAGTGGTTGTATCAGTATGGTTCCAGCCATTGGACCCATTGCTGCTGACTCATTCTTTGGAACCATCCCTGTCATCTCAGTTTCAGCTTTCATTTCTCTTATGGTAAAGTGAAAAAGAGTCGCTCTCAATTGTTTTCATTAAACCTCTCTGAAACAAAAACTTACCCACTTCTACTCCTTGATCAGGGCGTAGCTCTGCTGACTCTAACCGCTGCGTTTGACTCTTTAAGACCCAAACCCTGTGAGACAGCTTCAAGCCTATGTCAGTCACCTTCAAATATCCAGCTCGGTGTCCTTTACACGGCCATAACTCTAGCCTCTATAGGAACAGGTGGAACACGGTTCACTTTAGCAACAGCTGGTGCGAACCAGTACGAAAAAACTAAAGACCAAGGCAGCTTTTTCAACTGGTTTTTCTTCACAGCGTATCTAGCCGGAGCTATAAGTGCAACCGCCATTGTGTACTCTGAAGACAACGTAAGCTGGACCTTCGGGTTTGGTCTGTGCGTAGCCGCTATTCTCTTCAGCTTTTTGGTTTTCATCTTGGGGAAAAGATTCTACAAGCATGACAAGCCCTTAGGAAGTCCCTTCACCAGTCTACTTTGCGTCATCGTCGCTGCGGTGCTCAAAAGAAAAGCTGTGGTTTCCACCAACGAAAAAGACTACCACAATGAATCAACAGCAACTCCCACAAAGAGTTTGAGGTAGAAAACCAGCTTGAGAACCGCAGTTTCATAGTAGCATTGAGAGGCCATTCTAATGACTTTTCTCAAACACGCAGGTTCTTTAATCGTGCAGCGATGAAGCAAGGAGACAAAGTTAAACCAGACGGCACAATTCGCAATCCATGGAGACTATGCAGCGTTCAGCAAGTGGAAGATTTCAAAGCAGTCATAAGAATCATCCCTCTTGCTTTAGCCACAATATTCTTGAGCACTCCAATCGCGACGCAGCTAAGATTAACAGTTCTTCAAGGTCTGGTGATGGACCGGAGGCTTGGTCCTAACTTCAAAATCCCTGCAGGCTCTCTGCAAGTCATCACACTTCTCTCCACTTGCCTATTTATCATAGTCAACGATCGGTTTCTCTACCCATTTTACCAAAAGCTAACGGGAAAGTTCCTCACACCGCTCCAACGAGTCGGGATAGGCCATGTTTTCAACATTCTAAGCATGGACGTGACTGCCATTGTCGAAGCAAAACGATTGAAGATAGTAGAGAACGGTCATTTTCTCAAGTCATCCTCTATCGCTGACATGTCAGCCTTATGGCTAATTCCTCCTCTAGTCATAGTTGGAATCGGTAAGGAATTGATTTTTCAGACAAATCTATCAATTTGAATCAAAAATGATCACGTTCTTGGTTTTGTCTTTTTCTTGCAGGAGAGACCTTCCATTTCCCAGGGAATGTAGCTCTTTGCTATCAAGAATTCCCAGAGTCTATGAGGAGCACAGCGACATCGATTACTTCGGTGGTGATTGGGATTTGTTTCTACACAAGCACCGCTATAATCGATCTGATTCAGAGGATCACTGAGTGGTTACTGTTGATCCGTAAATCACACAAAAAAGGGGTAAAACAGTACTTTTAGTCGGAATCTCGTTTATTGATCTAAGTCGGCGGTTACAACAGAGTTTAAGTAAGAAGGCAAAGACAAAAGACTTGAGATCGGTAATGAGCTCTCTTGTATTCTCTGTCTCTGCGGAAGTTGTGGATGGATTCGAATGAGGCGATGGCCTCCTTATTTATAGTGTCTTTGAGGCGGTTGAAAGGAAGATTTCTCCTTTTCCGAGTTCGATTAGGAAGAGGAAATCTTCCGGTTTTCTCGCCGGGATAAGGATAAATTCCTGATATCTCGACGAGTCGACCCAAAGGAATATTTCCTTTTCCGAGATCGGTGGGAAAAGGGAAATATTCCGGTTTCATCTGTTGTAACGGACCGGACTTGTGATGGGCCTAGATCGGTAGCCGAGGTGGGCTTTCAACGAGATTCCGAGCTCGGCCCAATGTTTTCGGGCCGACTTATCCTCGATCCGAACCATCGTAAACCGGTCTTGATTGAACCGATCTCGGTTCGAACCGAGTTAAACCAGGGGGTGCTAATCCCCCCTATAACAATTGGTCCCCCCCTCAGTTCGGCGAGGGAGTTTATGAGTTCGGCGAATTTTTGGGGAGTATTCTTTAGCTCGGTTAAAACTGAGATCGGTATGATCTGATCAGATTCTATTTCGAGTTCGCCTTGATGAACTGTACGAGTTCGGCGAACTGACTGAGTTCGGCTTGATGATACGAACTGTACGAGTTCGGCGAACTGCTTGAGTTCGGCTTGATGATACGAACCGTACGAGTTCGGCGAACTGCTTAAGTTCGGCTTGATGATACGAACTGTACGAGTTCGGCGAACTGCTTAAATTCGGCTTGATGATACGAACTGTTCAAGTTCGGCGAACTGCTTAAGTTCGGCTTGATGATACGAACTGTACGAGTTCGGCGAACTGACTGGGTTCGGCTTGATGATACGAACTGTTCAAGTTCGGCGAACTGCTTAAGTTCGGCTTGATGATGCGAACTGTTCAAGTTCGGCGAACTGCTTAAGTTCGGCTTGATGATACGAACTGTACGAGTTTGGCGAACTGACTGGGTTCGGCTTGATGATACGAACTGTACGAGTTCGGTGAGTTTTTGGTATCGAGCTCTGATATATTTGAAGTCGTACTTTATACGACTTCTCAAACTTGTCGTACACAGTGGTGCCGTAAATAGTACGGTCTTAGCCGGGTGAAGAGGACAAGTTCGACTGAACCTGCTCAAGGTCGGCAATCCATATTGTAGATCGGCTTATCGATTTTGCGGTTGTTGAGAAACCGGCTTACTGGTTTTTGCGACTGTTGAGGAATCGGCTTATTAGTTTTTGCGACTGTTGAGAAGTCGGCTTAGATTTGCGAGGAAGGACGTTCGGCTTGACCCTAGAGTTTAGTTTAAGAGTACGTGAACAGCTCATCTTAATATGCTCTAGGTTTTCTCACATTGAATCCGAGTGTGCAAGACGGGCTCGGCTTATTTGGCTCGGATAATCTGAGAAGTTGGTGCGAGACTGATCTCGGCTTTGAATGTGGAAAGTGTATTATCCATTGCACCATGAGGATGCGTGCGAGCTAAGCTCGGCTTTATCAGATCGCCTGGCCAGGACGTTGATATGGGAACCGTTGGTGGTCCAAAATGCGAACTGTTTGGAGTTCGGCAAACATAAAGTTTGGCTTAAAATACGAACTGTTGGAGTTCGGCAAACATAAAGTTTGGCTTTAGAAATACGAACTGTTGGAGTTCGGCAAACATAAAGTTTGGCTTAAAATACGAACTGTTGGAGTTCGGCAAACATAAAGTTTGGCTTTAGAAATACGAACTGTTGGAGTTCGGCAAACATAAAGTTTGGCTTTGAAGGTACGAACTGTACGAGTTCGGTAGAATGCCTTGGTAAAATTTTATTAATGTTATAGCTGCGCCTTGTGAGGGCTGCCTACGTACCTTCGAAAGAAGGATCAAGCCATTCGTAGTTCATATGGTATTAGAATCGAGCGTATGTGTAGTAGCTCGGTGATCTCTTTTTTTTTGCGAGCGTTTGGAGCTCGGGAGCGTTTGGAGCTCGGTTCTTATAGTGCGAGCGTTTGGAGCTCGGCTTTTTTTTTTTTTTTTTTTTTTTTTTTTTTTTTTTTTTTTTTTAATGGCGCGGTATGTTCGAGGGTTGGAAGGCTCCTTCGACTGGAACTTCCCCCTTTTTGTACTTCATCATCAGGAACTCCTGTAGATGTCGGCACTCTTCGGTTGAATGATTTCCATACCGGTTATGGAAATTGCAGTACGGTGCGGATTCAGTGTTGTCGGGCTCTGTTGGCTCATCCGACCGAACCCAAGTGTTTGACCAGGATTGCTGGGTTTGGACCGCATTGACGGGTTGTTTCGGGGGAACGTATAGTTTGTCTTTCTCGGATCTTTCTTCCTCCTCCATGATGAAGATATGCGCCCTGTGCAGGATGTCCTCCAATGTCTTTGGATTATTGCGTTTGATCTCCCTGTGAAAGTCCGATTCGTACCAGGTGGCTTTGTAAAGAGCCTCGATTGCGGCTTCGTCGTCGATCGTGCAATGGGATACAACCGTTTTGAAACGTTCCATGAAGTTGCGTAGGGGCTCGTCCTGCTTCTGTTCGAGGGCCCAGAGTTCGGCGTTCTTTGTTTTCTGCTTGACAAACATGGTGAAGCGTTTGAGGAATTTGGTAGTGAGCTCGTTATAGCTGTTCACCGAACTTGGCTCGAGCGTCGAAAACCAATCGAGCGCGGCTCCGGATAAGTTTTCGACGAATAGTTGGCACATGGCTGCGTTCTTCTCGGTTTCCGAGCCGAAACGAAATCGGTTCATTGAGATGACAAACGAGGTCAAGAAGCGTTTAGGATCGGTAAACCCGTCGTATGATATGATCTTGACTCTTTCTAATCGCCGGACGGGAGTGTTGATGATCGTGTCGGTAAACGGTGTCCTCTGTGACTCCTGAATTACCCGGTCGATTTCCGGTGCCGAACTTGCAGCCTGGTGGACTTTGGTCCGCATCTCTTGCAGTTGGGCCTGTACCTTGGCGAATTCCAAATTTATGGCAGCTTGGTCTGCGATGTTAATTTCCGAACTGGACGCGGATCTTCTTGTCGGCATGTCGATCGTGCCTGGGGGTTGAGCGTCGGTTAAGTCGGACAAGAGATTTCGGCGTAACGTGTTTTCGTTGGCGGGGGTGATCGGGTTTGGTTCGAGGATACCGGTCTGGTTTCGGTGTTCGAAGTGGGATGCTATCAGTGAAGTGATCCGCTCTTCGTTCCTTTTGTTGATCTCGGCGAACTGTGCCGCCATGGCCTCCATAAAGACGGTCGGATCCGTGAATATCGAAGCAGCCGGAGGCGGCGGAAGAGTTGTCGGGGGGTTGGTTTGATTATCCCCTTCAATAAGTGAGTTCGGAGGAAGCCCTCCTCCGTTTGTTGGTAGCTCGGTATTGACTGGATTGGGTTCGTCAGCGCGCGGGTTTTGACCGTTGTTGTCCGAGCTGTCGACGAGGGCTGCGGTGGTATCGACTGGAAGAACCATTGCCGACCTTCAATCAAACGATATCCGAAAGTACTGTTCTATTTTCCCCACAGTCGGCGCCAATTGTTGATCCGTAAATCACACAAAAAAGGGGTAAAACAGTACTTTTAGTCGGAATCTCGTTTATTGATCTAAGTCGGCGGTTACAACAGAGTTTAAGTAAGAAGGCAAAGACAAAAGACTTGAGATCGGTAATGAGCTCTCTTGTATTCTCTGTCTCTGCGGAAGTTGTGGATGGATTCGAATGAGGCGATGGCCTCCTTATTTATAGTGTCTTTGAGGCGGTTGAAAGGAAGATTTCTCCTTTTCCGAGTTCGATTAGGAAGAGGAAATCTTCCGGTTTTCTCGCCGGGATAAGGATAAATTCCTGATATCTCGACGAGTCGACCCAAAGGAATATTTCCTTTTCCGAGATCGGTGGGAAAAGGGAAATATTCCGGTTTCATCTGTTGTAACGGACCGGACTTGTGATGGGCCTAGATCGGTAGCCGAGGTGGGCTTTCAACGAGATTCCGAGCTCGGCCCAATGTTTTCGGGCCGACTTATCCTCGATCCGAACCATCGTAAACCGGTCTTGATTGAACCGATCTCGGTTCGAACCGAGTTAAACCAGGGGGTGCTAATCCCCCCTATAACAGTTACCAGATGACATTAACCACGGAAGAGTTGACAATGTGTACTGGGTTTTAGTCATAGGAGGAGTCATAAATCTTGGCTATTTTCTTGTGTGTTCTTGGGTTTATAGATACAGAAACTTCAAGGAGGATGATCATGACCAAGATGTCTTTGTCTCTCACTCTACTACTTTGTCCTCATGATCTTATAAGCTAAGAAACAGAGAGAGAGAAAGAACATGTTCTTTGTTGTTACCTTCTACTGTTCTGTATTCTCTTTTGTTTCTACTTCCTCAAAAAACTATTTCTCTTTTCAACAGTCTCAACTAAGCCTGCAGATTCGGTTAGTTCGGTTTTCAAAAATCATGCCGAAAATAATCGAATAAAATATCGGTTTGGTTCGGTTCCTGGGTAATTCGATTTTTTTTTGCCGAAAATAACCGAATTCGGTTAGGTTCGGTTCGCAAATTCAATTTAAGGGAGAAATTTCGAAAAGTTTTGGTTATTTTCGATTATTTTTGGTTATTTTCAAAAAAAAATCAAAAAAAATTTGCAAAAAAAATAATATATATATATATATATGTTAAAGGATAATTATGATCCTCCTTATCTTTTACTCTATCGGTTCATCTAACCGACTTCATAAGTCGGTAAACATTTATTATTATTTTACTGTTACTTTTTACTAGTATAAATATGCATGCAATGTTAATGTAAAACGTATGACAAGCAATAAGAAGAAGTGAAATCTTCTCTCTCCTTCGTATCTTACTCTCACGTCTCTCTCTCTTACTTCCTTTATCTCTCACCAATAAAAATAATATATATTATAATACAATGTATACATACATATCTCACCATATACACATATAGTTTATAACACGTCATCAGTACGATCCATTCATATACTAAAAAGGAGAGGTTTAATTTATGTCCGATCCATTTATATTTATTTTCGGGATGATAGACACTGCCTTCCCCGTTTATATATATTTTCGGGATGATAGGCGCTGCCTTCCCCAAACCGATCGTTACGATAGGCTCTGCCTTCACGATCATGATCATATGGCAGACTGTCTATTCAGATCATATGGTAGGTTCTGCCTCTTTAAATATATGGTTGGCTTATGATCATATGGCAGACTATGTCTCCTCAGATCACTGCCTCCATAAAATAAATGTCCCGAAGATATTTTTGAAAGGTTCCAGAAGAACCATATAACAAAAATAATGTCCAGAAGACATATTTAAAACAAAAATGTCCAGAAGACATAGTTAAAATAAAAATGTCCAGAAGATATATATAAAAGCGTTCCTGAAGAACTGCTTCGTCCATAAGACGTTTTAAATTATTGTTCTTCTAATTTCTGTTTATTATCGTAAAATATATGGAAGGCTTGCCTCCTATATTGTTTTAAATTATGTCTTTATTATGTTTACGAATTTTATTGCTTTGCTTTAAAATTGGAAATTTAAACTGAATTAATGAATTATTATATTATGTATTCAGTTATTATGTCAAATTTGGCGAAACTTGAAATCGTTGCCCTTGATATATCTGGTAATAATTATATGAGATGGGCAGTAGCTGCAATGATGCATTTAAAAGGAAAAGAGCTCATTGATACCATCGATAAATCAAAACAACTCCTGAAGAGAAAAAGGCAAACGCCATGATATTTTTATTCCACCACATCCATGATGGTCTAAAAGACCAATACATCACAAAAGAAGATCATGCAGATCTATGGAAATCGCTCAAAGATAGGTTTGATCACCAAAAATATGTGATCTTACCAAAAGCCAAACATGAGTGGCTTAATCTTCGATTTCAGGATTACAAAAGTGTGGGAGAATATAATTCCGCTTTGTTCGGAATTACTTCCAAGATGATGTTATGTGGAGAAAAAGTAAACGATTACGATATGATTGAAAAAACACTCCAAACATTTCATCCTGGAAATGTAATCCTACAGCAACAATACCGAGCAAAAGAGTATACTCTTTACTCAGAGTTAATGCAAACTCTTCTTGTTGCTGAACAAAATAATGAGCTTGTGATGTTGAACCATCAGTCTCGTCCAACTGGATCAGCTCCATTCCCAGAAGTGAATGTTGCATCATCCAACTATAATAATTGGCAAAATGGACGTGGACGCGGTCGAGGTAATGATCGTTGTCGTGGACGAGGATATGGACGTGGACAAAAAAGAAAGTTCCGTCCTAATGATGCCAATACTGGAAGAAATAATAAAAGGTTCAAAGGAAATGAAGTTGGTCGCGTGAATAATAAGCAACATGAGAATGTTTGCTACAGATGCGACATGAAAGGACATTGGTCCCGTACCTGTCGTATGCCAAAACATTTAGCCGATCTGTATCAAGAACCACAGAAAGTGAAAGGAAAAGAAGGTGAAACCAACTTCATCTTTGGCGAATCCGGACCTTCTTTTGATGGTATAAATGATGATATACATCTTGATATTACTGATTGTGTGGTTGATCCCGAAGATATCAACGAAAGACAAAACGACTAAAATCTTCATGAAGAAGAAAATATGACATGATGTACATAGTTGTGTTTGTTAATCTTCCTGAAGAAGAAAATAATGTTTATAAATGTGTTTTTTTGTTGTAAAATAGTTTTATAAAACTTTTGCCTTGTTTATTAATGTTCATTTTATGAATATTTTAAATTCAGAAAATGTCGAAATCTAAGATCGAGGATGGAGATATATGTCTGGCAGACAGTGCTACAATGCACACAATACTTAAGGATAATAAGTATTTCTCCTCTCTTAAAATGAAAGATTCCGCCGGAAGCGTGAATACGATATGTGGTAATGCAAAAATTATTATGGGCTCCGGAAGAATCAGTTTTTCGATGTCAAGGGGAACGAAATTTGAGATAAATAATGCATTATATTCCCCTAAATCTTCTAGAAACTTGTTAAGTTTCAAAGATATCCGCAGAAATGGATATCACATAGAAATTATGGATGAAAATGGCATTGAATATCTTTGCATCACATCAGTTACTCCGGAGAGAAAAATTATATTGGAAAAATTACCAGTATTATCCTCCGGATTATATTCCACAAAATAAATATGACTGAATCATATATTACGGTAAACCCGAAGTTTACAGATTCATAAAGTCTGACATGAACGACTAGGGCATCCTGGTTCAGTCATGATGCGAAAAATTGTGGAAAATTCTAATGGCCATCCTTTGAAAAACCAGAAGATTTTTCAATCGAGCGAATTTTCATGTAATGCTTGTTCTCAAGAAAAACTTATAACTCGGCCATCGCCAGCCAAAATCGGGAATGAATCTCCAGTATTCTTAGAGAGAATACATGGTGATATATGTGGGCCCATTCACCCACCATGCGGGCCATTCCGATATTTTATGGTATTAATTGACGCATCCAGTAGATGGTCACATGTGTGTCTATTGACTACACGAAATACGGCTTTCGCAAGATTCATTGCCCAAATAATCAGGCTAAAGGCACAATTTCATGATTATACTATAAAAAAAGTAAGGCTTGATAACGTTGGTGAATTCACTTCACAAGCCTTCAATGTCTATTGTATGTCATTGGGAATCGATGTTGAACATCCGGTTCCGCATGTTTATACACAAAATGGCATGGCTGAGTTTATGATTAAACGGCTGCAACTCATTGCTAGACCGTTAATATTGAGAACAAAACTCCCAATTTCAGTATGGGGTCATGCAATCTTGCATGCAGCGGCATTGATTCAGATACGACCGAGTTCATATCATAAATATTCCCATTACAGTTAGCGTCTGGCCAGGTGCCCAAGACGGAAAATTATGCCCAAGACGGAAAATTATGGGATATATATGAAATATAAGATAATGATGGAATTTTCTCATTCTCTGTATCCAAAGAAATTGATTATGAAAGTGACGATCCAGATCCAAGGTCCATATCACAATGCCAGAAAAGATCTGATTTGGAGATATGAAAAATGGCCATAGAAACTGAATTAATCTCCCTCAATAAACGAAATGTTTCTGGACCTATTGTCACTACATCCAAAGATGTAAAACCGGTTGGGTACAAATGGGTTTTTGTACGAAAAAGAAATGAGAAAATGAGATCACAAGATATTAAGCTCGACTTGTGGCACAAGGATTTTCTCAAAGACCGGAAATTGATTATGAAGAAACATATTCCCCGGTTATGGTTGAAATTGATTATGAAGAAACATATCTTATGGATGTTGTGACAGCATATCTATATGGGTCACTTGATAACAATATATATATATATGAAAATCCCAGAAGGATTGAAAATGCCTGAAGCATTAAGCTCAAAATCTAAAGAAATATATGCGGTCAAATTACAGCGATCACTTTACGAATTAAAACAATCCGGGCGCATGTGGTATAATCGCTTAAGTGAATATTTGCTAACGAAAGGTTATGTGAATAATGCAATTTGCCCTTGCGTCTTTATTAAGAAATCCTCATTAGTATTTGTGATCATTGCTGTATATGTTGATGACCTGAACATAATTGGAACTCAAAAGGAAATTGATGATGCAAGAACCTCATATGAAAGAAGAGTTCGAAATGAAAGATCTCGGAAAGACAAAATTTTGTCTTGGATTACAGATATAGCACTTCCGAGATGGGGTATTTGTGCATCAATCAAATTATACCAAAAGGATCTTACAACGTTTTTATATGGATAAAGCGAATCCTTTGAGTACTCCAATGGTTAATCGATCTCTCGATACTGAAAAAGATCCATTCCGACCTTGTGAAGATCACGAGGAAGCGTTAGGTCATGAAGTACCTTATATGAGCGCTATAGGTGGACTTATGTATCTTGCAAATTGTACCCGACCGGATATAGCATTTGCTACAAATCTACTTGCAAGATTTAGTTCGTCACCTACGTGCAGACATTGGAATGAAATAAAACATATATTTCGTTATCTTCAGGGAACAATTGACTTGGGTTTATTTTACCCCCGAGACTCCAATTTCGATTTAGTCGGTTTTGCAGATGCAGGCTATTTATCAGATCCACATAAAGCTCGATCGCAAACCAGATATGTTTTTACAATTGAAGGTACTGCAATATCTTGGCGTTCTCAGAAGCAGATTCTAGTCGCCACTTCCTCAAATTATGCAGAAACTATTGCGCTCCATGAGGCATGTAGAGAATGTGTATGGCTCAGATCTAAGACTCATCACATTAAAGAAGCAAGCGGAATAGTCACCAATAAGAAGCCAACGATATTGTTCGAAGACAATGCTGCATGTGTCGCTCAACTCAAAGAAGGCTATATCAAAAATGATAGAACGAAGCATATTCCTCCATGATTTTTCTCTTACACTCGAGAACTCGAAAAGAATCAAGAAGTCGATATCCAATACATTCGTTCAAGTGACAATGCAGTAGATTTCTTTATAAAGGCGCTTCCCACAACAACATTCCGAAAACATATTCAAAGTATCGGAATGCGTCATCTACGGAATTTATGAAGAGAATGTTATATCCATCATTCCAGGGAGAGATTGCATCACTGTACTCTTTTTTCCTTATCGTGATTTTTATCCCATTGGATTTTTTTTCATGATAAAGTTTTTAACGAGACAATACGTAATACATTAGCAGAACTGAATAATTAAAAGGGAGTGTTAAAAGATAATTAGCATCCTCCTTATCTTTTACTCTATCGGTTCATCTAACCGACTTCATAAGTCGGTAAACATTTTCTATTATTTTACTGTTACTTTTTACTAGTATAAATATGCATGCGATGTTAATGTTAATGTAAAACGTATGACAAGCAATAAGAAGAAGTGAAATCTTCTCTCTCCTTCGTATCTTACTCTCTCGTCTCTCTCTCACTTCCTTTATCTCTCACCAATAAAAACAATATATTATAATACAATATATACATACATATCTCACCATATACACATATAGTTTATAACAATATATATATATTTTTTTAAAATTTCGGTTAACCGATCAGTTCGGCTGAACCGAATCAAAAACCAAACCAAAATTAATTATAAATATTACCGAAAATAACCGAATCATAACCGAATTTACAAACTTCAATTCGGTTCGGTTCGGTTAGCTCGGTTCGGTTAATAATACCAGCCCTAGTCTCAACTTTGATGATCATTAACCAACAAACTAAGAACCGAACAAACCGTATAAACCGGATGCCTTTTGTTGGGTCAGT
This sequence comes from Eutrema japonicum, assembly GCA_030161315.1. Classification (NCBI taxonomy): domain Eukaryota; kingdom Viridiplantae; phylum Streptophyta; class Magnoliopsida; order Brassicales; family Brassicaceae; genus Eutrema; species Eutrema japonicum. The sequence continues at coordinate 41,143,618 of BSQW01000013.1, forward strand.
GTGTTGTTGCTCCTTGGCCATTTTTTTCTCCCTTCAAGAACAATGCCCGTCAAAATGTACGTTTTGATGATTTGCAGAAGAATCAATCATTCATAACCTTCACATTTTCATCAATTTCGGATTTTTCTCTTTCACTCGTTAATCTCTCTTGGGTTTTCCTAGGGTTTTGTATTGGCAACCTAATCAAGGATCGACAGTAAGCAGCCAAATCCTCAACGAAGCTACACAGTGCGTAGAGAGCATCAATGGCGTCAAAGAAGGAAGATGGAAAGCCACTCTCAACTATTACAAACTGATATGATCTAGATTTGGGATAGTGGGCCTACGTTGGGCTTTAACATTAAGTTACCAATTAAGCCCATTAGTTTCATATGTTGCTTCCATTTAGCTTTGTCATTTCCTCTGTAAACGATTATCACGTTGTTGATCAAGGCGTCTCAGATCAGCCGATATCTTCTTCCCCTTTCTTCTGATCTTCTTCCTTATTTCTTCTGATTCTTCCCTCCTTTCATCTGATTTCTCTTCTCTATTTCTGTTCGATTGATAACCCGATCCACGGGCTTATCACAAACCCATGGTACGAGGTTAGGCTCCGATGATTTCTCCTAATTTCTTCTCAGTCTCTGCGTCGGTTTAAGCTTGAGATTCGGGGGAATTTCGAGCAGACCAGGCGAGTCAAGCGGATTTCCCGCGTGATTTTCTAGGTATTTCGCTAGCGGATCAGCCGAGTAAGTACTATTTCATCATCAGGTCGCAGAGGATCGTCCTGGAAGCAGATTCGTCGATTCAGTTGATAATGGAGAAGCTCCAGTCTTACAAATCAAATGTCGCTCTTTACTTTGAAGGGTTTCAGTATCAACTTGGTGATTTTCGGCTGAGAGTTGGTAAAGTTGTTCCTACTCATTCCGAGAATGTTAGAGGGATAGTTATGGAGGTATGAAGCTAATTGCCTTTTATCTTAGTTTATGCTATGTTAAAACAGATGATGGAGATTGAACAGTGTTGATGCATTTAGAAGATGAAATCTTCAGATTGTTCCTGTTTCTTTGTAATCTCAATCATAACATTGTAATCAATCACCAAAAGGGTGTGAAGCTATTCACATTGGGTGATGATCTTTGATGCTAGTTACAATGTTTAGATACATGATGAGAGTTTTTCGAACAATGTTTTGTTTTGTTTTTTTTTTTTTTTTTTTTTTTTTTGATAACCTAGGCTGTCTGGTCGACATCCTACCGGAGAGATGGGTACTGGCTACCACATGCCAAACCAGTTTGACTTCGCGCCTTCCGACTATTGCCTAGAGTGAGTTGGCCCAACTGACAAAGTCTCCTCACGGGTTTTCAACTGGGCCAAAGCCCAGTGCCACCTTCCACACATGGTCATGATTAATGTTTCGAACACCAGCGCAGAGGGGAAATCGAACCCGGATTCCCCGTTGGTGGAACAATCCCACCTCCTCACTACCACTCGACCATGCCCATGTGAGCAATGTTGATGCATTTAGAAGATGAAATCTTCAGATTGTTCTTGTTTCTTGTAATCTCAAATTTAGAGTTTGGTGGATTGTAACTAGTTTTTGTGTGTGTAATCTATTCAGGTGGAGTATCTTCCTATATCATCAATGGAAAATGCAAGAAAAGTAATGGAGGAGTTCTTGGAGCTATGGCATGAAGCTCTGTCTAAAAGGTCGTTGCCGGGTAAGTTTGCCAACATAGAGCTTAACTTTGGGGAGTTTGGGCTTGCAGACAGCTACACTCCTCAGCTGTTCGATACGCTCTCGTGATGGCTCACATGATTGTAACGGTTCAAGCTGTAAGAGGCTAAACGAAAACACAGCATTCCCATTGAGCTTTCTTGTTAGGTAAAATTCAGAGTTTTGCAGTTTTAGTGATTTCATTGGTCATTTTTATATATGAAGCAATTGAGAATATGTATATTTAGAAGAATTAGAAAAACCAAGTTGGCATAAACTCTAGAAAACTTGAGATTGTGATTTATGATTGTGAATCTTGAATCTTCCGACCTTATCCAATAACTGGTCACTACAAGAAAACAAGGTCATTTCTGACGGAAATTTCGACGAATTTCCGACGGGAATTCGACGAAAATTATATCCGTCGGAAATCGATAGATGATAATGTTGTCGATATGTTGCCGACGGAATTCCGACGCCGATTATCCGTCAGACAACTTTCGACGGATTTCCGACAGATGTTCGACAGATATTGATGTTGCCGACATCATAAATATCTACATTTAAATCCGTGATAAATCTGTGGGAAATCCGTCAGAAATCCGTTGGAAATCGCGCACAATTTTCTTATAAAAACGTATCCATTCTCTCATTTACAATCACCAAAAAAAAAAACCTCTCATCTAAAATTTCCTACCAAAATGTCTTATTCAGATCCTTATAATTATTTTCGATCATGGATGGACAAATTTCATCAAATTCCGGACATAGGCCTAGTTACGGAGAAATTCAAAGAAGGTCTGCAGGAAGTCATGACATTTGCAGGTACGCAGAAGAATGAAAAAGGGTAAAATCTACTGTCCTTATACTAATTGTTGGAATCATAGATTTATCGTGATAGATGAAGTATGGTCACACCTGTATTATCATGGGTTTGTGACGGGTTACAAGATTTGGTATTATCATGGAGAAAATGATACAATGGTGGATAATAATGCTAGTACTAGTGAACATTATATTGGGGATAACACTAGATTAGAAGAACCTGCAATGGAAGTAGAAAGTATTGTAGGTCATGTGCAGATGGTGAAAGTATACCATCAGTTGCTGAGTATGGAGATAGATGAGAAGAACATAACTTAGAAACTCGGAGATTCTTTGATATGTTAGACGCTGCTAAACATATGTTATATGATGGGTGTAGAGGTGGACATTCCCCTTTATCAACTACAACCAGGATGATGGGTATAAAGACGGATTTCAATTTGAGTGAGGAGTGCGTGGATGTAATCGCTGATTTTGTGAAAGACATTTTGCCACAAGATAATCTTGCACCGACATCATACTATGATATACAGAAACTTGTTCAAGGTATAGGATTGCCGTATCAGATGATAGATGTATGCATCGACATTTGTATGCTCTACTGGAGAGATGACGAATACCGTTCGACATGCCGTTTTTGTCGCAAACTTCAGTATAAAGAAATAGGTGGAAGAGTGTCAGTGCCATATAAATGGATGTGGTATTTGCCGTTAACAGAGATATTGAAGAGGTTATATCAGTCAGAGCGCACATCGGGAGCAATGAGATGGCATGCATAACATACAACATATGGAGAAATCGCTCATCCGTCAAACGCATGAGCATGGAAACATTTTCAGTCAATGTATCTCAATTTTGCGTATGAGGCGAGGAACGTATCCTTGGATTATGTATCGATGGTTTCAACCCTTTTGGGAAGCACGACAGACTATTTTTTGTGGCCAATAATTGTAACACCTTACAATTTGCCGCCATATTTGTGCATGAGACGGAAGTTCTTGTTACTTATCATTCTCGTTCCTAGATCAGAGCATCTGAAGAGATCATTTGATGTGTTTTTGCAGCCATTGATTTATGAGATTCGAATGTTATGAGACAAAGGTGTTGAGGCGTTTGATGTTTCTTGTCATCAGAATTTTGTCATGCGGTCGATACTATTGTGGATCATTAGCGATTTCCCAACATATGGCATGTTATTGATTTATCAGGCTGGATTTCCCAGTTTCAAAAGGTAACATGCCATATTTTGGGAAATCGCTAATGGTACATATTAGTACCGAGCGCATGACGAAATTCTGCTGACAAAAAAACATCAAACGCCTCAACATCTTGGTTTTATAACATTCGAAGCTCATAAATCAATGGCTGCAAAAACATATCAAGTGATCTCTTCTGATGCTCGAGTCCAAGAACGAGAATTCTAAGGAACAAGAACTCTCGTCTCATGCACAAAGATTGCGGCAAATTGTAAGGTGTTACAATTACTTGCCACAAAGAATATTGTATGTCGTGCTTCCCAAAAGGGTTGAAACCATCATTACATAATCCAATGTATACGTTCCTCGCCTCATACGCAAAACTGGGATACATTGACTGAAAATGTTTCCATGCGTCTGACGGATGAGCGATTTCTCCATCTGTTGTATGCTCTGCATGCCATCTCATTGCTCCCGCTGTGCACTCTGACTGATATAACCTCTTCAATCTCTCTGTTAACGGCAAATACCACATCCGTTTATATTTATATGGCACTGACACTCTTCCACCTGTTTCCATATATCGAGGTATGCGACAAAAACGGCATGTCGAACGGTCTGCGTCCTATCTCCAGTAGAGCATCCAATTATCGATGCATACATCTATCATCTGATACGGCAATCCTTGAACAAGTTTCTGTATCTCATCGGTGCAAGATTATCTTGTGGCAAAATGTCTTTCACAAAATCAGCGATTGCATCCACGCACTTCTCACTCAAATTGAAATATGTCTTTATACTCATCATCCTAGTTGCATGTTATAAAAGGGATTGTCCACCTCTACACCCATCATATAACTAATGTTTAGCAGCATCTAACATATCAAAGAATCTCCGAGCTTCTAAGTTAGGTTCTTCTCCTCTATCTTCATACTCAGCAACCGATGGTATACTTTCACGAAATGAATCGTTCACCATCTGAACATGACCTACAATACTTTCTACTTTCATTGCAGGTTCTTATAATTTAGTGTTATCCCCAATATAATGTTCACTAGTACTAACATTATTATCCACCATTGTATCATTTTCTTCATGATAATACCAAATCTTGTAGCCCGTCACAAACCCATGATAATACATGTGTGACCATACTTCATCTATCACGATAAATCTACGATTCCGACAATTAGTAAAAGGGCAGTAGATTTTACCGTTTTTTTTTCTTTCTTCTGCTTACCCGCAAATGCCATGAATTCCTGCAGACCTTCTTTGAATTCTTCCGTAACTAGGCCTCTGTCCGGAATTTGATGAGGGTTGTCCATCCATGATCGAAAATAATTATAAGGATCTGAAGAAGATATTTTGGTAAGGAATTTTAGATGGGAGGTTTTTTTGTTTTTTTTTGTGGTTGTAAATGAGAGAGTGGATACGTTTTTATAAGAAAATTGTGCGCGATTTTCGACGGATTTCTCACATATTTAAATGTAGATATTTATGATGTCGGCAACATCAACATCCGTCGGAAGTTGTACGATGGATAATCGGCGTCGACAACATTATCATCTGTCGACCTCCCGTCGGAAATTGTCCGACGGGTGCACCTTTCCGACGGATATAATTTTTATCGAATTCTCGTCGGAAGTTTTCGATGGAGTTATGGCCGTCGAAATTTATGTCAGAAATGACCCTGTTTTTTTGTAGTGGTGGATTAAGTTGATGATGAAGCCACCGGGAGGTGATGATTAGGCACTGACGGTGATAAAGAGAAAAGAAAGAACAATCATTGTGGCTGCAAGAGACATGATGATCGATCGATTAGTATTTTGGCTTTAAGACACAATTAAAGTTAGTACAATTCACTAGCACCTTAAATCTTGAGATTTTTCTTTTCTCACGTTAAACCATCAACTAAAGAAACTCTCATTTCAAATCATCAAATTAGATTCCGAGTTTGCGCAGCCAAAAAAATTAACGGAACTGTTTATTTTTCGTTAAAAAATAATGACGTGGCTTTAAATATATATATATATATATATATATATATTTTAATAAAAAACAATTTAATTATTATTTATCATGATTAAAAATCCAAAAATGAAAGAAAAAAAATCTTTATCTTCCTCCTCGAGCAACGAATCTGGAAACAAAAAGAAACACATTTTTGTTTTGTATGAAGAGAAAAACGGAAGCAAGAATACACAATCTTCTACGAGTTCACGTTTCATAAAAGAAAAAAAAACAGGCAAATGGTAAAACCGAGGAGCAAAATTACATCCAAGTTGTAGATACCAATTCGAGAACAAATTTATCAATTGCCGTACAACCGAATTTCAAAGTATAATTAGAATCAAACTCTTATTCAGTGACACACAACCCAACTAGTACAATCAAGAATCTAATCTACTTAACAAAGATTCTGTAAAGCTTGACGAAAATGTCTGCTTTACATCTCCACCACCGAACAAGCCTTCTCCCAAAACCCAACCTTCGAACATATCCCTTGAATTAACAGCTTTGTCTGTCTGAACAAAATACCCAGCTCCTGAAACCGCCACGTGGGACAGTTCCCCCACCTCTGTTCATACCCGGCGAGATCCCGTTGCCGTCCTTCCACACCCGCCTCTCCGCCGTCGAGAACATCCCAATCGCCTCTTCCACATGCTATTCATTCATGCACATGCATATATATATATATATATAGATTTTGGAATTTTTGTCGTAATTGTTAATTGTCCTGATTTGGGAAAACGACGTATTTCTCCCTCAAGTTTATGATATTGATGTAGATCCACCCAAAGTTTTGACATCAGCACATATCCCCAAAATTTTAAAGTTTAATACGCATTTCCCCCCAATTTGAAAGTTTAAGACGTATTTCCCCAAGAGACGAAAGTTCTAACCTAAAATCCACACAAATGATGGTTAATGATGGTTAATGTCGGTTTACAATTTACCGAGCAAATCTTAACCAAATAATCTTAGAAATAAACCGGATTACAACCCAATTATAATTGGTATACCAGATTTAGACCATCCGAAAACTGAACCTCTAAAATCTCCAATTTCTAAACCAAAATCAATCTTATTATTTTATATATTTATTTTAATTAATAACATTAAAAAAATACAAAAGAAAAAGAAATCTTCGACGCATTCCTCTCCTTCGACGGTTAAACTCCAACCCGAATTCATGCCGTCTCCGTCGTCAATCTCCACCGATCCAACTTCTTTCAAATGCGTAGCTTGTGGTTGTCACCGTAATTTTCACCGCCGTGAACACTGAAATCAAAAATCCCCAAATAAAAAATCCCCAAATCTTAGAACCCTAAAAATGTTCAGTTGAACCAGTCACGAAACTCAAAATATCAATTCGGCTAAACACATTCTTTTTTTTTAATCGAACTAAACACACTCTTCATCATCTTCGTTATCGTTATCAATATCTCTCTGTAACTTTCTGTATTTCTGGGTTTAGAAAAAGTGAAGAAAAAGCAGAGGCGAGAATTCTGCAATGTTCAGTGATCCCTTTCCAAATCTACGAACTTTCTCATTTGATCATTGATTCATTCTCTACATAACCAACGATTGAAAAACAGAAGAATTTAAAAACACATCAAATCTTCATTTCAGTTCCGTTCTTACAAAAAAAATTCTCGATCAAGACCATGGACCAAAGTTATATGTTCCATAAAATCTCTAGAATGAATCAAAATCCCCAATTTTACATGATTCCTTTGAATTGGGGATAAATTACATCCCTCCGACTCCTTCCTCCGTCGCCGCCGCAATTGACGACGAGTATGTAATCAGCGACGACTGGCGTTACCGTTGCCTAGCCGCATATTTCCCTTGCCGGCGTAAATACCCATTTTCCAAGCCAAGATACAAAATGACGCTCTGCAACCCAAAACCCAGAGAATGTCCAGAATGATTCTTGCGAAGAAGGAACAAAGAGACGTTGACGGGGAATCTCGGCTACACTAGAGCCATCGATGGAGGTAACAAAGGGTTTTAGAAAATAGGCTTTTTTTAAGCTGTGACCTTTCTCAGAAACCATAACTTCTTCTCTCTCTTCAATGAGAAATTTCTCAGTGTTTTGTGATAATGACGACGATGCGTTCCCCATCTCCTCAAGAAGATGGAGAAGAAGAAGCGAACGTATCAAAAATTAGGGATTTTGAAAGCAAAAACGGGAAATTAATATACTCAACAAAATAGGTGAAGAAGAAGAAGAAGAAGAAGAAGAAGAAGAAGAAGAAGAAGAAGAAGAAGAAGAAGAAGAAGAAGAAGAAGAAGAAGAAGAAGAAGAAGAAGAAGAAGAAGAAGAAGAAGAAGAAGAAGAAGAAGAAGAAGAAGAAGAAGAAGAAGAAGAAGAAGAAGAAGAAGAAGAAGAAGAAGAAGAAGAAGAAGAAGAAGAAGAAGAAGAAGAAGAAGAAGAAGAAGAAGAAGAAGAAGAAGAAGAAGAAGAAGAAGAAGAAGAAGAAGAAGAAGAAGAAGAAGAAGAAGAAGAAGAAGAAGAAGAAGAAGAAGAAGAAGAAGAAGAAGAAGAAAGAAGAAGAAGAAGAAGAAGAAGAAGAAGAAGAAGAAGAAGAAGAAGAAGAAGAAGAAGAAGAAGAAGAAGAAGAAGAAGAAGAAGAAGAAGAAGAAGAAGAAGAAGAAGAAGAAGAAGAAGAAGAAGAAGAAGAAGAAGAAGAAGAAGAAGAAGAAGAAGAAGTTCCGGTCGGGTTTACCAAACTTGTTGGGGTCGGGTAATAATTCGGTATGATATTAACCACACTGGTTTAGTATCAGGTTAAGCATGTTAACCATTCAAACCAACGGATATGGGAAAATACGTCTTAAACTTTTAAATTGGGAGGAAATACGTCTTGAACTTTCAAATTGGGGGGATCTGTGCCAAAGTCAAAACTTTGGGTGGATCTGCACCTATATCATAAACTTGAGGGAGAAATACGTTGTTTTCCCTCCTGATTTTGTCAACTTCTTCCAATTTTGTTATTTCCATTACGGTCTTGTATGATTTCCATTGCGGTCTTGTAACTTTGGAAATTTTACATTTTGTTACTAATTTTTACTTTTGTCTTCGGGTTTTCCAATTTTTTTGTTTACTTTGGGTAAATGGAAATTAGGTCACTTTGTTATAGCGAAATGTATATTTATTACGATCTTGCAAACGTGAGAAATTTCCGGTTGCAAAAAAAAAAAAAAAAAAAAATTTGAGAATATTAAGTGTTACTTTTATTTTAGGGTTTTCCATTTTATTTTAGATTAATTGAATATGGAGGAAACTTTAGAAATACAACAGTTTTTTTCAGTTTTATTGATTTGGTCAATATAATTATTTATACAACGACATAATTTGACTAATAATTTCTTTACTTATCTTTTATTATATAAAGTTGAACGCGCGACATAATTTGACTAATAAGCTCTTTACTTATATTTATTATATAAAGTTGAACGCGTAACGTGAGCGTGACATGTAAGATAATTATTACTCACGAGATCGTGATATGTGTCATTGTTAATTAATTAAGATCGCAACATGAGTTAAAGTAATAATATGAATAAAATTAAAAATTAAAAATATAAATTAAGATTCTAACTAACGAGATTATGACATGTGTAAAAAAAGGAAAATAACAATGTAATATTATAAAATTTCCTATTGTTAGTTAGTTATTTATTTCTTAAGAAGACAAAATACAAAAAAAAAAAAAAATTATATTTTATTTAAATTGAAACTAATAAAATAAAAAATTAAAGTAACAGAAAAAATAGAAACTACAAAATCAAAAAAAGTAAACTATAAAATTTATATAAGATTCATAATATATAAAATTAGATTAATAACAAAAACTAATTATTTTATAAGAATCAAATGACAAAAACAGCAATTTAAACTTTAAACATGAATGATTACATTAAAACATAAACTTTTAACATGTTAGAACAATTAAAAGTTTCAAAAGATAATTTTTTTTAAAAAAAGAGATTAATTTTATTAATTTGATCCAGTTTTATGTTATATAAAATTTGAAATTTGTTTTTAGAATCCTCTCATTCATATAGAGGGAATGTTTACCATGTTTATGGATAATATGAATTAATTTCAAATTTTCTTAATTGTAAATTACAAAACATAATTTATAGATAACTAAACATTAGTCTTAATTTAGAATATAATTATACGAATCATATTTACGCGAGTTATCAATTTTATAGTCTAATATAATTTATTTTTTATCCGCGTATCACGCGGGACCTAATCTAGTATTTGATAATAGAAAATCTACCTATTTAACAATAAAAAATATACGCAAATGTTAACTTTCCTTTTCACTCGATCTCGTTATCCCCGAGATCTCCTAACATAGATGATCACTTTGTTATAGCGAAATGTATATTTTCTCTGACTTTGTAATGTATAAGGAATTGCTGATGAACACAAAAGGATAGTAAAAAAACACATCATTTAACTAGTGCTAGATTATGACATGCATGATACACGGGTAAGAAAACCATTTAGACTCTAAAATTGATAACATGCATAATTAAGATCCGTATAATTAGATTCTACATTAAACTCCGCATCTAGTTATCCAGATTATCCATAAACCCAAATCCTTTTAAATAAATGAGAGAGTTCCAAAAACAATCTCTATAATATTATTTAAGAAGACATTTTTAAAAATAAACTTTGTTTTGTAAGTTATTACATGAAATACCATTACAAATAACAGAGAATAATTGAAATAGAAAATGATATAATAGTCTTTTAAAATTATTTATTACAATATGGAAAGTATATATTTGCATTAAATAGGTTAATTATTATTTAAATTTTTAATTATTTTTTAATATTATATATTTTAAAATAATAATCAATTCATATATATTCAAAGAAAAAAAATATGTTCAAAATCTTGCTATATTTTCTACTATAATTTATTAGATTTTATTTGAATATATATCAAAAAAAAGTTAAAAATTATTTTACTAATTTTATAAAAAGTTAGACACAAGAAAACTATTTTAAAAACTAGAGTCATTTAACGGTGCATATTGGAGTTATGTTCTCAAGATTATAAGTTTTTGCGGGTTAGCCGGAATAATATTTTAGTTCACTGCAAAACGGGTTAAATAGACAAATTATTACAAATTGACAGATTTATCTATGATCATTAATTTGTCATATTATAAAATTCAGATAAAAACAATTTACTTAAATTTTAAAACAATTTATTTTATAAAAAAAATATTATGCGCTATAATTAGCGCGGGTTAAATCCTAGTTTGTTATCGTTTGATAATTCTTTTATAAAGAATTCGATGACCAAATTTCAGACGTGTAAATTTAAACATGAATCGTTACATTAAAAATTTAAAACATAATTTTCCTAACACATGATAACAACAATTGTTCTAGTGACAAAAATCCAGACATGTAAATTTCAAACATGAATAGTTACATTAAAACATAAATTTTCTTGTACACGAGAACAAACTGTTATTTTTATAATCTTATTATATAAAGCTGAATCTTTTAACGTGGACGTGACACGTAGGCAAAATTATAATTTACGAGATCGTGACATGTGTTGTGGCTAATTAAGATCACGACATGTGTCAATTCAATTCAATAAATTTCATTTTTAATTATTTACTTCAAAAAAGGAAAAATGAAATATGTTTTTTTTCTAAATGGAAATTTATAAATTGAAAAAGTAAAATAAGTGAAAAAACAGAAGCAACGTGAGCATGACACGTAGGCAAAATTATAACTTACGAGATCGTGACATGTGTCATGGTTAATTAAGATCGGACATGTGTCAATTTAATATAAAAAATTCATTCTTAATTATTTATTTTAAAAAAGGAAAAAAATGAAATATATTATTTCTAAATGGAAATTACTAAATTGAAAAAGTAAAGTAAGTGAAAAAACAGAAACTACCATATAATGGAAATTATGTTATTGGAACTTCAACATTTATTTAGCAAGATTGTTTATCAGATTTATTGATAATATGGATCAATTTATATTCCTTAATTGCGAGTTATAAAATGTAATTTGTGAATAACTTAACATAATCTTAATTTAGAATATAATTATACGGATCAAACTTACGCGGGTTATAAAGTTTAAAATCTAATTATATTTATTAAAACAGAAATTACTAAATTGAAAAAATAAGAGAAAAAACATAAAGTACAATATAATGAAACTTATGTTTTTTGAACTTTATTATTTATTTAGAATGATTGTTTACCAAATTTAAGGATAATATGGATCATTTCTAATTTTTAAATTGTGAATCATAATACATAAATTGTAAAAAACCTAACAGAATTTTAAATATATAATATAATTATACGAATCATAATTATGTAGATAATCAATTTTAAATCTAAATATTTTCTTAGTTTCCCGCGTATTACGCGAGGCCTAATCTAGTTATTATATAAAGCTAAATGTTTTAAAGTTAGTAATTCACGTTATCGTGATACATGTCAAGTCAATCGATCAGATTCTGATATGTGTAAAAATATTTCCAAATATATATTAACACATACTATTAATAGTAAAAAGAAAAATTTGTAATATCGTTTCCTAATACTAACAAGTAAAATTATTAAACAAAATAGAAAAATCTTATTATATAAAGCTAAATGTTTCAAAGTTACTAATTCATCTGATCGTGACATATGTCAAGTCAATCGATCAGATTCTGACATATGTAAAAAAAAATCAAATATATTTTAACACATAATATTAACAATAAAAGGAAAAATTTGTAATCGTTTCCTAATCTTAAAAGCTAAAGTTACTAAACAAAAATAGAAAAAGTAAATTTATCATAAAAACCAAAGTTAATAATAAAAAAAGAAAATTTATAATCGATTTTTAATCTTAAAAGATAAAGTTCCAAAAAAAATTTAAAAATAGAAAATGTAAGTTTTTCCTAAAAACCAAAGTTAATAAAAAAATTAAAATTAAAAAATTCAGAAATTTTATAACTGATTCCTAAGTCTAAAAGGTAAAATTACTAAACAAAAATAATAAATAGAAAATAGATAATCGATCAGATTTGGACACGTGTAATTTTTTTGATAATGTCAATTAAAAAAAATAAAATTATTGAAAAACAAAATAAATAAAATTTAAATAAAAATATGAGAAATAATTCATCAATTTTTTGTTAGCAATAATGCTACTTTGATGTGTGATCAAAATCTTAGCAATAATAGACAAGTGGGTCTTTCTTTAGTATCTCCTCTACAAGACAAACAAGTTTAGTTGACTTCTCGAATGTTACATTCACACAGGTTGTTAGAAGCTGACAGAGATATCTCAACTCACAACAACTAGGGCTGTCAAAATAAACTGTCCAAGCAAATTTGAGCATGTCCATTAAAGACCATATTGATTGTGGACAAATAGTGATCATGTCTATTAAGGACCATGACCATTAAGGACTATATCCAAATGGATTGTCGTAATTTTTTGAATCTCTGATGCTTCAGCAGAACGGATTAGGAAGAAAAAAAAACAAATATCAGGAAATCAATAAGAAAATCTCAAAGCATGTGTTGCAATATTTATCAAAACGGAATGAAGTGTATGTGAACAAACAGCAAAATCAATTCGCAGAAGATCAAATAACACAAGAGACACTTGAACAACTTATTCAGTTCACTGATGATAAGATCAAATAAGATTTTTTCACATATGAGAACGACTTAAACCCACATTTCCAGATCTGATTCTCTAAAAGCACAGAAGAAAAGGTAATCGCCACACTCTTTTATCGTTAACAAGTCATATTAACATCAATCATAAACAATCTAAACGTTGTGTACTAGAAACAAAAGGAACAAGTAGAACTTTGTGTACAGCACAGAAGAAAGCACAGAAGAAAAGGTAATCGCCACACTCTTTTATCGTTAACAAGTCATATTAACATCAATCATAAACAATCTAAACGTTGTGTACTAGAGACAAAAGGAACAAGTAGAACTTTGTGTACCTAACTAATTGCAAATTTTCAATAACCATATCCTGCATATCCGGATGATGAACAACAATTTAGTCAACGTAGAAACCTCCTTTCAGCTTGGCCTCACGTTTCAAAGAGATCAAACTCCTTCTCCTATATAAAAGAAAAAGACAAAACAATACTCATTTACCCAAATCAGATCTAAACAAGCATACATATTCTGATTCAATTTGGATCTAACGAGAAAACGAAAATCAGAAAAGAAAAGTTAGCCTAACCCTTGTTGAAAAACAATCAAAATCACACAAAAAACAACTTTTGTGAAGAGAATCGAAATTCCAGGACAAACCCAGAACCTGGGCAAGAGAATCTATGCAAGGGACATAAAAAAAAAAAATTAATCGAGCAAATCTGAAAAGTGTGACCAAACAGCAAAAAAAGAAGAGATTACCTAAGAGACCGAGAGCTTACGCAAGAGAAGCTTGAGCTGATATTGAGGTCGATCCAGAGAGAGACGATGATGGTGGCTAGGGCTGATTCAGAGAGAGATTGAGGCGGGCGCAGACCAACTTGACCGCGGGTCAACCCGCTTTTGCTCGCGGGCTAGCTTGGGCATCACAGCAAGTTGCTGTCAGCAACCCACGTTTTGAGTTTTTTTTTTGTTTTCTTCTTAATTATTCTTTTGGCTGCTCCGGAAGAATAGAAGAGTATGGTGGACCTTAGAAACCCATCATCATGTTCAATCATCCTCGTATAATTTGCTTATATATAGTTCGGTATTTCTGGCCATTGTTTTACAACTTAGTAAAAGATCTCTCTTCTTGCATTTTTAGAAATGGCTGTTTCAGTCTCCAGCAATGCAGAAGCACCGATGTCAGAAGATTCAAGCAGCAAAAGCCGCGGTGGAGGCTGGATCACCTTTCCGTTTATGATAGGTAAAGAAATTTTGCTTCTCTGTTTTTTAAAATCTTTTGCATAACTTCATATAACCATAGAAGAAGAGATTTCATATTAACCACCGCGTGGTTACCAGACGACATTAACCATGGAAGAGTTGACAATGTTTACTGGGTTTTAGTCATAGGAGGAGTCCTGAATCTTGGCTATTTCCTTGCGTGTTCTTGGTTTTACAAATACAAAAACCTCAAGGATGATGATCATGAACAAGATGCTCCCGTCTCTCCCTCATGATATGCAGTTCTACTTCTTATGTTCTTGGGAACTATTTCTCTCTCTCTCTCTCTCTCTCTCTCTCTCTCTCTCTCTCTCTCTCTCTCTCTCTCTCTCTCTCTCTCTCTCTCTCTCTCTCTCTCTCTCTCTGTTTATAATACACAAGGGAAAATAAATCAAGCTTTCGGAGGAAACTTTTTTCTCTCTTCTCTTCCTCTCCTCCGCCGCGTCCAAGGTTTCTCGGGATCTGAGTGTCTTCTCCGGCGCCGGTGGCTTCCTCAGTGCCGGCGCCGGCCCCATGCTGCTTTTTGTTCTTTAATTTTGTAGATCTGGTCCGCCGGCTTGGTGTAGCGGCTTTGAGGGAGGTTTCTCGGCGGTGGGTCATCGGTCGATGGTGGCGGGAGCTCAGCGGCGTCGCTTTATTCACGGTGGTGGAAGGAGGTCTTCCCGTGTGGTCGACTTCTTCTCCATCGTCTGCCTCGTCTCTCCGATTTGCTAGTTTCTTTTCCTCATTTTCGCTCACTTGCGTTTCCTTCACCGGCGGTTCCTCGACTTTGTTTTAAAAGCTCTCGTGCCGACGGCGTGTTACTCCGGCTTGCTGTGGTGGTGTGGTGGTGGTGACAGCCTGTCATCTCCACTGTGCAAGGTCCATCCCGAGTCTCTTTCCGCCATGGATCTGAGGCAGAGGAGTGGGTGGTGACGGAAATCTGAGCTCCGCGGCTCCCTGCGGTAGGGTTGTTGGACCTTGAGGACGGGTCTGCTCGGTGTCTCTTGGTGTTGCGTTTTAGGTTTCGTGGCTAGCCTCGGAGTGGTGACTCTCGTCTCTCTCGGCGTGTGTGGCTCCACCGGCGGTGTCTCTCATTGGTGGCTCTAGGCGGGTGGCTCGGCGGATTCTTCTCTCGGTTCATTTCGACAAAGAAGCTTTGGTGCCGTCTCTTCGTCATCAGCGTGGCCTGGGTTTTACGAAGGTGTGTGTTCCCGACAAAGGTTCGGCAGCTTCGCGTTCATGTTTTGGTCTCGGTTAGTGTTGGCTCCGTTCGGTGCAGATGGTAGAGCGATCCAGGGCGTTAAATAGAGGTGCTGGTTTGTTGTTGCGGCTAACTTGTAACTGCGGGGGTTGGTTTATGAGGAGACAAAAGTTTTCACGGGACTGGCGGTTGGAGCCGAATTTCCGATAGTCCGCTCGGACTCCTGTGTCGCCAGTTAGTCCGTTACGGCCTCCGGAAATCCTGTATGTTCTCGAAGAAATTGTAGGCATCTGCTTCCTGAGGTTTGAGGACTGGCTTTGGGAGAATGGTCGTGGCAACAACGATGAGAACTCCAGTTGTTCGGAGCTGCAGCAAATACGGGATGGTCCGCGTTTTGGCGTGTGACTGCTGTTTTCTCGTCTTGTTATGTTTCGGTTTATTTTTCATATCTCGCTATTCGGGTCCTTAGCCTTTCTGTGTTGTCTGCTGTTTTCTTTGTTGTTATTTTATCTGTAGTTTTCTTTTCGGTTAATCTGCTTTTTTGTTGTATCCTTGTAACTATGTAAAAAATTGAAAATAGTATAAATCTTAACATTTTACACAGAAAAAAGAAAATGAAGCTTTCCTCTGTGCTGCGTCATGTTCTGGTTCAGTGTCTTGTGACACAAAATGATCATGAACGTAATGAATTAATCTGATAATCCTTTGGGTGAGAAGAGATACAAATCTTCAGTGCAATTTCTATCTCCTTACTCTGAGTTGCGCTGTATTTACCAATCTACCACTAACGGTCCAACAAACTCAAAAACAACTCACGAGATGGTTTTTACTCTCTCTTAACCGGAGTCAATCTTTGATTTCTCTAAACCGCAAAACATTTACTCATACATTGATAACTGTTGGAGGTGGGCCTAGCACCCCCAATTAGTTGGGCCCATCTTAGGAAAGGCCCCTCTTTAGCTCGGTCGCCGGCCTGAAAGCGCCGACCTGCAAGGCCCCTCTTCAGCTCGGCCGCCGACCTGAAAGCGACGCCGACCTGAAAGGCCCCTCGTCAGCTCGATCCCCGGTCTGACACTTCACCAAGGCAGGGATGTCAGAAGAGCAGAAGGCAAGTAGGAGTTGGTCGAACAGTGTATTGTCTGAGCAGGTGTATGGGCTGACCTCGACATCTCACCAACATCGCAGACTTGACGAAGGAGAGGAAGGCACGTGGAGGAGAGTTGGTTAAACAGTGCACTGCTCTGCAACACGCCACGCCGAGCTCATCATGACCTCTCTCCCCGAAAGCCGGAACACGCCTCCTAGGCCACCTTACCCGCGAAAGAGGCCGAAGACGCCATGTGGCCCTGAGATCCCGGGGAGCAGGAAGCCGACCCCGACTATATATACCCCTCAATGTCATTAATGACAGGGACTTTTGATTTGGGTCATCTTTGATCTACAACTAGCTACCCGACCTCTCTCTTTCTCTCTTTGTAACAAGGCAACAGTTTAGAACGCCGAACTGGACGTCCTTCGGAACCAGTTCGTAATTCTAAATTGTTCATTTTTCTCACCATCAATAAAAGGAAACACGGCCCCCGGCCTACTCATCTTTCTCCCGGCCTGCTTTAATAGTGGTTAAACTGCTCTAATTAACGAAAATCTCACCTCTCGTTCCGTAATCAATCCCTTAAACATCTTTAGTGATCCCCGGGATCAACAATTGGCGCTAGAAGGAGGGGAGGGATTCTTCTATACGCAAGGAGCAGTTCAACCACCACCGCAACCGCAGCAACGATGGCAATTCCGCCCCCAAGAGTGTTGTCAGACCAGGAAACCCCGGCCCAAACAACGGCCCAGGCCCCGACGACGGCCCCGCCAACGACTCAAACAACGACGACCATCCCGCCGTCAGCCCAAGCAGCTGCCAACCAGACGATTCCTCGAGAGCAGTTCTTCAGGGCCCCGCCCCCAGCTTCGGCACCCGCTCATTCCGACGGCTCCGCCGCCCACAACGCGCCCCGAGCATCGGAGGACCAACCCACGCTGTCCGCCGTAATGCAAACCCTGCTCGCCAGAATAGACGAGCTGACGCGAGCTACCGACCAACGGTTCGCCACGCTAGGAGCCTCCCGTGACCGGTCAGACAACACCGGCTCCCCGGACGTCCACCTCAGAGAGCCGGCCTCTCGGGAAGAAACCCCGCGCATCCGGATAAGCCGGCCCGGCGACTCACCGTCAGGATCCGAAGGTCCGGGCGGACGTTTCGCCCCGACCGTAGGCAGCCACCCGGGCGACGAAGCCCACGATCCCCGATCCAGCTCGGAGCGTGCCAGGGATGCCGAATTCGAGGCCATGAAGGAGACAATCCGCGTGATGTCCTCCAAAATCCATCAGGCCACCAGCGCGGCCCCGGAAATAGATCGTGTCCTCATAGAGACGCAAAACATGCCGTTCACCCGCCGGATCGCCTCCGTCCCGCTCCAGCACCTCGGGAAGCTCAAACTCCAGCCCTACGCGGGCACCACCGACCCGGCCCAATATCTTACGGCGTTCACCATCGCCATGGGCCGCGCCCACTTCTCACCAGATGAGCGCGAAGCCGCCCACTGCCAGCTCTTCGTAGAGAACCTCACCGGCCCGGCCCTCACGTGGTTCTCTCGGCTGAAAACGCACTCCATAGACAGCTTCAGAGACCTGTCGACCACCTTCCTCGAGCACTACTCCATCTACATCCGGCAGTCCGCATCCAGCGCGGACCTCTGGGCGATGAACCAAGGAGCGAAGGAGTCGCTCAGGTCCTTCATAGAACGCTTCAAGGCCACGGCCTCCCAAAGCAACGTGACGGACGAGTCAGCGCTCCCCGCTCTAAGAAAGGGACTGCGGGCCGATTCGGCTTTCAAGGACGATATGAAGCTCAACAGGCCGCGCTCGCTGGAAGACGCCTTGCACCGCGCTGGACTCTTCGTCGAGCTCGAGGAGGAGAAGGCGGCTGAGTCGAGAAACAGCGCCTCTCACAAGGCCCTGGTCGCGAAGGAGCGGCCCCAGGAAAGATATCAGGAGCCTCGTCAACACTACGATGACGAGTACCAGCGCAGATAGGGAAAGTAGGCCGCTGCATTCCTTGTCAACGGACCGCCCTCCGGCCTCCGTCTGCACGATCCCATACTTCCCCCCAGCCCCGCGCCAGGATTGCCTTGGAACAAGTACGTACGGGATTCCCACCAGCAGGATCGGCGTCCCGACGAACCGAGCGATAGGGAGTCCCGACCAGACGAGCCGTACGACAGGTCGGCCTTCTGCGACTTCCACCGGCGAAAGAGGCACCCGACCTCTCACTGCCGCGCCCCCCAAGAGGTCCTGCTGAACCAATTTAAACGGGGAGAAATCAGCGTCCCAGAGCGGCTGCGTCCGCATGCCCGGGACGGCGATCGAGTGCAACCCCGCGACAACCGAGGTCGCGAGGATAACCGGGCTAGGCCTTACAACCGCGCCCAAAACGATGACCGACGGCGACGATCTCCTTCGCGAGACCGGGAAACGGGCAGATCGCCTCCCCCGGCCCGGACTCTGATAGGGATGATCATGGGAGGCCTCCTCTCGTGCAATGACTCAGTGCGGTCCATCAAGCGTCATGAGAGGAAGACCAATGCCTCCCTGAAGTGGCACTCCGGGCCGGAGATCGACGCTCAGGACACGAGCAAGAGGGGGATATGTTTCAGCGAGGCCGACGCGGCCGGGGTCCACCAGCCCCACAACGACCCCCTCGTCGTATAAGTCCGCGTAGCCGACTGCGACGTTAACCGAGTCCTCGTCGATACGGGCAGCTCGGTCGATCTCATCTTCAAGGATACCCTGGCCAGGATGAATCTAAACGGGGTAGAAATCAAGCCGCACTCCATCCCGCTAACCGGCTTCGCCGGAGACACCGTCAACGGAATCGGCACCATCGAATTGCCGGTCTACGTAGGTCGGGTGACGAAAATCGTCAAGTTCGTGGTCTTCGATACCACCCCGATCTACAATATCATCCTTGGGACCCCTTGGCTGCACTCGATGAAGGCAGTCACGTCAACGTACCACCAGTGCCTCAAGTTCCCCAACCAGGCCGGCACGTATACTCTTAGGAGTAACCAGAGGGTCTCTCGCGCCTGCTTCGCCATCGAGCATAAGCTGCGCCGCGCCGCGCCGGCCTGCTTGGCCATCAACGCGCTTCAGCCCGGCGAGCCCGACGCCCAGGATCTCCCAGGGCGGGACCTTGTCGCCCAGGTCAACATCGATCCGCGCGACCCCGCCCGCTGCGTCGGCATCGGCACCGATCTCGACGAAAGCATCAAGCGAGAGCTGGTCGAGTTCCTAGGGCAGAACGTCTCCACCTTCGCCTGGTCAACCGGCGACATGCCCGGCATTGACCCAAACACGTGCAGCCACGAGCTCAACGTGGATCCGACCTGCAGACCGGTTAAGCAGAAGCGGCGAAAGCTGTGTCCGGAGTGCGCCCAGGCAGTCAATGACGAGGTCGAAAGGCTCACCGCGGCCGGTTCGATCACCGAGGTCAAATACCCGGACTGGTTGGCCAACCCGGTGGTGGTCAAGAAGAAGAGCGGGAAATGGAGGGTTTGCGTGGATTTCACCGACCTCAATAAGGCATGCCCAAAGGACAGCTTTCCCCTCCCTCGAATCGACCAAGTCGTCGAAGCCACCGCGGGGAACGAGCTACTCTCCTTCATGGATGCTTTCTCGGGGTATAACCAGATCCCCATGCACCCCGGTGATCAGGAGAAAACCGCGTTCATCACGGACCGAGGCATTTACTGCTACAAGGTAATGCCCTTCGGACTCAAGAACGCCGGGGCCACCTACCAACGGCTCGTCAACCGGATGTTCGCCGACCAAATAGGCCGCACTATGGAAGTATACATAGATGACATGCTGGTGAAGTCTCTGGTGGCGGCCGACCACGTCACTCATCTCCGGTCCTGCTTCCGTACGTTGAACGAATACAACATGAAGCTGAACCCGGCCAAGTGTTCCTTCGGCGTCACGTCGGGCGAATTCCTCGGGTACATCATCACCCAGCGCGGGATCGAGGCCGACCCCAAGCAGATCCGAGCCATCATCGAGCTCAAATCCCCGGAGAGCACGCGTCAAGTACAACGACTCACCGGGAGAATCGCCGCGCTGAACCGATTCATCTCCCGCTCTACCGACAAGTGCCTCCCGTTCTACCAGCTGCTCCGGGCTAACAAGCGGTTCGAATGGGACGACAAATGCGAGGATGCCCTCCGCCAGCTGAAGGAGTACATATCCACTCCTCCCGTCCTGTCCAAGCCAGAGGAAGGCGAAATCCTCTACCTCTATATCGCCATCTCCGCGTCAGCGGTCAGCGGAGTGCTGGTACGGGAAGACCGGGGCGACCAAAGACCCATCTCCTACATCAGCAAATCCCTTGACGACGCGGAGAGCAGGTACCCGACTCTGGAGAAGCTCGCCCTGGCGGTGGTCGTCGCAGCTAGGAAGCTCCGGCCTTACTTTCAATCCCATGCGATTGCCGTCCTAAGCACCTACCCCCTCAGAACCATCCTCCACAGCCCGAGCCGATCGGGCCGGATAATGAAGTGGGCTGTTGAGCTGAGCGAGTATGAAATCGAGTACCGAGGTCGGACCGCGATCAAATCTCAGGTCCTGGCTGATTTCCTAGTTGAGTTGGCGCCCGAGCTGGCAGTCAGCGAAGTCCCCGAAGTGTGGGTTCTGCATGTCGACGGATCGGCTTCCAAGCACGGGTCCGGCGTTGGCATACGCCTCGAGTCCCCGACCAAGGAGATCCTCGAGCAGTCTTTCCGTCTGGCCTTCCCGGCATCAAACAACGAGGCAGAGTACGAAGCTCTGATTGCCGGCCTGCGCCTAGCAAAGGAGGTCGGCGCGAAGAAAATCCGAGCTTACTGCGACTCCCAGCTCGTCGCAAATCAATTCAGCGGAGAGTACGAGGCCAAGAACGATCGCATGGACGCTTACCTCAAGGTGACCCAAGGCTTGGCCGCAGACTTTTCCGAGTTCACCCTGACGAAGATTCCCCGAGGCGATAATACTTCCGCAGACGCCCTCGCCGCACTAGCCTCCACCTCGGCGCCAGCCCAACGACGGGTGATCCCGGTCGAGAGCATCGACTTCCCCAGCATCGAGCTGCCAAAAGGGGTTTACTTGATCAACCCCCAGGCCGCGGACCCCGACGAAGACGTCCTACCTCCCGAAGTTCTACCGCCACCTCCGGCCGAGCCCGAAGTACCGGACTGGCGAGTCGACCTACTGCTGTACATCGCAGACGGCATTCAACCCCCAGATCGGTGGGCCGCCCGACGACTAAGGAAGAAGTGTGCCCGATACACGATGCTGGACGGCAATCTGTTCCGGTGGAGCGCCTCGGGAACCCTGCTCGGCTGCCTCCACGGGCAGGAAACCATTGACGTAATGAAGGAAATGCACGAGGGCGCTGACGGAAACCACTCCAGCGGCCGGGCTCTCGCCCTGAGAATACGGAACCAGGGACACTACTGGCCAACGATGCTGCAGGACTGCGAAAGATTCGCAGCCCGGTGCGAGAAGTGCCAGCGTCACGGCCCGCGCATTCACTGTCCTACCGAGCTCCTTACCACTGCGGTTGTGCCCTACCCCTTCATGCGATGGGCCATGGACATAGTCGGGCCCCTTCCCCGATCTCGCCAAAAGCGCTTCCTCTTGGTCATGACCGACTACTTCACCAAATGGGTCGAGGCCGAAGCTTACGCCAAGATCACTGCAGAGGACGTCCGAAAATTCGTCTGGAAGTTCATCATCTGCCGGCACGGGCTGCCCTACGAGATCGTAACCGACAACGGTGCCCAGTTCACGTCGGCCCTCTTCGAAGACTTCTGCGCGAAGTGGAAAATCAGGCTGAGTAAGTCCACCCCGAGATATCCACAAGGAAATGGGCAGGCCGAGGCCACCAACAAAACCATCCTCGACGGCCTCAAAAAAAGACTAGACGACAAGAAGGGGTCCTGGGCCGACAAGTTCGATGGAGTCCTCTGGTCCCATCGCACAACGCCGAAGACGTCGACAGGACGCACACCGTTCAGCCTCTCTCACGGAATGGAAGCAATGGCCCCCTCCGAGGTCGGGCTCCCCACTCCTCGCCGCGCTATGCTCACCCAGCAGCCCGCCCTGAACGACACCGTCCTACTCAGCGAGCTGGATTTCCTTGAGGAACAACGGGACCATTCCCTCCTCCGAATCCAAAACTACCAGCAGCTCGCCTCCAAGTACTACAACAAGAGGGTTCGAGGCAGGTTCTTTACCGAAGGCGACCTGGTCCTCCGCAAAGTCTTCGAAAACACCGCCGAGCTAAACGCAGGCAAGCTCGGTGCACATTGGGAGGGCCCTTACCTTATCTCCAAGGTCGTGAAGCCCGGCGTCTACGAGCTAGTCACGATGACCGGCGACGCAATCCCGCGCTCATGGAATTCGATCAACCTCAAACGGTTCTACTACTAAGCCCCCGGGCACCATTCCGCTCTCCGCCTTTGTAAACAAACGAACTACGATTGGCTTGATCCCTTCTACTAAAGGGTACGTAGGCAACCCCTAACCAGGGTTCAGCTATTAATCTAATAAAACCTTTTTGACAAAGGAATAAGGTCCCCGACCTGTGCACAAAGCCGAGCTCCAACGCTCGCTCGCAAAAAAAAAAAAAAAAAAAAAAAAAAAAAAAAAGCCGAGCTCCAAACGCTCGCACTACAAAAAAAAAAGGGGACCGAGCTCCGGTGCTCGCTCTCCCCGGCACACAAGTTATAAGTGCCAAAGTCGAGCTCCAATGCTCGCACTCCCATAGTACACAAGCAATAAGTACTAAAGCCGGGCCCCAGGGCTCGCACCTCTACTAGACACACAAGCATTAAGTGTCTCTAAGCCGGGCTCGCTACCCGCACCAAAAAAACAAGGTACACAAGCAATAAGTACCTTAAGCCGAGATCACCTCGCACCCACTAAAAATATTAAAGATACACAAGCAATAAGTATCTCAAGCCGAGTCGTACCTCGCACCCAATACAAGAGCACGGTCCACGACCTGCATACATGACAGGGTACGGTCTACGACCTACTCTACCAATCAAAAAAGCCTCGAAACGGCACTTACAAAAAAAAAAAAAAAAAGGGCCAACGGCCTCGATTATCACAAAAGGGCCAACGGCCTCGTTATTATAAAAAGGGCCCACGGCCTAGTCATTACAAAAGCCTCGAAACGGCACTCACAAAAAAAAAAAAGGGCCAACGGCCTCGATTATCACAAAAGGGCCAACGGCCTCGTTATTATAAAAAATGGCCCACGGCCTAGTCATTACAAAAGCCTCGAAACGGCACTCACAAAAAAAAAAAGGGCCAACGGCCTCGATTATCACAAAAGGGCCAACGGCCTCGTTATTATAAAAAAGGGCCCACGGCCTAGTCATTACAAAAGCCTCGAAACGGCACTTACAAAAAAAGAAAAGAGAGAAAGGGGCCGTTGGCCTTGTTGTCATAAAAAGGGCCAACGGCCTGGTCCTTACATAAACGGCCTACGGCCCGGTCTTTACAAAAGAGAGAAGAAAACAAAAGGGAAAAACTACAAAAAACAAAAAAAGAGAAGTTTTTACAAGGCCGCATCGGCCGGTCGGTCATCTCCCCCGTCAGCACGGGTACCATCTAAATCGCCCGGGCACACCATCCTCTCATTGGTGCCATGCTCACCAAGGAAGGGCTGCTCAGACCTCTCTTCCCAACCGCGGCCCCACCGGATGGCGCATCGGTGCCGGCCTCACCGGATGGCGCGTCGATGCCGGTCTCACCGGATGGCGCGTCGGTTCCGACCTCACCCGATGGCGCGTCGGTGCCGGCCTCGTCAGCACACGGGGCCGAGTCCTGTGCTGGCAGGTCCGCTTGGACGACCTCCGCAGCCAAGGAGGGAGCGTCCGCAGTCAGATCCACGAAGGGCGCCTCCGAAGGAGCGACGGGCATGAGCCGCTCGAGCTGGACGCCATGAGTGCGGTCCAGAGGGATGTCAAGATCCTCCGGGGTCAAGTCCGGAAAGTCCATTCCATCCAGCACGGCACCGAATGCCGCCTCATCCTCATCCAGCTTCTGGTATCGGTAGAACGGTACCGACACCCCGTCCTCGGCCTCCATCCTCTTGAGGCACGCCCTGACGCCGATCACCTGGTTGTACAGCAGGTGAGGCTCTAAGGCCCGGCTGCGCCCGTCGAGATGGGCGCGGATCTTCTCCATCTTCGCGGCCACTTCCGGTTCCGCGCGTCCCACCGGGCCGTCACCCGGTCACTCTCCGCAGCCACGGCCACCTTCGCCCGGCCTATGGCGGACTCCAGCCCCTTCACCCTAGAGCGGAGTGTCTCCCGCTCCCCCTTCAGGAGCCCGACCTCCTCCTCCAAGGCAGCCGTCCGAGCCCGCTCAGCGGCAGATCGGGACCTCTCAGCCTCCAGCTCGGCCTGAAGACTGCCCACCTCTACAGCCCGAGCTCGCACCCGTGCCGCCTCCTCTCCCAGCGCCGCAGACCGGGCCTTCTCCTCCCTCAAGTCCTTCTCCAACCCGCGAGTAAGAGCGGACTGGATCTGCGCGCTGGCCTCCTGGCGCCCCTGCAGGAATCTGAGCGACGCGTCTTTCTCGGCGAGTCGCTTCTCATAGGCCTCCGCCATAAAGGCAGAAAGGGCCATCGTCTGCATCAAACCAGTGGTTAGCAAGGGCGCGCAACAAGTCCAACTAAAAACAGTTAGATCAGAACAAAGGCTTACCCGCGCTGCGGATCGCGCCACCTGACGAAAGGTATCCGACTCCGCCATCTCCAGTGGGACGATGCGCGGGTGCTTCTGCCCGAACATCATGGCCTGCGCCAGCTCGGCGCACTCGTCCGGGTCCACGATGATCTGGGTATTGCCATCTTCGTGGCAGAAATAGAAGCTATAGTCCCGAGGCCCGTCTTCGGAACCCTCCGAAGCCCCACCACTCCGGTCACCGGCGGCCTCCCGCCCTTCTTCCACAACGACGGCTGCATCGCCGCCCTCCGTCGCCCGACCAGCGACCTCTTCAATTGCCAGGGCCCGGGCCCCTTCGACCTCCCCCGCAGGCACCTCGGCCGCAGGTGCCTCGGCCTCCCCGACAAGAACGCCTCGGAGCCCTCGGGCTCGCAAACAGCCTCTTCAGGCCGGCCAGACTCCCGACCTGAAGACGAAGACCCTCCAACTTCGGTCCTCTTCTTCTTCTTGCCAGCCCTAGCACCGGCAGCGTCAGCCGCCCTCTTCGAGAGAGAGCCGCCTCGGGGGACTCCCCCCCAGTCCGCGGCGCCGGGGCATGCCGGACCGGCACTTCGGGTATCGGCGGCAGCAGCGCCACAAAGGAGTCCGCGTAGAGCGGATTGGCAAACCGAGCTCGACCTACATTGGTGGCACCCATCAGCTCGGTAAAAAAAAAAAAAAAAAAAAAAAAAAAAAAAAAAAAACCGACCTCCGGCCATCGCAGCTTCAATTCTCCCCGAGGTGAATGACTTCCACTCTCTTCTACGCACTGACCTAAGCACAGCAACGATACCCGCGTAGTCCGGAAGCTTAAACCTGGAAGAGTGAGGACCTGAAAGAAGAGCAAACATCAGTCAGACCAAAACTAAGGAAAAGAAGGGAACCCCGATCTACAAATCCCTACCCGGGGAAAAGTTCCAATCCCGGGTGTATCTCGCCGACGGGTCGAGCCCAACCACGTCAGTAGCCCGGATGTAGAAGTAGCTGCGAGACCAGTCCTCGACCTTCGACAGCTTGCTCGCCTTAGACCCCGAGCTGGGTGCCTCCAGGACGTTCGCCGCGGGCTTGAAAGCGGCATAGAAGATCCCAGGAATCCCAGGGTTTGCCTTCTGCTGGGTGAGTGCCTCGAACATAGGCACCGTCACCTCCACGTCGCATTCGTGCCCCAAGGTCAGCAGCACGATCATCCCCTGGACCGTGGACGGGCAGACCTGCGAGAAGGCCAAGCCCCGCGCCCGGCAATACTGGATGAACAGCTCGGGGAGAGGAAGGCGCAAGCCGCACTTCTGGAAGAACGACTCATACAGGCAGACGAAGCCCGGCCGAGGAGTCCACGGGCGCTCCTCCGCCCTGGGTAGCCTGAGCTCGACGCCAGCAGGAAAGTCGCACAAATCCCTCAGGAGAGTCACCGATTCCGCTGTGCTCCAGGTCGGTGACCCTCCCTGCTCGTAAGGAACCAGGGGAGACCTCACCCTGGCCACTCGAACTCCGCCTCCACGGCCGCCCTGACGACCACCGCGGTCGCCCAGATGCCCGGTTCTACCCCCAGCTTGGCCAACGCCGCGACCGCCAGCGGAAGATCTGACCACCGTCTTCTTCCGGAGATGGGTCCCCGGGAGCAACGGGGCGGCCCCCGAAGTCGAAGGAGCAGACTGTTCCCCACTGTCTACGCCTCGACACGGAGAGGAGGCACGTCCGGAACCATCGGAGGAAGAACTCGGAGAATCGCTACCGCCACCACGGGACGCCGATTCTTCGCTCGACTCAGCCCTAATACCGTCTAACATCGGCGCCATTGCACGGAGAGGAGGAAATCGAAAAATACAGAAAGAAAGCAAGAAGGGAAAGGAGGAAATCGGAGAGAAGAGGTTACCTTAGGGTTATGCGCAGAAAGTTTTAACAGGAGGAAGAAAGGGGGGTTAAATAGAAGAAGGGAGACAGTGAAGCGACGCCTGGACACGTGTCAAAAGAAGCACGGCCGCCCAGAAACCTAATGATGACGCCTCTTCGCTATCCCCACGCCAAAAAAGCAAAGGACGCCTCGATAAACGCGAAGCGTCTTTCGCACGCCGCGCGTGGGCAGCTCACGCGAAAAACGAGGCGCCTTTTTATCCTCCCGCGTGGTGAGTACGCGCCAACCATCTGCGGATCTTCGGAAGGGACAACACGTACGAGCACGGAGAGACCGTCCTAAGATGTGCCGAACTAACATCAGATCAACTTCGGCATGCTCGCTTCACCTCGCGATACCGAAC
The DNA here is from genome assembly GCA_030161315.1 of Eutrema japonicum. Taxonomy (NCBI): domain Eukaryota; kingdom Viridiplantae; phylum Streptophyta; class Magnoliopsida; order Brassicales; family Brassicaceae; genus Eutrema; species Eutrema japonicum. The sequence continues at coordinate 41,171,532 of BSQW01000013.1, forward strand.
TGGGGGAGGGCCTATTGTTGGAGGTGGGCCTAGCACCCCCAATTAGTTGGGCCCATCTTAGGAAAGGCCCCTCTTCAGGTCGGTTGCCGGTCTGAAAGCGCCGACCTGCAAGGCCCCTCTTCAGCTCGGCCGCCGACCTGAAAGCGACGCCGACCTGAAAGTCCCCTCGTCAGCTCGGTCCCCGGTCTGACACTTCACCAAGGCAGGGATGTCAGAAGAGCAGAAGGCAAGTAGGAGTTGGTCGAACAGTGTATTGTCTGAGCAGGTGTATGGGCTGACCTCGACATCTCACCAACCTCGCAGACTTGACGAAGGAGAGGAAGGCACGTGGAGGAGAGTTGGTTAAACAGTGCACTGCTCTGCAACACGCCACGCCGAGCTCATCATGACATCTCTCCCCGAAAGCCGGAACACGCCTCCTAGGCCACCTTACCCGCGAAAGAGGCCGAAGACGCCACGTGGCCCCGAGATCTCGGGGAGCAGGAAGCCGACCCCGACTATATATACCCCTCAATGTCATTAATGACAGGGACTTTTGATTTGGGTCATCTTTGATCTACAACTAGCTACCCGACCTCTCTCTTTCTCTCTTTGTAACAAGGCAACAGTTTAGAACGCCGAACTGGACGTCCTTCGGAACCAGTTCGTAATTCTAAATTGTTCATTTTTCTCACCATCAATAAAAGGAAACACGGCCCCCGGCCTACTCATCTTTCTCACAGCATGCTTTAATAGTGGTTAAACTGCTCTAATTAACGAAAATCTCACCTCTCGTTCCGTAATCAATCCCTTAAACATCTTTAGTGATCCCCGGGATCAACAATAACAACAGCTCAAACCGCAAAACCTTTACTCATACATTGATAACACAGGTTTTCGAGTGCATCACTCATTGTAAGTGCACATCAAAAATTGTAGTATCCTACAAATCGAATCTTCAGAGACTAAGTGTCACACTACAATCAAATAAAACAAGATGTGGTTGTTTGGTTTTTGTAATGAATCTAATAACTAAAATAGCTAGTACGTAAAAAAAATCTAAATTTAATTAGAGAAAAACGTTAGACCTTAGGTTAATTTGTAGGAAATTAAGAATTACTAATCAGAAAATCGAACAAGAAAATTATTAAGCATGTTTAGAACTCAAATCATTGTTTTATTATTAATTTACGTTGTAGTATCTATTGTTATGTCTAAGAACCTAAGTTTCTAAATTCTCGTTTGAATTCAAGAAATTAAATATGCATTAAGTTCAAGTTTAATATGTTCACAAAACGTCTTTAACATCAATATTTGTTGGCTAAAGACATTTTGCTCATCTATGTTCTTCCACGCTTTTAAATAAGGGAAACTATGTGTGGTAATATGTTTGTGGATCAAAATTAAGTAAATAAAATGGTGAATTGCATAAATATTATGTTTGGAGCACCTATTTATGTGACTACCATACAAAAGCAATCAATTGAGTAAATAGCAGTAGTCAACTGTCCAGAATAAGGTAAAATGTCAAAAAAACACTTGCTCCTTTATTCTGGACATTGCTTTTTCTCTGACACGAAAGTGACATCTCGTTTTTCTAAAAGTTACAGACACTACCTTCTACTTTTGTTCAATAACATCGATAACTTTAATTCACCTACATGTACTCATAGTTGATTTATTTAGTATATAAGTAATTAGAAATATGCGACTATCATATATATACAAATGTGAAGTTTCCTACCTTTCTAAAATAGTTATTTAATATAATATCTAAGTTGTTTATATGATTGTAGGTGTATCCTTTTGTCGGACATGGTGCTTATCTAGTTCATCTAGCAAAAAACGTGACAACAAGGTTTAAAGAGAGTCGGTTGCCTTCACTAATTGTCTGTGCGGCAACGGCTTACATCGTCTACCATATACTATAGTGAATAAAACTATATTCCTAATGTAGTCTGGTACATGAGTGATATATTTCAAGTAGTTGACTATTTGGTTAATAGACTAGCTTGTTAATGTAGGTGGTTATCGTTAACCCATATGAGTTTTAAGTTTATAACCGAAAGGGAGAGAGGTTCGAAGTCAACCTAGATTCATACGAAATAGTTAATTATATCATCATAGCCATTTTTGAATAAAATCAAAACATAGACGAATATAATGATCCCATAAAATAGTTAAACCAACTGCAAAACAATAGTTGATACAAAATAGTCTACTATAAGATAAAACATTACATTCAATTAAAGTCAAATACAATTTAGGGTACCGATCCATTAAGTTGGTGTCTTCAACGAAGTCAGAAAGGTTGAGCTCCCTCATGACATATGGTTCCTTCAATGTTTCGTTTAGAAGCTTACATGCACATCCTAAACGACAAGCGTCTTTTGCATATTCTCTTGCGATCCTTACTATCACATCAACGAGTACATCGCGTATTTGGTGAAACGCATTCTCTGACTGCGGTGTGGCATTACATTGATGATTCTCCATTTTGCTATAAAATGAGGTAGTCATTAAGTTTAACTATGAAAAGAAGATAGTTAATTAGTCTAACGTGACTACACATAGAAAGTAATCATATACTCTAAACAAACCGAGTTTGGAACTATGAGAGTAAGATAGTACATTACGCAAAGACAAATATGTACACAGAGTAATCAAATATAATAACATGGTAGTCAAACTACTAGTGTATCAAAAGTAATAAACTACTATGATCAAAGCGATATTATAATTAGTCTAACGTGACTTTGCATAGAAAGTAATCACCTACTCTAAGAAAATCGAGTTTGAAACTATGAGAATAAGATAGTACGTTACACAAATACAACTATGTACACATAGTAATCAAATATAATAACATGGTAGTCAAACAACTAGTATATCGAAAGTAATAAACTACTATAATCAAACCGATATTAAAACTATCGGAATAAGGAAATCACCTACTACGAACAAAACGAGTTTGGAACTATGAGAATAAGATAGTCTGTTACGCAAAGACATCTATGTACACAGAGTAATCAAATATAATAACATGGTAGTTAGAAACTAGTGTATCGAAGTAATCAACTACTATAATCAAACCGATAATGAAACTATGAGAATAAGGTAGTTTGTTACGCAATAACAACTATATAAACATAGTAGTCAACTAAGTACTTATATTTGTGGCAATATAATATATGAATATGGTAGTCAATAACTTGTGGGGTGACAAATATCGAAAGTAATTAACTATTGTAGACAAAAAGAGAACGAAACTACGAGAATAAGATAGACAATTACAGAAAAACAAATTGATAGCTAATCTATGCGAATAATATAGTTTGTCACTCAAACATTACTACATAACACACATTAGTCAATTATTAGATATATAAGACAGTAACCAAATATTATACATTAACACATAAACGAAAATCCGGGAAAGGCGTCTAATTTGGGTCGTAGATGTATAGGTTGGGTTACAGATCTAGTGTACATTTATAACTATGACAATAAAATAGTCCATTGCGCAAAGCCAAATATCGTAGTCAACTATATGCATAAATGTGTAGAAAGCAAATAGACAACTATTCTAAATAACACCAGATTGAACCTATGGTGCCTAATTTGGGAATAATCTGGTCCGAAGATGAAATCTGAGATACAAATCTATTGAACATGCATACAAATTCGAGATGAATCGAACGATTGAACAAGAGATTGAACGAATCTCAATGTCATAAAAGAGATTCAAAATTCATGCGAGAAAACCTGATAGATGGAGGAGAAACGGTGAGGAAGACATATGGATTCTGGGATGAAGACGGCAGTGAGGAACACGCCGGTGAGGAAACCGGTGAAGAAGACCCAAGTGAGAAAGATGGCGGTGAAGAATAAGACGGTGAAGAATACGCCCGGTGAGGAAGTCGGCGGTGAGGAAGCGTTAAAATTTTTTGTTCGTAGAGTAGGGGTTGCTGTATATGAAAAATATTAAAAGAAAAAGAGTAGCATAAGTATATGAAAAAGAAAAAGATAATTGTTGTCAGAAGAGAATAAACAGTAGATGCTAGTGATGTGGATTGTGAATATAGTGTAAAGCATATGATGGGCTGCTGAGTCTTTTCCAATGGGTTACTTTGGAATATTATATTGTATTTTTATTTTGTTAATTTTGACACCAAAACATGTCACCCCACCTAGTTACCATAAATAAAAAGCCAATATAATATACAAAACAACCCCTGATAAAATATTTTGCAACCCCTCATCTACTTTTTTTAATTTCTCTTACACATCAAATTCTCTCTTTTCTTACACACACCACCTTTTAACCATTATTTTTTAAAAAAAAATCAAAAAATCAAAAAGCTCTTTTATCTTTGAATTTTTTTTACCAGACTTTCTCTCCTCTCTCTCCTTCTCTCTTTCTCTCCACTTTTATCTTCTCAAAATCTAAAAACGTTAGAGCTTAAAAAAAAATAACTAACTTTTCTGAACTATAAAATATTATATTCTCAAGAAAATAGATAACTACTTAATAAGAATTTGTCTTCATATTCTCAAACTTTAATCTTTTTTATTCGTTTGCTCCAAATAGTTGTCCACTCTTCATAATATTTCGTATTAGCTGCATTGTTTATTCGTAAATAGATAAATAACATATTCTAAACTAAAATATAAAACTATTATGAATGATAGATTGTCATATTCTCCAAAAAATAGCCAACTATTTATAAGAATAAATAACATGTTTCTTTATTTTCATCATTCGTCTTTTCAACCTAAACCGAAATAGACAACTTTCAAAAGTATAAATTGCTATCTTCTCAATAAAATAGACAAATACTTTATAAGATTTTATCTTCATATTCTCAAACCTTAGTCATCTATTTACTTTCAAAGAATGATCATCTATATCAAAGTAGGCGACATCGAACCTACAGTGTAGTCATTTATTTCAAAAAAAATAATAGACGTATAAATTTGACTTGAAATCATATGATTTGATGCTTATAAATAGTTGGCTATTTTCTGGAGAATAATCTATAACTCATAATAGTTTTCTATTTTAGTTTAGAATATATTATTTATCTATTTAAGTATCAATATCGGTTTGATTATATTAGTTGTTTACTTTCGATACACTAGTTGTTTGATTATCATGTTATTATATTTGATTACTCTGTGTACATTGTAGGACCAAAAATTCGCACAATAACAGGATAGCGATTTAATCACGAATATATAAATAAACGTTAATGAAATATGAGTTTAAAAACGATATTAATTAGTCTAACGTGACTATCTTATTCTCATAGTTCCAAACTAGATTTGTTTAGAGTAGGTGATTACTTTCTATGCGTAGTCACGTTAGACTAATTAATATCGGTTTGATTATAGTAATTGATTACTTTCGATACACTAGTAGTTTGACTACCATGTTATTATATTTGATTACTTTGTGTACATAGTTGTCTTTGCGTAATGGACTATCTTATTCTCATAGTTCGAAACTCGATTTGTTTAGAGTACGTGATTACTTTCTATGTGTAGTCATGTTAGACTTTCTTACCTTTCTAGTATAAAACTTTAAAGTTTCAGAATTCATTGGTAAAGTTATTGCTGTTAGTGAACAAACGTAGAAGGTAGTGTCTGCAACTTTTAAAAAAAAGAGATGTCACTTTTGTGTCAGAAATAAAGCAATGTCCAGAATAAGGGAACAAATGCTTTTTAGATATTTTCCCTTATTATGGATATAGTAGACTACTGCTATTTACTCAATTGACTGCTTTTGTATGGTAGTCACTTAAATAGGTGCTCCAAACATAATATTTATGCAATTCACCCTTTAAACAAACAATTTTGGTCCGTTAAATAACTTAAATTTAATTTTTAATATTTTGTTATTAATTAGTGTCATTAATAAATTTGATTTATTTTAAACTATATTAAAATATTTAATTATCAAACATTATATGCATAATGTTTCTTACAACATCATGACTATTGCTGGACTGGCAGGTCTTGTTAACTGTTAACAATGGTGTTAATTATCAATGTTGTTAATTATATCGAACAAGCTGAAGGAATCATGATAAACCCTGGTGATATCGTTTCGAGTTATTATCTAGCTAGTTTGGATGAATATGACGAGAATGTTTGATAACGAGACTGGAATCAGGGTCGTCAAGCAGAAGGAAAATTAAAATGTCGACCAAATTAAAACGATGCCATTTTGCTCTATTTTTTTTTGTTGATTCAGACAGATTAAAACGATGTCGTTTTCGTCAAATTGCCACGGTGTCTGTCTTGTCAGCATTCCGTGATAGTTGACTAACGGATTAATAGTTAGTGTAGGATTTATGTGTGATTCGATAGTTGGGGTACGAAATTTGAATTATGTTATCATTTACGTAGGAAATGGCATCATATTTTAGTTCGGGTTTTTTTTTGGCATACCAATTTTAGTACATGTTGGTTTTGACCATTTTCCCGGACTATTGCTATCGAACTAACTAAAAGGCTCTCTTTGGAGTGTTGAAATTTTGGCTCAATTCAAATTATTTAAGAGGTTTCTGAATTAAAACCAAAATTATATATGAGTTCATTTTTTCGGTAATTTCAGTTTCTACAATTTTGGTTAAATTTGAAAAATATTATTCCCTAATATTAAGGAGGTTCTTTGAATTTTGTCATTATCATCGCCATCCTCTTTACAGCCTAGCTGCACCTTCATAGCCTATTCCTTTTCGTCGAGTCCATTTGTCTCTTACACTATAGCTAGAGTAAGAAGCCTACTTTCATCTTGAGCAGCTAATTATTATCATAATTATAAGCCACTTTGATTTTCTTAGCTTGCCTCGTTTGGAAAGTTGTTATGGTGGATCACAACAAATCATCTCCCACAATCACTTTCACTTTCCTTATCCATTTTCTTATCTTCTTCTCTACAATATATTAGTTTTACTATACAATTTCAAAAAAAGATAATAGTCAATAGGCTCTTACTAATTTTTCTAGTCAACAATGGATGATGAGGACCATGTCTTTACTACCAGCTTTTATTTGAGATTGCTGCGAACGGCGTAGGAAAAGAGAACAGTGGAGGTTTGAGATCGGTTTGGATTTTTGGGGATTTTTGTTTTTGGTTGTCTTATGTTTTTGAAGCCAAAACATAGACAAAATATTGATGATTGTGGGGTTGGTTCTATGTGGTGCAGCTACAATATGTGGTGCAGCTACAATATTACTTCTTCCGGATGGGATATGAACTTGATTGTGTACCTGATCGAGGAATTCAACATCAAGAGCATCGCTGCTGCTCAGATTTCAAACATTGTCAATGGATGCCTCAACATGTTGCCCGTTGTTGCAGCCATTCTAGCTGATTCCTTCTTTGGAAATATTCTGATCATCTCGGCATCTGTTTTCATTTCTCTGCTCGTAAGTCCAAGACTCGTTCTGTTTCATCACTTCTCTTCAATGTTATGATACACAAAGGTCACCAGTTTTAAAAATGTTTCATTCAGGGCATCATTCTCTGGACTCTAATCTCATTTTTTGACAACTAATTAAGACCTAGACCTTGTGAAACAGGCTCAATCTTATGCCAAGCTCCATCAAAACTCCAGCTTGGGATCTTGTGTGCAGCCTTAGCTCTAGTTACTATTGGAGCAGCTGGAACACGGGTGACTTTGGCATCCGCGGGTGGAAACCAATATAAGAAACCTAAAGATCAAGGAAGCTTCTTCAATTGGTACTTCCTTGCGGCTAGTACAAGATCATCATTTGCGCAACATCAATTGTATATACACAAGACAATGCTAGTTGGAAGCTCGGGTTCGGTCTCGATCTGCGCCGCTGCTAATTTGACCAATGCGATTATTTTCATTTGCGGGAAGAGATTCTACAAGCATGAAACCAAATGGGAAGTCCCTTAGTAGCCTTATCCGTGTTTTAGTCGCTTCTGTGGTGAAAAGGAAGGCTGTGATTTCATTCAAAAAAGAAGACTATCATAACCGTGGGCTCGGAAAAGAGGCCAAGACATATGCTGCAATGCCCTCCAAGAGCTTCAAGTCAAAACAAAAAGCTACCCTGATTCATGAAACTTACACCAGAATTGAAAGAGCTTTACATGTGCAGGCTCTTGAACTGTGCAACTCTGAAAACTGAAGAGGACATCAAACAGAGTGGCAATTCATTAAAGAACATGTGGACGCTGTTCTCTGTTCAGGAAGTAGAAGATTTCAAAACCGTTATCCGGCTTCTTCCTCCGTCGCTAGCCATCATCTTTATTAGTACTCCCACTGTGGTGCAATCAAGCTTGATGGTACCCTAAGATCTAGTCACGGACCGTGGGGTCGGTCCTCTCTTCAAAGTCTCAGCTGGGTCTGTCCTAGTCATATCAATCATCTCCTCATGCATCTTCATAATAATTGTTGGAGGTGGGCCTAGCACCCCCAATTAGTTAGGCCCATCTTAGGAAAAACCCCTCTTCAGTTCGGTCGCGGACCTGAAGGCCCCGCGCTCGCACCTGTCCGGAACTCCCGAGCTCCCGAGGACGCACCTCGGGTCCGTGCTGACACTTCGCCGAAACAGGAATGACAAAAGGGAAGAGGACACGTGGGAGTTGGTCGAACAGTGTGCTATCCGAATAGAGATACGGCTTCGACCCGACGTCTCACCAACCTTGCGGATTTGACAAAGGAGAGAAAGACACGTGGAAGAGAGTTGGCCAAACAATGTACTACTCTGCAGAGGTAGGGCGCCGAGCTCATCATGACCTCTCTCCCCGAAGGACGGAACACGCCTCCTAGGCCACCTTACCCGCGAAACAGGCTGGAGACGCCACGTGGCCCCGGAATCCCGGGGAGCAGGAAGTCAACTCCCAATATATATACCCGTCGTTGAGCATTAAGAAAGGGACTTTTGGATTTTTGTACTTCGCCTACCACATATAGACCCGAGCTCTCTCTTTCGTTTGTAAGCAAAGTAGCACATTTAGAACGCCGAACTGGATTTCCGTCGAAACCAGTTCGTAAATCTAAATTGCTCACTCCCTTCCGTTATCAATAAAAGAATACGGTCCACTACCTGTTCATCATTGAACCCGACCTGCCTTATACCGTGGTTGACTCGCTCTAATTAACGAAAATCTCGCCTCTCTCCCTAATCAATCTCTTAAAACATCATTAGTGGTCCCCGGGATCAACAATAATGAACAACTGGCTTGTCTATCCCTTGTACAAGAAGCTAACCCATAATCCGTTGAGACCACTTCAAAAAGTCGGTATAGGCCAACTTTTCATCATCCTAAGTGTGAAGATTGTTAACTTGATGAGCAAGCTTGAAAAACTAACCCTGATGATGTTGGGTTGAGTTAAACTTTTGGGACCACAAAGGATGAGACTTTATTTGTCTTGTTGTGAATTCAAAAGCTAAGTGAGTTGCATTAGGTTTGAGGTGTCTCCTCATATATAAATTAGAGGTAGACATGAGAGAAAGATAAGGTGAGCTGTGCAGTCACACAATGTGGCTAAAGGGCTGAGAGAAAACATATAAAAGTGTAAGCTTGGAGTGGGTTTTCTCTTGTATTACATAGAGTGAGTTCTTGAGTGTGAATCACTTGTAAATATGTGTCCCTTCTAGTGGATTCCGAGCAACAGTCTCGGCGAGATGTATCGACCCAGTTTATGGGTGTGAACTCGTTAAATCTTATGTGTGCTCCCTTCTCCTTCTCTCTCTCTCTCTCAATCTCTCTATACTCTGTTTTGTGCAACTTTATGTACTAGTCTCTGTAGTATGTCAACACCTGCTTCAGGTCTTGGTTTGTTGGGCTCTAAGCTCTGTAAAGGTGACGCCTTTGAGCCTCTAGATTCTCAACAGAGTGGTATCAGAGCCAGGTTATGTGTTTTGTGGTTCTCTCAAGCAAGAATCATGTTTTGACAAGAAGTGAAGCGGAAGAGTGTGTTTGTCATGGAAGCTGTGTTTTATGGAAGGAGAAACTCGTGGCTTAGATGGAGATTCTAGGCATGAGTGAAGCTTTGAGGATGACTGAGCTTTCAGTAAGGAAAGTCTCATATCCATGAGAAACAGAAGCAGAAAGAGAGAAAGATATAAGATCCAGATCTGAGAGAGAAAGGATCTAGAGAAAGAAGGAAAGTGAAGAGAAGTGAAAAAGGTTGGATCTTTGAAAGGTTAGAGAAGTAAGGCTCTTTTCCCTTGAGTTCCCATGTTCTTCTCTTTGTAGAGAGACAAGTAATGTCTCCTGAGAAGCAACAAAGCAGTAGCTCTTGTCAAATGGTGCAGCAGAAAAGAAGTTGTTGTAAGGCACTTTCTTGGTGGAGCATCATTTCATTTTCTCAGGTTTTGAGGAAGGTTGTAGAGACTTGAGTGTCTCAGGCTGAAAGCCAAGCTATGTCTCTTGGTGAACAGCACGAATCTGAGTGGAAAGAGTTGTAAGACTCATTCTAGTGAAGCATGAAGCATCTCATTCGCAACATCTCAAACATCAAGAAAGATCGAGCAGTTGCAGGTTTTCAGTTGAAGCTGCAGGGTTTCTAATACAGTTGTTGGTGTAGCTACTGGTCTTCTGATACAGTTGCAGGGTTACAGTTACAACTACAGGGTTTCTGGTTTAGTTGCAGGGTTTTCTGGATCAGTTGCTGAGTTTTTGGTGCAGCTACAGGTGTTCTGGTTCAGCTACAGGTTTTCTGTCACAGTTGCAGGTTTGCTGTTGTAGCTACAGGGTCATCTGATGAAGTTTCAGGTTTACTGGTTCAGCTACAGGTTTTCTGTTCTAGTTACATAGTTAGTAACAAAGAGCAACATAAGAAGCAAAGGAGAAGCTTTAGTTATGGTGTGTAACTGAGTGTGAAAGTGAGATGTGATAATGCTAGTATCATAAGGAGTGATTCATAACATAAGTTTGAATCGGATGAGGTGATTTCAAGGTTATGAAATCAGGTTGCCTCTAACCTCTTCAAGGTACAATTTTTACAACACAGTGAGAAGAATTTCATATTACTCACAAATGGAAGTGTTGCAAGCACAATGGAAATTCAAAGATAGAAGCAAGAATCATATGATCGAAGATGGATGTTCTTGATCATAGCTGAAGAAGCCGGTTAAAAGTTGGTGTAAGCTGAATGTCTTATACAAGAATCAGCTGGATTTTGATTGTGTAACACACGAGTTCAAGTTGTGTGACTCAAAGTGTGTACATCATAATCGAAACATCAACTTCAAGACTCAAGTTATGGGACTAATTAAGTCTGATTCCACTGCGATCACAAGGTATTTTGTGATGCTATGTATTGCAGTTTCATGTTGCTTTAGTTCTGCATATTATTGGAATTAAAATCTTGTTGGAATACAAAAGGTTTTGTACTAGTTTTGCTATGGATTGGCCAAGATTCCGTGATGGGTTTCATTCTGTTTTTTGGGGGTTAATTCAGTGTGGCAAATACAGGTTCAAGCTGTGTTCAAGCTTTGGTGTTTATGGCTGTTTGAGTATCAGTAAAGGTATTCTGGATTCAGTTTAAAGGGTATTGTAGGATGGTTATTGAAGCAAGTCAAGTTTTCTGTTTGATAAAAGATAGAAACGGTTCTGAAGACTTCAGTGGCTTTTGGTTGAGTTTTGAAAGGGTTTTTCTGCTGCAGGTTATGTGTCAGGTTTTGTCTATGTGGGTGGCTATCAGTTCAATGAATATGAGAGTCTACGGTTAGTGGATTTTCAGAGAACGTGAAGCTACAAGGTTGTTGTTTAAGAGGGAATGCAATTAGGTCGTGTGACTTTGTTGTAGTCTGAAATTTTTTGTTGACACATAAAAAGAAACACTCAGCTGGTGTGAGTTGGACTGTAAGGGCGAAAGGTGTTTGAGATGTTGTTTCATGAGTGTAGGCTCTTGACAAGGTGGCAGTAGCACATATTCATGTTTGTGCAGATTTGTGTTATGTCTAACACATGGAAAGTATGTTGGAGTGAATCTGAGAGAACAAGGAGTTTCTATCTCAGGTAGAGCAATGTTTTACAGAAAGGTGTTTGAGATGTTGTTTCATGAGTGTAGGCTCTTGACAAGGTGGTAGTAGCACATATTCATGTTTGTGCAGATTTGTGTTGTGTCTAACACATGGAAAGTATGTTGGAGTGAATCTGAGAGAACAAGGAGTTTCTATCTCAGGTAGAGCAATGTTTTACAGGAAGTTCTCATAATATTTTGTATTTGATTCAGATCTTCAAGCATCGAAGAAGAATCTGTTGGTTTTAAAGCTAAATGCATCGGAGACGTCGTGTGTCATGAGGAGTGTCTCTAAATGTTTGTTGTGCAACATGATATACTATGATCTAGTATCGAAAGTCTTCCTAACTAGGAGAGTTAGGCGGCGTGTTCTGTTTATTATAGCGGTACAAGATAAGTATGTGTTGTGTTTTGGCTGCAAGAAGAGAAAATGCAGGGTTTTGTGATTTCTGTGATGGAAGCGTGGTTTGATGGTGTATCGGCATAAGTTGTTGCATTATCATATCATTAAGAATGCTCTAAGTAAAAAACAGACAATGTTGCTGAAGCTTAAGAAGGTTGTTGGTTGTTCTTCGGGTACATGGATCAGTTGAAGTGGTTGCAGGAAGAAAGGAGTTGTGTCACAAGTTCTGACACACATTCTGAAGCAAGATGCCATGGTAATTCATCTGATATATCAGAACGTGTGAGTGTATTAAAGAGACAGTGAAAAGTGCTTTGACTCGGATTGGTGAAGATGAGCTTTTAAGACAAAGTAACATCCAAATGATTATGGTTCCCGGTGGAGCGTTTATTTTTTGGAGGTTGTTTCGTGTGTCTAGCTCAAATTGATCTGAGTATGGTTAGCTCAAAACAGGACAGTTAACAGGATGCACAACTCATTGTTTAACAAGATTCATGGAAGTTCAGTATGCAAAGAAGAGAAGGAAGCCAAAAACATGTTATTATCAACGGGTATTTAGCTGAAACAGGTTGTAATCTGAGGGTAAAAAGCAATTTACAGATTTGGTTTTGAAGCTGGTTGTTGGTAAGGAGTCTCATAAATGACTGCATGTTTCTTGATTGAAGAAGTTGCAGGTTACTGGAATAATTTCAGAGAAGGCACATGTGGATTTGAGATGAAGACTTTGAAATGGTTCAGTTGGTTCTCTAAAGGAGAAACACAAAGAAGCAAATGTAGGTGATACATGATCTGCCTCAAGGTTGTTGATTTCAAGAATGTGAAAGTGTTGTGTATCTAGCTTGATATACAACTCATCTCAAAGTTGGTGTTAGCAACGAAAAGGAGTCCTAGAGAGGATGCAAGTGCATAGAAGCAAGCTGCATTTGGAAGACAACAAAGAAGAAATTTAAGTTATCTTGGTTACATCATGACGAGATTACATAAGTATATACTCAGGGAAAGTCTCTTACAGAGATTATCAATGATGCAAGACTTAATTCGTTTGAGTGGAGTCTACATACAAGTAAAGGTATTGGGGTGTTTTTTTCAGCAAGAAATGCATCAGAAGATGCATCAGGAAGTGCATCACATGTTCCAGGTTGATGTGCAGGTTGCTGACATAAGTTGTCTCAGGCATAACACATGTTATGTGGGTTAATCTCATGTTATACAGTGGTTCGTAAGAGGTTGTTGAGATTGTTACAAGGTTGAATCAGAAGGGTTTCAGGTTATGAAACAAAGGTGGTTTAGTTTTCTAGAGGGCTGAGAGAAAATATGTAAAAGTGTAAGCTTGGAGTGGGTTTTCTCATGTATCACATAGAGTGAGTTCTTGAGTGTGAATCACTTGTAAATGTGTTTCCCTTCTAGTGGATTCCGAGCAATAGTCTCGGCGAGATGTAGCGACCCGGTTTATGGGCATGAACTCGTTAAATCTTGTGTGTGCCCCCTTCTCATTCTTTCTCTCTCAATCTCTTTATACTCTGTTTTGTGCAACTTTCTGTACTAGTCTCTGTAGTATGTCAACAACTGCTTTAGATCTTGTTTTGTTGGGCTCTAAGCTCTGTAAAGGTGACGTATTTGAGCCTCTGGGTTCTCAACACTAAGCATGGCGATCTCCGCGATTGTTGAAGCAAAGAGGCTGAGAACAGTTGAAAATGAGCATCCCATGTTAGTGATATAGATGTTTCTTCCTCTTGTGATTGTAGGAATAGGTGAGGCCTTCCAATTATAGGCAAATAATGAATTTTTATATGGAGAATTCCCTGAGTCTCTGAAGAACACCGCGGCTTCATTGACCCCAATGGTGAATAGTATATGTTTCTATATGAGCTCAGCTCTGCTCAATATGATCCAGAGGAACACCGAGTGGTTACCAGATGACATTAACCATGGAATAGTAGACAATGTTTACTGGGTTCTAGTCTTTGGAGGAGTCTTGAATTTCGGGTATTTACTTGTCTGCTCTTGGTTTTACAGATACAAAAACCTTTAAGGATGATGATCAGGAACAAGATCCCAAAGATGTTACAATCTAAGAAACAACATGTTTTGTTTCAGTTTTCTCTGAAACTGTAGAAGTTTCAGTCATAAAGCACAAAGTTACATGACGTGTCACAGGAGTCTAAAAGCTAAAGGAATGCTATTGTGGAGAGGAAAGCTGACGTGGAGACTTGTAGCTGAGTTGGACAAGTTAGTCCAAGATGGAGTCGAAGTCTACAATCAACAACCTAAAGATATCAAAGGAAAAAGAAAGACATCAAAGAAGAAAAGGAATAAGTTTTTAGAAATAAGGAAATTGGTCTTTTCCTAGTTTGGGTAGAATTAGGAAAAGAGTTTGGACCTGTCATTATAAATATAGGTTTGTTTACCTCTTTAGAGACTTATGCATGATAGTGCTAAGAGTATCTAAGGGGAAAAGGGGTTTAGGGTTTCTTGTATGGAAATCAAGAGAGAACCTTTCAATACTTGTATGGTTTGAGAAGCTTGTGAGAGATTAGATTTTCTAGGAGATACTTGTAAGTTCTCCGGTTTGGTATACTTATAAGTTACCATTAAAAGATAATCTAATGAATCTGTTTTGAGGAATCCATGTGCCAATATATGCTGCATCATTATGTGCTAATATTTGTTGCATCATATGTCTCTATAGCTCTTGCTTTTTAATTGGTATCAGAACGGGACACCTAGCCGAGCGATTTTTTTTTCTCGAACACAAGTGTGATCCTGCATAAAAGATGGTGAGCTATAAATCAACTATGGTCGTAAAGCCTAATCCTCAGGATGAAAGTGAAGAATCTGATTATGAGTCAACAGATGACGAGTATGATGCTGAGTTAAAGCCTGAGTACAAAGAGATTTGTGACACACTGGTTAGAATCACAAAGGAGAATGTGGTTTTAATCAAAGAAAAATAATGTCTCAAGGTCACGATTGAAAGATTGGAGGCTGAACTAAATAAAGAAAAAAGTAATTCACTGCAATTACAGTCAGAATTGGATGAAAAACTCAGACATATCAGAATGTTGAATTCTGAAACAAAACAGCTTAACAAGATTTTGACCATGGGAAGAACAGAAAAATTCTGCAGAGGTTTGGGATATCATGGATCAAACTATCAAGATAAAACTGGAAAGCTTTAGGATGAAGAAAAATCTTATGGAAAAATAAATCTTCAGACTAAAACATGTCAACATCTAAAAAATCGGGTTGTTTCTATTGTGGAAAGTATGGACATATCAAAGATCATTGCTACATGTTTCTTAACAGAATAGACAGTCTTTGGAGACAGAGAAAATTTACTTGGAATGGATGGAAGAATCAAATCTGGATGAAGAAAAAAGATCTTTATGGTAGAGCTTATCCTCAAGGACAAGAAAAGATGCTTCAATGTAATACAATCTCCATAGTCAACATAACCTGCATCAGTTTTAAAGATAAATCAGAAGAGCAAAAAACAACACAAGCTAGAGTTCAACTTGAAAAAACATAAAAAAAGTTTGAGGATGATTAATAAAGGCACAAACCAGTTGGATCATCTTCTAAACATTAAAAAAACTGATATGAATTGACGTGGTTGTGGATTTGATGAGAAACTATTGGAATCTGATTCAGTTTTTGTTTTTGATGAAAAAAACTGATATTGCAGCATCATCGGCTACAGAGCGAGAAACCAGAACTGATACAGAGACTGCAACAAAAAATCTAGAATTGCAGAGTGAACGCCAGCACACTTTTCAACTTTTTAAAAGTAATTGTTTTAGATTCAGTCAAGAACTCAGTCATGAAGGTTTAAGGCTCAATAAGGTTTTGGTTAGAAAGGATGATGGTGCGATGGGCTATCAATTTCGATTTGCAGAGCGAAGACGATCTTCAAATTAGCTGTTGGCTATGATGTGACTCAAACAGGGGGATATTGGTAGAATTGTTTTGAAGTTAGAGTTGTTGAGTTCACAAACAGTCAAATGGAGGATGCGTGGTTTAAACGGAAAATTGCATCAATTTTCACTATCGGGGAAGAATCCAAAGGAATAAGGCGTGGCGGCTTCAACGGTGAGTGGGAAAAATGCCAAAATTTTAATTGCAGAGATGAAAAGTGCAAAGATGAAGATCTTACCAGAAATTTCAGAGATGACGATGGTATAATCAAGGTAGGCGAAGGGAAGTCTCAGGTCGGTAAGGTTGGCCGAGTTGCCGTCGGATTGGTTTCTCACCGTCGGAAGAAGAAACCATCGAAGAAGAGAGGAGAAGGAGATTGGGCCAAAGTGGACTTTGTGTTCTTCGTGGGATTAGTTTAAACATCTGGGCCACACAAAAAAAAAACGTGCAAAAAACAAAAAAAAGGAGAGAAGGAACTCGCAAGGAGATGATGTAATCAAAATAGATGTTGGGATAAGAAGAATGAAGACTCATAAACAAAGTGGTTTTAACTTGAGTGTTCTCTCAAACAGGGGGAGATCTAGTAGCAACGGAATCATTGTGATAGAATTGGTGTCTATTTCAGGGGGAGGAGACGAAGATATTAAGTCTGATTGTTAAGAAGATTCAGAGATTTTGGGGGAGTAGAGGATTGATGTTCTCATCTTTGGTGGTTGCTGCTGCTTGGTGTTTATGTGTACGTTTTCATATTGATGCTTGATGAGACACACTAAGTTAAAAAGGGGGAGATTGAAACTGCAGAAGTTTATGTCATAAAGCACAAAGTTACATGACGTATCACAAGAGTCTAAAAACAAAAGAAATGCTATTGTGGAGAGGAAAGCTGGCATGGAGACTTGTAGCTGAGCTGGACAAGTTAGTCCAAGATGGAGTCGAAGTCTACAATCAACAACCTAAAAATATCAAAGAAAAAAGGAAGACATCAAAGAAGAAAAGGAAAAGTCTTTAGAAATAAGGAAATTGGTCTTTTCCTAATTTGGATAGAATTAGGAAAAGGGTTTGGACCTGTCATTATAAATATAGGTATGTTTACCTCTTTAGAGACTTATGCATGGTAGTGCTAAGAGTTTCTAAGGGAAAAAGGGTTTAGGGTTTATTGTATAGAAATCAAGAGAGAAACTTTCAATACTTGTATGGTTTGAGAAGCTTGTGAGAGATTATATTTTCTAGGAGATACTTGTAAGTTCTCTGGTTTGGTAGACTTGTAAGTTACCATTAAAAGATAATCCATAAATCTGTTTTGAGGAATCCATGTGCCAATATATGCTGCATCATTCTGTGCTAATATATGTTGCATCATATGTCTCTATAACTCTTGCTTTTTCATTCTCTACATTATCTTTATGCCTTGAATCAATATCTTACAACTTTTTACAAATGGAATTATATGGAACTACTTTTTCTCATGTTTAGCCTCCCTTATGCAGTATTGATGCTTATTGAAAGTAAGTTGTAGTACACTCTACACCTCACATTGAGATTCAGCAAATTAAAATCTCTAATTAATATGCTTCTTCACACTGATCAATGAAATGGAATATGTAAAAGGCAAATTTTGATGTCATGCTCTTTTTTGTGTAGATATGAATGGAATATGTAAAAGTCCATTCATAAGTTCAGAACAGGTTAAACCAGGGAGTGCTAAACTCTGCACTAACAACAAGTCAACAAGTCTACGTACTTCGCATCATTTACTTTGCGGTACTAAAAAGAAATGATGTGATTTTCACCAACGAGACAGACTACCCACAAAGAGTTCCAGATAAAAACCAGTTTGAGTCCGAGTTATCATATGCAGTTCTACTTCTTCTGTTCTTGAAACTATTTCTCTCTCTCGTTCTTTATGTTTATCATACACAAGAAAAAGTAATTCAAGCTTACATGTCTTACGTCATGTCGATGAAGAAACTGAGTAATGGTTCGACTCATCAAGTTGGAGTCCGAGTTCACCGTGTTGGATGGTAGTGATTCAGTGGAAGATAAACATTATGGTAGTGAATAAGCAAAACAGTTCCTTGAATTTACCGTGTTGGAGTTCGAGTTCACCGTGTTGATTGTTCTTGGATTTCGCCGATTTTACCACCGCCGAAATCAAAATCATCATCTTTGATAAATGTAGATAGAATTTTCTTTCATCTGGCTTTATCGATGTTTATCCATTGCTTTGATGATTTATGAAGATTTGATGGATTTGATCGCAGAAGATGATGAGCCACTGCTAGAGCTCATCGATGGATTTGATCAAAGAAGATGATCCATCTCCAAAATTACTTTGTGGAGGTTACCATTAAACAGACACAAGATCATTATTTTTGTATACGTCTAAATTCATGGTTATCACTAAATAGATATATCATAGTGTAAAATATATTTTTAGCACTATGTATTATTATTTGAGTAATATCACTGGATAGCCCTCGATATTTTGAAAATTAGTTTTTAAGTTTGGACACTGTTCACAAAGGAAATGTCATGTAAACCCCTCATATTTACTTGTCTAGATGATAACATTGTTATTCGTATATAGTTATCCGCATATCTTTTAGTTGAAATTGTTATCCGAATATCAGTAATTCATATATAACTTCTCTATATATTAATATGAGGTTAGGGTTCAATGTTCAAGGTTATGGTTTAAGATTTTATGGTTTAGTGTTTTCTGTTTAGGGTTATGATTTATTGTTTTAGGGTTCATGATTTAAGGATTTAGAGTTTATGATTAGGGGTTAGGGTTTATGAATTAGGGTTTAGGGTTTAGCTTTTTAGTTTAGGGTTTAGCTTTTTAGGGTTTAGGGTTTAGATTTTAGGGGTTATGGTTTATGAATTATGGTTTAGGGTTTAGATTTTTAGTTTAGGGTTTATAGTTTATGATTATGGTTTAGGATTTAGTGTTTAGAGTTTAGGGTTTAGTTTGTTAGATATCTAAGTTATCTCTGGTATCTAGTTGTATAACATGGTTATCTATAAACGTGATTTCGTTAGTTCATCAGATATTTAAGTTAGCTTTTAATGCAGTTATTTGTTCAATTTATTAACCTATAAGGTCATTTTTGTCAGAAATTATATACAGTAAGAGAGAAAAACTTATTTCAAAGTATTAAGTGCTATTTACCTAATTTTCTAGTTATTGAAGACTATCTACCTAATTTACCCTTATTATTTTAACCTAATATATAGTTTAATAATGAGTTATATCTAATATATCGTGTATAAAATAAAGTTAGACCTAAATTTACGTGTTTGTATGTGATAGAATAATTTAATTCCGTTACAAAAACAGGCATAAAATCTTAAGAGCCAATGGGTAAACTGTAAAATATATAATGTATTTAGTATGTTGAAAAAT
Source organism: Eutrema japonicum (assembly GCA_030161315.1). Classification (NCBI taxonomy): domain Eukaryota; kingdom Viridiplantae; phylum Streptophyta; class Magnoliopsida; order Brassicales; family Brassicaceae; genus Eutrema; species Eutrema japonicum. The sequence continues at coordinate 41,191,249 of BSQW01000013.1, forward strand.
CTATCTAGAGCTCATTTCTGTAGACAGCAAATTGAGGAAAAGAGAAACCTTTATCAATATATATATACTCACATTCATCGGCGGTCCGGCAAACTCTTCCTCCGTGATCTTCAACAATCCTCTATCTGAAACAAGGAAGAAAACCCCACATCAAGAGACTAGATGCTATCCCGAAACCACATGAAAACAAAAAAAGCGAGTAGATCTGAAACATATTGGAATATTGGATTTGGATTCGGACGAGGGGGCATACATTGGATTGTTGAATAAGCGGCATGGGAAAGAATCAGGACGCCGAAAACTCCAATCAAGAACCCTAAATTCATGGCTTTCGTTTGTATGTGTTCTCTAAAAAGATTCCGATCTGGTTTTTATCGTCGAGTATTCTCCGCCGAGAATCAAAGTAGAAGAAAAGAAGACGATTACTCGAGTCTAACAAACGGCAGGAAGTTATGATACGAAAAATCTGAAAACGACAAACGGCACAACGTATATTATCACAGGGATTACAAACGGCACGTAGTTCTATACTGGGGAGATTTTGTACGTGCGCGAATTGAGAATTATCCTAAAAAATCGTCGTCACAGATATTTCGAGAGCTCGGTATTCGAGAAAGTGATAACAAACCAATTTGTTTTTTTATGAGGTAATCAAAAATATGTTTTCAATTCCAAATTGATCAGGTATTTATATGCAAAGATGTACTTATACTTAATATACACTAGGATTCACAACTCTCGCTGGTTATATAGCGCGGGATAATTTTTTTCTTAAAAAATGTTATTAAATTTTTTTAAATTTTTTTTATAATAGGTCTAACTAATGATTATATATAGAACTGTTAATTCGGACTTACATGTCTACTTAATCTAAACACAATTACTATAATGTATATACATAAAATCTTAAAAGCCAATGGGTAAACTGTAAAATATTGTTACAATTACTTGTAACATGCTGAACAAATAATTTCATATTAAATGTCGCGACTGGTTAACTGATAAACATATATTTAGTATGTTGAAAAAACCTTATCGGCTCAAAATATCATTGAGTTTCTTCTTCATATCTCACTTGTTCTTCTTCACACAATCTAAAAGTTAACTAATTAATAGTTAAGTTATCATGGTAAATAAAAGGATAGAGATAAATCTTTATGTCAATAATATGCAATTCATTACTATAATGTATATACACAATATCTTGTGGACTTACTAAAACTTATTATTTTAAAAATTCTATTACGCCAGCCTTATGAAAACGAAACATAAAGTAATGTAAAAATCTGTCACATAACTTTCATGATGTAAACTAGGCCTGGGAACGAAGCGGATATCCGGGTTTTTCAAGGTATCCGGATCCGTATCCGTATCCGCCGGATAATCAATTTCATTATCCGGATCCGGATCCGAAAGTTCCGGATATCCGGGTTCCGAATATCCGTTGAAAAACTCGGATATTCGCGGATATCCGGATCCGGCCTCTTTTTTTTTTTTTTTTTTTTTTTTTGGCTCACGTGTTGAGCCTCTCCCTCGCCGGCGAGAAAGTTCCGACCTTCCTCCTTAGCTCTGGTTTAATGGCTGCTGCTCCGCATCCACCTCCAGATCTGCTTTCCTCCGCAAATCCCTTCTCCCGCTTCAGCCCCTGAGCAAATCGGCGATGTCTTCATCGTGATGGGTTCAAAGCTCGGGATGATGACTTTCTTCGAGGCAGACGGAACCGTGGTTCCAGTAACCGTGGTCGGATTCCGCGAAGGTAACATCGTTACCCAAATCAAAACCCTAGCCACCGACGGGTACGACGCGGTTCAAATCGGGTACCGTCGCGTCCGCGATAAGAAGCTGACGAAACCAGAAACGGGACATCTCCAAAAAGCCGGTGTAATCCCGATGAGACATTGATAGACTCAAAATCTATCAAAGGATAAAATAGAGGTTATATAAGAGAGAATGAAGAAATTAGATGAGAATCAGAAGAAATAAGATGAGAAGATAGAAGAAGAAGATGAGGAAGAAGACGAGAGAGAGATAAGAAAGAGTTTGTGAATTGTTGATTAATAATTTGGTATCTCGAGATAACATGAAATGGGCCAACGAGGCCCATATCCACTTCTAAGAATCGTATCAGACATCTCCAGGAATTCAGATTAACAAAGCCCCGTGAAAAAAAAAAAATTTGTACATGTATTAAAACGGATACCGGATATCCGATCCGAAATTTTTTTATTATCCGTATCCGTATCCGGCGGATATGTTATTTTACTATCCGTATCCGTATCCGGACTATCCGGATATCCATTTTTTCGGATCGGATCGAAGCGGATACCGGATACCGGATAATAATCACAGCCCTAATGTAAACAGTTACAGCTTTGAATGATAACTACTAAAAAGAAAAAGAATGAATAGAATTATTGAATTTCTCTTTATTCTTCAAAAAATCTGTCAAAAATCTGTCACCTAACTTTCATGAATGATAACTATTTAAAAGTAATATTTAGTTTATTAATTTCTTTCTTTTTTGTCAACCATTAATTTTTTCTTTATTTCTCTTCATTTCTCCTTTTTATCGGGAATTATAGAACAAAAGTATTTCTCCTCAAATTCGTAAATGTACAATACAGAACAGATATATTAACAAATTAAAATTGAACTAAATAATTGACAATATTGTTTCAAACAATAAATTTGTAAAAAGTTATATGAATATTATATTTAAAATTAATATTTGGATACAATCTAATCTATTAAAACAAAGTGATTTTTTGTGTCCAAACAAGAAAAAATGCATATAAATATATTCCTATCATGGATAAATTTTAATATTTATATTTTTGTGGATAACTATCACTGTTTCCAAACAGAATAATTTTGTTCAATTAAAAATTCATTTTTTGGAGATAAAATTTCAAATAAAAAAGTTTGATTTAATATTCCAAAAAATTTAAATATTTTGAAAACTAACTCATGTTTTAAAACATTTGAAAACTAACTTTTTATTAGGTAAAAAGACAATTATAACAACATAAATTTTGAGAATTTAGAAATACAACAAAATATTTATTTTGGATTCCTAATTTTCAGAATAAAATATATATGATCAATTTCTTAATTATAATCTATGTATTAAAAAATGTACAAAATTCCCTTGGATATCATAAAACAAACGGTTAGAGTTTTGGTTGATTCTCTCAGCTCCACGCATGATCTTCTTGCAATCTTCATGCCAAAGCTTGGGCTTAAACCCTCTCAACTTCAAATGAGGGTCTTTTATATCGATGTTACTTTATATCTCTCTTGCAGGTAAAACATGCTTGTGCCAATAATCATGTTAGTGAATATACCAGAAGATACAATATAACATCGATTATGTTTAAAGTGGTGGTGAATCACAACTGCTCAATTACTTTCAATATAATCTATAGAAGAATCTACACTCTGTATTTTTATATTAATCGAAAACAATAAAATAAAATTTAAAAACAATTTCTATGTTTGATATATCTAGAGTATTTTGATAGTTCTAAATGTAAAAAAAGTTAGTTTTCAAACTTTTTAAAACAGAGATTAGTTTTCAAAATATATAATTTTTTGGAAATATAAAACCGAATCTCCCATCTTTTAAACCATTGATATCACAAAAGTTTTAATTTTGGTTATATTTTATATTTTAATTTAATTCCGAAAAATAAAAAATTATTGTATAGTAATCTAAATTTCAAATACAAACCATAGGCTAATTTAATACAGATGAAAAAAAACGGATTAGCATTTTAACACTCATATTTATATAGACTGATTGTATAGTAATCTAAATTCACATAATAACAAAAATTTTAAAATGGGTCAAAAATTTTGGATAGATAAAATAATTAATTTTAAATCATACATGTCTTACCATAAATTTATCTTTCCATACAATATAAAAAAACCATAAAAGATATTAAAAACATTTGTCACTCGCCCTCAAAATGGATTAAAATTTTAACTCGGAAGAAAATCATATTACATTTTAGAGATTTTAATTTGAAAATATCAAACAAAATTATTTAAATTCCGCTAAAGTTTCTGATTCTAACTTAAATCATAAAAACATTTATGTTATAGGTTTTATTTTAATACATTAAATAAATGTTTTGAAATCCGACACATGAAGCAAAACGAAGAATCCTTCGAGCCACCGGGTCCATAGGTTAACTCGGTTCAATACAGTCCGACCGCAATCAACAATTAATGAAATTATATATATACACGACAAACACACACACACATCTCTATAATATTATTTAAGAATACATTTTTGAAAATGAACTTTGTTTTGTAAGTTATTACATGAAATGTCATTATAAATAAAAAAGAATAATTGAAATATGAAATGATATAATTGTCTTTTATGATTAGTGATAAGAATATGGAAAATATTTATTTTGCATTAAAGATATTATCTACTATATATTTTAAAATAATAATCAATTCATATATATTCAAAGAAAAAAAATCTATTTGAAATCTTGATATATTTTTCACTATAGTTTATTATATTTTATTTGAATTTAGATTAAAATAAAAGTTGAAAAATATTTTACTAATTTTATAAAATGTTAGACACAAAACATTTATTTTAAAAAGAGTTCGTGAACTAACCACAAAACTATATTCATTAAACGGTGCATAATAGAGTTATGTTTTCAAGATTATAGTTTTTACAGGTTAGTCCGAATAATATTTTAGTACACTGCAAAACGGGTTACATAGACAAATTAGAATGAACTTTGTTTTGTAAGTTATTACATAAAATGTTATTACAAATAACAAAGAATAATTGAAATAGAAAATGATATAATTGCCTTTTACAATTAGTGATAAGAATATTAAAAATATTTATTTTGCATTAAAAATGTTATCTACTATATATTTTTAAATAATAATCAATCTATATATATTCAAAGAAAAATAATTATTCGGAATCTTGATATATTTTTCACTATAGATTATTATATTTCATTTGAATTTATATCAAAATAAAAGTTGAAAAATATTTTACTAATTTTATAAAAAGTTAGACACAAAAAATTGATTTTTAAAGAGTTCGTGAACTAACTTACAAAACTCTAAATCTTTAAACGGTGCATAATAGAGTTATGTTTTCAAGATTATAGGTTTTAGGGGTTAGTCCGAATAATATTTTAGTACACTGCAAAACAGGTTAAATAGACAAATTATTCTGTTTGACAACTCTATCTATAATCATGAGTTATACATATTATAAAATTTAAATATAAGTAATTTTTCTTAAATTTCAAAAATAATTCTTTAAAAAAATTACCCCGCGCTAATTATAGCGCGGGTTAAGTCCTAGTATATATATAAGTATAAAAACTAACAGATCACTAAGATATGTTTAAAAAGGATATGTCTAACTGACAAAGTAATTTTTTGTTGATAAAGTATTATTCACAAACGGAAGAAGATCATAAAGTACCAGAATGTAAAATCTGAATGACTTAATAAAAACAATAAAGAAAACCCTCTGATTGAATTATTATGAAACCATGATACGTCCGGATCAACGATTAATATGTCCAGATCACGGTTATTTGCTGAGTTTTTACGGGTTTTATTGGATTTTATAATATCGGGTTTTAGAGCTATAACAGGAACGAATTGTTGTCTGGATCCAGGTTTTAGAGCTATAACCGTACCGGCTGGTCTGACCATGATATGAAAATATTGTATTATTTTTTTTATAAAAAAATTATGCGCCGGCGCGCGGATAAAAATCTAGTAGTTATAATTAAATCAACATAAGTGGCAAATTCTATGATACGATTTTTATGGTTGCCATTATTAGGATGTTATGGTTGCTTAAAATATGAGATTCTTAGATTCGTAATATTGGCAATATAATTAATGATATATATTGTGATTAATTGCAGCAAAATTGTAATATTGAAATTTTAGGAAACCACAAATTAATTATTTTAGTATATTTATTTATGTGCAAATGTATTTAGTTTGTATAATAAGTCATGATGATTTTACGAATCTAATTAATGAATGCTTATTTTCCATTTATCGTTGGGAAGTTTGTGGTAAAATTTTTAATTTTTAATTTTGAATTTGAGTAGAATAACCATTTCTGGTTTAGATTTTATGATAATATTTTTTAATAAATCTTTATTAATATAAACAAATATTAACATAATCTGGACAATCTTACCAAAATTAATTAGATTTTTATTTCAAATTTAATTCTAAAGTAGATTCTAAACCTGTGTGTCCGCACAGCAATATATATATATTTTTTTAATTTTGTAATATAATTTGTGTTTATTTTTATGTTTAGATAATAATTTTTTGTATATTTATTTTTTATCATATGAGACACAAAATTATTTTAGTGTTTAGATATAATTTGTTTTTTCTATTCCGCCCTAAAACGGGAGTTCAATATGAAAAGTAACGGGAGTTCATTATGTTGACATAATCTTTTTCTAATCCACCCTAGAACGGGGAAAAGTTTTAATTTTTTGTTTTCTGATGTTTAGTTCTATTTTTTGGACAAAATGTATTTTGTGGATGTATAAATTTGAGATGTGTTAGCGGTTTTATTTTTGGTATAGAATATATTATATAGTTTTCTAAAATTTTAATCCACAATGAGTGCATGCGACAATTTTTTTTTTATGTTTTCTATTTTGTATGGAAAAAAATATTTTTTGTATGATATGTATGATTCAAAATTAGTGGTTGTAGCTACCCAAATGTTCTGACCCGTTTTGTTAATATATTTTTAGTTCTATATTTTATTTTAAATATATTTTTAATACCTAAATTATCCATTCAGACTCTCATCCATTGTTTTGTTATTAATTTGCAAATAAACCATAATCATAAATATTTTTTATAATCAACATAAATATCATATCATTTACATCTATAATTCATCATACATATTTTAAATATATAATATGACCATTTTCTATATGTGATTATCTTTTTTATTTCAAATAAATTAGTATGGGAAGACTATCTATTTCCCCACGAGAAATATCACATATTTCTAAATGTCTCCCAAACTATGACCCCGTTTCAAATCCCCACTAAAAAAAAAGTTAAAAACCTATATCTCCCGAAAAAAGTTCTAAACGTATATACCCACAAATATCGGTTTTAATGGCTTTTGATCTAAACTAGATACCAAACCACAAAACCACAAAACTAAACCAAACAAAAAAATCTGATTTCCTAAAACTTGACATGTATATCTGTCCAAAAACCTAATTCTCCCAAATAATATTTTTTTATTTATTTCTTTATTATAATAATAATAATTTAAAAAAAAAACTAAATGAGAAGAAAACAAAAAAACAAAATTTGATAAACAAAATGAAATCGTTCAAGATTTTAACTTTGTACGCATGCAACTTTTTCAGGAATATTCTGAAGCATATTAATCTCAAATATTTTCATAGAGATTTGGTAAGATTTCTTTGTAATTGTATAACAATTTAATAAGATTTTGTTGCTAGATCTTGTAGATGCTTAAAAGAAACCGTAAATTGTAGTTGGTCCAAGGTAAATTTTTTGGGTTAACTTAGACATTGATTGTCTTCGTTTAATGATGCTTGTGGATCGTCTTTTAACCACCTGAATAGATTCATAAAGCTCTTGTTACATGTTAATTCTCGATGTTACATCAAAAGTTAAAAACTAAAGACTTCTATACTATTAATTCTCGATGTTACAAAATAGTGTGGTAAAGTCTTGTTACAAACTTGATGAGTGCATGAACTTTGATTTGATAGAGACAATAGAACTGGATAATCTTTTGATAAACGCTTCCATAATAATGCATTCATGGAGGCATGAAAGGAAAGCAAAGGAGCACATGCTTGGGAAGATTTCACAGTTTGACAAAAAAAAATGATTTCTCATGTAATCGATAATCTGAGGATTGTAATCTTCTTAGAGAATTGTTTTAATCTTTATACTAATCGTTTGAATTTAATATGTATAATTTAGTAACCTTTAATTTAATTTGACAAAATTATACTGTTCGAGCTAAGAAAATTTGATTTATGTAACCTTTAATTTAAATTTTATCTCCAAAAATGAATTTTTAATTAAACAAAATTATTCTGTTTGGAAACAGGGATAGTTATCCACAAAAATATAAAGTTTAAAAGTTATCTAGAAAAGAATGGATTGACTGCCTAAAACCCCCCGTACTCATAGAACCCTAACTATTTCCCCCTAAACATTTGACCTCATCACTAAACCCTCGAATCTTATGAATCTCATCATTAAACCATCCCAACTATTTTATTCTGCTTAATTCCACATTTAAAATTAAACATGTGAAATTGTAGTTAATAAAAAATAATCGCGTTTGAAAAATTGCGTTTACCCAAAATCCGACCCGAGAAAAAAACAAAACCCGGAAAAGAAAACAAATAAACCAAAAAGGGATTGAAAGAGTGTTTTTATTTTTAAAGACACTTGAGTCAAAAGTCAAAATCGATTTGGGGTTTTTTTTTAGGGTTCTTTATTTTTTTTGGAAAGATTTCCAGAGTAAAAGAGGAGAGAAGGAATAGGAAGAAGAAGATGAAGACGTCGTAGACGACCAAGAAAACGAAGGACGTGACTCGTGATGCTTTCCGTTGAACAGAGTCTTCACGAATCGAGTTTGTTTGGTTCTAACTTTGCTCAGTTTGATCCCGGATGAAGAGGAGGAGGAAGACGAACCGATTCGGAGAAATTCAGAAAAGAGAGTGTTTTGGTGTGCCTGGTCGACGATGAATTGACATGTGAGCTCTCCTTTACGATTACCTTTGAGGATGTGGCTCTGTTTGTGTCGTTTTGTGTTCTTTCTGTCATTGTCATTAAATACTTGTATGTTCGACGTTATTCTCCGATGTTAAGTAGCTTGTTATTTGATTGTTGTGTTTCTTCTCTATGTAGTCATGCTATGTTTGAAGACAATCTTTGTAAGATTTATGTTTTTCATGAACAAAAGACCTAAGTGGGTTGTGAAATGAATTGGCACTATAAACAGAGCTATCACATGCGGTACAGCCTGAAGTATCCCGTCTACTGGGTGAAATGCCTTAAGAGCTCATATCACAGATGCATTTGACATGTATGAAATTTATATAATTCTAGCTCTTTCTGGTTACTTTGTAGATTGGAAATGCAAATATGAATTCAACTTTGATTTGGGTTATAAGAAGACGCTCACAAAGTCTTTACGGGTAAGAAAGTACCAATCTTTTACATGAGTAAGTAAAAAGAAATTGAAAACACTTACCAGCAAACAGAGAAAGAGTATTCTGCTTGTTGTAGATATGATGGGTGGCATGGAGATACTTATATAGAGGCTTAATGTCAGGAAGCTTTCTGTGCATCCAATAAATACCAAACTCAACAAAAACAAGATATACTACGAATCAAAAACAGATGAAGTGATGAAAATTTCAGGGTGGATAAAAATTGCAGGGTGAATATAAAGTGAAAAAAATTCTCAATATGAAAATTGCAGGGAGAATCTTCTCCTAAGAGAAACACGTTTGGTTTTTAACAATCAAACATTTGAAACAATAAATTTTGAAACATCATCATGAAATACAAACTAGAAAACTGAAACAACATTCACTCACTTGTTTGAGCTGGTTGTGTGATGAAGATCATATCCGGCCCTTGAGATGAAGAAGCAGTCTGAAAATAAAAAAAGTAAAACAATCAAAATGAAAACAAAACTAAAGCAAACAAATCGTGAAACCACAACAAACAGAACACAAATCAAAATAAGACACAACGCAAAGATCAAAATCAGTTGCATTAGATCATACCTCCTCAAATGTTTCTTGTGTCTTCTTCATCTTCTTCTTCGGATGTACCTTACAACCAGCTGCATTGTGGCCTGCTTCACCACATTTTGAACAATGGACAATGCGACCAGTCCTGTCTAGTTTTTCTATCTGCTTCTTCTTCTTCTTCTTCTTTGGTGACTCGTGTTTGCCTTTTATTCTAGGGAACTTTGTTTTCTTCGGTATTTTCTTTCTCCCAGGTAATATAGGTTCAGGAGGAGCGGTTATCAATGGAAAACCAAACTTCATCCAGAACCGTGGTCCTCTGACCGGCTCAAGATTCGTGTTGTAATTATTTTGCCACATAAATTTCGAGAAGAAGTAGGATACATAGTCTTCAGCATTCAAACCTGCATCTATCATTGCTTCATAAGCATGTTCACATGGAATCCCAGTGATCTGCCACTTACCACATGAACATGTATGCCTTGTCGTGTTAACACTATAAGAGTTCCCATATAGCTCAACCTCATACACTCCACGAGTTCCAGTGTTTGATTTACATTCATCAGCATGCTTCTTCTCCAATGCGAGCATCTTAACAACATATTTTGAACATCTTCCCTCGTGCCTATTTGATTTATTTTCTCTTTTTGAGATTCGTTCCATTGCTTGCCTCCTTATCGTCTCCAACATTGGTACCATTGCCTTGGCTCTTGCTTTGGTAATAGTGGAGTTAAATGACTGTTGAATTGTTGTGAACGTCCTCACAGAAGCTTCCGAGTTTGTAAAATGCTAGAGACCAAGTCTTTGGTTGTTCCTTTATCACATCAGCATATAAAGCCATATTATATGCTCTCAACTTTTTGATATTCTCATCGAATTCTGTCGGAGTATAACTCCAAGCAATGTTCCAAACCATTGGCTTTATCAAGTCTTTATTTACATGATTCTTCTTCAGATTCTCCACAATATACTTAACACACGCTCTGTGTTCAGCATCCGGTAATTCTGATTTTACAGCACTAAGGAGTCCCTGAAATAAAGAGATATAATTGGTTAGATAACCAATCAAGCTACAAGAGAAAGGAGTATGAAATCAAATGCTTACTCTTGATCTATCTGAGAGAATGACAAATCCACTGCCATTTTGAAGAACTAAGTCAACCTTGATTTGCTTGATGAACCATAACCAATTATCTGCATTCTCAGCTTGTACCACGGCCCAAGCAATCAGATAGATTTGGTTGTTTGCATCATGTCCAACTGCAGTAAGCAATACTCCTTTAACAACAACCTTCAAGAAAGTGCCATCAAGCCCGATGATTGGACGACAATATCCTCTCCAAGTGTCTCGGAGGTTTGCAAAACAAACATAAAACCGCTTAAACACATCTTCACCAGCTGCGTTAGGGTAAGTCTCAACTATGGCAGTTGATCCCGGGTTTGTAGCGATTATCTCTTGAACATACCCGCGAAGATGAGCAAATTGTTCTGCATACTCCTTTTCAAGCCATTTTAGAGCTAGAAGTCTTCCTATCTGGCATTGATTCCTCGAACTAACTATTTTCCATTTCTCCTTGATAATATTCTGAATTTTTTCAGGCATTAAATCAGCATTTTGCCTCAGCTTATCCAGGAACAGCCTTGCAATTAGTGGACTCTTTAGAAGCATGCATTTCCCATTCGGCGTGCAAATGTGATACCCGTACTTAGTCTTCAACAACCACTTCTGACTTGGCTTATCATACGAGCAATAAACCCGCCATTTACATTTATTACCCATGCCACACCTATAGGAAATCTTCGTCTTATCCCATCTATCTTGTCTAATATTTCTTGCTTTGCTCAGAGCGTACTCTAGCACAACCTCCTTGAATTCATATACCGTGTAAAAAGAAGTTCCCAAAGCTAACTTATCATCTCTTCTCCTTCTCATTCTTCTTTCTCTCAAAACCAAAGCGTCCTCCTCTTCATCCGAATTCTCTGGAATTGTATTTCTCTCAATATGCAACTCATCAACAAAGTTAGCTACTGATTCCTTAATCTCATACTCATATTTCCCCACTATATCATCTGCTTCTTCATTCATGTTATCTTTCTTTTTGTTGGTTTCATCAAGCTCTCCTCCATTATAACTTTCATCAGGATCTCCCTCATCTATATTCTATGTTTCATCATGCACTCCCTCATCTCTATTTTCTGTTCCAAACTCGGTTTCATCTTTGTTGTTTTCAAACTCGGTTTCATCTATGTCGTTTTCAATCACCAACAACCCAAACTCAATAACGAAAATGGAGGAGAAACAATATAAAATCAAAACCAAACAAAATCTCATTCATACCTGAGATTCTCCATCACGTTGTCTCATAAAGTAAGCAAGGATCGTTGAATTTCAAGCAAAGATCAATATGTGGTTTCAAGCAGATATGTGACACAAAGGTGGAAGATGAAGGTGTTTCAGGAAATTGTCCTCTGCAATTAAAATGAGATATTTATTTTAAAAACCTTCACTATATATTAAAAATCTCCCACAATCTCTTCTGCTTCTTTCGTCTTCAAAAGCTTCTCTAATCTACCACGCTCCGCTCTACGTTTTCTTCCTTTACAAGGATTAGCAAAAAAAGTAACAAGGATTTCCTCTCCGATTCAATCGATTTCGATGGTATGTTCTTCGATCCCTCAGTGTGACTTAATTGTTTCGGCTTCTGAAACTTCCGTAGCCGGCAGAGAGATTTTTTTTATAGGATTTTTGCAGTGAAACCCAAACTCTGTTTTTTTTTCACCAATTTGTCGTGAAACTCAAACTCCGAAACTTTGGTTTCTGGATCGGGTTTTGTTCAAAATCCGGGTTTCGTTTTTTCTCGGGTCGGATTTTGGGTAAACGCAATTTTTCAAACGCAATTAGTTTTTATTAACTGCAATTTCACATGATTAATTTTAAATGTGGAATTAAGCAGAATAAAATAGTTGGGGTAGTTTAGTGATGAGATTGATAAGATTAGAGGGTTTAGTGATGATGTCAAAAGTTTGGGGGGAAATAGTTAGGGTTATATGAGTAAAGGAGGTTTTAGGCATTTTTTCCTGTTTGGACACAAAAAATTACTATGTTTTAATAGATTAGATTAACAATTCCTAAAATTGTGTGATTACTAAAATATTAATCATTATATATATGTAAATAAAATATTGAATATGTATTAGTAACTGAATGTTGTCCATATGCATGATCAAATTTATGGTTGTGCAAATCTAATTAATAATGTATTCCTTTTCAGTTTGAAAAATATTCAATTATAAATCTGAGTGTATTAATAAGATTTAAATTTAGAAGTAAACATAATTTGTTATTAATTCCGAATATTTTGTTTGTAACTATTGATGAAATCTCAGAAAATCTACATTAAATTCAAAATTTAAGATTATCTTTCAATGCAAATTCTTAATTTTGAATATGTATCATTCAAAAAAAATTGATTATTAAAATTTATGGCATAATCTAAATTCAAAAATTCAAAATAACTAATATTATTTTCGTAACAAAATAATAAGAAACATTAAATTATTTTTGTAATATGTAATTTATAATAATCCATTTTATTATAATTTTAAATATTTAATTTTTTGGCATAGTCTGAATTTTCCTAACTATGAATTAAAATTAATTTATATAATCGGATTAATTAATTATATTACTCTTTAATTGAATCAAATATAATTTTTTTTTTTTAATTTAACCAAAAATATATGTTTAGCAACAGGAATAAAATGAAAAGAATAGTAGCTATCCATGATAGGAATAGATTAAAATGAATGTTTTCTTGTTTGGACAAAAAAAATATCTATGTTTAATAGATTAGATGTGTAGCACTTATATGCTCAAATTAATAACTTAAAAAGTACTAAAGCAGTTGCTGCAGTATAGTAGGGATCGAACACAAAGACTCAGAGAAATCACACAATAGATTGTATAGTATCAAATCAAGCTAAGCAGATCTAGATGAAACAAAAACAATAAACAGTAAACGAGTTGTAATTCGATGGGAGAAATATAGGTTCAGGGTTTTTCTCAGGAAATCAATGAATGCAGGTAAACTAACTAACATGATTCAGATTTAGCGTGGTTCTTGAACTCAAATCACTAAGCTATAATTAACCAACTGTCGTTGCGAGAATTATCTAAATCTAAATCCTAGGAATTCCAAATCTCTTTGCGAATCCTAAAGTCTAAATCAGCTTTTAGATCAGGTTTGATTTGTTCACAAAATAACTAAACCAAATCTCTTTGCAAATAGTTATTTTGCTCACCTAAGGTTCTATCAGGTAATTATTCGCACTGTCGTGCCTAATCAATTATCCTAAGATCTAAGTTCCAGATTCGTCAACCTAGAATTAGCTTTGAACACAACCTAAGGTGAAGAACTAATTTAGATGGTGAATCCTAACAACTGATCAACCTGGCATTCAGAGAAAACCCTTATGAGAAAACCCTAAACCTAAAGTGGATCTACTCAGACATGGAAATTGAAGCAATAAATATGTTTGAATAAATACTCAATAGAAAATAAGACAGAGTAACAAAAGGGTTCGAAATCTTCTCTCGGACGAACAGAGTTTCAGAGTTGTCTCCCTTCAAAAGCTCTCTCTCAATTCAAAGCAAAAATAAAGCATAGCCAACAAAGTGGCTGTAAAACCTAATTAAATAATTTAAACACGAATTGGGGTCTTCTTGTAAATATTAAAGTCTTCTGGGCAAGTTCTGCAATTCTTCAAACTTCATTAAAAGTCGCGGGTCGTGTCTGCTGCGATGGGTATCGATCGATACCAAGGGGTATCGATCGAGGCTTGACGTAAAATCGGGTACCCAGCAACACGAACTTCAGCTTCGCTCCAGAATGCTCCAGAAAGCTCCAATATCTCCAATTATGCTCCAAACGTGCTACGACCTGTAAAAGACTCTAAAACACTATGAAATAATAGAAATACTCTATAAAACGGACTTATATCATGGCCTAAAAGGGGTAAAAACCATGATATATCAACTCCCCCAGACTTAGCCTTTGCTTGCCCTCAAGCAAAACAGAAAACTAAACCAGAGAAAGAGGTTTGAAAACGTAGAGACTCACATGTTCATAAAACATCGCAATGACCAATTTCCTTAGTGCTCCACATATTACCTAACCAGCTTTTTGATCTAACCACCATGTACTTCTCCTTAAACATTCGCAGCTTCCCATACTACACACATTATTTCACAGCATTGTTCAATCAAGCCTTCCTTGCCAGTTTCATCGCTGTGAATTAATATCAAGAACCTTCTAGATTCTTTCCCATACAATATCATGACAAGGAACCACCCTTTTTCACACTTTTTGGTATTATTTCTCTCCCCCAGAATTATTTCTTATTATATTTTCTTCTCTTTTTTCTAGATTCTGCATATACAAATCAAGGTATGAGACGCGAGTATTGATGGTGTTTGCACCTAATCCCCGGTTCTTCCCTCTCAATGTATCAAAAGATGTAGGCGAATAATGGCATCATAGGAAAATTCTAGCCTCGCTTCCAATCCTTTGTGTGATCATTCCCTTTAAAGTAGAATAATGGGATCGCTGAAAATTTTCCTAACCCTCTACTCAGAGGAAAATCATTTCATCTTTTAATGCACTTATTTATTAATTAACTTGTAACAGGGAGAGAAATACCATATTTTTAAACACGTGGGTTCCTTTGTCAGATACGAATGAGGAATCAAGCTCTATGGATACTAACCACATCGATGAAGTGCAAAAAATTTGGCTCAGGCTTTAAAGAACTTTGCTGGAAACATGAGTGTCTTCTGGTTAACTGGTCAGCCTTTGGATTTTTCATTAGTCGATCTAGAGCTGATTCTGTAACAATGGTCACTTAGAAGCAAAGTCAGATCAAAAGATTCAAGAAAAAGATCACAGTCTCAGACAAATGACTCAAAAACGGACTGACTCTAAGAAAAACAAAAACAAAGTCAGCGACTACCTCCCCCAGACTTAAACAACATTGTCCCCAGTATTATCTAGCCTAGAGTAGGTAAAAGAAAACAAAAGAACATAATAGAACGAAGAGAAACAAGAGGTTACCGTGCTGGAACATTGAGTATCGATCGACACACAGCTTGGTATCGAACGATACCAAGCTTAAATCGATACATATCCTTTCATTCGCGTAGGGTGTCGATCGATACTCGATGGTATCGATCGACACTCAGGCAATTCCGAGTTTTGCTTCTTCTTCATCCTGACACAGACACCAAAACTGAAAAAAATAACAAGAAAAAGACTCAAGAACAGACTCACCAGTGGGTTGCCTCCTACCAAGCGCTCGTTTAACGTCATTAGCTTGACTGTAACGCCATTCAGGCTGTGGGTGCATTATTCAAAGGCATTATCTGCCCTGTTGGAATCTCGGCTTTCGCCCAATAGTGCTTCACCCTCTGTCCATTGACAGTAAATTCATCGCATGTAGGACTACTCAGCACGACGGCACCATGTGGTCTGACCTCCTTGATTGTGAAAGGACCTGACCAACGAGAACGCAGTTTACCAGGAAACAATTGCAAACGAGAGTTATACAGAAGTACATGGTCGTTCAACTCGAAATGTCTGGAGATGATCTTCCTGTCATGATAGGCCTTAGTTCTCTCCTTGTACAACTTCTAGTTCTCGTAGGCGTGGTGCCTAATCTCATCCAACTCGTTCAGCTGAATCAATCTCCTTTCAGCTGCAGGCTTGATGTCAAAGTTCAGCAACTTTTTTGCCCATGCTGATTTGTGCTCGATCTCCAATGGAAGGTCACATGCTTTCCCATACAGCAAGTGAAATGGTGTAGTGCCCATCGGTGTCTTGAAAACAGTCCTATAAGCCCACAGCGCGTCATCCAGCTTTGTAGACCAATCCTTCCTAGAAGTACCCACTGTATTCTCCAAAATTTCCTTGACCTGTCTGTTGGAGACCTCTACTTGCCCACTGGTTTGAGGGTGATATGGAGTAGCCACACGATGATTGACACTATGCTTCTTCAGCAGCCTCTCAAAAACTTTGTTAATAAAGTGGCTGCCACCATCACTTATAACAATACGAGGTACTCCAAATCGTGGGAAATGATGGTCTTAAACAGCTTAAGGACCACCGCAGAGTCGTTGTTTGGACTAGCAATCGCTTCCACCCATTTGGACACATAGTCCACAGCTACCAGGATGTATCTGTTATTGTATGACGAGGGAAAGGGTCCCATAAAATCAATGCCCCAACAATCGAAAACTTCAACCTCAAGGATGAAATTTTGTGGCATCTCATGCCTCTTACTGATCTTCCCTCTCCTCTGACAGGCATCACACTGTGAGACAAAGGCATGAGCATCCTTGAACATAGTAGGCCACCAGAAGCCTGCTTGAAGAACTTTGGACACTGTCTTGAAAGTAGCAAAGTGTCCTGCATACTCAGACCCATGATAATGAAAAAGAATCGCAGGCACCTCAGATTCTGCAACTCATCTTCTGTATATACCATCTGAGCAGTGCTTGTATAGGTAAGGCTCATCCCAGAAGAGCCTCCTCATCTCGCGCATAAACTTCTTCTTCGCGTACTTTGTGGGATGTTTTGGCTCAGCCTCTACAGCAAGGTAGTTAGCAATGTCGGCGTACCATGGTCGTGTAGGACTAGATACAGCAGCTAGATAGGCATCATAAGAGTTGAGATACTCGGCAAGCAAAACAGGTCCAAATTACGTCGGGTATCGACCGATACTAGGTGAGTATCGATCGATATTAGGTGAGTGTCGATCGACACCAGGTGAGTATCGATCGACACCGAAAGTATGCACTCGTGAGAATTGCAGATTTTCGGGACAAACGTCTTGAAGCTGAGCTTCAATGAAGTAAATACCCTCTTCTGGCAAGAAATCATCAATAGGTACGACTTCATCGACCTTTAATCGCGATAAGTGGTCAGCAACGCCATTCTCAACTCCTTTCTTGTCATTGATCTCGATGTCGAACCCTTGGAGCAAAAGAACCCATCGGCATAGACGAGGTTTGAGGTCCTTGTTTTTCAGCTGGTATTTGAGAGCAGCATGGTCTGTGTGAACAATAACCTTGCTCCCAATCAAGTAGGACCGAAATTTCTCAAAAGAGAAAACAACTGCAAGAAACTCTTTCTCAGTGGTGCTGTAATTTCACTGAGCATCGTCCAACGTCCTGCTGGCATAATAAATAGCATGGAGTTTCTTGTCTTTTCTCTGGCCCAACACAGCTCCAACAGCAAAATCACTTGCATCGCACATAACCTCAAAAGGTAAACTCCAATCAGGTGGTTGGACAATAGGAGCACTCAGTAGTGCCTTCTTAATCTCCTCGAAGGCTGCAAGGCAATCAGATGTGAAATCAAATTTGACTTCCTTACATAGCAGGGCTGTGAGTGGGCGTGCAAGTTTAGAGAAATCCTTGATGAACCTCCTGTAAAACCCAGCATGACCAAGGAAGCTTCGAATCTCGGATACAGATCGTGGAGGTTGCAGGCTCATCATGACCTGAATCTTCGCTTTGTCGACTTCGATCCCTGCTTTAGAAACCTTGTGCCCAAGAACAATGCCATCTTGTACCATGAAGTGGCACTTCTCCCAGTTAAGAACCAAATGCTTCTCCTCGCATCGTTGAAGTACCTTACACAAGTTATCCATACAATCCTTGAATGACGATCCATACACAGAAAAGTCATCCATGACCACCTCCATAAACTCCTCAGTCATGTCTGTGAAAATCGACATCATGCATCGCTGGAAAGTCGCTGGAGCGTTACATAATCCAAATGGCATTCTTCTGTACGCGAATGTGTCATAGGGACTGATATGCTCAATTTAATACCCTAAAGTACTAAAGCAGTTGTAATAGTATAGCTAGGGGTCGAACCACAGAAGACTCACAGAAACGCACAATAGATTCTATAGTGTCGAATTACGCTAAGCCAAACAGTTGTAATTAAAAGCAGTGCAGAAATTAAAGGAGTTGTAAATCAATTGAGAAATATAGGCTCAGGGTTTTTCTCAGGAAATCAATGAATGCAGACTAACTAACTAACAGGATTCAGATTTAGCGCAGTTCTTGAACTCAAATCACTAAAATATAGCTAACCAACTCTCGTTGCGAAAACTATCTAAATCTAAATCCCAAGAATTCCAAATCTCTTTGCGAATCCTAAATTCTAAATCAGCTTTAATATCAGGTTTGATATGTTCACAAATCAATTAAACCAAATCTCTTTGCGAATAATCAATTTGCTCACCTAGGTTCTATCAGGTAATTAATCGCACTCTCGTGCCTAATCAATTATCCTAAGATCTAAGTTCCAGATTCGTCAACCTAGAATTAGCTATGAACACAACCTAAGGTGAAGAACTAATTCAGATGGTGAATCCTAAACAGATAATTAACCTAGCATTCAAAGAAATCCTTTATGAGAAAACCCTAAACCTAAAGTGGATCTACTCAGACATGGCAATTGAATCAAAAGACATGTTTGAATAAATCATCAATAGAATAGAAAGAAGGGTTTAGAGATCTGATCTCGGACGAAGGGAGATTCAGACTTGTCTCTCTAAAACCAAAGTAAAATCAAACACATAAAATAAAAGCATAAAAAGGCATAGCCTAAACAGGTGGCTGAAAACTCCTATTTATAACCTAAAACACGATCTAGGGTCTTCTTGTAATTATTAAAGACTTCTGGGCACTTTTGCAATTCCTCAAGTCTTGGAAAACTCGCGGGTTGTGCCTTGCTGCGCTGAGTGTCGATCGATACCAAGGGGTATCGATCGATGCTCGACGTGAATTCAGGTTCTCAGCGACACGATCTTTAGCTCTGCTACAAACTGCTCCAGAAAGCTCCAATACTTCCAATAATCCTCCAAACGTGCTATGACCTGTAAAAGACTCTAAAAAGACTCCAAAATACTATAAAGACTCTATAAAAAGGACTTATATCATGGCTTAAATAGGATAAAAACCATGATATATCAACTCCCCCAGACTTAGCCTTTTGCTTGCCCTCAAGCAAATAGAAGACTAAACCAGAAAAAGAGGTTTGAAAACGTAGAGAATCACATGTTCCTGAACCATCGAAAAGACCCTTTTCCCAAGTACCCAAATGTCACCTGATCAGCTTTCGATCTAACCACCATGTACTTCTCCGTAGACATTTGCAGCTTTTCCAGACTCCACACAAAATCCCACAGCATTGTTCAAGTAAAGCCCTCATCGCCAGTTTCATCTCTGCAGCTAATATTTAAGAACCTTCTAGACTCTTTACCAGACAATATCTTGACAAAGGAACCACCCTTTTTCACACTTCTTTTGTATCAATTTCTCTCCTCCAGACTTATTTCTTATTATATCCTTATTATTATTTTTTTATTTTCAGCTTAGCATATACATATCAAGGTAGGAGACGCGAGTATTGATGGTGTTTGCCACCAAATCCCCGGTTCTTCCCTCTCTATGTATCAAAGGATGTAGGCGAATAATGGCATCATAGGAAAATCCTAGCCTCGCTTCCAATCCTTTGTGTGATCATCCCCTCTTAAGTAGAATAATGGGATCGCTGGAAATTTTCCTAACCCTCTACTCAGAAGAAAATCATTTCAATCTTTTATGCTCTTAATCTATCAACTTATTTCAGGGGAGAGAGACACCATAATTCTAAACACACGGGTTCCTTTATCAGATATGAATGATGAATCAAGCTCTATGAACACTAACCACATTGATGAAGTGCAAAAATTTGGCTCAGGCTTCAGAAGAACTCTGCTGGAGACATGGATGTTTTCTAGTCAACTGGTCAGCCTTTGGATTTTTCATTAGTCGATCTAGAACTGATCCTGTAACACTGTGCACTCAAAAACAAAATCAAATCAATAGGTTCAAGCACAGGATCATCGTCTCCAACAAATTTTTGACTCAATAAAACAGTTTTGACTCGATAAAACGACTGACTCTAAGAAAAACGAAAACAATGTCAGCAGACACCTCCCCCAGACTTGAACAACACTGTCCCCAGTGTTATCTAGCCTAGAGTAGGTGAAAGAAACAAAAGAAAAGGATAGAATGAAGAGAAACAAGAAATTACCTTCCTGGAATACCGAGTGTCGATCGACACACAGCATGGTATCGATCGATACCACGCTGAGATCGACTTAGTGAACTTTCATCTGCGATTGGTGTCGATCGATACCAATGGGGTATCGATCGATACTTAGGCGATTTCGAGTTGCTCCTTGTTCATCCTGACACAGACTCAAAACAAACGAAAATAAAAATAAAAACGAATCAAAAACAGACTCACCAGTGGGTTGCCTCCCACCAAGCGCTCGTTTAACGTCAATAGCTTGACTGTAACGCCCTTCAGGCTGGATAAGAGTGAGAGCTTGCACCAAAACAGGCTCCATCACTTGACATTACTAGCTTCAAAGTTCTGCTTAGCATGCTGTCCACAAACTCCTGCCCTTTCTCTTTCGGCTCAGAAGTAAGAAGGACTCTGGCCTTGGAGAATGGCTTCAAGGCTCCCTTGCATTTGACCTTGTAATCAATCGAATTCCCATCACACTTCTGAGGAATCAGAGTGACATGGGGATTCTCGACCTTTTTGTTCTTGGCCTTCTTCTTCTTTGTTGCCTTAGTCTTCTTCTTGGGGATGTTGGGCGGTTCAGCTGGAACGTCTGTGACAGTAGGCTCATCAGGAGGCTCTTCCAGAAGATCAATTGCTAGCGACTCTCCTGTGATAACCTTGATGCTAGAGGCACGTGTGGGAATACTCCTAGGTGGAATGACATCATAGTAGACATCACTGTCAATGTAAGAGAAAGATAGTCTCTTATTAGGTGTGTCTATGATCGCGCCTGCAGTAGCCATGAACGGTCGTCCCAGGAGTATAGGCATACGAGATATCGCACCCATCTCCACAACCTGAAAATCAGTAGGCACCAGACAGTCTCCTACTTTGACCAGCAAACCATGGATAGTACTGTGTGGAAGCGAGGTGGAGTTGTTCGCGAATGTGATAGATGCCTCTGGTGATCGAATATCAGCTCCTAACCGCTCTGCAATTGCCCTTGAGATGACATTGACACTAGCCCCTGAGTCGACAAGAGACTCTTTGAAATTAACTCCTGAGATGGAGCATGGAACAGCGAATTTCCCTGGGTCTTCCCTCTGTGTCAATTTCCGTGGTTGTAGTGAATTGCGAACTCTTTCTCCTATCACCTCACGTGATTTCTTGGCTTCTGGTTCTTTCTGCGAGGGGTATCGATCGATACCAGGTAGGGTATCGATCGACGCCATGCGATTTGAATCGTTTCTGACAGGTACATCTTCATCAGAAAGAAGCTCCACGTTCGGGTTATCCAGCATATACTGTAGTCTAGCAATCTCCCATTCCTCCCTTGTCAGCTTAGGAACCATAGGATAAGGCATCCTGGTTACATACACTCGTTCTGCAACGACCTTAGGCACCACAGTCGAAGTTTCAACTGTTTCCTCAGAAATCGCCCCGGTATCGACCGATACCAATGGGGTATCGATCGATACACGGGTTTTCGAATCCATTCGAGCAGGCGTCTGGGCTGGTATCGATCGATACTGGGAAGTATCGATCGATGCTTGTGCGATTTCAGGAATGGCTTCGAGATTTTCTGCACGTAAGCTGATGGCATTGACGTGTGCATTGTGTGATTGAACCGCCTTTCCCTTGGAATTTGCTGCAGTCTGAGCTACTTGCGTCTCCAGCATCCTGTGGCTCGTATTTAGTGCCTCGATCCTTCCACTCAAATCGGTGTACATGGTGTCCATCTTACCATTGAAGGTGGCTGTCATCTTCTCCTGCCCTTGAACCAGGTGTTCAAGCATAGCCTCAATCTTACTCTCAGGAGCTTTGGGTGGTGGGGATTGGTACCCTCCTTGCTGAGCATTGTTGGTGAAGTTTCGATTGGAGTTGTATCCGAATCGCTGACCCTGAAAACCAGAACCACCAATGTAGTTAACATCTTCCACTTCATTCTCAGCAGCGAAGTGGACGGCCTTTGTTGTCTTTCCCAGCAGAAGACTGTGCATAGAATCCAGCTGAGCCTTCACTTCAGCGATCTGCGACCCATCCTGATTACCAGCCAGCCTCTTGCGCTCGAAATCTGCGCTCTTGGTGCTACTACTAGAGGCAAAGTTCTCGATCAACACAATAGCATCCTCAGGATATCTGGTGTTGAAATTACCATTGCTGGAAGAGTCCAGACCCATCTGATATCTCCAATCTACTCCTCTGAAGAAGATACCCAGCAGCTGCACATCAGAGTATCCATGATGTGGACAATCTCTCTGATACGATCTGAATCTTGTCCAAGCAGCCTTGAACGCCTCAGTAGGTCCTTGAGAAAAAGTGGATATCTTATTTCTCAGATCTTCAGATCGCCCGTCATCATAGAAGTTAATCAGGAAGGCTCTCTTGGTGTCCTCCCAATTAGTTAGCGATCCAGGAGATAGCTGCCTCAGCCAGTAAGTAGCTTCTCCACCCAGAGAGTAGGGGAAGAGCTTGCAGAAGAGATAGTCGTAGGACACTCCATTGCTCTTGATGCTAGTGACCAAGTCCTCGAATTTCTCTACATGGTCCATTGGATGTTCATGAGGAAGACCATGGAAGAGATGCTGTCCTACTAGAGTGTAGTAAGCAGGTTTCAGCTCGAAGTCATTCCTCTCATAAGCAGGAGGACGAATCGCTGACCGATTGGCGAAAAACTGCTCTGGCCTGTTGTACTCACCAATCGTTCTTCCACGATTAACCACAGCATTCCCTGCGTTGGCGCGCCCAGCTGGCGCGATAATCTCAACAACCGCAGCAGGGACAACGATGTTACCAGCTTCATCAAGTCGCTGCCCTCTCTCATTACACACGTGACCCTCTTGGTCTCTCAGAATTCCAGCTTCATCAGCTCTTAAAACCACTGGGTTGTTCATCCCTGATGTTTGCTTGGTCTTTCTGTTTGTGCGTTCCACAAACGCTAGCTGTTCCAATGACAGTTCAACTAGCTGTGTGCTCTTGTTGCTTCTGGTTTCACGAACAGGCATACACCTGCAAACAAAACACTAGGCAAAGCACGTAAGTAACCAGAAAAATACGTTGAGTATCGATCGATACCAAGTGGTGTCGACCGATACCAACAAAAGAAGACGACGAGTATCGACCGATACTACAGAGTATCGATCGATACCGACGAACTTAGTCGTAATTCTAAACTAAAATCTAATGGCAAATTGAGTCCCCGGCAACGGCGCCAAAATTGATATGCTCAATTTAATACCCTAAAGTACTAAAGCAGTTGTAATAGTATAGCTAGGGGTCGAACCACAGAAGACTCACAGAAACGCACAATAGATTCTATAGTGTCGAATTACGCTAAGCCAAACAGTTGTAATTAAAAGCAGTGCAGAAATTAAAGGAGTTGTAAATCAATTGAGAAATATAGGCTCAGGGTTTTTCTCAGGAAATCAATGAATGCAGACTAACTAACTAACAGGATTCAGATTTAGCGCAGTTCTTGAACTCAAATCACTAAAATATAGCTAACCAACTCTCGTTGCGAAAACTATCTAAATCTAAATCCCAAGAATTCCAAATCTCTTTGCGAATCCTAAATTCTAAATCAGCTTTAATATCAGGTTTGATATGTTCACAAATCAATTAAACCAAATCTCTTTGCGAATAATCAATTTGCTCACCTAGGTTCTATCAGGTAATTAATCGCACTCTCGTGCCTAATCAATTATCCTAAGATCTAAGTTCCAGATTCGTCAACCTAGAATTAGCTATGAACACAACCTAAGGTGAAGAACTAATTCAGATGGTGAATCCTAAACAGATAATTAACCTAGCATTCAAAGAAATCCTTTATGAGAAAACCCTAAACCTAAAGTGGATCTACTCAGACATGGCAATTGAATCAAAAGACATGTTTGAATAAATCATCAATAGAATAGAAAGAAGGGTTTAGAGATCTGATCTCGGACGAAGGGAGATTCAGACTTGTCTCTCTAAAACCAAAGTAAAATCAAACACAGAAAATAAAAGCATAAAAAGGCATAGCCTAAACAGGTGGCTGAAAACTCCTATTTATAACCTAAAACACGATCTAGGGTCTTCTTGTAATTATTAAAGACTTCTGGGCACTTTTGCAATTCCTCAAGTCTTGGAAAACTCGCGGGTTGTGCCTTGCTGCGCTGAGTGTCGATCGATACCAAGGGGTATCGATCGATGCTCGACGTGAATTCAGGTTCTCAGCGACACGATCTTTAGCTCTGCTACAAACTGCTCCAGAAAGCTCCAATACTTCCAATAATCCTCCAAACGTGCTATGACCTGTAAAAGACTCTAAAAAGACTCCAAAATACTATAAAGACTCTATAAAAAGGACTTATATCATGGCTTAAATAGGATAAAAACCATGATATATCAGGGACATGTAAAAGTCGTCTTTCCCTGGTCTTATGGATGTATAGGAATCTAGAAAAAGCCTGAGTACCCATCGAGAAAACAGTAGTATGGGTGACTCGCTAACCTCTCCAGCATCTGGTCAATGAATGGCAATGGGAAATGATCCTTCCTTGTAGCCGCATTAAGTTTTCTGTAGTCAATACACATTATGTGACCAGTGATTGTCCTTGTAGGGATCAGCTCATCCTTTTCGTTCTTCACCACAGTCAAACCACCTTTCTTAGGCACAACGTGAACAGGACTAACCCAAGAACTATCTGAGATGGCATAGATAATCCCTGCTTCCAACAGCTTCATCACTTCCTTCGTGACCACTTCCTTCAGGTTCGGATTCAGCCTCCTCTGACACTCAATCGAAGACTTTGACTCATCCTCCAGGTGAATCCGATGCATGCACAAGTCTGGTGCTATACCTGAAATATCAGCAAGAGATTAGCCAAGAGCTTTGTGATACTTGCGCAGCTTGCTCAGCAGTAAGGCAATCTCTGTGTTGTTCAAGGAAGCATTAACGATTACAGGGTACGTGGAATTAGGACCAAGAAAACTATACCTCAGATTCGCTGGAAATGGCTTTAATTCCACCTTAGGAGCATTCTTTGCACTCCAATCTCCAAGCCCAGCAGCTTGCTTAGAAATTTCGACCAACTTTCCTTCTGGTCGCAGGGTATCGACCGATACTAGAGGGGTATCGACCGATACCGGTGATGCTGAATCGAGCATCTTCGAGTATCCAGCAGTATAATCACATGAATGGACCTTTGAAGTGGTCGAACAAACCAACGCTCTCTCCAGTGGGTCTTCAGGGTGAATACCTAGGAAGTAATCCTCAGCTATGTCACTGAAGGTGTCCACATAGAATGTATGCCCATCGATGGTTGGCCTCTTCATCATCTTTTCCATATTAAAGGACATCACCAAGTCACCGATGTTGAGAGCTATCTGTCCATTCCTGCAGTCAATCAAGGCTCCAGCAATTGCGAGGAATGGTATGCCCAGGATAAGAGGATCCTTAGGCTCAGCATCGTACTTCAGGACGATGAAATCTGTTGGGATCAAGCAATTCCCAATCTTGATTGGGACATCCTCGAGTAGTCCCTCTGGAAGTCGCACTGAGCGATCAGCAAGTACCAGCGAAATCCTTGTAGACTGGAAATCCGTCATCCCCATTCGCTTGGCAACTGAGTGTGGCATAAGGTTCACACTTGACCCAATATCACAGAGAGCACGCTCGAATCTCCCTGTGAAGATAGTGCAATCTAAAACAAAGCTCCCTAGGTCCGGTAGCTTTTTGGGAATTATGTTGAGTAGAATCGCATTGCACTCAGCTGTAATCATCATGACACCTTCCTCAAGGTTCACATTGCTAGACACCATCTTATTCACATACCTCCGGAAAGTTGGAGAAGTCTTAATAGCATCAACAAAAGGAAGCTCCACAACCAACTTATCCAGCATAGCCTTGCATCTGGCATCCTCCCATTCCTTTTTTGTCATCTTAGGAGGCATAGGATAAGGCATCTTGGGTTTATACACCCTCTCCTTGACAATCTCGGGTTCCTTCTCGATCTGCGTCTCAGCATCGATCGATACTGGAGGAGTATCGATCGACACACGCGATTTTGGGTCCTCTCGTGCAGGTGTCTGGACTGGTGTCGATCGATACTGGCTGGTATCAATCGATGCTTGTGGATCTTCAAAATCCCAATCGTCTTTTTCAGCAAGATCGACAAGATTCTCTGCAATTGGGCTGTTTTTCGCTCCTGTAATCACCTCTTTTCCACTTCTCAAGGTGATGGCGTTGATGTGAGCCCTCAGATTCTCAGTTTTTCCTGGAAGGAAACCTTCCTGCCTCTGCACAGCTGCTGCAGTCTGAGCAACCTGAATTTCCAGCTTCCTTTGAGTCAGATTGATAGCTTCAATTTTTCCATTCAGATCAATGTACAGAGAGTCAAACTTCCCATTGAAATCACCTTGCAGCTTCTCTTGTCCCCGAAGAAGTTGTTCCATTAAGGATTCCATCTTATTCTCTATGGATTTGGGAGAGATGGGTTGATACGAAGAGTTCCCATAATTGCGAGTGAAATCGCTGCTCTGGGATGGTTTCTGGGCAACTTGTTTTACTCCGAAACCGGCTTGGTTCCCCTCAAACTTGTGCCCCCCTTGCTGATTGTTGTTGTTGAAGTTTAGGTTGTTGTTGTATCCAAATCGCTGACCCTGAAAACCAGAACCACCAACGTAGTTGACATCCTCCACTTCATCTTCATCAATATTTTCGACTCCATCAGCAAAGTGTACAGACTTCTTCGACTTCCCGATCAGAAAATCTAGCTTGGCCTGAACTTCAGCAATCTGCGCTCCATCAACTCCTCCAGTTTGCTGCTTCCGCTCGAAATCAGCATTCTTGGTGCTATTACTAGACACCAAGTTCTCAATTAACACAACCGCATCATCTGGATACCTGGTGTTGAAGTTCCCATTACTCGCAGCATCCAAACCAATCTGGTACCTCCAATCGATCCCGCTATAGAAAGTACCTAGCAGCTGAACCTGAGTGAACCCATGGTGCGGACAATCTCTCTGATACGAATTGAAACGAATCCAAGCGGCCTTGAGTGCCTCTGTCGGACCTTGAGAAAATTGAGAGATCTTTTTCCTTAGCTCCTCAGATCTCGCATCATCATAGAAATTGTTGAGGAATGCATTCTTTGTCTCCTCCCATGTAGTGAGTGAACCAGGAGCCAACTGCTTCAGCCAATAAGCAACATCCCCACTAAGAGAGTATGGGAGAAGTTTGCAGAAAATGTACTCATTGGGCACTCCATTGTACTTCATACCAGTGACCAAATCCTCGAACCTCTCGATATGATCCATAGGATGTTCGTGAGACAGGCCATGGAAAGGATTCTGACTCACAAGAGCGTAATAGGCATGTTTCAGCTCAAAATCATGCCTCTGGAAGGTTGGGATGCGAATCGCAGCTCGATTGGCGTAGAATTGATCATGTCTATTATGCTCACCAAGCGTTCTACCTCGATCAACCTCAGCATTCCCAACGTTGGCACGCCCAGCTGGCGCGACAATCTCACCAACAACAACAGGAGGGACAATGATGTTTCTAGCTTCATCAAGTCGTTGCCCTCTCTCATTGCACACTTGACCCTCTTGGTCTCTCAAGACTCCAGCTTCATCAGCTCTTAATACCACTGGGTTGTTCATCTCTGATGTTTGCTTTGTCTTTCTGTTTGTGCGTTCCAAACGTGCTAGCTGCTCCAATGATAGTTCAACTAGCTGAGTGCTTTTGTTCCTTCTGGTTTGAGGGTTAGGCATACACCTGAAAACAAGAGTCAAGCACGTAAGTAACCAAAAATACGATGAGTATCAATCGATACTGGGTGGTGTCGATCGATATCAACAAAGGAAGACAACGAGTATCGACCGATACTAGGTAGTATCGATCGATACCGACGAGCTTAGTCGAAATTCAACAGCTAAAATCTAATGGCGAAATTGAGTCCCCGGCAACGGCGCCAAATTTGATATGCTCAAATTAATACCCTAAAAAGTATTAAAGCAGTTGCTGCAGTATAGTAGGGGTCGAACACAAGGACTCAGAGAAATCACACAATAAATTGTATAGTATCAAATCTAGCTAAGCAGATCTAGATGAAACAAAAACAATAAACAGTAAACGAGTTGTAATTCGATGGGAGAAATATAGGTTCAGGGTTTTTCTCAGGAAATCAATGAATGCAGGTAAACTAACTAACAGGATTCAGATTTAGCGCTGTTCTTGAACTCAAATCACTAAGCTATAATTAACCAACTGGCGTTGCGAGAATTATCTAAATCTAAATCCTAGGAATTCCAAATCTCTTTGCGAATCCTAAAGTCTAAATCAGCTTTTAGATCAAGTTTGATTTGTTCACAAAATAACTAAACCAAATCTCTTTGCAAATAGTTATTTTTCTCACCTAAGGTTCTATCAGGTAATTATTCGCACTGTCATGCCTAATCAATTATCCTAAAATCTAAGTTCCAGATTCGTCAACCTAGAATTAGCTTTGAACACAACCTAAGGTGAAGAACTAATTTAGATGGTGAATCCTAACAACTGATCAACCTGGCATTCAGAGAAAACCCTTATGAGAAAACCCTAAACCTAAAGTGGATCTACTCAGACATGGAAATTGAAGCAATAAATATGTTTGAATAAATACTCAATAGAAAATAAGACAGAGTAACAAAAGGGTTCGAAATCTTCTCTCGGACGAACAGAGTTTCAGAGTTGTCTCCCTTCAAAAGCTCTATCTCAATTCAAAGCAAAAATAAAGCATAGCCAACAAAGTGGCTGTAAAACCTAATTAAATAGTCTAAACACGAATTGTTATCTTCTTGTAAATATTAAAGTCTTCTGGGCAAATTCTGCAATTCTTCAAACTTCATTAAAAGTCGCGGGTCGTGTCTTCTGAGGAATCAGAGTGACATGGGGATTCTCGACCTTTTTGTTCTTGGCCTTCTTCTTCTTTTTTGCCTTAGTCTTCTTCTTGGGGATGTTGGGCGGTTCAGCTGGAACGTATGTGACAGTAGGCTCATCAGGAGGCTCTTCCAGAAGATCAATTGCTAGCGACTCTCCTGTGATAACCTTGATGCTAGAGGCACGTGTGGGAATACTCCTAGGTGGAATGACATCATAGTAGACATCACTGTCAATGTAAGAGAAAGATAGTCTCTTATTAGGTGTGTCTATGATCGCGCCTGCAGTAGCCATGAACGGTCGTCCCAGGAGTATAGGCATACGAGATATCGCACCCATCTCCACAACCTGAAAATCAGTAGGCACCAGACAGTCTCCTACTTTGACCAGCAAACCATGGATAGTACCGTGTGGAAGCGAGGTGGAGTTGTTCGCGTATGTGATAGATGCCTCTGGTGATCGAATATCAGCTCCTAACCGCTCTGCAATTGCCCTTGAGATGACATTGACACTAGCCCCTGAGTCGACAAGAGACTCTTTGAAATTAACTCCTGAGATGGAGCATGGAACAGCGAATTTCCCTGGGTCTTCCCTCTGTGTCAATTTCCGCGGTTGTAGTGAATTGCGAACTCTTTCTCCGATCACCTCAGGTGTTTTCATAACTTCTGGTCCGTTCTGAGAGGGGTATCGATCGACACCAGGTAGGGTATCGATCGACGCCATGCGATTTGAATCGTTTCTGACAGGTACATCTTCATCAGAAAGAAGCTCCACGTTCGGGTTATCCAGCATATACTGTAGTCTAGCAATCTCCCATTCCTCCCTTGTCAGCTTAGGAACCATAGGATAAGGCATCCTGGTTACATACACTCGTTCTGCAACGACCTTAGGCACCACAGTCGCAGTTTCAACTGTTTCCTCAGAAATCGCCCCGGTATCGACCGATACCAATGGGGTATCGATCGATACACGGGTTTTTGGTTCCAGTCGAGCAGACGTCTGGGCTGGTATCGATCGATACTGGGGAGTATCGATCGATGCTTGTGCGATTTCAGGAATGGCTTCGAGATTTTCTGCACGTAAGCTGATGGCATTGACGTGTGCATTGTGTGATTGAACCGCCTTTCCCTTGGAATTTGCTGCAGTCTGAGCTACTTGAGTTTCCAGCATCCTGTGACTCGTATTTAGTGCCTCGATCCTTCCACTCAAATCGGTGTACATGGTGTCCATCTTACCATTGAAGGTGGCTGTCATCTTCTCCTGCCCTTGAACCAGGTGTTCAAGCATAGCCTCAATCTTACTCTCAGGAGCTTTGGGTGGTGGGGATTGGTACCCTCCTTGCTGAGCATTGTTGGTGAAGTTTCGATTGGAGTTGTATCCGAATCGCTGACCCTGAAAACCAGAACCACCTATGTAGTTAACATCTTCCATTTCATTCTCAGCAGCGAAGTGGACGGCCTTTGTTGTCCTTCCCAGCAGAAGACTGTGCATAGAATCCAGCTGAGCTTTCACTTCAGCGATCTGCGACCCATCCTGATTACCAGCCAGCCTCTTGCGCTCGAAATCTGCGCTCTTGGTGCTACTACTAGAGGCAAAGTTCTCGATCAACACAATAGCATCCTCAGGATATCTGGTGTTGAAATTACCATTGCTGGAAGAGTCCAGACCCATCTGATATCTCCAATCTACTCCTCTGAAGAAGATACCCAGCAGTTGCACATCAGAGTATCCATGATGTGGACAATCTCTCTGATACGATCTGAATCTTGTCCAAGCAGCCTTGAACGCCTCAGTAGGTCCTTGAGAAAAAGTGGATATCTTATTTCTCAGATCTTCAGATCGCCCGTCATCATAGAAGTTAATCAGGAAGGCTCTCTTGGTGTCCTCCCAATTAGTTAGCGATCCAGGAGATAGCTGCCTCAGCCAGTAAGTAGCTTCTCCACCCAGAGAGTAGGGGAAGAGCTTGCAGAAGAGATAGTCGTAGGACACTCCATTGCTCTTG
Source organism: Eutrema japonicum (assembly GCA_030161315.1). Taxonomy (NCBI): domain Eukaryota; kingdom Viridiplantae; phylum Streptophyta; class Magnoliopsida; order Brassicales; family Brassicaceae; genus Eutrema; species Eutrema japonicum. The sequence continues at coordinate 41,223,094 of BSQW01000013.1, forward strand.
ATGCTAGTGACCAAGTCCTCGAATTTCTCTACATGGTCCATTGGATGTTCATGAGGAAGACCATGGAAGAGATGCTGTCCTACTAGAGTGTAGTAAGCAGGCTTCAGCTCAAAGTCATTCCTCTCAAACGCAGGAGGACGAATTGCTGAACGATTGGCGAAAAACTGGTCAGGTCTGTTGCATTCACCAATCGTCCTTCCACGATTAACCACAGCATTCCCTGCGTTGGCGCGCCCAGCTGGCGCGACAATCTCAACAACCGCAGCAGGGACAACGATGTTACCAGCTTCATCAAGTCGCTGCCCTCTCTCATTACACACGTGACCCTCTTGGTCTCTCAGAATTCCAACTTCATCAGCTCTTAAAACCACTGGGTTGTTCATCCCTGATGTTTGCTTGGTCTTTCTGTTTGTGCGTTCCACAAACGCTAGCTGTTCCAGTGACAGTTCAACTAGTTGTGTGCTCTTGTTGCTTCTGGTTTCACGAACAGGCATACACCTGCAAACAAAACACTAGGCAAAGCACGTAAGTAACCAGAAAAATACGTTGAGTATCGATCGATACCAAGTGGTGTCGACCGATACCAACAAAAGAAGACGACGAGTATCGACCGATACTACAGAGTATCGATCGATACCGTCGAACTTAGTCGAAATTCTAAACTAAAATCTAATGGCGAATTGAGTCCCCGGCAACGGCGCCAAAATTGATATGCTCAATTTAATACCCTAAGATACTAAAGCAGTTGTTGTAGTAAGTGTAGGGGTCGAACCACAAAGACTCACAGAGATCACACAATAGATTATGAAGTGTCGAGTTACGCTAAGCCAAACAAATATAATTAAAAAAAACAATGAAGAAATTAAAAGGGTTGTAAATCAATTGGAAGAATATAGGTCCAGGGTTTTTCTCAGGAAATCAATGAATGCAGACTAACTGACTAACAGGATTCAGATTAAGCACTGTTCTTGAACTCAAATCACTAAAATATAGCTAACCAACTCTCGTTGCGAAAACTATCTAAATCTAAATCCTAGGAATTCCAAATCTCTTTGCGAATCCTAAATTCTAAATCAGCTTTAATATCAGGTTTGATATGTTCACAAATCAATTAAACCAAATCTCCTTGCGAATAATCAATTTGCTCACCTAGGTTCTATCAGGTAATTAATCGCACTCTCGTGCCTAATCAATTATCCTAAGATCTATATTCCAGGTAGCTAATCTAGAACAAGCTTTGAACACAACCTAAGCGAAGAACTATAATTCAGATGGTGAATCCTAAAAGATATTTAACCTAGCATTCAAAGAAAACCCTTATGAGAAAACCCTAAACCTAAGGTGGATCTACTCAGACATGGAGAATGAAACAATCAACATGTTTGAATAAATCATCAATAGAATAGAAAGAAGGGTTTAGAGATCTGATCTCGGACGAAGGGAGATTCAGACTTGTCTCTCTAAAACCAAAGTAATATCAAAACACAGAAAATAAAAGCATAAAAAAGGCATAGCCTAAACAATGGCTGTAAAATCCTATATATAACCTAAAACACGAATTGGGGTCTTCTTGTAATTATCCAAGTCTTCTGGGCACTTTTTGCAATTCTTCAAACTTCATTAAGTCGCGACTTTGAAATCTGCTTCGATGGGTATCGATCGATACCAGGGGGTATCGATCGATACTTGACGTGAATTCGAGTAATTTAGCCAGCAGACTTCAGTTTCGCTCCAAAATGTTCCATAAACTCCAATATCTCCAAGAATACTCCAAATGTGCTAAAACCTCTAAAAAGACTCCAAAATACTATAAAGACTCTATAAAAAGGACTTATATCATGGCCTAAATGGGGTAAAAACCATGATATATCAGTAATCCTCAGCTATGTCACTGAAGGTGTCCACATAGAATGTATGCCCATCGATGGTTGGCCTCTTCATCATCTTTTCCATATTAAAGGACATCACCAAGTCACCGATGTTGAGAGCTATCTGTCCATTCCTGCAGTCAATCAAGGCTCCAGCAATTGCGAGGAATGGTATGCCCAGGATAAGAGGATCCTTAGGCTCAGCATCGTACTTCAGGACGATGAAATCTGTTGGGATCAAGCAATTCCCAATCTTGATTGGGACATCCTCGAGTAGTCCCTCTGGAAGTCGCACTGAGCGATCAGCAAGTACCAGCGAAATCCTTGTAGACTGGAAATCCGTCATCCCCATTCGCTTGGCAACTGAGTGTGGCATAAGGTTCACACTTGACCCAATATCACAGAGAGCACGCTCGAATCTCCCTGTGAAGATAGTGCAATCTAAAACAAAGCTCCCTAGGTCCGGTAGCTTTTTGGGAATTATGTTGAGTAGAATCGCATTGCACTCAGCTGTAATCATCATGACACCTTCCTCAAGGTTCACATTGCTAGACACCATCTTATTCACATACCTCCGGAAAGTTGGAGAAGTCTTAATAGCATCAACAAAAGGAAGCTCCACAACCAACTTATCCAGCATAGCCTTGCATCTGGCATCCTCCCATTCCTTTTTTGTCATCTTAGGAGGCATAGGATAAGGCATCTTGGGTTTATACACCCTCTCCTTGACAATCTCGGGTTCCTTCTCGATCTGCGTCTCAGCATCGATCGATACTGGAGGAGTATCGATCGACACACGCGATTTTGGGTCCTCTCGTGCAGGTGTCTGGACTGGTGTCGATCGATACTGGCTGGTATCAATCGATGCTTGTGGATCTTCAAAATCCCAATCGTCTTTTTCAGCAAGATCGACAAGATTCTCTGCAATTGGGCTGTTTTTCGCTCCTGTAATCACCTCTTTTCCACTTCTCAAGGTGATGGCGTTGATGTGAGCCCTCAGATTCTCAGTTTTTCCTGGAAGGAAACCTTCCTGCCTCTGCACAGCTGCTGCAGTCTGAGCAACCTGAATTTCCAGCTTCCTTTGAGTCAGATTGATAGCTTCAATTTTTCCATTCAGATCAATGTACAGAGAGTCAAACTTCCCATTGAAATCACCTTGCAGCTTCTCTTGTCCCCGAAGAAGTTGTTCCATTAAGGATTCCATCTTATTCTCTATGGATTTGGGAGAGATGGGTTGATACGAAGAGTTCCCATAATTGCGAGTGAAATCGCTGCTCTGGGATGGTTTCTGGGCAACTTGTTTTACTCCGAAACCGGCTTGGTTCCCCTCAAACTTGTGCCCCCCTTGCTGATTGTTGTTGTTGAAGTTTAGGTTGTTGTTGTATCCAAATCGCTGACCCTGAAAACCAGAACCACCAACGTAGTTGACATCCTCCACTTCATCTTCATCAATATTTTCGACTCCATCAGCAAAGTGTACAGACTTCTTCGACTTCCCGATCAGAAAATCTAGCTTGGCCTGAACTTCAGCAATCTGCGCTCCATCAACTCCTCCAGTTTGCTGCTTCCGCTCGAAATCAGCATTCTTGGTGCTATTACTAGACACCAAGTTCTCAATTAACACAACCGCATCATCTGGATACCTGGTGTTGAAGTTCCCATTACTCGCAGCATCCAAACCAATCTGGTACCTCCAATCGATCCCGCTATAGAAAGTACCTAGCAGCTGAACCTGAGTGAACCCATGGTGCGGACAATCTCTCTGATACGAATTGAAACGAATCCAAGCGGCCTTGAGTGCCTCTGTCGGACCTTGAGAAAATTGAGAGATCTTTTTCCTTAGCTCCTCAGATCTCGCATCATCATAGAAATTGTTGAGGAATGCATTCTTTGTCTCCTCCCATGTAGTGAGTGAACCAGGAGCCAACTGCTTCAGCCAATAAGCAACATCCCCACTAAGAGAGTATGGGAGAAGTTTGCAGAAAATGTACTCATTGGGCACTCCATTGTACTTCATACCAGTGACCAAATCCTCGAACCTCTCGATATGATCCATAGGATGTTCGTGAGACAGGCCATGGAAAGGATTCTGACTCACAAGAGCGTAATAGGCATGTTTCAGCTCAAAATCATGCCTCTGGAAGGTTGGGATGCGAATCGCAGCTCGATTGGCGTAGAATTGATCATGTCTATTATGCTCACCAAGCGTTCTACCTCGATCAACCTCAGCATTCCCAACGTTGGCACGCCCAGCTGGCGCGACAATCTCACCAACAACAACAGGAGGGACAATGATGTTTCTAGCTTCATCAAGTCGTTGCCCTCTCTCATTGCACACTTGACCCTCTTGGTCTCTCAAGACTCCAGCTTCATCAGCTCTTAATACCACTGGGTTGTTCATCTCTGATGTTTGCTTTGTCTTTCTGTTTGTGCGTTCCAAACGTGCTAGCTGCTCCAATGATAGTTCAACTAGCTGAGTGCTTTTGTTCCTTCTGGTTTGAGGGTTAGGCATACACCTGAAAACAAGAGTCAAGCACGTAAGTAACCAAAAATACGATGAGTATCAATCGATACTGGGTGGTGTCGATCGATATCAACAAAGGAAGACAACGAGTATCGACCGATACTAGGTAGTATCGATCGATACCGACGAGCTTAGTCGAAATTCAACAGCTAAAATCTAATGGCGAAATTGAGTCCCCGGCAACGGCGCCAAATTTGATATGCTCAAATTAATACCCTAAAAAGTATTAAAGCAGTTGCTGCAGTATAGTAGGGGTCGAACACAAGGACTCAGAGAAATCACACAATAAATTGTATAGTATCAAATCTAGCTAAGCAGATCTAGATGAAACAAAAACAATAAACAGTAAACGAGTTGTAATTCGATGGGAGAAATATAGGTTCAGGGTTTTTCTCAGGAAATCAATGAATGCAGGTAAACTAACTAACAGGATTCAGATTTAGCGCTGTTCTTGAACTCAAATCACTAAGCTATAATTAACCAACTGGCGTTGCGAGAATTATCTAAATCTAAATCCTAGGAATTCCAAATCTCTTTGCGAATCCTAAAGTCTAAATCAGCTTTTAGATCAAGTTTGATTTGTTCACAAAATAACTAAACCAAATCTCTTTGCAAATAGTTATTTTTCTCACCTAAGGTTCTATCAGGTAATTATTCGCACTGTCATGCCTAATCAATTATCCTAAAATCTAAGTTCCAGATTCGTCAACCTAGAATTAGCTTTGAACACAACCTAAGGTGAAGAACTAATTTAGATGGTGAATCCTAACAACTGATCAACCTGGCATTCAGAGAAAACCCTTATGAGAAAACCCTAAACCTAAAGTGGATCTACTCAGACATGGAAATTGAAGCAATAAATATGTTTGAATAAATACTCAATAGAAAATAAGACAGAGTAACAAAAGGGTTCGAAATCTTCTCTCGGACGAACAGAGTTTCAGAGTTGTCTCCCTTCAAAAGCTCTATCTCAATTCAAAGCAAAAATAAAGCATAGCCAACAAAGTGGCTGTAAAACCTAATTAAATAGTCTAAACACGAATTGTTATCTTCTTGTAAATATTAAAGTCTTCTGGGCAAATTCTGCAATTCTTCAAACTTCATTAAAAGTCGCGGGTCGTGTCTGCTGCGATAGGTATCGATCGATACCAAGGGGTATCGATCGATGCTTGACGTAAAATCGGGTACTCTGCAACACGAACTTCAGCTTCGCTCCAGAATGCTCCAGAAAGCTCCAATATCTCCAATTATGCTCCAAACGTGCTACGACCTGTAAAGGACTCTAAAACACTACGAAATAATAGAAAGACTCTATAAAACAGACTTATATCATAGCCTAAAAAGGTAAAAATCATGATATATCAAACACGCGGTCCCAAACTACGATATAAAATTTGATGTATGTCATTCCTATAACGGATATAAAACTGAATAATATTTTAAGGGGTTTTTAGATGAAATTATTTATTTCTTAAATCGGTAAAAAATAATTTAGATAGTTCTTTTGTAATAATAAAAATTACTGACCTAAAACCACGTACATTCCTATATAATTAGCGTCAAACTGCCGTCAAAAAAAAATTAGCGTCAAACTCAAATTATTCAGTTTCAATACCATAAAGATTCATAACTTAAAAAATCAAGTTGTGTCCTATAGTTTGATGTGTGTCATTCTTATTTTTTACACCAAATTGTACAATTTTTACATCAAAATAAAAAGAGTATATATACTGATTCTTTTATATATTAATCCAAAAATTAAGACTGAAATATATATACAACTTAATAATTTATAACTCATTGTTGTAGTTCTGTTAACTCGAGGGTGTGGATGCAACAGAGTAATAAGCTGATTAATTATAATCAAAATTATGTGTCAACTGAATTAGGTTACCTAGAGTAGATTCACATTTGCAAGAATCAAACTCCTTTAGAGGAACCAGCCAAATGTTTGAAAACGACAACAAAGGATAAATGTGCAAAAGTGGGTTAGGTACTATTGGGACAGAAGAATCATTTTCAATAGCACAAAATTGTTATGTATTTCCTTATATATATATAGTTTTAAAAAAATTTCCTCAGTGCTGTGTAATGGTTGGGTCAGTTTCTTAAGTCACAAAAGGATCTTGAACGCAATATATGGTCGTGAGTCTCGTGAGTATAGTAATTAATTTATATAAAGATGATTATTCAAAGTGGATTATGATGAGTAGTGGATACAACTATTGAAGATCGGGCCAAATCGTTTTTAGTTGTTTATTACATTCACCAACCTGATATAGAGAAACGACAACAGTAGATGGAATGTCAGAATATGATTAGGTAGTTTTTTGGGACCAAACAAGATCATTACCAAATCACTGCACCAACATAATTTGTTCTGCATTTGTGCTTCTATATATATAGTTTAAGGCTTTTATCTCACTCCATCATCACGCACAAACACAAGTCAAAGTAAATCCTTCTTCCTCTTGTTCTCTTCCATGGCTGGTCCTGGCTCGGGTGATACAGAAGCGCAGCGCTCTAGCGATCCAAGCAGCAAGCGCGGTGGCTGGATCACTTTTCCGTTCATGATCGGTTTGTGTGTGTTTTGTTTTTGGTTGTCTTATGTTTTCGAAGCCAAAATGTTGATGATTGTGGGGTTGGTTCTATGTGGTGCAGCTACATTGTTAGGTCTGTCCATAACTTCTTTCGGATGGGTAATGAACTTGATCGTCTTCTTGATCGAGGAATTCAACATCAAGAGCATTGCTGCTGCTCAAATTTCAAACATTGTCAATGGATGCCTCAGCATGTTGCCTGTCGTAGCAGCCATTTTAGCTGATTCTTTCTTCGGAAACATTCCCGTCATCTCGGCCTCTGCTTTCATTTCTCTGACTGTAAGTCCAAGGCTAATGACTGATTTCTCTTCTATGTTCTGATACACAAAGCTAAACAGTTTTTAAACATTTTCAGGGCATCCTTCTCTTGACTCTGATCGCTTCTTTGGACTACTTGAGGCCTAGACCGTGTGAAACAGGGTCAATCCTATGCCAGTCTCCATCGAGACTCCAGCTCGGGGTCTTGTATGCAGCGTTAGCTCTAGTGACCACTGGAGCAGGTGGCACGCGGTTCACTTTGGCATCCGCGGGTGCAAACCAATACGAGAAACCTAAAGATCAAGGAAGCTTCTTCAACTGGTACTTCCTCACACTATACGCTGGTGCGATTATTGGTGCGACAGCAATTGTTTACACACAGGACAATGTTAGCTGGGAGCTTGGGTTTGGCCTCTGCGCCGCTGCTAATTTGGTATGTTTCATTGTTTTCGTCTGCGGGAAGAGGCTCTACAAGCATGACAAACCCATGGGAAGTCCCTTCACAAGCCTGATCCGCGTCTTAGTCGCTGCTACAGCGAAAAGAAAGGCTGTGATTTCATCCAAAGAAGAAATCTATCACCGTGGGATCGAAAAAGAGACCAAGACTTCTGCTCTAATGCTCTCCAAGAGCTTCAGGTGAAAACAAAAAGCTGGCCTAGTTCATGAAATTTAAAACAAAGAGCTGAAAAGAGCTTTACATGTGCAGGTTCTTGAATCGTGCAGCGTTGAAGAACGAAGATGACTCAAATCAGAAAGACGGCTCAGTTAATAACATCTGGAGGCTATGCTCTGTTCAGGAAGTTGAAGATTTCAAAGCCATTCTCCGAGTTCTTCCTCTGTGGCTAGCCATAATCTTTGTTAGTACTCCCATGGTGATGCAAACAAGCTTGATGGTGCTCCAAGCTCTACTTACTGACCGTGGGCTCGGCCCTCACTTCAAAGTCCCGGCCGGGTCCCTCCAAGTCATAATACTCATCTCCGCATCCACATTTATCATAATAAACAAGTGGCTTGTCTATCCCATGTACCAGAAGCTAACCCATAAGCCGCTGACACCACTTCAAAAAGTCGGTATAGGCCATGTTCTCACCATCCTAAGCATGGCAATATCTGCGGTTGTTGAAGCAAAGAGGCTGAAAACAGTTCAAACGGAGCATCCCATGTCAGTGCTATGGCTGTTTCCTCCTCTTTTGATAGTGGGAATAGGCGAGGCTTTCCAGTTTCCGGGGAATATTGAATTATTCTATCGAGAATTCCCCGAGTCTCTGAGGAACACCGCGACTTCATTAACCTCAGTGGTGATTGGAATCTCTTTCTATATGAGCACAGCTTTGATCCATCTGATCCAGAGGACCACCAAGTGGTTACCAGATGACATTAACCGCGGAAGAGTTGACAACGTTTACTGGCTTTTAGTCATTGGAGGAGTCTTGAATTTCGGTTATTTCCTTGTCTGCTCTTGGTTTTACAGATACAGAAACCTCCAAGATGATAATGAACAGGATCCTAAAGATGTTTCAACTTGAGACACACAAAATGCTTGCTTCAGTTTTCTCTAATTTGGTTGCATGCTCCTGTTAACTTCTGTGTTGGTGTTTGCAATTTTTACCATGTCAACTGTGTTTTTTTCTCTAATCAAACTGATGTCTTTTTATGAACATTTTGAACATTTTAAAAGGAATGGTCGATGTTAAAAACCTGACCCTACAATCAAGAAGACAAATGAACTCATGAAGTAGGTTTTTGTTGATGAATGAGAGAAAAGTCATGTGTTTTAAGGGGAATACTATGTACTGTGAAAATGGTCATAACGGGAAGAGTATGTAGGAGAGAAGATTCTATCAGAGACCATTTATAGCAATAGAATATATATATATATATTTTTTTTTTTTAAATCACAAAAACACGAGACATTTGTTTATTACATTCGCCAACCTGTTGTTCCTTGACGACAAGTAGTCAAGTATGGATAAAATGTCAGAATCTGATTAGTTTTTATTTGTTTTCTTTAGGGCTAAATTATTTTAGGCAACATACCAAATTATTTCAGTACTCCCTCTTAAACTTGATTTTGTCAACCATTCGAACTTCGAGCGAAGAAATTAATTGACCTTTTGGTAATGATTTGGTGAAGATGTATGTGTTGGAATTCATACCGGTTTATAATGTTTTATAAATACTAATTATGAATTCACTTCCAAGATCTCATGCAAATACAAAACTGAATCTAAATCATAGGACTTCGAATATACCTGCAGCGGAAAGGGTGAACAATAAGAATCAAGGTCGTATACTCCAAACGTCGTGCCTCTACTGGTATCCATACGCACACAAATTGGATCAGGACGGGATGCTAGTGCCGTAGAGATCTGATCTCAAAACGTGACAAACAATTTGCCCCTTTGGGTTTTAGGGTTCGGCGCGAGAGGCTGAGTAATTAAGCACCTCATTATATCCCTTATATAATGAAACTTACGTAACATAGTACGGTAACTCTTAATGGGCCAAGGCCGAATCTCTTCTAATAAAACAAACGACTGACATTCACCTCGTTTGAGCACGGCCATGCATTTCTCAGTATCAAATCTTCGATAGGCCTAGAGATATTTATCTCTCGTTATATGGGAGGGACAAATCCCATCTTGTTCCATCCCTGTTCCTTACACAATTCATAATACACCCAATCAATGTCTTTATAATCACCTTTTACGGTTGACGCTTGACAAAGTCAAAGTGAACTAATCCATATGTAAGAAAACATGACGAACTCAGGTCAAAGGACTATACTCTATAGTTGTGATGAGAAACTCTTATGACACTCATATAACAATCTTGTAGATTTCTCATAGCGGATCAGTCCGATATTGTGTTCTCCAACACATATCTATGTGATTGACTTTAATACAACATGTTGATGACTTCACGAAACTTAGTCATCCACTACAAGAAAACATCCCTTTTGCAACGACATATATCGTCGTAAAATCGTTGCAAAACAGGTGTACCATCGAATTTGCGACGAAACGTAAATCGTCGTTAACTGATCGTCGCAAACCAAATTTCGTTGTAAAATCGTCGGCAAATTACGAGGGGAAAAAAATCGTCGCTAAATCGTCGGTAAAAAATCGTTGTAAAATCGTCGCAAATTAACAACGATTTTACGACGAATAAAAAGATGTCGTAACAACGATGGCAATTCGAAGGCAATTCACGACAAAACAACGACGAATTGAGGAGGTAAATATTTCATCGTAAATTCGTCGAAAAACTATAATCGTTGCCAAATCGTCGTTAATGAAACGTCGTAAAATCGTCGCAAATTAACGACGATTTTACGACGATTGTTAATTTTTTTTAGTTAATTAATTAATAAATTATAAATTTTATTTTATTTTTAAAATTTAATTAATTTCGAAATTATAATTTTAAATTTAATAAAATTATAATATTATTTAATAAAATTTTCTTTCAAATATTCTAAATAAAAATATTATTACAAATCTTCTTACACAAAATCATCGATACCCATCACTCAAAATCTTCTATTTTCTATTCTAATTTATGTTCTATCCATTACTCAAAATCTTCTAATTTATGTTCATATCTATCAATTTTATTTTGTTTCTATCAACCTATTTTCTTTCATTCCTATATATCTATATTAACCTAAATTAAATACAAATTAAAATAAATTATTTAAAATTAGACATTTTTGCAAGGTTTTGTGAGAGAGGAGAGATTGAGATTTGAAGAATGAAGAAATAAAATCTGAGCGTGTGTTTATATAGAATTTGTGGTCGTCGCTAAATCGTCACAAATTGCGACGATTTTACGAGAAATCGTCGCAAAATCGTCGCAAAATGAATTTTTTTTTTTGGTTTTCCCACACGCGGGAGCAATCAAACTTTTTATTTACCGAGACGCGGTAAATTAAATTCATAGTTTGCGACGATTTTACGATGATTTGTCGTAAAATCATCGCAAATTTGCGACGATTTAGCAACGAAAAATTGTAAAAATATGGTTTAGGGTATAGGGCATAGGTACGACGATTGTTACATCGATTGCAACACATCTAAATCCATCTAAATGTTTATCATAAACTCTAAATCTTCAAATCATCTATATGATCATTGAGATTGAAGAAAGACTAAAACATAGAGTAAACGTATTTGGTAGCTTTGCTAAGATGAAGTAAGACAATGAGTTTGCAGAGAGAGCAATGATTGATCAAGTTTCTATTTCCAATTAATTCAATAAACTCATGATAAATTTTAATGAGAGTTGCAAAATACAATGAGATGGATTGGGTTTAGGGTTTTGGGAATATGGTTTAGGGTTTAGATGGACTTCAAAGAAATCGTCGGAAAATCATCGCAAATTTGCAACGATTTTACAACGATTTAAAAAAATCGTTGCTAAATCGTTGCTAATTTGCGACGATTTAGCAACGAAAAATTGTAAAAATATGGTTTAGGGTATAGGGCATAGGTACGACGATTGTTACATCGATTGCAACACATCTAAATCCATATAAATGTTTATCATAAACTCTAAATCTTCAAATCATCTATATGATCATTGAGATTGAAGAAAGACTAAAACATAGAGTAATTAAACGTATTTGGTAGCTTTGCTAAGATGAAGTAAGACAATGAGTTTGCAGAGAGAACAATGATTGATCAAGTTTCTATTTCCAATTAATTCAATAAACTCATGATAAATTTTAATGAGAGTTGCAAAATACAATGAGATGGATTGGGTTTTGGGTTTTGGGCATATGGTTTAGGGTTTAGATAGACTTCAAAGAAATCTTCGGAAAATCATCGCAAATTTGCAACGATTTTACAACGATTTAAAAAAATCGTTGCTAAATCGTTGCTAATTTGCGACGATTTAGCAACGAAAAATTGTAAAAATATGGTTTAGGGTATAGGGCATAGGTACGACGATTGTTACATCGATTGCAACACATCTAAATCCATCTAAATGTTTATCATAAACTCTAAATCTTCAAATCATCTATATGATCATTGAGATTGAAGAAAGACTAAAACATAGAGTAAACGTATTTGGTAGCTTTGCTAAGATGAAGTAAGACAATGAGTTTGCAGAGAGAACAATGATTGATCAAGTTTCTATTTCTAATTAATTCAATAAACTCATGATAAATTTTAATGAGAGTTGCAAAATACAATGAGATGGATTGGGTTTAGGGTTTTGGGAATATGGTTTAGGGTTTAGATGGACTTCAAAGAAATCGTCGGAAAATCATCGCAAATTTGCAACGATTTTACAACGATTTAAAAAAATCGTTACTAAATCGTTGCTAATTTGCGACGATTTCACAACGATTTTGAAAATCGTCGCTAAATCGTTGCTAAGTTGCGACGATTTAGCAACGATTGTCAACATCGTCGCTAAATCGTTGCAAATTTTGCAACGATTTTACTACGATTTCTTTGAAATCCATCTAGACCCTAAACCCTATGCTCTATACCCTAAAGTTTAACATCTCATTGTTAAGATGTATAGGTTTGGATTTCTTAATTCCATTTTAGTTCAACGATATACCCTAAACCGTATTTTTTCAAAATCGTTGCTAAATCGTTTCAAAATTTGCAACGATTTTACTACGATTTCTTTGAAATCCCTAAACCGTATTTTTTTTCAAAATCGTTGCTAAATCGTTGCTAATTTGCGACGATTATACAACGATTTTCAAAATCGTTGCTATATCGTTGCAAATTTCGCAACGATTTTACTACGATTTCTTTAAAATCCATCTTGACCCTAAACTCTATGCTCTATACCCTAAAGTTTAACATCTCATTGTTAAGATGTATAGGTTTGGATTTCTTAATTCCATTTTAGTTCAACGATATATCATAAACCGTATTTTTTCAAAATCGTTGCAAATTTTGCAACGATTTTAATATGATTTCTTTGAATTCCATCTATACCCTAAACCTTATGCTCTATACCCTAAACTTTAACATCTCATTGTTAAGATGTATAGGTTTAGATTTCTTAAATCTATTTCAGTTCGACGATATATTTCAAACCGAATTTTTTCAAAATCGTTACAAATTTGCAACGATTTTACTACGATTTCTTTGAAATCCATCTACACCCTAAACCCTATGCTCTATACCCTAAAATTTAACATTTCATTGATAAGATGTTAATGTTTGGATTTCAGATGTTAATGTTTGGATTTGAGACGTTAAGATTTTAAGATGTTAAGGTTTGAAATCCAAACCTTAACATGTTAACAATGAGATGTTAAATTTTAGGTATAGAGCATAGGGTCTAGGGTGTAGATGGGTTTCAAAGAAATCGTACTAAAATCATCGCAAATTTAGCAATGATTTTGAAAATCGTTGTAAAATTGTCGCAAATTGGCAACGATTTTTAAAATCGTTGTAAAATCATCGCAAATTAGCAACAATTTTCAAACTCGTTGTCAAATCGTTGCAAATTTGCAACGATATTACAACGATTTATATTTGTTGGAATGTACCAACGATTTTCCGACGATTTTCAAAATCGTTGTAAAATCGTCGTTAAGGTGATGGTGATTTGCAACGAAAATAAATCGTTGCAAAAAATCGTTGCTAAACCTGTATTTTCTTGTAGTGATCAATCACCTCACATACTAGTCCTTCTCAGCTATTAACGTCCCATTTTAATAACCTTGACCAGGAACCTTAATAATTTAAGTCATTTTTATTTCACTTATAGAGTTTCATGATCAAGTCACGTACTTGATGACCTATTAGAATGACATAAATTATTTTGGGACTATTATTCAATTATCCAATAATAAAATAATACTGAAACAAATTTCATTAATTTGAAAATTAAATCAAATGTATGTAAACATGAACATCATATCATAAAATAAATCCTCCCACTAGAAATAAGATTACATCTTTATGAATCTAATGCCTACAGCAGCTGTATGGCTCTCATGCTTAGGCCGGGGAAGAGGCTTGGTCAAAGGATAAGCAACATTTGCATCAGTTGAGACTCTGCTAATCTTCACATCTCCTCTATCCACAATATCACGAATGAGATGATATCGCCTTTCTATGTGCTTGGATTTCTGGTGTGATATGGGTTCTTTCGCCTGAGCGATGGCTCCATTATTGTCACAATAGAGATCCACCGGACCAGAAATGCTAGGAACCACACCTAGTTCAGTAATGAACTTCCTAATCCAAACAGCCTCCTTTGCTGCTTCAGAAGCAGCGATGTATTCAGTTTCAGTCGTAGAGTCTGCCACGGTGTTTTGCTTGGAGCTTTTCCAACTCACCGCTCCTCCATTTAGACAAAAGATAAATCCAGATTGTGATCGGAAATCATATTTGTCTGTCTGGAAGCTAGTATCAGTATAACCACTCACAACAAGCTCATCACTTCCTTCATAAATCAAGAATTTGTCCTTAGTATTTCTCAAATACTTGAGGATGTTCTTGACCGCTGTCCAGTGACTCTCACCCGGATCTGATTGGTATCTACTCGTCATGCTTAAAGCACATGCAACATCTGGACGAGTACAGAGCATGGCATACATGATAGATCCTATAGCAGAAGCATATGGGATTCTACTCATGCGCTCTCGCTCATCATGTGTCGAAGGACACTGCGTCTTGCTGAGAGTAATGCCATGAGACATTGGTATAAGACCTTTCTTGGAATCATGCATACTAAACCTATGCAAAATCTTATCTATATAAGTATCTTGACATAGTCCAATAAGCTTGTTTAACCTATCTCTATAGATTCGTATTCCAAGAATATAGGCGGCTTCTCCCATGTCTTTCATTGAAAAACAACTACTTAGCCAAGTCTTGACAGACTGAAGAAAATGAATGTCGTTTCCAATGAGAAGTATGTCATCTACATACAATACTAGAAATGCAACTGCGCTCCCACTGGTCTTCTTGTAAACGCATGGTTCTTCCTCGTTTCTAATGAAATCAAACTCTTTGATTGCCTCATCAAAACAAAGATTCCAACTCCGAGATGCTTGCTTCAGTCCATAAATGGAACGATGAAGCTTGCATACCTTCCTAGCAGTTTCAGGGACTGTGAAACCTTCAGGCTGTGTCATGTACACATCCTCTTCGAGATTTCCATTAAGGAAAGATGTTTTCACATCCATTTGCCAAGTCTCATAATCATAATAAGCGGCAGTTGCTAGGAGGATCCGAATGGACTTAACCATTGCGACTGGAGAATAGGTTTCATCATAGTCAATACCATGAATTTGCTTGTAACCTTTAGCCACCAATCTAGCTTTGTATATCACTATATTCCCATCCATGTCTGTTTTCTTCTTGAAAACCCATTTACACTCGATAGCTTTAACACCATCAGGTAAATCCATCAAAGTCCATACTTTGTTTTCTGACATGGATCTCATTTCGGATTTTTTGGCTTCTAGCCATTTATCAGAGTCAGGGCCCATCATTGCTTCTTCGTGAGACGTAGGTTCATCACTCTCTATAATCAATAGATCATGATCATCTGTCACCCAAACCCCCATATCTATTAGGTTCGTGACGAGTCCTCTCGGACCTACGCACCTTAGGTTCCACAGGTGTAGACTCTACGACTCTTTGTAAATCTAATTGATGCTCTTCCTCAGAAGTTGCAACAATCTCCCTTGTTTCTCGAACTTCTTCGAGCTGTACTTTACTTCCACTATTTCTCTTAGAAAGAAATTCTCTCTCTAGAAAAACACAGTTTCGAGCAACAAACACTTTGTTCTCAGTAGGGTTGTAAAAGTAATAACCTTTGGTTTCTTTGGGGTAACCAACGAAGTAGCATTTATTAGATTTAGGTCCAAGCTTATCTGTAATTACACATTTGACATAAGCTTCACAACCCCAAATTTTCAGAAAAGATATATTAGGAACTTTTCCAGTCCATATCTCATATGGTGTCTTTTCAACTGATTTTGATGGAAATCTGTTTAGCGTAAACGCGGACGTTTCTAAAGCATATCCCCAAAAGGATAACGGAAGATCTGTATGACTCATCATTGATCGAACCATATCTAATAAAGTTCGATTTCTTCTCTCAGACACACCATTCCATTGTGGTGTTCCTGGAGTAGTGAGTTGTGAAACAATTCCACATTCTCTTAGATGATCAATGAAAGTTTGACTTAAGTATTCTCCTCCTCGATCTGATCGAAGGGCTTTGATTCTTTTGCCAAGCTGGTTTTGTACTTCATTCTGAAATTCTTTGAACTTTTCAAAAGATTCAGACTTATGCTTCATTAAATAAACATAACCATATCTACTGAAATCGTCAGTAAATGTAATGAAGTACTGATAGTTTCCTCTGGCATTTATACTCATTGGTCCACATACATCGGTATGTATAAGGCCTAACAAATCGTTAGCCCTTTCACTGTGTCCAGTAAAAGAAGCTTTCGTCATTTTTCCCAACAAACAAGATTCACATTTTTCATAGGATTCATAATCAAATGAGCTTAAAAGTCCATCACTGTGAAGCTTTTGAATGCGTTTCTCATTTATGTGGCCTAAACGACAATGCCAAAGAAATGTTGGATTTGAGTCGTTTGACTTAAATCTTTTGGTACTAATGTTATAGACAAGCATACTTTGGTTCAAAACATAAAGCCCATTCTCTAATGGACTGCTACCATAAAAAATATCACCACGATCAAACGAACAACACTTGTCTTTAATCGAAAAATAAAATCCTTCCAAATCCAAACAAGAAATAGAAATAATATTCCTACTTATAACAGGTACATAGTAGCAATTTTTAAGTTCTAAAACCATGCCTGAAGGCAAAGACAAATGAAATGTTCCTACAGCTAATGCAGCAACTCTTGCTCCATTTCCCACGCGCAGGTCCACTTGTCCTTTCTCCAAATTTCTACTGTTGCTTAGGCCCTGCATATTAACACAAATATGAGCACCACAACCGGTATCCAATACCCAAGAGGTAGAACTAGAAGTAGCAACATTTACTTCTATAACATAAATACATGGAGAAGAAGTCTCAAAAGTCTTCTTCTTCTTTTTCAGATCTTCCAAGTATTTTTTGCAGTTTCTCTTCCAATGCCCAGAGCCATTACAATAATGGCACTTGTCAACACCAGAAGGACCAGGTTTGGACTTAGGAGTAGGTTCAGACTTGCTTGGATTCTCAATCCGGCTTGTCTTACAATTTCCTTTGTTCTTACCAAGTTTCTTAAACTTTTTACTCCCTTGTACCATAAGTACATGAGGGGTGCCTTTCTTGATGTTTGGTTCAGCATATTTGAGCATACCATGCAGCTCAGTCAAAGTCTTCGTCAAGTTGTGCATGTTGTAGTTCATAACAAACTGATCATAACTTGGCGGCAATGACTGCATGATGAGGTCAGTGGCCAACTCTTGGCTGATAGAACAGTCCAATTTTGCCAGGTTATCAATATAACCCATCATCTTTATGACATGTGGGCTAACTGGACTGTCTTTTGGCAGCTTGCAGTCAATGAGAGCCTTAACGGTCTGGTATCTCTCAGTTCGTGCTTGCTCCTGAAACATTCCTTTCAGGCTAGTGATCATGTTAATTGGCGAATCCACATTCTCATATTGCTTCTGCAAGTCTAAGTTCATGGTGGCCAACATGAGACAACACACATCGACCATATCACTGGCATGCTTCTCATAAGCATTCCTCTCTGCATGTGGAGCATTGGACTTAGGTTTTTCAAGAAAGACTCTTCTCCATGACATATTCCTTTTTCTCCTGTTTGAGAACAATTCTCAGGTTTCGATACCATTCGAGGAAGTTTGATCCATTCAGCTTGTCCTTCTCAAGGACAAATCGCAACGAAAATGAGCTGTGAGGGTTTGACATAGCTGGATCAAAAGAATAGGGAATGTTGATATGATGTTCATGTATTTGAGAAATCTCAACAATTAAGAAGACTCACATTATATTCAAAACAATATTATCCTCAAAATGAATATAATGATCCAAGATCCATATTTTATTAGAATTCAAGTGAGCTTTGGCTCATCGCCCGAATGTCTAGCTATTTAGGTAAGCAACACCTTAACTAATTATATCCTATATAACTCTTGGTTGTTGGATGACATCTTATGTTTTATCCAATCTATGCCTCAAAACCCAAAACCGTTTTGATAACTCAGTCAAGTAAACCAATTTTTATTTCTTATGGTAACCATTACCATCTATCTCACTTATGTAGTTGTAGATGTCCATTAAACAACGAAACAAGTCTTGATAGTTAATAAGATTGGATAGGCATCAAAAGTACTTGATATTAATTGAGGAATTAATTTTAATCCAATTTTATTTTATATTAAAATTTATATCTAATATAAATAATTAAATATAACTATACATATCGAATATGTAGTTTAGTTGGATTCTAAATAATTAAATTAATTTTAATCTAATTAAATCATAAATTATTTATATTAATAATCTTAATAAATTCTAAAATTCTAATCGTATTAGAACTGGAATTAAAAGATTAAAAGTAATTCGTATCAAAGTGAAAGTTTTCACTGGGCCGAACACACGAGGAACAGAACCCATACAAATTGAACCCCTCGAGTTACAAGATGCATATATTATTATTTATTTAATAATTATGTAGTCATGTATTACCATAATACGCGCTACAACTAGACATTATAAAATCCAATATATGCACACACTTAATATTTATGACATGCCATGTTACTAAATAACAGAACGTGTGTGTCCTTGAAAATTTCAATATCAGTTTTGTACTTATATTAATTATGACAAGCACTATCACACGTACACATAGATTCTGGGTATTTACTAATCAAATTACAACTCTCAAAAATCATTATATGTCAAAATTCGACAAACGCATTGATTCAATTAAGACCATAAATCTCATAGGTTAATCAAATCTAATATATGCACAAACACGTTCCATAAAATTGTATAAATTCAAACGTGTTTGAACCAATCAAAATTAGTATGTATATCACATATATACATCAAACTAGATTCAAAATCAGTATTATGTAAGTTGCCTCTGATACCACTGTTGTAATTCATACCGGTTTATAATGTTTTATAAATACTAATTATGAATTCACTTCCAAGTTCTCATGCAAATACAAAACTGAATCTAGATCATAGGACTTCGAATATACCTGCAGCGGAAAGGGTGAACAGTAAAAATCAAGGTCGTATAGCACTCCAAACGTCGTGCCTCTACTGGTATCCAAACGCACACAAATTGGATCAGGACGGGATGCTAGTGCCGTAGAGATCTGATCTCAAAACGTGACAAACAATTTGCCCCTTTGGGTTTTAGGGTTCGGCGCGAGAGGCTGAGTAATTAAGCACCTCATTATATCCCTTATATAATGAAACTTACGTAACATAGTACGGTAACTCTTAATGGGCCAAGGCCGAATCTCTTCTAATAAAAGTCGGCAACGTAACTTACGTTTCTTGCCCATCACGCGTATATCATCTTATATAGCATACAAATATTATTCATTTATTTCTCATGTATATGGACTATATGTTATATCTCATATAACATATTATTCTTTAAACCCAAAATATCTATGATCCAATTTGCTTAGGTGTGTGACCCTGTATGATCGTACAATATTAGTAACAGATTCATAATATGTAGATTATAAGCGGCTTCTATCAAAACATTATAACCACCTAATATTATACGATTGTCAAACCTTGACATTTCAACTTCAACTAGAGAAGTACGGATGATTTCAGGACATTCCCAACAGTATACAACGTTGTCCTCGTTTCGAACCTCCAAAGCTTCAATTATCCCATCAAGCACATTCTCTCGTATAAAATGATGTTCTAATTCGACATGTTTCATCCTTGCATGAAACACTGAATTATTAGTCAACTTGATAATACTTTAATTATCTTCGTAGATTTCATCTGGCTTATTGATTGCTCGAACAAACCTTTAAAAAGTCGTTGCACCATGGAAAACTTGTGTCTCCACATAAGAACACATGACCTAAAGTTGAATTTTGATCATTTAGAACTCCACCAAAGTCAGCATCCGTGAAACCATTGAGACAAACCTCAGCATTGTACGTGTACATCAAACCCATGCTAAGTGTTGTCTTCACATACTTCTAGATCTTATTTGTCGCTTCTAGATGTGGTAAAATGTTTTCTCTTGCAATTTATTATAAAAAAATATTTGTAAAAATCAATGGAAAGACATTTCAATTGTGATAAGTGATCAACGAATTCCATACCATTTTCATCACTAAATATTTTCTCTGCATTCGACACAAGGGGAAAAGGATGGATCTAACTATGGAGTAAGTTTGAAATCATTATCCTAGACCCAGCGTAGCTTGATTTCTGTGTTCTACCTGAATCCCTAATTTTTTCTTCATCGATGAATTTTTGATTTTTCAAATGCAATTTTTAACTCTCCTAATGAAGCCAAATTCTCAATTTCAGGTTGTATGATATACATGCGGGTGGATATTGGACTGAAGATGAGATTTATTTGGGTGGGAATACACATATAGTTCGTGTAGATTATATTTTTGTCTTAATCTCGACCTTTTTAATTCTCCATATCGATGTAAAATCATTTTTTCCTTTGTGTCGAATGTAAGAGAAATCGCTTGATGTACAAAGAAAGTAAAGAGAAATGGATTGAGATTTATGTGTAAAAGGAAATACAATATTTTTTATAGAAATTAATGAAACAGTGCGTTTTGGTCTCCATCATAGAATTAACCACATTAGTGTATGCAGTTTAAATATGCGTGATACGTTGGGTTAACCAAGAGCTAGTATCCTAGTGGTTTGGGAATTCCAATAGTATGGGTATGTGCCCTACCGTCCTGGATTCGAATCCTCTTGGCCACCCTTCCATGTTTAAATCAGCAAATTGCTGTCGTGTACTCCGGTTGTTGGGCCGCTAGAGATTAGTCTTGGGTCTTGTAAACCTTTGAATACTCCAATTTATCAAAAAAAAAAAGATACGTTGGGTTTTTAAATACATGATATAAAACTTTAGGTTTTTAAATACACCTCATTTTTTCTTGGTTTTTTAGGTGAAATCTCAAATCTTCGGGATTTTGTTTTTTGCAATTTTTTCCTCAAGATTTATGCGTAAAAAGAAATACACTATCGTTTATAGAAGTTCATGAAACGACATGTTTCGGTCTCCGTCAGAAGGTTAACCCCATTAGCATATAGAGTTTAATTTGCATGATACGAAATGTTAGGTTTTAAAATACTCAAAATAAAACTTTGAGTTTTTAAATACTCCTCATTTTTTCCTTGGGTTTTTTTAGGTGAAATCTCAAGCTTTGAGTTTTTTTCCCAGTTTTATATAGGGACAATTGGCCAAATAACCAATTTTCAATAAACCATTAAGAAAATAGCCATGGATAATCATAAATTAAGTAAATAACAAAAGGGTTGCTTTTCAGACGATTTTGTCCTCCTCTACACTCAGTGTAGACCGTCTATACTATTTTGATATTGTTCTATTTGACAGCACATATTGTTTCCCCATAGATTTTGTTTTTTCCGTTATTCGCATTTTTATGAATTGATTCAATTTTGTAAAACCACAAAAAAACACAGATTTTATTTCACAGCAAACATGATTTCAATTTTTTTAAACTAACAATATTTTTTTTCTAGCTGTGAATAGTGTCACCAATAACGTAACAAGTCTATTTTTATTAATAACAAGTCTATTTTTTTATATCAAAAACGTAACAAATTTATCAATAACATAAAAAGTTTATTTTTTTCCATACATTTCATCTCTTAAGTGTCTCATCAATAATTTACAAAATTGTAAAAAACGATAGACGTTCTATACACACATAAAAGTTAGTCTCCATTAATTTCCGATCATCTCTCGCCCACGACGTCAAAGTCACCATTTTTCTCCAACGGCGAAGTACTGAGTTGATGCAATATCAAAAAGAGTGAATCAAGGTCTTCAATATGGGTTTATTATGAGCATCTCAACCTCATAACTTCAAGAAAAAAATAAAGGAGTCATATTCAAAGTCAAAAGCTAAATTGGTGGCAATAAGATTATTATTTGATTTAGCAAATTTTCCTCCTTTAGTTTAAATTTGAATAATTTTTTTTATTGTAATTTATCGTAAAGATCTTGTATGAGCTTATAAAAGCTCTCTTTGTATTTACTTTGTAAGTAAGTTTTGAAATTAATAAAAATTAAGAGAAGAATTTTCTTCGTTTCTTCAAGATGTGTTCTTGATTATTTTTGGACCTATGTCTCATGTGTGGATTCCTTGAGATTAGGTTTGTGAGCTCATCACAAGGGCTTCCACACCCTTGAGTGGCGTTCTTCCATCCACCAACACCATCCATTCCGCCGCCTAAAGATCTATATCCTAAGAGTTTGTGACAAGGTCGAGTATCTCCCTTGAATCTTACATCATCTGGTATTAGAGCCGAGGGTCCATCAAAAGGTTGCATCAACCCAATCTTTTTCTATCCTTTGTTTTCTTTTTTGTTTTCATAAAAAAAAAAAATTGTTTTTGTTTTGTTTCTGTTTTAATTTGTTGATTTCTTAAGGACAAGTCTTTGAGTGAGTATCTCCTCAAGCTTCTTCTTGTGATCAATCTTTACCCTAAAAAAAATAATAATAATAATTCTAGTTATATTAAGATTTTTCTGTTTTTGAAAAAAACTAGAAATTTGTTTTTGTTTTTGTTTTAATTTGTTGATTTCTTAAGGACAAGTCTTTGAGTGAGTATCTCCTCAAGCTTCTTCTTGTGATCAACATTTATCTTAAAACAAAAAAAATCTACTTGTTTTCAGAATTTTCTGTTTTTGAAAAAAAAAATTTCATTTGTTTCAAAATTTCATTTTAAATAAATTCAAAAGAAGTATATACAAAAAGCTTTTTCAGTTTATGTTTTGCGTTCAAATAAAAAAAAAAAAAAAAAAAATTATAACCGTGAAACGGTTTTGAGGACAAAACCATTTGAAGAGAGAGAGAATGATGCAATATCAAAAAGAGTGAATCAAGGTCTTCAATATGGGTTTATTATGAGCATCTCAACCTCATAAATTCAAGAAAAAAATAAATGAGCCATATTCAAAGTCAAAAGCTAAATTGGTAGCAATAAGATTATTATTTGATTTAGCAAATTTTCCTCCTTTAGTTTAAATTTAAATAATTTCTTTTATTGTAATTTACCATAAAGATCTTGTATGAGCTTATAAAAGCTCTCTTTGTATTCACTTTGTAAGTAAGTTTTGAAATTAATAAAAATTAAGAGAAGAATTCTCTTCGTTTCTTCAAGATGTGTTCTTGATTATTTTTGGACCTATGTCTCATGTGTGGATTCCTTGAGATTAGGTTTGTGAGCTCATCACAAGGGCTTTCACACCCTTGAGTGGCGTTCTTCGATCCACCAACACCATCCATTCCGCCGCCTAAAGATCTATATCCGAAGAGTTTGTGACAAGGTCGAGTATCTCCCTTGAATCTTACATCATGAGTAGTGTTGCAAAGTAATAAAACCAGCAATTGAATTAACAAAAGCCAAATATATAACCTCCACCATGAAGCCAAATATATAGACAGTTTATGTGTTCTATATAAACTGACGCTTTTTAACTCATTACATATCAGGTTTTGAATTGAAAATTACAAATCTTTGCATTGAAAATTACGAACTCAACATGTTTTAGTGTCAATGTGCCTCCTGAAAGTTATCGCCGTAAATCGACAAGTCGTTGCGTCACTCAACGAAAACTAAATCAGATTAAAAAAAATTGTAAAATTTCAACACCAACCCTAGTTCGAGATTGCTCCAATCAATTAATAGCTCGAGGCTCAAGCAAATAACAAAATTACAAAAATAGACGTTCTATAGACACATAGACCTGAATTCACAAGATTTGTTACAAAATTCAAACTTTCACATTAAATCAAAAGCAAAAGAACGCATTGTCACAAGAATTCCAGACAATCCTAAAACCAATCACCTTTAAGGGATAATAATCAACTAAAAAATAAACTAATCACCACGCAATCCATTAGACATGTTCATCAGTGAGATCAAGACAATAACAAGGTTAAGACAATCATTCAAACATGAGAAACGGGGACAGACGATGATGATGGTACATCACCTAGAGTTTTAATGAACCAGAAGAAGATTTGTTCGAATAAGCTTTGGTGGTCTCAGAAAGAGCAGGCTACGACGAAGCTCCCATGACAGGTCCGACCTCAGAAGCCCCATTAGACGAATTTTCCAAACTGGTTTCTTTCCGGCATTGCCCTAACCACCAGATTCCTCTGATTTCTCGTATCCAGAGCAGCCGCCTCCACCGTCAAAAGAGAAGCAGGTGGAGCCACGGATACATCAGTAATCGGCTCGATCGGGGCCTTGTGATGAGGGGAGGAAGGAGCGACGGCGATCGTCGAGGACTTCAATTTTGCCGGCGGCGTCGATGGATCGGAATTTGGGAGGAATCGGAGACGGAGGCGGCGGGGCTTGTCGATCTGAAGCGGGTATCAAGGCGGCGTTGATGGTGAAGGTTTTCGGGTTAACATGTCGGTATTTGGGTGAGAAGATAATCCATTGATTTTGGATTTTGTGAAGGGGAAGAAGATAATCCATTCTGATGAAAATGATGATGCCTCAATCTACCGGCGAGTTGACGACTGTACTAGCGCATGACGAGAGTGATCACAACTGACACGTGTCTCTATTACCACGTCTTCTAACCAATCATAAACTCTACACTTAATCTCCCACATGTAATTAATTACGTCATTTTCCTTCTATTTACCAAATTACCCCTAGTTTGCTTGCTCTGAAAGTGAAAGACTTGGTCTCCCTTTCTCGGACTCGAGGTCTATTTAATCATCTTCACTCTCTACGCTTTGTTAATCACATCACATTCCAACTCCTCTCTGCTTCACTCTTTTGATTCCTTTCTTCTTCTTCTTTTTTTCTCCACAAAGATCTTAGATTTGCGACCATGGAGTTTCCATCTCCTAAAAGCTCCGGAACTTTTCTTCCTCCGAAGAGAGGCCGAATCAAGATCATGATCGCTCGCGATCTCATCAGATCGGCGACTTCAATTGTCTCGCTAAGGACACAGAACAACTACGGCGGCGACCGCAAGAAAGGAAGCTGATCTCCTTGCCGGATTAATCTTCCACGACAATCCCTTTCCCTGATAAGACGATCCAATCGGATCGGATTGAATCACCAGATTCAACTGTAAATTTTGTATGATATATGAAACAGAACATACCAGTTAATTTCTGGCTCTGTAAATTGTAATACCGGACCGAATCATGGATAGATTTTGGTTCTTCTGAAGAATCAAGATGTGTTGTATAAAGTTTGGGGTGATAGATACTTTTGTATCTTTGTAAAAACAAATGTAAAAGTGGTTTGTTTTTCGTCCAAAAATAAATAAAAAGTGATTTGTTTATAGAAATTTATTACCTGTTTTTGAAATTTATTTGGGAAATTTGTCAATAAAAACATTCATTTTCAAATTTTGACTATTTAAACACGAATTATCGCGTATACAGCTTAAATCATCAAAGTATGTTTTTTTAATTTTAAGTGATCAACAACTTTTATTGACTGATCAGAATTAGACACATTGGGTATGTTCGTTTGCCAGCCGCAGGAGGCTGCGGCTGTGGCCAGTGGCCAAAAATTGTTCGTTTACAAGACGTAACTTCATGCGGCCGGTCGCAGTGACCTGCGATCAAAATTTCTGAACGCTGGAGAAATCCAGCGTTGCGTTGCGATTAAAGCTGCGACTAAAATCGTAAAAGACAAAATTACCTTTATTATTACTGTAAATTACAAAAATGTCATTTACCCTAAAATCAATTATTTCTCTTCGTGCCGAAACTCCTTCTTCTTCTTTCATCTCCTCCATCTTCCTCAATTCGAGCTCTGTGTGTTGCAGGAGCTGCTTCAAGCCCATCTCCCAACTCCATCTTCCTCGATTCGATTTGGGTAATGTAAATTTTTATTTTGTTTTGTTCTTTCTCGTCACGCCTGAGATTTGTTTTTCTGATTTGATATGTCTCATTTCGACCAAATCTGTAAATTAGATGGTTGTGTTATGTGAGGCTCATGAAGAGTCGTGTTCTTGAGTTTCTGTGGTAAAATATAACAAAATACCTGTATAGGACATCACGATATAGGCTCGTTACTGTATTTTTTTCTTTTGTTTTTAGTTGATAGCCAAGTATGTTAGTGTATCTCTAATTTTGTCAAAGTTCGAAACTTTTATTGGATATTGAGAGGTAGATCTTGCAGATATAGAAACTACGAAATAAACGACAGTATCGCTTTCAAAGAATCGCCGAGGCTGAGCTCTCACATGATTCGAGTATCTAAACGACCCGAGAGTTTAACTATAGTCTTTACCAAATCTAATCATGTAACTAGAGTTGAGTTTGATTGGACAATCTTGAAATATCCTCCGATGGGCTCTAGTTCGAGACCAATGGTTATAACTTGATTTTATTTGTATATCTAACGTGAATGTTTCCGATGTCTATAAACATTAATACGCTACAACCTCTTTCTACTTTTGATTAATATGTTTCTGAGTTTTTATTTGTTCTTTATTAACGTGAATCTTTTGTCTTTTGTCTTTTGCAGGTTCAAGATTTTGAGCAAGGATCAAAAGTAAACAAGAAATATGGCTATTGATGTCTTTTGTATTTTTTTTCTATGGACGTATTCCATATAAACCGACTGGTGATAGAGCGATGAAAGTTTTGCGTGACACCATCACAAATGAATATGGTAGAGGACGTCGATTAGCTTATTAGATATTTTAGTTTAGGAATTAGTTTATTATTATTATTGTTTTTAGTTTATTTATGACTTGGTGTATTATTTTTGTTTTGTTATTGTTTATGATCCGATGTATTACTTTTGTTTTATGTTAGTTAAATGATTTAGTTTAATATGATTGTTTTAATTTAGTTTATGATTTTTTATCACAGAGATTATAATGTTTTAATTATATATAATTAAAAAATTATTAATATAATTGTTAACTAATAAAAATTATGGATGTATAAAATTTAAACTATATTGTTTACCAAAAATATAAATGTACAAAATTAATAAAAATTAAATTTGAATTAAGTGAAAAATTATTACTAGCATATTTTCTAAAAAAAAAATTAAAAAAAAATATCGCTAGCGTCCAGCAAACGAACAGACCTGCGACCAGTCACAGCGTCTAGCCGCGCGGCAGGTAAACAAACAAACCTGCGATCAGTCACAGAGACCAGCCGCGCGGCTGCCAAACGAACAACAACAGTCGCGTTTGGTCGCAGCGTCTGGCCGCTGGCCGCAGCCCCAGCCACCAGCGGCAGGCAAACGAACAGACCCATAGTTAATTTGCTTGAATGCAACGATTAAATGGGGTTAAAAAACCGTTGTAAATCACAAGTAAAACAATGCCATCCTCTCTTTCTTCTTAAATCCCCAATTCAAACATGTGATAATTCGTTTTTTACAATGGTTTAAGAAAAAGATGGGACGACATCGTTTTACTTAACCAAAATTTACAATAGTTTTTAACTTCGGCTAATCATTTTGTTAACCAACTTAACGTTGTGTCTAATTTGGTTTAATCAATAAAAATTCATGATTTAAACTAAAAATTAATAGATTTTGATGATTTAAAATGTGAATGCGGTAGTTCATGTTTTCAATTGCCAAAATGTGAAAGTTCATGCATGCGTTAATAGTTGAGCTACTCATGAAAAAGTATTTTAATTCGTGGATAATATTTAATTACACCGGAAAATAACCGTGTCTGATTTTGATAGTGGGGTGAAACTGTAATTAGAGAAACTTTGAGGTCAAATGTCGAATAAAAATACAAGTATATGACTAAGAGGATATTATTATAAACCTTCCCCAAATCTTTTTTTCTTCGCCGGAAGTAAAAAATGAATCTTCTCCGAATCTTTGCGAGAAATTCGCTGCGGCGGCGGGATTTTAGTCTCCGATCAACGTCTCGTTCCTTCTGTAACCTCTCACCGGAATCGAATCGGTGAGTTCTCTTCTCCCGCTTCCTGCGTTCCTTCGTTTGCTCATTGCCTCTCTCTCTCTCTCTCTCTCTCTCTCTCTCTTCCTGATTCCGACAAAAACACAGCTCGTCATATGGCATTGCATTCGACATCGATGGCGTTATTCTTCTTGGTTCCTCTCCCGTAGGCGGCTCCCCTGGCGCACTCCGACGTCTCTACGATGATTCCGGTATGTTCTCTTTTACAAGCTCTCTTTCGTGATTGATTCATCGAAGCTACTCTTGTTCTTCTTTTTTTGGGTTTAATTGTAATCTATTCAACATGTTATCAATCTAACTGTGCTAGACTTGTGTAGAGTTTGTATCTGCCTATGATGAGTTTTGAGTTTTCTTTTGCAGGTGCTTTGAAGATACCTTTTTTGTTCTTGACTAATGGTGAGCCTTTAACTGTAAATGTTTGTTTTGATACTAAATTGAAAACAGAAGTGAGAAAGATAGTCTTTTGAATATGGCCAAAAGGAGTGAATTAGGTAACATCACTTTTCGTTGTGGCTCTTTCTCATCTGGAGATTTCATTGGTTATGACAGGAGGTGGCCTGCCTGAATCTAAACGGGCCTCTGAGATGAGTCATTTATTAGGTGTTCATGTTTCTCCGTTGCAGGTTGATACCTTGTCACATCACCAAGTTAGTTTCAGTAACTTGTAACACTTTTGATGCACTCTCTTGTGTTGCAGGTGGTACAAGGACATTCACCTTTCCGGAAGCTAGTGAATAGGTAGGTTACATAGATTAAATCTGGATTACAAGCAGTGTGTAGGGGTTGCAAAACGGGTAATCAAATCACATAGGACACAGGAGTTTCGCAAATCATTGCATTAGGAATTACGGATGCACTAATAGGCTTTGACTGTGTCAACTTCTACTCCTTTCTTTGGTCAGCAAATCGTTTAAACAATACTTGGACCAGGTTTGGAAATGAGCTCGTTGTTGCAGCTGGAAAAGGGGAACCGGCCTCGGTGATGTCTAATTATGGTTTCAAGTAAGCTCAGGGCTCTTTCTTGACTTTTGTGATTTCCGTTTGTTTGTGTTCTTCGAACTTATATTCAGGTGATTATATATGTGCATGGATTTTCAGAAACGTCATTTCATTGGACGAATATGCCTCTTACTTTGACAACATTGATCCATTGGCCCCATATAAGAAATGGATGACCAGGCAAGACGGTCACAAGGGGACTAGATCAAGAGCAAATGTTCTATCCAATAGAGTTCAGGCAGCATTTATAGTTAGTGATCCGGTTGATTGGAGCCGAGACATCCAGGTTATCATTCCCCTTTGCTGTTCAAATTACATTAGCTTTTATTAAATTCCCGATTCACATCTTTATTTGCTAAAGTGATACTTATCTTTTACATGTTGTTTTCATTCTTTGATTGCGAATAATTCTTATAAGCACACATGATAATAAATATATCAAAACATAGTTGCCCTGTGTGTTTCCATATCACCGGCTTCACGACTGTGTGGTTTCTGGGGGTAGATTTCTCATAGATTCTGTTGGAGCAGAGCTTCTTTAGATTTTTGTGCTCACAGCGAATAACTGATCGATACTTTCGCTCAGGTCCTCTGTGACATTTTACGAACTGGAGGACTTCCTGGGAAAGAGATTGGACCTCAACCTCATTTGTACTTTGCCAATGACGATTTAGACTACCAGGTTCTGGTGATCCCATCCGGTTTTTTTCTCCATTCTTCTGACTTATTATATAGGAAACTGATGCATTGTGAACTGAAGGCAGACTGCGTTTCCTACTGAACGTCTTGGCATGGGAGCTTTTAGAATCGCGTTAGAATCCATCTTCAACAGGTAATAGCCCAAATCAAGCACACGTCTTCCATATGACAGTGAACATCTCTCAGAAACACGAGACTGGTCTTTAAAGGCATAATAAATAAGAGCTTTGTTCAATTGGGTATTGCATGATTGTGTTTGGATATATATGCAGAATCCATGATGAGCCTCTGGAGTACACATCTTTTGGGAAACCAAATCCGTTCGTGTTCAACAACGCAGAAGATGTTCTGAAAGAAATCGCTGCATCCACTCATACCCTTTCAAATCAAGGAAGTTTCCACTTCAGGACACTGTATATGGTCGGAGACAACCCTAAAATCGACATCAGAGGCGCACGACAGGTTTTGTGCTCTTTCTCTCGGAGTAGAGATGGTTTGCTCGCCACAAAAACATTCCTCTTATCTTACCTGAAGGCTTTAACCATTGGCTTATCTGTGTGACAGGCCGGGAATCCTTGGTTCTCAATCTTGACAAGAACCGGAGTTTTCAAAGGGAAAGATAATCATGCTGAGTTTCCTGCTGATCTGGTAAGTAACAACACCATTAGTTAGCCTTTAGATACTTATTATTACTGCAGCGGGTGATGTTCATGTTAAAGCGCGGTTAACGTTTTCAGGTAGTTGACACAGTCGAGGAAGCAGTTGATTTCATTTTGACAAGAGAGTCCGCTAAGCAAAGCTTACTTCGAAGTTATTTCACTAGATTTATTTAAGATTTTATTCAAAACACATTGTGGCTATCTTCATCCAAAGAGATTGAGTCATAACCAAATTGGCAGAAGCTAAGAGTACTGAATAGAGAAGTCGATTATTTTGATGACAAATCGTTTAAGTTGAAGTTGGTGAAGGATCTGAGTTTTTTTTTTGGTTCTTAAGGAAGACAAATTGTCATCATGAAAAAGATTAGATTCCCAATTTTTATTTTGAAAATGATGATTTTGTTTTTATCATATCACTAGAGTAGTAGAGTTAGCCCTTGCAGAGCTTTGATACCATAACGAAGCATGGCATTATTTAAAGTTATAATCTTAACACTAAGTTACTATATTTGGCTCTGAATCAAGGGGTTCTTGCAAGTAAACATGGATAAAATTATCTTTTCAACAAGAAAATATTACGAAAATGTTAGAACACAAATTATGTTTTGATTAATTGACATTAGATGTAAATATCTCCAGAATCAAACATAAAATTACCGAAAGTAAATGATTTTTAGCTAAATTGTGTAAGATACAAAAGCTATGTCATTTTCCACCAAAAAACAAAAAAAAATCATGTCATCTTTTCATCCCGTAGTTCCTTCACTTTCTCTTCCTCAAAATTTCTATCAAGCCAACAAAACCAAAACCTAAGTAACCAAAACCTGAATTCCCTCAAACCTTACTGAGGTTCGGGAAAGTTTTGAGTACCGAACCTCTTACAATAAACTCTATAAACTCTGCCATATGGTGGCGGTGGCGGTGGTAAATCAATTCCACCATCATACATTGATTCTTCACCATCAAATCTATCATTTGCTGGACCATTCAATGGGACTTGTCTATAAGGATCATCCAAGGGCTTATAACGGCTTCCAAACCGAGGAATTTTACATCTCTCCTCATCTCTCCAGCGACCAGTTCCTACAATAGCTCTGTAGCCGTCTTCCAAGTATACCCTTTTGTTGTGATGTTCTTCTTCAGGAGGAGGAGGAGGCTCCACAAGAGCTTGTTGGGTAAACAAGCTGTCTCTGAGATGTGTTCTGGTGATCTTGCCATTGAGGAATTCAAAAAGTTCTTCGACGGTTTTGTTTATAGAACTGTAAATCTTTTTAGCTCCTTTGCCATTAACCCCCCTTGCCACATTTTTAGAAACATCTAGAAAATCCTCAACCTGTCACCACACACCAAATCTGAAGCAATAAGACAGAAAGTAAAGAGTGCAAATGAAATATTACTGAGATAAGAGTTTCAAAGCATAATTACACTAATGGTCCCTTTCCCCTTCTTAGATATCCAACCACCATTCAGCAAACTGACGCAAAGCCCTTGTCTCCATAGGAATTCTACAGATTGCAACTGCAGGAGAGAAAAGCTATTTACGTTTATAACAAAAAAAAAGCAAGTTGTTGAGCTTGCTTTTTGATTGATGTTTTTGGAGTTAAAGGTAAAAAAGAAAACACCTTGACGAAAAACGTTACAAATAGTCTACCCAAAGATTCTTTATTTTGTTGTCCCCAATTCAAGAACTTCTGAGCCTTCTTCTCAACATTGGGAGGATCAATTCCATCTGAAAAAAAAGATAAGAGGGGCAATTTAATGTCATGACGGAAAACAACATAAGCAAAAGCGAGACAAGGATGATAATACAACATAAATCTACTGAAGATGATTCTGTGTGAGTAGGAAAAAATGTAATCTGATATTATCGCAAAAACATTTGCAAAATGTACAAAATGCACCTTTAAATAGTAAAGACAATGGAGGTAGAATGGGAGGATCTTGAGTCTGCGTTAACACATAAGAGAAACAAATTAGACATTGATGACATGTAGCCTTAAACGATGAAAAGAAAATCAAACATTTTTACCAAACTTGCTTTAGAGAATATATAAATTCATCCAACATATAAAACAAATGAAGAAGAAACTAAAGTATTCCACATAAATCAATCATAGTAGCTACCTATTAATCATCCTCAAAGTCAAAATTCTACATAAAATAAGCGAACATCTTGTATATGAAAATTAGAGAGTCTAGTGGTTATCCAACAAGAGTGGCTAAGTTGATACCTGTAAATGGTGAGCGACTAAAAATGTTATAGATACAGAATTCAGGGTTTGTTGTGGCGCACTGTTAACTTCATGAGCTTTAGCCCAATGCTTAATCTGACATATAGGAGAACAGTCACATCAGTAAAGAGAAAATGACATCTTGTTATTAGAATAGAACATAAAAGATCTTACCAACAAACAAAGTTTCTGAAACCTGTCATCAATTTGAGATATAATTCGAATGATCTGTGAATTTAAAATGCCTTCTTTGCTTTCGACTGACAAATCACATTCAACAGCAGTCCCTTGATCAACGAATTTGACAATTGGCACCCTAGCACCGAAGATAGATACAACATTCCTAACCTGCCCTTGTCCTACAAAAGAAGTTTACGCAAGATCTAATATGAAACTCACTACTCTAAGAATGTTATATTCAATTGTCACTTTTTATTTCCACATACCGCTACTGCCAATATAATAAGTATACACGGAAATA
The DNA here is from genome assembly GCA_030161315.1 of Eutrema japonicum. NCBI lineage: Eukaryota > Viridiplantae > Streptophyta > Magnoliopsida > Brassicales > Brassicaceae > Eutrema > Eutrema japonicum. The sequence continues at coordinate 41,256,548 of BSQW01000013.1, forward strand.
CTGAATAACATTTCCATATTGATTTTATAGGGTTTTTGGCATACACCTTAACAACTTCTAATGACATAGAGAATCTAAAACGAAAATCTCAACAATATGGAATCAGCAGCACGAATGAAACAAATGCCAATTAAACTTACCCTGCAGAGAGCGGAGCTTTTTCACAAATCTTTTAAGGATTTCGAGCTTCTTATCACGAGGAAGCTCAGATGTTTCGTTACCGAAGTTAATGGATACATCCAAATCACTCTGCGCGGAGAAATTATCCATCACAAATGACCCATACGCCTCGAGGACCGGGCTGCTATCTTTAGAATCTCCTGATTGGGAGACAAAAATCCTATGATGTGTGTTTGATGTTAATCAAGCTCAATAATGGCTACAAGTAATGTTAAAGTTACCATAGATATCTAAAGCCATTGCATTGAGGAACTTCACCATATCTTTCCTCGTATCGTAGTCGGCGGAAACCGGCTGAACAGAGCAGTAGACATCATCTAAAAGCTTATCAAGTTCCAGTAAATCATAATTATCAATCTTATATCTCTGTAACTCTATGGACTCAGAGTTCTTCACCTTCTTTCGAATCACTGACATCCAAAAGCAAAAAAAAACGAGGCAAAGATTGACAAAAAAATCTGTAGTGAACACTATCAATCTAGAGATTTCAGTAAAAGGATAGTATTCAATTTCACCTTTACTTAAAATAGTATTTTCCGCAGCCACACCACTTCGAGTGTCCATAGGAGAAAGATACCAATAATTAACCTGCAAATCCCATAAACATTCACATCAAAACTGGCTTATATAAAGATATCAGACTAAGATCTAAATTAAGAAGCCTTTTACTATACGGTTCGATTCATTGTCAGGCTAAGATTATTTTGGCATAGGTTCGATAATGTTAGGAAAGCTAGGGTTTTCGAATTCTGAAGCACTAAGGAACGAAGAAAAAAGCAATAAATTTTGCGAATTTAGGGTTTAGGATTCGTACGTAGTAAAATCCAATGAATTTCCAGAGGAAAACGAGCGGATACGGTGTTTAGGGTTCCGTTCGAAATTCGTTGGGTTATTTGGCAAGAGAGAATTTTGAGAAACCTAATAGTGAAGAAAAGAAGAAGAGAGAAGACAAAAGCGGCTTGCCTAGTTAATTTACTTCTTTTGTATGTTTTTTGGTCATGAGTTGGCTATTTCCTTATTTATAATGCTGAGTACAATTTAATATTCCCTGAATCTATACAATTTTATGAATAGGAATGCTGAGTACAATTTGATATACATTTTTATGAATAGGAATGCTGTGGTGGGTAAAAAAAACATACCCTACCCTACCCTACCCTAACCCTAACAAACCCGTCCATAAATAACTTTGTTTTGAAAAGCCTAAAAAATACTTTACATTGTTAGGATAATCTAAAAAATACTTTAAGATGGGATTTTTGGATGATACATCGATAATATCATCCAAAGTTTTGCTTAGAGTCTTAACATTTTTATAAAACAATCTTTGAAGATGGACTGTTGTTGGGGATAAATAATTCATCTTTGGATCGACGAACCAGAAGATGACACGTGTTATATTAGGTTAGATGGTCACTTGACCTAAAAGTCCACTACTTTGAGAAGGTGCGGTTACGAGATTAGGTGATCAACCCATAGGACATGTTAGGACAAGTTGTCTGACGTGTCACCGTAGATTAGACGACCACTTCACCTAAAAGTGCGTCACTTCGAGCGGGTGCGGTTACGAGACTAGGTGGTCGAACCCTAGGACAGGTTAGAACATGTTATTAGCTTCCACCTTCTCCCAAAACCATTCTCGACTAGCGGGAGTGGAAAGTAAAGAGATGAGTGGACCCAAAACAGCAATGAGTCACATCTTCCCGGATACGCTAACCTATGCTAGGTTGCCCAGAGAGAACAGTATTAGGGAGATAGGTGACCCGAACAGGTACAAGCTAGCTCCCCGATCACATCAACGCAAATCGGGTAGTAATACCCGAGAAGGTACGACTCCCAGGTAACCGGATAGCAATACCCAGGAAGGTAAAGATAACCCGATATCTCTAGAAAGGTTAACAGGAGGGGATAAGTCTAAACTCATTTTACGCGGAAACGCCTCTATTCTTCCCTTCAATATTACTTTGATCTAAAGTTGACTCTCGTACTAAACCCATAGCTGGCCAATTTTAGCCTATATGACAGGTGAAAGCGACTAGTCAATGTACATGGGGAAGATAAAAGCATGGACGCTCAGAACACATGGCAGCACCCAAATCGCTGAAATGGCACAGACTTGGCACGATGCATGCACCCTGCAAACAGCCTTGTCGGGAGCACATACATAAGCGACAAAGGAGGTGTGCATAAAAGCACTCTAGTACCCCGTACGCAATCCGATGGAGGATCTGAGACCCGACCCGACAGAGCGAACGCAACCCGGTATACGAGTTGGGTCATGTATTCTCTATAAATACTACCCTCACTCCTCGAGAGAGAGGAATCCGATCCGACTTTTCATCTCTCTCTTAGAGAACTCCCTTTCTAAACACTTAGTTTTTCCTTCTTTTCGGGACTCTTAGTTCCATCTCCGACCATTCTCCGGTCACCTTCACGGTTGCTCCTAGACCATGAAGTTCTCACACCCAAACTCTTATTTTTTTCTCTTTTACCACAAAAAACTCACCAACTAAAGCCCGTTGTGGATCCATCCTTTTTTTGGACCCAATAAGCAACTTTCCTCACCCCATTTTCTTATTACTCTTTTCGCTTTCCGTCGTACGTACCACTTTGTGGTCTTTCTTAAACATTTTCTGACTTGGGTGTCAGAGAGCCATCAAAAAACACACATCCATCGTGTTTTCCGGGCCTTCACATCTTTATTTGTGGTTCCAGGAGACTAGCCCCCCAGAGGACGAAAAAACCCCGAAACAGCTACTAACATTTTTGGCGATAACTCAAATACAAAACATGACATTCTTCAAAAATGATGAATCTCCTTCTATGCTTTGCTTTTGTCAAAGTTATCATGGTTGAGCTAGCTTTATTGAAATCCGCTCAATAGACCGAAAAATAAACAAGAGTCACAAAAACCTTTCCATCGCTACACCAAAATAAACAAACCAACGAAGATTTAACCACACAAAAAAACAAATACTATGAAGGTTAAACCCCAACCAAAAGCTCTATCACCAAACTAAAACTAAAGTATTTAGCTGAAGAAAAGAAGTTAAACCCTAAAGAGGGAAACTACAACTCCAAAAGAAGAAACAAAATCACTAAAATCCTATAGAAATCACACTCCATCTTGAGACTGCTAAGTGTAGATAGATGGATCTGGCTGGAGCTATCACCTAAGAAGACGTATTTTCATTGATTAATAGCCAAAACCCGAAGAATACCCAAAAGTATATATGAGGGTTTAACTATGAATTCAAGCGATTGCAGTTTAGAACCGCCAATGCTCGTCCACTTTGTAATGTCCAAGATCCGCAAGGATCGCCGGGACAGACCATGACCGAGAGATGGGAAAAATAGACGAGGAAAATTAAGTTTAACTCGAGCCATGTTCTGAAATGATCGGCTAAGTCGGAAGGTCTAAGACTTAGCCGGATAAAAGGGAGAAAATACCGAAAAGCTGTGCTGGGTCAATAAGCTGGATGGTCAATCTAAGCTAGCTGGGTCAGCTGCCGGGAAGCTCAGTTCAACTGGGGTAAGTGTTCGGCAGTTGGTCTAGCTGGTCGACTGGGAAGCTAGCTAGTCAGATGAGAAGTTAGCTGGTCGAGGGATGGTTAAGGGACACACGTATCAAGTGTGAGAAACAATTGGGCGGTTAATTAGCCGAAGGGTCGCCACACCCGTTCGGCTAACCAATGCATTCACCCGAGTTACATAGCGGTTATGGAATTTATTCGACTAGGAATCCTATAAATAGGACCCTTAGTCGTATTTTCCCACTCACGCACAAAAGAGGATAATTTACCCGAGAGACTAAGGGAAATATCGAGAGGAATAGAGAGTTAGCCGAGAACGTTCCTTTGTGCGGTTTGTGAAGGCTAGTTGGGTGTTGCGGGATCGCTTTAATTGAGGGGATCTAGCCAAGGGAGAATTTGGGCGTGGGAAAAGGATCGCGGCAGACAAGTGCCTCAATCCAACCGCATGGCTAAGGTGAGTGCGTACGTATGGCTTAAGCGCTCGGATTCATGACTACCGGATCATCCGGGATAGTCTAAGGATCAAACTAAGTAACCTCTTCGCCGATTAATTTACTTGCTTGCATAATTATTCATATTTCTGTTTTGTTGGTCGTGATCAATGATCTCGGCCGAACAATTAATATATGTTTGCATGGCAGATCAACTAGTCGGATCGAAGGGCATTGCGGTAAGGCGAGTGGCTTGGGGACCGGATAGAATTCACCAAGGCTCGGCCAAACCTTAAGCGATTATTCCTTGGTTCGGCTAAACTGACTGTACTGTGGGGGAAACATGATTGTTTGGTGATAGTTGCATGATATAAGCATATATGTTCCACGCATCACTAACTAATTGTTAAGTTACTCACGTCTCTTTGGCTTTTATGTAAAGATGGTCGTGGAAAATATATGGATTAGCCGCGCAAGACATTTGGTCGGGGAAAGATGGGTGGTTTTGGTCCGGGTAGTTAGGATTGATATTAACTTGTAATAGCCTAAGGTAAACTAATAAGTTGTATTGAATCCCTTACTATTCTAATAAAATATCCGAATCATTTTCTTACTCTTTGCATATTAACTCTAATATAATGAATCTCATAATAACCAATATCGAAAATGACTAAACTAAGGATTTGACCCTAAAAACGGGCTGGATGGTTTGGAGTCAGTTAGTGATCCGAACGGGATGGGGTGTTTCACACCTCCTCTTGATTTTTTTTAAATCGACAACACCGTTCTTAGATTTGAATGTCATGCGCCACCACTTGCCGTCTCGCCGGAAGCCACCTCTCGATTTAAGTAGAAGCGATACTATAGTGGAATCTAGGGGGTATTGATTCATGGATTTTAATAGATTTGGAAATCCAAATCAAATCTAGTGTTATTGGTTCTATAATTTTAAAATTTATGTTTAAATCCAGTGTTATTGGTTCTATGATTTTTAAATCTAAGTTCAAATCCACTGTTATTGGTTCTATGATTTATAAATACTAATTCAAATCACGTGTTATTCAATCCTACAGATTTAATTATGAATTTGATTTGATAATGGATTTTAGTAAATTTTGAAGGATTTCCATGTTAAAATATATAAAGACTCAAATCTGAGGGATAATACATAAACGAATAACACCCTCTTTAATGAAAATACATAAAATACATAAATGTGAACGAATAACACATATATTCTTTTTATAATATATATATTAATTTTACCGCGCAAAATAAGAGATAAGTGAAAAAATAAATATTATCGATAATTAAAAAAAAAATAGTACCCATAAAATTTGAGATGACAGAAGTGCTGCATTATGAAGGAGATGTAATGCTCTGTTTTGTTTTTCTAATGTTTGTTGAGCCTTTGTTCTCTGGTCTTTAGATTTGTGTTTTCGCTCGTTTAATGGGCTCATGTGGATATTTCGGCCGTAGGGCCTGGCTTTCCTTTGCTCTTTTGAGTTTTTAATAGTAATATATTCAGTAAATTTTTTTTTGAGAAAGCGAAAGTGTCCTAGCATGAGTAAACGTATTTGTTTTCCAAATCCTATAGCTTTATAAGTAGGTTTCTGAATCTATTAAATTTTGATTACATATTTCTTTGATTCTCAATATTATTTTGCTTATTGAAAAGGAAATGGGTATATCAATTAGGGGCTCATATTCTATGAAATAGTTCATACAATGAACATTTCTAAACTACCCTTAATTAAATGTAATAAATTCAAAATAAATCTTTTTAAAATCTTAAAAATTACGAAAAATACTAAAAGGAAAGAAATATCTATTGAAATATCGTTTTTGGAAAAATCAAGATTGAAAAAAAAATCTTGTTCTACGAAATCCAGAATTCATATTCTAGTTCTACGTTGTGTAGAATATGTGTTATGCTATTTGCTCTATAATCTACCAAATTTAGAATAGATATTCTAATGTTTTCTCTATGCTCAACTAAGCATTAGAATACGTTTTCTTCCGATTTTTGTATATTCTACCAAGTTTTGAATACATATTCTATCATTTCTCTATATTATATTTTCTGTAGAATAGAAGTTCCAACGTTTTATCTTTGTTCTACGAAATTTAGAATTTGTCTCCTGCCAAAGTAGTTGAGAAAATATGGGAAAATTTAGGATCTAGATTAATTATCAAAACTGAAAAATATGAGAAAATATTTTGTTAGAGGGGGGATTAGCACCCCCTGGTTTAACTCGGTTCGAACCGAGATCGGTTCAATCAAGACCGGTTTACGATGGTTCGGATCGAGGATAAGTCAGCCCGAAAACATTGGGCCGAGCCCGGGATCTCGCTGAAAGCCCACCTCGGCTACCGATCTAGGCCCATCACAAGCCCAGTCCGTTACAACAGATGAAACCGGAATATTTCCTCTTTTCCGCCGATCTCGGAAATGGAAATATTCCTTGCGAATAGACCGCCGAAGAATAAGGATTATATCCTTATCTCGGAGGGGAATCCGGAATATTTCCATTCCCTAATCGAGCAAGGAAAAGGGAATATTCACATAGAGAACCGCCTCAGAACATTATAAATAAAGGAGGAGCTTCATTCTTCAAAGAATCCACAACTTCCGCAGAGACAGAGAATACAAGAGAGCTCATTACCGATCTCAAGTCTTTTGTCTTTGCCTTCTTACTTAAACTCTGTTGTAACCGCCGACTTAGATCAATAAACGAGATTCCGATTAAAAGTACTGTTTTACCCTTTTTGTGTGATTTACGGATCAACAATTGGCGCCGTCTGTGGGGATTATAGAACAGTACTTTCGGATATCGTTTGATTGAAGTTCGGCAATGGTTCTTCCAGTCGATACCACCGCAGCCCTCGTCAACGGCTCAGAAACCGACGATCAAAATCCATGGATCGACGAGCTCAATCCTATCGATACCGAACTACAGACAACCGGAGGAAGACCCCCTCCGACCGTGCCTGTTGGAGAAAACAATCAGGTCAATCCATCTCGGACTCTTCCCCAGCCTCTGGCCGCTTCGATATTCACGGATCCGACCGTCTTCATGGAAGCTATGGCGGCACAGTTCGCCGAGATCAACAAAAGGAACGAAGAGCGGATCACTTCACTGATAGCATCCCACTTCGAACACCGAAACCAGACCGGTATCCTCGAACCAAACCCGATCACCCCCGCCAACGAAAACACGTTACGCCGAAATCTCTTGTCCGACTTAACCGACGCTCAACCCCCAGGCACGATCGACATGCCGACAAGAAGATCCGCGTCCGGTTCGGAAATTAACATCGCAGACCAAGCTGCCATAAATTTGGAATTCGCCAAGGTACAGGCCCAACTGCAAGAGATGCGGACCAAAGTCCACCAGGCTGCAAGTTCGGCACCGGAAATCGACCGGGTAATTCAGGAGTCACAGAGGACACCGTTTACCGACACGATCATCAATACTCCAGTCCGACGATTGGAAAGAGTCAAGATCACACCATACGACGGGTTTACCGATCCTAAAAACTTCTTGACTTCGTTTGTCATCACAATGAACCGATTTCGTTTCAGCTCGGAAATCGAGAAGGACGCGGCCATGTGCCAACTATTCGTGGAGAATTTATCCGGGGCCGCGCTCGATTGGTTTTCAACGCTCGAGCCAAGTTCGGTAAACAGCTATAACGAGCTCACTACCAAATTCCTCAAACGCTTCACCATGTTTATCAAGCAGAAAACAAAGAACGCCGAACTCTGGGCCCTCGAGCAGAAGCAGGACGAGCCCCTACGCAACTTCATGGAACGTTTCAAAACGGTTGTATCCCATTGCACGATCGACGACGAAGCCGCAATCGAGGCTCTTTACAAAGCCACCTGGTACGAATCGGACTTTCACAGGGAGATCAAACGCAATAATCCAAAGACATTGGAGGACATCCTGCACAGGGCGCATATCTTCATCATGGAGGAGGAAGAAAGATCCGAGAAAGACAAACTATACGTTCCCCCGAAACAACCCGTCAATGCGGTCCAAACCCAGCAATCCTGGTCAAACACTTGGGTTCGGTCGGATGAGCCAACAGAGCCCGACAACACTGAATCCGCACCGTACTGCAATTTCCATAACCGGTATGGAAATCATTCAACCGAAGAGTGCCGACATCTACAGGAGTTCCTGATGATGAAGTACAAAAAGGGGGAAGTTCCAGTCGAAGGAGCCTTCCAACCCTCGAACAGACCGCGCCATTAAAAAAAAAAAAAAAAAAAAAAAAAAAAAAAAAAAAAAAAAAAAGAGCCGAGCTCCAAACGCTCGCACTACAAGAACCGAGCTCCAAACGCTCCCGAGCTCCAAACGCTCGCCAAAAAAAGATCACCGAGCTACTACACATACGCTCGATTCTAATACCATATGAACTACGAATGGCTTGATCCTTCTTTCGAAGGTACGTAGGCAGCCCTCACAAGGCGCAGCTATAACATTAATAAAATTTTACCAAGGCATTCTACCGAACTCGTACAGTTCGTACCTTCAAAGCCAAACTTTATGTTTGCCGAACTCCAACAGTTCGTATTTTCAAAGCCAAATTTTATGTTTGCCGAACTCCAGCAGTTCGTATTTTCTAAAGCCAAACTTTATGTTTGCCGAACTCCAACAGTTCGTATTTTAAGCCAAACTTTATGTTTGCCGAACTCCAAACAGTTCGCATTTTGGACCACCAACGGTTCCCATATCAACGTCCTGGCCAGGCGATCTGATAAAGCCGAGCTTAGCTCGCACGCATCCTCATGGTGCAATGGATAATACACTTTCCACATTCAAAGCCGAGATCAGTCTCGCACCAACTTCTCAGATTATCCGAGCCAAATAAGCCGAGCCCGTCTTGCACACTCGGATTCAATGTGAGAAAACCTAGAGCATATTAAGATGAGCTGTTCACGTACTCTTAAACTAAACTCTAGGGTCAAGCCGAACGTCCTTCCTCGCAAATCTAAGCCGACTTCTCAACAGTCGCAAAAACTAATAAGCCGATTTCTCAACAGTCGCAAAAACCAGTAAGCCGGTTTCTCAACAACCGCAAAATCGATAAGCCGATCTACAATATGGATTGCCGACCTTGAGCAGGTTCAGTCGAACTTGTCCTCTTCACCCGGCTAAGACCGTACTATTTACGGCACCACTGTGTACGACAAGTTTGAGAAGTCGTATAAAGTACGACTTCAAATATATCAGAGCTCGATACCAAAAACTCACCGAATTCGAAAATTTGTAAAATCGATTCAACCGTAAGAACCCCAATCTAAAGAGGATCCGTCCTTTCAAGCCGAACTTAAGCAGTTCGCCGAACTTGAACAGTTCGTATCATCAAGCCGAACCCAGTCAGTTCGCCGAACTCGTACAGTTCGTATCATCAAGCCGAACTTAAGCAGTTCGCCGAACTTGAACAGTTCGTATCATCAAGCCGAACTTAAGCAGTTCGCCGAACTCGTACGGTTCGTATCATCAAGCCGAACTCAAGCAGTTCGCCGAACTCGTACAGTTCGTATCATCAAGCCGAACTCAGCCAGTTCGCCGAACTCGTACAGTTCGTATCATCAAGCCGAACTCAGCCAGTTCGCCGAACTCGTACAGTTCGTATCATCAAGCCGAACTTAAGCAGTTCGCCGAACTCGTACAGTTCGTATCATCAAGCCGAACTCAGCCAGTTCGCCGAACTCGTACAGTTCGTATCATCAAGCCGAACTCAGTCAGTTCGCCGAACTCGTACAGTTCGTATCATCAAGGCGAACTCGAAATAGAATCTGATCAGATCATACCGATCTCAGTTTTAACCGAGCTAAAGAATACTCCCCAAAAATTCGCCGAACTCATAAACTCCCTCGCCGAACTGAGGGGGGGACCAATTGTTAGAGGGGGGATTAGCACCCCCTGGTTTAACTCGGTTCGAACCGAGATCGGTTCAATCAAGACCGGTTTACGATGGTTCGGATCGAGGATAAGTCAGCCCGAAAACATTGGGCCGAGCCCGGGATCTCGCTGAAAGCCCACCTCGGCTACCGATCTAGGCCCATCACAAGCCCAGTCCGTTACAACAGATGAAACCGGAATATTTCCTCTTTTCCGCCGATCTCGGAAATGGAAATATTCCTTGCGAATAGACCGCCGAAGAATAAGGATTATATCCTTATCTCGGAGGGGAATCCGGAATATTTCCATTCCCTAATCGAGCAAGGAAAAGGGAATATTCACATAGAGAACCGCCTCAGAACATTATAAATAAAGGAGGAGCTTCATTCTTCAAAGAATCCACAACTTCCGCAGAGACAGAGAATACAAGAGAGCTCATTACCGATCTCAAGTCTTTTGTCTTTGCCTTCTTACTTAAACTCTGTTGTAACCGCCGACTTAGATCAATAAACGAGATTCCGATTAAAAGTACTGTTTTACCCTTTTTGTGTGATTTACGGATCAACATATTTGTTATTTGCGTTTCTTTCACGTTTTTTCCTCTCTTCTTCTCCGTTTCTCTCACGTTATTTTTTTTCTTCTTCTCCGTTTCTTTCACGTTTTTTTTCTTTTCTCAGTTTTTCTCTTCTTCTTCTCTGTTAATATGCAGCATATCTATGTAACATGTGGTGTATGGAGATCGGGTGTCAATAAGGAGTGAAAATTTATTGTTCATGAAGAAAAACGAGGTAAATTACTAACTTTGGAATCAAGTACTACTCTTGCTGAGTTAAATACGAGGTTTCATAGGAATATGGAATCGAACAGAATGTCGAGTTCAGTTATTTACCGAGCGATTTGATCGATACCTTAGGATATCTCCCAGTTATTATCGCAAATAATCGTATGCAAGGAAGAATGCGTCGATACGTTTGTGTGTGACATTTACAACAACATTTGACAATCGAAATAATAAAGTCAACATTAATTTGAATAAGGAACCATCCGATTCAAGTAATGGAGAAGATAATGCCAAGTTGCCTGAAAAATCAGAAGAATTTGTGAATGTGTCTAAGCGGAATGATGACTTCAAAAGCAATATCCGTGATGTTCAGGTTGATGGTGATGATGGCATAATTTCTGAAAACAAAGAAGACAATTACACGAAAGCTCGGTTTTGGTTGGTGGATTCTGTAAAGAAGGAGCAACATTTCAGAAGCAAAAACGTTTTAAAGGCAAATCTGAAAATTTGTGCAATGAAGTATCACTTTGACTTAGGGATGTCAATCAGGCTGGCCCGGCCCGGCCCGAAACCCGTAAAGCCATCATATATTTGAGCAAAGCTCGGCCTAACCCAAAAAAAAATCGGGCCTATATTCTAAAGCCCGGCCCGGCCCGAAGAGGGCTATAGGGCTTTTCGGGCTTTTCTTTGACATGTATAAATCATATAGAAATATCACTGGAAGTCTATAGATAATGATTTTTAAAATATGAAGTAAATAGAATGAATGATAATGTTACTTTGATCACGAAACGTAAACCCATCTAACCAAGTGTGTGTACAAATCAATGTTTCAACGTGTCTAGGTAGAATATGATTTCTATATTTGTTCAAGATATGCGCACCAATACTAAATATAGACCCTGAGATTTATAGTAAGGCAAAACTAGAAAATTAGGGTTTTCGATAAATGAAAAATATATAGGAAATACTCCATGTTTAAAAAAATTTAATTCTTAAACAAAACCTCTAACTCAATCAAAATATTTATTTCCTGGCTTTTCGGGCCGGTCCGAGCCCGGCCGGGCTAAGCCCAAAAAATCCACTAGCCCGATTGGGCTTGGCCCGGAAGGCCCAATTTTTTTGGGGCTTATATATTTAAGCACGAGCCCAGTGTTTTTCAGGGCCGGGCTGGCCGGCCCTGAAACTTTGGCCTTAATTGACATCCCTACTTTGACTACAGGGTTGTAAAATCTACAACAAAAAATGGTGGTTTGTACGCTGCAAAGATAACGTATGCAATTGGAGTGTTCGTGCAGAGTGTTTAGAGGGGTCTACATATTTCATAATCAACAAGTATGTGGTTGAACATACATGTGTTTCTTCAAGGGAAAACAAATTCGCTAGGACAGCTTTGGCGAAAACAATTGGCAATATGATTATGCATAATTATGAGGGTATCAAGGAAGGGCCTAAACTGAATGATATCAGACAGATTATGCGTACGAAGCATGGATGCGAGATCTCTTATTCTTAAGCATGGGAGTCCTGTGAGTATGCAGTTAACGCTATTAGAGGTATTCCATAGAAAAATTATGGTAAAATTCCAAAATACTTGCACATGCTAAAAGAACCTAATACGAGTACGCATACTCATTACAAAACTGATTGCGATGATAGATTCAGATATCTATTTATTTCTTTCGGTCAATCAGTAAGAAGGTTCTACAAAGCCATTCAGAGGGTCATTGTTGTGGATGGTACGTTTTTGAAGAGTAAATACAAAGAATTTATACTTGTTGCTACAACATTAGATGGCCATCATTTCTTGTAAATGCAGCTAGAGTGAGCAAATCCTTGAATTGTGTGAACTCATTCTCTAATTTGCCCAATCAGACGTCAATTTTCTTCTCAATCTTCTCCTCCTAACTAGTGAAAGAAGCTTGAAACATTCCTTGAATGAAACACTTCATGTCTTCATCGAAACCTCCATGTTTTGCGATGATCGTTAGCACAACAGTTTTTTCTTGGGTGTCTCAGCACCATGATCACAAAGCTTTTTCTTACCCCTACTCGAACCAGAAACTGAGTTTTCTTCAACGTTTGGATTTTGAACGTCATTAAAATCATCAAGAATCTCATTTTCTACCTCTGCATCCTCATGTTCATCAAGATGCAAAGAAGTCTCACAAGATTCTTGAAAGGAAAATTGTTCGTTAGCTACACGAACTATACGAGAATGCATGACTACACATCTGAACTAAACCAATGTGTTGATAACTACATCATCTATTGATATAGCATAGACACACATCTGAACTAACATGAATCATGTGCCCAACATCATGACCATCACTTTCTTTGCTTTTCCGGTGTACTTGTCGACGGACTCCGGCGCTGACCCGCGTTAACTCATTAAATCCCACCCAAATTAAAAAAAAAACTTTAAAATGAAAACATAAAAAAATGACCTCCTCAGCTTCTTTTTCCTCGTCAATTCTAATTTACAGATAGGATTTTGATTCGGTAGGTTCTCTCAATTTCATTGAATTTGATTCTTCCGTTCATTTATTTTTTGAGTATTTATGAACATCAAAATAGTGGGTGGTTAGGGTTTACGAAATTCCCAAAATCGTTTGCTAATTTGGGTGATAGGCGAATTAAGAAATCGATCCAATCCAAGTGAACTCACAATTATATCTCGAACTCTCTTCTTCTCTTTCTCTCCATCCCAGAAACTTTCTGTTTTAAAGTTTCCTAAAATCTACACGAATTTCTTGGACGAATCGATCTGAAATCTCTTAACTAAAGATGTACTCGTCCTCTTCTTCTTTCAATTTTCTTTGATTTCCTTCGGCGAGGCATCTCTTAACCACCACCATACCCACCGCATCTACATTCATGCTTCACCGTAGCTCCTACAGCGTCGGTGTGTTTCACAGAAAACGTGCTCGTTTTAGACGACATAGTCGGAGCTTGGGTCTAGAGAGCAAACCACTCACTGAACTCTTTTTTTTTGCGTATATGAAGCAAAAATTAATGATATGATCTTTGGGAAACCGTTTGAGATGTATTGTGGAACTGGTGGTGGTGCTGCTGATGCGGTAGCTGTTTCCGGAGAGAATTGATCGGAGCTCTGTAAAATTTCCGGTGAGAATTGATCGGACCTTTCTCAAAACTTTCGCTTTGGACCCTCATTGAAAGCGAAACATTTGGCTTGCCTCTCTTGAAATCTCAAATTGTTTCCACGTTCTCTGCTCGATTCCACGTTCTCTGCTTCAAGAGGGGCAAGCCAAATGTTTCGCTTTCAATGAGGGTCCAAAGCGAAAGTTTTGAGAAAGCTCCGATCAATTCTCACCGGAAATTTTACCAAGCTCCGATCAATTCTCACTTAAAACAGCTACCGCATCAGCACCACCACCACCAGTTCCACAATACATCTCAAACGGTTTCCCAAATATCAGATCATTACATTTTGCTTCATATACCCAAAAGAAAAAAAAGAGTACAATGAGTGGTTTGCTCTCTAGACCAAGCTCCGACTCTGTCGTCTAAAACGAGCACGCTTCCTGTGAAACACACCGACACTGTAGGAGCTACGGCGAAGCATGAATGTAGATGCGGTGGGTATGGTGGTGGTTAAGAGATGCCTCGCCAATGGAAATCAAAGAAAATTGGAAGAAGAGGAGGACGAGTACATCTTTAGTTAAGAGATTTCAGATCGATTCGTCCACGAAATTCGTGTAGATTTTAGGAAAATTTAAAAAAGAAAGTTTATGGGACGGAGAGAAAGAGAAGAGAGAGTTCGAGAGATGATTGTGAGTTCGCTTGGATTGGATTTTCTTGATTCGCCTATCACCCAAATTAGCAAACGATTTTGGAAATTTCGTAAACCCTAACCACCCACTATTTTGATGTTCATCAATACTCAAAAATTAAATGAACGGAAGAATCAAATTCAATGAAATTGAGAGAACCTACCGAATCAAAATCCTATATGTAAATCAGAATTGACGAGGAAGAAGAAGTTAAGGAAGTCATTTTTTATGTTTTCATTTTTAAGTTTTTCTTTAATTTAGGTGGGATTTAATGAGTTAACGCGGGTCAGCGCCGGAGTCCGTCGACCAGTACACCGGAAAAGCAAAGAAAGTGATGGTCATGGTGTTGGACACATGTCTCATGTTAGTTCGGATGTGTATCTATGCTATATCAATAGATGATGTAGTTATCAACACATTGTTTTAGTTCGGATGTGTAGTCATGCATTCTCGTATAGTGTGTAGCTAACGAACAATATTCCTTCTTAAAATTCTCATATATGGTCACTTCAGTCATTTCCCGTTCTGATCAGCTGATTGATATGATCAATTTTGTCATCACTCATTTCATCAGTCCATAAAAACTTAGCAAGCTCAAATATATCAAAATTCCTTGTAGAAGAGATGTATTGATAGATAACACCCTACAAGAAAGTAAACAAAAAATCGATTAGGTTCGTTTGGAAACAAGTAAAAAATTGTACAAAAAGAGAAGTGTTTCTTTCCAAAAAGTACTCACCTCTTATACAAATGTACTCTTTGGTTGAATAATCTCTTCATACGATACTTTTGCAGCACATGTCCATTTAGATCATCTGGGAAACTCTGTGAAATCAGTGTCGAGTTTTTTTCCCAACAATGTACCAATGTCATCATAAACACAGAAAAGGAAACATGAAAAAGCTTCACGAATCTAGAAAAACAAACGGAGCAATTAAGAAAAATCCAAAGAGAAGGTAAAGAGGAAAAATTAAATAAGAGTTTATTCAGTGAGACGATATGAGGAGTGAGATGAAAAATATTATTGTGGGAATAACATTAGCCACGGTGGTGATGGTGGCTGCCGGTTGCACCCAAAAAATTCCAAAATCAATTTGGTGTGATCTTAAACCCCTAGGAGCAAAAGTAATTGAAAAGAGCGATACAATAGTGTTCTAAAAAATCCAACTAACACATCTACGTACACTATTAAAACAGGAGAGCATTTTGTGTCCAAACATGTATTAGTATAAATATTTCTATAATTTATATGGATTAATTATACATGTTGCCAAACAAGTCTTTTTTATAAAAAAAATCTACATGATATTTTTATTGTTAGATATGGACATTCTAATTTTATAAAATCTATAAATAGTATTTAATCTTTATTTGATTGATTAAATTATTTAAAATATAATAACATTAATTCATGATTGTAGAGATTAATTATAAATTTTATGTTTGTATGTGGTTGTCTTGATATTTAAGAATATATTTTAATCCGAATTTGAAAATTAAAGTGACGTCTAAATTAAAAAAATTATGGTTGGTTTAATATGGTTATTTAATTGAACCATAATTAGACCAAATGATATAAATTTTATTATTAAAACATTTTAACTTGATAAAATTTCAAATATTCAAAATTAGTAAATATTTATATTATACGGTAATATGGTGGGGCGGATTATGTTTTTACAATTGCGGTCATTTGTGGGTTGATTTGTCAAAACATGCAAGATAGCATGCTGATTTGAGGCAGGTTAAAAAGACGGGTTAGCCCATTTTAATACACATAAATATATAACAAATTCTAATAAAACAATTGGTTGTGTGGTAATCTAAATTCACATAATAACAAAGTTTACAATTAAGATTCCATCGAATTATACCTAACTAACTCATACTGTTATTTTACTAATATCTACCATATAATAACATCATATAACTTTTATAACAATTTACTTTTTTTGTTAGATATCAAACTTTGCTATCATTAAAGATTACATAAATCACATAATCATGAAATTTTTCATTAAAATCAAACCATTTGATTCGTTAGTGTTTGATTAATATAAATTTCACAAAAAATAATGTATAAAAATTATTGTCCCGCACACAGCGCGGGTTATAATCTAGATTTCGCATAGCACGGGTTAGAAATATGGTATAAACATCAAAACACATATTGCACAACAAATCACACAAAATATTATATTCTCACTAAAAACCTAAAAATTACAAATTCAACATATTTCAATCAATAACACTTAAATTATATCTTATTTTCATTTCATCTTTTTGTATATCTCAAAATTTAGTTTACAAAAATCTTTATCTCGTGCGGATGCACGGGTTAGAATCTAGTAATCTAATTCAATCGAAGATACATGCACATACCCGATGGAAAAACGATGAGGAGGAAAGAAGGAGGATGAGGATGGATACAACGAGGAGGAGGCAGCACGGCGGAGAAATTTCACTCGCCGGAGTTGACGATGCGATGGAGAGGACGATATCGGCGGCCAAGCTTTGACGATATCGAAGGAAAACCTTTTTTGTCGGGGAAGGAGAAGACTTTAACGATATTGGTGGGTTTATTTTTAATTTGGATTTTCAATACTTTGTTAATATAGATTTATAATAATAGTTTTTTTCAAGTTTACAAAACTATTTATTTAGATTATTAAAGGGTAAAACTGGATTTCAATTATTATAAATCCTAATGGGACAATATATGTTTAGGAAATTTTAATGGGATAATAGGTGAGTGATTTTGTCCCCTTTAAAAATACAAACACTCAAATCTAAAAGAAAACCTACGGATTTACAAATATTAATTAAAATCCACATGTTAGATTTGAAAATCAATAAATTTTACAAAGATTTGTAAATCCACTAAAATACATAAGCCAATAAACAAACAAACAAAAACAAATTACAGCGTCAACGGCAAGCTACAGAACACCAAAGAGATTTCACACTGCGCTTTTTCTTTTTTTCTTATCTCTCGCTATATACAGTTTTACACCAAACAAAAAAAAAAAATTTCGCTGTCTGTGGGGATCGAACCCACGACCACAGGATTAAAAGTCATGCGCTCTACCACTAAGCTAAGACGGCTATCTGTTAACTAAATTATATCATCTCTTTTGTAAAAAATACAAACACTCAAATCCAAAAGAAAACCTAAGGATTTACAAATATTAATTAAAATCCACATGTTAGATTTAAAAATCAATAAATTTTACAAAGATTTATAAATCCACTAAAATACATAAGCCAATAAACCTATATAAACAAAAAAAACAAAACAAATTACAGCGTCGACGGCAAGCTACGAAACACGAAAGAGATTTCACATTGCGCTTTTTCTTTTTTTATATCTCTCGCTATAAACAGTTTTACACCCCAAAAAAAAAGTAATATTTCGCTGTCTGTGGGGATCGAACCCACGGCCACAGGATTAAAAGTCACGCGCTCTACCACTGAGCTAAGACGGCTATCTGTTAACTACATTATATCATCTCTTTTGTAAAAAATACAAACACTCAAATCCAAAAGAAAACCTACGGATTTACAAATATTAATTAAAATCCACATGTTAGATTTGAAAATCAATAAATTTTACAAAAACTTATAAATTCACTTAAATACATAAGCCAATAAACCTATATAAACAAAAAAAACAAATTACAGCGTCGACGGCAAGCTACAGAACACGAAAGGGATTTAACATTGCGCTTTTTCTTTTTTCTTATCTCTCGCTATAAACAATTTTACACCAAAAAAAGGAAAGTAATATTTCACCGTCTATGGGGATCGAACCCACGACCATGGGATTAAAAGTCACGCGCTCTACCACTGAGCTAAGACAGCTATATGTTAACTAAATTATATCATCTCTTTTGTAAAAAATACAAACACTCAAATCCAAAAGAAAACTTACGAATTTACAAATATTAATTAAAATCCACATGTTAGATTTGAAAATCAATAAATTTTACAAAGATTTATAAATCCACTAAAATACATAAGCCAATAAACCTATATAAACAAAAAAACAAATTACAACATCGACGACAAGCTACGGAACACCAAAGAGATTTCACACTGCACTTTTTCTTTTTTCTTATCTCTCGCTATTAACAGTTTTACACCCAAAAAAAAAATTAAAAGTAATATTTCACTGTCTGTGGGGATCGAACCCACGGCCACGAGATTAAAAGTCACGCGTTCTACCACTGAGCTAAGACGGCTATCTGATAACTAAATTTTATCATCTCTTTTGTACAAAATACAAACACTCAAATCTAAAAAAAAACCTACGGAATTACACATATTAATAAAAATCCACATGTTATATTTGAAAATCAATAAATTTTACAAAGATTTATAAATCCACTAAAATACATAAGCCAATAAACCTATATAAACAAAACAAAAACCAAATTACAGCATCGACGGCAAGCTACGGAACACGAAAGAGATTTCACATTGCGCTTTTTCTTTTTTCTTATCTCTCGCTATATACAGTTTTACACCCCAAAAAAAGGTAATATTTCGCTGTCTGTGGGGATCGAACCCACGGCCAAGGGATTAAAAGTCACGCGCTCTACCACTGAGCTAAGACGGCTATCTATTAACCAAAATATATGATCTCTTTTGTAAACAATACAAACACTCAAATCTAAAAGAAAACTTACAAATTTATAAATATTAATTAAAATTTACATGTTAGATTTGAAAATCAATAACTTTTACAAAGATTTATAAATCCACTAAAATACATAAGCCAATAAACCTATATAAACAAAACAAAAAAACAAATTAAAGCGTTGACGGTAAGCTACAGAACACCAAAGAGATTTCACACTGCGTTTTTTCTTTTTTCTTATATCTCGCTATAAATAGTTTTACACCAAAAAATATTAAAAAATTAAAAATAATATTTCGCCATCTGTGGAGATCGAACACACAACCACAGAATTAAAAGTCATTCGCTCTACCACTGAGCTAAAATGGCTATCTGTTAACTAAATTCTATCATCTCTTTTGTAAAAAATATAATTGAAATTTTTCTTTTGTTAGGGGTTTAGAAAATAATTTTTGAGTTAATGAGGTATATAACCATACGTGGATAAATAATTTTTGAGTTGAAGATTGGAAGAGATAAAAAGAAGATGAAAGAAAGATAAAAGATGAAGATTTGAGGAGAGAGAGTGACGAAGCCACCGAAGAAAGAGAACATAAGAAGAATGTATAAAATGAAGTCAAAGGGTAAAACAGGATTGTACAATTATAAATTGAAGTCAAAGGGTAAAACAGGATTTAACAAAATTATACAGTGTTTTGAACGGGAATGGTTACTTACCTCATTTTGGTGTTTTTATTTATGCCGTCAGAAAATGAGTTTTAGTCCAATAGTATTTCTGTAAATATTTTAAAAAGCATAAATGATATTTTAAGTTTAATCATTTTTTCTCTTTCTTACTTTCTTAATTTACAAAAAATTAATATCAATTACCTAATTAATTGGTCAACTGACCATATACACATAAATCACACTTTTTTATTGGTTGTACGATCACAAGAAAATAAGTTTACAACAAAAACTAATTTTGGCTGACCGGACTACAACAGTCTTATAAAAATTTTGGTTCTGTTTGTGTTACCTTTTTGTGTGTGTGTGTGTGTTTTTTTTGTCAGCTTCCATTGAGTGAAAACTTCAGCAAAACAAACATAGTACTTAGAAACAAAACCAGAGAAACGAAAAAACAGAGTATAAAATCCATTGAACATTCAGGTAGAGAGGAAAGGAGAAAACATAATTTCTCAACATCTAGCATAATAATTTATTTTTGGTTCCTCAAGTCTACATTCTTATTGTTTCTCTTACATTGGACAAGAAGAAGCAGAGAATACAATAAAGTACATTGTGCATCATCAGATTACTAATAGCTAACATTAATCAGAGTGGCAACACTTACTAAATGGCTCACAAGAACGAAGCTTCAGAATGTGATGACTTGTTTACGTTGCCTACCTAACTTCCCAAGAGCTTTATCGAGAGCAACAGGGAACTCCTCGAAAGGAACCAGTTCCGTTCTGTCAGAAGAAACCAACAGTTGGTTTAAATGGTAACCCAGGAAACTTTATCGGGAGTTACGAATCTCTGTTTGAGAAAAAAAAGACTCACTCGTATTTTAGCTTCCCGTCCCGCGCAAGCCCGAGGAGATAGTCTATCATCTCTCTGCATTCTTTTACTTTACCCAAACTTAACCAATTCTGCAGCCAGAATCCTCTCAAGGCCAAATCCTGCAGTACAATCAAACTTTAGCACAGCGAACCAAAGCCATAAATCCTGAACGGAGATCTAAAATTACTACTCTGTGACATACTGGCGCCAGTTTAATTTGTGCGAACGATCTATCCATTACCTTAAAGATGAAAGATGTTGTTGACACAGTGATTGGCTTCTTAGACATCCCACCATATGTTACCATGGTTCCTCCTTCCCTGGAATATTTATGTTTACACAACCTTCAGCACAAGGGGAAGTCAAATGAAAGTGCACAAAAAGGGAAATGGTCAGTGCACCTAAGAAATTTGAGCACGAGAGAGGCAGCATTGCCACCAACACAGTTGAATCCCAGAGCTGGTTCAGGTAAGTTCCCCTTAGACCACACATACACATATGTTATAAGCGTATATACGATGCAAACTTCGATACTCGAAGTTTCTGCTATATAACTCGTAGACTTTAATCTTACCAAAAGACTTTTCACGTTCTTTACATTCAGTTGACTCTCTGAATACACTTCATCTGCACCTAGAGCTTTCAGATTCTCTTTTGCTTCATCCGACCCAGCCCTAAAATGAATGGCACAAGACAGTATTTACTTGGCCAGAGCCGCTTTGATTGTTCGTAATCGTAACCAAATATCTTAAATTTGATTCATAATATATATTATATATATATCGCACCTGTCACGAATAATGTTGATGCTACTGATGCCACGGAGCCGAGCTAACTGGATTACACATTGACCCACGATACTTGTTGCACCATTCTGTACCACAGAATCTCCTGCTTCAAAGGATTAGTTGGTCAGGAAAAAGCAAGTAGAAAACACATGTTACTTTAGAGATGCGAGATACAGTTACAAACCGGAATTCAAGGAAACAAAATCTTCGAGCATCCTTAAAGCCGTCAATGGATTAACAGTGATCGTCGCCGCATACTCCATTGGACACGTTTTGTCGATTTTGTGCCACACACTCTCCTCCTTCACAACATACGTCTGCCAAGTCCCTTAACACAGAGAGATTTTCATCAGATTCCCATCAAGTTACACAAATCAAAAGGGAAACCACTAAACTGTCTTAAGTTACGCATCTGTTCTTGTTTCACCTTGAAATCCTTTAGCATCGCGCCTTCAACATTCATATAAACTCACATCAAAATGTCATATTCCTCCTGCTAATCAAGATTTTACCTGAAGATAGTGGAGATGGAATAACCCAATCACCCGGAGAAAGACCATTGACCTTGGAGCCAACTGCATAGACTTCCCCAACACCTTCATAACCACCAACCGCTGGTACCGGAGGCCTCACCGGGTAAACACCTAAACAGTTTTCGATTTGCCAACATCAAAACTCAGTATCTTACTCTTAGCTTCGAGAGAGAAAACGAGAATGGAGAAGATGAATAGGAATCAACTTGTTACAGAGACTCTCATACACAAGTTTGTCTCTAATAAAATTAACTCCTTCACTAAGTGGTATATTAGTAAACTAATCAAAACTGAGCTAAGAAACAAACATTCTTCCCCAACACATCGTAAATCATATCAATCGAATTAGAGAGCTAATGAAGCATTCAACCTTCAATTCGGTTGATATCAGAGGGATTGATCGGTGCTGCGATCATTTTAACGCACACATCGTTTTCTCTTACTTCCACCGGCGGGAGATTCACCAATCTGTCTTCGCCAAAAAGGTAAAAAAAAATGGAGGTTATGTGTACGTATATACACAAAGTAGCCGAAGAACGGAGTCCAGATGCAATATACGAACCTGGTGACGGAATCGGGAGAGCCGTGCTGTTCGTACACGATGGCTTTTGACGGTGGCGACATAACGGTAGAGAATGATCTAACAGAGAGTGATGGTGTTCCGACGCATCGGTTTAACCTGAAATTCACCGCCGACGAGAACTTCAGAGCTCGGACGGTGACTGACTTCATCAACGCCGCCATCTCTCTCCTCCGTCTATCCTACTCACACACACAGCGATCTAGAAAACGACGTCGTTTTTTAGGAATTTCTAATTCATAAAGTTGAGAAATCGCGGAGATTGTTAAGAAACGACAACGTTTTTGCCCTACACTTTGGTTTTCGCACTAACCAAAATCAAGGAATGGAACCGAAAAACCAAACCGAACCAAAATGAAATGTCTGAAGCCTAAACTTAAACCAAACGAAATCAAAATCAATTTATAAACCGAATGGTTATATTATCTTAAAACCTTGAAAACCAAAATTAGCGAAGGAAACAAACTGTAACCGCAAAAACCAAACCAAAATGAAATGTCTAAACCAAAACCAAATCAAAATCTATTTATAACCGAGTAGTTGTAAAAACCAAAACGAAACCAGTGTCAAACCACTAAACCGAATAAACTGAAGTTCATTAAAAATTTTATCTATGATTACTATTGAAAATGTCATGAATAAATCGATACTGAAATATGTTTAGATTACAATAAAGTTGCATATCAATGGAGTAGCAAGAAGAGGGACAAGTCATAAAGAAGGTGAATCAGCAAAATAGCCAACATTTTGTCAAATGACCTGTAAGTCTGTAACAGTCTCATCGTATTAGGTCGCTTTAACTTTTGTCTTTGCCATATAATTATCTCTACGCCTTTTTTTTTTTTTTTTAAAATATATATAATTGCAGCTATGTAAGTTACTAGGGTATACTGATTATTGCAACACGAAGCGCAATTCTGTAAAAAAAACAAAAAATTCGGGTTAAATTCTGTAAATTCTTGTCCCTTAGTATGTTCCTTTTGTTGTATGAAGTTTGGGTAGTGTTGTTGTGTATATATCAAGACTACGCAATATATATTGGTAGATCGATGAAATCGACCACATCGATAGTATACTAATCATGAAAATCAAAGATCTAAAAATATGAATATTTACCAGAGTTTTTTTTAAATCCTGAATAATATTCAGAGTTTTTTTTTAATCATGAATAATAGTTTATTAAGAGAAGCAAAATATCAAAAGATTTACAAAAATTAGAAAAAGAAAATTCACCAATAGAGATCCGAAGTAAATAATGACATCTTTTGCGTATGTATGTTTAAAATTGTTTCCAGATAAATTGTTCCATTAAAATCTAAAAATATGAAAATTTACCAATATCTGAGTTTAGGAAATTATCTTTTATTTATTAATATATTCCATATTATTTTAAGAAATTAGCTTATTTTCATCTCTATAATTATTCTCATGAGAGTTTGATTTTATATAGAAAAAACTAAATAAATTATAAAAAAATGAATTATTCTAAACACAATTTAGTTTTAATATACTTTAACACAAAATTTTATTAATGGGAAAAATTATAACAACATATAAAATTAGTATAAGTAAAAGCTAAAATTATTGTAACGTAAGATCAGTGATATCAAGAAAAGTATTTTATGCTAATGGAGACATTCCTGAGACATTCCTGCTTGCACCATCATTAACCCATCTTGCTTCTTCCCGGGATCTTGATATATCTATAGCAGAAAAGAGGGGTCAATTTACAAAATTGGAGAAATTAAGCGGCCAATATGTGAAGATTGATGTTACATTATCTGCCCCCACCCAACATTCAAACCTACAATTGGCACATGATGGATAAGATAATAACCAGTTAAGATCTTTGTTGATCAATCTTCACATGGGCTATGGTCCCTACTTGTTAATAACCATTCTTCTCTGTGTTTATATCCTTCAATAATTTTGTCCACAAGGTTCCCGACAAAAAAACGTTTGAATCTATAGTTAACGGGTCTGATATTTCTAACCAAGTTTGATCTTGATCGATTGGCATAGCCAGTATTTGTTGCACCGTTAAAAATAGTTACATATTGCTTCTCAGGCTCTTTGTTTCGAAGATTGCAAATGACCTAATTGTATAAGTGTTATTCTATGGTGATTTAAATCCAGGAGTGTAAATGACCTTTTTCGTAGACTGAACTAGAAAATCATGGAAGCCGATATGATATCCTATATATTAGGGTTATGAATCACAATTTTTAGTTTTATAGAAATCGAGTTTATAAAAATAGATCTTATATAAGGGGTTTGTAAATATTATTAACACATTAATATAAAAAACTCTAGACCGATATATTTGCCTCAATTTGTTTTTTTTTCTTTAAGATTTTGAGTTCTTCTTATTCTTTTTTCGCCATTTTACAACAATAATAAAAATGAATCAAGAAGTTGTAGTGGGGTGGTTCCCATCCGGGGAAAATTCGACTATGTTGGTCCAAACTAGGGATCGAGTTTCTCCGGCTGCGAAATTATCAAACTAACTCTTGACCAAGTGAGGCATTATAAATGGGTTGTATCATTCTCGTTCGGGAGATTAGTTTGACCCGTTAAGGGTATGAGATTATTTCCGAATCTAATAAAAAAACAATAAAAAAATAATTATTTCCGAGTTTGTAAATATTATTAACACATTAATAATAAAAAACTCTAGACGGGTATATTTGCCTCAATTTGTTTTTTTCCTTTTAAGATTTTGAGTTCTTCTTATTCTTTTCTTGCGATTTCACAATAATAAGAAAAATGAACCAAGAGGTTGTAGTGGGGTGGTTTCCATCCATAGAAGATTTGACTCTGTTGGTCCAGACCAGGGATCGAGTGTCCCCGAGTGCGGAATTACCAAACTATGTGTTATTCGTGTATGTATTTTAATTGATTTGGAAATCTGTATAATATTTATAAATCCTTGTAAAATTTACTGATTTTCAAATCTAGCATGTGGATTTTAAGTAATATTTGTAAATCTGTAAGTTTTCTCTCATATTTGAGTATTTGTATTTTTAACATGAAAATCCTTCCAAATCTACTAAAATCTATTGTAAAATCAAATTCATAAGTAAATCCGTAAGATTGAATAATACGTAATTTGAATTATTATTTATAAATCATAGAACCAATAACAACGGATTTGAACTTGGATTTTAAAATCTTATAACCAATAACAGTGTATTTAAACATAAATTCTAAAATTATAGAACCAATAACGCCGGATTTGGTTTGAATTTCCAGATCCATTAAAATCTATGAACCAATAACCCCCAATAACTCTTGACCAAATGAGGTATTATAAATGGGTTATGTCACTCCCACTAAAAAATTTAGTTTGGGAATTACTTCCGAGTCTAATAATAAAAAAACAATAAAAAAATGATTTTACTATTACAAGTAGAAAGATAGATTCTTTGCATTAGAAAATTCCTTTGTTAATATCCGGTTTCTGCATTTGCTCGGTTTTGGCGTTTTCAAATGACAACTCACTCCCACCTATTGTCACTGACACAAATCAGAAACTTTTGAAAGAACAAACCATCACTCGCACACACTTATGTGTCCTTAGGATATTTATATGTTTATTTCTGCTACATTTTCAAGTTACAACAAGCAAGTTTTTCTGTGCAATCTTTTTTATAATCGATCGGGTTTGTCTAACACCAAAACTTAGATTAATCACAACCAAACCAACATTTTATAATGTGTTTAACTCAATCCATTCGTGTCCACATATTTATAAGTGTTGGAACTCGTTTTTGATGAAGTGGCATTGACCACTTTTTCGGTGGATTTTCCGTCGGAGACGTCTGTCGGAATGACCGGATTTCGGGCACGATAAAATCGCTGTCATGAGCACTATAACATAGTGTATTCACTTGTCAAAATCATAATTCATTTGAATGAGAAATGGAGATCTAAAGTGGATAACTTGAAAAGCTTGAAATGCTTCAAAATTTGGTTAAGTGTAAAAACTAGCAAATATCCCACATTGGAAACTTGAGGTGAAATCCTCTTGTATATATATTGGAGAAGTCCCAACAAGGTTCAAAACCTTAGGACTACTTTGTGGGGAGAAGAGCAAACTCACACTAAACCAAATGCACGCCCGCGCGGCGAGTCAAGTCGAGTCGAGCTCGGACTCGGGTTTGAGTGTT
Source organism: Eutrema japonicum (assembly GCA_030161315.1). Classification (NCBI taxonomy): domain Eukaryota; kingdom Viridiplantae; phylum Streptophyta; class Magnoliopsida; order Brassicales; family Brassicaceae; genus Eutrema; species Eutrema japonicum. The sequence goes on from BSQW01000013.1 coordinate 41,283,439, forward strand.
GGTTCGGGTATAACCCATTTTTTTGCATCAAATTATTATTTGTGTAATTGATCACTACATAAATTATATATTTGGTCAAAATATAATAATGAATAATTATCATCATTATTTGAGAATTGATGTGGTCAATTCTATAACTCTTCCTCCTCCTTTATTACCACAAATTAATTTGGCAATTAATTGTGCATTACTCCTAGAAAATGGAGATCACAAAAGTCTTGTGACTCCTCTCTCATTTGATATATACATGAACAATCTCTCATATGAAGAAAAAAATGAATCATCACTTTCTTTTTTCTTCTCTTGTCTTATGGTTTTTCTCCATTAGAGTACAACACACAAAAAATGGTTCGAAAGCTTATGATTTTGTGTGATGCGAATCATAAGAAAAATGCAGTTGTATCCTGGGATTCGGAACGCTAAGCAACCGTCACACTACGAGGCGTTTTCAGAATTAAGAAAAGAGTGTCTCGCCTCTGCAAATCCGTTCTTTCCCTAATTCTTGTATCGATATCATTTTAATATTATGATCATCGATTTATTTATGTATTTTACTTTACAAATTTATCAGCTTGCCCTATTGTAGAATATGCGTTCCTACAATCTTAATTCTGAAAATTTTCATTTATGTATTACATAACGAAAACTGATATTTTGTGAAGTGTTTTTGTTATAAAAACAGGAATATGGATCTTCAATCTGTCTACGATCAATTTTTTTTTTTGATCCGTTTCAGGTTATTTTGGTTCTGAAATTTGATGTTTATTCAACGGAAATTCAGAAAGTATCTTCCAATTTATTTATAATTTTTTCAACTTTGTTAATAACTGGAAAATTATTTTTAAAGATCTCAGACAATTTATTCTAATTATATAAATTGTTTAAATGTGTGATTGCACTTAATCTGATTATATTCTGAATTTTTTGAATTTATTAATTCTATTTTTTTAATTTAATCATTGCAATTCATTTTTGGGTTAGTGTACTAATTCGGTCTTGTTTCTTTTGAACATAATCGATGTCTCGTACGACTATCACCAAGTTGACATCGTGAATCAAACATGTATATGTGACTATACATTAATTTTTCCGATTCGTCTTAAGAGGCTACACCATGTGTATGCATAAGAAGAGATACTAAAACCACCCACACGCGTGCGCCACCGCCGCCGGGTCGGTCTCGGGTAAATGTGGGCTCAGGCCCAACCCCACTAAAGGCTATTCAAGTCTGAAAAACGATTTCCGCGAAGGCCATTGGCGAGTTTCGCGAAACGTTTTTTCAAAACAGATCGAAACGATCTAAAACGATTTCCGCGAAGGCCATTGGCGAGTTTCGCGAAACGTTTTTCAAAACAGATCTAAACGATCTCAAACGATTTACGCAAAGGCCATTGGCGAGTTTTGCGAAACGTTTTTTCAAAACAGATCTAAACGATCTCAAACGATTTACGCGAAGGCCATTGGCGAGTTTCGCGAAACGTTTTCAAACAGATCAAAACGATCTCAAACGATTTACGTGAAGGCCATTGGCGAGTTTCGCGAAACGTTTTCAAACAGATCAAAACGATCTCAAACAATTTACGGGAACGTTTTATAGCGACTTACCTAAATATTTAATAGTGATTTTCGGAACGCTTTCTAGCGATATCCGGTTAAACCGATTCCTTGTTTCCTGGTTTGGTTTTGAAATTTGTTGGTTTAGTCACCAACTTTAATTGCAAGCAATTATTGCATAAGTTTTTTTTTGACTAGGTGATTTAATTTAATTAATTAAAATCATCAATGCAATTAGTCTTTGCATTCAATTGAATTAAATTGAATTTCTGAATTTAATTAATTCTGAAAATTTAGATTTAATTAATTGTTAATAAATTATTTTTTATGTTTAATTTATTTACTTTCTATTGAACCTCTAATATGTTTTGGTATATATTGGTTCATGTTTGTTTGCATGCGAATCAAAATATATGACCAAAATAAGAACGTTAACAAAAAACGTTTGAGATGGCAACATGTATGGTGAGTCGACAACCCACATTGGGAATGGTCTGCCACCTATGGCCTTGTGTGCTATACGGACTGGAATTCTGATGTTTATATGAATGTTTAGATCCTATTTACACCGATAGCGGTGGAGGTGTTATGGTTACAAGTCTCGTGAGTCAACGCACCAAATTCAGTTTGGTAGTGGTCTACCACATGTGACTGTGCCAAATTCTGTTTTTTTTATCAGATTGTCACGTTAGTGCCTAATGTGGTAAACGCATGACTAATGCTAGACTAGTTCGATGGAATTTGATTCATAATATGGTAGCGGAAGATGTTTATCTCTCTGACCATGCTAAAACTAGAGAAGTAACTCAAGGAGGATAGCTTATGCTTTCTCTTGAGAATACTATTGTAATAACTCTAGTCAGCGTTGAATCTTGTACCATAAGAACGTTTTGTGCAAAAAGCTGATCAAATCCGCCTGATCAAACAACTGTATAAGTCTACAATGTGTGGATACTTCTAAGGAATTTCTTGAATTTTCTTAATAAGAAGTACAAGGCTAAGAACGCATGTTCTACGAAATTCGCCATGACGAAATTTCTAGACTTTAAATTTGTGGACTTTAAAGTCCATAATGGAAAAGTCAAACAACTGTGATTCCTGTCGCATGAGATAATGGCTGAAGGGATGTCAATTTCTTTGACATACCAGCTTTGTTGTTTATTTGAGAAGTTTCCATTAGCTTGGAAAGATTTCAAAAGTTATCTCTTGCATAAGCGAAAGGTTGAGAGCCTTGAAGACTTAATTGTCCGGCAGCGGATTGAATCTACAAACCGCAAAGCATAATGTGTTCACAATTGTGATCATAATGCGAAAGTGGTTGGGCACAAAAACAAGGGGAAATATAAGGTTCCTTTGAAAGCCTCCACTAGCTTCAAAAAGCAACATGCTTATAAGAAGTTCAATGGAAAATGTCACAAAGTGTGACATGATGGGTCACAATGCTGACACATGTGGTAGCAATGCTAACGAATGTCGTAGCAAGATTGCCCACGCAAAGACAATGGGATGTCCCAGACCAATCTAACTGAAATTGACACGTGTAGTGCAGTTTCTACAGTCAATATGGTCGGGAATAACCAAATTAAATGGTGGCATTACGCTGCTAACACAATGATATCTATTATGATTGATGTGTGTACTTGCTAAGAAAGCAAGAATATGGCTTTGAAAAGTTCAAAGCATACAAGATGGTAATTAAAAACCAACTTGAGAAAACTATGAAAATAGTAATACGTGATAAAAGGAGGCGGGTTTGATGAACATTAAATGCGTTCTTTAGAGAACATGGCATTATTCGTCGGAAAAAAACTGCTCCTTGGTAACTTCAATCTAATGGAGTTGCAGAAAAAAAAAAATGATGAACTCTTAAAGAGATGATGAATGCAAAGATGCATGATTCTGAGTTATCTCAAGAAATGTGGGGGGGGGGGGGGGGGAAGCGTTGCTTACCACATAAAATTATTGGCAAGACGCCATATGAACTTTTGGAGAATTAAAGTACATTCGTACAAATACCCGAAAGTGTGGGGGGGGTGCCTGAAAAAGGTCGCAGTGCCACCTCCTAAAAGGTCACAATCGGACCTAAAATGGTGGATTGTATTTTCATCGGATATATATACACAACAGTGCTTCTCGGTTTCTGGTTCATAAATCAGTCGTATCGGATATCCATGTTAATATAACCATGGAGTCAAGAAATGCGTATTTCTTTGAGCTCGTGTTTCCGTGTAAGGATAAAAATCCGATGCGAACATGTGAAGAAAATAAAAATGCAAGCTCCTCTATAAATTAGGCGATTACTTCTGGCACATCGTGAGATGATGCAGAAGAAGATGTAAATCTTTTGGTAAAGATTTTTTAACGGTCTTTCTCAGAGAGAATGCACCGTAAACTTTCACTAAAGCCATGTCCACACCAGACAAACCTTCGTGGAAGGAAAACGTCATTAGTGATATCGACTCCATTATGAAAACCATATTTGGGAGATAATCAATATGTCATACGGGCTTAAAGTCCGAGGGTGTAAATAGATTTTCAAAATTGAAAAAATCGATGGCTTAGTCGAAAAGACACAAAGTCTATTGACTTGTAAAGTCTCTATTTGGGCTTACAAAAGCTCTGAAACAGTATCATGAGATATTTGACATTGTCAAATAATTTTAGCATCAATGAATGTAATAAGTTCATATACATCAAAAGTATTCCGCACGGATACATTTTGCTCTGTTTGTATGTAAATTATATGGTCGGACACACTTAGTTTGTTCTTAATGTGAGATTTGACATGTAAATACATGGGTCGAATGGATGTGATTCTAGAGATTAAGATCACTAGATATTCCAAATGAATAATCACTTCTAGAGCTCATTATGCTAAAATGATACTTGAGAGATTCAAGATCTACTCAAGTGTGATCGGAAGTCTGAAGTACTTAACCGATAGTACCATACTCTATATGGCAGACTCAGTCCATGTACTAAGTCGTTACACGAGTAATCCATGTTGTAAATACTGGAAAGCTATAACTAGTGTATTGAGCTACTTGCGATATACTAAAAGTTATGAATTGCATTATGGTAAAGATCAAATAGTTTTGGAATGATCCAATTATGTTAATTGGTTATCGGCTTCCAGAAACTAATAATCCACAAATGGATATGTCTTAACGCATTATGGTGTAACAACATCATGGAAATCTCCAACCAAACTCTGATCAGAGTGATCATGGAACCTAATCATATAGATTTAAGTTAAGGAAGTTGAGTGGTTTCGAAACTTGGTGGAAAATATTATGATGTGGGAAAGAAAAAAAAAACTAGTGCGAGCATTACGTGTACACTGTGATCGTCAGTTGACTATATCTCGGGCACTAAGTTTTCTATATAATGGTTAGTCATGTCTTTAAAAAAGATGACATAAAACCATTAGACAATTGATCTCAAATGGTGTAATCTCGATTGATTATATCCAATTCAATGACAACCTAGGATCCACTTATTAAAGGTGTGTCACGAGATCATATTGTAAAATCATCAAAAGGGAATGGTTTTAAAGCCTATAACTTAAAGATGATGTTTGATGGAAACCCCACCTACGTGACTGGAGATCCCAAGATGTAAGGTTCAAAGGGACAAATAAATCAAACAAAATCTAATAAAAGCACTGAAAGACTTCTCGTCTCTACTCAGTTCCCAAGATGATAAACAGTGCTTACATACATTTACTTACTGTATGTATAAAAGGATAAGCATAGCTTTTAATGATGAGACCATAGATTTGACATATCAGTGGAGTATTAAAAATACTTCTAAAACAAAGACTACTGGCAAATCACCTAGTGAGTGTGAAATGGGGCCGTTTCTAGGAGAATGAAGGTCAGGCTATACTCTCCAAGTTCACTCATGATTAACCAGGCATGTTCACGGCCAAAAATGAACACAATAAAGAACCTAATTCTGTGAGAAAATGAAGTTGGGTTATAGTTGTTGTCTCGGTTTACATCAAAGCCCGGGGGGTTCAAGACATCATGTTCACCTCCTGGTCGAGTAAATCCAATAGTTATTAACAATGATTGGTTCAAGGCTGAAAAATGCTACCAACTCATATACAGTGAATTTTTCGTTTGTACTCTCAAAAATCCTTCTTTCGAGTCGTCATATGTTTAGAGTCATTTCTATTCATGTGGAGAATTGTTGGAACTCGTTTTTGACGAAGTGGCGTTGACCACTTTTTCGGTGGATTTTCTGGCGGAGACGTCTGTCGGAATGACCAGATTTCGGGCACGATGAAATCGCTGCCGTGAGCACTATAACATAGTGTATTCACTTGTAAAAATCTGAGTTGATTTGAATGAGAAATGGAGATCTAAAGTGGATGACTTGAAAAGCTTGAAATGCTTCAAAATTTGGTTAAGTGTAAAAACTAGCAAATATCCCACATTGGAAACTTGAGGTGAAATCCTCTTGTATATATATTGGAGAAGTCCTAACAAGGTTCAAAACCTTAGGACCACTTTGTGGGGAGAAGAGCAAACTCACACTAAACCATATGCACGCGCGCGCGGCGAGTCAAGTCGAGTCGAGCTCGGACTCGGGTTTGAGTGTTGGTTCGGGTAGATGGGTCTTGACCCAATAACCCATTTTTTTGCATCAAATTATTATTTGTGTAATTGATCACTACATAAATTATATATTTGGTCAAAATATAATAATGAATAATTATCATCATTATTTGAGAATTGATGTGGTCAATTCTATAACTCATCATTCTCCTTTATTACCACAAATTAATTTGGCAATTAATTGTGCATTACTCCTAGAAAATGGAGACCACAAAAGTTTTTTGACTCCTCTCTCATTTGATATATACATGAACAATCTCTCATATGAAGAAAAAATGAACCATCACTTTCTTTTTTCTTCTCTTGTCTTATGATTTTTCTCCATGAAAGTACAACACAGAAAAAATGGTTCGAAAGCTTATGATTTTGTGTGATGCGAATCATCAGAAAAATGCAGTTGTATCTTGGGATTCGGAACACTAAGCAACTATCACACTACAGGCGTTTTCAGAATTAAGGAAAGAATGTCTCGCCTTTGCAAATCCGTTCTTTCCCTAATTCTTGTATCAATATCATTTTAATATAATGATCATCGATTTATTTATTTATTTTACTTTACAAATTTATCAGCTTGCCCTATTGTAGAATATGCGTTCCTACAATAAGCACCATAGAAATTGAATATTGAGCATACTCGATCGGATCTATAATTTGATTTTCAAGACAGTTATGTGAGGAATTGGATAAACGAGTTTGAGATTAAATTTTTGTTTCTGTATAACCTTTTAAAAGTAAACAAAAGAAAGCCATGTGGTATCCGGAACATAAGAGGCATGGGAAGATCGAATAATCCAGTGATGGAGCTAGGAAAAAGACTAATTCAATCATGAACCCTAATATATTTTTTTATCTTTCTTCAATCTCTTCTTATCAAAGTTTTCCCTTGTTTTAAAAAGACTCAGCAAAGTTAACTTCTCATCCCAAACTCCTTTCTAAACTGATCTGTTTGTTTACCGACGAGAGAGTGAAAGCAAATCGGAAGATAATCTGTTTCTTCCAACACAAGTTAACTTGCCAGGTAGTTTTTTTTCCTTCGATTTCCTGCTGTTTCTTTCCCTTTCCTAGATAGTTTTCTCGGGAAAAACGAAGAGTTAAACATTTCTTTTGTCTGTTCACCTTTTAGGGTTCTTGTCACGTTTTTGGCCTTTGTAGAAATACAAATAATGAAGCATATATGATATATACATTTATATCGTCTAGTTTTATCTTAGACTAGTAAGTGTAAAATGAATTATTTGTAGAAATACAAATAATGAAGCATATATGATATATACATTTATATATGATATATGATATATACACATACAAATTATTTATCAAAAAAAAAACACGGTATAAAATGAATTATTTAAATGTCAGTTTTTGTATGTGAAATTCACAAATCACAATTTCTACTGTATTTTGATTTTAGGTTCTCCGATCTTTTTTTGTCAACGATTTTTAACTGTCGAAATTCGACCACAAATATGGTAAGAAATTGGTTAGAAATAGCCGTTTACAATCAATTTATGACCAAACTGATTTTGTCAAAAATTGTTGATCGCAAATGAGTTTTGGTCAAAAAAATGGTCAAAAATTTATGTTCAATTAGCTTGGTCAAAAATTTATGTTCAATTACCATATAGTTGTATAAAAGGTTTTTTAAAAACTTCATTTGTGTGAAAATAAATAAAACGACAAAAATATTGGAAAAAGACAAGGATTTAGTTGACACTTTTCAAATAAGATATGATCGATCAAATGGTTATGGAACTCTAGTCACCAGACAAGCCGAGAAATCGGCTCAGCTCCTATTTTTGTAATAACACTGCCCATTTTTTTTCATAAGGAAAATACTAAAACACCCTAAAGGATGCATGTGTTGTGTGGTACTGAAAACTAAAAAAAGTATTGGAACTTTACAACTTTGTGTCGTTTTCTCCAATTTTTACCACCCGCTTCAAAAGGAATTGTCACTCTCAATATTGCCACATTTCCAGTTCATATCTCATTTTTCTATGGCCCATAAACCATAACTCTTTGATCCCAAATATTATCTTAATATATCAACATATAACCTGCCTGCATGCATATACATATATGATATATAGAAGAAGGCATACATTAATATGATGTTGGATATGTGTAGTCTATTTTTTTCCCAAAAGAAGGCACCAAAGAGACGAGATTCTTGTTATCCATGACAACAGTTTCACAGATTCAAACAAAACAGTTTCATAACCATTATTTTCTAACATTCACATATCATAATATATATGTATATGGTTTTCATTTTCAGAAACCAAACCAACCATCTACTACAAAAAAAGAACATAGTAACGTGTCCATTTTTATAAATCAAGAAAATCATATATATTTCTAGCTTTAAGAGTAAAAAAACTACATAAATAATTTTATGTAGATATACATCATCATTTTTATTTGCCGATTCATATATACATGCTTGTGGTGTCTATGTCTATGAATCTAACTATTTATAACTTTATTTTGGGCACAATTTTTGTTTAGCTACAGGATGGAGCCAACGGAGAAACCACCGACCAAACAGTCTTCTCGGACTCTCCCTAGAGACACTCGTGGCTCTCTCGAAGTATTCAACCCGTCAACTTTCCCAACCCGACCCGATAACCCCGTGTTCCGACCAGAACCACCAACAAGGCAAAACTGGAGCGACCCACGTGGCAGTCCCCAACCCCAACACCAACCACAATCCGAACCAGCTCCCTCTAACCCGGTTCGGTCTGAAGAGATCACCGTCAAAACCTCATGGATGGCTCTGAAGGAACCACAACCGGAGAAAATCTCCAAGAAGACGATCACCGCCGAGAATCCACAGGTTGCGGCGGTGGCGGCGGAGCAGAGGGCGGCGGAGTGGGGACTGGTTTTGAAGACCGATACGAAGACTGGAAAGCCACAGGGAGTGAGCGTGAGGAACTCGGGCGGTGCGGAGAATGATCCGAACGGGAAAAGGACTTCGCAGCGAAGCTCGAGTAATTCTTGCCGGAGCTCCGGTGAGATGTCCGACGGAGATGTCGCCGGCGGGAGAGGAGGGATCCCGAGAGTATCGGAAGATTTGAAAGACGCCTTGTCCACGTTTCAACAAACGTTTGTGGTTTCGGATGCTACCAAACCCGATTACCCGATTATGTATGCTAGTGCCGGTTTCTTCAACATGACCGGTTACACTTCCAAAGAAGTCGTCGGCAGAAACTGGTAATTTTTTTTTTTTAAATTATATCAATTTTCAAAAAATTATGTTTTGTTTCTAAAATTACTACCAAAATTCTAAAGTATCAAAAGTACCATAGTTGTAGGAAATGTTACTAATTTTTTTTTAATTTTTTTTGATCAACCGTGAAAATTCCGGACCTTCGGTTGGTAATCTCCTCTGGTATTCGAATTCAACTTTTAGATATTTTGATGCAAAGATATTTTATATGATGGTTTTAGAATTGGTAATAATAATTTGGAAACCTAATATTTTGAACTTTATTTTTTTTTAAAAAGTTTTGAGATATATGAAGGTATTTTAAAAAAAATTAAGATTCACTTTGCAAATTCGGAAAATTAATTTATGAAGAAGATAATTTGGGTTTTTGTTTTATTGTAGCCGATTTTTACAGGGATCAGGGACAGATGCGGATGAGTTAGCGAAGATAAGAGAGACATTAGCAGCTGGAAATAATTATTGTGGGCGTTTATTGAATTACAAGAAAGATGGGACCTCATTTTGGAATCTTCTCACGGTTGCTCCCATTAAAGATGAGAGTGGCAAAGTCCTCAAATTTATTGGGTTAGTCCCTTAATAACTGATACACACATTTATTCTTTTTACTGATTTCAGCCCTTTATTTATCGTTTTCATAATTTCATCCTTTTGATGGGACTTGAGTGTATGGACCTGTGAATGTGTTATTTTCTCCGCAATAATTCAAAGAGCTGTCATTGGCCGATCTGATCGTCTTCGATCCAACGGCCATTTTATTTTTCATTTTCAACTTTTATACAATTTGTCACTCGTGAATTGATATGTACAATACACATTTCTTAGAATGGATTAATAAATTAACAAATAGAATTATAAGATTAATAATTGTAAAATGAATTAAGATAAAGGATAATAATATGTTTTTTGGAAAAGAAAGAAAGATACAAATATGTTTTGTTTGTTTTTTTTATTTGGACCAGAATGCAAGTGGAGGTGAGCAAGCACACTGAAGGGGCCAAAGAAAAGGCTTTAAGGCCCAATGGGCTTCCGGAATCTCTGATTCGATATGATGGTATCTACTCTTTTTATTTTAATGTTTTTATTTAATTATTATGTTTTTGAAAACATTTAGAAAATACTTTAAAATATCACAAAATAAGTTTTTCTTTGTTCCAAACATACCACATCAAATTTAAAATTCCAAAAATAACATAAATAATTATGTAGAAATATTTTTCTAGCTCAAATAAAATAAAATAAAAATATTATGTTTAGATTCTGTATTTTCGTATAGTTTTTCCTCATTAAAAAAATGTTTTTAGTTATTTTAGAATTAAATTTATAGACGTCAAAATAATAATTAAATTTATGCTATTATTAACAATTTAAATTAGAGATGCTAAGTTTGAAACAAATGTTTAAAAGTGCGTTATTTTGGACAATTGCCTAAATATTTATATTTGAAAAAAAAAATCAAATTCTGTTTTTGTAACAGGCCGGCAAAAAGATATGGCGACGAACTCAGTGACGGAGCTGGTGGAGGCGGTGAAGAGACCTCGAGCCTTAAGCGAATCAACCAATCAGCATCCCTTCAATGGAAAATCGGAGAGCGATGAGCCTCCGAAGAAACCTGCTCGACGAATGTCTGAGAACGTCGTTCCGTCAGGCCGCAGAAATTCCGGCGGCGGAAGAAGAAACTCGATGCAGAGAATCAGCGAAGTTCCTGAGAAGAAACAATCAAAATCTTCTCGTCTTTCTTTCATGGGGTAATAATTCAAAAATCTCTAACTCTCACCAGATTACTACTTAACTTTTTTTAGAGATCAGAGTTAAGTCCTTCCTTGGTATGATCGTTACGATCTTGTACGTGGTGTTTAGGAGGATTAAGAAGAAGAACGAATCTCTGGATGAATATATTGACGACGGGTTTATAGAGTATGGAGAAGAAGATGATGAGATTAGTGACAGAGACGAGAGACCAGAGAGTGTTGATGATAAAGTGAGACAAAAAGAGATGAGAAAGGGTATTGATCTCGCAACCACACTCGAACGTATCGAGAAGAACTTCGTCATCACTGATCCTAGGCTCCCCGACAATCCCATCGTAAGAAACACAAATGCTTGAATAAAAAAAAAGAAGAGAAACTGTTCTGTTTCACTTTGTTTGGTCTGAAAACGTTTCGTTTGCCTTGTCCTCTGTTTCCAGATTTTTGCGTCTGATAGTTTCTTGGAGCTCACGGAATATAGCCGTGAAGAAATTCTTGGCAGAAACTGCAGGTATTGACATGAATATGAACTTCGATCAGTTTTCGTCAGTCAAGATCCGAGAACAAAGCTTAATTTCTTTTCCCGGGAAAATGTTTTTAGGTTTCTGCAAGGTCCAGAGACTGATCCAACAACGGTAAAGAAGATTCGAGCGGCTATTGATAACCAAACCGAAGTGACGGTTCAGCTCATCAACTATACAAAGAGCGGTACTTTATTTTTCGATATCCGTAAATCAATCAATTGGTCAATGTATAGAGTCTTAAAACTAGACATTGCTTTTTGTTTCAGGGAAGAAGTTCTGGAACATTTTCCACCTGCAACCTATGCGTGATCAGAAGGTACAATGATTTACATACTTACCTTGCGTAATACGTCACCTTCTGGTTAATTTGAACGTTACACTGTACATCTCAGTTTTTTCAGTCTATGAATATTAAACTAAAGAAATGTATTCGTTGATATGTGACAGGGAGAAGTACAATACTTTATCGGAGTCCAACTAGACGGGAGCAAGCACGTTGAGCCAGTTCGCAATGTCATTGAAGAAGTTGCTGTGAAAGAGGGCGAAGAGCTGGTCGAAACCCTAATCCCTTAAATCCTCGATTTTCAATTGTAATCGTCTGATCAAAACTTGAGAGGTTAACCCATTTATTTTTTTCCATGGAATCTGAGCTCTTCAGGTGAAGAAAACAGCTGTAAATATCGATGAGGCTGTACGAGAACTTCCTGATGCCAACATGGTAAGTAATTGATTGAAGATATGCATATGGGAATTTTAGATTAGGGTTTATGAGGATATATCTGATTGATTGTTTTGTTGTGTCTTGTTGAAGACGCCAGAGGATTTATGGGCAAACCACTCAAAGATTGTTCATTCGAAGCCTCACAGGAAAGATTCACCGTCATGGAAAGCTATCCAAAAGGTATTAGAGAGTGGAGAACAAATTGGTTTGAAGCATTTCCGACCGGTGAAACCTTTAGGTTCTGGTGACACAGGAAGGTCAGAAACTCTCTCTGAATTATTAAAACAGCTTACAAAATCATTTTCAACATCAAACTTATTTACAAATGTCCCTTATTTGTTTCAACAGTGTCCATCTAGTTGAACTCAACGGAACAGACCAGTTGTTTGCAATGAAAGCAATGGACAAGACCGTCATGCTTAACCGTAACAAAGTAACTACAGTACCTTGCGCAACAATAAATGTCGATTTGTTTTCTTTCCATGCTTCTACTATAAAAGTAGCAATTGATAACAACTTTTGGCAGGTTCATAGAGCAAGAGCTGAGAGAGAGATCCTCGATTTGCTTGACCATCCTTTTCTTCCTGCACTTTATGCTTCATTTCAGGTCGGAAAATCTGTTTGCACGTGTGTAAAGGCGTGTCCCTAAGCCTCAGGTCACTGATGTTTCATGTTTCACACTGCAGACAAAGACGCATATATGTCTTATAACGGATTACTATCCAGGAGGAGAACTCTTCATGCTCCTAGATCGACAGCCGAGGAAGGTTCTTAAGGAAGATGCCGTAAGGTACAAGTTTTCCTATATGGACAAAAACTCAACCTTTTTCACATAAGTCATGAAATAACGGGAAACCTAAACAAATTTTTAGATTCTATGCTGCTCAAGTGGTCGTTGCACTCGAGTATCTTCACTGCCAAGGCAAGCCATTCAACTTCCTCTTTTGAATACAAAGAAAACTTGTGGTGCAAGTAATCTTGACATCATAATAATATGACTCATACAATTTTTTTTTCTTTGATTCAGGGATAATTTATCGGGATTTAAAGCCAGAAAATGTATTAATCCAGGGCAACGGCGATATCTCCTTGTCAGATTTCGATCTGTCTTGTTTGACATCTTGCAGACCTCAGGTTTTCTCTCAACCTTCTTTTCCCTTATCAGATTCGTGCTAGAAAGTTTGCTCATGTACGTACTAATTAAGAGTTATCGATGTATCTCGAAGCTGTTGATTCCGAGTATAGATGAAAAGAAGAAGAAAAAGCAGCATAAGAGCCAACAAACTCCAATCTTCATGGCTGAACCAATGCGTGCTTCAAACTCATTTGTTGGCACTGAAGAGTATATTGCTCCGGTTAGTGTACTATATATCTAAGCATAATTATACCGGTTTAGCTATTTTTATGTGTCTTAACCTGTGATTATAATGTATCATATGAGTAGGAAATTATAACGGGAGCAGGCCATACGAGTGCAGTGGACTGGTGGGCTCTTGGTATCCTTATGTACGAAATGTTGTACGGATACACTCCTTTTAGAGGAAAAACCAGACAGAAGACTTTCGCCAATGTTCTTCAGAAAGATCTGAAGTTCCCTTCTAGCATTCCTGTAATGGATCAATCACTATTTCTTATATCAATTAATCTCATCTAAATCAGAAATATATTTAGTTGTTTTGTTATGGATGTGCAGGCAAGTCTTCAAGTGAAACAGCTGATTTTTAGGCTGTTACAACGAGATCCGAAGAAGAGATTAGGCTGTCTTGAAGGAGCAAACGAAGTCAAGAACCATTCTTTATTTAAAGGCATAAATTGGGCTTTAATTCGTTGCACGGTAAACTTCACATATTCTGTTTTTACTTGCGAAAGAAGAATCATCAATTTCTGTTTTACTTGCGAAAGAAGGTAAAGAATAATTTTTTAAGAGTTTGTTTCGATCTGCAGACTCCTCCGGAGCTCGAAACTCCGATATTTCCTGGCGAAGCTGAAAACGGAGAGAAAGGCGAAGCCGTGGATCCTGGACTGGAAGATCTGCAAACAAACATTTTCTGAAATTTGAATTTAACGTTTCTTGTTTTCTTAAAAAATCGCTCTCAAGAACCTTTTGATAACTCTCTTGCTCTTCTCAAAGCTTCAAACGAGATGCAGTTTTTTTCCTCTTTTTGCTTCTTTGATCATTATCTATTTGATTTGTTTTCCCAAATGTTTCTTGTAATATGTGCCTATTTGTGTGATTTTCGAAGGATGTTTTTTTCTACATGTCAATAAAATCAATCAAATTTTGTTCTTTCTTTTATATAATGCATTGAATTTGCTAGCAAGGGCATCAAGCAAACATCCGAAGCTTTCCATAATTTGGAGATTTGCTAAAAAGACATCTAAAAGGAGTTTTGAAGACTGTGGAAAATGGTGGAAGGCGATTGTTCAGGTAAATAGCCATGACGAAAGCACATGTCAAACATAGAGAAGCATGAGAGAGTAAAGCAAAATTGATTTCAACAATGTGGCAATGTTTTTTTTAATAAAAATATTGTTGTGTTAGGGGCGTATATATAACTAGGGTGGATTTGTAAATGGAAACACTTCAAGTCTTACTTACATCAAATAGTTGTCCACTGTAGATATTAGAAGTAATGTAAATATTGGCCTTAACCAAGCGATGATAGACTAGTACAGAAAATGTTGGAGGAATGGTAGTAAACTCTTTTTTTTTTCTTGGCCAAAAACGTAAAAATCATGAAAAATAGAATGTTTAGGTTTTACAGATTGCTTAATCTATCTAATTGGTCCCAGTGGCGGAGCCACGTTAGATGGGATGGAGGCAGCGGCCCTTTATAAAAAAAAACAATTAGTGTAAATTCTTAAAGATAATAATTATTTCCCCCCATATCAAATGCTATATTTGCCCCAATTAATTTTTTTTTCCTTTGTTCAATTACTTTATTTGATATATATTTTTTAATATAATTGAAATGTACCCATCCAAATTTGATGGCCAAATGGATTTACTTACCTTTTTCTCTTAAAATCACTTATATTAATTTATGAATTTTAGACGTTTCCTCGATAAGTATGTACACAAATCAACCATATATTAGTATACGTAAAATACTTAACTTTACTAACACTTTTTCTTCTTTACATTTTTATGCAACACTTACAAAATTTTAATTCTAAATCTTTTAAACGAATTGATGCAGTTAAATTTATGAAATCATGTTCTTTGTAAGACTAATTATTTTTGTAAACTACATGATAATAACTTTCTACAAAAATAATTGAAAATGCTTTGAAACTATTCATCATATATACAGTAATATATTAGCTTGTTTGATAAATATGGTAATTAATTAACCAAAATACAACAAATAAAGATCAAAATTTTGATTTTTTTGGGGTAAGATTTTGTTATTGTTAATTCTCTAGAAAAAGTATAAAAGCAAGGTTTAAAGTATATATAATGCATTTGTAATTTTTTTTATTTTATCAATGTTTTAAGATGATATTATTTTTAAATTTTTTGATAATTTCTTAGTTTAATTTTTTTTGTCCCAGTTAAAATTATTTCTGCCTCCGTCATTGATTGGTCCCATGCAAAAAAAAAAAAAAAATGGAAGCAAAAACAACTCTTAATTAAGTGCATCGGCAGAACTATATAAGTTATAAAAATCACGGTGTCAAGATGCAATGATCTATCGAGATAAAGCAAAAGTTAGAGAAGCCACTTGAAAATCTGGGTAGTTACTAACTCTGCAAATTGGAAGTTTTTTTACTAGCAGCCAAAAAAAAACTTGTCACTCTAAGAAGCAATCAAAGTCCTCGATCAAATATCGTCTTCATCGTCATTTAAAACAAAGATAAACTAAATTCCGCTTCACTTCAGAAACAAAATATTTTTATTTTCACTGTTAATGAATTTGTAGACCGGCTTATACTTTAATTTGGGTGTTTCTTTACCATGTGTGAAATAAATCCCATATTATATTCTCTAGTTTCCCACAAGTTTTTTGTTTTGTTTTGAATTGAATGTAAAATTTATTCAAAAAAAAAAAAAAAATGTTTTACAACGAGCATTAAGAGATCGAAATTTTTCTACAATGATTTTTTACAAAAATCGAACCAGTTATGATCCTTCACTTCTTGCTCCAAAACCAGAGCTCGAGTGCTCCGTCGTATTTGGTATCTACCATGGACCTAATAGATAACAAACGATTACGGACATGTTTATCAATGAGCTTGATAAGGCTTGCCGAGTAGGTCTGGACATTTTACCCGGACCTGAAAATTCGAACCGGAACCGACCCAAAATACCCGGTTCGGTTCGGATTCGGATCCTGCCATTTTACCCGATGGTTCCTAAAGATTAGATCCGTGGGTATCGGTTCGGTTCCGGGTATTACCCGAGAACCGATCGGGTACTCGAATACCCGAAACATAAAACACTTACCTTATACTCTTTGGGTTTGGGGGGATTTTTATTTCTTAGACCTAGGATTTTTATTTCTTACATTTTGGCGATTCCACTCCCCGAGCTCCAGCAACGACAACTCTGTCGGAAGACGAAGCCGGACACACCTGGAAAAACACCAAGGAATCACTGATTCTACATCTCTCGAAGAAGCTCCTCCATTGAGATCTCGATTTCCGAAATGAAGTCGCCATGGAAATCCAAAAGCTGCTAAGAAAGTCTCCGGTCAAGTCTTCGGTAATTCGTGTTAGGATCTAATTTTGCTAAGTCGCACTGATTAAGACGCTTCATAATTTTTTTTCATTTCGGATATTTTCTTGCATTTCGGGTATTTTTTTATGATTTCGGGTAGATTATGGGTCATTCCGGTCCACTATACCCGAACCAAATTACAACCCAATTTTTCGGTTATATTTCGGTTTTGTGAACAACGACCCGAACCGACCCGGAACCGAGAGGACCCGAACCGAAACCCTTTCGGTTCTTATTTGGGTCCAAAGTACATCAACCCAAAAGACCCGGACCCGATCGGTTCATACCCGGACCCAAACCAAAGACCCGAATGCCCAGGCCTATTGCCAAGGATATGGGCTTTCCTTCATGGCGTCGAGAGTTCCTCTCTCTCCAAATGCTGTAGAGTCACTTGAAAAACATACCTAACCAAGAAAAGAGGGATTATGTCCTTGTTCGTGGCTGAGATAATGGAGATGAGATGATCCCATTCGGTAGAGTATTGAGTTTTGAGTAGTCCCTTACTTAGAGCCTTCCAAACTTCCTCCGCATATCGACAAGCAAAAAATAAATGACTTATGGTCTCCACTGGTTCTTGGCACATAATACAAGTCGTGTTTGCTCCCATGTTAGATGTTTGCATACGATTTCCAGTAGAGAGACGATTGTGAATCGCTAACCACGTGAGGAAAGAGTATTTTGGTGTTGAATGAGTAAACCAAACACCCTTATGCCAAGGTATCTCGGGTTTTGATTCCCTAATAAGAAGCCACGTTTTCTTTGTGTTGAAAGACGGCTTGAAAGTATCGTCTTTACTCTTCCAAAGAGGGATGTCCTCCGCTTCCAAATCTCGTTGTGTGCGAAGATGATCTAATAGGTTCTCGGTAGCGTTCAACTGATCAGAACGGTGGCGTCTTCTCCTTCTATTCACCAGAGAAGCATGTGTAGGGATCCCTATATCTATGAACCCTCTCGTTCCCGTTACATCAAACAATTGACCCATAGGTGACCATACATCATACCAAAAATATGTCATTTTTCCACTCCGAATATCCACTTTATAGAAATGCTTCGCTTTATCCCTAAGTTTCACCAATTTCTTCCACATCCTGGACCCCAAACTCGTGTTCTCCCTGACCGACCTGAATGAACCTTGTCTAATAAGGTATGTTTTTATCCATTTTATCCAGAAAGAAGGATGAGAAGAAGCGATTCTCCATACCAACTTAAGGCAACAAACCATATGCACCTTTTTAGCAGTCTTAAACCGAGACCTCCCTCTTGTCTTGGCCTACAAACTTCTTGCCATGAGATTTTTGCTTTCCTAGTGTTAAGGCTAGGGCCAGACTATAGAAAAGCCGAGCACATGTTCCCAATTTCGCGGAGGCAAGCTGATGGAAGTCTAATTGCTATTAACCAAAAGTTTGTAAGGCTTAGTAGAACCGACAGAATGAGTTGAAGTCTACCGGCGAAAGATAGAGATGGAGTTGTCTAGGAACTAATTCTGCCTCGAAACTTATCTATTAACACCGTATTTTTACCCATTTTACATATGATTTTAAGGAAGAAGACCTATAAATATATGATTTTAGGAACCCTAATTCGTGTGCTTCATTTTTGCCACCTTTAGATTATTTTTTGCACCAAACTTTGGTTCATTGTTTTTTGTTTAGGGAGATAGATATTTATCTTGAAACCATTTTTTTATTTTTTATTCTATTGACTATGCAATTCAAAAACATGATTTTGTCTTGCATGATTGTCTGAGTAGATTAGTAGTTGGGTTTAAAGGGATCATCGAAGGGGATCGATATGTTCGATACGGATTTTACGAGATAAACTTAGCCGTATCATAGAACTATCTTTCTTGTAGATTTGTTGTTACTGCATGTATCTATCGTCATGAGCTAGAGACTGATCATAGGTATATTAGAACTATAAAAGTGTTGAATCTAAATATTCGAACTAATCTGTAGGGAGCGGATTTTGCTATAAGATACGAAAGCATACGTATAGAGTGTTGCTAATGTTTATGAACTTGATTTTATTGCCTAATTTTCTGCATGGCTAGCAACGAAGGCTGGCTAGTTAAGTTGTTAAGTTATAGGTGTGTAGTGCTACGACAATAGGCTATACACAATTCCGTGTTCCAGTTCATGGAGTTTGTTAGAATCAATTTTACTAAGAGCTTTGTTACCGTGTTTTGAATCGAACATTCCAGAGATTTCCATGTCGACCAACATCATTTTATTATTGTTTACAACCAAATTTTCCTTTTTGCATTTACAATCGGTTTTTTTCTTTTTACGTTCTTTACAATTTGTGACACCAAAAACCCCTAAACCCAATCTTTTGTTTTGCTTGTAGAGAATTCCAGAATTCAGTTGCCCACTCGGAGTAGTTGTCTCCGCGAAGAACAACTGGTGTGATTAGCACCCTTGGATTATTAGACGGATGCAAGGTGTATGGGGAGTTCGATGAGGAGCTCACAACATGTAACATACCCATACCCAGACCCAATTCGTGGCCTATTAGCCCAACCCTTCATTCCAAAACCCTAGGGATTGGCCCCTATATAAGAGAGGGAGAGGGGAGAGGAGAGCCTCATTTGTCTCCAAAGCAAAAAAAAAGAGAGAGAGAGAGAGAGAGAGCGTCGTCGCCGGAGAGAGAGAGTCCGCCGCCGCCGCCGCCGGTCTCCGCCGCCGACCACCGAGTCAGGCCGAGTCGCCACCGAGTCAGGCCGAGTCACCGCCGAGTCAAGCCGAGTTGGACCGAGTCTGGCCGAGTTGGACCGAGTTAGGCCGAGTCATCGCCGAGTTGGACCGAGTCAGGCCGAGTCACCGCCGAGTCAAGCCGAGTTGGACTGAGTCAGGTCGAGTCATCGCCGAGTTGGACCGAGTAAGGACCGAGTTGGACCGAGTCAGACCGAATTGGACCGAGTTGGACCGAGTCCGGCCGAGTTGGACCGAGTCACCACCGAGTCAGCCACCGCGAGTCTTGCCGGAGCCGAGGAGGAGCCGCCGAGCACCACCGCCTTCACGCCGTCTTCTAGGTTCGTTCTCCTTCGTCAGATCTGCAGAAAATCAAAGGTGAGGATTAGATCTAGGCTTTTTACATATTTAGTTGTTTTCTTTTAGTGTGTTGAGTCTGGATCTATTCAGGTTAGGGCGTGTTACGGAGTACGAACACGTTTTCAGTGTGCATATTGTTTGACTTGCAATTGTGGAATGAACTGGATTAGGAAAGCATTAGATGAATAACCTGCATCCTTGTTTGATCACCCGGTTGTGTGAATAATGAATGTAACTTAGCTAGAAACGAGGTCATCGTCACTGCGAAGGAACCAGTGGTACGATTTGATTGATGGACCCGAGTTCAGTGGGACTGATAGGCTTCCAACGGGATTAAAAGGAGCTATCCCGCGCTCTAGGCCAGTGAGCCAGGTTACGAGAAAAGGCCAGTGAGCCAAATATGAGAAACGGCCAGTGAGCCTGAGGAGTTCCTTTGCATGTAGATTGATTGTGCGCTGGTAGAGCGTTATGTTTGATACGTGTGTAGATTTAAACTTGGCATATTGGATTGAAGCGGTTGAATGTGTTGAGAGTGTAGGTTTAGTTCTCACTGGGTAATCCAAATTACTCTTCCCTCTCTCTTCTTTTCAGGTGAATCCGATGAGGACGAATATGTGGAGCTGGACGAGTAGTTCCAGTGTGGTGCGCCGTTTTTGGGAATCGGGTTTTATTTATTATTTAGAGTTTCAGTCATTTATTTTTAAAAGAAAATCGCTGGTTTTATTTCGATTTTATTTAGTCATTTTGATTTATGAATTAATTGTTAGACTTTAATTATTTAATGGAATAAACGAGACTTAGAAATGTGGTAAGAATAATGTCAAAGCCGACACGTCGCATTTAATCAGCGACGTGGTCGAAGGTGTCAGGCCGGTTCATCAGGATCCTTGAATAGGAAGGCGGGATCGGGTGTTCACAAAGTGGTATCAGAGCATGGTTACGAGAAGTGAGAGATAAAATTCTAGGATTAGTGGTTTAGAGAAAAGTTTCTCGGATTTCGTTTTAAGAAAAAAATATATTTTTCGGATTTCGATTAAAGTTCGGTTTTCAGTTTAAAAAAAACAAAAAATTCAGATTTAAATCTTTTTGGGATGGAAATTTTTTCAAAATTTGTAAAACCACCACCTAGAATAGCTCTCTGGTTTGTGTTATATTATTTGTAGGAATATCACTCTTTACAGGACCAGATTGATTTACCTTGCGTGTTTCATTCTCTCATATGCCGCCAAGGACGAGAAACGCTGTAGCCAGAGCTGGTACCTCCGCTGAAGGTCAAACAGCGAGTGAGTCCACTACCGGAAGTGTGAATGCTAACCACGTGAATCCAGTGGACGTGAACCAAGTTGAGGTCAGAGAAGTGGAGATGCCACCAGCAGTCCAGGCTGCCTTGGAAGAGTTGAGGCGTTACCAGGAGAGGTATGGAAACCTCCAGAATGGACCAAATCCACCAGTGATTGCCCAAGGACAGCAACACCAAGTGCCACCAGTGAATGAACAGCCACAACAACAGTTTGTGCAACCCCCAGGAAATGTTCAGCAGTCGTTGGTGCAACCTGTGTTACCTCCGCCGCCGCCAGTGTTCGTTCGACCGCAGAATATGCCGCCTCCGATGTATGTTCAGCCTCAGTTTGTTCAAGCGCCACCTGGGCCAGTGTATGCGCAAGGCATGGCCTACTATGAAGCCATGAGGCATATGAAGGATATGGGAGTAGAGCTGTTTGGAGGAAGGTCTGACCCTATCAACGCTGATAATTGGAGGAAGAAGTTGGAAATAAATTTTGAATCCATGAGGTGCCCAGAATGTTACCGCAAGGAATTGACAGTGCAGTACCTTATGGACGAGGCGCTGATATGGTGGGAAGGTGTGGAAGAAGAAACTCGTGGACACTATGAGTTGACATGGGATGATTTCCGGACTGAGTTTGCCAAGGAGTACTTTCCGCCCGAGGCTAGGGACCAGATGGAAAGCGCTTTCGAGGATCTCCGTCAAAGGGATCTTATCGTGCGAGATTTCAAGGAGGAGTTTAACCGATTGAGGAGGTTTTCCAGGAAACATTTTACCCAGGCTGATCTAGTCCATCAGTTCATGAAAGGTCTGAGAATGGAGTTGAAGGAAAGATGCTCAATCAGAAGGTTTGATAGTTTGGGGGAGCTAGTGGAGACAGCTGCTAATCAGGAGACCTTGTTGGAGGAGCGGAGGAGAGTCAGGGGAGCTAATGTTCAGAAATTTCGTGCTCCGGAGGCGTCAAAAAGGAGCTGGGATGACATGAATTCGGGAAGGACAGTTGTCAGTGTCCAGGCATGCTACCGATGTGGAAATAAGCATTTGGAACGTTGTGCACCTCTCAAATGTACGGGTTGTGGGAGAGATGGTCATATCGTGAAGGACTGTCGTTCCACTGGAAATCAACTCCCCAGAAACACCACATGCCACCGCTGCGGGAAGCAAGGACACTTTGCGAGGGAGTGCACGTGGAATCCGGGTCAGCCAGCAGCGCAGACACAAGGTGTGTTACCAGCACCAGCAGCTAGGAGACAAGCTATGGGACCTCGAGTGTATGCTTTGGAAGATGCCGAGGGAGCAGCACCGATCGCTGGTACGTAAATTCGTTTGAATAAATTTAGCCGTGACGCGTGTGAAATTGTGTGTAAATGGAAAATACATACTTAGACATAAGCGTAAAAATATCGTGTAGGATCGGTCTCCGTAGGAGGAGTCGCAGCTTTTACTTTGTTTGACACTGGTGCTACGCATAGTTTCGTGAGCCCAAGGTTAACTAAGTACTGGACTTTTACTAGAAGTTCATGCCGGAGTCGAAAACAATTGAGACTGCCGGGACTGAACATGTGAGGTCTAGGGGTGTGTATAAGGATGTACCAGTCGTCGTAGAAGGAGCGAATGTACCCTGGAGTCTAGTGGAGATGAAGTTGGGCCATTATGACGCAATCCTTGGAATGGACTGGTTGACACACTACCAAGTTGTCATGGATTGCAAAAGAACGCGAACCTACATACCGCGACCAGAAGGAAGGATAAAGTTTCAAGGAGTGAAGTCGGATTCTGGAGTTCCGATAATTTCGATGATTCATGCCACGGACCTGATGGAGAAAGGATGTGAAGCATACCTAGCGACTATTTCTATGGCTGGAGAAGGAGAAGCATCTAATCTGGAGGAGATTCATGTAGCTTGCGAGTATGTAGATGTTTTTGAGCTATTGACCGGACCGCCACCTTCAAGAGGAGACGATTTCACTATCGAGTTAGAACCAGGGACGGCCCCTGTTTCAAAAGCCCCATATCGACTAGCGCCAGCGGAAATGGCAGAATTAAAGAAGCAGTTGGAGGATCTTACGGACAAAGGATTCATCCGACCAAGCAGTTCACCATGGGGAGCACCAGTGCTGTTCGTTAAGAAAAATGATAGAAGTTTTTGTCTCTATATCGTTTCGTCTCTGTATCGACTACCGAGGATTGAATAAAGTGACCATCAAGAATACGTACCCGTTACCTAGAATCGACGAGTTGTTGGACCAACTAGAAGGAGCGTCATGGTTCACGAAGATCGATTTAGCGTCAGGCTACCACCTGATTCAAATAGCTGAAGAGGACATAAATAAAACGGCATTCCGAACCCGTTATGGACACTACGAGTTTGTCGTAATGTTGTTTGGTCTCACTAACGCACTGCCGCGTTTATGAAGTTGATGAAAGATCTTTTCCGGGCATACTTGGACAAGTGTGTGATTGTATTCATCGATGACATTCTGGTCTACTCGAAGACTGAGAGGGAACATGCCCATCATTTGGGAAATGTACTTCAGAAATTAAGGAACCACCAGCTTTTTGCGAAGTTGAGCAAGTGCAGTTTCTGACAGAAGGAAATAGGATTCCTCGGTCATGTTATTTCCGGAGAAAGAGTTGCAGTGGATCCTGAGAAGATTAAAGCCGTGACGGAATGGCTTATCCCTAAGAACGTTACAGAGGTCCGTAGCTTTTTGGGTTTAGCTGGCTATTACCGAAAATTCGTTCCGAGTTTTTCCAAGTTGTCTAAGCCGCTGACAAGTCAGATAGGAAAAGACGTGAAGTTTGAATGGACAGAAGCCCGATCCAAAAGTTTTGAAGAGTTGAAGAAGAAGTTAACTGAGACGCCAATTTTAGTACTCCCAAGGTCAGGAATACCATTTGAAGTTTATACGGACGCATGTGGAACCGGACTAGGAGCAGTGCTTATGCAAGAAGGCAAGGTCATAGCCTATGCGTCAAGACAGTTGATGAAGCATGAGTTGAACTATCCGACCCACGATTTGGAGCTAGCAGCAGTAGTTTTTGCTCTAAAGATTTGGCGTGCGTATTTGTACGGAGAGAAGGTGCAGTTGTACACTGACCATAAAAGCCTGAAGTATGTTTTCACCCAAAGTGATTTGAATCTCCGACAGAGAATATGGGTGGAGTTGTTGGCCGACTATGATCTGGATATCGCCTATCAACCGGGAAAAGTGAATCATGTTGCAGATGCCCTGAGCAGGCGCAGAAATGATGTAGCAGAAGTGAAGGAGATCCACAAGTTGACTGCAACATTGGCTAGTTTGACGTTGTGCGTAACGGAAGTGGGAGAGGGTTACGCGGGATTAGAAGCATTGGAAAATGTCGATCTTCTTTGGAGAATTTGTCAGGCTCAGAAAGCAGACGACGCCTTGAAGGAATTAGTCGAGAAACAAGTGGTTGGGTACCATACAGCCGATAATGGGACGTATCTGTATAGGAATCGGGTATGCGTTCCCAACGACGAAGGATTTAGGGACGAAGTGTTAAGTCAGGCTCACCAATCTCGATTTTCAGTGCACTCAGGAAACACCAAGATGTACTACGACTTGAAAAGGTACTACCATTGGGGAGGAATGAAACGCGACATCGCTAAATGGATATCGCATTGCAAAACATGTCTCCAGGTGAAAGTAGAACAGATGGCACCAAGCGGGCTATTACAAGGTTTACCACTACCATAATGGAAATGAGACATGGTAACTATGGATTTTGTAACGGGTTTACCAATGACGTTGGATAAAAAAAAATTGATTTGGGTAATCGTGGACCGCCTCATTAAGTCAGCCCATTTCGTGCCAATTAAAAATACAGATGGAACAGAACAGTTAGCGCAGAAGTATCTGGACCTAATTGTAAGATTACACGGAGTTCCGGTTAGCATCGTGTCGGACAGAGATTCGAAGTTTACAGCAACGTTTTGGAAAGCGTTTCAGAAAGCATTGGGAACAGAAGTTCATTTGAGCACTGCATATCATCCTCAAACGGATGGACAATCGGAAAGGACGATTAGAACTTTGGAAGATATGCTGAGAGCTTGTGTTTTAGACTGGGAAGGAAATTGGAGAAAGTATCTACCGCTGGCAGAATTTTCATACAACAACAGTTACCACGCTAGCATCAAGATGGCTCCGTACGAAGCCTTGTATGGGAGACCGTGTCATACACCCCTCTGTTGGACCGAGGTAGGTGAAATGAGGGGAATGGACCCAGAAATGGTAAAGGAAGCTGCAGAGCAAGTGGAAATGCTTAAGGTCAGGCTGAAAGAAGCTCACGATCGTCAGAAAAGTTATGCAGACAAGCGCCGAAAAGAATTATCGTTTGAGGTTGGAGATGAAGTGTACCTAAAGTTGAGAACGTTTCGGGGAAATGACAGGCACCGGAAACTGAAAAAGCTTAAGCCGAGATATATGGGACCGTACTCTATAGTCGAGAGAATTGGAGAAGTAGCGTACCGACTTATTTTGCCTCAAGAATTGTCAGAATGGCATGATGTGTTCCATGTATCGATTTTGAGGAAGGTAGTGAGAGAGCCTGCACTCATTTTGACTCAAATGCCAAGTAACCTGGACATAAATTTTTCAGTTCAGAGTAAACCAACCAAGATCTTGGAGTTTAAGGAAATAGATGTCAACGGAAAGAGAACTAGTGCAATGAGAGTCATTTGGGAAATGAATGGTATCCACGAAGAAACGTGGGAATCGGAACAACAGATGAGAACGGATTACCCCGAGCTGTTTAAGGACGGGACGGAAACCGAAGGTGAAAGGGAGAATTCAGGGACAAATTCCTTTCAACCGGGGGAGAATTGTAACATACCCATACCCAGGCCCAATTCGTGGCCCATTAGCAGAACCCTTCCTTCCAAAACCCTAGGGATTGGCCCCTATATAAGAGAGGGAGAAGGGAGAGGAGAGCCTCATTTGTCTCCAAAGCAAAAAGAGAGAGAAAGAGAGAGAGAGAGCGTCGTCGCCGGAGAGAGAGAGTCCGCCGCCGCAGCCGACGAGCCGCCGCCGGTCTCCGCCGTCGACCACCGAGTCAGGCCGAGTCGCCACCGAGTCAGGCCGAGTCACCGCCGAGTCAAGCCGAGTTGGACCGAGTCTGGCCGAGTTGGACCGAGTTAGGCCGAGTCATCGCCGAGTTGGACCGAGTCATGACCGAGTTGGAACGAGTCAGGCCGGTTTGGACTGAGTCACCACCGAGCCAGCCACCGCGAGTCTTACCAGAGCCGAGGAGGAGCCGCCGAGCACCACCGCCTTCACGCCACCTTCTAGATTCGTTCTCCTTCGTCAGATCTGCAAAAAAATCAAAGGTGACGATTAGATTTAGGCTTTTTACATATTTAGTTGTTTTCTTTTAGTGTGTTGAGTCTGGAACTATTCAGGTTAGGGCGTGTTACGGAGTACGTACACGTTTTCAGTGTGCATATTGTTTGACTTGCAATTGTGGAATTAACTGGTTTTGCAAAGAGACCTAGCAAACAGTTTCAAGAGCAAGAAATAAAGAACCAACCACTCGTTCGAGAAACCAAAAAGGTAGCAAAAACATAGACTCGCCTAAGATTGGATCCGACCCAGAAGAGTAAGAAATCTAAGAGGGACGCTTACGTAAGTCTTGAGGAGAGCTATGTCATCCTCGTCAAGCGGGCGAGGATTCTTCTCTTCTCTGATCTCATCTTCAATATCTCT
This sequence comes from Eutrema japonicum, assembly GCA_030161315.1. Taxonomy (NCBI): domain Eukaryota; kingdom Viridiplantae; phylum Streptophyta; class Magnoliopsida; order Brassicales; family Brassicaceae; genus Eutrema; species Eutrema japonicum. The sequence goes on from BSQW01000013.1 coordinate 41,310,615, forward strand.
CACCATTTCGATCGAAAATTCGAGATTCAAAGGTTAAGTTGGAATTGAAATTAGGATCTTTCTTCTTCTTTTTCCGGACGGTCTATTATCTGTATCTGAGGCAAAGAACCCACACGTGCTGCTCGCACGTGTAAATTGGGTCGTAAGCTGAAACAAAAATTAAGAAAAATAAGAGAAAAAATGTGGGCCTTGGGCCCAATATGTTCTAATTAGAACACAAACGTCGCCTTCTCTTCTCTTTCATGGTTTCATCCCCAACTCTAACAATGGCTCCTATAGGTTCGAAATCCTCAGCTTCCTCTTCGTTTCATTTGTATGCTTAGATTTTGAAATTAAGCTTCGTTTGTTTCTATTAGTTCCTCGACGAACTTTTTTTTAGGTCTTGTTGATTTTTTTTGTTTTTCTTCCGAAAACTGAATAGAGCTTTTGATTTCTGAATATTGGATGATCAATGGAGAATTCTTTGCTGGTTTTGCTAAATTTTCCTTTTTTTTGGCGGAGGAAGATGACCCTCTGCTCTATAAAGTAGCTTCTGTTTGGAAATTCTTCAACATTGTGCTCTGACTCTTTTTTTTTTTTTTTTTTTTTTTGGATCATAGTATCCATTGCAACTGATCAACTTCCTCCTCGTATATAGTGAATTTGATTCTGGTGGACAGAGTTAAGGCCAGAATGATCAGGATAGAGTAGAACCGTTTCTCGTGATACATGATAATCGATGTTTCTTTGAATCACTTGAGTGTTCTTGATCTGTTTAACGGAAGAAAAGTGGAACTTTTTGGACTAATTACTCACAGAAACACTGTTTCTGCTGCATCTTTTTTGTGTGTGTGTGTTATTAGTAGTTATTATGTTCTTCGGTAAGATATTCTCATTCGATATATCATTCAAATTGTGTCAAGTGATCTGCTCTGATTGTTCTTGACATTTTCCGTATGTATGGCTGGCCAAATCTGAGAGCTTGTAATGTCTACATTGGTTTCTCAGAGTTCTTTTGCTTTTTGTGATGGTTTCAATGTTTTCTTTCTCTTTGACAGGGTTCTTCAGCTATAACGTTTGAAGAGGGAATAAAGTCATGCTTGGAGTATTTAGTAGCGGTTCCTTGGTCAGAAGACGAGGAACAAACTGTTGTGTCTTGTATTGAAAAACTTGATCTTCCTGGTTCGACGGTCAATTCGGTTCTGCAGAGAGTATCATCTTCTGAGCCCTACACTTCCACAAGTATAACCAACGACATCTTCTTGAAACTCCTTACTGGTGTTCTCCAAGCCAAAGACGATAAAGCACGCCTCGAGAAATGAAATCTGTCATCTTTAGGTTGATTAGAGAACTAGCTGATCATGATGTGTCTAAAGATGCCCTTTACAGTCTGTGTCACCGATGTCTCCTCACTCTTATCCTTTGCTTATCCGAAGTCACCTCCAATATGAATGATCCCGGTGATTTGATTGGGGAAATCGCTAAAGAAGCTGGTAACTTGCTTTGGATAGTTGATATACTAATCCAAAAGAAGATCTGCGACGAGTTTGTGCAGCTATGGGCAGAGCAGAAGGAACTAGCAAATCTCCATTCCAAGATTCCTGCGATGTGCAGGCATGAAATAAGCAAGATCACTGCACACATCTGTGTTGGAATTGGTAAAGGAAAGATCTTGGTGAAGAGGGAGACTCGGTTTTCGGTTCTGAAGACATGGTTAGAGGCGCTGTACAATGATTTTGGGTGGATGAGAAGGGCATCGTCGAGATCAATGGACTGGAAAGTGGTAGAGGAAGGACTCAGCCAGATGATACGGACATTGTCGTTGAGGCAGCAACAGGTGATTCTGATGAAGTGGTTTATGAGCAAAGGAGATGAATGTCCAAACGTTGAAAGAGCATTTGAGGTTTGGTGGAGAAGAGCTTTCATAAGACAGGTCATGGTTCAGATTACACTTGATTGAGAAAACCCCACAACACAATGTATACAAGTAGTCTTTCAAAGGTTTGTGAATTAGTCAAAGTCGCATTACACATTACCAATACATATTTTTACTGAAACAGATCTCTTTTATGACAATTATTCATACTTTACCAATTCTACAAAATATCATATACGGAAAGGGAAGAAAACAAAATCGTTCCAAAACAATTGAAAGAAGAAAGATGTACGACTGATTAAATTGACATAAAACATCACTAGCTAGCTCCTCTATCATCTTCCTCACAGCGTAACAAACGGATGGTTCAGGAGTGAATGGCTAGACCACCTCTTGTCAACGTCTCTCTCCAAGCAACTGCTCAAAAAGTCTTCCTCTCATATGGCCGGAGCCATCACCGTACTCGAGCGACCCTTTCTCCATTGCTAATCCGAAATCTCCAATCTTGGTCAAATACCCGTTAGGCCTGAACCGGTGATCGGTAGGGCAGAGTAAGAGATTATCCGGTTTAATGTCGCAATGAATGATGTTTCTGTCGTGAATGTATCTGAGACCAGACAAGACATCTCTGGCGAAAAACATCACATCCGACTCTAATAACCCTCCGTGATGATCCTCGATCAAGTCCGCGATACATTGGCCAGAGCAATACTCGAGTATTAGATTGTATTGCTTATGAAGATGATCATTCTCTTCTAGTGCGACCTCGTCGCCGTAGCAACGGACGACGAAAGGAGATTGCAAACGGATTAGGATTCTTCCTTCGTCCATGAGGCTCGAAGCGCATGAAAGCTCTGCAGTTTTGATCGCCCTCTCTGTTTTGTATTTATGGGTTTTACTTGTCGCTAGATAAACCGAAGCGTAAGCGCCTCTTCCAAGTAAGTGAGATTTGACCCACGACGACGACAAAACGCTTCTTCCTCCGTCGTTGGTCTGAACGGTGGCGTCGGATGATTGGGTAAGAAGGATCATCGTTGTTGATCCCGGGGATCACTAAGTATGTTTAAAGAGTGATTAGGAGATGAGAGGTGAGATTTTCGTTAATTAGAGCAATTTAACCACTATTAAAGCAGGCCGCAGAGAGAGATGAGTAGGCCGGGGGCCGTGTTTCTTTTTATTGATGGTGAGAGAAATGAACACTTTAGAATTACGAACTGGTTCCGAAGGACGCCCAGTTCGGCGTTCTAAAATGTTGCTTTGTTACAAAGAGAGAAAGAGAGAGGTCGGGTAGCTAGTTATAGGTCGAAAATGGCCAAAATCAAAAGTCCTCTTCATTAATGACATTGAGGGGTATATATAGTCGGGGTTGGCTTCCTGCTCCCCGGGATCTCGGGGCCACGTGGCGCCTTCGACCTCTTTCGCGGGTAAGGTGGCCTAGGAGACGTGTTCCGGCTTTCGAGGATGGAGGTCATGATGAGCTGGGCGTGGCGTGTTGCAGAGCGGCGTACTGTTTGACCAACTCCTCCACGTGTCTTCTTCTCCTTTGTCAAGTCTGCAAGGTTGGTGAGACGTCGAGGTCAGCCCATATTCCTGCTCAGACAATACACTGTTCGACCAACTCCCACTTGCCTTCTGCTCTTCTGACATTCCTGCCTTGAAGTGTCAGACCGGGCCCGAGGTGCTTTCAGACCAGCGACCGAGCTGAAGAGGGGCCTTGCGGGTCGGTGCTTTCAGGCCGGCGACCGAGCTAAAGAGGGACATTTCCTAAAATGGGCCTAACTAATTAGGGGTGCTAGGCCCACCTCCAACAATCGTGTGTTGCTTAATGAATCTCTCTCTCTCTGATATTCCAAGGATGAAACAAAGACAAGACGAAACCAGATACATCCTTTTTATAAGCTTTGTTGCAAAAACCTAACCTTAGGTTCGGGTAAGAAATTTCTATTTTTCAGTCGTATCTTACTTCCGCCACGTGTAATGTTTAGTTTCTAAATTTCCTTTTTTCTTGTTCTTTTAGTTATAGTGATTAGAGTATACAAGATTTATTGTTAAAATAAAATAAAATTAGGTCTGGGGATGTCCAGAGCAGTGCCGAACCTTAATGTTCGGTGATAATCCAGTTGTTAGACCGTTAGGATAAAGTTTCCATTTTTACGCGTACCGTAGTTCTGCCACGTGTAATGTATAGTTTCACAATAACCTTTTCACAATGATTCCAGTCGCTAAACACCTCTTTGACGTGTTCAAAATAAAATTGTAAGCTTACCCAATGCTAATCAGTGAGCATTATTGGTTTAGGAACCATTCCACTTGGTGACAATATTGTTTTTTCTCCAATGTCCTCTACATACCCTAGTTTAGGTTAGTTTTACCTCTTCATTCTGGCTTCATTCAGGATCTTACATAGGCGTTTATGATTGGCAAATGCGACTTAAGGTTCCAAGTTTTTGTGCCTTGGATACTAGTTCTTTATATCCTGTTTTAACAAGCCCAAGTACGAGTCTTATTTGTTCTCGACTTGTGATTGACTTTGTGTTTGGCATATACATACTTTCATATAACTTGGCCTTGGCAACACTTAGACATAATACATCTACAGATCACTTGTAAGGTCTGTCACTTAGGTAAGCAAGAACATCTGGCCTTTTCTTTCTAGTAATGGCGTATGCAATGAATTAATATATATAGATATCTTTGGGCTTTTCTCTGTTCCAAGTCCCGAAGGATACACATATTTGAGGGCCATTGTAGATCTTCTTGGGTATTTTATTCATGAATCTGAAAACAATAGTTGTGCTTGTTAGTTTGCTTTTCAATTTGTAAATTAAATCAGAAATTTGTACTGGTTAAACTAGTTAGGGAAGGAGAATAAATTTTAATTTTTTTTTTTGTTAACGTGGATAAAACTGAAAATGATGAAAAAATTTATTTTCTTGATCGAAAAGGTGATGTGTAATTTTATAACTTTGTGTCAAAACTATGTTTATTAAATATCATTTGATTATTTTGTTACCTTTTTAGTTAATTTTGGTATACTAACTTATAAATGTTCAACCAAATAATACGTTTTTGAGACGGGACATATATAGATTCAAAACAAACTAGATATAATTTCTGAGATTAAAGTTGAAATTATTTTTTTATATATTATTACAATCACCAATATATACAAAATAATATCTCAATAAATATAATTGATTGCATATAGTTTTTTTTTATCAAAAAAATACCGACACGTGGATGCAAAACCTAATTATTATAAAAATAAAAAAATAAATTTTAATTTTTCCATTTAGATTAAAAAAATTAATACTAAAAGGAAAATTCCATACGTAGCGTCGTCGTGGCTTCGATTTCGGGAACATTCGTCACTGCAACCTAACCAAAGATACGATTGCGATTGCGATACTTCCAAAGGAAAATTCTATGATTGGCCAGATTGGTGAATAGAGAATTGGTCTCACAGATTTCTGAAGTTTTTTTCGAGTTGTCTATTAATGGCGCCGGTAAGTTCCTGAATCGTTCTTTGATTAACTCCGTCGCTGAGTTTGCTTCATTACGCTCTTTCAATTCTTAGAACCGAGTTTTCGGTTCGATGATCGATCCAAACTGTCTCCGATGAAAAATTACGCCATGAACGTTCTCTTGAATATTATGATTATACTGATGAATTTTGCGGTTTTATTTGCTTTCTTCTGATTTTAATTAGCACGGAATTGGATTTTCTGATTTGATATTATTAGTCTAATAGTGTGTTCCCTTTTTTTTTTTTTAAATTACCAGAAATAGGGATGGGCATTTAACTAAACCGAACCAAACTAACCAAACCAAACCGAACTTAAACTGACCCAAATCAAACCATATTCTATATATAATTCAATCGGTTGAAGTTTTTCTCAACCCGAACGGTTCAATTTGATTTGGTTTAAAATCAAACCGAACTGATAAACCAATATGTTTTTTTTTGTTAAAAATAAAAATGATATTCGGTTTATATTTTCTCAACCCGATAATATTAAAAACTAGGATTTAACCCGCGTTAATTATAGTACGGAGTAATTTTTTTTAAAAATTTAAAAAATTGCTTCTATCTGAATTTTACAATATAACTAACTAATGATTATAGATAAAACTGTCAATTTATAATAATTTTTCTATTTAACCCGTTTTGCAGTGAACTACAATATTATTCGGGATAACCCGCAAAAACTTATAATCTTAAAAACATAACTCTAATATGCACCGTTAAATGACTCTAATTTTTGTGGTTAGTCTACGAACTCTTAAAAAAATAGTTTTCTTGTGGCTAGCTTTTTATAAAATTAGTAAAATATTTTTCAACTTTTGTTTTGATATATATTCAAATAAAATATAATAAATTATAGTGAAAAATATAGCAAAATTTTGAATATATATTTTTTTGAATATATATGAATTGATTATTATTTTAAAATATATAGTATTAAAAATAATTAAGAAATGAAATAATAAATAACCTCTTTAATGCAAAATATATACTTTCCATATTCTAATCAATAATTTTAAAAGACCACTATATCCTTTCCTATTTCAATTATTCTTTGTTATTTGTAATGACATTTCATGTAATAACTTACAAAAGAAAATTCATTTTAAAAATATTTTCTTAAATAATATTATAGAGATATAAACACATATGGTGAAATATTCAGTTTTTCACCTTAACATTTATACGTTTATATAATTTCTTTTATTTGAATTTCTTAGAGGTTCACCCTCCATCTCATAATAAGAATGATCTTCTCATGTCTCCTTAAACATAAAAGCCTAGTTTTGCTAAGGTAAATGATTTTTATTTATAATAATTTTATATTAATGTTATAAGCCTATAAAAACTCATATAAAAGATGAATACACATTAGAATGACACTCGACCTAAAAAAAGTGATAACCGTTCTCGAAAACCTCTCAAGAGGGGATTCTTTGTGCGATTGTCGCCTCCGGCATCAGATCATCACAATCGATCGTCGAATCGTCACATCTCCGTTCGCTGCATCTCTTATGGTCGGCGTCGACTTCGGCATCGGTTTGTCCTCTCCACTTTCCATTCTCTTTATTTTCGTTTGGTTATCCTTGCATCATATTTAGGAATGGATCCGAGAGGGTCCGTATTTGTTCGTGTTTGTCGTGACCAGATGTGTCGATCTCTGGAGTATGTTTACATCAACTTCGGTACCAGTAATTCAAGAGATGTTGCACAAGAAAAAACGATAATGGAAGAGATGCGATAGTTGCATTGCCCCTCTTCTATCTTTTTCTTTTTTGTGCTTTCATATTGGTTCATCGTAACCATTCTTCCTCTCCTCCGTGGAGTCTCCTTCCGGTGCATATTGCGGTGCTGCCGGCGTTTTATCCCTGAGTGCCCTTTGATTTCTTGTATGAGATTGATATGGCGTACTCAGCGAAATCCATTGTCCCCCGATGTATGGTTCGGAGATGTAATTTGGATTTTCGATCCGGGGATAGGAGAGTTTAGGATTATTGGAGATGATGGTCGGCGATTTTGGGATCTAAATTCAATTTTTTCGATGTTTTTACTCTATTAGATATGGCGTTACCATGGAATCAACCACCATTGAAACAACCATGGAGAGGACGAGGTTTCGGAGCGAAAGATGCAATCTCCTTGTTGTATGGCGACATTCGTACAGTCGTTGAAGATTGGCAATCTCGGTTCTTTTTTCTATCGAAAGAATCAATAAATTGGGTTCTTTTTCGAAGAATATTTGTAGCTCTTACTTGGGAATGTGTCAATGACATACAACAAGAGAAAAGATGGATCATAGCCAAAGAAAATCGCATCAGATCAACTGCGATTATGAAAAAAGAAAGTGTGGACACTCCAGCGAGAAAAATTCATAGAAAAAAATCTTTAAGACCCATTTTCGTTGTTTTATTGTTTTGTATGCTTAATTTTATGTATTGTTGTTTTTATGTAACTTAATTATTAAATTAATAAAGATAGATGTTAAAAAAAAAAGATGAATACACATTGGCTTGTATAATTAACTTATATTTAAATTATTAACTTGTTGCACGTTCATTTTCGTGGTATGAGAGAGAAGAAGCCATGCATTTTTTAATTTTTTTTATTATTTTGATTAATTGGGATAAATTTCAGTTTGGTTTTAGAGTTTTAGGGAATAAATTTTTTTATGGCTTCGTTTTGTTTACGTTTCGTTAGGATTCTTGTTTTTATAAGTTAATTTTTTAAAAACCGAACTAAAACTAAACCAAATTACAACCGAACCGAACACAACCAAACCGAACCAAAATTATTTTGGTTGAGTTCGGCTAGAGTTTTATTCAACCCGAATCAACCAAACCGAACCGAACCGAACCCGAAATTAAACCAAAATACCCACCCCTAACCAAGAGGTTCTGGGGGGGGGGGGGCAGAGGCCCGTACATCTCATAGACCCGAGACCAGAGCTTTTTAAATGTTCCCGTCCCAAACGTCACTCGATCCTGTGACTTCAAGATTTCTACCAGTCGAGCTGGCGACACTTGGTATAATAGTGTGTTCCAGTTCCTCTGGCTGGTTTATGATTAAGAAAGATAAATGCTATTCTAATCACTGGTAACTAAATCACCAAATGAGTATATATGCCATATCAAAAGAATAATAATAATAAAATGATATTTTAGGTTAAAATTCCTTGTCCAAATTTGCTTCATTTTTCTGCTTGATTTAACTATCATTGGATCTTCCTTTTTTCCTTTGTTGATTAATAGTTGCTTCCTCACTTTTTGAGTAGCTTTAGTTGTCCTTATTATCATTTTCCATGGAAATTTTCAACAATTGTTTGAGAAGTATAAGTTGAAGACTTTGTTGGTATTATAAAGAGAGTTGTGAGATTATCACCAACAAGGAAAGACTCTTAGTAACATATTTTGGATGTGATTATACTTTGAAAATTTAAGACTAGTATTTACTTTGGAATTTAGATTCTTGACTTGTATTACACATTAAGAAAAGAAAGAAAAACAAAACAAGAAAGTGGGATCACAAGGCTTATGTCTCATTCACTCTAGACACTAAGATATTAAAAGCAGCACAAACTGAGGCTACTACTACACATGAAATTATTACAGACTTAGGCTGTTTTTTGTGTTCATCAAAACAAAACTCTTACAGTCGTTAGGTTTTTTATTATATTCTATATAACATATATAAACAGATTTTTTTTTCTTTCTTTTGAATTAATCAAATTCCTCCTAACTAACCTGACGACCATGGCGATCTACTGTGCTGGAAACAGAAAGGAAACTGATCAATTGCAAAGGAAGACATCTTACTCTTATCTGCATCCATGTTCCATATAGAATCCATTGAGCTTTCCCATGATGGAGAAGCCAGATTTGGGTAACTTAAGCAATAGCTTTGCTCTGAGTAGATGTCTTTAACCGGTTTAATGATGTTTACTGCAGAGTGATCAATCTCTCTCCATATGTCATCCATCGAGTATCCGTCTTCGGTTTCTTGATTCCTCTCCTCGGTGGATCCTCCAGTGTCGTAAAAGCTCACCTTCTCAGAAAATTTCCGCGACTGAAATGACACATCTTGAGTATTAGTAGTGGTCATAGACGAAGAGCAGCAGTTTGAGAATGAGGAAGTTGGGGACATGGGGCGCTTCTTTTCTTGAGCCTTCTTCCTCATATGAGTCCTCCAGTAATTCTTTATCTCGTTATCTGTTCGTCCCGGCAATTTCCGAGCTATTTTCGACCACCTGCATATATAAGATGAAATTGTTTTAAGTATGATTCTTGTAACCAAGTTTTCTTTGTTTCTCAGATGGATCAGACCTATTTCCCCATTTTGCGTGAAGCTCAAGGACGAGACGCTCTTCTTGCGGCGTCATCTTGCAACGTTTGAGACCAGGGTGCAGGTAATTAACCCACCTTAGCCTGCAACTCTTTCCTGTTCTGTTCAAACCTACAACCAAAACTAGCTCATTAATGGAGGCTCCTTACCTATTCTTATCTTTCTCCCTCCACCTTCAAACCTGATACTTTTGCTATAAAATCCCATCGCCGATCTCCAAATAAGTGGACAAAATTTACCAGAAGGATGTCCTCTTGTTCTGTCCATGGACCCTTTCGGTTTTCCTCTTGCATCATTTTCATCTCTCTCTCTCTCTTTTCTCTATCTTTCTTGTTACTAAAAAGCTCTTTCTCAGCTTGGTTCACAATGGCATCCTCTGGCCACTATTTATATAAGCTAATTTTTGAACATTGTGGTGTGTCCACGCTATATCACACTCACAATATTAATTAAAACTCTAATAATTTCCCTTTTCTTCTTCTTTTTTTTTTTATTGTTTACTCATATGTTTGAGGGATTATCCTATTAATAATGTATTGTCTGTTTATTGTGATGTCACAAGGCCATTATATATATATATAAAAAAAAATGTGATCGTCAAGAGGCGTGATTGGTGTTACTGATGTAACACTCCCATTAATTCTGCCTTTTAATCTTTTGTGCCTGTGAGTGTGTGCGTGTGAGTGTGATAATAAGAACTCTTTCTTATATTTTTTGGCAGGCACTATCTCAAATGTGGATATCAATAGACAATAGCAACAGAAAATCTTCTAAATCAAAGCCAAAAAAGAAGAAGGTATGTTTTTTTTTATAGTCTTCCTGTTATTTTAGACCAGAGAACTCAATATAAATTTTCTGGGGTGTTGCAAAAATTTGAAATAAAATATATAGAGACCCTTAGATCTTTCTTGGCCTTTTTGTGGGGATATGAGAGTATTGTGTCTCTTGACTTTATTAAGGGCTGTATTGGTAGCAACTGTTGAATCTATAAAAGGGAAAAGAGAGAAGAAGAAACGGACAAAAGCTTGAACAGCCTTGGAAAATATAAAGAGTTGAATTGTTATGGAAGCCTGATAAGTGAGTTTTTGTATCTAGTAGATACTGTATATTATTCTAAGACCTTGAGCCTGTGTCACATAGAAGCAGAGGCTGTATGTATCTACTTCTCTTTTATTGGCATAGTGTTCTCAAGCCTCTTTAAAATTGTTTATTCCATGGAAACCTTGGAACTGACTCATTGTAATCTGAGATTAATATGCATATAAAGTGTTTACCCTCGAAGTGAAGTCTACTTGAAAGTTGAATGCTTAAATTTCAATCAACGATCCTGAAACCGAGCTACAACTATTGCGCAGCTTGGTAAGGACTAATGTAGGATTTTACTGTAGAGATTGTGACCGTTAAAACTGTGACTGTTTTGATTATTACTTTAACTCCGGGAATTGAAATAAATATGGCTCTTACATAATATACATTATATTGGCATATTCTGCACAGTTGATAATTTAGTTCCTTCATTTTCTTCTTGCGCTAACATATTTCGGGCCTTTGGTTGATTACATATGGGGTAAACAAACATGTATTGATCAAAGAGGTGATTGATGTACTGACGTAACACACCCATTAGTTTTTGTCTTTATTTTTTGGTGGGTGTGTGTGGTAATAAGAACTCTTTCTTATATGGAAGTGCACCATCTCGTATGTCAATTGTCAATTGTTCTTTTTTTTTTTATATAATCGGCAACTGCTTTCATTCACAAGAAAAGATCATACAAAGAGTTAGAGCTTGGGGTGCCATTGAAACCTATTAAACCCTTAAAAAGGAAACTAACTCTCGAAGAGAGAGAGTCAATGTCAATAGTTCAATCCAAAAACTAAACAAAAAAAAGTATGTTTTTCTATATATTTCCCTGTTATTTAAGCCAGAGAAAAGGTACAATTAAAAAGGAATCTAAGAGACCCTAGATTGTGAGGATACGAGAGCAGTGTCTCATTTGACTTATTCAAGTATAGATTTCTACTATTGAAACTTATAAAATGTAAACCAGAAAATATAAGGAAAGAAATTATGAATATAAATTAGAATCTCTATAATATTATTTAAGAAGACATTTTTAAAAATGAACTTTGTTTTGTAAGTTATTACATAAAATATTATTATAAATAAGAATATATAATTGAAATAGAAAAGAATATAATTGTCTTTTAAAAATTATCGACGAGAATATGGAAAATATTTTTTAGTTATTTATTATTTAGTTTTTTAATTATTATAATATTATTAAATAATAATCAATCCATACATATTCAAAGAATTTTTTTCGAGATCTTGCAATATTTTTCATTATGATTATTATATTTTATTTGAATATATATCAAAACAAAAGTTTGAAAATATATTTTACTAATTTTATAAAGAGTTAGACACAAGAAAATTAAAATTTTAAGAGTTTGTAAACTGACCACAAAAACCATAGTCATTAAGCGGTGTATATTAGAGTTATGTTTTCAAGATTATAGGCTTTTGTGGGTTACTCCGAATAATAATTTAGTTCATTGCAAAACGGGTTAAGTAGATATGTTAGTCCGGGTTGACAATTATATATATAATAATTAGTTAGACATACTATAAACTTCAGATAAATTTATTTTTTTCTTAAATTTCAAAACAATTTTAAAAAAAAACTTATCCCGCGCTAGGGTTGAATCCTAGTAGTTTTATAATTGGGAAAACGACCATAAAAATACTCAACTATCCGATTTTCGCTAAAATAAGTACGAAATCTTCATTGATCCAAAATAAACACGAGCTTATGTTGACCAGATTAATTTAGATACACGATTAGTCAACCTTAATAATTGTGTAAGTGGCGTTAACAACCATTTAGTATTGACGTTTAATGAAACATCATCATTTAATAATTAGAAAACCCGAATCTTAAACCCATATTTCAAATCTCTAATTCCCTATCCTTCTCTGTCGCGACTTGAAGAGAAGAAGTCGTGACAGAGAAAGATAGTGAATTAGGGATTTGAAATATGGGTTTAAGATTCGGGTTTTCTACTTTTTAAACGACGATGTTTCATTAAACGCCAATACTAAATGGCTGTTAACGCCACTTACACAATTATTAAAGTTGAATAATGGCGTACCTAAATTAACCCGGTCATCATAAGTTCGTGTTTATTTTGGTTCAATAAAAAGTTCGTATTTATTTTGGCAAAAATCGGATAGTAGAGTCTTTTTATGGCCGTTTTCCCTTTTATAATTGTATTGGCCATGTTGCATGGAATCAGAAACAATTATGCATAATCTAAACATTTATAAACACAAATATATATTGGAAGCATGTAATTATAAACGTATATCACCAAAGATCAATTGTACATTTATACCTAAAACTTGTTATGAAGTTGCAAGATTTTGAAGAAGAATCAACTGATGGATCATGAGATCTATCAAGAGGAAGGAGCTCACTAAGGCGCGAAATGCTGACGTGTCAGGACCTTCTAAAAAGAGTTTAAATGGAGATTGAAGAAAATATTCTCCAGAGAAGATCATGAGAATACTTGCAGAATATTTGGGAAAGAGGATACTCGAAGATCTTCTAGTAGGGTTTTGTTTTAACTAATATAAAAGGAGGTGGGCTTCTCAAAACTCAGCTAACACTTTTGAGCCGCATTCTTTCTTGCATCAAAACATCTCGAATTCCTAAAGCAAAAACAGAGACTAAGAGGTGAGTGTTGGGATAGATTAGGAATCGGGTTGGGATCAGTCTATTTAGTAGAAATGAGTAACTCCAAATATGTTGTATTTATAAACGGTTAACTTATCATATTCTAATAATATTCAGCGTTTGACTTGGCACTTTACAAGTCATGAAATTCTGTGTTGCTTAAATTTTCCACACTTTCAATTGGTATTAGAGCAGGCATCTGCTAAGAGGTGTTTGCGTTCTTATAATCATGTGAGATTCAGGGACGAGTATGGAAAACATGCAACAAATTCTGTCAACGAATGGGGTGGTTTTCCACAAGGAAAACTTCGGCTAGTAGAAGGTACATATCAATGCCTTGGTCAAAGGAATTGATGAAGATGCGTGGACTATGATAGAAGAAGGATGGACTGAGCCGAAGATCAAGAATGAGAAAAGGGAAGATGTTCCCAAACCAAAAAGGATTAGACTCCGGAAGAAACCTTCACTAAGTTCAACTTCAAAACATTTATTGTGATCTGGATATCTTTGTCTGCTTATCAGTTTTAGAAAGTGCAAGGCTGCACTATTGCCAAGGAGGCATGGGAGTCGTTACAAGCTCAATATGAAGGAAAGTGATGTTAGGAGAATTAGAATTGATTTACTAGCATCTCATTTTGAAACTCTCAATATGGGAGATGATGAGTCATTTGAAGCCTTCAGTGGAAAAATCATCTCTATTGCTAATGAAGCTTCAGTGCTTGGTAAGAAATACAAAGAGAAAAAGTTGGTAAAAAAGTTTCTCAGGAGTCTTCCCAAGAAGTTTCAGTCTCATAAGTCATCAATTGAGTATCAAAATTTTTTGATGAAATGACATTCAATCAAGTGGTTGGGATGATGCAAGCCTTCGAGATGGAACAAAACAAGAAACGTATGACTAAAGAGAAAGGTTTGGCTTTTGCAGTGGTTAAGTAAGAAAAGTCAACTGTGTCATCATAATATCATGTTGAGTTGATAGTGAGAAAATACTTCAAGATGTTTGAAAAGAATCTGAAAAATGAAGGGTTTGTTCAACCTAAAAAAGAACCAGAAGTGAGGAATGATCGGAGGTTCAAGAGATCAAAGGTGAAGTATTATGAGTGTGATGGTTTTGAGCACTTTAAATTTAAATGTCCCACATCAAAAATAAGAGAAGCACTTAGGTGCAGTGAATGCAAAGGGTTGGGGCACATTAAGTCTGACTGCATTGGAGCATCAAAATCCAAGGAACAATCCTTTGTTTATCGTCAGGAATCACAATAAGAAGAGGATGATGACAGTGATGGAGACCAATTAATCAAATTCATTGTAAACCTTGGTGTGGTTGATGAAAGTGCTCACTCAGAAGAAGAATCTGAAACAGTTGAGGACTCAGGTTTTTCTCTATATGAGGAAAATAAACTTTTGTGTGACAGCCTGGTCAAGATTCAACAAGAGTTTTCAAAACTTAAACATGAAAGGGATGAACTTTCTAAAAGCTCAAATCAACAGAAGTAAGATCTCATTATTGAACGTGAGAAGACAGAGAAGCTGCAACTGGTGACTGATGAACTCGAGTTGAAAATGATAAGTGAAACAAAAAAATCTCAGGGTCTTAGAGGAAAACTGACGAAACAAATAAGAAACATTAAGATGCTCAGTAAAAGAACCAAGGACCTTGACAAGATTCTGGCTTCACGTAGATATGGCAAATCTTGTGAAGGCTTGGGATACTGAGAAACATGAACAAGTCATAAACAAAATTTGTGAAGGTTGTTCCAGTGGGTAAAAAACCAACAAGTCATCAGGGAAGAGTGCGTCCAAATCAGATGTCAAATCAACAAAGGATGTATCAGCTCCAAAACATGGGGTATCAAGCGAGAGTGGATGAATATTAAAATACAAGAAAAAGATTCACGAGATGTTTTTACTGCAAGAGACATGGGCATTACAAGGCTCAATGCTATCGTTTTCATACCAGAGTTCAACACATGATGAGATACAACATGTTTCATCTGGATAAGAGGATATTCAATCAAGGGCGAGTGAATGCGAATGAGATGTACAACTACTCAGAATTTATGGCATTTGTAAAAAAAATCTGATGATCGATCAGAAGAATCCACTTGGTACTTTGACAATGGTTGCTCAAGACACATGACGGGAGAACCAGCAAAATCTACATGGATTTGAAAATATATCAAGCGGTAGAGTCACATTCGGAGACAGGAGCATAAGAGAAGTTAAAGGAGAAGTAAAAACAAATGGGCCTCATAAGCCCGAACTAGCAAAAGTCATTTGTGTTGACAGGTTGAAAGCCAATTTGATTTAGCATAAGTCAATTGTGTGATGAAGGTCTACATGTTAACTTCACTAGAACTAGGTGTGCAGCTGTTGATGAAAATAGGTTGGTCAAGCTGAGAGGAATCAGATCAGAGAATAATTGTTACATGTGAAAACCAGAGGATGAAGATGTGCACGTTGAAGCTAATGATGAGCACAAACCAACCAGTGAAGGCTGGGCAAAAACCATGGAAGAAGAGCTACGCCAGCCACAAGAAAATAATGCATGGAGTTTGATGCCCATACCAGCAACTAATACAATTCAAGAAAAAATCGAGATTGATAATAGGACATTCTATATTGCAGCTAGACTAGAAGCTCTTCGATTACTGTTTGGTACATCATCGCTGATGGGATTTACGATGTATCGCATGGACACCATCAACATATGATGGGTGACCTAGGAGTTGTTTTTGGCTATGAACGAGCTCTATATGCTCTATATAACATATGCAAAACGTCCTTAAGTGGTCAATGTTATCAACAAGGACATCTAGATAAGGCCTTGTTTACCCTCAAAATCTACCAAGACATTGTAGTTGTTCAAGTGCATGTTGATGAGATTATATTTGGGGTGGGGCCACAAACCAGGAGTTTTCTAACCAATTCATTCATATAATGAGCAAAAGACTCAAGGAGAGCATGATCGAGGAACTAACTCCTTGGAATGATTTAAGAATCAATCAGACATAAAGAGGAAATTAGTTTTTCAGAAAAACATTGTCAAATACCTGGTAGATCAGCTCACTCGCATAAACAACAAAGTGGCCACAACTCTCATGAGTCTAGCGGCCAAACTGGTGTCTGATGAACTAGGAGAAGATATAGAAAATCAGTTGTATCGAGGGATGATTGCGAGTTTACAACACATCACTGCAAGTCGGCTAGATTTAATTTAGAGCATTGAAGAATGTGCGCTGCACCAAGATCAATCTAAAGTATCACATCTTCAGATGGTCAAGAGGATCATCAGATATGTGAAAGGGACAATGGACATGGGCATTCTTTATAACAAGAGAATAGACAACATGCTAGTAGGATTTTGTAGTGTCGATTGGACAGAAAGTCAAGATGATCGCCTATGGACGAGTGCAAGTTGCATTTTTCTGGGGAATAACCTGATTTTCTGGAAGAACAAGAAGTTAATCGGAAGTGTTCGAACGAGGGACGAAGTTCTAGGAAGTTGCTGCACTCAAATGCTCATGAAACAAAGAGTTGCCGAGTATGGTATTATCTCTGACTCTCAAGTAATTCACTGTGATAACAAAGCTGTTGTTGATGATGCACACAATCATGATGAGCAATCGTGTGTTAAACATATAAATGTTAAGAGTATACCAGCCAGTTGAATTTTAGCTCCTACTTGATCAATTTCAACCTCTGACCGTGGATCAATTTATTGATCTACATAAGTTCATTGGTGTGTGTGAAATCTAATTTGGTTTGTGAGTTGGCTTTATCTGAGACAGGAACACGTACAAAGTTATAAATGCCAGAGATCAAGTCAGTTTAATTTAGCAGTGCACTGTCTATGTAGTGTGCCCTATTTATGTAATGTTTGATGAAAAAAAGTTGTCGGTCATACCATTATGAACTGACCAGTACAAGTATAGACCATAGAAAGAAGAAGTCAAAGAGCTGAAGATGAGAATGAAAAGTGAAAAAATCTATGATTCATTAAAAAATCTATTGAGATTGATGGATCAAGTGGCACTAGCTCCATTATGCTGAAAAAGGAACAATAACAGCATTGTGTCATTAATACATTGCTATGTTAGCTACTTCTTTAGGAGCCTCAGAACATGAACCTGATAATTCAAGTGATGGTTCGGGTTTGTCTCATAGTTATCTAATGGCAGTATTCCTTCAGGTTATTCCAGTTGCCTCTCTATGGTGGATCAATCAGAACACTGGAATAGGTTCAGAATAAAGGTATGATCGTGTCAAAGACTAGTCATTAAACCCATGCATGAGGATGCTGCATAAGATATGCGTGCAGAAATAATGTATGTATAAGTTTTGGATCAAGCTGTTGGATGTATGATTCAACAAATGTCAACTTGGACTGGGGTGACTGAACTAATATAAATGTTTCTATTCTTAAGCATACATGTTACTATAATCGGTCTGATTATCTAGAACTTCCATGAATGTTGATTGATGTATATCATATATTCGTAATGTGGCTGTTAAGTGGTGTTATTACATATATATTAAGTATGCAGGCCCATGAAGAAGTTCGGCCCATTTTACTACTCAGTTCTACATGTCGTTCCCTTGTCTGATTTTCAAGATGCTCAACCATCAGCATCATGTCCCTCTGAAGTATGATATCAGATTACCAACATGAATGAAGAATACATGAAGTAGTAGTACTCAAGGGAACCATCCAAGTCAAAGGCTCAACCTGATATGTCAACATAATGGTGGGTCTGCTAGTTCAAGGTAAGTACTTTCTCTCTCTTCAGAATCATCCATATATCTTGTTAGGTTGTTTTTGACTTAATTATGCTCTTAAGCAGGGGGAGATGTTTCTGATGCATCTAATGTTGAATCCGAAGGGAAGGGCACCCGAAATGATGGGGGATATTAATTGATTTTATTTTGTCTTAGTCAAGTTTAGTCAAATTTTTTTTCCCTGTATGTAACTTGAAACCTCTTAATTCATGGGTTAAATTTGGAGCAGTATTTTCTACGTGCATCATTTGGTTTCCAATACTACGTGTGGTGTTCTCGTCTGTGTGTGTTTATGTTGATTAATCATGAAAACTAGGCGAAGAGTGCTTGAGTATCAAACTAAGTCAAAAATGGAGAGATTAAAGATGCAAGATTCTGAAGAAGAACCAATTGATGGATCATGAGATCTATCAAGAGGAAAGAGCTGACTAAGGTGCGAAATGATGATGTGTCAGGACCTTCAAAAACCAGTTCAACCAGAAATTGAAGAAAATATTCTCCAGGGAAGATCATGGAAATACTTGCAGAAGATTTGGGAAAGAGGATACTCGAAGATCTTCTAGTAGGGTTTTGTTTTAACTAGTATAAAAAGAGGTGGGAGGCTCAAAACTCAGATAACACTTTTGGGCCGCATTCTTTCTTGCATCGAAACATCTCGAAGCTCCAAAGCAAAAACAGAGACTAAGAGGTGAGTGTTGGGATAAATTAGGAATCGGGTTGGGATCAGTCTACTTAGTAGAAGTGAGTAACTCCAAATAGGTTGTAATCATAAAAGATTAACTTATAAAATTCTAATAATATCCAACGTTTAATTTGGCACTTTTCAAGTCGTAAAATTCGGTGTTACTTAAGTTTTCCAGACTTTCATATTTGAAATAAGAATTTTTTTATAAAAAAAGGAAACGGTATGTTTTTGGAAGCGTATATATATTTTATAAATGTCTACCACCAAAGATTAACCCTACTTAAAATTTTGTTTGAAATAACACAAATCCAAAACATAAAAAGATTAAATTTATCAAGAAGGAGTAAGTGGGCCAGTGGTTACCACACCTCTGCTGCCATTTTACTGGTGTCGAATTCGACTCCACCTACTCTCCATATGTAGGAGCATTTGGCTATTAGACCGGTCTGTTGTGGCACAAAATGATGACAAAAATATTAAATTGATCTTACTTATAATAAATAATTTTTCTAGATAACGTTAGTAAGTCAAAGAAAATTAAAATTTTAAAATAACGATTCATATTTTTTTTTTGAAGTTTATTATTTTTATTTAAAATTAAACTAAGAAAATAACAAAATATCTCATGCTTCCAAATTATTTAGTTTATTACCTTTTCAAAATTCAGAATTCAAAATCATATTACTTCCAAAATCGAAACTATTGCTTCTTAAACTGGAATCTTTTTTTTTTGACATCAAACATACTAATAAGCATGCAAAGACGCAGCACGCCAGAATCGAACCCGGGTGGTAACACAAAGACCGCCTAAGCACAAGCCGTTAGGCTACATGTCCTGGTTAACTGGAATCGCTTTCTAAACGCTTCCAACTTGATCTTTTTAAAATTCTCTCTTTGAAATAGATTTCAATTCCAAAGTGATTTTGAAATGTGAAACGAACTTAGGTTGAGTTTTCATTTTTTAAATTTTTTGTTAATTGGGGGCATTCTAAGCCAAAGCCTAGACTAAACCCACAAAGTCATTGTAATTTGAGTTTTTTTGCCACTAAAGATTCAAACCCTGATCTAAACCCAGCGAATTCTAACAACCACTGGACCACCAATAGATGGTTGCACGGAGTTTTTATGCTACCTAATTTACTGGTAGATGACTTTAAAAAAAAACATTTAGATTATACTTGTTTATTGACTATGACTTCTTAGTAAAATCATTATGGCTTTTCACTTCCATTAAAATCCATTGTTATTAAAAAAAGTTTGGTTTTCATTGATTCTAGAATTCTATAAAATTTATTGTTATTAGAAAGTATTGACAAACTCTTATCGAAA
This sequence comes from Eutrema japonicum, assembly GCA_030161315.1. Taxonomy (NCBI): domain Eukaryota; kingdom Viridiplantae; phylum Streptophyta; class Magnoliopsida; order Brassicales; family Brassicaceae; genus Eutrema; species Eutrema japonicum. The sequence continues at coordinate 41,330,861 of BSQW01000013.1, forward strand.
TCCAACTTAGGAATTAAATTGTTATGGACCCGACTTGAGTTTTTGTATCTAGTCGCAGAATCTAACACAGTGGCGGATCCAGAAGAAAAATAGACTGGGGCAAAGTTTATTAATACGGAAAAAGTTATAAAAATAGTATATATATATATATACATCTATTAAATTTTATTATTATTATACATCACCTAAATTATAAAAATAAAACTAAAGATGCAATAAAAAAATTGAGATAACTTGAAAATAATTAAGTGTATGCTATATATTATATATTTTAGCTATTTAATTATATGGAATATCTTTAATTTCTCTACTTCTAAACTCATATATACTAATATTTAACTATAAGACATTGTAAGAATTTTTTTCCATTATTAATTAAACTTAGAAACCTTAGATATCTTAAATTTTAATATTACTAAAACTGCAAATCTAATAATCTCACAAAATATAAACGTAAGAATGGAATTCTTATATTTAATGTGTGGATATTCTAGAATAATATTTCATAATAAAATCTTAATATACGAGGGCACGGCGAAAATATTTTTTTAAAAATTTTATAATATTGTTTTGGTCCCAAAAAAAAAAGTTTTATAATATTATTCTTGTCTTTATTTGTTGTAGAATATAAGCTTGATTAACCGTGGGATTGTAATTATATATCATATTAATTTGGATTTTGGGGAAGGAAATAAATCAATGGGGGCATAATCTTGTTTTAACATGGGGACATTAAATTGATGGTCAACAAAATTACATTGATTCACAAAATCTGAGTGGAATTAGGATAATGGTTTAAGATTATGGCTTGCGACTTGGCCTGCGGATTGATAATGATTCTGAAAGTGAGCTAGACAAAGATCTTAAGCTCTCTTTTGTTTTTTTCATTAATTTTTAGCTGCAGGAGAAAGGAAACAGAGATGGCTCTGATATGAATTAAATTATTTGGAAATTTTACCTTGAACTATCGTTTTTAGTTGGAAATTTATTCTTTAGTTTTTTTTGTTTCTTAAGCCTTGATTATTTCAAACATTTGCATTTGTAAGAAAATACATATATCATATTTTTGAAATAGGAAACATTTTCAGTTTTCATAAAATATTTTTTTATTAATAGATAGATAGATATATATACATACATATATATATATATATATATATATGAAATGTAAACAAAAATGCAAACAAATAATAGGGATCTGAAAGAAAAAAACTTCTATAATAGATCTGTAGTTCGTTTTTTAATGCTACACTAGGTAAATACCCGCGCTACGCCGCGGGCTTTTTTCATCATATATATATATATATATATATATATATATTATTGATTTAGTAACATATTTTGGATGAATATTTTGGATCCACATTTGAAACTAATATTAGTATTTTCTTGAATTATTATATCTAGTTTAATATTTCTATATTTAGATGGTAAATTTTAAATATGTAAGAGAATAAACCTTTGAAATATCATATTTTTAACAAAAATCAGTCAACTATATAAGAAACAATTTTAGTTTTGAAACCTGTTAGCATAAGTTCTTGAGTGTTGTAACTTATTTGTAAGTTTTAGATTACTCTATTATAAGTAAATAAATTTGTCATTTCATATGTGCCTATAATTCCAAGTGTACAAATACTACATACTATGCATGCATATTCTATATTTTGCATTTATTTTTTACCCGAGAGCTTCGAAAACTTGGAACTTGAGAGGTCTCACATGGTGACTTTTTCATTTGTTGCGTCTTCAACTTCCAAAACTAAAAAATTTATTTATATCCATTGTCATTGTCATTTCTTATAATTTGGCTTTGTGTCCCTTCCATCTTAATATTTTTTTCCCTTGGGTCACCTCTACACTTCCCACTCATTTATGTGCCTCGCCCAATATATACTGGTTGTGCACCATTCCGATATTTTGGTCACTATCGGCCATTTATCTGGTTCGCTACATTTTCTGAAATACTTTATAATGAAGAACCCATATAATTTTCAAGAGCATCGATCGCTTCTACAAAAAAAGGGATAAAAATACAAACAATTCTTCTAGATACTATGAGAAAATTAGGAAACTTATTATCATAGCGGTTTGGTTACTTTGGCACGCCGTGCAAAGACATGCATTATATTCACAGGTTCGAGACCACGTTGATGACGCATCACAAAAAGTCAATATACCAACCATTCTACATAAAATACAATATACATAATTCAGTTTGAATGTTTTATCTTCGACCAGGCAAAAAAATTTGACCTGTCTGATAGAATCCTTGATCATAACTTTACAATCCTTTGCAACGCTCCACATTGCTAGTCTTCAAGCAGGTTGATACTCTGATTCTCACCAAAGCTACTTCATTTGATCCCAGACTAAGTTACATAAGAATATCCTACGACACAAAAAGATCAAACAAACATGAGTGATCAAAATGAACTCAATTACATCCACCCTACTTTAAATATGACAAAATCTAATAAACAAATGGGACTGGGCTTGCTTACTCATCAAGCTATAGTTGAGCCGTTTGTCCTTCAGCTTATCTTTCACAACCTGATGTCTTATATGCTATCCAAACCTATAAATAACCAAACATTCCTATAAAAAGGAAGAAAAACTTAAAGTCAGAACACAATGCTAGGCTTTTTCTTTCCTTCTCAAAACCAGCAGCTCAAGTTATCCGTGAGATTCAACAGGTTATTCGAAGTGAGTACGCCAGCTTTGACCAACCTACAACGCAAAGTGTATCCCAACAAACTCAAAGCTATAGAATCTTAGATCTCTACATGGTTTTGGTACATCCAATGGTCTCCCTCTCTCGCCGAATTGATTGATTCATTAGTCTTACTATATCTTCCATTTGCCTATAACGTGGTCTCTCTTTCTTAGTTGCTATGTATTCGTGTTCACATTCCTCTCTACTTGTTGCAAGATCTTTTTCCATTTTTACTTGTAATTAAGCTCTAAATAGTATCTATGTAAGGGAAGAACAAAAAGGAAATAAGATAATATTTTTGTACTCTTAACGCTATTTGACATATTTGATTAACTATGAAACAATCTTGCAAGATTTCTAAATCTCAAGATTAGATCGAAAATGGGCATCATCATTCAAGATTAAATTACTGAAAGGTTTGCCACAATCTGCGGAAAAAAGTTGAAGCCAAAATATCACAATCTAACTGAAAGGTAAGACAAATTAAATCCAAAAAGAGGATCAAATCACATTTTGACATTCCACACCTAAATAACGAACAATGTATCCATTTTCTATTTAAATGAAAACCGTTACTCCAAAAAAAAAAAGCAATAAAAACTTAAATTTATAAATACGTGGGTAAGAGTAATTTACCTAATCATATAGGACTCGCTGGTGCTATATAGTAGATGGAAGGTCCAAGCGTCTAAAGCTTCGCCATATAAACCACGAATATGGCGAATTAAACATGAATTAAATGCTTCACCGTTTGAAAGGAAAGAGTTGACGAAAAGTGGGAGTCACGCATGAAGACAATGAAGGAAAGAGTTAACAACGATCTAGATGCTGAGACAGAAAGAAAGAAAGAAAGAAAGAGAGGAGAACCTGTAGACGTGAATGATGGTGGTGGCATAGCTGTTTAAAGTTGGGTGCTACGATGGCTGCTTCGTCTTCAAGAAGTTCGATCCTTTTAACCACTATACCTTTTTAAGCAAAAATTCGTTCCTTAAAGTTTATATATATTTGGGGTCCTAAACAAATATTTTGTTTTGTATGGTAAACACGACTCTTAGAAAATCCTCGGGTAGACAAGCAAAGGGAGAAATATCCATAGCGCAGTGAAGGGAAATGAGTAAATCCATGGAATTTAATTAAGAAAAAGAATGGCTAAAAACGGCAAAGCTTAATTAGTTGAAAGGATTTTGTTATGATACTAACGAAAGACGAATCGATGAAGCCAAGTTAATCGATAACCCATATCATTAACCTTTCATATTTTCGATGAATCATATATTTAGTTGGGTATCAATGGCTTAATTTTGCACTAACAAAGATTGATCGATACATGAAACAATCATGGACGAATCTAGTGAATGGAGGGAGGGTGCACGTGCCCCCACTAAAATTATCAACAAAATTAATTACTGTTATGAATTAAATATATGGATGCCCATTATAAGGCCCATATTCTAGGAGGTTTAGAATATTCTCTGTTTCCTTATTTCTCCTTCTTCAGCTTGCTCTCCAAGTCTATGTAAACCTATATATACCTCTCTTTATTCATGGAATAATACAACAACAATTTCCTCTCTCTCTTCTCTCTCTTTTATTCACAACACGTTATCAGCACGATAGTCTCTCAATCTGTTTTTACACCAGAAAGGTGAGATTTAATTTATGGTTATATTTATGTTTATGTGTATGTATTATTCCGGGATGATAAGATATATCTTCCTCGAACTGATCGTTATGGTAGGCTATGCCTCCTCAGATCATTATTATAGCGAGAATGGTTATAAATCTAATCCTACTTCAAATCATGTTTATTATCGACTCATGATTTGTAATATGGATTCACGATACTTATCTAGAATAATTATCAATGTGATATTTAATTTCTGCCTATGTTTATATTATTCCGGGATGATAAGCAATACCTTTTTCCAAAACAATCGTTATGGTAGGCTATGCCTTCACGATCATGATCATGTGGTAGACTATGTCTCCTCAGATCAAAGGATGGTTATCAATGCTTATCTAGAATAATGATTACCGATGGTCTGATTTTTGTCATAATCCTGTTTTGAACCATGTTTATTATCGACTCATGGTTCTTTAATGGATTCATACATATCAACGATTGTTTGATTTTTGTATGTTATTGATTAAGGATTTTTGTTAAAATTCATTACATACCGAGAATCTGATTTTATAAAGAACAATTTTAATTGATAATCTAAATTAATTAGGGTTTTTGCGATAGCTATTTATTTAACCTAATTATTAATTTAAAAAAAAAAAAAAAAAAAAAAAGAGAAAAAAAAAAAGAGCTACGACTATTTTTATTACCATATGTATAGTCAAATATATTTGCATATAATCATATAATCAATTATACTTGATCATATAGTAATCTACACATGTGCATTATAGCCAGCTATACTTGCAAATTGAAAACCGTATGCTTTGCTTTGATCAGAATAATTTCATCTTAATTGATTGATTTGATTGAGAACCTAGCTTAATAAAAAGATAGGAACAAAATAAGATATACTGATTGTTCTTTATACTTCTATGAAATTTGATCAATTTCTTTTAATATTTCAATAAATCATGTCAAATCTTACAAGCCTTGAATTTGGGGCTCTTGATATCACTGGAGACAACTATTTGGCATGGGCATTAGATGCTGAGTTTCATCTAAATGCAAAGAGGCTTGGTGATACAATCACCGAAGGAAATAAAGCCGAAAATCATAATAAAGTTAAGGCTATGATATTTCTTCGTCGTCACCTCAACGAGGACCTTAAAAACGAGTACCTAACTGTGAAAAATCCAGAAGTTCTTTGGAACAATCTGAAGGAAAGGTATGATCACCAGAAAACTGTGATCTTACCTAAAGCTCGTTACGAGTGGATTCATCTGAGACTCCAAGACTTTAAGTCTGTGAGTGAATACAACTCAGCTATGTTCCGGATTACATCCAAATTGATACTATGTGGGGAGAAAGTCACGTATGCTGAAATGCTAGAGAAGACATTCTCTACTTTTCACGCAAACAATGTTGTCTTGCAGACATAATACCGTGAAAATTTGGATCCACCTGGAAGTTACGGATTTCCTTGCCCATGATGAGAAAAAGTGATTTATAGGGTCATTATTGTTTTAGTTATGGTTTTTATTTTCATTCAAAACTTTGTTGTTTGGTTTTTGATTTTTATTCTATGAATTTGTTGCATGGTTGAATTTGATTTTATTTATTTTATTATGATTATGATTCATCTTATTTTATTTATTTGAAGAACAATGAATGGCGAAGATTTATGCTTGGCAGACAGTGCAACTAGCCACACCATTCTGAAAGATAAAAGATATTTTTCTCATTTGGTAATGAAAGAGGCTAGTGTGAGCACTGTATCGGGTAGTGCAAAGATAATTGAAGGCTCCGGAAGAGCATATATATTATTGCCTATGGGAACGCAATTTGAAATCAATGATGCGTTATACTCTCCCAAGTCTAAGAGAAATCTTTTGAGTTTTAAAGATATCCGCAGAAATGGATATCATATTGAGAGTATGAGTGAGGGAAGTAATGAATATCTTCATATCACTAGTATTTCCCAAGGCTCTAAAAATATTGTGGAAAGACTACCCGCACTCTCCACAGGAATGTACTATACTAAGATTAGTACAATTGAGGCAAATGCTACAGTAAACCAAAAATTTACTGAAAACTTAAGCGTTTGGCACGACCGGTTAGGCCATCCCGGTTCGATAATGATGCGAAAGATAATAATGAATTCATGTGGACATTCATTAAAGAACCATGAGATTCGTCCTAACGACTTCTCATGTGCTGCATGTTCTTTAGGAAAGCTTATCATACGGCCTTCACCAGCAAAGATAAATTCTGAATCGATTAGTTTTCTGGAAAGGATACAAGGAGATATTTGTGGGCCGATTCACCCACCGTGTGGAATTTTTAGATATTTTATGGTTTTAATTGACGCATCGACTAGATGGTCACATGTATCCTTGTTATCGACCCGCAACTTGGCGTTTGCGAGGCTACTTGCTCAATTGATTAGATTACGAGCACATTTTCCAGATTTTCCCCTAAAGGCAATTCGCCTTGATAATGCTGGTGAATTCACGTCTCAGGCTTTTAATGATTATTGCATGTCCATTGGGATAAGTGTTGAACATCCGGTAGCACATGTTCATACACAAAATGGTTTAGCTGAATCGCTAATTAAGCGTTTGCAGTTGATTGCTAGACCATTACTTATGAAATCAAAACTCCCAATCTCTGCTTGGGGACATGCTATATTACATGCGGCATAATTAATTCGCATCAGGCCAACGAGTAATCATAAGTTCTCCCCATCACAATTAATTTTGGGCCATGAACCAAATATTTCCCATCTGAAAGTTTTTGGAAGTGCTGTGTATGTTCCAATTGCTCCACCACAGCGATCTAAGATGGGACCTCAAAGGAGGTTGGGAATATATGTTGGATTCGATTCTCCATCGATAATTAAGTTTCTAGAGCCATCCACGGGGGATTTATTTAAGGCTCGATTTGCAGACTGTCATTTTAATGAATCAGTCTTTCCAACATTAGGGGGAGAAAATAATAAGCTGGAAAAGGTGATTCGCTATCATTGTCTTATCTTGATCCTCGGACTAGAGAATGTGATTTAGAAGTCCAAAAGATAATTCATTTACAGAGCTTAGCAAATGAGTTGCCAGACTCATTCTCTGACCCAAATAAGGTGACAAAGTCACACATACCAGCTGAAAATGCTCCGATTAGAATTGATGTCCAAGAAGGACAAAATCAAGCTGCTAGAGAGTCTAAGGCACGCTTAAAGCGTGGTAGACCTATTGGTTCCAAAGATAAGAATCCTCGGAAAAGAAAAGGAGCAGAAATTGGCAATGGTGAAACCGAGGATGCTAAAAATATTGATGGATCTCTGAAAGAGACCATAGACATGAAAAACAAAGAAAGTCAGGTACCTGAGAATGAAGAGATCTCAATTAGTTATGTCATGTCTGGAATGAAATGGAACCGAAAGCAAATCGACGTCGATGAAAATTTTGCATGCAATGTAGCGCTTGATGTTATAAATGAAAATGAGGATCATGAACCAACGTCTATTGCAGAGTGTACACAAAGAAATGATTGGCCAAAATGGAATGAGGCAATAGACGCAGAATTAAAGTCTCTTTCAAAGAGAGAAGTTTTTGGACCAGTAGTCCGTACACCTAAAGGTGTTAAACCAGTGGGACATAAATGGGTCTTTGTGCGAAAGAAGAATGAAAATGGTGATATCGTGAGATACAAGGCACGGTTAGTTGCACAAGGGTTCTCACAAAGACTTGGAATTGATTATGAAGAGACATACTCTCCTGTGGTGGATGCAACAACGTTCAGGTTCCTTATTAGTTTGGCAATAAAAGAAGGACTTGATTTACGTTTGATGGATGTAGTCACAGCCTACTTATATGGGCCTCTGGATAATGATATTTATATGAAAGTTCCAGAAGGATTTAAACTGCCAGAAGCAGCAAATCCTAGTTCTCGAGAACAATACAGGATAAAGTTAAATCGATCCCTTTATGGATTGAAACAATCAGGGCGTATGTGGTATAATCGCCTCAGTGAATATTTGTTAAAAGAAGGGTACAAGAATGACCCTATCAGTCCATGCATCTTTATAAAGAGATTTGAGCAAAGATTTGTTATAATTGCAGTGTATGTTGATGATTTAAATATCATTGGAACTCATGCAGAGATTTCCCATACAGTAGAGTTTTTGAAGAAAGAATTCGAGATGAAAGATCTCGGTAAAACAAAATTTTGCTTGGGATTGCAAATTGAGCATCTAAAGGATGGAATCCTAGTGCATCAAACGACATACACAGAAAAGGTGCTTAAAAGGTTTTATATGGATGATGCACATCCCTTGAGTAACCCTATGATTGTAAGATCACTTGATGTGTTAAAGGATCCCTTTCGTCCTCGAGAAGCCGATGAAGAAGTACTTGGTCCTGAAGTACCATACTTAAGTGCAATAGGGGCATTGATGTACCTTGCTAGTCATACAAGACCTGACATATCATTTGCAGTAAATTTATTGGCAAGGTTTAGCTCATGTCCAACTCGAAGGCATTGGAATGGGATTAAACATATATTTCGTTACCTCAAAGGAACGAAAGACATGGGTTTATTCTTTTCTAACCTATCCAAAGAAGACTTGATTGGCTTTGCAGATGCTGGATATTTATCTGATCCACATAGTGCTCGATCTCAGACAGGATATGTATTCACATGTGGTGGTACCGCTATTTCCTGGCGTTCTGTGAAGCAAACCCTCACAGCTACTTCTTCTAACCATGCTGAGATTTTAGCTATTCACGAAGCTAGTCGAGAGTGTGTATGGTTAAGATCTGTCCTTCAACATATACGAAAAGATTGTGGTATATCTGAAGGGAAAGAAGCCCCAACAATTATGTATGAAGACAATGCTGCTTGCATCGCTCAACTTAAGGAAGGATACATCAAAGGTGATAGAACAAAGCACATTCTACCAAAATTCTTCTTCACACATGACTTGCAGAAGAATGGCGATGTTCGTGTCCTACAGATTCGTTCAAGCGATAATTTGGCGGACTTATTTACCAAGGCGCTTCCAACTGCTACTTTCAGGAAGTTGGCTCATCTTATTGGATTACGCCGTCTCAAAGATCTAGACGGATGTACACATGAGGGGGAGTAAATGCGCGCTGCACTCTTTTTCCCTTAACTATGGTTTTTCCCATTGGGTTTTCCTAGTAAGGTTTTTAATGAGGCAGCATCTTACGCGCTTTACTACTATTACATTATAATAGACATCCAAGGGGAAGTGTTATGAATTAAATATATGTATGCCCATTATAAGGCCCATATTCTAGGAGGTTTAGAATATTCTCTGTTTCCTTATTTCTCCTTCTTCAGCTTGCTCTCCAAGTTTATGTAAACCTATATATACCTCTCTTTATTCATGGAATAATACAACAACAATTTCCTCTCTCTCTTCTCTCTCTTTTATTCACAACAATTACAAAGAAAAATTTGAAGATTTTGTTAGATAATTAGGGAAAATCTTATTGTTGCACCCAGTGATATGCTACGTTGGCTCTCTAATTTTCACCCACTTGTTTGGATTTTTTAAAAGATTTGTTTTCTTTTTGCCATTTTTATTTCTCCAAAATCTTCATCATCTTTATAATGCATATCAATTATTTTTTTATTAATTTCTTCTCCATATATACACACTTGCCGCTTCATTTTTTATGATCTCGCTTCTTCTAAAGAAACTATGACATTTAACTTCTTTGACATAAGTTTTGCATTTTTTTCCAAAATATTGTATATAATTTTATATTTTATTCTCTCTAAGTTTTACCTAATATATATATATATATAATAAAAATAAAAATAAAATTATAATATTTCAATTTGATTGAAACTTTTATTTGTTTGCATTCGTTAAACAATAGAAGAAAAACCAATAAACATTTGTTTCACTTTCTTGTATAATTTTAATTGATATATATATATATATATATATATATATATGTATGGAAAAATAAAATTAATATTTAAAAAAACAAAGAACTGATCACTAAATATTATAAACTGCTTATGTGAAAGTGTTTAATATATTTTTTGTCACTGTTAGTAGCTTAAATAATTAAATAATCAAGATGAATAATATATGTATATATTCAGTAATAATATTACAAGATAAAAAAAAAATTTCTTAATTTGTTTTTTTAACAATAAAGTTATACCCCCGGTCAAAATAAATCTTGGATTCGCCCCTGAAAACAATCATATAACAATGTGAATGGCCTGGTGTTTTGTAATTTCTGATAAACTATGAGCATATTCTAATCGTCTTTGTAACTCTTTTTTTCCTCTGTGTATATAGTTTCATCATGTCGTATATTTTCAAAGGATTCAGTTTTTTAAAAGTTGGTTCAAAATTCAGTAATTCTTTTTTGTTTAATAAATGGTTGAATCCCAAAAAAGAATATACAACAAAACAGTCATGTGCGTATACTTTCTCACGTTTTAAAGTCTGCTTATGTGTATAAATTTAATATGAGCTGTATTAATTGAAATATTTTGATTGGTTCAATATTTTTATGAGTTGTCAACACCAAAATCAGTGAAAAAGTTGATGTGTCAAGTGCTGGAGAGACTCTATTGTTTTTATTGTATTGATTAGATTCGAGTTCTTGGAGGTTTATCATTATGCTTGTTGCTTTGGGATTTCTATACTGTCTTTTGTCTAATACTCTTTACAACAACAAAAAAATCTATACAACACCACAGTTTTGAAAGCTACTGCATTGAGGTGAGGCATGGTTATTAGTTGGATTTGACCACTTAATAGAGTGGTAAACAGAGGCAATTATACCAATACATTTGGAAAAATATATATGATTAGGAGATGATTGATAAAAAAATAATATTTAAATTGATTATTCTTTTGTCAGTTGGGTTTGGTCACCTTGTCTAACTATTACTTCCATGATTTAGAATCCAGAATCTCGAATAGGGCACATAATAGTTGCTGTATTGTTAATAAAGATGTGAAAATACATAAAAATATGTAAAATTGGTCTGGAATAGAACTGCAAAAATAAATCAGTCGATGTTAGAAAAAAAATTATTCATTTCGGTAGACCTTTTCATTTTACATATCTAGTTGTGAAATTATTTTTTCTTCTTTTTTTTTGGATTTCAAAAGTTTTTTTTTGTTTTTTTATTCAAAATGGTTCAAGATCAATATAACCCCCTTTTGTGAGGATATGCGAGTACTGCATGTGTCTCTTGACTTACTTCGAGTTCTTTGATTTCTATTATTGCAATCATTTTTGTTTTGTTTTCATATGGTTTATATCCCAATATATTAATTGAGAAGAATTGTTACAAAATAATATTGATTTGACATGTGATTTATAATTGTGTTATGCTGACATGTCATCACCATAGAAGTTTTTAACATATTTATGAAAAATGTTTAACTTGCTAAAATAATTAAATTCATGACATGACAAAGTATGAATTGCTCAATATTGACTTGTGTTATTAGATGATACGGCCACAATATATATATAACTTTTTTGGTACATTCCTAAACCTAATATGAATAAGTAAACTTAGAGAATTAGGAATGATCTACAAGGACAATATATATATATATATAAGATATAGAGAATATATCTCAATACCCTCCTCAGAACATGTAAGTTATGAATGCCTAACTTAGAGAGAAAAACATCAAACTCCGGTCGACCCAGCGATTTAGTAAGGATATCCGCCAATTGATCCTTAGTAGAGACATGAAACGGCTTAAGAACACCCTTGACGATTTCATCACGAATAAAATGACAGTCCGTTTCAACGTGTTTGGTACGTTCGTGAAAGACCGGATTATTACTAATGTGGATTGCTGGTTGACTGTCACAACGAATGGTCATAGGCTCTTGATGATCGTGACCCATCTCTCGAAGGAGAGCTTTAAGCCACAGTAGTTCCTTTGTAGCAGCACTCATAGCACGACATTCAGCTTCAGTATATGAAAGAGAAACCGTTTCTTGTTTCTTCGTTTTCCAAGAGATGGGAGAAGACCCAAGTTGAACGATCCAACCTGAAAGAGAACGTCTCGTTAAAGGGCAAGCAGCCCAGTCGGAATCACACCACCCGGTCAAGTGGAGAGGAGAATCTGCGCGTAAAAGAATCCCTTGGCCAAGCGTATATTTGAGATAACGGACCGTTTTAATCGCAGCAAGCCAATGATCTTCCCTCGGAGAGTGCATAAACAGAGATAAAATGTGCACCGCATAGGTAAGATAAGGTCGGGTAGCAAGGAGATAAATAAGGCGACCCAAAAGACGACGGTAACGTTCTGGATCCGCGAGAAGTTGTCCTTGGGCAAGACCAAGTCGATGGTTCTGGTCAAGAGGAGATCCAGCAGGTTTGCAACCAAGAAGACCGGTTTCAGTTAAAATATCTGTTGCAAACTTACGCTGACACAAGTAAAAGCCGGTCGGACTTCGAGCCACTTCTATCCCAAAAACATATTTGAGAAGACCGAGATATTTCATATAGAAGCATGTGGAAATATATTCTTTAAAGGATTGGATCATCGCAGACGAGTTACCTGAAATTATCAAGTCATCCACGTAAAAAAATATGCGAAGGGAAGCTCCGTTCTTCGAGTACACAAAGAGAGAGTAGTCAGACTGGGTTTGAGAGAAACCGTACTTGAGAAGAGCATCCACGAGTTTAGCAAACCAGCAGCGAGGAGCTTACTTCAACCCATAGAGATATTTTCGAAGACGACATACACATGTATCATTAGGTGAAGAATAGCCCTGTGGTAGTTTCATATAGACCTCGTCGTGAAGACCTCTGTGAAAAAACGCGTTATGGACATCCATTTGATGAACCTCGTAATTCTTTTTAGCTGCATAATCCAAAAATACACGAACCGTAGTCATCTTAGCAACGGGAGAAAATGTTTCAGTATAGTCTTTTCCTTCCTTTTGATTATTTCCCAAAACAACGAGATGGGCTTTATGACGCTCTATTGTACCATATGATCGGTATTTGACTGTAAAGACCCATTTGCTACCAAGAGCCTTCTTATTAGGCGGCAAATGTTCAAGATCCCAAGTATGATTGCGATCAAGAGCCTTGAATTCAGATCCAACATCATTCTTCCAAACCTCATCTTGCATTGCTTCGCGGAAAGAACGAGGTTCAACATGAGCAGTAAGCGACACAAGGAAGCTGCGATGGGAAGTAGAAAATTTATCAAAGGAGATAAAATCATAGAGAGGATAAACCGAACCTGAAGACAGCTGAGGAGAGAGTGAAGATGAAGAGAGAGAGAGAAGACCGTCGAGAGTCACGACATTCACAACGAAATTACGCAAGCGAGTAGAAGGTAGTTTCGGGCGATGACCACGACCTAAAACCTCTTCAACAACTTCCTCTGACACTACTGGAGAAAGAGGATTCAGATTAGCAAGATCCTCAACGACATTCGGTACCACAGTATCAACTACATGGTTGACGGGCGTAGAAGTATCAACATCAATAGGAGGAGGATCCGCTGAAAGAGGGACACCAATGTCAACACCAAGAAGCGATTCCTCATCATCAAAAGAGACCTCAAGCAGGGGAGAGGAGGAGACGGGTTCAGTAGGTGGAGAAGTACCGGACAACGAAGCAAAAGGGTATTGATCTTCGCAAAAGACAACATCCTGTGAAGAAAATACGATTTCTTTGTCCAGATCATATAGCAACCATCCTTTCTTTCCCAAAGGATACCCGAAAAACACACAACGTCTACTCCGAGGCGCAAACTTATCCCCTCGGTGATTCAAGTTGTGAGCATAGGCTAAACATCCAAAGACATGAATATGCTTAAGAGACGGAGCACGACCATACAGTTTTTCAAACGGAGATTTACCATGAAGTAGTTGTGAGGGAGTGCGATTCATAAGGTAAACATTTGTCTAAACACATTCACCCCCAGTATTCGATAGGTAGATGAGCTTGAAATCGTAAAGCACGAGCAACATTCAAAATGTGTCGATGTTTACGTTCTACGCGACCGTTTTGTTGAGGTGTATGCACGCACGATGTTTCATGGAGAATGCCATGTTCCTGAAAGAATCGTGAGAGACATAGGAACTTTGTTCCATTATCAGATCGTATTGTCTTCACTTTCTTGGAGAATTGAGTATGGACTAAAGTAAAAAAATCCTGTAGATGTCGTGAAACAGTAGTTTTATCAGGGAGAAGGTAAATCCAAACTGCTCGAGAATGGTCATCAACGATGGTAAGAAAATAACAAGATCCGCAAAATGTTGTTTTGCGGTAGGAACCCCATAAATCACAATGAATTAACTCAAAAACTGAATTGGCTGTATTCAAACTATCCAGAAAACATTGACGAGTTTGTTTAGCCCGGAATCAAACATCACAATTTTTAAATGAAAGCTCACTACGACTACTGATTCCACGAACTTCAGGAATCAAACCAACAACACGAAACGAAGGATGACTGATATATAATGGTTTTTACCCCGTTTAAGCCATAATATAAGTCAGTTTTATAGAGTCTTTCTACTATTTCGTAGTGGTTTAGAGTCTTTTACAGGTTTTAGCAAGTTTGGAGCATAATTGGAGATATTAGAGCTTTCTGGAGCATTTTGGATCAAAGCTGAAGTTCGTGTAGCTGAGTACCCGATTTGAAGCATCAGTATCGATCAATAATGCCTAGTATCGGTCGATACTCATCGAAACAGACACGACCCGCGACTTTAATGAAGAGTTGAAGAATTGCAAAATTGCCCAGAAGACTTTATTATTTACAAGAAGCCCCAAAACGTGATTTAGGTTATTTATTAGGATTTTACAGCCACTTTGTTGGCTATGCTTTATTTTATTCTGGTTTTGTGAGAGAGCTTTTGAAGGGAGACAAGTCTGAAACTCTGTTCGTCCGAGAGAAGATTTCGAACCCTCTTGTTACTCTTTCTATTTATTTGATGATTTATTCAAACATGTTTATTGCTTTAATTTCCATGTCTGAGTAGATCTCTTGTTAGGTTTAGGGATTCTCATAAGGGATTTCTTTGAATGCTAGGTTGATTAGTTGTTTAGGGTTCATAATCTGAATTAGTTCTTCGCCTTAGGTTGTTCTCAAAGATAATTCTGGATTGATCACCTAGAACTTAGATCTTAGGTTAATCGATTAGGCACGACAGTGCAATTGAGTAATCTGATAGAACCTAGGGTGAGCAAATTAATTATTCGCAAAGAGATTTGGTTTAGTTGATTTGTGAACATATCAAACTCGATATTAAGGCTGATTTATTCTTAGGAATTTGCAAAGAGATTTGGGATTCTGAAGTTTAGATTTAGATAATTCTCGCAACGACAGTTGGTTAATTATACTTTAGTGATTTGAGTTCAAGAACCGTGCGTAACATGAACCCTGATTAGTTAGTTTATCTGCATTCATTGATTTCCTGAGAAATATCCATGAACCTATCTCTCTCCCATCGAATTACAACTCGTTTACTGTTTATTGCTTTTTGTTTCATCTAAATTGCGTATTGTTTCATCTAAATTGCTTAGCTTGATTCGATACTATACAATCTATTGCGCGATTTCTCTGAGTTCTTGTGTTCGACCCCTGATATACTGCAGCAATTGCTTTAGTATTTTTTAGGGTATTAATTTGAGCATATCAAATTTGGCGCCGTTGTCGGGGACTCAATTTCGCCATTAGATTTTAGCTGTCGAGTTTCGACTAAATTCGTCGTTATCGATCGATACTAATCAGTGTAAGTCGATACTCGTCGTTTTCTTTTGTTGATATCGATCGACGCCACCCAGTGTCGGTCGATACTCATCACAATTTTTGATTACTTATGTTCTTAACTTTTGTGTTTCAGGTGCATGCCTAATCGTGAAACCAGAGGGAACAAGAGCACTCCGCTAGTTAATATGTCGTTAGAGAAGCTAGCACATTTGGAACGCACAAACAGAAAGGCAAAGAAAACATCAGGGATGAACAACCCAGTGGTATTAAGACCTGATGAAGCTGGAGCTTTGAGAGACCAAGAGGGTCAAGTGTGCAATGAGAGAGGGCAGCGACTTGATGAAGCTGGAAACGTCATTGTCCCTCCTATTGTTGTTGGTGAAATTGTCGCGCCAGCTGCGTGTGCCAACATTGGGAATTCTGCGGTTGATCGCGGTAGAACGCTTGGTGAGCATAACAGACCTGATCAGTTCTATGCCAATCGAGCTGCGATTCGCATCCCAACTTTTCAGAGGGATGACTTTGAGCTGAAACCTGCATACTACGCTCTTGTGAGTCAGAATCCTTTCCATGGCCTATCTCATGAACACCCCATGGACCATATCGAGAGGTTCTAGGATTTGATCACTAGTATGAAGTACAATAGAGTGCCCAATGAGTTCCTTTTCTGCAAACTTTTCCCATACTCTCTTAGTGGGGATGCTGCTTATTGGCTGAAACAGTTGGCTCCTGATTCGCTAACTACATGGGATGAGACGAAGAAAACATTTCTGAACAATTTCTATGATAATGCGAGATCCGAGGAGCTCAGTAACAAGATCTCTCAATTTTCTCAAGGTTCGACAGAGGCACTCAGGGCTGCTTGGATTCGTTTCAAGTCATATCAGAGAGATTGTCCGCATCATGGGTTCACTCAGGTTCAACTGCTGGGTACTTTCTACAGAGGGATCGATTGGAGGTACCAGATGGGTTTGGATGCTGCGAGTAATGGGAACTTCAACACCAGGTATCCAGATGATGCGGTTGTGCTGATTGAGAACTTGGCGTCTAGTAATAGCACCAAGAATGATGATTTCGAGCGGAAGAATCATGCTGGAGGAGTTGATGGATTGCAGATTGCTGAAGTTCAGGCCAAGCTGGATTTCCTGATCGGGAAGTCGTAGAAAGCTGTACACTTTGCTGATGAGGTCGTAAATGTGGAAGAAGATGAAGTGGAGGATGTTAACTACGTTGGTGGTTCTGGTTTTCAGGGTCAGCGATTTGGATACAACAACAACCGAAATTTCAACAACAACACTCAGCAAGATGGGTACAAGTTTGAGGGAAACCAATCTGGTTCTGGAACAAAACAATTCGCTCAAAAACCACTCCAGAGCAGCGATTTCACTCGCAATTATGAGAACTCTTGGTACCAACCCATCTCTCCAAAATCCACGATGGAACAACTTCTTCAGGGACAGCATAAGTTGCAAGTGGATTTCAATGGGAAGTTTGACTTTCTGTACATTGATCTGAATGGGAAAATTGAAGCCATCAATCTGACTTAGAGGAAGCTGAAAACTCAGGTTGCTCAGACTGCAGCAGCTGTGAAGAGGCAGGAAGGCTTTCTTCCAGGGAAAACTGAGAATCCAAGGGCACACATCAATGCCATCACCTTGAGGAGTGGAAAAGAGGTGATTACAGGAGTGAAGAACAGCCCAATTGCAGAGAATCTCGTCGATCTTGCTGAAGATGACGATTAGGATTCTGAAAATCCTCATGTATCTATCGATACCAGCCAGTGTCGATCGACACCAGTCCAGACACCTGCACGAGGGAATTGAAAATCCCGTGTATCGATCGATACTCCTTCTGTATCGGTCGATACTGAGGCGCATGTCGAAAAGGAACCAGGGATTGTCAAGGAGAGGGTGTACAGACCCAAAATACCTTCTCTTATACCTCCTAAGATGACAAAGAAGGAATGGGAGGACGCCATATGCAAAACTATGTTGGATAAGTTGGTTGTGGAGCTTCTTTTTGTTGATGCTATTAAGACATCTCCAGCTTTCAAGAGGTATGTGAAGAAGATGGTGTCTAGCAATGTGAACCTTGAGGAAGGTGTCATGAAGATTACAGCTGAGTGCAGTGCGATTCTACTCAACAAAATTCCTAAGAAGCTACCAGACCCAGGGAGTTTTGTCTTGGATTGCACTATCTTCACAGAGAGATTCGAGCGTTCTCTCTGCGATATTGGGTCGAGTGTGAACCTCATGCCACACTCAGTTGCTACGCGGATGGGAATGATATATTTCCAATCTACAAGGATTTCGCTGGTACTTGCTGATCGCTCTGTGCGACTTCCAGAGGGACTACTCGAAAACGTCCCAATCAAGATTTGGAATTGCTTGATCCCAACAGATTTCATCGTCCTGAAGTACGATGTTGAGCTTAAGGATCCTCTTATCCTGGGCAAACCATTCCTTGCAACAGCTGGGGCCCTGATCGATTGCAAGAATGGACATATAGCTCTCAACATCGGTGATTTGGTTATGTCCTTTAACATGGAAAAGATGATGAAGAGACCAACCATCGATGGGCAGACGTTCTATGTGGACACCTTCAGTGACATAGCAGAGGAGTACTTCCTGGAGATACACCCTGAAGATCCACTGGAGAGAGCACTGGTGTACCATGATGTCTCGAAAGGGCTGCTTGGAGACGTAACTGCTGAATACGCCAAGATGCTCGATCTGACTGATGCAGTATCGATCGATACCGATAGTATCGATCGATACCAGACGTGTGCGATAGAGGAGTTGGTCGAAACTCCTAAGAACACTGGTGAGCTTGGTGATTGGAGTGAGGAGAAAGCTCCTAAGATTGAACTCAAGCCACTCCCAGCCGCATTGATGTATGCTTTTCTTGGTCCTAATTCCACATACCCTGTGATTGTTAATGCTTCTTTGAATAACGCAGAGATTACCTTACTGCTGAGCAAGCTGCGCAAGTATCACAAAGCTCTTGGCTATTCTCTTGATGATATTTCAAGTATAGCACCAGACTTGTGGATGCATCGAATTCACCTGGAGGATGAATCAAAGTCTTCAATTGAATGCCAGAGGAGGCTGAATCCGAACCTGAAGGAAGTGGTCAGGAAGGAAGTGATGAAGCTGTTGGAAGCAGGGATTATCTATGCCATCTCAGATAGTTCTTGGGTTAGTCCAGTTCACGTTGTGCCTAAGAAAGGAGGCATAACTGTGATGAAAAACGAGAAGGATGAGCTGATCCCTACAAGGACAATCACTAGTCACAGGATGTGTATTGACTACAGGAAGCTGAATGCGGCTACAAGGAAGGATCATTTTCCATTGCCATTCATTGACCAGATGCTGGAGAGGTTAGCAAGTCACCCATACTACTGTTTTCTTGATGGGTACTCAAGTTTTTTCCAGATTCCTATATATCCAGAGGACCAGGGAAAGACGGCATTTACATGTCCTTCTGGCACATTTGCCTACAGAAGAATACCATTTGGATTATGTAACGCTCCAGCGACCTTTCAGTGATGCATGATGTCAATTTTCACAGACATGACTGAGGAGTTCATGGAGGTGTTCATGGATGACTTTTCAGTGTATGGATCGTCATTCAAAGATTGTCTGGATAACTTGTGCAAGGTGCTTCAACGATGCGAAGAGAAACACTTGGTTCTTAATTGGTAGAAGTGCCACTTCATGGTACAAGATGGCATTGTTCTTGGGCACAAGGTTTCTAAGGCAGGGATCGAAATTGACAAGGCAAAGATTCAGGTCATGACAAGCCTGCAACCTCCACGATCTATATCTGAGATTCGAAGCTTCCTTGGTCATGCTGGGTTCTACAGGAGGTTCATCAAGGATTTCTCTAAACTTGCACGCCCACTCACAGTCCTGCTATGTAAGTAAGTCAAATTTAACTTCACATCTGATTATCTTGCAGCCTTCGAGGAGATTAAGAAGGCATTGGTGAGTGCTCATATTGTCCAACCACCTGATTGGAGTTTACCTTTTGAGGTTATGTGCGATGTGAGTGATTTTGCTGTTGGAGCTGTGTTGGGTCAGAGGAAAGACAAGAAGCTCCATTCTATTTATTATGCCTGCAGGACGTTGGATGATGCTCAACGAAATTACAACACCACTGAGAAAGAGTTACTTGCAGTTATTTTCTCTTTTGAGAAATTTTGGTCCTACTTGATTGGGAGCAAAGTTATTGTTCACACAGACCATGCTTCTCTCAAGTACCTGCTGAAGAACAAGGACCTCAAGCATCGTCTATGCCGATGGGTACTTTTGCTCCAAGGGTTCGATATCGAGATCAAGGACAAGAAAGGAGTTGAGAATGGCGTTGCTGACCACTTATCGCGATTAAAGGTCGATGAAGTCGTACCTATTGATGATTTCTTGCCAGAGGAGGGTATTTACTTCATTGAAGCTCAGCTTCAAGACGTTTGTCCCAAAAATCTGCAATTTTCACGAGTGCAGACCTTCAGTATCGATCGATACTCACCTAGTATCGGTTGATACCAGACGCGATTTAGACTTGTTTTGCCTGCAGAGCACTTCGACTCTTATAATGCCTATCTAGCTGCTGTATCTAGTCCTGCAAGACCATGGTACGCAGACATTGCTAACTACCTTGCTGTAGAGACTGAGCCAAAGCATCCCACAAAGTATGCGAGGAAGAAGTTTATGCGCGAGATGAGGAGATTCTTCTGGGATGAGCCTTACCTATACAAACACTGCTCAGATGGTATCTACAGAAGATGTGTTGCAGAGTCTGAGGTGCCTGCGATTCTTTTTCATTGTCATGGGTCTGAGTATGCATGACACTTTGCTACTTTCAAGACAGTGTCCAAAGTTCTTCAAGCAGGCTTCTGGTGGCCTACTATGTTCAGAGATGCGCATACCTATATCTCACAGTGTGATGTCTGTCAGAGGAGAAGGAAGATCAGCAAGAGACATGAGATGCCATAGAACTTCATCTTTGAGGTTAAAATTTTCGATTGTTGGGGCATTAACTTTATGGGCCACTTTCCCTCGTCATACAAGAACAGATACATCCTGGTTGCTGTGGACTATGTGTCCAAATGGGTGGAAGCAATTGCTAGTCCAACCAATGACTCTGCGGTGGTTCTTAAGTTGTTTAAGACCATCATTTTCCCATGATTTGGAGTGCCGCGTATTGTTATAAGTGATGGTGGCAGCCACTTTATTAACAAAGTTTTTGAGAAGTTGCTGAAGAAGCATGTTGTTAATCATCGTGTGGCTACTCCATATCACCCTCAAACCAGTGGGCAAGTAGAGGTCTCCAACAGGCAAATCAAATAGATTTTAGAGATGACAGTGGGTACTTCTAGGAAAGATTGGTCTACGAAGCTGGATGACGCGCTATGTGCTTATAGGACTGCTTTCAAAACACCGCTGGTTACTACACCGTTTCAGTTGCTGTATGGGAAAGCATGTCACTTTCCAGTGGAGATCGAGCACAAGGCAGCGTGGGCGATGAAGTTGCTGAACTTCGACATCAAGCCTGCTGCTGAGAGGAGATTGATTCAGCTGAACGAGCTGGATGAGATTAGGCACCACGCCTATGAGAACTCGAAACTGTACAAGGAGAGAACTAAGGCCTATCATGATAAAAAGATCATCTCCAGACATTTCGAGCCAAACGACCAGGTACTTCTGTATAACTCGCGTTTGCAATTGTTTCCTGGTAAACTGCGTTCTCGTTGGTCAGGTCCCTTCACAATCGAGGAGATCAGACCACATGGTGCCGTCGTGTTGATTAGTTATATAGGCGATGAATTTACTGTCAATGGACAGAGGGTGAAACACTATTGGGTGAAAGCCGAGATTCCATCAGGGCAGATAGTGCCTCTGGATGATGCACCCACAGCTTGAATGGCGTTACAGTCAAGCTAATGACGTTAAACGAGCGCTTGGTGGGAGGCAACCCACTGGGTAGTTTGTCTTTGAGTCTTTTTTTTCGTTTTTGTGTCTGTGTCAGGATAAACAAGGAGCAAACACGAAATCGCCTGAGTATCGATCGATACCCTGTTAGTATCGGTCGATACCCTACGCGAATGAGAACAGTTCATCATATCGACTTAAGCCTGGTATCGCTCGATACCAGGCCATGTGTCGGTCGATACTCGATGTTCCAGCACGGTAACTTCTTGTTTTTCTTCATTATATTCTATTCTTTTGTTTTCTTTCACCAACTCTAGCCTAGATAACACTAGGGACAGTGTTGTTCAAGTCTCGGGGAGGTAGTCGCTGACATTGTTTTTGTTTTTCTTAGAGTCAGTCGTTTTTGATTCATTCGTTGTTTTATTGAGTCAAAATTTTGTTGGAGACTGTGATCTTTTTCTTGAATCTATTGACCTGACCCTACTTTTAAGTGACCATTGTTACAGAATCAGTTCTAGATCGACTAATGAAAAATCCAAAGGCTGACCAGTTAACTAGAAGACACTCATGTTTCCAACAAAATTCTTTAAAGCCTGAGCCAAATTTTTGAACTTCATCGATGTGGTTAGTATTCATAGAGCTTGATTACTCATTCGTATCTGACAAAAGAACCCACGTGTTTAAAATAATGGTATTTCTCTCCCTGTTACAAGTTAATAAGATGCATTAAAAGATGAAATGATTTTCTTCTGAGTGGAGGGTTAGGAAAATTTCCGGCGATCCCATTATTCTACTTCAGAGGAAATGATCACACAAAGGTGGAAACGAGGTTAGGAAAATTTTCCTGTAATACCATTATTCGCCTACACCTTTGATTATTTTTGAGGGAAGAACCGGGGATTTGGTGGTAAACACCATCAATACTCGCGTCTCGAACCTTAATTTGTACATGCAAGAGATACAATAAGAAATAAGTCTGGGGAGAGAAATAATACCAGAAAGTGTGAAATTGGATGGTTCCTTGTCATGATATTGTATGGGAAAGAATCTAGAAGGTTCTTGGTATTAATCACAGCGATGAAACTGGCGAGGATGGCTTGATTGAACGATGCTGTGAGATAATGTGTATAGTCTGGAAAGCTGCAAATGTCCACGGAGAAGTACATGGTGGTTAGATTTGGAACCGGTTATGTGATACGTGGAGCACTAAGAAGAATGGTCATTGCAACGTTTCAAGAACAGGTGAGTCTCTATGTTTTCAAACCTCTTTCTCTGGTTTAGTGTTCTATTTGCTTGAGGACAAACAAATGCTAGGTCTGGGGGAGTTGATATATCATGGTTTTTACCCCGTTTAAGCCATGATATAACTCTATTTTATAGAGTCTTTCTACTATTTCGTAGTGGTTTAGAGTCTTTTACAAGTTTTAACATGTTTGGAGCATAATCGGAGATGTTGGAGCTTTCTGGAGCATTTTAGATCAAAGCTGAAGTTCGTGTAGCTGAGTACCCGATTTGAAGCATCAGTATCGATCGATACTGCCTAGTATCGGTCGATACTCATCGAAACAGACACGACCCGCGACTTTAATGAAGAGTTGAAGAATTGCAAAATTGCCCATAAGATTTTATTATTTACAAGAAGCCCCAAAACGTGATTTAGGTTATTTATTAGGATTTTACAGCCACTTTGTTGGCTATGCTTTATTTTATTATGGTTTTGTGAGAGAGCTTTTGAAGGGAGACAAGTCTGAAACTATGTTCGTCCGAGAGAAGATTTCGAACCCTCTTGTTACTCTTTCTATTTATTTGATGATTTATTCAAACATGTTTATTGCTTTAATTTCCATGTCTGAGTAGATCTCTTGTTAGGTTTAGGGATTCTCATAAGGAATTTCTTTGAATGCTAGGTTGATTAGTTGTTTAGGGTTCATAATCTGAATTAGTTCTTCGCCTTAGGTTGTTCTCAAAGCTAATTCTGGATTGATCACCTAGAACTTAGATCTTAGGTTAATCGATTAGGCACGACAGTGCAATTGAGTAATCTGAAAGAACCTAGGGTGAGCAAATTAATTATTTGCAAATAGATTTGGTTTAGTTGATTTGTGAACATATCAAACTCGATATTAAGACTGATTTATTCTTAGGAATTTGCAAAGAGATTTGGGATTCTGAAGTTTAGATTTAGATAATTCTCGCAACGACAGTTGGTTAATTATACTTTAGTGATTTGAGTTCAAGAACCGTGCGTAACCTGAACCCTGATTAGTTAGTTTATCTGCATTCATATTTCCTGAGAAATATCCCTGAACCTATCTCTCTCCCATCGAATTACAACTCGTTTACTGTTTATTGCTTTTTGTTTCATCTAAATTGCTTAGCTTGATTCGATACTATACCATCTATTGCACGATTTCTCTGAGTTCTTGTGTTCGACCCCTGATATACTGCAGCAACTGCTTTAGTACTTTTTAGGGTATTAATTTGAGCATATCAATTACCCAAACGATGATGCCATAAAACAGATATGTCACAAACACTGGTTTGCAACGATGTCAGAGTCTCAATGTTTCAGAACCGGTAGAGTCCCTCTCTCTCTCGTTCACCCACTCCAATCAGCGTCCTCGTAGTGTTGTCCTATAAAATCAAGAGTTTATTAGTGTTCTGTCCCACCAAAAAATTATCTGATACCAATTGTCCAAAGGAAATCAGATTTGTGTCAAAGCCATCGACAAGTTAAACATTGTGTAAAAGGAGTCGCGAAGTAAGGCGAACTGTGCCCTGCTTGGACGCAAGAACATTAGATCATGCTGGTAGTTTAACCGAAATAGGATAGATAGAGCGAACATCCTCCAATAAGTCGGCTTGTCCGGTCATATGGTGCGTAGCACCTGTATCTAAGATCTACACAACGTTATTGATCTTATCGCTTAGTTGTTCTGTCTTACTCGCAGCACCCACCATACGTTGTATAATCTGCCATTGGTCGTCTGTAACACCATGTAACCCTTGTATGTCATTGCCAGTGAGAGCCAAGGTAGACGGAAGTGAAGCCGAATTTGCACCCATAATCTGAGTGCTATTAGCACGAGGAGGAAGACCACGACCCCGTCCCGTAGAGCCACAACCACGACCGTACCACTCCGGATAACCAACCACCTTAAAGAACGAAGCAGCTTCATATCCCGTACGACCACACGCAGTACATTGACGTGAAGTATCCCGGTTTATTGGTCGGGATGAAGGAGCAGGAGAGGTGAGAATTTGTTGGCGAGGGAGATCGCGTGTCAGGACGGTACCATATTGGCGAGAGTAAGAAGAAGGTGGGAGTTGAGATGCAAAGCTCATCACTGGAGATTCTTGAATGACGCTGGAACGAATGGTTTCATTCTGAACAATAGTTTGATAGACACTGTCCAGATCTGGAAGAGGAGAGATGGCACATATTTAAGAGCGAATTACTCCATGAACAGCATCATCAAGTCCCGAAATAAAATCGTGAATGCGTAGAGTTTCACGTTCCTGATCATGAGCAGAATTAAGATCACAAGTACAAAGTCCACAAGTGCAAAGTTTGGAAGTCATACACTCAGTAATGCCATTCCAAATCTTAGTTAAACGGCCGAAGTAGTCATCGACAGAAGTCCCGTTTTGCTTACATGTAGCCAAAGAATTGCGGAGTTGCTGTAATCGAGCTCCACTTTTAATGGAGAATATTTTCGTGATGATGTCCCACAATTCTTTTGCGATTTCACGAGTTGGGATGGAAGACCGAATCTTGGGTTCGATGGTTTGTTTGATCCAACCGACCAAGAGATGATTATTTGCGGTCCAATCTCCAAGTGTGGGAGAATCAGCAGCGGGTTTGGAAAGAGTGCCATCGATTAAGCCAAATTTATTGCGGGAGCTTAGAGCCATATGCAAATTAATTGCCCATTCATCATAATTCGTACCGTTTAACAACGGAGAGGAGATCACCGCACCTGGATTGTCACCAGATGTGAGGTCGTATGGTGAGATCGTCTTGTGTTTTGGTTCCGTGTTGGACATCGTACACGAAGAAGATCACCGACGAAGAGGCAAGTCGAAAGAAGAAGAAGTCGAGAGAAGAAGAAGTCGAGAGAAAAAGACTTTGTTCTAGGTCAAAGAGATGATTTGAAAGAAAAATAGAAGATCAATAAGAGCAAGCAATCGAGAAGACCAAAAAATCGGATCTTTGCTCTGATACCATGACAAAGTATGAATTGGTCAATATTGACTTGTGTTATTAGATGATACGGCCACAGTATATATACAATCTTTTGGGTACATTCCTAAACCTAATATGAATAAGTAAACTTAGAGAATAAGGAATTATCTAAAAGGGATATATATATATATATAAGATATAGAGAATATATCTCAATATGCCACTCACATTAAACTTATGGATAATCATATGAATTTTATTATGAGATTTTATATACACTGTTAAATCAATATTAGTTTCTAAAATAAATTTTTTATCTTCAAGTATTTTTTTATATTCGAATTATATTGCTTCGTTTCATAGGGGTATACATTTTATTATGGAGATTTCTTTTTTATTATTATGAAAAGTATTATTCTTACAAGTTTCATGTTTATTTGCTCAATTTAATTTTTTTTTTTGCAAAATCTCTTAGTTATATTTCGTTTCATACAAATTTTTGCATATTTAAATTCAAATTATAATATGAAATAATATTAAATCTAGCATTCATATTATTGTTATAATTATTGAGATATATAGCGTATAATATAGTTCACACACATACGTACTAATGATTATTGAGATATAAATCGTATAATATAGTTTGATGCTAATTGTCTCACCAAACTATATTTTAATTTTATATAGTTTGATGATAATTGTCTCATCAAACACACGTACTAATAGAAATTCACGTGACGAATTTGAAATTCGAATTCAAAATGGATTAAATTGTTTTGAGATTATTATTTATTTTGCATATTCAAATTCAAATCAAATTAAATTGCATATTAAAATATAATCATAATAGATTGTGACTTACAAATCAAATTGCAATAAAAGCGAGATTTTCATGGAAAGAGAGATTTCCGTGGCAAGAGTGATTTTTGCTATTAGTAATTTTCGTGGAAATATATATTTTCGCTATTGATAATTAAAAACTAAATACAAAATTACGTTATATGATTGAAGAGACATTTGATTTTGAATTCTCATTCATATCTTCTTAATAAGTGAGAAATCCTTAATTTGAGCACTATATAACACTATATTGCATAATCATTTTATTCATCAATTACTCAACATCATTAACACACAAACCCCATCAAATTTAAACAAAGTCTATTATATCATTGTTACTCAAATGGTTTACAAAATACCTATATATTAGATTCAGAATTTTAAATTCGTATGTTCCATATGATCATTTTAAACTCAGATATTACAAATTTTTTATAGATATCCCACTCCGCGCAAAGCGCATGTTACTACCTTGTATACGAGTATTTCTTAAATATGTTTAATTTGTCCATACCTACATGTAGAAATGTTGTTTCTAGGTAACTTAAAATATGTAAGCATATACATAACATAAGTGTAGTCCTTTTTATCACTATAAATGTATTAAATGGTAAGAATATCTGGAATTTTATAGGCCTTGCAGATTATTTTGGGATTTATTAGTTATAAAAAAAGAAAAAAAAGTTGTAGTTGTTAACGAAAAAGATGATCGATGGCGATGCGGAATATTCTTATGAATTTGAGCACGTTCTAAAAGTATAAAGTCCAATCTATATCAAATCTTACGTATGCAATGATATGTGATCCCAATGGCCTTATGGAATAATACTATTAATAAGATTACATTACATATAATCATATTAATATTACACAAAGCTATATATAGATTACTTAATATTAAACAAAGCTATATATATGTAATACTATTAATAAGATTACATTACATATAGTCGTATTAATATTACACAAAGCTATATATAAATTACTTAATATTACACAAAGCTATATATATGTAATATTACACAAAGCTATAAATAGATTATTTAATATTACATAAAGGCTTAGATGATGTGATCTTGGATAACATCAGCAAGAAAGATGAGGTTGTAGTTGAGTTTGTACCCAAAGAGCTTGTGGCCGAGCTTGTATCCAAAGAGCTTGTTGCTGAGCTTGTATTTGAGGAGGAGCTTGAACTTGAGGGAGCTATGCCTGTTCCGGATGGTCAATGACGATGGCAAGAGCCAAAAAACTTGCTAAGGTGATTGTTGGGCCGCTTAAAGATAATAGGCACAAGAAATATGATACAAGCCCAACTGGAAGTGTTAAAAACAATTAAGACCTAAGGCATGCTCTATTTCGTGGGCTCAAATGAAGTAAACAAGGGAATGAAGACAAATGTCCAATTTGATGGTCAAACATGTTTTTAATTTGTTTTCTGATTTTCGAGAATGGCTATTTGCCTTTTTTTTTTACTAAAAACGAGTTTGGCTTTCTTTTGTAATACAACTTTGATTTTGAGTTTTTGTTTTGTGCATGATTCTCTTCTAGTTTTGTGTGAACTTTTCAATCTCTTGGTGTGTTCATCCGGTGTGTTCATCCAAGTGATCAAATCGATTATTATCAAAAGGCTTTCCATCACCTTTTGTGTGAATCTTCTATCGACCTAAGTTGTGTGATTTCGTCTTAAGTGAGTCTTGGGCATAAGGATCTTCGAGAATATGTTTCTCACACCTTATCATCTTGCTCCACGAGTTCCTACAACATCGGTTCCACTGCCTTGTTTTGATTGAGTCGTCTTAAGTAAGCTTGGGGCCTAAGGTTTCATATACCTTAGCATCCGGTTTCACGAGTCTTCGAAGTCAAGGATTATCCAACTACCATCCTGCGAGTGATTTTTGGGCAATTCTGTATCATGTGGTATCATAGGAGGACGAGACCAGCCAAGAAGAGCAAGGGTTGAGGAGGGCGTCGCTTACTATATCGAGGAGGATCAATCGCCTAATGAAAATCGAGAGAGACTTCGACGTACTAGGAGAGTGAGAAGGCGACATGATACTGATGGTCATTCATCCAATAGCAGCCAAAGGAGACCTAGGCGTGTGCAAGATGCTGATTGTCTAAGAGGACTTAAGATGAAAATTCTACTATTTCACGGGAAGAATGATTCGGATGCATACTTGGAATGGGAGAAGAAGATTGAACTTGTCTTCGACTGTCAAAACTATTCTGACCGAAAGAAGGT
This sequence comes from Eutrema japonicum, assembly GCA_030161315.1. NCBI lineage: Eukaryota > Viridiplantae > Streptophyta > Magnoliopsida > Brassicales > Brassicaceae > Eutrema > Eutrema japonicum. The sequence continues at coordinate 41,360,157 of BSQW01000013.1, forward strand.
GCAAGTGGCAGCAACTGAGTTCTATGACTATGCGATCAATTGGTGGGATCATCTAGTGACGAGTAGGAGACGCAATAGAGAGAATCCCATTGATACTTGGGATGAGCTGAAAACACTCATGAGGAAACGCTTTGTTTCTAGCCACTATGGTCAAGAACTTCATCAAAAATTGCAGAGACTAATCCAAGGCAGTAGGAGTGTGGATGATTACTTTCAAGAGATGGAGTCTCTTATGATTAAGGCTGACATTAAAGAGGACATAGAAGCTACTATAGCCAGATTCATGAGCGGGTTGAATCGGGAAATTCATGACAAAGTGGAGATGCAAAGCTATCTTGATCTAGAGGAACTGTTTCACAAGTCAATCTTGGTGGAGCAGCAGCTCAAGAGGAGGGGCGTTTCACGCCAATCATTTGGGTCCATCATGAGGCAAGGCTATGTCAAGGAGGAGAAGCCAAGCCTTGGTCCGAAACCTGATTCAAAACCAGGAACGGAGTCTAAGACTTTTACTCCAACGTACTCTACAAATCCCATTGAGAAAGCCGAGAGTTTCAACATCCGAAACCGAGACATCGTGTGCTACAAGTGTCGAGGAAAGGGATATATTGCGAATGCTTGTCCAAACCAGCGGACTATGGTGTTGAGGGGCAGTGGTGAGATTGAGACCAATGAGGAAGTAGTGTCGGATACTACACAATCTGTGGAAGAGTTTGAGATGTGTGCTGCTAAGGGAGACTTGTTCGTTACAAGGAGGACATTGCTCGTGCAAGACAATGATCTAGAGGAAGAGCAACGGGAAAACTTGTTCCACACGAGGTGCTTAGTTAAGGAGAAAGTGTGCAACCTCATAATTGATGGAGAAAACTGTACAAACGTGGCAAGCACAATCTTGGTGGAGAAATTGAATTTGAAGACACTGAGGCATCCCCAACCATATCACCTTCAATGGTTAAACAATCAAAGAAACTTAAAGGTAATTAAACAAGTTCTGGTTACTTTATCAATTGGGAAGTATATAGATGAAATTCTTTGCGATGTGTTACCAATGGAGGTCGGGCACATTCTGTTGGGAAGGCCATGGAAGTATGATCGACGAGTTACTCATGAAGGTTCTTCCAACAAGCATTCATTCGAGTTCAAAGGGAAGAAGATCGTTCTGGTTCCTATGACTCCACAAAAAATCTACCAAGATCAGCAACTACGTGCACAAGGGAAAGGAGCAGAAACTGTGAGTGACCCAAACACTAAACACCTTTCACAAAGGAAAGGAGCAGAAATTAAGTCAGAAAGATTCGATCGATCGATCCTTTCACCCGATCGATCAATCCTTTGCTCCCGAGAACAAGTCACCAAATTACTTGCAAAGACTGAGGGATGAGCAAAACCATTGAATTTTCATTGAGCGAAATCATTTTCACCGACCAAGTGGACCCTTAGGAGACAATAGTCAAGGCAAAAATCATTTGGCACGAGTGGATCCAAATTTTCCTTTGAAGACTCCACCCGAGGCCTTACTATCGCCAAGATGAAGCTTGTTGCACTGAGAGAAGCTCAAAATGGTCGAATCTTTACTGAGGGAGGTAAGTTTCATCGACCTAGTACTTTTTTTAAGACTAACGAACATGGCACTTTGTCATTTGGTCATACAGATTACGAGTTGGTTCACAACATGCATATCGGAGCCGAGGGAGACCAAATCGGGCAAGAATAAGGAATGAAAGCTGAGGGAAAATAGGAACTTGAAGGCACTGACCATTCTGGCTTGAATGACACGAGAAAAGACTCTTACAATAAGTTCCAAGTTCAGAACGCACCCGCAACCGAGACGATTTAATAGAATTCTCTTAAAACGTCATCACATCAAGGTAAGTACCAAATGAGTTCAAGTTTCACTGTTTACTTAATCCTTTTTGTTGCAAAATAGTTCGGATTTAAGGACAAATCATTTTCAAGAGGAGGGGGATGATGTGATCTTGGATAGCATCAACAAGGAAGATGAGCTTGTACCCGAGGAGCTTGTAGGTGAGCTTGTACCCGAGGAAGAGCTTGAACCTGAGGGAGCTATGCATGTTTCCGATGGGCCAATGACGATGGCAAGAGCCAAGAAACTTGCTAAGGTGATTACTAGGCTGCTTGAGGATAATGGGCACAAGAAATATGATCCAAGCCCAACTTGAAGTGTTGACAACAATTCAGACCCAAGGCATGCTCTAATTTTGTGGGCCCAAATGAAGTAAACAAGGGAATAAAGACAAATGCCCAATTTGCTGGTCAAACCTGTTTTTAATTTATTTTCTGATTTTCGAGAATGGCTTTTTGCCTTCTCTTTACTAAAAACGAGTTTGGCTTTCTTTTGTAACACAACTTTGATTTTGAACTTTTGTTTTGAGAATAATTCTCTTCTAGTTCTGTGTGAACTTTTCGATCTCTTGGTGTGTTCATCCAAGTGATCAAATCGGTTATTATCAAAAAAAATTCCATCACCTTTTGTGTGAACCTTCTATCGACCTAAGTTGTGTGATTTTGTCTGAACTGAGTCTTGGGCATAAGGATATTCGAGAATCTGTTTCTCACGCCTTATCATCTTGCTCCACGAGTTCCTACAGTAGCGGTTCCATCGCCTTGTTTTGATAGAGTCATCTTAAGTAAGTTTGGGGCCTAAAGTTTCATATACTTTAGCATCCGGTTTCACGAATCTTCGAAGTCAAGGATTATCCAACTACTATCGTACAAGTGATTCTTGGGCAATTCCATATCACTAAATATATGTAATATTATACAAAGCTATATATAGACTACTTAATATTACGCAAAGCTATATATATATATATATATATATATATATATATTACTTAATATTACACAAAGAAAGAAATTATGTAATTCCAACATGTAAAAGCAATGTACAGAAACTGGAACTGGAAATCTTAAATGGAATATCTTATTGATGATCATAGGGAAAATGACGTATTTCTACCTTAGAAGTATATATGTGTATATCCACCTAAAGTTTAGACGTCGACACAGATCTCCCTAATTCAAAAGTTTAAGACTTATTTATCTCCCATTTGAAACATTGAAATAGAGAGAGAGTTTTACCCCCAAAAAAAATAGAGAGAGAGCTTCAACTTCGGATGACTTGCTCTCTTCTTCGATCGACTTTTTAAAGTTGGCTCTCTCGCCATCGACGTCAGTTGAGACTGCGGTTGTGGCTGTGTTGGTTTTGATTCGCGACGAGATCTGCTCGAAATCTACGGCGAATTTTTGGAGGGCGCTTCTTAATCCAAAGCCCAATAAAAAATTTCCGGCAAATTTTAATCCCTTTGAGCTTCGATTCCATGTATTCCATGATCATATAAAATCAAGTCAGCCTAACATTTAATAAATTAAATTCAAAGCTTAGCTGTCAGATTGTTTTGAGCCGTCGGATTTAGAACTCTCCCAATTAAACTCATGGTGTTCTTCTCACTCAAACAATATTGAAGTAAATCAAGCATATCAAACGGCTTATCCACTTCTGCCAACGACGTCGTTAACAGAGCATTATCCAAATGATTTGCCATTCTTTTTAGTATTGAGATAAAAACCAACCTATAAATAAATGGAAAAAAGGAGGCACAAAGTCTAAAACACATTAATTTTTCAATTGCTACTTGCTAGTTTATTAGTAGATGTTGGTAGTATACACGACGACATCAAAAGTCAGAGCTAATCAGTCAATGACTTTGTTTATTTTATGAAGAAAATGTGAAAGCTGCATAGGCCGACCGCTCCCTTAATTAATACAAATCTGAGCTAAATTAATCAGTCCAGAAATTCTAATATAAATTGTAATTTTTTTTTTTTGGAAGTAATCCCGGAGCCTTAACGGGTTCAGACTAATCTCTCAAGCGGGAGTGACACAGCTCATTTATGATACCCTACTTGACTAAAAGTTAGTGTGATAATTCTGCATTCGGGGGGATTCGATCCCCGGCTTGGACCAATAGAACCGAAACTCACTCCGAATGAAAACCACCCCACTACAATCTCTTGGTTTAAATTGTAAATCGTAGAAATGTTGTATTGTTCGGATCTCTAGTCTCTAAATCGATCGTTGACTTTGTGTTTGGACATCCTGTAAGCTTGAGATTATCTCCTAATTTCTGCTTTAATTAATTTCAAATATACATACAATAAAGGCAATATCCGCAAACTACGGGGATTTATATATTCTACTAGTCTTTCTTATAGATCTAACTTGCTTCTTTTTATATGAGAAAAGTGTAAAAGAGATTTCATTATTGTAAGAATAAATGAAAATGGAGACAAAAAGAAGAGGAAAGGATGAAGGAATCATGCCATGGATTTTGGAGAAAACTAAAGTCTCCAAACCAATTGCAAATAGTTTGGTTTGAACTAGAATCGTAAATGAATTGGTTTATCTTTTAATTTTGGCTTAATTTAACATGTTTTAAGAAATAATTATACAATTAGTAATTTTAAAGATAATCAATGATACGTTTTCATGACAAATGGTGAAGTTTTAATTATTTGTTTTTGTACAAATAATTTTTTTTTATCAATCAATTTTGTTTTTTTTTTGTTTTGGTTTTAATGTTATTATTAATGATAACAAAGGATATATCGATAAATTAGTGTTTTAAAAAGATTAGTTTCCAAAAATTATATAAGTAGTGTATTTTTAAGAAATCAAAATTATTTCAGATTATTTTTACAAATTTCCTCAAAATTAAATCTGCATAAAGCAGATAAAAGGAGAGATTGAAATGATGATAACATGGCGTGAGTAATTGTGACAATCGTTTGAACTTGTCTAAGACCACGTGCATTAGCAATGAAAATTGGATGTTTTTGCATTTCAATAAGAAGGTAAATCTAAAAGGGAAAATGCCAAATCATGCGATAAAGGGAAAATTTCTCTTTCATGAAATTTCTGTAGGTCCCACATCAATTCTGATGTGGTGACATGTGATTGATTCTATATTTTTTTTTTTTTTACATTCTTTTTAAATATTATATTTGCTCAATAATGGATCAAAAACAAATATTTACACTATTATTTTTTATTTCTTAACATCTATCAATAGAGTTTAGGTTTATACCATTTGTACACCAAAAAAATCTCAAGATTTAACATTCTTTTTTATTTATTCTCCTATATTATCACTCTTTTTCGTATTGTTTTTTTAATAGACACCAAAATAAATAAATATAAAATAAATTATATATGATTGAGTGATGTGAAGGAAAGAGAAAATGAGTTGGAGAAAAGAGAAAATAATTTGCATTCTTATTATGGAATTGGGTATGAATTAAAAAATTAAAATGATGTAGAAGAATAAAGTGATAGAGAAGAAATATATGATGAAAAATTTGTCTCCTACTGCTGAAGATGGTCTAAGGAAGGTTCCTCTGAGTTGGCCAATTTTTTGATATTTTGTTTTTCAAAGTAAAAATATTTGATTTCGTGAATCATAACTTCTTTATTTTATTTTATTTTGACGGCAACTTCTTAGTCTTTTTTTGTTATATATAATTGTAATAATCGTTAAGAAAAAAATTGATCGTTGAGTTTGTACTCGGACAGCCATAATCTTGAAATTGTCTCGTGATTTTCTATTTTAATAATTTTCATACTTATGATTTGTATATACCGATCAAAATATCTCATATTTTTAGCATTCAGAAACATACCGATCAAAATCTCTCATAGATCAAATAATCTCTAATGGATTCAGATTGGGAGTCGAAGCTCATATCACTCCTCTCTCAACTAACCTCTACCAAAGAAGAAGACAGGACGGATTCGGGTTTGAGGTCTAAGATGCTATCACTCACGATTCAAGTAATCTCTGCCTTCAGCTCTTTGGAGTTGGATTCGCAGCCGAAGCCACAGACAAAGGTCATGTCAGTCCTTACTCAAACACTCTCTGTGGCCAACTCTATATCAGATTCGGAACCGGGGTGGGAGTTCATATCACGCATGACTCAATTATTCGCTTTCATTCGCTCTATAGATCCGGAGCAGCAGACGCCACCGCCGCAGCTCTTCGTACTCGTTGCTCATGTATGTTCTCAAGTATTCTCTCCGAAGAATGCCGATTCGGAGCTCTTTTCACTCATTAATAAACTATTTGATCTCGCCGACCATGAGGATTCGGAGCCGGAGGAAGAATGGGAGCTGGATCAGCTTATTTCTTTGTCTCCTCAGTTAAAAGTACGGCTTGTACAAGGAAAATTTCATGTGACTGGAAAGGTTGAGCGGAAAAACAAAGAAAAAGGGGAATGTCAACCCGGAAACCGGCAGAGAGTCTACTTAGCAAGAGGAGGAGAAGACGCTACCCATTTTCTCTGCAAAGATTGCAATGGCGAGGACCATGAAGAATGCGAAATGACTCCGGTTGAGGTCAAACACCCTCTTCATCTAAAACATTCTCTTCAACTTGTCTCGGAGAAGAAGAGGTCTCAAGCCAGGAAATGCTTCTGTTGTGATGAAGATCTCCATAAGATATTTTATTATTGTGAGGCTTGCGATTTTGCTATGAATATAGCTTGTACGGATAGACCACCAGTCTTATCGATAGACCATCCCAAGTGGCACGAGCATACACTTTCTCTGTTTCCAAGACGGGCTTTCTTAACTTGCAACGTCTGCGCCTTGGCCGATGCAAGCTCCCCTATCTATATGTGTCCCCCTTGTGATTTTGTGGTCCATCTCAGATGTATCAACTTACCACGTGTCATAAAGATATCTCGCCATCCCCATCGTATCTCTTTTACCCCTTCTTTTCATCAAGGAGATTGGTCTTGTAGTGTTTGTCGCAAGAAGATCGACAGTGATTACGGGGGTTATTCTTGCATCAAAGACGACGGTTGTTCGTATGCGGCTCATTCAAGATGTGCCACACAAACAAACGTGTGGGATGGCATAGAACTTGATGGAGTGCCAGAAGACATTGAAGAAGAAGTTGTTGAACCTTTTTTGCGGATAAGCGATGGAATCATACAGCATTTCACTCATCAACAACATCATTTGAGACTTGATGAGAACACATGCGGAGATTACGATGCCAATAACGAGTGTCAAGCATGCATCACACCAATATATTTCGGTAAATTCTACTCTTGTATGCAATGTAATTTCATTCTACACGAAGCTTGTGCGAATCTTTCTCGCAAAATGCATCACCCGATACATCCACATCTGCTCACTCTAGTGGGAGGATGTGATGGTGTTATGAAGTATGAGAATGACTGCTCAGCTTGTCCATGGTCGTGCATAACTAGTTTCTTCTATGAGTGCGGTAAAGAAGGATGTAGTTTTAAGCTGCATGTGCAGTGCGCCACAGTTTCTGAACCAGTAGTCCAAGAAAGTCATAAGCATCCTTTATTTCTAACATCTAAACCAGGAGAGCAAAGAGCATGTTCAGTTTGCAGAGATGCAAGACTTAAATTCACAAATGAAACATTCAATTGCATCGAATGCGAATTTTCTTTGTGTTTTGGATGTGCTACTTTACCTCAAAAAGTGAGGTATAAGCATGATAAGCACATGTTCACTCTTTCTTATGGGGAGGAGACAAGTACCATGACGTATTGGTGTGAAGCTTGCGAGAGAAAAATAAATCCAAAGGAGCGGTTTTATAAGTGTGATGAGTATTGTTGTAACACCTTACACATTGAATGTCTGATTGGGAAAGACTTATACATGAAGCCTTATTCGTGTTTCCACATAGATAAAATTGGATGTAATGTAGTTGTTCTGCCCAACAATCATATGTCTCGACCATTTTGTTTCAGCTGTAGGAAGCGATGTGCATACAAAATATTTTTTCATAATAGTCTATTTACATTTTGCTCCATGTTTTGTATAGGGATCTGACCAAATAGCTTGATGGTCATCGCTTTTGTTGTAATTAAAAAATAATATTATTGAGTTTGTATTTTGTTATATTGATACCGATATGTCCAATATTGTTGTGAGATATCAGTGGTGAATCTGGTGAGATTCTTGAACGAGTTTTTTCTTCTTCTTTTTTATTGATACTGGTTTCCATTTTGTATGCCTCTCTAATGGCAGATTTAGGTAATATATCAGCTTCCATTTTTTTGGGATTTGATCTCGGCACATAACTAATATTTTGCATTTTTCTTGCTTATCTCATTTAGATTTGTTTCCTTGTGCTGTGTATTTCTGATCTGAATTTATTCTCCATTTTGGTTTTCTTAATGTGTTTTAATTTTTATGCTCTCTGAGAATTAGCAGCAGAAAAGGTTTGCTAAAGAAATAGCTGATCTGGAGAAAGATACAGGATTCCGTTGAGAGTCTTGGCTCAAAACTATCTCGTTACACCCGTATGATATATGCTTTGAAAGCATAGAGAAATGTCATCAAGTAGTCTCCATATATATGTTTACTTGATGACATTTCTCTATGCTTGAAACAGGACTGGCAATCAAAAATTTCTGGCATGTGGATATAGCATAATTGTGTTGTGGCTGACAAGACTTGTGGTAACATCCCAAACCTCATTGTTAATTTCTTCAAGTATCCAATGGCAAACCGATTTTGATGAGCGGAATTGAAACATGGAACATATTGAATTTCAATGTTGGAACCACGGTTGATTTAGACATACCTCGTAGTTTCTGGAGTCGACTGGCTGGCTAGGTTGGTTAGACCATAGTTTTGGACTACTTTTTTTTTTTAGTTTTTGATGGGTCACAAAATTAGTTTTAATTTAATAAGTTAATAAATTATAAGGTTTTAATTTTTAAATTTGAAACCTATTTTTTATAAGACAACCAAATTTTTTTTATATTTATCCTTTTTTATATTAAGTTATTTTTTTCTAATGATTTTTAAATTAAATTGAAATTATGCCTTGAAACTTTTATATTTTACATTTTACAAGGGCTGACATGTGTTTGACTGGAACGAGAAGACAAGAAGAAAGAAGAACACTCCTCTATCCCGATTAAACTGATGATGGCCTCTCTTTTTTTCATAATTAAGTCTTAACTGTTTACAATATGTCTTGAAACCAGGGAGAAGATGCATCCATTGAAGCTGCAGTGATGGCCATATCAAGTTGGTCCAAATAACTGTGCAGAGATAGAGTGAAGTATGAACCCGTTAATATTACACAAAGCTATATATAGATTACTTAATAATATCCGTCTATTTAGGTTAGATAAGCGATTAGATTATTTATTCTTTTAAGTATAGCGAATTTCCTTCGTCTAACTTTTTCTTCCCGGATTTAGAGGTTTTGTAGTTTTAAGGGAAAGATAAAGAAGAAAAACATTTAAGGTTTCTTTTCAGAAGTTATCCTCAAAAGTTGCAGCCTTGAGTTACAAAAAAAAAGTTGCAGCTCTGTGCTATGAGTTATTAATAATATATCGTAATAACCATAGTAACATTAGAACTAACTAAGTATTTAATCTGTTTTCTTTTTTTTCTGTTAAAAGTATTTATAAAGATGAAGCCTATGTTAATCATGAAGTTTTGAGGCCTTGGAAATAGGTTACAAACCTGCGTATAGTACTAATATTTAACGTTGGAGGATGCCATGTCTAAAATAGAAGTATCCATGTTGCATAACAATCAAAACTGAGATGCTATAAATATAAAAGAAGATTTACTTATAAATATTTTTTGTCGAATCTGCAAGAAAAAAAAAAGAGCATTAGATCCATAGTATATGGAATATGTAAGCGATGCCTTTTAAAAATTCGAGCTTCATACTTCATGCAAAAGAGTAAACTCTTGTGATGATTGCATCTTTGGATCTTTGACATTTGGAGTATTCCTCTCTTGGAATTTAGACAAATTTGCTGCAATCGTCCGATTTCCTTATTGTGGAACAATTTTTTATGGACAAACTATATTTTACACTAATTATATTATTCCATTTTAATTTGCTCACTAATTATTATTCCATTTAGGGGGAAAAAAAGGTGTTGTCCAATTAAGCAATCACTAGCCTTTTGCCATCGGGTGGAGATAAGGTTTTCAGCCATAATCTACACATAAAAGAGAAAACATAAAAATATACGACAAGTCCTTTTCTTAATTACTTTTTGAAAGCGCATTTGTGGCTAGATCTATGTGTTTGAGTATACGTATGAGCATAAAGTAAATAACACATAGAGTTTTTTAACGAGGTTCGGTTTCCCTACATCCCCGGGACCTAGTCCAGAACAAATCCACTAGAACAAGATTGCAATTACAATTGCTATGATATACAGCACTACGATGCTTATCATTCTTTTCTAGATGGACGAACTGTGGACACGGTATCTCTACAAAGTCTACCGCTCGGCTACAACCGATACAAACACCATCTTACATATGTGTTTGTATTCCATCAACCATCACCAACAGATCTACAAATCCTGTATGATGGGGCGACGTCACACACATGTGTGCCTCTGTCGATAAACCCTAGACGCGCGCACGTTTCTCTGGCCGTCTCTTGGTATTTATATGGCTAGGGTCGAAACCCTAAGAGCCCACACGATTTCTTCATCATTTTGGGCTTCTGGGCCTTTTCAATAAACCCCTGTATTAGTTCCTGTACTACTTCTTAAACTGGTACAGCAACTGCATCAACTGCATCAATTGTATCAACGCCAGATATACATTCCAGCGATTTCGTCCAGCTTAGCAACTCACTTGCCACGTCAGCTTCTGCGCCACGCCAAGTTCTTGCCTCCTGGTACAACGTCTAATACATCCTCTGATGCATCTCATTCTGACTCACTGACTCAGGTCCTGATACATCCTCGAATGCATCCAGCTCCAGTCTTCTTGATCACCACATTGTATTTCCATCATGTGTCGATCATTGAGCATCACTTACATAAAGCGTTGACTTCGTAACTGCTCCACAAGTGCCATCATCAAATACTGCCTCAGCAACTGTGTCAGCTCCTTCCATTACTCATGTCTGAACTGTCACACCATGTATGACGCATCTTCTCAAGTCAGTCATCACAACACTTTCAATCTCTCCCTTGATGACTGAGTTGTAGAGCTCAAGCACACAACCAATACTACATCGCTTGATGTATCAAATCTTACACTCCTTTATAGTTGTGTCACACACGTTCCACCACTTCCTAAACTCAGTCAAACACCACACTAACAATCTCTCCCTTGTTTACTGAGTTGTAGAAAGCTTTTCCATTTACACACAGCTTGATGCTCTTCAAACTCTCCCTCAATCTTATATCATCGGTTTGTGCTATTTCTCTGAAACACAACCTTGACTTGCTGAGATCAGTCAACACTTAGTCATGCTTTTTCTCTCCCTTTTTAGCTTAGTTTGATACTCAAGCTACTTATGCATCACAAGAGTAATCCATGTATTCAAATTCACACAACCTTACTCTCCCTGAAACCAAGGTGTGCATTATAAGAATGATTACTCTCATGTATCTCATCAAGACTTCATCTCCCCCTGCTTGAGTGCACAACTAAGTTAAAACCAACAGAAGACTCATCCTCGAAGCATATTGCCAAGCATACCTATTTCCAAGTTGTTAGAACTAAGAATTGCACATTTGAGTCTTCACATTCACCTCTAACTACCGTGCTTGATCATGTTCTAATCTTGGGTCCAGACTCTGTTGTAGACATTGATATAGTCTCTTGTCCATCAGGTTTCTTGAGAGTAGCTCAGAAACAGCTGGCCCAACATCAAAAAGTTACTGCTGTCGCCAATAGAAACAAGATCTAAACTTGCCGTACGCACAGAACAGTCTCTTACTGATGTAGTAGCAGTTCTAGAGCAATCACATAGATAGTATAACACAAACTGTAGCACAGACTGATTTATACCTTTGATGCACAAAAACTATCTTCAATAAAACGCCCATCTTTCATCCAAACTCCAAATGAGCTCTCCTTTGGTCAGAAAATAGTTCCATATGTCCAGAATATTCCTGCAAAAATTCAGCTCAAGACGCTATTGTTTCATGATCCAAACCCATTTTCTTGTCAGACTGGTCGTAGCCTTTTCTGTACAGATCCGTCTCGGAAATGCATGAATAAATCTCAAACCAGCCGTTGAAATTACAATCCCACCGTTGATCCTCAAGACAACAGTGCCACGAGGCTTGACACAAAATTTCAGCTCGATCAGACAAGTTTCAAACCTCCAAACGTTACTCTGAAGTTGGTTCGATAAAACTGTCTCCTGCTTCTACTTACACACTTCCACCAGCAACCTTAATTTTTCAGGATTTTTGTGCCTCTTCACCTTAATCTCTGACATTCCCTTAACTATCTTTGGATTCTTTTCTTCATGACACTTGTTTTTCATCAACCTCTCTAAGACTCTTTCTCTATTTGAACAACTTGTATTAAACTTGCTTCATACCTGCACTTGCTTTTCCCTTCTTAGAATCAAGGACGCCTGAATTCAAAACTCCAACTTGGGCTCAGGCCACTTCAAGTCATGGTATTCAACTTCCTCTGGACACTCAGTTTGAACAGAAGGATTTCACTCAAAATCTGAGTTGTAACCGTCAATTGATTTGATCAAAGCAAGATCAATGAAATCTCATCAGCCTCTCTGCAAATTCCGACATGCTCTTTGTCGCTACCCAAGAAAAATCGAACTTCATCCTCCTCTGGTTATGACTTAGATATTAGCAGAACAAATTTACTGATGATCACAACTGCAGAGTTCTTCTTCGATGTCAGATGCAAGTTTTTCTGATCAAAATTCTTGGTCCTTTCAGCAATTTATCTGTCACAGTCTTTGTGTTTCTCGGCGAGTTCTTCTTTCCTGAGAGCAACTCTAGTTCGCAGACTCATAGACTAATGGCTGAGCCTAGGTGTCCATGATTTATCAAAAATTCAGCCTTTCAATGACTAGCATCGTTTCTGTCTTAAAAGGCACAACACCATCTAGAGAAGCAACAACTAGTATCTCCTATTCCAAGTCAAGACTTTGCAACAACTACAGTATCTCCTCCTCCAAGTCTTTGACTTTGCAACAGTTATTGACTCTCTATGGTGGTATTCAACGCTGTCAATAAAACAGGGTGACATCGAATGCGATTCTGCTTCGTGAACTTATCCTCTTCAAAAACGACTCAAACCATTATCGTCACTTAGCTGCCCCCAATCATAGCTAGAGAACATCTCTGAAACGACATCACCACAAAACAGGCCAATAGGAGTTGACTTGAAATCTACAAATCCTCCACCGTATAATCATGTTGCTGCATGAAACACAAATACCCCCATGACTTTGAAAGATCTCAAAATTTTTGTCTTCAGGTCACGTCCAATTTGGTCCAAGAAATTAAAAATGAGGACTTAAGTTTAGATGGTCCAATGCTTTAGTCATTATCCTTCACGATGGCAAGTGACTCAAATTTTTGCAATCGTGACACACAGACGAATCCGATACAGTCTCCGAATGATTTAGCCAACATCTCTGCAAATTTCGATAAGCCTTTTAGTCAAACTTTATGCTTCCTGCACGTACTCAGTTCACCGGAACCCAAATCCGCATCTTCTGAGGATTACTCCTTCGTCGATACCCTTGGACAGCCTCCGAAGCACGCTGCTCCTTTTACCGAAGAACTTCTTCAAACTCCGATTTTGAAAACCAAAAGTAAGATATCTCAAACAGAATCTCTGAAACTTCCAGCGAGACTTCAAATCAATTATCGAGCCTCACACCAACTCTTCTTCTTTCAGGGTTCGAAGTCTTCTTTGAGCTGATTTTGCCGATCAACGCATTAACTTTCCATGAACACCACACGCCAAATTTTCTTTGAAAACTTAAAAGCTTATTGGGCTTTGCTCCACCAATCGACATAGGCCCAAATTGATAGAAACTCCAACTTGCTTCAATTAGCCCAATCCACAAACTTCTTCTCTCCCGAGGGTTTCTTTTCTTGTCACGCCAGCCACATCAACTCGAACCAGAAGTAGTTTTCAAACCCTAATTCGCAGTGGGATCTTTATTGCTCACCAGCGCCGTCTCTTAGACTTCACGACAAACTATTTCTCCACTAGCCACAAATCCAGGATCATACCCGAAAATAAGAACGAATCTCTATCGAGTCCCGCTCTGATACCAATTGAAAGCGCATTTGGAGTTTGGATGAAAGATGGGCGTTTTATTGAAGATAGTTTTTGTGCATCAAAGGTATAAATCAGTCTGTGCTACAGTTTGTGTTATACTATCTATGTGATTGCTCTAGAAATCGTGTGGGCTCTTAGGGTTTCGACCCTAGCCATATAAATACCAAGAGACGGCCAGAGAAACGTGCGCGCGTCTAGGGTTTATCGACAGAGGCACACATGTGTGTGACGTCGCCCCATCATACAGGATTTGTAGATCTGTTGGTGATGGTTGATGGAATACAAACACATATGTAAGATGGTGTTTGTATCGGTTGTAGCCGAGCGGTAGACTTTGTAGAGATACCGTGTCCACAGTTCGTCCATCTAGAAAAGAATGATAAGCATCGTAGTGCTGTATATCATAGCAATTGTAATTGCAATCTTGTTCTAGTGGATTTGTTCTGGACTAGGTCCCGGGGATGTAGGGAAACCGAACCTCGTTAAAAAACTCTATGTGTTATTTACTTTATGCTCATACGTATACTCAAACACATAGATCTAGCCACAAATGCGCTTTCACTTTTATTATCTATATTCGATCAAGTATGCAACTTTTCCTATTAAATTACTACAAATATGCAAATTTACATACATGGGTGGTAACGTTGATTTATACGATATTTATTAATTAATTCATGTGTATAGTCATTTTTGTAAACATATCCTACGCAGATTCTGATCGATGACGGTGTGAGTTCACTAAGGGCTTGAATTGGTTCACTGAGAATATATGATTGCAATTATATGTATTTGTGATTATTCATAAAACCAGTGATGACACCAATCTTTTTGCCACACATGCTAGGACATCGTGCTCTATCTTTGACATAGTCCCAAAACACTTCTTTTACATAACTCAACCAACATAAACCTCGAAGCTAAATCTAATACATAAAGGTAAAAAGATTGGATTTATCTTGTTTATAACAAATGGCTTTCTAGGTTCCATTTGTAGAGAAGAAGAAAGCTAGAAGTCTAAATTAACAATGTATGTTCTTTCTTTTGAAACATAATAAACTGAATATTATGTCATTGATTCATTGGGAAAATCTCCCTTTATATACATAAGAATAGCCTACCTATCTACCTACAAAATAAGGAAATACTAAAAAAAACTTATATTACAAAATCTATCCCCACTAATACTTTTTCTAAAGTTGGCGCATGAAAGTCACAAATACCCAACTTACGACGAAGATAGTCAAACTGTCGTGTCCCCAAACCCTTTGTAAAGATGTTGGCAAGTTGCTCCGAAGTATGTTTTACACACTTTATTATAGTTACAAAGTTAAAGTTTTATATCGAAAAGATGTTTAGTGAATGGATATTATTTGATCCAAACTAATAGTATAAAATATATACAATATTAATGTAACATATAACATCCACATGTATACCACATCATTTTGATATTTAATTTTCATAATTTAATTAGTTAAAACTTTGATATACATATTAACTATACATTTTATTAAATTATGCAAGGAATTTGAAAGGTTTTTTCATATTTATATCATGAAAACTTAATAAAAATCAACAAAATTTATTGAAAGAATAATAGATTTAAAATCTTAGTTTTACTAATATATTGCACACTTTATTATAGTTACAAGGTAAAAAATTTATATCGAAAAGATGGTTAGTAAATGGATATTATTTGATCCAAACTAATAGTATACAATATTAATTTAACATATCACAAATATATAGAGATTTGTTTTTTAAACAGAATATCTAATAAATAAAAAGTAAACTCATTATCATTTAATAATGCATATTATAGTAACTTTGTTAAATAAATTATATATAAGAAAATTGATTTTTTTAAAAAAATAAGTACATAATTTAAAATAATAAAAATGAAACGTTCAATAATTTATATATTTGGATAACATAATTTATTTGGTCTTTAAATATAGATAAGATATGAAAAATCTAAACAAACATGATTATTTGTAAATAATATAGAAGTGATTGACCGGTAGATATTGAAGTGATTGACTATCACTTACATTTTCATTTTAATGGAGGTTAAAATAAGAGAAACAATTAGTTAAGTTTCAAATAAAATATTAGACTTACAATCTACAAACAATGGTTTGTTTTACTAAAAATGAATAAAAAAGTTCTCATAAATAAATTAAATAATTATAAAACTTAAAAAAAAAAAATTCGCGCATCGCGTGGGTCATTTTCTAGTATCTACTATATAAAAAATAATTCAAATAACAACCAAAAGAATAAGGGTTTTCTGCAAAAAAAAAAACCCGTCATCTGGTTCCGATTTGCAAGAAAACTCATCACCACAAAAAAATGCAGGTCAACCCCTCACCCGACAGTCAAACCGCAATATAACCCTCGGTCCTATATAGATTTTTAAAACCGTATAAGACCGTATATTGATTACCAAAACTATGTCGTTTTGGGCAAAATAATTGGGAAAAATTATGTAAAATGGTGGTTTGAACCCTGCACCTCACAGATAACTTCGTGGTCGGGGTTTTTCGGGGTTTTCAGATTTTTCTGGTTTTCGGGATTTTTGGGGTTTTCGAGTTTTTTTGGTTTTCGGGTTTTTCGTTTTTTGGTGTTTTTCGGATATTTATAAATATATATGTTTGAAGTTTTACAATTAACTTTGTTGGCACAATTGGCAAGGTGCATGTGATATATCTGTGAGGTGCATGGTTCAAACCATCATTTTACATAATTTTCCGAATTATTTTGCCTAAAACGACGTAGTTTTTGTAATCAATATACGGTCTTATACGGTTTTAAAATCTATACACGACCGAGGATTATATTGCGATTTGACTGCCGGGTGAGGGATTGACTTGCATTTTTCTGTGGTGATGGGTTTTCTTGCAAATCAGAACCATGTGACATGTTTTTTAGCAGAAAACCCAAAGAATAACGTTGGTTGCACAAAGAATGTCAAAAGGCAACACCCAAAAATTACAACTAATACTAGGTTATTTACAAATCTTGGAACTTGCTAAAAAAGATATGGCATGGTGGTGAGTGAGGCATTTATCACCTAAGTTATGGCATGGTTGCATCTACTCCATATAAATAATTTCCAACACGTTCCCTTCTCCCCACTTTTTCAAACAAGAGTCTACCCAAAAAGAAAGTCACAATTTCCTCCATCAAATTTATCTTTTAGTTAAACCGTTTAGAAGTATCCAAACCTAAATGGCTTCTTCTTATCATCAACACCAGCAACAATGGCCACACAAAAACAATCACCACAAATTCAGATCCCGCATTGCATTATCGTCGAGAATCTATCAATTGGAACAACAATGCAACACATCACCGTACGACTCATAAGAATGTGGGAAGACTACTATGGAAGCAGAAAACAAAAAAGGTATGCATCATTAGAAAAAAAATGGTTTCCATCATAAAGTAATTACCAGTGATTTCGTAATTCTATGCTTTATACAACTAACGGCTAGCTACAATTTAAATATTAAAATAGAAAAAAAAAACGTACAATGCAGAGACATCATGGTTAGTAAGGAAAAAAAGAATGGAAATCCTAAAGAGGAAACGAGAAGGTAGAGAGAGGTAAGGTAACGCATTATCGATCACTACGTTTATCATATATTTAAAGAATGCCAATTGTCGTATATAAATATTGATAAATAAGCATATGCGTTACAAAGAGCGATAATGCTTAGAAACATAAAAAAATATATTAAATACCAAACCGGGCCCAATAGGGGTTTGTTAGGATTGAGTTTTTGTGTTTGTGTTTTTTTTACCTCTGCATTTCTTCTTTCAATTTATAATCTTAAAACCCAAAAATATTTCAATATGAAGACCCTTTTAACCAAAAAAAAAACATAAAAAATATTGTCAATAACATATTTATTGAGGGAAATAAATGATATCCTAAATTAAGAAAAATGATACTCGCACCAATTATTGAACATTGCATTGTGACACATTCTAGCTAATAAATTGTATGCCCTGATAATTACTGGGCTCGGACTTAGAAATATAAGTCCAAAAAATATCGGCTTTTTTGGGCTAAGCCCATTCAAGTTAGTGTGTTTTTTGGGTTTAGCCCGGCCAGGCTCGGACTTGCTCGAAAAATCCGGAACTTTACATTTTAATTAGTTAGAGATTTTATTTAAATTTTTTTATTATCATAGGATTTCAAAGCGTATGAAAAATGCACCATTATGGAAGAAAAAAAAGTCTAAATTAACTCTATACTTAGAATACGATAGGTTAGAACTGACTTTTTATGAAGACATTGATGTTTTAGAATTGTGAAAGTGTCAGTCACAACGTTATAGTGAGTTAGCTCGTATGGCATGTGATGTTCTAAGCATTTCATGGCATCAGAGTCTATATTTAGTATTGGTGCGTATGTCTTGAATAAATATAGAAATCGTCTTCTACCAAGACACGTTAAAGCATTGATTTGTACACGCACTTGGTTGGATGGGTTTACATTTCGTGATCCAGGTACCATTATCATTCATCCAAATTTACTTCATATTTTTTAAATCATTATCTATAGACTTTCAATGGCATTTCTATATGATTTATAGATGTCAAAACTTAATATTATTTTACTTTTTTTTCATCAGTAGCTTTTGATGATGATTAGGATGTAGAAGACGGTGAAAGAGATTCTAATCTAGACTCTACTACCTAGATTTGAAGTGTTTTGATTTTATGTTTTATTTGGTAATACAATTTACTTGAATTTTATTTGTTTTTTTGTCAAACTTTTGCTTTTAAATTTAATTGGATTTGATACAATACATTTCAATTTAGATTTGTTTTGATAAATATGTTGTTTTAATTATTTTTCATTTCAGAATTGTGAATTTTTGTATTTGTAAAGAAAAGCCCGAAAAACCCTAGAGCATTGTCCGGGTCGGGCTGGGCTTTAGAATATAGGCTCGGGTTTTTTCGGATCGGTCTCAAATATATGCGAGTTTTACGGGTTTTGGGCCGGAGTGGATCGGGCCAGCCTGATTGACATGTCTATGCGTAACTACACCAAGTAAGATATAATATATGGTGACATGCACCACCTATCTAATCATGCATGGTTACATATATATATATATCCGTTAAATCTATATTAAATGTCTTAAAATCGTATTTTATGGGGTCTCAAACACACAATTTATACAAACTGATCTGACCCAATTACCCGAATTATAGAACTCGACCCAATCTCTAATTAAACCAAATTGTCATCATCCTCAAAGCCAACACTCGTTCGATGGTTAAGCTAATCGGTTTACTAAACACTCTCAGACTGGTGTTTTGGTTGTACAACTTTATCTATTGGTATTAGGATTTTGAATTTTCAAATTTGTGTTTTGGTTGTAAACTATTATCAGCATTAGGATTTTCAGGCTTCTGTTATCAAACAAGATAAATGTTTTTTGGTCATGTGTTATAATTAATGAGTTTGCTTATATCTCAGTATAGAATCCATTGAAACTATCAAATCTGATTTAGATTAATTACAGATCGGGTCAATTGGGTTTAATTACAGATCGGATCGCCGGGTTCTAATTCGGATAACTGGGTCAGATTAGTTTGTATAAATTGTGTTTTGATCCCATATAATATGATTTTTAAGATATTTAATTCAGATTTAACGGATATGTATGTTACCATGTATAATTAGATAGATGGTGTATGTCATTATATATTATATCTTAGTTAGTGTAGTTACGCATACAATTTATTAGTTGAGATTTGTGGTTATGCAAAATTCAATAGTTAGTATAGTTGAGTAATGTTTTTTCCTTAAATTACTATTAATTTTTTTTGTATCAGGACACATTGACAGAGGGAGACAAGAACGAGGAAAATCAGCAGTAACAACAAATATTTATCGGAGCTGTTGTTTTAGTTCCGATAAATAGTAATTTGTTCCGATAAACAGCAACAAAAATATTGAGACGACGGATCTGTTGCTGTTTGCCATTTCCCGGCGACGAAGAGAGATCTACCGACAAGCTTGTCCTAGGCTGATCTTTTGGGCCTGCCCTTATCTTCTCTCTCAAGCCCAAACCCAACAGCTTTGTAATCTGTTCATCCGCTAATTTAGTAACCGAACTCTTTTGAATCATATGATTCTCCCTCTTAAAAAATCAAATGATATATTCCATTTATTACCCTATACGGTATATAGTTTACTTTTATGAAACTAAAATATATAAAATCAAAGGATATGTTCCATTTATTCCTTAATGACAAAACATATATATATAGATTACTTTTATGAAATTGTAAAATATACATATTTCCATATTAATATACAACTAGGTGTATATATACACAATTGTCTAGATGAAGAAAAACAAAACATAACCTAAAGTTTTTTTTTTTTTTTGTTAAAGGCATTCATCGATCAAAAGATTAAACACAACTTTTGTGTTGTAAGGAGCAATATGAATAGCACTGGTAATTATATCCTAACCGGCTTCATTGTCTTCTTCCTCGTTATCTCGGCCTTTGTAGCGTGCTGGTTCAGAAAGATTCGAAATTACATATACGACCATTACAATTGTTGTCCCGATTGGTGTGTGTGACTACTTCGGTAGATCAAAGTTATTTAATATATTATTTTACTAGGTTTCAGAGTTACCGAAACAATGATTTTAAAGATTCAAAATAAGAGTCTACCTATTTGCTAAATTTTGTATCAGCTTTTTTATTATTATTCAATGTAATGATTATTTAATTTAATGCTTTTATGATTAATGAAATAATAATATCTTGATTTTTTATTCTTCTTCGCCAGCTATGTCAATTTGCAAAACCTAATAACATAAAGTTGAACAAGATTTACTGTTGTTTTTTTGTTCCCAAGTGCCAAGTTTCTCTAGTTTAGTTTTCTCTCCCAGGCCCATTTCTCGAGAGGCCCAAACAAGTAAAGTTGAGTTTCTTTTTCCAAATCTCACCCACTTCTTTTTCTTAAATAAGGTAACTTTCAAGATCCGGCCAACTTTCTGGTTCTAAACCACCGGGGCTCCACCCCCAACTTCATGTTGGAGGGTCCTTCTTCTCCGGTAAGGCATCTACTCCCTCTGCAAGTTGTTTTTGTAGTCACCAGATCCCCCCAAAGCTCCCTTCTGTCAACAAGGCAACATCACAAGCTTACATAAGATGCTATGCCTTGGCTTCCTAGAAGACGTTTACTACATCTGCAACATCTACTTAAACCTCTAGCTTTGTGCTAAGATCTGTCTAGTCAACCATCCTTACAATAGATCAGTATCAAGACTTCCCTAAAGTCTCATCTTTTCTCACTTTTCAAAACGGTGATGGCTCAACATCCTGTACCTCCAAAAGACTGAAGTGGTTACCTTGATTCTGGAAAGTAGGGATCTCCTAGACCTATGTTTTCTTCTAGCCGAGAGCTAAGTTCCTCTACTCCATCTGCAACCACCTGCTTACAAGAGAAACATATTTAACAAAGAATCGCTACAATGGCAAAACCAAACACAACCTCAAACATCATTCAAGAAGAAGAGGAGGAGATCATAGATCTACCATATGTGGATAACTCTCAGCTCATAGCTCGCTTTAGCAGAAGTCTGGTGGGGCGTATGTTCAACCAAGAGGTCAGAAGTACTGAAGCTCTCATAGCTTTCATGCCAAGAACAAACATTTGGGATGTTGAAGGGCGAGTTCATGGCATCGACCTTGGTAATTCCCGCTTCCAATTTAACTTTGATTCTGAAGCTGATCTTCAGAGAGTCCTCAACAAAAGACCTTGCCATTTCAACAAGTGGTCTTTCTCGCTTGAGAGATGGACCCCCATGTAGGAGAATCCTTTCCAAATAACATGGTTTTTTGGATAAGAGTTTCTGGAATACCAACCCACTTCTGGATGGAAGAAAACTTCAATGCAATCGGAAGTAGACTGGGTGAGGTAAAGGCTATTGATGCAAGAGCAGCAAGGATGCAAGTCTCTATAAATGCAGATGCACCTTTAAAGTTTGAAACAAAAGCCCGACTTCAGTCTGGAGAAGTGGTTAAAGTCGAACTAAAGTATGAAAAGCTTGACAGATGGTGTCTCACTTGTAAACATATCTCTCACGATGAGAGAACATGTCCACTTTTATCAGAAGAACAAAGAAAAGAGAAGATCTTAGAAAGGGATGCAGCGAGGAACCTAGCTCAAGCAATTCGAGACGATCAAAACAGAGACAAGGACATCCATCAAATCCGCAGACAAGCTGGTCAGATCTCTGCACCGTTTCGAGAAAGGAATCAGGGAATAAATCTCCCAGAAGAACCCAAGTTTCGAAATGCTAGGGAGGAGGGAAGTCTAGTACCTCAAAGAGCAAGAAATAACCATAGGGAAGCAGAAGAAAAGAGTTCTGAAAGCGTATGGAATAGGATTAAGCAAAAAACAGATTACCGTTCTGAAGCTCGCTATTTCGAAAAACGTTACGTACCTCGCGAGGAAAACCAGTCTCGTCTCAGAGAAGAGCCCCAAAAAGCTGGAAATGTCTATCGCAAGAGACGATACGAGGAATCCTTTGTGGCCAGCAAACGGAACGCTGAAAGAAATTCGGATAAGATGATCTCATCTAAAAAGGAATCGCGGGCTGGGAAACTACCTGTGAAACCACCGTTGGAAAAGATAGCTCCATCCCTTAAGCCTCTTTCTGATTCACAAAGAACCGTCTCGGATCCCAGTCGAGAATTGTTCAAAGCAAAGCAAAGCAATGCATCTCCAGAGCATCAGAGAAGTCGTCCTTTCCGCATAAATCTTCTCCGAAAGTCGACCGAGATGGAAAACGGTAATCCCGTAGAGCTTGGAGAATCCTCGGAAGCCGGAAGCTCGGCAAAAAAGAGCTTAAATTTCGAGGCCATCGTCCCTGGAAATGTCGGAAACCATCAATCACCAGAACAAATCGAGAGAAACAAGGAGAATGATATTTACAATCCAAAAAGTTGGTATGAACAAACTCTTGAGGAAGAAGAAGAAACGGCAGAACCGATGATGGAAGATCTTGCTCCGGTAATCACGGTTGCAGGTTCTGTTGAAGAAGTTGACGCAGCAGAAGCAGTACTCGCAGAAGTCCCGTTGAGTAATGAGGATGAGCCTATGGAAGAGGAGTACTTGGCTGGAAGGGAAAACTTCGAACCGTCGGAAAAGATTGAAGGTCTTGCTGAGGATGATGAGTGGATGGATGATGCAGAATTTTATGAGGAGGGATACGAGGAAGAATTCCTCAATAATGATGACTTACTGGGTGAGGATTTGTTGCGTGAAGAGCAGCAAAGATTTGAAGTGGAGCAAACAGAGCTTACGAAGCCGATGGAGGAGGATCTTAAATTCTCAGTTTCGAAAAGGAAAGGAACCCCGAAGGAGGAAGAGGCGGAATCAGATGAGATTACGAAGAAGAAAGAAAGGGGAAAAGACATCTCGGTGAAGAAGAAGAAGCATATACCGAAAAGCCCTGTTGCCATGGGAACCTCGATGAAGATGAGAAACTTTGTCAAAGGGCGAGTCTCGCCAAAAACTAAGGGGAAAGGGAAACATTCTGGGCCTGATCCAGGCCCAAGTGATGAGAACAAGGTTGGGCCTAAAGAAGAAAATCCCTCAAATGCCATAAGGCCAAAAGCTGGTTCGTCATCTGGTTTGGGAGGAGCCCAAAAACCAATCAACCGCACGAAATGAACGTGATCGGATGGAATTGTCAGGGGGCGGGAGCCCACTTGACAAAAGAGCATCTCGAAGAACTTCATCGATGTTTTCTACCTCGATTTTTATTTTTATCGAAAACAAAGAACAATCGTTTTTTTCTGCAAGATATGCAATTGTACTTTGGCTATGACCATGTTTTTACCGTAGAGCCGAGAGGCCGAAACGGTGGTCTAGCCCTTTTTTATATGGATGATCCTATGGTTTCTATTTCTTATTCGGATGATCGTATGATTGATGTAGAAACTACCTTAGAGGGACACAAAATCTTGATGACGTTCATTTACGGTGATCCGGTTAGAAGTAACCGAGAACTTTTCTGGGAAAGACTTACTCGGATGAGCCTTACCAGAAGCAATGCTTGGTTAATGATCGGAGATTTTAATGAAATTACAGGTAACCACGAGAAGCGTGGGGGCCACAGAAGATCGAAAAACTCATTCATCCCCTTTCGTGTCATGCTCGGAAATTGTGGGATGTTGGACTTTCCCTACAAAGGAAACTCTTTCTCATGGGTGGGAAGACGACGGTCTGGCAAAGTAAAATGCCAGCTGGATAGGGCGGTAGCAAATGAAGAGTGGCAATCTTTATTCTCCCATACTTCTGTGGAGTACCTAAAACTTTGGGGTTCGGACCACCGTCCGGTCTTGGCTGTGATACAAGTTAATCCACAAAGGGGAAAAAAATCTTTTAGATTCGATAAAAGATGGGTGGAAAAACCCGATTTTAAAGAAACAATAGCTTCGGGTGGGGCTCTTTTGATGATATATCACGTCAGGATTTTCATCAAAAAATAGCCGCATGTCGTAGAAATATCTCCTTTTGGAAGAAGACTTTTTCCACTAATACGGCGAGACTAATTGAAGATCTTAAGAACCAACTAGACCTAGCGCAAGACGATGATAATACGATCCTAGAGGATATTGAGGATATCAGGAGACAACTTTGCACAGTGTTTCGGGAGGAGGGAATTTTTTGGCAACAAAAAAGTCGCAATCAATGGCATAAAGAGGGGGACAATAATACAAAGTTCCACCATGCCATTACCAAACAAAGACGGGCTCGAAATCGTATTATTGCTTTGAAAGACCACGATGGGAACTGGGTAGAAAATGCGAGTGGGATAGAACGAGTAGCAACTCAATATTTTCAGGAATTATTTACAGCCTAGCAGCCTACTGATACAGGAGATTCACTCCGGTATATTACTGAAAAAGTCTCAGAAAATACAAATCACTTACTAGTCATGGAACCGTCTGAGGAAGAAATCAAAGCGGTTCTTTTTGATATTAACCCTGATAAGGCCCTAGGCCCGGATGGAATGACAAGTATATTTTATCAGAAATTCTGGCAATTTATACGCCAATACATAATTAAAATAGTAAGGGATTTCTTTATGTCAGGACATTTTGACCCGAGATTGAATCAAACCAATATCTGTCTTATCCCTAAAAAGGAAAAGCCGAGAGCGATGGGGGAATTTTGACCGATTAGTCTGTGCAATGTGAGCTATAAAATTATCTCAAAGCTCATGTGCAAAAAAGGCTTAAGAAAGCATTAACGAACTTAATCTCTGAAACTCAATCGGCTTTCATGGCTAGACGTTTGATAACAGATAACATCCTGCTTGCACAAGAAAATTTTCATGCCCTTCGCACAAACTCAGTGTGTAGAGAGAACTTTATGGCTATAAAGACAGATATGAGCAAAGCCTACGACCGGGTGGAATGGGATTTCCTCAAAACCCTCATGCTAAGACTAGGATTTGCAGAGAAATGGGTCAAGCTACTAATGTGTTGCATTTCCTCGGTCTCTTACCAAGTCCTCATAAATGGGGAAGCAAAAGGAAGGATTAAACCGTCTAGGGGACTCCGACAAGGAGACCCTTTATCCCCGTTTCTTTTTATTTTGTGCACAGAAGCACTTATCTCCCTTCTCAAAGGAGCGGAAGAAGAAAAACGGATTACAGGTCTGAGGATAGCAAGAGCGAGTCCCACGGTTTCACACCTATTATTTGCATATGATAGCCTCTTTTTCTGCAAAGCGGATATCCTGCAAACCGCAGAGATCTTGAAGATTATTAATACATACGGATCCGCCTCAGGTCAACAACTGAACCTAGGAAAATCGTCCATTATGTTTGGAAACAGAGTCAATCAAATCGTAAGAAGAGGGATAAAAAATGTTATTGGAATAACGACTGAAGGAGGCATGGGTTTGTATATGGGATTACCGGAAAATATTTGTGGCTCAAAGAATAAAGTTTTTTCTTTTGTTCAGGATCGACTTAATAATCGGGTTAACAATTGGTCTGCAAGACTTCTTTCCAAGGGTGGAAAAGAAATTCAGATCAAATCGGTGGCCCAAGCTCTACCAACCTACGTTATGTCATGTTTCCGCAATGTATTACAGATAATTTGAGGAGTGCCATTGCTAATTTTTGGTGGAGCTCCAAACAAAATAGTGGAGGGATTCATTGGATTGCTTGGGATAAGATTTGCATTCCCCAAAATTTGGAGGGCTTGGGTTTCCGAGATCTTCATGACTTTAACCTCGCTCTTCTAATAAAACAGTTGTGGTGCCTCATTCAATACCCTTCATTCTTATTGGCACGAGTCCTTTGAGGAAGATACTATCGACAATCTTGTCTTTTGGAAGACCGGAAGGTATATTCACCATCTTACGGATGGCGTAGTATCCTAACCGCGAAGCCACTTCTGAAGATGGGTCTAAGAAAGACCATCGGGTCGGGGCTTAATACTAGAGTCTGGAGCGAGCCCTGGATCCCGGACATCCCGGCAAGGCCGGCGATAGCTTCCGCACGGGTTGAATATAGGAATCCCCAACTCCTAGTTCACTCTTTCATTCGACAAGATACGAAAGAGTGGAACGTCCAAATATTGCGAGATCATTTCCAACCCGAGGATATTCCTCTTATTCTGGGGTTGAGACCTAGCCGTAATCGAACCTTAGATGGATATGCATGGAATCATACAAAATCAGGCGTATACTCAGTAAAATCTGGATACGATCTACTTAGGCGAGGAAATATCCTCTGAGCTGATCTTGAGGTGAGAGAACCGAGCATCACCGCTCTTCAAAGCCAGGTGTGGAAAGTTCGTTCAGCTAGAAAGATCAAACATTTTATGTGGCAAGCGCTATCTGGATGTGTTCTGACTTGTCAAAACCTTACGTATAGACATATGGGTACAGACATGCGTTGTCCTAGGTGTGGTAACCAAGAGGAATCGATTAATCATCTCTTATTTAGATGTCCCCCGGCTCTACAAGTCTGGGCGTTATCGTACTTTCCGTCCCTTCTGGGCCTCTTCCCGAGTGCTTCTATTTACCAAAATATGAGCTTCCTATTTTGGAAAGCAGAAAAGTTAGGTCTACCCGATCCACAAAAGGATGTTTATCCTTGGATTTTATGGTACATTTGGAAAGCAAGAAATGATAAAGTCTTCAACGGGAAAGAGATTTCTCCGGAAGACACCCTCCAACACGCGACACTAGAAGCGGAAAGTTGGAGGATCGCGAATCAAAAGGAAGATGAAGAGGAAGTAGTAGCACCACATGACATTTTTAACATAAGGGCCCCTCCTGTGGATCTCCGAATCCCGACCTGCCAGATAGATGCCTCTTGGATCGATCATGGACCGGTTAGTGGTGTAGGATGGTGCTTTAAGGACAACAGGGGTGTCGAATTTTTCAGACAGCAGGGATGTCGTAGAAGCCTCTCGGCCTTACATGGTGAGATGGATGGTCTTCTCTGGGCTATGACATGTCTAAGAGGAAGACAGTCTCTCTCGATGCATTTTGAGACAGATTGCTCGGATTTGGTTAGCATGATCGAGAATCCCGCAGATTGGCCGGCGTTTATGTCAGAACTAGACTCCTTCCACCTTTTTAGAGAATCCTTCGAAGACTTTAGTTTATCTCTTATCCCTCGTGCTTTAAACGTCCGCGCCTATACTCTTGCAAAAAGGGCTCGTGCACGAAGCTTTTTATTTTCTAATTTAGGTCATACCGAGCCAGTTGTAGATGCTCTACGGAACATCTATTCTAGCCACTTGTAATGTAATAGTTAGGTAGTTCATAAAAAAAAAAAAAAAATAATAATAATAATAATAACAACATAAAGTTAAAAATAAGAGATCGAATATAACTCTTGTTACGTTCCTACACTGACTTAAAATTTGAGTTAGCTACTCGTAGAAATGTTAAAATTGGATTTTTATTCTATTGGTATCCGAAATCCTGAATATTTTTTGAGCCTATTACCCTGTTTATTTTTATTAAAAAAAACGTGAATTTAAAACGGACGGGTTGTGTTTTTTAATTTACCGCTTAGATTTTACCCTATCGGGTTTAGGGCCTACCTGTGGGGTTTTTAGTAAAAACCAAACGACGCCGTTTTACACTCGAGTCGACGTCTTCGTATAGTGTTTACAGACGATCGAGATGAAGACATTTTACTCATCAGATTTATCTTGGACTGGACGAACACGGAGGATCTAAGTCCGTAGACTGAAAACGGAGTCAAACGAGTCTGACCAGAAGACGAAGCTAAGTTCGTTAGCAAATAGAGAAACAGAGAACAAATGGATCCAATCGCCAATGGAAGAATCCATTTCCGGTCTACAGCTTGTTGCTGGTGACGGACTTGCATATAATAGCTCTTCAATTTCTTCATCTTCCAAGCTTCATCAATTCAGAAATTGAAGATCCAAATAGAATATCTCTGCGTTTTCAGATCGATTGTTCAGTGTTTGTGGTGAGAGACACAAATTATGTAGACTCTAAAACCGTACAAATTACGAAATTGAAGCTTGGGTTTTGCGTAGACTCTGAAACAGTACAAATTACGAAATTGAAAAGATGAAGAATTGGTGTGTTTTTGTTCGTTTGTTGGTCGGCTCTTTTTGTATGTTCAATATTTTATAAATATTATTATTTTCTTATTTTAAAATATTTGTTGACAGCAAATTTGTTTTAGTATTTATTTACTACATGTGAGCTTGTTTCTATAAAATTGTAGTTTGTGGATTATCTAGTTTTATCCGATTTGTGTCTGTATGTTTTTAAATTTATGATCTGGTTCTTTTCTACAGTTTAGTATATCATGTTTTATTTACAATATTGATATAAGCAATAGTGGTAAATCTGATGAGTAAATTGGATCTTGTTGTTTTAGAAACATTTTCCACAAAATGCAGCAAGAAATAAATGATCCAAAAACAATCCAAATATCCAATAAATAAATAAATAAATAAACAAGAAGTTAGGGTACCCGCGGATTTATCCTAAACCCGTGGATTTTTTTGGGTTTCGTGTTTTTTTTATTCGGGTTTGTAGTGTATGGACTCATTTCGGGCTCGGATCGGATAGGGTTATTTTACCCAATACAACATCTCTAACTACTCGTTCCATTTACAAACTAACTGAACGGGGTTACGATCAACCAATTAAGATCTCTTTTGTTTTATAGTAAAAATGTGCAATCATTTGGACCAATATCCATCAGATGTGCGATAGTCTGCATCAAGTTTAACACTGTATGATGATCCACTACTGCTCATATACATTGCAAAAAGGATCCAAAAAACCGACTTAATATTTTAATTCAAAGGACCGTGGTTCGCTGGAATGGATGTATTGGTCACAGTTGATCCAACTGATATTCATTATATATTAAGCTCTAACTTCTCCAATTACACCAAAGGAGCCGACTTCAAAGAAGTCTTTGATGTTTTCGGAGAAGTGATCTTTAGTTCGGACGCGGAGCTATGGAAGAATGAAAGAAAAGCTGCTCAATTCATGCTTAACAATCAAGGGTTTCAAAAAATTTCAGTGAGTGCGACAAGAAATAAACTCGATGACGCTCTTATTCCTCTTTTCAATCATTTTTTAGAGAAGGGGATTTGCAAGATGTGTTTCAAAGATTCACTTTTGATACAAATTTTGTTCTTGTAACCGGGTTTGATCCCAAATCTCTCTCAAATGAAATGCCGAAAGTTGAGTATGTTAAAGCCCTTGACGATCTTGGAAAAGGGATTTTGTATAGGCATATTAAACCGAAGTTCTTATGGAAGCTGCAAAACTGGATTGGTTTGGACAAGAGAAGAGGATGAACGAACTTGATGCCACTTTTGATTGCGTATCTGTGAAATACTTATCAGTTAAGAGAAAAGAAGTAAGAT
This sequence comes from Eutrema japonicum, assembly GCA_030161315.1. Taxonomy (NCBI): domain Eukaryota; kingdom Viridiplantae; phylum Streptophyta; class Magnoliopsida; order Brassicales; family Brassicaceae; genus Eutrema; species Eutrema japonicum. The sequence continues at coordinate 41,390,221 of BSQW01000013.1, forward strand.
CAAAAGGTAATGTAATGAGATATCAATTCATATCAAATTGTATCACATACGTTTCGTAATGTCCTCAATCACTTCTCTTAACATTAGCAATATAATACATTGTAATTATTGTAATTTAGGAAAATCTGATACTCCTATTGTCATATATAACTTTGTAGTTGTCTTTGTGAATATCAATTGAGAAAGTACTTCAAAAAATCTCTGTGTTATTCTTTATGGTATCGGAGCTGGAATCAAAAAAATATTTTTTGATAATTTGTCTTAAGGAACAAAACAAAAAAAACACCAACAACAGAAATTGATCGCCAATGAACGCAAGCCTGAACTTGAATACCAATCCGACCATAGCAAACCGAAACACAAATCATATTGATGAGACGAACCTAATTTCGACAAACGCAAATCCGACAGAGATGATGAACCCACCAACGACAACAACGAACCCGACAACGATGACTATGGAGATACGATGAACAATCTCAAATACAGTACACATGAGAACAAGTTATGAACACATGAATTATGTGATTACATATAAGGATTGAGACAACGTCACTAGGCTGAGTAATGATCAGTGGCGCAGAATCAATAACCTCCTCAATGCTGGAAAAATCAACCAAACATAGTGTCACTCGGGTAAGATCTATGTTCTTTTCTGGATTTTGGACACTGGTGCTTCACACCACTTGACTAGAATGTTGGAAATCTTATCAAATATATGAGATATGGCTCCCGTGATGATAATTTTGACTGATGGTCGAGAGCGTATTTCAGTGAAAGAAGGCACGATATGCTTTGGACGAGCCCGATTGACATCCCTAGATGTTAGATCATATTAAAGCTCATCTTGTGAGAGCTCAACAATTAATGAAAGCTCAGGCAGATAAACACATGATAGGGCAGTTGATTTTGAGGTGGGATCAAAGGTGTTTTTGAAACTCATATCGTATCGACAATCATCGGTTGCTAAACGTACTTGTCAGAAACTTGATGCTCGTTATTATGGGCCCTTTGAAATCCTGGAGAAGATTGGAAAAACATCTTACATATTGCAACTTCCTGGAGGCTCAAAGATACATTATGTTTTTCATGTATCCCAATTGAAAGCAGTCTTGGGGAGTAATCATCAAATAACGCCAATAACGCCAATCCCTCTTGCCTTATCAATGGATGATGAATTGGTCATTAAACCTACAGAGGTGTTGGACACACGATACAACACAGATGGAGCCTTAGAGGTATTAATAGTTTGACATAATCTTCCCTCACATGAATCTACTTGGATGCTTGCTCGGGAAATACAGACTCAGTTTTCAGACTTTGAGCTTGAAGGCAAGCTCCAACTTAAAGAGGGGGGGGGGGGGGGGGGGGGGGGGGGGGTTGATAGACCATTCAACGTCTACATCTGACGTGGAAAGAAAAATAAGAAGGAAAGCTCAACTATTAAAGAAAAGAAGACGCGTGGAGAAGACACGTGAGTTGAGAGTGGGGAAAACTTAAGTATATATAAGAGTTTTCCTAATTAGATTGGGTTATGCTAATTGTGAGTAATTGAAGCGTTATGAGCTTATGTAGTTTGTTACTTTCGTTATGAGATTTTAACAGATACAATTAGAGAGAGAGTAGAGAGATTCGTCTTCTTGTATTCTTTTTCATCATTCAATATACATATTTACAGAGAGTTTAGTAGAAGAATTTATTCGATACAAACTCAAAAGAACTTGGCAAGAAAATAATTTAACCATCATCGTGTATATGCGGTCCAAGATACATGATAGAAAATTATCATAATGCAATGGCAATATGCATATATTATGGTAATCCACATCTTTTCATCACAATTATAGTTAACCCAGCTTGGCAAGAAATAAACCCAGGATAATCATGATTACATCAGACATAAAATGCTTGTACAAAATGAAAATATGTCAATTCCCAGTATGTGTTTGTTATGCAATGACAATTAACAAAAGCCAAAGACAAAGCCTGGGAGAAGTAGGCTTATATTTATCTAAGCCAGTATTCAATCATGAACAATTGTATGTAGTTTTATCAGGAGTTACAACAATGGAAGGTTTAAAAATCTTGAATGGTGAATCCAAAGAAGATGAAAAATAAGGCGTTACAAACATTATCTAGAATGAAATATTCAACAATATTTTTCTACAAAATAGAGGTAAACACATTAACTAAATATCTTATATACAAATAGGTATACTTATATTAACTAACAACTGATAATAATAAGTTTATGATGATATTGAAGGGTCTAAGCTGTAAATTGAAATAGAAACAATTACAAAGAAAGTCACTTTTGCAAATTCAAATTACACAATAAGTCATTTTCAACTATTGGGACACTTTTTCCTTATGCGAGAAAACCTTTTTACCCTCCAATGAACTTTTCTTTACTCTCCCCTCTTACGTTTTCTTAGAACTTGTTTTAGTGTTCATCGGAAGGTAAAACTGGTCTCTATCCTCTTTCTGACTCCAAATTCTCGTTGCAAATCTCATTTTTTCATGTTTGATTCAATTTTGAGGTATCATATCATTACGTTTTTTCCGTTGTATCTTCGATCAACTGGTTTTAACATTGTCGTTTTGGATTTCATTTGCTTTGATTTGAGTTCGATAGATCTCTCTGGTTTTTTTTCAATCACCATCATCTTTTCCATCACCGGCGTCTTCTCCGTCTTTTGTTTTTGAATTTCAAAGTGTATATGCTCTAATCGATAAGTTTCTGTGATTTTAGTTTGAAAAAATGGTGTGGGGGTTGAGATGATTATACAATTGTGGTAATTGGATTTCAGAAATTGTTTTTCTTAACTCAAGTGGAAGTCATGATGGATTCACTATAGCTTTTTGATGTAATAGTTCAAGCTTAAGATGGATTGCAAATAAGGTGTTCGACTAAATGAACTTTTGAATTGTGCTTGTGTTTTGTTAGTCAGCTTTTTCGTTTATGGCTTTATTAATTTAAATCGAACTTGTTTTCTATAACCCTCGAGTTGTTGTATCTCATCAAGGTTTGAATTTTATATTTTTGCAGGCATAAGAAATGGGTTGTACTATGTCTCTAATGGCTAGAGATTGAGTTTTCGGTGAGACATATCAGAGATAGATAGTTATCGGTGGACGGATGTGTAGATGGTCATGTGTGGATGCTCATGTGTGGATAAAGTTCTTGATATTTGCAAGTAAATTTACTTAGTGGTATATGATTTTGGAAAATTTCATGGTATTTGTAAACTCTTCACAATATTAAGTTGTAATGCAATCAATGAGAAGTAACAAAAAAAACAATAAGAGAATCTAGCTAAGCAAAGCAATGTAAAAGGTAAAATTATTTTCGGTGGACAAAGATATTGTGGATGGGTTTTGATGGATACAATATCATGGATGTGTTCTTATTTTGTCTTCTTCTGTTACAACTAATCCACACGTAAATGTCCACAAACATCTGTCCACACTTATTATCCACAAACATCTGAGGCAAAAACGTATCCTTAGGGTGATTGAAACTCTCCCAAACAATTCTCTCTCCGTTAACTTCAAATAATTCAAAGTTCTCAGTATCGCGTTAACTTCAAATAATACGAGATTCTCATGTGTCCACACATAATTGTCCACGTTTTCATGTCCACATCGATCTGAATTTTATATGTTTAGATTTCTTGTTTTTTTTTTTTTTTAGATTTCTTGTTTCACATCAAAAATATAGCAAAATGGATCTTAAAATGTTGGAAAAATAGAATTATCATTTATTGTTACCAAAAAAAATATTTTATCTCTTTCACATTATAAAAAAAAAATAGAAAACATATTAGGTGGGGGTAATAATTATTTTACTCAGATTCTTAATTTTCTGACTCATCCACGATTTTGCATCCATCATTTCCGTGATCATGGGGATAATTTCGGATTTACAAATTGTGAAAAGTTAAAAAGTGATCAAAGAGTTGAATGTGACTTTTTGTAAAAAAAAGTGTTAAAAAGTGACTTACAGTGTAATTGACTCTTTGATATAAGATAAACATAAATTGGAGGTGTAAGTTTATTTATTTTTTATGACTTATAGCACATGAGTAAGAGTAAAAAACAAAGGAAAAACAGAATTATAAAATAATAACTACACTTGTCCATGGAAACAAAAATAGGTAAATATAGCAAGAAAATTGAATCATGGTGGTGAGGTACGACATAATAAACTCTAGAACGGAGCAAAAAATAGAGGAGAAAAAGTGTAATTTTTCTTCGAGAAACTTATATTTATTGACTATTTTCTTTACATTTTTTCGTCGTCCTTAACTAATATGTAAATAATTTGCAATATACTATTTTGCTTTGGTCTCACAATCTTGCATCTTCGCTTTTTTGGTTTATAGGTTCCATTATTTAAAAATTAAAACCAACTTACAAAAATTTAATTTTTTAAAAAAATGGCAACCATCCGCGCGTACATTCACCTAGTATATTATAAAATCTATCCCCACCAATAAAACAAGATTGAGATTTTTAATTAAATTAAGAAAATAGCAAATTATCTCTATCTCTCCAAATTCTTTACTTAATCACGCTTCCAAAATTCAGATTCCAAAACTCCAAATTATCTCTGTCTCCAAGTTGTACCGATTGATGAAGAAGAAGGAGTCAGAAGAAAAAGGAAGAAGGAAGAAGAAGGAAAATAAGGGGAAGGGGGGGGGGATTTTAGGCGATTTTCGTGTTTGGGTGAGGTTTGAGTGAGGATCAGATTTAATTGATTTTGGGGATGGAATCGGGTGGGTGACCCGATTTTAGCTAGGTTGGATCTTGTAATAAACATATTTCAGTGAGGGCATAAACTTATTCCACCAAATTTTCATTTTAAAAAAAAAACGGAAAAGAAAATAACTTTTAAAACATACACAAAACAAGTAGAGAAACTATGAATATTATATTAGTCTAATAAATTCAATATTATCATATTTTTACATCATCTATCTTATACTTTCATGGTTACTTTGTAAATCTTAACCATAGTTTGTAGTGAATCATACAAACAACATATTTTAGCACATATTATTACACGAATGTATGAGAAATGTACTTTAATTACCTGATATGATAAGTACAACTACAAAATTGATTTAGAGTATGGTAGATAATATCCGCATGGAGAACTATAAAGCGTTGAAGGCTGCCTCTCGAGAAGGTTCAGAAGACAATTATTTGTAAGAGATGTTCAACAAGATGATTTTCAGCATATTCAGCATCAATGGGAAAAAGGTGAGCTTGTGGTTGTGAGGAATGTGCTTGAAGCTAAATATGAACTCATTCCTCCAAAACCATATTTCCAAATTGAATCGATGATCTGGAAAAACTCGTTCTTGATTTGGGTTTCTAGGCTACAAAATTTTGTTCAGATTTTTTAAAACTCGTCATTTACAGAAAAGAAATTCAGTAATTTTTGTATGAATGGTTATTTTATATTATACTGTTTGAACTGAAAAGTAAGCGCCGGTCTCACGTAAACCAAAAGAGAGAAAGAGAAAGACAGAGCAAAGTCTCATTTGGTGTGAGCGATTGAATTGTCTCTACCAACTCCAATTCTCTTTGTTTCTTTATAAGTCCAAACTCATTAACCACAAAACCTCTCTACCGTCTTCTTCTTCTTCACTTAGAAAATAAGTAACAAAGGGAGCAATAAATCACAGAAGAAAAACAAATGTCAGTGATGAGTTCGGTAGAGCCAAGAGCAACGCAAGACAACTTTATAGTTGAAAGAAGATTGAAAGACTTAAAACTCTCCGGCGAACGGAAAGTCCCCGTCGTTTATTATCTCTGCCGGAATGGTCAACTCGATCACCCACATTTCATTGAAGTCTCTCTTTCTTCTCACCACGGTCTCTATCTCAGAGGTAAACACATCTCAAGCTTGAAACTTTTGCTCTGTTTTACAACACACAAGAAAAAAGGAACGGCTTTTGAGTTCATCAAGTTTCGATTTTTTCGAATTTGTCAGATGTGATAAATCGATTGAATGATCTCCGAGGGAAAGGAACGGCTTCTCTCTACTCTTGGTCCTCTAAACGGTAAAGCTCTTCTCCATCGTCGGATCTGCAAAAACTTTCTCACCCGTCGGATCTGATTCTCTTCTAATATTCAGGATTTACAAGAACGGATTCGTGTGGCACGACTTATCGGAGAACGACTTCATTTTCCCCGTTCACGGCCAAGAATACGTTCTCAAAGGCTCTCAAATTCTCGACTTTGATAACTCCGGCAAAGAATCCTGGAGCTCCGTCGCTCATACCGAGTACAAAGTCTACAAATCGTCCGAGTCGAGCGCCGAGTCAACTCGTAAGCTCGCGACGGACGCTTCGACTCAGACTGATGATCGCCGACGGAGTAAAAAATCGGCGAAGGAGGAGGAAACTCCGGTGAATGAGATCACGGAGCTAAGCAGAGAAGAGATGATCTCGCCTCCACAATCCGATTCGAGCCACGAAACCCTAGAAACCTTGCTGAAAGCCGATGGACGGCTGACAATGCGTGCCGACGAAGATCAAGAATCTGATCGAACGGTTGAGAGTTTATCAAGGGGGAAGATGCGAGCTTCGGCTGTTTTAATGCAGGTGATATCGTGCGGTGCGACGTCGTTTAAGAAATGTGGGCCCACGCTAAAAACCGGGTGTACGATAGAGCGGAGAACAGGGAATTATAGACTCGAGAGGGCAGAGAAGGAATTAAGGAGTTTTGGAAGGGTAAAATTGGAAGAGAAGGAGTATTTTAGTGGCAGCTTGATTGATGAGACCAAGAAGGAACATGTTTTTGACTTGAAGAGATCTTCTTCTTACAATACTGACAGGTAATAACTGTCTTCTAACTATATACAGTGAGTTTAAGAACGTCACGCAATGCGCTCTCTTGTAGGTGAAACGGCACGTAGTTTTTATTTGAATCGCATCCATTATTAACTGTTACGTTCCAATAATTAATTGTGGCGTGGGTAAATCGAAGAAAGTAAAATGGTAAAAGTGTAGAAGTACAATTTGGCTTTATTCTTGAGCTGAAAGTTTCATGGTTCTTACAAATCTTGTCGGCTAAAAACCGGTAATAAGAATATTGTTTTTCCGTTTTTTGATAAGTATACATGTTTTTGGCGATCTAAACTAACTAAATCACACGAGTCTTATTAAATCAGTCACGATTTGAGATAATTTTGGTTATTTATGTGTGCTAATGACGATAATAATCAACTAATGTTTTCTTAGGAGTTCGAGGATGGGGTTGACGACGGAGAAAGATGGAGAAGAGGTCTTGGTGGTTTAGTTTGAAAAAAAAAAAAAGAGGAGTCTCATTATTATAATGTTTTAAACTTTTTTGGTTGAGTAAACAAACTACAAAGTATGATTATATTGTTACATGTAAATTAGTTGTAGTATGCGGCTTGGTGTTTTATTTTGAGGTCAATATGAATATAATTTTATTTGAGGGAATTGTTCAACTTTTATATTTTAGACGTGTTTTAAAAAACTTCATCATTTGCGATTTCAATCTTTATATTTGGTGTTTTGTTGAAGTCAATATGAACATTTACATAAGCGTTGGATCCAAATTTTCAAACCATTTCACTCTCGTGGCAAGGTAAAAAAACCCCAATAAATGATAAGACGTATCGGGTTGGCGACTCGGACCATGAAAGATATTATGCGTGTGACCGTCAAATTGATCCCGAGCATTGCTCTTTCGCTGAAGAAATTTGGTATCGAGCCATTGTCGACAAGGCCACTACTGTTGGACCAAAACTTAACAAAGCCCATTAGCTTATTAAGTTATGCTAAAATTGAAAAGAAATAGTCCATTTGGGTAAGTAAATGAAAATTGCAAAGTTCCACATCGAGAAGCAATGGGGAAAACCTCTCATATAAATAAGAGGAAACATTAGTCTAAGTTAAAAAAAAACTTAGAGAGAACCAAGGGACTCCACACACGTGCCGCTGCCGGACCGGACCGGACCGGTCCCGGGCTCGGGTCTCGGGTCTTGGGCCCCAAAAAGATGTTCTTTTTGGGCCGCGTTTTGGTTAACGTTTTTGGCCCAAAAACAAAACAATCTTGGCTTAAACTCACAATAAATGGGTCAAATATCTCCTCCGAGAATCTCGTCCACCATTACTCTGCGCGAGTTAATTGGGTCAAAGATTTCCTGCGAGAATCTCGTCCACCATTACTCCGCACGAGTTAAATGGTCAAAGATCTCTTCTAAGAATCACGCCATGCGATCATTCCCTCCGCGCAAATCGCGCCCTCATTTAGTGTCGACTCTTGGCTATAAAAAGAGCCTTCGACCTCCTCATTTCTAACAACTCACAACACAACTCACAGAGAAGAAAAGCAAAAGCATCCTGCAATCCCTCTCGTCTTTCTTCTTCTTCTTTAGGAGTAAGTCCGAGAGTATACCGTAGAATACTCAGTTCGTACATTCTACGATCGAGTGATGCGATCGTAGTCTCCAAATGGTTGTATCATGGGATTCTTTATCTTATAAAACCGCCACACTGCGGGAGATATTTAAAATTAAGGAAAGAGATCATCTCGCCTCCATTTCAACATTCTTTTCTTAATTTTTTAAAACGTTGTTCTTTGTATTCTTCTTCGTAATCTTTGTATTCGAGTTTTATGCTTCTACAACTACTATCCTCTGCTTATGGTGTGATCTCTGGCGTTTACCCCAAATCATCGTCTCTTTCACTTTTATTTTTGTCTTCGTCTTGTTATTTCATTATAGAGAGGTGCATGTTTACATTTTTGACCATGTACGTACTTTTCATCACACCTAAAGCACCATTTGAAGATACGCTTCTTATGTAGTTCTCCTCAACACAATTTTTTGGTGTTTTAGCCAGAGTTTCACGGATGTGGCGGAGTTGCGGTGTCACTAAGTTACTACATAAAGTTTATAACGTCACTTGAACTTCCAATACCGTTGCGTATGTTCGTCTCGCGCATTCAACGACTTTGAATGTAAAGTAAAATAATTCACCTTAGGAGAGAAGCCCAGTTATGGAATTTGGGAATGATCATACCTTCGTCTTGTGTTCTTTGTGCCTTAAATTCGGAGACACGGGACCATTTGTTGCTGAGTTGGGCTTATGTACCTGCATCTTTCGACTCAAACGTTCCATGATTGAGCTTCTCTCCTGATATGATCATGGACGTGACGGCTTCGGATGAGGTTCAAGAAGACGCAATGGTCATCCCGACAGGACCTATCACACGGTTTAAGGCACGGAAGCTAGTGGAAGCGGTGCGGAGCTTACTTACGGATTCAAGGATCGAGGAGGACCAACTTACGCAACCCGTCCTCACCTCATTATCTTCGAATTCTTCTTGAGGTTTGGCCGTTTGTGTAAGTCGCGTTGTACTCTTTTTCCTGTATACGGTTTAATTTTGTCCCAATGGGTTTTCCGTATAGAGGTTTTAACGAGGCAACCGGCTTACACCGTCTAACGGTCTGACTTCTTGAGAATTCCGCGGGGAAACTGTCCGAGGGACTTCCGAGGGACTTCTGAGAGAATTCAACCGAGGGGGAATTCCAAAAGACCTTCCAACTTGTTTTAATTTTTTTGTAATTTTCGAGATTGTCTTCTCTCTCATTTTCGAGAAGACCTTTGACTTTCTCTTTGCTTTTCTTTATCTTCTTCTTCTCCCTCATTGTCGAAAACAATCATTCATCTTTTATCAAATAATTTTCAGAGTTCTTACTCTTGTTCTTCGATTTCTTTGAAGGTTATTCATCCAAATTATTTTACGGTTTATTGAGTGTGTTCCGCGACACTTCGACGTAGCCATTGATCCGTTGTTCGTGTGAGTCCTTCTCGGATTAGGGGCATAAGGAATTTTCGGGATTCATCTCTCACGCCTTATCATCCTTCTTCTCGGATTCTCCCAACATCGAAGCCATCCCCTTGTTCATCATGATTCATTGTCGTTTGGGCCTAAGGATTTTAGAGTGATTCACTCACGCCTAATTAGCATCTCTCGTCGTGAACCTTTTCGAATTCAAGGATCTATCCATCGATTCATTCATCACCGAATCTAGAGTATGACGGTGCTTAGTCGATTCGTATCAAGTGGTATCAGAGACACATACCCTTAAAAAATCGGTGAATCCATTTCTATCCCTTCATCTTCTTCGATCTTTTTGGTTTTATTTTTTTGCGATTTTATTGTTTTTGTTTTTGATTAAATTAAATCCTTATCAAAAAAATATATATATAAATATATAACTGTGCTGTAGGGTTAATATTATAATTTTTAAAATTCAAAAAAAAAAAAACGTTTTTTTTGTGGATTTTGAAAATTTCAGATTTTGTGATTTTTGTGTGCTTTGGATTTTGCATACACTCACGATTTGTTTGAATATTTTTGTGCGAGGAACACTATGTCTGAGGAGAGTAGACCGCTACATCACGGACGAGGCGAGAACGAGATGCCGCGATGAACCAAAAAGTAGACGCTATCACTCAATTGCTAAACGAGATGAGAGATCGTATGGCCGCACTTGAAGTCCGAACGCCGCGAAGAGAAGAAAGAAACCAAGGCGTGAATCCGAGGGATAATAGAGCCGAGGATGTGAGATCCGAACAGAGCGTGGGACGAGGGAGTTGTCACGCACTGGCGAGACCGAGGAGAAACCGATCGCGACAATACGAGCCGGAGGACAATCCGTTTTACGATCGAGGAGACTCATCCGAGGGAAACTGAGAAAGACGTCCGCAACCTCGAAGGCGGAACGATAATGATCTTGGCGGAATGAAACTTCGCATTCCTCCGTTCTACGGAAAGAACGACCCGCACGCTTTCCTCGAGTGGGAAAAGAAAATCGAACTAGTTTTCGATTGCCAACAATTCTCCGAGCATAAAAAGTCAGGTTAGCCGCCACCGAATTTCATGAATATGCTATTGACTTGTGGGATCAAATTGTGACAAACAGGACACGTAATGGAGAGAATCCCGTGGAGACATGGACGGAAATGATCATGCTCATGCGAAGACGATTCGTGCCGCTTCATTACCATTGCGAACTTCACCAACGTTTGAGACGTTTAGGACAAGGAAATAAATGCGTGGAGGACTATTTCCAGGAGATGGAAAAGCTCATGCTTAAGGCTGATGTAGATGAGCCGAGTGATGCCACGATGGCACGGCTCCTAGCCGGCATGAACCGCGACCTACAAGACCGTATGGAGATGCAATCGTATGCAACCTTGGAAGAAATGTTGCATAATGTTGTTTTAGTGGAGCAGCAGCTCAAAATAAAAGGCGTGTCACGACAACCATACGCTTCTAGCTCAATGCCGAGCTTCACCAAAGGAGAGAAACCAACTTATCCCCCACGGACCGATTTTAAACCTAAAACGAACTTTAAACCAAGTTCGTCCGGTCATGACTACAAGGTGGATAAGCTAGGTATGGAGACCAGGAAGCATCCACGGCCTTACAACCTTAGGTGGTTGAACAATCAAAGACACCTCAAAGTTACCCGACAAGTTTCGGTTCCTTTGACTATCGGCCGATACGAGGATGAATTTGTGTGCGATGTTTTACCTATGGAGGCTGGTCATATCCTAGTTGGAAGACAGTGGAAATACGACCGTAGAGCCGTTCATGACGGGTTTACAAACAAGCACTCCTTTGAACATCAAGGCCGAAAGATCACTCTTGCACCATTATCTCCGCACGAGGTATTTTTCGATCAACTTAAACTCGAACAAAATCACGGCAAAGGCAAGGTAAGTGATACCTCGACTTCTACTTCTGTTAAAACCGAGAGTGTTGGATCTAAGATATGTGAGAGAACACCCGTGAATGAATCTTTATTTATTAAACCGAGTGAACTAAAACATGCTCTCATTTCTCGGCAATCTTTTGTTTTGTTAGTTTTTAGGGATGCTCTTACGAGTATGACTAATCCCGAGCAAGATATTCCGAGTAGTATCTCTTCTCTTTTGCAGGGATATTCTGATGTGTTCCCAGAAGATGGTCCTAGTGGTTTGCCACCACTCCGCGGTATCGAACATCAAATTGATTTCGCTCCCGGCGCTACACTTCTGAACCGGCCGGCTTATCGCACTAATCTCGTGGAAACTAAGGAACTACAACGCCAATTTGATGAGCTGATGGCGAAAGGACACATATGGGAGAGTATGAGCCCGTGTGTCGTGCCCGTGTTACTCGTGCCCAAGAAAGACGACACTTGGCGGATGTGTGTCGATTGTCGTGCGATAAACAACATCACGGTAAAGTATCATCATCCGATCCTGAGGTTAGACGATATGTTAGATGAGCTTTATGGATCTAGCGTGTTTACTAAGATTGATTTGAAAAGTGGTTATCACCAAATCCGGATGAAGGAAGATGATGAGTGGAAAACCAATTTCAAAACCAAACACGGTTTGTATGAATGGCTTGTTATGTCATTTGGTTTAACCAATGCACCTAGCACTTTTATGCGTTTGATGAACCATGTTCTTAGATCGTATATAGGCGTCTTTGTAGTTGTTTACTTTGACGATATCTTGATTTATAGTAAGAACCTAGACGAACATGTGGAACATTTGAGATTGGTGTTAGACGTGCTTAGGAAGGAACGTTTGTTTGGGAATTTAAAGAAATGCTCTTTTTGTTCAGATAACGTTGTCTTTTTAGGTTTTGTGGTTAGTTCTCAGGGCATACAGGTGGACGAGAACAAGATTAAGGCAATCCGCAATTGGCCGAGCCCTAAGACCGTTGGCGAGGTCCGAAGTTTTCACGGCTTAGCTGGGTTTTATCGACGATTCGTTCGTGACTTCAGTACTATTGCCGCGCCACTAACCAAAGTAATCAAGAAGGACGTGGGATTTCGTTGGGAACAAGCTCAAGAGGACGTGTTCCAACTGCTGAAAAACGAACTCACTCACGCCCCTCTTCTTGTTTTACCTGATTTTACAAAAGCTTTTGAAATCGAATGTGACGCTTCTGGTATTGGTATAGGTGTTGTACTTATGCAAGAGAAGAAACCGGTAGCCTTCTTCAGCGAGAAATTTGGAGGAGCAACGCTCAATTATCCGACGTACGACAAGGAACTTTATGCCTTGGTCCGAGCTCTCCAAACGTGGCAGCATTACCTATGGCCGAAGGAGTTCATTATTCACACGGATCATCAATCCCTCAAGCACTTGAAGAGCCAGCAAAAGTTGAACAAGAGGCACGCACGTTGGGTTGAATTTATCGAGACGTTTTCGTACGTAATTCAGTACAAGCAAGGTAAAGAAAACGTCGTAGCCGATGCGTTGTCTCGGAGGTACACTCTAATCTCGACTCTTGATGCCAAGATACTTGGGTTTGAGATGATCAAGGATGCTTACGCATCCGATTCAGATTTCCACGAAGTTTTTCTATCTTGTGCTAAATTCGCTTATGGAAAGTAATTTAGAAGCGACGGTTTCTTGTTTTACGAGAATCGTCTTTGTATTCCTAATTCCTCTTTGCGAGATCTTCTTATTAGGGAATCACATGGCGGTGGACTTATGGGACATTTTGGCGTTGCCAAAACACTTCACATCGTGCAAGATCACTTCTTTTGGCCGCATATGAAATGTGACGTGGAAAAAATTTGCAACCGATGCACGACTTGTAAGTATCCCAAGTCCAAACGTCAAAATCAAGATCTGTATTCTCATTTACCCATTCCTAGCGCACCTTGGATCGATATATCCATGTACTTTGTTTTAGGATTTCCTAGGACTAGGAGAGGTAGTGATTCGATCTTTGTTGTGGTCGATAAGTTCTCTAAGATGGCACATTTTATTCCTTGTCATAAGACCGATGATGCATCGAACATAGCCGATTTATTATTTAGGGAAGTTGTTCGCTTGCATGAAATGCCTAGAACCATAGTTTCGGATAAAGATACAAAGTTTCTAAGTTATTTTTGGAAGACCCTTTGGGATAAATTAGAAACTAAGCTTTGCTTTTCTACGACTTGTCACCCGCAAACCGATGGTCAAACCGAGGTGGTCAATAGGACCTTAGGAACTCTTTTGCGAACGGTGATTAAAAAGAACCTTAAGTCATGGGAAGATTGTTTACCCCATGTAGAGTTTGCTTATAATCATACACAACATTCTACCACTTTGTTTTCACCTTTTGAACTCGTTTATGGTTTTAATCCGCTTACTCCTCTCGATTTAACTCATTTACCTTTGAGTGAACATGTAAGTGTGGATGGTAAGAAACGGGCCGAGATGGTCAAACAGATGCACGAGAAGGCGAAAGCGAACATAGAACGTAAGACGGAACAATACCGCAAGCATGCAAACAAAGGACGACACAAGAAGGTTTTCGAACCCGGTGATCTTGTGTGGATTTATCTAAAGAAAGAACGGTTCCCGAAGGAAATGAAATCCAAACTCTTGCCGAGAGTTGATGGACCGATCACCGTGATGGAGAAGATCAACGACAACTCCTACAAACTCGATCTCCAAGGTAAGTATTCGTTAAGCTCAAGTTTCAATGTTGCTGATATTATTCCTTATATTGCAGATGAAATCGATTTGAGGGCAAATCCTTTTCAAGTGGAGGGGGATGATATGATCATGGACGTGACGGCTTCGGATGAGGTTCAACAAGACGCAATGGTCATCCCGACAGGACCTATCACACGGTCTAAGGCACGGAAGCTAGCGGGAGCGGTGCGGAGCTTACTTACGGATTCAAGGATCGAGGAGGACCAACTTACGCAACCCGTCCTCACCTCATTATCTTCGAATTCTTCTTGAGATTTGGCCGTTTGTGTAAGTCGCGTTGTACTCTTTTTCCTGTATACGGTTTTGTCCCAATGAGTTTTTCGTATAGAGGTTTTAACGAGGCAACCGGCTTACACCGTCTAACGGTCCGACTTCTTGAGAATTTCGCGGGGGAACTTTCCGAGGAAACTGTCCGAGGGACTTCCGAGGGAATTCAACCGAGGGGGAATTCCAAAAGACCTTCCAACTTGTTTTAATTTTTTGTAATTTTCGAGATGGTCTTCTCTCTCATTTTCGAGAAGACCTTTGACTTTCTCTTTGCTTTCCTTTATCTTCTTCTTCTCCCTCATTGTCGAAAACAATCATTCATCTTTTATCAAATAATTTTCAGAGTTCTTACTCTTGTTCTTCGATTTCTTTGAAGGTTATTCATCGAAATTATTTTACGGTTTATCGAGTGTGTTCCGCGACACTTCGGCGTAGCCATCGATCCGTTGTTCATGTGAGTCCTTCTCAGATTAGGGTCATAAGGAATTTTCGGGATTCATCTCCCACGCCTTATCATCCTTCTTCTCGGATTCTCCCAACGTCGAAGCCATCCCCTTGTTCATCGTGATTCATTGTCGTTTGGGCCTAAGGATTTTCGAGTGATTCACTCACGCCTTAGCATCTCTCGTCTTGAACCTCTTCAAATTCAAGGATCTATCCATTGATTCATTCATCACCGAATCTAGAGTATGCCGGTCCTTAGTCGATTCGTATCATCTCCTATCGTGGGTAAAGGCTTCATTTGTGGATTTGCCATCGCTGCTTCGTAAACTGGTTTTTCAGGCTACAATTTACACCATCTGGTTACATAGAAATAACATGATCTATAATCAGCAGGTGGTTCCGACAAGTTATAACTCTTCGAGCAACTTGATGCAACTTTGCTTAAATTGAGTTGTAACTCTTCGAGCTCTACAAATCTTCTGATACTTTGTTTTTACTTTTATTTTTGCCAAAGTATCATGTATAGGGGTCAAACTTTTGTAAGATCCAAACTTTCATTTTATATGATATTTACAAGTTAGCAAAAAAAAAATTACCTTTTTCTGTGTCCATCCATCCATTTTGTTTGGCAGTCGCTCAAATTCCCTTTTGATAGTCTCTAAGCACAGAGCTTCATATTTCGGTTAGTCTGAACCTAGATGGCATAGAATCAGAAGCGAATATGCAGAAACAAAGCATTTGGAAGTGCATAAACGATTTTTTTTAGGAAACAGACACATGTTGGAAGTATGCATATTTATATACACATATATAATTAAATATCATACTATATTAAAAAAAATTATAAACAACACAAATCTTTAACATACCTTTTATGGAAAAATTGCAAAAACAAACATCGGGGTTTCAGATTTCACCTTAGAAAACCCAAAGAAAAATGAGATATAAAAAAAACCTAACATTTATGTTGACGCGAATCAACCCCAAAACATTAATTATCGACGCAAAAGAAATTTCAGGTGTACAAAAAAAACCTAATGTTTCTATTAACCTATGTTAAACCTCATACGCTAATCATTGACGTAAATTAAACTCCATATGCTAACAAAATTATTTTACACCTGAATTTTTTTTTTACGTCGACAATTAATGTAGGGGTTTTAATTTGTGTCAACAGAAATGTTAGGGTTTTTTACACCTCATTTTTCTTTGGGTTTTCTTAGGTGAAAACTCAAACCTCTGGATTTTTTTTTTTTGCAATTTTCCTAACTTTTATCAACTAAACATTAAAAATAAAATATCTTGATGATCTTCGTTTCTTATTTTTCTCAAACTTAAATAAAACCGCCTCAAATATGTGTTACCGAAACAAAGATCATCGAACTCAATTCTTTTGAGATAATCGCATTCAACTAATCAAATTAATAACTTTCAACATCTCACATATGATTAAGATAGTCTTTCTAAACAAAACTCTTTATAGATGAAAAAACTATATATTAGTGTGCATATATACCAAACTACTATATTAGTTTTTTTTTTTAAGAAACATATAGAAAATAATCATACTCTTCCTATTTATTTAAATTTAAAACGGAAATGTAAGTTTTCAACGCATTTTCAAAGCGGATTTTTTTAAATACCACGGAAGGGAGCTTCCATGCAAGAACGTCCGCTTTTGCTACAGAAAGTGAACCTTCGGCAAAGCTTTCGTGCTAGCTATTTCCGAACCGCTCCAAGAGTTCCTAATTCAAACACGGCCTAGATGATGTGTGTTAGGCGAATTTTAACTGGTTCTTATTAAGATAGTTTTACGGATCGGCGCTTGGAGATATATTTTATTTATGTGTAATCATGGGTTTTAAATTGCACAATGCGCCCTAAAGCGACAAGGGTCTCACTTAGCGCTATAGCGATAGCTTCATATCGCTTTACATATTCAATTGAAACGTATGATATCATTATTATAATTCTTAGAATATTGCTATTTAAAAAAAAATACCAAAACACTAATCCAAATCATAAAAAAAAAAAAAACACAATTATTTTAAAATATTCCTAAATAACTTAAAACACTAAAAACCTAGATCATCATCATTACCAAGTTCATAAGAATCTTGGTAACCCAAATCATCTGACCCTAAATCCTCTTCGATCTCATCATCATCAACCAACGACATAACACTCCTTCATATGTCAACTCTAGAGGAACTTGAAGCAACACCCTTTCTTTTGTCAACTCTAGCTGAACTTGAGCCAACACCCTTTCCCCTAGTAAAATAGCTAGGATCTTCCGCTCCTGTGGCATGGCTAACCACTCTCCATGTCAAGTCATCATCTTCAAACACAAGATCATCATTGTCCTCATCAGAATTCCCAGCCCGTCCATTTTCCCAAGTAGTCACTCATTGCTATCATCAATTTCGTCCAAGAGGATAGGATCAGTGGTATCACTTCGCTTGTATCGACGTTGCAAAGCACGATTATATTTCACAAAAACCATGTCATTCAATCGATTTTGAGCCAATTGATTTCTTATCTTTGTATGAAGCTGTTATAAATAAAGATTATAATTAGCTATATAATCTTGTGAAATATAATTGAAAGAGTATTGAAATTCAAATTACTTACAAGTTGAAAAACACTCAAACTTTTCTCACAACTGGTAGTACTACAAGTGAGACTAAGAACCTTTATAGCAAAGTTCTTAAGGTATTGAGCTGAAGATCCATAACACGACCACCATTACGCTATCATAATGAACGACATTGTTAGCTTTTATCTAATATTATTATATCCAAAATATATCATATTGAAATTTTGTTACATGGTGATTTTGTCTATCTATGTCTAATTGCCATACTTATACCAAAGAGACTAGTAGCATTTGTAAATGCATCCACCTCATCCACTATTTTGTCTTGAATGTCCTTATCGGAAACCAACCTTTGAATGCAATTATACAAACCGTTCTCAACTTCCTCACAACGTACATCATCATGATGTTCATACTGGATCGTCGGGTTTAGATAATAACCCGCTGCATACAAAGGTCGATGAAGCTGACAGTCCCGTCTTTTGTCGATGATCTCAAAGACCTTCTCGTATTGCTCTACTCTCATATTGAAACTATTTGAAATAGCCTCTTTCGCTTTATCCATGGCTGCATAAATATATCTCATAGGTAGTTTTTTCTCTCCATCAACCAGCCTAAGTACACTAACAAGCGGACTCGTCACTTTAAGAGCAAATAAAACATTCCTTCAAAAAATGTCTTGCAACAAATATGTTTTCACTTTCTTTCCTCCAGCTTCTTTTGTCCATTTGGAAGCACTCCACTCTTCAAAAGTAACCATCTTCCTCAAGTTGTTTTGTTGCTTATGAAATTGTGAAAAAATGATGAAAGATGTAGCAAATTTAGTTACAGCAGCCCTATGCAGATTTCTTTGAGATGTGAACTTCCTCATCATGTTCACAAGAGGGACATGACTATAAATATAGCCATTCATGTAAATGCATTTTTTTAATGTATTCTTCACATGTGGGATACTTCCAATGTCTTCCAACATCAAATCAATGCAGTGTGCAGCACATGGAGTCCAATAAAGATTTGGTCTTTTTGTCTCTAATAATTTATATTCACGAATAAGAAAATTAGATTCCTATATCTTAGAAGAAGTAAGCAAACATATAAAATCTCTATATCTTACCGGCTTTTATATAGGCTGATGCATTGTCTGTTAGCACTTGAACAACATTTTTTTCTCCAACTTCTTCAACCATATCATCAAGCAACTTAAACAACAAAGTTCCATATTTCACGACTTCAGAGACATCTATTGATTTAATGAAAATGGAACCCTTAGGAGAGTTAACAAGGAAGTTAACAATATCTTTTTGTACGACCGAATCACACCATCCATCAGACATTATTGAGCACTCGTTAGATGCCTACTCTTTCTTATTCTCCTCCATTTGAGCAATAGTATTATCCACTTCTTTCTTAAGCAGGGGAACTCTTAGCTCATACATACTTGGTGCCTTCAATCTGGACCATATTTCCCTATCAACTCAATCATCTCTCAAAAACTCTCTTAAGTGATCGCGTTAAAGGCAATACCAGCATCATTAAACCACCTAGAAATGCTTCCACAGACTTTGTCCCTTAATTCTTTATCACATACACCAAAAACTCATTTTTGATTCTTTCTTCCTTGCAATATATCAGTAGGAGTGGAAGTGACAAACTTGTCTAATGGACCTTTGTGTTTTCGCTTTTTAGGCTAAACATTGTTGCTTGGTCCACCTTCCATCTCTTCATCACCGTCATAATCATCAATGTCTTGAGGTATTGCATTCATCATTTGAGCAGCTATTTTTTCTTCCGCCTTTTTAACTGTATAATTTAGTAATTCCTCTCGCACATGTTGCTGACATGTTGGACATTGTTTTGCATTCTTATTACCTCCAATCAAGTGATGTTTCAAACTAGATACTCCTCATGTAGTCAGCCGATAATAAAAAATACACTTCCAATAGTGAGGGTTAGTTTGTTGTATTACATATTTTCTTCCCGGATCAACATCTCTGGCTGGAGCAGGTGTTTTACCCGGATCAGACATGGTGAATCTGTGATTGTGGAAGTAATAGGTGATTACGTGGAAGACAAGAGAAGAGAGCAATGTTAAGAAAAAAGTTATTGTGAGATGAGAGACAGGAAAAACTTCTTCAAAAAAGAATCGTGAAAGGAGATGAGAGAATAACGTGTGTTTACTTTTTTTTTAGGTTTGTAAACGGTTTATAAAGGAAAACTTTATGTTACAAAGTTTATGCTAGGGTTTTCCACGTGATTACATATTTTTTTCTTTCAAATAAAACTAAAAAATCACGAGAAATCTATAAAGCGATCACTTCGTCGCTATTCGCTTCGTCGCTATATCACATAAAATCGACAAAAACGATCGCTTCATGGGTAATGTCTCGTCCCTATCTACTAAGACGATCACCCCTTCGCTATACATCGTTTAACGCTGTAGTTACCAAAGCGCTATTTTAAACTCAGGTGTAATCTTTGAATTACTTCGTTGAAAACAACAAGAAAATAGAAGTTTCTAACGGTTATCAAAAGAGGATCTTCAGAGTTGTGAACTTATCTTTTTGTGAAAGCATTTGTAGGCGTTCTCGGTTCACACCTTTTAAGGTTTTCTTTTCTCCCCTTATATCGAGAATACATTATGCTTATCCCCTCGATCTGATCACAGTCGAAATTAGTTATTATATATTCTTTTGGAATTTATCTATTCTGAATATGTCAAAACGATCAATTTTCTCGAATCTCGAAAATATTTATCTCTTCCTTCTTATAATTTTATTTTATTTTTTCCAAATACTTACGCTTTGAAAATAACTATCAAAAATAATTTTGACCCACGGTAAAATTATCCCAACAATGTCAATGTTTTTTTTGTAATAGGCTAGAATTCAATCTGTACTAGCTATATAGTGCAAGATAATTTTTTAAAAAAAATTGTTTTAAAATTTAAGAAAAAATTAATTTAAATGAATTTTATAATATGTCTAACTAATGATTATATATAAAACTGTCAATCCGGACTACTAACATGTCTACTTAACTCGTTTTGTAATGACCTAAATATTATTCGGACTAATCCGCAAAAACTTATAATCTTGAAAACATAACTCTAATATGCACCACATGACTATAGTTTTTGTGATTAGTCCATACTCTTAAAAAAATAATTTTTTCGTATCTAACTCTTTATAAAATTAGTAAAATATTTCTCAAACTTTTGTTTTGATATATATTCAAGTAAAATATAATAATCATAGTGAAAAATATTTCAAGATCTCGAATATATTTTCTTTGAATATGTATTGATTGATTATTATTTAATAATATCATAATAATTAAAAAACTAAATAGTAAATATCATCTTTAGTAGGAAATAAATATTTTTCATATTCTCAACAATAATTTTAAAAAATAATTATATCATTTTCTATTTTAATTATTTTTTTTATTTATAATAATATAATATATAATAATTTATAAAATAAAATTTATTTTCTTAAATGACTTTTTAAATAATAATATAGAGATTTAAAGACGTCGTCTGCCACCTTTCATTTGTTTGGTCTTCGAACTTGCTCGTCACCCGAAATATCTTGGTAAGCTCTATATTGCTTCACCAGAAAATCGTGGACACTCATTTTCACTGACTTTGATTAGAGAAGGGGTTGGCGTTAATTATTCTCCGAAAGATTAGACAAATTATTTTGGACGCTTTGGAGTGCTTGAGGTTCCATCTTTGTTGTTGTTAAACGATCCTACGATGCTCTTAAGCTTAGAGAAAAATTTACCATCCTACTTGACCAGATGGTCATTGACTTAATCGGATAAGGTGTTTACTATTTATTCATTCTCTTAATTATTAATTAATAGTTTTGTGGTTGTATATAGTTTTTTTGTTTGTTGGTTAAAGTGGTTATATAGTTGAATTTTCGTAATAAGATAGTTAAGATTCCTAAATGTTATCTTAAGGTTATAGACTACACTGAAAAACCCAATAATATTTTTTTGATAAATAAAAGAGAACCAATCATTCCCTAATCGTCAAACGATTGAATCATTGAATTGGGATTCCAATTGTTGATCAATTAAAAATAATTAGGCTTAAAACAGCCAAATTAGCAAATATAAATATCCTCTTTCTTCGATTTTCCATTACCTTTTCTTTGCACGAATAACTTTTTTTTGTTTATCCCACATCGTTAAATTTCTTCATATAAGCTAAATTCACAATCCTACTGGAAACAAATATATGTTTCTTTTGTATCCGCCATAATTTAATTTTTAAACACGAACAAAAACTAAATTTTAAACCTATTAACTAAACTCTAAATTCTGTAAAAAAAAAATAGTTTATTATATTTTGGGATAAATAATTCCTCATGAGATTGGCGAATCATAGGGTGATATGTGTAAGGATGGACAAAAAATATGGATCCGAAAATCCAAACCGGTACCGAACCAAAAAGGTTTCGGATCAATCCAAATCTCCGAACGGATCCTAAATTCCTATACCCGAAGAATCGAACCCGAACCAGTACCGAACCGAGAACCGAATGGGTACCCGAAATACCCCAAAAATTAATTATATTTAGACTAGAGTTTAGTTAATAGGTTTAAAATTTAGTTTTTGTTCGTGTTTAAAAATTAAATTATGGCGGACATATTAATTATATTTAGACTTGATATAACCCAAATACCCAAAATTACAACTATAAACACGAATATATTAATTATTTTTTGGGTATTTTGGATATTTTTGGTTTGAAAATATATTGATTTTATTGAAATGAATATTCATGTTTTTGTGTTTTATCTCGGATTTCGGGTTCTTCAGCTTTTTTTGATATTGTGGATATTTTTGGATACTTTTGGATCCGGATCCAAACCATATCTGAAAAATTTCAGATCTTAAAGAAAATATTTTAACCGATCTGAACCCGAACCAAATCCGATCCGAATTTTTAAAATATCCGATCGGTACCTAAATCCCTAAACTCGGAATACCCCATCCAAAGATCCGAATGTACACCCCTAATTATAGCTAGGTATGAAGGTTTCTAAGTATATAAAATGAGTAATCAATGTATAATACACCGTATAAAAAAAATATAGATGATCCAATAATAAATAAATAAAAGTCTAGATGTATTTTGAGTGGATATGGATAACATATAGTTACCAAGTAGATTTGCACAAGTCAAGAAGATTTTTCTTTTCTTCTTTTTAAAGGTTTCCTTCTTCTAGGAGGATTTATAATGCACGAACCAGAAGAAAAACGCGTGGGGGATTAATAAATCTATTAGAGATTTAAATAAAATTAATGAATACTTTTAAACTTCAAAATTGAGTAGGAAAAGGAAATCACCAAGAACATTCCTTTTCTTATAACCAAACGACTAATTTCCTTTTTTAGAGCATCACCAATGGTAGAATCTTTCATGGGGTTCTTACCAATATTTTAATTATAAATTTTAAAAACCTCTAGTTAAGAACCCCTAAAAAAGTTCTTAAATAAGAACTTTAAGAACTTTTTTTTTAAAGTTAAGAACCTCTCTAATATTTATCATTATTTGTCATTATAAAAATTTAAGAACCTCTCCTTTAAGAACCCCCATTGGAGATGGTCTTAGTGTTACGCGTGACGCAAATTGTAATTTCCTTTTTTCTTTCCACCTCATATTCCCACTTAATTACAAGAATACCACCACTTTCACTTACTTACGCAGCAAGTCACTATGGGTATTTCTGTCAATTATGTCTTGACTCACCCAACCCTCGTTCCCCTATAAATACCCAACCATCACACAAGTCACACAAATTAAAACTCCAACCCGTAGAGAAAAAACACACAAAAACCCTAGAAGTTGAGTCAGTCGAGTTATCAACAATCAAGTAACGACCATGGTTGCAAGAAGTGAGAATCTTGATCGGACGGTGAAAGATACGCCCGATAATAGTAAGAATCTTGATCGGACGGTGCAAGATACGGCGGCGAATTGTCTGATGCTGTTATCGAGAGTTGGAGAATGCGGCGGAGAGAAACGCGTTTTCCGATGCAAGACTTGTATGAAAGAGTTCTCATCGTTCCAAGCTTTGGGAGGCCATCGCGCAAGCCACGGGAAGCCTACTAATTACACTAGCAGCGACGAACAGTCGTCGTCACTTTCTTCGGGATCCGTGACCAAGAATACCAAGAAGAAGACGTCGTCGCATACTTGTCCGATTTGTGGCGTTGAGTTTCCGATGGGACAGGCTCTTGGTGGTCACATGAGGAAGCATAGGAACGATAAAGAAGGCGGCGCGTTGGTTACACGCTCTTTTTTGCCGGAGGCGACGACGGTTACGACACTGAAGAAATCGAGTAGTGGGAAGAGAGTTGCGTGTTTTGATTTGGGATTGGATTCGATGGAAAGTATGATCAATTTGAAGTTGGAGTTGGGAAGAACGATTTATTAAAAAAATATATTTCTTTACTCTATTTTGAATATATTACTGTAGTTCCTATTCGTTGTATTTTTAGTTTTATAGATAAGCATCTTGCATAAACTCTTATATGGCTTTATAGTCTTTATTGATTTACTATCGGAGATTTCTTTTCTCTTGTTCGCTCAAATTTTTTGTTTTTTTGTTTTTTTATGGTTTTAGGTTAAAATCCTTGAAGGTTTTGCAGTAGGTTTAAGTATAGTGTTGAATCTACAAAATAATTAGTGTGGCCAGTTTAGTTGTTATAGTAAATCAATAGAAAGCTATTTCTCAATCAAAGAATCTAGAGTTTAAATTGTTTGATGAAATCAAAGCATGAAAGCATAATAAATAATGTTGTTAACGACATAGGTATGGTGAGCACTCTATTCAGTTATTGGTGAAATTAGCTAAAATATGATAATTAAGTTTGAGGATCACTGCATTAAAGAAAGCTCACACAAATTAATTCGATGTTTTGTTTTCTGACCAAAATACAATCATATCATATGTTTCTCGATGAGTATACCAATGGAAGGCTATCGCTCAATCAAAGAATCTACAATTTAAATAGTTTGGTGCAATATAAATAGTCAGTTCAACAATCAAAATGTCATCTATACTATTAAAACAGAAATATTTTTAAAATCTGTTTCTAAACACTATCTCTTTTTTTTTTCAAAAAAAAAAGAACCAATTGCCAAACGGGTATTAAACTTGTTGCCAAACATTTATTAAATCTATTATAAATTTAAAAATTACAAATTAAACATATTTGAATCAATAACTCTTAAATTAATTATTATTTTCAATTTCACATTTTATATATTATAAAAAAATTATTTCGCGCGAATGCAAGATTTAGAATATAGTATATTAATTATATAACAAGTCTTAATTATATTGATATTATGATACATGCTTGTGTATTGGGAGATGAATATGAGAGATAAAAATGTTGTGGATAAAAAACAAAGAGAGATAAGTGTGTTAGTGTGTACTAAGAAGGAACCGCGTGGAATTGCTTCACACATCACTCTCTCCTTTTCTTATTTTCTTATGTTTTTGCCTCCAAACGTTTCTCTCTAGTTTCCATACAGCCACCATTTTCACACTTTTTAAAAAAATTTATTCCAATTATTTCCATCATCGAATCTCGGTCTATTCATATCGTAAACCTGATCAGTTTAAGTTGAAGATCTCCCAAAAAAAATCCACGTAAACAGATGAGATACATGATTCCTAAACTAGTTTTCAGAATCTAATATAATCGCATTGGAAAAAAAATCAAACCTTGATCCGTAACATTCATGATAAACTCATCAATCACTAGATTACCATGAATTGAATAACTATTTATATTTGATTTAAAAATTCACATAAACAGATGATATATGATGTCCAATATTTTTTTATTTTTTTTGGGAATATGGAGCTAGTGAATGATATTAATTTTAATCGGTCATCTAGAGATATAAACATAACAACACATATACAAGTAAAATTAACTAGGTATGGACGTTTGTAACCATACCTGATATCCGAACCTAAACCCGACCCTAAGTAGCGGGTTCGGATCGGATATTGATCCTCTAAAATACATGAATAGGGTTTGATACTTAGTATTTTGGATATCGGACGGGATCGGATATAACCCAAAATCCGAAGTAAAATCGAATTTTTTTTTATATACTTCGATTAACTCGATCGAGAAAACATGTTTGTGCCGGTTGAATTATGTTGAACTATTTTGGATTTTGATCATATTATGAGTAAAAATACCCGAACTTTACCCGAACTTATAGTTACTTCAGTTACAAAATATCTGATGTAATTGGAACCGAAATGTTATTCTGGTATGGGTGGATTCTAATCAGTTTACTAAACCCAAACTGAACCCGATAAGTCTCGAACATAACCCGACCCGATGGTTTAAAATACCCGAACGTGACTTCTGAGCCTAAACCCAAAAATCCAAAAAACCCAATCTGAATCCGAATATGTACCCAAACGCCCATGAATTAACATTAAAACCAAAAAAAAATACACGCACATATATACAAGTCGATCTGAGTTATGTTGATCAATTGCAAATGACAAGACCAAGACGAATGAGAAGTATATAAGAAAACTAATAATATATGAATATGTGATGAGTAAATAAATTATTAGTTAAAATTTTAACGAATAAACAAAATACCAAAACATTGACTATCTAACAACAAAACACAAGTGAATATATTTTAAAACCCAAAAATAATAATTTAAAAGGCGGCTTAAAAGTTTCCTTTTTTCCGAGTGATAACTTACGCAGCAAGTTACGATGGGTACTTCCGTCAATTAACAAATCTTGACTCACCCAACCCTCGTTCCCCTATAAATACCAACATCACACAACACACACACACACAAACTAAAACTCAAACGGTCTTAAAACACACAAAAACCCTAGAAGTTAAAGTCAGTCAAATTCAGCTTACGATAACAACCAACCATGGTTGCAAGAAGTGAGAATCTTGATCGGACGTTGCAAGATACGCCAGCGAATAGTGAGAATCTTGATTGGACGGTGGAAGATACGGCGGCGAATTGTCTGATGCTGCTATCGAGAGTTGGAGAATGCGGCGGAGGAGACGGAGAGAAACGCGTTTTCCGGTGCAAGACTTGTATGAAAGTGTTCTCATCGTTCCAATCTTTGGGAGGCCATCGCGCAAGCCACGGGAAGCCTATTAACAAAAACAGCGACAAACAGTCGCCATCGTCCTCACTCTCTTCGGGATCCTTCACCAAGAAGACGGCGTCGCATACTTGTGGGATTTGTGGCCGGGTGTTTCCGATGGGACAGGCTCTTGGTGGTCACATGAGGAAGCATTGGAACGAGAAAGAAAGCGGCGCGTTGGTTACACGCTCTTTTTTACCGGAGGCGGCGAGGGTTACGACTTTGAAGAAATCGAGTAGTGGGAAGAGAGTTGCATGTATTGATTTGGGGTCAGATTCGATAAATTTGAAGTTGGAGTTGGGAAGAACGATTAACTGATTTTTATTTTTGTATCTTTTCGTATTTTGAATATATTACATGTATTTCCTAGCTATTCCTTGTGTTTCTTTAGTTTTATAGATTAGCTAGCAACTTGATTTTGCATAGAGATTGATATGGCTTTTATTTGACCGATCGATGTGAACATATTTTGATTTACTATCCAAGATTTGTTTTCTTGTTGTTTTTTTTTCTTTTGTTATAATCCTGGAAGGTTGAGATATGAATGGTTGCAGTTGGTTTAAGTATAGTGTTGAAAACTTCAAAAATATGTTTGAGAAGTTTCATGATCACAAGAGACAAACCTAAACGTGTATTAATCATATCAGATGTTTGTATTCGAGGAATAATTCAACGAAAGAAAAGCTATTGCATAATCAGATAGACTACAGGATTAAATGTTGTTAACGACATAGAACATGAATTGGAAACTTAAATTAAAGAGTAAAGCATAGAGAGGGGAATGAGGAAGAAACATAACAATTCAGACTATTTTAGCAACAGAAAGAAAAAAAATACAAGTTTCGATTAAACCTTCGTACAAATAGGAAAAGGCAATTTTAGAACGAATCAGGAATTTTGGAATAAAAACAAAAATTACAGAAGCACCTCACGACATCTTAGTTGGTTTTTTTTTTTCACTTCATCCCCAAACTTTTGTTCAAACTTAAATCTCTTCACTTTAAGAACTTCTTTTTAACCTCTTCACCCACAGCATGCAGACTTCTGAGTGGCCTGCCCGGCTCCAGCTGCCTGGTCCGTTTGGCTTATCTTGATCGTCGCAGGCTGAAATTGACGATGATGACATCGCAAGAAACAATGGGTTTTAAAGAAAAGTAACAACGCAAGCAGAGATGTGAAAGAGGAAAGAGGAAAGAGGAAAGAGGAAAGAGGAGAGATATGTAACAAACCTCTGCCTTGGAGTCCGTGTCGGAAAGCCTCTGCTTTATGTCCCTCCCAATCGAGAAGAAAACTTCTTCCACGTTTAGGTTTGTCTTGGCACTCTGCAACAAGACCCATCTAGCTTATAGAGATGTGTTCTCTTGACATTGAAGATTGAGAGAATTGTCAAACTTACTGTTTCGAAGAACTTAATTCCGTACTCATCAGCCAGAGCCTGACCCTTTGCTGTAGGTACAGCCTGAAAATTTGTGATTGGACCATGAAACTTTTGTTAGTATCAGTCGTGAATCATCAACTGGGATAAAGTCGGGTGTGAGCGTACCCTCTTGCTTTCATCCATATCAGCCTTGTTCCCTACCAAGATCTTGTTAACATTATCTGAAGCATGCTGTTCGATATTACGAATCCAGTTCCTAATGTCTGCAATAACGTCAAGAATGTAAAAGAAATGAAACCCATAAGTGAAAGGCTTTTTAAGGGGGGGGGGGGGGGGATTTACTGTTGAATGATGACTCGTCTGTGACATCGTACACCAGCAGAATGCCCATTGCCCCGCGGTAATAAGCTGTCGAAATGCAAAAGGGAAAAAGTGGAGGTGAGCAGAAAATCTTCAAACTAGTGTTGAAACAAAGGAGCAGATCAAATATAAAGCGTCGAAATTGGACAACAACATCAACTATACAAAGACCTAGCAAGCTTAATCAGCCAAACAAAGCAAATCAGTCAAGTGGCATTGCAAAAATACATCCCCTTTTCAAGAAGAGATCATAGCACCCTGTAAGTGGCTATTTCCTCAAAGAATCTATCTAATTTGATTTAAAAGTACTGATTCAGCAAGCAGCTCTATATGAAAAGATGAACTAACCAGTGGTGATTGTCCGAAACCGTTCTTGACCCGCTGTGTCCCAAATCTGGAGCTTGATACGTTTGCCATCAAGCTCAATCGTTCTTATCTTAAAGTCAATGCTACATCAAGGCGAAAGAGAACAAGACTCTATGAGACGTCGCTGATTACAAAAAAAAAGAGTTAAAACATCCATAGCAGAGAGAACACAAACCCAATGGTGGTAATGAAGCTAGTGGTGAAAGAGCCATCAGAGAAACGTAGAAGAAGGCAACTTTTACCAACACCTGCAAAATCAGAGATCTCTAAACATAATCATCTATTCTGTATTGCTGAGCGATTTCATCACGAGAAAAACAAAAATTGATCAAAACATCAGAGTGAATAGATCGAGTCTCATAGAAAACGAATAGATTCAGGACCTTGTGCTCGGATCCCTAGAAAACATGAAAGATCGAGGAGATTCAGATCACATACCGCTATCTCCAATCAGAAGAAGCTTTATGAGATAATCGTAATCGGCTCTAGCCCTAGCAGGTGGAGCAGCCATCGAATCTAAAGGATAAACAAAAAAACAAAAAAAACTCACAGATCAAACCATATATCTTTGTTTCATCGAAAACGAATCGATCACAAAAAAAAAAAACGCAGATTCGAATGAATCGGCTACGCGAAAGAAGAAGATACCAGATGAAAGGACGCAGAGGAGAAACCGAGGTAATCGGAGAGAAGGATATGGCGGACGGCTAAAATGCGCCAGTCCCGATTTAGCTTCCTCTCTCTTCTGGTTTTTTTCCCCGCTTCTATTTTATTTTCTTCTGCTTCGCGTGCACGATAAGGATACCCGGCGCACGTTAGCAACTGGAACCGGAGAGGAGTGCGCACAGAAAGAGAGAAGGATTCTTCTTTTCTGGAGGGCCTTAAAGGCACGAAGCCTTATGGGCCTTTTATTAATTACTTAAATCCAAATCAGCTAGCTGGACCAACTTGGCTTTATTTATTCTCAATGCTTCCCCACGTGTTATTTCTTCTGTGGCTAGCCATTTAGAGTGATGAGCTGGCATCCCAAAATCATCTTTTAATACAATGAATGATATTGGAAGTTGTCAAAGTACGTGGCCAAAACCATCATAATAGTAAGAAGAAAAAAATGGAGATAGGAGTGAAAGAGGAGAATTTACGTATGTTATAGGCTGTAAATTTAATGATTCATATACTTTTTGAATAAAATGTACTTCTGTTCACACATTTTATGCAACTAGATTAGTACCTGCATATATACATATTTATAATTTAGTATTTTATAACATGTATTAAAAAAAAACTAAAAACAAAATTAAATCATCATGAAAATAAATAATATAAAAATATATACAATGAAAGAAAAATTTGATGGAGCAGATGCAGTAAATTTGGTTGGATAAATTTATATTTATATTTTCTTTTTTATTAACTTTGGCAGGATAAATTTATATTTATATTTTTCTTTTTTATTTAGTAATTTTACTTTTTAAGATTAGGTTTCGATTATAAACTTATCATTCTATTGTTAATATATTGCGTCAAAAACTAATTGAAAAAAAAAATTTGGAATTTTTTTTAAAAAAGATTCTTTTATACATATCAGAATTTGATCGATTGATTTGACATGTGTCACGATCAGATGAATTAGCAACTTTGAAACATTCGGCTTTAAATAATAAGATATCTTAACATAATTTGATGTTTTAGACTTTTAGTCTTTAGAAAGTTTCGAAGCTTTCTTTGAGAGCTATTCACTTCTTTTTTTTGTTAAAATTGTCAGTGTTTTTTGTAGGGAAATACTAATAGATAGTCTTCAATAATCTCAAAATTAGTTTTTTTTGTTTGGTCCACTATTCATCAATATTGTTGTCAAATGAAATGACAATTTGACTCATGTGCAATTTGTTTTGACAATACCATGCATTGCATTCTCATCCATAAACGGTTATTTGTTATCTACATATTTGTTATTCAAATATATGTATTATCGTGGTACGTATATTATCTAATAACAATAACATGATTATCTATGATTACGAACATTTAATCCAAATCTATATGTTTTCAGTTTTGGATTCATAGTTTAGGTAATAAAGTTTGGGGGGTTATGGTTTATTTTCTTATGGTTTAGGGTTTTTGGTTAAGAGTTTAGAGGTTATGGTAAATGGTTTAGGGTTTAGTGAATAACAATAACATGGTTATATGTGATTACTAACATTTAAGCCAAATATATATGTTTTCAGTTTTGGATTCATAGTTTAGGTAATAAGGTTTGGGGGTTTAGGGTTTATTTTTTAGGGTTTAAGATTTTTGGTTAAGGGTTTAGAGTTTAGATGAACATGATAATTTATGATATGATAATTGGGTTAACATAATAATTTCATATTCTGTATTGGTTATCGAGATATTACAAGTATCGGATATTATTGTTATCACGTTATATGTATCGGATATTATTGTTAACACGATAACATTTTATAGTTATCGGATAACCATAAATTTATCGAGATATCATATTAGTTAGCATATTAATCAAATAGTTACCCACCAACACCACAAACGATTTTACGTTTTTTTGTGGTAAATAGTGTCAATAGCATTTTGTATAATTATTTAAAATATTAAAGATTTTTTTGGATTTTTTTTTCTCTTTCCTAATACCTAATTTTAAGTTATCTATAACTAAAAGAAAATGAATTTTGAAATTATTGAATGCTATCTATTAAATTCACCTTTTTTTAGTTTAAAAGATATTCAGCTAATGTTAACTTTGACGACTCCAGTTGAATGTTATTAACTTTGACAACTTTTTGTCAGCGACTGAAATTTTTGATCCAAACGAGGAAATTTCATATTATCGGGGGTGTTTTTTTTTCTTCCGGTTTTGAGAAATATTGGAAGTTTCCAAAGCTCATGTATGTTTACTTCGACATTCTCTTTACACATGAAAGGCAAAGAAACGTAGAAATTTCTTGATTCTAGATCATAAAGATGGAATATCAACATCTTTTTTTTATTACAAAAAGATTGAATATCTACAACTTTTCTATTTTATTTTAATAGTCAGCTCGAAAATTGAACTTTGATCAGCTTACAAAATAAAATAAAAAAATGTTTTATTTGAAAATTGAGAAAACGGATCAAACGAACAAGAGGAAGACTCCAAAATTCCAAATGAGTAAATGCCACATCTAAAGATAAGGCAAAAAGATCAGATCTGCTTCAAGACTTTCATGTCTTAAGAACTAAAAAACCGAAATAAATTTGTCTATTTCTCCAAATCTTTAAGCATCTGAGTACCCACATAAAGAACAATTGATGAGTCAAAAAAAGAAAATAGAAAAAACTACTACTTTAACAGTGAGGTCAATCGAATTTCCCACTCCGTCTACATAAGGAGAAGCGAAACATAACCCGATAAGACAGATAGATCTTGTGAACCTGCTTCAGTAAAAGAAGCCAAGAACTTTGCCACCGACATTCTTTCTCCTGGCTTCTTCGTGATCCATGATTCCCGCTGAGGTAGTCAGAACAATGTAACCAAACTGCACATAGAGATGTGTTCAAAAAGTTGAAACATTGCAAGATGAAGTAAGATACAATTAATCTACGAGTGATAGCACTAACACCTCACTTAACCCTAACTGGAATATCAACGTAAGCCAGCAAATCAATATAAGTATCTTTTTTTGGTTATGTAAAAGAGAAATAAAAAGGTATTCTCAATGTGAGATCTTTTCTTCTGGTTCGAAGCAGTAAAGATTACTTGCACGAGTAAATATTGAAAAGATACGGTTTTGATTTATGCCCGCAACGGAACAAGAACAGCATTAGGCTTGCTGCTCTGATCTCTCAAAGGCATTTTGATTACAAGTATATCTTAGTAGTATTTAGTCGAATCTTATGTTCTAGTACATGATTTGATGGGTATTTCAAATTGAAATTGACAACAAAGAATAGAGAGTAAGGTAATGATAGTCTCTAGACCAACCTGTCTGGAAGGAAGTAGACGAGCAGTCCAACCTTCAATCTCCTTAACACCAACATCAAAACGAGGACTGATAACTCCACACTTGTTCAGCCTTCCATTTAGCTCAACAACAATCTTACCAGACCTGTGGTCATCAACATACTCAAACTCGCCAATGTAACCTAAAAATCCATGAGAAACAAAAGTGTAACAAGCATTATTACACTCAAAACTATATATGAAACAAGAGGCAAGGGAATGGATTCAAGCAAACACTGCAAAATTACGGTACCGTGCTTTTGCATGACAATAAGGAACTTGATGATAACTTTGGAAGAAGGCCTAATCATAACCTGCCTCTTTCCCCTCTTCTCTGCATTGTACATGCTCTTAAGAGCATCATTGAGGACACTGATTCTCACCATTCTTCAAAATTCAAAAACTGCAAATCATAAACAACAAAATTTTAAATTAATGAATCATAGGCAAACGGAGCTTACTTGACAATTGCAAAAAAAGATAAGAAACTTCCGAGCTACAGAGCAAGTAAAGATTTACGCCATTTTTATCAAATGATGCACTATACTTTTTCCATTATGCTTCTAAGAACAACTTCCAAAGTTATCATCAAGTTCACTGAAACGCAACGAATTTGACACTAAACAACATCGAAACACACCATGACAACAACGGGAAGGACATAAACAAAGAATCCGAAACAGAATCTACGAGCTCTCGTCGCAGTTTGATCATATAATACGAATTCAAATCCCAGAAATCAAAACTCTAAAAACTGAAGAAACATCAAACACCGTATTCCAACAGGTAATAAATCAGATCAAAGAAGCCGATTTTGGTATTTCTGAGATTTTCTAACCTGAAGTTGAAGTTGCAGCCGCTCCGACGTCTCTCGCTTTGCCTTAAGCACAGAAAAAAAGAGAAGATCTTGAAGGCGGAACAAAATTAGGGTTTTAGCTTTTATCGCTTCACTTGGAAACTTTATTATACAGGTTAGATAAATGATCCATTAGGCCCATACTACAAACATAACTAGGCCCATCTAGACCGTTATAGATAGCTTTATTTACATCGTAATTTATTAATCATGTTTTGATGCGTTATTACTCTTAAAACATATCTTTGCCGTTCGCTGCATCGACGGATATGGTATAATCTAACGGTAATTATAGTTTCCACGTCATCAATCCTCGTGAAGCATGAACAAGCCAATAGGTATCTTATTCATTGCCGTATATATATACCAGTTGCTGAGTATTTCGATTTCCAAATCCTTTGAAAATTTCTTGAAACTTTTTTTCTTTCTTGTGAGAATGGCACCAAAGGGAGAGAAGAAGCCGGCGGAGAAGAAACCAGTGGAGGAGAAGAAGGCTGAGAAAGCCCCGGCGGAGAAGAAACCCAAGGCCGGAAAGAAGCTTCCAAAAGAAGCCGGTGCAGGAGAGCACTGAGACGTACAAGATCTATATCTTCAAGGTGCTTAAGCAGGTCCATCCCGATATCGGAATCTCCGGAAAAGGCATGGGAATCATGAACAGCTTCATCAATGATATCTTCGAGAAACTCGCTCAGGAGTCGTCTAAACTCGCTAGGTACAACAAGAAGCCTACGATCACTTCCCGGGAGATTCAGACTGCTGTAAGACTCGTTCTTCCCGGAGAGCTCGCGAAACACGCCGTCTCCGAGGGAACCAAAGCCGTCACGAAATTCACCAGTTCGTGAATTGTACAATTAGGGTTTTAGATTTTATGGTTGCTGAATTCGATTTCTGTTTTCGTCTTTTTATTTATTTATTTCGATGTAATCCAATCTCTCTACGAATTCTATTGAAGCAAAATTATCTTCGCTCTGATTCTTCCCTACAAGTGAATCGATTATCGAATTTAGTTTCTTTCTTTCGAAACTTTGAAAAACGTCGTCGTTTCGCTAGAGATTATAACCTATAAAAGTCTGAATCAGTTTTGGCTTACTGTTAAAGATGGCTAAGAGATTCACAACTCAACTCTTCGTAAGCAGTAAGATAACCAGATGATTATCTCCGATTAGATTTTTCTCTGGTTTTTCTTGTGCAGGGTTATCTGCTGAGGCAGCTTTTCTCTCCTTTTGGTCAAATTAAAGACGGTACAGACATGAAACTCGCATATGTTTTGAAGGTTTATTTTTTTGTTCCTGAACTAATTTTGTGTTGTGGTTTTTTTCATGTAGCTCGGCTTATAAGGGACCAAGAAACGCAGAGACCCAAAGGTTTCGGCTTCGTCACCTTCGAGTCTGAGGATTTTTTTTATTTCTCCATCAACACTTTGCCAATTCTTCATACTTAACTTCAATAGGTTTCTGGCTTTGTCTTAATGCCTTGTTCTCTAGTGAATTTACATATCCAAATGTTCCTTTCTTAGCAACATTATTGTCCTAAACATCCTTCCTTAGGACCCTTTTGTGATTCATTAGGCTCTGAAGCATTTATTGATTTTTGTTTCTTTCATTGTGACCGAGCTTCTTGAGAAATTCGCTGAAGTTGGTTTTGGTTCTTTTTGTTTGCTTCTCTGGTTTCAGATTGTAGATGGTAGACTAATATTTGTTGAAGTTGCCAAGAACGCAGAGTAAGTGACGACGGATATGAACGGTAAGCAAGCCGAGGACCGCGGGTAATTTGGTCGCGGACACATACTGTTTAATCATGTAGAATTCTTTACAGAATGTATCTGAGATAATCAGTTCCATGTTTACAGCTCCAAAGCTTGGATGCAATTTTGTGAGAAATGGTTCTGTTGATTTCCGGGTTATTGGGAGTTGGATTTATAGAGACTTTTGAATTCATCATATTTGTCAAATTTGCATAGAATTTTGTTGAATTTTAAAAGTTTTTAAAAATTGCAAAGAATTTTGTGTATTTAAACAATCCATAAAAGAATTCTATTATAACAAACTTTGAAAATCCAAATGATATAGGTAGTATTTTGAAAATCATGTTTTATGAGTTAAAATGTAAAGAATCCATATCCCAATAACACTAAATTTTAACAGAATCATAGAATCATTAAAATATAAATTTTTTGAATAACAATAGATATAAAAATCATCAAACCAATAACAATAAAATGTTATAATCCATAAACGAATAACAATGGAATCTATTAAGAATGTAAAAATCTACAAACCAATAACAGCAAAATCTTAGATTCTAAAAATCTTCATAAATCAATCTCCTAATAACCCCTAAGTCTTTTGTTTGTAGAAGAGCATGCGTTTCCCATCTTTGACCGATCTGGGCCTATAAATATTGGGCCTGATTGGGCTTCAACTTTTAAAAGTGGTTAAGGCAGATCACATTACTGGTAAGTCTGGTAGGAAACATGTCGCACAAAGCAAAAAGTCAGCGTCGATGTTTTATATTTTTCCACGTGGCAATCTTTGATTGGAAGTAACCAGCTCCTCACCCCTATAATGAAAGTTGAGCCAACCGATCGATGCCGAAAGAGTCATTTGAATTTCGTTTTTTTGCAAAAGGCGCAAAAATATTCGATGCCAATAAAATATGATATATACATATACGTCTACGTTCTTTTTTTTTGTTTTTAGATGGAATATATCCTTTTTGTCTATTTTTAGTGGCCTTTGTTTTTCCTATGTAATTATGTAGTCCCATTACCCAAATATATATTAGCTTCCCATTTTTTCTCACATTCTATACATATGCATTTTTTTGTTGGTCAAAATATGTCTATATATATACATATATTAAAAGTATATGTATGAAAAGTCTTTAGCTCTAAAAAGCTATTAGCTTTTGTACATGGACCTTTTTTTGAATCTTAAAGCTTTGAAATAAAGTGATAAATTATTATTTTTGTATAAAACATTAATAATTTATATTGGAGCTTTTGTAGATCAATCAGCATTCAGTTATCTATTATAATTGACAAAACATTTTCTGTCTAGACTGGTGGTATATATGCATATTCCAAAATTATAAAGAATGACTATGTTCATCAATTTATTTAGAATGACCATCAATTTCTTTTGTAAACGATCAACAATAAAAAACCTTAAACTTGTGACAAACAAACAAACATAAAAATAGACAAAAACAAAACCTTCAAGAACAAATAAATTTAATATATTTTTTTTGTAGAGTTCACCTTAAATATATTTTTATCTCAATCATCGCTATTTTAGGTCTTTTTGAGAATATGTGACGTCGCCTTTCTTAACGGCGGCGAGAAGCGTCGGCGCTTCTCGCCGCCGCCGAGGGAGGTCTTCTCGTCCCTCATTTCTTCTCTCTCCGGCATCCCATGTTAGTGGTAAGTTTAGCACTCCCCGGTGTACCTCGATTTAAACCGGAGATCGGATCGAGTCGTCCCGGTCATGATAGTTCAGGACCGAGTGGAAAAGCCCGTGATCGGAGAACCGACCTCAAAGCGCATAAAGGGCCCATCTCGTCACAACAAGGACCGGCCTCCGAGATTTACGGATCTCTTCCCGATCTCAGAGGGATTTTCGGAGAAACTTTCATTTTCCTGAAAGAACTAGGAAAATAAAGTTTTCCCTTTCGAAACCGACTTCAAATCTTATAAATAGGGATACTAGCACTTCATTCGAATTCATTCACAATCTTCACGAGTGATAAGAGGAGATCGAGAGATTAGATTTACTAGTTATTATTTCCATTGTTTCCGAGTTAATTTCTCCGATCAAACAATCTTGTACTTTGCTGAGCTCAAATCAATAAAACGAGATTCCGAACATAAGTCTATTGTTTTATCCCTTGTGTGATTTTCACAATCAACATCCCCTACTGCAATTTTTCTGTTTCCGGCGGTGGGGGCTTTCATCTTTTCTCAAATCTCTTTGTGGGCTTCGGCGAGTTGGACTCCGGAGGCTCTGCGGTCTCTCTGTCCGAGAGAGGTTGAGGCATCGGCGTCTCCCTCGGTTGGGCTTCTCGGGTCAGGCTCGGGCTAGGTTTTCGTTGGTCTTCGGCGGGACTTGGCGGCGGTTCTTAGGGCGGTGAGGCTCTCCTCTGCTTCTCCACGACGGCTGTCTTTTGGAGTCCTCGAGGACGGGATTCTGGCGCCGAATTGGGTGATTCGATGGTGTCTTCTGCTTCTATTATGTCCGGTGTTGTGGCTGCTTTTTTGTCTCCTACAAGAGGTCCCTTCGGCGGAGCGATTCTCAGTGTGGCTTTGGTTGGCGGATGGACTGTGGCGGCCGACAGAGTTCAGATCTATACCGGTGGTTCTGTTTTCCGACGAATTTTTCCGGTGTGGCGGCTTCTCTCCTATGTGGGTCTGTTTAGGGTTTGACTATGAAATTTGCAAGAGTTTGGCGTTAGTGGTGGTAGTCGGCAAGGTTGCGGGAGCATTGAGCTTGTTTAGTCAAGTCGTCAGTGGCTTCTTTTCTGAGCCTCATTCACGCCGGGGATTAGCTTCAGGTGCTAGGTGATTTGGTATCGGCATCTGTACGGGAAGCGGCCTCTCTCGTTCTTTTCTATGGGGCTGCCATCTCTCGGCTCGTTGTTTTTCCATGCCACCAGTGTGGCTTGGATTTGTTATAAGCTTGCTCTCGAGTTAATCGTTTTTGCAAGTTTCTTGGTACGGTTGTTTCTGGTGAAGTTGTAGACGCCATTGATCTAAGGTTTTGAGGATTGGTTTCGGATAACGGTTGCTCATTGTAACTTCGACTTCTGATCATGTATTGTTTCTGGATTTGTGATTACACAGGCTTCCTTTGCTCGTTTGAAATTATCGTTTTCTTGGCTTGTCATCTCTGCTAAATCATTTTCGTTCATTTGCTTGTTAGTCGTAGTTTGCTGTTTTTCATTAGTTTTTGGTTTTTCTACTTTCTCATTATCTCTATAAGTTTCTGTCAAAATCGAAAATTTGTATAAAATTTAATATTTTATAAAAACAAAAAAAACATAATTTTTTTTTTGAATATTTTGAGATTTTATATATCCAGAAAAATTAGAACCAAATAATTTGTTTAAAAAAAATGTGGATATCTTTATTTTATTATGAAAGTAGAATAAATGATCGAAGTATATATAATTTACCTAATTAAATATATTTACGTAATGTTAACTATTAAATAAATTTCTGATGATATTATTAAAAAAACCTACAAAAAAGACTGAATTAAAAAAAAATCTTATACAATATGGTAAGCTATGTATGGACTTTCCGAATAAAAGCTGAAGAAAGGATAGAGAAGAAAAAAAAAAAAAAAAGAGTGACCGTATTCTCCGTCGATTGTAGCCGCCCGAAGAAATATCTTCTTCTCCCCTTTCGTTTTAGCAGAAATTTGCTTTGATATCAGTGTGCTTCCAGCGATGGTGAGCTCAATATTTCCACTTATTTTTTATACTTTCGATTCCTCGATCTTGAGTGCGCCTCTCGATTTTGGTTGCAACGCGTTTTGGTTTCGTCTCGGATGTAAATCTCCCGATTACGGCTTTGGTTCATTTGGTTGTTTCGATCAGATCTGTAGATGGACTTGTTATTT
This sequence comes from Eutrema japonicum, assembly GCA_030161315.1. Lineage (NCBI taxonomy): Eukaryota > Viridiplantae > Streptophyta > Magnoliopsida > Brassicales > Brassicaceae > Eutrema > Eutrema japonicum. The sequence continues at coordinate 41,429,827 of BSQW01000013.1, forward strand.
TCTGGGTTTAGATCTCTGAGATTTGGTGTTTTTGTGATCGTTGTGTGACTGATCTAGGATCAAAGCAACGCGAGAACTTCTCTGCTAACTTTATTTCGATTGCGATAGCTAAAATTGAAATCAGAAGAAATCTAATACTTCGTGTGCGTGTGTGTTTTTTTTTCCTGTGAAATTTCAGTTGAATCTAGGGATCTTTCTTGTTCAACATTTTTCATGATATCTATGAATTTCGGGGATATTCGGTTGTTCTGATCCATCAACTTCTCGTTTGTTGAAATCAAATTGATCTATAGATCTTTCGTTTTCGATGCATTTTAATTTTGTTCTGCTTTGTCTTGAACTGACTGATGTCGGTTCACTATTTTTCATCAGGTTCTTGTAATTGATAATCACATAATCTCTTAGGTTGATGTCTGAGAATAATAATGGCTATGAACTTAAATGCCATTTCCAGGACTTTTTGGATTGTGTTTTGAGTGAGAAGTCTTGAATATATGTTGTGTGAAAAGATGTTCATCTTCATGTTTTTTTGTTTAACAGGCGAACGCTGCATCAGGAATGGCTGTGCATGATGACTGCAAGCTAAGGTTTCTGGAACTGAAGGCGAAAAGGACTCACCGTTTCATAGTTTACAAGATCGAAGAGAAGCAGAAGCAAGTGGTTGTAGAGAAAGTCGGTGAACCAGTCCAAACCTATGAGGAGTTTGCGGCAAGTCTTCCTGCTGATGAATGCCGTTATGCCATTTATGATTTCGACTTTGTCACAGCTGAGAACTGCCAGAAGAGCAAGATCTTCTTCATCGCGTGGTAACTAATTACATAATCTGCTATGTCTTGCTTCTCATTATCTTCCAAAGGTTTCATCTTATTTACGTGATGCAAATTCTGTTTTTTTTTATCCGCCAAGGTGCCCGGACATAGCTAAGGTGAGAAGCAAGATGATCTACGCGAGCTCAAAGGACAGGTTCAAGAGGGAACTAGACGGAATTCAAGTAGAGCTTCAGGCAACTGATCCAACTGAGATGGATCTCGACGTTTTCAGAAGCCGTGCCAACTAAAAGTAAACACCAAAGTTTCTCCCCTTGAATGATCTATTCTCTTCTTATCCTATTATTTCGGAGTGATGTTACTTTTTTATATCTTACATTATGCTGTGAAGGGTATGAACCTAACAACTTCATTTTATCTGCGTTTGGTCTTTGTGTTCAATGTTGTCTTTGGTGTTCCATCTTCATGTAGATTTCACTATTTTGGGTTTCTGAGTGTAAAGACTCAAATCGTCGATGAACCCCTTTTGGTATCATTTAATGTTCTTTCACAAATGCATGAAACAAGTGTAGTCTGTAGGCGTTTGCACGAGATGTTACATTCATGCCATTAAATGTCGATCTACATGATCACAAGAGTTTAGGGCTGTTATGATCCGACCCGTTTTGAGTCGTGATACTATTCTAGTTATGTCCTGATTTGATTTTAATTTTAGGTATTGGGTTCGAATCTGATTTGTTTATGTGGTTAATCTCTTCCTAATACAAAGAAAGAACAATAGTTGTATACAGTCCAAAGCCGAACTTAGCTTTTTGACTTTATGTTGAGAACAAAACAATGTGGACCAATTCGTCTAGGGTCAGATTGCATTACAGATTTTTAATCGACCACAATATCCATTTATGATTATGATTGGATTTGTCGGTTTGACCACTGGTTAAGTTGACCACATTGATTTATTCGCCATATGTAACCATTTGAAAAGCTTGGTAATAAACACATCTTGAGATTTAACTTGTAAATCTAAACTTATTTGTACGATTTGGAAATCACGCTAGAGATAAAACAGTAAACTCTTTGATCGGAATCTCGTTTTATTGATTAAACTCAGTAAAATTACATGATTGATCAAATCAAAAAGAGTAAGTGCTAAAGAAATTAAAAGGCTATTCAAAGTTGAGCTCTCGATCTCTTAGGTTTTTGTAGAAGATTTTATTTTCTTCCTCCGATATCAGAAAATATTTCGTAAATCTCGAAAGTCGACATTATCCGTGATGAGTAGGGCCTCGATGGGCTCGGAGGCCGGCAATCATATTTATGGGCCTTTTTCCGAATCTGAATCATCGTAAATCATAATCAATTTGGCCAATTTCGATTCAAACCGGATTAAACCGTGAAGTTCCAAACTCTCCACTAACCTTATCCACAGATTTATTACCGAATCGATGACATTTTCAATATTGGTGTGGAATTATCTGATATAGATGTATCAACGGTGGGAAAAAAATCGAACGGATTCAAACATATTATTATTGTTGCGTGATAAATAATTTATAAATTAATTAATTGTATTTTTCTTATCCATATTTTAGAAAATGCATTGAAACACATAAGCAAATAAAATACGTTTCTATATTATAAAAAAAAAATGCGGATAGCTTACAAAAAACGAAGAGAGAGGAAACAGAGAAGAAAAGAAAAAAAGTCATATTCATTCATCGATTTTTGCCGACCGGAGAAAATATCTTCTTCCTCTTCTTCATTTCACCAAGATTTTTGTTTTTTTTTCTTTCTCTGAGATCGGTTTGATTCAGCCATGGTGAGCTCAGTTTTCTCTCCCGTGTCTTTTGAGCTCTATGATTTCGAAGCTTACTTTTGCTTGTCGATTTGAGTCCAAATCCGTTTGATTTCGTCTCAGATAGTATCTCTTTCGATATCGCTTCTCGCTCGTTAGATCTGGAGATGAATTTTATGTATTCGATCTTATTTTTTGTTCGTTTATGTTGTTTTGTGTGATCGGATTTGTATAGAATCATAGAAATCCGACGAAGAACTCGTAACTTTGTTGTGCTTCTTCGATAGTTACTCTAAAGATCAGGAGGAATCTGATACTTCTAAGTTCATATGAGTTTAGGATCCATTCTACGAGTTTTTGAACATTTTCATCAGTGATAGTCGATTGTTCGATAATTGATCATTCTTGTCTTCTGAAGTCAGACATCTGTCACGATCTCTCAAAACTTTCTTGGAAACTGGAGACTACTTAGCTTCTCTACCATCTGATGATAAATATTCAGTTTCTGTATTGAGTTGTTTCTACAAAATGAGTGATCTTCTGGTCTAGAGATTTGCATCTTTTTACTGTTGTTCTATGTGTATTGATGATGATATTGATTATAATGACAGGCTAACGCGGCATCGGGAATGGCTGTGCATGATGATTGCAAGCTAAAATTCTTGGAACTCAAGGCGAAACGAACATTCCGCACCATAGTGTACAAGATTGAGGACAAGCAAGTGATTGTAGAGAAACTCGGTGAGCCTGAACAATCATACGATGACTTTGCAGCAAGTCTTCCGGATACCGAATGCCGATATGCCATCTATGATTTCGACTTTGTCACCGAGGAGAACTGCCAGAAGAGCAAGATTTTCTTCATCGCATGGTAAAAAAAACAATTACTAACTCATGTCCTTGATTTGCTTAATATGTTATGATCATCAAGAACGTGCGTCTGTTTGTGTGTTGTGCCAAGGTCTCCTGACACTGCCAAAGTGAGAGACAAGATGATTTACGCGAGCTCTAAGGATAGTTTCAAGCGAGAACTAGATGGCATTCAAGTGGAGCTTCAAGCAACTGATCCAACCGAGATGGGTCTTGATGTTTTCAAGAGCCGTACCAACTAAGCAATAAACCCCTGCAAGGGCATTGAATAAGTTTGTTTCTGTTAACAGTTTCCTCTTGACGGTTATGAAACTTTTAACACCTTTTCACCTTTCATTCTATTTGGGTATTAATGTATTTGATGTCTTGATGATGTGTTTCATCTATGAACTATGAGATTGTGTGCCTTGTGGTGGTTTGCATTCTTTGTGTCAGTTTACAATATGTTATGTGGCTTCAAGTCTTTGTCTCCATATCCCATAGTTTTGTATATTTGATGTATACATAAATGTGTTAATACGAGGCTACTAATATATATACTCTAGTCTGTTTAACACATTCCTTTACATTTCTTAATAATTGTATTAGACGACCACTTCAGGTTTTTGAAGTCCTAAATCCTTTTAGAAGCTAATACAAATCTGATGTGGTCGTCTAATACACTTATTAGAATCGGGGGAACCGGCTGGACCGGGTCAAACCAGGTCAACGGATTTGAAAACAAATGGGCCTAGAAATCTACCGTTGATTAAAAAATCATCAACGGCTACAAATCTCTCTATCTATTATTGATCGCGTAAAACCAAAAAAAACACAAAATTTGTCGATTTGGGATTATATGACTACTGGTGTCTCCTCCGGTTGTGCTTATTGGTCTGCAAGTTGCCAAGCGTTTCTGATTTTAAACTTGTTTTAGGAATTTTTTTTTTTTTAGGGTAGATACCAAGTCCTTTTTATTCACGATCAGTTGCAAAACATCGCTCAAACTATTCTCTGATCTGTGGGAAACATTTATAATTCATATTATGAGTCAATTATGTAAATAGTAAACGATATGGACAACTTTGTAAACTTCAAAAGATCTGTGGAAATTCTGTATATTTCAATTGATACGGGTAATTTCTTCATACTACTTATTCGTCTCTACAACTTTTGCACCTCAAAGACATGTGCAAATGAGACAAATAGTTCAAAGAGTTATTTCATTTGATTTCTAATAACAAAATATATGATATTACATAACTTAATTACATTAAAATGGATTATTGAGGATTTGTTTTACAATAACGAAATACATATAATTAGGGCTGGGCACAGGTCGGGTACCTTTTACCCGACTCGACCTTTACGAGTAAAAAAATAAATTACCCTTATCCGACCTGCAAATAATGGGTACCCGAAAAACAAGTACCCTAAAAAAAATAGTTGACCCGCTAAATACCCGACCATTTACCCTTATCCACATATTTATAGATCGTTTCCCTGATCCGCATCATGATTTCATATTGGGTTAGGTTGGGTTTGGGATTTAACGTTCACTAAAAAACATAATTAGATATTTTATTGTTAATTGAGCATAATAATTGAGTTTATAGTATTATCAATTATATATATATATATAAATAATGTTATTGGTAATGTTATAAAATACAATTAAAACGGGTATTTACGGGTCGCGTAACATGTCGGGTAACAAGACGGATATGAAAAAAAAATTGATATCCGATACCCGACCCTTACCCACATGTAATAGAATTATGATACCTTTACCCGACTCTTAGGTCATGAATACCCTTTTTTGAAGACGGGTACGAGTCGGATTACAGGTCAAAGACGGGTAACGGGTATTAGTGTCCTAACCCTACATAGAATGAGATATAACCATGTTTCTATGTAAAGAACGAGAGGGAAAGCGAATAACCGAAAATTATTTTTGTGATAAAATTATAAATAATTATGAAGAAACCAAAGTTGGACTTTAAATCTAAGTCTTCGACTCTTTGAGTGTAAGATATAAAAAAGATTCCATGAAACAAGGTTTAGAATCTTTGGATTGATATATCAAAAACTAAAGAGGACAATAAAGTGGAAAGTGGCAAAACAAACTTACATTTTGATGACATGACACGATGAGTTGGGAGGATGAAAATAGCAATCACAAGTAAGACTACTTTGCATAAGTGGATTAGTGGAGACATTCCAATTTATTTTTCAACTGCATGGACTTTTGCTAAAGTCTCAATCTTCATTGGCCATCTTATTTTCTATCTCTTTGAATGTTCTCACTTCCCATTTTCATTATCGTCATCAACATTTTCAAATGTTGTGTTAGTTTCATAGTTCAAATCAAAGTGGTTAACATAAAAATATTTAAAAAAATAAATAAATCAAATAGTAGTACCTTCAGCATCATGGAGCTTCGTGTTGTTACAAGAATCGAAAATCCCACCGAAATCAATGTTATGACAATAACCATGTTTCTATCTTACAGGAAGTTTGAGCTTCTGGATCATCTTGTCTTTCTTTTGTAATAAATGTTTTTATTTGAGTTTGAGGTATGTGAAGTTTTATGTTCTGCGTTTTGAGTTTACTGTTATTAATTTTTTTTGTATTTTTGTGTGTGTGTGTGTTTAAATTCGAAAAGATATGGGGGAATTTGGTAAACAATGCATTGCATTGAAAATTTGACAAATAAAAATAAGAATCACATAGAAAAAGAGTTAAAAATTTAAATTTGTATAGTTGAATAACAAAATGTGATTTGAAATGTTTATGTTACATATAATTCAGAAAGTATTGAAATGATTGTTACATAGATACTGCAGAAGAGATCACTAATCTTTTTATCCACATGATTCTCAAAGATACAATGCATGAAATTGAAAAAATCTCATACACTGTATGACTATGAATTATTATCGACAACATTATAATAGATATCATTAAACTCTATTAATTTAGAAACAGAGTGTTGACATAAAATAAATGTATCCATGATTTTTTTTTTTTTATGTAATTGGGCCGGTGAAGTTATTTGGTTTTTCGCGTTGTATTTTTTGTCGAGTTTTGTGTTGTATTTTGTATATAGTTTTGTGGCATGTAAAGTTTTTGGTTTGAATTTACTGCTTTCTTTTGTTTGTTTTATGAGTGTTGGAGTTTAATGGTTGTCTGAAGTTTTTTGGTTTTTTTGTGTGCTAGTGTTTTTGACATTAGGAGAAAGACAAAAAGATTTCACCATGCCCTCTATTTTTTCTATACTATTTATTTGCCGCTATAACTTTTTCAGCTCAAAAGCCTATGCAAATGAGGCAAATATTTCACATAATTATTTATTCATTTGATTTCTAATGACAAAAATATATGATATTGCACAACTTAATTACGTTTAAATGGACTATTGAGGATTTTTTTGACAATCACGAAATACATAAAATGAATTTTTTTTTTAACAATAACAGAATACATATAATGAATTGTAACCATGTTTCTATGTAAAGAACAAGATGCAAAACGAATAGCCAAAAATTAATTTTGTGAAAAATTTAATAAATAATTATCTGTTTGGACAACTACTAAAGAATCATGATTAATTGAAAAACCAAAGTTGGACTTTAAATATAAGTCTTCGACTCTTTGATTGTAAGAGTTAAAAAGATTACATGAAACGAGGTTTGGAATCTTTGAATTGATGTATCAAAAACTAAAGAGAACAATAAAGTGAGAGGTTGCAAAACATACTTACATTTTGATGACGTGACACGATGAATTGGGAGGATAAAAAGAGCAATCACAAATGAGACTGCGTATAAGTGGATTAGTGGAGACATTCCAATTCCATTTTCCACTGCATGGACCTTTGCTAAAATCCCAATTTTTTTTGTTTTATCTTCTTTGATCTATCTCTTTCAGTGCTCTCACTTCCCATTTTCATTATCATAATTATCATTTTCAAATGTTGTGTACTCAGAGGAAAAAATAATATGAACAACATTCCAATGAAACATGACACATTGACACATGATTACTTTAACACAGAGTACTCAGAGAACTCGTATTTTCAAGATTCTCCCAATAAAAAAACTCGATACTTCAAATCTGATACCTCGCATCTTTGAATTTCACTGCTCTGAAATGAAGATTAACTAAACATTACCAGAGAATCATTATATATCAGATGGATGCTAACAACTCAGAGAACTCAATTTCAACATATATTTGCTTTGTCTAATTACTTGCACCACATCAATCACCCATCACTAAAATACTCATGATACTAAAAAAACTTTAATTACTAATTTTTGTTTACCGTTAAGTGAGACACAAATCTAAAAGTTTCATCGTTGATATCACCTCCACCAACTTCATCTAGTCTTCCGTCTCGAATGATTGAAAATTGTGTCATTCCTCCCTTTCTGACGTTTTTGCATATATATGCACATAAGATAAGGTAAGGTGGGGAACCAACTAAAAATGAGCGGGCCATTCAGGAACGACAAAGAGTGGTAAAAAGGATAAAAAGTCAGAAATATATGATTCGTTTCCCTGATCTAACGCCTTTAATGCAAAAATTAATTCATATTACGTCGAGATAATATATTCCATCCTCTAGAATCTCTATAGTTCAAATTCCTTTGGGGATCTTCGCGTCACAAGTACCCTAGCAACCGCCTAGTCTAGAACTAAATCACGAAAGAGTTGTTACTAGAAATAGCGTAGATGCACATCTGTCAAGTTTCATCATATATTTTTGTCCTTGCTCTCTAAAAACTGTGTTTCAATTTGAAAAGTAAACACGAAAATGCAAAGACTAATGAAAGAAAGTTGGTTAGTAAGGGATGAAATCCTCCCTCAGACTTAAATCACACTGTCCCTAATGTGAAATAAACATGATGAAAAAAGGTGATGGAAAAAGAGTTTAGAAAACTTACCTGGAGGTGTTCGGATGGGGCGATGGTGGTGGTGATAGGCGTGTGTTATGCCCGGATTAGAACTTGAATTTCTCGTTGTTTGGCCAAGGTGTACGCCTTAGGACGGGTTCTCTTCAAGTAGGATGTCAATTGACGAGGTGAAGCTGGCTTTGGGACGGTGAAACAAAATGGTGAAACGAGGTGAGTTGCAGATGGGTGTCACTACGCTCATTTCCTAATCTACCCACTCTTACAACAAAACAACAACTATGTGTCTCTTTTTTCACTCACCAAGAACTCTACAAAGCTTTTCCGCTTAAGTTTATGTGAAAAACGATTCTCAAAGAGCTAACCCTAATTTGTGAATCGCAAGTGGTTTATATAGCACAACCTCTAAACATAGAGCTTGCTATTAACCACTGGTCACTCCAATGTATCCCACTTGTTGATTTGAGTCCCATCTGCTTCTTTTCAGTCGCAACAACTCCCATCTCCTCCTTTCTGTCACAACAACTTATTTGGTGTCAGTTTTTTTTTCTTTCTGGCACCACGCTTGATGTGCCACGTTACCATTGACTTTATTGTCACATGTTTTCCTGCCACTAATGTGTCATGTGTCATGTGTCATGTGTCAATCAGACTCTCCTTGTTGAACCAACACATTAGGTTCTTTCAATATTTTCAAAAGAAAAAAAAAAAAAAAACAGAAACAAAATAGCAAAATGTTATACTTACGTGATAACCATTTTGGAATCAAATTTTGCGTTTCAAATTCGAATTTATTTCCAAGAGATATTGATCGGAATCGAATTTTATTCATATGTATATGTCAAATTTATGTTGTTAGATCTTCAGATTCGTTGAATGGATTATGTATTTTCCAGAAATCTTGTTGAGGTAGAGTTTTTGTAAGATATGTAATAAAAATCATCATCGTCCTCACAATAAGTTGAATTCTTTGTAAGATCTGTAATTAAAACCACATTGTAGAGATGTTATCATTTATCAAGATGAACAATCTCGTTCGATGCGTATATATAAGTTGGGATTACATTTTTAATAAGGACACAAAGAAAATGAAAATAGAAAATAAGACAAAGTGGCTTCGCCCAGATTCGAACCGGAGACCTTTAATGTGTTAGACTGACGGGATAACCAACTACACCACGAAACCATCTTGACATTAGTTTTCTGCATTTATTTAAAATACTCTTCTTCCTTCGTTACACACAACACACATCAGAATCGAGTGACAGTTTAAAAGAAATGGGCCTAATAAAGCCTATAATGAGGCGGGAACGGAGATTTCCACGCCGCGCTAAGAAGAGACACCGACAAATTGACACGTCAGCAATTCTTGTTTGAGATGACCTAGTTGGTAACGATTCTTTATATACCGTTGATTTAAAATATAATCAACGGGTAAGATCTTCCTACTTATCGATCCTCGTCGATGTCTAATAACCAATCATATCAATTATTCGATCTATTATAAAAAGCAAAACTCGCCTTCATCGTCTTATTCTCAGATTCGTGCTTTCTTCTTTACTCAGAAACAAAAAAAAAAGATACTTAACAATGGCGCCGAGAGGGGAGAAGAAGCCAGCGGAGAAGAAACCAGTCTCCGATAAACCGGTAGAGGAGAAATCAAAGGCCGAGAAATCTCCGGCGGAGAAGAAACCAAAGGCCGGGAAGAAGCTGCCGAAGGAAGCTGGCGGCGAGAAGAAGAGAAAGATGAAGAAGAAGAGCGTGGAGACGTACAAGATCTACATCTTCAAGGTTCTGAAACAGGTTCATCCAGATATCGGAATCTCCAGCAAAGCCATGGGGATTATGAACAGCTTCATCAATGATATATTCGAGAAACTCGGTCAGGAATCGTCTAAACTCGCTAGGTACAATAAGAAACCTACGATCACTTCTCGGGAGATTCAGACTGCTGTTAGGCTTGTTCTCCCTGGTGAGCTCGCGAAACACGCCGTGTCTGAAGGAACCAAGGCCGTCACCAAATTCACCAGCTCTTGAATAAGTAGTGGTTTTTTTTTCTCTCTGATTTCGAAGGATGTGTCGAGTTTTAGAAATTGATTCGATTTTATCAGTTGCTTTTGTTTTCTCAGTTGTAATTAGTGCTATGAATCAAGGTTTGCGTTTCAAATTCGAATTTACTTTCAAGAGATATTAGTCGGAATCGAATTTAATTCATATGTATATGTCAAATTTATGTTGCTGGATCTTCAGATTCGTTGAATGGATTCTGTATTTTCCAGAAATCTTGATGAGATAGTTTCTTTTTGTTCATCATCGTCCTCACAATAATTATGTTTAATGGCGATAGAACTTCAGAATCCATTGTAGTTCTCTGTGTTGAAGTTTGATTCTTCAGTTATTGAGTCTTGTCTCTTACTTCAATCTCTCCAGCATTTGTTCGTATTGGAGTTGATAGAGTATTTTAGTGGGCTCCAATTTTGTTTATTTGATGTGTTTAGCACTTATTAAATCAAATTATCTTTGATTGATTTCCATTCACTTGGAAAATTCTTTGTAAAATGTAAATTAATCACATTTTAGAGATGTTATCATATATCAAGATGAAGAATCTGGGAATACATTTTTTAATAAGGAGAAAAAAATGAAAATACAAAATAAAATAAAGTGGCTTCCCCCAGGTTCGAACCAGAGATCTTCAGTGTGTTAAACTGACGTGATAACCAGCTACACCACAAAACCATATTGTCACATTTAGTGTTTTCTTTTTCTTTTAATAAAACACATTTAGTGTTTTCTCCTACTCTATAAGGAAAAACGGAAATTAGAATCCTGTTTAGTTTTGGTTAACTAATAATAGTCATTATATAGATCATTACTAGAATGTATTTATATTTTGTTATGGAAATATATACAAATATGTATAGTAATGATTCCTAAATCTTATTATATAAATTTGAATCGTTCAACGTAAGATAATTATAACTCACGAGAACGTGACATGTGTCATTATAAATTTAGATCATAACATGTGTCGATATAATAATATAAACTTTCTAATTTTTAGTTATTTATTTAAAAAAAATAAAAGACTAACAAAATCGAAAAAAATAAAGTACGAAAAATTAGAAACTACAAAATCAAAAATATAAACTATTAACGTTATATAAAGTTCATAATATATAAAATTAGAAAATAACACTAATAAAATTAGATATGGATTAATTTTGATTTTTTTTTTACTGCGAATTATAAAACATAATTTCTCGATCTTTAAACGAGAGATTTAGTTTAAAATCTAATTATACGGGTCATACTTATGCTGATTATCAATTTTAAAGTCTATATATTTTATATTTTATCTGCGTATTACGCGGGACATAATCTATTCTAGTACAAGGGCGAAGCTACATTGTTAGGAGGGGGTGCACATGCACCCATAATATTTTAAAAAATTCATGTATTTTTTTAACTAATTTTCTATATGCACCCATAATAATTTGAAATTTGCAGCCATTAAAAAATTAGATAAATCCCAAAAAAAGAAACAAAACAAATTAAATATTTTTAACAACATAAAACAACTTAGTGCATTTAAGAAAAAGAAAAAATAACTTAAACTTTAAAGCCACTGGTGAACCAAATTTTTGTTTTGGTTATAATTCGTATATTTTTAATATTTTTAAGTAGAATTTATTAATTTAATACTAGTGCATCCGGTTTAAAAATCTTCTGGATTCGCCCCTAATCTAGTAGTATAGTAATTTTTAACAATGTTTTGAATGACACTAAGCACTAATCACATGTTTGTGAAGCGTGATTAAACGGGGTGTTAGAAAATACAATTGTTCTGTATACGGTGTATGTTTTATGTTCTACGAATTATACAGAAAAAAATAAGATGACCCCGCATACAGTGTTTATACATTCTTTTTCTTATTCGTTTTTATTATTCCTCAAGTGATCACCAATTATGCAGAGTCGTGCTTCTTATGTTACTAAAATTGCATTTGCCTAGATCACCAAAATATGAAAAATTAGGTCACATTATTTCCAAAATTAGACTTATAATATTTAGTAAAATATAATGTGCTTAGTTTATTTGTTTAAGAAAGCCAGTTTTATCATGAATATGATTACGTGAATATGATAAAATCATGAAAGATTTAGTAGTAAAAATATGTTTACTTTGCAAAATTTATCAACAGTTTTAACTATCACTACTGTTGATCCAGAAGATCGATAATTTTGTTTAAAGGTTGATTAGGGAGAGAGAGGGGAGATTTCCGTTAAATAGAGCGAGTTAACCACAATTTAGAGTAGGTCGGGTATTATGATGAGCAGGTCGGGGACCGTGTTCGTTTATATTAATGGTGAAAAGAGACGGACGATTTAGATTTACGAACTACTTCCGACGGGAATCCAGTTCGGCGTTCTAAATCGCGATGCCTTGTTACAAAGGAGAGAAAGAGAGAGACCGGTCCTATTTTTGTAGAGAATAAGGAGGTTCGGGAAAAAAGTCCCCTTCTTAACGCATAGCGAGAGGTATATATAGTGGGGGTAGCTTCCTACTTCCCAGGATTCCGGGGCCACGCGGCACCCTCAGCCTGCCTCGCGGGTAAGGTGATCTAGGAAGCGTGTCCCGGTTTTTAAGGTGAGAGGTCATGATGAGCTCGGCGCCATACTTTTGTAAGATAGCATACTGTACGGCCAACTTCCCTCCACGTGTCCTTTTCTCCTTCACTTACTCTGCAGAGTCGGTGGGACGTCAAGGTCAGACCGTACCTCTATTCGGTTAGTGTACTGTTTGACCAACTCCCACGTGTCTTCTTTCCCTTCGACGTCCCTGATTTAGCGAAGTGTTAGTGCGGACCCGGGGTGCGCCTCTTAGGAGCTCTGGACTTTCGGATGGAAGTGAGCGCGGGACTCCAGGTCGGTGACCCTTGATCAAAGGTTGACGCTACGCTGACCGAATCGAGGAGGGCTTTTGCTAAGATGGGCCTAACTAAATGGGGGTGCTAGGCCCACCTCCAACAATAGCCCCCCCAGTTCGGTGGCATGAGGTGAGGCGAATACATCGAAGTTGATCTGATGCTAGTTCGGCGCATCTTAGGACGGTCCTTTGAGATTCGAGTGGATGAAGGCGGAGTGTCATAGCTTAGATTTGATCCCGTGCTCATACGTGTCGGTTTTCCCGAAGATCCGGAGATTGTTGGCGAGTATCCATCACGCGGGAGAAGCGAAACGACGCTTCTTTTTCTGCGTGTACTGCTCACGCGCGGCGGGCGAAAGACGCTTCGTGTTTATCGAGGCGTCTTCTGCTTTTGGCGTGGGAAAAACGAAGAGACGCCATCATTAGGTTTTTGGGAGGCCGTGCTCCTTTCGACACGTGTCCAGGCGTCGCTTCGTTGTCCCCTTCCTCTATTTAACCCCTCTTTCTTCTTTCGGTTGAAACTTTCTGCGCATACTCTCAAGGTAACTCCCTTCTTCTCTCTGCATTTTTCGATTTCTCCCTTTCGAATTTGCTTCCGGCTTCAGGCATCTCGATTTCTTCCTCCTCCCCGTGCGATGGCGCCGATGCTAGATGGAATTAGGGTTGAGTCGAGCGATGAGTCCGCGTCCCGCGACAACCGCGACGATTCTCCGTAGGAAAGCTCTTCCCCCGATGGTTCCGAGCACGCTTCTTCTCCGAATCGAGGCGAGGAGGGCGAAGAACGGCCTGTTACTTATACTTCGGGGGCCGGTCCGCCGTTTCCCGGGACCCGTCATAGGAAAAAGGCGGTGATAAGGTCCTCCTCTGGGGGTCATGGCGTCGACCGGGACGGAGGAGGAACCGGGCGTGCGGGCGATCGAGGCGGACGTCGGGGTGGTCGCGGTGGAGGAGCACGAGCGGCCAAGGCGAGGAAGTCTCCCTTGGTCATTTACGAGCAGGGCGGGTCGTCGACCTGGAGCACGCCGGAGTCGCTTGCCCTGCTGAGGGAGTTATGCGACTTCCCTGCTGCTGCCGAACTCCGCCTGCCCAGACCGGACGAGCGTCCGTGGAATCCTCCGGCGGGCTTCGTCTGCTTGTACGAGGGGTTCCTCCTGAAGTGCGGGCTGCGTCTTCCTCTCCCCGAGCTGCTCGTCCAATACTGCCGGGCGCGGGGTTTGGCCTTCTCGCAGATCTGCCCGTCCACGATTCAAGGGATGATCGTGCTGTTGACCCTGGGGCAGGAGTGCGACGTGGAGGTGACGGTGCCCATGTTCGAGGCTCTCACTCAGCCGAAGGCGAATTCTGGGATCCCGGGGACCTACTACGCTACTTTCAAACCCGCGGCGAATATCATTGAGGCTAGCAGTTTGGGGTCTAAGGCTAGCAAACTGTCCAAGGTCGAGGACTGGTCTCGTAGCTACTTCTATATCCGGGCTACCGAAGTGGTTGGACTCGACCCGTCGGCGAGATACACCCGGGATTGGAAATTTTCCCCGGGTAGGGGTTTGTAGATCGAACTGCCTTTCTTTTCTTCTGTTTTGGTCTGACTAATGCTTGTTTTTTTTGCTTTCAGATCCTCATTCTTCTAGGTTCAAGTTGCCGGACTACGTGGGTATCCTTGCTGTGTTCAGGACGGTGGGCGAAAGAGATTGGAAGTCGTTCACCTCAGGGAGAGTAGCAGCTGCCATGGCCGGAGGTCGGTTATTAATTTTTTATTTTTTATTTTTTTTTAACCGATCTGACGGCTGACACTATTGCAGGTCGATCACGGTTCGCTAGTCCGCTGTACGCCAATTGTTGAGGTGCCGGTCCGGCGAGAGCCGGCGCCGCGGGCTGGAGGGGAAGGGTCCGAGGCTGCTCCTTCGAAGAAGAGCGCGGCCATAACTGCTGGCGGGAGGGCTGGCAAGAAGAAGAAGAGGACCGAGGTGGGAGGGTCCTCGGCTTCAGGTCGGGACTATGTCCGGCCGGAACAGCCTGGTTGCGAGGCCGGGGTCTCTCGCGTCCCGCTTGCTGGGGAGGCCGAGGTACCTGCTGCCGAGGTACCAGCCGGTGGTGGGGTTGACGAAGAGGTCGCAGTTCAGGCGACGGAGGAAGGCGAAGCGGTCGTCGCTGTGGAGGAAGCCCGGGATCCCGCTGCCGTGCAGGGCGCTGAGGATCGAAGCGACGATGTAGGCGGTGCTTCGGAGGGTTCCGATGCTGGGCCTCAGGACTACAACTTCTATTTCTGTCATGTGGACAGTAACAGCCAGATCATCGTGGATCAGGATGAGTGCGCGGAGCTGGCACATGCGATTATGTTCGGGCAGAATCACCCGCACTTCCGGCCGATGGAGATGGCGGAATCCGACGCCTTTCGCGCAGCGGCGCGGTCTGCGGCTTGGGTGAGGTTTTCTTATGGATATAGCTATTAATTTATCAGGATTCATGCATGTCTTTGCTATCATCCGGTTTGATGCAGACGATGGCTCTCACTGCCTTTCTAGGGGAGGCCTATGAGAAGCGACTCGCCGAGAAGGACGCGTTGCTTAACTACCTGAAGATGCGCTAGGAGGCCAGCGCGCAGACCCAGTTCGTTCTCCTCCGCGGGCTTGAGAGGGAGCTGAGGGATGAGAAGGCCCGATCAGCGGCGATGGAGAAGGAGGCGGCGCGGGTACGAGCCCAGACTTTAGAGGCGGACAATGTTCATGCCGATCTGGAGGCGGAGAGGGCTCGATCTGCCGCGGAAAGGGCTCGGTCGGCTGCTTTGGAGGAGGAGCTCGGGCTTCTGAAGGGGGAGAGGGAAACACTCCGCTCTAGGGTTAAGGGTCTGGAGGGTGCCATTGACCGGGCGAAGGCGGCCGTGGCCGCGGAGAGCGATCGGGTCACGGCCAGGTGGGAGGGGAGAAACCGGAAGTGGACCGCGAAGATGGAGAAGATCCGTGCCCATTTCGACGGCCGTAACCGGGCTTTAGAGCCTCATCTGCTGTTCAACCAGGTGGTTGGCATAAAGGCATGCCTCAAAAGGATGGAGGCTGAGGACGGGATGTCGGTGCCGTGGTACCGGTATAAGAAGCTGGACGAGGATGAAGCGACATTCGGAGTCCAACTGGACGATATCGATTTTCCGTACTTGACCCCGGAAGATTTGGATATCCCTCTCGATCGCACGTCTGGCGTCCAGCTCGAGCGACTTATGCTCGTCGGTCCTTCCGAAACGCCCGTCGCGGACCCGACCTCGGACGTTCACTCATCAGCTGCTGAGGCTGTCCGAGCAGAGTTGCCAGCATAAGACCCGGCCTCGGGTGCTGTTGAAGCCGGTCCTGTCGCGCTGCCTGTGGAGGCCGCGGTTGGGGAAGAACGGGTCGAGCAACCTTTCCTTGGTGAGCACGGCACCAATATGAGGATGGTGGGCCCGGATGATCTGGATGGTACCCGTGCTGACGGGGGTGAAGACTTACCGGTCGATGTGGCCTTGTAAAAGCTTTTTGTTTTTTATTGTTGTTTTTCTTCTCCCTTTTTCTTTCTCTCTTTTTTTGTAAAGACTAGGCCGTTGGCCATTTATGTAAAGTGCCGTACGAGGCTTTATCTGAAATGAAATTGGTGTTTTGGAATGCCTTTGTTTCTTTTGCGAATGTTTGGTAGAATAGGTCGTAAACCGTATCCTGTGGATCAACATCGTGTGTGCAGGTCGTAAACCGTGCCCTTGTGTCTTTGTATCGGGTGCGAGGTATGGCTCGGCTTGAGATACTTAATGCTTGTGTATCTTTATATATTTTTTGTTATTGCGAGGTGTAGCTCGGCTTAAGGTACTTAAAGCTTGTGTACCTTCTTTTTTTGGTGCGAGTGGCGAGCTCGGCTTTATGACACTTAGTGCTTGTGTGTCTGGTAGAGGTGCGAGCCTTGGGCTCGGCTTCAGTACTTATAGCTTGTGTACTGTGTGAGTGCGAGCATTGGAGCTCGGCTTTAGCACTTATAGTTTGTGTGCTGGGGAGTGCGAGCGTTGGGGCTCGGTCCCCGTTTCTTCTTTCTTGCTTGTGTGTCTGGTAGAGGTGCGAGCCTTGGGCTCGGCTTTAGTACTTATATCTTGTGTACTGTGTGAGTGCGAGCATTGGAGCTCGGAGTGCGAGCATTGGAGCTCGGAGTGCGAGCATTGGAGCTCGGAGTGCGAGCATTGGAGATCGGTTTTTTATTTTTATTTTTTTTTTTAAAAGTTTTTATTAGATTTATAGCTGAGCCCTGGTTATGGGTTGCCTACGTACCCTTTAGTAGAAGTGATCAAGCCAATCATAGTTCATTTGTTTACAAAGATAGACAGCGGAGCGGATAGAAGCGTTTTAGGTTTATCGAGTTCCATGAGCGCGGGATTGCGTCGCCGTTCATCGTGACTAGCTCGTAGACGCCGGGCTTCACGATTTTGGAGATAAGGTAAGGGCCTTCCCAATTGGCACCGAGCTTGCCTGCGTTTTGTTCGGCGGTGTTTTCGAAGACCTTGCGCAGGACCAGGTCGCCCTCGGCAAAGAACCTGCCTCGGACCCTCTTGTTATAATACTTGGAGGCGAGCTGTTGGTAGTTCTGGATCCGGAGGAGGGACTGGTCCAGTTGTTCCTCGAGAAAATCCAGCTCGCTCAACTGGACGGCGTCGTTCAGGTCGGCCTGCTGTGTGAGCATATAGCCATCGCTTCCATACCGTGAGAGAGGCTGAATGGTGTGAGACCTGTCGATGTCCTCGGCGTTGTGCGATGGGACCAGAGGACTCCGTCTAGCTCATCGGCCCATGAGCCTTTCTTGTCGTTTAGTCGCTTTTTAAGGCCGTCAAGAATGGTCTTGTTGGTGGCCTCGGCTTGTCTGTTTCCTTGTGGATATCTCGGGGTGGACTTACTCAGTCTGATCTTCCACTTTGCGCAGAAGTCTTCGAAGAGCACCGACGTGAACTGTTCACCGTTGTCGGTCACGATCTCGTAAGGCAGACCGTGCCGGCAGATGATGAACTTCCAGACGAATTTTTGGACGTCCTCCGCCGTGATCTTGGCGTAAGCTTCGGCTTCAACCCATTTGGTGAAGAAGTCGGTCATCACCAGGATGAAACGCTTTTGACGAGATCGGGGAAGAGGCCCGACTATATCCATGACCCATCGCATGAATGGGTAGGGTGCCACCGCAGTGGTAAGGAGCTCGGTAGGGCAATGAATGAGTGGGCCGTGGCGTTGACACTTCTCGCACCGGGAAGCGAACTTTTCGCAGTCCTGAAGCATTGTTGGCCAGTAGTGTCCTTGGTTTCGTATTCTCAGGGCGAGAGCCCGGCCGCTAAAGTGGTTTCCGTCGGCGCCTTCGTGCATCCATTTCATTACGTCAATGGTTTCCTGCCCGTGGAGGCAGCTGAGCAGGGTCCCCGAGGCGCTCCATCGGAACAGGTTGCCGTCCAACATCGTGTATCGGGCGCATTTCTTTCTTAGCCGGCGGGTGGCCCATCGGTCTGGGGGGTGAACGCCGTCTGCTATGTACAGTAATATGTCGACTCGCCAGTCTGGTAGTTCGGGCTCGGCTGGAGGTGGCGGTAGATCTTCGGGAGGTGGGACGTCCTCGTCGGGGTCTGCGATTTGGGGATTGATCAAGTAGGACCCTTTTGGAAGCTCGATGCTAGGGAAGTCAATACTTTCAACCGGGATCACCCGTCGGTGAGATGGGGCCGAAGTGGAGGCTAGCGCTGCAGGGCGTCCGCGGAAGTATTATCACCTCGGGGGATCTTTGTCAGGGTGAACTCGGCGAAATCTGCGGCCAAGCCTTGGGTCACCTTGAGGTAAGCATCCATGCGATCATTCTTGGCCTCGTATTCCCCGCTGAATGGATTGGCAACAAGCTGGGAGTCGCAGTAGGCTCGGATTTTCTTCGCGCCGACCACCTTTGCCAGGCGTAGACCGGCAATCAGAGCTTCGTATTCGGCTTCGTTGTTTGACGCTGGAAAGGCCAGACGGAAAGATTGCACGAGGATCTCCTTGATCGGGGATTCGAGGCGTATGCCGATGCCGGAGCCGTGTTTGGAGGCCGAGCCGTGTTTGGAGGCCGATCCGTCGACACTTCGGGGACTTCGTCAATTGCTATCTCGGTCACCCATTCAACTAGGAAATCGGCCAGGACTTGAGATTTGACCGCGGTCCGTCCTCGGTAGTCGATCTCATACTCGCTCAGCTCGACTGCCCACTTCATTATTCGGCCAGATCGGTTTGGGCTGTGGAGGATGGTTCTGAGGGGGTAGGTGCTTCGTGTGGGATTGAAAATAAAGCCGGAGTTTTCTGGCTGCGACGACTACCGCCAGGGCGAGTTTCTCCAAAGTTGGATACCTGCTCTCCGCGTCGTCTAGAGATTTGCTGATGTAAGAGATGGGCCTTTAGTCGCCCCGGTCTTCCCGTACTAGTACCCCGCTGACCGCCGATGCAGACACGACGATATAGAGGTAGAGGGTTTCGCCTTCTTCGGGTTTGAACAGGACGGGAGGAGTGGATATGTACTCCTTTAGCTGCTGGAAGACTTTCTCGCACTTGTCGTCCCACTCGAACCGTTTGTTAGCTCGGAGCAGTTGATAGAACGGTAGACATCTGTCGGTTGAGCGGGAAATAAACCGGTTAAGCGCGGCGATTCTCCCGGTGAGTCGCTGTACTTGACGCGTGCTTTCTGGGGATTTGAGCTCGGTGATGGCTCGGATCTGCTTGGGTGATGATATATCCGAGGAATTCGCCCGACGTGACGCCGAAAGAACACTTGGCTGGTTTCAGCTTCATGTTGTATTTTTTCAACGTCCGGAAGCAGGATCGGAGGTGAGTGACGTGGTCGGTCGCTACCAGGGACTTTACCAGCATGTCATCTATGTATACTTCCATAGTGCAGCCGATTTGATCGGCGAACATCTGGTTGACGAGCCGCTGGTAGGTGGCCCCGACCTTTTTGAGTCCGAAGGGCATCACCTTGTAGCAGTAGATCCCTCGGTCCGTGATGAACGCGGTTTTCTCCTGGTCGTCGGGGTGCATGGGGATCTGGTTTTACCCCGAGAAGGCATCCATGAAAGAGAGCAGCTCGTTCCCGGCGGTGGCTTCGACGACTTGGTCGATTCGGGGGAGGGGAAAGCTGTCTTTTGGGCACGCCTTGTTGAGGTCGGTGAAATCTACGCAGACCCTCCATTTCCCGCTCTTTTTCTTGACTACCACTGGGTTGGCCAGCCAGTCCGGGTATTTGACCTCGGTGATCGACCCGGCTGCGGTCAGCCTTTCTACCTCGTCATTGACTGCCTGTGCTCACTCGAGGCCCAGCTTTCGCCCCTTATGCTTGATTGGTCTGAAGGTCGGGTCCACGTTGAGCTCATGGCTGCACGTCGCCGGGTCAATGCCGGGCATATCGCCGGTTGACCAGGCGAAGGTGGAGACGTTTTGCCCCAGGAACTCGACCAGCTCTAGCTTAATGCTCTCTTCAAGGTCGGTTCCGATGCCAACGCAACGGGCGGGGTCGCTCGGATCGATGTTGATCTGGGCGACGAGGTCCCGACCTGGGAGATCCTGGGTGTTTGGCTCGCCGGGCTTATGCGCGTTGATAGTTAAGCATGCCGGCGCGGCGTGACACAGTTTATGTTTAATGGCGAAGCCGGCGCGAGAGACCCTCTGGTTGCTCCTAAGAGTATACGTCCCGGCCTGGTTGGGGAACTTGAGGCATTGATGGTACGTCGAAGTGACTGCCTTCATCGAGTGCAGCCAAGGGGTTCCGAGAATGATGTTGTAGATCGGGGTGGTATCGAAGACCACGAACTTGACGATTTTTGTGACCCGGCCTACGTAGACCAGTAACTCGATGGTGCCGATTCCGTTGACGGTGTCTCCGGCGAAGCCGGTTAGCGGGATGGAGTGCGGCTCCGTTTAGGTTCATCCTAGCGAGGGTATCCTTGAAGATGAGATCGACCGAGCTGGCAGTATCGACGAGGACCCGGTTGACGTCGCAGTCGGCTACACGGACTTGTACGACAAGGGGGTCATTGTGGGGCTGGTGGACCCCGGCCGCGTCGGTCTCGGTGAAACATATCCCCCTTTTGCTTGTGTCCTGCGCATCGATCTCCGGGCCAGAGTGCCATTTCAGGGAGGCGTCGGTCTTCCTCTCATGACGCTTGATGGACCGTACTGAATCGTTACACGAGAGGAGGCCTCCCATGATCATCCCTATTAAAGTCCGCGCCGGGGGAGGCGACCTGCCCCTTTCCTGGTCTCGCGAGGGGGATCTCCGGCGACGATCGTCGTTCTGAGCGCGGTTATCAGGCCTAGCCCGGCTGTTCTCGCGGCCTCGATTATCGCGGGGTTGTACTCGATCGCTGTCCCGGGCTCGCGGACGCAGCCGCTCTGGTACGTGGATTTCCCCCCTTTGGAATTGATTCAGCAGGACTTCGTAGAGTGCGCGGCACTGTGAGGTCGGATGCCCCTTTCTCTGGTGAAAGTCGCAGAAGGCTGTCATGTCAAACTGCTCATCTGGTTGGGGTTCCCTGTCGTTCGGCTCGTCGGGACGCCGATCCTGTTGGTTGGAATCTCGCACATACTTGTTCCAGGGCAATTTTGACGCGGGGCTGGGGAGAAGAGCGGGGTCGCGTAGATGGAGTGCGGCGGGCGATTCGTTGACGAGGAATGCGGCGGCCTGCTTTCCTTTGCTGCGTTGATATTCGTCATCGTAGTGTTGACGAGGCTCCTGATACCTTTCTTGGGGTCGCTCCTTTGGGACTGGGGTCTTGTGCGAGGCGCTGTTCTTTGACTCAGCCGCCTTTTCCTCCTCGAGCTCGACGAAGAGTCCGGCGCGGTGTAAGGCGTCCTCCAACGAGCGCGGTTTGTTGAGCTTCATGTCGTCCTTGAAGGCCGAATCGGCCCGCATGCCCTTTCTCAGAGCGGGGAGCGCTGACTCGTCCGTCACGTTGCTTTGTGAGGCCGTGGCTTTGAAGCGCTCTATGAAGGATCTGAGCGACTCCTTTGCTCCTTGGTTCAATGCCCAGAGGTCTGCACTGGATGCGGACTGCCTGATGTAGATGGAATAGTGCTCGAGGAAGGTAGTCGAAAGATCTCTGAAGCTGTCTATGGAGTGTGTCTTCAACCGAGAGAACCATGTGAGGGCCGGGCCGGTGAGGTTCTCTACAAAGAGCTGGCAGTGGGCGGCTTCACGCTCGTCCGGGGAGAAGTGGGCGCGGCCCATGGCGATGGTGAACGCCGTTAGATACTGGGCCGGGTCGGTGTTGCCCGCGTAGGGCTGGAGTTTGAGCTTTCCGAGATGCTGGAGCGGGACGGAGGCGATCCGGCGAGTGAACGGCGTGTTTTGCGTCTCTCTGAGGACGCGGTCTATTTCTGGAGCCGCGCTGGTGGCCTGATGGATTTTTGAGGACATCGCGCGGATTGTTTCCTTCATGGCCTCAAATTCGGCGTCCCTGACGCGCTCCGAGCTGGATCGTTGAAGGTGAGCTTCGTCATCCGGGGAGCTTCCTACTGCCGGGGCGGAACGTCCGTCCGGGCCTTCGTATCCTGACGGCGAGTCACTGGGCCGGTTTCTCCGGATGCGCGGGGTTTCTCTCCGAGAAGCTGGTTCTCTCAGGTGGACGTAGGGGGATCCGGTGTTGTCTGACCGGTCGCGGGAGGCTGCTAGTGCGGTAAACCGTTGATCGGTAGCTCGCGTAAGCTCGTCCATTCTGGCGAGCAGGGTCTGCATTATGGCGGACAGAGTGGGCTGGTCTTCCGGCGTTCGGGGCGCGTTGTGGGTGGCGGAGCAGTCAAAAGGAGTGGGCGCCGGAGCCGGGGGCGGAGATCTGAGGGACTGATCTCGAGGGATCGGTTGGTCGGTTGTCGCCTGGGCTGACGGTGGGGCGGCCGCTGTTGTTGCTTGAGTCGACGGCGAGGCCGTTGTCTGGGCCGGGGCCGTTGTTTGGGCCGGGGTGTCCTGCTCCGACAACACTCTCGGGGGCGGAATCGCCATTGTTGTTGCGGCTGATGTCGTGGTTGAACTGCTCCTTGCGTATAGAAAAATCTCTTTCCCTTCTCTCTAGCGCCAATTGTTGATCCATAAGATCGATAATTTTGTTTAAAGGTTGATTAGGGAGAGAGAGGTGAGATTTCTGTTAAATAGAGCGAGTTAACCACAATTTAGAGTAGGTCGGGTATTATGATGAGCAGGTCGGGGACCGTGTTCATTTATATTAATGGTGAAAAGAGACGGACGATTTAGATTTACGAACTACCTCCGACGGGAATCCAGTTCGGCGTTCTAAATCGCGATGTCTTGTTACAAAGGAGAGAAAGAGAGAGACCGGGCCTATTTTTGTAGAGAATAAGGAGGTTCGGGAAAAAAGTCCCCTTCTTAACCCATAGCGAGGGGTATATATAGTGGGGGTAGCTTCCTACTTCCCAGGATTCCGGGGCCACGCGGCACACCCTCAGCCTGCCTCGCGGGTAAGGTGATCTAGGAAGCGTGTCCCGGTTTTCAAGGTGAGAGGTCATGATGAGCTCGGCGCCATACTTTTGTAAGATAGCATACTGTTCGGCAAACTTCCCTCCACGTGTCCTTTTCTCCTTCACTTACTCTGCAGAGTCGGTGGGACGTCAAGGTCAGACCGTACCTCTATTCGGATAATGTACTGTTTGACCAACTCCCACATGTCTTCTTTCCCTTCGCGACGTCCCTGATTTAGCGAAGTGTTAGTGCGGACCCGGGGTGCGCCTCTTAGGAGCTCGGGACTTTCGGATGGAAGTGAGAGCGGGAGTCCAAGTCAGTGACCCTTGATCAAAGGTTGACGCTTCGCTGGCCGAATCGAGAAGGGCTTTTACTAAGATGAGCCTAACTAAATGGGGGTGCTACGCCCACCTCCAACAAAAAAAATTATGCTAGTAACAAGGGCCACATTTTTGATACTCACCTTAGGACTTTATGAATTTAGGCACGGCAATACAATTATGGATCAATTTGTTTTTTTTGGTTAAAATTATGGATCAATTTAGTAAACTCACCTTAGAACTAAAGTTTTGGTTCAGGTTTTGTTTTAGGTTTCTGGATAGTATTACGATTACCATCCTAAAAAACATAATAAAAAATGCCATTCAGATTTTGAATAAACTTTTTCCGGTTCGGTTTGGTGTTTACTAATTGAACACCCTTTGGTATAAACCGTATAATATTGCAAATTATAGTTGATGACTTGATGTCAAAGGCCCAAGTCTTTGCCCCACGAAAACAAAGTAATATATTTTGGCACAATCAATTAAACCTAGGCTATTCTCAAAGGTTCGTTCATTCGTTAGCGAGAAAGCGAGGCGAGAGAGTACTAATACTACGAGCTCCCACGAAACTCCAAGTTCGTGGGAGCTACATCTAGACAACAAACTGTAAGTAAGAATTGTGAGAGTGAGCATTGATTAATTGAGGGGTTTAAAGTAAGTAAGATCCCTGGAATCGAGCCATTCGTATACCTCCGTCTCGTAGGTCTTGCTACCTCCGTGTCAAATATAATAGAATGAAATATATTATTGAGTTGTTCTGATACATGATTATAAGACATACATATATAGTGTTTAACATTGCCATATTGATAACACCAAATAATGTAAATCTTTCTAATCCTTATCACAATAGGATATCTATGAGAATATTCTCCGGTTGGATTCACGGGCTTCACTTCATAACCGGGCTCTTATGGCCCACAACACTTGGTTAGCATCTTGCTCCCCAAGATATCTCCAATACTCCCCCGCACGACAAAGGTGGAATGCGAAACACGAAATCCGCAATCACAAAGCAAAACACCTTTGTTGTGGACACTTGTCGAGGACAGACAAAACATGTCAACTGACTCCTCCGGATTAAACTTCAATCTTCAAAAAAATAGGGATGGAACTTTAGCTCGTCTTCGGTCTTGAAAAATGGAATAATAACATCCCGTGGGTGCAAATCCTGCAACTCCACAAATAATCGTCCTTGTCTCGGACAATCCATAAATCGGATTAGAAAATGACCTGAAAAACAAGAGCGTTCCAAAAAAAAATCCCTAAAACCATAACCAACTCCCCCGTAATAGAAGAAGCCAAAAGATATAGAAAATTCTGAGAAATTGTAAACTAAAGAATAAATCTCAGAAAATAAAAAAAACAACCCATGAAAAACCCAAACCTTAAAAAATCTTTAGAAACCTTCCGATAAATTCTTAGACTTCAAAAACATAAACCCAAATTATATCTAAGAACTTAATTTGAAAAACACATAACATTGACTTAGACTAAAGACACGTAGCCTAAAACAAAACCGAAAAAAAATAAACCAAAGCTTTTTTCATTAATTGAAAAAACCAAACCCTAAGAACTAAACCCCACGTGAACTAAATCCACACTTCACGTGAACGTCATCTTCATCGTCTTCGGCATCGGCTTCACCGATGGTCACGGTCTCCATGATCTCTTCTACAGGTAAGATCACAAGACTTTTAAAGCAGAAATTTTTAACTTCGATCCACAAGGATCGCCCGCTCTGATACCATGTCAAATATAATAGAATGAAATATATTATTGAGTTGTTCTGATACATGATTATAAGACACACATATATAGTGTTTAACATTGCCATATTGATAACACCAAATAATGTAAATCTTTCTAATCCTTATCACAATAGGATATCTATGAGAATATTCTCCGGTTGGATTCACGGGTTTCACTTCATAACCGGGCTCTTATGGCCCACAACACTTGGTTAGCATCTTGCTCCCCAAGATATCTCCAATACTCCGTCAGTGACATCGAGCACTAGCCGGAAATTAATGCCTTGGACGCACTGTAAGTCGCCGGAAACAACCTTGTGAAACTTGAGTTTGGAGTTGCTCTGTTCGTTGTGCTCGGAGATGGCGAACTTGGCGATGACATCAAGGTGAGGATCCTTCATGTCTTCGATGGGTTCCCAACCACCACATATAATATCATCCTCCTCTTTCATTTTTTCTTTGTTTTGTTTAATTTGTGTGTGTATTTGGCTCTTTCCTGGTCTATGTATTTGTGGCGACGATCCGAAAAAGACGGACAGTTATAACAAAAGAAACAATCCCAAGAATCAAAGGAAATTTATTTATATTTATCCTTTTAGTTTTTATTTATTTATTTGAAAACAATACAAGTTAGATTTTTTTTTAATTCTATTTTTATTAATATGAAAATCAAATTACATAAAAACAACAATACATAGAAGTAAACATACAAAACAATAAAACAACGAAAATGAATTTTATCGATTTTTTTCTTCGAGTTGTTTTCGCTGGAGTGTACATACTTTCTTTCTTCCTAATCGCATTTGATCTGATGTGATTTTTTTGGTTATGATCCATCCTTTCTCTTATTGTATGTCATTGACACATTCCCAAGTAAGAGCTAAAAATATTCCTCGAAAAAGACTCCAATTTATTGATTCTTTCGATAGAAAAAAAGACTTGAAATTGCCAATTTTCAACGACTGTATGAATGTCGGCATACATCAAAGAGATTGCATCTTTCGCTCCAAAACCTCGTCACCTCCATGGCGGTTTCCATGGTAAAGGCATATATAAAAGAGTAAGATCACCGAAGAAATTCGAACATAAAACCCAATTTCGTCAACTATCATCTCCATTAATCATAAACTCTCCTATCCATGGATCGAAAATCCAAATTATATCTCCGAACCATACATCGGAGGGTAATAAAATTTGATGAGTACGCCATATCAATCTCATACCAATTTGGATAAATTGGTTGCTTAAAAGAAATCAAGGGGCACTCAGGGATAAAACGCCGGCAGCACAACCACAATAGGCACCGAAAGGAGACTCCACAGAGGAGAGGAAGAATGGTTACGATGAACCAATTTAAGCGCATAAACAAAAGTGAATGCGTATGAAAATTGTAGATATCGTTTGGACCGATATCAGGCGTGACAAAGAAAGAACCTGATGAACCATCATCATTGGTGCAAGCACAATCATGATCTTCATCACGAGTAAGTGGAATCGATCGACACCACCGAAGTGTGACGAAAGCCAATCCATCATATCGTACAAAAGATTATTCAAACCCATCGCCAATCAATCACGAGATCCCCACCGATATCAGCGAAAGTCACCGATCGACGAGGATAATAGTTAGAAAACCACCGGCAATTGCCGGCGGTCCCAAAAAAACCAAAAAATGAAAACGGTTTCTCTTTTTCGACTTTGAATCGCCACCGAGAGCGAGATAGGCTTTTTTACAAGACAAGTACGTTTTTCTCTTACAAAACAAGTTAGAATCTTATCATACAAATTTTGATGTTTCAAAGTAAATAATTAATTTAACATGATAGATTATGACAAAAAAAAATTAATATGATTGCGACACGTGTCAAGTCAGTTGATTAGATTTTGACACGTATAATTTTTTTATATCAATTAAATTTAATTAGATATTTGTTTTGACATAATTTAATTAGATATATGTTAACATAAAAAGGAAAAATTATAATTCCTTAATATAAAAATAAAATAAAACATATAGTTTAAAATCTTATTATATAAAACTCAATGTGAATGATTATACACTCTTCCACCATTATGGAAATGATTCTACACTCTTCCAACATTATGTGAAGTTTTTAAAAAAAGAATAAAATTAATGTATTCACAATCACACTCACACATATATATATATAAAGTTAGATTTTCTCTCTTCTCATGCTGCCACCTCATCATTCACATGTCAAATTTTAATTGGTTATTTTTAACATCATTTTAATTATTATTTTTTTAACAATTGGTTTTAATTACATAACTAAGATCATTAATGAATAAATTTTATTTATACATATAAAACAAAAAGCATACTGATAATTAGTTTCCACAAAAATTGAAATCTATTGATATCTTCCACATTTTTAATATTTAATTTATAAAAAACATCTTCAAAATATCAAAATAGGATAATTTATTTCAACTCTCACATTTGGATAGACACAACAAAATTACAACTAAATACAAATACAAATACAAATTAATCACCACATAAAACAAAACTTAGAATCTAATAAAATTATTAAATAAACATCGAGGAAAAAAAATCCACACCAAAACAGCAATCCGAATGAAATCATAGAAATCTTCTCTATGAAGATGCAGCAAAATTACTCGGCTACTACATGACACAGGCAGGACCGGCTCACTAATAAAGTGGACTCTGTGCATATTATAAAAAAAATTCTAATTTCAGGCATATAAACAATTTTTTTTATAAAGAACCCTTAAATATTTACAAATAAAACCTTCAAACATGACAAAATTTTGCAAAAATCAGGTGGTCACTGTGCATTTACACCTTCAACACTTGCCTAGAGCCGGGCCTGGACACAAGTTTTTTTTCCTTCAACTCTCAACCTCCTTCCGCAATAACTCTAAAACAAAACAACTCCTTTAGTGTATTTTTATCTCTTTGGTGCCTTCATTACGCTTTAATGTAACTACTTCAAAGATGAACTTTGCGACAGCAATTAACATATAATTAATACACTCTAATTGGTATAAATTAAAATAAAAATGCATTATTAGAGATTCCTAATGTTTTCTACTATAAAAACGCAAAATAACAAACTTAAAAAAAATGCATAAATTGACAACAAACATAAAAGATAAAAAAATGTACAAACACCTTCTATTTTTATAAGAAAAAACAATACTGAAAATAATATATGTAAAGTATTAAACTATCAAAAATAAAATATATAAAGAAGAAAAGTTAATACGTCCGCGCGTAGCGCGGATAACATTCTAGTTATTTATAAAATTTAAATCCCAAGCATAGTCATCTATATTTGTTTTAAATAACTCAAATTTTTATCTATAACTAAGTGAGTACCCGCGCTACACGCATGTTTGATTGGTATATGATAGTAGGATTATTACTAATCAATTACTCAAATCCCACTCATGTCATTGTAGTATTTGAGATATCGAACCACCAAGGTTAAGATTGAAGCACTAGGAATACATGAATCTTCCTAAGCTAGAACAAATATTTTTTGGGTTTTATGTTTATGGGAAAAGAAACAAATGCAAGAAAGAAAACAAAGATAGAGGTGTTGGATCATGGAATGCACTATCAAATGAATGATTAACAATCAAACAATGAATCATTTGGAAACATTAATCACTATCCTAGAACATGGAATTCACAATTATGACTAATCATCCGTCGTGGCACTAATCACTTTGTTAATCACCAAATCAAGAACAAACCATCGTTTGAGATAAGATGATTAACAAGCATTAATCTCTAATCCTACTTAGTTCACTAATCACCCTAGACATCAACTCTCGTTGGCTAGGCAAGAAAAGCTCACAAAAAGTTTGGTTCAAGCAATTCATTTAAACTCGGGTTAGGAGTGAAATGCCTAAGTTCGAGACTCGAATCGATAAATCTAATATAGCACTAACACCGTTTACTCGAATCTCTCCCTAATGCATGATATGAGACAAAAAATCCTAAGGTGTAGCTCTAGATTGGTTTGTCACGCCAACTAGAGCTACCTAATCTAGGTGTAATTCTAAACTTTGGTTTATTTTATCAAATCTAGCATTAAGAACCAACCTAAGTGAATGATCTAACAAGAATCAACCTAAATCATCATCATCTAATCATCAAAACAATTAACTAATGATGCTAATACACACAATCAATGTTAATCCTTAGGTTAAGATCACTAATCTTGATTAATTCTCTTTCAAGAAACTAATCACTATGTTAATTATCAAATCCATTAGCAAATTCCCATTTGTGGATTATCAATTAGCAAGCATTAAGAATAATAACAAGATCAACCAAAATACACCATAGACAACTAATCCCTTAGGCTACGAGCATAAATCCCTTGAATAGCTCATCAAGGCATTTCATCAAACACTTAGTGTACATGAAATGCCTTATGATCTAGATCTACCTTCTCAAGCTAGATCTAGCATTAGGAACACTAAACAAGAAAGGAATGCAAGGATTAAGAACATAAGCATCAAGAATCAATGATCAAATCATCTAAATCAAGCTAAATCTAAGATCCAACAAAAAGGAGCCTAAGGCCTAAATATGAAGAACACAAGAAGAACACAAGAGAAAAAGACATAAAGATAGATTAAATGCATTAATATAAAGATAAGGGTGAAGAAATCTTCTCTAGAGTGGCATTTGTATGAAGAACAATCAAAATCCATCTCAAAATCATAAGAAGAGTTTGGGATAAAACCCAACTCTAGAAAGAAGAAAACTTAGATAATAAAAATTAGGTTTTGACTATTTATAAAAAGTCTTGGGCGGACAGGGTCAACCCAGAACAAACCGGGTATTGACCCGGTCAAGTCTTGGGTCAAATCTGGTCTTGTATAGCACCTTCGCCAAAACCACGATATCTCCTGGAATACTTGTTAGAATGGCCTCAAACTACCTTCTGCAGACAGCTAATACACTGGGATACACCTTTGTTGAAGACCTCGGAAGCTAATCCCCATCGGAGACCCTTCGTATAGCCAGGTCTTTCAGGCACGTCGGGTGGCTTCGGCTGGCGGATATGTCTGTGGTAAATCAGCCATATCTGTCTAACCACATGTCCGAATGGCCTCAAACTACCTCCTGTGGACAGATAACTAACTGGGCTACAACGTTATACAAGACTTCCGAGGCTAATTCGTATTGGAGACCCTTCAATACCGATGTAGCATATCGGTGCAACATCTTGGTATGAAAACAGGGGGAAAAACCCTTAGCACCGATTTGTTGCACCGAGAAGTGACAACGGTATTGACAATACCGATGTCCAATACCGACATGTGACATCGGTATTGCCAATACCGATGTGTGACATCGGGGTTGAAGAAACCGTTTCGGCCAAGTGGACCTGTCCTTAGTAATTTTGCCATAACTCCTGAACTTGACATCCGAATGACCTGATTCCAGATTATCTGAACAGCTAACTCAGTCTTATACAAATTCCATGAAGATAGTTGAAGCTGACTCAAATCGGAATGCCTTCGTTTTGCCGGTTCTTTGGACGGTGTCATCTTCTCTCGGCCAGATGGATATATCTTCAGTAAATCCGTCTTATCTCCCTATCCATACGTCCAAATAACCCGATTCAGACTCCTGTGTAAAGCTAATTCACTCCTCTACAACTTCTATGAAGGAAGTTGAAGCTAAAGAAAATCGGAAGGCCTTCGTTCTTCCAGTTCTTTCTAGCGTCTCAGATGGACTTTGCATTCTACCATGCTCCATAGCTCCAAACACCATCAATTGTCTCCAAAACACCTAAAAACACTCCAAATGCATGCAAAACTCAGTAGGACCTAATGCAAACACCCAATACTCTAATAAATACTAAAATGCTATAAAAACTATGCAAGACACATGCATGAGACACAAAACACCAAATAATATGCATGCTAAAAGATGTAAAATATGAGATTATCAGTATAACAAAAATATTTTTTTTTTGTTTCTAGACATATCCGCAATCTCAAATAGTGAAATTGGATAATTATTTATAACTTTTAACATGCTTGAAACTGTATTTTAATGGACATTTGACATCACATGGACAACATTACTTAATTAATAATTGTTCTCTCAGATATATAATAATATAAATTTGCATGGACACTGCAAATTAAAAGAGCATTGTTATAACTTATAAGTCAAAAATTTACTATTTGTTGTCTTTCTCATTTATTACCAAGGGAAATGGGAGAACATACATCTATGCCATTAAATATACTTGAAACTACTATAAAATGTAATAGAATGTTTGCATCCAACGATCATGCGTTGCCTACATCAATTTACCCATCTTCTAAGTTTTGCATACTCTCGTGTAAAAATCTCTTTCCTTCTAACGAACCGATCTAAATCCGTGATAACGTCACCGTTCAGCTCATCTTTCACGGTCATTGTCTCAAACGCCGATGAATGTCCATGAATAACTTATTACCATCTAAGACTACTGAGAGAATACAACATACAGATTATCCTCCACCGTTGATAACATTAAATCTAACGGACACAAATCTTTTTTTTTTTCTCTTAAACAATTTGTTTATCTCTTCTCCTTCTTCTTCTTCAGATCTAATCCCCTTATTTTCAGATCTCGCTGCCGTCAACAACATCTTCTCCTCCGCTCACTGGCATTCCTCCGCACTCGACGACGCAAGAGGTTATGTGCTCACTGCTCCCGTCCTCGCCGGTTCTTCCTCCACTTCTTATTCTCCACGTCGCCTCCTTCCTTCTCTCCTTCTCCTCCTCCTCATCATCTTCTTCAGATCAAACTCTTTTTTTTCAGATCCAGTTCCGATGCTCACCGCCGGTTCTGTGCTCATCGCTCCCGTCCTCGCTGCTCCGCTCCGATGCTCATCGGCGGTTCTGTGCTCACCGTCCTCGCCGATCCGTGCTCACCGCCAATTCAGATGGGTTTTCCGGCGGCGACGTCGCGGAGAAAGCCACGAAACACGCTTTTAGTCACTTATTTTCCCTTTTTCATTTTGTATAATTAATTAATTTAATAAATTAATTATTATTTTTAGAATTAATAAAGGGGGGCTGACGTGTCGACGCTGGAGAGCTCAGTTCACTCTTTAATTAGACTTTGAATTTCTTCAAGCAACTTTGAATCATAATTTATCATCTTTGCTATTTTGATAAACTTAAGCAACAAATTAATTTTATTGCTTAATATAGCTAGTTGCTTAGAATTATTTTTCTATAAGACCTAGATGATGATTGTGAAATTATGATTGATTCATGATGGTTAATATCACATATTTCATGGTACGTTTGAGGATATTTTAAATTGCATAACATAACATGTAAATTTTATGCTTCTAGTATTAGTATGCAAATATTATGATTAATTAAATCTTAGTAGTCACGTGATAAAAAAAAGACAAATCAAGTTATTAAAGTTGCTATGAAAATTAAATCACCTTTTATTAAAATAAACGAAAAAATAATAATAACCGGTAAAGGGGGGACAAGTGTCGACGCTGGAGAGCCCCCCTTCTCTCTTTATAAGGTAGATTTATATATATTTTCTTTTTAATTTCTATATTTTACTTATGTTTTGCTCATGTTTTTTTTTCTGCTCAAAATATGTTTTTTTTGTCGGCATCTGCTCAAATATGTTTAAACTTCCAAATAAATTTCTTATACTTTCAATTTACGATAAAATCAATCATAAAAAAGAGATGACGAAACAAATCTTGATGTTTCTCGTTTCACTTCTTTTTTCCAAACCGTTTGTGGATTTTATTATGAGGAAAATGAAATAGAGAGTGAGGATTACTAAAGCTATACAATAGGTAGAGAGGCCACCACTTCATACCATTGAACGACTTCGACGAAAGAGACAACAAATTCGAGATATTCCGAGGGGATGCGAAGCACATTTTCAACACTAACAAGATGAGAAAACCGTACAAACTGAAGCATGAATCAGTTTTCGAATCTAAAGGCCATGGAGTTCTTCCACACCCACACTTGTACCCAAATGAAGGACGTGGATGACAATGTGAAAGCCTGCTCCAATGATCCGTTCATTTACGAGAACATGGCGGCCCCTGATTCGTTGGATTGGAGACAAAATGGTGTTGTCACCGATGTCAAAACTCAAGGAAAATGTGGTAAGTCTTAAGAAATGACAGTTTTATTTAGGAATTTTTTTTTTTTGGGTGTTCTTGTGTTCGGTTGACTATCACACCATTTCCAACCATCCAACAAGTTTATCTTTGATTTACGCAAAAAAAAAACCTGTCTCTTTAACTAGACATATTAAAGTTGATAAATTTTCTTATGAAGTTCTCTCTCTTTCCTATGTTTAGTTTGCTTTTGATTGGAGAAATTAGTTTTTGTATGGATTGATGTACGGTAAAACGTATAAACCACTAATATTACTATCACACCATTAGTTTTCATTTGATTTACAATAAGATAAAAGACTTAATATATTGCTGATCTTTGATGAGTCAAAATAAAACTGAAATCTTTACTGATCTAACTATCTAAATTTCTTGAACCATATCTAGGAAGTTGTTGGGCTTTCAGTATCGTGGCAGCTGTTGAGGGAATCAACTATATCAGAACGAACCATTTGGTAGCATTGTCTGCACAAGAGCTAGTTGACTGCATTGTCGAGGATAAAGGTTGTACATGAGGTAATCCAAGGACCGCATTCGACTTCATCAAGAAGAATGGTGGAATCACCATTGCTGAAAACTATCAGTACAAAGATGTTCAAAAAGAATGTGACCCTTCAAAGGCAAAAGGTGTAAGGATAACCATCGATGGATACATCCCTTCTCAAGACAGTTGCAAGTCAAACTGTAACAATTAGGGTGGATGCCCATCACTCAGATTTCCTATTTTATTTAGAGGTAATCTAAAAAGACACATCCGAAAATTTGATTTTGATATCTATATATATTCAACCTAATATAGCTACCATGCATGTATTTAAATCTTGACCAACTGTGGAACGACAATGAACCACGCGATGACGTGGTAGGGTACGGGTCGGAAACAGATGGGAGAAAATATTGGATCGCCAAGAACTCTTGGGGTCCTAGATGGAGAGAGAAATGTTATATTAGAATCGAGAGAGGAATTGCTGATTCGAAAGGGCGTTGCAGAATCGCGATGAGCCCTTGGTAAATCCACTCAAGTTCCATGTCCGATGAGCTCTAGAGTAACAAGTTATTTATATGTAATATCAACAAATAAAATGCCCAAAAGAAATGTTATGAGTAATTAAGTGACTAATTATAACTATTGCGTGATTAATTAAACCCGGAAATGATTATACACTCTTCCAACACTATGTGAAGTTAAACCAAAAATAGAGTAAAATTAATGTATTCACAATTACACTGGCACATTATTTATAAAATTTAAATACCAATCATAGTCATCTATAGTTGTTTAGAATAACTCAAAATTTTATCTATAATTTCTATATATTTTCTTTTTCATTTCTATATATTACTTATGTTTTGCTCATATTTTTTTTCTGCTCAAATATATTTACGCTTCCAAATAAATTTCTTAAACTTTCGACATCCGATAAAACCAATCCTAAAAAAAGATGACGAAACAATTCTTGATGTTTCTCGTTTCACTTCATTTTTTCTAAACCGTTTGTGGTTTTTATTATGAGAAAAATGAACTAGAGAGCGAGGAAAGTTTACTAAAGCTATACAATAGGTGGAGGAGCCACCACTTCGTACCATTGAACGACTTCGACGAAAGAGAATGATTTAAGCGTTTTCACTCAGTCAATTAAAACTAAAGTTTACACTACCACAATCATAACGGTTGTCAGTGCGGTACTTTATGATCGAATCCACAGAGACCAAGGTTACACTACTATTCTCACAATTATGAAATTAAGTTAAGACAGAAATATGGTTTGTTTTAGAAAAGTAAAGTGAGCAATTTAAACGATGTAAATTCAATAAGGGAAATGCGTTAGGTCGAGGGTTTATTCGCAGGAATCCATAGATCATAAATCAGACAACTATTCAAAGAATAATTAAAAGCAAGTTTCAAACTCAAACATAAATATCTAACCAATCCACTTTCGTGCTCATGGTTACTAAACCTAGCATCCTAATCCACTTCCATGCTCATAGAATTCTAGATCAGCCTTAACGAGCAAGTTCGATATGTTCACGAATCAACCTAATACACTTCCGCGTTACTAGGTGATTCGCTCGCTTATGTTCTTTCTAGCAATCTTCACACTTCCGCGCTATTAGATTAAGCCCTAGTTCATAGACCTAGCGGTCAGGTCAAGTCTAAGCAATAAAAACAACAATAAGCGAAAACCACAAAATATAAATCCCTATCTGTGTCTAATTCAATGACTCATGGATCCCATTGAAGGCCCTAACCTAACTATGGAACTACTCAGACATAGTAACGAAGAACAAACAAAGAGATGAAGAAATCATAATATAAATAAAGAGAGAAAGAGTTTAGAATTCTTCTCAATAGATGCAGAGATTATTCTCCAAAACTTACAATGATTCAATAGCAAAAAGTCTGAATAGAACAAAAGGTGGCTGCGTCCAAGAGGCTAAAAATAGAGTATATATAGGTCTAGGTCGAATTAGGTCGAAACAGGAAGTTCCCCGGGAAAAATAAAGAAAACATAAGTTTCCTTTCTTCTTCTCGGCGGCTGGTATCGGTCGATACCATCTTAGCATCGGTAGATGCTGACCTCTCGGGTAGGGGTAGAATCGACCCATCTCCTTCAGCATCGGTCGATGTTGACCTCTCGGGTAGGGGTAGCATCGACCCATCTTCTTCGGCATCGGTCGATGCTGACCTCTCGGGTAGGGTTAGCATTGACCCGTCTTCTTCAGTATCGATCGATGCTGACCTCTCGGATAGGGGTAGCATCGACCCGTCTTCTTCAGCATCGGTCGATGCCGACCTCTCGGGTAGGGGTGGCATCGACCTGTTCCACTGGTATCGACCGATACTGGCTCTTTCTTCACGGTTTCGTGCGTTTTTGCCCTCGTGACTCTAATTTCATCCTTGAACGCCTTTTTACCTGAGATATCTAAATAGAAGACTAAAAGACTCTAAACGGACTTTGACTCTATAAAACAATTGAAAAAACATTAAAACATACGTTAGAAAGCGGTAAAAACCAAACATATCAATTCCCCCAGACTTAGTCTTTTGCTTGTCCCCAAGCAAACATAAGACTAGCAAGGAAGAAAAGTTTGAAAACTCGGAGATTCACACTACTTTTAAAATCCCGCAATGACCGTCACCTTATTAATCCACGTATTGCTAGACTAGCTCCTCATTGGACCACCATGTACTTCTCTGCAAGCATTCACAGCCTCCCAGCTTCAACACATAATCTCACAGAACAATCTCAAAATTATCATTGATGGGTCTCATCAAAGATCATAGTGCCAAGAACCTTATAGACTCTTTCCCTTTCGATATTGCGACAAGACAACAACACAACCCTTGGTACCTTTCCCCTCCCCCATACTTATATGTTCCTTATTTATTTTTTATAGGGCTAATGGCTGATGGAACGCGAGTACTGATGGTTTTAGCCACCGAATCCCCGGTTCATTTTAGTGCCACCCTTTCAATCTAAGGCGTAGGCGAATAGTGGTATCTTCGGAAATTTTCCTAACCTTGCTTCCAACCTTAGTGTGATCATCTCCTTCGAAGTAAAATAATGGGATTGTTGAAAATTTTCCTAGCCCTTTACTCGAAAGAAAATCATTTCATCTTTTCTGCTTTTAATTAAAAAATGAGGGAGATGGGTACCATGCTTTAACACGGGTTGTCTTGTCGGATATGAACGAGGAATCAGGCTCTGAAAACACCAATCACGATGATGAGGAAAAAGGAAGAGCGCATAAACTATCTCAAATTTTGAAAATTTTCCTGGAAACATGGTTGCCTCTGAATAACTGTTTGGCCTTTTGATTTTCTATTAGTCTTGTCGGGAGCTAAATCTGTAGCAATGGTCACTTAGATGCAAATCATATTAAAAATTTAAGAGTGGTGATCTTAATCTTCAACAAGTTTTGACTCAATAAAATATAATAAACTTAAGAAAACATAAAATGACTTAAGAGAAAAACAAAAGAAAGAAACATAGCGATAGTAACGATAGGTACCTTCCCCCAGACTTACTTCACACCGTCTCGGTGTGAAAATAAATGAGAAAGAAGGTTAAACAGACTCAAATAAAGGGAAAATAAAAATTAAAAAAAAAACGTACCGGTGGGTTGCCTCCCACCAAGCGCTTGTTTTAAGTCATTAGCTTGACTTGTCAGCCATTTTATGCGATGGATTTTATGCGATGGAAGGCTCATCGAAGAGAATTGTTTCTTCTCCATCGAGTCCTACGTCGGCCAAATATGGTTTGAGGCGCTGACCGTTAACCACAAACTCGTTTCCTGCGGTGTTCAGCAACACTACGGCTCCGTACGATCGCACTTCCTTAACGGTGAACGGTCCAGACCATCTCGATTTCAGCTTTCCTGGAAAAATTTTAAGGCGAGAATTGAACAGCAACACCTGATCATTTACAGTGAAGTTCTTTGGAGCTATCTTCTTGTCATGATAAGCCTTGGTCTTCTCCTTATAGATCTTCGAGCTCTCGTAAGCCATGTGACGAATTTCCTCCAATTCGTGGAGTTGCATTGTTCTTCGCTCAGAAGCAGATTTGATTTCGAAGTTAAGCAACTTTACAGCTTATGCCGCCTTGTATTCGAGCTCTACCGGGAGGTGAGATTATTTTCCGTAAACCAGGTGGAACGGTGTTGTCCCGAGGGGTGTTTTGTAGGTGGTTCTGTACGCCCAACAAGCATCATCTAGCTTCGTAGCCCAGTCCTTGATAAGCTCAAATTAATACCCTAAAAGTACTAAAACTTTGTCGATTGTAATACTTAGGGATCGAATCCACAGAGACTCAAGATATCACACAATAGATTGTATAGATGAGAATTAAGCTAAGTGATCAATGGAATTGAAGGCAAATACGTAATTAAACAAGTTGTGATTCGATTGGAAAGAAGATAGGTTCAGGGTATTTTTAGGAAATCAATGAATGCAGATAAACTAACAAATCAGGGTTCATGTTACGCACGGTTCTTGAACTTAAATCACTAAAGTATAATTAACCAACTTTCGTTGCGAGAATTATCTAAGTCTAAATCCTAGAATTCCAAATATCTTTGCGAATCCTAAAGTCTAAACCAACTTTTAGTTCAAGTTTGATTTGTTCACAAAACAACTAAACCAAATCTCTTTGCGAATAGTTATTTTGCTCACCCTAAATTCTATCATGTAATCAATTGCACTGTCATGCCTAATTGACTATCCTAAGATCTATGTTCCAGGTGATCAATCTAGAATTAGCTTTGAGAACAACCTAAGGCGAAGAACTAATTCAGATTATGAACCCTAATCAACAAATCAACCTAGCATTCAAGGAAATCTCTTATGAGAACCCTAAACCTAATAGGAGATCTACTCAGGCATGGAGATTGAAACAATAAACATGACTGAATAAATCCTTGAATAGATAATAAAGAAGAGAGTAAAACAAGGGTTCGAAATCTTCTCTCGGACGAGCAGAGTTTCAGACTTGTCTCCCTCAAAAGCTCTCTCACAAAACCAAAGTAGAATAAAGTGTGTATCAAACGTAATAGCCAAAGCGGCTGAAAAACCTAATAAATACTCTAAAACACGTTTTGGGGCTTCTTGTAAATAATAAAGTCTTCTGGGGCACTTTGCAGTTTCTCAAATCTTCAGAAAAGTCGCGATCCTTCTGTTTCTTCGACGGGTATCGATCGATACCATAAGTGTATCGATCGATACCCAGGCATCAAATCGGTGTCACAGCTACATTATCTCTGCTTGGCTCCAAAAAGCTCCAAAATGCTTCAATATCTCCAATAATGCTCCAAACGTACATAAAACCTGAAAAGACTCTAAAAGACTCCAAAATACTAAAAAGACTCTATAAAAATAACTTATATCATGGCTTAAAACGGGTAAAAACCATGATATATCAACTCCCCCAGACTTATATTATGGCCTAAAACAGGTAAAAACCATGATATATCAACTCCCCCAGACTTAACCTTTGCTTGCCCTCAAGCAAAACAGAAAACTAAATAAGAGAAAGAGGTTTGAAAACACGGAGACTCACTGATATATCATGGTTTTTACCCCATTTAGGCCATGATATAAGTCCTTTTTATAGAGTCTTTATAGTATTTTGGAGTCTTTTTAGAGTCTTTTACAGGTTTTAGCACATTTGGAGTATTCTTGGAGATATTGGAGTTTATGGAACATTTTGGAGCGAAACTGAAGTCTGCTGGCTAAATTACTCGAATTCACGTCAAGTATCGATCGATACCCCCTGGTATCGATCGATACCCATCGAAGCAGATTTCAAAGTCGCGACTTAATGAAGTTTGAAGAATTGCAAAAAGTGCCCAGAAGACTTGGATAATTACAAGAAGACCCCAATTCGTGTTTTAGGTTATTTATAGGATTTTGCAGCCATTGTTTAGGCTATGCTTTATTTTCTGTTTTTGACTTTACTTTGGTTTTAGAGAGACAAGTCTGGATCTCCCTTCGTCCGAGATCAGATCTCTAAACCCTTTTTTCTATTCTATTGATGATTTATTCAGTTATGTCTATTGATTCAATTGCCATGTCTGAG
Source organism: Eutrema japonicum (assembly GCA_030161315.1). Lineage (NCBI taxonomy): Eukaryota > Viridiplantae > Streptophyta > Magnoliopsida > Brassicales > Brassicaceae > Eutrema > Eutrema japonicum. Next base: position 41,470,384 of record BSQW01000013.1, read on the forward strand.
TAGATCCACTTTAGGTTTAGGGTTTTCTCATAAAGGATGTCTCTGAATGCTAGGTTAATTATCTGTTTAGGATTCACCATCTGAATTAGTTCTTCGCTTAGGTTGTGTTCAAAGCTTGTTCTAGATTAGCTACCTGGAATATAGATCTTAGGATAATTGATTAGGCACGAGAGTGCGATTAATTACCTGATAGAACCTAGGTGAGCAAATTGATTACTCGCAAAGAGATTTGGTTTAATTGATTTGTGAACATATCAAACCTGATATTAAAGCTGATTTAGAATTTAGGATTCGCAAAGAGATTTGGAATTCCTAGGATTTAGATTTAGATAGTTTTCGCAACGAGAGTTGGTTAGCTATATTTTAGTGATTTGAGTTCAAGAACTGCGCTAAATCTGAATCCTGTTAGTTAGTTAGTCTGCATTCATTGATTTCCTGAGAAAAACCCTAGACCTATATTCTTCCAATTGATTTACAACCCTTTTAATTTCTTCATTGTTTTTTTAATTACATTCGTTTGGCTTAGCGTAATTCGACACTATAGAATTTATTGTGCGTTTCTGTGAGTCTTCTGTGGTTCGACCCCTAGCTATACTATTACAACTGCTTTAGTACTTTAGGGTATTAAATTGAGCATATCAATTTTGGCGCCGTTGCCGGGGATTCAATTTGCCATTAGATTTTAGTTTAGAATTTCGACTAAGTTCGTCGGTATCGATCGATACTCTGTAGTATCGGTCGATACCCGTCGTCTTCTTTTGTTGGTATCGGTCGACACCACTTGGTATCGATCGATACTCAACGTATTTTTCTGGTTACTTACGTGCTTTGCCTAGTGTTTTGTTTGCAGGTGTATGCCTGTTCGTGAAACCAGGAGCAACAAGAGCACTCAGCTAGTTGGACTATCACTGGAACAGCTAGCGCTTGTGGAACGCACAAACAAAAAGACCAAGCAAACATCAGGGATGAACAACCCAGTGGTTTTAAGAGCTGATGAAGCTGGAATTCTGAGAGACCAAGAGGGTCATGTGTGTAATGAGAGAGGGCAACGACTTGATGAAGCTGGAAACATCGTTGTCCCTGCTCCTGTTATTGAGATTGTTGTGCCAGCTGGGCGCGGCAACGTTGGCAATGCTGCAGGTGTTCGAGCTCAGACAATTGGTGAGTACAACAGGCCAGAGCAGTTTTTCGCCAATCGGTCAGCGATTCGTCCTCCTGCTTATGAGAGGAATGACTTCGAGCTGAAACCTGCTTACTTCACTCTAGTGGGACAGCATCTCTTTCATGGTCTTCCTCATGAACATCCAATGGACCATGTAGAGAGGTTCGAGGACTTGGTCACTAGCATTAAGAGCAATGGAGTGTCATACGACTATCTCTTCTGCAAGCTCTTCCCCTACTCTCTAGGTGGAGAAGCTACTTACTGGCTGAGGCAGCTATCTCCTGGATCGCTAACTAATTGGGAGGACACCAAGAGAGCCTTCCTGATTAACTTCTACGATGACGGAAGATCTGAAGATCTGAGGAATAAGATCTCCACTTTTTCTCAAGGACCTACTGAGGCGTTCAAGGCTGCTTGGACAAGATTCAGATCGTACCAGAGAGATTGTCCACATCATGGATACTCTGATGTGCAGCTGCTAGGTATCTTCTTCAGAGGAGTAGATTGGAGATATCAGATGGGTCTGGACTCTTCCAGCAATGGTAATTTCAACACCAGATATCCTGAGGATGCTATTGTGTTGATCGAGAACTTTGCCTCTAGTAGTAGCACCAAGAGCGCAGATTTCGAGCGCAAGAGGCTGGCTGGTAATCAGGATGGGTCGCAGATCGCTGAAGTGAAAGCTCAGCTGGATTCTATGCACAGTCTTCTGCTGGGAAGGACAACAAAGGCCGTCCACTTCGCTGCTGAGAATGAAATGGAAGATGTTAACTACATAGGTGGTTCTGGTTTTCAGGGTCAGCGATTTGGGTACAACACCAATCGAAACTATGGTCACCAAGGAGGGTACCAATCCCCACCACCTAAAACTCCTGAGAGTAAGATTGAGGCTATGCTTGAACACCTGGTTCAAGGGCAGGAGAAGATGACAGCCACCTTCAATGGTAAGATGGACACCATGTACACCGATTTGAGTGGAAGGATCGAGGCACTAAATACGAGTCACAGGATGCTGGAAACTCAAGTAGCTCAGACTGCAGCAAATTCCAAGGGAAAGGCGGTTCAATCACACAATGCACACGTCAATGCCATCAGCTTACGTGCAGAAAATCTCGAAGCCATTCCTGAAATCGCACAAGCATCGATCGATACTCCCCAGTATCGATCGATACCAGCCCAGACGTCTGCTCGACTGGAACCAAAAACCCGTGTATCGATCGATACCCCATTGGTATCGGTCGATACCGAGGCGATTTCTGAGGAGATAGCTGAAACTTCGACTGTGGTGCCTAAGGTAGTTGCAGAACGAGTGTATATACCCAGGATGCCTTATCCTATGGTTCCTAAGCTGACAAGGGAGGAAAGAGAGATTGCTAGATTACAGTATTTGCTGGATAACCCGAATGTGGAATTTCCTTCTGATGAAGATGAACCTGCCATGAACGATTCAAAAGCAAGAGTATCGATCGATACCCTACCTGGTATCGATCGATACCCCTCACAGACTGAGGCGATTTCTGAGGAGGCACATGAGATTTCGACCAAGGAGCCTCAAGTTGCAGCACGATTCAACATCGCCCAATTTTGGGAAGACTATGAAGCAAAGTGTCAGGCAGTGATAGCCAAGGAACGAGCTGAGAAAAGAGCTCGCAACCCCAAGAAGGAGAATCCTGTTCCCAAACATCTCAGAGATCCCATCTCTCCAAAGCAGCTGCGTGGCTTTGAGAAGATGGTAAGAAGGATTTCCCCTGATTCAACCTTTGAAGAAGCCCTAGAGTGCCGTCCTCTGCTAAGTCACTTCAAGGATTGCAGAGAAACTGAGGAAGAGATTAAGGCACTCTTCATTAAGGCTAGAGGTCCACCTCCACTGAGACAGTTGACCCCAAGGGAGGATCCAGGGAAATTTGTAGTTCCATGCTCTATCTCTGGAGTTGAGTTCAAAGAGTTTCTTGTCGACTCAGGGGCTAGTGTCAATGTCATCTCAAGGGCAATTGCAGAGCGGTTAGGAGCTGATATTCGATCACCAGAGGCATCTATCACATTCGCGAACAACTCCACCTCGCTTCCACACGGTACTATCCATGGTTTGCTAGTCCAAATAGGAGACTGTCTGGTGCCTACTGATTTTCAGGTTGTGGAGATGGGTGCGATATCTCGTATGCCTATACTCCTGGGACGACCGTTCATGGCTACTGCAGGCGCGATTATAGACACGCCTAATAAGAGACTATCTTTCTCTTACATTGACAGTGATGTCTACTATGATGTCATTCCACCTAGGAGTATTCCCACACGTGCCTCTAGCATCAAAGTTATCACAGGAGAGTCGCTAGCAATTGATCTTCTGGAAGAGCCTCCTGATGAGCCTACTGTCACAGACGTTCCAGCTGAACCGCCCAACATCCCCAAGAAGAAGACTAAGGCAACAAAGAAGAAGAAGGCCAAGAACAAAAAGGTCGAGAATCCCCATGTCACTCTGATTCCTCAGAAGTGTGATGGGAATTCGATTGATTACAAGGTCAAATGCAAGGGAGCCTTGAAGCCATTCTCCAAGGCCAGAGTCCTTCTTACTTCTGAGCTGAAAGAGAAAGGGCAGGAATTTGTGGACAGCATGCTAAGCAGAACTCTGAAGCTAGTAATATCAAGTGATGGAGCCTGTTTTGGTGCAAGCTCTCACTCTTATCCAGCCTGAAGGGCGTTACAGTCAAGCTATTGACGTTAAACGAGCGCTTGGTGGGAGGCAACCCACTGGTGAGTCTGTTTTTGATTCGTTTTTATTTTTATTTTCGTTTGTTTTGAGTCTGTGTCAGGATGAACAAGGAGCAACTCGAAATCGCCTAAGCATCGATCGATATCCCTATGGTATCGATCGACACCAATCGCGGATGAAAATTCACAAAGTCGATCTAAGCATGGTATCGATCGATACCATGCCGTGTGTCGATCGACACCGACTGTTCCAGAATGGTAATTTCTTGTTTCTCTTCGTTCTATCCTTTTTCTTTGTTTCTTTCACTGACTCTAGGCTAGATAACACTGAGGACAGTGTTGTTCAAGTCTGGGGGAGGTGTCTGCTGACATTGTTTTCGTTTTTCTTAGAGTCAGTCGTTTTATCGAGTCAAAACTGTTTTATTGAGTCAAAATTTGTTGGAGATGATGATCCTGTGCTTGAACCTATTGATTTGATTTTGTTTTTGAGTGCACAGTGTTACAGGATCAGTTCTAGATCGACTAATGAAAAATCCAAAGGCTGACCAGTTGACTAGAAAACATCCATGTCTCCAGCAGAGTTCTTCTGAAGCCTGAGCCAAATTTTTGCACTTCATCAATGTGGTTAGTGTTCATAGAGCTTGATTCATCATTCATATCTGATAAAGGAACCCGTGTGTTTAGAATTATGGTATCTCTCTCCCCTGAAATAAGTTGATAGATTAAGAGCATAAAAGATTGAAATGATTTTCTTCTGAGTAGAGGGTTAGGAAAATTTCCAGCAATCCCATTATTCTACTTAAGAGGGGATGATCACACAAAGGATTGGAAGCGAGGCTAGGATTTTCCTATGATGCCATTATTCGCCTACATCCTTTGATACATAGAGAGGGAAGAACCGGGGATTTGGTGGCAAACACCATCAATACTCGCGTCTCCTACCTTGATATGTATATGCTAAGCTGAAAATAAAAAAAAATAAAAAAAAATAATAAGGATATAATAAGAAATAAGTCTGGAGGAGAGAAATTGATACAAAAAAGTGTGAAAAAGGGTGGTTCCTTTGTCAAGATATTGTCTGGTAAAGAGTCTAGAAGGTTCTTAAATATTAGCTGCAGAGATGAAACTGGCGATGAGGGCTTTACTTGAACAATGCTGTGGGATTTTGTGTGGAGTCTGGAAAAGCTGCAAATGTCTACGGAGAAGTACATGGTGGTTAGATCGAAAGCTGATCAGGTGACATTTGGGTACTTGGGAAAAGGGTCTTTTCGATGGTTCAGGAACAGGTGAGTCTCTACGTTTTCAAACCTCTTTTTCTGGTTTAGTCTTCTATTTGCTTGAGGGCAAGCAAAAGGCTAAGTCTGGGGGAGTTGATATATCATGGTTTTTACCCCATTTAGGCCATGATATAAGTCCTTTTTATAGAGTCTTTATAGTATTTTGGAGTCTTTTTAGAGTCTTTTACAGGTTTTAGCACATTTGGAGTATTCTTGGAGATATTGGAGTTTATGGAACATTTTGGAGCGAAACTGAAGTCTGCTGGCTAAATTACTCGAATTCACGTCAAGTATCGATCGATACCCCCTGGTATCGATCGATACCCATCGAAGCAGATTTCAAAGTCGCGACTTAATGAAGTTTGAAGAATTGCAAAAAGTGCCCAGAAGACTTGGATAATTACAAGAAGACCCCAATTCGTGTTTTAGGTTATTTATAGGATTTTGCAGCCATTGTTTAGGCTATGCTTTATTTTCTGTTTTTGACTTTACTTTGGTTTTAGAGAGACAAGTCTGGATCTCCCTTCGTCCGAGATCAGATCTCTAAACCCTTTTTTCTATTCTATTGATGATTTATTCAGTTATGTCTATTGATTCAATTGCCATGTCTGAGTAGATCCACTTTAGGTTTAGGGTTTTCTCATAAAGGATGTCTCTGAATGCTAGGTTAATTATCTGTTTAGGATTCACCATCTGAATTAGTTCTTCGCTTAGGTTGTGTTCAAAGCTTGTTCTAGATTAGCTACCTGGAATATAGATCTTAGGATAATTGATTAGGCACGAGAGTGCGATTAATTACCTGATAGAACCTAGGTGAGCAAATTGATTACTCGCAAAGAGATTTGGTTTAATTGATTTGTGAACATATCAAACCTGATATTAAAGCTGATTTAGAATTTAGGATTCGCAAAGAGATTTGGAATTCCTAGGATTTAGATTTAGATAGTTTTCGCAACGAGAGTTGGTTAGCTATATTTTAGTGATTTGAGTTCAAGAACTGCGCTAAATCTGAATCCTGTTAGTTAGTTAGTCTGCATTCATTGATTTCCTGAGAAAAACCCTAGACCTATATTCTTCCAATTGATTTACAACCCTTTTAATTTCTTCATTGTTTTTTTAATTACATTCGTTTGGCTTAGCGTAATTCGACACTATAGAATTTATTGTGCGTTTCTGTGAGTCTTCTGTGGTTCGACCCCTAGCTATACTATTACAACTGCTTTAGTACTTTAGGGTATTAAATTGAGCATATCACTCACCTGTTCTTGAAACATTGCATTGAACCTTTTTCTTAGTACTCCACATATCACCTAACCAGTTCCAAATCTAACCACCATGTATTTCTCCGTAGACATTCGCAGCTTCCCAGACTCCACACATAATTTCGCAACATTATCCAATAAAGCCCTCATCGCCAGTTTCATCGCTGTGATCAATGCCAAAAACCTTCTAGACTCTTTCCCATACAATATCATGACAAAAGAACTACCCAATTTTCACATTTTTTGGTATTGTTTTCTCTCCCTTTATTTTTTTTAGATCTGCATATACACATTAAGGTCTGAAACGCGAGTATTGATGGTGTTTGCCACCGAATCCCCGGTTCTTCCCTCTCTATGTATCAAAGGCGTAGGCGAATAGTGGTATCATGGAAAATTTTCCTAACCTCGCTTCCAGCCTTTGTGTGATTATTCTTTCACAAGTAGAATAATGGGATCGCTGGAAATTTTCCTAGCCCTCTACACAGAAGAAAATCATTTCATATTTTTATGCTCTTATTTATTAACTTATAACGGGGGAGAGAGATACCATTACTTTAAACACATGGGTTCCTTTGTCAGATATGAATGAGGAATCAAGCTCTATGGACATCAACCACATCGATGAAGTGCAAAAATTTGGCTCAGGCTTCAATGGACTCTGCTGGAAACATGGGTGTCTTCTAGTTAACTGGTCAGCCTGTGAATTTTCATTAGTCCGATCTAGAACTGATTCTGTAATAATAGTCACTTAGAAGTAAAGTCAGAACAATAGATTCATAAAAAGATCATCATCTCCGACAAATTTTGACTCAATAAAACAAATTTTGACTCAAAAACGACGGCTCTAAGAAAAACAAACACAATGTCAGCAAATTCCCCCTCCCCTCCCCCCAGACTCTAACAACTCTGTCACCAGTGTTATCTAGCCTAAGGTTGGTGAAAGAAACAAAAGAACATAGTAAAATCATGAAGAACAAGAAGTTACCGTAATGGAACATGGGTATCGACCGACACACGGCCTGGTGCCAATCGATACCATGCTTAAGTCGATACATGGATAAGTGACAAGATATTGCTCTTAATTTGTGACAAAGGATCCGAAAGTGGTATGGTTAGCACTGTTAGATCACTCAAACAGAGGTTAAAAGCAACAAGATATCATAATGCATAATCCAACAAAGTTCAAAATCAAAACAAGCTGACAAAACAGACTCAAAAATTCAAAAGAAAAAAAAAGAAAAGAAAAAGAAAAGTGAACCAGATAGAAGAGATGACTAATCCTCATCAGAATCATCGTCTCCAGCGGTGTGAGACGGTCTAGCAGGTGGTGATCGTGGACTAGGAGGACGAACGCAACCACATCGAGAAATATGGTTCCTCTGAAAGGCATCTGTCTCCATGGGAATCGCAGGTGGTGGAGGAAAAGTACTCGCAGAAGACGGAGGATGGCGTGCTCGTCGAGAACGACCTCCAGCAAGGTCAGGTACTGGCTCATCCTTAGCAGCAGCAGGTGCTCTAGTAGATGGTGCATGACGTCGAGTAACAGGCGCAACTATCAACAGATCCTTAGTAAGCTCAAAACGTAGAAGCTGTGGAGTGTCACCAATGTCCGTTAGCCCTCTGTTGGGGAGCTTAACCAGAAAGTCTCCATATGCGGTAGAGAAATACCAACGTCGCTGAGGCTTTAGCCACCTCAGGTTCTGCAAATGCTGCTCATCCATAAGAACGCGTGTAGTGGAGATTGAGCAGCTCGCAATACTGATCCCAAAGTGCTGGAAGATAGGGGTGAGAAGACTCCTTACAGACTCGGTCTTCCTAGCTGTACCCCTCGTACTCTTGCCTATAAAAGGCTTGGTATTCAAGGAGACCAAGTGATGTGCAAAGACAGCTCTAATGTTGACCTCTGTAAGCTCACGCCACTCGTAATCCTCGCCTGGAATGATGTCCCTAATAGCCATGGCAAGCACTAGAAGCTCAGACACTCTCATCTTGTTCGGCTCCATTTTGCACAGAAAGGTGTTACTCAGAATCCTAACCAAGCAACGCAGGACTGGGTGGCGCACATACATCTGAGTGGATGTCCTAGAATGATGGACATCAGTCCCAAAGTGCGCCCAGAAAGTATGCACGTTAGGGTGTGAAACAGGAAGAGCAACTCTCCTAAAGGCTCTCTGAAAGCCATAGATGTCACAAAGATCAGGGAGTGGCAACCTGTACCTCACACCGCGAATCATGAAGGTCAAGGTACCATCCTGTGTGTCCCTGAGAACCTCGTCCTGGTAGTAGACGCGGACTATCACCATGAACTGACAAACTAAGTCAGGGAATAAATCGTACTGCTGTGTGGCAATAGTGCACAGACCAATCCTCCCAAGCAAACACTGGAGCTCACCGTCTAGACCCAAACGACGCATCGTGACTCCATCAACGAATCGAGTGGGCTGCACATCAATGCCTAACCACCCGTTGTAGTGCAACGTATCATAATCATCCAGTCTTCAGAGATAGGCCTGTAGATGCAGGTGGTACTCTCAACGATCTCCCTATTTGTTCCCTTCCAAACTCTGTTGCAAGGTATCCTGGCCTTCTTGTTCCTCTTAAGCCAAGGAGCTCGACTTGTGGCAGTAGGAGCCACAGGATCAGCAGGAGCAGCGGGTGGTTGTGATGGCGGTGCCACTGGTGGTGGAGGGATGTCGCGCAAGGAAGTATGCAGAAGCCCAAGATTTTTGAATGCTCCATCAATCCTCACTCTGTAGTGGTCGTTGCCGAGGTTACCGTTCACTACACCTCTCCGCCAATGTAAACCATCCCAGATTTTGACACGTTGACACAAGTGGAATTCCTTTGGTGGTGGGTTTGAGCTTGATGCATCATCCGTTCGTGTTCTTTTTCGAGTAGACATCTGCAATCAAAGACGAAGAACACATCAAACACAGAATAAGCACCAAATCCAAAAACACAACAACAACCAGCAACAAATTACTCAAAATTCCATCACTGCCCGCAGGGTATCGATCGACACCAACATGATATCGATCGATACCCTGGCGATTTCGAACCAGAATCTCAAAATTCATCAAATCCGCAATTTCAAGCATACAAGCGTAAAGGTGGATTCGAAATTTCTCCAAAACAACTTAGGTAAGACATATTTATCCGGTAAATCAAGTTCTAAGAGGCAAAATTTTCAAAATCCCAAACCTTGTGTCCATAGAGTGAAAAAGAGAAATTTGTGTGTCATACCTTGCAGATCGAGAGAATGGATGATAGAAATGGGAAGAGCACGAAAATCCAACAAGGTTAGACCTTGAAATCACTCAAATCCGTGAAAGATTGAGAATTTGGTGATTTGGGAGTGGGTTTTCGCTAAGGTATCGGTCGATGGAGACTGTTGAGAAGAGAAAGAAAACCCGAGGGATTTAAAAAGGAACTTACCTGCGCGTGGGGTATCGATCGATAAAGAGAAAAAGACACAAAACACAAAAACGAAAAATAAAAAGAAAAAGACTTATATACAGACTCACCAGTGGGTTGCCTCCCACCAAGCGCTCGTTTAACGTCATTAGCTTGACTGTACTGCCGTTCAGGCAGTGGGTGTATCATCCAGATGCGTTATGTGTCCTTCTGGAATCTCGGCTCTCCTCCAATAGTGTTTCACGCTTTGTCCATTGACAGTGAACTCTTCGCCTGAAGGACTCGTCAGGACAATTGCACCATGTGGTCTAACTTCCTTGACTGTGAAAGGACCTGACCAACGAGAACGCAATTTACCAGGAAACAAATGCAAACGAGAGTTATACAGAAGTACGTGGTCATTGGGTTCAAAGTGTCTGGAGAGGATCTTTTTGTCGTGATACGCCTTGGTCCTCTCCTTGTACAACTTTGAGTTTTCATAGGCATGATGCCTAATCTCATCCAACTCATTCAGCTGAATCAATCGCCTCTCAGCAGCAGGCTTGATGTCGAAATTCATCATCTTTGTAGCCCAGGCTGCCTTATGCTCGATTTCCACCGGAAGGTGACACGCTTTCCCATATAGCAAGTGAAATGGTGTAATCCCAAGTGGTGTCTTGAAAGCGGTCCTTTAAGCCCACAGTGTATCATCCATCCTTGCAGACCAATCCTTCCTAGTAGTACCCATAGTCTTTTCCAGAATCTCCTTGATCTACCTGTTGGAAATCTCAACTTGCCCACTAGTCCGAGGATGATAAGGAGTAGCTACACGATGATTCACACCATGCTTCTTCGGCATCTTCTCGAAAACTTTGTTAATGAAGTGAGAGCCACCATCACTTATAACAATCCGAGGTACTCCAAATCGAGGGAAAATGATACTCATGAACCGCTTAAGGACCACTGAAGAATCGTTGGTGGGACTAGCAATTGCTTCCACCCTCTTAGATACATAGTCCACAACAACCAAGATGTACTTGTTTTTATATGACGAAGGAAAATGACTCATAAAATCGATGCCCCAACAATCAAAAATCTCAACATCAAGGATGAAATTCTGTGGCATCTCATGTTTCTTACTGATCTTCCCTCTCCTCTGACACGCATCGCACTGCGAAACAAAGGCATAAGCATCCTTAAACATAGTAGGCCACTAGAAGTTTGCTTGAAGAACCTTGGACACTGTTTTGAAAGTAGCAAAGTGTCCAGCATACTCAGATCCATGACAATGAAACAAAACATCAGGTACCTCTGATTCAACAATGCATCTCCCGTAGATAGCATCAGAACAGTGCTTGTACAGGTAAGGTTCATCCCAAAAGAATCGCCTTATGTCACGCATAAACTTCTTCCTATCATATTTCTTGAGCACTACAAGAAATATGGACAATGATAGCATATTACGATAGCACGATTTCTGAAACTACTATTGTAGATGAGTTTTTAATTTGGGTCCTATACGATAGCATTTGCTTAATGTTAAGAATGAATTTCATTAGGAGGAAAACTAAAATCACTTATACCGCCAAACACTTAGAAAAAATACACGAGTTTTTTGGGAAACTCTCACAATTTCCCCCTTTCTCCAAAAACCCTTAATCAGAAAACGCTGTGTTCCCTCTTCCCCCAATATACCGAGTTCTTTCACCCACCAATTGAACTCACCTCCACCGCCGTTGAAGGTCGCCACGACCACTAACACCGTCGCCTGATATATCATGGTTTTTAACCCTTTTAAGCCATGATATAAGTCCGTTTTATAGAGTCTTTCTACTATTTTGTAGTGGTTTAGAGTCTTTTACAGGTTTTAGCACGTTTGGAACATAATTGGAAATATTGGAGCTTTCTGGAGCATTTTGGACCAAATGTGAAGTTCGTGTAGCTGAGTACCCGATTTGAAACCTCAATGTCGATCGATAATGCCTAGTATCGGTCGATACTCACTGCAGCAAGACACAAGTCGCGACTTTTCCAAGAGTTAAAGAATTGCAAAATTGTCCAGAAGACTTTATTATTTACAAGAAGGCCCATAACGTGTTTAGTAGTATTTATTTAGGTTTTACAGCCACTTGGTGACTACGCTTTCATTACGCTTGATTTTACTTTGGTTTTTGGAGATACAACTCTGAACTCCTGTTTCTTATTGATTTCTTTGATGATCTATTTAATCATGTTGTTTTCATTCTCCATGTCTTAGTAGATCCACTTTAGGTTTAGAGTTCTCATAAAGGTTTTCTCTGAATGCTAGGTTGATTAGTTGATTAGGATTCACCATCTAAATTAGTTCTTCACCTTAGGTTGTGTTCAAAGCTAATTCTAGGTTGACGAACCTAGAACTTAGATCTTAGGATAATCGATTAGGCACGGGAGTGAGATTAATTACCTGATAGGACTTAGGGTGAGCAAAATAACTATTCGCAAAGAGATTTGGTTTAGTTGTTTTGTGAACAAATCAAACTTGAACTAAAAGCTGGTTTAGACTTTAGGATTCGTAAAGAGATTTGGAATTCTAGGATTTAGGCTTAGATAATTCTCGCAACGAGAGTTGGTTAATTATAATTTAGTTATTTGAGTTCTAGAACCGCGCTAAATCTGAATCTTGACTAGTTAGTTTATCTGCATTCATTGAGTTCCTGAGAAATACCCTGAACCTATCTTTCTCCAATTGAACTTACATCTGTTTAATTTACGTATTGCTTTCAATTATATCTTTGGTTTAGCTTAATTCGAATCTATTTAATCTATTGTGTGATATCCTGAGCTCTTGTGTTCGACCCCTACATATACTACAACAACTGCTTTAGTACTTATAGGGTATTAATTTGAGCATATCAAATTTGGCGCCATTGCCGGGGACTCAATTTCGCCATTATTTTTTAGCTAAGAATTTCGTCTAAATCATTGAGTCTCGATCGATACCCTAGTAGTATCGGTCGATACCCGTCGTGAATTTCGGTTACTTACGTTCTTGACTTTTGTGTTTCAGGTGCATGCCTCTTCGTGAAACCAGAAGGAACAAGAACACTCCGCTAGTTGACCTGTCAAACGAGCAGCTAGCACAGTTGGAACGTACAAACAGAAAAGCAAAAAGGTAAGCAGAGATGAACAACAATATAATGATTTTGATTCAAGATGCTGCTGGTGCTTACAGGGACCGAGAGGGTCAGTTGTACAATGAGGATGGTCAACGGTTGGATGCAGAGGGGAATATTATTCCTGCCCCTGCTGCTGTTGATGGAGTTGTCGCTGCGAATGCAGGGAATGCTGAGAACGCTGCGGTTGAGCGTGGTAGAACAATTGGTGAATGCAACAGACTTGGTCAGTTCTATGCCAATCGAAGGAATGACTTTGATCTGAAACTTGCATACTACACTCTTGTGGGTCAGCATCCTTTTCATGGTCTTTCTCATGAACACCCGATGGATCACATAGAGAGGTTTGAGGACTTGGTTACTAGCATCAAGTGCAATGGAGTGTCCTATGATTATCTCTTATATAAGCTCTTCCCATACTCTCTTGGTGGGGATGCAGCTTATTGGCTGAAGCAGTTACCAGCTGGTTCGCTGACTGCATGGGCGGAGACGAAGAATGCGTTCCTGAATAATTTCTAGTGATGATGCGAGATCCGAAGAGCTCAGGAACAAGATTTCTCAATTTTCTCAGGGTCCGACAGAGGCACTCAAGGCTGCTTGGATTAGATTCAGATCATATCAGAGAGATTGTCCACATCACGGGTTCACTCAAGTTCAGTTGCTGTGTACTTTCTACAGAGGGATTGATTGGAGGTATCAGATGGCTCTAAATGCTGCGAGCAATGGAAATTTCTACACGAGGTATCCTGACGATGCGTATGTGCTCATTGAGAACTTGGCGTCTAGCAATAGCACCAAGAGTGCTGATCTCGAGCGGAAAAGGCTGCACGGAGGTGTTGATGGATCGCAGATTGCTAAAATGCATACGAAGCTGGATTCAGTGCATAATTTGTTGATGAGCAAGCAGCAAAAGGCTATTCATCTAACTGAAGAGGATGAAGTGGAATATGTTAACTACATTGATGGAGTCGGATTTCAAGATAAAAGGTATCAATGCCCACCCACACCACCCAAAAATTTTGAGAGCAAGATCGAGTCTATGTTTGAAACGTTGGTTCAAGGACATCAGCATATAACATTGGATTTCAATGGGAAGATGGATGCTACGTACAAAGATCTGAGTGGAAAGATCGAAGCTCTCAGTATTCATCAGACGATGCTGGAAACTCAAATAGCTCAGACTGCAGAGATTTTGAACACCACCCCTGTGTCGACCGATAGTCCCTTGTATCGATCGACACACGTCCAAAGTTCTGCCAGGGACAATTCCAGAGCGAAAGCATCGATCGACACCACCCCTGTGTCGGTCGATACCAGTTCAGTTGCTGAAACGAAACCCGAGTTGAGTGCAGAAAGGGTTTACAAACGTTAGATGCCATACCCTGATCTACCTAGACACCTCAGAGACCCCATTTCTCTAAAGCAGCTGCTTGGCTTTGAGAAGATGGTACAAAGGATTCCCCACACACTGACTTTTGAAGAAGCTATAGAATACCGCCCTCTGCTGAGTCATTTCCGAGATTGTAGAGAAACACTGGAAGAGATCGAAGTACTCTTTATCAAGGCAAGAAACAAGTCACTACCGCTGAGGTAGTTGACTAAGAGGGAAGACCCAATAATATTCTCAGTTCCATGCTCTATCTCTGGAGTTAAATTCAAAGAGTCTCTCGTTGACTCGGGGGCTAGCGACAATATCATGGCAAGGGCAATTGCAGAGAGATTGGGAGCTGATATTCGATCTCCCAAGACATCTATCACATTCGCAAACTATTCCACCTCACTTCCATACGGTACAATCCCTGATTTGATGGTTACAGTAGGAGATTGTCTGGTTCCTATTGATTTTCAGGTTGTGGAGATGAGTGCAAAATCTAGTACGCAGTTGATTCTTGGAAGACCGTTTATGGCTACGGTTGGTGCCATTATGGACACACCCAGCAAGAGAATCTCGTTCTCATACATTGACAAGGAGGTGTACTACAAAACCATTCCTACTAGAGGAACTTCCACGCATATCTCTTGCATCACCCTTGTTACAGGAGAGACGTTGGTAGTTGATCTTTTGGAAGAACCTCCTGATGAGCCAACTGTCATAGACGTCTCAGATCGTCCTCCTATCATCACCCAGAAAGTCATAAAAAAGACTAAGGCAAAGAAGGAGGTGAAGAACAACAGAGCCGGGAGTGCTGCTTCTATGACTTTAACCCCTCAGAAGTGTGATGGGGACTCGATTGAATACAATGTGAAGTGCAAAGGAACTTCAAAACCATTCTCTAAGGCTAGAGTCATTCTTACTTCGGAGGTGAAAGAGAAAAGAAAGGAAATTGTGGAGAACATGTTGAGCAGAATTCTGAAGCTGGAGATGTCAAGTTGTGGAGCTTGTTTTGGAGCAAGTTCTCATTCTTATCCTGACTGATCGTCCGTAAAGTCAAGCTCGTGACGTAAAACAAGCGCTTGGTGGGAGGCAACCCACTGGTGAGTCTGTATATACGTCTTTATCTTTGTTTTTATTTTTGTGTCTTGTGTCTTAACGTGAAGCAGCTTAAGAGGAGTAGTATCGATCGACACCAGTCCGTGTCGATCGATACCACAGTCATGGAGAAAGAGCAGGAATTGGTCAACAAGTGTCGACCGATACTATGGGGTGTCGATCGACACCGTGCGGGCAGGTAAGTTTCCTTTTTAAAACCCTCGGGGTTTTCTCTCTCTTCTTTCTTCTCCATCGATCGATACCGCCTCTTTCTTACTCTCAAATCTCATCTCTCGTTTCTTCACCGATTTTGGTGATTCAAGTGCCTAGTTTCATTATATTTTCATTCTCTATCTCCTTCTAGCATTTGTTTCTTCAATCAGCAAATGTATGCATTCGAAATTCCACCTTTTCAGTCCGATTTTTAGGGTTGAGGTTTGTGAGATTTTACTCCTTAGCACTTGTTTTTATTGACAATGGTCATTTGCTGAGATGCTCTAGAGTAGTTTCGCACCTTGCCTTACATTCAATTGCCTTTAGTTTCAACTCTTGGATAATTTGGATTGTGGAACCTCGATGAACTGGAAATGGCTAGGGTATCGATCGATACTCTCTAGTATCGATCGACACCATTCGTGTCTGATGATAAGAATTTGCTGTGATTGTTGAGAGGTGTTGGATTTATGCTGTGTCTTTTTGTCTTTGTTTGCAGATGGCATCTAGGCCAAAGAGAGCAAGAACTTCCGACGTATTGAGCTCTGATCCATATGCTCCTAATGTTCGTGTAGCCCCACGCAGAGGTCCTTGGCTTAAGCTGAGCAAGAAGGCCAGGATCCCTTGTCATCGAGATTGGAATGGGACAGAGAAGGAGGTTGTGCAGAGTGATGACTGCACCTACATACCCATCTTGGAGGAATGGGATGATTATGACACGCTGCACTATAACGCGTGGTTGAGAGTTGTTATGGAGCCTACTCAGTTTGTTGACGGAGTCTCCATGCGTCGCTTGGGCCTTGACACAGAGCTGGCCAGTTTACTTGAGAAGATTGGTCTTGGCCGGATGGCCACTCAGCAGTATGATATTTACACGGACTTGGTTCGTCAGTTCATGGCGACAGTTCGCGTTTACTACCAGGACGAGGTTCTCCGGGATGCACAGGAGGGTACTTTGACTTTCATGACTTGTGGAGTGCGGTACAGGTTACCACTCCCTGATCTCTGTGACATCTATGGTTTTCCGCGAGATTGCAGGAGGGTTACTCTTCCCGCGCAGTATCCTGACATGCAGACATTTTGGGGGCATTTCGGGAATGGTGGTTATTATTCTAAGGACTCCACTCATATGGATATACGACATCCGGTCCTGCGCTGTTTGGTTAGGATCTTGAGCACCACTCTCTTGTGCAAGATGGAACCGAACAAGATGAGGGTGTCCGAGCTTCTACTTATGTGTCTGGCTATCAGAGACATTATTCCTGAGGAGGATTTCGCATGGCCTGAGCTTACAGAGGTCAACCTTGGCGCTGTATTTGTGTATAATCTGGTCTCTTTGAAGACCAAACCATTCACAGGCACGAGCACGAAGGCCAAGACAGAGACAGTTGGTAGTCTCCTCACTCCTATCTTCCAGCACCTCGGGATCAGTACTACGAGCTGCTCGATAGTCACTACGCGTCGGTTTATGGATGAGAGCCATCTGAAGAACCTTACGTGGTTGAAGCCCCAGAGGCGTTGGTTCTTCACTACATCTGCTGGAGATTTTCTGGTGCAGCTCCCTAACGACATGCTGACAGACATTCTCGAGGATCCTTCTCAGCTTCGTTTTGAGCCTCCTCCGCACCTGTTGATTCGAGCACCTGCGACTAGACTACGAGCTCCTGCGCCTGAACCTGCTGCTGCTGACATTCCATCTACTTCACACCAGGGAGGACGAGCCCAGCGATCACGAGCAGCGACTTCTTCTATCCCTGCACCGTCATTTCCTTCCGATTCGAAACTTCCAATGGAGCCAGCTGCCTTTCAGAAGGTGATGATAGAGAGTATGAGGAGCCTGTGGACTGCTATTTCTCGCTGCCGCTGCATGACTGACACGGACGCTGCTCCTTCGTCTCAGCCTGGAACCTCACTGACTCCGGTTGGTCCTTCTCATGTTGGTGATCCTGATGCTGATGGTGATTACGAGGCGACAGAGGATTAGTCTTCTTCTGTTTTCACGTTTGTTTTTTATTTTATTTATTTTTCGTTTGTGTTAAACTTATGTCAGCTTTATTTTTTTGCATTTGAATTTGTTGCTATTAACTTGTTTTTGAGTGTTCCTAACAGTGCTAACTTCTAACACTTTGGATCATTTTCCTAGGTTAAGCAACTTGATGCCACTGATTTGAAATCAGTGTGTCAACATACTGCTGGTATCGATCGATACCAGTCTGTATCGATCGACACTCATCACCTGCACAGGTACGATTTCCGATTTTCACAATCCATTTGTTTATTTTGTTTTCTTTTACCGACTCTAGGCTAGATATCACTGGGGACAATGTTGTTCAAGTCTGGGGGAGGTAGTCGCTGACATTGTTTTTGTTTTTCTTAGAGTTAGTCGTTTTTGAGTCATTCGTTGTTTTATTGAGTTAAAATCTGTTGGAGACTGTGATTTTTTTCTTAAAATCTATTGATATGACCTTGCTTCTAAGTGACCATTGTTACAGAATCAGTATTAGATCGACTAATGAAAAACCCAAAGGCTGACCAGTTAACTAGAATACACTCATGTTTCCAGCAAAGTTCTTTAAAGCCTGAGCCAAATTTTTGCACTTCATTGATGTGATTGATATCCATAGAGCTTGATTCCTCATTCGTATCTGACAAAAGAATCCACATGTTTAAAGTAATGGTATTTCTCTCCCTGTTACAAGTTAATTAATAAGATGCATTAAAAGATGAGATGATTTTCTTCTGAGTAGAGGGTTAGGAAAATTTCCAGCGATCCCATTATTCTACTTCAGAGGGAATGATCACACAAAGGTGGAAGCGAAGTTAGGAAAATTTTCTGTGATACCATTATTCACCAAGACCTTTGATTACTTTTTAAGGGAAGAACCGGGGATTCGGTGGCAAACACCATCAATACTCGCTTCTCGAACCTTAATAAGCATATGCGAGAGTATAATAAGAAATAAGTCTGGGGGAGAAAAAATAATACCATAAAGTATGAAATTGGATGGTTCCTTGTCATGATATTGTATGGGAAAGAATCAAGAAGGTTCTTGGTATTAATCACAGCAATGAAACTGGCGATGAGGGCTTTATTGAGTAATGCTGAGAGATAATGTGTGTAGTCTGGGAAGCTGCGAATGTCTACGGAGAAGTACATGGTGGTTAGATTTGAAACTGGTTATGTGATATGTGGAGCATTAAGGAAAATGTTCATTACAATGTTTCAAGAACATGTGAGTCTCTATGTTTTCAAACCTTTTTCTTTGGTTTAGTCTTCTATTTGCTTGAGGGCAAGAAAAGTCTAAGTTTGGGGGAGTTGATATATCATGGTTTCTACCCATTTTAAGCCATGATATAAGTCTGTTTTATAGAGTCTTTCTACTATTTTGTAGTGGTTTAGAGTCTTTTATAGGTTTAGCACGTTTGGAGCATAATTGGAAATATTGGAGCTTTCTGGAGCATTTTGGAGCAAAGCTGAAGTTCGTGTAGCTGAGTACCCGATTTGAAGCCTCAGTGTCGATCGATACTACCTAGTATCGGACGATACTCACTGCAGCAAGACACAAGTCACGACTTTTCCAAGAGTTGAAGAATTGCAAAATTACCCAGAAGACTTTATTATTTACAAGAAGGCCCATAACGTATTTAGTAGTATTTATTTTGGTTTTACAGCCACTTTGGTGACTACTCTTTCATTACGCTTGATTTTATTTTGGTTTTTGGAGAGACAACTCTGAACTCCTGTTTCTTATTGATTTCTTTGATGATATATTCAATCATGTTGTTTTCATTTTCCATGTCTGAGTAGATCCACTTTAGGTTTAGGTTTCTCATAAGGGTTTTCTCTGAATGCTAGGTTGATTAGTTGATTAGGATTCACCATCTTAATTAGTTCTTCACCTTAGGTTGTGTTCAAAGCTAATTCTAGGTTGACGAACCTAGAACTTAGATCTTAGGATAATCGATTAGGCACGAGAGTTCGATTAATTACCTGATAGAACTTAGGGTGAGCAAAATAACTATTTGCAAAGAGATTTGGTTTAGTTGTTTTGTGAACAAATCAAACTTGAACTAAAAGCTAGTTTAGACTTTAGGATTCGCAAAGATATTTGGAATTCTAGGATTTAGGCTTAGATAATTCTCGCAACGAGAGTTGGTTAATTATAATTGAGTGATTTGAGTTCTAGAACCGCGCTAAATCTGAATCCTGACTAGTTAGTTTATCTGCATTCATTGATTTCCTGAGAATTACCCTGAACCTATCTTTCTCCAAATGAACTTACATCTTTTTAATTTACGTATTATTTTCAATTATATCTTTGGTTTAGCTTAATTCGAATCTATTTAATATATTGTGTGATATCATGAGTTCTTGTGTTCGACCCCTACATATATTACAACAACTGCTTTAGTACTTATAAGGTATTAATTTGAGCATATCATCGCCGAGCCTAATTATCCCCTTCTCAGTCGTGATTGAGCTCGTCTCGAAGGTCAGCAAGTCTATTACTTTGATTTCTCTCTTTCTTTTTATGCATACCTCATTTCATTCCTTTGAACTGTGTTGTTTCTACACGACATTTAATGGGTTTTTCGTTTTACTAGTTTCGATTATAGGGTTTAACAGTTTCGAATCCATAAAGAGTGGTTCTTTGTGCATGCCTTTGTTCTTTGCGGATTTTGAAAAAATAATTCACATTTAGGTTTGTGGGATCTGATTTAGGCGTTTCTGGTTTGTTTATCTTCATCTATTTTCTCTGTTATGTTTTTTGGATTTATCTTCATCTATTTTCACATATGTTCTGGTTTTTTATTCTTTCTTCATTTGTTATCTGATACTTTAGAAGCATCTCTTTTAAAATAAGTTAGTTTGTTTAAGCACTGAATCTGTTTTAAGCATTGCATATGTTCAAAGCACTGTGTCTTACTGAGAATGCATCTTTTAGAGCTTCACGTTCGTGAATATCCTTATACTCATTTTGTATTTTTTTTTTGCAATTGATTTTGAGTGCAATTGTGAGAAACTTGAAGCTTTTCTTTGGATCTTACCAGAAACAGGTATGTACCATCTTTCCATTTCCTTAAAGCTAATGTGAATGTTGTTTTGATCAATGCAAAATGTTCTTTGTTTGACGTATGTGGAAGCTTGATTTATTGTACTGATTAATATATATTCTGTTGTATATCTCTGTTTCATTGTGATTGTGTCCTTATGGTGGTTGTGAATGTTTCACAGTTTATTATGAATTTTTTGGGTTAAATTGGTTAATTATAAGTAGATAATTTTGCTTATGGCTTTTAATTGTTTTATCAAAGGTATAAATTAAATTAGTATATAAAATGGTGGAGAAGGCATGTGTTCACCTTTGCAGGTATTACACTAAATCAAGATAAGTTAGGTTTCTCGTGGGAGTTTGTAGACTTTAAGTTTTTTTTCTCTTTACTTTTCCCTTGAAGAGCTGATCCTGCATACGAAAGAGGGTCTTCAAATTTTGTACGATCTGTGCCTGCTGCGTTAGAAGACTGCAATCTGATCATATGTCCTTGCATTGACTGTCGAAATATTCTTCGGCAATCAACTATTGTTGTAGTTGAGCATCTTGTAACCAGGGGAATGGATGAGGGTTACAAGATGTCTAGGGACTGGTATCATCATGGGGAAGTTAAGGAAGGTCCTTAAGGTGAAAGCAAAGTAAATCATCAATGGAATGATGAGATTTTTGGATTGTATAGAGCTGCTGAATATTTAGATGTAGAGTTTACTAGTAAGGAAGACTTATGTGAGATTGCAGAGGGTGAGGACAAGAAAGAAGATGAGTTCCTTGTGAAGCTAGCAGATGCGGAAACACCACTATACCCAAGTTGTGTAACCCATAGCAAGCTGTCAGCTATTGTCAAGCTGTTTAGACTGAAGACACAAAATGGATGGTCTGGCAAGAGCTTTAATGATCTGCTAGCGACATTGCAAGAGATGTTACCTGAAGATAATGTGCTTCACACATCATTGTACGATGTAAAGAAATTTTTGAAATCTTTTGACATGGGTTATCAAAAGATACTTGCGTGTGTAAATGACTGCTGTCTATATAGAAAACAGTACAAAACCCTAGACTCTTGTCCAAAATGCAAGACTTCATGATGGAAGACTAATGCATACTGGTGAGGTGAAGAAAGGAGTCCCTCAAAAAGTACTACTGTACTTCCCTATAATCTCACGGCTGAAGAGGATGTTCAGGTCTGAGGAGATGGCTAAAGAATTGAGGTGGCATTTTACTAACAAAAGTAGCGATGGAAAGTTGCGTCACCCGGTAGATTCTGTGACTTGGGATCAAATGAATCACAAGTACCCTTCGTTTGCAGTAGAAGAGAGGAATATACGGCTTGGACTTTCTACTGACGGATTTAATCCATTTGACATGAAGAATACTAGCTATAGTTGCTGGCCTGTGCTGATGGTAAATTATAATTTGCCTCCTAATCTATGCATGAAAAAGGAGAACAACATTCTTACATTGCTTATTCTAGGTCCCCAACAGCCTGGTAATAATATTGATGTATATTTAGAGCCCCTGATAGAGGATCTGAACCATTTGTGGAACAATGGAGAGTTAGCATACGACGCTTTCAGTAAAACTACCTTTACACTTAAAGCGATGCTGACGATTAGTGATTTTCCTGCCTATGGGAATCTGGCTGGCTGCAAAGTAAAGGGTAAAATGGGTTGTCCTTTATGTGGGAAAAACACAGACATCATCTGGTTAAAGAACAACAGAAAACATGTGTATATGAGTCACAGAAAGGGTCTGCCAGCAACACACAGTTATCGGGGAAAGAAGACATGGTTTGATGGAAATCCAGAATATGGAAGAAAGGAAAAAATCTTAAATGGTCGTGATATTTCCCGAAACCTAAAGAATTTCAAAAATGATTTTGGAAATCTGAAAAAAATATGCAAGGAAAAGAAAGAAAAACGAGGTAAGTGGATTAGAATCTGATAGTGAGGATCTGTCAAGTGAATCAGAGGAGGAGGAAGAAGACATAGATATTGAGGAGTTATCAAGATGGAAGAAAAGGTCAATTTTCTTCGAACTGTCTTACTGGGAGATTAGTTTTCATCACAACAAATAAAACCTTTCTCATATTCGATGGTCTGATTGATATTGGTTTTGGTTTTGATTAATATTTTCTTTCCATTGGTTAGGAACTCCCGGTACGGCATAACTTAGATGTAATGCATGTGGAGAGAAATGTGGCTGCAAGTATAATCGCTACTTTGTTACACTGTGGGAAATCTAAAGATGGTCTTCATGCTCGCAAAGACCTGGAGGATCTTGGTATTAGGAAAGATTTGCACCTAAATATCGTAGGGAAAAGAACATACCTTCCACCAGCACCATGGTCTTTGTCCAAGTCAGAGAAGAAAGTATTTTGTAAGCGGCTCTTTGACTTTAAAGGTCCAGATGGGTATTGCTCGAATATATCAAGGGCTGTATCATTAGAGGATTGTAAGGTAAAAGGATTGAAATCACACGACTATCACGTGTTGATGCAACAACTTCTTCCGGTTGCTCTTAGAGGGTTGTTGCCTAAAGAACCTAGGATAGCCATCTTACGCTTATGCGCATTCTTAAACCACTTGTGTCAGCGAGTCGTTGATTTGGATCAGATTTTAGTTATGGAAGCTGAGATTGTTGAGACTTTATGCATGTTTGAAAGATTTTTCCCTCCTACCTTCTTTGATATCATGGTCCACTTAACAGTACATCTAGGAAGGGAAACCCGAATTGGTGGACCAGTTCATTTTTGATGGATGTACCCATTTGAAAGGTAAAATTCATAGTATATTGCATTAAGTATTTTCATTTTATTTTATTATCTGATTTGTTAGCTGACGATCGTTTGTTACTGTCTAGGTATATGAAAGTTTTGAAAGACTATGTGAGGAACCCTGCAAGACCAGAGGGATGTATAGCTGAGTCTTACCTTGCAGAAGAATGCATCAGTTTCTGCAATGAGTTTTTGAAAAAGACAACAAATGTGGAGGAAAAGTTAGAGAGAAATACTGAGTATGAAAATAATTCTATTCTTGAGGGCCGTCCAATATCAACAGGAAAACCATTTACCCTTACCGAAATGAAGAAGGAAACAGCCCACCTTGCTGTCATTCAAAACATGGCTGTAGTGGATCCATATGTTGAGTAAGTTCAAGCAATTTTCCATTTCTTTTGTCATTTCCTATAAACCCTTAGCTGACTGAATCTTTTCTGTTGTACAAGCATGCATCTGCAGTATCTACAAGACTCAAATGAAAGGTGCAAACGTGATGCTTCAGTTTTATGGAGGATGCATACTCAGAACTTTGCTGATTGGCTAAAAGAACATGCAAGTTAAATATACTCTACAATTAAGTTAATGAAGTATGTTTATATTGATTGCTTGGCTGATTTTATTTTATATACTTCGTAGATACCTGTGAATTCAGACAGACATGGAGAAACACTCAAGTAGTTAGCATATGGTCCTCGTAGTAGTTCAAGATCTTACACATGATATATAGTGAATGGGCAACGTTTTCACACCAGCTCAGTGCAAAGGCAAAGTCAAAACAGTGGGGTTTATTATGAGGCAACTACAATCTGTAGATCTAGTGCGAAAGATAAATCACAAGTATTCGATTTGGTGGAATACTATGGGAGAGTCACTGACATTATATTGATGGATTATAATGTCTTCTATGTTCCTTTATTCCGGTGTCAATGGACAGTAAGAGGCAATGGAGTGAATGTTGAAGATGGCTTCACTCTAGTTAATCTTAATCAAAGTCAAGTATCCTTCTTGAGAGATCCGTATATATTAGCTTCTCAAGCGAAACATGTGTTTTATTCAAGGGAGGATGATGCATCAGATTGGTATGTTGTTATGAGAGGTCCTTCAAGAAGATATAGTAAGGAAGATGTTGTAGATGAAAATGCAGATATTGGGCCCTTACCTTCAAATGTCGACATGGATGAATATGCAAATGCTCGAACTGATTGTGAAGGCATCTATGTTTGAAACGCAGCTTATTATCAGTCTATTCTTATCTTTGTTTTGTCTGATTTCTGTGTGGTAACTTATTGTTCTCTATGCTTTGTCTTATGTTTGTGGTGAAATCGTGTGATTGTTCTTTATGTTTGTCTGAAGTCTGATTGGTCATTGTGATTGCTGTGTAATATATGTTTGTATTATTTCTGATTGGTTGTTATGTCTTATTTTCAGGTGAATTAAGATGGCACGAAAAAAGAACAAGCGTGATACAAGAAGGAGTAAAACTCCTGCGTGCAACAATCAGGTGGAGTCAGAACAGCATTTGGAAGAGCCAACGGAATTGGAAGAGCCAATGGAATTAGAAGAGCAAACTGATATGGAAGTGTGATATGCTCAATTTAATACCCTAAGATACTAAAGCAGTTGTTGTAGTAAGTGTAGGGGTCGAACCACAAAGACTCACAGAGATCACACAATAGATTATGAAGTGTCGAATTACGCTAAGCCAAACGAATGTAATTAAAAACAATGAAGAAATTAAAAGGGTTGTAAATCAATTGGAAGAATATAGGTCCAGGGTTTTTCTCAGGAAATCAATGAACGCAGACTAACTGACTAACAGGATCCAGATTAAGCACTGTTCTTGAACTCAAATCACTAAAATATAATTAACCAACTCTCGTTGCGAAAACTATCTAAATCTAAATCCTAGGAATTCCAAATCTCTTTGCGAATCCTAAAGTCTAAATCAGCTTTAATAACAGGTTTGATATGTTCACAAATTAATTAAACCAAATCTCTTTGCGAATAATCAATTTGCTCACCTAGGTTCTATCAGGTAATTAATCGCACTCTCGTACCTAATCAATTATCCTAAGATCTAAGTTCCAGATTCGTCAACCTAGAATTAGCTTTGAGAACAACCTAAGGCGAAGAACTAATTTAGATAGTGAATCCTAACAGATAATTAACCTAGCATTCAAAGAAATCCTTTATGAGAAAACCCTAAACCTAAAGTGGATCTACTCAGACATGGCAATTGAATCAAAAGACATGTTTGAATAAATCATCAATAGAATAGAAAGAAGGGTTTAGAGATCTGATCTCGGACGAAGGGAGATTCAGACTTGTCTCTCTAAAACCAAAGTAAAGTCAAACACAGAAAATAAAGCATAAAAAAGGCATAGCCTAAACAATGGCTGTAAAATCCTATATATAACCTAAATCACGATTTGGGGCCTTCTTGTAATTATCAAAGTCTTCTGGGTGCTTTTGCAATTCTCCAAGACTTCATAATTAGTCGCGGCCCATGGAATCTCGATGAGTGTCGATCGATACCAGGGGGTATCGATCGATGCTCGGTGCTCAGATCGGGCTCTTAGTCATCAGACTTCAGTCTCGCTCCAGAATGCTCCAGAAAAGCTCCAATAATTCCAATTAAGCTCCAGACGTGCTATAACCTGTGAAAGACTCTAAAAGACTCCAAAACACAAGAAAAGACTCTATAAAAGGACTTATATCATGGCCTAAACAGGGTAAAAACCATGATATATCAACTCCCCCAGACTTAGCCTTTTGCTTGCCCTCAAGCAAATAGAAGACTAAACCAGAAAAAGAGGTTTGAAAACGTAGAGACTCACCTGTTCCTGAACCATCGAAAAGACCCTTTTCCCAAGTACCCAAATGTCACCTGATCAGCTTTCGATCTAACCACCATGTACTTCTCCGTAGACATTTGCAGCTTTTCCAGACTCCACACAAAATCCCACAGCATTGTTCAAGTAAAGCCCTCATCGCCAGTTTCATCTCTGCAGCTAATTTTTAAGAACCTTCTAGACTCTTTACCAGACAATATCTTGACAAAGGAACCACCCTTTTCACACTTCTTTTGTATCAATTTCTCTCCCCCAGACTTATTTCTTATTATCTTCTATTTATTTTTTTCTTTTCTTTTCAGCTTTGCATATACATATCAAGGTATGAGACGCGAGTACTGATGGTGTTTGCCACCAAATCCCCGGTTCTTCCCTCTCAATGTATCAAAGGATGTAGGCGAATAATGGCATTATAGGAAAATCCTAGCCTCGCTTCCAATCCTTTGTGTGATCATCCCCTCTTAAGTAGAATAATGGGATCGCTGGAAATTTTCCTAACCCTCTACTCAGAAGAAAATCATTTCAATCTTTTATGCTCTTAATCTATCAACTTATTTCAGGGGAGAGAGATACCATAATTCTAAACACACGGGTTCCTTTATCAGATATGAATGATGAATCAAGCTCTATGAACACTAACCACATTGATGAAGTGCAAAAATTTGGCTCAGGCTTCAGAAGAACTCTGCTGGAGACATGGATGTTTTCTAGTCAACTGGTCAGCCTTTGGATTTTTCATTAGTCGATCTAGAACTGATCCTGTAACACTGTGCACTCAAAAACAAAATCAAATCAATAGGTTCAAGCACAGGATCATCATCTCCAACAAATTTTGACTCAATAAAACAGTTTTGACTCGATAAAACGACTGACTCTAAGAAAAACGAAAACAATGTCAGCAGACACCTCCCCCAGACTTGAACAACACTGTCCTCAGTGTTATCTAGCCTAGAGTCAGTGAAAGAAACAAAGAAAAAGGATAGAACGAAGAGAAACAAGAAATTACCGTTCTGGAACAGTCGGTGTCGATCGACACACGGCATGGTATCGATCGATACCATGCTTAGATCGACTTTGTGAATTTTCATCCGCGATTGGTGTCGATCGATACCATAGGGATATCGATCGATGCTTAGGCGATTTCGAGTTGCTCCTTGTTCATCCTGACACAGACTCAAAACAAACGAAAATAAAAATAAAAACGAATCAAAAACAGACTCACAAGTGGGTTGCCTCCCACCAAGCGCTCGTTTAACGTCAATAGCTTGACTGTAACGCCCTTCAGGCTGGATAAGAGTGAGAGCTTGCACCAAAACAGGCTCCATCACTTGACATTACTAGCTTCAGAGTTCTGCTTAGCATGCTGTCCACAAATTCCTGCCCTTTCTCTTTCAGCTCAGAAGTAAGAAGGACTCTTGCCTTGGAGAATGGCTTCAAGGCTCCCTTGCATTTGACCTTGTAATCAATCGAATTCCCATCACACTTCTGAGGAATCAGAGTGACATGGGGATTCTCAACTTTGTTGCTCTTGGCCTTCTTCTTCTTTGTTGCCTTAGTCTTCTTCTTGGGGATGTTGGGCGGTTCAGCTGGAACGTCTGTGACAGTAGGCTCATCAGGAGGCTCTTCCAGAAGATCAATTGCTAGCGACTCTCCTGTGATAACTTTGATGCTAGAGGCACGTGTGGGAATACTCCTAGGTGGAATGACATCATAGTAGACATCACCGTCAATGTAAGAGAAAGATAGTCTCTTATTAGGCGTGTCTATAATCGCGCCTGCAGTAGCCATGAACGGTCGTCCCAGGAGTATAGGCATACGAGATATCGCACCCATCTCCACAACCTGAAAATCAGTAGGCACCAGACAGTCTCCTACTTGGACTAGCAAACCATGGATAGTACCGTGTGGAAGCGAGGTGGAGTTGTTCGCGAATGTGATAGATGCCTCTGGTGATCGAATATCAGCTCCTAACCGCTCTGCAATTGCCCTTGAGATGACATTGACACTAGCCCCTGAGTCGACAAGAAACTCTTTGAACTCAACTCCAGAGATAGAGCATGGAACTACAAATTTCCCTGGATCCTCCCTTGGGGTCAACTGTCTCAGTGGAGGTGGACCTCTAGCCTTAATGAAGAGTGCCTTAATCTCTTCCTCAGTTTCTCTGCAATCCTTGAAGTGACTTAGCAGAGGACGGCACTCTAGGGCTTCTTCAAAGGTTGAATCAGGGGAAATCCTTCTTACCATCTTCTCAAAGCCACGCAGCTGCTTTGGAGAGATGGGATCTCTGAGATGTTTGGGAACAGGATTCTCCTTCTTGGGGTTGCGAGCTCTTTTCTCAGCTCGTTCCTTGGCTATCACTGCCTGACACTTTGCTTCATAGTCTTCCCAAAATTGGGCGATGTTGAATCGTGCTGCAACTTGAGGCTCCTTGGTCGAAATCTCATGTGCCTCCTCAGAAATCGCCTCAGTCTGTGAGGGGTATCGATCGATACCAGGTAGGGTATCGATCGATACTCTTGCTTTTGAATCGTTCATGGCAGGTTCATCTTCATCAGAAGGAAATTCCACATTCGGGTTATCCAGCAAATACTGTAATCTAGCAATCTCTCTTTCCTCCCTTGTCAGCTTAGGAACCATAGGATAAGGCATCCTGGGTATATACACTCGTTCTGCAACTACCTTAGGCACCACAGTCGAAGTTTCAGCTATCTCCTCAGAAATCGCCTCGGTATCGACCGATACCAATGGGGTATCGATCGATACACGGGTTTTCGAATCCATTCGAGCAGATGTCTGGGCTGGTATCGATCGATACTGGGGAGTATCGATCGATGCTTGTGCGATTTCAGGAATGGCTTCGAGATTTTCTGCACGTAAGCTGATGGCATTGACGTGTGCATTGTGTGATTGAACCGCCTTTCCCTTGGAATTTGCTGCAGTCTGAGCTACTTGAGTTTCCAGCATCCTGTGACTCGTATTTAGTGCCTCGATCCTTCCACTCAAATCGGTGTACATGGTGTCCATCTTACCATTGAAGGTGGCTGTCATCTTCTCCTGCCCTTGAACCAGGTGTTCAAGCATAGCCTCAATCTTACTCTCAGGAGCTTTGGGTGGTGGGGATTGGTACCCTCCTTGCTGAGCATTGTTGGTGAAGTTTCGATTGGAGTTGTATCCGAATCGCTGACCCTGAAAACCAGAACCACCTATGTAGTTAACATCTTCCATTTCATTCTCAGCAGCGAAGTGGACGGCCTTTGTTGTCCTTCCCAGCAGAAGACTGTGCATAGAATCCAGCTGAGCTTTCACTTCAGCGATCTGCGACCCATCCTGATTACCAGCCAGCCTCTTGCGCTCGAAATCTGCGCTCTTGGTGCTACTACTAGAGGCAAAGTTCTCGATCAACACAATAGCATCCTCAGGATATCTGGTGTTGAAATTACCATTGCTGGAAGAGTCCAGACCCATCTGATATCTCCAATCTACTCCTCTGAAGAAGATACCTAGCAGCTGCACATCAGAGTATCCATGATGTGGACAATCTCTCTGGTACGATCTGAATCTTGTCCAAGCAGCCTTGAACGCCTCAGTAGGTCCTTGAGAAAAAGTGGAGATCTTATTCCTCAGATCTTCAGATCTTCCGTCATCGTAGAAGTTAATCAGGAAGGCTCTCTTGGTGTCCTCCCAATTAGTTAGCGATCCAGGAGATAGCTGCCTCAGCCAGTAAGTAGCTTCTCCACCTAGAGAGTAGGGGAAGAGCTTGCAGAAGAGATAGTCGTATGACACTCCATTGCTCTTAATGCTAGTGACCAAGTCCTCGAACCTCTCTACATGGTCCATTGGATGTTCATGAGGAAGACCATGAAAGAGATGCTGTCCCACTAGAGTGAAGTAAGCAGGCTTCAGCTCAAAGTCATTCCTCTCAAACGCAGGAGGACGAATTGCTGAACGATTGGCGAAAAACTGGTCAGGCCTGTTGCATTCACCAATCGTCCTTCCACGATTAACCACAACATTCCCTGCGTTGGCGCGCCCAGCTGGCGCGAAAATCTCAACAACCGCAGCAGGGACAACGATGTTACCAGCTTCATCAAGTCGCTGCCCTCTCTCATTACACACGTGACCCTCTTGGTCTCTCAGAATTCCAGCTTCATCAGCTCTTAAAACCACTGGGTTGTTCATCCCTGATGTTTGCTTGGTCTTTCTGTTTGTGCGTTCCACAAACGCTAGCTGTTCCAGTGACAGTTCAACTAGTTGTGTGCTCTTGTTGCTTCTGGTTTCACGAACAGGCATACACCTGCAAACAAAACACTAGGCAAAGCACGTAAGTAACCAGAAAAATACGTTGAGTATCGATCGATACCAAGTGGTGTCGACCGATACCAACAAAAGAAGACGACGGGTATCGACCGATACTACAGAGTATCGATCGATACCGACGAACTTAGTCGAAATTCTAAACTAAAATCTAATGGCAAATTGAGTCCCCGGCAACGGCGCCAAAATTGATATGCTCAATTTAATACCCTAAGATACTAAAGCAGTTGTTGTAGTAAGTGTAGGGGTCGAACCACAAAGACTCACAGAGATCACACAATAGATTATGAAGTGTCGAATTACGCTAAGCCAAACGAATGTAATTAAAAACAATGAAGAAATTAAAAGGGTTGTAAATCAATTGGAAGAATATAGGTCCAGGGTTTTTCTCAGGAAATCAATGAACGCAGACTAACTGACTAACAGGATCCAGATTAAGCACTGTTCTTGAACTCAAATCACTAAAATATAATTAACCAACTCTCGTTGCGAAAACTATCTAAATCTAAATCCTAGGAATTCCAAATCTCTTTGCGAATCCTAAAGTCTAAATCAGCTTTAATAACAGGTTTGATATGTTCACAAATTAATTAAACCAAATCTCTTTGCGAATAATCAATTTGCTCACCTAGGTTCTATCAGGTAATTAATCGCACTCTCGTACCTAATCAATTATCCTAAGATCTAAGTTCCAGATTCGTCAACCTAGAATTAGCTTTGAGAACAACCTAAGGCGAAGAACTAATTTAGATAGTGAATCCTAACAGATAATTAACCTAGCATTCAAAGAAATCCTTTATGAGAAAACCCTAAACCTAAAGTGGATCTACTCAGACATGGCAATTGAATCAAAAGACATGTTTGAATAAATCATCAATAGAATAGAAAGAAGGGTTTAGAGATCTGATCTCGGACGAAGGGAGATTCAGACTTGTCTCTCTAAAACCAAAGTAAAGTCAAACACAGAAAATAAAGCATAAAAAAGGCATAGCCTAAACAATGGCTGTAAAATCCTATATATAACCTAAATCACGATTTGGGGCCTTCTTGTAATTATCAAAGTCTTCTGGGTGCTTTTGCAATTCTCCAAGACTTCATAATTAGTCGCGGCCCATGGAATCTCGATGAGTGTCGATCGATACCAGGGGGTATCGATCGATGCTCGGTGCTCAGATCGGGCTCTTAGTCATCAGACTTCAGTCTCGCTCCAGAATGCTCCAGAAAAGCTCCAATAATTCCAATTAAGCTCCAGACGTGCTATAACCTGTGAAAGACTCTAAAAGACTCCAAAACACAAGAAAAGACTCTATAAAAGGACTTATATCATGGCCTAAACAGGGTAAAAACCATGATATATCAAAGTGCAAACACGTTTGAAAGATACCCAGCCTGTAAGTACATCTGCTGCAGATGGATTGCTTGATGATGAGCCTGAAGGTGAAATAAAACTTTTTGAAGACGACGCTCACTTGAATGAACCTAAGAGGAAGAGGCAGAGAGGCCCAACAACGATGAAAAACGTAGCAAAGGATCCTAATATCAGAGAACGAGTTGACTTCACAGTCACATGCGAACCTTGTGGTCCTGGTTCGGTTAAGCTCTCATCATACATAGGTCCTTTGGTACGGGAACACGTCCCAGTTACACTTGAGGGTTGGAAGAAACTAAGCGAAGAAGTACAAACAGTTCTCTGGAGATCTATCCAGGTGAATATTTATATCCATTACACATTGTATTGTGAGTAACTCATTTTATATATGTTTATATATTGTATGTTTATTGTTGTTTGTTTGTGTAATCTGATCATGGGCAAGGTTTGAACTTGATCAACCGTATCAGAAGAAGGTTGTTTTTAAACAGATGGGGTGTTTGTGGCGGTCATATAAATCACGCCTAGTATCTAAGGTTATTGAGGACAAGAATAACCAAAAAAGGATGAATCTGCGACCTACCAATGTTTCTCCAACAGATTGGCGTAAATTTGTCAAAGTCAAAACTAGCCCATCATTTAGGGTAATTTGATTTCAATTACTTATGGTGTGATTGATATTGGATAGTAGACTATTAAGTTACATTCATCTGTCAGGTTCTGAGTGATTCATTCAAACAAAGAGGGGTCAAACAGATTCCACACACATGTAGCCGTAAAGGAATGGTGAGATTGACAGAAGAAATGATAAGTATATTAGCTATATTATCATGCATTTATAAGTATAGTAGACATACTACATGGAAATTATCATATATGTTGAATGATTTTGATGTTTTGATATAGAAACAAAGTAGTTCAGACCCCTCAGAAGTGAACAGGCTCCAGGTTTGGGTCAAATTGCGTACCAGAAAGATTGGTACGCCAGTGAATACGAATGCCGCAGAGAAATTTGTAAGTACAAAATGAATTTCGTGTTGGTTTTCTGTAACATATGAGACTCTTATTTTGTATTCTATGTTTTGCAGTAAAAGGCTGCTGAGTTGGTTGGTAGGGGTGCTCCATCAACTGAAACGAACCCTGGAGACGATATACTTAACCAACTTCTAGGACCTGATAATCCTAGTAGGCTGAGAGCAATGGGTAGAGGCATGAGTAAGACGAAGTTAGAATGTTTTTAGGTGAAGCAGAAGTGTATAGAAGACATGGAAGCTAATAAAGTTCGTTTAATACAAAAAGCCAGTGAGTTGCAAGATGAGATTGTTAAAATGAAGAATCAGGTTACATATTTACTTCTCATGTTCCTTAAATGTTCAGATAGGTTATTACATCTATTTTACCTTCTCATTTTGTGTGTTACAGAGACAAAAACGTGAAGTAGGAGAAAACTCAGCTGTAAGAGTAAGAAATTTAGTTCAAGGTTGTCATTTCCTTATGATTTATAACTTTTGACAGCAATACATATTTAAACATTGTATAGAGTGTGAACAAGCGATTAGAGCCTAAGTGTGTGCTGATTGATTGGGATGGTACTGATGATCACGTTGCTGAGGGCCGTATAATTCCATATTCTCCGGAAGACTTAGTCAATGGCACTCGCTTAGGCCCTATTGATGTAAAAGTCTGTATTGACTCTGTCATCAAACCAGAAGCCTTTCTTTGGAGACCTGCTACTTACATGTACACAGTTAAGCAAGCAGTTGGAGAGATTATTGCATGGTCTGCCAATCACTACACCGTTATAGACCAAATGGTACAACCCGAAGATCTTGATCTCCAGGTAAAGTCTTTGGACAAATGCAAACTACTGGATTTTGGGTGCAGATGATGTAATTGTTGCTGAAGGACTTTGGCAAACAGATGAAGCAGAAGCATTGGTTAATGGAATCCCTCTCGGACCAAATGCAGTTAAAGTATTTGTGGATGCAATACTTCAACCTCAAACCTTTATATGGCGGCCTACTAAGGATATCACATACCTAGAGGACTGTTTTAAGTCGTTTGTATCATGGCCTGCCAGAAAGGTTGTGTTAGAAAACACCACAGTTGCATCAGGTCTCAAATCATCTGTTCAGAAATCTCTAGCATCTGAGCAAGCATCAGGTCGAAAGTCTCCAATTGAGATATCTCAAGGAACATGTCCAACAGCTGCAGCAAAAGATACTCCATCTCATATTGAGAAGTCTCCAGCCGAAACAGATTCAAAATATCATACTGAGAAGTCTCATGCTTCAAAAGATCCAAAATCTCCTAAGAAGAAAATTCAAGCAACTGCGGTTTCCCCTATTCGAAAATCTCAGGTAATTTTATTGTCTCCATATGCTTATTTTGAAGTTTATTCTGGTTATTAGTCATAATGTAATGAATGGTTTGTATTCTTGAAATATCAGCGTAAGAACAATCCCAATACAATGGTGGTGAAGGAAAATCAGATGTGCAGGTTGATAGATGTTGCAAATGGGAAGCGTGTTGTCGCTGAAGGACTCTGGATTTCAAATAATCCAGACCAAAATGTCCACTTTGTTCGTTTGGGGGATAATGCAGTCAAAGTTCTGGTCAAGCTAGTGAATGTACCCGATGCAGCAGTATGGAGGCCGTCTTCTGCAATCGAGTGTATGGAAGATGCACTTGGAACATATATTGCATGGCCAGAGAATAAAGTTTGCATGGTTTGATAAGTTTAACAAACTCAGGTAAGTGTTGTGATTAGTGCATGCTATTTTGGTTTTACAACTGCTAATATTATTGCAAACTGATATAGACATGGGTGATTGTTACAGGGGATGAAGAAACCTTGGTCCGGATTAGCTACCTTTGCGTTTATATCACTTCTTTGATGTTTTTTGGATCCAGACTTGTTTTTTGGACTAGTATGTTGGATTGGAAATCTAAAGTATGTTATGACTTGTGTTTTGTATGTTGGATTGGATATCACTTATGTTATTAATTGAATGATACTATTTCTACTAAAACAGGGTGTCTTTTTTAATAATTGCAAAACCATATTTGTGGTGAAATGAGATATCATAGCAAATACGAATGAGCTATTACCTGTCGGAAAAGCACATATTATAACAAACACGAAAGTGCTATTGTATTATGTCATGGCACATAAAATTTGCTAAGAAATAGTTTATTACAGCAATTCAGAACGCTATAATAATAAAATTTATGACAATTCAGAATCGCTATTGTAGATGTATCTATCATAGCGAGAAACATCGCTTATTACAAAAAAATAGTTCCTTCGATTAGACAAAATACAGCATCTGCATATTGCTATTGTATCACGACCTATTATAACATACCAAAAAAATCGCTATCGTAGAGGTGAAACCTACGATAGCTTGGGATGTCTTAGCGTTTATGAAAACGCTATCAATGACGTATTATAGCATTTTTCCATGCTAATAATGTGCATATTTCTTGCAGTGGAGGTGCTTTGGCTCTTCATCTGCAGCGAGGTAGTTGGCAATATCAGCGTACCATGGTTGATCAGAATCAACTGCAGCGACTAGATACTCTTTAGAAGCACCAAGGTGTTCAACAGTCAAAACAGGTCTGGAAATTGCAGGGTATCGACCGACACCAGGGGAGTGTCGATCGATACCAAAACCTGCAATTCGTGGGAATTACAGAGTTTCGGCAAAACCCATTTGAAACTCAGTTTCAATGAAGTAAATGGAATCTTCTGGTAGTTGATCATCAATAGGCCCGTCTGCATCGATCCGAATCCTCGAAAGATGGTCAGCAACCTCGTTCTGTATTCCTTTCTTGTCCCTAACCTCAATGTCAAAACCTTGTTGCAAAAGAACCCAACGACAAAGGCGAGGTTTGAGATCATTATTCTGCATCAGATATTTGAGAGCAGTATGATCAGTATGAACAATCACTTTGCTCCCAATCAGGTAGGATCGAAATTTCTCAAAGGAGAAAACAACTGCAAGTAATTCCTCTGAGCATCATCCAATGTCCTGCTGGCGTAGTAGATAACATGCAGCTTCTTATCCTTCCTCTGATCCAGAACAGAGCCAACAGCAAAGTCACTAGCGTCACACATGATCTCAAAAGGCAAAGTCCAATCAGGAGGTTGCACAATAGGAGCACTCACCAAAGCCTTTTTAATCTCCTCAAAGGCTGCAAGACACTCAGGTGTGAAATCGAATTTGACCTCCTTGCATAATAGGGTGGTGATTGCGCTGCACTCATGAGAGATCATCAGAACACCATCCTCAAGGTTCACATTTCTCAATACCATCCTCTTAACATATCTCCTGAAAGCTGGAGAGGTCTTGATAGCATCGACAAAAGGAAGTTCAACAATCAACTTGTCCATAATTGCCTTGCATCTAGAGTCTTCTACCTCCTTCTTAGTCTTCCCTTTAACCCTGGGATAACGTTATCCTCGGTATGTAAACTCTCTCTGCAACCACATCAGGTACTTCCTTCAAAACCTTAGGTGCTGTATCGACTGCAGGATCGGTATCGATCGATACACGGGACTTTGAGTTGTCCCGTGAAAGTATATTGACTGGTGTCGATCGATACCCTGGGGATTTCAGAATCTTCATCGTTAAGATTGACGAAATTTCCTGCAGTTTGGCCAATTTTCACTACTGGATTGACCTCTTTTCCATTCCTCAAGGTGATTGCATTGATGTGTGCCCTTGGGTTTTCTCCTTTCCCTGGAAGAAAACCTTCTTGCCTTTTCACAGCCTCTGAAGTCTGAGCTACCTAAGTTTCCAGCTTCTTCTGATGAATACAGAGAGCTTCGATCTTCCCACTCAGATCGGTGTACATAGCATCCATCTTCCCATTGAAATCCACTGTTAGCTTCTGCTGTCCTAGAACAAGCTGTTCAAACATAGACTCAATCTTGCTATGTGGGGTCTTAGCAGGTATAGGTTGATAAGATGAGCTCCCATAGTTCCTGGTGTACCCACTGCTCTGGAATGGTTTCTGGAAAAACTGATTCGATCCTCCTTGCTGAGCGCTGTTGTTGAAGTTTCTGTTGTTATTCTGGTATTGATTTCTCTGACATTGAAAACCAGAGCCACCAATGTAGTTAACATCTTCCACTTCATCCTCATCGAATAACTCAACATCATCTGCAAAGTGAACAGCCTTCATCGTCTTGCCCATAAAAAGACTATGCATAGAATCTAACTTGGCTTGAACCTCAGCAATCTGCGAACCTTCCATGCCACCAGCTTGCTTCTTGCGCTCCATGTCTGCATTCTTAGTACTATTGCTAGATGCCAAGTTCTCAATCAGCACATAAGCGTCCTTAGGATACCTGGTGTTGAAATTTCCATTGCTCGAAGCATCCAAATCCATATGATACCTCCAATCAATCCCTCTGAAGAAGAAACCCATCAGCTGAACATTAGTGTACCCATGATGTGGACAATCTCTCTGATATGATCTAAATCTCGTCCAAGCAGCCTTGAATGCCTCAGTCGGGCCTTGAGAAAACTGGGAGATCTTGTTCCTAAGATCTTCGGATCGTGCATCATCATAGAAATTATTCAGGAAAGCAGTCTTAGTCTCCTCCCAGGTAGTCAGTGATCCAGGAGGCAACTGCTTCAGCCAGTAAGTCGCATCTCCACCTAAAGAATATGGGATGAGCTTGCAGAAGAGGTAATCATAGGACACTCTATTGCTCTTGATGCTAGTGACAAAATCCTCGAACCTCTCAATATGATCCATGGGGTGTTCATTGGAAAGACCATGAAAAGGGTGCTGACCCACAAGAGTATAGTATGCAGGTTTCAGCTCAAAGTCATTCCTATAAAATGGTGGAGGGCGAATCGCTGATCGATTGGCATAAAACTGATCAGGCCTGTTGTACTCACCAATTGTTCTACGACGATCAGCCACAACATTCCCTGCATTCGCAGCAACAACCTCCTCGACAACAGCAGGAAGTGGAATGATGTTCCCCTCTCCATCCAATCGTTGTCCTCTCTCATTTCACAATTGACCCTCTTGGTCTCTGTAAGAACCAGCTCCATCTTGAACCAAAACCATGGGATTGTTGTTCATCTCTGTTGGCTTCTTTGCTTTTCTGTTTGCGCGTTCCGAAAGTGCTAGCTGCTCGTTTGACAGATTAACTAGCGGAGTGTTCTTGTTCCTTCTGGTTTCACGAATAGGCATGCACCTGAAACACAAAAGTCAAGAACGTAAGTAACACAAAAATTCACAACAGGTATCGACCGATACCCTTAAGGTGTCGATCGATACTGGTCGAACTTAGTCGAAATCCTCAAACTAAAATCTAATGGCGAATTGAGTCCCCGGCAATGACGCCAAATTTGATAAGCTCAAATTAATACCCTAAAAGTACTAAAGTTTTGTCGATTGTAATACTTAGGGATTGAATCCACAGAGACTCAAGATATCACACAATAGATTGTATAGATGAGAATTAAGCTAAGTGATCAATAGAATTGAAGGCAAATACGTAAATTAAACAAGTTTTGATTCGATTGGAAAGAAGATAGGTTCAGGGTATTTCTCAGGAAATCAATGAATGCAGATAAACTAACAAATCAGGGTTCAGGTTACGCACGGTTCTTGAACTCAAATCACTAAAGTATAATTAACCAACTGTCGTTGCGAGAATTATATAAGTCTAAATCCTAGAATTCCAAATCTCTTTGCGAATCCTAAAGTCTAAACCAGCTTTTAGTAAGTTTGATTTGTTCACAAAACAACTAAACCAAATCTCTTTGCGAATAGTTATTTTGCTTACCCTAAATTCTATCAGGTAATCAATTGCACTGTCGTGCCTAATTGACTATCCTAAGATCTAAGTTCTAGGTGTTCAATCTAGAATTAGTTTTGAGAATAACCTTAAGGCGAAAAACTAATTTAGATTATGAACCCTAATCAATAAAAATTAAAAGATAAAGAAAACAAATATAATAAAAAAGAAGAAAAAAAAAGTAAATATTAAAAGAATTAAAAAAAAAAAATAAGTAAAAAACAAAAAAAATTTGATAAGCTCAAATTAATACCATAAAAGTACTAAAGCTTTGTCGATTGTAATATTTAGGGATCGAATCCACAGAGACTTAAGATATCACAAAATATATTGTATAGATCAGAATTAAGCTAAGTGATCAATGGAATTGAAGGCAAATACGTAAATTAAACAAGTTGTGATTCGATTTGAAAGAATATAGGTTCAGGGTATTTCTCAGGAAATCAATGAATGCAGATAAACTAACAAATCAGGTTTCAGGTTACGCATGGTTCTTGAACTCAAATCGCTAAAGTATAATTAACCAACTTTCGTTGCGAGAATTATCTATGTCTAAATCCTAGAATTCCAAATCTCTTTACGAATCCTAAAGTCTAAACCAGCTTTTAGTTCAAGTTTGATTTGTTCACAAAACAACTAAACCAAATCTCTTTGCGAATAGTTATTTTCCTCACCCTAAATTCTATCAGGTAATCAATTGCACTGTCGTGCCTAATTGACTATCCTAAGATCTAAGTTCCATGTGATCAATCTAGAATTAGCTTTGAGAACAACCTAAGGCGAATAACTAATTCAGATTATGAATCCTAATCAACAAATCAACCTAGCATTCAAAGAAATCCCTTATGAGAACCCTAAACCTAACAGGAGATCTACTCAGACATGGAGATTGAAACAATAAACATGACTGAATAAATCCTTGAATAAATAATAAAGAAGAGAGTAAAACAAGTCGAAATCTTCTCTCGGACGAACATAGTTTCAGACTTGTCTCCCTCAAAAGCTCTTTCACAAAACCAAAGTAGAATAAAGCCTGTATCAAGCGTAATAGCCAAAGCGGCTGAAAAACCTAATAAATACTCTAAAACACGTTTTGGGACTTCTTGTAAATAATAAAGTCTTATGGCACTTTGCAGTTTCTCAAATCTTCAGAAAAGTCGCGATTCTTCTATTTCTTCGACGGGTATCGATCGATACCATAAGTGTATCGATCGATACCATAAGTGTATCGATCGATACTCAGGCATTAAATTGGTGTCTCAGCTACAGGATCTCTGCTTGGCTCCAAAAAGCTCCAAGATGCTTCAATACCTCCAATAATGCTCCAAACGTACCTAAAACCTGAAAAGACTCTAAAAGACTCAAAAATACTAAAAGACTCTATAAAAAGGACTTATATCATAGCCAAAAACGGGTAAAAAAGCATGATATATCAGTCCTTTCTCGTTGTGTTCACTGTCTTTTGCAGGATGCCCTTGATCTCTCTGTTGGAAACCTCAACCTGTCCACTCGTCTAGGGGTGATAAGGAGTGGCCACCTTGTGCTTGACTCCTTGCTTCCTTAAAAGACTCTCGAAGATCCTGTTGATGAAATGAGACCCGACATCACTGATCACTACACGAGGCACACCGAACCTTGGGAATATCACTGTCTTGAACATCTTCAAAACTACCTTGGCGTCGTTAGTTGGGCTAGCCAGCGCTTCACCCCATTTAGACACATAGTCTACGGCGACGAGGATGTATTGATTTCCATATGATGACGGGAATGGACCGATGAAATCTATCCCCCACACGTCGAACACCTCAACCTCCAAGATGAAGTTCTGAGGCATTTCATTCCGTTTGCT
Source organism: Eutrema japonicum (assembly GCA_030161315.1). Classification (NCBI taxonomy): domain Eukaryota; kingdom Viridiplantae; phylum Streptophyta; class Magnoliopsida; order Brassicales; family Brassicaceae; genus Eutrema; species Eutrema japonicum. Next base: position 41,511,062 of record BSQW01000013.1, read on the forward strand.
GATATTCCCTTGCCTTTGACATGAGTCGCACTTGGAGATGAAAGCATGTGCGTCGTGAAACATAGTCGGCCACCAAAACTCGGCTTGCAAAGCTTTAGACACCGTTTTGAACGTGGCGAAGTGTCCCACATAGCTCGAGCCATGACAGTGGAATAAGGTACCAGGAATCTCCTCCTCTGAAACGCATCGTCGAAAGGCGCCATCCGAGCATTGCCTGTAGAGGTATGGCTCGTCCCAAAAATACCGTCGAATGTCCATTAAAATTTTCATTTTCTTGTTTCTCGCAAAGCCAATTGGTTCCTTTTCTGCGGCCAAGTAATTTGCTATCTCACCGAACCAAGGCATTTCAGGGAGCTCGGTGCGGCGTGGGGGTGTATAGTGGTCACTGCTCCCGATGCTAATTGCGAAAACGTTCTCTTCAGGTAGGCGATCGTCTAAAGGGATTTCTTCATCCACACGCAATCTCGATAGGTGATCTGCAACGCCATTCTCGATCCCTTTCTTGTCCTTGATCTCAAGGTCAAATTCTTGTAACAAAAGGATCCAACGCAAGAGTCGAGGTTTGGCATCCTTCTTGGTGAGTAGATACCTCAGAGCCGCGTGATCTATGTGTACGATGACCTTAGATCCCACAAGATAAGACCGGAACTTCTCAAAAGCAAACACTATGGCAAGAAGTTCCTTTTCGCTTGTGGCGTACTTGCATTGTGCGTCATCCAGAGTCCTGCTAGCGTAGTAGATAACATGAAGCTTCTTGTCCTTTCGCTGTCCCAAAGCAGCTCCTACCGCGAAATCGCTGGCATCAGTCATTACTTCTAAAGGGAGCTCCCAATCCGGCGGTTGGACTATTGGTGCGCTAACGAGCCCTCCCTTGATTGTGTGAAAGGCCTCAAGGCAATCGTTGTCAAAATAAAATTTGACCTCCTTGCAAAGCAGTCGGGTTAAAGGTCTTGCGATCTTGGAGAAATCCTTGATGAATCTCCTGTAGAACTCCACATGTCCTAGGAAACTTCTAATCCCCTTGACAGACTCAGGAGGTTGTAGACTACTCATTACTTCTATCTTTGCCTTGTCCACCTCGATTCCTTGCTCTGAAATCCGATGACCCAAGACAATCCCATTTCTGACCATGAAGTGGCACTTCTCCCAATTTAACACCAGGTGCTTTTCCTCGCAACGTTGCAATACCCTGCATAAATTATAAAGACAAACAGAGAACGAGGATCCATAGACAGAGAAGTCATCCATGAAAATCTCCATTATGTCCTCAATCAAATCGGTAAAGATCGACATCATGCATTGCTGTAAAGTTGCCGGGGCGTTACACAAGCCAAACGGCATTCTGCCATAAGGACACGTGAACATGGTCTTTTCCTGGTCGTCCGGGTGGATGGGAATCTGGAAGAAACCAGAATAGCCGTCTAGAAAACAGTAGTAGGGGTGGTTAGCCAATATTTTGAGCATTTGATCGATAAAAGGCAAAGAAAAATGATCCTTGCGAGTAGCAGCATTTAATTTCTGGTAATCAATACACATCCTATGTCCCGTAACAATCCTAGTTGAGATCAACTCATTTTTCTCATTATTAACAACTGTTACACCACCCTTCTTTGGCACAACATGGACCGGGCTCACCCAAGTACTATCAGAGATAGCGTATATAATGCCCGCCTCTAGAAGTTTCATTATCACTTTCGTTACAACATCCTTGAGGTTCGGGCTTAACCGTCTCTGATGTTCTATCGAAGTCATTGATTCGTCCTCTAGATGTATCCTATGCATGCAAAGATCTGGTGATATCCCTGAGAGATCGTCTAGTGAGTAGCCTAAAGCCTTACGATACTTTCTAAGTTCACAGAGAACAAAGCAGTCTCAACGTTGTTCAACTCAGCATTGATGATCACATGATAGGTAGAATTAGGACCAAGAAAGGCGTACCTTAGCCTCTTGGAAGCGATTTGAGTTCGATTTTTGGGGCTTTCAACTCGCTCCACATGCTAGCAAGAGGCGCATGATGACTTGTTGTTGGAGGCGTCTTAGAGGCTCCAACTAGCCCGATGTGTTGTACCATTATCTCTATTGTCTGGCTCGAATCCAGCATCTTAGCGTACCTTGCTGCATCATCACTCATAAACCCGTGTTCATTCTCAGCCTTTGTCAAAACTGTTTCCAACAGGTCATTTGTCAAAATTTCTTTGACGACCTCGTTGTCGACTTCCAGTGAGTCATCAATCGAGAACGTCTGCCCGTCTAAAATAGGTTTCTTCAGCATCTTTTCCATTTCAAACTTCATCACAATGTCTATCAGGTGGAAATCTATTCGGCCATTTTTCACATCTATTATGGCTCCTGATGTGCATAAGAAGGGTCTCCCCAATATGAGTGGATCCCTTGGTTCTTCATCAAGTTCTAGAACCATGAAATCCGCAGGAACGAAGGCGTCTCCAATCCGTACATGCAGATCCTCAAGTACACCAACAGGGAGTTGCACAGAACGATCGGCAAATACCAAGGAGATCTTGGTTTGCTTGAACTTTGTGAACCCGAGTCGCTTAGCCACAGAATATGGCATCAAGTTAAAGCTAGAATCGAGATCACACAAAGAGCAAGCAAAAGTCATTGCCCCAATCTGTACTGAGAGAACGAACTTCTCTGGATCGCCTAGCTTCCTTGGCATCTTGTTTTGGAGGACCGCACTGCAGTCCTTGGAAACCATCATGACACCGTCGTCAGTAGACATTTTACTCGTCACAAAGCTCTTCATATATTTCCTTAACGAGGGCATCATTTGGATCGCATCAACCATAGGAAGCTTCACCACGAGATTTTTCAACATTTCCTTGCATTTTGCTTCTTCTAAGTCCTTGCGCGACTTCCTTTGACGGGTAGGGTGCGGAACTCTCGGAGTGTAGATACGCATAGGGGGTTGCGCTTGCGGTTCGTCTCCATCGCCTGCATGATATATCTTGGTTTTTACCCGTTTTAGGTAATGATATAAGTCCTTTTTATAGAGTATTTATAGTATTTTGGAGTCTTTTAGAGTCTTTTCAGGTTTTAGGTACGTTTGGAGCATTATTGGAGATATTGAAGCATTTTGGAGCTTTTTGGAGTTTTTGGAGCCAAGCAGAGATCATGTAGCTGAGACACCGATTTGATGCCTGAGTATCGATCGATACACTTATGGTATCGATCGATACCCGTCGAAGAAACAGAAGAATCGCGACTTTCTGAAGATTTAAGAAACTGCAAATTGCCCCAGAAGACTTTATTATTTATAAGAAGCCCCAAAATGTGTTGGAGGTTATTTATTACGCTGGATACACGCATTATTTTACTTTGGTTTTGTGAGAGAGCTTTTGAAGGGAGACAAGTCTGAAACTCTGTTCGTCCAAAAGAAGATTTCGAACCCTTGTTTTACTCTCTTCTTTATTATTTATTCAAGGATTTATTCAGTCATGTTTATTGTTTCAATCTCCATATCTGAGTATATCTCCTTTTAGGTTTAGGGTTCTCATAATGGATTTCTTTGAATGCTATGTTGATTAGTTGTTTAGGGTTCATAATCTGAATTAGTTCTTCGCATTAGGTTGTTCTCAAAGTTAATTCTAGGTTGACGAATCTAGAACTTACATCTTAGGTTAATCGATTAGGCACGACGCTGCAAATGAGAAACCTGATATAACTTAGAGTGAGCAAAATAACAATTCGCAAAGAGATTTGGTTTAGTTGTTTTGTGAAAAAATTAAACTTGAACTAAAAGATGGTTTAGACTTTAGGATTCGCAAAAAGATTTGGAATTTTAGGATTTAGACTTAGATAATTCTCACAACGAGAGTTGGTTAATTATACCTTAGTGATTTGAGTTCAAGAACCGTGCATAACATGAACCCTGATTAGTTAGTTTAACTGCATTCATTGATTTCCTACTCTGAACATATCTTTCCACCATCGAATTACAACTTGTTTAATTTTCGTATTTGTTTTCAATCCCATTGATCACTTAACTTAATTTTCATCTATACAATATATTGTGTATTTCCTTGAGTCTCTGTCGATTCGATGCCTAAGTATTACAATCGACAAAGCTTTAGTACTTTTAGGGTATTAATTTGAGCTTATCAAGTTTGGCGCCGTTGTCGGGGACTCAATTCACCATTAGATTTTAGTCTGAGAATTTTGACTAAGTTCGACCAGTATCGATCGACACCCTAGTGGTATCGGTCGATACATGTCGTGAATTTATGTGTTACTTACGTTCTTGACTTTTTGTTTTCAGGTGCATGCCTATTCGTGAAACCAGAAGGAACAAGAACACTCCGCTAGTTTACCTGTCAAACGAGCATCTAGCACTTTTGGAACGCACAAACAGAAGAGCAAAGAAGGCAGCAGAGATGAACAACAATCCAGTGGTTTTGGTTCAAGATGAAGCTGGTGCTTACAGAGACCAAGAGGGTCAGGTGTGCAATGAGAGAGGACAACGATTGGATGGAGAGGGGAACATCATCCCACACCTCCTCATGTTGTCGAGGAAATTGTCGCTGGGAATGTCGCTGGGAATGCGAATGCAGGGAATGTTGTGGCAGATCGTGGTAGAACAATTGGTGAGTACAACAGGCCTGATCAGTTTTATGCATATCGATCAGCGATTCGTCCACCACCATTTCAGAGGAATGACTTTGAGCTGAAATCTGCATACTACACTCTTGTGGGCCAGCACCCTTTTCATGGTCTTTCCAGCGAACACCCCATAGATCATATTGAGAGGTTCGAGGATCTGGTCACTAGCATCAAAAGCAATGGAATGTCCTATGATTACCTCTTCTGCAAGCTCTTCGCATATTCTCTTGGTTGAGATGCGACCTACTAGCTGAAGTAGTTGCCTCCTAGATCACTGACTACCTGGGAGGAGACTAAGACTGATTTCCTGAATAACTTCTATGATGATGCACGACCTGAGGATCTTAGGAATAAGATCTCCCAGTTTTCTCAAGGCCCTACTGAGGCGTTTAAGGCTGCTTGGACGAGATTTAGATCTTATCAGAGATATTGTCCACATCATGGGTACACTAATGTTCAACTGATGGGTTTCTTCTTCAGAGGGATTGATTGGAGGTATCAGATGGCTTTGGATGCTCCGAGCAATGGAAACTTCAACACCAGGTATCCTGAGGACGCTTATGTGCTTATTGAGAACTTGGCATCTAGCAATAGCACCAAGAATACTGATTTTGAACGCAAGAAGCTAGCTGGTGGCATGGAAGGTTCGCAGATTAATGAGGTTCAAGCCAAGTTAGATTATATGCACAATCTCTTGATGGGCAAGACGACGAAGGTTGATCACTTTGTTGAAGACGTTGAGGTACTCAATGAAGATGAAGTGGAAGATGTTAACTACATTGGTGGTTCTGGTTTTCAAGGCCAGAGAAGTCAATACCAGAATAACAACAGAAATTTCAACCACAGCGCTCAACAAGGAGGATTGAATCAGTTTGGTCAGAAACCTTTCCAGAACAGTGGTTATACCAGGAACTATGGAAATTCGTCTTATCAGCCTATACCTGCCAAAACTCCTGAAAGCAAAGTTGAATCTATGCTGGAACAGCTTCTTGAGGGACAGCAGAAAATGACAGTGGATTTTAATGGGAAAATGGATGCCATGTATACTGATATGAATGGAAAAATTGAGGCTCTCAGTACTCATCAGAAGATGCTGGAAACTCAAATAGCTCAAACTGCAGCAGCTGTCAAGGCAAAGATGGTTCATTCACAGAATGAATACGTCAATGCAATCACCTCAAGAAGTGCTGAAGAAGTCACTGCAGTGGTAGAAAAAGAATTGGAAGCAGAAAAATTCGCATAGATTGAAAGTGATTTTGAGCCTGATTCGTCTGTATCGATCGACACCACTGCTGATATCGATCAATACCGATCTGAAGAATCGACATATGCGCCGAGTGTCGATCGATACCCTTTCTGTATCGATCGACACCTCTCGCAAGCTGAACCAGAAATTGTGAAAACACTGAAGGTTGTCGAGGAACGTGTTTACAAGCCTAAGGTGCCATATCCTTTACCACCTAGACATCTCAGAAATCCCATCACTGCAGAGAAGTTGCTCGCTTTTGAGAAGATGGTAAGGAGGATTCCCCATACTTTGTATTTTGAAGAAGCTTTTGAAATCTCCCTTTGGATTGTTACTTCCAAGATTGCAGAGAGACTCTAGAAGAGATCAAGGCACTCTTCATCAAAGCAAGAAGCACACCATCACCGATGAAGCAATTGACTAAGAGGGAAGACCCAGGAAAATTTTCATTTCCATGCTCTATCTGTGGAGTTGAATTCAAGGAATCTCTCGTCGATTTAGGGACTAGCGTCAATGTCATATCAAAGGCACTTACAGAGAAGTTGAAAATTGGTGATATTTGATCTACTCAGATGACTCTCGCATTCGTGAACTCTTCCACCTCTGTCCCATACGGTATAATCCCTGATTTCCTTGTTAATGTAGGAGATTGTCTGGTTCCTGCTGATTTTCAAGTTGTGGAGATGAGTGCAAGATCCAGTACGCCTTTGATTCTTGGAAGACCGTTCATGGCTACGGTTGGTGCAATTATAGACACGCCCAGTAAGAGGATCTCATTCTCATACATTGACGAACAGGTCTCCTACAAAGCCATTCTTTCAGGAAGAGCCCCCAAACATATCTCTTGCATCACCGTTGTTACAGGAGAGACATTGATGGTTGATCTTTTGGAAGAGCCTTATGATGAGCCAACACTCATAGACGTTTTAAATCGTTCTTCTATCATCACCAAGAGAGACATCAAAATGGCTAAGGCAACGAAGGAGGTGAAGAACAAAAAAGTCGAGAGTGCTACCCATGTGACCTTAATCCCTCAGAAGTGTGATGGAGATTCGATCGAATATAAGGTGTAGTGCAAAGGAACCTCAAAACCATTTTCTAAGGCTAGAGTTATTCTTACTCCGGAGCTAAAAGAGAAAGGACAGGAGGTTGTGGAAAGTATGTTGAGCATAACTCTGAAGCTGGAGATGTCAAGTTGTGGAGCTTGTTTTGGTGCAAGCTCTCATTTTTATCCTGACTGATCATCCGTAAAGTCAAGCTCGTGATGTAAAACAAGCTAGCGCTTGGTGGGAGGCAACCCACTGGTAAGTCTGTACATACTTCTTTTCTTTCTTCTGTTTTTAATTTTTGGTTTTGTGTCTTGTGTATGTTCGAGTGAACCAGATAAAAAGGGGATGTGTCGACCGATACCCACTTGGTGTCGATCGACACCAGGAGAAACAAACGTAGTTCTTCCTGGTATCGATCGATACCACCGGGAGAAACAAACGACACCAGGTATCGATCGATAACACTAATGGTGTCGGTCGATACCCAACGCGCAAGTAAGTTTCCTTTAAAACCCTACGATTTTTCTTCTTTCTTCCTCACCGCCTACATCGATCGATAAGAGCAATCTTCTCTAAATATCACAAATTTTTCAATTCTTCACGGATTTGAGTGATTCAAGGGTCTAACCTTGTTAGATTTTCGTTCTTTCCTGTTTCTATCATCCATTATCTCGATCTGCAAGATATGACACCCAAATTTCTCTTTTTCAATCTGTGACCAACGGTTGGGTTTTCGATCTTTTTCAGCTCTTGGAACTCGTTATTTTGGACGAATACCACTTGATTGTGTTGTTATAGGTCTAGTCGGAACCTGCCTTATGCTTAATTGCCACTAGTTTTGACCTTTGAAATTTTTGGATGTGGATCTATTCGTGTTGTGTTCGCAATCTGTTGAGTATCGATCGATACCACCTGGTACCGGTCGATACTCAGCATATACCTTGACCATTTCGGCTGTGAGAGATTATGGTTCGAAATAGCCAGAGTATCGATCGATGCCTGGTGTCGTTATTGCTGATTGTTGCCGTGTTTGTGGAATTGGTGCTTAATCTGTGTTTGATGTGTTCTTTGTCTTTGATTGCAGATGTCTACCCGGAAGAGAACACGAACGGATGATGCATCAAGCTCCAACCCGCACCCAAAGGAATTTTGCTTGTGTCAACGTGTCAAAATCTGGGATGGTTTACATTGGCGGAGAGGTGCAGTGACCGGTCGCCTAGGCAACGACCACTACAGAGTGCAGATTGATGGAGCGTCAGAACATATTGAGCTTCTGCACACTTCCTTGCGCGACATTCCACCACCAGTGGCACCGCCATCACAACCACCCGCTGCTCACGCTGATCCTGTGGCTCCTACTGCCACAAGTCGAGGTCCTTGGCCCAAGAGGAACGAGAAAGCCAAGATTCCTTGCAACAGATTTTGGGAGGGAACAGATAGGGAGACTGTTGAGAGTGAGGACTGCGTCTAGAGGCCTATATATGAGTCTTGGGATGACTATGACACATTGTTCTACAACGCATGGCAGGACATTGACGTACATACCACTCGGTTTGTTGACCCTCACACAATGCGTCGCTTGGGTATCGATAGGGAACTCGGACGTCTTATTGAAAAGATTGGCTTGGGTACTATGCCTCTGAGGCACTATGATATGTTCCCTAACTTGGTGCGACAGTTCTTCGCGATAGTTCGCGTCTACTATCAGGACGAGATCCTAAAGGATTCACAGGAAGGTACCATGACCTTAATGATTCGAGGAGTGAGATACATGTTGCCACTCCCAGATCTCTGCGACATCTACGGTTTCCGCATGGACTTCAGGCGGGTTGCTCTGCCTACTCAGTTTCTCGATGTGCAAGTTTTCTGGGAGCATTTCGGGAACGGAGCTTATTACTCCAAGACTTCCACTCATATGGATGTGCGACATCCTGTTCTGTGCTGTCTGGTGAGGATTCTAAGTAACACTATCTTGTGCAAGATGGAGCCTAACAAGATGCGGCTGTCTGAGCTTATTATGTTCTCCATGGCTATTGGAGATATCATTGATGACGAGCACTATAAGTGGCATGAGCTTGATCTGGAGGTCAACCTAGGGGCGATCTTTGCACATCACCTGGTATCTCTGAAGACCAAACCATTCTTGGGTGCCAGTCGCGGTGCAGCTCGAAAGACCGAGACAGTGGGTAGTCTTCTTACCCCTATCTTCCAGCACTTTGGTATTAACACAGCGAGCTGTTTGATAGTCACCACACGCATTTTTATGGACGAGAGACATCTGCAGAACCTTAGGTGGTTGAAGCCTGAGCGACGTTGGTGTTTCTCCAACACGGATGGGGATTTTTATGATTCAGCTCCCTAACAGACGGCTGACGGACATTAGTGACGATCCCGATCAACTGCGTTTTACGCCTGATCCGAGCCTATTGATTGTTGCACCTCGCACTCGCCAGGGCCGAGGCTCTTCTACTGGCGTACTTGCTGCTGCTGAGGATGAGCCAGTACCTGACCTTGCTGGAGGTCGATCTCGACGTGCTTGCCATTATCCATCTTCTACGAGTATTTTTCCCCCACCACCTGCGATTCCCATAGAGCAAGCTGCCTTCCATAAGTATTCCAAATTTGATAAGCTTAAATTAATACCCTAAAAGTACTAAAGTTTTGTCGATTGTAATACTTAGGGATCGAATCTACAGAGACTCAAGGAAACACACAATAGATTGTATATATGAAAATTAAGCTAAGTGATCAATGGGATTGAAAACAAATACAAAAATTTAACAAGTTGTAATTCGATGGAGGAAAGATAGGTTCAAGGTATTTCTCAGGAAATCAATGAATGCAGATAAACTAACTAATCAGGGTTCAGGTTATGCACGGTTCTTGAACTCAAATCACTAAGGTATAATTAACCAACTCTCGCTGCGAGAATTATCTAAGTCTAAATCCTAAAATTCCAAATCTCTTTGCAAATCCTAAAGTCTAAACCTGCTTTTAGTTCAAGATTGATTTGTTCACAAAACAACTAAACCAAATCTCTTTGCAAATAGTTATTTTGCTCACTCTAAGTTCTATCAGGTTTCTCAATTGCACTGTCGTGCCTAATAGATTAACCTAAGATCTAAGTTCTAGATTCGTCAACCTAGAATTAGTTTTTAGAACAACCTAAGGCGAATAACTAATTCAGATTATGAACCCTAAACAACTCATCAACCTAGCATTCAAAGAAATCCCTTATGAGAACCCTAAACCTAATAGGAGATCTACTCAGACATGGAGATTGAAACAATAAACATGACTGAATAAATCCTTGAATAAATAATAAAAAAGAGAGTAAAACAAGGGTTCGAAATCTTCTTTCAGACGAACAGAGTTTCAGACTTGGATCCCTCCAAAAGCTCTCTCACAAAACCAAAGTAAAATAATGCGTGTATCCAGCATAATGGCCAAAGCGTCTGAAAAACCTAATAAATAACCTCCAACATGTTTTGGGGGTTCTTGTAAATAATAAAGTCTTATAGGGCAATTTGCAGTTTCTTAAATCTTCTGAAATTCGCGATTCTTCTGTTTCTTCTACGCTCAAAAAAGCTCCAAAATGCTTCAATATCTCCAATAATGCTCCAAATGTACCTAAAACCTGAAAAGACTCTAAAAGACTCCAAAATACTATAAAGACTCTATAAAAAGGACTTATGTCATGGCCTTAAACGGGTAAAAAACCATGATATATCAACTCCCCCAGACTTAGCCTTTGCTTACCCTCAAGCAAACAGAGAGCTAAATCGGAGAAAGAGGTTTGAAAACACGGAGACTCACATGTTCTTGAAACATCGCAATGACCATTTTCTCAAGCTTTCCAGATATTACCTAACCAGTTGCAAATCTAACCACCATGTACTTCTCCGTAGACATTCGCAGCTTCCCAGACTCCACTAATTATCTCAGAGCATTGTCCAATAAAGCCCTCATCGCCAGTTTCATCGCTGCAGTCGATGTTCAAGAACCTTCTAGATTTTTTCCCATACAATATCGTAACAAAAGAACCACCCAATTTTTACACTTTTTGGTATTGTTTTTCTCTCCCCCAGACTTATTTCACATCATGTTTTCTTGCATATACATATTAAGGTTTGAGACGGGAGTATTGATGGTGTTTGCCACCAAATCCCCGGTTCTTCCCTCAAAAGTAATCAAAGGTGTGGGCGAATAATGGTACCACAGTAAATTTCGTAACCTTGCTTCCACCTTTGTGTGATCATCCCTTCTGAAGTATAATAATGGGATCGCTGGAAATTTTCCTAACCCTCTACTCAGAAGAAAATCATTTCATCTTTTAATGCATCTTATTTATTAACTTGTAACAGGGGAGAGAAATACCAATACTTTAAACACATGGGTTCTTTTGTCAGATATGAACGAGGAATCAAGCTCAATGGACATCAATCGCATCGATGAAGTGCAAAAATTTGGTTAAGGTTTTAAAGAATTTGCTGGAAACATGGGTGTCTTCTAGTTAACCGGTCAACCTTTGGATTTTTCATTAGTCGGTCTAAAACTGATTCTATAACAATGGTCACTTAAAAGCAAGGTCAGAACAATAGAGTCAAGAAAAATATCACAGTCTCCAACAGGTTTTGACTCAATAAAACGATGAACTGACTCAAAAACGACTAACTCTAAGAAAAACAAAAACAATGTCAGCAACTACCTCCCCCTGACTTGAACAACACTGTCCCCAGTGTTATCTAGCATAAGATTGGTGAAAGAAACAAAAGAACTGAGGGGAGTTGTGAAGTTGAAAAAGTTACCGACCTGGGACAGGGGTATCGACCGACACACGGCCTGGTATCGATCGATACCAGGCGTAAGTTGATACATTGAATTCTTCTCAACGATAAATGACACGAAATTTCTCTTAAGATGTGACCAAGGATCCGAAAGTGGTAGAGTTAACACTGTTAGATCACTCAAACACATGTTAAAAGCAACAAGATATCATAATGCATAATCCACAAAGTTCAAAATCAAAAGAAAATGCAGACATAACGAGACTCAAAAGTTCAAAAGAAAAGAAAAAGAAAAAGAAAAGTGAACCATATAAAAGAGAGGACTAATACTCATCAGAATCATCATCTCTAGCAGTATGAGACGGTCCTTCGCCTGAAGGTGAGCATGGGCTAGGAGGACGGATGCAACCACAACGGGAAATATGGTTCCAGATGCTCTGGAGACTCTCCACCACTGCACCTATAGGTACCGTCTCTTTTGTGGCTGTTTCTTCGTCATCTCCTTCCAGATTGATTACGGCATCAGTATCTTGCCCTTTTCGTGCAACAGGTTCTAGTGCATTCCCGCTTCTGAGTGTGATGGAGTTGACAAATTCATTCCTTGGGTTCTGTTCCACCTTTCCCGGAAGAACCCCTTGCGGCCTCTTAATTGCTTCGGCAGTTTGAGCAACTGGAGTGTCCAACTTCTTCACATGAGTGCATACGGCTTCATACTTGCTGTTGAGGTTATTGTACATGTTGTCGACCTTAACATTAATCTCCTTGGTGTATTGCTGTTGGTTGAGCAAGAGTTGTTGCATGAGAACCTTGAGCTCATCTTGGGAGTTATCCACGGGGATGGCGGTAACTTGAAATGGAGCGGGCTTCGTTGGCTGAAATGTGTTGAACGGCTGCTTTTGTTGGAAACCGCATTGAAACCTATTAGGCCCTTCGAAGCCCTGAGAGAAACCTGAGATACCAGTGTTTTGCACAAAGATTTTTCCCTGAGGTTGTTGAGTCTGTTGAGGGTAGACTTGATCCTGGGGATTTTCGTCGTTGGTGCTTTTGTAGGACAAATTCGGGTTGTTCCTATAATTATGGTTGAAACTTTTGTTCGGCACATACCCTTGTCCGTTAACGTAGTTCACCTCTTGCAGCTCATCAATCTCCTCATCGGTCGATCCTTGACAAAGGATTGCATCTCCTGTCTCCTCGCAAGATTGCACGCTTCTCTGATTCCTTTTTAGTAGTAGGTTCACCTTTGCAGTCAGCTCGTCTATCTTCTGCGAGTCTACACCATTTGGGCGTTTAGACCTGTCATACTCAGGACATCGATTCCCAGAACTCGCAGCTAGGTTCTCTATCAATTGGTACGCTCCTTCTCTTTTCTTGGTCATGAAATCTCCATTGCTCGCAACATTAAGGGCGTTCTTGTAGTCCCAGTCAACTCCATCGTAGAAGATGCTTAGAATCTGTTCATCCGAGTACCCATGATGAGGGCACTCCCTACGGTACTCTCTAAACCTTTCCCAAGCTTTGCAAAAAGACTCCCCTGGATGCTGCTGGAAAGCCGCGATCTTATTTCGAAGCGATGCCGTCTTGGATTCTGTGTAGAAATGATCTAAGAAAATAGCCCTGCACTCGTCCCAAGTAGTCAATGACCCGGCAGGGAGTGACTTGAGCCACCTCAGTGCCTTATCCGCCAGAGAGAAGGGGAAAAGTTTGCACTTGAGGTAATCAGCTGTTACACCGTTAGACTTGGTAGTGCTGCAGATTTCTTCGAATTTCTCAATGTGGTCCATTGGATGCTCTGCATGGAGACCGTGGAATATGTGATGCTTCACCAATGCAATCATCTGAGGTTTGATCTCATAGTCTTGCCTCGTAATAGCCGGTGGGCGGATGGCAGCTCTGTTCTGGTAGAAAGCGTGAGGCGTGTCCAATTCCCCAATGGCAGGTTGCTGCTGCTGTTGTTGTTGCTGTTGTGCTGCTGTTGCAACTGCTGCACTTGTTGTTGAAGCCTCGCGAGCTCAGCGGCTGCAGCATTATGTTGCTCATTGTTCTGTTCATCCATGATGACGAGAATTGATCTTGCTCGTTTGTTCGTTCGTTCTAGCCTTGCTAGCTCTTCGTTGCTGAGCTCGCGAAGGCTTTCGGATCCCCTGCTTCTGGTAACTCTACTCAGTTTTTATGCTGGTTACCTGAACAAGAGAACAAAGTGGAGTACGTTAGTAAATCTTAGGCTAAATCTCAAATTCAGAATTGAAGGTAACGCTATTGGTCCCCGGCAACGGCGCCAAATTGATTTAAGCATTTTCACTCAGTCAATTATAACTAAAGTTCACACTACCGCAATCATAACGGTTGCCAATGCAGTACTTTAGGATCGAATCCACAGAGACCAAAGTTACACTACTATTCTCACAATTATGAAATTAAGCTAAGACATAAATATGGTTTGTTTTAGAAAAGTAACGAGAGCAATTTAAACGATGTAAATTCAATAAGGGAAATGCGTTAGGTCGAGGGTTTATTCGTAGAAATCCAGAGATCATAAATCAGACAACTATTCAGGGAATAATTAAAAGCAAGTTCCAAACTCAAACATTAATATCTAACCAATCCACTTCCGTGCTCATCGTTACTAAACCTAGCATCGTAATCCACTTTCGTGCTCATAGAATTCTAGATCAGCCTTAACGAGCAAGTTCGATATGTTCACGAATCAACCTAATACACTTCCGCGCTACTAGGTGACTCGCTCGCTTATGTTCTTTCTAGCAATCTTCACACTTCCGCGCTATTAGATTAAGCCCTAGTTCATAGACCTAGTGGTAAGCTCAAGTCTAAGAAATAAACACAACAATAAGCGAAAATCACAAAAGATAAATCCCTATCTGTGTCTAATTCAGTGACTCATGGATCCCCTTGAAGGCCCTAACCTAACTATGGAACTATTCAGACATAGTAACGAATAACAAGCAAAGAGATGAAGAAATCATAATATAAATAAAGAGAGAAAGGGTTTTGAATTCTCCTCAATAGATGCAGAGATTCTTCTCCAAAGCTTACAATGATTCAATAGCAAAAAGTCTGAATTGAACAAAAGGTGGCTGCCTCCAAGAGGCTAAAAATAGAGTATATATAGGTCTAAGTCGAATTAGGTCGAAACAGGAAGTTCCCCGGGCAAAATAAGGAAAACAGAAGTTTCCTTTCTTCTTCTCGTTGGCTGGTATCGGTCGATACCAGCTTAGCATCGGTCGATGCTGACCTCTCGGGTAGGGGTAGCATCGACCCGTCTCCTTCGGCATCGGTCGATGCTGACCTCTCGGGTAGGGGTAGTATCGACCCGTCTTCTTCAGTATCGATCGATGTTGACCTCTCGGGTAGGGGTAGCATCGACCCGCCTTCTTCAGCATCGGTCAATACCGACCTCTCGGGTAGGGGTGGCATCGACCTGTTCCACTGGTATCGACCGATACTGGTTCTTTCTTCACGGTTTCGTGCGTTTTTGCCCTCGTGACTCCAATTTCATCCTTGAACGCCTTTTTACCTGAGATATCTAAATAGAAGACTAAAAGACTCTAAAACGGACTTTGACTCGATAAAACAATTGAAAGAAACATTAAAACATACGTTAGAAAGCGGTAAAAACCAAGCATATCAGAGAACAAATTCAAGATATTCCGAGAGAATGCGAAGTACATTCTCAACACCATCAAGATGAGAAAACCATACAAACTGAAGCTGAATCAGTTTGTGAATCTAACGGGCATGGAGTTCTTCCACACGCAAACTTGTAGCCAAATGAAGGATGTGGATGACAATGTGAAAGTCAGCTCCAATGATCCATTCATTTACGAGAACATGGCGGCTCCTGATTCGTTGGATTGGAGACAAAATGGTGCTGTCACAGATGTCAAAACTCAAGGAAAATGTGGTAAGTCTTAAGAAATGACAGTTTTATTTAGGAATTTTTTTTTTGTTTATGTGTTCGGTTGACTCTCACACCATTTCCAACCATCCAACAAGTTTATCTTTGATTTACGAAAAAAAGAAAAAAAAAACATGTCTCTTTAACTAGACATATTAACACTCTCTCCAACGGCAGTATCTTACAAGGTATCTCAGCATTAAAATAATCAAATAAAAGAAAAAGCAAGAGAGAGAATTGAGAAACGGTTCTCATTTGAGAACCGATCGGATGCCCATGAAAACTTCCTCTGCCACTTGTCCATTTTTCATTAGTTTATTTTTTGTTTTAAAAATAAAATTTAATTAAATTATTATATTATTTCAAAATATTAATATTTTATTTTTTAGATACCCAATTAAAGTTCTGAACCGTTGGAGATGCTCTAAGATAACAAGATAACGACTTGTATTATGGCTAATGGAAGGGAAAGAAAGAGAGAGGGACACAAGAATCGAACTCTTGGTGTCAAGTTGCGTTATGTTGGAGTTACTTAACCCAGCCGTTTTGTTTTAACTGGGCCTTGCTAATTAATGGCATATAGAACACAAGATTAGTGTTTGTGTCTTGTTAATCGTTATTTGTTTTCGGACAGCAGGGATGTCGCAGAAGCCTTTCAGCTTTATATGTTGAGATAGATGGTCTTCTCTGGGCTATGTCATGTCTAAGAGAAAGACAGTCTTTTTTATGCACTTTGAGACTGATTGCTCGGACTTGATAAGCATGATCGAGAATCCAGCGGATTGGCCAGCGTTTATGTCAGAACTAGACTCATTCCATCTCCTTAGAGGATCCTTCAAAGAATATTTTAGTTTATCTCTTATCCCTCGAGTTTTAAATATCCGTGCCGATACTCTTGCAAAAGGGGTTCGAGCACGAGGTTTTTTTATTTTCCCATGTAGGTCATACCGAGCCAGTTGTGGATGCTCTACGGAACATCTCTTCTAGCCACATTTGATGTAATAGATGGGTAATCGACAAAAAAAAGTGTTATTTGTTTTTTTTTTGAATTACTTAAACTGAACTTTATATGTTTTTTGACATTTTTTTGTTTGGTTCACATTGAATATTTACTCTCCAAAAATCCCTATTTCTTTCCATATTGATTTCAAAAATATTTCCTAATTTCAAGTGACTTTAGAGAGATTCCCTTTGAAATCCTAAACTCTATATATAGCCTCCGGAAAAAAACTTGTTTAACGCCTTGATTGGTAGAGTATTTAAAAAAGTATTAAACCTTTTATCAACCAATCAACAAAACATTTAGGGAAGCATTTAGAAGCTCCAAATGCTCTGCAAATGCTCATTCTTTTATGTTTTCATATGAAGCTTTTGGTAGAGCATTAACCTATAAAATATCAAAAAAAAATTTAAATAATTTTATATATTAATTTATTTTGTTAAATAATATCAAAAAATTATGTTTATATTAAAGTATAAATTTTATACTTTTAAAACTAATATTTACCATTATTTTATTTTTTATTAATTTTCAAATAAAAATATATAATATAATAAATACAATTGAAATATGAAAAAAATATTATAAATTATATTATAAATATAACTATAGATTTAGTGCTTACGAATAAATATATTAAATAATTTTATATATAATATTTCACAGCTCTGCCAATCATTACATTAATCAGAGCATACAACTTCAGCAGCATACTGCTTTTGCTGCTTAATGCTTCTGCTCTACTATATGTTATACCAATTAAGGCCTAAGACAAACGCAAGATGCATAGAGGAGAAAACTTTAGGTAAAACAAAAAAAAAAGAGGAGAAAACTCCGATCCTATCCTGATTGACCTCATTATCGAGATACTCACGAGATCATCGGCGAAGTCAGTCGCTAGGTTTCGTCTCGCTTCCATACTTCTTAGTCGTCCAGATTACACTGAGTTGTTCTTGACCAGGTCTTTGGCTTGGCACCGTCTCTTCGTCGCCCTCCAATAAGACCGTAAATGGCTAATGGGATTGATTGTATCTTCCATAATCATATCCGAAATCTCTAGTAATTGGAGTAATAATTGAGAAGTCATTGGAGTAATTATTTCCTTAATTTGTGTTGTAGATCATTTGTATTTATGAGTAGATATATTTGTATTTAGGAAGAAAGATATGTCTTTGCATATAAAGGGGTTGTAGTCACGATCACTAAGAGATATACATAAATTTCATTCATCTTCCTTTGTTCTCTATATGGTATCAGAGCCTGAACCATTTCTTTTATAAATAAAAAAGCTTTTGAATCAAGCGACAATGACAAATTAAACGTAAAACAAAACATGAACCTGCTTGATGAGATGAACCCGATCCTGACAAACACGAACCCGACAATAAAGATGGTGACACCGATGAACACGAACTCGAAAACGATGACCATGGAGGTCTGAAAAACAACTCGACATATGAACTACGAAGAATGCAAAACCAAGACGGTTTTGTATGCAAACGCGGTACATATGAGTGCACTTGCGAGTTATGAACATGCGAACCACATACAAAGATCAAGACGGAGTCAGTGGGATGAGTGATGATCAATGGCACAAAATAAAGAATTTACTTAATGGTGGAAAAACCAATCAAACTGAATGTCTCTCGGGTAAGATCTGTGTTCCCTTTTGGATTTTGGACACAGGGGCATCACATCACTTGACAAGAAGATTGGATATATTGTCTGATTTGAGGGACATTGCACATGTGATGATAATATAAGCTGATGGACGAGAACATATTTTTGTAAAAGAAGGCACGGTCTGCATGGGTTCTTCTTTGGTTTTACACTCGGTTTTCTATGTCGAGGGACTACAATCTGATCTGATTTCGGTAGGAAAATTGATGGATGAGAATCACTGCGTGATTCAAATGGCTGATCACTATCTAGTTGTCCTTCGAGGATGGTGATTGGAGCGGGTAAGAGAGAAGATAGTAAAGTTGAGACTTTTCACTTTTGTAGCACTGAGTTTGCTGGAGTGATATATTATGGTTTTTACCCCGTTTAGGCTATGATATAAGTCCATTTTATAGAGTCTTTCTACTATTTTGTAGTGTTTTAGAGTCTTTTACAGATTTTAGCACGTTTGGAGCATAATTGGAGATATTGGAGCTTTCTGGAGCATTTTGGATCAAGCAGAAGGTCGTGTAGCTGAGTACCCGATTTGAAGCATCAGTGTCGATCGATACTGCCTAGTCTCGGTCGACATTCATCGAAGGAGACATGACCCGCGAGTTTAATGAAGAATTGAAGAATTTCAAAATTGCCCATAAGTCTTTATTATTTACAAGAAGCCCAAAAACGTGATTTAGGTTATTTAATAGGATTTTACAGCCACTTTGAGGGCTATGCTTTATTTTATTCTGGTTTTGTGAGAGAGCTCTTGAAGGGAGACAAGTCTGAAACTCTGTTCATCCGAGAGAAGATTTCAAACCCTTTTGTTACTCTTTCTATTTTATTTGATGATTTTTTCAAACATGTTTATTGTTTCAATTTCCATGTCTGAGTTGATCTCCTATTAGGTCTAGGGTTCTCATAAGGGTTTTTTCTGAATGCTAGGTTGATTAGTTATTAGGATTCACCATCTGAATTAGTTCTTCACCTTAGGTTGTGTTCAAAGCTAATTCTAGGTTGACGAATCTGGAACTTAGATCTTAGGATAATTGATTAGGCACGAGAGTGCGATTAATTACCTGATAGAACCTTAGGTGAGCAAAATAACTATTCGCAAAGAGATTTGGTTTAGTTGTTTTGTGAACAAATCAAACATGATCTAAAAGCTGATTTAAACTTAAGGATTCGCAAAGAGATTTGGAATTCCTAGGATTTAGATTTAGATAGTTTTCGCAACGAGAGTTGGTTAGCTATACTTTAGTGATTTGAGCTCAAGAACCGCGCTAAATCTGAATCATGTTAGTTAGTTTACCTGCATTCATTGATTTCCTGAGAAAAACCCTGAACCTATCTTTCTCCAACTGAATTTACAACCGTTTAAGTTTACGTTCTGTTTTCAATATCATTGATTGCTTAGCTTAATTCTCATCTTCATAATCTATTGTCTGTCTCTGTGAGTCCTTGTGTTCGACCCCTACTTTACTGCAACTACTGCTTAGTACTTTTAGGGTATTAATTTGAGCATATCATAGAGCGGTTGCGACACAATCACAATCATATGCTTTGTGGCATAATCAACTGGGACACCCATCTGCGAAAGTTGTCGACAATTGATTGGGCGGTTAATATATTTGGCAGTCACAAGACCAAATTTAGCATATTGTGTTCATGTTTTGGCGCAATTCATGCAAACACCGAGGAAAGATCATTGGCAAACGGAATTGTACGTTGTAAGATATTTGAAGGGGAATCCAGGCCATGGAATTCATCTCCAGGCAACAACATATTTCCATATATCGGGATGATGCGATTCCGATTGGGCAAGCTGCCCGATTACACGACGATCAATTACTGGCTACTTTGTTCAAGTTGGAAGTTCACAAATATCTTGGATTTATCCTCTACAGAAGCAGAATATCGAGCAATGACATTTCTTACCAAAGAGCTTTTGTGGTTGAAGCGTGTTCACAACGGAGCGTCAACGTCTTTCTGGTATGACTGGTGGTCACCACTTGGCCGTTTGATTGACATCACGGGGATAAGGGGTTGCATTGACCTGGGGATTCAGATTCACTCCACGGTCGAACAGGTTCTGAAAACACATCGAAGACGGAACCATCGTCAGGTAGAACTGAACCAGATAGAAGAGGCAATCTATAACCAGCATCAACGAGGGGAATCAATTGCGGAGGACGATGTCCTATGGCAATGTAGAGGTGATAAATACAAAGCCATATTCAGCTCAAAGGACACTTGGAAGCTTACTCGAGAAACACAGCCGATGGTCGAATGGTACAAGGGAATATGGTACTCCTTCATGGCATGGATTGCAATACATAACAGACTTTCTACGGGAGATAGAATGCTATGTTGGAATGGGAACATTTTGGCATCATGCGTCTTCTGCAATGAACCTATTGAAACGAGAAACCACATGTTTTTCATGTGCAGTTACTCGGCAGAGATATGGAAGAGACTCACGGCAAACCTTCTGACTTCACAATACACGGCGAATTGGGATGACATCCTAGCTCTCTTGGTTTATGAAACTCAAGACTGTATGCGTTTATTTCTCTTGAGATACTCTTTTCAGAACACTACTCACTCTATTTGGAGAGAGAGGAATGGAAGAAGGCATGGTGATCCAGCTACAAACCCCATCCAACTTACAAAACGTATTGACAAGCAAATTCGCAATAGATTCCTATCGATTCAAAGATTGGGTGATACGAGGTACGATGAAGGGATGGTTCTTTGGTTCACTACTAAATGAAACCTCAACTCTTGTAACAATTTAACAATTTCTGATTTTTGAAGCACAAGTTGTAACAATGGTTTTTTTGTTGAATATAATTTTACATGGGACAATTGGCCAAATAACCAATTTTGGATAAATCATTAAGAAAATAGCCATATATAAAAGAAATTAAGCAAATAACCAAATGATTGCTTTCTGGACGATTTTGCCCTCCTTTGCACTCGGTGTAGACAGTCTATACTATTTGATATTGTTCTATTTGACAGCACATATGTTTACCCCAATGATTTTTTTTTTTGCATAATTCACATACTGGTAATTGGTTCAGCTTAGTAGTAGTACCAAAAAACACTGAATTTATTTCAAGTCTAACATGATTTGAATTTTGAAAAACAAACCCGAAATTTTGTTCATACGTTAATAGAGACACCTATAACGTAGGAAGTCTATTTTTAAAAATCAAAGACATAACAAATCTACAAACGTCTATTTTTCCAGACATTTCATCTCTCAAGTGTCTCATCAATAATTTCCAAAATTGCAAAAAAAAATAGACGTTCTATACACACATAAAAATTAGGCCTATTTGCAAAAATACCCTCCAATTTGAAGTCAAAGCTAAAAATGCCTCCTTCCTCTCCTCTTTTTCAAAATCCCACGAATTACCCTTTCAGAATCTGGGGATTCACACAAATGCCATTCCTCAGACTGCTGTTAGAGTCTAACGTTTTTTTCAAAAGACAAAAAAAAATTTCAGATCTAACTTAATTACGGAAATACCATTGCCATCAATTCTCAACCTCCACGACAACCACCATCATCGACAAGTTAATGCAGTAAATAACCCATTTTTCGCCATTAAAGCCCAAGAATAGAGCTCGGACTACCTTTTCGCGAGTTCTCCTCTCCGATTTCTCCAATTTCCCCTCGATTTTCCGATTCAAACTTACCGAAATCATTTTTTATGGCATAAAACGGCAAAACACGACTGGGCTTGCGGGATTTCGGTGATATTAGACGTTCTGGGAGCTCGACGAGGGTGAAAACAAGCTCTAAACGGATATAGGTACGAATTTTTGCATATCGTCGATTTTCAGATCTGAGTTGTATACTCAGACTTCTTTAGAAGTTTGATGAAACCCACATGGTCAACGAGAGGGTAGTTTTGCAATTGACTTTTAAATACTCAGATTAAAATTGAAGTCTGGTAGTTTCCTTTGAAAACAAAAAAATCAAGAAAAATCTTCTAATCGAGGCATAGGGTAGTTTTCCAATTGACCAAAAACTTGACTTTTTATGCGGACTTCATATCTAGTATGAAGGAAAAATGAGCGACTTTGACCGGAAGTTGACTGTTTTTTCAGACGGAATCAGAAGTCTAGTTGACTGTTTTTTCAGACGGAATCAGAAGTCTGAAAAAAAAACAGGGTACTGGTAGTAATTGACCGAAATTTTTCAAAAGTTGAACAAAATGAGGGAAAAAGTATCAGACTTCTTTGGCAGTCTGAATAGGAGGGAAAATTTTTCAGACTTCTATGGCAGTCTGAAAATGATGAAATCTTTCAGACTGCTAAAGAAGTCTGATATCGAAGATTTTGGTCAACGCAAAAAATACACCAATTTCTGTCAGACTTCTATCGCAGTCTGAAGGATTTCTTCAGACTGCCATGGAAGTTTGGGAACGAAAGTCAAACTTCGGTAAATTGTAAAACTATCCCATAATTTTTTCAGACTGCAGGAGAAATCTGACAAAAAGTCAAAATTTTGGTCAATTGCAGAAATACCTTTTTCTTTTTCTCAGAACGAACCAAACAAGTTATGGGTGATGATCTACAATAGAGCCCACACATGTTCAATGCTGGACCGGAAGGCTAAGAAAAAACGTCATACTCCGCGTTATATTGGTTGGTTGTTTCTAGAATGCTTTGGAATAATTGAGAAGATTACACCAAAGCATGTCTTAGTATCAATGAACAAGCAGTATGGGATTAATATGAGCTACACAACCGCATACAGAGCGTTGTTACATGCTCAAAAGTTGGTGAGAGGATCAGCGGAAGATGGCTATGAGAGACTGCCTGCTTTATTGCATGGAATCGAGCAAATCAACCCGGGAACGCAGACTGCTCTAGAACTAGATGAGGAGAATAGATTTAAATATCTATTTATAGCATTTGGAGCCTCCACAGAGGGATTTATGTATCTTAGAAGAGTCATTGTGGTAGATGGTACCCATCTTACGGGGCCGTATGGAGGTGTTATGCTAGTGGCGGCCTCACAAGAGGCCAATTTTCAAATATTTCCGTTGGCATTTGGCATTGTAGACTCTGAGAATGATGCCTCGTGGGAGTGGTTTTTCACAAAGCTTAGATACTGCATTTCAGACCAATATCCTCTTGTCATAGTCTCAGATAGGCACACCTCCATCAAGAATGCTATTGAAAAGGTTCTTCCTTGGGCAAAGCGAGGGATTTGTTATTACCATCTACAAAATAACGTAGTCACAAAGTTCAGGGGAAAACATCTTTTGTACTTGGTAAAAAACGCGGCGTACGCATATACGATGTACGATTTTAACTGATACATGGCCTCCTTACGAGCGGTAAATCCTGACCTTGCTAGATACTTGGAGGAGGCGCATCCGAGTCTATGGTCACACGTTCATTTCGATGGAGACATGTATAATCTGAAAATGCATTTTTCTTATCAGACTTCTTGTGCAGTCTGATTCGTCTTTATCAGAATTCTATTGCTGTCTGATTTTTATCAGACTTCTATTGCAGTCTTGTTTTCACTTGCGTTAACCGCGTTCACTTTGTTGGAGAAAGGTACAACATAAAGACGAGCAACATTGCCGAAACTATAAACTCTGTAGTCAAGAAGGCAAAAGGATATCCTATTTCTTTCCTTTTGGAGTTCATACAAGAGAAGCTAGGGACGTGGTTTTGTAAAAAAGCGGCTAGATGCATTGAGTCTCAAAACAAAATTTAGCCGAGGAGTTGAATATTTGATGGCTATTCGTGAATATTATGCGGACTTCATGACGGCGGAACACGTTAATGGGTATCGATTCGTTGTTAAGTGATATATCATAGTTTTTACCCCTTTTAAGCCATGATATAAGTCCGTTTTATAGAGTCTTTCTACTATTTTGTAGTGTTTTAGAGTCTTTTACAGGTTTTAGCACGTTTGGAGCATAATTGGAGATATTGGAGTTTTCTGGAGCATTTTGGATCAAAGCAGAAGGTCGTGTAGCTGAGTACCCGACTTGAAGCATCAGTATCGATCGATACTGCCTAGTATCAGTCGATACTCATCGAAGCAAACACGGACCGCGACTTTAATGAAGAATTGGATAATTGCAAAATTGCCCATAAGTCTTTATTATTTACAAGAAGCCCCAAAACGTGATTTAGGTTATTTAATAGGATTTTACAGCCACTTTAATGGCTATGCTTTATTTTACTTTGGTTTTGTGAGAGAGCTTTTGAAGGGAGACAAGTCTGAAACTCTGTTCATCCGAGAGAAGATTTCGAACCCTCTTGTTACTCTTTCTATTTTATTTGATGATTTATTCAAACTTGTTTATTGTTTCAATTTCCATGTCTGAGTATATCCACTTTAGGTTTAGGGTTTTCTCATAGGGTTTTCTCTAATTGCTGGTAATTGATTAGTTAGGATTCATCATCTGAAATAGTTCTTCACCATAGGTTGTTCTCAAAGCTAATTATAGGTTGACGAATCTGGAACTTTGATCTTAGATTAATCGATTAGGCACGATAGTGCAATTGAGTAATCTGACAGAACCTAGAGTGAGCAAATTGATTATTCGCAAAGAGATTTGGTTTAATTGAATTGTGAACATATCAAACTCGGTATTAAAGCTGATTTATTCTTAGGAATTTGCAAAGAGATTTGGGATTCTGAAGTTTAGATTTAGACAATTCTCGCAACGAAAGTTGGTTAATTACAGTTTAGTGATTTGAGTTCAAGAACTGCATTAAATCTGAATCCTGACTAATTGGTTATCTACATTCATTGATCTCCTGAGAAATACCCTGGGCCTGTATTCTTCCATCGATTTTACAACTCTTTTACTCTTTATTGCTTTTTATTTCAACTGAATTGCTTAGCTTAATTTTCATCTACATAATCTATTGTGTGTTTTTGTGAGTCCTTGTGTTCGACCCCTACTTTACTACAACTACTATTTTAGTACTTTTAGGGTATTAATTTGAGCATATCATTAAGGGAAGACATAGGGATTGTGTGGTCGACTTGCAACACCGAACGTATGAATGTGGTGTGTGAGATTACGAAAAGATACCTTTCTCACATGCAATCTGCGCTGCACCAGAACTTGAGCTACACCCATATACGTTGTCATGCCCATCATACGGTAGGGACTATCTGTTTCAGGCATACGCAATGAACATCCTTCCGAAGAACCGTTCTTCCTTCCCCCGCATAATCCTCGTCCTCCTGGAAGACCTCAGAAGTCGAGGTGGCAAACTTGGCTAGAAATTGCCAAGACAAAGGGCAATAAACCACGGAAGCTTCCCAAGCAATATACTTGTTCTAATTGCAAACAACCAGGCCACAAAAAAACAAATTGTGTAAGCTAAATCACCTTACACTCACCTGCTTTATAGTTATTTTCATCTATATACTGTATATGAGAAGCTGCTGTCTTTTTCGGTGGAGACAGGTAACCAAACCTTAGAAGGATTATATCTGGTAGAAGTCTGATGTACTGACAAATGCAATTTAGAAGTCTAATAGAGAAGTCTGAAGAAAGTCTGAGAGAAGTCTGTTGGTGTCTTTCCAGTACAATATTTTGTTTCCAAGTCGGTTTTTAAGTTGTCTAAGTCTAAGAACTTGTTGTGTTAATCGTTGGTTGTTGTTGTTGGTTTAAACTTAATTTTTAGTACTTATGTGTTTGCTGCATCTCGTCAAGTCAAAATAAGTCTTAAGAAAATCACACCCTTTCCAAACTGCAATATAAGTCTAATAACAGAAATTCATTACAAAATATAGAAATAGAAGTCTGATACAAGACTTCTATAGAAGTCTTAAACCAATTACCATAGAAATACCCTACCTATGCCCAACACGCTTTTGACATCACAATTGGCATGGCACAAAAAATTCCCGCAGAAAGTAAGCCAACAGATGGATGATTTTTTCTTACATCTACAAAAGATAAATATATGCAAGAATCCATTGTTCTCGGGAATCCAAAAGTTAAAGAGGAACTCTACTTCACCTATTCGTAGACGTCTAGCAATTCATTCTCGGTGTCGGTATGAGCCTCTTCACCTGTTCGGCAGAGCTTAGTTAATATCTCATACGCAAGCTTCTCTTTGCAATTCTTCATGTTCTTATCACACAGCCACTTCGGAAACTGCATCCCAAGAAAATGGAACTCAATAAACTTCAAACAAAACACCCCACAATCACCTGTCTAGATGTTTTGGGGAAGTTATGGGCTCCTTACGATAGTGTAGCTGTATCGCTCAAGGGGATAATTCCACATATCATCTACTGGGGCCAAACAATGCATCACGAAGGGAAAGATCTCACATATAGGTGCCACTGCCGCTCCTACCACCTCATCGGTTTTCCGTCCAATGATGTACGTCCTATATGGTTACGTGCCTATCCGGGATAGAAATCATAATAGCTATCCAATCATTTCCCCCAACGTGCAAGGCAGTGTAGATGTAATCAATTTCCAGCCCCCAAGTCTTGTTTGATTTCAGGAATAAGGGTAGTTCACCAATATGGTAATCCCATACACCAGGTGGCAGCCTCCTTGCCGTAGGCATCACATTTTCTCCTTCGTCGCTCTTCACAAAATCATCATAATGTTTCTTCCACCAATTACCCAGCAGTGTGTCAATGAAGTTCAGCCTCTCGGACCAGAACCATTCCGGGTGTTCGTGTTGTCGAAGCCTCATCAGATCAATCACAGCATCTATTTGCTGCATTCAGTCAACATTATGCAAAAAATGTCAGACTTAAACAGAATTCTAAAGAAACTCTCAAAGAGAAAACACCAATGTCAGACTGCAAAACAAGTCTGAGAAAAGAAATTTTTTCACCAGACTTTAAAAGAAGTCTGACACCAGACCTCTAAAGAAGTCTGAAGGAAGTCTAAAAGAGATAACAACAATGTCAAACTGCAAATCAAGTCTGAGAACAGAAAATCATTAAACCCGACCAGATTATATATTAACCGTGTCATGCAGCCATTCCTTGGGGGTGCGCAGATCGTAGTACCAAGCTAGGGATGTGTTCGCTTCCTCTTCGGATAACCCTTACATAATATATTACGCGTGTTAGACATCGAGTTAATTATTCTAGAATATAGGTAGAGTGTGACGACATACGGCAGTTTTTTGACGTGATCATTAAGTGTCTTCACTTCCGTCCTGGTTGCCAGAGCACAAGGATCATATGTCGGTGTGATCTGCACTTGGGTTGAGCTCTTTCTCTCCTTCTTATCCTGCTCTTTCTGTTTGAGTTCTTGAGCCTTCACCTTTACATAAGCTCCAGCAGCTGCCTGCTTAGTGTCTTGTTTCGACATATATGCAGCATCGAAGTTTACGCCCGTGACCGCCTTATCGACGATAAGAACACTATGTTCGCTGCCCACGACACTACTCTGCATTTACAAAATAAAAAAACCACCTCCGTCATACTGGAATAAAAGTCTAAGACAAATAATCTAACACTATCCAGGCCACCTACAGACTGCAATATATATCCAAAACACAATCAGACTTCTTTAGAAGTCTGACATATATTAAAATAACACCAAAATCAGACCTAAATATCAGTCTAATACCAGATAACCATGTTCACATCAAACACAACAACAAAGCGAAATATCTAGTTTTTAGTTGCACATAGGTTCAGGTTTTTACAAACAACTGATATGCTCAATTTAATACCCTAAAGTACTAAAGCAGTTGTAATAGTATAGCTAGGGGTCGAACCACAGAAGACTCACAGAAACGCACAATAGATTCTATAGTGTCGAATTACGCTAAGCCAAACAGTTGTAATTAAAAGCAGTGCAGAAATTAAAGGAGTTGTAAATCAATTGAGAAATATAGGCTCAGGGTTTTTCTCAGGAAATCAATGAATGCAGATAAACTAACTAACAAGATTCAGATTTAGCGCAGTTCTTGAACTCAAATCACTAAAATATAGCTAACCAACTCTCGTTGCGAAAACTATCTAAATCTAAATCCCAAGAATTCCAAATCTCTTTGCGAATCCTAAATTCTAAATCAGCTTTAATATCAGGTTTGATATGTTCACAAATCAATTAAACCAAATCTCTTTGCGAATAATCAATTTGCTCACCTAGGTTCTATCAGGTAATTAATCGCACTCTCGTGCCTAATCAATTATCCTAAGATCTAAGTTCCAGATTCGTCAACCTAGAATTAGCTATGAACACAACCTAAGGTGAAGAACTAATTCAGATGGTGAATCCTAAACAGATAATTAACCTAGCATTCAAAGAAATCCTTTATGAGAAAACCCTAAACCTAAAGTGGATCTACTCAGACATGGCAATTGAATCAAAAGACATGTTTGAATAAATCATCAATAGAGTAGGAAGAAGGGTTTAGAGATCTGATCTCGGACGAAGGGAGATTCAGACTTGTCTCTCTAAAACCAAAGTAAAATCAAACTATAAAATAAAGCATAAAAAGGCATTAAAAAGGCATTGCCTAAACAGGTGGCTGAAAACTCCTATTTATAACCTAAAACACGATCTGGGGTCTTCTTGTAATTATTAAAGACTTCTGGGCACTTTTGCAATTCCTCAAGTCTTGGAAAACTCGCGGGTTGTGTCTTGCTGCGCTGAGTGTCGATCGATACCAATGGGTATCGATCGATGCTCGACGTGAATTCAGGTTCTCAGCGACACGATCTTTAGCTCTGCTACAAACTGCTCCAGAAAGCTCCAATACTTCCAATAATCCTCCAAACGTGCTATGACCTGTAAAAGACTCTAAAAAGACTCCAAAATACTATAAAGACTCTATAAAAAGGACTTATATCATGGCTTAAATAGGGTAAAAACCATGATATATCAACTCCCCCAGACTTAGCCTTTTGCTTGCCCTCAAGCAAATAGAAGACTAAACCAGAAAAAGAGGTTTGAAAACGTAGAGACTCACCTGTTCCTGAACCATCGAAAAGACCCTTTTCCCAAGTACCCAAATGTCACCTGATCAGCTTTCGATCTAACCACCATGTACTTCTCCGTAGACATTTGCAGCTTTTCCAGACTCCACACAAAATCCCACAGCATTGTTCAAGTAAAGCCCTCATCGCCAGTTTCATCTCTGCAGCTAATATTTAAGAACCTTCTAGACTCTTTACCAGACAATATCTTGACAAAGGAACCACCCTTTTTCACACTTTTTTGTATCAATTTCTCTCCTCCAGACTTATTTCTTATTATATCCTTATTATTATTTTTTATTTTCAGCTTAGCATATACATATCAAGGTAGGAGACGCGAGTATTGATGGTGTTTGCCACCAAATCCCCGGTTCTTCCCTCTCTATGTATCAAAGGATGTAGGCGAATAATGGCATCATAGGAAAATCCTAGCCTCGCTTCCAATCCTTTGTGTGATCATCCCCTCTTAAGTAGAATAATGGGATCGCTGGAAATTTTCCTAACCCTCTACTCAGAAGAAAATCATTTCAATCTTTTATGCTCTTAATCTATCAACTTATTTCAGGGGAGAGAGATACCATAATTCTAAACACACGGGTTCCTTTATCAGATATGAATGATGAATCAAGCTCTATGAACACTAACCACATTGATGAAGTGCAAAAATTTGGCTCAGGCTTCAGAAGAACTCTGCTGGAGACATGGATGTTTTCTAGTCAACTGGTCAGCCTTTGGATTTTTCATTAGTCGATCTAGAACTGATCCTGTAACACTGTGCACTCAAAAAACAAAATCAAATCAATAGGTTCAAGCACATGATCATCATCTCCAACAAATTTTGACTCAATAAAACAGTTTTGACTCGATAAAACGACTGACTCTAAGAAAAACGAAAACAATGTCAGCAGACACCTCCCCCAGACTTGAACAACACTGTCCTCAGTGTTATCTAGCCTAGAGTCAGTGAAAGAAACAAAGAAAAAGGATAGAACGAAGAGAAACAAGAAATTACCATTCTGGAACAGTCGGTGTCGATCGACACACGGCATGGTATCGATCGATACCATGCTTAGATCGACTTTGTGAATTTTCATCCGCGATTGGTGTCGATCGATACCATAGGGATATCGATCGATGCTTAGGCGATTTCGAGTTGCTCCTTGTTCATCCTGACACAGACTCAAAACAAACGAAAATAAAAATAAAAACGAATCAAAAACAGACTCACCAGTGGGTTGCCTCCCACCAAGCGCTCGTTTAACGTCAATAGCTTGACTGTAACGCCCTTCAGGCTGGATAAGAGTGAGAGCTTGCACCAAAACAGGCTCCATCACTTGATATTACTAGCTTCAGAGTTCTGCTTAGCATGCTGTCCACAAATTCCTGCCCTTTCTCTTTCAGCTCAGAAGTAAGAAGGACTCTGGCCTTGGAGAATGGCTTCAAGGCTCCCTTGCATTTGACCTTGTAATCAATCGAATTCCCATCACACTTCTGAGGAATCAGAGTGACATGGGGATTCTCGACCTTTTTGTTCTTGGCCTTCTTCTTCTTTGTTGCCTTAGTCTTCTTCTTGGGGATGTTGGGCGGTTCAGCTGGAACGTCTGTGACAGTAGGCTCATCAGGAGGCTCTTCCAGAAGATCAATTGCTAGCGACTCTCCTGTGATAACCTTGATGCTAGAGGCACGTGTGGGAATACTCCTAGGTGGAATGACATCATAGTAGACATCACTGTCAATGTAAGAGAAAGATAGTCTCTTATTAGGTGTGTCTATGATCGCGCCTGCAGTAGCCATGAACGGTCGTCCCAGGAGTATAGGCATACGAGATATCGCACCCATCTCCACAACCTGAAAATCAGTAGGCACCAGACAGTCTCCTACTTGGACTAGCAAACCAGCGATTTCACCATATGGAAGTGAGGTGGAATCGTTTGCAAACGTGATAGATGTCTTAGGAGATAGAATAGTAGCCCCCAACTGCTCTGCAATTGCCTTTGAGATGACATTGACACTAGCCCCTGAGTCGACAAGAGACTCTTTGAAATTAACTCCTGAGATGGAGCATGGAACAGCAAATTTCCCTGGGTCTTCCCTCTGTGTCAATTTCCGCGGTTGTAGTGAATTGCGAACTCTTTCTCCGATCACCTCAGGTGTTTTCATAACTTCTGGTCCTTTCTGCGAGGGGTATCGATCGATACCAGGTAGGGTATCGATCGACACCATGCGATTTGAATCGTTTCTGACAGGTACATCTTCATCAGAAAGAAGCTCCACGTTCGGGTTATCCAGCATATACTGTAGTCTAGCAATCTCCCATTCCTCCCTTGTCAGCTTAGGAACCATAGGATAAGGCATCCTGGTTACATACACTCGTTCTGCAACGACCTTAGGCACCATAGTCGAAGTTTCAACTGTTTCCTCAGAAATCGCCCCGGTATCGACCGATACCAATGGGGTATCGATCGATACACGGGTTTTCGAATCCATTCTAGCAGGCGTCTGGGCTGGTATCGATCGATACTGGGAAGTATCGATCGATGCTTGTGCGATTTCAGGAATGGCTTCGAGATTTTCTGCACGTAAGCTGATGGCA
This sequence comes from Eutrema japonicum, assembly GCA_030161315.1. Taxonomy (NCBI): domain Eukaryota; kingdom Viridiplantae; phylum Streptophyta; class Magnoliopsida; order Brassicales; family Brassicaceae; genus Eutrema; species Eutrema japonicum. The sequence continues at coordinate 41,542,889 of BSQW01000013.1, forward strand.
TTGACGTGTGCATTGTGTGATTGAACCGCCTTTCCCTTGGAATTTGCTGCAGTCTGAGCTACTTGCGTCTCCAGCATCCTGTGGCTCGTATTTAGTGCCTCGATCCTTCCACTCAAATCGGTGTACATGGTGTCCATCTTACCATTGAAGGTGGCTGTCATCTTCTCCTGCCCTTGAACCAGGTGTTCAAGCATAGCCTCAATCTTACTCTCAGGAGCTTTGGGTGGTGGGGATTGGTACCCTCCTTGCTGAGCATTGTTGGTGAAGTTTCGATTGGAGTTGTATCCGAATCGCTGACCCTGAAAACCAGAACCACCAATGTAGTTAACATCTTCCACTTCATTCTCAGCAGCGAAGTGGACGGCCTTTGTTGTCTTTCCCAGCAGAAGACTGTGCATAGAATCCAGCTGAGCCTTCACTTCAGCGATCTGCGACCCATCCTGATTACCAGCCAGCCTCTTGCGCTCGAAATCTGCGCTCTTGGTGCTACTACTAGAGGCAAAGTTCTCGATCAACACAATAGCATCCTCAGGATATCTGGTGTTGAAATTACCATTGCTCGAAGAGTCCAGACCCATCTGATATCTCCAATCTACTCCTCTGAAGAAGATACCCAGCAGTTGCACATCAGAGTATCCATGATGTGGACAATCTCTCTGATACGATCTGAATCTTGTCCAAGCAGCCTTGAACGCCTCAGTAGGTCCTTGAGAAAAAGTGGATATCTTATTTCTCAGATCTTCAGATCGCCCGTCATCATAGAAGTTAATCAGGAAGGCTCTCTTGGTGTCCTCCCAATTAGTTAGCGATCCAGGAGATAGCTTCCTCAGCCAGTAAGTAGCTTCTCCACCCAGAGAGTAGGGGAAGAGCTTGCAGAAGAGATAGTCGTAGGACACTCCATTGCTCTTGATGCTAGTGACCAAGTCCTCGAATTTCTCTACATGGTCCATTGGATGTTCATGAGGAAGACCATGGAAGAGATGCTGTCCTACTAGAGTGTAGTAAGCAGGTTTCAGCTCGAAGTCATTCCTCTCATAAGCAGGAGGACGAATCGCTGACCGATTGGCGAAAAACTGCTCTGGCCTGTTGTACTCACCAATCGTTCTTCCACGATTAACCACAGCATTCCCTGCGTTGGCGCGCCCAGCTGGCGCGATAATCTCAACAACCGCAGCAGGGACAACGATGTTACCAGCTTCATCAAGTCGCTGCCCTCTCTCATTACACACGTGACCCTCTTGGTCTCTCAGAATTCCAGCTTCATCAGCTCTTAAAACCACTGGGTTGTTCATCCCTGATGTTTGCTTGGTCTTTCTGTTTGTGCGTTCCACAAACGCTAGCTGTTCCAATGACAGTTCAACTAGCTGTGTGCTCTTGTTGCTTCTGGTTTCACGAACAGGCATACACCTGCAAACAAAACACTAGGCAAAGCAAGTAAGTAACCAGAAAAATACGTTGAGTATCGATCGATACCAAGTGGTGTCGACCGATACCAACAAAAGAAGACGACGGGTATCGACCGATACTACAGAGTATCGATCGATACCGACGAACTTAGTCGAAATTCTAAACTAAAATCTAATGGCAAATTGAGTCCCCGGCAACGGCGCCAAAATTGATATGCTCAATTTAATACCCTAAAGTACTAAAGCAGTTGTAATAGTATAGCTAGGGGTCGAACCACAGAAGACTCACAGAAACGCACAATAGATTCTATAGTGTCGAATTACGCTAAGCCAAACAGTTGTAATTAAAAGCAGTGCAGAAATTAAAGGAGTTGTAAATCAATTGAGAAATATAGGCTCAGGGTTTTTCTCAGGAAATCAATGAATGCAGATAAACTAACTAACAAGATTCAGATTTAGCGCAGTTCTTGAACTCAAATCACTAAAATATAGCTAACCAACTCTCGTTGCGAAAACTATCTAAATCTAAATCCCAAGAATTCCAAATCTCTTTGCGAATCCTAAATTCTAAATCAGCTTTAATATCAGGTTTGATATGTTCACAAATCAATTAAACCAAATCTCTTTGCGAATAATCAATTTGCTCACCTAGGTTCTATCAGGTAATTAATCGCACTCTCGTGCCTAATCAATTATCCTAAGATCTAAGTTCCAGATTCGTCAACCTAGAATTAGCTATGAACACAACCTAAGGTGAAGAACTAATTCAGATGGTGAATCCTAAACAGATAATTAACCTAGCATTCAAAGAAATCCTTTATGAGAAAACCCTAAACCTAAAGTGGATCTACTCAGACATGGCAATTGAATCAAAAGACATGTTTGAATAAATCATCAATAGAGTAGGAAGAAGGGTTTAGAGATCTGATCTCGGACGAAGGGAGATTCAGACTTGTCTCTCTAAAACCAAAGTAAAATCAAACTATAAAATAAAGCATAAAAAGGCATTAAAAAGGCATTGCCTAAACAGGTGGCTGAAAACTCCTATTTATAACCTAAAACACGATCTGGGGTCTTCTTGTAATTATTAAAGACTTCTGGGCACTTTTGCAATTCCTCAAGTCTTGGAAAACTCGCGGGTTGTGTCTTGCTGCGCTGAGTGTCGATCGATACCAATGGGTATCGATCGATGCTCGACGTGAATTCAGGTTCTCAGCGACACGATCTTTAGCTCTGCTACAAACTGCTCCAGAAAGCTCCAATACTTCCAATAATCCTCCAAACGTGCTATGACCTGTAAAAGACTCTAAAAAGACTCCAAAATACTATAAAGACTCTATAAAAAGGACTTATATCATGGCTTAAATAGGGTAAAAACCATGATATATCAACAACTATCACACTTATACTGCATATTAAGCAACGGCTTTGTCCTTAATTCTTCGACTGCTTCTCCTTTCTTGAACATTATTCGGTAGAGGGTTTGGAACACTAACCCCAACATCCACCACAGTCTGAATCTTGGCCTCAGACGGTTGGGCAGGGTTGTCTTCAGCCAGAGCTTCCTTTGCATCCTCTACCGCTGAAACTTCTTTTTCAGGTCCTTTTTGGTCTGCAGCATCAACAACCGCGGCAGGCTTAAGAGGCTTCACAACAATTTTTTGGTTGTAATATTCTTTCGCGGAGCTTTTTTGCGTTTCCCCGCCCCAGCCGCACCACCATCATCAATCTTACCACCACCATCAGACTTCTCCTCAACACCACCATCAGACTTCTTCTCAACACCAGATATCCTCCTCTTTTCTCCCCTTAACAACCTAACTTCCTTCTCAAGTTCAATCATCTTCTCATGCACCTGCTCAAAACCTTCTTTAACAAGACTAAAAAGTTCATTCATCTTCTCACCCACCGACTTGATCAAGTAAACAACCTCACCACCATCATCACCGCCTGATTTTGCTCGCTTCTTATCATCATCAACATCCTCACCATCATCATCAACAACCTTCCTCTTAACACCCTTTCCCTTGGTCTTCTTCAGACCACCCTCAGACTTAACCACCGCGGACTTAATAAGGGGCACCTCTTTCTTGACAATGGCCAACACACCTTCAGACTTCCAGTGTTTAAAACTCCACCATCAAGGGCGCTCAAACTCACCAAACATGTCTTTCGCAATGTTCACAACTTTCTCATCATCCTCACCATCGTCCCACCGGGGGAACATGACCTCAAACTCCTGACGACGAAATTGTTGACGTGGGTCTGCAAGTACAAGTCAACGGGCAAAATGTATATTAGTATGTAAAAAATAAATAAAATCTACCAGACTGCATATCTCGTGTGGTACAAAGTTTCAGACTTCAAAAAAGTTCTGACTTCAATATTTCAGACTGCAAATTCAGTCTGACAACAACTTTCAGACTGCAAATTAAGTCTAGAAAAAATTCAGACTTCAAAATTAGTCTGATAACTTATCAGACTGAATTTGCAGTCTGACATAGAGCAATCAAAGGTGAATTTTAAGGGAAAAAAAGTCAGTAAAATACCTGCTTGCGCAACTCTAAATCGACTTTCTCCCGATTCTTTGATCCTTTGTAAGCCAAGAGCGGTGGGGCTGGGTTATCTTGCTAGTGCATTCCATAAAGCGGAGCAATCCCGGGACAGGCCCAATATACCCAGACGTTCAAGACCTCAGCGAAGCCCTCAACCTGATAGTTTTTCTCATCTTGGAGTTTTTTGTTTGCCTCTGTTTTGACAAAGTCTACCAAGATTTTGAAGGCCAGTCTTCCCCATGGGTATGATTCTAACGCCCCTGGAGACAGCAGTAGCTTAGTCATGTCAGACCTTGTGGAAACTGACCAGTGTTGAGCCTCAATGAAGCTCGTGTAGATGGCTAGGTAGCCCAACCAAATCCTATCTTGCCGTTCCCAGCCTCGACATCTATTGCAAGCGTCCAGTAACTGAAAATAATTTGGCCCTACCTCGAAATCCAGCCCAAGAAGTTCCCACATTGCTCTCATATCGGCTGTATACTCAACCTCCGGGTACTCCAGATTCTCAACATAGTCGCAATTGAGTCCGGTTATCTGTTGAAACTCATGGAGGGAAAACCTCACCGGTTGAAGGCCAAGAAGACACCAAAACTCATGCTTCTGATCTACCTCTAGTTGAATAGTAAGCATGTAGTGCACCATCCTTGAACACCATACGAAGTTCAGCTCATGCCACTTCACAAAAACCCCAAAGGCTGAGTTGCGAAGCTCTTCCCACTCATCATCATCCAGCACTTCTTTGAGAGCATCCATGAGATCTCTCTTACCGCTAAAGTAAAAGTAGTGTATGCTTTTGTCTGGTTGAGGCTCATACACTGAAGTGAACATCCTTGGAGGGAATTCACGTTCTGCCATTATGTCTAAAACCAGCATCAACCACAACCAGAATCCATTAGCAGTCTGAAAACTTAAAGTCATACGTCATATGCAGTGTGACTACTCAAATTCAGACTCTATTTGCAGTCTGACGAAATATAGTCTGACTCTATTTGCAGTCTGACGCAATAACACGAATCCCAAAAATCCACAGAACACAATACAACTCAAACCCCAAAGATCTAAACATTATTTCTCAATTTGAATCTTTTACCCTCTATGGAAGACTTAAAGGAGCGGTGACAACGGCGAGCAGAGAGAAACCAGATCTGGAAATCAAAAAAGACAAGAGTTCAGCGTTGAGTTCTAGAAATCAGTATCGAGAAGGTGACGGTTTGCGGCGAAGAGAGGAGTAGAAGAATCTTACCGTCGAAGGCGACGAATTCCAGCAGCGACAACGAAGATGTGTCCTAAGCGGCGGTTCAGTTTCTCCGAGAGAGAATCGGTGTTTTTTTTATTTTTTGTTTTTTTTCTTTGGTAACTGTAAAAATGAGGGGATAAAAAAACACTTTTATATGTGTCCTAGGCGGCGGTTAAAAAAAACGGTTTTACCACATAAAAATACCGCTTTCGCAATCTGATGTCAGACTTCTTAACGCAGTCTGATAACAGACTCTTTTAGCAGTCTGATAGTGATGAGATAATTGAGCAAGAAGTATGGAAATTTTGGGCGGCAAAATTCCCGCCATTTTCTGCTCTTTTTTCTAATATTTTTAATTGCCGCTTAGAAGTATTTTTCAAATACTTCTACAGTCATACTCGTTTTGCAATCTGATGTCAGACTTCTTAAAGCAGTCTGATATCAGACTCTTTTAGCAGTCTGATAGTGATGAGATAATTGAGCGAGAAGTCTGGAAATTTTGGGCGGCAAAATTCCCGCCTTTTTCTGCGGTTTTTTCTAATATTTTTAATTGCCGCTTAGAAGTATTTTTCAAATACTTTTATAGCCAGACTTGTTTTGCAGTCTGAAATGGTGATATTTTCAGGACCAGACTTGTGAAAGTTTTCAAAAGTTTAAGTTTTTCAGACTTCGAAAGAAGTCTAATAAATTCAGACTTCATAAACAGTCTGACACAGTAAAGAATGACGCAGATAAATTAAACCGACTTCATAATCAAATATCTCGTTCCATGGAAAAAATACAAAATTTGGTAACAAATTGTGACATATTATAAGAAACCAAAACAGATAAACATGATCAGGACGATAATAATAGCACCAGCGAACGTCAGACTCTTCAACTCGACGCCACGCATTATCTGGCCACATGGCTTCTGATATGCTCAAATTAATACTCTAAAAGTACTAAAGCAGTGTCGATTGTAATACTTAGGGATCGAATCCACAGAGACTCACGAAAACGCACAATAGATTAAATAGACTCAAATTAAGCTAAACCAAAAGATGTAATTGAAAGTAATACGTAAATTAAACAAGTTGTAAGTCGATTGGGAGAAAGATAGGCTCAGGGTATTTCTCAGGAATTCAATGAATGCAGATAAACTAACTAACAGGACTCAGATTTAGCGCGGTCCTTAAACTCAAATCACTAAAGTATAGCTAACCAACTCTCGTTGCGGAAACTATCTAAGTCTAAATCCTAGAATTCCAAATCTATTTGCGAATCCTAAAGTCTAAACCAGCTTTTAGATCAGGTTTGATTTGTTCACAAAACAACTAAACCAAATCTATTTGCGAATATTTATTTTGCTCACCTAAGGTTCTATCAGGTAATTAATCGCACTCTCGCGCTTAATCAATTATCCTAAGATCTAAGTTCCAGATTCGTCAACCTAGAATTAGCTTTGAGAAAATAACCTATGGTGAAGAACTAATTCAGATGGAGAATCCTAATCAACTAATCAACCTAGCATTCAGAGAAAACCCTTATGAGAACCCTAAACCTAAAGTGGGTCTACTCAGACATGGAGAATGAAAACAACATGATTGAATAGATCATCAAAGAAATCAATAAGAAACAGGAGTTCAGTGTTGTCTCTCCAAAAACCAAAGTAGAATCAAGAGTAATAAAAGCCTAGCCATCAAAGTGGCTAAAAAATCTAATTATAATGCTAAGACACGTTATGGGGCTTATTGTAATAATTAAAGACTTCTGGACCAAGTTGTAAACTTCAAACTTGTAAAAAGTCACGTTTCCTTCTTCCTGAAATCGGTATCGGTCGATACTCATCCTCTGTGCCGACTCTTCTGCTCGCCAGATTGGATTGTCTTCACGAAAACTGGCATAACTTTCGATCGCACCGTTGGAATGGCTTCAAAACACTTCCAAATGAAAGTAATCCACTGATCTGTCTTGTATCCAAATTTGAGCTCAATCCATCAGTGGGAAGTTCTTCAACGAATGCCAAACTTGACTCTTCATCTCCATATGCTCATTTTCACCGAAAACGGCTCTTTTTCTCCAATTGTGCTCCAAACGTGCTAAAACCTGAAAAGACTCTAAAAGACTACGAAAACACTAGAAAGACTCTATAAATAGGACATATATCATGGTTTAAACGGGGTAAAAACCATGATATATCAGCTTCTCCGTCAACCGCTCCTTCAATTGAGCTATCTCTGCCTTCGTTACCTTGACGTCATCGAGCAACGTGGACAAATACTTGTCGCTTTGAGCATTAGAAACCAACATGCCATCAATTAGTTGACCATGTTGGTCAACATACAGCTTTACATCGTTAAACTCCTCAGTCATAGCCTCATCCCACCACTTCATTATATGGTAACCACCATCCTACACAGCCACATTTATACAATCATATTAAGATCCCAAATTATAATAAGCAAGAAAAAAAACAAACGAACCACATGACATATAGAGGCCATTACATCATAGTTACTACATCCAAAGAATCTTCTTCCCGGATTATCGGCTGTAGTGGATGTTCGCATGACGGGCTCCAGACCGCAGAAGCATTTCTTGGAGAATCCGTAGGATGATCCGGATCGACGTCGACCTGTTGAACATAAACTACTCGACGTTGGAAGGTGACTGAATCGGCCCATCATGTGTACCAGAAAACAGTCGCAAAAATTAAAAAAAGTTTAAAGCCAGACTTCTAATAAAGTCTAATTTAAAATCAAGTCGAAATTCAGACTTCTAAAAGAGTCTAATTCAGAAAAGTCTAATTTCAGACTTCTTCTCAAGTCTAATTCGTACAAACTCAAATTTCAGACTTCTAACAGAGTCTAATTAAATGAAAGTATAATTTCAGACTTCTAATCGAGTCTAATTCAGATCAGTTCAAGTATCAGACTTTGTATCGAGTCTAATTCACTTTCATACTTCTAATATAGTAATTTTCAAGTAGATCTAAAACGGAATTAATTAGATCTAGGCAAAGAACCCATCTGTTTGTTTAGATCTAGGCAAAGAACATGGAAAATAGTCTTATTTCGTATAGATATAAAAATTTTGCAGAAAAAAGTAGAGTAGAAGGCGAAAAAGGAGAGGTAATTACCAGACTGAAGAAGCTGACGACGGCGGTGGCGGTGGCGGTGGCGGTGGCGGTGGCGACGAGGGTTTCCGGAGAGATGTTTGAGAGAGTTTAGAGAGAGAGAGATTCTTCCTGTTTTAGAGAGAGAGTCGATAATGACTTCTACAGATTAGGGTTGGTAACTTTAGTTTATATATGGGGTAAAATCACAAGTATGGTAACTTATTTCAGGTTAATTCACAGGTTTCCATCAAGAAGTCTGATAAACCATGGACACGATCAGACTGAAATGGCAGTCTAATAAACCCTAAACTTGATAATTACTACTTAAATACCATCATATTAAATAGAAAACTTATAACAAACATCAAACTCGTTTAACTTAGTCACAAACTAACCAGTATATGTAAAAAAACATTATGAATTAAAAATTTAGAAACTCTCAATCTAACCCTACAGATAAGAACAGGATATCAACTTCATATGTCGAACATAGACAAAACTCTTGTTTTCTTTGTTATTTGCACAATGCAATATATAACTCGATATTCACACTCTTTTATAGTTAATTACACTCCAATGGCAAACTTTGAACCCTAATCCAACAAATATTGAGCCCGTAAACCGTAAACTCTTACCTATATGGTGTTTAGATCCAAATTTATCTCATACTCTCTCATTTTGACTAACTTTTATGTAATTTAAATTTATATACATCTACAATGATTATGTTTAATTTATGTATCAAAATTTTGTATGAAAAAAAAATTAATTATTTTTTAAATTTAAATTTTCATATTAATTACAATTCAGACTTCTCCGAGAAGTCTGAGAAACCGCAAACTTGTGTTTAGATCCAAATTCATCTCCAATGATTCAATTTGATTAAATTTTATGTACTTTTAATTTATATACAACAACAATGATTGTGTGTAATTTATGTAGTAAAAATTTCTAAAAACTAAATTTTTAATATTTTTTTAATTTAAATTTTCAAATTAAATACGTTTCAGACTTCTCTGAGAAGTCTGAGAAACCCCGATTCTCTGAGAAGTCTGTGAACCACGACAACCACCATCGTCGACGAGTTAATGCAGTAACTAACCCGTTTTTCCGCCATTAAAGCTCAAGAATAGAGCTCGTAAACACTTTTCGCGACTTCTTTCCCCGATTTCTCCCATTTTCCCACTGATTTTCCGATTCAGACGTACCGAAATCGGAAATTATGGTATAAAAACGGCAAAACACGACTAGGCTTGCGGAATTTCGGTGATATTAGATGTTCTGGGCGCTCGACGAGGGTGAAAACAAACTCTAAACGGATATAAGTACGAATTTTTGCATATCGTCTATTTTCATATATGAGTTGTATACTCATACTGCTTTAGAAGTCTGACGAAACCCACGTGTTCAACAAGAGGGTAGTTTTGCAATTGATTTTTAAATACTCAGATTAAAATTGAAGTCTGGTAATTTTTGAGAAGTATGAGAAATCCCGATTCTCTCAGACTTCTCCGATAAGTCCGAGTAACCCTAAATCTAATATTTAGCACTTATGAGTGACAATATTAAAACATAACTTCTAGGAAGCATCAAATTCGTGAAATATATGCACAGTACAACACATATGTGCAAATTTAAAATTTCAAATGTAAATTTGGTAAACCATGAATCTAACACTAAAGTTATATGTAAATGTTTCCATTACAAAGCATGTTTTGAGGTTTACAACCTACTTTGCCTTACATGTTTTTAATTTGATTCAATTTTACGAAATTTAATTTTAATATTTCGAAATCGTCTATATTTAATTTATTTATAAGAAAAAATTTTACAATTTTTAAATTTAAATTTACTAATTAAATATGTATCAGAATTCTTCGAGAAGTCTGATATTTATTGAGGTATAGGCATAATGAATTAACCTTGTTTAATTTGATTCAATTTTATGAAATATTAATTTCTATACATCAAAATCGTCTATATTTAATTATTGTAGAAAAAAGTTTTAACAAATTTGTTTTTTTAATTTTTAAATTTAAATTTACTATCTTAATCTGTATCAGACTTCTCTAATACGTCTGAGAGAAGTCTGGTAAGAGAAATCAATCAGACTTCTATTAGAGTCTAAATGTCAGACCTCTATAGAAGTCTGACATGTCGCGAAGGTTAAAATGGTAATAGCGGTTTCGCGTTTTTTGTTTGGTCATAAGGGGGTAACTATAATTTTCCACCCCTGAAAGTGTAACGCAACATTTGATTGAAAGGATAGTGTATTTTTGTCATAAAAACGAAATTTTGGGGTAAAAACAGCAATTTGCCCTAAAAATTAGTCTCCATTAATTTTCGATCGTCTCTCGCCCACGACATCAAAGTCACCGTCTTTCTCCAACGGCGAAGTACTGGGTAGTGTTGCAAAGTAATAAAACCAACAATCGAATTAACAAAAGCCAAATAGACAGTCTATGTGTTCTATATAGACCCGACGCTTTTTAACTACATTACATATCAGAGTTTGAATTGAAAATTACAAATCTTTACATTGATTAGAATAACAAGTTTGTAAAATGGTATAGACTTGATAAGAAGAATAGACGGAGAGATGAGAAGAGTACAATATGGGGAGGAGAATGAATATAATGGATTATATATAGATTAATGTTTTCTACTACATAACATATCATGATTTGAATAATTTGTACATTTAAAATTACAAATCTTTACATTGATTACAATAACAATTTTGTTAAAATAGTATAGATTTGATAAGTAAAATAGATCGACGGAGAGGAGAAGAGTACAATATGAGGAGAAGGATGAATATGATAGTAAGTCTATTTTAAAAAAATCAAATACATCGCAAATCTAGCAATAACATACCACGTCTATTTTTTGCTCATATCCATTTATACTTCTTTGCCTTGAAACCAAGGTCCATAGGCTTATTCGCGGAGTTTATGATGGTCTGTTCAAGCAAATTGCAAAATTACAAAAAATTGACGTTCTATACACAAATAGAAATTACTCCATCATTTTCATATCAGTATATTAAACCATTATTTATAACGTGCCAATACATTATTCTCCGAATACGAAATAGATTTTCTATACACAAAATCACATACTAGTAAGTTTAAACAACTATGTACACAATAGAATAAAGACAAAGTCATAAAAATAGTATAGTCATAAAAATAGTCATACTATACGGCGAGTATCTGACATCGATGATTTTTCTTCCGCTAGTTATCTATGACCAAGTAATCTAATTTGAGCTGCTTCTGATGAAAAAAAAACAAAAAATGCCTTCATATCTCAACTTAGCTATTGTTTCAAGATCAAAGTTAATACCTTTTTCGTTATACACTTACGACGGCTAGCGGCGGCTCTGGTATCGCGAGCTTGTTCCCGTTCCAAATAGACTTTCTATACAAAATATACTTTCTATACACAAACCATTGATTAACGGCAACTCTGTAGGGAGATGGCGGTTGATCGGCGGCGAGGTGAAGAGAGGGAGAGAATCAAATCAAAGAGAAAGAGAGAAGCTTCTCTGCAATTCGAGAAAATAATCAGAGAGAGCGAGAGAGAGAGAGCTCGTTATGGGCAGCGGCGAGGTATTTCCAAACTGATTTCTTTCCGCCATTGCACTAACCCCTGATACCTCCGATTTCTTGTCTCCAGCAGTCGCTCCACTGTCAAAAGAGCAGCAGGTGGAGCCACGAATACAGAATCAATTCCATCGATCGAAGCCTTGTGATGAGGGGAGGAAGGAGCGGCGGCGATCGTCGAGGACTTCGATTTTACCAGCGGCGTTGAGGGATCGGAATTTGGGAGGAATCGGAGACGGAGGCGGGGCTTGTCGATTTAAAGCGGGTATCAAGGCGGCATTGATGGTGAAGGGTTTCGGGTTAACATGTCGGGTATTAGGGTGAGAAGATAATCCATTGGTTTTGGATTGTTTGAAGGGGGATAAATAATCCAAAACCGGAGCCGTCGTCTTTCGTTGCTGCAGAGATCGATAAAAGATGTATTGATCCAAGAGGAGAGAAGAAAGTGATTGATATAATTAAGTGTTATTGTGTGGTTAAGGGTATAATAGGTATTAATACAAAATATATTAAGAATATTATCTCCATTTTTTTTTTGGTTAGTTTGTTAATTATATTATTTTTTTGGTTATACTATCCAATTTCCAATTTTACATTCATTCAACAAAAAAAAAAAAAAGATATTTGATATTATAGTTTAAAATTTCTGTAAGGCCCAAATTGATCACAACATTGATCTCTTGTCCCTTTTCTTGATCATGGTGATTGCCTTATTGGTCACCTCTAAACCCCGATATTATTGATGATTAGCTTCTGTTGATTTACCAACAGCCAAACGGGTAAATGGACCTAAAAGCAATAGGACACAACTAAAGGCATACCATGGATGATAAATCCCTGTAAATGTCTTTAATTCACCAATCCATCAATTTATTAGCAATCTCATTTCTGTCAACTCGAGACCTTTAAGTATGGAAGCAGGGCTCGTGTAATAATAAAATAAAATATAACATATCGTCGAAGTTTCACTTCTATTATATAACAAGCGACTTCTCCTCTGTTTCTAATTCTTTGTAACCAAACACAAGATGATGAATAGAGGAGAAGACTCAAATTCCTTCCCGATTGATCTCATTGTCGAGATTCTCTCGTGATCTTCGGCTAAGTCAGTCGCTTGGTTTCATCCATACTTCTTAGCCGTCCAGTTTCGATTTCTTCCTCCCCGACTTTTTCTTATATTTCTGGGTTTTATTCGTGTTCTTCTTCCTTGTCCCATTTCAATGCATTTGTCTTATTTTTCTTCGTATTTTCCTTCTTCCTCTTTTCCATTGAATTCGTTTTTCTCTTCTTCCTCTTTTCTCTTCTTCCTCCCCGAGCTTTTGTGGTTGAAGCGTGTTCTACAAAGTCCGGGTGTTCAACACAATCAAGCAATGCGAGTCTACTGTGATAGCAAGGAAGCAATATACATTGCCACAAATCCAGTTTTCCACGAACGTACCAAACACATCGAATCAGATTGCCACTTCGTACGCGACGAAATACAAGCAGGTACAATTGCTACAACTCATGCCACTACAAACACTCAACTCGCTGATATATTCACAAAAACCACTTGGACGACAAGCTTTTGACGACTTTAAATTGGGCATTCACGATCTCCATGCTCCAGCTTGAAGGTGGGGGGGGGGGGGGGGGGGGGGGGGGCTAATGGGATTGATTGTATCTTCCACAATCATTGGAGTAATCATCGACACGTCATTGAAGTAATTATATCCTTAATTTGTGTTGTAGATCATTTATATTTATGATGAGTAGATATATTTTTATTTAGGAAGAGAGATATGTCTTTGCATATAAAGGGATTGTAGTCACGATCATTGAGAGATATACCGAAATTGCTATCATCTTCCTATGTTCTCTACAATGGCATTTCTACTCATTGCCTTGGCCTAAAAATCCAGATGAAAAGTTGTCTCTTGTATTAGCCGCCGATTCTCATATGGAATCCTCTGGAGACACAATGTGCTCAGAATTTTGTGGCCATGTCTCTGGTTTGATATATTTCCCTAACATGCATATCTCAAAAGAGAATATGATTAAAGTGTCGGTGATATATAAATCTAGCACGGGGCAGTATATAAGCTTACCCAAGCCGATGAAGAAAAAGAAGAAGGTGATATATATCCCTAGCACGGGGGAACACACGAGCTTACCCAAACCGATGAAGAAGAAGAAGAAGAAGAGAATGAGGAAGAATAACTTGAAAAGCTTTTTAGGGTATGATCCGATTGACAAACGATTCAAGGTACTGTCCATCAGCCCTTCATATTATCGTGATGGAGGCAAGAATCAAATTTTGACGTTGGGAACTGGAAAAGTGTGTTGGAGGAAGTTTAAGTGTCGATTCCATAAACCTAAATCTGAAGGGATATGCATCAATGGGGTTGTGTATTACTTCGCCCACACATATGATTACCGTTTGATAGCTTGCTTTGATGTTAGGTTCGAGAAACTTTGGTTTCTCAGACAAAAATCATTTCCTTGGTCTACTAAACTGGTAAATTACAAAGGTAAATGAGGGTTGATTAAATCAGAATGGGCTGGTTTTCATGATGGATGGCATACCATAAACTTTCGTTTGTGGGTTCTAGAAGATGCCAAGAAACAAGAATGGTCGAAACACGTTTTCTCCTTGGAAAAAGTCCTTGAGGTTTCAAATGTTTCTCGTAGCTTAGCTGTGGGTGGAGCGACTGCTACAGGTGAAACTGTTTTTTCGATACACTATACATGTAAACCGGCATATGTTTTCTAATTCAATCCTGAAAAGAACACTCTCGAAAGATTTGAAATCCGAGGTTTTGAAGAGTTTGGTAGTCGTAGTAGAATTTACACCTTTGTAGACCATGTAGGGATATGCATCAATGGGGCTGTGTATTACCTCACCCGCACATCTGATTACCGTTTTGTGAGCATAACTTGATTTGATGTTAGGTCCGAAAAACTTTGGTTTCTCGGACAAGAATCATTTCCTTCGTTTACTAAACTGGTAAATTACAAAGGTAAATTAGGTGTGATTAAATCAGAATGGTCTAGTTTCTTGATACACGTTATGGTATCGTATACAATCGTCGCCAAAAAGGAAATAGTTAATCAAGTGTTGAACTTTTCCTTTTGATACTAGGATTAAGTTTTGGTGTTTTTCCTTTTATTGGTTTTAAGTCTTAGGATAGTTTCCTTTTTAAATTAGGACAATTGGTTTGTAGCATGGCCTATATATAGGTCTTTTATATTCAATAAGAAGATATCTTCCAACAGTTAACCTTATTCTCAAAAGAGACTAGGGTTAAAGAGGAAGTTAAGTTAAATTTGTTCTTTTTGCTTTCACCATAGCGATCAAATACACAGGACCGATCACTAGAGCTAAAGTAAGAGATTTAGCTCATACCAACTTGGTATCATAAGACTGATACATGGGGCTAATCCACTGGCGGTGAGGCCCTATCGCTACCCACATCTACTCAAGGATGAGATTGAGAGACAATGCACGGAAATGCTTCGTACTGGCATTATTCGTCCTAGTAGCTCACCATTCTCGTCACCCGTCTTGCTAGTGAAAAAGGCTGATAATTCGTGGCGATTTTTCATCGACTTCCGCGAACTAAATAAAATCACTGTCAAGGACAAGTTTCCAATACCAGTAGTTGATGAGCTGTTAGACGAATTGCATGGAGCCCGTTTTTCACAAAACTAGATTTAGCATCAGGATATCACCAGGTCCGTGTTTTCGAGGAGGACATTGAGAAAACTGCTTTCCGAACGCACCATGGCCACTATGAGTTTCTCGTTATGCCATTTGGGCTTTCGAACGCTCCATCCACATTTCAGAGCCTTATGAATTCAGTGTTGAGTGGGATGCTTCGGAAGTTTGTCTTGGTATTCTTTGACGACATTCTCATCTACAGCGCTACATGGATAGACCACATAGGACATGTAAGACATGTTTTTGAACTCTAAAGGACACACGGTTTACTACTTAAGCACTCAAAGTGCTCGTTCGGCCAAGAAGAAGTGGGTTACCTCGGTCATGTCATCTCTCACAACGGGGTGAAAGTTGATCAGTCCAAGATTACTGTAACATCCCGGTTTCTTGTATATGCGGAGAGGCTTATAAGAATTGATTTGGCTACCTATGTCACCAAAGTGCACTTATCTTTTCGGGAACTTGTCCAGGAGAGGCTTATAAGAATTGATTTGGCTACCTATGTCACCAAAGTGCACTTATCTTTTCGGGAACTTGTCCAGAGAGAACTCCAGAGTTAAGGGTGCCTGAGCTGGAGCAATTTAAGGATGGGTGACCTTCCGGGAAGTGATTCGCGGTATCGTGTGAGTGAGGACAAAACACGGGGAAAGGTCACGTGGTGATTGCAGGGTCAGTAAACAAGTATTACAAGCCTCCCGGACTAACGCACCGGCCGTCGGACGAGGGTGGGGCCCACGGGCCGGGAGATGTCGTTGGGGCCCACAGGTAGGGGCGGTCGGGGCGTTATAAGTGGTATCAGAGACGAACCCAAACACGTGTGTGGAGTCAGGTGGGCTCACACCGTCTAGGGTGACGATCCTGGTGCGCAACGAGGACGTTGCGCTCTATGAGTGGGGGTGATTGTAACATCCCGGTTTCTTGTATATGCGGAGAGGCTTATAAGAATTGATTTGGCTACCTATGTCACCAAAGTGCACTTACCTTTTCCGATCACTTGCCCGAAAGAACTCCAGAGTTAAGGGTGCTTGGGCTGGAGTAGTCTAAGGATGGGTGACCTTCCGGGAAGTGATTCGCGGTAGCGTGTGAGTGAGGACAAAACACGGGGAAATGTCACGTGGTGATTGCAGGGTCAGTAAACAAGTATTACAAGCCTCCCGGACTAACGCACCGGCCGTCGGACAAGGGTGGGGCCCACGGGCCGAGAGAGGGCATGGGGCCCACAGGTAGGGGCGGTCGGGGCGTTATAATTACAGCCATTACAAATTGGCCGCGACCCGAGTCAATCCGAGCAGTTCGAGGATTTCTTGGTCTTTCTGGATATTACAGGAAGTTTATTCGGGATTATGGCATTATTGCGGCTCCGTTAACCAGCCTACTTCGCAAAACAGGATTTTCATGGAATGACGCCGCCGACATCGCTTTTAATACCCTCAAAAAGCCCTCTCTGAATCCCCAGTTCTAGCTTTTCCAGATTTTTCGGAGGACTTTGTAGTCGAATGCGATGCGTCGGGGAGTGGTATTGGGGCTGTACTTCAACAAGATGGGCATCCGATAGCATTTTTTAGTCGCAAGCTAGCAGATCGACATCTCAAGCTTGCTGCGTACGAACGAGAGCTTATTGGGCTTGCTAAAGCAGTATTACATTGGCGACCGTATCTCTGGGGACGACAGTTTTTAATTCGCACTGATCATTACAGTCTTAAATTTCTTCTGGAACAACGTCTATCTACATCACCTTAGATACATTGGATAAGCAAGCTATTGGGATTTGACTTTGGGGTTGAATTCCGCTCTGGTTCGTCCAATAAAGTTGCTGATGCATTGTCTCGACGGGATGAGAATATCCCTGAACCAGAATGTAGGGTTTATAGCCTTAGCAAGTCTGATAAAGGGATTTTTGCGCGCCTAAGGAAGGAAGTCAATACCAACACTACACTCGCAAGTCTCCGAGATCGAATAATTCACGGTGACGAGCCAGCCAGTTGGGAGGCGCGAGACGGGTTGATTTTTTACAAAGGTCGTGCTTACATGACATCAGACTCAGTGTTGGTGCAAGATGTTGTGTTAGGATTCCATAATTTTGGTCATGAAGGAGTCCAAAAGACGATGGATCGAATTAGGCGTGATTTTTATTGGAAGGGGTGGAAGAAGACTGTCCAAGATTTTATTGGGAATTGTCAGATTTGTCAAAAGAATAAGTGGGAAACTCTTCAACCAGCCGGGTTAATGCAACCATTACCAATTCCAACGAAAATTTGGTCTGATATTTCAATTGATTTTGTCGAGGCACTGCCTAAAGTTTCGGGGAAGACTGTGATCTTGGTTGTGGTGGACCGTTTCTCGAAATACGCGTATTTCATGGCCTTAAGTCATCCATACACGCCTGTTACCGTAGCGCAAGCATTCTTTCGTGATATTGTGCGTTTACATGGGATCCCTGAAACAATTGTTTCAGACAGAGATAAAGTCTTTCGGAGTCTCTTTTGGCGAGAATTGTTTCGGTTGCTTGGAACTGATTTGTGTTTTACAACAGCTTATCATCCACAATCTGACGGGCAGACAGAGGTGGTCAACCGAACTTTGGAAATGTATCTTAGGTGTGTCACAGGAGATGCTCCACGGAAATGGCTCACTTGGCTTCCTTGGGTTGAGTATTGTTACAACACTTCGTTTCACACAAGCCTCAAGACAACACCGTTTAGGATGGTGTATGGGCGTCAACCTCCACGACTTTTGGACTATCGTTCAGGGAGCTCGCGAATGGAAGAAGTAGATGTCGCATTGGAAAGACGCGATGAGTTCCTTGCAATGGCTCGGGAAAGACTTCACGAAGCTTAGCTACAGATGAAGACCAATTATGATACTCACCACAGAGCTGTCGAATTTGGTGAAGGAGATTGGGTGTGGCTCAAACTTCAACCATATCGCCAACTGACTGTAGCAAAGAAAGCTTTCACAAAACTCTCTCCTAAGTTCTATGGCCCATTTGAAGTGGTTGCTCGCATCGGTACAGTTTCATATCAACTTCGTCTTCCGGAAGGGAAGAAAATTCATGATGTTTTTCATGTCTCACTTCTGAAGGCTCATAAAGGACCTCTTCCCAGCAATGGCCCTAGTCTTCCACCCATTTTGCAAGGACGAGTTGTGCCAGCAAAACCATTCAAACTACTTCGGGCTAGGTTGCGAAGCGGAGTTCGACAGGTACTAACAAAATGGACTGCAGATACAGAAGATGATGCGACATGGGAAGAAGTGGATAAACTACTAGAGGCTTACCCGGAATTGGAGCTTGAGGACAAGCTCCTAGTCGAGGAGGGGAGTAATGATACACGTTATGGTATCGTATACAATCGTCGCCAAAAAGGAAATAGTTAATCAAGTGTTGAGCTTTTCCTTTTGATACTAGGATTAAGTTTTGGTGTTTTTCCTTTTATTGGTTTTAAGTCTTAGGATAGTTTCCTTTTTAAATTAGGACAATTGGTTTGTAGCATGGCCTATATATAGGTCTTTTATATTCAATAAGAAGATATCTTCCAACAATTAACATTATTCTCAAGAGAGATTAGGGTTAAAGAGGAAGTTAAGTTAAATTTTTTCTTCTTGCTTTCACCATAGCGACCAAATACACAAGACCGATCAGTAGAGCTAAAGCAAGAGATTTAGCTCATACCATTTCTATGATGGATGGCATACGATTAACTTTTGTTTGTGGGTTCTAGAAGATACCGAGAAACAAGAATGGTCGAAACACTTTTTCTCCGTGGGAAAAGTCCTTGAGGCTTCAGATGTTTCTCGTCGCTTAGCTGTGGTTGGTTGGAGCGACTGCTACAGGTGAACTTGTTTTTTCAATACACTATACATCTAAACCGACCTATATTTTCTACTTTAATCCCGAAAGGAACACTATAGAAAGATTTGAAATCCGAGGTTTTGAAGCGTTTGGTAGTCTTAGTAGTGTTTACACCTTTGTAGACCATGTAGCGGATCACACGTTTATAACATAGAGTCTAGCTGGTTTGGCTGTTAGTGTGATGATGTTTAGTGTGAGCTATATTACTTTCATGGCTATCTACATGCCCTTAATTATGTTACACGTTACTTGAGAGAGCAAAATAATGTTTGATCCCACTCTCCGTTTTTCATTCAATTCTTTTTGTCGTAAAGATTGAAATTCTAGTTTAAAAGTTCTTTAAGACCCAAGTTGATGATCACAACATTGATCTCTTGTCCTTTTTCTTGATAGTTGATAAATCTATTAAGCAAGATCATGGTCATTGCCTTATTGCTCACCTCTACACTCTGATACGGATCAGATTTGTGGAAGCTTGTTAAAACCGAGATACAAAACACAAGAGATATACTACATCCGATATTATTGATGATAAACCACATAGCAGAACAAAATTTACATCCCTGTAAATGTCTTCAATTCACCAACCCATCAATGTTCTTCTCACTTTATTAGCAATCTCACTCCTAGCAGAAGCGCTACCGAGCTGGAACAAACAGTTTTCATCCAGAAGAAATCTGTACACTTCCCATTCTCGGTCGCTAGCCGTGTGTCTTCTTATTTCAGCCTGAGATAGAATCAGAAGACAACACAGTTCACAGTCAGAGTCACTGATTCTAAGATTTCTGTGGATTAGAATTGTTTCTTACCGAGAAAATGCATATTCCAAGCACTTTTAGTGAAAGGGTGATGTCATAGAACACTCTCGGCCTGCCTTTCCCGGATAGCTCTGGATTAGCAACCAAAATTTCGGTATCTGGTCCTCTGTTTGTTATTATGACTCGTAAAGGATGAAGCGTTTCAGCTTTCAGACGTTAACATAATGAATTTCGCTTATCAGGATCCACGATCTTGTTTTCATCTTTCAGCTGAATAAATAGCTCTAGATCCCGATGACCTTGGGTTTGAGGCGAGAACCTACCATAAGATATCTGCAGAAATAGATGATAAACAGAGATGTCACAAAGAAAGCCCGTGTACTAATAATATCTTGAAATCCAAGAAAATATGCATGTCGGTTTTGCCATTACCTTAATGTCAAAGTCTTTCAAGGTTCGTAATACATCATAGAGAAGGCCTTTGTGATCAACGCAGCGTATTTGGAGTAACGTGTGAGCCGGGCTTAAGGAGTTGTCAACTGTGACAGTGAAATTCTTCAGCTTTCTCATATCATCACTAAGAACCTGTGCGCGGTTGTCTTCATCGGTGAGCTGCTCAGACGTAAACAACTCCTCGGCCACAGCTGAAGAAAGAGATGGAATATTCTGATGATATTCATACTCAGGACCAGCCAATTGGAGTTCACAGCTTAAACATGATTCTCCCAAGACAGAACGAAACTGCTCCAGTGTCTCATCTTGGCGCTGTTTCGTGTGTAAAAGATCCCTAGCAGTAAATGGTAAACAACAATACAATACAACAAATTGAGACTTAAGAGCAGATTGTCAAACTCACTCACATGTTATCTGTTATGAAGAAAAGGTCCAAAACTCTCCCATCTGGTGTCGTAGTGACCTTCACGGTTCGAATTGAGAGCTCAAGCTCAGTTAGTACTTGAGTAACATCTGGAAACAGAATCCTCACACATTCAAGATGACATTCATAAGAAGAAGAGAAAAAACAAACCCATGAGACGATAAGACACAAACAGTACCGTGTAAGAGTCCTCTCCGGTCTAGGCAAAAGAACATCAACAAGTAAACAGGTGTTGATGCGGTACAAGGAGACATCAGATTGAGCACAAAGTAGGTCGAGCAAGAGGGATCTCAATATCTGAGAATTATAATGAGGAACCACCCACAAAACTATGTAGCACCACACTCCATCTGTTGTAACATCTAATACAATCCAAACAAACAATCAGATTCACCTCTCGACCATTACACAAGCCGCGAAACCTGAGACTAATAAATCGATCGCCCAAAAATCAAGGATTATTGAATCATTTCGGAGCTACGGTGTTGCCGGAACAATCTTACCTCCTCTTTTGATATAAAGCCCGAAATCGAGGATGATTCTGCAAACATCACACACTAAACCGGACCGGTCCGGACAATTCACGGTGATAACATGCGCCTCTCCCGCCTTTTCGATCACGACGATGTCTTCGCTTCCCGGAGCTGTCATCACTCGAGAATCAAGAAGAAATTCACGGCGAGGTGCTTTGAGCTTCTTCTTCTCTCTAGAATATGGGAGATGATTATACGACTAGTGTTCTGATTAAACCGATCCGGTTAATAAACTCTTAACCGATCCGGTTATAACCTCTAAACCAAAACAAATTTTTAGGTATCTGATTGTCAAGTGTGAAATTCCCTCACAGTAATTAATTACTAAAAGAGGATCCGAAAATAATTTGGAACAGTAAGATTTTGATCGGTTACTTGAATTAAACCGATCCGGTTATAAACTCTAAACCAAGACATTTTTAGATATCTTCTGATTGTCATCTAGTGTCAAATTCAAATGCATCGTGTTCAGAACAAAGCATAGAGAAGCTGTAATTACTAAAAAGAGGATCACTGAATTAACCAAATTGCAACTACATCCTCAACTTTTGGTGTATTTTCTGGATTAAACACCAAACTCTGAAATTAACAAGCAAAGTAGAAGACAAAAACAAATTTATAAAACCCTAGCCGCCGAATCCATAGAGAGTCCTTCCTTGTCTCTTGAGAGCATAAACCACATCCATGGCCGTCACCGTCTTCCTCCGTGCATGCTCGGTGTAAGTGACGGCGTCGCGGATGACGTTCTCCAAGAATATCTTGAGGACGCCACGTGTCTCCTCGTAGATCAGACCGCTAATTCGCTTGACGCCGAATCGCCGGTTTGGTGATTCCTTGGATGTTGTCTCTAAGAACCTTCCTGTGACGCTTGGCTCCGCCTTTGCCCAAACCTTTGCCTCCCTTTCCACGACCAGACATTTTCCAAAGAGAAAGATCTCAGATGTGAAGGAAAAGGGGACAAGTGAGGTTATATATATTAGTCATAATATAATCTCAAATCACGATGAATATTAAGGATATTTATTGACCGTCGATTAAGAAATAATCAACGGTTCTTAGAGTCGATCCACGTGACAAGACGAATGCTTCCAAAATGTTTTTGCCAAAACAGAGCGGGAGCATTTTTACGGTTCTGTATTCGCATCCCCCCTATTCTTTTCTGAATACGACGCCGTTTGAGATTAATAAAACACAGCCGTATAAATAAGATCAATTACGTTTTTTAAGCGTTCTGTGTTTTTTGAAAGTAATTACAAAATGTCTGAGGGACTGCTTGGTAAGGACACGACTGTAGACTTTTATTGTAGGTTTTTGGTTGTAGAGATTTTGGGCTGTTAAAACTGGGACTGTTAGTTTAAATATTTGTTAAAGTCTGATTGATTGTAAAAGAAGTTAATGAGGTACAGACCATAAATTTAAGAAAATAACCCAAATTTAGTAACCAAAATTCTGACCATTTTACCCCTATTGAAAATCGCGGCAAAGTTTAAACAACCATTTAATGTTTTGTCCCAGTATTGATGATAAGATAAGAGAGATATTTCTTGGGAGTAAAAGCGGTGCCGAATTTTTTTTGTAAATTTAGGCCGATAACAGTTATTGGATAACACGATTGGCCGATAACACCATAAACAATAACTATATTATCCTAAGACATAAATGTTAAACACTATATTACATGTCTATTTCTGATTTTATTTAAAAAATCCTTCTATGTATGTTAAATATTTATTAAAAATTAGTTTATAATATATGTTTATAAACTAATTATACATCAATATCTATTTAAACAGAAAATAAACTTTGAAGTTGAAATTAAACTCTAAACCCAATAATTATTTTATGATAAACCTTCAATGACATATGAAGAAAGTTGGAGTAAATTTTATATAACTACATTACCCCGATAAGATAGATGTAAATATGTAACAGACTTATATAGCAACATTCATCCGCTAGTATTATAAAACCTGATAACTCAATTTGATAACACCCTAAATCGTTAAACCTATACCGGAAACCTTAAATCTTAAAACCTAGACATTAAACCCTAACCCCTAAACCCAACAACTAATTACTATGCTAGCATTATTTTAACCAATAACATCATTTCGATAACTATATTACCCGAGAACATAGATGTATAGATGTGTATTACATCTATATTTGAGTACAATTTTACGAGAGAAGAAACGTAAACCATAAACCCTAAACACTGAACATAAACTCTAAACTCTAAACCCTCTTAACCCTAAACATTGAACCCATGCAATTACACGTTAAACGTACACAATGACATATAAATATATTAATTGTAAATTTCTGATAACTACATTACCCGATAAGTTAGATGTGATAAAGTAATGTACATGTAATTGGAAATGTTGGTGGTAAATATGATTATCATATATGCTTTACCGATGTTATCACGATAACACTTCTCCGTTTAACCACACGACCTTTTGCTATCTTATTATTCTAATATTTATTTCTCTAAAATTTGCAATATTCGAAAATCCAATCTAAAAATTCCTCGGAACTTTGACACAAGTTTTCTCTTTTCAGTCATCATATCTATTTACGCCAATTGGGAGTTGTAAGGGTCCAAAAGTCTTTTAACTATGAACAGTAATAAATCAACAGTTGTGCTTTTGTGTCACTTAATTTTCATATTATTGGTTACTATAAATTGCAATTACTCATTGTAAAAGTTGTAAATATTGCAGATTTTTTTTATTGAAATATAAAACTTGTTCAATTTAGAAACATTCAATGAAACTTTGAAAAAATATTAAAGAAATGGATCTCAAAATAACAGGAAAAAGATAATAATTAATCAATTGAAATTTTTTAGTGATAAAATATATATAAATCTACAAAGTTTGGCGCTTTAGAATTAATAAAAGCATGTTTGGCAAAAAAGAAAAAAAAGCTTTAAAACTTTTATATGCCTTAAAGTCTTGAAAGTCCTAATGCCAAGCAGTCCTAATGTAATATAATTCATGGTTAAACTAAAAATGATTTGATTAGTAAGAAAAAAGGGTAGTGTTGCTTACTGATCGTGGATGAAGTGGATCTAATGAAAATATTTAACGATTTAAATCATTGTTTTTAGCACATTCATTAATATACTTTTATTATTTATAAATATTTTTGGATTAGTAATTATTTGATTATTCATCATGTTTCTATGTTATATTAGTTATACTTATACATAATAAATTATTAATATTTTTATTTTATTTAAAAAACAGTTACGGTTAATATTTTAAGGTTTTAACCTTGCGGTTAACCGCCTGTTTTGATACAGTTACGGTTAATTAACGGTTACGGTTAGTAATTTTATTAACCGTAACTAATATATTTTGACGGTTAATGGTTACGGTTTTTAATCGTTTTCTACGGTTACGATCTGGTTACGGTTTAAAACGATCCGGTTACGGTCCAAAATACGGTTACGGTTTGATTTTGTTCATGCCTAAGTTGTTGACAATGTCAGCGACTATGTATATATAGACCATATGTCATCTCTTGGTGTCGGAAGAATTAACCATCTGCTAATTAAACGACTAATAACATGAGATAGCCAAATCGCATGTTACTTGACTACCAAGTAAACGACCCAAATTTCTCAAATAATTATGATTTTTGTTTACAGGGTGGATCAAACCCAAGAGAAGTGGGTTAACACCCCACCCCAGGTCGACCAACCACTGGACCACAACCAGTTGGTGTATGTTTGCAAATTGCAAATGTTTCTTCATCCTCTCTTCTCTTGTTGTCTTGTTTGTCAGCGAAAAATGCAAGAAAATAAAGCATCTAAATTTAGCCAGTCATATACAATTTTGGTGCTGACAGAAAAAATTTATACGCAAAAAACGGTTACTACCACAACTTAATAAACCTAATCAAGTCTTTAGAGGCATAATACAAATGAAAAACAATTGTTTAAGGACATGATGAGATATCACGTGGTTTGGGAGGTGGAGATTGGTCGGGTCCGTGATATGATTTTTCCATCTTCTGGTTGCATTGAAGAGACGATGCCTCTCTTTATCTACATGGTCCAGCCTCATTCAAGTCAGTCAAACGACTACTCATCACGCATATATATATGTTTATAAACTATAGATTATATTTGCAAAAAAAAAACAAAAAATACTACTGAAATGTTCTAATCCACTTTTACAATGATATATTGAAATGTATAATACAAAGTTCCCAACTAGATGGATTTTCTATTGGTAATCAGATCTTAATCATCAGAAATCAAACTAATAAATATTATGTAACAGCATGTGCTAGACTGCTAGTAGTTGTTAATCTATGTACATTAATTTACATTAAATAAAAAAATGTGATCTGGGGTTAGTGGAAGTTGGATTTTTAATGATTGTTAGAATTTGTAAAAACGGATTTTAACATTCTATTATTACTGTTATTGGTTTATGGATTCTAATATTCTTTATAAATTTACTGTTATTGGTTTGATGATTTTTAAATTATATTCAAAATTCATTGTTGTTCAAAACTTTGATTTTTAATGATTCTATAATTCTGTTAAAATATAGTGTTAATGGGATATGAATTCTTAAAAAATTTACTCATAAAAAAACAAACTTTAAAAATATTATGTATATTCTTTGGATTATTAAAATTTGGTATATAGATTTTTCTTATAGACTTTTCAATACACAAAACTCTCTACAAATTTAATAAAACTCCATGCAAATTTAATTAACAAATTTCTTAATTTTTAAAATCAATCAACTCTATCTAATTGCCACTTCCACTAAATTCCCTACATTTCAAAACAACAAAACTATAGTTGGGTGATATTGTTTACAACAAAACATAATTTCACCCCAAAAAAAAAAAGCATCAACTAACCATTGTATTTAGATCTTCTGTCTCTTCTAATCATGGAATGTATAATGAGTTTGTTGGGTGGCATAAAAGTAGGGAACATTTATGCTTAAAATATTGTACCATTTTAGAGCATTTTCATTTAAAATATTGGATCGTCTATGTCAATATCAGTTTATTTTGTTTTGTCAGCATTTAATTATCAGATTTAAACTTGTTGATGTGATTAATATCTTTAAATAAAAGAGACAATATTTGATTGAATGTTATTATTCGTCAAATCTGAATACATCAAAAGAGGCATTTCCTTTCTGCTATTCATAGATTAAAAAAAAAGTTTGACGAAATAAAAAGTTTGTCTTTTTCTTTGTATCCTTTCTCCGATTTCTTGAGCTCAGAAAAAAAATGGCGACTGTTCCTGAAGCTGAAGAAGAGGGATTGAGAATGAGAACCGTTGTTGAGGAAGAAGAAGACGAGCATGATTTGAAGAGGCTATCGAGATCGTTCTTAGGTTTAAGCTTCTCAGTGATGCTAGCTCATCTCCCGAGCGACGCGGTATCTCTCGTTCCGCGATTGACGACGGAGGTCAATGAGCTGAAACGGCGGCTCGCGGCGGCGGAGGAACAAGTCCGTCAGATGAAATCTCGTCGCGTGGAGGACTCAAAGGCTAACGCGCGCGTCGTGGATATCTTCGCTAGCCATCGGAACGCTTGGCAGGAAGAGGAGAAACGGCTGCAGAATCGGATTCACGAAATGGAGGAAGAGAGGGAAGAGTTCATGAACAGGATACACGATTTGGAGAGAGAAGTGAGCGAGAGGGATGAGATGATTGGGTTTATGTCAAGAAGAGGGATTGAAGATGAAGAAGACGAAGAAGAAGAAGGAGATGATAATTCCACTGAGCGTGACGGTGTGGATCACCTCACTGCATCTTCTTCCCCCACGGCTTATGGGCTTACTCCAAGCTCTCAATTCTGGGCAGAGTCGCATAATACGAACCCTTTCCAGGTTTTGTTTCTTATTATATAACTCATGATGATTGAGAGAGAGAGTTGGGGTCTTGATTCTAGGGTTTTGCTTCTCTTTGCAGGATTTACAGTACGAATCTCTGGAATATGTGTACCGTATGAAGCAGTTTGTGCCAAGGTAAAGTTTTGTTGAAATCTACAGATTTTGAATTGAGATTGTGTGATGATGATCAGCAGTAATGTATAACATCATCATTCCACAGAAGGGAATCACCATGGAAGATCAATAGTGAAGCAACCGGTGTTTTTGCGAAATTGAGGTTACTAGAAGAGGAATTACTAAATCTTGAGAAAGTTTGTCGCAGTGACATTTCAAAGGTCCCGTCTTTGTTGAGAAAACAAGCAAAGAGGTATCAAGATCTTGCAGGGAAGATCGATGATCTATGCAGAAGAATGGTACAACTTAACACTAAAAGTCAGTGTAATTGCTTGAGTTACTCAAAGAGCTAAAAAGGCTTAACCTTTTTGTGCTCTATGTTTCCTTTTTCAGCAGAGTAGTGATCCGTGCGATGCGACGCTAGGACCCGAGTTCAGGACACAAAGGCAAACCGAGTTTCTGCTCGAGTGTTTCAGGCTTCAGCAGCGAGCATCAGAGACAGGGCAGAAGCTAGTCGCATTGCAGACAGAAATCACTAGGAGCAATCAAGGAGAACAACTAAACCAAGCCAAGATGAACACAAGAAGGTCATTGGATTTAATCAAGAACAACTTGAAAGAAGTTCAGAGAAACCTCGAGATTTGGCTGGCTAGAATCATTGGAGATCTCAAAGGCATACTTGCCCGAGATGGGGCTTCGCGTGTAAGAGAATTCTACGTTGCTCGATACCCTTTTGCTCAGTAGAATCAGAAAATCTCTCTCTTAAGACTAACTCACCAATTTTTTTTTGTTTTGTTTCTTTTGCCTTTGGGAGTTTCATCTGTTCTGTAACTGTTGTTAGCCTGCAAAGGATCACTGTAGAAGTCTGTAATTGTGTAAAAAACTTAATGTATCAAACTTAATGTAAAAATGATGGAAAGGTTTATTGCTTACGCAGAATCTGCCTCTGTGTTCTGTAAGGATGTAGCCTTCGTCGCGATACAGATCAAACAGTGCGACTGCTTCTTCCTTGTTGTGGACAACATCGCTGAGCTTTGACCCTAGTTGAAGTCGTTCCTCTATGTCTGCGGCTGCTGCTTTTGCTTCAGATGATAAGACAAAATCTTGCAGCAGAATAAAGCAGATAACAAGAATCAGGCTATCGAGGCATTGTTTTCTTCATCCAAGAAAGTTTGGATTTTAAACTGGTTAATAAGAGGGTTTAATAAGGAGAATTTCACCTTTTTCGGAGATTTTATGTTTAAAGACCGAACAGCTGGGAAGACCGGTTCTTCGTCGTTGACCTCCTTGATTAGAGGAGCTTGGCCGCTGATGAGATATTCACTAAAAACCAAACCTGTACAGTAAATATAGCGATGTTATCTTTGATGTTTTCAGAGTAATTTGATGAATATGGAATGAATTGGGTTGGCTGCAGGAGAGAAACAGACTTGCTCGATATGGGTTTAGAGTCCGGAGTTGGATGCATTGGTAAGATTTGAAATTGGTATACATATGGATCGATGTCACAACTCCAAACGAAGCAAGTGCAAGACTTGTAGAGGTTCCTATGCAATTGGCAACAACTATTCCAAGCAGGATACCCACTGACTTGCTCACCATTCCTTGAGCTTCACCTTTGGCAATTAGCTACAAAAGAAGCTGTTGATTGCATACAGTACAAGCCCACAATAATCGAAATAGCTTTGCGGTTTCACCAGCATGTAGATAAAGTGATAAAAGACTTGAAGAACTCATAGAAAAGGCCATATGAAAATTGTAATAGACCTCAGCAAAGTTCCGTTGAGAAGCAAAGCCAGCATTAAAGCAACTTTTAGTAGCAGCCTGCAGAAAAGTACATAAATGATAAGTTCAATAGTAAATGATGCACTTGAGCTATATAGATATGCAAATTAAAAGCTTTCAGAGACGGGATGCGAACCTGTATCAATGCAGCCGCAGATCGGCCAGCACCAGCACCAGCACCGATCATGACAAAGAGCTGAGGGAAGAGCGGTGTCAGCATCTCCATCCCAAAGGCAGCGTTTTCAAGGAGATCAGCAAATAGCCTCCATCCTTTGGGATGAACATCGAAATGGCGTCCGTATTTCGATAGCATTATCTTACTGAGATACCCAATTCCATCTTTAAGCACCCAATTGATGGCTGCAGCTGTAGGGATTGCTCCTTTACCCAACCCAACTGCATAAAGCAAAGACTACAAAAAAAAAAAACAAAACAAAAAATGAACAACAGTTGCTCGTGAAAATGCCTAAGAGAGATGATAAACTGTGAACACTACCTGAGTGGCGAGAACGCCGCTGATTTGGCTGGCGATCCCTTGAACGCCTCTCCAGAGAGAGTAGTCGAGGTAATCGGAGGTGACGCTATTGGGGAAACCTTCCGGGAGGAGGAATTGAGTCAGAAGGTTTCTACATTGGGCCAGGAGATTCTCACGAGTCAAAGAAGATGACAATTCGAAAGCAGATTCTTCAGAGACGAACTCATCTCTCACGAAATCGGGGACTAGTCGCTTCCTTTTGCTTCCTCTCACTTCCCAAACCGTCTCTTTCTCGGTGTCTCTGCTACTATCAGACTCCGGAGCTTTGGCTATGGCGAAAGCGGCTGATAACCGTGAATGGAAGAAGCAGGACAAGACCAAGAACATAAACCAGAGAAATCTCAAAGGGTTAGAAGAGCCATCATAGTTATCTTCGTCGCCGCCGCTGTTATACCACCAGCCGCCGTCTCCACCGGCGCCGTTTCCATTATCATTGTTGCCGTTAACTCCGCCGATATCTCCAATGAACAGTGAAGGAAAGCAGTTTCTCGTCCCGAGAGATTGTTTACTGAAGCTATCATTTACCGCGGCGGCTAATCGGGGGAATCGGGAAAGCGACGGAAGCGGTTGCCGGAGAAATTGCCGTGGGAGAAATACACGTTGCAGGAAAGAAACATCATTCCACTGTCGTGAGACGACGGAAGCGTCGCCGGAAAATAGATAAGAGCAACTCATCTTCTTCTCGAGGACTTTAAATTTATTTCAAAATCCCATTTTTATAACAAACAGTTTTTTATTAAAAAACGCTACTTAAATTAGGGTTCCTGGTTATATATCAAAAACCCCCAAATTTATCCCGCCATTTTTTGTGTGTGAGAAATTAGGGATTTCAAAGATCGTCCATGGCTAAGGAGATAGAGATTTTGTGGAGAGAAGTGAGAGAGTTGAGCTTAGGAACTGAAATCGATCGCCTTGATTCTCCACCGTCTCCGGTACAGTTTCTCCGAGATTACGTCTCCCAGAGCAAGCCTTGCGTGATCTCCAACGCAATAGCTCATTGGCCGGCTCTAAAACTCTGGTCGGATCCGGCGTACCTCGCCGGAGCTCTGTCAAATGATCTTGTCTCACTACACCTCACCCCTAACGGCTGCGCCGACGCCGTCACTCGGGTCCATGACAAAGGGAGCACCGGAGATCTCTGTTTCGCTTCGGCTCACGTCGAGAAGCTTCCGTTCCCGGAGGCTCTTCAGGCCGTTCGATCGTCGTCTAAGGGAAAAAGTGTCGCGTATCTACAACAGCAAAACGATTGTTTCAGAACGGAGTATTCAACGGTTGCTTCAGACTGCGACGGCGACATCGCGTGGGCTACGGAGGCGCTCGGTTGTTCCCCGGAAGCTGTAAACCTTTGGATAGGCACTGATCTCTCCGTGACTTCTTTCCACAAAGATCACTACGAGAACCTATACGCCGTCATTTCAGGGGAGAAACATTTCCTTCTCCTCCCTCCGACCGACGTACACCGCCTCTATGTCCAACGATACCCAGCAGCCAATTACTCTTACCACCGAGTCTGTGAGATTCTCAGATTAAGTTTCAATGACTTTGATTTCCATTGAATGCTGTTAAATGAGATGAAGTTTGAATCTTTGTAGGATACTGAAGCGTTCAAGCTTGATCTTGAGCAGCCAATGAGGCATGTGCCCTGGTGCAGTGTTGATCCATACCCTTCACCAGAGAGGGAAGCAAGTGAGAGATTGAAATATCCATTGTTTTTTAATGGCCCAAAGCCGTTTCGTTG
The DNA here is from genome assembly GCA_030161315.1 of Eutrema japonicum. NCBI lineage: Eukaryota > Viridiplantae > Streptophyta > Magnoliopsida > Brassicales > Brassicaceae > Eutrema > Eutrema japonicum. The sequence continues at coordinate 41,574,562 of BSQW01000013.1, forward strand.
TACTGTCAAGGCTGGGGAGATTCTTTACCTGTAAGAATATCAATCTCTTGTTCATTTACCATGTTCCACAGATTGAAATTTCAGAACAAATTTTCCTCAAGACATGTGATCGTCTTCAGTCTTACTTTTGCTTGAATAAATGGGTGATAAACCTACAAAAACAGATTTTCCAGTCATGATTCTGACACATAACCTATCTGGATATTGCAGGCCAAGCATGTGGTTTCACCATGTTAGTCAAACCCCAGGAGATGGTGGCTATACCATTGCGGTGAACTATTGTAAGAGTTTTACTTCCTCTGTTTGTCTTGAGGTGGCAAAACCAGTATTTTTTCGGCTCACCTGCCTCTAATTAGCTACCTATGCATCTAATTTGTAGGGTATGACATGCAGTTCGACATTAAGTATGCTTATTTCAATTTCTTGCAATCCGTATCATACAAGTCATCGTCACTCAATCCATTTTTGTCGTGGAGAGAAGACGAAGATTCGGAATCCAGTGATGCAGAGGTATGAAGAGATGAAACAACATTTTGTTTGCTAAAGTTCAAGTTTATCACTCATAGTAGAAAGCCTGGAGAAGATCTTAACTTTACATTTGGTAAATCTTAGGACTAAGGAGAATTGTCTGTATGCTGTTTATTTCCTCACTTGTCATACCCATTGGTACTATATCATGAGTTTTGTCTCCCAGAAAGTCTACAGAACCATAAAATCATTTAAAAGCTCTTAAATTTTCTGGACTGTATCTCTTTTGTTGATGTCTTTAAGTAAAAAAGCGATTAGTGATATCTTGTGTCTTAAAGGCTTGCGTTTGGATCAGTGATGATGCTTGATTTGGGCAGCGAGTCCATGTGAATGCCATAAAGCTCAGGTTTGAATCAAATGGTTTGATACAAAGAGGGTTGGTTGAAATGTACAGGAAGTATGGGTTGGTGAAAGATGCAGAAAAGTTGTTCAGAGCTACGGAGGGTGAGAGAAGTTTTAGCTGCCGGATCGTTATTGTTGTGAGTAATATTAGTGGTTTTCACATTAAGGCCATTAAGCTTCTCTATAAAATGAAAGTGGCTGGCGTCGAAGTCCAGGATACAGGATAAGCTCTTGAAAGAGATCAAGCGTACTGCTAGTACTAGATGAGTACCTGATAGTCAGACTCCATTGTGCACAAGACATGAAAATATTTATCTGTCTACTCATATATACTGTTTGAAATGTATATTAGTCGCTCGTGTTCACGAAAGGAGACCAGGAAAACATTGTAGCACACCTGAGTTATTTCAAGGAGCTGAACTTTTTGTTCAATCAGCGGGATTTTGGTGCAGAGGCGGGAGTGTTTGTGAACAGATGTCCTATTGATTTGTTCTTATGGTCCTTGTAGATCAAGGGCTCAGCTTCCTTTGAGGTGATCGGGATGATACCTGTTGCTGCTACTGCTTTCTTTTCTTTGTAAGAAGCCCAGGTGACACTGTAAAGACCTGCGATGATTGCACATCCGCCTAAAATACTAAGATAGAAGGAGAAAAAACCGAGTCAGCTAGGTAAACTTCAGACGCATCCCATCAATGACTGAGAATAGCCTAGAGAAAAGGAGAGAGAGTTTTGAACCTCCCCAAGTAGATAGGGCTTCCAAGGAAGATTCTGGACAAGAAGGCTGAGGCTGCAGGTTGAAGAGGATTATAAAGAGCAACCAAGGAAGGACCCAAAATCTTATTTGACCACGTCAAGAGACCATAGTTGAGAGCAGACGCAATAACTCCCTGCAGAGGAAGCAGCAGAGTTACTCATTTGGAGAAACCTAACATGGCCCAAAGTGTATACAGCAAACATATGGTGTGAGGAACTTACTGCGTAGACAACTGCAAAGAACTCGGATCTCGTGAGACTCCAGTTCGTCGACTCATTGGTCATGAAAAAAGCAGATGTCACCATAAACATGGTCCCAAAGAAATACGAGTATGCTGTGACTGAAAGATTTGCCGGATACTTCTTTAAGACTGGAGCCTGAGATGTTTACAAGCGATAAATAAGCGGGGTCAGTCCAAAGACAAGATATCTGAAACTGAGGTGTTTGGATCATCTGGAAGCAAAATGGCATGCCTGAATTGCAAGAAAAGCAGCCATGCAAGTGCAGTTCCCAATCAAACACAAAACTCCCAAATTCCATCTCCCAAGTCCATTGAGAAAGCTAGACATGAAGTGTCCAGATGCTTCAGGGTGTCTTATATCACCATGACCCAAGAACTCAGCCTCTGTTTCCCCAAACAAAGCCGGTCCACGAAACAAAACCATCAATACCGCCCCAACGACACAGATCAGCGTACCTCCTACCTTAGCTTGACCTTCTAGTTTGAATAAATTCAATCTCTCTGTTCTGCATCAACACGCGAAAATGGAAAGAGAAGAAGGCATTGATTCTCTGAACATGCAAGAGTCAGAGAAGTAAAGAGAGAGACACGGATCAACTGAATCTTTACCCCATAATGAGAGCCAAGATGAAAGTAAAAACCGGAATAGACGGTTGGATTGCTGCAGCATAAGTGGGATTGGTGTAACTGAGACCAATAAGGAACAAAAGCTGATTGCCAAATATCCTAATCACACAACATTCATAGGTTTTGGTGATTACACAATCATGGAGATAAGAGAAAAGGGGGAAGAAGAAAACTCTAATTACCCAGTTAAGCCGAGGAAGAAGAAAGCTAAGAGAAAGCGCCGATTCAAAGGAGGTCTTGTCTTTTTATCACGGATATAAGCAAGAGGAGCAAGAATGGAGAGAGCGATGAGATCACGGAAGACGCAGAAGACGAGTTGGTTTACGCCGACGTTTAGAGCAACTTTGGTAATGACGTGATATCCTCCGTTGAACAATTGTACAACGACCATCGCCACGTGTGCCTTCCACACCTCTCTCTCCACCGCACTCTCCATCTGCCGGTTTTTTCTTTTCCGACGAGTCTTGTTCCCGGAGAGAGAGATGAAAGCCAGGGTGAATGGATAAAGAGAACTTTTTGAATCTTGAAATTGATTGCTTGATTGTCACTTGGAATCTCTTTCTGTCAAAATGTGGTTTTCGATTGAAGGAGACAGAGGAACAACAAATGATGACATCATGCTTCGGACACAAGCATGCATTGCGATTGATCCTATTTACCCGCCGTTCCATGATCACTAGACTTAGCTTAAATTTTCATATTTTCTTATTATATATGTATATATAAATAATTACACATATAGAACCTGAAAATTAAATACAGTATGGTAAAAATCATATAAAAATCGAATGATAAATTCATAAAAATCATACAAAAATCTAATGATCCAAAAATCGCTCATATGAAGATATATGATGAGGATCGGGAGGGAATTGTTATGGTTTGGATCAGTCTACGATTTTTCTGGTACTATTATGCATATGTGGTTCAATCAGACTGTCAGATTGAAAGATATTGGTTTCAGATGTTCGTGGACAAACCATTTGACTATTGATGTGACATTTTACATTTTCACATGCAACTATTACAAATTTGATTAGAAAAAAGATGTCACAAATGTGCTTCAAATTGCAGCAAAAAATTGTGGTCACAAGTCTGTTCAAATTTGCTTCAATCAGTCATATGCGATGAACACATATATAGATACAATTTGATTTGTAACACCCCAATTTCTACGATGAGCACAATATGATAATATGAAGAAATATAGGAATATAAATTACAAAACCGATACCGAATATGCAATTGGAAGTAGAAGGTTTTGTAATTTCTATTCCTATAATTCTTCATATTATCAGATTGTACTCATTGTAGAAATTCGGGTGTTATAGTCGTAATTCTTTAAATGCCCGTAGTGTAACGGTTTGAATACGCCTAAGAATCCCAGGATATAACCATACAGTTTATTTGTTTTGCAACACTCGAGAACAAAGCTTACGAACCTAGAACTATGTTGTACTCTCAGAGCATCTCCATCGGTTGAGACCCTCTCAAGGTGTCTCAAAAATAAAATACTAATTATTTTAATATAATTTATATAGAGTGTCTCATGTTTTTTTGTGTCTAAGTAATGTTTTTTTGTTGACACCTCTTTTCTATCTCTCATACTTTTTCAAATTTTTAATAATATTTTGGTTGAGACACCCTATGAGACACCATAAAAAAGTCACCGATGCGGTTGCTCTCAGACTCTTATTAGAGAATATTATCCCATATCGGAAGTTGAAAGGAATCATAAGTAATATATAAGGGACATGAGCCAATCCACTCATTGCCAATTGGTTTTTAGTTAGAAGCTCATGTAACTTAACATGGTATCAGAGCCAGATCCATACTGTCCAACCCGATCCATTATCGATCCGACCTAAAGTTGGTCCATCGATCCAATGCCCGAACATACCGAGATTATAGGCAAAGAACCATCATCTCGAGGGGGCGTATTAGGGAATATTATCCCATATCGGAAGTTGAAAGGGATCATAAGTAATATATAAGGGACATGGGCCAATCCACTCATTGCCAATTGGTTTTGAGTTAAAAGCCTATGAGACAAATAAAATACAAAGAAGAAGAAGAGAGAGATTGCTATGTTTTTGGATGTGTCTATAATGAGTGTCTTTGTCACGTTTTTATATTAGACTTGAGCCAAAACTAAAACAAGTGACTTAATGGAGAATTTAATTTCACAAATCAATCACAATAAAGGAGAATTACTCACTTTGTAACTTATGACTTGATCACGTAATTGAATGGAGAAGATATTATGCTTTGACCAATTCAAAATCAATAATATACTTCAAAATGGTTTTTTTTTGTCAAAACAAGCATAAAAGATCAACATAATATTTGGGCTAAAAGAATAAGTTAATAGACATAATATCCAATTAACAAATTTAAACCCAAATCCAAATATCAAATGTGGAATTTTAACACTTTTGATACTTAGTCAAAATTTTATAAACTTTGCAAGTTTATTAAGTTACCCACTTTGAGATTTCATTTCTCATTCACAACAACTCCGATTTTGATATATGATTACATTATGTTATAGTGCTCACGGCAACGATTCTATCGTGCCTGAAATCCAGTCATTCCGATGAATGTCTTCGCCCGGAAACTCACCAGAAAGTGGTTAACACCACTTCATCAAAAACGAGTTCCAACATGATCATTACCATTGTAAATCCGTTGTAAATTAAAATTTGTTAATATTAACTCTATATAGCTATAAAAGTTCCTTCGATTATTGCGGAGTTTTTCTTTTTACGATCAAAGTAAGCAAATAATATGTATTGGAAAAGAAAATGTGTAATGGTGAGAGACTGAGAGGAATGAATCGACGAAACCTCTAAAAATAATGCATGTGAAAACTTTCCTTTTTCTAGTATATTTCCAAAGGGCAAACAAAAAAGACAGTTCAAGTAAGACACAAGCAGATCCAGTTACTTTAGTTTGATAGAGTGTCTTGCAAGCAAAATGTATTAAATATACAAGTTAATATACATACATGCGTACTTATACAAACACATGCAAGTGTATGTATATATTACAAGCCTAAAATCATTTATTATCTCGGAATGCATGCGATTCTTACTTAGTTTTTTTTTTGTTTGGTGCCAAAATATTTTCTTACTTAGTTAATTCGAGTTCCATTTACTGCAAACAATTCTACTTTAACCACTGCTTGCTTTGGGAGATTAGAAACTTACATTTACAGAGATAAAATATTGATTTTAACATTTCATAAAGGTCTTGTTCCAAAAAAAACTAAGCCCTGATATTATTTGTAACTAAAACATTAATTTTATTTATTTTATGAAATGGTGAATTTTGGATTAAATTTGTTAATTTTAGAGTCATAGATATGATAAATGATGTGTGGAAGCCTTTTAGTCTAGTGGTTGACCAATAGTTCATTAATGTTTTTACGTTAGGAGATCGGGGTTTTAATTCCCAGAGAATGCAATTTATACGGATTAATAGATGCACTTACAGGAAATCTCTAGCGTGGTGCAAGCAGGGCCGTTCATTATGGTCGTGGATCCTTATAGTGCGAAGAGAATTGTCCGTTGTTGAATTGTCTTGTAATAGTTCTCAGTTCGTAAGTATTAAAAAAAATGATAAATAATGTTATCCCTGTAACTTTTTTTGTGTGTAAATTTGTTAGTTTATGTAACTCTAGTTTAATTTCTCTAAAAATTCATACATCATCTTTTCCAACAAAGATGAACTATCGATACCATAAAAGTATCCCCCCACATGTGTTTGGTACCAAAAGATGCTGCGTAGATATGAGTGCGAGACTGAGTTTGACACACAAATTTTCTGAAAAAAAAACACACACACACTAATCAATATATTATATGTACTTATGTTTATATTTGTATGCATGTGTGTGTGTTGATAATGAGAGAGGAGGAAGAAAGCAAAAGGAGTTAAAAAGAAGACCACATGTTGAGGGATAATATCACATGCTCCTTAACCCCACTTTTTTCTTCTCCTTTTCCCTCAAGCTTCTTAACTTGTTTCTTCTTTATTCACTCCTAAATATATACACATACCTCATATAGAATCACACATATTGCCAAACACACACACACACACACACATATATATATATATATATATATTTGCCAAGCATGTATGTACTAATGTACAAACAATGGTTTGTTGGCTAATAATCTATATTTATTTCTACTAATTCCAATTAATTGGTCTAACATTGACACTAGCTTGGTTTTACCTAACTAATTAATTCAATCCGAACAAGTAGTAGTAAATAATAAATTTAATGTGTTTGGAGATGTGATAGAATGGTTGAAAACCAAATTTGTTTGATATATGAAATTTGGACATGTCCACGGTATCAAATTCATCGGATGAACACAGTTGACTTTCTTAAGATTTACAAAATGGTTCACATGAAGTGTGGGTTATTTTTTTAATAATCCTTTCGTTTCAAAATAAATAACATTTTAGGAATTTTTTTTAATCTCAAATTATACAATGTTTTCAATTTTTAATACAAAATTTATCATTTTTATGTTTTTTATTTGTATTCCGCAGTTTGTTTATTATTGGTGTATGGCAACCAATTTGGTATTTCTAAATAAAAATATTAAACGAGATTGTTTAAATTTCGCTAGATTTTTTTTATTTACGTCTAAAATCATAATAATATCAAACCATACTAGATTTTTGAGATTTTAAGTTTGAAATATCAAATTTTATGCATTTTGGTCCAAATTTTAAAAACTAAACACATTCACCAACACAAATGGCCCACAAATCATTTGTTTTTTTTTTCCGACTAAGAACTTTATTGATTTTGCAAATCACAATCTCTGTTTACAAGGAAATAAAGAAAACTTGGACGACAATGGTACAAACACCAGAGATTAATATTAGTAATTGATTTCCTAGCTAATGTATCAGCGCACGTATTCGATTCGCGGTGGCGGAATATAAATCTGACTTGCTCAAACATATTTCTCCACTTTTTGATTGTTTCCGTATAGTGTTGGAGTTTGAGGTTTGTATCTCTCGAGTTGATGAGATTATTTATGATTAAATTATCACCTTCAAACTCTACTACGCGGTATCCGAGAGCCCATGTCGTTTGCATTGCCCATATAAGAGAAGTACATTATGCTTCTTCCGTAGTGTTTCATCCTTGAAAATTTCCCATTCCGCAGTCTAGAAAGGTTCCATTACTATTTCGGATTATCCATCCAAGCCCAGAGCTTAGATTACCTATGTGATGAGATGCGTCATAGTTACATTTGACCCAACCTTTATTTGGTTTAATCCACCTACTTTGCTCTTGTCTTGTTCCATGGTATCTTCGTTGAATTACCTCTGAAGAAGGATAACTGTTTATCCATTCCTTTGTATCCTCATTCGCTCTGTTCCATGTTTCCACTACGGATATATTATTTTGGTTGAATAAGAGATCGTTTCTGCTTTTCCATAGTCTCCACATCACCCAAAACGGTAATTTGCGATTTATGTCGGCTACAGAGCTATGCCGATGGACTGAGAAGATAAATCTTAATTTATCTTCTAAGGAGATTTGCCTATCACATAGTATGTGCATTGGTATTCCAGATAACTGCCATACCTTTTTGGCATATTGACATGAGAAGAAAACGTGCTCACTTGTTTCCACATAGTCACAACAACATGCACAAAATCAGTTGACATTGATTCTTCTATATCGTAGATTGGCGTTCACTCCAATGGCTCGTGATGCAACTCGTCAAATAAAATGTTTGATTTTTAGAGTTAAATCAGAGTCCCATATGTTCTTTGCAATGTCTGGATGGTCTGATAAAGGCGCTCTTGGATATTCATCTGAATCAGTATTTATAGCTACTCTATAACCGGTTTTAACGGTATAGTTGCCATCCTTACTATATTGCCAAACTAGTCCATCTGATGTTGGAGATGTTGGAAGAAATTTTTTCCGGATTAGATAATGGTCCTGAACATCGATCATCTCCTCTAACATACTTTCATTCCATTGCATAGTGTCCAAATCTAATAGTTCACGAACCGGCCTATTTGGGTCTACATTCTCTCGTAGCACCGGAGGTCGTGGTGGTATTGTTTTACTATAAACCATTATGCTAAAAAATAAAAATATATAAAAACTTAATTAAAAAAATTGTTTTTAACACAATTTATGCTATAAAAATTCACCCGCCCTAATTTTTTTTTATGTTATAAAAATTTATTTTAATACATTAAATCTATAAAAAAAAAATTACCCCTTGCGGACGCACATGTTAGAATCTAGTTTAGCATTGAAAATAAATAAAAGAGTTTGTTACTTAGGAATTCAAGCCGGAGATTCGAATATTTCAGGAAGGAGTTAGGTCGTTTCCACGATGAACTGTGACTTTATTAATTTTATAGCTATGCCTTGTAAAAAGATACATACGTACCCTCAAAAAGAGATCAAGTCATTCGTAGTTCAAATTACATAATTGTAGTTTAGCTCGGAAGACAAGATGATTGAAAGAGAAAAAGACATATGAGATCAAAAGTCGGAGAGCTCGTAGCAATCAATATTTTATTTCTCAAGTTTGAATGATCCATCTCCGTCTTCCATGAGGTACTCCTCTATTTATATGTGTTGTAGTCGGTGAACGATTTTCTTTTCCTTCTTCGTTATTTGGTCAGATTTCATGGGCTTTTAGGTCGATAAATGGGTTGATTTCGATTCGGGCTGGGCTAAGTTGAAGGTGCGCATCCCACCTCCAACACTTTCGTTTCAAATCATTAACGTTTTAGGAATTTTTTTTAATCTAAACTTAGATGATGTTTTTAATTTTTAATGCAAAATTTATCACTTTTTTATGTTTTCATTTGTACTCTGCTGTTTGTTTATTATTGGTTATTATGTTCAAATAGATAATAAATAATGTTTTTATTTAGAAAAAGTAAAATTTTAAATATTGTTTTTTTATTTTGTTCGAATTTTTTTGTTTATTATATGTATAAAACCTTAAACATGAGGGATTAGATATATTTACATGAAAAAATACTGTTTTTTGATGTGTTTGATCGGTGTGTATACAAAAAATATATATTTAGCATTGAAAATAAATAAAAGAGCCCGTTACTTAGGAATTCAAATTTAAATTTTAAATTTAAGTTAATGGGAGTGAGCTAATTTAAAATTGAGTAGCAAAGAAAATCTAAAAAGGCTCCAACTTTTCCCCTCAAAACGGGAAGACAAAATTTGTCTTCTAATCTGACGTTTTGTAAAGAAGAATTATCTTCTAATCTAAATATAATTTAGTGAAGAAAAAAAAACAAATTCCAAACTAATTTAATTTAATAACATAATTTGTTTTTGAAGCAGTGGTTTAGTGATTTACGCGTAATTCAGGTAAACGGTTTATTTGACGCCGTTAACAAAAAGTTGTGGTCAAAATAACCCAAGCTTAACCGATAGCAACAATAAACCAAACCGGGTCAGTATTCACAATTCTATTTATTTTCTATAAACTTTCAAAAATAATTGATCAAATTAGTCATGAAATTGAATGTATGTTTCTGTTTCTGTATTAAAAACTGAAAAATATAGATAATGAGGAATAATAATTAGTTAAACCGGAACCGAAATATTGGTTTGATCCGGTCTCTTTAAACCGTTTATTGACGCCGTTTAACAATTTTAACTTGGAAACGATCTCTTTACTTTTATGTTTTGTGCCTTTTACTTCATCTCTGCTTTGAGAAGAAGGAACAATAAATGCACTTGAACACTCTCTCTCTCTCTCTCTCTCTCTCTCTCTCTCTCTCTTTCGAATCCGCCATTGCTGAAGCTTTTTCTTCTCTGTAAGTCTTCAAATCTCACTGCCCGTTTCTCAATAGTGCGTTTTACTTCCCGGAAAACTACTACTCTTATTCCAAGCTTCTTCCTATTTGTTATTCTGATCGTTTGATCCGATTTCGTGTCATCTGCCTTCAGAGAAAGATCTAAAGATAGTTTGGTGTTCGAGTAATTAGATATTGAAGTAGATTCAGCAATGTATTTACATTTTCTTCAGTGATTTTGTTTCTGTTTGCTGATTCATGGACGTTGGATTGAGTCAGGAAGTTGCTAATTTTGGGTCAAACCGCGAGACTATTTTGGATTTTAATTTAGAAATTTTGTAGCTTTAGCTTCTGGGCATCTCTCAAATTTCAATACAAAGTCGTTTGGATCCATACTCAAATGTGAACGATTTGTTTTGTGCAGGGGAGTACCTCAATGGTAGACAATATTAGCAGAATGGATTCAATGCAGCAACGAAGAGGTGGTATTGTATCTCTCTCTCCAGCTCAGACACCACGATCAAGTGATAAATCGGCCAGAGAATCGAGATCTTCTGAGTCAAATTCCACCAATAGAAATGATAGAGAAAAGGGTGTGAATGTGCAGGTCATATTGCGTTGCAGGTGTGTTTTTAGCTTTTATACTTCTCTGAGTTGTTTGAGTTTTGGCCTCTTTTGGGTTTTAGTTTGGATCTTTCTCACCGGTTTTTGGTTCTTATAGGCCATTAAGCGAGGACGAGGCCAGAATTCATACACCGGTGGTGATTTCTTGTAACGAGCATCGTAGAGAAGTTGCTGCTACTCAGAGTATTGCTGGGAAGCACATTGATAGACATTTTGCTTTCGACAAGGTTACACAGTTGATAAATGTTGTCGTAAGCCTATTTTTTGGCTTGTCCCTCAAATGTCTCATTTGCTCTCTTAAATATCTCAGGTATTTGGTCCAGCATCTCAACAGAAGGACTTATATGACCAAGCCATTTGTCCAATTGTGTTTGAAGTACTTGAGGGTTACAACTGTACCATCTTTGCGTATGGTCAGACCGGAACTGGAAAGACGTATACAATGGAAGGAGGCGCAAGGAAAAAGGTCGGTCCTTTAGAAACGAGCATAGTATGCTTCTGTATGATTCAGTGTACTTTTCATGTGTTTTTGATAAATAGTTATGATTGCTATTTTTGTAGAACGGTGAGTTCCCGAGTGACGCAGGTGTTATTCCAAGAGCTGTAAAGCAAATTTTTGACATATTAGAAGCTCAGGGGGCTGAGTATAGCATGAAAGTCACCTTCCTAGAACTATATAATGAGGAAATCTCAGATCTTTTAGCACCAGAGGAGACTACAAAATTTGTAGATGAGAAGTCTAAAAAATCGATTGCTCTCATGGAAGACGGGAAAGGAAGTGTCTTTGTCCGTGGCTTGGAAGAAGAGATAGTGAGTACTGCGAATGAAATATACAAAATCTTGGAAAAAGGTTCCGCAAAAAGGCGTACAGCTGAAACTCTTTTGAACAAGCAAAGTAGTCGCTCTCATTCGATATTTTCTATCACCATTCACATCAAGGAAAATACTCCAGAGGGAGAAGAGATGATCAAATGTGGGAAACTAAATCTTGTTGACCTTGCTGGTTCCGAGAATATCTCACGTTCTGGTGCACGAGAGGTATACTTGTCTTATTATCATCGTCTCTGATGTCAGTTCCTCAACAATGAAAGAGGCAGTGTCTTCAAGGAAGTCATGAACCTAGTGCTAACTAATTTGACAACGGTTGTTGCAGGGACGAGCCAGGGAAGCTGGAGAGATCAACAAGAGTTTACTTACTCTTGGCCGTGTCATTAATGCGCTTGTTGAGCACTCTGGTCATATTCCTTACAGGTACAACTGATCAGTTGTAAGCAACTGATAGTTTGTAATCTTCTTGGAGTCTTCAATTTAGGTTTGACATCAGAGGGTACTCAGCTAGCTATTGCTTTTGAATATTTCAGAGATAGCAAATTGACGAGGCTCTTGAGGGATTCATTGGGAGGAAAGACGAAAACGTGTGTAATAGCCACGATTTCACCTTCCATCCACTGTTTAGAAGAGACTCTAAGCACTTTGGATTATGCACATCGCGCCAAGAATATCAAGAACAAACCAGAGGTGAGTTGTAAGGACATTCTTCTGCAGTATAATCTCTTGGCAAAAACAACGGCTCTAACTACTTCCTCTTTATTCCAGATCAACCAGAAGATGATGAAATCTGCTGTCATGAAAGATCTGTACTCTGAGATTGACCGACTGAAGCAAGGTATGAGTATGATCATTTTATGTACTGGTTTTTCAAGGCATTCCTTTCTTGGTATTCGTTTTTGCATTCATTACTGCTTAATAGTTTTCCTATATTTTCTTAGAGGTATATGCTGCGAGAGAGAAAAACGGGATTTATATTCCAAAAGACCGCTATCTTCAAGAAGAGGCTGAGAAAAAGGTTTTTAGTTTTCTCTGAACTGAATGGTTCTTATCATTTCCTTCCTCGTTTCCAATCCTGAGTGTGAAGAGTAACTTTATTCATTTGTGTTTCAATCAAAGGCAATGGCTGAAAAGATAGAAAGATTAGAGCTTCAATCAGAATCCAAGGACAAGGTATGAAACCACATTTCATATCCCATTAGCGCATGGCATTTCTATAACAATTGTGTTGGCCCTGCAGCAAGTAATTGATCTTCAGGAGCTATACAATTCTCAGCAGCTTTTATCTGCGGAGTTGAGTGAGAAACTTGAGAAAACTGAGGTATACATCCAATTCGTCCTGAAACTATTTCCGTCTCTGCTGATTGAAATGCACAAAAAGCTAACTGTTTCTCTCTATGAATATCAGAAAAAGCTTGAGGAAACTGAGCACTCCTTGTTTGATCTTGAAGAAAAATACAGACAGGCGAATGCAACAATCAAAGAGAAGGAATTTGTGATATCTAATCTTCTCAAGTCAGGTACTTGATTTTCTTTACTAGCCTTCTCACAAGGAGAAAAACCTGCGTTTGTGTTTGAAATTCTGATAACACTTTCGTGCGACATTTAGAAAAATCACTTGTGGAGCGAGCCTTTCAGCTGCGGACGGAACTAGAAAGTGCAGCATCAGATGTTTCCAACTTGTTTTCCAAAATAGGTAAACGATTCACGGATCAAAATTTTCAACTTTTGTTAATGTATGCTCCGTGGTTTATAAATGCGCTTGTATTGCAGAAAGAAAGGACAAAATCGAGGACGGAAACAGATGTCTCATCCAAAATTTTCAGTCACAGCTCACACAACAGCTTGAGCTATTGCATAAGACCGTGGCTTCTTCTGTGACTCACCAAGAGGCTCAACTAAAACACATGGAGGAAGACATGGAGTCCTTTGTGTCGACAAAATCTGAGGTGAGAGATTTTTTTTTTTTCCTTTCTCTGTGGCCTTTTTTTTTCAGTGACCTATTCTGGCCTCACTCTTTGGGTTTTCTTGTAAAGGCTACTGAAGAACTCCTTGAGAGACTTTCAAAACTGAAGACAGTGTATGGTTCTGGCATTGAAGCTCTTGACAACATAGCTGTGAAGCTAGATGGAAATTCTCAATCAACATTTGGTAGCTTGAACTCAGAAGTTTCGAAACATTCGCATGAACTAGAGAATGTAACTTTAGCACTTTAACTATCCCACTATACCATTGACTATACCAAAGACTATACCATTGGTATCTATTCTGAGTCAATCTCCTTCCTTTGTTGTCTCTTGCAGGTTTTCAAGGGTTTTGCTTCTGAGGCTGACATCTTATTACAAGATCTCCAAAGTAGCCTTAACAAACAGGAAGAGAAGCTTATTGCATTTGCTCAGCAGCAACGGAAGGTTTAGTAATCTTCGATGATCTTTTAAAGGTTTCAATATTAATATAAGACATTTCAGTTGAAACATTGATATCTGCAGGCACACTCGCAAGCCGTGGATTCAGCAAGGTCAGTTTCAAAAGTAACAGTGGAATTCTTCAAGACTCTAGACACGCATGCTACCAAACTAACAGGGATAGTGGAAGAGGCACAGACAGTTAACCACAAGAAATTGAGCGAATTTGAAAACAAGTTTGAGGTGATTCCGGTTCTTGGCTTCTTGACACATGCTCAGCTGCAAATGTCTTGGGTAGGCTTTAATGCTGCTTCCTCTGTCTTGTAGGAATGTGCTGCGAATGAAGAGAGACAATTGCTAGAGAAAGTAGCAGAACTTCTGGCAAATTCTAATGCTAGGAAGAAAAACCTTGTACGTATGCAGTTCCATATGTTAATTCTTAGGAAATGCATTTGATTTGAGGCTTTGAGGAAACTCTTCAATCTTTCTTTTAGGTTCAAATGGCTGTACAAGATCTACGCGAGAGCGCATCCACCAGAACAACCACCCTACAGCATGAGATGTCAACGATGCAAGATTCAACTTCTTCCATTAAATCTGATTGGAACCTTCACATGGTGAAAACAGAATCGAACTATCACGAGGACACTTCAGCGGTTGAGAGAGGGAAGAAAGAGATGCAAGAAGTTCTCTTGAACTGGTATAAAAAAATCTCACAGTTTCATTACTACAAAAGTTCATAACATATATCGTCCCAAGCACCGAGCTATTTTAATGAATTTGCTTGAACTTTCGAAATGGATAATTGTAGCTTGGAGAAGGCTGAGATGAGTGCACATCAATGGAGGAAAGCTCAAGAATCACTGGTCAGTCTAGAACGAAACAACGTGGCTTCTGTTGACTCAATCGTTAGGTATGGTTTTCACCGAGATAAATCTGTTTATGATCTGTTTCAAATCACTTATCACTTCAATCTCTCAAACAGAGGAGGTATGGATGCCAATGAGAACCTACGCTCTCAGTTCTCGTCCGCTGTATCATCCTCTCTTGATGTTTTTGATGCTGCTAATGGAAGCCTTCTTACTTCCATTGATCGTGAGTAGATCTAACTAATTTCCTTGAATTTACAGATTCGAAACAAAACAAATCCTTCATTATTTGCTGAAAGTGTATCCTATATTTCAGATTCCTTGAAACTCGATAACGATGCATGTGCAAAGGTCAACTCCATGATCATCCCATGCTGTGAAGACTTGATAGAGCTCAAGAGTGATCACAATCACAAGATCGTAGAGATCACAGACAACGCAGGGAAATGTCTACTTGATGAATACGTGGTAAGTTTTAAGATTTCGATTCGCACAAAACAAACCGCGAAAACCGCAACATATCAGACATTATAGTTGGTTTTACAGTCTAATGACGATAGGAACGTGGTTTTTGGTTCCAACAGGTGGATGAACCTTCGTGTTCAACGCCGAGGAAAAGACTAATCAACATACCGAGCATTGAGTCCATTGAGGAACTTAGAACTCCAGCGTCTGAGGAGTTACTGAGAGCGTTTCGAGATGAGAAACTGTCGAAGCAAGCCAATGGAGATGCAGCAAAGCAGCAGCAACAACACCTTATACGTGTTTCCTCTCTTTACGAGGCAGCTGGGTCCGACTCAAGATTTCCACTCTCTGCTGTTAACTGAAACACCAAGAGGATTTGGTTTTACAGAAGCCAAGTTGAGAAGAAGGTTACTGTGTCACACTGTACAGTGAGAGTATTGTTGCATACACGTAAAAACTCTTTTAGCTTCTTCATGGAGTTTTGGTTTTGAGGAATTTACAAAAAAACTTCAGTTTTATTAATATTCTTTATTTGTTTATTTATTTGTATTGTTTATTAGTTGGAACCAAAGGCAATTATTATCTTCTGAATCAGTAGATTATGTATGAGTCGTGCCAATCTTTTTTACTTCCCCAAATCGAATTGAAAGTTCTATTAATACCTCCTTGCGTTCTCAATATTTGATCATATTCTTAGTCTTTAGGAAGACAAGGCAAATGCTTTTTTCAAGTACGGCGGGTCTGATGATGGACCGTAAACTACGTATCAATAAGAATAAGATGGGTAAATACGTATTATTAAGATGGGTAAAATCGTCTTTTCACTTAAAAAAAGTGACAAATATTTTTAACACTTTCAAAAAATGTTAAGATACCAATGAAAATTAAATTAAGTGACAATACATACAATTAAGACATATAAAATTTATTTACCACAAAAAACCTTCTTTTACAACAAGTGCATCTTCTGATCGAGAGTTTTAAAATTGAAACTTAATAAAAATAAAAAACAGCTAAACCAAATTGGTTGAATCATTATATGCGACCTTCCTCATAGTTGTGATCTTCCAAGGCTATGGTTATACAGTTACGGTATGGTTACGGTTAATTTGAAAATGGTCCAAAATACGGTTATAATTTGATTTTGGTCATGCCTATCTAGTGGTTTGTATACCTGGATTCAAATCTGGAAACTCAGAGTTGTAAATGATAAATAAATATGCAATCTTTAACATTAAATTGTTTTCGTAATTCCGTTTTGAATATTTTTCTTTAGATTAGACTCTTATTTATTTTGATATATAAGAGGTTTTACCCTCAAGTCGAATACTATATTAAACCCAAAAAAAGAGAGTCGAATACTATAATTGGTATGATTATCATTTTCTTGAGGGATTTTAATGAAAATCCCTCAAGTATTATTACCGATTCATTTTAAACTTCTTAAGTAAATTATTAATGAAAAACTCCTCAAGTAAGGGATTTTAATGAAACTTCCCTCAAACATTCGATTTAAATTTTTCAACTATATAATCAATAAAATTGTCCATAAGTAAATATATATTCCATTTGTCATTTAATCGATATTATTCGTTAAAAAATGACATGTGTGAATTTTAGAATTCTAAAAAAAGAAGCACGCTGACGAATGACGGTTTACACTTTAAAACGATTTTAAGATTCGACATTATAAAAATTACACTCCTAAACTTCTTTTTTGATCTCATATGCGATTAATTCCTAAAATGACTCTAGTTTTGTGGTTAGTTCACAAACTCATAAAAAATCAATTTTTTGTGTCTAACTTTTTATAAAATTAGTAAAATATTTTTCAACTTTTATTTTGATATAAATTCAAATAAAATATAATAAACTATAATAAAAATATATTAAGATTTCGAATATTTTTTTTTCTTTGTATATATATGGATTGGTTATTATTTAAAAATATATAATAAATAACATTTTTAATGCAAAATAAATATTTTTCATATTCTTATTACTAATTGTAAAAGAAAATTTTATCATTTCCTATTTCAATTATTCTTTGTTATTTGTAATGACATTTCATGTAATAACTTACAAAACAAAATTTATTTTTAAAAATATATTTTTAAATAATATTATAGAGATATACACTTCGTTTTTTAATAAACCAAAATATAGAATATCAATTTAATGGTAACCGTTAAGGGTTTTGACGGTACATAGACGAATGTTTTGTTTGTCAATTCACCAATTTATAAATTACTTTTGTTTGGTTTTTGTAACTTTTGTTTGTGTGTAAAGATGTCCAATATGATACAGCTCATAACCTCACACACATCCACAATCATTATTGTTGTTATCTTAAGTGCCAATATTCGATGGCTTTGTGTTGTCTCCGGCGGCTATCAATGGACTTAAAAAATTCCAACACTTTAATGACAGTATTATAAGATGACCCAATATTTAAACCAAACTTAATGTATAATGACTCAAATCTTAGGTATTAAAGTTAACCAATAATTCAACTACCATTCTTAATGAGTGTTTGAGGTATTTCGTCTTCTCGGAAGCAGGTTTCCTACAAAACATCAAAGAATGTCAAAACTCGGAAAACACGATGCTTGAGTGTTTTACGTTGGCTCTCCGCACTCAAGTCAATAAATAACCAAAAAAAACCACGAGAACAAAGTGTTGAGAACAAAAAAGAGATTCGAAAAAACAAAGTGAATGAACAGAGAAAGGGATACTTCGGGTCCTTAAGAATGACGGATCGACGAAGGTTCAAGCTATTTGGTGATCTTTTAGAGGAATCAAATGATTGAATCAGGATGAATCGAAAGTTCAATGTTTAGTGAAGGTGTTTGCTCCGAAGAGAATTTTTGCTAAGTGTATTTAGAGGGAGAAAGTTCAAATCATCTTACCGGGGAAGAAAGGATTTTATTTATAGAGGATACCAGACTTGGGTTCGCATACCGGGTTAACTTTCCTTGGTCGGGGCGGGTCCTAGATCTCCCATCGAGTTTGATACTTTGATATTCGAGTGTGTTTCATCTACTTTTCTTGTCACTTATGCTCTGTCTCTCGACATAAACCAAAAATTTATCCTAAAATCCAAAGTTAATAATAAAAAAATCAAAAATTAATAATAGAACAAATTAAAATCAATAAATAAAAAAAAGAAAAGTTAAAAATTCAGAAAATTAATAACCGTTTCATAATTTTAAAAGAAAAATACAAAATTTAAATTTATCATAAAAGAAAAAGTTTAAAAAAAAGAAAAAAAATCCTTAGTTTATTAATTTAGATTAAAAAATTAAACAATGGATTCAATTATTTAGTATCTTAAAAAAAAGGAAAAAACGACATATTTCACCCTCAAAAATATCATATAGGTGTATATCCACCTAAAGTTTCGACCTCGACGTAAATGTCTCCGATCTGAAAGTTAAAAAACTATTTCCCCCAATTAGAAAGTTCACATACATATTGGTTTTCTCTGTTTATAACCTAAACCAAAAAAAAAACCGACCCAAAAACTAAAACTCTCCTTCTTCACCCAATTTTTGTTTTTCTGGTTTTATTTTCTGAAAAATTGAAAATTTTATTCTCTTGGACATTGATGGAATCCCATTACCGATTTCATCATTTGCACAACATAATGAAAAGTTTGTTAATCTTAAAACATCAATTGATTATTTCGTTTCTTTTCAATCGAGGATCTTTGTCCGTTAGTGAAACTCCATTAAGCAAAACTGTAACTTAACACAAAACGAAATTTTCCAAAATAAAATAAATAAAAAATAAAAGAAAAAAATCAATCTTCGTCTTCATCATCGTGTATACCGATGACTAATTCTTGAACTTCTTTACCAGCGCTTCGTTCACCGAAGACCTGGGAGAATCTCCAATCAATAGGCATAGATGGGTCTGCCCAAACTATGACGACCTCATCGTCACCGTTCGTTCTCTTGATTTGAGGATTCTCGATTTTAGGGTTCTTCAAACATGAATTTGGGATTTTTTGAGTTCGTGATTTAGGGTTGGGTCGGTTTTGGGGTTTTGGTTTTCGGATCAAATTTGGTTTATTTTCTTTAATCGATCATAATCCGGTTTAGTTCTGCACCTATATAATACATACTTGGGAAAAATACATCGTTTTCCCTAAAAAAATAATTATCCATTCAAACTTTGTGGCTAATTAAATATGGATTCAATCATTTAGTATCTTAAAAAATACTTTATGTGT
Organism: Eutrema japonicum; assembly: GCA_030161315.1. Taxonomy (NCBI): domain Eukaryota; kingdom Viridiplantae; phylum Streptophyta; class Magnoliopsida; order Brassicales; family Brassicaceae; genus Eutrema; species Eutrema japonicum. Next base: position 41,594,306 of record BSQW01000013.1, read on the forward strand.
GGTGTGGGTGGATGATGATGCCACTCCAACAGCTCAGCTTATGCAATTGGTAATAAAATATATTTTGAAAAAAACTAGATATGCATATGTACATGCACTTGGATCCGGATCACAACAATTCAGTAAAAGGAAAAAAAAAAAAAAAAAAAATCAAAAACTCTCAAGGAGCCATGGTTACATCATCAATAAAGCTGCCCATTCACGAACATCCTTTGTTCTCGTCAGCTCGGTTTCATGGTTGGTGTGGCGGCTGCAGTACCAACCACCAAGGTGAATACTATGGGGGTTATCGCTGTAACGTTTCTGATTGCGACAGTCTTTTGTTTCACAAGGAATGCGCCGAATCACCATTTGAAATCAACCATCCTTCTCACCCGAAACATCATCTCCGACTCACAGAAGATCCTCCAAGAAGTGTGTGTGATTTGTGCGGCAACAACATTTTCGTTGACGTGCCGTATCTCTATCATTGTTCCATATGCGACTTCAATGTTGATACATCATGTGCGAGGTAACCACAACCTCCGCTTGCTGTTGAACATCCCATCCCCCAAGAACTTCCATTTGTCCTTTTAAAGGAAACTGGAAGAGAAGACCATTGTGGAGTATGTGGACGTACAGTTTACGGTACATATCATTATGGACGACCTTCTTGTGATGAGTACGTTCACGTGGAGTGTATCTATGTTGCGGGGAAGGTAAACCTTCCTTTTCACCCTAGTCATCCTCTTGAGTTCATCATCATATCCGAATCTCTCTCCGATGATCCCGAGAAGGCAAGTGTTTTGTGCGGAGTGAGACAGGAATTTGTCTTGTATTATTGCTCGATATGCGGTTTCAGCATATGCCTAGATTGTGTGAAAATCCCACCACCTCTTGTTATTGAACATTCCAAGGCCCATGAGCATCAGCTTACTCTCTTATCGAGGCGGATCTCATTTACTTGCAATGTTTGTGGGATGCATGACGACGAGGGAAGCTGTTATTTATGTCTACCATGTGGTTTTATGGTCCATAGAAATTGTATAGATCTACCGCAGGTCATAATCATCAACCGTCACGATCATCATCGCATCTCTCGAACTAATCATCTTGGTCTAGGGTATTCGAATTGCGGAGTTTGTCGTCACCCGTGAATCAGTTTTATGGGGCTTATTCTTGCTCAATTTGCCCCAAATATGCTGTTCATTCACAATGCGCAACAAGCTCCAAAGTATGGGATGGGTGATAAGGCAAAGACTAGTATTATTGACTTATCAAGAAAGAATTACAATCTCGAGACAATAAGTCTCCGAGCCCACTCAATATCTCAGAGAACAATCTCTCTGGATCCTTCACAACTTTTTCCTAGAAAAGCGTAAAAACCAGAAGAAGAAGACTTCCTCTTATACCGACTCTTCTTTATTCCCTCTTTGACTTCTTGACTCTAACTGCCTTTGCAACGCATTCACACTACGAGTTCAATTATTGACAATTGCTTTTTGCCAGCTCAGCTTTCAACATTCTCCACTTGTTGCTCTATTGCAGCTCTTCTTCTTTGACGATATTAACTCCTCCAAGGCTTATCAATACCCCCTGGGTCAGATTGAGCTTGTCCTCAAGCTCAAAGGAAGGAAACTGTCTGGACAATTCTGCAACTCTTACCCAAGACTGCTCATGATCAGGTAAACCTTTCCAGAATACCAGAGCTTCCAAGTGTCATTCTGAGTCATATCTTGTTTTAACTATCGATGCAGGTTCCATCACCAGCTCACCAGTAGATGAAAAGGAGTCTGGAAGTGAAGTAACCACATGATCTCGGCCCAGCACATGTTTCAGTTGGGAAACGTGAAACACATGATGGATTTTGCAATCATCTGGTAGCTTAAGTCTATACGCCACTGAACCAATCTTCTCCAACACTTCGAATGGCCCGTAATACTTAGCTGCTAACTTTTGACATAAGTTCCTTGTCAATGAATGCTGTCTGTATGGTCTGAGTTTTAGGAATACCAAAGAACCAATTGTAAAAGTCAAATCTCTTATATGCTTGTCAGCATTATTTTTCATCAATGACTGAGCTTTAATCAAATGATCCTTGATATCCTGTAACATTGCATCCCTTTCCTTCAACAAAGATTCTAATTCAAAGTTTGTAGTTGACCCTTCTTCAAATCTCAACAATTATGGTGGCTCTCTGCCATAAACCACTTTGAATGGAGATGTTTGTAGAGAAGTATGAAAGGATGAATTGTACCAAAATTCCGCCCAAGCCAAGTAACGATGCCACGATTTGGGATGAGCAGAAGTAAAGCATCTCAAATATGTCTCCAAGCATCGGTTCAAAACTTCAGTTTGTCCATCCGTTTGAGGATGATATGCAGTACTAAACTTCAGTTTTGTTCCAGCTATCTTGAAACAATCTCTCCAAAAGTTACTGAGGAAGACTTTATCTCTGTCTGAGATAATCGATATTGGAAACCCATGTAGCCTTACTATTTCCTTAACAAACTTCTCTGCTACATCTGCTGCTGTAAAAGGGTGTTTTAATCCAATAAAGTGACCATATTTACTCAGACGATCAACCACAACTAGAATCACATTTGATCATTGTGATTTAGGTAGCCCTTCAATGAATTCCATAGACAATTCTTCCCAAATCTGTCTTGGTAATGGTATTGGTTGCAATAAACCAGCTGGATTCAGAGTTGAATATTTGTGAGTCTGACAAATGTTGCATTCTGCCACATATTTTTGTATGTCCTGCTTCATCTTCGACCAATGAAACAACCTCTGTATCCTTCTTACTGTTTTTAAGACTCCTGAATGTCCTCCAGTCAACCCATCATGATACTCACGCAAAATCAGTGGGATATGAACAGAAGTTCTCGGTAAAACCAACATGCCTTTGTAAAATAACCTGCCACTCACCACTGTAAATCCCAACTTTCCAATAGTCCCCATCGTAACCTCCTTTATGAGTTTCTGAATATTGTTGTCTGTATCAATCTCATCAAAGATATCTTGTATTTGCAGATTATTTGGCACTGTTAGTGCAGCTAACAAACCTGGATTATTGAAAGATGTTTCTGACATAACCCGAGATAGGCCATATGCAGCTTTGTTCTCCTTCCCCACCTTATATATGATCTCAAAATCATATCCCAACAACTTTGTTAGCCACTTCTGATAATCCATTGAGATGTCTCTCTGATCCAGAAGAAACTTGAGACTCTTTTGATCTGTGTGCACAATAAACTTCCTCCCCATGAGATAATGCTTCCACTTCTGAATTGCCAATACAATAGCCATAAGTTCTCGTTCATATATTGGTTTGAGCTGTTCTCTATCAGATAAACCATGGCTGAAATATGCTATTGGCCGTTGATTTTGCATAAGAACTGCTCCCAACCCATAACCAGAAGCATCAGATTCGACAACAAATGATTCTGAAAAGTCAGGCAAAGCCAGGACAGGTGCTGTAATCATTGCTTTTTTTAGCAATTCAAAAACTGTTTGAGTTTTTCCAGACCATTCAAATGCATCCTTCTTCAAAAGATCTGTTAGCGGTCTTGCAATGACACCGTACCCTTTCACAAAGCGTCTGTAGTAGCCAGTAAGACCCAGAAAACTCCTCAACTCCTTCACTGATTTCGGGGCTGGCCAACTACGCATTGCTATTGTCTTTGCCGGATCAGTAGCAGCGCCTTCTTCATAAATGACATGGCCTAGGTACTCCACTTTCGTCTGACCAAACAGACATTTTTTCTGTTGGCAAACAGTTTATGCAGCACAAACATATCCAACACTGCCTGCAAATGTTTGGTATGGTCTTCTAGTGAATGGCTGTACACGAGAATATCAACGAAGAACACCAAAACAAACTTCCTTAGAAATGATCTGAATATCTCATTCATTAGAGCATGGAACGTGGCTGGAGCATTTGTCAATCCGAATGGCATTACTAAGAATTCATAATGCCCTTCGTGTGTTCTGAATGCAGTTTTCTCGATGTCTCCTTCCTGCATTCTGATCTGGTGATATCCTGATCGTAAATCCAGTTTTGAAAATACTCTTGCACCATTTAACTCATCAAGCAATTGATCAATCACTGGGATATGGAATTTATCAGGAACTGTAGCTCTGTTCAACGCCCTATAGTCGACACAAAACCTCCAGCTCGCATCTTTCTTTTTAACCAACAAAACTGGGCTTGAGAACGGGCTGTGACTTTGCCTGATCAAGCCAGACTTCAACATCTCCGCTACTAACTCTTCCATTGCTTCTTTATGTGCATGAGGGTATCGATATGGTCTCACACACATAGGACCAGAACCATATGTGAGCTTAATTGCATGTTCTCGGCCTCTAATTGGTGGTAACTGTGTTGGCTCTTTAAAAACACCAGAATACTTTGCCAAAACTTCTGCTATGATTACTGGTATATCACTTTCCTCCTGACCCGTCTGAGGACTTCTTTCCAGTGACAAAAAACTACCAGGATATTGTAATTCATGACCAAAAATTAGTGATTTCAGAGATGTATTCGGGTAATGCAAAGAAGGATCACCTCTCAAGGTTACCATTTTTCCTTTATAACAAAAGCTCCACTCGTCTCTGTCCCAATCGACTTCACACTTCCCCAAAGTTCTGAGCCACTGCACTCCGAGAATAATATCCACTCTGCCCAACTCTAAGACAATAAAGTCACTCTGTATTTCCAGGTCTTGTACTGTCACTACAACATTCTTACACATCCCTGAACCTTTTACTGTAATCCCCGTCCCCAACAGCACAGATAAAGCCTTGTTTTGTACCTGTTTAAGGTGTGTTTTTTGAACCGCTGCAGGAGATATAAAGATGTGGGTAGCTCCACTGTCTATCATGATTACAATCTCTACTTTCCCAATGTGACCTTTCATCTTTGTTGTTGTTGGAGATGACTCACCCAAGAAGGAATACAATGATAATTCCCTCAACTCTGTTACTATTCCATCCTCATCTTCAAAGGTATCCATAAACTCCTCTTCTACTAACTCCACATCTCCACCTTGAATTACAACCATAACCCGTAATTCTTTGTTTTTACACAAATGTGTTCTTGACCACTTCTCATCACACTTAAAACAAGTTCCATTCCTCTTGTGTTCTTCATATTCAGCATCAGTCAATCTTCTCTGGCCATTATTGTATCCATTCGATTTAAATCCAGTAGATTTAACCACTTGTCTTCCTTGACCCGTATCATTGGTCTGAGGTTTGTTTCTCCAATTTTGTTGTTGGTTATGAACTGAGGCTGATTTAAAAGGAGTAAATGTAGGAGCCTTGTGATTTCATTTTAATCACCTCTTTCATTTCTCTCTTCAGGCCATTGAAAAAAATATGCTCCAGATTTTCTTCATCCACCTTAACCTGAGTAGCCAGCTCCTGAAATTCTCGAATATATTCTGCAATCGAATCGGTCTGTTGAATCCCAAACAATCTCTTTCCTGGAGTGCTCTCAAAGGACTCAGCAAATCTCGCCAACATCCTTTTTTTGAAATCGCACCAGTTCAGAAATGGTCGATACTCAACTTCGTAGTTGAACCAACTTAACGCTGCATCTTCAAGACTTAAGGAGACCAATTCCATCTTCGCAACAGAGTCGTATTTACCAACTCGAAAAAATTTCTCAGCTCTCGCAATCCAAGCATACGGATTCGATCCATTCAACACATGCATCTCAACCTTTCTCAATAAACCATCTCTATGATCCACAATTGATCCTACAAGCCGATAACCTAGCGGATTCTCTTCTCGATGTTGTTCGATATGAGGAGAAATTACCTGAGGATGATTTGCCGATGAACTCGGCTAGCCATTCTCTTTAGATCTCGTCGACGTTACCGCCGTTTTCAGTTGATCGATCGACGCCACCAACGATTGAAGTATCGCTTCGACGTTATTCAGCCTCTTCTCCGTAGTCATAGTCGCCGCTGCTACTACTTTATAACCACCGGACATAAAATCCAATTTCTCATACACATCTGTTAGCGATGACTCCATCTCCCCGATTCTTTGATTTGCTTCTTCGGCCACCATTGTCGCGATGCTTCGATCTGCTCACCGCACCAATTGATAAGGCAAAGACTAGTATTATTGACTTATCAAGAAAGAATTACAATCTCGAGACAATAAGTTCCAGAGCCCACTCAATATCTCAGAGAACAATCTCTCTGGATCCTTCACAACTTCTCCCTAGAAAAGCGTAAAAACTAGAAGAAGAAGAAGACTTCCTCTTATACCGACTCTTCTTTATTCCCTCTTTGACTTCTTGACTCTAACTGTCTTTGCAACGCATTCACACTACGAGTTCAATTATTGACAATTGCTTTTTGCCAGCTCAGCTTTCAACATTCTCCACTTGTTGCTCTTTTGCAGCTCTTCTTCTTTGACGATAGTAACTCCTCCAAGGCTTATCAATGGGATAGAACTCGAAGGGATGCCTGAAGAAGTTGAAGATCTTCCATTTAAGGTGGTTGGTGATAACTTGATAAACCATTTCAGTCACGAGGAGCATAATCTAAGACTTAATAGTGAAAACGTTATTTATGATGAAAGCAAACGATGTGAAGCATGCGTCTTTCCTCCTCTCAACTATGATCTGATATATAGCTGAGGAATGTGATTATTTTCTCCATGAAAAATGTGCAAAGCTCCCTATGAAGAGACGACACTTAACATACAACAGACCATTTACCTTACATGCCAGAGGTGAAGATCCCCAAAAACAGTGGTTTCAGTGTGGGGCTTGTGAAAAACCATCGACTGGTTTCAGGTACATGTCTCAACATTCAACTCTAGATGTACGTTGCAGTTCAGTTACTGAACCATTTGTCCATGATGGCCATTCACAACCCTTATATTACAAAGGCAAAGTCAGTACCGGCGCGTGTGATTCATGTCACAACAACTTCAATTATTCTGATGTGCTTGGTTGTGATGTTTGCGAGTTTAGTCTGGATTTCCATTGTGCAAATCTGCCTAAAACAGTGAAACATAAATACGATAGACACCTTCTCTCCCTATGTTATGGCGAGAAAACAAGCGGTAAATATTGGTGTGACATTTGTGAGACGGAAACGGATCCAAGCAAGTGGTTCTACACATGTGCTGATTGCGGGGTCACCTTACATGTTGAGTGTGTTTTTGGGGACTTCTCACGTTTCATGCCAGGATCCACCATCGGTTACAAATTTGAAGTGGTTCTTACCAAAGATACAACTCGACCATTGTGTGGCCATTGCCACTCGCGATGTAAAACACCTTTCCTTCTCAAGGCACTTGGCCAAACTGATGATATTTGTATTTGTTCTTTCCATTGTCTTCGTTCTTTCAATACTAAAATTTCATAAATCGATGTAATAACTATAAGTTTGAGGATGATTTGTTAAGACACAAGTTATAAGTAGTTTTGTTAAGGATGAAAAAAATTTCTACTTTCAATCAGGTGTTAAAGTTAGAATAGACTGGATCGCTAGCCGAGTCGCGGGTCGATCGAATCGACCAGTCCATAAAATATTGATACTACAGCATATCATGCCTCAATGCGTCTGCATATTGCATTATAATATAAACTATACAAGTAGTTACACAAACCATGAAAATGATATGAAAATATCCACAAATTCATTTGTATTGCGTTTTGTACTTCTAGCAGTATGAAATGTCATCAATCATCATAATGAATTCTGATTTTTCGTCGACCCATTTTAGATGAATATCACCACCACCTTGTATTTTAAAAGTTCACCTGATGAAACATTTTTTCACTATACCTATACCTATATATATATATATATATCAAATATTGACGTTTAATCATTCAATAACTCCACTAACTTCTTTTTTCTTTCTTAAGAATAAAAAAGATGGATGGCATGAGAACAAAAGGAATAATAACCTTTCAACATGTTTGTGAGAGAGCTTGTGTGATCTCACTCTTTTAACATCTTTTGGGACCAAACCAATGATGTCTTTATACAAATCCATAACTACCCTTTGGAATTTTCACCTGAAAATAGAAATCAATGAAAAAATGTGTCGTCTTGTCAGAAGGATTCACCATATTGCCAAACCATGATTAAACAAAAAAAAACTCAATATCACACAATGGAAACGGACTTAGACTCAGGGCTAATGAACCTATTGATCTTACAATCATGATGATCTGATCAAATGAAACAAAATATGAAAGAACGCGTTTGGAACCTACCTGGTATTAAAGAATTTCACCAATCATGTTTCATCGTCAAAATCATCATCCACTGAGTTCTCTTGGCAGATGAAAGTGTTATCCTCAACAGGATTTAAAACAAAAGCAGGATCAGGCTCCCACATCGTTGTCTCATTACCCTGTGCAGTGTTGTCAACATCTTGCTCCTCTCCAGCTTGTTCAGTCTCATTACACAGTTGGTCTGCTGCTCCTTGATCCCCGTCTAAACCAGCGGGATCAGCAGTCTTCTGGTCTGAACCCATCTCAATCCCGGTTTGTTCTTCATCCCCATTAAGCGCTACAGTGACAGCTTCTTGTTCCTCTGTTTGCTCTGCAGCTTCCTTCTTCGGCCTCTTCCATTTTTTAGTGGATGAAGTACCATCATCTTCAAAATCTTCTTCTTCTCTGTCTCTGTGTAGATAGACCCACAGTTTCCTATCTGAATCAAATTGGACACAAGGGTCCCGCTCATAGTGCAAACGATCCAAGGCTCCACTCACGACTTGATTCACTTGTGCATCGGTCACATCCTCCACGATATACTGCGAGTCTCTTATTAGGGTACAAACATCAGCTCTTGTCCCAATACTACCAGGCAATCTGGCGGCAGCATCTCTCACAAGACACAGAATTGTAACATGTGGCGGTCTCTCACGTTTCAACATGAAATGATCCCGAGCTTTCGAGGTTGGCTTCCCTCCGCCTCTTCTGAGAGGAGCAACAATCGACTTCTTACCATCAGCAGCTGTGTACACAAAGGCTCTGTCCGGAATTGAGTACCTCAGAAATTCCTCTTTGCGGAAATAAGCTCTTGCTTCTTCGGAACTCTGGAGAATTGTGTTAAGGCTCTTTTGGGCTCTCAGATCCTTAAATCTTTCTTTCTCGTCAAGGTTACACTGCATGAGTGACAGCGGTGGTTCGGGAAGACTTCCGATTTGCTGAAGAGTTTCCTGACCATTTTTCAGCCAATTTGCAAATGAATCAACCAACTTGACAAGCATCTTGTGCGGGAGACCCCAGGCTTCAGGCGATGTTACCTCTTCAACAGTCTCTTGATCAGAAGGACTTAGAACAGGCCCAATCCAAGACCAGCTTTTCGTGGGCTTCTCAAATGTTACAAGTGGCTTCCAACCTTTTGCCCCTAGAGGTGAGGTTTTCGAGGAGAAGATTTTCAGAACTCCTCTAATCAAATCCTGAAGCGGCTCTTGTGTCTCGAGGATACAAGGATCTCCCGGGTTTGACTTCACACAGCTAACAATCTCCTGGATAGTGAGGGATGGCAAGTTCCCACTTCCCTGCTGTGGCGACTTGTTATCCTCTGCATCTTTGGACATGGGAGCACCATTTTCTCCAGCTTCATGTTCTGCATTCTCCACTGCCATAGGCTTGCTAACATCTAATGAATCTTCGGGACGCAAACTTGTAATTGCCATACGCACTGCTGACAGAAGATGTATAATGGAGAAAGAGAAGCCAGTGTGAACTGTTGGCGTGATCAACACAAATGGCTTCTTCTGCGGCTTGGTTTCCACCTCTGCTTCACTTGCCCCTTTTCCTGCTTTTGGTGTTTCAGAGGTTTCCAGATCGAGAAAATCAACATCAACCTCCATTTTCTTCTTTCCCTTTCTCTTTGAGGCAATAATATCATCAACCGGCTGTTGAATGTCAGAATAAAGCTGCAGCTCACCATTATCTTCCCTCCTCTCAATGTCCATCAAAGACTCTCTAGCCTTCCTCTTTTTGGTAACAGCACTGCAAGAAACCAACAACCTGGCCTCTAAATTTTCATCACCACTATTACCATCTCCCTCATAGATCTGATATTTCCTACTATGTCGACCCCGGGTACTATCATTAACCAATGTTCTCATCTCAGGTGATTCGTCATCTTCATCAAAGCCTCTTTTTCTCCCAGACAAATTTGGTTTTGCAGATGGTCTCTGAAACTGTGGTCTATCAGTCATTTGCTCTCTTGTCTGGCTACTCTTGTTTGGCCTGAAAAACTCCTTCCTGTTGTTTCTGTCCTTCAACTCACTCAAGCTTGTGATAGGGCCATCTTCAAAATCTCGAGAGGAGAAATTATTTAAGGGACTCCTGTCACGCATCTTACCCTTTTGTTTTGCCTTGAAGGAATGTTTCTCTGTCCCTGGCGCATAGATGTGTTCTCCAGGTGCGCCTAAATATTTCAAGTAATCACCCCGTCCATCAAGCAATTCATTCTCCCGCATATCTTTCTTTCTTGATTTGATTTTTTTACTATCTTGCCTGGATTTGAGTATTGTAAAATGAGAATTATTCAGCCTACCACCAGAGACGGATGATTTGTTACGCATTAAGCGATTTCTCTCCTCCTCATCATCATACCCGTCAGATGAATCCGACTCTGTATCATCATTTCTCATGAACATTCTGCTATCTCTGAATGCCGCAATACCAGACCTCGCATTTGGTACCACATTCACCCTAATCTTTTCCTGGACTTGGTTCTCACCAAAATCAGAATTTAAGAACCTTTCGTTCATTTGTTGCATAGAAGCTCTATAAGATCTCAAACTAGTATCAGGTGAGTCCCTCTCAGACTTCAATTTTTTGCTTCTACTATTCAAGTCATCAGATATATATCTGGGATCAACAGAAAAGCCATCTCCATGATTCTTCCCATGCCGATGGGAATCCCCACGAAGGTCTGCCAGACTACCTTTTACAGGCTTCATCTGATCTGCATATGCATGAGGCTGAATATGATTTGCATATTTACTTGATTTTGCAAAATTGTTGTTGGACTGCCTTGATGAATATGGTGGACCCATGAAATGTTCAGAAATCGGTTCTCCCTCTCTTGAAAACTTATGTTTCTTTCCAGGCCTCAAGAATCCAGATTTCTCTTTAACAGCAATATCCCGATCTCGTCGAGAACCCATTCCAAAGAGTGGATCCTGATCATCATCATCAATAATATCTTCTGACCCAAGAACCAAACTTGAACCATACTTCTGCCTAAGTAGAGAAGAGGTGTTGTATGCAGAGTTCATATCTAACCCATTATAACCTGAAGCATATGGCCCAATAGACGTTTTAAACTTCAGTGCTGCTGTTTTTGGTTTCAACTTTGGTTTGCCATATCTATCATGTTCTGCAGCCGACAGCTGCCGCCGGCTAGGAAATTCCAAACCTGAATCAACCCCATAACCAGAATGACGTGCCATTTTGTTTTGCGCAGACGTCCTATCTTTTACCTTTCTGCTCCAATGCCCATCAAAAGGTTCCTCTTTCTCTGACGAATCCTCCTCAAAATCTTCTTTTTTCTCGCGCATCAGAGTCTTTTGGCTTTTGACGATATTCAGGACTCGGAGCTTCTCACCGATGCTGTACCCTTTACAACTTTCCCAAGCATCCCTCGTCTGACAAAGATTCACGACCAAGTCATTATGATACTTCCTCAGGGTATGATAATGTTTTGTCCTTAGAAACAAATCACGGCCCTCGAGATAAAGCGCGTTCCTCGGCTCGCACTGCCCACCCTTCAACATGTCAAACAGTTTCTTAATTGGACTGCCAAAGTGGAAATTACGACCCTCGAAAAGCTCTTTCAAAGTAAGCATGAACGTGAGCTGATCAATGTCAGGCAGATAACTTGAGAGGCTAAGCCGTTCTTCCTCAGTGAGACACTCGTTCCAAACATCAACAGAGAGTATATCTTCGAGATTAGAGAGATCATAAAGCTCAAAAGGAATGCTACAGGTCACGTTCCCAACCTGACAAAACTCGGCACCGGTTTCCGCCAGCTCAAGCAGATCAAAATCATCAGAGCCTGCTCCAGAATCATCCTCATCAAAATCACCATCCTCATCCTCAGAATCAACATTAGCCGCTAAAGTTTTACGTTGAAGTTCTCCTTCGTAACTTGACATAGATTCACCACTGCCATGAGAGTACTCTGAATCAAACCTAGAAACCTTGACGTTACTCTTCTCGATCGCCATCCCCCATAAAACCCCCCAGGCCCTTCTATCGAGAGTAATAACCCTAACACAAACGCCAAAAAAAAAAAAAAAACTCAGGAGTCGAACAAGAGAATCAAGAGAAGAATTGTAAACTCTACAGTACCAATTCAATTGAAATTAAAAAAAAATTCGATGAATTATGATCAAATTACCTAAAATTTTCTCCAGAATTGAACAAAACTGGAGCTCCGATGCCTCAGCGTCAGCAAAACTTGGGTTACTGGAGGAGAGAAAAAAAAAACGAAAAGGGGGAGAAGAGAATGGTAGATGGATCTGGAGGAAACCCTAGAGATGAAACCGTATAAATAACGCGATAAACTAAAGAGGGAGAAGAAGACGGTGACCGAGAGAGAAAGAAAGAATTAGAGGGTTGAAGAAGACGAAGCTGACGTGGACAGTAGCAGAGCCGTCAGATTACTGGGGGTTATGTGAAAAGACCAAAAAGGGTAAAGCCACAGAGACTTAGGGCATAGTAGGACGAAGAAGACGGTGAATTTCGCTAAAAAAAAAAAAAAAAAAAAAAATTGTGAGGAAAGAGAGTGGAAGAGACGGACCGAGTCTAGACGAGTCGACTCGGAGCGAGTCGATCCCAAGAAGAAAGATGATCCAGCTTGCGAGATTTCACTTTTCCCTCCGACGCCGTTTTGAAACACACTTCGTTATAATTTTTTTTTTTTTTTGTTTTTTTCAAATACTTCGTTATTTTTGTCAACACAATTTTTTTTAAAAATATTAACCATATTGGAGCTCATATATTTGCTTAGGACTGGCAATTCGGTTACTTCGGATAATTTAGTTCGAGTAGTTTAGTTTTTCGGTTAGTTCGGTTTTTAAAAATTATGTCGAAAATAACCGAATAAAATATTAGTTTGGTTTGGTTATCAGGTAATTCGATTATTTTTTTTTATAACTGAAAATAACCAAAATGTTGAAAAATTCAGTTTAATTCGGATAGTTTCGGTTATTTCCGGATAATTTTTCAGTTATTTTCAAAAAAATTCAAAAAAAAAAAAAATCGGTTAACCAAACCGAACCGAACCAAGAGCTAAAATTAATTTTAAATAATGTCGAAAATAACCAAATTACCATAACTGAATTTACAAAATTTCGGTTCGGTTCGGTTAATAATCTCAGCTCTATATTTGTTGTTTAACTTTTTCCATTTTATTGAAAACTAATGGAAGTTAACTCATATAAAATTGACAAAACAAAGAAGAAAACAAAAAGAGAAACCCCATATAAAATAGATAAAACCCACTTAAGAATAAGACTATTTGGGGTATAACACAAAACCAGTTGGTAATATGTCAATTGTAGTTTCTAGATTCTTTTCTAGAGACCTTCGCTTTCAAGACTCCTAAAGCATCTTACCTCAAGTTTTTTTGAACCATAACTTTGCATAGCATAACCATTGGTTTGTATATTGATTTTTTTTTTAAACTCAAACTAAAATGATGTATTTTATTTTAATGTACCTATTTGATTACTTATGTTTCTTTACATTTTGGTTTTGTTTATAATATAAATTCAAAGCAAATAAAAATGCATTATAATTGAAAATAGATGCACATGCCTACATTGACTTTATATTTGGAAGGCGATAGATTAGCAATGACTTCTTATAAAGGCATAGATTGCAATTGTGGAAGTCTTGGAAGCAAATGAAATAACTCGTATGACAATTGATGCTATAAACATTTCAATAATATATATATATATATATATATATATATTATTTATATGTTATCAAGCTTTGACATGTATAGTGGATCATCACTTGTTATATATATATATATATATATATATATATATATATATATGTCATGATAACTCGTATATATAAGAAGTGATGATCCACTATACATGTCAAAGCTTGATAACGCGTATATGACAAGTGATGTTATAACTCGCATAACTTGTTTTAAATCTTATGTTATTTATTTGGATTTAAGCTGCATGTGTTCAATTTTTCATTTTTGAATTTGCATTAACTTGAATTTAAAAAAACAAAAACAGATTGATTGATGAATGTTTAAATTTCGTATTGGTTATGGGAAGCCCAAAAAGACTCATGCTACCATGTAGTCCAACTGGGAATGGGTCAGGGTAGCTAGGTTAGAGTTTATTCTACGCCGGGTTAGTCCGATTGACATTTTTTTGGGAAAATTCCCTTTGTGGATATAACCATTGGAAAGTAAATATCTACAAACAGTAATAATCTAAAAATATACTAGTCGGTTAGTTAGTTTGTGAGGAGTTTTCAACGCTCAAATTAGTAACAAGATTTCAAGATTCAATCAGAAACCATAAAGAATCAAAAACACATTGAAAACAAAAAAAGGTTGGGTCTAAAAAGAAAGATTCACGATGTATTATGTTAATTTCTAGGTCATTTTCCAGCATGCTATAAAAAGACACTGTCTGTTTGGGAAAAGTAAGAGAGAAAGAATGGAGTAGAGGTTAAGAAAAAGCTCTTGATAAAAAAGTAAGAATATAACATAGAAAAATGAGAATTAGATCGTGCTCTTACCGAGAGAATGATCGTTTTTATAGAATATATATGCCCCGGACTTATATACTTACTGCTGCATAGAAGGATACTTTTATTTAGTGGAGAATAGTGTTAGAATGCATGACAAGCTAGGAAGTCTGCTGAACAAATACCATGGTCTTTCGATTGCCGGTATATAGAGACTAGGCTTTCATTTTTTCTGTCTAACTCATAGGAAAATTAATCTAGCTTTACACTCTCTTATTTCTCAAATCCCTTATATATTAATTGAAAAACATTGTTAAAAATAAACATAAGTAATTAGAATATTTGCTTTGAATTCATATTATAATATTTACAATAGTTATAATTAGAATATTTACGATTGTAACAATGTTAATAGTTATAATATTTTAAAACTAAAATAAAAATAAGCCAAAATAATTAGAATATTTATGATTTATATCATTCACAATAATTTGGTTAGAAAATAGTTTATACCAATTAGTTATTTAATATTCATCATTTGATTTATAAAGATATCTTATATCTTCCATTTGCTACCAATATATTTATTGAAAATATAGTATATCATATTTTTTTCTTTCTTAAACACTAGCTATATTTTTTCTCTCATATTTGTTTGATCTTATTTTTGAAAAAAAAATACTAAATCATCACATCATTCGTGTAATAAAAAAAATATATTTTTTCACACATGTTATAATTTGAATGAAAGCGAACATAAATTATTCAAATAATGAAAAAATATATGTGTTTTGAAAGTATCACATCAGAATTGAAGATGTATGGTGGTTAGGAAACTTATTATAAAATGATAAGAAACATAAAAGTAGGAAACCTCACCTAACTTAAAAATATTTCTTCGGTTTAATATAATTTTTTGATTGAGCTATATAATTAAACCGAAAAGATAAATATTATAAGAGCAACCCCAATGGGGTATCTCAATGAGATACTCACCATTAAAAAAAAGAAAAAAAATTCAAAAGAGAAGAGAGAGAGGAGAGAGAGAGAGACATGGGTATCAAATGAGATACCCAACAAAAAAATTTGAGATACCCAATGTATATGTGTCCATTTTTTATTGATCCAATTTTTTTTTTTTTATAAATTGAATTATTTAATTAAAAAAATTTATTATTGTATTGGTGAGATACCCTTCACCAATACATATTCTAATAAAAAAATTAGGATCAACCTTCACCCCACACATGATATGGGTAATCACCTAGTTGCATGTTAATTGATAGGATTTGTATACTATCATTACCTGCATTTGTAGCGATAACGCACGCTGATACACACTCTTTTCTTTTACGTCCCTCTAGCCTGTTTGCATGTCGAAAATCGGTCTATTTTCAACAAACCAGACCAATTGATAAGTATCATTATATCTTTAGTATACATTTTTCAGAATTGAAAATTCTATTTAACGAATACAATTTTATTCAAGGCCTCAAAAGATATGCATAAACAAAGAAGATGGAGTATCATTATTATAATGTATCGTTATTTAATCAATTCATTCAAATCTATATCATTTCAAGATTAAATTTGATTACCTATACAATATGTTCCGTATTATGTATAACTTAATTTAGCTAATAATAGTGATTCATTAATTTGGTTTGAAAACATTGGACCGACCCTACGCTCATTGGCCCTTCTTTGGAATCTTCGACGTCTATTGTATCTAATTTTATTTTCGTTTGAGCTTTCTTTCTTTTTAGCGGGTTTTGTGTAATTGACCTCGCTCAAAGTTAAAACTTTCCTTAGCAATTTCTATATTTAGTAACTTTTCATGTGCCTCTCTTCCCAAGTAAATAGACCATGCACAATGTTACAAACGACACACATTGATGAGGCTATTCTTAGTCTTCTCTCGTAGAATTATCGACATCGAAAACTACAACAACAAAAAAAGAGTAAGAACTCACACGAACTAAGAGAGAACGAGAGATAAAATCAAGATCTCTCATGATCCTTTTATCAACCAAAAAACAAAGTTCTCCAAGGATCGATCGGTCTATAACCGGCAGAACAAAAAGAAGTAGAATGAATATCCTCATGTGCGGTGATAACTAAATCATCGGCGAAAAAAGAAAAAGGATACAAAGTTATAAAGCCATTATGAAAAACAATAGGAAAGTCGGGAACGAAGATTCCAAGAAATGCATGTTAGAGAGTGTCGAGATACATCCAAATGGCGAGAGTTCGGTGAAACAATCTGAAAACATAATCAATGGCAATAATTCTGAGAGTAGTGGTGGTGGTGGTGGGATCTTGAAGAATGTTTCGAGGAATCTCGGTGTGGGATCAATAATCAGGTCGATGAGCGTGTCGAAATGGAGAAAGAGCGGTAATCTCGGGATCCCGAGCACGAGGAAGAGCGGAAACTTGGGGTCCACGCTCCCTGTGACCCTAGAAAAGAAAACAGGGCCACAGAGAGTCGAGAGGACGACGTCTAGCGCGGCTAGGGGACTACAAAGTCTCCGGTTCCTTGATCGGACGGTCACAGGACGGGAACGGGATTCGTGGAGATCAATCGAGAACCGGTTCAATCAGTTCGCCGTTGACGGAAAGCTTCCCAAGGAAAAATTTGGCGTTTGCATCGGTAAAACTATATATATATATATATATAATTTATTTTTCCACGTAAACATAATAGGAATGATGTTTTCTGTATTATAATTATGTATTTGTATTAGGAATGGGAGATACATTGGAGTTTGCGGGAGAAGTATACGAAGCATTGGGTAGGAGAAGACAAATAAACACAGAAAATGGGATCGACAAGGAACAACTCAGGCTGTTTTGGGAAGACATGATCAAGAAAGATCTCGATTGTCGACTCCAGATTTTCTTCGACATGTAATCAACTTTTTTGGTTATGTTGGTTTTGATTTGAAACATATAGCAAATGAGGTTAATAATTGCAGTTTAGGTGTGACAAGGACGGAGACGGTAAGCTAACAGAAGAGGAGGTTAAAGAGGTCATAGTCTTGAGTGCATCCGCGAATAGGCTAGCGAATCTCAAGAAGAATGCTGCGTCTTATGCTTCTTTGATCATGGAAGAACTCGACCCCGATCACCACGGTTACATTGAGGTTTCATCTTAATGCCATTTCCATAGTCTATGAAATAGATATTAGAGTGACCATGTGAAAATATCAAATATATATAGTAAGTCCAAAAATTAGATTAACTGCCTATTGACATGACATTGTTCATCGTTTCGAAGCTAGGGTTTGAACAATCAGCATAAACTTCTATTATTCATATAACAAAAATAACAAAATGATGAAACCTAGTTGGAGCTTACTCAAAAGGCCGATAATTTCGGGATCTGTAAAATTAGCAGCCTTCACAAATTCTTTTTCCCCGAATTTGGATAATTTTATGTTTCCCGAAATTAAGGTTTTGAATGGAAATAGTTTCTTAAAAATATGGATCTTACATTTTTTTGGTTTCATTATTAATTAGAAATCAAAACTATATAGCTATTATATAAAAAATGTTACAAAAGATAGTAACTTTAGGTTTCAACTTTCAAGAAACATAAACTAAAACAAAATTATATCGTTGGTATAATGTGTTTTCTTTAATTAAAAAAAGAACTGATCTGTTTACATCGACGAGATGTGGCAACACTATTTATTTTTGGGAGTTTTGCACATGATGTCACTTAATTGAAGTTCCATTAGTATGTTGATAATTTTTATAACTTTAGTAAAAAATAGCAATTTTATTACTGTTCAATCCAAATTTATTCATGTACAGTACGACGTGTATACGATAATGGATGGTATACGATTTATTAAAAAGTGTTACTTTCTACTACACTTTTAAAAATTGACAAAAAAATTAATAAATCTTTAAGTAAACCGTACATGCAATTATGTCTTTATTTTTAGAAAATATAACAAACACTATTTTCAAATATATTAATTGTATGTCTCTTACACGCTGACATTTCTTTAGTTTACATCGACCAGATGTGGCAACTCGAGGTGCTATTAACAGGGATGGTAGCAAACCCTGACTCACATAAAATTGCGAGGAAATCGCAAACACTAACGCGAGCAATGATCCCAAAACGTTACAGAACGCCAGCGAGCAAATACGTTTCAGTAACCGCTGAGCTAATGCACGAGCACTGGAAGAAGATTTGGGTCGTCACATTGTGGCTCGCAGTCAACGCCTATCTCTTCATATGGAAATTCACAGAGTTCACCAAAAGCCCTCTTTATAACATCGCCGGACGCTGCGTTTGCGTCGCGAAAGGAACCGCCGAAATGCTTAAATTCAACATGGCTTTGGTCTTGGTCCCCGTTTTACGAAGAACCTTAACGTTCCTCAGATCTTCTTTCTTGAGCCATTTGATCCCATTTGACGACAATATCAACTTCCACAAGATGATAGCCATGGCGATTGCGGTCATTTCCTTGCTCCACACGGCACTACATTTGCTATGCAACTACCCTAGGCTAAGCGCTTGCCCTAACGACTTGTTCTCCAAGTACGCGGGAGAACTCTTTGGGCCCAAGCAACCGACCTATTTAGGTTTAATGCTGACCTCGGTTTCGGTCACAGGAATTTTGATGATTGTTTTCATGGGCATCTCATTCACACTTGCGATGCATCACTTCAGAAGGAACATAGTGAAATTCCCTAAGCCGTTTAACGTTCTTGCTGGTTTTAATTCGTTTTGGTACGCTCATCATTTGCTGGTTATTGCCTATGCTCTTCTCATCATCCATGGTTACATACTTATCATCGAGAAGCCTTGGTACCAAAAGACGGTAATTAAGTTAATATATTTATATAAACCAAAACCGATATATATATATATATATATATATATATGTGAGGAGATAGAAGTTAACTATGATTCATCGATTATTTTTCATTAGCTAAAATCAACGGTTTTTTGTGTGTATGTGATCGATTTTTTTAAACTAATTTTTTTATGTGGAAAAATGTAGACATGGATGTACGTAGCCGTGCCAATGGCGTTGTACGCGAGCGAAAGGCTTTTCTCACGAGTTCAAGAACACAACCATCGTGTCCACATTATCAAAGTACGTAATTTAATCAACAATTTTTTATTCTAAGATTATAACAATTTGATTGTGTTTGCTTTCCTCATATGTATTTTGTGCCTAGGCAATTGTATATTCAGGCAATGTTCTTGCACTCTATATGACAAAACCTCAAGGGTTCAAGTACAAAAGTGGCATGTACATGTTTGTCAAGTGCCCTGATATCTCCAAATTTGAATGGTAATAACATCTATTTTTTTTTTCAAATAAATTCTAAATAATAATTATATATTAAATTACCAAAAATAAATATTATATTTCTATCATTGTAATATTCAATTGTAATTTTTTTTGTTTTTCTTGTGGTTTAATTAGGCATCCATTCTCCGTCACTTCTGCGCCCGGAGATGAATATTTGAGCGTTCACATAAGAGCATTGGGAGATTGGACCAGTGAGCTTAGGAATAGATTTGCGGAGGTAATTTTATAAATCTTGGATCGTATGGTCTCGAAATAATAGTTGGTTTCTACAAATGTTTTTAGCATTACATAAATAATCATCTTAACTAAAGTTAAAGTTTAAATAGTTAATTCTTGTTTCTTGTAGACATGCGAGCCTCCTCAAATATCGAAACCTAGTCCAAATAATCTTATTAGGATGGAAACAAGAGCAAGAGGTGCAAATCCTCTCATTGAAGAATCACAAGTCTTGTAAGTGAATATTTTTAGTACCCGATCGATCTAAGATATTCTTACATATATATAAGATGATCGAAATATGATGATCTCATCCTATCCACATATCTTCACAACCAGATTTCCAAGAATTTTCATCAAAGGACCATACGGTGCTCCAGCACAAAACTATGAGAAGTACGATATCCTTTTGTTGGTCGGGCTAGGGATCGGTGCGACCCCATTCATAAGTATCCTAAAAGACATGTTGAATAATCTCAAACCTGGTATTCCAAAAACCGTAAGTAATCTATAACCATTATAGCTAGTGAAGAGCTCTTGAAGAAAAGAAGAATATAAAGAAAAGTAATGGGATGCGTGATTTTGAACTTTGGAAAATGTAGGGGCAAAGGTATGAAGGAAGTGTAGGAAGTGAGAGCTTAGGAGGATCTAGTGTAAATGGAGGTAGGAAGTTTCCACAAAGAGCATATTTTTATTGGGTGACAAGAGAGCAAGCTTCTTTCGAATGGTTCAAAGGAGTTATGGATGATATCGCAGTGTATGACAAAACCGTAAGTTATATACCCATTTTTAATCTTGATTTAAAATTTTGCATAGTAACTTCAACTAGTTAGAAACATCCTAGTATTTTTTTTGTTGGTTATCTATATATTACTTATTTGAAAAGAATTTGTCTATATTGAATTGGCAGAATGTGATAGAAATGCACAACTACTTAACAAGTATGTACGAAGCAGGAGATGCAAGATCTGCTCTAATAGCTATGGTCCAAAAACTTCAACATGCCAAAAACGGTGTTGATATTGTCTCTGAGAGCCGAGTATGTTCATTTTTGTTTTGTTTCTTTGTTGTCAACTTATTATTTTATCAACCTTAGTTATACTATTTATCGGTTTTTAATAATATATGTATCCAACATTCCACATAATTCAGATACGAACCCATTTCGCAAGACCTAATTGGAGGAAGGTTTTTTCTGAATTGTCAAGCAAGCACGAAACTTCCCGCATAGGTAAATTGGTTCTCTTTAATTTCTTAATTCTTTATTTAGTATTGCTAGAAAAATGTTTTGAGTGACTTGTTTATTAACTAACTATCTAAGGTTTTTTTTGTTTTAATTAAATATATAAGTTTAGTTCTCATTCCATGTATGAATATTATGACCTTTAGGCTGTAGCATAATTATTTAAGAAATATTTAAAAATGACGAAGTTCAAATAATCTAGGTAACTTTTAATGATTGATAATAACAATTTGTGGCCAATTATTTGAAATTTGCTACCTAGAATTATAAAGCTATATAAATATTAGTAGTTAATTTGGTAATTAGGTTAAAAGAAAAATTTGTGGACTTTCCTTTTGGATGAAATTTTTTGATAAAAATATCCAAACCCTTTTAGCGAGTTTGTTGTATAATTTTTTTTTTTTTAAGTCTTAATAAGAAAAAAATATGAATTTGTGTGGTTTCAGGTGTGTTCTACTGTGGAAGTCCAACGCTTGTCCGGCCACTTAAATCACTTTGTCAGGAGTTCAGTCTCGAGTCGTCCACTCGCTTTACTTTCCACAAAGAGAATTTCTGACTTTTTCTCATAAAATGTTTTCGGTTAATTAAAAACAACAAATTTTGAATTCAATTATATAATTAGATTAACGAACAGGTTGTAGTTAGTTAGTGAATTAAGTATATATGCTTTACAGCATATATAGAACCAGTCGACTCTCACAGCAATTGTCCTTTATACGTCTTTACTCGCCCTATCCATAAAATCCGATTCGAGAAGACCCGATGCGATCTGACCCGAAAAACATGGTTTGGTTCGGATTCAGTTCTTCAGTATAAACCGAATGGTTCCTCTATAGAATTGATTCGAATTTCGGTTCGGATCGGGAAAAATCCGAAAACCATTCGGGTCCCAAATAACCCGAAAACATTACATATGTTTTTCAATTTCACGTATATTGAAGGTTTAATAATTTTGACCTAACCCTCTTTTTGATTTTCCGAAAAACGTAACTCTCTCTTTCTCTATTTTGTTCATTCTTAACCGTAAATACCCAATTTTAGAAATCTGGAAGACCTAATTGATCTAAGTCGCCGGTCACCGAATACTCCTCCACAGCCAACTTCGTCGAAAAATCAGTTCCGACAATATATGGATTCTTTCTTTTTTCTTTTCAGATTTTCGGGCATAAGAGATTATCTTATCTCTTTCGGTTTGATTTTGAGTTTCTGACTGCAACTAGAATCGAGTCACTTGTGTTTGGATTTTGGATTAGTTGTCTTAAATTTTTGATGGGATTCACATTGTTACAGATGGGTTCTTCTTCACCTCACGCAAATGATAATGAAGCAGAAGATGAAATCGGGACTACTGCACCTGCATCTGGAAACAAAAGAAAAGAGAATTCGAGAAGTGCATGAAGTTCTCTTCCATCTAAGTTTAAGAAGAAAAATACGACAAACAAGGTCGGTTGTATGGGAACACTATTGATATATATATATTGATATGTAATATTTTCTCAAGGCATCCCCATTGGTTTACTTTATTTTTACTCTAAAATTATAGTCTTGAAAAATAGAGAAGAGGCTTGAAGCTTGCTCCAGTGGTTCTATATGTTCTGTTATTCTAAAAAAGAATATTCCAAATATACTCTATTTCTATTTAATTTTTAATTTATTACAAAACCTTTTACTTTACATATATACAAATTTTATCCATTTATATATGTTTTTAAAAATAATTAAATAAAATTATGATTTGTTATGTCGTTGTATTTCTATTTTATCTTTTGTTATGTCATTGTATTTTTTTTAATTTAATATATGTCATTGCTGTATTTTAGTTTTAATTAATTATATAGCTTGTTATTATAATTTTATTTAAGCATAAAACTAAAACATATAATTTTTGTTTAGGTACATAATAAAAACATATTAAAATTAAAAGATTTTTTTGTAAATTAAAAAGTTATATTATAAAAATAGAAAATGAATAGTTTTACTCCAAATTTAGAGTAACATATTCATTTATCTATTTTTTAGAGTGATATTTAGAGTACAATTAAAGTTCATTTTACTCTAAAAATAGAGTTTAAAGGCAAGAATAGAGTCTCATTGGAGAGTTTAGAGGCAAGAATCGTCAAATCACTTTATCAACATCTATAAATAACCTCATGAATTTTTATTTCCATTCACAACATTGAACAATTCCATAAATTTCTATACACATCTTCATATTTTCTTACTTTTTAAACAAAAAATGTCTGAACGTGGTTCTCGTTCTGTTGGGTATTCTAAAGAAGAAGATAAGTTTTTATGTCAAGTGTATATAGAAATTTTTCAAGATCCGATAACAGGTGTTCATCAAACAGCCGACCAATTTTGGGATCGTGTTGTGGAAGCTTTCAAAAATGGAAAAACTGCAACTTGGAGTGATCGTACAAAAAAATCTATCCAATGTCGATTTCAAACTGTTGAGAGAGCAACAAGAAAATTACATGCATGCATCAAACAATGTGAAAACAGACGTGGTGCTTCAAATGAGGATATTGTAAGTATTAATATATGGCTTTTTAATTTATTTATTGTTAATTGAATATTTATTTATTTTGGTTTAATAATTGTTTGTAGTTCAATCAAGCTAAAGAAATGCTAATGGAAGATCCAAAGTTTAAATCTGGTTGGAAATTCGATCATGTTTGGATTATTATGAAGAATTTTGAAAAGTTTAAAGATGGTGTCACTTCTGCTAAAAAAGTATCAAATCCATGTGATTTTGGGTATACATCTTCCGAGTACGAAAATCCTATTTCGGGTTCTGATAGACAAGCATATGCTGGTTTGTCTTCATTTTCTATAAATTTAGGTGATGAAGACGACTTTATTGGCGGATATTCATCTCAACGACCAACTGGAGTGAAAAAATCCAAATTGAAAAGAAAATGTGATGATCAAATATCGGCGGTTATCAAGACTTTAGAAGAAGGAAATAGACAACTTTTGGAACAATTAAAGAAGACAAGTGCACAAAGACAACACCATTTAGAGATTCAAAGTAAGAATTATGCATTAAAAGAACTCAAGGAAGAAAACAAAGTTTTACTTCAAGACTTAAATTCCATACAAGATCCAAATATTCGTGCATACGTTCAAGCTGAAAAAACACGAATCTTAAGAAAAAGGGTTGATCAACAAGCTCCTTCTACATCCACTTCATCCGAACAATATTTTAAGGATCTTCATGGATCTGGAAGCGATATACCATAATTAGATTACTGGTCTAATAAGTTGTGTTAAGTTTTTCTTAACGACAATTATTTTGGGGGGGTTTTATCTTTAATTTTTGGTACTAATTATGTATTTTTAATTTTATTTTTTGTTATCTCATTGTATTTATTTGTATTTAATATATGTATTTGTTGCATTTTAAATTTGTAAGTGATTATATATATAACTAGTTATTGTTAATACATTTTTAATTAAGTAAAATATTGTTTGTTATCTCATTGTTTAGGTATAAAATGAAAAGATATGAAAATTACATGATTATTTTGTAAATAAAATAGTTATACTCTAAAAATAGAGTACCATTGGAGATGATTTTACTCTAAAATTATAGTTTAGAGGCAAAAATAGAATACAATTGTAGATGCTCTAAGTAATGTAACCCACTATATATCATATATGAATTATAATGATTATAAAATAATATTTTTTTTGTGACGTGATTATGAATTATATATTTTGAACAAGTAAAAACAATGTTTTTTACAAGGTTCTTCATTCATATAAGAAAAATACAATTTTATAAGAATTAATTGTTGAAAAAAAAACCCGTAACATTTCATTTATAATGTTAGTTTCATCACTCAAAAGTAAGGGTGGCCAATACAAGTTTTGGGTTGGATTTTTCAAGTTTTGGGTTAGGTTTGGGTTATTTGGTTTGAGAATTATTTGATCAAATTCGATCTACGTAAAATTTGGATTAAGTTTTTTAGGTTTTGGGTTGGGTTTGGGTTATTTGGTTTGAAAATTATTTGACCAAATTCGATCTACATAAAATTTGGATCAGGTTTTATAGGTTTTAGATCAGGTTTAGGTTGTTTGGATTGTAAATAATTTGATCAAATTAAATATCTTGTATTAGGTTTGGTTATTGAATATTTTTAAAAAAAAAATTATATATATATATATATAATAACATCTAAAATAAATTTTAACGCCAATTGTGATAAATAAAATAATTTATAAAATCTAGAAAAAATATTATCCTTGATATTATAAAATATAAAATCCAGAAATAAAACAAAAACATTATTCTTGATATTGTAAAATATTTAAGTCCAAAAAAAAAAACCAATAATAAACTAGAACTCTAGAATCGTTGAAAGAAAATCATTAGAAACTCATAGCAAAACCTGCAAAATAAACTGAACATGTACATACAATAAATATTAAATTATCAATACCCCATAACGAATAATTGTATAAAAAATTACTAGTTTTAGTTTTGTTAATTTTACATTTATCTTTAAATTTTAGTTAAATTTAAACCGTTAAAGACTTTTAAAGTCATGATGTCTATTATTATTAGTCAAATTAGTTAATTTTACATATATCTTTAAATTTTATAGTAAATTACTAGTTTTAGTTTTGTTAATTTTAAATTTATGTTTATTAATGTATATACTATATAAATAATATATGTAAAAACAAGAATGGATTTTATTTGTTTTTTTTAGTTATCTAAAAACCAATCCAAATAACCCAAACCCAAATTAGTAAAAATTATTAGATCCAAATAGGTTTTTATAGAAACTCATATCCAAACTAAATGAATTTTTTTGGATTGGATTAGATTGGGTTGGATTGGGTTGCTTGAATTGACCACCCCTACTCAAAAGTTTACCAAAAGTTTAATATTTGGTACTTATATCTGTATGTTTGATCAGAATTAGCCACACAAAATATTCTGGTGAGCTTTAGCCCCCACATTTGCATTAATTTAAGACTATATTCAAATGACATTTTCTAGACAGAGACAACATCTTGTATGACTAGAGAGTCTAATCCGATTCAGACCATAAAATTTATCAAATGTAAAAGAAAACTATGATTTACTAGTGTCCAATGCCGTTTCTACAAGGTTCTTCATTCATATAACTACTACATGCTAAACTAAACATTTAATTAGGTACAACTTAATTAAAATAATCCTCACATAATTTTATCTTTATTATTTTCGTTATCATCAATCTTTTGAGGGAAAATGCTCATTTATTTCCTCACCTATTTGCAATCGGTGATTTTATTCTACAACTATCGCTTGCTCAAAACAATTCCCCAAATTGTAGTTTACTTTGCAAAATCAGAATTAAAAAGTCAATCGTTAATTACTAAACGGACTCCATTAAAATTAAAACCTTCTAAAACATATCCCGTCGGGATTTCACTCAAAAACTCAGAACTCAAAAAATTGAAACCCCTAAAGCGATTTCCGGCGAGAACAAAACAACAAAACATTGGTGAATTTCGTCGATTCGATCGATTGTGATGCTCGAAGAGTGGCTTGTTGGAGTTAAAAATGGGGAAAACTATGTGGAGAAGGCATAAAATTCTAGTTCGAAGGGTTCCATAGCCAGAGCCATAAATCGATCTTGAACCCGAAAGGTAATGTAGAACTTAGCTTGTGATTTTTGGAAATCTAATTCGTATTCTACAATGTTTAATTGGTTTTTGGGAAAGTTTCGAAGCTTTGTTAAATGAGTTTATGTTTGTTAGGGTAAACAATAAAGAGAGAGAGAGAGCTAACGCCAGTGTAGAAGAGAGAGATATTGTGGGTGAAGAAGAGAGAGATGTTGGGCATGAAGGAAAAGAGACAGTGGAATCAGATGTAGGAGAAGATGTCAAAGAAGATGATTGTGAAGCTATTAATGAAGATGCGGCTGGATATAGAGAGACTGAGCCACAATTGGCTGAAAATCCATAGGTGGAGAATGATGACCCGTTTGTGAATGTAAAAATCTGTGAGGATGAGAGCCAAACCAAGTCTTGTCTTACAAAAACGCAAACCAATTTGTTACCAAATACAATCACTTGTTGCCAAATACAAATGTGTTTCCATCAACTTTGTGAAACATGTGGTAAATGATAAAAAACGCTAAAACACAAAACAAAGAACAAGCACCACCATGTTCTTGATTTTGAATTTGCGGAGTTCGATTTTGCATTGTAAAACCTCTTCTTTCACATTTTGGATCTCAACCATCAACTCATTCACCACTTCAATCGTCGTCCCATTACCAATCTCGGATTCTCTTCCACCAAACTTTTGAATCAGGTCTTTAACCTTTTCATACATCCCATCTTCCACCCACTTAAACAGATGCTCATCCTAAACAAATGTTAATCAATCGTGTAGTATCACAAACATGTTTCCACTCATGAAGAATCCAATGAAATTAAATGAATCAAACAAAGTGGAATGAAGTTAATAGCTTACCATTCGTGAAACACTACAATGAAAGTAAGAAAAATCGGGATTAGGTTTTAACTGTGATGTGTAAATGGTAGCATCACTTCCACATACACATTTTGTCAAAAATCCTCTTTTCTTATTGAAGAACACATTGTTAGAGGAATTCCCAAATTTCTTTCTACAATTGGAACATATCTCCTCATACACTCACACAATTTTAATTCCACCAATTTCAATCTCTTATTACTCAAATCTAGAATCTACAAAAAATAATAGACAAAAAAATTGCTTACAGATTTAGAGTGTGAATCCGTTGTATTTATAAAGGAGATGTATATGTCCATTTATGGGCAAGGATTTTGGTTCTTCATGAGATCGCTGTCGAAATTCGAGGTTGATGTCGGAAATCGCCTCTGGTAACTGTCAGATTTAGTGTTCGAAATTTGGGAAAGAACTTATGTGAAGAACTCCAGTGAAGAGTATATAACCCCGACGATGCTCAATTAATTTTAACGGAGTCCGTTTAGTAATTAACGATTGACTTTTTTAATCCTGATTTTGCAAAGTCAACTACAACTTGGTAAATTGTTTTGAACAAGCATTAGTTGGAGAATAAAATCACCGATTGCAAATAGCTGAGAAATTAAATGAACATTTTTCCAATCTTTTGATAGCAATATATATACATATGGTACATTTAGCACATATACAAATAGATACATCACAACGATCTGTGTATATATATACTACTAATTGATATGGCATGCCTTTGAGAGCAAGATTTTGAATAGAGTTAGGTTACTTGCTTGAGAAAAAGCTTGTGTCTTCCAAGGTTTCCCCCAAACAACTGTTCATCCATGACCTGTCTTTTGATTTGACATCTAATTACTCTAATCTCCCTTCTTTGAGTAGCTTATAATGCTTTTTCTCTAAGCATTTTCAGGATTTTTATTTTATCAAAATCTCTGTTAAATGAATAGTAGCATAGTCAAAGTGAAGCTCTCAGCAACCATAATCAGGATCTGCTCTACGTGGAGTTGGATTGTCTTTAACACCACTCATTTCATGGTCCAACAACTGGTCAATATCAGAGAACTTCTCTTTGGTTTCCTCATAAACTATTACGATTTCTATCTCCTGATTAAAGCAAAAACCTACCATACTCACTATATATATTCACACCAATTCAAAACCTTCAAGCATATGTGAAACAATAATATACAAACGATTTCAACAATCACTGGCTAAACCCCGGTTGTACATCAGTTATGCAGGAATGGTAGTTTCCTTTGCGTTTTATATTCTCCTCACTGTTTGCTCATGCATTGTCCTTGCTCTTACTCAGTCTGCATCGGGGATTACAAGGCACGATACGCTCGAAGTATGTGACCTTGACACTTCCCATCAAAAGCACTCTTGTTTCACTTGATATAGGTGTTGATCATATATATTGATGATCATTTTGTGAGGTGTTGTCATTTTTTAGTACCGGGTCAACGGAGCTGGATCGGGTTTGAGGCTAAAAATAGTTGGGCTTGAATAAACCATATCTTTATCGGCTTGGACCTTACTCGAGAAATTAGCCTAAGTCAACAGTCGTTATATTCAAGTCAACATCGTCTTAACATTAAGCTGATTCGAAAAACAGAATAGAGAGAGAAAGTAACAGAGTAGAAGAGAGAAGATATTCAGTGGTAAAGCTTCAGGTCTTCGTCTTCTAAGATCGACGGCAGCTCGATTACTGTGACTTTGTGCATGGTTTGCGACGGATATTGCTTGCGTAATCCCCATCTCCTCTTTCGGTAAAGAATCGTCTCCGACGCAAGTCTGCGTACTTGTTTCGATAATAACTCTGA
The DNA here is from genome assembly GCA_030161315.1 of Eutrema japonicum. Lineage (NCBI taxonomy): Eukaryota > Viridiplantae > Streptophyta > Magnoliopsida > Brassicales > Brassicaceae > Eutrema > Eutrema japonicum. The sequence continues at coordinate 41,624,130 of BSQW01000013.1, forward strand.
TCAAATACGAGTTAGAAGATTAATTGTATAAGCACATATCATAGTGGATGCACGATGGTTTGGTTACATCCCCATATGTACCTTCGGGGAACTGGGTAAACAATTGTGTTCTTGAGTCTTTTAGTTTTGGTTTCCGCAAAATAAACTAATTGATAAATCAACAAAATCGAATCGTAGATCATAAGCTGGGATAAAGATTGATTCTAGTTCAAGAAGATTTCTTCACTAGTGGTATCAGAGCGCTAGGTTATAAGCGCAAGAGGGATTACGGTCCACTAATCAAGTGTGTTGTGATATGGTTTTCAAGATTCAATGTTATTTGGTGGAAAGTTGTTTTGAGAAACTGTTGAAGCTTCTTGTCTATCTCTGGTATTGTAATTTACAGTTGTAGAGTTACGATGGAGGCTGTACACAAGTTTGAGATGGAGAAGTTTGATGGGAAGGAGATTTTGGAATGTGGAAGTTCTAGATGCTAATACAATTGGAAATACAAAGTTTCGACAAACTGATTAAAGAAATCACTGGTGAAGCATCGTCAACAGTTAAAGGGAAAGAATAAAAGGAGACAACTTCTGAATCAAAACCAGAATTAGTATTGACTGAGGAACAAAGACAAGAAAGATATGTGAGAGCTAGGAACCTGATATGTTCCAGCCTCACTTTTATGGTTCTGCAAAAGGTAATGAAGAACACTACGGCTGCTAGTGTTTAGAAAGCATTAGAGGATAATTATCAAACCAAAACACTTCCTAACATAATCTACCTAAAGCAAAGATTTGCCAGTTTCGAGATAGAAAGACACAAAATCATTGAAGAAAACATGGATGTGTTTCTAAGGCTGGTGGATGACTTGGAAGGTCTGAACATCAAAGTTAGTGATGAAGATCAAGTTGTTCAAGTGTTGTCAGGTTTACCAGAACAGTGTGCTTCTTTGCTGCACACATTGAAGTATGGGAACAAGAAGAAAATGTTGACATTAGTTAAAGTAGTGCAGTCTGCACATGCAAAAGAGGTGGAGCTGAGGGAAAATGGTTAGTTGAATAAATCCAACAAGAACTCAAAGGGTCTCTATGTCAGCCAAGGAAAGTTAGGTAAGAAGACTGAAGGTCAAATGTGAACAAATGTTCATATCACATACACAATCAATGGACTCCCGAGACCATTATACAACTGCTCAGCTAACGGTGTTGTGTTGCGTCACTAATGTGTTTCCTAATGTTTCAGTATATCTTTATTCAGTACGAGCTAATCAAGATTTTATTGACAAATATATACATTTAGACTCTGGGTAAAGCCAGGGAAAACATATATTCTACGGCTAATCAATGTTGCACTCAATGATGAGATTTTCTTTAGCATTGCAAATCATATGGTTACTGTCGTTGAAGCTGATGCAATCTATGTTAAGCCATTTGAAACTGACACCATCTTATTTGCTCCCTGTCAGACCAAAAACATCATGCTCAAGACCAAACCTCGGCATCCGAGTGCCTCATTCTTCATGACTGCAAGGCCATATGTCACAAATCAAGGAACATTTGATAACTCTACTGTTGCAGACATCTTAGAATACGAACCACCTAAAAACGCAAACGACTTTTCCTCAAAAACCTCTATCAAGAACCTCCAGCTCTTTAAACCAGTGCTTCCAACTCTGAATGACACAAATTTTGCCACCACTTTCACCAATAAGCTGCGTAGTTTGAACAACGAGAAATTTCCTGCAAATGTTTCTCAAAAGGTTGATTATAAATTGTTTTACACATTAGGATTGGGAACACACCCATGGAACCATCATAACCAAATATGATAGGGACCTAACGACACAATGTTTTAGAAAGAATGTTGTTTTGTATTTTCAATACAATTTTTTGAATAAAAATATAGTTTTATCCATATTGTTTTCATGTATTAATAGAGAAAGAGAAATTTATTTAGTGTATCAATGAAGATAAAATAGTTTTTTAATATATATGAAAAATTATAGAATAACACTCTTTTGTGAAATAAAGTACTTTATAATTTGTTGTTTTTTTAACATGACAAGCAAACAAATTATAACAAAATAGCTTAACAAGTATAATCACAAAGATCAAATGGAAATATTATAAAATTGTTGACCGTATTATCTTGTACCAATAAAAAAGGAAATACTTTAATGACTTGAGATAAAGAAAAAAGGAAATACATTTGCGTTGACGAAGTCAAATCTGGCTTTTGTTGTAAACAGACAAAACCTAATCTGGCGTTTGTTGTAAACACACCAAACCTAACCTATTTATATAGTAACACTTCTTCTTCTTTCTTCTTCTTCTCGAGTGTGTTTCATTCGTTTTTCAGAATTATAACACAAAGTGAGATTTTTGTTAGAGAAACAAAGATGGAGATAGATTCATCGCCTCTGAAAAAGAGTAGTAGCAGCAGTATCGTGGAGATAAGAAAAGAATCATTCGACGCCGCCGTTCTTAAATCTTCCGGCTCCGACAAAAAAACCCTCATCGGAGAAGTGAAGAAGTCTTCGTCTTGGGTCAAATCTCATTTCCTTGGAAGAGGCTCCTACGGTTCGGTTTATCTAGCCACAAACGAAAAAGACAAAAGTGCGATGGTGGCGATTAAATCTGCGGAAATCTCAAAAGCGTCAACGCTTATGTATGAGAAAAGAATCTTAACCCGTCTCGTATCTCCTTTCGTCGTTCGCTGCTAAGGCGACGAGATCGCTCGAGTACGGAAACGGAACGGGTCATAAGAGAGGCACCACCAGGTACATGGCTCCGGAGCTTATAAGCCATGGGATCGTGGATTATGGTGTCGACACGTGGGCTTTTGGATGCACAGTTTTGGAGATGTTCACCGGACAATCAACTTGGGGAGAATATAGTGGTCTTGTTGGTTCTGAAGATTTGCCCAAACTCATCGGTCAAAGCGGTTGCATTCCTTATATACCGGATTGGATGTCTAAAGAGGCACAAGATTTTATGAGCAAATGCTTGGTTAAGGAGCCTGGTTCGAGGTGGGTGATCGGTTCACTCATTGACCATCCCTTTTTCGATTTGGAAGTTCAAGAGTCTCATAATGGTTTTTGTTAGAGGGGGGATTAGCACCCCCTGGTTTAACTCGGTTTGAACCGAGATCGGTTCAATCAAGACCGGTTTACGATGGTTCGGATCAAAGACAAGTCGGCCCAAAAACGTTGGGCCGAGCTCGGAATCTCGCTAAAAGCCCATCTCGGTTACCGATCTAGGCCCATCACAAGCCCAGTCCGTTACAACAAATGAAACCGGAATATTTCCCTTTCCCCACCGATCTCGGAAAAGGAAATATTCTCTTCGGTCGACTCTTCGAGATATCAGGAACTTATCCTTATCTCGGAGAGAGAACCGGAAGATTTCCTTTTTCTAATCGAACTCGGAAAAGGAGAAATCTTCCTTTCAACCGCCTCAAAAACGCTATAAATAAAGGAGGAGCCTCATTCGTTCGAGACATCCACAACTTCCGCAGAGACAGAGAATACAAGAGAAAGCTCATTACCGATCTCAAGTCTTTCATCTTTACCTTCTTACTTAAACTCTGTTGTAATCGCCGACTCTTGATCAATAAACGAGATTCCGACTAAAGTACTGTTTTACCCCTTTTTGTGTGATTTACGGATCAACAATTGGCGCCGACTGTGGGGAAGGATATAACAGTACTTTCGGATATCGTTTGATTGAAGTTCGGCAATGGTTCTTCCAGTCGATACCACCGCAGCCCTCGTCAACGGCTCAGAAACCGACGATCAAAACCCACGGATCGACGAGCTCAATCCTATCGATACCGAACTACAGACAACCGGAGGAGGACCCCCTCCGACCATACCTGTTGGAGAAGACAATCAGGTCAATCCATCTCGGACTCTTCCACAGCCTCCGGCTGCTTCGATATTTACGGATCCGACCGTCTTCATAGAAGCTATGACAGCGCAGTTCGCCGAAATTAACAAAAAAAACGAAGAGCGGATCGCATCTCTCATAGCATCCCATTTTGAGCGCCGAAATCAGATCGGTATCCTCGATCCAAACCCGGTCACCCCCGCCAACGAAAACACGTTACGCCGAAATCTCTTGTCCGACTTAACCGACGCTCAACCCCCAGGCACGATCGACCCGCCGACAAGAAGATCCTCCGCGACCGGTTCGGAAATCAACATCACGGACCAAGCCGCCGTGAATTTGGAATTCGCCAAGGTCCAGGCCCAACTACAAGATATGCGGACCAAAGTCCATCAGGCTACGAGTTCGGCGCCGGAGATCGACCGGGTAATTCAAGAGTCACAGAGGACGCCGTTTACCGACAAAGTCGTCAACACTCCAGTCCGACGATTGGAAAGAGTCAAGATCACATCATACGACGGGTTTACCGATCCTAAACACTTATTGACCTCGTTTGTCATCACAATGAACCGATTTCGTTTCGGCTCGGAAACCGAGAAGGACGCAGCCATGTGCCACCTATTCGTGGAGAACTTATCCGGAGCCGCGCTCGATTGGTTTTCAACGCTCGAGCCAAGTTCGGTAAACAGCTATAACGAGCTCACTACCAAATTCCTCAAACGCTTCACCATGTTTATTAAGCAGAAAACAAAGAACGCCGAACTCTGGGCCCTCGAGCAGAAGCAGGACGAGCCCCTACGCAACTTCATGGAACGTTTCAAAGCGGTTGTATCCCATTGCACGATCGACGACGAAGCCGCAATCGAGGCTCTTTACAAAGCCACCTGGTACGAATCGGAGTTCCACAGGGAGATCAAACGCAATAATCCAAAGACATTGGAGGACATCCTGCACAGGGCGCATATCTTCATCATGGAGGAGGAGGAAAGATCCGAGAAAGATAGGCGATACGCAATCACAAAACAGCCCGCCACTAAGGACAAACTGTACGTTCCCCCGAAACAACCCGTCAATACGATCCAAACTCAGCAATCCTGGTCAAACACTTGGGTTCAGTCGGATGAGCCAAAAGAGCCCGACACCACTGAATCCGCACCGTACTGCAATTTCCATAACCGGTATGGAAACCATTCGACCGAAGAGTGCCGACATCTACAGGAGTTCCTGATGATGAAGTACAAAAAGGGGGAAGTTCCAGTCGAAGGAGCCTTCCAACCCTCGAACAGACCGCGCCGTAACGATAACGGTAGGAGACGTAACTCCAAACCGAACAAGCCTGCCGAGCAAAAGAAAGACAAAACCGACGACGAACAACCGAAACGAGATCGGGAGGACAACGTGGAAACTCAACAACCTCCGCAGGTTCGAAAACGTGTCAACATGATCATGGGTGCATTGGAAACATGCAACTACTCCGTCCGAGCTCTGAAGACATACAGTAAGGAAGCAGTGGCCGCAAAACAGTCACATCAGACTACACCCTGTGGAACGCCGATCACCTTCTCTGAGGCCGACACGGAAGGACTTCATATGCCGCATAACGACCCGTTAGTCGTCGAGACACTCATCGGTGATGTCGTAGTCGGGCGAATTTTGATCGACACTGGGAGCTCGGTTAACGTGATTTTCAAGGATACGCTGAAAAATATGGATTTTCCCGACAACCAAATCAGACCGAACATCGAACCACTCACCGGATTCTCAAGCGAGCAAACCATGACAGCAGGAACGGTCAAAATTCCTATGTATACCTTGGAATATGTCGAATGGTCAAGTTCTTGGTGCTAAACAAACCCGCGATCTACAACGTAATACTCGGCACGCCGTGGATATTCTCGATGAAAGCAGTCGTGTCAACGTATCATCAATGCGTCAAGTTCCCGACACCTTCCGGAGTTTTCACCCTTAGAGGCGACCAGGTGATGTCCCAAACGTGTTTCATAAACGAATGCAAACTAAGGACCACTCCCCGCACCTGCGTGATCAATAAGAAGAAAATCCCAAACGGTCCCGATCTGCCGCGACACGAAACGATCGTCCAAGTCAATATCGATGATTTCAATCCGGAAAAATGCGTAGGAATCGGAGCCGAGCTCGACAAAGACATCAAAGAGGATTTAATCCGACTCCTCAAAAGAAACGTTTCGACCTTCGCCTGGTCAGTCACAGATATGCCCGGAATCAACCCAAAGATAATAAGCCATGAACTCAACATCGACCCCACCTTCAAACCGATCAAACAGAAACGACGCAAGCTCGGTCCCGAGAAAGCCCGAGCTGTAAACGATGAAGTCGAAAGATTACTTAGCGCAGGATCGATTACAGAAGTTCGGTATCCCGACTGGTTGGCAAACCCGGTCGTTGTGAAGAAGAAGAACGGAAAGTGGAGGATATGCGTCGACTTTACCGACCTAAACAAAGCCTGCCCAAAGGATAGTTTCCCACTCCCACATATCGACAGACTCGTCGAAGCCACCGCCGGGAACGAACTCCTCTCATTCATGGACGCCTTTTCAGGCTACAATCAGATACTCATGCACCCGGACGATCGCGAGAAGACCTCATTCATTACCGATCGCGGTATCTATTGCTACAAAGTGATGCCGTTCGGCCTAAAAAACGCCGGTGCTACCTACCAACGCCTCGTTAATCGGATGTTAGCTAGCCAGCTCGGCAAAACAATGGAGGTTTACATCGACGACATGCTCGTCAAATCACTGGTTGCAAAGGATCACGCCGGACATCTTAACACCTGTTTCGACATCCTAAACGAGTACGGCATGAAGCTTAACCCGACCAAATGCACATTCGGTGTAACCTCCGGAGAATTCCTCGGGTATATCGTGACTCAAAGGGGAATCGAAGCCAATCCTAAACAGATCTCAGCAATCCTTGACTTACCATCTCCAACAACGAGAAGGGAGGTGCAAAGACTCACATGACGCATCACCGCACTCAACCGGTTTATCTCCCGGTCCACCGATAAGTGTCTCCCTTTCTACCAATTGCTGCGCGGAAACAAAAATCTTGAGTGGGATGATAAGTGCGAGGAAGCATTCAAGCAGCTCAAAGAATACTTATCAACACCACCAGTTTTGGCAAAACCCGAAGACGGCGAGACCCTCTATCTCTACATCGCGATCTCAACCTCGGCGATCAGCGGGGTCCTCGTTCGGGAAGACCGGGGCGAACAAAAACCGATCTTCTATATCAGCAAATCACTAGATGGAGCTGAAGGGCGATATCCGACTCTCGAAAAGCTGGCCCTCGCCGTTGTTGTTTCAGCTCGGAAATTGCGCCCTTATTTCCAATCACACTCAGTCACCGTGCTAACCGATCAACCACTCCGGACAATCCTACATAGCCCAAGCCAGTACGGTCGGTTGGCTAAATGGGCTATCGAACTCAGCAAGTACGACATCGATTACAAAAGCCGGACAAGCATCAAATCACAAGTCCTCGCCGATTTCCTCATTGAACTATCTCCGGAATACGTCAACACTGATGTCATAACCGCCGAACAATGGATCCTTCACGTCGATGGGTCGTCGTCTCACCGAGGCTCTGGAATAGGCATTCGCCTCAAATCTCCAACGGGAGAAATCTTGGAGCAATCTTTCCGCCTGACGTTCAACGCGTCTAACAACGAGGCAGAATACGAAACGCTAATTGCCGGACTACGTTTGGCCAAAGCCATCGGCGTTACACGCATTCACGCCTACTGCGACTCACAGCTCGTCGCAAGTCAGTTCAGCGGGGAGTATGACGCCAAGAATGATCGAATGGACGCATACCTCAAGCTCGTCAAACAACTCGTTGCCGAATTCGATTCGTTCGAACTTACCAAGATTCCGCGGGACGAAAACGCTCCAGCCGACGCACTCGCTGCTTTGGCTTCGAGCTCCGACCCTCACCTCAAACGAACGATCCCGGTGGAAAGTATATCAGAACCTAGTATCGGAAGCACATAACAATGCATCGTCACGACTCGTAGACGGGATTACGAGGAAAATCCTGCGACTGAACCTGTCTTACGTCGACAGAGACGGACTCCAACCATCGAGCCCGATCAAGACACCGAGCCCGAACACTCTAGTACCGCCGAAGGCAACAACGACACGCTGCAAGTCGACGAATCGGCCCGATCAGACGATGAAACGGAGGAACAGACGGACGGACTTCATGAGCCAATAGACCTCGAACAGTCCGACGAGCAGACTCCCGCCAATTGGACACTGGAGATAAAAATGTACATCATCGATGGCAAAATTCCGGCCGATAGATGGGCCGCTCGACGACTCAAAATGCGAGCCGCTCGCTACATACTTATCAAGGACGGACTGTTTCGTTGGAGTGCAGCAGGAATCCTCCTCAAATGCATCTCAGGCGATGAAATTCAGGAAGTCATGAAAAAAATACACGAAGGCGATGGCGGCAATCACTCCGGCGGCCGATCTCTAGCCCTGAAAATCAAGAGAGCAAGCTATTATTGGCCAAGTATGCAAGCAGACTGCGAGAGGTTCGTCGCGAAGTGCGACAAATGCCAAAGGCATGGCCCAATGATACATCTTCCTACCGAGCTGCTAACCACTTCGACAGCTCCGTATCCATTCATGCGATGGGGGATGGACATCATCGGTCCTTTCAGACGATCCACTACGCAGAAAAAGTTCATCCTCGTCATGACGGATTACTTTACCAAATGGGTAGAAGCCGAGGCATATCCCGTCATCCTCGCCTCTGACGTTCAGAAATTCGTCTGGAAATTCATTATCTGCCGACACGGAATTCCGTACGAGATTATCACCGATAACGGTCCCCAATTCATATCAACACTATTCAACGACTTCTGCGCTAAGTGGAAAATTCGACTAAGTTTTTCCACACCAAGATACCCGCCGAGCAACGGTCAGGCCGAAGCAACAAACAAAACAATCATAGCCGGCCTCAAGAAACGATTGGATACTCATAAAGGGACATGGTCAGATAAACTCGACGGAGTCTTATGGTCATACCGAACGACCCCAAGATCGTCAACGGGGCAATCCCCCTTCTACATGGCCTATGGCATGGAAGCCCTATGCCCCGCCGAACTCACCATCCCGACTATCCGTCGGACGATGCTCGTACAAAATCCTGATCTTAACGACGAAATCATGCTCGACAACCTCGACAATCTCGAGGAACAACGCGATCAAGCCTTACTTCGGATTCAGAATTATCAGAACTTGGCAGCACGCTACTACAACAAAAAGGTCCGCGGACGCCATTTCACCGATGGCGACCTTGTTCTGAGAAAGGTCTTCGAGGGCACCGAAGAGAAGAATGCCGGCAAGCTCGGCACGAACTGGGAAGGACCTTATCAGGTCACGCGGGTAGTCAAACCAGGCCTTCAACAGCTCATGAAGCTAGACGGAACCCCCATTCCCCGTTCATGGAATTCGATGAACCTCAAACGCTACTACATCTAGTCTAGATCTCGAGCCCAAAAAAAAAAAAAAAAAAAAAAAAAAAAGATCACCGAGCTATTATACTTAGGCTCAATTTCACTATGTAATATGAACTACGAACGGCTTGATCCTTCTCTCGAAGGTACGTAGGCAGCCTTCACAGGCGCATCTATAACATCAATAAAACTTTATTACGCAAAGGCATTGCAACCGAACTCCAAGTTCGTATTTTCTAAGCCAAACTTTTTGTTTGCCGAACTCCAACAGTTCGTATTTTCTAAATCAAACTTTTTGTTTGCCGAACTCCAACAGTTCGTATTTTCTAAGTCAAACTTTTAGTTTGCCGAACTCCAACAGTTCGTATTTTCTAAGTCAAACTTTACGTTTGCCGAACTTCAACAGTTCGCATTTTCAACCACAAACGGTTCCCATATCGACGTCCTGGCCAGACGATCGAAATAAGTCGAGCTTAACTCGCACGCATCCTCATGGTGCAATGGATAACACACTTTCCACATTTAAAAGCCGAGATCAGTCTCGCATCAACTTCTCAGATTATCCAAGCCAAATAAGCCGAGTCCGTCTCGCACACTCGGACTCAATGTGAGAAAAACCTAGAGCATATTAAGATGAACTGTTCACGTACTCTTAAACTACACTCTAAGGTCAAGCCGAACGTCCTTCCTCGCAAATCAAAGCCGACTTCTCAACAGTCGCAAAAATTAGTAAGCCGATTTCTCAACAGTCGCAAAAACAAGTAAGCCGATTTCTCAACAATCGCAAAACAGTAAGCCGATCTACAATATGGATTGCCGACCTCGAACAGGTTCAGTCGAATTTATCCTCTTCACCCGGCTAAGACCGTACTGATTATGGCACCATTGTGTACGATAGATTCGAGAAGTTCGTATAATGTATGACTTCAAATATATCAAAGTTCGGCACAAGAATAACTTAGGAAACAACTAAGTATAAACATTTGAAGAACACGAATTGATCAAAAAACGATATTCATTTAAAAAACCCCTCGGACAAAACAACAAAACGGATACTGGACTTTAAAAACCCTCCGGTCCAAGAGGTCAAGTTATAAGCCCATTCGGGCAAAAGAAAACTAAACAAATCACAAAAAAAAAGGGGCTTAGACATTTTGCTTCCGCATCGCATCAGCGCGATCAGCCGACATGGAAGCCTGATTGGATCCGAACTCGTCAAGGCCCGGTGGAACCTCATTGCCCATCGACGTCGAAACCTCTGGATGCACCGGATCACTAAAAGGCGTGACAACCAAGTCCGCCTCATCCAGCTCACAGAGGTCGATCGCGGCATATTCCTTCACCTTTTCGGCCTTAAGCTTCTCGAGCCGATCGATACGAGACGAAGGGACAACAATACCGTGCTTCTTCTTGAGGCCCTCACAGAAATCAAGTACTCCCTGAACCTGATTGATAACGAGGAACGGTTTCTTCGCCTGCTCAACCGCCGACAAATGGTCCTTTACCTTCTGAAGCCGGACTTGGCACTTTTGTGTGACCGCTTTTCTCCTGGAGATCTGCTGGGTACGACCAGCCCTCAATCGCGAATTTTCCGCGAACAGCTTTATCGAGAGAGCGTCTCTTTCCAACCCCAGCTCGGCATTGGATCTCTTAAGTGCGGCAATCTCGCGAGTCAGTTGGTCCACCGCACGATCGCCCGCCTCCACTCGGTCCTCGGATATGTGCAGCTCCTTGCGAAGCTCCGCCGCTTGAACCCTCGCCTCGAAAGCTTTACGGCGCGATTCTCCGAGCTCGCGGTCGTAAGACCCGACGATCTCGTTCGTCTGAGCAACCATCTGCAGAAATAACGAACTTTAAAAATAAGCAATCGAAAGAAAAAGGATAACGAACTAAAAAAAAAAAAAAAGAGAGAAAGGTTTACCTCGGCAGTAGTCTGGGCCAGTTTCTTATAGGCCTCAGATTGGCGAAGGCAATCGATCGGCGGAAGGAAGTCCGGGCCGAAACTCAAGCGCCGATACGATTCGACGTAATCCCAGGAATTGACCTTGGGATCTGACGTCCGACGCTTCTTCGACACTGGAGAACTGTCCGAGAGGACAATTGTATCTCCATCAGCTTGTTGGGGTTCGGTAATCCCCTCGTCGCCTTCGCCACCTTCGGCGTGCTCGGTACCGACTCCAGCGGTTGAACCAGCAGCCCGCCGAGACCCCCGTTTTGTCTTCCTTTTTTTCTTCTTCTCGGCCGGATGAGAAGTGTGCTCCCCAGCAGGAACGTCTCCTTGGCCAATCTCTTCGGCTGGAGCTTCCGGGTTTGCCCGTTCGGTCGCCGAAGGAGTCCGATCCCCAGCAGGAACCTCTTCTTGGCCAACCTGTTCGTCAACGGCCGTAGCCTCGGGATTCACTTGGTCATCAGGCACGGGAACATCCACGCCGTCCATCTCGGCTGAAAGATTAGGGATATCATCGAACTTCATTTTTCTCCGACGACGTGATGACTTTGCTGCAAAAGGGAAAAAGCGATATGAACACCGGAAAAATGAGTATCGGTATCGAACGATCTACAAAAATGACAGATTTATACCTCTGAGAACTCTCTTCGCCTTCAAATCAAGCTTTTCCTGGTAAGCTTCTGGCCACCGAGCTTTCTCTGCCGCACTTAATTTCTTCACGTGGATAAAGGTGAATCCCGGCGTGGTGATAAGGAAGCCCGGTATGTGACGATCTGAAAAAGAAACGAAGAAATATAACTTAGGCAAAATAAAGCACTAAAAGGAGTCAGGAACGAATATCTACCAATAGGCGTCCTCCACTGAGTTCGGTAACTCCCGTTTGGATGCTCGACAGAAGACTCGTCAATCTTCACATAGAAGTACCGAGCATTCCAGTTGTTAACCTTGCTCGGTTTATTCCCGGTGACGAGGTCACACTCCGGCTTCGCATTAGCTGATAAGTACCAAGGTTTCGCCTTCGACAAATTAACCCGGAACAATCTTTCAAAAATCTTCGCCGAGATGGGTATGCCGCACTCCTCCCCAAGAGAGAGAAGACCCATAAGATTTATTACCGTGGCCGGCATCAACTGAGAGATCGCAATATGCCGCCTCTTGCAATACTTATAGAAGAGTTCTGGGATGGGAAACTTAAGACCGCAGCTCCTGAAATACTCCTCGTAAACACAAAGGTAACCGTCAGGAGCGTCCCACGGGCGGTCGGTCTCTTTCGGGATCTTGATAAGGATACCATCCGGAGCATTGCATCTTTCCAAAGTAACTTGGACCGTCTCGGCCTTGGAACGAGACGGCCCAATATTCGCGGGCTTTTCAACCACCCGTCCGGTAGCCGACCTGGAGACATCATCCTGACGAGCCGCTGGCGATACAGCGTGATCGTCCAGACAGGCAGCATCATCGCCCTCCGCGAGCCGAACTGCAAATTCCCGATCTGCCCGAATCTGTTCATCTGGCTCAACGACTTCTTCAAGTTCATCCTCATCAATAAGTTGAGGAACCTCGATCGTAACCCTTGGATTACTCAACCCGGCAGCAGCAACCCTGGAACTACTCGCTTCACCACGACGCGAGTTATGTCTGAGTAGATCTTGCATATCCGAGCTCGAAACAGAATCATCCATAAAACGTCTAAGGTCTGGGAAGTCTTGATTCGGAGATCGGTCATTAACAGATATAGAGTCACCTTCAGAGGTCATTTCGATCGGAGGAAGGAATTAATGAAGAACAGCTTGAAAACTAACAAAGAACAGTTGAAGATCGCCCGGAAAGTTTGAAGATCTTCAAGCAGATCGGAGAAACCACGGCGGAGAAATGATCGGAGAACGGAAAGAAAAATAAATTCTAGAGAGAAGGGAGAGCGTTTAGAGAGAGAAAGTACCTTTTTCTTTTCGGAAGCAAAGCAGAAGTGAAAAACAGAAAGAGGGTCGAGCGGTATTTATAAGGAAAAACGCAATGATGACGATTCTTCGAATTCTGTAGCCAAAGAATACGAATCGACACGCGACTCTTCGAATTCTGTAGCCAAAGAATACGAATCGACACGCGACTCCTCGAATTCTGCGACTAAAGAAGATAAAGCGGCACACTCTTCCCGAGAAAAATCTGCCGAACTCGAAAGCTCCAAAATCTATTCGATCACGGGAATTCCGATCTTCACTTTCGAAAGAAGTTCGCCGAACTCAAAATTCGCCGAACCCAAAAATCCGCCGCACTCGAAATAGAATCTGATCAGATCGTACCGATCTCAGTTTTCAACCGAGCTAAAGAATACTCCCCAAAAATTCACCGAACTCATAAACTTCCTCGCCGAACTGAGGGGGGGACCAATTGTTAGAGGGGGGATTAGCACCCCCTGGTTTAACTCGGTTCGAACCGAGATCGGTTCAATCAAGACCGGTTTACGATGGTTCGGATCAAAGACAAGTCGGCCCGAAAACGTTGGGCCGAGCTCGGAATATCGCTAAAAGCCCATCTCGGTTACCGATCTAGGCCCATCACAAGCCCAGTCCGTTACAACAAATGAAACCGGAATATTTCCCTTTCCCCACCGATCTCGGAAAAGGAAATATTCTCTTCGGTCGACTCTTCGAGATATCAGGAACTTATCCTTATCTCGGAGAGAGAACCGGAAGATTTCCTTTTTCTAATCGAACTCGGAAAAGGAGAAATCTTCCTTTCAACCGCCTCAAAAACGCTATAAATAAAGGAGGAGCCTCATTCGTTCGAGACATCCACAACTTCCGCAGAGACAGAGAATACAAGAGAAAGGTCATTACCGATCTCAAGTCTTTCGTCTTTGCCTTCTTACTTAAACTCTGTTGTAATCGCCGACTCTTGATCAATAAACGAGATTCCGACTAAAGTACTGTTTTACCCCTTTTTGTGTGATTTACGGATCAACAGTTTTATATATGACTGATTTTATAGATATTAGTTTTACAGTTGCGGACTCAAGTTGTAAGAAAAAATGAAAGATTCAAGTATGTTTAGTTTCAGTATCAATGTATAAGTTGATGTGTTAATGAAAATGTTGATTGATTCATAAAGCTTAATAATTGGTACTGTTAGTATCAATGTAATCAAACTTGCTTATCTGTAACCATTTGAGTACAAGGACATACCTTTTCTTGGCATTGAAGCAACTTTTTGTGCTTCTGTTAGAGACAGCCTTGAACCTTTTCTTGTCATTAAAGCCTTTTTGTGCTTTTGAACCTTTTCTTGACATTAAAGCCTTTTTGTGTTTCTGTTAGAGACTATGACATTGAATGTCGTCTTGTCATATCCCGAATACAAAATCCCAAACCAACAAATACTGCGAAATAATATAATATTTGTGATAAATATTTTAAAACACTTTCCTAATAGAAAAAGGAAATTACAACATGTTTTCTTATATAAAAACCTACCCATGTAATCAGAGAAACAAACCCTAATAAACTCTTATCTTCAAGTATGTCCCTCGTCTTGCTTTTGGTGGGAACTTCACAGTCTCGCATGGGCATATATGAGCCATTTTCATTGAAAGAAACGGTGATATAATCGAGGTATTTCCTCAAATATTTCCGGTGAAAGTCGAGGATAATAACCTAATCAACAGTGTCGTCCCGAAAGTTTTGGAGACTTAAAGCTAACAAATGAAATGTGGCCTCGATTTATTTTACCTAATTGAATTTGAATTTTTTTTTCAACAATTGAATTTTGAATTAGTTCAACAATCTTGTTTAATATAAATATATTAAGAAGAGTATGTCTAGGGCTGGGCATTCGGGTATTCAGTTCTGTTCCGGGTATTTCGGGTAGAGAGGTTTATGTTCCATATAGGTACCGAAATAATTTCGGTTCGGTTATGAACCAGAAAATACCCGAACCTTTCGGATCTTATTGGTTCCGGTTTTGGTTCCGGATATTTTTTACCCGAAATGCCTAAAATATATCCAAAAATCCGAAAATATACCCGAAAACCCGAAAAAAAGTTTAAGGAAAATATACCAGAAATACCAAAAATATACCCAAAATTATATCCGAAAACCAAAACAAAACTAAAGAAAATATACCCATAATACCAAAAATATACCCAAAAACCTGATATATATTTAATAGTTTGGATATATAATTATATTTTGGGTGATTCGGATACCCGAAATATTTTTGGTTCGGTTCCGGTATTACCCGCTACCCACGGGTATCAATTAGTAGGATCCAATGGATATTTTGACAATTTCGGTTCGGTTCCAGTACTTCGGATATTTTGACAATTTCGGTTCGGTTCCAGTACTTCGGATATTTTGGTTCCGGTTTTTATGCCCATCCCTAAGTATGTTTTTCAAACTTTTTTTTACAAGATCATATAGATAATTGAGTTTGTTGTGGAATATGAAATTATCTTACTTTCAAAGTACATCACAATATTAAAATGTAATCAGATAATAGATAAACCGATTTAAAACTGGATAGACAATTCAAATAAAGTTAGAATACTAGAAAATCATCGTTTAATTTTTTTTTTTTAAATAAGGTAAACACAAATCACAAAAATATTTAGATATTACTCACATGTAATATATATATTTGAATAATAAAAAACATAAAAATATGTACGATATTTTGAAACAAAATGAAATAAAAACAAAAGATCACAAACATATTCACTTAAGTTGTGATAATGAAAGATTTTAAAAATATATAAAGGATATAAAAAGAAGAGTTATCTTCAATTTTCATAGTCGAACCAATGCCTCCGATAATTAAAACAAATTATACCGTTAAACCAAAAGAAAAATTCAAGATGTGACCCAAAAAAATAACAATTATTAAGTGGCTTAAAGCATAAGCTTCCTTTGCTTTATGCAAGGGACGGCTCTGCTAATCAACGAGAAGGCCAAATTGACATATTTTGGTGACTTGCATGCTACGCTTCTAGACAAATACGGCAGTGAATTGATATGGAGCATTGATGTTTTTTGTTTTTTTTGGGTGTATTTTGGGAGGTGTTGTCGTTTTTTAGTCTCGGGTCAGTATCTGCTCAACGGAGCTGGATCGGGTTTGAGGCTAAAAACAGTTGGGCTTGAATAAACCATAGTTTTATCAGCTTGGGCCTTACTCGAGAAATTGGCCCAAGTCAACAGTCGTTATATTCAAGTCAACATCGTCTTCAACATTAAGCTGATTCAAAAAACAAAATTGAGAGAGAAAGTAACAGAGTAAGAGAGAGAAGATATTCAGTGGTAAAGCTTCAGGTCTTCGTCTTCTACGATCGACGACAGCTCGATTCGGGTGACTTTGTGTGTGGTTTGCGGCGGCTATTGCTTGCGTAATCTCCATCTTCTCTTTCGGTAAAGAATCGTCTCCGACTATAGTCTGCGTACTTATTTCGATAATATCTGTGATCAAATACGAGTTAGGATATTACTTGTATAAGCACATATCATAGTGGATGCATGATGGTTTGATTCCATCCTCAGATGTACCTTCGGGGAACTGGGTAAGCAAATGTGTTCTTGAGTCTTTTAGTTTTGGTTTACGCAAAGCAAACTAATTGATAAATCAACCAAATCGAATCCTAGATAATAAACTGGGATAAGCGCAAGAGGGATTACGGTCCACTAATCAAGTGTAGTGTTGTGATATGGTTTTCAAGATTCAAGGTTATTTGGTGGAGAGTTGTTTTGAGAAACTGTTGAAGCTTCTTGTCTATCTCTGGTATTGTAACTTACAGTTGTAGAGTTACGATGGAGGTTGTACACAAGTTTGAGATGGAGAAGTTTGATGGGAAAGGAGATTTCCGAATGTGGAAGTTCTAGATGCTAATGCAATTGGAAATACAAGGTTTCAGCAAACTGATTAAAGAAATCACTGGTGAAGCATCGTCAACAGTTAAAGGGAAAGAATAAAAGGAGACAACTTCTGAATCAAAACCAGAATTAGTATTGACTAAGGAACAAAGACAAGAAAGAGATGTGAGAGCTAGGAACCTGATCTGTTCCAGTCTCACTAATATGGTTCTGCGAAAGGTAATGAAGAACACTACGGCTGCTGGTGTTTAGAAAGCCTTAGAGGATGGCTATCAAACTAAAACACTTCATAACATAATCTACATAAAGCAAATATTTGCCAGTTTCGAGATGGAAAAACACAAAAGCATTGAAGAAAACATGGATGTGTTTCTAAGGCTATTGGATGACTTGGAAGGTCTGAACATCGAAGTTAGTGATAAAGATCAAGTTGCTCAAGTGTTGTCAGGGTTACAAGAACAGTGTGCTTCTTTGGTGCACACATTGAAGTATGGGAACAAGAAGAAAACATTGACATTAGATAAAGTAGTGTAGTCTGCACATGCGAAAGAGGCGGAGCTGAGGGAAAATGGTCAGTTGAATAATTCCAACAAGAACGCATAGGATCTCTATGTTAGTCAAGGAAAGTTAGGTAAGAAGACTGAAGGTCAAAACAACAAGTGGAAGGGAAAGAACAAGGATGAAAAGTTCAAAAAAACAATCAGAATGGACAACCTAAGGCTAGAGAATGTTGGGTATGTGGTAAAGAAGGCCATTACAAGAAGGATTGTTCACAAAGAAAAACTCAACAAACTTCAAACTTCAAACTTGGCAAATTTAGCTTAAGAAGGTGAACAACCTATGATACTTACAGCAAGTCTGAAGTACACAAAGGATGAATGGGTTCTTGATTCTGGGTGTACCTTCCACATAACACCAGACAAGGATTTACTGTTTGATCTAAAAGAGTTTCAAGGAGGAAGAGTGCTAATGGAAAATAATACTTTCAATGAGATCAAAGGAATTGGGAAGCTCAAGATTATAAATCTAAATAATTCTACTGTAGTGTTAACAAAGGTTAGATACATGCCAAAAATGGGGAAAAACTTGATCTCTTATGGTCAGCTTGGGAAAGGAGGTTGCACAAATGAAGGAAAAGACTTCACTGTGATTTTTTCAAAAGAGTGAAAGAAATTTATCTCATGACAAGGATGGATTATATTATCTTCATGGGTCAGTCATTGAAGGAGAAAATGCAACAGTAGGAAGAGCTGAAGTAAATATGACAAATAGGTGGCATTCAAGATTATGACACATGAGTTTGAAGAACATGAATCTAATACTTAAAGGAGGATATCTAAGTGATAAGAAAGTTCACACGTTGGATTTCTGTGAAGAATGTGCTCTAGGAAAGGCTCACAAGCAAAGGTTTCCAACTGGTAAGCATACGTCAACATAACACTTAGAGTATGTTCACATTGATCTGTACGGGTCAGTTGGAAACACTGAGAGTTTGTCATACTGCAAGTACTTTCTTACATTCATTGATGATCACTCCAAGAAGGTCTGGATCAGAGTTTTGAGGGGTAAGGATGAAGTGTTTGAAAAAATTTCAGAATGAAAACTGTTAGTTGAGAATCAAACAGGAAAGGAGATTAAGTGTCTAAGGATATACAATGGTATGGAGTTTTGCAACATTCAGAGGAACAAGCTATGCAAGGATTCAGGAATCCGAAGGCACATGACTTGTACATATACTCCACAACAAAATGGAGTTTCAAAGAGGATGAATATAACTATTGCGGATAAAATTAGATGCATGTTAGTTGAGGCTGGGTTGGAAAAGAAATTTTGGACAGAGGCAGCTTCTACTGCAATGTATCTTATTAATATGACACATAATGCTTCACTACAGTTCAAGATACCAGAAGAAGTGTGGTCAGGATCCAAGGTAGAGTATGGTCATCTCAGAAGATTTGGATGTGTTGCCTATGTTCATACTATACAAGACAAGATCAGTCCAAAAGCTCTAAAAGGAATTTTCATGGGATATCCGCAAGGGACAAAGGGATACATGGTCTGGTTACCAGAAGAACATAAGTCAACTATCAACATGAATGTTGTCTTTGATGAGAATAAATTGTACATAGATGTGGAATTGAATGAGAAGTCTAAGTCTGAAGAGACACATAAGGTTATCACCAGATCTATGTTGTCTAGGGGTCCAAACACCAGGGCCACAAGAGGTCAAGGAAATGGAGCATCATGCAGTTCATGGTCTATTGGTCAAGGTGGAGCTGTTCTAGAGGAATCAGATTCTTTAGATGCAGAAGCAAGACATGAGTCAGACAATGATCCAGATTATGGTATAGAACTTGAAGACAGTGAAGTTAGTGGAAATTTGGATGGTTATTTGCTTGCTAGAGACAGAGAAATGTGTGCTGTTAAGCCACCACCTATGTTTCAAACTGGAGACTATGTTTCTTATGCTCTGGCAAGTGCAGAAGTTATTGAGCTAGATGAACAAAAGACAATTTCAGAAACCAAGAGAAGTAAAGACTATATAAAGTGGAATGGAGCTATGATATAGGAAAAACAGTCACTGGACAAGAACCATACGTAGGAAATTGTTGATATCCAAATAAGAAAATTGTTAGATCTAAATGGATCTTCAAGCTTAAGGAGGGGATTCCAGGAGTGGAACCACCAAGGTACAAAGCTAGGCTCGTTGCCAAGGGGTTCATACAGGTGGAAGGTATTAACTATAATGAGATTTTCTCACCAGTAGTTAAACATGTCTCCATACGGATCATGTTGTCAGTTGTTGTGAATTTTGACATGGAATTGGAACATATGGATGTTAAAACTGTATTTCCGAATGGATGAGATAATTGAGCGAGAAGTCTGGAAATTTTGGGCGGTAAAATTCCCGCCTTTTTCTGCGGTTTTTTCTAATATTTTTAATTGCCGCTTAGAAGTATTTAAAAAATACCTCT
The DNA here is from genome assembly GCA_030161315.1 of Eutrema japonicum. Classification (NCBI taxonomy): domain Eukaryota; kingdom Viridiplantae; phylum Streptophyta; class Magnoliopsida; order Brassicales; family Brassicaceae; genus Eutrema; species Eutrema japonicum. The sequence goes on from BSQW01000013.1 coordinate 41,644,280, forward strand.
ACTGACAGACTCGTTTTGCAGTCTGAAATGGTGATATTTTCAAGACCAGACTTGTGAAAGTTTTCAAAAGTTTAAGTTTTTCAGACTTCGAAAGAAGTCTAATAAATTCAGACTTCATAAACAGTCTGACATAGTAAAGAAGGACACATGTTACAAATTAAACCGACTTCATAATCAAATATCTCGTTCCATGGAAAAAATAAAAATTTTGGTTACAAATTGTCATATATTACAAGAAACCAAAACAGATAAACATGATCAGGACGATAATAATAGCACTAGCGAACGCCAGACTCTTCAACTCGACGCCACGCATTATCTGGCCACATGGCTTCTCCGTCAACCGCTCCTTCAATTGAGTTATCTCTGCCTTCGTTACCTTGACGTCATCGAGCAACGTGGACAAATACTTCTCGCTTTGAGCATTAGAAACGAACATGCCATCAATTAGTTGACCATGTTGGTCAACATACAGCTTTACATCGTTAAACTCCTCAGTCATAGCCTCATCCCACCACTTCATTATATGGTAACCACCATCCTACACAGCCACATTTATACAATCATAATAAGATCCCAAATTATAATAAGGAGAAAAAAAAAAAACGAACCACATGAAATATAGAGGCCATTACATCATAGTTACGACATCCGAAGAATCTTCTTCCCGGATTATCGGGAGTAGTGGATGTTCGCATGACGGGCTCCAGACCGCATAAGCATTTCTTGAGGAATCCATAAGATGATCCGGATCGACGTCGACCTGTTGAACATGAACTACTCGACGTTGGAAGGTGACTGAATCGCCCCATCTTGTGTACCAGAAAACATTCGCAAAAATTAAAACAAGTCTAAAGCCAGACTTCTAATAAAGTCTAATGTAAAATCAAGTCGAAATTCAGACTTCTAAAAGAGTCTAATTCGGAAAAGTCAAATTTCAGACTTCTTCTCAAGTCTAATTCGTACAAAGTCAAATTTCAGACTTCTAACAGAGTCTAATTAAATGAAAGTATAATTTCAGACTTCTAATCGAGTCTAATTCAGACCAGTTCAAGTATCAGACTTCGTATCGAGTCTAATTCACTTTCAGACTTCTAATATAGTAATTTTCAAGTAGATCTAAAACGGAATTAATTAGATCTAGGCAAATAACCCATCTGTTTGTTTAGATATATGCAAAGATCATGGAAAATGGTCTTATTTCGTATAGATCTAAAAACATTTTGCAAAAAAAAGTAGAGTAGAAGGCGAAAAAGGAGAGGTAATTACCAGACTGAAGAAGCTGACGACGGCGGTGGCGGTGGCGACGAGAGTTTCCGGAGAGATGTTTGAGAGAGTTTAGAGAGAGATATTCTTCCTGTTTTAGAGAGAGAGAGTCGATAATGACTTTTACAGATTAGGGTTGGTAACTTTAGTTTATATATGGGGTAAAATCACAAGTATGGTAACTTATTTCAGGTTAATTCACAGGTTTCCATCAAGAAATATGATAAACCATTGACATGATCAGACTGAAATGGCAGTCTGATAAATGAAATGTGTTGTTGTGGAAATACCCCTTGCATTGTCTCCATGGAAAAAATAGATTCACATTAACTAAATTGAGGTTTACAAAACATTGTTGATACTATCAAACACACCTCAAATACAAAATACATAGTTTAAACTAAACTTACAAATTATATAGTGATAAATTAAACCAAGTTCATAAGTAAATTCACTAATACCTTCAGCTTCTGCTCCTTAGTCTCGACGACGACCCTTGCCTCTTGAGGACTCTCCTTGTTCTTGTTTTGGTCGTTTCATTGCAGTGGAGTTGAGTTCTTGGTTTCTGAGCCTTTGTTCTTCCTTTCTGAGGTTTTGGACAAGTCTTCGGAACTCAGGTTCGATGTCTTTTTCGTCTTCCTCAACCCGTATCAAGTATCCCATAGCTCTCCGGTAATCAACTCGTGTGAGCTCCACCACATCACTTCCTCGATCATCATCTGCTTCTTGTGGTGGCTGTGGGTGGAGCTGTGGTATGATTCCGTTTGCCGGGAGTCCGCAGATTATGCCTTTCCTTGCTTCCATTTCTGAATCAAAACGTAAAGCAACACTGAAATTAGTATTAAATCTCGAAGAGAATGAAAAATTGGACTAAAATTTCAGACTTCTAACAGAGTCTAATTAAATGAAAGTATAATTTCAGACTTCTAATCGAGTCTAATTCAGATCAGTTCAAGTATCAGACTTCGTATCGAGTCTAATTCACTTTCAGACTTCTAATATAGTAATTTTCAAGTAGATCTAAAACAGAATTAATTAGATCTAGGCAAATAACCCATCTGTTTGTTTAGATCTATGCAAAGAACATGGGAAAATGGTCTTATTTCGTATAGATCTAAAAACATTTTGCAGAAAAAAGTAGAGTAGAAGGCGAAAAAGGAGAGGTAATTACCAGACTGAAGAAGCTGACGACGGCGGTGGCGGTGGCGATGGCGACGAGTGTTTCCGGAGAGATTTTTGAGAGAGTTTAGAGAGAGAGAGATTCTTCTTGTTTTAGAGAGAGAGAGTCGATAATGACTTTACAGATTAGGGTTGGTAACTTTAGTTTATATATGGGGTAAAATCACAAGTAGGGTAACTTATTTCAGGTTAATTCACAGATTTCCATCAAGAAGTCTGATAAACCATGGACATGATCAGACTGAAATGGCAGTCTGATAAACCATAAACTTGATAATTACTATTTAAATACCATCATATTATATAGAAAACTTATAACAAACATCAAACTCGTTTAACTTAGTCACAAACTAACCAGTATATGTAAAAAAAATATTATGAATTAAAAATTTAGAAACTCTCAATCTAACCCTACATATAAGAACATGATATCCAACCTCATATGTCGAACATAGACAAAACTCTTGTTTTTTTTTTATTATTTGCACAATGCAGTATATAACTCGATATTCACACTTTTTTATAGTTAATTACACTCCAAGGGCAAACTTTGAACCCTAATCCAACAAATATTGAGCCCGTAAACCGTAAACTCTTACCTACATGGTGTTTAGATCCAAATTTATCTCATACTCACTCATTTTGACTAACTTTTATGTAATTTAAATTTATATACACCTACAATTATTATGTTTAATTTATGTATCAAAAATTTGTATGGAAATTTTTTTAATTTAAATTTTCATATTAAATACAATTAAGACTTCTCGGAGAAGTCTGAGAAACCGCAAACTTGTGTTTAGATCAAAATTCATCTCCAATGATTCAATTTGATTAAATTTTATGTACTTTTAATTTATATACAGCAACAATGAGTATGTGTAATTTATGTAGTAAAAATTTCTATAAACTAAATTTTTAATATTTTTTAATTTAAATTTTCAAATTAAATACGTTTCAGACTTCTCTGAGAAGTCTGAGAAACCCCGATTCTCTGAGAATTCTGAGAAACCACGACAGCCACCATCGTCGACGAGTTAATGTAGTAACTAACCCGTTTTTCCGCCATTAAAGCTCAAGAATAGAGCTCGTAAACACTTTTCGCGACTTCTCCCTCCGATTTCTCCCATTTTCCCACTGATTTTCCGATTCAAACGTACCGAAATCGGAAATTATGGCATAAAAACGGCAAAACACGACTGGGCTTGCAGGATTTCGGTGATATTAGACGTTCTGGATTCTCGACGAGGGTGAAAATAAACTCTAAACAGATATAGGTACGAATTTTTGCATATCGTCGATTTCAGATCTGAGTTGTATACTCAGACTGCTTTAGAAGTCTGATGAAACCCATATGGTCAACGAGAGGGTAGTTTTGCAATTGACTTTTAAAAAATCAGGTTAAAATTGAAGTCTGGTAATCTCTGAAAAGTCTGAGAAATCCCGATTCTCTCAGAATTTTCCGATAAGTCCGAGTAACCCTAAATCTAATATTTAGCACTTATGAGTGACAATATTAAAACATAACTTCTAGGAAGCATCAAATTCGTGAAATATATGCACATTACAACACATATGTGCAAATTTAAAATTTCAAATGTAAATTTGGTAAACCATGAATCTAACCCTAAAGTTATATGTAAATGTTTCCATTACAAAGTATGTTTTGAGGTTTACAACATACTTTGCCTTACATGTTTTTAATTTGATTCAATTTTACGAAATTTAATTTTAATACTTCGAAATCGTCTATATTTAATTTATGTATAAGAAATTTTTAACAAAATATTTTTTTTACAATTTTTAAATTTAAATTTACTAATTAAATTTGTATCAAACTTCTTCGAGAAGTCTGATATTTATTAAGGTATATGCATAATTAACTAACCTTGTTTAATTTGATTCAATTTTATGAAATATTAATTTCTATACACCAAAATCGTCTATATTTAATTATTGTAGAGAAAAGTTTTAACAAATATTTTTTTAAAATTTTAAATTTAAATTTACGGTTTTAATCTGTATCATACTTCTCGAATACGTCTGAGAAAAGTCTGGTAAGAGAAATCAATCAGACTTCTATTAGAGTCTAAATGTCAGACCTCTATAGAAGTCTGACATGTCGCGAAGGTTAAAATGGTAATAGCGGTTTCGCGTTTTTTGTTTGGTCATAAGTGGGTAACTGTAATTTTCCACCTCCGAAAGTGTAGCGCATCATTTGATTGAAAGGACATTATATTTTTGTCATAAAAACGCAATTTTGGGGTAAAAACAGCAATTTGCCCTTTGAAATCCTACACAAATTATCAAGAATATAATCGAAGCTTTCACAATTTTTAGATCTTAGAGATGCGAACGCAATGACGGCATATAGGTTTAGAGAGTTCCTGAATCTTATATATAGAAAAAAATTAACCTAAAAAATATTAAAGCAAACAAACGACACTGTATAGAAAAGAAGAATCGATTAGAATCAGTCAGCGCATAAGCCTTAACATATATTACTTTATAATTTTATTATAAAAATAAATATACCCAAAAAATACAGGAGAATTTTGATAAATACCCTAAACATTATAAAAAATTAAATTAAAAATGTGCAAAGAAGAAAACAATAACTGTTAGTCGGAGAAAATACATAGATAACAGAAACAAGAACAAATTATATGAATATTTTTAAAAATCAGAAACAAGAAAACTTTCAAATTTAAAAATCAAATAAAAAATAAAAAATTAAAATTTTTAAAAAAGTGCAAAGAGGAAAACAATAAATGTTAGTCGAAGAAAATACATAGATAACAGAAACAAGAACAAAATATATGAATATTTTTAAAATTAAATTAAATTGACTGAGTATAAAAACCTTGGTTGTTCTTTAGATGGTACATACCTTTTAAAACGAATTTCGAGATCTCTGAATAGACTAATACTGTCCAGAAATGGATAGTAAACAATCATTTAAATTAACCTAAAAAATATTACCCTTAGCCGTTACAAAGTTTCTAAATGATATTATTAAGAATCCATTGAAAAAACCTTTTGGTAGAAAAGTTGTTGTTTTTGGAGGTGATTTCAGACATGTTCTTCCTGTAGTAAATGGAGCTTCTAGAGGTGACATTGTTCTGGCTGCAGTTAATTCATCATATCTTTGGGATCATTGCAAAGGAGAATTTTTATAAATATCCTAAACATTATAAAAAATTAAATTTAAAAAATGTGTAAAGAGGAAAACAATAACTGTTAGTCGGAGAAAATCCATAGATAACAGAAACAAGAACAAATTATATGAATATTTTTAAAAATCAGAAATAAGAAAACTATCAAATTTAAAAATCAAATAAAAAATAAAAAATTAAATTTTTTAAAAATGTGCAAAGAGGATAACAATAAATGTTAGTCGAAGAAAATACATAGATAACAGAAACAAGAACAAAATATATGAATATTTTAAAAATTAAATTAAATGAACTGAGTATAAAAACCTTGGTTGTTCTTTAGATGGTACACACCTTTTAAAATGAATTTTGAGATCTCTGAATAGATTAATACTGTCCAGAAATGGACAGTAAAAAATCATTTAAATTAACCTAAAAAATATTACCATTAGCCGTTACAAAGTTTCTAAATGATTTTATTTGAAATCCATTGAAAAAACCTTTTGGTAGAAAAATTATTGTTTTTGGAGGTGATTTAAGATAGGTTTTTCCTGTAGTAAATGGAGCTTCTAGAGGTGACATTGTTCTGGCTGCAGTTAATTCATCATATCTTTGGGATCATTGCAAAGTGTTGAAACTCACTAAGAACATGCGACTACTTTCAAACAATTTGACTGTTCAAGAGGCAAAGGATCTTAAAGATTTCTTGGAATGGATATTAGACATTGGAGATGGGAAAATTGCAGAACCTAATGATGGTGATGCTCTAATTGATATTCCATAAGAGTTTCTCATTACTGACGCCATTGATCCAATCGAAGCAATCAGCAATGATGTGTATGGAGATACTGCTTCTTTACAAGAGGATAAAGAACCAAAGTTTTTCCAGGAAAGAGCAATTCTATGTCCTACGAATGAAGATGTTAATACCATAAATGAACATATGTTGGATAAACTCAAAGGTTGGAAATCAGCTTTTCTTCATTATCTTTTACTGTTTTTCATTTACTTAGTTGTTTAACAAATAGTATACTGAATTTTCTGTCATCAGGTGAGGAAAGGATATATCTCAATTCTGATTCGGTAGATCCTTCTGATAAAAGCGCAGTTAATGATGAAGCTCTAAGTCCTGATTTTTTGAACACTATCAAGGCTTTTGGATTACCTAACCACATATTACGATTGAAGATTGGTTGTCATGTGATGTTGTTAAGAAATATTGATCCTAAAGGAGGGTTAATGAATGGTACTAGACTTCAAATTACACAAATGACTGATTTCATGGTGGAAGCTACAGTTATTACCGGAGATAAGGCTGGAGTTAAAGTGCTCATTCCCAGGTTGTTGATTACACCATCTGATACAAGACTACCTTTTAAAATGCGGAGAAGACAGTTGCCACTTTCTGTTGCTTTTGCAATAACAATCAACAAGAGTCAAGGGCAATCACTGTCTAAAGTTGGGATCTTTTTACCAAGATCGGTGTTTTCACACGTACAACTATATGTGGCTATATCCATGGTCACATCTAAAAAGGGATTAAAAATTTTAATTGTAGACATATACGGGAAGCCAAAGAAAAAAACGATGAATGTGGTTTTCAAGCAGGTTTTTTAAAACCTTTAATTCAGATTTTGCTGATGAAGAAATCAAGAGTGACATGGTAAAACTCTTGACAATTCAATTTTATCTTTTACATATTCATCTCGTATTTTAACTAGAACAAATTAATATTATGGTCCTCATTGCAGGAAAACCTTTTGCTCTCAAGTTTCATTGAGAGGATTATGGATGAGAGCTTGGTTTCAATTGAATAACTGCTCTGGATTCTATTATGAAAGGCTACATTTGAAAGTTTAGTGTTTTGGTTTGTTGTTGTTTTTTTTTGGATAAAATTTGTGTCTATATTTGCAAAGCAAAGTATTTTGGGTTGTTTCACTTCTTTCGCAACATTAGCAACATTTATATAACTATGTTATATATATGTGCGTTCGTAGTTTTCAAGTAATTCATTTTGGAATATAATTATATATTATTGATAAACCGTGTTTTTACCGGTTTATAACCTTAGTTTTTGTGTCTTTTATCGAGTCTAAGTTAGTTTTTAGAGTCTTTTAGTCCTTTATCAAGTCTTGTAAAGTTTTAGCTGACTTGGAGAGAAAATGAGCCGTTTTGGATGAAAATGAGCATATGGAGATGAATAATCATGCACAGGCGTCAGAAGTTTGACATTCTTTGAAGAACTTTTCACCGATGGATCGAGCTCAAATTTTGATACAAGATAGAGAAATGAATTAGCTTTCATTTGAAAGTGGTTTGAGGCCATTCCAACAGTGCGATCAAAAGTTATGCCAGTTTTTGGGAACCCAGTCCAGTGTGGCGATCAGAAGAAGCAGGCGAAGAGCGGGGGCTGGATCGATCGATCCAGTTTTGCGGACATTTTCCGGATCGATCAGACTCATCTGGATCGACCGTATCAAGCCCAGATCGATCGATCCTCGATCGATCCACTTTTCTGACATAAAATTGCAGTTTTTAACTTCCTATTTTGCCTTGGAATCACCCCAACTCGACCCAATTCGACCCAATACCTATTTATACTTATTTTAAGCCACCTTCTAAGGCTAAACTTTATTTTCTACAGACTTTTACATCTCTTTCTTTGGGGAGACGAATCTCTGACTCTACAGGCTTTTGAGAAGATTTATGAACCCTAATTTATTATTTTCTATTGGATTATGATTTCTTCTTCATCTCTTTGTGGTTTATCTAATTCTGTGTCTGAGTAATCTCTTAGTTAGGTTTTAGGGTTTCAAGGGAACTTCATGAATCGTTGAATCATATTGGTTGGAATAGGGATCTATCTTCTAGTTTTCATCTCTTGTTGTTCTTAGTGCTGAAACTTGATTAGCTACCTAGTTTCCGATCTTAGGTTGTTTAACGCATCAAAAGTGTTTGTTTAATAGCCTGAAAGAACATAGATGAGCAAAACGTCATTAACCAACGAAAGCTGATGTTAAGGTGTTTTGTGAACATATCAAACTCGATCTTAAAGCATGTTTAGTTTTTTGAATTTAAACGACAGTTTAGAATATTAGGTTATTAGGCATAGTAATTAATACTACGACAGTAGGTTGATTATAAAACGCTGATTTGAGTTCTAGAACGTGCTTCCCTATTTAATTCTATGATTTTTGATTCTTGATTTCCTGCGAATTACCCGAAGACCTAGCGTTTCCCTCCATCAAATTTACATCGTTTTATTTGCATTATTAGTTTTAGTTCATTCATAAAACCACAAACATCATTCGTCTTAGATTTTATTTCCTCCTGCATTCTCGTAGTGTTTCACTTGATATCTATGGATTCGATCCTAAAGTATTACAACAATATAACGTTACGATTGCGGTAGTGTGCACTTAAGTTTTTAATTGACTGTGTAAAATCACTTAAATCAATTATATATAACATAATATATCTATATTAAATATATAAAACATATAAACGATATTGTTTATGAAAAGTATTCAGATGAATATGCAACTAAATTAATATTTCATATATTTTAAGGGATATATATATACATATTTATAGTATACAGAATATATCAAATGAGTGTGAAGTTAAGAAAATTACTTACTAAATCTTAGATGGTGCGATTTTACTGATGAAGTATTTTGCAGCTCCATATATCGCAAAAATCCAATATTCCTGAAACACCGAGTTTTATAAACTCGAAAACAGGGATATTGAGTTAGTAAAGAAAAAGAAAGAGGATCAATTGAAAGTTTAAAATTGATGCTCGTGATATATTCATTATTAAATGATAAGTTTTATGGGTACACCAGAACTGATATATTCAATGGCGAAAGACATTCCGATATATTAAGTTAGCATATTTCTTAAGCTCTAAAATGAGTACACCAGAACTGATATTTTTTACATGGCGAAAGACATTGCGATAGATACATGCACCCTAACGAAAACTAAATATGCCGTAAGAGCTTCCGTGGTGGTTCTATTGTTTTATATTCACAAGATGTAGAGCTAGAAGACCAGAAAAAGTAGAGATTGATAGCCGAGCTAGATAGTTACTAATTGCATGAGATTTTACCTTTAGATCTTCGATCGTGATCTAGATCACCACGCAGCAACAGCCGATGCATCTGTTTGGTCTGGTGTTCCTAGCCGTGATTAAAGATCTAGATTTCCCAACAACAACGACAGATTACGAATATTGATTAGACATTATAAAAAAAACTAATATGGAAATCTGAAACTTGAAGAACACTAACATGTAAGAAATGGAATTATGCGGTGAGAGAAATCGATTGAGGTTCTATGTAAAGACCTCTCGAGATTGATCTATAAACTCGATTGAAAACCATTATTCAGATCGGCATTCAAATCATGTTTCTTTGGGTTGTTTTTTAGTAAATGAAATGTGTCGGTGTGAGAAAACAAAAAATCAATCAAGATATTTGTTGTCTTTTTCATTCAGGTTTTTTATTACACTATAAAACAATTTGCAAATGTTAACAACCGATAATATTTTGTGAAGCCCAGACCCATCTTTGCAATCTATATTGAGAATATAAATTGCAAGCCCCTATTTGAATATAACTAAAAAAACAAATTGAAAACAAACTCAAAAATAATTTTATATAAACATATTAAAAATACTAAATAGCTTAAGATATAAACATATACAATTTAATTTTAGAAAACTCAAAAAGAAATTACATTTAATTTTATAACATAACATATTAAAAAATTATAGATACAAAAACAATTCATATATAAACACAAAAACACAATAAACCTATAAACATATTACAATAATTAAACATATTATGAAAACTAAATCTACAAAAAAAAATATCTCTAACGACAAAATAAATATGTCTCATATTACAAAAATTAAATATACAAAACAAATTATATCTAAAAACAAAATAAAAATGTGTTTCATATTATGAAAATTAAAACTAAAAAAATAAATTATATGTAAACTCTCATATTACAAAAATTCAATCTACAAAAATAAATTATATCTAAACACAAAATTAATATGTGGAACATATTACAAAAACATAATTTTACAAAAATAAATTATATCTAAACACAAAAATAAACACAAATTATATTACAAAGCTTCAAAAAAAAACAAGAAAAAATTCCAGTGGGGGAGTTTTAAATACCCTACACATTATTAAAAATTAAATTTAAAAAATTTGCAAAGAGCGAATATATTCCCGTGGGGGCGTTACAATCCAGAAAACACAATGCTTTTTTTGTACAATGATTGAATTTGCAAAGAAAGACCCAAAATGTTAGAAACAAAGAAAAGAGAGACATAAGAAAGAAACGGTGATGGATGATGACTCAAATACAAGTAGATTGGAGCCTTTAGCTAAAATTATACCAGTCTTTCATTCTTGAAGCCATACATTTTGCAATGATCTGACTTTCAAACATGTACTCCACAAAGTAGATGACCAGGATCATCAACTTCCAAGATGATAGCACCATTAACAGCCACCATTTTTCCTCCAATGAGGGCTTGCCAATAGAGAGGCTCACCAGCATAAGTTTTTCCTAGAATATATTGTGAAGTACATGTTCGAAAGATCAGACCATTGCAAAACGTATGTTGGAGGAGTAAGAGACTTATTTCCATTTTGCCAGAACTGCCTCGAAATTTCTTTGGAGGAGTATGAAACTTCTAAACCTCAATAGGTTTTGGTACATTTTCCTCTTCATCATCATCTTCTTCATTTTTGGATGGAGATTAGAAGAATACCGAGTTCACTACTCAAAACAAAATAAATGGACTTCTTTTGAAATGCTTAAGACCTCAAATTTTTGGACCATGTTTAGTTTAATTTAAATGATTTTTACTGTCCATTTCTTTATCCTTCTTAACTAAAAACTGCATAGATCTAATCACGAACCTCAAACAATAATCAAATAAAAATAACAAATTTTTTTTTTTTAAAATGTGCAAAGAGGAAAACAATAATTATTAGTCGGAGAAAATTCATAGATAATAGAAACAAGAACAAATTATATGATTATCTTTAAAATTAAATTAAATGGACTGAATAGAAAAACCTTGGTTGTTCTTTAAATGGTACATACCTTTGAAAACGAATTTCGAGATCTCTGATTTGATGCATTTGAATATAATCGAAGCTTTCATTTTTTTTAGATCTTAGAGATGCGGCCGCAATAATGGCATATAGGTTTAGAGAGTTCCTGAATCTTATATATAGAAAAACTTAACCTAAAAATATTAAAGCAAACAAACGACACCGTATAGAAAAGAAGAATTGATTAGAATCAGTCAGCGCATAAGCCTTAACATATATTACTTTATAATTTTATTATAAAAATAAATATACCCAAAAAATACAGGAGAATTTTGATAAATACCCTAAACATTATAAAAAATTAAATTAAAAATGTGCAAAGAAGAAAACAATAACTGTTAGTCGGAGAAAATCCATAGATAACAGAAACAAGAACAAATTATATGAATATTTTTAAAAATCAGAAACAAGAAAACTATCAAATTTAAAAATCAAATAAAAAATAAAAAATTAAAATTTTTAAAAAAGTGCAAAGAGGAAAACAATAAATGTTAGTCGAAGAAAATACATAGATAACAGAAACAAGAACAAACTATATGAATATTTTTAAAATTAAATTAAATTGACTGAGTATAAAAACCTTGGTTGTTCTTTAGATGGTACATACCTTTTAAAACGAATTTCGAGATCTCTGAATAGACTAATAATGTCCAGAAATGGATAGTAAACAATCATTTAAATTAACCTAAAAAATATTACCCTTAGCAGTTGATAACACCATATTTTACATGTTTTTAAGGTTTAGTTTCATAGGTTTTTAGTTCCAATTTGTATAGTTTTTGGATATTTTCATGCATTTAGGTCCAACTTGAGTCTCATTGCATTTTAGATGTCCTAGGTTGTCTTTGCATTCTTTTTGGCTTGCTTGAGCCATTTTCAGGTGTTCTTGGAGTCATAGGAGTTGGAGGAGTGAAGATAGCCATCAAAAAGTTCATTTCGGAATACAAAGATGCAGGATCAGGTTGAGACGTCATAAGTTTGGCATTGGATGAAGGACTTTCCACCGATGGATTGAGCTCAAATTTTAACACGAGATATATCAATGGATTAGCTTTCATTTGGAAGTGGTTTGAGGTAATTCCAACGGTGCGATCAGAAGTTATGCCAATTTCCGTGACGACGGTCCAGTCTGGCGCGCGAAGGAACTCAGTGGAGTTCGCAGCGGTGTACCGCAGCGGTCTACAGTGACCGCTGCGGGTTCATCCGTCGAAAAAAACAGAGAATCACAGCGGTCATGCAGCGGTATGAGCTGACCGCTGTGGATCATCTGAAACTCAAAAATTCGACCCAAACTCTATTAAAAGCCAAAAAACCTAATTTTATTGAAAAGTTTTCTTCTTCTAAGAGTGGGGCTCGTCCCCAACTCTCTCTTCTTGATGTTTTGGGATTGTTCTTCATACAAATGCCATTCTAGAGAAGATTTCTTCACTCTATCTTTATATTATGCTTATTTGATTCTTGTTCTTCATTTCTATGTCTTTTTCTCTTGTGTTCTTCATGTTCTTGTGAGTTGACTTTTTGTTGGATTTTAGATAATGTTTGATTTGGATGGTTGATGGTTGATTGTTGATGTTTAGGCTTAGATAATCATTTGTTCTCATGTTAGGAGGGATCTTAATGCTAGAATCGAATTGACAACTCATTTCTAGAACTTAAGACATTTCTCGCCCGGAAGGTGTTCGATGAAATGTCTAGAAAACTTCTAAGCATGCAATTCAATTCTTAGCCAATGGAAATTGATGATTAAGGTGAATTGTTGACTTGTATGGACTAATGCTTAATGATTATGGATCATTTAGTTTCGAACGGAAGTTCTTGATAACTAGATGATTTTGTAAATGGATTAGTATCATGGAAGTGAACTAATCTACTTGTGTGATCCATGTCATAAGAATGAATGTGCATTGAATGTTTAGGCATCATTAGTCAATTGTCTTGATGGTTAGATAATGGTTATTTAAGATGATCTTGGATGAGTCTTTCACTTAGGTTGGTTCGTAACGCTAGATTTGTCATGATAAACCGAAACCTAGTACTACACCTTAGATTAGTTAGATTTTTGGTCTCATCCCATGCATTAGGGATAGATTCGAGTAAGCGGTGTTAGTACTAGATTAGGTATGTTCATTCGTTTCTAGATCTTAGGCATTTCACTCATGACCCGAGTTTAAATGAATTGCTTGATCCGAACCTTTTGTGAGCTATGCATATCCTAGCCAACGGAAGTTGATGTTTAGGGTGTTTAGTGAACTAATTGGAATTGTTTCTTAATGCTTGTTAATTATTTAATCACAAATGGAAATTTGTTCTTGATTAGATAATTAACAAGGTGATTAGTGCCATGGAAATGGATTAGTCATATTTGAGAATTCCATGTTCTAAGATAGTGATTAATGCTTCTAAATGATTCATTGTTTGATTGTTACCCATCTCATTGATAGCTTAGTTCATAATCCAACATTTTAGTCTTGTGTTTTGTTTTCCTTCTTGCATTTGTTTCCTTTCTTATAAATTTAAAAACCAAAAACAATGTTTGCTCTAGCTTAAGAAGTTTCTTGCATTCTTAGTGCCTCAATCTTAACCCCTTATGGATTGACATCTCAAGTACTACAATGACATGAGTATACTTGGGATAATTGACACGAAAATATCCTCTATCAGCAGTTACAAAGTTTCTAAATGATATTATTAAGAATCCATTGAAAAAACCTTTTGGTAGAAAAGTTGTTGTTTTTGGAGGTGATTTCAGACATGTTCTTCCTGTAGTAAATGGAGCTTCTAAAGGTGACATTGTTCTGGCTGCACTTAATTCATCATATCTTTGGGATCATTGCAAAGTGTTGAAACTCACTAAGAACATGCGACTACTTTCAAACAATTTGACTGTTCAAGAGGCAAATGATCTTAGAGATTTCTCGGAATGGATACTAGACGTTGGAGATGGGAAAATTGCAGAACCTAATGATGGTGATGCTCTAATAGATATTCCAGAAGAGTTTCTCATTAATGACTCCATTGATCTAATCGAAGCAATCATCAAAGATATGTATGGAGATACTGCTTCTTTACAAGAGGATAAGGAACCAAAGTTTTTCCAGGAAAGAAAGAGCAATTCTATGTCCTACGAATGAAGATGTTAATACCATAAATGAACATATGCTATTAAGAGTAAGGAGTTATTTTCTTTCTTCTCAATCTCGCTCATTCCACGCGCTTACAACACAAAGGCAGACAAGTTAGCAAGAAGTGCTCGTGTCTACCCAGTGGATATTACTTATGTAAACTCGATACCTCCGGTTTGAATGTCCGAACCGCTCTAGGTATGTAGGCTGTTGACAAAAAAAAATGAACATATGCTGGATAAACTCAAATGTTGGAAATCAGCTTTTCTTCATTATGTTTTATTGTTTTTCATTTAATTAGTTGTTTAACAAATAGTATACTAATTTTCTGTCATCAGGTGAGGAAATGATATATCTCAGTTCTGATTCGGTAGATCCTTCTGATAAAAGCGCAGTTAATGATGAAGCTCTAAGTCCTGATTTTTTGAACACTATCAAGGCTTCTGGATTACCCAACCACATATTACGATTGAAGATTGGTTATCCTGTGATGTTATTAAGAAATATTGATCCTAAAAGAGGGTTAATGAATGGTACTAGAATTCAAATTACACATATGACTGATTTCATGGTGGAAGCTACATATATTACTGGATATAAGGTTGGAGTTAAAGTGCTCATTCTCAGGTTGTTGATTACACCATCTAATACAAGACTACCTTTTAAAATGCGGAGAAGACAGTTGCCACTTTATGTTGCTTTTGCGATAACATTCAAAAAGAGTCAAGGGCAATCACTGTCTAAAGTTGGGATCTTTTTACCAAGGCCGGTGTTTTCACATGTAAAGCTCTATGTGGCCATATCAAGGGTCACATCTAAAAAGGGATTAAGATTTTTAATTGTAGACAAATACGAGAAGCCAGAGAAGAAAACGATGGATGTGGTTTTCAAGAAGGTTTTTCAAAACCTTTAATTCAGATTTTGCTGATGAAGAAATCAAGAGTTACATGGTAAAACTCTTGACAATTCAATGTTCTCTTTTACATATTCATCTGCTATTTTAACCAGAACAAATTAATATTCTGGTCTTCATTGCAGGAAAACCTTTTGCTCTCTAGTTTCATTGAGAGGATTATTGATGAGAGCTTGGTTTCAATTGAATAACTGCTATGGATTATGTTATGAAACGCTACATTTGAAACTTTAGTGTTTTGGTTTGTCTTTTTTTGTTTTGTTAAGATTTGTGTATATATTTGCAAAGCAAAGTATTTTGGTTTGTTTCATTACTTTTGCAACATTAGCAATATTTATATAATTATGTTATATATATGTGCGTTCTTTATTTTTAAGTAATTCATTTTGGAATATACCTATATATTATAAATAACAGAATATATATATATATATATATATATATTAAATATATAAAACATACAAACGATATTGTTTATGAAAAGTATTCAGATGAATATGCAACTAAATTAATATTTAATATATTTTAAGGGATATATATATACATATATATAGTATACATAATATATCAAATGTGTGAAGTTAAGAAAATTACTTACTAAATCTTAGATGGTACGATTTTACTGATGAAGTATTTTGCAGATCCATATATCGCAAAAATCCAATATTCCTGAAATACCGAGTATTATAAACTCGAAAACAGGGATATTGAGTTAGTAAAGAAAAAGAAAGAGGATCAATTGAAAATTTAAAATTGATGCTCGTGATATATTCAATGTTAAATGATAAGTTTTATGAGTACACCAGAACTGATATATTCAATGGCGAAAGACATTCCGATATATTAAGTTAGCATATTTCTTAAGCTCTAAAATGAGTACACCAGAACTGATATTTTTTCCATGGCGCAAGACAATGCGATAGATACATGCACCCTAACGAAAACTAAATATGCCTTAAGAGCTTCCGTGGTGGTTCTATTGTTTTGTATTCACAAGATGTAGAGCTAGAAGACCAAAAAAAGTAGAGATTGATAGCCGAGCTAGATAGTTACTAATTGCATGAGATTTTACCTTTAAATCTTCGATCGAGATCTAGATCACCACGCAGCAACATCCGACGCATCTGTTTGGTCTGTTGTTCCTAGCCGTGATTAAAGATCCAGATTTCCCGACAACAACCACATATTACGAATATTGATTAGACATTAAAAAAAATATAATCTGGAAATCTGAAACTTGAAGAACACTAACCTGTAAGAAATGGAATTATGCGGTGAGAGAAATCGATTGAGGTTCTATGTAAAGACCTCTCGAGATTGATCTATGAACTCGATTGAAAACCATTATTCAGATCGACATTCATATCCTGTTTCCTTGTTTTTTTTTAGTAAATGAAATGTGTCGGCGTGAGAAAACAAAAAATCAATCAAGATATTTGCTGTCTTATTCATTCAGGTTTTTTTATTAAAATATAAAACCATTTGAAAATGTTAACAACCGATAATATTTTGCGAAGCCCAGGCCCATCTTTGCAATCTGTATTGAGAATATAAATTGCAAGCCCCTATTTGAATATAAATAAAAAAACAAATTGAAAACAAACTCAAAAATAATTTTATATAAACATATTAAAAATACTAAATAGCTTAAGATATAAACATATACAATTTAATTTTAGAAAACTCGAAAAAAATAATTACATTTAATTTTATAACATAATATATTAAAAAATTATAGATACAAAAACAATTCATATCTAAACAAAAAACACCATAAACCTATAAACATATTACAATAATTAAACATATTATGAAAACTAAATCTACAAAAAAAAATATCTCTAACGACAAAATAAATATGTGTCTCATATTACAAAAATTAAATAGAGAAAAACAAATTATATCTAAAAACAAAATAAAAATGTGTTTCATATTATGAAAATTAAATCTAAAAAAATAAATTATATGTAAACTCTCATATTACAAAAATTCAATCTACAAAAACAAATTATATCTAAACACAAATTATATTACAAAATTTCAAAAACAAGCAAGAAAAAATTCCCGTGGGGGCATTATAAATACCCTTAACATTATAAATAAAAAAATTTAAAAAATGTGCAAAGAGGAAAAAAATTCCCATGGAGGCGTTACAATCCAGAAAACACAATGCTTTTTTGTACACTGATTGAATTTGCAAAGAAAGACCCAAAATGTTAGAAGCAAAGAAAAGAGAGGCAGAAGATAGAAAAGGCGATGGATGATGACTCAAATACAAGTAGATTGGAGCCTTTAGCTAAAATTATACCAGTCTTTTATTCTTGAAGCCATACATTTTGCAGTAATCTGACTTTCGAACATGTAATCCACAAAGTAGATGACCAGGATCATCAACTTCCAAGATGATAGCACCACCAACAGCCACCATTTTCCCTCCAAGAGGGCATGTCGATAGAGAGGCTCACCAGTAGAAGTTTTTCCTAGAATATATTGTGAAGTACATGTTCGAAAGATCAGACTATTGCAAAACGTATGTTTGAGGAGTATGAGACTTATTTCCATTTTGCCAGAACTGCCTCGAAATTTACTTGGAGGAGTATGAGACTTCTGAACCTCAATAAGTTTTTGTACATTTTCCTCTTCATCATCATTTTCTTCATTTTTGGATGGAGATTAGAAGAATAGCGAGTTCACTACTAAAAACAAAATATATGGACTTCTTTTGAAATGCTTCAGACCTCAAATTTTTGGACCATGTTTAGTTTAATATAAATTATTTTTGACTGTCCATTTCTTTATCCTTCTTAACTAAAAACTGCATATATCTAATCACGAACCGCAAACAATAATCAAATAAATTTTTTTTTTTTTTTTTTTAAAAATGTGCAAATAGGAAAACAATAACTGTTAGTCGGAGAAAATCCATAGATAATTGAAACAAGAACAAATTATATGAATATTTTTTAAATTAAATTAAATGGACTGAATAGAAAAACCTTGGTTGTTCTTTAAATGATACATACCTTTGAATACGAATTTCAAGATCTCTGATTTGATTCATCTGAAATCCTACACAAATTATCAAGAATATAATCGAAGTTTTCACAATTTTTAGATCTTAGAGATGCCGCCGCAATGACGGCATATAGGTTTAGAGAGTTCCTGAATCTTATATATAGAAAAAATTAACCTAAAAAATATTAAAGCAAACAAACGACACTGTATAGAAAAGAAGAATCGATTAGAATCAGTTAACGCATAAGCCTTAACATATATTACTTTATAATTTTATTATAAAAATAAATATACCCAAAAAGTAAAGGAGAATTTTGATAAATACCCTAAACATTATAAAAAATTAAATATGCAAAGAGGAAAACAATAACTGTTAGTCGGAGAAAATCCATAAATAACAGAAACAAGAACAAATTATATGAATATTTTTAAAAATCAAAAACAAGAAAACTATCAAATTTAAAAATAAAATAATAAATAACAAATTATTATTTTTTAAAATGTGGAAAGAGGAAAACAATAAATGTTAGTCGAAGAAAATACATAGATAACAGAAACAAGAACAAAATATATGAATATTTTAAAAATTAAATTCAATGGACTGAGTATAAAAACCTTGGTTGTTCTTTAGATGGTACATACCTTTTAAAGCGAATTTTGAGATCTCCGAATAGACTAATTCTGTCCAGAAATAGACAGTAAACAATCATTTAAATTAACCTAAAAAATATTACCATTAGCCGTTACAAAGTTTCTAAATGATTTTATTTGAAATCCATTGAAAAAGCCTTTTGGTAGAAAACTTATTGTTTTTGGAGGTGATTTCAGACAGGTTTTTCCTGTAGTAAATGGAGCTTCTAGAGGTGACATTGTTCTGGCTGCAGTTAATTCATCATATCTTTGGGATCATTGCAAAGTGTTGAAACTCACTAAGAACATGCGGCTACTTTCAAACAATTTGACTGTTCAAGAGGCAAATGATCTTAAAGATTTCTAGGAATGGATATTAGACGTTGGAGATGGGAAAATTACAGAACCTAATGATGGTGATGCTCTAATAAATACTCGGTAAAGTTCTTATCATGTATTCTGTTTATTAACAAATTATATCAATAGAAAATTATATTGGTTATGTGACCCATGGATTCTGTTTTTGCATGCCTCCTTAGGATACAAATGCATTGGAAGATAGAATCCATATTACTGCTTGGAGTAATGATGCTGAAGTAATTGCTGAGGGATATTTGATTTCAACTGACCCAAAAGAGATGGTCAATAATATTACTTTGGGTCTGAATGCTGCAATCTTGAAGATTGACAATGTGATTAACAGAGAGGCTTACCTGTGGAGACCAAGTGAAGACATGAATGTGATGGGTGATGCACTGTTTCAAAACATAGCATGGCCAATTTCTAAGGTTCAACAAGTCAATCAAGAAGCATCAGCATCTAAAGAAGAATCGCTTTCTAAAGGAGCATGACCATCGGTTAATAAAGGAGCAGTACTGTAACATCCCGATTTCTTGTATATGCGGAGAGGCTTATAAGAATTGATTTGGCTACCTATGTCACCAAAGTGCACTTACCTTTTCCGATCACTTGCCCGAAAGAACTCCAGAGTTAAGGGTGCTTGGGCTGGAGTAGTCTAAGGATGGGTGACCTTCCGGGAAGTGATTCGCGGTAGCGTGTGAGTGAGGACAAAACACGGGGAAAGGTCACGTGGTGATTGCAGGGTCAGTAAACAAGTATTACAAGCCTCCCGGACTAACGCACCGGCCGTCGGACAAGGGTGGGGCCCACGGGCCGAGAGAGGGCATGGGGCCCACATGTAGGGGCGGTCGGGGCGTTATAAGTGGTATCAGAGCCGAACCCAAACACGTGTGTGGAGTCAGGTGGGCCCACACCGTCTAGGGTGACGATCCTGGTGCGCAACGAGGACGTTGCGCTCTATGTGTAACACCCGTAATCCATTAATTGGGTTTAATTTGACATTTCAGAAGTTAGGGGGGGTTAAATTGAATAAATCAATTTTACTGGCGGGTGTGATTGATAATTTTGAAAGTTTGGGGTCAACTTTCGGAAGGGGAGGAAGTGCGAGGACCGGTTGGTGTAATAAGGGAAACTTGAAACACACCTATGTATAGACGTAAGTATCGCCGCCTCAGGAGCTCCCGATTACCCTAGCCGTCAAGTTGTGTTGGTCTTCGGTGTGGAAGCAAGGAGAGAAGGAAGAGAGAGTCGAGCGGTGGTGTTCGTTGGTGTGAGAAAGGATCGGTGGAGGTCCGCGGTGCCGTGAACGATTCACCATCGGGCTTTCGTTGTCGGGTCTTAGAGGTAAGGGTTCTCCTCTTAGCTTGGTTTTCACGTTGGAATCAAAGTAATCTTATGGTTGTCATAGGAGATGGATGATGATGGCGGTGACGTGAGGGTCAAGCGTCGTCGGGTTGTCACGACGTGTTGGTGTTTGCGGCGGGGTTCGTGTTCGGTGGTTGGATCGTGGTAGTTCCGGTGGTAAGCTCCGGTGATGGTATAGTGGCACCGGCGGTGGTGATCGGCCGGTTGTTGCAGAGTC
The DNA here is from genome assembly GCA_030161315.1 of Eutrema japonicum. NCBI lineage: Eukaryota > Viridiplantae > Streptophyta > Magnoliopsida > Brassicales > Brassicaceae > Eutrema > Eutrema japonicum. The sequence goes on from BSQW01000013.1 coordinate 41,665,654, forward strand.
GGGCGAAGAAGAAGACGCGTACGTGTACGTGGGTTTGAATAATTGAAGTTTGGTTTTTTTTTGATTATTTTATTATTTTTATTTTTAGGTGGATTAATAGAAGGTTATTCATCCCGGTGAGTTCTAGAAAATTGCTGAATTTTCCCGTGAAACTTTCTGTGCGGGAATAAGGTGAGTGCAGGACCATAGGCGTAATTAAATAATTTTGATAATTGATGTGATTTCGTGATTATAGGCCGTTTACGATCTCGGAGGGTCTAGATCGAGTGTTTCATGAAATGTTTGATTTATTCGGTATTTTTCGTGATAGTCTATATTAATTATCTTAATTATTTGTTAGCCTGTAGATGGGAGGATTGTCTCACTAAGTATTTTTCGAAATACTTATGCATCTCTTATATTTTAATTGATGCAGGAAAAGAGAATGTGTGACCGTGAGATCAGGGCGAGGAAGAGGGGGTGATCTAGACTTGTCGTTTATTTGGTGATTTTATTTAATAATTTATGACCTTGATTATTCGGATTTTAATCTTGAACCGGAAATTAATTGGTGAGGTTCAATTATTATTATTTATGGGATTTTAGTAATTATTTGCAAAAAAAAAAAAGGGGTGCGGTTGTTTCAATTTGGTATCAGAGCATTTACGGTTCTAGGACGGTTTCAAAAAAAATTTCCGCTATTAGAACTGTCTATGTGAGTTAGTCAATTGTTGAGCTTGAAGTTCTAGATCATCCTCTTCGAGCCTTCAATGAGATTCCACGGTAAGACTCGTGTTTGTTTTACCATTGCTGTTGTCAATTAGTAACAAGTGGTTATTGCAGATGGTTGATTCTGATAGCGTTGGGCAAGTTCTCAGAGGTCGGGGTGGTCGTGGCGGCAGAACAGGCCGTGGCGGCAGAGGTGGTAGAGGTGGCAGAGCAGCTGCGAATGTGACGCAGAGTGTCACGGTGGAGCAGGGGGCGTATGATCACGCCGAGGGGGAAGGTCAGTCGGAGCCAGCGGCCGTGTATGGTGCGATGCCGGCGCCGGGTGGTGCTCAGGCGGGTGCGGGCCCGAACCCGATGGGGGCTGTTTTGGGCATGTTGGCCCAGCTCTTGGAGAGGTTACCTGGTGTGGTACCGGCTCCAGCTCCAGTGGCGCCACAGGGGGTTGCCGCGATGCCGGGTGTTGTTGCTCCGGGAGTTCCGGGAGTGGTTGCTGAGGCCGAGCCAGTAGTTCCGTCATACCTGAGGGTGATGGAGCATATGCAGAGGTTGGGAACCAAGTTTTTCAGTGGTGGTGCTCGACCGATTGAGTCTGATGAGTGGAGGTCCAGGTTGGAGAGGAACTTCCAGTCGATCAGATGCCCTGAGGAGTATAGGGTTGACTTGGCGGTGCATTATCTGGAGGGAGATGCACATGAGTGGTGGCAGGGTGTTGCTGCGAGGAGGGCGGGAGTAGTGTGGTCTTGGGACGAGTTCCGGAGGGAGTTCGATCTCAAGTATTTTCCGCGGGAGGCTCGCGACAGATTACAGGGGGAGTTTCTGTACTTGTCACAGGGGATTCGTTCGGTTCGGGAGTACGAGGCCGAGTTTAACCAGCTGAAGCGGTTTGCTGGTCGGGGTGCAGATACCGAAGATGAGTTGATTTGTGCTTTCATGCGAGGTATGCGTATCGATCTCAGGAACCGATGCATAGTCCGCAAGTTCGAGTCGGTGTCCGAACTGGTGGAGTGTGCAGCGCAGCTTGAGGAGGGGATGAGGCAGGAGGCCAGTTTAAAGGCTGCAGTACCAGAGGTTCCGCGGCGACCTCAAAGTCAGGGTGTTGCTCCGAACAAGGGCGGTAAGTCTGGTCAGCAGCAGGGACAGAAGAGGAAGTGGGAGGATACTTCCAAGGCAGCGGGTTCTGGACCACGTTGTTTCGGGTGCGGAGCCTATGGACATCGCGTGGCGGATTGTTCTCGAGGGGGACAGGTGTGCTTCCATTGCAAGGAACCCGGTCACATCAAGAAGGATTGTCCGAAGTTGGCTCAGCCATTTGTGAGGATCGAGGCACCGCCTCCGAAACGGGCCGCAGTGGCTCCGATGGTGTTCACCATAGGCGCGGAGTCAGGCGAGGCGAGCGGCAGCAGACCGATTACTGGTTAGCTACCTTAATTATGTTCTTGGTTGATTGTTAATTTCAGTTACACTCTCTATAATTGGTGCTTGCTGTTTGCCTTAAATCCTTTTCGTGCTTAGGGACCCTTAGTGTGGCTGGGGTAGAGTCACATGTGTTGTTTGACTCCGGAGCGTCCCACAGTTTTGCCACACCGGATTGGGTGTCGGGGAGCGGTATACAAGAGGGGTTTGGGGACCACTCGGGTGTGGTGAGAGTTGCTGGGGGTCGTTTGTTGAGGACTCAGGGCTGTGTGGAGAGTGTCGACATTCTTATCGCCGGAGAGCTGATGCCAGCGGATTTGATAGTGTGTCCAGTGGAACTCTATGACATCATTTTGGGTATGGACTGGCTGGGAAAGTTCAAAGCTCATTTGGATTGTCACCGGGGTCGTGTGGTTTTCGAGCATGCTAACAGAAGACTGGTTTATCAGGGGGTGAGACCGGTGCCGGGAGGTATCGTCGTTTCTGCGGTTCACGCGGAGCGTTTGATCGAGCAGGGTTGTGAGGCCTATTTGGCTACCATTTCGATACCTGGTGAGGTTAGGGAGTCAGCGGTGCGGGATATTGAGGTGGTCTGGGAGTTCGAGGATGTGTTCCAGCAGTTGAGCGGGTTACCACCATCCAGGTCGGATCCTTTTACCATTGAATTAGAGCCGGGGACGACGCCGTTGTCTAAGGCTCCTTACAGGATGGCTCCAGCGGAGATGGCTGAGCTGAAGAAGCAGCTTGAGGAGTTGTTGGAAAAGGGTTTCATTAGACCGAGCAGTTCTCCGTGGGGTGCACCGGTACTGTTCGTCAAGAAGAAGGATGGGAGCTTCCGGTTGTGCATTGATTATCGGGGGCTGAACCGGGTTACTGTGAAGAACAAGTATCCATTACCAAGGATCGACGAGTTGCTAGATCAGTTGCAGGGTGCTTCGTGGTTCTCTAAGATTGATTTGGCATCGGGTTATCATCAGATCCCGATAGCGGAGTCGGACATCAGGAAGATGGCTTTCAGGACGAGATACGGGCACTACGAGTTTGTGGTGATGCCGTTTGGGTTGACGAATGCACCGGCTGCGTTTATGAGGTTGATGAACGGCGTGTTCCAGGAGTATCTGGATGAGTTCGTCATCATTTTCATCGACGACATTCTAGTGTATTCGAAGAGTCCTGAGGAGCACATGGTTCACCTGAGGAAAGTTCTGGAGAAGCTACGGGAGCAAAAATTGTTCGCTAAGCTGAGCAAGTGTAGTTTCTGGCAGCGGGAGATCGGATTTCTGGGGCACGTCGTATCTGATCGTGGTGTTTCAGTGGATCCGGAGAAGATTCGCTCGATTGAGGAGTGGCCGAGACCGAAGAATGCCTCGGAGATTCGCAGTTTTCTGGGTCTGGCGGGTTATTATAGGAGGTTCGTCAAGGGGTTTGCTAGTATGGCGCAAGCCATGACCAAGTTGACCGGGAAGGACGTTCCTTTCGTGTGGTCGGACCAGTGTGAGGAGAGCTTTGTGAAGCTCAAGGAGATGCTGGTGAGTACTCCAGTGTTGGCCTTACCGAAGCAGGATGAGCCATACGTCGTGTTCACAGACGCGTCCAGGGTGGGGCTCGGTTGTGTATTGATGCAGCAGGGTAAGGTGATTGCATATGCTTCCAGGCAGTTGAGGAAACATGAATGCAATTATCCTACTCACGATCTTGAGATGGCTGCCGTGGTGTTTGCATTGAAGATCTGGAGGTCTTATCTGTATGGCGGTAAGGTTCAGGTGTTCACAGACCACAAAAGTCTGAAGTACATCTTTACCCAGCCCGAGCTGAATCTGCGACAGAGGCAGTGGATGGAGCTTGTTGCGGATTACGACCTGGAGATAGCTTACCATCCCGGTAAAGCGAATCTTGTAGCCGATGCTTTGAGCAGGAAGCGGGTTATTTTAGACACTGAGCGAGACACAGAGGCGTTGGTAGGCATGGTGAGTGCCCTGAGACTGTGTGCTGTGTCTGAGGAGCCCGAGCCGTTGGGTTTAGAGGCGGTGGATCAGGCGGATATTCTGACTAGGGTGCGGGTAGCACAGCAGTTGGATGCGGAATTAATGCAGGCTGGCAGGGCAGAGCGGTCTGAGTATGAGTTCTCCAACAATGGAACTATCCTTTTGAGGGGCAGGGTGTGTGTACCGAAGGACGAAGTGCTGAGACAGGAAATCCTGAGGGAAGCACATCAGAGCCGTTTCTCTATTCACCCAGGAGCTACCAAGATGTACCGTGACCTCAAACGGTATTACCAGTGGGTAAGGATGAAGAAGGATGTTGCCAACTGGGTTGCGGGGTGTGATACCTGTCAGTTGGTGAAGGCTGAGCATCAGGTTCCGAGCGGGTTGTTGAGGAGTTTACCCATTCCGGAGTGGAAGTGGGACATGATCACCATGGATTTCGTGGTGGGTCTGCCGGTTTCGCGAACCAAGGACGCTATTTGGGTCATCGTCGATAGGTTGACCAAGTCTGCGCACTTCCTGGCCATAAAAAGACCGACGGTGCGGAAGTGTTGGCCAAGAGGTACGTCAGGGAGATTGTGAAGCTGCATGGGGTACCGGTGAGTATAGTGTCAGATCGAGATCCGAAGTTCTCCTCGTTGTTCTGGGGTGCTTTCCAGAAGGAGATGGGCACTAAGGTACACATGAGTACAGCTTATCATCCCCAGACCGATGGGCAGTCGGAGAGGACTATCCAGACGTTGGAGGATCTGTTGAGGATGTGTGTGTTGGATTGGGGTGGACATTGGGCGGATCATCTGAATCTAGTGGAGTTTGCGTACAATAACAGCTACCAGGCTAGTATCGGCATGGCACCATTTGAGGCGTTGTATGGTAGGCCTTGCAGGACCCCGTTATGTTGGACACAAGTGGGGGAGAGGAGCCTGTTGGGGGCTGACTTTGTGCAGGAGACGACTGAGAAGGTCCGGATTGTGAAGTTGAACATGAAGGAAGCTCAAGATCGTCAGAAAAGCTACGCAGATCGGCGTAGGAAAGAGCTGGAGTTCGCAGTTGGCAATTTGGTCTATCTGAAGATGGCCATGTTGAGGGGTCCGAACAGGTCCATTTCCGAGACTAAGTTGAGTCCGCGATATATGGGTCCCGTCAGGGTGCTGGAGCGGGTCGGACCGGTGGCTTATCGGCTAGAGTTGCCGGAGTCTATGCAGGCATTTCACAAGGTGTTCCATGTGTCGATGCTGAAGAAATGTCTGCACAAGGATGATCAGGTGGTCACGGGGGTGCCATCAGATTTGACACCGAGCATGGTGGTGGAGGCGAGGCCTCTGAGAGTCCTAGATCGTCGGGTGAGAGTGATCAGGAGGAAGAAGGTTCCTGAGATGCAGGTGCTGTGGGACTGCAATGGAGCCGAGGAGGTGACTTGGGAGCCGGAAGAGAAGTTGAAGCGCAAGTTTCCCAAGTGGTTCAGCAAACTGGAGGGTTAGCCGGGTGTCTTCCATGTCGTTGTAACCATGGTGTTGGGGTTTTGGGGAGTTATTGCGTTGTTGTACTCGTTTATTTTATGGTATTATAATTAATCGATGTACTTTGGAGCATTTGATTATTCAATAAAAAGGTGTTTTCATTGAAAATGTTGAGTGGTGTGGTTACTAGGGGATTAGTAGACAGGTTGGCGGGCTACTAGTGGTAGTGGTCCGATAGCGGGATTGCGGATACTAGGTGTTTGGTAGCCGCATAAGGCTGATAGTTCCGGATTGGTTTGGCACGGGGTGGTGGCCTCATATAGCGGCATCGGAGTGCACTGGTGAGTCACTGCCGAGTGTACCTGGCCGGCTGGGTTTCGATGTGATTCCTGATTGGTGAGGCAGGTCACTAGAGAGATTGCCGTTGTCTGGCTCTCTATGCGTTAGACGGACCGATCCATGGTGTTGGGTCGTGAAGTCGTTATACTCCCGGGTGTTGGAGTGGTTGGCCAAACCAAGTAGGGAACTATGGCACTATGGTGTTGAGCCGTGATACAGTTGTTGGTGGAGTTGGAAGAGCGGTCGTGCGACGCTGAATTGGAATAGCGGTTGTGCTATGTTGTGGATGTTCGTTGGACGTTAGATTCGAGGACGAATCTATGTTAGTGGGGGAGAACTGTAACACCCGTAATCCATTAATTGGGTTTAATTTGACATTTCAGAAGTTAGGGGGGGGGGTTAAATTGAATAAATCAATTTTACTGGCGGGTGTGATTGATAATTTTGAAAGTTTGGGGTCAACTTTCGGAAGGGGAGGAAGTGCGAGGACCGGTTGGTGTAATAAGGGAAACTTGAAACACACCTATGTATAGACGTAAGTATCGCCGCCTCAGGAGCTCCCGATTACCCTAGCCGTCAAGTTGTGTTGGTCTTCGGTGTGGAAGCAAGGAGAGAAGGAAGAGAGAGTCGAGCGGTGGTGTTCGTTGGTGTGAGAAAGGATCGGTGGAGGTCCGCGGTGCCGTGAACGATTCACCATCGGGCTTTCGTTGTCGGGTCTTAGAGGTAAGGGTTCTCCTCTTAGCTTGGTTTTCACGTTGGAATCAAAGTAATCTTATGGTTGTCATCGGAGATGGATGATGATGGCGGTGACGTGAGGGTCAAGCGTCGTCGGGTTGTCGCGACGTGTTGGTGTTTGCGGCGGGGTTCGTGTTCGGTTGTTGGATCGTGGTAGTTCCGGTGGTAAGCTCCGGTGATGGTGTAGTGGCACCGGCGGTGGTGATCGGCCGGTTGTTGCAGAGTCGGGCGAAGAAGAAGACGCGTACGTGTACGTGGGTTTGAATAATTGAAGTTTGGTTTTTTTTTGATTATTTTATTATTTTTATTTTTAGGTGGATTAATAGAAGGTTATTCATCCCGGGGAGTTCTAGAAAATTGCTGAATTTTCCCGTGAAACTTTCTGTGCGGGAATAAGGTGAGTGCAGGACCATAGGCGTAATTAAATAATTTTGATAATTGATGTGATTTCGTGATTATAGGCCGTTTACGATCTCGGAGGGTCTAGATCGAGTGTTTCATGAAATGTTTGATTTATTCGGTATTTTTCGTGATAGTCTATATTAATTATCTTAATTATTTGTTAGCCTGTAGATGGGAGGATTGTCTCACTAAGTATTTTTCGAAATACTTATGCATCTCTTATATTTTAATTGATGCAGGAAAAGAGAATGTGTGACCGTGGGATCAGGGCGAGGAAGAGGGGGTGATCTAGACTTGTCGTTTATTTGGTGATTTTATTTAATAATTTATGACCTTGATTATTCGGATTTTAATCTTGAACCGGAAATTAATTGGTGAGGTTCAATTATTATTATTTATGGGATTTTAGTAATTATTTGCAAAAAAAAAAAAAGGGGTGCGGTTGTTTCACTATGAGTGGGGGTGATTGTAACATCCCGATTTTTTGTATATGCGGAGAGGCTTATAAGAATTGATTTGGCTACCTATGTCACCAAAGTGCACTTACCTTTTCCGATCACTTGCCCGAAAGAACTCCAGAGTTAAGGGTGCTTAGGCTGGAGTAGTCTAAGGATGGGTGACCTTCCGGGAAGTGATTCGCGGTAGCGTGTGAGTGAGAACAAAACACGGGGAAAGGTCACGTGGTGATTGCAGGGTCAGTAAACAAGTATTACAAGCCTCCCGGACTAACGCACCGGCCGTCGGACAAGGGTGGGGCCCACGGGCCGAGAGAGGGCATGGGGCCCACATGTAGGGGCGGTCGGGGCGTTATAAGTACCATCGGTTGCTAAAGGAGCAGTACCATCTAAAGAATCATCACCTGAGGTAAAACACTACACATAATTATCTGTCATTGACATTCATGTATTGTTTTATGATTGTGATGATCTGCCTGGATTTTTCGTTTATAGAGTGTAACTAACAGCTCAAACACTTGCGGTTCTTCTCAGAAGAAATGCTTCCTCTTAGACTGCTTTGGATCAGGAAAAAAGGTTGCAGAAGGCAGAGTTTTATCAAACAATCCAAAAGACAAAGTCCATTTTGTTCCATTGGGTCTAAACGCCAGCAAGGTATGGATTGAGGTATGTAAGGTTGCTGATGCACGCATATGGAGACCAACCTCATAATTCCAGATTGTTGCTGATGCATTTGATTCTACAGTCGCTTGGCCTAATGACAAAATTGTTTTTAAGTGAACCACTGTCTTATATTGGATTGTGTTGGGTAGTAGATATTATTTGCCTAGTCGACTCAGTTGTTTATGGTTTGGTTGTGTAAGACTTGATAGTTTGGCTATTAGAACTTGTGTATTCGACATTGTGTTTGTATATTGATGGTTTGGCTAATGACATTGTGTTTCTCTAATGATCAATGTATGACAGAGCTAATAGGTACAAATAAAACGTCATCCCAATTATAAAAAAACAATTGCTATATTACAACTAAAGATGACATTCATGAATGTTGTGCTATTATAAGTTAAATAAACAATAACAATTATTAAGTGCTATTATAAGTTAGACCATTGCAAAACTAATAAACGCCATCGAAAGACATAATTAACATAGCACATGAAAAGACGCTATGTAAAATTCGAGAGAAAAGATAACGGGCGCAGATACAGCGTTCGCCAAACCGCTATACTATCCTATGATAGCGTTTTTCGGACGCTATATATGTAACATTTTCTTGTAGTGCCATTACTGACGCCATTGATCCAATGGAAGCAATTAGCAAAGATGTGTATGGAGATACTACTTCTTTACAAGAGGATAAGGAACCAAAGTTTTTCCAGGAAAGAGCAATTATATGTCCTATAAATGAAGATGTTAATATCATAAATGAACATATGATAGATAAACTCAAAGGTTGGAAATCAGCTTTTCTTCATTATCTTTTACTGTTTTTTATTTACTTAATTGTTTAACAAATAGTATACTGGATTTTCTGTCATCAGGTGAGGAAAGGATATATCTCAGTTCTGATTCGGTAGATCCTTCTGATAAAAGCGCAGTTAATGATGAAGCTCTAAGTCCTGATTTTTTGAACACTATCAAGGCTACTGGATTACCCAACCACATCTTACGATTGAAGATTGGTTGTCCTGTGATGTTGTTAAGAAATATTGATCCTAAAGGAGGGTTAATGAATGGTACTAGACTTCAAATTACACAAATGACTGATTTCGTAGTGGAAGCTACAGTTATTACCAGAGATAAGGTTGGAGTTAAAGTGCTCATTCCCAGGTTGTTGATTACACCATCTAATACAAGACTACCTTTCAAAATGAGGAGAAGACAGTTGCCACTTTCTGTTGCTTTGCGATAACAATCAAAAAGAGTCAAGGGCAATCACTATCTAAAGTTGGGATATTTTTACCAAGGCCGGTGTTTTCACACGTACAACTCTATGTGGCTATATCCAGGGTCACATATAAAAAGGGATTACAAATTTTAATTGTAGACAAATACGAGAAGCCAGAGAAGAAAACGATAAATGTGGTTTTCAAACAGGTTTTTCAAAACCTTTAATTCATATATTGCTGATGAAGAAATCAAGAGTTACATGGTAAAACTCTTGACAATTCAATTTTATCTTTTACATATTCATCTGCTATTTTAACTAGAACAAATTAATATTCTGGTCTTCATTGCAGGAAAACCATTTGCTCTCAAGTTTCATTGAGAGGATTATGGATGAGAGCTTGGTTTCAATTGAATAACTGCTATGGATTCTGTAATGAAAGGCTACATTTGAAAGTTTAGTGTTTTTTTTTTTTTTTTCGTTAACATTTGTGTCTATATTTGCAAAGCAAAGTATTTTCGTTTGTTTCATTTCTTTCGCAGCATTAGCAACATTTATATAATTATCTTATATATATGTGCGTCCGTTGTTTTCAAGTAATTTATTTTGGAATATACCTATATATTATATATAACAGAATATATCTATATTAAATATACAAAACATACAAACGATATTGTTTATGAAAAGTATTTAGATGAATATGCAACTAAATTAATATTTCGTATATTTTAAGGCATATATATATATATACACGTATTTATAGTATACAAAATATATCAAATGAGTGTGAAGTTAAGAAAATTACTTACTAAATCTTAGATGGTGCGATTTTACTGATGAAGTATTTTGCAGCTCCAGATATCGCAAAAATCCAATATTCCTGAAACACCGAGTATTATAATTTCAAAAACAGGGATACTGAGTTAGTAAAGAAAAAGAAAGAAGATCAATTGAAAGTTTAAAATTGATGCTCGAGATATATTCAATGTTAAATGATAAGTATTATGAGTACACCAGAACTGATATATTTAATGGCGAAAGACATTCCAATATATTAAGTTAGCATATTTCTTAAGCTCTAAAATGAGTACACTAGAACTGATATTTTTTCCATGGCGAAAGACATTGCGATAGATACATGCACCCACACGAAAATTAAATATGCCGTAAGAGCTTCCGTGGTGGTTCTATTGTTTTGTATTCACAAGATGTAGAGCTAAAAGACCATAAAAAACAGTAGATTGATAGCCGACCTAGATAGTTACTAATTGCATGAGATTTTACCTTTAGATCTTCGATCGAGATCTAGATCACCACGCAGCAACAGCCGACACATCTGTTTGGTCGGGTGTTCCTAGCCATGATTAAAGATCCAAATTTCCCGACAGCAACCACAGATTACCAATATTGATTAGACATTAAAAAAAACCCTAATTTAGAAATCTGAAACTTGAAGAACACTAACCTGTAAGAAATTGAATTATGTGGTGAGAGAAATCGATTGAGGTTCTATGTAAAGACCTCTCGAGATTGATCTATGAACTCGATTGAAAACCTTTATTCAGATCGGCATTCAGATCCAGTTTCTTTGTTTTTTTTATTAAATGAATTGTGTCGGCATGAAAGAACAAAAAATCAATCAAGATATTTGTTGTCTTTTTTCATTCAGGTTTTATATTACACTATAAAACAATTTGCAAATGTTAACAACCGATAATATTTTGCGAAGCCCATGCCCATCTTTGCAATCTGTATTGAGAATATAAATTTCAAGCCCAAATTTGAATATAAATAAAAAAACAAATTGAAAACAAACTCAAAAAACAATTTCTATAAACATATTAAAAATGCTAAATAGCTTAAGATATAAACATATACAATTTAATTTTATAAAACTCAAAAAAATAATTACATGTAATTTTATAACATAACATATTAAAAAATTATAGATACAAAAACAATTCATATCTAAACACAAAAAAACCCTAAACCTATAAACATATTACAATAATTAAACATATTACGAAAACTAAATCTACAAAAAACAATATCTCTAACGACAAAATAAATACGTGTCTCATATTACGAAAATTAAATATACAAAAACAAATTATACCTAAAAACAAAATAAAAATGTGTCTCATATTACGAAAATTAAATCTAAAAATAAATTATATGTAAACTCTTATATTACAAAAATTCAATCTAAAATAACAAATTATATCTCGTGGAGGCATTATAAATAACACAAGTTATATTACAAATTTTCAAAAACAAACAAGAAAACATTCTCGTGGAGGCATTATAAATACCCTAAACATTATAAAAAATTAAATTTAAAAAATGTGCAAAGAGAAAACAATTCCCGTGGGGATGTTACAATCCAGAAAACACAATGCTTTTTTGTACAGTGATTGAGTTTGCACCATACTTCTTTAAGTACTTAAAGTAAGTGCTGAGTTGGACTGCTTGCAAAATATAACATACAATCCAGAAAGCACAATGCTTTTTGTACAATGATTCAATTTGCAAAGAAAGACCCAAAATGTTAGAAGCAAAGAAAAGAGAGGCAAAAGATAGAAACGGCGATGGATGATTGGAACCTTTAGCTAAAATTATACCAGTCTTTCATTCTTGAAGCCATACATTTTGCAGTGATCTGGCTTACGAACATGTACTCTACAAAGTAGATGACCAGGATCATCAACTTCCAATATGATAGCACCACCAATAACCATCATTTTCCTTCCAATGTTAGTCGAAGAAAATACATAGATAACAGATACAAGAACAAAATATATGAATGTTTTTAAAATTTAATTAAATGGACTGTGTATAAAAACCTTGGTTGTTATTTAAATGGTACATACCTTTTAAAACGAATTTCGAGATCTCTGATTTGATGTATATGAAATCCTACACAAATTATCAAAAATATAAGCGAAGCTTTCACAATTTTTTGATCTAAGAGATGCAGCAGCAATGACGGCATATAGGTTTAGAGAGTTTCTGAATCTTATATATAGAAAAAAATTAACCTAAAAAATATTAAACAAAAGAAACGACACCGTATAGAAAAGTAGAATCGATTAGAATTAGTCAGTGCATAAGCCTTAACATATATTAATTTTTAGTTTTTATTATATAAATAAATATAACTATAAAATGAAGGAGAATTTTGATAAATACCCTAAACATTATAAGAAATTAAAAATTTAAAAATGTGCGAAGAGGAAAACAATAAATGTTAGTCGGAGAAAATCCATAGATAACAAAAACAAGAACAAATTATATGAATATTTTTAAAAATCAGAAACAAGAAAACAATAAGATTTAACAATCAAATAAAAAATAACAAATTAAATTTTTTAAAAATGTGCAAAGAGGAAAACAATAACTGCTAGTCGGAGAAAATCCATAGAAAACAGAAACAAGAACAAATTGAATGAATATTTTTAAAATTAAATTAAATGGACTGAATATAAAAACCTCGGTTGTTCTTTAAATGGTATATACCTTTTAAAATGAATTTCGAGATCTCTGATTTGATGCACCTGAAATCCTACACAAATTATCAAGAATATAATCGTAGCTTTCACAATTTTTAGATCTAAGAGATGCGGCCGCAATGACGGCATATAGGTTTAGAGAGTTCCTGCATCATTTTTTTTTTGAAATCAAACATACTAATAAGCATCCAAAGATGCAGCACACCGGAGTCGAATCCGGGTGGTAACCCATAGACCGCCTAAACAGAAACAGCTAGGCTACATGTCCTGGTTGAGTTCCTGAATCTTATATATAGAAAACATTAACCTAAAAATATTAAACAAAACAAACGACACCGTATAATAAAGTAGAATTGATTAGAATGAGTCAGTTCATAAGCCTTAACATATATTACTTTTTAGTTTTTATTATAAAAATAAATATACCCAACAAATAAAGGAAAATTTTGATAAATACCCTAAACATTATAAGAAATTAAAATTTTAAAAATGTACAAAGGGGAAAACAATAAATGTTAGTCGGAGAAAATATATAGATAACAGAAACAAGAACAAATTATATGAATATTTTTAAAAATCAGACACAAGAAAACAATCAAATAAAAATAACAAATTAAATTTAAAAAATGTGCAAAGAGGAAAACAATAACTGTCAATCGGAGACTATCTATATAGATAACAGAAACAAGAACAAATTATATGAATATTTTTAAAATTAAATTAAATGGATTTAATATAAAAACCTTTGTTATTCTTTAAATGATACATGCCTTTTAAAACGAATTTTGAGATCTCAGATTTGATTGATCTGAAATCCTACACATATTATCAAGAATATAATCGAAGTTTTCACAATTTTTAGATCTAAGAGATGCGGCCGCTAGACGGCATATAGGTTTAGAGAGCTCCTGAATCTTATATAAAAAAGTTAACCTAAAAAAAAGTAAACAAAACAAACGACACCGTATAGAAAAGTAGAATAGATTAGAATCAGTTCTCGCATAAGCCTTAACATATATTATTTATTAATTTTTACTATAAAAATAAAATTTCTCAAAAGATAAATATGAATTTTGATAAATACCCTAAACATTATTAGAAATTAAAAATTTAAAATGTTCAAAGAGGAAACAAATAACTGTTAGTCGGAGAAAATCCATAGATAACAGAAACAAGAACAAATTATATGAATATTTTTTAAAATCAAAAACAAGAAAACAATCAAATTTAACAATCAAATAAAAAATAATAAATTAAATTAAAAAAAATATGCAAAGAGGAAAACAATAACTCTTAGTCGGAGATAATCCATAGATAACAGAAACAAGAACAAATTATATGAATATTTTTAAAACTAAATTAAATGGACTGAAATTAAAAAACCTTGGTTGTTCTTCAGATGGTACATACCTTTTAAAACGAATTTCGAGATCTCTGATTTTGATGCATATGAAATCTTACACAAATTATCAAGAATATAATCAAAGCTTTCACAATTTTTAGATCTAAGAGATGCGGCCGCATTGACAACATATAGGTTTAGAGAGTTCCTGAATCTTATATATAGAAAAATTAACCTAAAAAATCATTACACAAAAAGAAACACCGTATATAAAAGTAGAATTGATTATAATCAGTCAGAGCATAAGCCTTAACATATATTTCTTTGTAATTTTTATTATAAAATAAATATACCCAAAAACGAAAGGATTTTGATAAATAGCCTAAACCTTATAAGAAATTACATTTTCAAAAATTTGCAAAGAGGAAAAAAATAACTGTTAGTCAGAGAAAATCCATAGATAACAAAAACAAGAACAAATTGTATGAATAAGATAAATAATCAGAAACAAGAAAACAATCAAATAAAAAATAATAAATTAAATTTAAAAAATGTGCACAGAGGAAAACAATAACCGTTAGTCGGCGAAAATCCATAGATAGCAGAAACAAGAACAAATTATATGAATATTTATTATATTAAATTAAATGGACTGAATATAAAAACATTGGTTGTTCTTTAAATGGTACATATCTTTTAAAACGAATTTTGAGATCTATGATTTGATACATCTGAAAACCTACACAAATTATCAAGAATATAATCGAAACTTTCACAAATTTTAGATCTAAGAGATGCAGCCGCAATGACGGCATATAGGTTTAGAGAGTTCATGAATCTTATATATAGAAAAAATTAACCTAAAAATATTAAAGCAAACAAACGACACCGTATAGAAAAGAAGAATCGATTAGAATCAGTCAGCGCATAAGCTTTAACATATATTACTTTTTAATTTTATTTTAAAAATAAATATACCCAAAAACTAAAGGAGACTTTTGATAAATACCCTAAACATTATAAAAACAAATTTAAAAAATGTGCAAAGAGGAAAACAATAAGTGTTAGTCGGAGAAAATTCATAGATGACAGAACAAAGGACAAATTATATGAATATTTTTAAAAATCAGAAACAAGAAATTAAAAAATCAAATTTAAAAATCAAATAAAAAATAACAAATTAAATTAAAAAAATGTGCAAAGTGGAAAACAATAACTGTTAATCGAAGAAAATACATAGATAATAGAAACAAGAACAAAATATTTGAATATTTTTAAAATTAAGTTAAATGGACTGAGTATAAAAACTTTGGTTGTTCCTTAAATGGTACATACCTTTTAAAACGAATTTCGAGATCTCTGATTTGATGCATCTGAAAACCTATACAAATTATCAATAATATAATTGAAGCTTTCACAATTTTTAGATCTAAGAGATGCGGCCGCAATGACGGCATATAGGTTTAGAGAGTTTATGAATCTTATATATAGAAAAATGAACGTAAAAATTATTAAACAAAACAAAGGACACCGTATAAAAAAGAAGAATCGATTAGAATCTGTCAGCGCATAAGCCTTAACATATTTTACTTTATAATTTTATTATAAAAATAAATATACCCAAAAAAGTAAAGGAGAATTTTGATAAATACCTTCAACATTATAAAAAATTAAATTAAAAATGTGCAAAGAGGAAAACAATAACTGCTAGCCGGAGAAAATCCATAGATAACAGAAACAAGAACAAATTATATGAAATTTTTTAAAAATCAGAAACAAGAAAACTATCATATTTAAAAATCAAATAAAAATAAGAAATTAAATTTTTTTAAAATGTTCAAAGAGGATAACAATAAATGTTAGTCAAATAAAATACATAGATACGCGCTCGCGTCTTGCGACGTGCCGTTCTCCGAGGAGACGAAACTGGAGAGAATCGTGGCTGCCTTTGGGAGGGAGATGGGTTCTGCGGCAATGAGTCCACCGGTGACTGTCTTCATCGGAAGGATCCGAGCTTAAAAATATCTTCTACGCTCCTCGGTGGGCAGAAAAAATTTATGCGTTAGGTTTAACGAGTGTCACATGGTAATTACTATTAAACCATACTCCCTCCGTTATTTTAAAGTTTTGTTTTTGTTTTAGAAAGAATGTCGTTTTGTATTTTCAATGCAATTTTTTGAATTAAATCCCAGTTTTAACGCTATTGTTTTATTGTATTAATAGAAAAAGAGAAATTTATTTAGTGTATTAATGAGGATTAAAATAGATTTTTTAATTGTTTTTTTAATATGTGTGGAAAACTGTAGAATAACACTCTTTATAAAACATAGATACTACTTAATAATTTGTTGTTTTTTTTTAACATGACAAGCTAACAAATTATAACAAAATAGCTTAACAAGTATAATCATAAAGCTAAAAAGGAAATATTTTAAAAATTGTTGACCGTTTTATCTTTTACTAATATAAAAAAGGAAATACTTTAATGACTTCAGATAGAGAAAAAAAGGAAATTCATTTGCGTTGACGAAGTCAAATCTGGCTTTTGTTGTAAACACACAAAACCTAATCTGGCTTTTGTTGTAAACACACCAAAACTATTTTATATAACACTTCTTCTCGAGTGTGTTTCATTCGTTTTTCAGAATTATTACACAAAGTGAGATTTTTTTTAGAGAAACAAAGATGGAGATAGGAAAAGTATCATTCGACGCCGCCGTTCTTAAATCTTTCGTGTAACATCCTAGTTCCGATGGGACGGTCATGTTTTAATTTTTGCTTTCAGAAAACCACAAAGCCAATAAGCCCGTTAGCCATTCTAAAACCTAGGAATCACACATGTTTTCTCTATAAAAAGAATGGAATTGCTGAGATAATATGCACAGTTGAGAAGCGTGGGCGAAGCCCAGCTCGTTTTATTCCTCACACTGTGAACCCTAGCCGCCTCCATAAATCAAGTTGTCGCCGCCACCTTGAGGAACGATTTTCCGGCGATATGTTTTGAATCAGGTGACTTTCTACCTATCCTTGGAAAGCCCCGAGTCTCATCTTTCCAGGAAGACAAAGTTCGTGACGTTCAAAGGTATGTGTTGAAAGTTATCGTTGTTTCTTTGTGTACACTGCAATCTACCCGAGTATCTAATCTGAGTAGTTTCAGTAAGAAATAGAAACGGATAGGCAAAACTGCTTTGATGGATCTGAAAATCAATAAGGACTTTCCTAACTCTCGTATCTAGCTAAAACAGAAAGCGGGTCATCATTTGGAATTTTGATATAAAAGTTACGGTTGTTTTCTCAGGCCTAATCTGTGCAGTGCGAATCTGCGACTAGAGAAGAGATTAATCACGCTTTGGGTTCTACAGTGAATAGATTGAGTTCATTTTTGGTAAGGAGATTCACAACCCTTACACCTAAGTCTCTGTGCAATATCTTGTCGTTTAATGTTGTGGTTTTCGAGATATGACTGTTTTACCGGGACTGTGATTCGCAGCTCTCACCTGAAACCATTCTGACAAGTTGTGTCTTTTGGCTGGGCAAACGAGGTCCGTTTGACCCAAAACTTGCAGGGATGTTCAGGACTCATATATCTGGCTCTCGGTTGAAGAAAAACCGTTTTGAGCGTCATTTTCATTGGAAAATGTGTTGTTAACTCTAGATAGCGAATATGTACAAAACAAAATGTATTGTTCTTCTTCTTCAAGTGGCAAAGATGAGGACCGGTCATGAACTCTCTCTATTCTTCATTCGTGTCGTGTCGTGACGAGTAGTCACTTGTTAAACTGTGCATCCTACATGTAGCTATAAGTCTACGTGTAGTTGTTTGACGTTTGATAATATTATGTATATATATATAAATATATCAGTAGATATGATTTGTGGTTTTGGTGATGTTCTTAAACACTTATACGTGTAGGTGGTTAAACAGAATAGGTTGAATGATGATATGAATAATGCGTTTGTAAAAGATATTGTTTGGGGATATTATATGCATGAGCATAGGCCAAGGGGAAAAGGGGTTGTTAGGCGGTTAAGCCGCGATAAGGGGTGTAGGGAAAAGGCGGGTGCCTTCCCGGATGACCCAGTGATGTTTGATGGACCTGGGAGGCGTATGGCTGACCATGGATCCAGGATGAGTGACACACCATGGTTCCCAGTGCGGCTGGTGGCGGATGATACATGGATTGGTATATTGATGCCAGGGCGGAGACGCTTATGTCCCAGGGGTGTCGAACACCTCATGGTTCCCAGTGCGGCTGGTGGCGAGTGTTGGCACATACGTCTATGGGTCATTCTATGTCTTTGAGTTATCTTCGGACATGCTGTGCTGGATGGTTTAGTTTGTGACTTGCGTTTGTCGTGATGTGTTTGAATTGTGGAAGAGTTTGTGGGTCTCTAGGACCTACACTCATTGAGTAATCCCAATTACCCACCCCTCTTTTCTTTTCAGGTTAGTTCGAGGAAGTGTGGGAGTAGACGTTCAAGTGTGGTGCAGGGGTTTTGGAAGTTTATTTATTCTTTCATTTCTACATTTATTTATTCGTTGTTTTCGATTTTGAATGTTATTATTGAGATTTGGTTTTAAGTTGGTTTTATTGTAAGATGTTTGGATTCGATCATTGGGAATAAAAGATCATTTATGACTTTCGAGTGGTTTACTTGTGTTTTAAGTCAATGCTCTACAATGCCATATCGCTTAAGTAAGACCGGGTTGTCTCAATTGGTATCAGCGCTTAGGGTTGCCAAACTGGTCCCGACCCGGCATGCAAAGAAAAAGAAAAAACGTCTTACATAGGTTCTAGGAATATTCCGGGTTTCTGAGTATTTTCATATTTAAATATTTCTGAGCATTTTTGGATTTTTAATATATTTTTTTCAAGTCGTAAAAATATTTTTCGGAGTTATTTGGTTAATTTTCGGATTTTGGTATTTTGAAAAAAAATGGGAAGGATTTTCAAAGGAAAAAAGAAAGGGGGGGGGGGGGAATGTAATATTGATGCACCACTGGGATCGCACTCGCTCCTCTTACTCTTGTGTTTTGTGTTCAACTAAGCAAGTGTTGTTTCGCAGTGTTGCAAGTTTAGTTCCGGTCGTAAAGTGAAAGGAGCACAATTTAGAAATGATCAAGTGAAGCGTCTTGTTGTAAAGGCATATCGTCGTATCAATCAAAGTGGAGTGTCGTGTTGGCAGCCAAGGAAGCGTAGGAGCTCACAGTAACGCTGGCTAGTTTAAATATTTGTATTTTTTTTATATCAATATGCATCGTCATGGTTTTGAGCTCGTGTTCTCGTCTTCGGTTCAACCTCTTCATCTCCGTTCATCGTTCTTCATCTTCAAGCACCATTGATCTTCTTCGTTTTTCACCACTGCGAGTACCATGTTCTAAAGAGTCATCATTGTCATCAAAAGTCAAATTCACAGCCGTTGGTCCAAAATAGAGAGGAGCATGATAAAATGAAAGCATATCTGAGTTGGAGTAAGTGAAGTCGATAAAATGGTGATTCTAGATAGAGGACATGTCGGAGAAGCCATAACAACTTGCAGTGTTCTAATTGAAGTTTCACTTAAGAAGTTATTAGCGTTGCTTCCTGTGCAAGAATCAGCAGAAACTGTCCAGAAATTGTGCTAAGTATGAACCCAAAAAACAGTTATGTCGTAGCAACTTTAAGAGTTCGTGGGAGGCTTGCGCCGGGTCCGATCTGGATGAAACTTGGTGGAGGTTTTCATGGTACTACAGGCTTAGGATTCAACTGTGGGATCGAGATTCAGACAGTTCATTAGAGAGTTATTTGTGCGTCTCTGAGACATGTAGAAGAAGTGTTTTTCATCATCAAAGTGATAGGGTATCACATAGCGAACAATGTAACGTTCCTGATTCGTAAATGATTGTGTGTTCTAGAGAAGAATGATCGGAAGGAAAATATCTCGCAGAAAGTGCAAGTTGTGTCGACAGCAAGGACGGAGTCCATCGTTTCTACTGGACTATGAAAAATTACCCATATCCGAATGGAAATGGATATGGTGACAAGGGAAGATATTGTTGATCTGCTCCAAATTAGAAAATCGGACAGAGTATCTAGGAGAAGGATCATCCGTATTTGGTCGGAAACCAATTTGGGGAGAACTACTCACGAATTCAAGGACGAATTGATTTTAACTGGGGGAGAATTGTAACATCCTAGTTCCAATGGGACGGACCTGTTTTAATTTTTGCTTTAAAAAAACCTAAAAGCCCATAAGCCCGTAAGCCATTCTAAAACCTAGGGATCACACATGTTTTATCTATAAAAAGAATGGAATTGCTGAGAAAAGAGGCACATTTGAGAGGCGTGGGCGAAGCCCTGCTCGTTTTATTCCTCACACCGTGAACCCTAACCGCCTCCATAAACCAAGTTGTCACCGCCAAATTGAGGGAAGATTTCCCGGCGATATGTTATGAACCAGGTGACTATCTACCTATCCGTGGAAAGCCCCGAGTCTAATATTTCCAGGATGACAAAGTTCATGACGTTCAAAGGTAAGTGTCGAAATTTAACGTCATTTCTTTGTGTACACTGGTGCGTGGTGATCTAGATCTCAATCGAAGATCTAAAGGTAAAATCTCATGCAATTTGTAACTATCTAGCTCGGCTATCAATCTCTACTTTTTCTGGTCTTCTAGCTCTACATCTTGTGAATACAAAACAATAGAACCACCATGGAAGCTCTTACGGCATATTTAGTTTTCGTTAGGGTGCATGTATCTATCGCAATGTCTTTCGCCATGGAAAAAATATCAGTTCTAGTGTACTCATTTTAGAGCTTAAGAAATATGCTAACTTAATATATCGGAATGTCTTTCGCCATTGAATATATCAGTTCTGGTGTACTCATAAAACTTATCATTTAACAATGAATATATCACGAGCATCAATTTTAAACTTTCAATTGATCCTCTTTCTTTTTCTTTACTAACTCAATATCTCTGTTTTTCGAGTTTATAATACTCGGTGTTTCAGGAATATTGGATTTTTGCGATATATGGAGCTGCAAAATACTTCATTAGTAAAATCGCACCATCTAAGATTTAGTAAGTAATTTTCTTAACTTCACACTCATTTGATATATTCTGTATACTATAAATATGTATATATATATCCCTTAAAATATACGAAATATTAATTTAGTTGCATATTCATCTGAACACTTTTCATAAACGATATCGTTTGTATGTTTTATATATTTAATATAGATATATTCTGTTATATATAATATATAGGTATATTCCAAAATGAATTACTTGAAAACAAAGAACGCACATATATATAACATAATTATATAAATATAATGTTGCGAAAGAAATGAAACAAACCAAAATACTTTGCTTTGCAAATATAGACACAAATGTTAACACACAAAAAAAACAAACCAAAACACTAAACTTTCAAATGTAGCCTTTCATAACAGAATCCATAGCAGTTATCCAATTGAAACCAAGCTCTCATCCATAATCCTCTCAATGAAACTAGAGAGCAAAAGGTTTTCCTGCAATGAAGACCAAAATATTAATTTGTTCTGGTTAAAATAGCAGATGAATATGTAAAAGATAAAATTGAAATGTCAAGAGTTTTACCATGTAACTCTTGATTTCTTCATCAGCAAAATCTGAATTAAAGGTTTTGAAAAACCTGCTTGAAAACCAAATCCATCGTTTTCTTCTCTGGCTTCTCGTATTTGTCTACAATTAAAATTTTTAATCCCTTTTTAGATGTGACCCTGGATATGGCCACATATGTGACTCTGGATATGGCCACATATGTGACCCTGGATATGGCCACATAGAGCCGTAAGTGTGAAAACACCGGCCTTGGTAAAAAGATCCTAACTTTAGACAGTGATTGTCCTTGACTCTTGTTGATTGTTATCGCAAAAGCAACCAAAAGTGGCAACTGTCTTCTCAGCATTTTAAAAGGTAGTCTTGTATTAGATGGGGTAATCTACAACCTGGGAATGAGCACTTTAACTCCAACCTTATATTCAGTAATAAATGTAGTTTCCACCATGAAATCAGTCATTTGTGTAATTTGAATTCTAGTACCATTCATTAACCCTCCTTTAGTATCAATATTTCTTAATAACATCACAGGACAACCAATCTTCAATCGTAATATGTGGTTGGGTAATCTAGAAGCCTTGATAGTGTTCAAAAAATCAGGACTTAGAGCTTCATCATTAACTGCGCTTTTATCAGAAGGATCTACCGAATCAGAACTGAGATATATCCTTTCCTTACCTGATGACAGAAAATTCAGTATACTATTTGTTAAACAACTAATTAAATGAAAACAGTAAAACATAATGAAGAAAAGATGATTTCCAACCTTTGAGTTTATCCAGCATATGTTCATTTATGGTATTAAAATCTTCATTCGTAGAACATAGAATTGCTCTTTCCTGGAAAAACTTTGGTTCCTTATCCTCTCGTAAAGAAGCAGTATCTCCATACATATCTTTGATGATTGCTTCGATTTGATCAATCGTGTCAGTAATGAGAAACTCTTCTGGAATATCTATTAGAGCATCACCATCATTAGGTTCTGCAATTTTCCCATCTCCAACGTCTAATATCCATTCCGAGAAATCTTTAAGATCCTTTGCCTTTTGAACTGTCAAATTTTTTGAAAGTAGTTGCATGTTCTTAGTGAGTTTCAACACTTTGCAATGATCCCAAAGATATTAATTGGACTGGTGTTCCTAGCCGTGATTAAAGATCCAGATGCACATTTACAAAATAAAAATGTGTCTCATATTACGAAAATTAAATAAAAAAATTAATTATATGTAAACTCTCATATTACAAAAATTCAATTTACAAAAACAAATTATATCTAAACATAAAATTAATATGTGGAACATATTACAAAAACATAATTTTATAAAAATAAATTATATCTAAATACCAAAATAAACACAAATTATATTACAAAGCTTCAAAAACAAACAAGAAAAATTCCAGTGGGGGAGTTATAAATACCCTACACATTATAAAAAATTAAATTTAAAAAATGTGCAAAGAGGAAAAAAATTCCCGTGGGGGCGTTACAATCCAGAAAATACAATGCTGTTTTGTACAATGATTGAATTTGCAAAGAAAGACCCAAACTGTTAGAAACAAAGAAAAGAGAGGCATAAGATAGAAACAGCGATGGATGATGACTCAAATACAAGTAGATTGGAGTCTTTAGCTAAAATAATATCAGTCTTTCATTCTTGAAGCCATACATTTTGCAGTGATCTGACTTTCGAACATGTACTCCACAAAGTAGATGACCAGGATCATCAACTTCCAAGATGATAGCACCATTAACAGCCACCATTTTTCCTCCAATGAGGGCTTGCCAATAGAGAGGCTCACCAGCATAAGTTTTTCCTAGAATATATTGTGAAGTACATGTTCGAAAGATCAGACCATTGCAAAACGTATGTTGGAGGAGTAAGAGACTTATTTCCATTTTGCCAGAACTGCCTCGAAATTTCTTTGGAGGAGTATGAAACTTCTAAACCTCAATAGGTTTTGGTACATTTTCCTCTTCATCATCATCTTCTTCATTTTTGGATGGAGATTAGAAGAATACCGAGTTCACTACTAAAAACAAAATAAATGGACTTCTTTTGAAATGCTTCAGACCTCAAATTTTTGGACCATGTTTAGTTTAATTTAAATGATTTTTTACTGTCCATTTCTTTATCCTTCTTAACTAAAAACTGCATAGATCTAATCACGAACCGCAAACAATAATCAAATAAAAATAACAAATTTTTTTTAAAAAAAATGTGCAAAGAGGAAAACAATAATTATTAGTCGGAGAAAATTCATAGATAATAGAAACAAGAACAAGTTATATGATTATCTTTAAAATTAAATTAAATGGACTGAATAGAAAAACCTTGGTTGTTCTTTAAATGGTACATACCTTTGAAAATAAATTTCGAGATCTCTTATTTGATGCATTTGAAATCCTACACAAATTATCAAGAATACAATCGAAGCTTTCAAATTTTTTAGATCTTAGAGATGCGGCCGCAATGACGGCATATAGGTTTAGAGAGTTCCTAAATCTTCTATATAGAAAACATTAACCTAAAAAATATTAAAGCAAACAAACGACACCGTATAGAAAATAAAAATCAATTAGAATCAGTCAGCGCATAAGCCTTAACATATATTATTTTATAAGTTTATTATAAAAATAAATATACCCAAAAAATAAAGGAGAATTTTGATAAATACCCTAAACATTATAAAAAATTAAAAAAAAAAAATGTGCAAAGAGGAAAACAATAACTGTTAGTCAGAGAAAATCCATAGATAACAAAAACAAGAACAAATTATATGAATATTTTTAAAAATCAGAAACAAAAAAAACTATCAAATTTAAAAATCAAATAAAAAATAAAAAATAAAAAATTTTAAAAATATGCAAAGAGGAAAACAATAAATGTTAGTCGAAGAAAATACATAGATAACAGATACAAGAACAAAATATATGAATATTTTTAAAATTAAATTCAGTGGACTTCGTATAAAAACCTTGGTTGTTCTTTAGATGGTACATACCTTTTAAAACAAATTTCGAGATCTTTGAATAGACTAATACTGCCCAGAAATGGACAGTAACAATCATTTAAATTAACCTAAAAAATATTACCCTTAGTCGTTACAAAGTTTCTAAATGATATTATTAGGAATCCATTGAAAAAGCCTTTTGGTAGAAAAGTTGTTGTTTTTGGAGGTGATTTCAGACAGATTCTTCCTGTAGTAAATGGAGCTTCTAGAGGTGACATTGTTCTGGCTGCACTTAATTCATCATATCTTCGGGATCATTGCAAAGTGTTGAAACTCACTAAGAACATACGACTACTTTCAAACAATTTGACTGTTCAAGAGGCAAAGGATCTTAAATATTTCTCGGAATGGATATTAGACGTTGGAGATGGGAAAATTGCAGAACCTAATGATGGTGATTGTGAGAGCAGAATCTCACAACCTCAACTCTTAGCTTTTTAGGTTGTATATTCTTGAAGAGATAACAGAGAATTTGAGAGTAAAATGGTGTGTATTATTATATTCGCTCATGTTCTCCTCTTATACATGTTGAGAGCGTAACTGTCTAGACCTATTAATTTACAGTAAATACAAACATAAATTTACAATCTAAGATTTTAATGACGAGCTTTATCTCGGGGTTTTGAATTAGCCTGTTTAACTTGATGAAACGCGAGCTCCTGCTCTCGGCGACCTCCCCTTTTTCTGCATGTTCGGCTCCTTCCAGCTTGCAGGCTTGCTCCATGAGATCTCATCGTGAACTGGGCTTCTTTTTTAGGCATGTTCAATCAGGCTGGGCCTTAAGCGTGGAATTTGGGCCCATCAGTTGCCCCCCAGCATCCTTATTGATTTATCATTGAGGATGCGACGCTGCGATCTCGGGTCCTGATTGATTTCCTAGCCGATACGGTCTCGCAATCTCGGGTTTCTGATTGATTTCTCGCTTGTTCAGATGCCGAGTTTGCAGGGATCCTGCAATATCTGTGCGACATTTAAGGGATACGACAGGGCGAGTGGGTAGCAGGTATAAATAAACGGTTCACACTGCTTCAACTTTCCACGCCGCCCAAACTCCCCACTTGCCAAGGTAATAATGTCTTTTTACTTTTTCCTTCTTTTTTTTTTATTACTTATGCTCCTTTAAATTTAATTGAGCTGTCTTCGCCTCATTTTTACTTTTATCCGAGATATTCTCCTCTATAAGAGTTCATCCTCCATTGTTTCCGGCCAAATTTATTATTTCACCCTCGATTTTTTGCTTTTTCTGCAATGGCTTCTTCCTCTCAGCCGGGTGCTTCTCTCCCCCTCGCCGATCAATTCGAATCTCACTCAAGGAGTACGATCTCGCCTGCCGAGCTCGCAAATATCTCTGCCTTATGCGGACTCGATACCTGCGACCTCCTTATTCCGTCGGCTGATAGCTCTCTGGAAAGTCCTCCGGAGGGTTATGCATGCGGTTATGCCGCGTTCTTCTTGATGTGCCGCCTCACTTTTCCCATCCCGGCGGATATTTCTAACATTATCAGCGACCTCGGGCTCGCCCTTCCACAACTTATGCCCAGCGCGATTAGATCCCTTGTCGCACTCTGGGTGCGCTCTAAAGAATCCGGGGTCGCGTTCGACACTGAGGTCTTTTGCCAGCTCTTCAATGTCAAAGGGAACTCACATCTTCGCTGGACCTACTATTTTCCGGCGAAGGTTAACCGGTCCGTTTTCAGGTTTAATGTGAGGGATGATAAGTGGTGGGAGCAATGGTTCTATTTCAGAATCTCCAATAAATCTGTTGAGGGCGAGTCGATACTTCGGCATCCCTAGGCTCAGATTACTGGTCAGCATGATCCCTAGGATGTCGACTCGAGTGACTTTTCTAGGAATTTCTTAATCGTTCTTTTATTCTGTTCTGATTTGATTTTCTTTTTTGTAGAGTCCATTGATTCGTCAAAAACAGTGACGGCTGAGGTTCAACAGCTCATCGATCTTGTCAAGGAGGAGGGCTCTGACTGGAAGCGTTTCACCCTCGACAAGATTCAACAGGCTCACGAGCGCCCAGCTCCCGGGCTATCCGTTGCAATTGCTCTCCGGCTCATAGGTTTGTAGGCATGTACATTTATATTTCATTTTTTGGGTCATGAGTTTTTCCTCATTCAGATCACCCTTGTTTGGTTTCGCAGGTTCTCGGTCTCCGTCTCCCCCACCTTAAGTTCAAGTTTCGGCTCCGGTTCCATCCATTATCCCGAGACTCGAGGCTATTGCTAAGGATTTAGCTCGCGTTGAGGTTGATCCCCCGACCAATTCCCAGGTGCCGGATACTGTCCCTACTACCTCCCAGGTTGACCTGACTCACAGCGACATCTCCACCGAATCCAACAAAATGGTTCCTCCTAAGAAAGCACAGTGCTTTTCATACAAGGAGAGGATGCGACTGCGCCCTGCTCCGACGCCAGCTGGTGCTCTTGACAAGAATGTCAAAGAGGCTCTCGGTAAATCTGCCCGTGTTGAGACCTCGCAGCGTGAGGAACCCGAGAGGGATGATCACCGTGAGTCCAAAGCCGACCATGGTGATGGTGGCAGCTTGCCAACGGGTGGTGAGACTGAGATTGCCCAGCATGATGTGCGAGCTAGGGGCTCCCAAAGGTCAACCTCCAGGGTATCTTCTAAGGAGCCCAGTCACTCTGCCGAGCATCAGTCTCGCTCTAAGCGGTCTCACGATGATGGATTTGAGGGTGAGGAAACATCAAGGATGCATGTGGCACCTCGCTCGCAAGGTGATGTAGGAAGTTCTCTGAATGCTTTTAGGTTCGACTTTGATGGACCTGAGGCAATCGTAGAGAACAGCTCCCAGCTAGCGAATCTTTTCAGGAGTGTTAGGCCTTCCTCCTGCTTTCTGCCGTTCCTGAGGAATATGAAGAAGTCTGAAAGCTATACCAAGTTCGCGGGTGCGATTGGTCAGGTAACTTCGGTTCTCCTTTCTTATTATATTATTTTTCCTTATTTTTCTTTGCTGAGTTTTTGCATTTCTTTTCAGGCTATCTGTGCTGCAAACGAACTGGTTAACTCATTTGAGCAAGACCTTCGCTCTGCCACCCAACCTGAGGAGGTTGAAAGGGCGGCTAAGACTATTGCCGACCTGGTTTCTGAGCGGGACGAGCTGGTGGCAAGGCTTGCTCGAGGTGAGGAGAATATGGCTAATGTTGCCCTTTTGGAGAGCCAGGTCAAAGACCAAGCTGATTTGGCTAAGAAGTGGGAAGGTTCTGCTCTGGATGCTCAAGCTCGCTCGGCCACTCTCCAAGGTCAGATCTCTCTTCTGGAGAAATCCACTGAAGATTTAAGGGTGAACCTCCGAGTTACCGAAGGTCGTGCTAGGACCACTGAGGATGGTTTACGTTATGCCAGTGAGAACATTGTCAGCCTAAGGGTCCAGGTTGAGAGAGTCAAGGAGGACTCGAGGATGCTTGCCAAGAAGCAGAAGGATATGGTGAAGAAGGCGGAGAGGGCTGCGAGGAAAGAGATGTCCAAGCAATACCACGCCATCTTGCTGAAGATAAAGGAAAAGTTTGAGAAGAAGAAAGCCGAGGTTGATACCGAGAGTCAAATCATGGAGTGCAAGTCCAACATCATACTTCTTAATGATATTATAGACCAGACTATCACTGACTTCGCGGCTGAGAAGAAAAACATTGAGGCTGAGCAGCTGAGACTGGATGCAGAGCTCGCCATTGTCCAAGTATCTGACTTCTCTTTGGGTAAACTCGAACTCCCGTAGGTATCCGAGGACTCGGTTACTATACCTGTTTGGTCGGGTGTGCAGTCATTAAGTGATCAACCGGACCTTGGTTCTCAGGATATTAGGAGGGAGCTCCCGACGCCCTTGGACCAGCCTGCCATAGTGAGAAAGCCAACTGATCCAGACACCTAGTGGCTTTTTCCCTTTATCTTTATGTCTAGATTATGTTTTGAATTTGGTGCCTGGGGAGGCCTTTAAACCCATTTCTGTTTATTGTTGAACTTGTTATGCCCTGATGGGCTTTTTGGTTTGAACTTATGCTCCCTTGAGGAGGCTTTAATTATTTTGATCTTTCTTTAAAGATCCTCTTTTTGTGTTTCTTTTTTATGATAATTTTCGCCATTTAGAGGCTGACATTTTTTATTAGATCAAAGGCAGTTTAGAGGCATGCATGCAACCTAAACAGTTTAGACGTAGAGGTTGTTGTCATTTAGAGACTAGAAAGGTTGTGACCTTGCAATTTAGACGCAAAGTCGAGCCATGCTAGCTGGTAGCATGCTCTAGCTCGTAAGGTTGTTCATTTACGTAGTAAAGCTTTTAGCTTGTAAATAGAAGTTGAGAGACCTCAAGCTGCATTTAACAGGCTTGAGGGAGATTTTTTATTTTAATAGATGCACCCTTATGAGGTTACCTACGTACCCTAGGAAGGGATCAAGCCTTTTCGTAGTTCGATTTTTACAAGTGTCTTTACTACCTCGGAAATTCGGTATGGACCTTCCCAGTTGGTACCCAATTTCCAGCGTTTCTTTCTCTTGTGTTTTCATAGGTTTTTCGTAGGACGAGCTCGCCAACTTGAAATCTTCGTTGTTTGACCTTTGAATTGTAGTAGCATGCTGCTACGTGTTGGTAGTTTTGAAGATTAACGAGTGCTCGATCTCGACGCTCATCGATGAAATCGAGTTGGTCGAGAAGCATTTCGTTATTTAGCTCCTCGTTTACGGGACACATATCTACCCTCAGACTAGGGACTGCGACCTCAGCGGGGACCACGGCCTCAATCCCATAAGCTAAGGAGAATGGTGTTTCTGAGGTTGCTTTGCGAGGTGAGGTCCGACAAGCCCATAGTACTCCAGGGAATTCGTCAGACCATTTTTTTTTTTTAGAATCCAGTCGTTTTTTGAGATTGCTCAATATTAGTTTATTTTCTGCCTCGGCTTGCCCGTTGCCTTGAGGGTAACGTGGAGTCGAGGTTGTCAGCTTGATTTCGTGGTCTTCACAAAACTCGAGGAACTGATTTGAGATGAACTGTGAACCATTATCGGTTACAATCTCGTATAGGACTCCGTGCCGGCAGACTACATTTTGCCACACGAATTCCTGTACGTGGTTTGCTTTAACCTGCTGGAAAGCTCCTGCCTCTATCCATTTGTTGAAGTAGTCAGTGAGGACGAGCAGGAAATGACACCTCCTTCTTCTCGAGGTTATCATAGGTCCTACTATGTCCATAAACCACCTCATAAAGGGGTATGGAGATGAGATGGAAGATAAATTTTCAGTAGGTTGATGCAAAGTGGGAGCATGCCGTTGGTATTTATCGCATGCTTTAGAGTGTTCTTCGCAGTCAGCGACCAAGGTGGGCCAAAAATACCCTTGCCTTTTGATCCTGATGGCTAAAGCCCTTCCTCCTGAATGGCTGTCGCACGAGCCTCCGTGCACTTCCATCAATATCGTGAAAGCTTCGAGCCCGTGGATACATACCAGGTAGGGGCCATTCATACTTCGCTTATAAAGGCGGGGCTGATTATACAATATCTTGAAGCTACGGTTTTGAGCTTGCGAGCTTTCCACTTGGTGGGGGGAGCCTCTCCCCCCTCAATGTATTGTATAATTGCTGCTTGCCAGTCAGCTCTTGCAATCATTTTTTCGCGGAGAGTAACATGCCTGGCGTCGAGCGGAGCTTGTTCCGGGTCCCCAGCCTCTCCTATTTCTGGAGGGAGGTCGTCCTCTATTGGGGCTAGTACTATGTCCAACTCCATATTGTCATCATCTATTTCCATTAAATCTTCGACATCTTTATCGATTTTAATGCTTGGTTTTTCATTTCCTTCCACTAGAATCACTCTTTTTACAAGCGGATTCGAAGTTGATGCCAGAGCTGCCAGTGCATCTGCGATCGTGTTCTTACCTCGCAGTATTCGCGTCAGGCTAAAGACTTCGAACCGCTTAACTAGCTCGTGCACTAATGCTAGATAGGATTTCATCATGCTATATTAGGCTTCGTATTCTCCATGAAACTGACTTGTAATGAGCTGAGAATCGCTGAACGCATTCAGGTTGCGTATTCCTATCCCAGCTGCGAGTCAGAGACCTGCTATTAAAGCCTCGTACTCGGCTTCGTTATTTGACCCTGAGAATCCGAGTCTGAAAGACTGTTCCACGACCTCATTAGTCGGGGATACGAGGTGGATTCCAACACCTGCCCCCTGTCTCGAGGAGGCTCCGTCAACCTAGAGCTGCCAGGTTCCGGAGCTTGTTTCGGTCATCTCGCTATTAGCTGCAAGCTCGATGATGAAATCAGCTAGTACCTATGCTTTGGCGCTAGTCCGAGGTCGATATTCGATATCGTATTCGCTCAGCTCGATAGCCCATTTGGCTAGCCTGCCAGACTGGCTGGGGCTGTGCAATACTGTGCGTAATGGCTGTGGCATCATCACTATGATAGGGTGTGGCTGAAAATACGGCCTGAGCTTGCGAGCTGAGATTACTACTGCCAAAGCCAACTTTTCCATTCATGGATACTTGGTTTCAGCGTCCATTAGGGACTTTCTCACGTAGTAGATTGGTTCCTGCTCAGCTCGCTCCTCTCTTATGAGGACGCCACTTACTGCGGCCTCGGAGATCGCTACGTATATGTAGAGCGGCTCTCCCTCAATTGGTTTTGACAGAATGGGGGGGGGGGGGGGGGGGGGGGGGCTCGGAGAGGTACGCCTTTAGTTGCTTAAAGGCTTCCCCGCACTTGTCATCCCAAATGAACTTTTTGTTTCCTTTTAGCAGTTGGTAAAAAGAGAGACATTTATCAGTCGACCTGGAAATAAATCGATTCAGGGCAGCAATGCGGCCTGTCAGCCTCTGCACTTCCTTTACCGAGCTCGGAGGTTGCATTTCCAAGAATGCGCTAATTTGTTTGGGGTTTGCTTCTATTTCTCTTTGAGTCACTATGTAACCTAGGAATTCACCTGAAGCAACCCCGAAAGTACACTTTGAGGTATTTAGTTTCATCCCATACTTGTTTAGTAAGGTGAAACATTCCCCTAGCTGACTTATGTGGTCTTCCTCTTTCAACGATTTAATCAACATGTCGTCAATGTAGACCTCCATTGACTTGCCCAGGAGGCTGGCAAACATCCTGTTCATAAGTCTTTGGTAGGTTGCTCCCGCGTTTTTAAGGCCAAATGACATCACTTTATAACAGTACGTTTCTCGTTCTGTTATGAATGATGTCTTAACTTGGTCCTCGGGGTTCATTTGTATTTGATTATACCCTGAGAACGCATCCATAAAGCTGAGGAGCTAGTGCCCTGTGGTAGCTTCTACCAGCTGGTCGATGTGAGGTAGTGGGAAGCTATCTTTAGGACATGCTTTGTATAGATCTGTAAAATCCACACACACTCGCTAGGTGCCATTTTTCTTTTTCACCACAACCGGATTCGCTAGCCAGTCGTGATATTTCACTTCCTTGATGAATCCGACGCTTAGAAACCTGTTGACCTCGCTGTTAACAGCGTCAGTCTTGTCAGGTCCGAATTTCTGACGCTTTTGACGTACTGGTTTGTGATTTGGATCCACATTGAGCTCGTGCGAGATGATGCTTAGATCAATTCCGGGCATATCATATGTTGTCCATGCAAATGAGCCGATATTTTCTTTGAGGAATGTTATTAGTTGATCCTTTTGAGCCTTGGAGAGCTCGGATCCAATTCCTACCTTCTGGTTAGGATGAGACGCGTTGACCATAACTTTCTCGATAAAGTCATTGCGAGGTCCGATGGAGCCTGGACCACTCTTCTTTTTGGCCAGGCGGTATGCGAGCTCATCCTTACGTTGTAGTTGATATATGGC
The DNA here is from genome assembly GCA_030161315.1 of Eutrema japonicum. Classification (NCBI taxonomy): domain Eukaryota; kingdom Viridiplantae; phylum Streptophyta; class Magnoliopsida; order Brassicales; family Brassicaceae; genus Eutrema; species Eutrema japonicum. The sequence continues at coordinate 41,698,318 of BSQW01000013.1, forward strand.
GCTTTCCTTTGCTATCTAGAAACCTGCCATATAACATAATCTGGAAGCCTTCTGGCTTCCCTTTATTGTTGGATACAACCCTTATAGAGTGTATCCACGTTCGGCCAAGGATGGCGTTGAACGGGGCTGGCCTATCTATGACAGCGAATTCAACCATCCTCCTTACTCCAGTTGATGTTACGGGGAGCCTTATTGTTCCAAGGGATAGCGTGGTTTCCCCAGAGAAGCCGGTTAACACCATCTTATCCCATTCGATTTCGTGACCTGGTATACCCATTTCCCTAAGAACACTTAGGAGGATGAGTTCCACGGAGCTGCCAGTATCTACGAGCATCCTGGTGAGCTCGCATCCACCCACTTCCAGCATGATTAGGAGTGCATCATCGTGTGGAGAGTCTAGCTCGAGAGCTTCGCTTTCCCAGAATGAGATTTGCGTGTCAGGTCCCTTGAACAGGATTCTATCACGTAAATCAGTATTCACCCTCCGCTGATGCTTCTTGATTGAATTCGCGGAGTTGCGATACAACTGAGATCCTCCGTCGATGAAATTAATCCTCTTCTTTACGCTGGGAGGAGCTAGCTCTACTTCCCTGTCATCGGGGCGTTCTCGCCTCATTGCATCCTCAGAAGAGCGTTCTCGCTTACGATCATCCTCAGATGGGCGATCTCGCCTTTCTTCATCTCAAGTTGGGTAATAGTTCCTCCTCGAAGGGGGTTTCTCCAGCTCGACGTTGCCCAGCTTTCCTGCTGCGAATTTTGCTGCGAGCTGCTTTTTCACCTCATAGCATTCCTCAGTCGAATGACCTTTGATTTTATGAAAATCACACCACTTGCTGGGGTCATACGGCTTGAACCTTTTATGAGGTGGGCTTCCTACTGAATATGAATGCAACCCCTGATTTTGTCTTTGGTCTTGGAACTCTTTCCTCCCGAGTTTTTTGGTTCCCTGGGATTTGTCGTCTGAGCTTGCTTAGTCGAGGTTGCGGGTGTATGCTACTGAATAATCCAGTGCGAACCTCGGTGTAGCGCATCATCTAGCGACACCAGCTCCCGGACTGTGAGCTTCTCAAAGAATTTTGATGTTTTTAACAGTCCGTTTTGAAGGGCTTTCAAGGCCGTTGGGTTATGTAGATTGGCGATTTTTGCTTTGACGGCTTTAAAACTGTCAATGTACTTCCGCAATGAGTCGTCTAGCTTTTGAGTAAGTACCCATGCACAGATTGGCCTCCGAGGTCTCGATCTGGATAAATACCGAATATTGCTTCATGAATGCAGCTTGAAGTTGGGTGAAGTTGTCAATCGAGTTCGGTTTCAGGGAGGTGAACCATTCCAGGGCCGAATCTGTTAGATTTTCGGCGAAGAAACGTCAGCGCGCTAACTTGAGATCGCCCCTGAGTAGTTGCACCCTCGAAAAGGCAAATTTGAAACTTCTCATAAATGCCTTGGGGTCGGTTTCTCCGTTTTATCGGGGAAATCAGATGTTCCCGACATCGCCGAGCTGGGGGCTCGCAATCCGCGAGGTGAATGGGGTCTGATTGACTTCATCAATCACCCTATCTATTTCGGGTGCTGAGCTTAGAGCAGCATGGACCTGCGATCTCATCCGCTGAAGTTCGGCACTAGTTTCTTCGTAATATTTCTTCATCGATTCAAATCCATGTGAGGTGTCGGGTCCCAGATCGTTTTCGTTATTGCCCGGGAGACGGAGCATGGATTCTCCACCGAGCTGGGCATGGTTGTTGACCCCATTTTCAGGTCGCGCTTCCACCTCGAGATTATCCCGAGTCTCGACTTCGTTGGCATTTCCAGAGCGATTTTGACCGATTAATCGGTTTGAGGTCGGATCTACTCCTGGGAGGGTCGCAATTGGCGTAGTTCCTCCTTCCACGGTCTGGATCGTGGAAGGAGTGAATATGGAGTCCGATACCATCGAACTGAACCGCGAGGTGGTGGTTGAGCCGACCATTCTGCTTGTCGAGCCATCGATATCGGAAAAGTCTAGCCTCGTTATCGGTGGAGACGAGAATATTAATCCTTCCTATCCATGGGCGAATGGGGATTGTGTCTCAGGTGGGAGGGCGAACCGCCCGATGGTGCCTGTCCGAGACGTTCTTTCGAGATCGTCTTGGCGAGCTGCCATTAGGCGATTCTGTTCTATGAGAACCGATATCAAGTTCGGATCTCATCTATTTGATCCGGAGCCGGCTGGTTTAAGGCTGCAGATCCCAAAGGATCAGTAGTTTCGTTAGTTCCAGTCGTGACACTCGCTCCCGAGGTGGTAATGAGAACGTTTGTCGTTCCATACAGGCTTGCCAGAGCGATGGCATCAGGCTGGGTTGGTGGGTTTATAACTCCGGATGAAGCAGTGACTTCTTCGCTTGTTGTGCCTGACATTATCCTCTTTTCGAATGATTAGTTTCGTAGGTTACAAGAAGGAAATTGTTTTGCTCCTTCCCCACAGACGGCGCCAAATTGTGAGAGCAGAATCTCACAACCTCAACTCTTAGCTTTTTAGGTTGTATATTCTTGAAGAGATAACAGAGAATTTGAGAGTAAAATGGTGTGTATTATTATATTCGCTAAGAATTCGATCCCCCCTCAGATAGCTCATGTTCTCCTCTTATACATGCTGAGAGCGTAACTGTCTAGACCTATTAATTTACATTAAATACAGACATAAATTTACAATCTAAGACTTTAATGCCGAGCTTGATCTCGGGGTTCTGAATTAGCCTGGTTGACTTGATGAAACGCGAGCTCCTGCTCTCGGCGACCTCCCCATTACATGCGTGCTCGGCTCATTCCAGCTTGCAGGCTTGCTCCATGAGATCTCATCGTGAACTGGGCTTCTTTGTTAGGCCTGTTCAATCAGGTTGGGCCTTAAGCGTAGAATTTGGGCCTAACAGTGATGCTCTAATAGATATTCCTTAAGAGTTTCTCATTACTGACGCCATTGATCCAATCGAAGCAATCAGCAAAGATATGTATGGAGATACTGCTTCTTTACAAGAGGATAAGGAACCAAAGATTTTACAGGAAAGAGCAATTCTATGTCCTACGAATGAAGATGTTAATACCATAAATGAACATATGCTGGATAAACTCAAAGGTTGAAAATCAGCTTTTCTTCATTATGTTTTACTGTTTTTCATTTAATTAGTTGTTTAACAAATAGTATACTGAATTTTCTGTCATCAGGTGAGGAAAAGATATATCTCAGTTCTGATTCGGTAGATCCTTCTAATAAAAGCGCAGTTAATGATGAAGCTCTCAGACCTGATTTTTTGAACACTATCAAGGCTTCTGGATTACCCAACCACATATTACGATTGAAGATTGGTTGTCCTATGATGTTATTAAGAAATATTGATCCTAAAGGAGGGTTAATGAATGGTACTAGAATTCAAATTACACAAATGACTGATTTCATGGTGGAAGCTATAGTTATTAATGGATATAAGGTTGGAGTTAAAGTGCTCATTCCCAGGTTGTTGATTACACCATCTAATACAAGACTACCTTTTAAAATGCGGAGAAGACAGTTGCCACTTTATGTTGCTTTTGCGATAACAATCAACAAGAGTCAAGGGCAACAACTGTGTAAAGTTGGGATCTTTTTACCAAGGCCGGTGTTTTCACACGTACAGCTCTATGTGGCCATATCCAGGGTCACATCTAAAAAGGGATTAAAAATTTTAATTGTAGACAAATACAAGAAGCCAGGGAAGAAAACGATGGATGTGGTTTTCAAACAGGTTTTTCAAAACCTTTAATTCAGATTTTGCTGCTGAAGAAATCAAAAGTTACATGGTAAAACTCTTGACAATTCAATTTTATCTTTTACATTTTCATCTGGTATTTTAACCAGAACAAATTAATATTATGGTCTTCATTGCAGGAAAACCTTTTGCTCTCTAGTTTCATTGAGAGGATTATGGATGAGAGCTTGGTTTCAATTGAATAACTGCTCCGGATTCTATTATGAAAGGCTACATTTGAAAGTTTAGTGTTTTGGTTTGTTTTGTTAACATTTGTGTCTATATTTGCAAAGCAAAGTATTTTGGTTTGTTTCATTTCTTTCGCAACATTAGTAATATTTATATAATTATGTTATATATATATATATATGTGTGTTCTTTGTTTTCAAGTAATTCATTTTGAAATATACCTATATATTATATATATAACAGAATATATCGATATTAAATATATAAAACATACAAATGATATTGTTTATGAAAAGTATTCAGATGAATATGCAACTAAATTAATATTTCATATATTTTAAGGGATATATATATATATACATATTTATAGTATACAGAATATATCAAATGAATGTGAAGTTAAGAAAATTACTTACTAAATCTTAGATGGTGCGATTTTACTGATGAAGTATTTTGCAGCTCCATATATCGCAAAAATCCAATATTCCTGAAACACCGAGTATTATAAACTCGAAAACAGGGATATTGATTTAGTAAAGAAAAAGAAAGAGGATCAATTGAAAGTTTTTTTATTGATGCTCGTGATATATTCATTGTTAAATTATAAGTTTTATGAGTACACCAGAACTGATATATTCAATGGCGAAAGACATTCCGATATATTAAGTTAGCATATTTCTTAAGCTCTAAAATGAGTACACCAGAACTGATATTTTTTTCATGGCGAAAGACATTGCGATAGATACATGCACCCTAACGAAAACTAAATATGCCGTAAGAGCTTCCGTGGTGATTCTATTGTTTTGTATTCACAAGATGTAGAGCTAGAAGACCAGAAAAGTAGAGATTGATAGTCGAGCTAGATAGTTACTAATTGCATGAGATTTTACCTTTAGATCTTCGATCGATATCTAGATCACCACGCAGCAACAGCGGACGCATTTTTTTGGTTTGGTGTTCCTAGCCGTGATTAAAGATCCAGATTTCCCGACAACAACCACATATTACGAATATTGATTAGACATTAAAAAAAAACCTAATTTGGAAATCTGAAACTTGAAGAACACTAACCTGTAAGAAATGGAATTATGCGGTGAGAGAAATTGATTGAGGTTCTATGTAAAGACCTCTCGAGATTGATCTATGAACTCGATTGAAAACCATTATTCAGATCCTGTTTCTTTGTTCTTTTTTTTAGTAAATGAAATGTGTCGGTGTGAGAAAACAAAAAATCAATCAAGATATTTGTTGTCTTTTTTCAGGGTTTTTATTACACTATAAAAAAATTTACAAATGTTAACAACCGATAATATTTTGCGAAGCCCAGGCCCATCTTTGCAATATGTATTGATAATATAAATTGCAAACCCCTATTTGAATATAAATAAAAAAAACAAATTCAAAACAAACTCAAAAATAATTTTATATAAACATATTAAAATACTAAATAGCTTAAGATATAAAAATATACAATTTAATTTTAGAAAACTCAAAAAAAATTATTACATTTAATTTTATAACATAACATATTAAAAAATTATAGATACAAAAACAATTCATATCTAAACACAGAAACACCATAAACCTATAAACATATTACAATAATAAAACATATTATGAAAACTAAATATACAAAAAACAAATATCTCTAACGACAAAAAAATATGTCTCATATTACAAAAATTAAATATACAAAAACAAATTATATCTAAAAACAAAATAAAAATGTGTTTCATATTTTGAAAATTAAATCTTAAAAAATAAATTATATGTAAACTCTCATATTACAAAAACTCAATCTACAAAAACAAATTATATCTAAACACAAAATTAATATGTGGAACATATTACAAAAATTCAATCTACAAAAACAAATTATATCTAAACACAAAATTAATATGTGGAACATATTACAAAAACATAATTTTTAAAAAATAAATTATATCTAAACAGAAAAATAAACACAACTTATATTACAAAGCTTCAAAAACAAACAAGAAAAAATTCCAGTGGGGGAGTTTTAAGTACCCTACACATTATAAAAAATAAATTTAAAAAATGTGCAAAGAGGGAAAAAAATCCCGTGGGGGCGTTACAATCCAGAAAACACAATGCTTTTTTTGTACAATGATTGAATTTGCAAAAAAAGACCCAAAATGTTACAAACAAAGAAAAGATAGAAACGGCGATGGATGATGATGACTCAAATACAAGTAGATTGGAGCCTTTAGCTAAAATTATACCAGTCTTTCATTCTTGAAGCCATACATTTTGCAATGATCTGACTTTCGAACACGTACTCCACAAAGTAGATGACCATAATCATAGCACCACCAACAGCCACCATTTTCCCTCCAACGAGGGCTTGTCGATAGAGAGGCTCACCAGAAGAAGTTTTTCCTAGAATATATGGTGAAGTACATGTTCGAAAGATCAGACCATTGCAAAACGTGTGTTGGAGGAGTATGAGACTTATTTCCATTTTGCCATAACTGCCTCGAAATTTCTTTGGAGGAGTATGAAACTTCTGAACCTCAATAGGTTTTGGTACATTTTCCTCTTAATCATCATCTTCTTCATTTTTGGATGGAGATTAGAAGAATACCGAGTTCACTACTAAAAACAAAATAAATGGACTTCTTTTGAAATGCGTCAGACCTCAAATTTTTGGAGCATGTTTAGTTTAATTTAAATGATTTTTTACTGTCCATTTCTTTATCATTCTTAACTAATCACTACTAAATTTTTTTTAAATTTAATTTGTTATTTTAATTTGATTATTTTTTGCGGTTCGTGATTAGATCTATGCAGTTTAGTTAAGAATGATAAAGAAATGGACAGTAAAAAAATCATTTAAATTAAACTAAACATGGTCCAAAAATTTGAGGTCTTAAGCATTTCAAAAGAAGTCCATTTATTTTGTTTTTAGTAGTGAACTCGGTATTCTTCTATTCTCCATCCAAAAATGAAGAAGATGATGATGAAGAGGAAAATGTACCAAAACCTATTGAGGTTCAGAAGTTTCATACTCCTCCAAAGAAATTTCGAGGCAGTTCTGGCAAAATGGAAATAAGTCTCATACTCCAACATATGTTTAGTAATGGTCTGATATTTCGAACATGTACTTCACAATATATTCTAGGAAAAACTTCTGCTGGTGAGCCTCTCTATCGACAAGCCCTCGTTGGAGAGAAAATGGTGGCTGTTGGTGGTGCTATCATCTTGGAATTTGATGATCCTAGTCATCTACTTTGTGGAGTACATGTTCGAAAGTCAGATCACTGCAAAATGTATGGCTTCAAGAATGAAAGACTAGTATAATTTTAGCTAAAGGCTCCAATCTACTTGTATTTGAGTCATCATCCATCGCCATTTCTATCTTCTGCCTCTCTTTTCTTTGTTTCTAACATTTTGGGTCTTTCTTTGCAAATTCAATCATTGTACAAAAAAAACATTGTGTTTTCTGGATTGTAACGCCCCATGATAATTTTTCCCTCTGTGCACATTTAACCGCCTAACAAACCCTTTTCTCCTTGGCATATGCTCATGCATATAATATCCCCAAACAATATCTTTCACACACGCATTATTCATATCATCATTCAACTATCTTCCGTTTAACCACCTATACGTCCAAGTGTCTACGAACATCACCAAAATCAAAAATTATATCTACTTATATATTTTTATATATATACATAATATTATCAAACATCAAACAACTATGCATAGACTTATAGCTACCTATAGGATGCACAGTTTAAAAAGTGACTACTCATCACGACATGACACGAATGAAGAATAGAGAGAGAGTTCACGACCGGTCCTCACCTTTGCCACTTGAAGAAGAAGAACAATACATTTTCTTTTTGTACAGATTCGCTATCTAGAGTTACCAACACATTTTCCTATGAAAATTACGCTCAAAACAGTTTTTCTTCAACCGAGAGCCAGATATATGAGTCATGAACATCTCTGCAAAGTTTTGGGTCAAACGGACCTCGTTTGCCCAACCAAAAGACACAACTTGTCAAACTGGTTTCAGGTGCGAGCTGCGAATCACAGTCCCGGTAAAACAGTCATATCTCCCAAACCACAACATTAAACGACAAGATATTTCACAGAAACTTAGGTGTAAGGGTTGTGAATCTTCTTACCGAAAATTAACTCGCTATATTCACTGTAGAATCCGAAGCGCGATTTCTCTCTTCCCTAGTCGCAGATTCGCACTGCATAGATCAGGCCTGAGAAAACAACTGTAGCTTTCATATCAAAATTCGAAATGATGAACCGCTTTATGTTTTATCTAGATACGAGAGTTAGGAAAGTCCTTACTGATTTTCAGATCCATCAAAGCAGTTTTTTATATCTGTTTCTATTTCTTACTGAAACTACTCAGATTAGATACTCGGGCAGATTGCAGTGTACACAAAGAAATGACGATAACTTTCGACACATACGTTTGAACGTCAGGAACTTTGTCATCCTGGAAATATGAGACTCGGGGCTTTCCACGGATAGGTAGATAGTCACCTGGCTCAAAACATATCGCCGGGAAATCTTCCCTCAATTTGGCGGTGACAACTTGGTTTATGGAGGCGGCTAGGGTTCACGGTGTGAGGAATAAAACGAGCAGGGCTTCGCCCACACCTCTCCACTGTGCCTCTTGTCTCAGCAATTCCTTTCTTTTTATAGAGAAAACATGTGTGATCCCTAGGTTTTAGAATGGCTAACGGGCTTATGGGCTTTTGGATTTTTTGAAAGCAAAAATTAAAACATGCCCGTCCCATTGGAACTAGGATGCTACAATTCTCCCTCAGTTAAAATCAATTCGTCCTCTAATTCGTGAATAGTTCTCCCCAAATTGGTTTCCGACCAAACACGGATGATCCTTCTCCTAGATACTATGTCTGATTTTCTAATTTGGAGCATATCAACAATATCTTCCCTTGTCATCATATCCATTTCCATTCGGATATGGGTAATTTTTCATAGTCCAGTAGAAATGATGGACTCCGCCCTTGCTGTCGACACAACTTGCACTTGCTGCGAGATATTTTCCTTCAGATCATTCTTCTCTAGAACACACAATCATTTACGAATCAGGAACGTTACATTGTTCTCTATGTGATACCCTATCACTTTGATGATGAAAAACACTTCTTCTACCTGTCTCAAAGACGCACAAATAACTCTCTAATGAACTGTCTGAATCTCGATCCCACTATTGAATCCTAAGCCTGTAGTACCATGAAAACCTCCACCAAGTTTCATCCAGATCGGACCCAGCGCAAGCTTCCCACGAACTCTTAAAGTTGCTACGACATAACTGTTTTTTGGGTTCATACTTAGCACAATTTCTGGACAGTTTCTGCAGATTCTGCTGATTCTTGCACAGGAAGCAACGCGAATAACTTCTTAATTGAAACTCCAATTAGAACACCGCAAGTTGCTATGGCTTCTCCGACATGTCCTCTATCCAGAATCACCATTTTATCGACGTCACTTACTCAGATCTAGCTGTAAACTCTCTCTCAAAACCCCAACTCAGATATGCTTTCATTTTATCATGCTCCTCTCTATTTTGGACCAACGGCTGTGAATTTGACTTTTGATGACAATGATGAGTCCCTAGAAACATGGTACTCGCAGTGGTGAAAAAAGAAAAAGATCAATGGTGCTTGAAGATGAAGAACGACGAACGGAGATGAAGAGGTTGAACCGAAGATGAGAACACGAGCTCAGAACCATGACGATGCAGATTTATATCAAAAAAATAATACTCTGCGAGCTCCTACGCTTCCTTGGCTGCCAACACGACACTCCACTTTGATTGATACGACGATATTCCTTTACAACAAGACGCTTCACTTGATCATTTCTAAATTGTGCTCCTTTCACTTTACGACCGGAACTAAACTTTCAACACTGCGAAATAACACTTGCTTAGCTGAACACAAAACACAAGAGTAAGAGGAGCGAGTGCGATCCCAGTGGTGCATCAATATTACATTTCCCCCCTTTCTTTTTTCCTTTGAAAATCCTTTCCATTTTTTTTTCAAAATCCAAAAATTAACCAAATAACTCCGAAAAATATTTTTAGGACTTGAAAACAAAATTTTAAAAATCCAAAAATGCTCAGAAATATTTAAATCTGAAAATACTCATAAACCCGGAATATTCTTAGAACCTATGTAAGACGTTTTTCCTTTTCCTTTGCATGCCGGGTCGGGACCGGTTTGGCAGCCACGATTCTCTCCAGTTTCGTCTCCTCGGAGAACGGCACGTCGCAAGACGCCAGCGCGTATCTATGTATTTTTTTCGACTAACATTTATTGTTATCCTCTTTCAAATGATCAGTTTCGCAGGTTACGAGAAGAAAAATGTTTTGCTCCTTCCCCACAAACGGCGCCAAATTGTGATAGCATAATCTCACAACCTCAATTCTCAGCGTGTAGGTTGTATGTTCTTGAAAATAACTTAGAAGATTTCGAGTGAAAAGTTGTATATTGCTGTGTTTGCCAAGAATTCGGTCCCTTACAATGTGGCTGGTGTTTCAAAATTTATACCAGCTGAAAACGTAACTGCCTAATTATTATACACATTAACTCTATAATTGAATTCGTAATATTTTGTCTTTAATACGGAATAATTTTGTTTGACCATGTTTTGAATTGGCCGAGTGCATGCTCCTATCTTCCTGCGAACTCGCTTCTTTTCCTCGTGTTTGGTTCTTCCAGCTCGTTGATTTTCTCTATCTCACGACCTTGCTTACTTCAGCTCGTAAAAGTTTCTGTGGGACCTTTCCGTGGGTCGAGCCTTCTTTGTCTAGCCTGTTTATTCGTTGTTGGCCTTGAGCGCGGAATTTGGGCCCAACAAGAACCACATTCAATAATTGGCTCCAGCTGTGGGGATCTCAGGTCTCAATCTCAGTAAGTAAGCTTGGTGATGGCAGGAACACCAAACGGTTCACCTAGCGGACAAAACCGCAACAACAACAACAACAACAACGAACTCGAAGATGCCAACTTGGCATATCCCAACGGATGTCTACCACCACCTCCAGCTCCCGTTGATAAGCTCAAAATGTAATACCCTAAAGTACTAACAGCTTTGTTGTTATAGTATGTAGGGGTCGAACAATAGAGACTCAAGAATCACACAATAGATTATATAGATTCGAATTACGCTAAGTAAAATCAATGAGAATAAGAAATAAAACAAAGCAAACAGATCTAGTGAGAATTCGATGGAGGTAAAAGCTAAGCTTAAGGAATTTTGCAGAGATTCAAGTAAAGCATATGGATAGAACGTAGAGATTCTAATTCAGCACGGTTCTAGAATTCAGAACACTACACCAAATCAACCAACTTTCGCTGCACTGATTACTATGTTTAAGAAGTTAAGAAACCAAATTTCTTTGCAAAACCTAGACAACTAAACATGCAATAACCTCAAGTCTGATTTGTTCACAATTCTCCCTAGCCAAATTTCTTTGCACTAAACAGAATTGCTCATCTAAGTCTTTCAAGTTAATTAACCAACTTTCCCTGAGAGAACTAACCTATGATATTAATTCTAGGTAGCTAATCTAGAACAAGTTTTAAGAACTATTTAGATGAAGAACTCAATAAGATGAATCTTTAGATAGTTTAACCAATTTAACAATTCATAAAGAGCTCTTTGAAAAACCCTAAACTTAACTAGCAAACTACTCATACATGATCAATGGAACAGAAATCATAGATGAATAAAATCGCATAAAAGAAATCAATAAGAAACAAAGGGGTTCAGAATTGTCTCCCCCAAAACCCTGAAAACCAAATATCTCTCAAAGTATCAAAAGTAGAATAAAGCTTGGCCAAAAAGTGGCTGAAAACCCTAATTATATGCTAAAACACGTTTTTGGGCTTCTTGTAAATAATAAAGACTTCTGGACCAAAGTGAAAATTCTTCTGACTTGTAAAAAGTCATGTTTCCTTCTTCATGACGTCGGTGTCAACCGACACTAGGTGGTATCGCTCGACACAAGGCTTTTGTGTCGTCTGTATCGACCGACACCAGGTTGTATCGCTCGACACAAGGACCATAATGCTCCAGAATGCTTCAATATCTCCAATTAAGCTCCAAACGTACTTAAACCTGAAAAGACTCAAAAAGACTCCAAAAAGACTAGAAAGACTATATAAATAAGACCTATATCATGGTTAAAAACGGGTATAAACCATGATATATCAACTCCCCCAGACTTAACCTTTGCTTGCCCTCAAGTAAACATAAAGCTAAACAAGAGAAAGAGGTTTGAAAATCGCGGAGACTCACTTGTTTTTGAAACACTGCAATGACCCTTTTTCTTAGTGCTCCACATATTACTTAACCAGTTCTAAATATAACCACCATGTACTTCTCTGTAGACATTCGTAACTCCCCAGAATCCACACATAATTTCGCAACATTATCCATTAAAGCCTTCATCGCCAGTTTCATCGTTGTGATCAATGCCTAGAACCTTCTAAACTCTTTTCCATACAATATCATGACAAAAGAACCACCCAATTTTCAAGAACAAGTGAGTCTCCGTGCTTTTCAAACCTCTTTCTCTTGTTTAGATTTCTGTTTGCTTGAGGGCAAGCAAAGGCTAAGTCTGGGGGAGTTGATATATCATGGTTTTTTATTTTATTTTTCCAAAACCAGTTGGATTGACTTCAGACTTATACCCTCCTCGCTGAGCATTGTTGGTGAAGTTTCAATTGTTATTTTGCTGGTATTGAAATCTCTGACCTTGAAAACCAGCACCACCAATGTAGTTAACGTCTTCCACTTCATCCTCATCGAAATTCTCAACCCCATCAGCAAAGTGAACAGCCTTCTTCGTCTCTCCCATTAAAAGATTGTGCACTGAATCAAAAGATCCCCAGTGTCATCTAGTCTAGAGTCGGTAAAAGAAATCATAAGAGCTGAGTGGAGGCGTGAAAATCAAAGAAGTTACCGGATTGGGGTAGGAGTGTCGACCGACACACAACACTGGTATCGAGCGATACCAAGCTTAGGTCGACACAAGTAATAAATACCCAGCTCCTTTGTCGCACAAGTGGTGTCGATCGATACCATTACTGGTATCGCTCGACACAGCTCCTTTGTAACTGATCCACGCAAAACACAAGACACAAAACCAAAAACACGCAAAACAAAAGACACAAAACCAAAAACCAAAAAAAATAAAAGAACTTATGTACATACTCACCAGTGGGTTGCCTCCCACTAAGCACTTGTTTTCAGTCATTAGCTTAACTTTGGCTCATGTATTAGTCAGGATAAGAATGAGAACTTGCTCCAAAACAAGCTCCACAACTAGACATCTCCAGCTTTTGAATTCTGCTCAACATACCCTTCACAACATCATTTCCTTTCTCTTTCAAATCTGAATTGAGGATAGCTCTAACCTTTGAAAATGGTTTCGAGGTTCCCTTGCACTTCAACTCATATTCAATCGAATCTCCATCACACTTCTGAGGGGTTAAAGTCATACATGCATCACCCTTGACTCTTTTGCTCTTCACCTTCTTCTTTGCCTTAGCCGTTTGATGTCTCTCTTCGTGATGATAGAATGACCATCTAAAACGTCTATGACATTTGGCTCATCATAAGGCTCTTCCAAAAGATCTACCATCAACGTCTCTCCTGTAACAACGGTGATGCAAGAGACATGTTTGGGAGCTCCTCCAGAAGGAATGACTTGGTAGGAGACCTCTTTGTCAATGTATGAGAACGAGATTCTCTTACTGGGCGTGTCTATAACTGCACCAACTGTAGCCATGAACGGTCTTCCAAGAATCAAAGGTATATTAGAACTTTCGCTCATCTCCACAATCTGAAAATCAGTAGGAACCAGACAATCTCTTACTTTAACAAGCAAATCAGGGATGGTACCATATGGAATTGAGGTTGAAGAGTTCGCGAATGCGAGAGTTATCTTAGCAGATCTAATATCACCAATTCTCAACCTCTCTGCAATTGCCTTTGACATGACATTGACGCTAGACCCCGAATCAACGAGAGACTCTTTGAATTCAACTCCAAAGATAGAGTATGGAACCGAAAATTTTCCTGGATCTTCTCTTTTAGCCAACTGCTTCATTGGTGGTGGTGTGCTTCTTGCCTTGATGAAGAGTGCCTTGATCTCTTCTAGAGTTTCTATGCAATCTCGGAAGTAACCAAGGAAAGGGCGGTTTTCCAAAACTTCTTCAAAATACATCGTATGGGGAATCCTCCTTACCATCTTCTCAAAAGCGAGCAACTTCTCTGCAGTAATGGGATCTCTGAGATGTCTAGGTGGTTTAGGATATGGCACCTTAGGCTTGTAAACATTCTCCTCAACAATCTTCGGTTTTTTCATAATTTCTAGCTCAGTCTGCGAGGGGTGTCGACCGACACCAGATTGGTGTCGATCGACACAAAGCTTATGTGTCATCTCTTCAGGTTGGTGTCGATCGACACAAGTAGTGGTGTCTCTTGACACAATCGTATCAGGTTCAAAATCACCTTCAACCTCTTCTAACTCCACGAATTTTTCTGCATTCAAACCCTTTTCTACCACAGCAGTGACCTCTTTAGCACTTCTTAAGGTGATTGCATTGACGTATTCATTCTGTGAATGAACCATCTTTCTCTTGACAGCTGCTACAGTCTGAGCTATTTGAGTTTCCAGCATCTTCTGATGAGTGTTGAGAGACTCAATTTTCTCTTTCAGATCTGTATACATGGCATCCATCTTCCCATTAAAGTCTACTGTCATCTTCTGCTGTCCCTCAAGAATATGTTCCAGCATAGATTCAACTTTGCTTTCAGGAGTTTTAGGTGGTAGAGATTGGTAGGACGAATTCCCATAGGTTATATTGTAGCCACTGCTCTGAATTGGTTTCTGTAGATATTGATTTGTTTCAAAACCAGCTGGGTTGACTTCAGACTTGTAGCCTCCTTGCTGATCATTGTTGGTGAAGTTTCGGTTGTTGTTTTGCTGGTATTGATACCTTTGACCTTGAAACCCTACTCCATCAATGTAGTTAACGCCTTCCACTTCAACTTTTTTGAAATTCTTCACATCAGCAGCAAATAGGACATCCTTCTTTGTCTTTCCCATCAACAGATTGTGCATCGAATCCAGCTTAGCCGTCACCTCTGCGATTTGACTGTCATCCAAGTTACCAGCTTGTTTCTTGCGCTCCATGTCTGCATTCTTGGTACTATTGCTAGAAGCCAAGTTTTCGATAAGCACATAAGCATCTTCAGGATATCTGGTGTTGAAATTCCCATTACTCGCAGCATCCAAAGCCATCTAGTACCTCCAATTAATCCCTCTGAAGAAAATACCCAACAACTGAACCTTAGTGAACCCGTGATGTGGACAATCCCTCTGATATGATATGAATCTGATCCAAGCAGCTTTAAACGCCTCAGTCGCTCCTTGAGAAAATTAGGAGATCTTATTCGTAAGCTCCTCGGAACTTGCATCATCATAGAAATTGTTCAAGAAGACATTCTTAGTCTCCTCCCAGGTAGTCAGTGATCCAGGCGGAAACTGCTTAAGCCAATAAGCTGCATCTCCACCAAGAGAGTATGGGAAAAGCTTGCAGAAGAGGAAATCATTGGACACTCCATTGTATTTGATGCTAGTAACAAAGTCCTCAAACCTCTCAATGTGATCCATGGGGTGTTCATGAGAAAGACCATGAAAAGGGTGCTGACCCACAAGAGTGTAGTATGCAGGTTTCAGCTCAAAGGCATTCCTCTGAAAAGCAGGAGGACGAATCGCTGATCGATTGGCATAGAACTGATCAGGCCTGTTGTACTCACCAATTGTCCTACCACGATCAACCACAGCATTCCTAACATTCCCCTCGTTTTAGCGCGCAGCTGGCGCGGCAATCTCATCAACAACAACTGGAAGGACATTGACGTTTTCTTCTCCATCAAGTCGTAGCCCTCTTTCATTGCACAAATGACCCTCTTGGTCTCTCAAAGCCCCGACATCATCACGAGTCAATACCACTGGATTATTCATCTCTGATGGCCTCCTTGTTGTCATGTTTGTACATTCCAAATTTGCTAGATCCTTGTTGGAAAGATTAACTAGCTGTGTGTTCTTGTTCCCCCTTGTTTCGCGAGTAGACATACACCTGAAACACAAAAGACAAGGCAAGTAAGTAAAAAATAATAAGAAAAAGAGTAAAATAAAACGATGAGTATCGACCGACACTGGGTGGTGTCGCTCGACACTATCGAACTTAGTCGAAATTCTTGACTAAAATCTAATGGCGAATTAAGAGTCCCCGGCAACGGCGCCAAATTTTGATAAGCTCAAAATGTAGTACCCTAAAGTACTAACACATTTGTTGTTGTAGTATGTAGGGGTCGAACCACATAGACTCAAGAATCACACAATAGACTATATAGATTCGAATTACGCTAAGTAAAATCAATGAGAATATGAAATAAAACAAAGCAAACATATCTAGTGAGAATTCGATGGAGGTAAAAGCTAAGCTTAAGGAATTTCGCAGAGATTCAAGTAAAGCATATGGATAGAACGTAGAGATTTTAATTAAGCACGGTTCTAGAACTCGGAACACTACACCAAATCAACCAACTTTCGCTGCACTGATTGCTATGTTTAAGAAGTTAAGAAACCAAATTTCTTTGCGAAACCTAGACAACTAAACATGCAATAAGCTCAAGTCTGATTTGTTCACAATTCTCCCTAGCCAAATATCTTTGCACTAAACAGAATTGCTCATCTAAGTCTTTCAAGTTAATTAACCAACTTTCGCTGAGAGAACTAACCTATGATCTTAATTCTAGGTAGCTAATCTAGAACAAGCTTTAAGAACTACATAGATGAAGAACTCAATAAGATGAATCTCTAGATAGTTTAACCAATTTAACAATTCATGAAGAGCTCTTTGAAAACCCCTAAACTTAACTAGCAAACTACTCATACATGATCAATGGAACATAAATCATAGATGAATAGAATTGCATAAAAGAAATCAATAAGAAACAAAGGGGTTCAGAATTGTCTCCCCCAAAACTCTGAAAACCAAATCTCTCTCAAAGTATCAAAAGTAGAATAAAGTTTGGCCAAAAAGTGGCTGAAACCCCTAATTATATGCTAAAACACGTTTTGGGCTTCTTGTAAATAATAAAGACTTCTTGACCAAAGTGCAAATTCTTCTGACTTGTAAAAAGTCACGTTTCCTTCTTCATGACGTCGGTGTCGACCGACACTAGGTGGTGTCGCTCGACACAAGGCTTCTGTGTCGTCTGTATCGACCGACACCAGGTTGTATCGCTCGACACAAGGATCATAATGCTCCAGAATGCTTCAATATCTCCAATTAAGCTCCAAACGTACCTAAACCTGAAAAGACTCAAAAAGACTCCAAAAATACTAGAAAGACTCTATAAATAAGACCTATATCATGGTTAAAAATGGGTAAAACCATGATATATCACTCGTCAACACTCATAACACCGCATCAACCGAACCAGCTGACCATACCGCTATCTTTTAAGTTATGGCTACGCAGATTGCATGCTTAGCTCGTCAGAACAACGAGCGATTTGAAGATATGTCAGCAACTCAGACCTAATTCAACGAAAAATTCAACAACCAGCTCAGTAAGCTCTAGCAAAATCACGCGTCCACCTAACCTCATAACGGAACGCCTCAACTGCGCCGAACTCTGTTCGCCGACCTACCTCCAACTCAGGTTAATTAAAGTGGAACAATCCGACCTTCGGTCCACATAAACTCTGGAGATCACACCATTCAGCAATGAATGTCCCAAGACGTCGTTTGCAACCAAGAGTTGGAGGGCATAAAGGCTTAACTCCGAGACATGAATTCCAAATTTCACTAGACAACTAGCAAGGCACCCGAAATCGGGTTTGGTTGTGAGTGATGATGGAGTGATTGTGAAGAAGTTTGTGTGTGTATTTATAAAAGAATTAGCGTTTGATGTTTGGTGATGTTTGATGAGAAGTAGGTGGAAGAAAGTTTGAAGAGGTTTATTGTTGGTGCAACTTATTAATAGTTACTTGTTCCACAAGAAATTTGAGTCACTAGAAAGCTACCAACCATGACACATGAGGACTTTGCCTCTGCTCACCAACCCCAGCCTGCAAATCAACGTTTCTAATTTCGATTCGATAGGAAATTCTGTTTTAGGTAACCGGTTTAATGATTTTAGTATATTTTATTCTCATTAAAATATTATGAAATTTTTTAAACATGGTAAAGAAAGTTTCACAAACAAAAGAACTAGTAGAAATAAAGCTTAAAATTTAAAGAGTTCTTCACATGAAAAATTTCATAATAATATACCAACTAGATTTCTATTACCAATTTAATACACCAACTTCTTACGTACCCAGAACAATACAACAGTTAATAGAGGAATTAGGGTGTGAGGTCTGATGAGAAGTAGCTGAGGGGAGGTTTGATTGTTGTTGGTGCAACTTATTAACAGTTACTTGTTTCACACTATAAATATGGGTCCATGACACATGAGCACTCTGTCTCTGCCAGTCTGCCGACTAACCCCAGCCTACAAAACTGTGTTTAGTTTACCGGTTGCATGCAAATTAAACAGGTTTTCAAAGTCCCCTGTCTTCGATCAGCTTAACAACATCTGACGACATGTACATGTGAAGAAAAATGGGGCAATATGTAGTTGCCCGGTTGCTCAAAGATTCGCCTAGACTACGAGTTCTTGGAAATGTTTCGTTTTTTTGGGGTCTAATTATGCAACCATGAGGTTCTTTCTTTTCTCTCCAGTTTGATTCTCAAGGTTTGGCTGGGAAGTTGATTCAGGAGAGTATGATCTGGTGAGATATGTTTTTGTGTACGGAATATTACAACAACAAAAGAGAGTTCCTTTAAGAGTTATTGTAATAAGGAGGACTTAGCAGATTTGCATAAAAGGACTATTTACACAGTCGCAGTGTCCAGTTTCATCTTTTTAGTTGGTGGCTCATCGACTTCAATCTGAGTTTCTTCACCGTCTTCAGATTTTGTGCTTCCTCCTCCAGAGTTGTCTTCACTTTCTTCCTTTTCTACTACAGGCTCCTCCTCCTCTTTCTTATTCAATTTCTCTATCACACTCATCACTTCTCTGTTCACCTGTTTATCACACACATTACATGTTACCACATTGGGAAACTAGGGCAAATTAGTAGAAGCAATGGAAGAAGAAGAGATTATGTTATTGACCTGTGGGCTCTGGAGAAAGTCGGAAATGTCGGTTGGGCAACAAGGGCAATGCATGACGTTCTTCTGGTACCCATTTCCTCCTTTTTGCTTGAAATTTCTCGCCACCACTATACTTGTTTGGGGAAATAAGAAGAGAGAGGGAGAGGCGGGTTTTCGAAATATTTGAGAGTCTTTAATTGTTTTCAAACGAATTAAAAAGAATATACAAAAACCCTAAATAAAAAGAAAAAAACATTAAATTCGATAATATGGAAACTATATATTTCATTTTTATTTATTTGGAAACTATGAAATCTTTTTTTTCTGTAACTGGTCAACATAAGATTTCTACTTTCTTAAACAAATTTAGGTATATATATTATTTTTTCCATCTTAGTCAAATTTTATGAAACTTTTTAATACAATGTATATAATAAGATGTAGTTTTTAATTATAACCTAAAGATTCATTAGTAAATTAGAGGTGGTAATTTTTAGTGAAATTAACTATTGAAAAATATTTTTAAATTAAATTTGAATTACATTTATATGTAATTAATTTGTTAAAATTTGTACTTGAAATTTTTCAAATTTACATTTATATAAAATCTACTAAAAAGAACCAATTCATATTAGGGGTTGCAATTTTATCTGGGATCGGAGATCTGATCCGAAATCTGTTTCGATCCACTACACTCCTAAAATTCGGATATTCGGGGGAATCCTATCCGGATCCAAACAGTAAAATCTCGGATTCATCGAAACCAAATATGGATCTGTATATCTTGATTTTAAGGTCTGGATCCTCTAATTATATTAAAAATAATAATTTTAATAATTTTTTAATAGATTGTGTTTAGGGGATTTTTGTCCTCTCGGGGCAAGTCTCTTACAAAACAAGTAGAAGCGTCAAAGCCCGGAAAACACAATGTTGGTGTGTTTTCCGAAGGCTCTCTGACGCCCAAGTAAAAAAACGATGAAATAATACCACAAAATGGATGGTCAGAGAATGAAAAGAGTGTTCAGAAAACGGGGAGAAGAAAGGTGTCAATTCGGTCCGAAAGAAATGATGGATCCACAATGGGCTTTCAGTAGTGGGCTTTTGTGGTAAAAGAGAAGAAATCAAGAGTTTGGTAGTGTAAAATCACGGCTAAGGAATGACCGAAAAGTTGACCGGAGAACGGTCGAAATGAGAGTTAGAATCTCAGAAGTTAACTGAAAGCTAAGTGTTTAGAATTATCAAGCACGAAATATTTATATGTTTTGAGAATATCATAAATTTGTGAACCCTTATCAATAGCAGAGTTTTACTTTACCTGGGTTAGCATATTGGGTCGGATCCTTAGTCGTCAAGGTTGTTGATAAATCGTGTTTTTACAGGTTTTTAACCTTTGTTTTGTGTCTTTTATCGAGTCAAAGTTTGTTTTAGAGTCTTTTAGTCCTTTATCGAGTCTTTTAGTCCTTTATCGAGTCTTTTCAGGTTTTAGGTGACTTGGGAAGAAAATGAGCCGTTTTGGGTGAAAATGAGCATATGGAGATGCATAATCATGCAGAAACGTTAGAAGTTTTTTCCACGGGTTATAAAATATTTAATTACAAACCCGCATATATGAAATCACCCATTGATAAAGAAGTCTAACAGAGTAACAATTATCTATATGTATCTCTTTCCAATTTGGATTGGCTGTCATAGTAATGAACAAATATGGATTTCCATATCTCCGACATATTGCTATTGCATCATGATATTTTTCTATCATATATTGTGGGCCTCCAGTAAAACTTGAAGGTAGGATTACTCTCTTTCCATGTAGTCTTGCATTAGTATCACCTTTACAAATTGCATCACAAACATTGTTGTATAAATCAGCTCTTAACTGCTCTTGGTTATTTTTTTTTCACCTTAGCCTTTCCCCCTCAATAACTGTGTATGCATCGACGAAATATTGATGTAACAAACGACCCGCTTTTATAATCGTCTTCCAATCTGTTAGCCGGGTTTGGATCTGATAAGCGTAAAAGTTAGAACTCTCTTATGCTTATGAAATACTTTTTTGGTTGTCTAGCTTCGGCTATAACATAAGGTATCTCAGTGTAGAAATCAAACTCGCCGTAAGGGAAAAGCAATGGATACTGCAAGGACATATACAAAGGATAGTTGTCTCGTATTTCTTGCAAATAGTTAGACTGAAATTGTAAGATAACATCTTTGTAACCAGTAGTAGTCGACAAATCACCCACTATTAAACCAGCAACTTCGCTGGTTTCTGGCAAATCATATTGTTTCCCTTTATCTTGTTGTGCTGCCAGCCTTATCGTAAACTATTCCGTATCATTAGAGTCGTATCGATCTCGAGCTTTGCGAAAAATTTGGCAAAGATGATTGTTTGAATCTAACATGTCAATCAATTGCTTGACAACGCTATCTTGAAGAGATGAAGGAGTTTTTGATAAACTGTTGATTCGATTTGAAACTTGATTTGATGTGTCGACAATCCATAACTGGAGAAATTTTGGTGGTTGACCTGTCATACGAAGGAGCGAACCAATGCGATGGTAATTTTGCCTTTGATTTTTTAAAGTAGGTGGTCCAGGTCCAGATGAAACTGTGTGATCTATTTTTGCTCCAATTGATGTGAATGCTAAGACAGCATTGTAGACTCGTATGTTGTTCTGGAAAGGGGTATTATTTTCTAACAGTTCCTCAAGCTCAGGTGGTGGTTGTCTTACACGGCCTTGTTGGCAACAAATTGTGTACAACGGGTTCCTAGTCAATGGATCTATGCCAGTTTTTTCTAAATGCCAAACTAAAGCATTGCAATAAGGGCATTGGAGAATATCATCCGGCTCTTCAATAGAGACATATAATAATGTCAATAACAGGTGAATAATGTGTAACAGACATATAAGAATGTCAATTTACTTCTTTTTTTTTTGATTAGACTCGGAAGTAATCCCAAACCTTTAACGGACCCAGACTAATCTCCCGAACGGACGTGAGACCGCCCAGTTACACCCCACGTGGCCAAGAGTTAGTATGATAATTCTGCACCCGGGGGGATATGATCTCTGGCCTGGACCAACAGAGTCGAAACTCACCGTGGATGGGAACCACCCCAATACAACCTCTTGGTTAATGTCAATTTACTTGAAAATGTGTTTATTGCACATAGCAATAATAATGGCAGATAATTCGTGCATAAATCGTTTGGAATGTGATTGATAAAGGATTACTTATACTCCAAACTAGTAATTCTTTAACAATCATCTTTAGGATTTACAAACTTTTGATTGGAGTATGCAAACCCTAAAGAGTTCATGTTAAAGAATTATCATTTTCAATATGAATTCTTGAAAAGGTGGGAACGTCGCTGTAACTAGTGGCTGAGTCGCTGGTGTTGATTGGAGAAGATGGCGACGGGCAGAGAGACCGGTGAAAAAGCTTGTGAATGTTAGTGCAATGACCAGAGATGATAACCAGTGAGGCATTTTGGGGATTTAGGGTTTGAGTTATTAGTAGAGAGAGAGAGGTGTGTTTTATTTTTGGGTTTGATTGTGAGTGATAATGGAGTGATTGTGAAGAAGTTTGTGTGTGTATTTATAAAAGAATTAGCGTTTGATGTTTGGTGATGTTTGATGAGAAGCAGGTGGAAGAAAGTTTGAAGAGATTTATTGTTGGTGCAACTTATTAATAGTTACTCTTGTTCCACAAGAAATTTGAGTCACTAGAAAGCTATCAACCATGACACATGAGCACTTTGCCTCTATGCTCACCAACCCCAGCCTGCAAATCAACGTTTCTAATTTCGATTCGATAGGAAATTCTGTTTTAGGTAACCAGTTTAATAATTTTAGTATATTTTATTCTCATTAAAATATTATGAATTTTTTTATATATGGTAAAGAAAGTTTCACAAACAAAATAAGTACTAGAAATAAAGCTTAAAATTTAAAGAGTTCTTCACATGAAAAATTTCATAATAATATACCAACTAGATTTCTATTACCAATTTAATACACCAACTTCTTACGTACCCAGAACAATACAACAGTTAATAGAGGAATTAGGGTGTGAGGTCTGATGAGAAGTAGCTGAGGGGAAGTTTAATTGTTGTTGGTGCAACTTATTAACAGTTACTTGTTTCACACGAAAGATGGGTCGATGACACATGAGCACTCTGTCTCTGCCAGTCTGCCGACTAACCCCAGCCTACAAAACTGTGTGTTTAGTTTACCGGTTGCATGCAAATTAAACAGGTTTTCAAAATCCCCTGTCTTCGATCAGCTTAACAACATCTGACGACATGTACATGTGAAGAAAAATGGGGCAATATGTAGTTGCCCGGTTGCTCTCAAAGATTCGCCTAGACTACGAGTTCTTGAAAATGTTTCGTTTTTTGGGGTCTAATTATGCAACCATGAGGTTCTTTCTTTTCTCTCCAGTTTGATTTGAAGATGCAGCTTCTGAAGCAGTCGCTGAAGTAGCTCAGGAAATGATACATGCAAGCAGATGTGTGACTAATGACGAGGAGCATAAGTTATGGGCTTGGATTGGGCTTATGGATTAGACCCATAAGTGAATATATTGAAGATGCACTGGGCTGAGGCATCTCCTGTACCAGTTGAGAAGTAGTACATGAAGTGATACAGGCGAGCAGCTCAAGGCATTGAACGACTTGGAACAAGGGAGATGACTTGGATCGAGCTTGTGAAGCCACGTGGATGCACCAGGAAGTTGTAGCTGAGCTGGAAGAGCATCTTGGAGAGGATTCCTTAGTATATTGGAGATAAGGAACATTTCCTAAATCTTAGCCTAAAAAATAGGAATGTGACTTATTGCTAGAGATTGGTTGAGATCTTTAGTTGAACGTGGTAGGCTTGTATTGGCCGTGATCTATTGTGTATAAATAGAGGGGCGTGGCCTTTGTATGAGGCCAACACATTGAGAGCAATATTTTAGCAAAAGGGTTTTTGGTTGTCTTGTAAGAGATCAAAGCTAATGTGCTACAGGGTTTTTCTATGGGGTTCTTGGATCGTGTATAGATCCTTGAACGTGTTAGGCTAGTTAGACAAGTCAAGGTGTGTCTTGAGCTTGTCATAGATCGGTTTAGGTGAAACTTGTAAGTGTACTTAAAAGATTGGCTAGTAAAATATCCTTGTAAGGAAAACCCTGTGTTAGATCCTGTTACAGTTCCTGTCTCAGCAGCTCTTGCGCTTACAATTGGTATCAGAGCGGGCACTTGTGTGTAATACAAACAGGTGTGGTCCTGCGGAGAAGATGCAGAGCTGTGAGGCTTTGGGGAATTATTCAAAGGTGATATCGAATTCAAAAGATTTAGAAGAGCTGAGCAACCTTGTTACTTTTGTGGGAATCACCGAGTTTGAGGAAGAAGAAGGGCCTTCTGGATCTGAGTCATAGGAAGAACAAGATGATGATTTCATTGAGAGTTACAAAGAAGCACGTGAGATGTTGATTAGAATCGGAACAGAGAACTCAGAATTAAAGAAAGAAAAAATTCGTCTTGAAGCACTTGTTGAGTCACTGCAGGGTGAGCTCATTGCAGAAAAGAAAATCAGCCAGGAGAGCTTATCACTAATGAAGGAAAAGCTGGTTCTTACAAACAAGGCTGACAAACTGGATAAGGAGTTGCAGGCTGAAAAGAAAGTGTCTGCACAGCTTCAGTCAGAACTGGATCTGCAACATAAAAAGATTCATATGTTTGCTGGTACAAAGCAGCTTGATAAGATTCTGAGTTACGGGAGAATAGTGGCTATGAAACGAGGCCTAGGATATACTGGAATGGAAAGGCCTGAGACTGAGCAAATCAACTTTGTGTATGCAGGTTTTCAACAACAAGCAGAAACTAATTCTGTAAGTAGTACAACACAAAAGGGTGGATGTTACTTCTGTGGAAAGTATGGCCACATCAGGGCATACTGTTACAAGTTCTGGGATAGAGTGAAGAAGCTCAGGAATCAAGGCAGGTTCACATGGAATGGTTTTCGGAATCAGATATGGGTGAGGAAGTCTGATCTGCTACAGAAAACTAAGAAGTCTGATCTGCTACAGAAAACCCAGAATCTTGATCTGCTACAGAAAACTAAGAAGTCTGATCTGCTACAGGAAACCAAGAAGTTTGATATGGTACAAGAAACCAGGAATTCTAATCTGCAACAGACAAACACGAAGTCTGACCTGAAACATGCAAACATGAAGTACAATCTGCAACAGACAAGAAGTACATCAAGTGGTACTACAGGACATGGATTTCAGACATCCACAAGAAAAACACCAAGGGGTACTTCAAGACTTGGTTTAGGGTGCAATATGGTCATTGTAGAAGATGAACATGGTGACAGTAGCTGCACACGACACATAACAGGTACACAAAGCAACCTGCAAAATATCAAAAAGCTCAAAAGAGGGTACAAGTGCTACAATGCAAAGTATGATATCAATCTGTGGCACCAGCGACTTGGTCACATGAATGTAAGGACTCTAACTACTCTTGTTGATAAAGAAATAGTACGAGGTGTGCCTCAGATCAAGGAAGAAAACAAGATGGTGTGTGATTCGTGCTACAAAGGAAAGCATGTAAAAGTTCAACATAAGAATGTGCCAAATGTGCAAACAAAAGCAGTGTTGGATCTGGTTCACATGGATTTGATGACAATGCAAGTTGACAGCCTAGCCGGCAAGAGGTATGTGCTCGTTCTGGTGGATGACTACTCCAGAGTCACTTGGGTCAGATTTATTCGTAAAAAATCTGAGATAGCCGATAGCTTCAGAATATGGACACTTCATATGATCAATGAAAAAGGAGGTATCAAGAGGATTCGCAGCGGACGATGTGATGAATTTCAAAGTGAGTCTATGAAGATGTTTTGTGAAAGTCATGGAATCGTACATCATCTTTCGGATTCAAGAACACCACAACATGATGGGGTTGTAGAGAGGAAGATTAGAACTCTTCTAGAGATGGCCAGAGCAATGATACATGGCAACAATGTACCTGAAAAGTTCTGGGCAGAAGCATTAAACACATCGTACTACATCATTAACAGGGTCTATGTTAGGAAAGGGACCATTAAGACTCCATATGAGCTGTGGAAAGGGAAGACGCCTAACCTGAGCTACTTTCATGTATTTGGATGCAAATGCTACATCTTGAATGACAAGGATCATCAAGGAAAGTTCGATGGAAGGAGTGATGAAGGGATGTTTCTGGGCTACTCAGGAAGTAGTACAGCCTTCAGAGTGTACAACATTCAAACTGATGTGGTCATGGAGACGGTTCATGCGGGGTTCGATGAGTATTATCTTCCGAAGTGGAATGGATTTAGTACAGAAAGTGACTCAGAAGATGAACCAAAGACGCGTACTATTTCAGAAGACCAGTCTGGTTCTGTCTCAGAACAGGGAGTAATACAGCAGGCTTCAGAACAGACTGATTCAGAACATGAGGTGATACAGCGAGTTCATCGGAATCACTCACTATCTGATGTGATCGGGGATGTGACCGAAGGGAGGAAAACCCGTGGAGTTCAAATTAACTTCAAAGAGATGCTTCAATTGAAGTCGAAATAGCTGTGTCGAGCTAAGTATGCATACTGCTTCAAGTGCATGTGTTTTTAACTTATGTGTGCTCACAAGCAGGGAGAGATAAGAATTGTGGGGGAGTAACCAAATCAGAGATTCTGGGGGAGTCAAGGAGATCGTTGTTACTCAGGTGCTTGAGAGACACACAAAGCTAAAAAGGGGGAGATTGAAGATGCAGCTTCTGAAGCAGTCGCTGAAGTAGCTCAGGAAATGATACATGCAAGCAGATGTGTGACTAATGACGAGGAGCAGAAGTTATGGGCTTGGATTGGGCTTATGGATTAGACCCATAAGTGAATATATTGAACATGCACTAGGCTGAGGCATCTCCTGTACCAGTTGAGAAGTAGTACAGGAAGTGATACAGGCGAGCAGCTCAAGGCATTGAACGACTTGGAACAAGGGAGATGGCTTGGATCGAGCTTGTGAAGCCACGTGGATGCACCAGGAAGTTGTAGCTGAGCTGGAAGAGCATCTTGGAGAGGATTCCTTAGTATATTGGAGATAAGGAACATTTCCTAAATCTTAGCCTAAAAAATAGGAATGTGACTTATTGCTAGAGATTGGTTGAGATCTTTAGTTGAACGTGGTAGGCTTGTATTGGCCGTGATCTATTGTGTATAAATAGAGGGGCGTGGCCTTTGTATGAGGCCAACACATTGAGAGCAATATTTTAGCAAAAGGGTTTTTGGTTGTCTTGTAAGAGATCAAAGCTAAGGTGCTACAGGGTTTTTCTATGGGGTTCTTGGATCGTGTATAGATCCTTGAACGTGTTAGGCTAGTTAGACAAGTCAATGTGTGTCTTGAGCTTGTCATAGATCGTTTTAGGTGAAACTTGTAAGTGCACTTAAAAGATTGGCTAGTAAAATATCCTTGTAAGGAAAACCCTGTGTTAGATCCTATTACAGTTCCTGTCTCAGCAGCTATTGCGCTTACATGATTCTCAGGGTTTGGCTGGGAAGTTGATTCAGAAGAGTTTGATCTGGTGAGATATGTCTTGTCAAACGCTTGTCGCTTGAAGACTGCAACAAAACAATCGTGGCCGATTCACAAGAAGAAGTTGAGATGATGACTGATGTGTAACATGTTGTCACTTGTTTCCCCAGTTTCAGCAAACATGCAAACTGACATTATATGCTGAAGATATTTGGATATAATGGCTAAGAATAGGAAAGTAATAAATTATTATTAGGTCATGACCATTACAAGTCACCGCAAACGATAATTCTAATAGTTTGTAATGTAAAAAAAAAAAGATTGGAGAAATTTAAAAATAAAATACAGTTTATGCGTACGTTCCACAACTGTTTTTGCGTACGGAATATTACAACAACAAAAGAGAGTTCCTTTAAGAGTTATTGTAATAAGGAGGACTTAGCATATTTGCATAAAAGGACTATTTACACAGTCGCAGTGTCCAGTTTCATCTTTTTAGTTGGTGGCTCATCGACTTCAATCTGAGTTTCTTCACCGTCTTCAGATTCTGTGCTTCCTCCTCCAGAGTTGTCTTCCTTTTCTACTACAGGCTCCTCCTCCTCTTTCTTATTCAATTTCTCTATCACACTCATCACTTCTCTGTTCACCTGTTTATCACACACATTACATGTTACCACATTGGGAAATTAGGGCAAATTAGTGGAAACAATGGAAGAAGAAGAGATTATGTTATTGACCTGTGGGTTCTGGAGAAAGTCGAAAATGTCGGTTGGGCAACAAGGGCAATGCATGACGTTCTTCTATGCTCGGAGTGTGCGCCCACCTCTGCTCCTCTCCCTCATTTGAGTTATCCCAGCAAATTTAGCGCTTAAGCACGCCTTGCAGAAGTTATGAGCGCAAGGCGTTGTCGCAGGAAGATTCATCACTTTCCGACATATTTGGCAACTGAATTCTGTGTCAACAAAATAAACAAAATGACAGTTCAGATGTGCCATATTGAGTTTTGAACTTGTGGTCTTTTTAAAAACAAAATCTAACAAGCAGCAGAGCATAGAAATGGAACCTTTCAGAAGTTTGTCCCTGGTAGTATTGTTTCGTGCCGCCTTTATGGCTGTCTTCATGATCTTCCTCTCTGCAGGATCCAAAGTATTAACTGCCTTTCTGCTAGCAGGCGGAGACTTCATCCACTTCCAAAGACCATTAGCTTCCTGATCAAGTAAATGTATCACAAGGCACAGGGGAAAGTGTTATAGATAAGGAACCAGAAGAATAAAATCTGATATCATTGGGAAATTGATTTAGGTGTTCTGTAACTAAGCTATGCAATATGTTAACTTTCTTATGTGTCAAGTAATGTAACATGACATGAGGAAAAAAAAAAAGAAAAGGCAGCGCATACATCAAAATCCCATGATGCGCTTTCCTTTCTCTCGAAAAGGTCAGTGGCCTTCTTAAGCTCTGGAATACAAGGCAAAGGTCTTGGACGATCACCATGCTCGTCACTGCAATATAATTCAACGTTGAGCATAACTAGAAAATACAGAAAATGGCGGTTTTGTAAGAAAAAAAAAGTAGATCAAACCTCGTCCATGGAGCTGGTTCGTTATCGCATCTCACAAACAGGTAACGGCAGACCTTAAAAGAGCCCTATCAAAAACATGAGAGTAGATCAGAAAAAAAAACAAAGAAAATCGAGCTCTGCATAAGTGAGTGTGATTCAAATTTGGGAATAAATGAGAATAAGTAAAGCATGTGTCAATTTTAATTTCTTTGAGTCAATAAAATTTATTACCTAGTTAATTGGGGAATAATGAGTGGGTTAATGGGTGCCGTTATGTTTTCTTTTCTTTATAAATTCATGTATTCTTTTTCAGTTTCAATTATCAGAGAATCAAAGTATTATTCAGCAAAAGTCTTCTTCTTTATTTTTTCTCTGTTCTTTGAGTTCTATGTTTTAACAATCCAAACCTGTATTCCAACTTTTCGCCAGCACTTCTCAATCCTGTAAACCCCATCATATCTCACTCCTTTTTCAGCAGGGGCATATGCAGAACTCTTCTCCTTGATAGACCTGGTAATTTGTAAGCATGAAGAAAGACATTGAAGAGTTAAGATTACTAGCAAAAACCACAAAGCTAAATTGAGGAATAAGAGCAGCCAGCCTAGCTGAGCACAGTGGAATTTTGCTCAAATAACAACTAACCTGACGACTCGTACAGGATAGCCCATTTTGCAACTAATTCTTAGAGCTTCATTATACATAACAAACTTCTGGTCAAAAGACTGATCCTTGTTGGTTCTTTTGTTCCCACTCAGATCTCTTCCTCCACTGCAAGAGGAGACACATTCGCACATATTAATTAAGGCCAAAAAAAAAGATAAAGGATTAATCAATGGCTAGCTAGTAGTAATGTAAAGCATACCTTCCTGTGTAGAGAAACCATTCTCCATGATCCTCGTCATCCTTATAACCTCCAGAGAGTGCCACTGACTGAGCTCCATAATCTGATTGCCCAGCAATGCCAGAAACATGTGGGAAGTGAGCCCCCCACTGCTTGCAATCTAGTCTGTCCTCCCAAGATTCTCCAACCAGAACACCTTGGTTTCTGATAGGATCATTCTCAGCTAGTATCGGACCAAAGTGGTCATTTGGTATTGTCACGTATATCTTGCCACTACAAGCATTAGCCTTGCCAGATTTTTTGGCCCGCTCGGTCGTAAATGCTTTCTCAGGCCGGTCTTGGTTGCTTATGTATTGATAAACCTTTGTGTTAGC
The DNA here is from genome assembly GCA_030161315.1 of Eutrema japonicum. Classification (NCBI taxonomy): domain Eukaryota; kingdom Viridiplantae; phylum Streptophyta; class Magnoliopsida; order Brassicales; family Brassicaceae; genus Eutrema; species Eutrema japonicum. The sequence continues at coordinate 41,728,826 of BSQW01000013.1, forward strand.
CACAGAAGTACAGTTGGGAACCTTGGCCAAACGAATGGCCGTCACAAGAGCAGAGTTGGTCCTGGGATTAGCTGCCGTCTTTTTAGTGATCGGGCTGCGGCATGTCGCACAAGAAAGCTTCCCTGGACCACCAACCCATTTATGGAAACACTTTAGGCAGAAATTATGCCCACAAGGTGTCTGCATGTACAAGAAAGCCATTAGCAGTACGTAGTTAAACATTAATCATCCTCACCATAAGGATACCTAAAACAAACTAATCCAACCCAAAAAAGGAAGGAAAAAAACAGTCATCTATCAATAAATGCACACGGATAATGACACGATCGCCATAAATGGTAAGCAAAGTAACGCTTCTAATGCTAGGTTTGAAGTATCACGCTGCGTAATTGTACGAGTTTTAAGATCGGAAAACTACTTAATGAAGTGAATGAAACAGCGAGATTTCAACAATCTAAGAGAGAACCAGATGAACATCAACAAGCATTTAATCTATTGATAAATGAATCGAAGAGAGTAAATGAATCGAAGAGAGTATATTCAAACAGATGACCATCAACAAGAACGAACCGTGACTGGCCTTTCAAGCAACTGGAGGCAGATGGAACAATTGAAATTTTTGCGAATCGCGGCCAAAACATCACCATCGAGGTCCGCTTTAGTGTCATCGTCCTCCTCATCGGCTTTGCCGCTCATCAGCTTCTGCCTCTTCTTAGCTTTCTGCGCCTCCGTCAAAGACCCATCGGCCTCGATCGCGCGGATCGCTACAACCAGGGATGAGCCATCGCCGGGTTTTAAACCGGAGACCGGAGCGGGATCGATAACGCCGGAGCAATCGGGACACTCCCACGCCTGAGTGGAAGCTAGGGTTTCGGGAGGAGACCAGAGACATGCCACGTGCCACGGCGTAACGCACATGCTGCACGTGAGACACTCTTCCGACGGAATCTGCGACTTGCATCGCATGCACACACCTTCGGCGTCGCACGGAACCTGGATTTCACGAGCCATTCTCAGAGATCAATCGACAGAGACAGAGACAGAGAGAGAGTGGTGTTTCTGAGAAATTGTTGAGAGAGAGAGAGAGTGGTGTATCCGAGATTTATAAGATGTGAGAGAGAGAGAGAGAGATTTGGGGAAATAAGAAGAGAGAGGGAGAGGCGACTTTTCGAAATATTTGAGAAACTATGAAATCTTTTTTTTCTTTAACTGGTCAACATAAGATTTCTACTTTCTTAAACAAATTTAGGTATATATAATATATTTTCCATCTTAGTCAAATTTTATGAAACTTTTTAATACAATGTATATGATAAAGATGTAGTTTTTAATTATAACCTAAAGATTCATTAGTAAATTAGAGGTGCTAGTTTTTAGTGAAATTAACTATTGAAAAATATTTGTAAATTAAATTTATATGTAATTAATTTGTTAAAATTTGTACTTGAAAATTTTCAAATTTACATCTACTAGTATAAAATTGGGCCAATTCTCTCCAGCTAACCGCCACGTCAGCAAAGGAGAGAGTACCACGTGTCACTTAAAAAAAAAAACAGAACAACGATTTCAGGGACATTGACGATTCCCCTCCCGTCATACCTTCCTCATAGTCGCTTCTCCTTCTGGCTTTGATTTTGCATAAATCTCATAAGTTTTCCTTTGCATGTAATTAACGGCAAAGAGAAATTGAAAGCATCGTGAGACACATGTAGATTCTCTGAGCAATTCCTGATTTCTATAGGGTTTCAGTACTCAACAAAGCGGTGAAGCTTGTGAATCTCCAACGCAAATCGAGACGCATATTCTAACGGAAACCTGACAGAGGTTGCAGTCTCGCATGATCTTCATCTCCCATCTGTTCATGGTCTAATGAGTAAAGATTCTCGGCCACCACTCTCAAGCTCTACATATGAGATTCAATTTGTCACGGTATGTTTTAATTCACATCAATGGCACCACATATAGTTTTTAGATGATAAATTAAGGATTACACATTACACATCCAGCTGCAAAAGAAACTCTCATCAAAACATGTTCTCCTCGATAACTTCTACAATTTGTACTTTTTACTCATGTTAGATATTTCTGTATCAATTATATTTCTAGATGTATTGGAGCTAAAAAATGGTCCCATCCCGCGTACTTATTTACTCGTTCCATTCTGATTTTCACAAAAGATGATTAATATGCTTCTTTCAAATGATTGTTGAGCAGAGGTTGGAGTCACTGCCGTCCCTTGCATAAAGCAAATGAAGCTTATGCTTTAAGCCACTTAATAATTGTAAATTTTTTGGGCCACATCTTGAATTTTCCTTTTGGTCTAACGGTATAATTTGTTTTAATTACCAGAGGCATTTGTTCGACTATGAAAATTGAAGATAACTCTTCTTTTTATATCCTTTATATATTTTTAAAATCTTTCATTATCACAACTTAAGTGAATATGTTTGTGATCTTTTGTTTTTATTTCATTTTGTCTCAAAATATCATACATATTTTTTATGTTTTTTATTATTCAAATATATATTTACATGTGAGTAATATCTAAATATTTTTGTGATTTGTTTTTATCTTATTATTATTTTTTTTTTAAATAAATGATGATTTTCTAATATTCTAACTTTATTTGAATTGTCTATCCGATTTTAAATCGGTTTATCTATTATTTGATTACATTTTAATATTGTGATGTACTTTGAAAGTAAGATAGTTTCATATTCCACAACAAACTCAATTATCTATCTGATCTTGTAAAAAAAAGTTTGAAAAACATACTTAGGGCTGGGCATAAAAACCGGAACCAAAATACCCGAACCGGAACCGAACCGAAATTGCCAAAATATCCATTGGATTCTACTAATTGTTATCCGTGTGTAGCGGATAATACCGGAACCGAACCGAAAATATTTTGGGTATCCGAATCACCCGAAATATAATTATATATCCAAACTATTAAATATATATCAGGTTTTTGGGTATATTTTCGGTATTATGGGTATATTTTCTTTAGTTTTGTTTTGGTTTTCGGATATAATTTTGGGTACATTTTTGGTATTTCTGGTATATTTTCCTTAAACTTTTTTTCGGGTTTTCGGGTATATTTTCAAAATTTTTGATATATTTTAAGCATTTCGGGTAAAAAAATACCTGGAACCGAACCGAAATTATTTCGGTACCTATATGGATCTTAAACCTCTACCCAAAATACCCAGAACCGAACCGAATACCCGAATTCCCAGCCCTAGACATACTCTTCTTAATATATTTATATTAAACAAGATTGTTAAACTAATTCAAAATTCAATTGTTAAAAAAAAATTCAAATTCAATTATCTAAAATAAACCGAGGCCACATTTCATTTGTTAGCTTTAAGCCTCCAAAAATTTCGGGACGGCGTACTGGTTGGAGTTATACATGATCAATTTTAACGACTTCATGCATTACATTACGTTTACGAAAACTTACGCAGTAGGAAACTGTCTTTGATGACTGCTATATTTTTTTCGTTTTGGCATTTAACTCCTCTTAATATTTGTATTGGTAAAAGCTCTTCGTTTTGGACATATTACCAGCCCGCTGGAGTCTAAATTCAAATCCCCATAACTTTACTATTAAAAAGGTTCGGGGGCAAGGAGATGAGGCATGTTCTAGAGTTCAATTTTTGTGACTATAATTGTTTCAAATATTTAAGTTTTCAATATTTCTTACAATCTAGGAAAGTGAAAAGTAAGGAAAATTTGCATACATCTGTTTCTTTATTATACTACACAACTTTGGGCATCTCATATATTGTGCACTTTTTATGCTTTTAATCTCAACTGAAGCTCGAGTTCAGGAGCACCAACACTCATTTTTCGCTAGGAATGACAAAAACCACCTTAATGAGTCAACATATAAATGTTTTAGACCTGCACCATAGTCATTTACCAAAGCAAAAAAAAAGGAAGAGGAGGACAACAGTAAGCTATATGTTTATGCCAATCCAAATATTAGCTCATGATACCTCTCTCATGTGGCCTTTAATTTTTGTGGTATAAGATGATGGACTGAATGGAAGTGAGTTCTGAAATTCAAGACACATTGTGTAGGAGCTACAACGTTCCTGTGAACTAATGGGAGGTAAGTTGTTGCTGTGTGTTTTGGAGAACTCTCTGTCTATCACTCTTTTATATACTCTTTCACATTCTGCTCTCTATGTTGCTTGGGGTCAGTAGAAATTGCCATATGTTTCCTTTTACACATTTTACTGCTTTGTGAAGTCAGATACTACAAGAAAACATGTTTTTTACTACTGCAAAAACAGTCGGAAATCAGTAGCAAAACACCATGTTACGACTGATTACCGACTGATTTCTGCAGTAGGTAAAGGTCTCGTCGCTAAAAAATAGTTGCAAAATTGCTACTGAATTACGACTGATTTACGATTGATATTAGGCGGTCACTATTCAGTCGCTAAAATCAGTAGCAAAATTTTACGACTGATTAGTGACTGAATAGTGACTGAATTTTGCTACTACAGCCGTAGTCGGTAATCAGTCGTAAAATTTAGCTACTGAATCACGACTGATTACCTACTACTTTAACTACTGATTTGCTACTGGTTTGTGATTTTTTTAACGACTAATTTGCTACTGGTTTGTGATTTTTTTACGACTGATTTTAGCTATTCAGTAGCAAAATATAGCTACTGATTAGTGACTGATATATTGTTTAAATTAAAAAAAAAATCAATTTATTAATATAAATGTAGACTAATTACATATAAAACATTCAAGTTTACAAAAGTAAAGTAAAACAAATGAAGAACATAAATCCATACACAAAAAAACCAAAATTACAGTTAAACAAAAGTAACATAAGTTTCAAGTTCTAAATCAAAATGGAAAGGCAACTCCAACTAATAAGGAGTTGTTCCAATTTGCAAAACATAACATCAAGTGAGAAACAAGTGAGTTAAACCAGTGGAGAGGATGGATCATAAGAAGAGAGAAACAAGTGAGCTAAACCAGTGGCGAGGAATCCCTTGTCGGTTTGTCTCAGTGTTCATTGGATGTGGTTGCTTCATCTCGCCTGTTCTTGATACTCACTTGTTTTCTGAGCTCCATTATCTGTGGCTCCTTCTCCAAGTTCTCTCCTATTACATTTCACCATATCAAAATTTTAGAGTTATCGATGAAACAGAAAAAAAAATCAGAAGAAATCGGTTGTTTGACCGCACGAAGACAGATGGATTACCTTAGCAGTGGAGGACGAGGATTCATAGGCCGGAGAAGGCTGAGGAGATGTAGGCGGAGATGGTGTAGTATGACTCGTCTACACAAGTTTAGACAGAAAAAACAAAACAAAAGACAAACCTGTCTCAAGGTCTCAAACGCCAGAGCTGCAGAGTCTTCTTGATCTCAAACGCAAGAGCTGCAAATTCAGGGAGCAAAATATAAGAAAACAATAACATAGCATCTCATGGAAATGCTAAAACTTTCATAAACATCACACATACCCACGTATGATGAACAAAAGCTTAGCTTCAGGGTCGACATAGAAACCTCCTTTAAGCTTAGCCTCACGTTAGTCTCAGCTGCTAATTCAAACCTCCTTCTCCACAACAGATCTTCGTGAAATGCCCTCCCACCTACACACACGAATCATCAATCAAAACGCTTTCAAGGGAAAATGAAAAGACTCTTTCACATGGTAAAACACCATCTTTAACGACAAACAATGAGCAATATAAACATACATACGTTTTCTTCACCACGTAGTGCAAGTTCCTCCTGAGCAAACTCCAAGGCCTCTTCTATTCTCCCTTGTCGAATTAGTTCTATCAATCTTTGCTGCTGAAGATGAAAAAATAGCTCCGGATTTGTGTCTAGTATCTGGGCAGAAGAGATAAATCGAAATCAGTCAATCTCAAAATCTTTCCAAAAATATAAGGTTCTCACAGATAATCAAAAACAGATCTGCGTTTCCTTGGTCATTCCGGTTAAAACCTAAAAATTAGAACGGCACAATCCTAGAAAGACATACTTATTAAGCACAGATCAAACTTAAGTTTGTATAAGTTCAGAATGTAAATGAAACGAGATGGCTCTCGAAGTACCTCCAGGTCGAGATCGGAGCATGGTCCTTCACCAATTTTTCTGGAAATCAGAAACAACAGATGTCGCGATCATTATTATAGCACGATGTCAGAAAGTAGCGAGAACGGAATTCTAAAATAAATCCAAACAAACACAAAACGAACCAGCAGTAAGCTTCAGATTCGACGAGAACCCTGAGATGGACGCGAGGAGAAGGAAAAATTCTTTGCCGATTCAGCCAACGGACGGATCTGACCCAAGCTCTTCATCCCCCGAATCCCTATCTTCTGCATTTTCAGAATCGCCGGCGAAGGTGAGCTGCGGAGCTCGTCCTTTCTGGAAAGCGGAAGGCTCATCGAGAGACGGTGGAGGCTATGATTGGCGGAAGTTTTGGAAGAGAATAGAGCATGAGACAAGAAAATAGGGTTTTCGAGAGAGAATGGAAGAGGAGGATCTCGAATTAGGGTTTGATTTGGGAGAAAATGTTTTTCCCATACTTAGATAAATTAGGGAAATGTCGGAATGGGGAAAAAATATGGGTTTCGCGGGCTAACGGAAAATTTTGGCCCAAATTGTAGGTTTCATTTGCCATAAGAGATATTGGCTCCAAAACACAATTTTGATTTTTTTCCTATTTAGTCTCTAATCAGTAGCTAATGAGTAGCAATTTAGTTTAATTTTTTTTCATAACTAACATAATTTAGCTTAATTAACATACTAACACATTAAATAACGTAAGTTGCATATAATATAACATTATGATTTAATCTTGACATAATTAGTAGTCCGGTTTAGGGTTTAGGGTTTAGGGTTTAGGGTTAAGGGTATAGGGTATAGGGTTTAGAGTTTGTGTTTGGGGTTTAGAATTTAGGATTTATAAAATTATTTTATTTAAAAAAATGTAAGTTTTTTACTAAGAAAGAGAGGAAATATTATTGCTGACCGGTGAAATTCTTCAGCAACAAATTGTTGTAGTCATTGGATCATCGGATCATCGTTTAAGTTTTTAGAAAAAATATCTAAATACAATATGCTGTTATCCCTTTAAAATTTGCTTTTACATATTTAATATTTTACTAAAGTAACGTATTGGTTCTTGTATGTATCTAATTTGGTCGAAACTACTTAAAAGATTTAGTTTTAATATTCATTCAAAACTTCAATAAAAGGAAGTAATCTATTCAAAGACCAATATATAAGAGCATCATTAACCGTGACACCCTTAAGGTGTCTAACCTTATATTTTAAAAATAAATTTAATATTAAAAAATTGATTGACACTCACTTATTTCATGTGGTTAATATATGTGTGCAATGGTGACACCATTAGTGGGGTTCTACAAAATTAAAAAATAATAAAATTTTGTGTTTTATAAATGTTTGAAAAATAAACAAAAAATTAAACTATTATATATAAATATTGAAGATTAAATAAAACAGAGTAATATAATAGGTTGCATAAAAATTTGAACGTATATTACAATCCGTAAACACGTAAAATAAAAAGAAAACATTTTAAAGCATGATGAATAACACAACTAACTCGGCTCTAGTCTTCATTTGTTCCAAATTTTTGCCAAATGTGCTCAACCAAATCAGCTTTCAATTGGTCATGCATTGTTCTGTCATGAACTAGAGCTCGATTGGCCATCATATTATTCATATTTGTAGGAGTCTCTGTAGAGAACGTGTAGTCCGGTTCATTCTAAAACGTCGTCGAAAAATATCATCTGGGTAAACCGGTTGATCACTAAAGTAATCGTTCCATAGTCGAATGTGCCCTTCTTCGCGTCCTCTTTCTATATATGATCGTTTTTTCCTTTGCTTTCTCGTCACTTGACGTTCAACGACACTATCAACACAATGTTGAAAACCTTCGTTAAATATTTGAGCAAAATTTTCATCAAAGTTTTGATAGAAATTTGCATCAAATGGATGAGAAGTCATGACTTTTTTGTTTGGTAATTATGGAAAAGAAAATTTGGTTGTGAGAGAGAAGTTGTAATGAAAGAGATTGAGTTGCAATAAGAGATTGAGTTGCAATAAGAGATTGAGTTGCAATAAGTAAGAAATTGAGTGAATCCGAAAGAAATAATGTTTGCAATAAGAGAGAAAGTTTACAATCTCTTATAAAGAGTGAATCCGAAAGTTGCAAGTAGAACAACTTGTAAAATAAAACCAAACAAGTACAACAAGTTGTAGAATACAACCAAAACACAAACAAACAAGTTGTCTATAATACAACCAAAACACAAACAAACAAGTTGTCTATAATACAACCAAAACACAAACAAACTCCTCCTCCTTGACCACTTGTCTTCCTCCTCCTTGCTCACTGACTGCCTCCTGCAGAACACATAAGAAGTCATGAACAAGTGCTGAGTTTAACAAATATCAACCCGTGACCTTGTTAATACATTCTGTGGGGTTTACATGATTTGAGTACGTATAAAATGACCGGTTTATGTATTTTACATGACAACCAATACAAGCAAAACAAGAACGTGTATTGAAGAAGACAACTTAAATGTGACAGTAAGAAGAAACAGGAAGCTTTATATCATCAACACTTGAAGTCATAAAGAAACGCATTGGCTAAATGATAAAGCTTTCTATGAACAAATCAAAAAAAATTGATTTACCGAGATAGAAGAAGAGAGTTAGGATGGTGGCTGCCATGTCCCCGGCCTAAATGATGATCCAGACCCTGATGGCTCTGTTGTCCTGTTTTATCATCATCACCATTAGTTTGGATTTCATCATACCAAACACAATACATTAGTTCATGTTCATAGAGAACAGTTTCAGCTTAGTAGGGATTTGTAACAATCAGAAATAAGGTGAATTCACGTTTCATATCCGTGAGCCTGAATCTGTAGTTTAAGATTAAAAAGGGTAAACCCAGCTAGACTTACTTTGGTTCTGGTGGTTCTGCAGTAACTATCTCGGGTTCACGTTCCTTGACCCTGTAAAAGCAAATTTTGGTTATATTGGTCTGGTGAAAGATGCTGTGTTTTGCATTCGGCAAAAGATAGAATGTAAGAAGATTTAACACAAGATATGATTGGTGCAGAGATAATATGAATCATGACGATTCACCTTGATTCATCTGCTTCTTCACTAGCTTTCCCTGGTTTATCACCTTAAAGCATTGACAAAAAAAAAAAAAGACATTTCACTATCAGAACTTCATCACAATCACTTACTTCACAAGGCAAATTCTCAAGATGAAACACCAGGGAGAACAAACAAAAAAATAGGATGAAACACCAGGGAGAACATAACCGAGAGATGAAACTAAAGCCAACAGAGAAACTAAAGAAAATCAGAACAGCCAAGTCAAGAGTTTGAAACTAAAGCCAAGAGTTTGAAACTAAAGAAAATCAGAACAAGTGCAATCTCAATACCAAGAAGATTACACATCTCGGTGATAAGCTTGTTCTTTAGTATGCTTTCAGCCTCTGATAATGGTTCGGGTTTGAGAAGGAGGCTATCAAGGATTTTCTGTTGGGATAGGATTTTCTGTTGAGATAGTAATTTCTCTTGACCAGCCAAGTCCTCCTTTTTGATAACCCACATCTCTTGAAGCACCTTCAGAGAACTCTCCCCTGCATCTTCACTCTGCCTCCTAACTCTCTTCTTCCCCTTGGCCTTTGAAGCCTTCACACCCAATGGCCTCTCCTCTGTTTCTCTAGATAGAGGCAAGGCGAATGTTATGCAAAACTCACATCTAACATGAAAGCCCGTGATGAAACGGAACAAAAAGAAACTCTCTGAAGCATACTACAGCTACTCCACCAATCAATGAAACGGGCTAATCCATTAGAAGGGGAGAAAACATAGCTACATCAGCTTGATTCAACGACCAAAGTTACCTACTTAAGCCTCATAGCTTCTCTCGCAGGAACATACTCCTACTGTTTCGAGCCCTAAATTCAAAATTCACACTCATTGGTTAAGCAGTAGGACCAAATTAGAACATATCGGAAGCATCCTGGATTGAAACTGAACCTAACAAAAAGGACACAAACTTTTACAACAAAAAGGATCATGCCTCTATCGCAAAAACATACTCCTACTGTTTCAAAGCTGCTAATTTACATGGGTCAGGACCAAGCAGAAAACTTTCATCAAGTCAGAGAATTTTATGCACCTGGAAGACGTTGAGTGCGTCGGCGAGTGAGAGATGAGATGCAGAATTGGAAGAGAAGGATAGGAGACGACAAAGTGTCGACGATTCTTGGTACGAAACGGCGTCGCAGAAGCGGTTTAGAAGATCCGACGACAACGGCGACATCGAAAACCCGATCGCCATCGCCGTCTCCTTCGGAGAAGAGAGAGAGAGAGAGAGAGAGAGAGAGAGAAATACGAAGAGATCGATCACCCATTTTTTTTTTCCTTCGGTCCAATCAAACGGCGACACGTGTCTTCTATATATCTGACGACCCCGTTTCAACGGGTTCACTCCACAGATCCGTTTCATCCATTTTTCATCAGATTAAATTATTTTTTAATCAAAAAATGTCAAAGACACCCACAAAAGTTCACCGTTAATGATGCTCTAAGTTTCCAAAGAGAACTCAAAGCTTTTGGTAGTGAATTGAACTACTAGGGTAGTATTTGATTCTTTGTCTTAATAGTGATAAAACTTTGAAAAAATTGGGAATAAAAATCTAGTTTTAGATTAGATAACGATGGATTTCAGATTATAGATTATATCAAAACGGCTTCGTTCTGGTTTCATTTTGATAAACTGTGATTTCGGGATATAAACTGTTGTTGTTATTCATTAACGTATATCCCACTTGTCTCAGATGGTTAACTCCCTTGTTTCTACTTCGAGTGTGAGGGTTCGAAACCCAGAATGGTTTTTTTTCAAAAAAACACATTATATCAAAACGGCGTCGTTCTGGTTTCATTTCGATAAAATGTGTAATTTCGGGATATAAACTGTTGTTGTTAAACAATAACGTATATCCCACTTGGCTCAGATGGTTAAACGCGTTGGTCTTGCTTCGAGTGTGCGAATTCGAATCCCAGAGAGGGTTTTTTTTTAAAACAAAACCAATACATCAAAACGACGACGTTTTGTTTTTAAATAAAAAATCAGTAGCAAATTAGTCGCTAAAATTACTACTAATTAGCTACTGCATGTTTCCGACTACAATTCAGTCACTAATCCGTCGTAAAACTGTTACTAATTAACGACTGAAATTTTTAGTCACTAAATACCTACTGATTTGCGACTGTTTGAAAATAGTCGCACATCAGTCGGAAATCAGTAGCGAACCAGTCGGTAAATTTACCGACTGCCTAATCAGTAGCAACAATCAGTAGCAAAAACCCTATTTTGGTGTAGTGAAAGCTTGATGCTCTCGAAGCTGACATGGGAAACGAGACTGAAGCTGACGGAGTGCCATCCTATCTTTAACCCGATAAGGATCCGGATCTTGATGACGAACTGAACAAGCTCATGTGAGTTTCCTCTTAACTTTTCTTCTCTTTATTTTACTATATATAATGGATATAATACATGTTGAACTCATTTATGGGCTTAAGCAAAATCTGAAAATTCAGATGATGAACCTCTAAAATGTAAATTCTCCTGCGACGCACTTATCTTAGTTGTAGAGGAAGTTATTAAAGGCTGGTCTAGAGAAATTCTTTCAGTCAATTCCAATAATAAACACATGAAATATTTATCGTAGGTCTTGCTATCTATTCACTAACATATCCATCCACGTTTCTGTTTTTTCCATGTATAACTTTCTGAATATTCATATAACAGATTCAAAACTCTCCTGAATTGGTTTTCCGCATTTAAAGATTCTTATAATTTGTTCTTGTTTCTGTTATCTATGGATTTTCTCCGACTAAAAGTTATTGTTTTCCTCTTTGCATGTTTTTTCAATTTAATATTTCATAATGTTTAGGATATTTATCAAAATTCTCCTTTACTTTTTTGGGTATATTTATTTTTATAATAAAATTATAAAGTAATATATGTTAAGGCTTATGCGCTGACTGATTCTAATCGATTCTTCTTTTTTATATGGTGTCCTTTGTTTTGTTTAATAATTTTTACGTTCATATTTTTCTATATATAAGATTCAGAAACTCTCTAAACCTATATGCCGTCATTGCAGCCGCATCTCTTAGATCTAAAAATTGTGAAAGCTTCAATTATATAATTGATAATTTGTGTAGGTTTTCAAATGCATCAAAGCATCGATCTCGAAATTCGTTTTAGAAGGTATGCACCATTTAAAGAACAACCAAAGTTTTTATACTCAGTCCATTTAATTTAATTTTAAATATATTTATATATTTTGTTCTTGTTTCTATTATCTATGTATTTTCTTCGACTAACAGTTATTGTTTTCCACTTTACACATTTTTTAAAATTTAATTTGTTAATTTTTTTTTGATTTTTAAATTTGATTGTTTAATTTCTTGTTTCTGATTTTTAAAAATATTCATATAATTTGTTCTTTGTTTTGTCATCTATGAATTTTTTCCCACTAACACTTATTGTTTTCCTCTTTGCACATTTTTTTAAATTGTTTTTATAATGTTTAGGGTATTTATCAAAAGCCTTCTTTATTTTTTGGGATTATTTATTTTTAAAATAAAATTAAAAAGTAATATATGTTAAAGCTTATTCGCTCACTGATTCTAATCGATTCTTCTTTTCTATACGGTGTCGTTTGTTTGCTTTAATATTTTTAGGTTAATTTTTCTATATATAAGATGAATGAACTCTTTAAACCTATATGCCATCATTGCGGCTGCATCTCTTAGATCTAAAATTTGTGAAAGTTTCGATTATATTCTTGATAATTTGTGTAGGTTTTCAGATGTATCAAATCATAGATCTCAAAATTCGTTTTAAAAGATATGTACCATTTAAAGAACAACCAATGTTTTTATATTCAGTCCATTTAATTTAATTTAATAAATATTCATATAATTTGTTCTTGTTTCTGCTATCTATGGATTTTCCCCGACTAACAGTTATTGTTTTCCTTTGTGCACATTTTTTAAATTTAATTTGATATTTTTATTTGATTGTTTTCTTGTTTCTGATTATTAAAAATATTCATACAATTTGTTCTTGTTTTTGTTATCTATGGATTTTCTCTAACTAACAGTTATTTTTTTCCTCTTTGCACATTTTTGAAAATGTAATTTCTTATAATGTTTAGGCTATTTATCAAAATTCTCCTTTCTTTTTTGGGTATATTTATTTTATAATAAAAATTACAAAGTAATATATGTTAAGGCTTATGCGCTGACTGATTAGAATCAATTCTACTTTTATATACGGTGTCGCTTTTTTGTGTAATGTTTTTTAGGTAATTTTTCTATATATAAGATTCAAGAACTCTCTAAATCTATATGTTGTCAATGCGGGCGCATCTCTTAGATCTAAAAATTGTGAAAGCTTCGATTATATTCTTGATAATTTGTGTAGGATTTCATATGCATCAAAATCAGAGATCACGAAATTCGTTTTAAAAGGTATGTACCATCTAAAGAACAACCAAGGTTTTTATTTCAGTCCATTTAATTTAGTTTTAAAAATATTCATATAATTTGTTGTTGTTTCTGTTATCTATAGATTTTCTCCGACTAAGAGTTATTGTTTTCCTCTTTGCATATTTTATTAATTTAATTTGTGATTTTTTATTTGATTGTTAAATTTGATTGTTTTCTTGTTTCTGATTTTAAAAATATTCATATAATTTGTTCTTGTTTCTGTTATCTATGGATTTTCTCCGACTAACGGTTATTTTTTTTCCTCTTTGACATTTTAAAATTTTACTTTCTAATAATGTTTAGGGTATTTATCAAAATTCATATTTATTTTTTTGGTAAATTTATTTTTATAGTTAAAATTAAAAAAATAATATATGTTAAGGCTTCTACGATGACTGATTCTAATCGATTCTACTTTTCTATACGGTGTCGTTTGTTTTTGGCTAAGGGGATGTTTGTTTTAGGTTAACTTTTTATATAAGATTCAGGAGCTCTCTAAACCTATATGCCGTCTAGCGGCCGCATCTCTTAGATCTAAAAATTGTGAAAATTTCGATTATATTCTTGATAATATGTCTAGGATTTCAGATCCATCAAATCTGAGATCTCGAAATTCAGTTTAAAAGGCATGTATCATTTAAAGAATAACAACGGTTTTTATATTCAGTCCATTTAATTTAGTTTTAAAAATATTCATATAATTTGTTCTTGTTTCTGTTATCTATATAGATTTTCTCCGATTGACAGTTATTGTTTTTCTCTTTGCACATTTTTTAAATTTAATTTGTTATTTTTTATTTGATTGTTTTCTTGTGTCTGATTTTTAAAAATATTCATATAATTTGTTCTTGTTTCTGTTATCTATAGATTTTATCCGACTAACATTTATTGTTTTCCTCTTTGTACATTTTTAAAATTTTAATTTCTTATAATGTTTAGGGTATTTATCAAAATTCTCCTTTATTTGTTGGGTATATTTATTTTTATAATAAAAACTAAAAAGTAATATATGTTAAGGCTTATGAACTGACTGATTCTAATCGATTCTACTTTTTTATACGGTGTCGTTTGTTTTGTTTAATATTTTTAGGTTGATTTTTTCTATATATAAGATTCAGGAACTCTCTAAACCTATATGCCGTCATTGTGGCCGCATCTCTTAGATCTAAAAATTGTGAAAGCTTCGATTATATTCTTGATAATTTGTGTAGAATTTCAGGTGCATCAAATCAAAGATCTCGAAATTCGTTTTAAAAGGTATATACCATTTAAAGAACAACCAAGGTTTTTATATTCAGTCCATTTAATTTAATTTTAAAAATATTCATTCAATTTGTTATTGTTTCTGTTTCTTATGGATTTTCTATGACTAACAGTTATTGTTTTCCCCTTAGCACATTTTAAAAAATTAATTTGTTATTTTTTATTTGATTTTTTTCTTGTTTCTGATTTTTAAAAATATTCATATAATTTGTTCTTGTTTCTGTTATCTATGGATTTTCTCCGACTAACATTTTTTGTTTTCCTCTTCGCACATTTTTAAAATTTTAATTTCTTATAATGTTTAGGGTATTTATCAAAATTCTCCTTTATTTTATGGTTACATTTATTTATATAATAAAAACGAAAAAGTAATATATGTTAAGGCTTATGCACTGACTCATTCTAATCGATTCTACTTTTCTATACGGTGTCGTTTGTTTTGTTTAATATTTTTTAGGTTAATTTTTTCTATATATAAGATTCAGAAACTCTCTAAACATATGCCGTCATTGCGGCTGCATCTCTTAGATCTAAAAATTGTGAAAGCTTCGCTTATATTCTTGACAATTTGTGTAGGATTTCAGATACATCAAATCAAAGATCTCGAAATTCGTTTTAAAAGGTATGTACCATTTAAAGAACAACCAAGGTTTTTATACACATTCCATTTAATTAAATTTTAAAAACATTCATATATTTTGTTCTTGTATCTGTTATCTATGTATTTTCTTCGACTAACATTGGAGGGAAAATGGTGGTTGTTGGTGGTGCTATCATATTGGAAGTTGATGATTCTGGTCATCTACTTTGTGGAGTACATGTTCGAAAGTCAGATCACTGCAAAATGTATGGCTTCAAGAATTTAGCTAAAGGCTCCAATCATCCATCGCCATTTCTATCTTCCGCCTCTCTTTTCTTTGCTTCCTCTCTTTTCTTTGCTTCAAACATTTTGGGTCTTTCTTTGCAAATTCAATCATTTTACAAAAGAAGCATTGTGCTTTATGGATTGTATATTATATTTTGTAAGCAGTCCAACTCAGCACTTACTTTAAGTACTTAAAGAAGTATGGTGCAAATTCAATCATTGTACAAAAAAAAGCATTGTGTTTTCTGGATTGTAACCCCCCCCCCCCCCCCCCCCCCCCCCCCCGGAATTATTTTCCTCTTTGCATATTTTTAAATTTTTTTTTTATATTGTTTAGGGTATTTATAATACCCCAACGAGAATTTTTTCTTGTTTGTTTTTGAAACTTTGTAATATAATTTGTGTTTATTTTTGTGTTTAGATATAATTTGTTTTTGTAGAATTATTTTTTTGTAATATGTTACCCATATTAATTTTGTATTTAGATATAATTTGTTATTTTAGATTGAATTTTTGTAATATAAGAGTTTACATATAATTTATTTTTTAGATTTATTTTTCGTAATATGAGACATATTTTTATTTTGTTTTTAGATATAATTTGTTTTTGTATATTTAATTTTCGTAATATGAGACACATATTTATTTTGTCGTTAGAGATTTTTTTTTTTGTAGATTTAGTTTTCGTAATATGTTTAATTATTGTAATATTTTTATAGGTTTAGGGTTTTTTTGTGTTTAGATATGAATTATTTTTGTATCTATAATTTTTTAATATGTTATGTTATAAAATTACATGTAATTATTTTTTTGACTTTTCTAAAATTAAATTGTATATGTTTATATCTTAAGCTATTTAGTATTTTTAATATGTTTATAGAAAATTATTTTTGAGTTTTTTTACAATTTTCTTTTTGATTTATATTCAAATTTGGGCTTGCAATTTATATTCTCAATACAGATTGCAAAGATGGGCATGTGTTTCGCAAAATATTATCGGTTGTTAACATTTGCAAATTGTTTTATAGTGTAATAAAAAACCTGAATGAAAAAAGACAATAAATATCTTGATTGATTTTTTGTTCTCTAACGCCGACACATTTCATTTACTAAAAACAAAACAAAGAAGGAGGATCTGAATGCCGATCTGAATAATGATTTTCAATCGAGTTCATAGATCAATCTCGAGAGGTCTTTACATAGAACCTCAATCGATTTCTCTCACCACATAATTCAATTTCTTACAGGTTAGTGTTCTTCAAGTTTCAGATTTCTGGATTAGGGTTTTCTTTAATGTCTAATCAATATTCGTAATATATGGTTGTTGTAGGGAAATCTGGATCTTTAATCACGGCTAGGAACACCAGACCAAACAGATGCGTCGGCTGTTTCTGCATGGTGATCTAGATCTCGATCGAAGATCTAAAGGTAAAATCTCATGCAATTAGTAACTATCTAGCTCGGCTATGAATCTCTACTGTTTTTTTATGGTCTTCTATCTCTACATCTTGTGAATACAAAACAATAGAACCACCACGGAAGGTCTTACGACATATTTAGTTTTCGTTAGGGTGCATGTATCTATCGCAATGTCTTTCGCCATGGAAAAAATATCAGTTATGGTGTACTCATTTTAGAGCTTAAGAAATATGCTAACTTAATATATCGGAATGTCTTTCACCATTAAATATATCAGTTCTGGGGTACTCATAAAACTTATCATTTAACATTGAATATATCACGAGCATCAATTTTAAACTTTCAATTGATCTTCTTTCTTTTTCTTTACTAACTCAATATCCCTGTTTTTGAGTTTATAATACTCGGTGTTTCAGGAATATTGGATTTTTGCGATATCTGGAGCTACAAAATACTTCATCAGTAAAATCGCACCATCCAAGATTTAGTAAGTAATTTTCTTAACTTCACACTCATTTGATATATTCTGTATACTATAAATACGTATATATATATATCTCTTAAAATATACGAAGTATTAATTTAGTTGCATATTCATCTGAATATTTTTCATAAACAATATCGTTTGTATGTTTTATATATATAATATAGATATATTCTGTTATATATAATATATAGGTATATTCCAAAATAAATTACTTGAAAACAACGGACGCACATATATATATAACTTAATTATATAAATGTTGCTAATGTTGCGAAAGAATTGAAACAAACCAAAATACTTTGCTTTGCAAATATAGACACAAATGTTAACCAAAAAAAAAAAACAAACCAAAACACTAAATTTTTAAATGTAGCCTTTCATAACAGAATCCAGAGCAGTTATTCAATTGAAACCAAGCTCTCATCCATAATCCTCTCAATGAAACTTGAGAGCAAAAGGTTTTCCTGCAATGAAGACCAGAATATTAATTTGTTCTAGTTAAAATAGCAGATGAATATGTAAAAGATAAAATTGAACTGTCAAGAGTTTTACCATGTAACTCTTGATTTCTTCATCAGCAAAATCTGAATTAAAGGTTTTGAAAAACCTGTTTGAAAACCACATTCATCGTTTTCTTCTTTGGCTTCTCGTATTTGTCTACAATTAAAAATTTTAATCTCTTTTTAGATGTGACCCTGGATATAGCCACATAGAGTTGTACGTGTGAAAACACCGACCTTGGTAAAAAGATCCCAACTTTAGATAGTGATTGCCCTTGACTCTTGTTGATTGTTATCGCAAAGCAACAGAAAGTGGCAACTGTCTTCTCCGCATTTTGAAAGGTAGTCTTGTATTAGATGGTGTAATCAACAACCTGGGAATGAGCACTTTAACTCCAACCTTATCTCTGGTAATAACTGTAGCTTCCACCATGAAATCAGTCATTTGTGTAATTTGAAGTCTAGTACCATTCATTAACCCTCCTTTAGTATCAATATTTCTTAACAACATCACAGGACAACCAATCTTCAATCGTAATATGTGGTTGGGTAATCCAGAAGCCTTGATAGTGTTCAAAAAATTAGGACTTAGAGCTTCATCATTAACTGCGCTTTTATCAGAAGGATCTACCGAATCAGAACTGTGATATATCATTTCCTCACCTGATGACAGAAAATCCAGTATATTATTTCTTAAACAACTAAGTAAATGAAAAACAGTAAAAGATAATGAAGAAAAGCTGATTTTCAACCTTTGAGTTTATCCAGCATATGTTCATTTATGATATTAACATCTTCATTTGTAGGACATATAATTGCTCTTTCCTGGAAAAACTTTGGTTCTTTATCCTCTTGTAAAGAAGTAGTATCTCCTTACACATCTTTGCTGATTGCTTCGATTGGATCAATGGCGTCAGTAATGAGAAACTCTTCTGGAATATCTATTAGAGCATCACCATCATTAGGTTCTGTAATTTTCCCATCTCCAACGTCTAATATCCATTCCTAGAAATCTTTAAGATCCTTTGCCTCCTGAACAATCAAATTGTTTGAAAGTAGTCGCATGTTCTTAGTGAGTTTGAACACTTTGCAATGATCCCAAAGATATGATGAATTAACTGCAGCCAGAACAATGTCACCTCTAGAAGCTCCATTTAAGACAGGAAGAACCTGTCTGAAATCACCTCCAAAAACAAAAACTTTTCTACCAAAAGGCTTTTTCAATGGATTTCAAATAAAATCATTTAGAAACTTTGTAACGGCTAAGGGTAATATTTTTTAGGTTAATTTAAATGATTGTTTAATGTCCATTTATGGACAATATTAGTCTATTCAGAGATCGCGAAATTCGTTTTAAAAGGTATGTACCAACTAAAGAACAATCAAGGTTCTCATACTCAGTCCATTGAATTTAATTTTTAAAATATTCTTATATTTTGTTCTTGTTTCTATTACCTATGTATTTTCTTTGACTAACATTTATTGTTTTCCTCTTTCCACATTTAAAAAAAAAAAATTTATTTATTATTTTATTTTTAAATTTGATAGTTTTCTTGTTTCTGATTTTTAAAAATATGCATATAATTTGTTCTTGTTTCTGTTATTTATGGATTTTCTCCGACTAACAGTTATTATTTTTCTCTTTGCATATTTAATTTTTATAATGTTTAGGGTATTTATCAAAATTCTCCTTTACTTTTTGGGTATATTTATTTTTATAATAAAATTATAAAGTAATATATGTTAAGGCTTATGCTCTAACTGATTCTAATCGATTCTTCTTTTCTATACGGTGTCGTTTGTTTGCTTTAATATTTTTTAGGTTAATTTTTTCTATATATAAGATTCAGGAACACTCTAAACCTATATACCGTCATTGCGGCGGCATCTCTACGATCTAAAAATTGTGAAAGCTTCGATTATATTCTTGATAATTTGTGTAGGATTTCAGATGAATCAAATCAGAGATCTCGAAATTCATTTTCAAAGGTATGTACCATTTAAAGGACAACCAAGGTTTTTCTATTCAGTTCATTTAATTTAATTTTAAAACTATTCATATAATTTATTCTTGTTTCAATTATCTATGGATTTTCTCCGACTAACAGTTATTGTTTTCCTCTTAGCACATTTAAAAAAAAAATTTGTTATTTTTATTTGATTATTGTTTGCGGTTCGTGATTAGATATATGCAGTTTTTAGTTAAGAAGGATAAAGAAATGGACAGTCAAAAATCATTTATATTAAACTAAACACGGTCCAAAAATTTGAGGTCTGAATCATTTCAAAAGTAGTGAACTCGCTATTCTTATAATCTCCATCCAAAAATAAAGAAAATGATGATGAAGAGGAAAATGTACCAAGACCTATTGTCGTTCAGAAGTCTCATACTCCTCCAAAGAAATTTCGAGGCAGTTCTGGCAAAATGGAAATAACTCTCATACTCCTCCAATATAAGTTTTGCAATGGTCTGATCTTTCGAACATTTACTTCACAATATATTTTTTTTATAATGTTCCCACGGGAATTGTTTCTTGTTTGTTTTTGAAATTTTGTAATATAATTTGTGTTTATTTTTGTATTTATATATAATTTGTTTTTGTAGAATTATTTTTATGTAATATGTTCCTAATATTAATTTTGTTTTTAGATATAATTTGTTTTTGTAGATTGAATTTTTGAAATATGAGAGATTACATATAATTTATTTTTTTTAGATTTAATTTTCATAATACGAAAAATATTTTTATTTTGTTTTTATATATAATTTGTTTTTGTATATTTAATTTTTGTAATATGAGACACATATTTATTTTGTCGTTAGAGATATTTTTTTGTAGATTTAGTTTTCATAATATGTTTAATTATTTTAATATGTTTATAGGTTTATGGTGTTTTTTGTGTTTAGATATGAATTGTTTTTGTATCTGTAATTTTTTAATATGTTATGTTATAATATTAAATGTAATTATTTTTTTTGAGTTTTCTAAAATTAAATTGTATATGTTTTTATCTTAAGATATTTAGTATTTTTAATGTGTTTATATAAAATTATTTTTGAGTTTGTTTTCAATTTTTTTATTTATATTCAAATAGGGGCTTGCAATTTATATTCTTAATACAGATTGCAAAGATTGGCCTGGGCTTCGCAAAATATTATCGGTTGTTAACATTTGCAAATTGTTTTATAGTGTTATAAAAAACCTGAATGAAGAAGACAACAAAAATTGATTTTTTGTTTTCTCACGCCGACACATTTCATTTACGAAAAAAAACAAAGAAACAGGATCTGAATGCCGATCTGAATAATGGTTTTCAATCGAGTTCATAGATCAATCTCGAGAGGTCTTTACATATAACCTCAATCGATTTCTCTCACCGCATAATTCCATTTCTTACAGGTTAGTGTTCTTCAAGTTTCATATTTCCAGATTAGATTTTTTTTTAATGTCTAATCAATATAAGTAATATGTGGTTGTTGTCGGAAAATCTGGATCTTTAATCACGGCTAGGAACACCAGACCAAACAGATGCATCGGATGTTGCTGCGTGGTGATCTAGATCTCGATCGAAGATCTAAAGGTAAAATCTCATGCAATTAGTAACTATCTAGCTCGGCTATCAATCTCTACTTTTCTGGTCTTCTAGCTCTACATCTTGTGAATACAAAACAATAGAACCACCACTGAAGCTCTTACGGCATATTTAGTTTTCGTTAGGGTGCATGTATCTATCGCAATGTCTTGCGCCATGGAAAAAATATCATTTCTGGTGTACTCATTTTAGAGCTTAAGAAATATCCTAACTTAATATATCGGAATGTCTTTCGCCATTAAATATATCAGTTCTTGTGTACTCATAAAACTTATCATTTAACATTGAATATATCACGAGCATCAATTTTAAACTTTAAATTGATCCTCTTTCTTTTTCTTTACTAACTCAATATCCATGTTTTCAAGTTTATAATACTCGGTGTTTCATGAATATTGGATTTTGGCGATATATGGAGCTGCAAAATACTTCATCAGTAAAATCGCACCATCTAAGATTTAGTAAGTAATTTTCTTAACTTCACACTCATTTGATATATTCTGTATACTATAAATATGTATATATATATATATATATCCCTTAAAATATACGAAATATTAATTTAGTTGCATATTCATCTGAATACTTTTCATAAATAATAACATTTGTATGTTTTATATATTTAATATAGACATATTATGTTATATATAATATATAGGTATATTCCAAAATGAATTACTTGAAAACAAAGAACGCACATATATATAACATAATTATATAAATATTGCTAATGTTGCAAAAGAAATGAAAAAACCAAAATACTTTGCTTTGCAAATATAGACACAAATGTTAACAAAAAACAAAAACAAACCACAACACTAAACTTTCAAATGTAGCCTTTCATAACAGAATCCATAGCAATTATTCAATTGAAACCAAGCTCTCATCAATAATCCTCTCAATGAAACTAGAGAGCAAAAGGTTTTCCTCCAATGAAGACCAGAATATTAATTTGTTCTGGTTAAAATTGCAGATGAATATGTAAAAGATAAAATTGAATTGTCAAGAGTTTTACTATGTAACTCTTGATTTCTTCATCAGCAAAATCTGAATTAAAGGTTTTTAAAAACTTGCTTAAAAACCACATCCATTGTTTTCTTCTTTGGCTTCTCGTATTTGTCTACAATTAAAAATTTTAATCCCTTTTTAGATGTGACCCTGGATATGGCCACATAGAGATGTACGTGTGAAAACACCGGCCTTGGTAAAAAGATCTCAACTTTAGATAGTGATTGCCCTTGACTCTTGTTGATTGTTATCGCAAAAGCAACATAAAGTGGCAACTGTCTTCTCCGCATTTTAAAAGGTAGTCTTGTATTAGATGGTTTAATCAACAACATGGGAATGAGCACTTTAACTCCAACCTTATATCCAGTAATAACTGTAGTTTCCACCATGAAATCAGTCATTTGTGTAATTTAAATTCTAGTACCATTCATTAACCCTCCTTTAGGATCAATATTTCTTAATAACATCACATGACAACCAATCTTCAATCGTAATATGTGGTTGGGTAATCCAGAAGCCTTGATAGTGTTAAAAAAAACCTGGACTTAGAGCTTCATCATTAACTGCGCTTTTATCAGAAGGATCTACCGAATCAGAACTGAGATATATCCTTTCCTCACCTGATGACAGAAAATTCAGTATACTATTTGTTAAACAACTAATTAAATGAAAAACAGTAAAACATAATGAAGAAAAGCTGATTTCCAACCTTTGAGTTTATTCAACATATGTTCATTTATGGTATTAACATCTTCATTCGTAGGACATATAATTGCTTTTTACTGGAAAAACTTTGGTTCCTTATCCTCTTGTAAATAATCAGATCTTTGCTGATTGCTTCGATTGGATCAATGGCGTCAGTAATGAGATACTCTTCTGGAATATCTATTACAGCATCACCATCATTAGGTTCTGCAATGTTACCATCTCCAACGTCTACTATCCATTCCGAGAAATCTTTAAGATCATTTGCCTCTTGAACAGTCAAATTGTTTGAAAATAGTCGCATGTTCTTAGTGAGTTTCAACACTTTGCAATGATCCCAAAGATATGATGAATTAAGTGCAGCCAGAACAATGTCATATTTAGAAGCTCCATTTACTACATGAAGAACCTGTCTGAAATCACTTCCAAAAACAACAACTTTTCTACCAAAAGGCTTTTTCAATGGATTCCTAATAATATCATTTAGAAACTTTGTAACGGCTAAGGGTAATATATTTTAGGTTAATTTAAATAATTGTTTACTATCCATTTCTGGACAGTATTAGTTTATTCAGAGATCTCGAAATTCGTTTTAAAAGGTATGTACCATCTAAAGAACATCCAAGGTTTTTATACTCAGTACATTTAATTTAATTTTAAAAATATTCATATGTTTTGTTCTTGTTTCTCTTATCTATGTATTTTCTTCGACTAACATTTATTGTTTTCCTCTTTGCACATTTTTAAAAATTTTAATTTGTTATTTTTTATTTGATTTTTAAATTTGATAGTTTTATTGTCTCTGATTTTTTAAAATATTCATATAATTTGTTCTTGATTCTGTTATCTATGGAATTTCTCCGACTAACAGTTATTGTTTTCCTCTTTGCACATTTGTTTTAATTTAATTTTGTATAATATTTAGGGTATTTATCAAAATTCTCCTTTATTTTTGGGTATATTTATTTTTATAATAAAATTATAAAGTAATATATGTTAAGGCTTATGCGCTGACTGATTCTAATCGATTCTTCTTTTCTATACGGTATCGTTTGTTTGATTTAATATTTTTTAGGTTAATTTTTCTGTATATAAGATTCAGGAACTCTCCAAACCTATATGCCATCATTGCGGCCGCATCTCTAAGATCTAAAAAATTTGAAAGCTTCGATTATATTCTTGATAATTTTTGTAGGATTTCAAATGCATCAAATCAGAGATCTCGAAATTCATTTTCAAAGGTATGTACCATTTAAAGAACAACCAAGGTTTTTCTATTCAGTCCATTTAATTTAATTTTAAAGATATTCATATAATTTGTTCTTGTTTCTATTATCTATGGATTTTCTCAGACTAACAGTTATTGTTTTCCTCTTTGCACTTTTAAAAAATTTTAATTTTTAATTTTTATTTGATTATTGTTTGCGGTTCGTGATTAGATCTATGCAGTTTTTAGTTAAGAAGGATAAAGAAATGGACAGTAAAAAATCATTTAAATTAAACTAAACATGGTCCCAAAATTTGAGGTCTGAAGCATTTCAAAAGAAATCCATTTATGTTGTTTTTAGTAGTGAACTCGGTATTCTTCTAATCTCCATCCAAAAAATGAAGAAGATGATGATGAAGAGGAAAATGTACCAAAACCTATTGATGTTCATAAATTTCATACTCCTCCAAAGAAATTTCGAGGCAGTTCTAGCAAAATGGAAATAAGTCTCATACTCCTCCAACATACGTTTTGCAATGGTCTTATCTTTTGAACATGTACTTCACAATATATTCTAGGAAAAACTTCTGCTGGTGAGCCTCTCTATCGACAAACCCTCGTTGGAGGGAAAATGGTGGCTGTTGGTGGTGCCATCATCTTGGAAGTTGATGATCCTGGTCATCTACTTTGTGGAGTACATGTTCGAAAGTCAGATCACTGCAAAATGTATGGCTTCAAGAATGAAATACTGGTATAATTTTAGCTAAAGGCTCCAATCTACTTGTATTTGAGTCATCATCCATCGCCGTTTCTATCTTCTGCCTCTCTTTTCTTTGTTTCTAACATTTTGGGTCTTTTTTTGCAAATTCAATCATTGTACAAAAAAAGCATTGTGTTTTCTGGATTGTAATGCCCCCACGGGAATTTTTTCACTCTCTGCACATTTTTAAAATTTAATTTTTTTATAATGTGTAGGGTATTTAAACTCCCCCACTGGAATTTTTTCTTGTTTGTTTTTGAAGTTTTGTAATATAATTTGTGTTTATTTTTGTGTTTAGATATAATTTATTTTTGTAAAATTATGTTTTTGTAATATGTTCCACATATTAATTTTGTGTTTAGATATAATTTATTTTTGTAGATTGAATTTTTGTAATATGAGAGTTTACATATAATTTATTTTTTTAGATTTAATTTTCAAAATAGGAAACACATTTTTATTTGGTTTTTAGATATAATTTGTTTTTGTATATTTAATTTTTGTAATATGAGACACATATTTATTTTGTCGTTAGAGATATTTTTTTTGTAGATTTAGTTTTCATAATATGTTTAATTATTGTAATATGTTTATATGTTTATGGTGTTTTTGTGTTTAGATATGAATTGTTTTTGTATCTATAATTTTTTAATATGTTATGTTATAAAATTAAATGTATTTTTTGAGTTTTCTAAAATTAAATTGTATATGTTTATATCTTAAGCTATTTAGTATTTTTAATATGTTTATATAAAATTATTTTTGAGTTTGTTTTCAATTTGTTTTTTTATTTATATTCAAATAGGGGCTTTTAATTTATATTCTCAATACAGATTGCAAAGATGGGCATGGGCTTCGCAAAATATTATCTGTTGTTAACATTTGCAAATTGTTGACAACAAATATCTTGATTGCTTTTTTGTTTTCTCATGCCGACACATTTCATTTACTAAAAAAAACAAAGAAACAGGATCTGAATGCCGATCTGAATAATGGTTTTCAATCGAGTTCATAGATCAATCTCGAGAGGTCTTTACATAGAACCTCAATCGATTTCTCTCACCGCATAATTCCATTTCTTACAGGTTAGTGTTCTTCATGTTTCAGATTTCCAGATTACGTTTTTTTTAAATGTCTAATCAATATTCGAAATTTGTGGTTGTTGTCGGGAAAGTTGGATCTTTAATCACGGCTAGGAACACCATACCAAACAGATGCGTCGGCTGTTGCTGCGTGGTGATCTAGATCTCGATCGATGTTCTAAAGGTAAAATCTCATGCAATTAGTAACTATCTAGCTCGGCTATCAATCTCTACTTTTTCTGGTCTTCTAGCTCTACATCTTGTGAATACAAAACAATAGAACCACCACGGAAGCTCTTACGACATATTTAGTTTTCGTTAGGGTGCATGTATCTATGGCAATGTCTTTCGCCATGGAAAAAATATCAGTTCTAGTGTACTCATTTTAGAGCTTAAGAAATATGCTAACTTAATATATCGGAATGTCTTTCGCCATTGAATATATCAGTTCTGGTGTACTCATAAAACTTATCATTTAACATTGAATATATCACGAGCATCAATTTTAAACTTTCAATTGATCCTCTTTCTTTTTCTTTACTAACTCAATATCCCTGTTTTCGAGTTTATAATACTCGGTGTTTCAGGAATATTGGATTTTTGCGATATATGGAGCTGCAAAATACTTCATCAGTAAAATCGCACCATCTAAGATTTAGTAAGTAATTTTCTTAACTTCACACTTATTTGATATATTCTGTATACTATAAATATGTATATATATATATCCCTTAAAATATACGAAATATTAATTTAGTTGCATATTCATCTTAATACTTTTCATAAACAATATCGTTTGTATGTTTTATATATTTAATATAGATATATTCTGTTATATATAATATATAGGTATATTCCAAAATAAATTACTTGAAAACAAAGAACGCACATATATATAACATAATTATATAAATATTGCTAATGTTGCGAAAAAAATGAAACAAACCAAAATGCTTTGCTTTGCAAATATAGACACAAATGTTAACAAACCAAAAAAAACAAACCAAAACACTAAACTTTCAAATAGATTTTTTAATTGTTTTTTAATATGTATGGCAAACTGTAGAATGACACTTTTTGTAAAACATAGATAATTCTTTATAATTTGTTGTTGTTTTTTAACATGACAAGCTAACAAATTATAACAAAATAGCATAACAAGTATAATCATAAAGCTAAAAAGGAAATATTTTAAAAATTGTTGACCGTTTTATCTTTATTAATATAAAAAAAAGGAAATACTTTAATGACTTCAGATAGAGAAAAAAGGAAATTCATTTGCGTTGACGAAGTCAAATCTGGCTTTTGTTGTAAACACACAAAACCTAATCTGATTTTTGTTGTAAACACACCAAACCTATTTATATAACACTTCTTCTCGAGTGTGTTTCATTCGTTTTTCAGAATTATTACACAAAGTGAGATTTTTTAAAGAGAAACAAAGATGGAGATAAAAAAAGTATCATTCGACGCCGCCGTTCTTAAATCTTTCGTGTAACATCCTAGTTCCGATGGGACGGTCATGTTTTAATTTTTGCTTTCAGAAAACCCAAAAGCCAATAAGCCCGTTAGCCATTCTAAAATCTAGGAATCACACATGTTTTCCCTATAAAAAGAATGGAATTGCTTAGACAAGATTCACAGTTGAGAGGCGTGGGCGAAGCCCTGCTCGTTTTATTCCTCACACCGTGAACCCTAACCGCCTCCATAAACCAAGTTGTCGCTGCCATCTTGAAGGACGATTTCCCGGTGATATGTTTTGAACCAGGTGACTTCCTACCTATCCGTGGAAAGCCCCGAGTCTCATCTTTCCAGGAAGACAGTTCGTGACGTTCAAAGGTATGTGTTGAAAGTTATCGTCGTTTCTTTTGTACACTGCAATCTGCTCGAGTATCTAATCTAAGTAGTTTCAGTAAGAAATAGAAACGGATAGGCAAAACTGCTTTGATGGATCCGAAAAGCAGTAAGGATTTTCCTAACTCTCGTATCTAACTAAAACAGAAAGCGGTTCATCATTTGGTTGTTTTCTCAGGCTTAATATGTGCAGTGCGAATCTGCGACTAGGGAAGAGAGAAATCATGATATTGTTTACGACCGGTCCTCACCTTTGCCACCCTTATCGACACCCGCCACCAGCCGCACTGGGAACCACGGTGTGTCACTCATCCTGGATCCATGGTCAGCCATACGACTCCCAGGTCCATCAAACATCACTGGGTCATCCGGGAAGGCACCCGCCTTTTCCCAAGACCCCTTATCGCGGCTTAACCGCCTAACAACCCCTTTTCCCCTTGGCCTATGGTCATGCATATAATATCCCCAAAAAATATCTTTCACACACGTATTATTCATATTATCATTCAACCGTATTCTGTTTAACCACCTACACGTCTAAGTGTTTACGAACATCACCAAAACCACAAATCATATCTAATGATATATTTTTATATATATACATAATATTATCAAACATCAAACAACTACGCGTAGACTTATAGCTACCTGTAGGATGCACAGTTTAACAAGTGACTATTCGTCACGACACGACACGAATGAAGAATAGAGAGAGTTCACGACCGGTCCTCACCTTTGCCACTTGAAGAAGAAGAACAATACTTTTTTTTGTACAGATTCGCTATCTAGAGTTAACAACACATTTTCCAATGAAAATGACGCTCAAAACGGTTTTTCTTCAACCAAGAGCCAGATATATGAGTCCTGAACATCCCTGCAAAGTTTTGGGTCAAACGGACCTCGTTTGCCCAACCAAAAGATACAACTTGTCATAATGGTTTCAAGTGCGAGCTGCGAATCATAGTCCCGGTAAAACAGTAATATCTCCAAAACTACAACATTAAACGACAAGATATTGCACAGAGACTTAGGTGTAAGGGTTGTGAATCTCCTTACCAAAAATGAACTCAATCTATTCAATGTAGAACCCGAAGCGTGATTTCTCTCTTCCCGAGTCGCAGATTCGCACTGCACAGATTAGGCATGAGAAAACAACCGTAGCTTTCATATCAAAATTCCAAATGATGACCCGCTTTCTGTTTTAGCTAGATACGAGAGTTAGGAAAGTCCTTACTGATTTTCAGATCCATCAAAGCAGTTTTGCCTATCCGTTTCTATTTCTTACTGAAACTACTCATATTAGATACCCGGGCAGATTGAAGTGTACACAAAGAAACAACGATAACTTTCGACACATACCTTCGAACGTCACGAACTTTGTCTTCCTGGAAAGATGAGACTCGGGGATTTCCACGGATAGGTAGAAAATCACCTGGTTCAAAACATATCGACGGGAAATCGTCCCTCAAGGTGGCGGCGACACTTTGGTTTATGGAGGCAGCTAGGGTTCACGGTGTGAGGAATAAAACGAGCAGGGCTTCGCCCACGCCTCTCAACTGTTCATCTTGTCTCAGCAATTCCATTCTTTTTATAGAGAAAACATGTGTGATTCCTAGGTTTTAGAATAGCTAACGGGCTTATTGGCTTTTGGGTTTTCTAAAAGCAAAAATTAAAACATGACTGTCCCATCGGAACTAGGATGTTACACGAAAGATTTAAGAACGGTGGCGTCTAATGATACTTTTCTTATCTCCATCTTTGTTTCTCTAAACAAAATCTCACTTTGTGTAATAATTCTGAAAAACGAATGAAACACACTCGAGAAGAAGTGTTATATAAAATAGGTTTGGTGTGTTTACAACAAAAGCCAGATTAGGTTTTGTGTGTTTACAACAAAAGCCAGATTTGACTTCGTCAACGCAAATGAATTTCCTTTTTTCTCTATCTGAATTCATTAAAGTATTTCTTTTTTTTATATTAGTAAAAGATAAAACGGTCAACAATTTTTAAGATATTTCCTTTTTAGCTTTATGATTATACTTGTTAACCTATTTTGTTATAATTTGTTAGCTTGTCATGTTAACAAAAAAACAACAAATTATAAAGTATTATCACTGTTTTACAAAGAGTGTCATTCTACAGTTTTCCATACATATTAAAAAAATAATTAAAAAATATATTTTAATCCTCATTAATACATTAAATAAATTTCTCTTTTTCTATTAATACAATAAAATAATTGGGTTAAAACTGGATTTTTATTCAAAAATTTGCATTCTAAAACAAAAACTAAACTTTAAAATAACGGAGGGAGTATGGTTTAATAGTAATTACCATGTGACACTCGTTAAACCTAACACATAAATTGTTTCTGCCCACCGAGGAGCGTAGAAGATATTTTTAAGCTCAGATCCTTCTGATGAAGACAGTCACCGGAGAACTCATTGTCGCTGAACCCATCTCCCTCCCAAAGGCAGCCGCACTGGGAACCACGGTATGACACCCTTAGCGACACCCACCACCAGCCGCACTGTGAACCACGGTGTGTCACTCATCCTGGATCCATGGTCAGCCATACGCCTCCCAGGTCCATCAAACATCACTGGGTCATCCGAGAAGCCACCCGCCTTTTTCCTAGACCCCTTATCGCAGCTTAACCACCTAACAAACCCTTTTACCCTTGGCCTATCCTCATGCATATAATATCCCCAAACAATATCTTTCACACACGCAATATTCATATCATCATTCAACCGTATTCTGTTTAACCACCTACACGTCTAAGTGTTTACTAACATCACAAAAACCACAAATCATATCTACTGATATATTTTTATATATGTACATAATATTATCAAACGTCAAACAACTACGCGTATACTTATAGCTACCTGTAGGATGCACAGTTTAACAAGTGACTACTCATCACGACACGACACGAATGAAGAATAGAGAGAGTTCACGACCGGTCCTCACAATGCCTTAAAGTATTTCATTTTATAAAAAAAAGAAATACTTTAATGACTTCAGATAGAGAAAAAAGGAAATTCATTTGCGTTGACGAAGTCAAATCTGGCTTTTGTTGTAAACACATAAAACCTAATCTGGCTTTTGTTGTAAACACACCAAACCTATTTTATATAACACTTCTTCTCGAGTGTGTTTCATTCGTTTTTCAGAATTATTACACAAAGTGAGATTTTGTTTAGAGAAACAAAGATGGAGATAAGAAAAGTATCATTCGACGCCGCCGTTCTTAAATCTTTCGTGTAACATCCTAGTTCCGATGGGACAGTCATGTTTTAATTTTTGCTTTTAGAAAACCCAAAAGCCAATAAGCCCGTTAGCTATTCTAAAATCTAGGAATCACACATGTTTTCTCTATAAAAAGAATGGAATTGCTGAGACAAGATGAACAGTTGAGAGGCGTGGGCGAAGCCCTGCTCGTTTTATTCCTCACACCGTGAACCCTAGCCGTCTCCATAAACCAAGTTGTCGCCGCCACCTTGAGAGACGATTTCCCGGCGATATGTTTTGAACAAGGTGATTTCCTACCTATCTGTGGAAAGCCCCGAGTCTCATCTTTCCAGGAAGACAAAGTTCGTGACGTTCGAAGGTATGTGTCGAAAGTTATCGTCGTTTCTTTGTGTACACAGCAATCTGCCCGAGTATCTAATCTAAGTAGTTTCAGTAAGAAATAGAAACGGATAGGCAAAACCGCTTTGATAGATCTGAAAATCAGTAAGGACTTTCCTAACTCTCGTATCTAGCTAAAACAAAAATCGGTTCATCATTTGGAATTTTGATATGAAAGTTACGGTTGTTTTCTCAGGCCTAATCTGTGCAGTGCGAATCAACGACTAGGGAAGAGAGAAATCACGCTTTGGGTTCTACAGTGAATAGATTGAATTAATTTTTGGTAAGGAGATTCACAACCCTTACACGTAAGTCTCTGTGCAATATCTTATCGTTTAATGTTGTGGTTTTGGAGATATGACTATATTACCGGGACTATGATTCGCAACTCGCACCTGAAACCAGTCTGACAAGTTGTGTCTTTTGGTTGGGCAAACGAGGTCCGTTTGACCCAAAACTTTGCAGGGATGTTCAGGACTCATATATATGGCTCTCGGTTGAAGTAAAACCATTTTGAGCGTCATTTTCATTGGAAAATGTGTTGTTAACTCTAGATAGCGAATCTGTACAAAAATAAAATGTATTGTTCTTCTTCTTCAAGTGGGAAAGGTGAGTACCGGTCGTGAACTCTCTCTATTCTTCATTCATGTCGTGTCGTGACAAGTAGTCACTTGTTAAAATGTGCATCCTACAGGTAGCTATAAGTCTACGCGTAGTTGTTTGACGTTTGATAATATTATGTATATATATAAAAATATATCAGTAGATATGATTTGTGGTTTTGGTGATGTTCGTAAACACTTAGACGTATAGGTGGTTAAACAGAATACGGTTGAATGATGATATGAATAATGCGTGTCTGAAAGATATTGTTTGGGGATATTATATGCATGAGCACAGGCCAAGGGGAAAAGGGTTTGTTAGGCGGTTAAGCCGTGATAAGGGGTCTAGGGAAAAGGCGGGTGCCTTCCCAGATGACCCAGTGATGTTTGATGGACCTGAGAAGCGTATGGCTGACCATGGATCCAGGATGAGTGACACACCGTGGTTCCCAGTGCGGCTGATGGCGGGTGTCGCTAAGGGTGTCATACCGTGGTTCCCAATGCGGCTGGTGGCGGATGATATAAGGATTGTTATATTGATGCCAGGGCGGAGACGCTTATGTCCCAGGGGTGTCGAGTGTTGGCACATACGTTTAGGGGTCATTCTATGTCTTTGAGTTGTCTTCGGACATGATGTGATGGATGGTTTACCTTGTGACTTGCGTTTGTCGTGATGTGTTTGAATTGTGGAAGAGTCCGTGGGTCTCCAGGACCTACACTCACTGAGTAATCCCAATTACTCAACCCTCTTTTATTTTCAGGTTAGTTCGAGGAAGTGTGGGAGTATACGTTCTGGTGTGGTGCAAGGGTTTTGGAACTTTATTTATTCTTTCATTTTTACATTTATTTATTCGTTGTTTTTTATTTTGAATGTTATTATTGAGCTTCGGTTTTAAGTTGGTTTTATTGTAAGACGTTTGGATTCGATCCTTGGGAATAAAGGAGCATTTATGACTTTCGAGTGGTTTACTTGTGTTTTAAGTCAATGCTCGACAATACCGTCTCGTTTAAGTAAGACCGGGTTGTCTCAATTGGTATCAGAGACTAGGGTTACCAAACCGGTCCCGACCTGGCATGCAAAGGAAAACGAAAAACATCTTACATAGGTTCTAGGAATATTCCGGGTTTCTGAGTATTTTCATATTTAAATATTTCTGAGCATTTTTGTATTTTTAAAATATTTTTTTCAAGTCGTAAAAATATTTTTTGGTGTTATTTGGTTAATTTTCGGATTTTGGTATTTTGAAAAAAATGGGAAGGATTTTCAAAGGAAAAAAGAAAAGGGGGGGGGGGGGGGGGGGGGAATGTAATATTGATGCACCACTGGGATCGCACTCGCTCCTCTTACTATTGTGTTTTGTGTTCAGCTAAGCAAGTG
Source organism: Eutrema japonicum (assembly GCA_030161315.1). NCBI lineage: Eukaryota > Viridiplantae > Streptophyta > Magnoliopsida > Brassicales > Brassicaceae > Eutrema > Eutrema japonicum. The sequence goes on from BSQW01000013.1 coordinate 41,762,803, forward strand.
TTGTTTCGCAGTGTTGAAAGTTTATTTCCGGTCGTAAAGTGAAAGGAGCACAATTTAGAAATGATCTATATCGTCGTATCAATCAAAGTGGAGTGTCATTTTGGCAGCCGAGGAAGCGTAGGATCTCGCGGTAACGCTGGCTAGTTTAAGTATTTGTATTTTTTTTTTATCAATATGAATCGTCATGGTTCTGAGCCCGTGTTTTCGTCTTCGGTTCAACCTCTTCATCTCCGTTCGTCGTTCTTTATCTTCAAGAACCATTGATCTTCTTCGTTTTTCACCACTGCGAGTACCATGTTTCTAGGGAGTCATCATTGTCATCAAAAATCAAATTCACAGCCGTTGGTCTAAAATAGAGAGGATCATGATAAAATGAAAGCATATCTGAGTTGGAGTTTTGAGAGAGAGTTTACAGCTAGATCTGAGTAAGTGACGTCGATAAAATGGTGATTCTGGATAGAGGACATGTCGGAGAAGCCATAGAAACTGGCGGTGTTCTAATTGGAGGCACATGTCTCTTTCAAGTGAGATGATTTAAGCTTGACGTGGAGGCTCTTCAGCTCACAAAAGGCTGCGGAGGCACATGGAAGATACGCGCTGGCGTCTTACGACGTGTCGTTCTCCGAGGAGACGAAACCGGAGAGAATCGTGGCTGCCTTTGGAAGGGAGATGGGTTCTGCGGCAATGAGTCCTCCGGTGACTGTCTTCATCGGAAGGATCCGAGCTTAAAAATATCTTCTACGCTCCTCGGTGGGCAGAAACAATTTATGCGTTAGGTTTAACGAGTGTCACATGGTAATTACTATTAAACTATACTCCCTCCGTTATTTTAAAGTTTTGTTTTTGTTTTAGAAATAATGTCGTTTTGTATTTTCAATGCAATTTTTTGAATTAAATCACAGTTTTAACCCTATTGTTTTATTGTATTAATAGAAAAAGAGAAATTTATTTAGTGTATTAATGACGATTAAAATAGATTTTTTAATTGTTTTTTTAATATGTATGGAAAACTTTAGAATGACAATCTGATTCTAGAGTATTGTTTATGAGAAAAGAATTTTAACCCGTCTCGTATCGTCTTTCGTCGTTCGCTGCTAAGGCGACGAGATCGCTCTTGAAAGTACTTTGTTCGGCGGCGAGGGAACGAGTTACAATCTGATTCTAGAGTATTGCTCCGGTCAAAGCCTCGCCGACTTAATCGAGGCTAACGGAGGATTACCGGAGAAGTATGTGATGTGCACCATCGAATCGAAATAAAAACAACGAATAAATTTGATATTCCCCACCTAGAACCAGGCTTCTTATCGGTTTACTCAAAAATAAGGCTACAATCTGCTGTTAGAAATAAGTCATTTGATATTCCTGTTGATAGGAGCCAAAACTGTTGTTTGCAAGAAGAGAAACAGAGTAAATTCGGAAAGCATGTTTCGGATGAAGAAGAACCGTTCTGTAATGAATTTAAAGAATGAGCAATGCTAATAAAAAGGATATTGTCCACACAAGCGAAGAATCAAAGAAGATTATGTCCGGCTTATATATTTGTTGGAGGTGGGTTTCACAACCCCTTTTTCTTCCCTTAAAAGCCCACCATCGAATCAAAATCGGCCCATCTGAGTAATTGGTCCAATAAGCAGCCAGTCCGTTAACGAGCAAAGCCTGCCCAGATCGGCCGTACAAGGAGGATTAGGTGGATTGCCACCTAGACCGGTCAGTGCACTCTACCCAACCAAGCGATCTATCCTGCCCCACCGTCGATCCGCCTTGTCCGACCAACGATTTACCCTGACCGACCGTACCAATTAGGGTTTCAAAGGTTTCTAAAACCATCGCCTTAATCTTAGTATAAATAAGAGAGTGCCCTTATTTGCAAAATGGGGAAAAAGAGGGAAAAACTCTGAAAAAGACCGAACCGACTTTGTAATCTTCAAAGAAAAAGAACCGATCTATCATCTATTTAAAGGGAACATTCTCCTAAAGTCTTGATTTAAACCGCGATCTCACTTGATCTTAATATATGCCGACCTAAGACTTTGATTCAAACGAAAATCTCCGAGCCCCTTTTATATAATAGATATAAGTTAATCAGTGCCGATCACCGATACAACAATATTGCAGCCAGGAAACACTTGTCTGAAATGCTTGCAAATGGAGATATAGATGTGAATTTACCAGATAAGGAAGTACCAAGAATCCTGGGGAAGATTCTTTCTCTCCCTGAGTTCTCATCTAAGGGATTGGATGTCTAAAGAGGCACAAGATTTTCTGAGCAAATGCTTGGTTAAGGAGCCTGGTTCTAGGTGGGGGATCGGTTCACTCATTAAACATCCCCTTTTCGATTTGGAGTCTCATAATGGTTTTGTATATGACTGATTTTATAACGTCTTGTGATCTATTGATTAGCTATTAGTTTTACAGTTGCGGACTCAAGTTGTAAGTAGAAAAAAAAAAAAGATTCAAGTATGTTTACTTTCAGTATCAATATGTATAAGTTGATGTGTTAATGAAAATGTTGATTGGTTCATAAAGCTTAATAATTGGTAATGCATGTTAGTATAAAGTGTACTCGGGGGGTCAATGATAAGTAGTAACACAAAAACAAGTGTGCAAAAGAGAAGATTCCATAATTTGATATTCGAGTAAAAGTCAGACAATTTACAACATTCCATAAATAGTTATCTATGCAGCCATCGTTTCCAGGTTCATACTCCACGGTTTAGCGCCTCATCTTCCCCACCACATACCTCTTGAAGCATATGCAATCAAAACAGACAAACGTTTTTTTAGCAATCACCTGCTAATTGTACATAACACAAGCTTAATATGTTAAATTAAGAAAAGCCTGCCCGTGGCTATGGCAAAGTTTTAGAAACATTGATATACGGGCCCTTTTTAAAAAAAATCGGAAGGGCCCAATTTTTTTAAAAAAATCGGAAGGACCATTAGTTTTAGTAGTTTAAGTAATGAAAATGGCCTATTAATATTAAAAATAAAAACTAACTTGAAAATAATTTAAAAAATAAAAAATTAGGGTAAAATTACCGCTTAAACAAATACACGATACCTCTTCAACTCCCCTTTTTCATCGTTGAAGTTTTGAAGCTTTGAGTTTTGAAAGCTTAGTTAGTGATTTTGTTGGAAAGAAGGGAAGAAAAATTATGTTTTAAAATTTGTTACTCTGGTTTTTATTTATTTATTTAGGATGATGATTGTTATTATTGGTTTTATATGAATTTGAGACAATGATGGTCATTATTTGTTTTATATGATTTGGATTGGTTTTATATGGATTTGGGACGATGACGGCCTTTTTTTTAACTTCGCTTACGGGCTTCGTATGTCTAGACACGGCGACATGCCAACATTGAATTACTTATACAAAGCTTACTCTGTTAAAACTCAGGGGAGCCAGGCACTACAAACATGAGATGGTCCAAATGTGTCTGATGCATACAAATCCAATGGCAAAATTCTCTAACTAAAATGGCAAAGTAACCAACTTTCAACGATGATCTACTCTTCTTCTTACTCTTCTTCCCCACGGAATGCATCTATCTTCTGATTTTTCTTTCAGAAACCTCGGGAGTAGTTAATCAGACAAATACTTACTATACATGTAAGATTGTCTAGTTATTAGCTCAGATCTTTCAGAAATTAAAGAGTTGCAATGAACCAGTTAAACTAATTGCAATGTTCTTCTACTACATACCCTAAGCCATAGGTTCATATAAAATCTTTAAACCCTCAGGCACAGTTTGAGCCAACTGAAGCTTAATTTGATTTTAATGTAGGACGGCCTAAGATCAAACAAAAACGATCACAGAATTTTATGATATTCCTTAAGCACATCATAACCTCGGAATTCTGAATCACTACTAACTGGATCCTAGCAATACAATGATTAACAAAATGTGTAAAATATGAATCCATTTATCTGATTCAATAATCACATAGAACTTCCACTGATTCCAATTTGGGCTTGTAATTTTCCATATAGGGTTTAGTTTTTTTTCCTTTAGATGTTCATTATAGTTATCATACTTTACGTTTTTAATTCGGTTCGGTATTTCCCATATTCGCTATTTTCCCTGCATTTAGGGTTTATTTTGCCGAATTTTCCCATAATTGTGAGGACATGTACATTGGTTTTCATAATTATTTGTAAGTTTCTAAAATATATTAAAATGGATATCATATGATAGAGAAAATAAATTACGATGAAATATAACATAAATTAATTTTTAATAAGAAAATATAACATTAAAACGAATAAGAGAAGGAAAAACAAATTAAAAGCTGACAAAAATATACAAAATTACAACATTTCCCTTTTTAAAGTCACATCTTAACGACTAGGTCTGGACAAAATATCCGGAATCTAAAAACCGAACCGGAACCGAACCGAATTAGAAGGTACCGAACTGAACCGAATAATTATAAATATCTGAATGGTTCTTCTTATAAAATATTTCGGGTACCCGAACCGAAACCCGAACGGGTATCCAAAATATACGAAAGACAATTATATATCTAAAAATACTATGTATATTTAGCTTTGAAATAACCCAAATATTCAAAACTATAATTATAAACGGGTTGACGATCTATTTCCCCTGAGAACTTCCATATAATAACACATCTACACGAAGTTTAACCCTAGTACTATTTCCCCACCATTTGAAAGTTCGAATCATATTTCCCCACAAAATCAAAGTTCGAAACCTATATCCCCACGAAATCAAAGTTAAAAACTTATTTATCCACGATCCACGATTTGACTTAGTTTACTGTAGACCAATCAATTATTAACCAAATAAAACCCAAAAACCATAATTAAACTAATTACTATCCGATTACAACCCATAAACGACCCGATTATACGACCAACCCATAATCCCCAAAACCAAAAACTTCATACTCAAAAATCCCCAATTCACGTAGAACCCTAAAAATCTGAGAAATCGATAACCCTAGCTGCAGATTTGTTCATGATTCCGTCAAAGTTATCGTCTTTACTAAAATGTTCATGGTTATAATCAATCTCACTCATAAATCTGCCGACACAGTTGCTTTCATCGTCGTTGTCAATGCACTACAAGAAAACATGCATTTTCTGATAGCAGTATCCGTCGGAAATCTGTCGGAAAATGCCATTTCCGACGGACTTCCGACGGATTATCTCTGTCGGTTACAGATCGTCGGAAAATAAATTCCATCGGAAATCCGTCGGACAATTCCGACGGATTACCGACAGCATTATTTCCGACGAATTTCCGACAGATTTAAACCGTCAGAACCGTTTTCGACGGCCCTATTCCCGACGGAATTTCAACGTATATTTGATCGGATTTACGCGTCGGGAGGTTGTCGGAATGTCGTCGGAAACGTTTCCAACGACATTCCGACGACCATTAATTCCGATGTATATTCCGACGGCCATTTGTTGGAAAAGTTAATCGGGAATCTATCGGATAGTCGTCGGAAACGATTCCGACGGGATTCCGACAGACAATCAACTTGGGGAGAATATAGTGGTCTTATTGGTTCTGAAGATTTGCCCAAACTCATTGGTCAAAGCGGTTGTATTCCTTATATACCGGATTGGATGTCTAAAGAGGCACAAGATTTTCTGAGCAAATGCTTGGTTAAGGAGCCTGGTTCTAAGTGGGGGATCGGTTCACTCATTAACCATCCCTTTCTGAATTTGGAAGTTCAAGAGTCTCATAATGGTTTTGTATATGACTGATTTTATAACGTCTTGTGATTAGCGCTACTAATTAGCTATTAGGTTTACAGTTGCGGACTCAAGTTGTAAGTAGAAAAAAAAGATTCTACTATGTTTAGTTTCAGTATCAATATGTATAAGTTGATGTGTTAATGAAAATGTTGATTGATTCATAAAGCTTAATAATTGGTAATGCATGTTAATAATTGGTCAATGATAAGTAGTAACACAAAAACAAGTGTGCAAAATGTTGATTGATTCTTGTAGTAAGAATATACGTATTCAACTTAGTTTGGGGTGTGTGATAAAACCGAGCGTAAATACTTGTCGTCTTGTCATATCCCGAATACAAAATCCCAAACCAACGAATACTGCGAAATAATAAAAATTTTGTGATAAATATTTTAAAACACTTTCCTAATAAAAAAGGAAATTACAACATGTTTTCTTATATAAAAACCTACCCATGTAATCAGAGAAACAAGCCCTAATAAACTCTTATCTTCAAGTATGTCCCTCGTCTTGCTTTTGGTGGGAACTTCACAGGCCCGCATGGGCATATATAAGCACATATCATAGTGGATGCATGATGGTTTGGTTCCATCCCCAGATGTACCTTCGGGGAACTGGGTAAACAAATGCTTGAGTCTTTTAGTTTTTGTTTCCGCAAAGTAAACTAATTGATAAATCAACCAAATCGAATCGTAGATCATAAGCTGGGATAAAGTTTGATTCTAGTTCAAGAAGATTTCTTCACTAGTGGTATCAGAGTGCTAGGTTATAAGCGCATGAGGGATTACGGTCCACTAATCAAGTGTGTTGTGATATGGCTTTCAAGATTCAATGTTATTTGGTGGAGAGTTGTTTTGAGAAACTGTTGAAGCATCTTGTCTATCTCTGGTATTGTAATTTGCAGTTGTAGAGTTACGATGGAGGCTATACACAAGTTTGAGATGGAGAAGTTTGATGGGAAAGGATTTTTCGGAATGTGGAAGTTCTAGATGCTAATGCAATTGGAAATACAAGGTTTCGGCAAACTGATTAAAGAAATCACTGGTGAAACATCGTCAACAGTTAAAGGGAAAGAATAAAAGTACACAACTTCTGAATCAAAACCAGAATTAGTATTGACTGAGGAACAAAGACAAGAAAGAGATGTGAGAGCTAGGAACCTAATCCGTTCCAATCTCATTAATATGGTTCTGCGAAAGGTAATGAAAAACACTACGGCTGCTGGTGTTTAGAAAGCATTGGAGGATGACTATCAAACCAAAACACTTCCTAACATAATCTACCTAAAGCAAAGATTTGCCAGTTTCGAGATGGAAAGACACAAAAGCATTGAAGAAAACATGGATGTGTTTCTAAGGCTGGTGGATGACTTGGAAGTTCTGAACATCAAAGTTAGTGATGAAGATCAAGTTGTTCAAGTGTTATCAGGGTTACCAGGGCAAATTTTGCGATTAAATTGTGACTCATATGACTGTTTTGTTCTACGCAGATGGTCGCAAAGTAGTCACAAATTGTGACTGTTTTGTGACTCTATTTTGTAAGTCACAAATTTATACCCTAAACCCTAAACTTTAAGAGCCATAAAAGTTTGAATATGACTTTACAATCTTTCTTATTATAATTCTAAAGTAGAAATCTCTTTTTAAATTGTAAACTAACATATTGTAACTAAATTATGAAATATATAAATATTTCAAAATCATTTCATGTGAATAACATGTAATACTTACTACATGTGTTGAGAATATACAAACATTTAAAATATTTGAAATTAAATTTATTTTTCACTTTTATGAAGATTCAGTGTATATATTAGTTGAAATCAATGTAAAAACGTATGAATTATCATATTTACAATTCTATTTTGTTGATTTTCTTTTTAAAAATAATTGGAGTTGCTAAATGGTCGCAAATTTGTGACTTTTTTGTAACTACTATAAAAAAAACTCGAGTGGAATTGCTAAACGGTCGCAAATTTGGGACCCTTTTGTGACTACTAGTAAAAAAAATCGAGTAGAGTAGCTAAACGTCGCAAATTTGAGACCCTTTTGTGACTACTTAGACGTGTTATGAGTAGAAACAAACATAAGTTTAGAATATTGATATTTACAAGTTGTTTTCTCTAATATCATGATTCAATCTATATAATAGTTCAAATCTATATAAAGTGTCTAAATTAACCTATTACAATTATATATTGATGAATTTCTTTAAAAAAACCGACTAGAGTAGCAAAACCGAAGCAAATCAGTCACAAATGTGGGACTACTTTTGCGACTATAAAGTAAGACTACAAATCAGTCACAAACTTGCCACCCTTTTGTGACTATTATGTTTCGTCGTTAATTGCTTTAAAAAATCGACTGGAGTGGTAAAACCGAAGCAAAACAGTCACAAATTTGGGACTATTTTTGCGACTACAAATCAGTCACAAATTTGGGACTCTTTTGTGACTCCTCTGTTTCGTCATTAATTTGCGACTGTTTTGCCACTGCATTACGAGTAGTCGTAAATTAGTCACACTTTCGTCCCACATTTTTGTGACCAAAAAAAGAGTCGCAAAAAGTGGTCACAAAAACTGTGTTTTCTTGTAGTGATAAATAGGATTAAAATCATACATGAAACACTCCAAAAATAATAAGTTCACATGAAACAAAATAAAAAAATTATTATGCAACTTTAAAATGTAAATATCTTCCTTTTAAAAAACCCAACTAATTGCATAAAATTGATCACCAAAGAAAAAAAGAGGTAAAAATGCGTATCATCCAATAAATAAACACATAGATGATCATAAATTAAATAAAAAACAAAAAACAAATACACATATCTTAAGCTGATAGATATAATTAAATTAGCTACGGGACCAAATAAAATAAAATATCATTAGATTAAAAAATCGTTTACCATGTCCGCGCAGATCGCACCCTTTATGATTGAAATTGATAGTGAAATCTCACTGGCGATGAGGGAATTATATCGGAGAAGACGAGGGTTTTAGAGGAGTGGGTAATATTTTTTTACAGGATAATCCTATTCATAAGAATTCTCTCTCTCTCTCTCTCTCTCTTGAAATGTTTAGATCGACGTTTGACCCCATATTTCTTATACTTTTCCAAGTCGACCCATATTATCTCAAATGTTCCCATTAACCCATACATCTACGATGACTTTGATAGTAAATTAGTGATAGAAATTAAATTATTTTCAAATAAAATTAGATTCATTATGTAGTCACCAACACTGGATCATCGAAGATGAATAATAGTAATAAAAATACAGGGACCTATTTCGAAGTTTTTTTTTAATAAGTTCGGAGAATTCTAAATTTACAAAACTAACTTTCCTTTTATTCGTATTCGAAGTAACTTTCGGAGTATGCAAAACTAACCCAATTTCAAAGTATTTATTTTATTAGTATTAAGTTGAGTTAAAAAATATACAATTCTCTAAACTTTAAAATGACAAAAACTTAACTTTTAAAAACCAACTAATTGAATAAATAGTCAACCACAGAAAAACAATTTGTGGATCTCCCCCTAACAGATACATAAATAAACATAAAACTAAGAAAGAAAAAAAAAACTTAAGAATAAACGATTTACATTTCTTAAGCAAATAGAGACAAATCCATTAACAATCATACTAATAAAACTAAAATAATATTATACCAATTTTTTTTAAAAAATTGTGTTCACGTCTTCGCGTAGCGCGGATCACACACTAGGTTTCTTATATAATTTACCTTACAATTATCAGTTTGTCCATATTGTAGAATTTGCATTCCTACAATCTTAATTCTGTAAATGTTTCGTTTATGCTTATTGCACTAACGAAAAACTGATATTTTGTGAATCGTTTTTGTTATAAGAACAAGTTTCATTCGATTAAACCATGGAGATCTGTGTTGATTTATTCAACATAAATCATATAAAAAATTGGTGATATATTTTTAGAATTTGCAGCAATTTATCTATTTATTTTGCTGAATTAAATCTGTCATTATTTATTCTGGTTTATGCATTTAATTTATTTTATTTGCATATTTATTTTGGTTGGAAAAATATGTTTTTTCATCCTTTTTCAGATCTGGTTATTTATAAATATTCCAGAATTGATTTATCAGGATAAATAAAATAGTTTTTTCATTTTTTTTTGGAAAGAGGAAACAAAAATTCAGAATCTGTTTGACCCTCGGAGTTTTCTTTTCCAATCTGTTTCAGTTCGGATTCTGTGTGTACTAGTCTGAAAATATTTTTCCGATCGGATTTATTCCGTTCAGTTTCTGGAAAAAAATCGGAAGTACTAGAAAACAATTCGCTAATTTGTTTATGTGATGATTTATACAATTCAACCAGTTTGGTGTTGAATTATTTTGCCAAAAATTAGAGAAAAATTAATTTACTTGGTCTGATACTTGTTGATTTTTTCAAAAACAAAATCGAAATAAATTAATTTATTTTTTGGTGATTTATTTGATTAAATTGTAGATTTTTCCAAAATTTATATTCTAGAAAATTATTTTAATCTATTTTTGCAATTTATTTAATTGATGGTTTGAACTTCTATTATTTTTAGTATATTTGTTAGGATTTGCTTGTGAGCAAAATTAAACGAAAAGTATCACTAAAATGAGAACGTTTACAAGAATGTGTCTAATGGTGACAAGTCTGGTGAGTCGATACCCTAAGTTGGGAGTGGCAACCACCTCTGACTTTGTCTTGATTCGAAGAGCAATATGCTTAAAATAAGTTCAATGTAAAATGTCACAAGTATGGCTTGATGGGTCACAAGACTGACGCATGTCGTAGTAATGCTAACGAATGTTGTCGTAGCAAAATTGACTCATGCAGAAACAATGGAAAGTCTCATACCTAAAGGAGTTGCAGAACAAGAACTCTTCGAGAGATGATGAATGCTATAATGCATAAGTCAAAATTATCTCAGAAAATGTTGGGTGGGGGGGGGGGGGGGGGGGGGGGAACGTTTCTTACCGCATAAAGTTATTGGCAAGACGCTATGAACTTATGGAGAGGTACAATACATCCATACAAATACCCAAAAGTGTGGGGGTGACTGGCAAAAGTCGCAGTGCCACCTACTAAAAATGTCAAATTTGGACATAAATAATGGTAAATCTCGTCATATAAGAAGATGACCCAAAAAAACCATCATTAGAAACTTGATCTCAACTGGTGTAATCACAGTAGATTACATCATGTTGAATGACAACCTAGCGGATCCGTTCACTAAAGGTTTGTCTCGATATCAAGTTGTGAAATCATCAAGAGCAATGAGATTAAAGCCTGTGACTTAAGAGGAGGTTTGGCGGTAAGCCCACCTACGGACTGGATATCCCAAGATGTAGGTTCAAAGGGAAAACTAAGTCAAACTGAATCTGCTAAGAACACTGTGAGACTCTTGTCTCTTCCCAGTTCCTAGGATGATGTACAGTGCTTCATGTATGTGTAGAGGATAAACGGTTGCTTTTGATGGTTTGAGTCCATAGCTTTGAGATATTAGTGGAGTATTAAAGGATACTTCTTAAAACAAAGCTAAGGGCAAATCACCTTGTGAGTGTGGAATAGGGCCGTTTCTAGGAGAATGAATGTCGGGTTATATTCTCCAAGTTCACTAATGTTTAACCATGCATGTTCAAAGCCAAAATGAACACAATAGAGAACCTAGTTCTATGAGAAAATGAAGTTGTGTTATAGCTATTGTCTCGGTTTACCTCAAAGTCTGGGAGGTTCAAGACATCATGTTCAATTCCTGGTCGAGTAAATCCAATAGCTATTAACAGTGACTGGTTCAAGGCAGAAAAATCCTACCAGCTCATATACAGTGAATTTTTCGCTTATACTCTCAAAAGTCCGTCTGTCGAGTCTTTTCTAGGAAGTCAAGTCTGTCAATTCTATCGAGTCTTCCAGTGTCTAGAGTCATTTCTATTCATTTGGGGGATTGTTGGAACTCGTTTTTGGACTAATGGTTTTAGACCATATTCCGGTGGCGTTTCCGGGAAACTCAGTTGTCGGAATGACCAGATCTTAGAATCGTTGGATTCTTTGTTATGAGCACTATGAGATAGTGTATTTATATGTCAAAAACGGAGTTAGTTTGAATGAGAAATGGATATCCAAAGTGGGTGACTTGAAAAGCTAGCAAATGTCCCACATTGGAAGTTTGAGAATTTTCCCATTAGTATATATATTGGAGAACTCATAACAAAGTGCAATAGCCTTGGGCTACACTATGGTGTATGAGTGAAAGGAGATATCGAACCACACACGAGCGCCGTGCCAAGTCAGGCCGGGCTCAGGTTTGGGTTTTGAATTTGGCAGTTGGGCCCACGGTCCATAAAGATTATTCTTTTGTGCCAAATCCATTATGATGTTTTGTGGTTGTTGTACAACACAAATATCTTCCATCCAATTTTCCGTAACCTAGAATATAGTATATAGAATATATCAAATGACTGTGAAATTAAGAAAATTGCTTACTATATCTTAGATGGTGCGATTTTACTGATGAAGTATTTTGCAGCTCCATATATCGCAAAAATCCAATATTCCTGAAACACCGAGTATTATAAACTCGAAAACAGGGATATTGAGTTAGTAAAGAAAAAGAAAGAGGATCAATTGAAAGTTTAAAATTGATATATTCAATGTTGAATGATAAGTTTTATGAGTACACTAGAACTGATATATTCAATGGCGAAAGACATTCCGATATAAGTTAGCATATTTCTTAAGCTCTAAAATGAGAACACCAGAACTGATATTTTTCCATGGCGAAAGACATTGCGATAGATACATGCACCCTAACGAAAACTAAATATGCCGTAAAGAGCTATCGTGGTAGTTCTACTGTTTTGTATTCACAAGATGTAGACTAGAAGACCAGAAAAAAAACATTAGAGATTGATAGCCGAGCTAGATAGTTACTAATTGCATGATATTTTACCTTTAGATCTTCGATCGAGATCTAGATCACCACGCAGCAACAGCCGACGCCTCTGTTTGGTCTGGTATTCCTAGCCGTGATTAAAGATCCAGATTTCCCGACAACAACCACATATTACAAATATCGATTAGACATTAAAAAAAAAACTATAATCTGGGAATCTGAAACTTGAAGAACACTAACCTGTAAGAAATACGGTGAGAGAAATCGATTGAGGTTCTATGTAAAGACCTCTCGAGATTGATCTATGAACTCGATTGAAAACCATTATTCAGATTGGCATTCAGATCATATTTCTTTGTTTGTTTTTTTTAAGTAAATGAAATGTGTCGGCGTGAGAGAACAAAAAATCAGTCAAGATATCTGTTGTCTTTTTCATTCAGGTTTTTTATTACACTAAAAAAAAAATTTGCAAATTTTAACAACCGATAATATTTTGCGAAGCCCTGGCCCATCTTTGCAATCTGTATTGAGAATATAAATTGATTGCCCATATTTGAATATAAATAAAAAAACAAATTGAAAAAAAACTCAAAAATAATTTTATATAAACATATTAAAAATACTAAATAGCTTAAGATATAAACATACACAATTTAATTTTAGAAAACTCAAAAAAATAATTACATGTAATTTTATAATATAACATATTAAAAAATTATAGATACAAAAACAATTCATATCTAAACACAAAAACACCCTAAACCTATAAACATATTACAATAATTAAACATATTACGAAAACTAAATCTACAAACAAAAATATCTCTAACGACAAAATAAATATGTGTCTCATATTACGAAAATTAAATATAAAAAACAAATTATATCTAAAACAAAATAAAAATGTGTCTCATATTACGAAAATTAAATATAAAAAATAAATTATATGTAAACTCTCATATTACAAAAATTCAATCTACAAAAACAAATTATATCTAAACACAAAATTAATATGTGGAACATATTACAAAAAAATAATTCTACAAAAACAAATCATATCTAAACACAAAAATAAACAAAAATTATATTACAAATTTTAAAAACAAACAAGAAAAACATTACGTGCGGGCATTATAAATACCCTAAACATTATAAAAATTAAATTTAAAAAATGTGCAAAGAAAAAAATAAATGTTAGTCGTAGAAAATCCATAGATAACAGAAAAGAACAAATTATATGAATATTTATAAAAATCAGAAACAAGAATACAATCAAATTTAAAAATCAAATAAAAAATAACAAATTAATTTTTTTTTAAATGTACAAAAAGGAAAACAATAAATGTTAGTCGGAGAAAATACATAGATAACAGATACAAGAACAAAATATATGAATGTTTTTAGAATTAAATTAAATGGAATGAGTATAAAAACTTTGGTTGTTCTTTAAATGGTACATACCTTTTAAAACAAATTTCGAGATTTCTGATTTGATGTATCTGAAATCCTACACAAATTGTCAAGAATATAAGCGAAGCTTTCACAACTTTTAGATCTAAGAGATGCAGCCACAATGACGGCATATAGGTTTAGAGAGTTTCTGAATCTTATATATATAAAAAAAATTAACCTAAAAATATTAAACAAAACAAACGACACTGTATAGAAAAGTAGAATCGATTAGAATGAGTCAGTGCATAAGCCTTAACATATATTACTTTTTAGTTTTTATTATATAAATAAATATATCCATAAAATAAAGGAGAATTTTGATAAATACCCTAAACATTATAAGAAATTAAAATTTTAAAAATTTGCGAAGAGGAAAACAATAAATGTTAGTCGGAGAAAATCCATAGATAAAAGAAACAAGAACAAATTATATGAATACTTTTTAAAATCAGAAACAAGAAAACAATCAAATTTAACAATCAAATAAAAAATAACAAATTAATTTTTTTAAATGTGCTAAGAAAAAAATATACGTTAGTCGTAGAAAATCAATAGAAAACAGAAACAAGAACAAATTGAATGAATATTTTTAAAATTAAATTAAATGGACTGAATATAAAAACCTTGGTTGTTCTTTAAATGGTATATACCTTTTAAAACAAATTTCGAGATCTCTGATTTGATGCACCTGAAATCCTACACAAATTATCAAGAATATAATCAAAGCTTTCACAATTTTTAGATCTAAGAGATGCGGCCGCAATGACGGCATATAGGTTTAGAGAGTTCCTGAATCTTATATATAGAAAAAAATAACCTAAAAATATTAAACCAAACAAACGACACCTTATAAAAAAGTAGAATCTATTAGAATCAGTTAGTGCATAAGCTTTAACATATATTACTTTTTAGTTTTTACTATAAAAATAAATATACCCAAAAAATAATGGAATATTTTGATAAATACCCTAAACATTATAAGAAATTAAATTTTTTAAAATGTGCAAAGAGGAAAACAATAAATGTTAGTCCAGAAAATCTATAGATAACAGAAACAAGAACAAATTATATGAATATTTTTAAAAATCAGACACAAGAAAACAATCAAATTTAACAATCAAATAAAAAATAACAAATTAAATTTAAAAATGTGCAAAGAGGAAAACAATAACTGTCAATCGGAGAAAATCCCGTGCAAAGAGGAAAACATTCAAAAACGGAGTTAGTTTGAATGATAAATGGAGATCTAAAGTGGGTGACTTAAAAAACTAGCAAATGTCCCACATTAGAAGTTTGAGAATTATCCCATTAGTATATATATTGGAGAACTCATAACAAAGTGCAATAGCCTTGGACTACACTATGGTGTATGAGTGAAAGGAGATACCGAACCACACACGAGCGCTGTGCCAAGTCGGGCCGGGCTCGGGTTTGGGTTTGGGTTTTGAATTTGGCAGTTGGGCCTACGGTCCATAAAGATTATTCTTTTGGGCCAAATCCATATTGATGTTTTGTGGTTGCTGTACAATACAGATATCTTTCACCCAATTTTCCGTAACCTACGGAATAATGTGATTAATGAGCCATTAACTCGATGGGATTAATGCCATGATTAATGATAATTCATCTCCTCTTCAAGATCGGTCAAAGAGCCATAAACGCAGCCATTAATGTGTTGGTTCCTCCACAAGTCTTGTAAGACTATAAGAGGAGAGCCTCTCCATCTCATTTTCGACACTCAATATAATACAAAAACAATCTCCTTCTTCTTCTCTCTGGTTTTGAGTCTGAGAGTACAACACAGAAAAACGTTCATTAGATTATGTTCTTGAGTTGTGCAAGACAGAATAGTTGCAGTTGTATCCTGGGATTCGGAACACCGTGCAACCGTCACACTACGGGGCGTTTACAGAATTAAGAAAAGAGATTTGTCTCGATTCTGCATATCTCTTTCTTAATTCGTGTATCGGTATTTTTTTATATAATTTATTTTACAATTATCAGTTTGCCCATATTGTATAATTTGCGTGTTGATTACTATTCTAGTGGATTTGTACGATTAGGTTTATGAAGTCAGAGAGAAAAACATATTAATCGAATATTTGTAAAATAACCATTTACTTTATAGAAACTTCAAATAAAATCCAATATGGTTTCTTGATTTTTATTCAATGCACATAAATACTGTGTCTCAACCTAAAGGACCTAAACCTTTAGTTTTGGTAGTCACTAATTCAATACAGAACAAAAATAAAATGAAAATTATAAAATTAGAAAACCTTTTACCCGACGCGACTAAATCACATAATAATATATCACCGAACATTTAATTAGATTCGGGTTTTCCCTAATTAAATCAAACACACACACATACATAAGGGTTGACGCTTTTGAAAATTTCGCAGATTTAATCGCCACGATCATGTGACTTTGATCAAATTTTGTTTGCATATTTTTATAGTTGGCATTTGATAGATATTTGGTGTAAAGTACGTAAATAAATTTGATCTTCATGACCAAAGTTCAAATCATCTCCTTGCACCCCATTTCATAAGTTTTTCATTTAGTCATTTGTTGTTTTTGTGTTTTGCTTGATATGTTTCATTGTTTACGCATAATTTCTTCGATCTTTCTTTAATTTTTGTGTATATTAATTTTTATTTAGTTTTACCTTCCTATTAGTTTGTTGATGTTTTTCACCTAAAAGAACATCATTTACAAAAATAAAATAAATACTCATAAACATATATGTATTTTTATCAAACACAACTATAGTTTAGGTGGTTATAACAATAAAAAAAATTATTATTCATTCTATTTTATTTATTAAAAATAGCTAACAATAATACTTAAAATATTTATTTTTTTACAAAAATAAAAATTTATTTAAAATAATTGATTTAATATTTATTATATAATTTTACTTCAAAAAATTCTTTAATATTTATTAAGTAGTTTTATTAATATTGACCCCCGTAAAACATATTTCTGGCTCCGCCACTAGTCACAGCGATTGCCTTCCTCGTATACCGGGGTGGTTGTCTAAAGAAACACTAGGTTTTTTGAACAAATGATTGGAGAGAGACGTAAACAAGAGGTGATCTAGCCATTCACTCACGAACCATCCCTTTGTTAGCTGTGAAAAGGTTTAAGAGGAGTAACTAATGATCAATGTTTTATGTCAATTTAAAAGAGTGGTAAATCTTTGTTCTTTTCAATTGTTTGGAACGGTTTTGTGTTCTTCCAATATATGATATTTTGTAGGATTGGTAACGTCTTCTAATTGCTATTTGTATCACTTTGGATTATATTTCATTATTAGTTTAGAGTTGTGGAATCAACCATGAACATAATTGTCCAAAAAAGGAGATCAAAGCCTCTGTTTCAGTAACAGTGCATGTAATGTTAATGTGTATGTGGTGAGATTTTATATAATTCAAAACCCTTAAACAGAGCATTTATATAAATTTTACTTGGATCAGTAATCAGGGGGCTCTGTAACTTTCCCCAAGAAAAAAAATCTAAACACCAATGAATATTATCCAAATCTTAATACGATTACAAGAAAATTCAACAATTTGGGATTTTTCTAAAACCAAAAAACAGTATTGTGCCTTTCTTATATAACAAAGGAAGAAACATGAACTTTTTTAGATGCTTCCAATCTAAAAAAAACAGTTTGCAATTAGTGTTTTTCTTAAATATTGCACCATACTTCTTTAAGTACTTAAAGAGTTAAAGTAAGTGCTGAGTTGGACTGCTTGCAAAATATAACATGCAATCCAGAAAGCACAATGCTTTTTTGTACAATGATTGAATTTGCAAAGAAAGACCCAAAATGTTAGAAGCAAAGAAAAGAGAGGCAAAATATAGAAACAGCGATTGATGATGACTCAAATACAAGTAGATTGGAGCCTTGAGCTAAAATTATACCAGTCTTTCATTCTTGAAACCATACATTTTGCAGTGATCTGACTTTCGAACATGTACTCCACAAAGTAGATGACCAGGATCATCAACTTCCAAGATGACAGCACCACCAACAGCCACCATTTTCCCTCCAACGAGGGCTTGTCGATAGAGAGGCTCAACAGCAGAAGTTTTTCCTAGAATATATTGTGAAGTACATGTTCGAAAGATCAGACCATTGCAAAACGTATGTTGGAGGAGTATGAGACTTATTTCCATTTTGCCAGAACTGCCTCGAAATTTCTTTGGAGGAGTATGAGACTTATGAACCTTAATAGGTTTTGGTACATTTTCCTCTTCATCATCATCTTCTTCATTTTTGGATGGAGATTAGAAGAATAGCGAGTTCACTACTAAAAACAAAAATATATGGACTTCTTTTGAAGTGCTTCAGACCTCAAATTTTGGACCATGTTTAGTTTAATTTAAATGATTTTTTATTGTCCATTTCTTTATCCTTCTTATCTAAAAACTGCATAGATCTAATCACGAACTACAAACAATAATCAAATAAAAACAACAAATTAAATTTTAAAAAATGTGCAAAGAGGAAAACAATAATTGTTAGTCGGAGAAAATCCATAGATAACAGAAACAAGCATAAATTATATGAATATTTTTAAAATTAAATCAAATGGACTGAATAGAAAAACCTTGGTTGTTCTTTAAATGGTATATACCTTTGAAAATGAATTTCGAGATCTCTGATTTGATGCATCTGAAATCCTACACAAATTATCAAGAATATAATCGAAGCTTTCACAATTTTTAGATCTTAGAGATGTGGCCGCAATGACGGCATATAGTTTTAGAGAGTTCATGAATCTTATATATAGAAAAAATTAACATAAAAATATTAAAGCAAACAAACGACACCGTATATAAAAGAAGAATCGATTAGAATCAGTCAGCGCATAAGCATTAACATATATTACCTTTTAATTTTATTATAAAAATAAATATACCCAAAAAATAAAGGAGAATTTTGATAAATACCCTAAACATTATAAAAAAATTAAATTTAAAAAATGTGCAAAGAGGAAAACAATAACTGTTAGTCGGAGAAAATCCATAGATAACAAAAACAAGAACAAATTACATGAATATTTTTAAAAATCAGATACAAGAAAACTATAAAATTTAAAAATCAAATAAAATAAAAAAATTTAAAATGTGCAAAGAGGAAAACAATAAATGTTAGTCGAAGAAAATACATAGATAACATAAACAAGAACAATATATATGAATATTATTAAAATTAAATTAAATGGACTGAGTATAAAAACCTTGGTTGTTCTTTAAATTGTACATACCTTTTAAAACGAATTTCGAGATCTCTGAATTGACTAATATTGTCCAGAAATGGACAGTAAAATATCATTTAAATTAACCTAAAAAATATTACCCTTAGCCGTTACAAAGTTTCTAAATGATATTATTAGGAATCCATTGAAACAGTTTTTGGAGGCGATTTCAGACAGGTTCTTTCTGTAGTAAATGGAGCTTCTAGAGGTGACATTGTTCTGGCTGCACTTAATTCATCATATCGTTGGGATCATTGCAAAGTGTTGAAACTCACTAAGAACATGCGACTACTTTCAAACAGTTTGACTGTTTAAGAGGCAAATGATCTTAAAAATTTCTCGAAATTGATATTTGACGTTGGAGATGGGAAAATTCCAGAACCTAATGATGGTGATGCTCTAGTAGATATTCCAGAAGTGTTTCTGATTACTGACGCCATTGATCCAATCGAAGCAATAAGCAAAGATGTGTATGGAAATACTGCTTCTTTACAAGTGGATAAGGAACCAAAGTTTTTCCAGGAAAGAGAAATTCTATGTCCTACGAATGAAGATGTTAATACCATAAATGAACATAGGCTGGATAAACTCAAAGGTTGGAAATCAACTTTTTGCATTATCTTTTATTGTTTTTTATTTACTTAGTTGTTTAACAAATAGTATACTGAATTTTCTGTCATCAGGTGAGGAAATGACATATCTTAGTTCTGATTCGGTAGATCCTTCTGATAAAAGCGCAGTTAATGATGAAGCTCTAAGTCCTAATTTTTTGAACACTATCAAGGCTTATGGATTACCCAACCACAAATTACGATTGAAGATTGGTTATCATGTGATGTTGTTAAGAAATATTGATCCTAAAGGAGGGTTAATGAATGGTACTAGACTTCAAATTACACAAATGACTGATTTCATGGTGGAAGCTACATTTATTACTGGAGATAAGGTTGGAGTTAAAGTGCTCATTCCCAGGTTGTTGATTACACCATCTGATACAATACTACATTTCAAAATGCGGAGAAGACAGTTGCCACTTTCTGTTGCTTTTGCGATAACAATCAACAAGAGTCAAGGGCAATCACTGTCTAAAGTTGGGATCTTTTTACCAAGGCCGGTGTTTTCACACGGACAGCTCTATGTGGCTATATCCAGGGTCACATCTAAAAAGGAATTAAAATTTTTAATTGTAGACAAATTAAATACGGAAAGCAAGAGAAGAAAACGATGAATGTGGTTTTCAAACAGGTTTTTCAAAACCTTTAATTCAGATTTTGCTGATGAAGAAATCAAGAGTTACATGGTAAAATCTTGACAATTCAATTTTATCTTTTACATATTCATTTGCTATTTTAACCAGAACAAATTAATATTCTGGTCTTCATTGCAGGAAAACTTTTTGCTCTCAAGTTTCATTGAGAGGATTATGGATGAGAGTTTGGTTTCAATTGAATAACTGTTATGGATTCTGTTAACATTTGAAAGTTTAGTGTTTTGGTTTGTTTGTTTTTATTTTGTTAACATTTGTGTCTATATTTGCAAAGCAAAGTATTTTGGTTTGTTTCATTTCTTTCGCAACATTAGCATTATTTATATAATTATGTTATATATAAGTGTGTCCGTTGTTTTCAAGTAATTCATTTTGGAATATACCTATATATTATATATAACATTATATATCTATATTAAATATATAAAACATACAAACGATATTGTTTATGAAAAGTATTCAGATGAATATGCAACTAAATTAATATTTCGTATATTTTAAGGGATATATATATACATATTTATAGTATATAGAATATATCAAATAAGTGTGAAGTTAAGAAAATTACTTACAAAATTTTAGATGGTGCGATTTTACTGATGAAGTATTTTGCAGCTCCAGATATAGCAAAAATCCAATATTCCTGAAACATCGAGTATTATAAACTCGAAAACAGGGATATTGAGTTAGTAAATAAAAAGAAAGAGGATCAATTGAAAGTTTAAAATTGGTGCTCGTGATATATTCAATGTTGAATGATAAGTTATATGAGTACACCATAATTTTTATATTCAATGGCGAAAGACATTCCCATATATTAAGTTAGCATATTTCTTAAGCTCTAAAATGAGTACACCAGAACTGATATTTTTTCCATCGCGAAAGACATTGCGATAGATACATGCACCCTAACGAAAACTAAATATGCCGTAAGAGCTTCCGTGGTGGTTCTATTGTTTTGTATTCACAAGATGTAGAGCTAGAAGACCAGAAAAAAAAACAGTAGAGATTGATAGTCGAGCTAGATAGTTACTAATTGCATGAGATTTTACCTTTAGATCTTCGATCGAGATCTAGATCACCACGCAGCAACAGCCGACGCATCTGTTTTGTCTGTTGTTCCTAGCCGTGATTAAAGATCCAGATTTCCCGACAACAACCACAGATTACGAATATCGATTAGACATTAAAAAAAACTTAATCAGGGAATCTGAACCTTGAAGAACACTAACCTGTAAGAAATGGAATTATGCAGTGAGAGAAATCGATTGAGGTTCTATTTAAAGACCTCTCGAGATTGATCTATGAACTCGATTGAAAACCATTATTCAGATAGGCATTCAGATCCTGTTTCTTTGTTTTTTTTTTTAGTAAATGAAATGTGTCGACGTGAGAGAACAAAAAATCAATCAAGATATTTGTTGTCTTTTTCATTCAGGTTTTTAATTACACTATAAAACAATTTGCAAATGTTAACAATGGATAATATTTTGCGAATCCCAGGCCCATCTTTGCAATATGTATTGAGAATATAAATTGCAAGCCCAGATTTGAATATAAATTAAAAAGGATTTTGAAAACAAACTCAAAAATAATTTTATATAAACATATTAAAAATACTAAATAGCTTAAGATATAAACCTATACAATTTAATTTTAGAAAACTCAAAAAAATAATTACATGTAATTTTATAACATAACATATTAAAAAATTATAGATACAAAATCAATTCATATCTAAACACAAAAACACCCTAAACCTATAAACATATTACAATAATTAAACATATTACGAAAACTAAATCTACAAAAAAAAAATATCTCTAACGACAAAATAAATATGTGTCTCATATTACGAAAATTAAATATAAAAAAATAAATTATATCTAAAAACAAAATAAAAATGTGTCTCATATCACGAAAATTAAACCTACAAAAACAAATTATATCTAAACACAAAATTAATATGTGGAACATATTACAAAAATAAAAATTCTACAAAAACAAATTATATCTAAACACAAATTATATTACAAAGTTTCAAAAACAAACAAGAAAAAATTCATGTGTGGGCGTTATAAATACCCTAAACATTATAATAATTTAAATTTAAAAAATGTGCAAAGAGGAAAAAAATAATTGTTAGTCGGAGAAAATCCATAGATAAGAGAAACAAGAACACAATCAAATTTAACAATCAAATAAAAATTAAAAATTAATTTTTTAAAAATGAGCAAAGAGGAAAACAATAACTGTTAGTTGAAGAAAATCCATATATAACAGAAACAAAAACAAATTATAAGAATATTTTTTAAATTAAATTAAATGGACTGCATATAAAAACCTTGGTTATTCTTTAAATGGTATATACCTTTTAAACGAATTTTGAAATCGCTTATTTGATGCATCTGAAATCCTACACAAATTATCAAGAATATAATCGAAGATTTCACAATTTTTATATCTAAGAGATGAGGCCACAATGACCGCATATAGGTTTAGAGAGTTACTGAATCTTATATATAGAAAAATTATCCTATAAAATATTTAAAAAAATAAACGACACCGTATAGAAAAGTAGAATCGATTAGAATCAGTCAGCACATAAGCCTTAATATATATTACTTTTTAATTTTTATTATAAAAATAAATATACCCAAAACATAAAGGAGAATTTTGATAAATACCATAAACATTATAAAAAATTAAAATTATAAAATTGTGCAAAGAAGAAAACAATAACTGTTAGTCGGAGAAAATCCATTGTTAACAGAAACAAGAACAAATTATATGAATATTTTTAAAAATCAGAAAAAAGAAAAAAATCAAATTTAAAAAAATCAAATAAAAATAACAAATTAAATTTAAAAAAATGTGCAAAGAGGAAATAATAACTGTTAGTCGGAGAAAATCCATAGATAATAGAAACAAGAACAAATTATATGAATATTTTTAAAATTAAGTTAAATGGACTGAATATAAAAACCTTTTTTTCTTTAAATGGTACATATCTTTTAAAACGAATTTTGAGATCTGTGATTTGATGCATCTAAAATCCTACACAAATTATCAAGAATATAATCGAAACTTTCACAAATTTTAGATCTAAGTGACAGCCGCAATGATGGCATATAGGTTTAGAGAGTTTCTGAATCTTAAATATAGAAAAATTTAATCTAAAAAATATTAAACAAAACAAACAACACCGTATAGAAAAGTAGAATCGGTCAGCGCATAAGCCTTAACATATATTAGTTTTTAGTTTTATAAAAATAAATATACCGAAAAAAATAAAGAAGAATTTTGATAGATACCCTAAACATTATAAGAAATTAAATTTTTTTAAATGTGCAAAGAGGAAAACAATAAATGTTAGTCAGAGAAAATCTACAAATAACATAAACAAGAACAAATTATATGAGTATTTTTAAAAATCATAAACAAAAAAAACAATCGAATAAAAAATAACAAATTAAAATTAAAATTTTAAAAATGGGCAAAGAGGACAACAATAACTGTTAATAGGAGAAAATGTATTGATAACAGAAACAAGAACAAATTATACGGATATTTTTAAAATTAAATTAAATGGACTGAATATAAATACCTTGGTTGTTATTTAAATGGTACATACCTTTTAAAACGAATTTCGAGATCTCTGATTTGATGGATCTGAAATCCTACACATATTATCAAGAATAAAATCGAAGATTTCACAATTTTTAGATCTAAAAGATGTGGCCGCTATATGGCATATAGGTTTAGAGAGTTTTTGAATCTTTTATATAGAAAAAGTAACCTAAAATTTATTAAACAAAACAAACGACACCGTATAGAAAAGTAGAATCGATTAGAATTAGTCATCGCTGAAGCCTTAACATATATTACTTTAATTTTTACTATAAAAATAAATATAACCAAAAAATAAAGGTGAACTTTGATAAATACCCTAAACATTATAAGAAATTACAATTTTTAAAATGTGCAAAGGTGAACTTTTATTTTATTTTATTCGTAAAATAAAATAAAGAGTATATCTATTCAACAGATAAAAGAAGACACTTATCAACAAGACCAAAGGAGCCCACAACGGCACTATTCACTATTCACTATTCACTGGAGACATTCTTCTCCACGCGCAAGAAGAGAAGAGGAAGAAGAATATAAAGAGAAATCCCGGCTGGTATCGATCGATACTGCCCTGGTATCGATCGATACCCCATCCCGGAACAAAACAGAATTAATTATTTTCCCCAATAATCAATTCTTCCGGAACGCGGGCGTTACACAAACTCTATAGACCAACACATTAGCCATTTAAACACTTTCACGACGATAGTAAAAAAACATGGTCTAGTATTATCAGCAAAAAAGATGTCCTTATTCCAAACAAAAATAAGATTCCTAGGACATAATATGTATCAAGGAACAATTACACCTATATCAAGATCAATAGAATTCGCAGAAAAATTTCCTGACGAATTAAGAGAAAAAACACAATTACAAAGGTTTTTAGGATGCCTGAACTATGTCTCCGACTTCCTACCAAACCTTAGACAAACCATCCAACCCTTATTTCAAAGACTCCAAAAAAATCCCAAACCTTGGACCAGCCAACATACCCGCCTAGTCCAACAGGTTAAACAGAAAGTCAAAACTCTACCATGTTTAGCAATACCAAATCCAGAAGCAGATATGATAGTTGAAACCGATGCTTCGGAAATAGGTTACGGAGGAATCCTAAAACAGAAACTCTCAGGATCTAACCAAGAGTCTATAGTTAGGTTCCACTCGGGTATCTGGTTAGGACCTCAACAGAAATATTCAACCGTTAAGAAAGAAGTACTTTCTATAGTAAATTGCATTTCAAAATTCCAAGATGATTTAATAAATAAAAAAAATTTATTACGAGTCGATTGTAAATCGGCAAAAGAAATTTTACAAAAAGATGTCAAAAATTTAGTTTCAAAACAAATTTTTGCCAGATGGCAAGCCATTTTATCTGTCTTCGATTTTGATATTCAATATATTAAAGGAGAAAGTAATTCTTTACCAGATTTTCTAACAAGAGAATATTTACAGGGAAAAAATACAGATATTCAACAACATATTCAAGATGAGTGACCCAAAAAGCAAAAGACCGATGACAGCATCGGATTATATCAAGAACCAACCCCATCTACAAGGAAAACCACTTACTCAAAATCCTTTCTCGGCACTTGCCGAATTTCCACCTCTCTCCTACTCAAAAGCGGTTACTCCAACCACAAATACCCAAACAACCGAACCACCTACCAAATCAACCTATTATCTTAAACCAAACAAACAACACCTTATGACCACCCAATTCCTCAAACCAATTAAACTTAAAGAGCTCACTACCTATACCAACCGCGTATTCTACCCAGATAGCCTTTACCCTACAGATAATATCACCAAAAATAGAACCTTCTATGAGTATATTCTAGTAGACTCTAAATCTGCAGAAATTACTCATTACCCAGACAAAACCAACCCTAACCTCATATCCTATTCAACCTGTAAAATACATCGTATTTTTACCATCCAAGACCTCGGATTTATCCATCACCATACAACAAAACCTTTCTCTACTCCAGGTTACCATATTCAAGGATACACTTATATGGACTATACAAATGCTTTCTTTCGCACTTTTTATCTCAGGTCGTTTGACCATTCATGGTTTATATCCTTTGATACTAAGTGTCCTAAGAATTTACCCGGCTGGTTCGCCGAATGGTGGTACTGGTTTGGTCCCTCTACTCAAATTTACCCTCAAGAAATTACCAAGACTTCTCTACCTTACTATACAAAGAAAACCCCTCATTACCCTGTTGGTCCTTTGACCGCCATCTCTTTCCACATAGACATGGGAATACCATGGATATGTTCTTGGCACTTCAATCTTACCCTAGCACTCGAAAATATGCCATACTCCTTAATAAGAGAATACCGAGTCAAATGGTGGGATAAATACAACCTCGACCGTTGTTCACTCGCCAATATCCAAAAATACTTCCACCTTACCCAAGAACTACAAAATACAGTCCAAACCGTATCCAAGTCAATCCCTCTCCTTTTACCTAGCCAACTCTCAAAAGTTATCGTACCACCAGAAAAAACAAGTCAACCCATTTTAATCCCAGAAAGTCCAACTAAATCCGCCAGTTCCTCTGGCTCAAGAACCACAAAAAAAACAAACTCTCCAAAGATACCCTAAAACAGTTACTCGCAACAATCTCTCAACAGATGGAGTCATCCGACGAGGATGATAATATGCAAGAAGACGATCCCTTTGGCGGTCCGTTAGCACAGGACCCGTTCGAAGAATAATAATAAAAAAAAAAAAAAAAAAAAAAAACCTAATAATGGTATTATGGCTTTTCACTTTTGTATATTCTAGTAGACTCTGTATTTTATTTTGAACTTTTGATTACCTGCTTGACTATACTCGTAAAATAAAATAAAGAGTATATCTATTCAACAGATAAAAGAAGACACTTATCAACAAGACCAAAGGAGCCCACAACGGCACTATTCACTATTCACTATTCATGCTGCACTATTCATCAACGACATGCGCTCAAAGTGTCGGCACCATTAACAAGAAGACACGTGTAACATCCTGATTTCTTGTATATGCGGAGAGGCTTATAAGAATTGATTTGGCTACCTATGTCACCAAAGTGCACTTATCTTTTCGGGAACTTGTCCAGAGAGAACTCCAGAGTTAAGGGTGCTTGAGCTGGAGCAATCTAAGGATGGGTGACCTTCCGGGAAGTGATTCGCGGTAGCGTGTGAGTGAGGACAAAACACGGGGAAAGGTCACGTGGTGATTGCAGGGTCAGTAAACAAGTCATACAAGCCTCCCGGACTAACGCACCGGCCGTCGGACCAGGGTGGGGCCCACGTGCCGAGAGAGGGCATGGGGCCCAGGTAGGGGCGTTCGGGGCGTTATAAGTGGTATCAGAGCCGAACCCAAACACGTGTGTGGAGTCAGGTGGGCCCACACCGTCTAGGGTGACGATCCTGGTGCGCAACGAGGACGTTGCGCTCTATGAGTGGGGGTGATTGTAACATCCTGATTTCTTGTATATGCGGAGAGGCTTATAAGAATTGATTTGGCTACCTATGTCACCAAAGTGCACTTATCTTTTCGGGAACTTGTCCAGAGAGAACTCCAGAGTTAAGGGTGCTTGAGCTGGAGCAATCTAAGGATGGGTGACCTTCCGGGAAGTGATTCGCGGTAGCGTGTGAGTGAGGACAAAACACGGGGAAAGGTCACGTGTTGATTGCAGGGTCAGTAAACAAGTCATACAAGCCTCCCGGACTAACGCACCGGCCGTCGGACCAGGGTGGGGCCCACGTGCCGAGAGAGGGCATGGGGCCCAGGTAGGGGCGTTCGGGGCGTTATAACACGTATCTACACACGCAAAGTCAAGTGTCGGCACCGTTCATCAGACGACACGTACCAAGAAACTATTCGCCTCATTCTTCTATAAAAGAAGACCTACCGTCATCAAACGAGGCACGAGCGATCAATCACTCTTTCTCTCTCTAAAAACCGCTCTAGCTTCTCTCTAAGATTTTCAAAGCTTTAAGTTCTAAATACTCTGTAATACTTCAATCGTTGTAATACAATAATTTTCAAAAAAGAAAAATATTCTACAAAGTTTATAAATCTTTCAAAATTGTATTTACAAGTTTTATAAATCAAAATATTAAAACAAAGAAGCAATTTTATGGTATCAGACCAAAACGACTTTAATAAAAATCATCGCAAAATCTTGCAAATCTTTTCTTTAAAGCGTTTTCAAATCAAAAGATTTCGTAAGTTTAAACTAGCTTAAACCCATCTAAGCAGATCCCCTCCTCTTTCTACGAAACACAATCCCTGTAGGTGTTCCAGGCAGCAAGCCCTGAAAAGGCAGTGAGACCGTTGGTAAGCCGCAGCCGTGTCAACCTAGAATCGGGTTAGTATCTTTTTAGCATGTGTTTATCCCTAGATTAAAGTTATGGCATCCTCGGTTAGAAAATTCTTTAAACAAAAACAGGCAAATTCTGCGTTCAATTTAACAATTAATTCAAGAGAAGTAATGTCAAAAATAACTTCTTTCAATGAATTAGCCAATAAATAAACTACCAAAGGTTAATCCTGAAAACATATACCAAATTGGTACTTTTGACTTTAAAACCGCATACGCAATAAAAGATCATGAACAAACATTATCTCTTCAAAATGAATTTGAAGAAATCAAATTATTATCAGACGTTTCTTTAGAAAAATACAGACAAAAGAAACTTAATTATATCCATTTTGGGTTAATACAAATAGCAATAAAACCACTCTCAAGAACAGGTATAGATTCACCTATACTAATGCTATTAAGGGATAATACCCTATTAAAATTTGAAGACTCACTATTAGGAGCTATACAATCCAATTTACATAATGGAGCTATTTATTTCAATTGCGCACCTAATTTCCAAGTAAGTTTACAAGACCCAACCATACTCAATACTCTAGTATTAAACGTTCATTTACCAGAAATGAAATTTCAAAATGAACGACATGGATATCTACTAATGTATCGAATCTATTTCAAACTTTCAACATCCGAATTTAATCCTAGATGTTTATTACAAGATAATAAGGGAGAAACCACTATATTAACAGTACATAGCAAAGATACACCAAGTGCTACTTATACACCTAAACAATTAAAATGGAATGAAATAACTATCCCAGATCAATGGAAAATTGAAATTACGCAACCGATAAGAAACTTCGAACAGAAAAATATTACAAAAATAACAGAACAAAGAGACGGAAAAATACTATTACAATTTGGATCTTTCAGAGATCCACTTCCACCTAGAATTAGTTCATATTATTCAAGAGCATCTAGCTCATACCCTTCAAGACATTCTTGTTCTGAATTCCGATCCGAACAACATAGTACGGACTCAGAAACAGAAAGTATAAATCAAAACGAAAAACAAAATAATTCAATAAAATTCAAAGCACCAATAGCCGCACCTAATATGTACCCAACATCACCTACTCAATCAGACTTTCGAGAAATCAATGTAATTACAAAAGAATATGAAATCAATAAACAATATATTAAAGAAGATTTTTATTCAATAAAAAACAATGAAAAACGAAATTGGTATTTTCAAACGTTCACTAAACAAGAAACGACAGATTACAGAGAAAAATGGTATAATTGTATGAAACTAAAACAATTAAATATACCATTCTTCGTATGGTTTGAAACATACTCTTTAGAAAATAACATTAACTACCCATTTAAAACAATTAATACAAGTTCATCACTAAGTCAAATATGGGAACAAACGGATGGAAATAAAGTAAAATCTATCCATCCACCATTAAAAGATCTCAAAATTGGCACACAAGACCGACAAATAATAGCCAGACCTTTTAAAACCGGAGCTAACAAAAATAACACTGACCCAGTAATTATGCAAGACATCAAATCAGTTTACGAACAAAATAATTATCAAAATCAACTATTACATACTATATCTAAGCAAATTGATCATATAGACAATAAAATGAATAATAAGGAAATACAAATACCCAGTCAAGATAAATCTTTTACACAACACCCTTTTTCATCCGTGACATCGCCAATCTTTAAACCAATAACTAGAGAAATTAAATTTCCCACGAATGAAATATTAAAATCAATTTCCAACAGATTAGATAAATTAGATAAAGAAAAAGGAATAAATAATATAGACGAAAACGAAAATGAATCTATTACGCAATCAGAAGATGATGTTCAAGAAGTAAATAGAATAAGAAATAATAGAACATTAAAATCTAACAAACCCTATTATCCACGACATACTCCACCAGATTTACTATTTGAAGAACATCATAAGTTCTCTAATAATGTATATACCGGTGAAGGTATATATGAATGGAATATAGATGGGCGTTCAGAATACGAAATAATGAATCTATTTCAAGAAATGGGAATGGCCGCTATAGCATATAAGGCAAGAAATAATACTGATAGACAAGCATGTGTATTATTAATATCCGGATTTAACGGAGCGTTAAAATATTGGTGGGATAATTCATTAGATACAATAACACAAGATTCAATTATTAACCACGTTGAAATAAGAAGAGTAGAAGACGACGAAGGTCTCTACGAAGAAGTAGAACATCAAAATGCTGTAGAAGTGTTAATTTACACTTTAACAATGCATTTTGTAGGAAATCCAAATGAAGAATTAGAAAGTAAAAAAATTATACTAACAAATTTAAGATGCCCAACTTTAGGCGATTTCAAATGGTATAAAGATATTTTTATTACAAACATATTCCAAAGAAAAGATTGTAATCAACCATTTTGGAAAGAACGATTCGTCTCAGGATTACCATCTTTCTTAGGAGAAAGAATAATCAATAAATTAAAAGAATATTCTGGAGGACAACCTATCAATTGGAGCACGATTACATACGGTCAATTAATTGCATTTATTAAAAAGGAAGGATTAGCAATATGTCAAGAACAAAAAGATATCAAACGAAATGATAAGTTTAAATTTCGATTAGCCATGGGCTCATTCTGTGAGCAATACGGTTATAATAGACCTAATCCACCATCAAGAATTAAACAGATAAAATATAAACAAAAAAGAATGCATAGACATAATAATAATAATAATTATAATAAACCTTACCAAAAATATAAAAATTTTAAAAAACCAACCAATAATTATTATTCAAAGAACAATAATAAATCTAAACCATTTAACAAACAAAAAATCGTCTGCTGGAACTGCAAACGACCCGGACATAGGTCAACCGAATGTAAAATGAAGAAAAAAATAAATGAAATATTTCAAGATCAACCAGATATTCAAGAAAAACTAACTAAATTATTAATATCTGATTCCGAATTAGAAGAAGAAAGTAGTAACGAACATTCAATAAATGATATAGAAAATTCAAGTGATTCCTCTACCGAATCACAAGAATTATCAGATAATTTATGCAATTGTAAATTAATCAACGTAATAACCAAAGATAACGATAAACAATTCCTACTAGATATAATAGATAAAATTGATGATCCCGACATCAAAAAACAATATTTGTTAAAATTAAAAGAAATAATAAATCAAGAAAACCAATTATCTTCACCACAACCATTTAGTCTAAACAAAATATTTGAGAAATATCCAACCCAAAGTCTATTCAAACAAGTAACAACAGGAGAATTACAAAATGAAGTTAAACAAATCAAATCCCAAATTAAAGAATTACAACTAACAATTAATCAGCAAAATTTAAAACAATTGCAGATAGATGCACGATTATCACTAATAGAATCCAAAGATAATACTAATGCATCCTCAAGTAATCAAAACACAGAAAATAATAATAACAATGACCAAGATAATGAAGACTATATTCAAATAATTAATAAAATAAATTATCAAAAATGGTATACCACTATTTCGTTACACGTAGGTCATGATTTTAAAATTAAAATAATAGCATTAATGGATACCGGAGCAGATTACAATTGTATCCGCGAAGGCATTATTCCAACCAAATACTATGAAA
The DNA here is from genome assembly GCA_030161315.1 of Eutrema japonicum. Lineage (NCBI taxonomy): Eukaryota > Viridiplantae > Streptophyta > Magnoliopsida > Brassicales > Brassicaceae > Eutrema > Eutrema japonicum. Next base: position 41,795,073 of record BSQW01000013.1, read on the forward strand.
AAACTACCGAAAAATTAAGCGGAGCTAACGGTAGTAATCTAAAAGTACAATATAAATTACCTTGCGCAAAAATATGTAATCAAGGATATTGTTTCAAAAATCAATTCATACTAGTTAAAAATTTAACACAAGAAGTAATTTTAGGAACACCATTTTTTACGCAAATCTACCCATTTAAAGTAACTCAAGAAGGAATAATCACAAAAGTAGTAGGAACTAAATTAACATTTAATTTCCTATCACCGATTAAAACTAAAGAAATCTTACACTTACAGCAAAATTCCATAGAAAAAACAATCAATTTAATAAAAGGAAAACAAAATCATATCCAACATTTGCAAGAAGAAATATCTTATAAAAAAATAGAAGAACAATTAAAAACACCCTACGTAATCAGTAAAATAAAAACAATAGAAAATAATCTTCTAAATCAAGTATGCTCTGATTTACCAAATGCATTTTGGGAAAGAAAACAGCATACCGTTGAACTACCCTACATTAAAGAGTTTAATGAAAGAAATATACCAACAAAAGCAAGACCTATACAAATGAACAAAGAATTAATGGAACATTGTAATAAAGAAATTAAAGATCTCTTAAACAAAAAATTAATTAGACCCTCTAAATCTCCTTGGAGCTGTTCAGCTTTTTATGTAAATAATCAAGCAGAAAAGGAACGAGGAGTACCACGATTAGTAATCAACTACAAACCTCTAAATGATGTTTTACAATGGATAAGATATCCAATACCAAATAAAAGAGATTTATTAAAACGATTATACGATGCAAAAATATATTCTAAATTTGATTTAAAAAGCGGATTTTGGCAAATTCAAATTACAGAAAAAGATAAATATAAAACAGCATTTACAGTACCTTTCGGACATTACGAATGGAATGTAATGCCATTCGGACTTAAGAATGCACCATCAGAATTCCAACACATAATGAATGACATATTCAATGATTACTCAAAATTCATGATAGTATATATTGATGATGTACTTGTCTACTCAAACTGAAACGACCGCACTCATTTTTTTTTTTCTAAACAACGCAATATACAAGAACGAACCAAGTTCTACAGTTCATATAAACTAGCAGTTCTATAACATCACAGCAACCACAATAATATCAACAACAAAAAGAAACCCTGGGTCCAAATCATCCCCTCTTCACCGCCTTGATTCCACGATCACGCCTTATCTTTACCTGCATCGACGAAAGTGATGCATCAACATTTGGCTAACCAAATGCTGAGTGAGATTGATCATCCCAACAACAGGCTAAACAATAAGCACAATCAAAAACAAAAACAATAGCAATCCATCACCATGAAAACTATACCAACGCCTAGCAATTCCATCCCAAGAAAAGCTAGACACACACAGTCTGAAAGATAAACACACAACACACTTCTCAGGCACAACCAACAACCAGTATCGATCGATACCCCCCCCTTGGTATCGATCGATACCCAAACACATGCCCACAGGCAAACAACCGGTATCGATCGATACACCCCTGGTATCGATCGATGCCCACAACACACTTCCCACAGGCAACGGCTGGTATCGATCGATACACGCCTGGTATCGATCGATACCCACACCACTCGAGTCCACCGACAAGAGTCTAGTATCGATCGACACCTACTTGGTATCGATCGATACCCACCTGCAACTCACAACCTTCCGCGAAATCTAAACCCAGAAAAACGCCAAGACCAACCACGAAAATCATCAATCAAGCTTAAACAAGCATCACACAAGCTTATTTGCTAACCTTTGGTCCCCACTCACCTTAAATCGGACGGATCGAGCTATAGAAGACCTCCCACGCTTCCCTCTAGTTCACCACGACCAAACTCTTCCGATCTCTTCTTCAAGCTTCTCCCAAGCTCGAATCTCTCTCGATCTCGCAAGATCCAAGCTTCACCAAGCCTCACCTTCTCTCACGCTCTCCTTCTCTCTCTCTCTCTCTCTCTCGCGACCAAGACTTTACTCTCACAAAAGAAATGGTCTCCACGCGCAAGAAGAGAAGAGGAAGAAGAATATAAAGAGAAATCCCGGCTGGTATCGATCGATACTGCCCTGGTATCGATCGATACCCCATCCCGGAACAAAACAGAATTAATTATTTTCCCCAATAATCAATTCTTCCGGAACGCGGGCGTTACAATTCTCCCCCACTAACTTAGATTCGACCTCGAATCTTCGTTACCGTTCATCTCCCATGAACCGTTCATCTCCAATGAACCTTATCGTCGCAACGATTACACAACCTTCGGCCAACCCGACCATCTCAATACTCACACGAGGTCCAATACCAACCTACGAGGTTTCCCATTCAGTCCCTATGCTTATAACACCGCGGTATCACATGTACTTATTGCTCAAACACCGGCCAACCCCATTACTCAAGACACCGCAGCATCTCTGAGTTCGGAGCATCAGCCATATCCCGCAGGATATCCACCATACCATATCACCCAAGACACCGCAGCATCTCCGGGTTCTAGGTATATGCCGTACCACTCCACTCGGTAATATAACCTACAAGAGTCTCAATACCCCATACCACTCAATTCTAGGCAATATATCCCACGTCTGGGACATACTCCTTACGAATCCACGGTATCACGTATCACTCTAGGCTATAAATCTCCCGAGACTGGGTACATCGCCACTCACACTCCCAGGACACACAGTCCTGCGAGCTATCGGCACCGGAGGAACCAGTCCTCCCAACGAGCAATAAATCACATATCTCTAAGCATCTCGACTGAACTATACTCCATACCCGGAATATCTGCCATGCATGACCAATAACCCGGCCATCGCACCTCCCTTGCGCACCTTCCAGTGTCGGCTTGCTTTAGAAAAACTTGTCAAGACAACTACGACTAGGCTATCTTTAACACCCAACAACTCTCTGCAGTAAGTCATCAATACAAACGTAATAAAACAAACAAGTACCATACGCCCGCAATCCGACCCACCACATAGAACCGCTAAGTGAAATAACCCGGTCTCGTCACTCGACTCATTTTCCCGAACAAGCTTAACTGAAAACACGCAACGCTCACAACAGCCCTTAGAACAACCATCTTATCACTCTCTTGCATTAACGTTTCTTACCCCAAACGTAATGCAAAACCGTGACTCCCAAAGTCACCAATAATAAGAAATACTCATCTTATTACACCTCATAATGTAACATCGTTCTATACAACGGCAATACAAAATGAAACACACATAGCACACAGCTACAACCGAAACTGGAACCACTCGATGGAACTCAAGCCGCAGCTTGCTTCTGGAACCACTTCTGGAACCTCGCTTCCATCCTAGCCTCTGGCTCCCAAGTTTCCTCCTGAACACCGCCACAGTCCCATAGAACTCGCATCATCGGAATCTTCTTCCGACGAAGCTCCTTGACCCTCCGCTCGAGAACTCTCAAAGGTCTCGCCTCAACGGTCATATTGGGCTGGAGATCTGGCGGAATCTCAGCCAATACCTCGTCACCCCTATGCAAACACTTCTTCAGCATCGACACATGGAATACCTTATGAAATGCTTGCATAACCGCGGGTAACTCCAACCGATACGCTACCGGTCCAACACGCTCCACAATCCGGAACGGTCCCATATACCTCGGACTCAACTTAGTCGCAACAATGGACCTGTTCGGACCTCTCAGTAAAGCCATCTTGAGATACACACTATCTCCCACCTCAAACACAAGCTCTTTCCGCCTCTTATCAGCATAACTCTTTTGCCGATCCTGGGCCTCTTTCATGTTCAGCTTCAAAATCCGGATCTTCTCTGTAGTTTCCTGAACAAAACTCGCACCCAAAGTGCTCCTCTCCCCCACTTGGGTCCAACACAAGGGGGTACGACAGGGCCTCCCATACAGAGCCTCATATGGAGCCATGCCAATGCTCGCCTGGTAACTATTGTTATACGCAAACTCAGCCAAGCTCAAGTGATCCACCCAATGACCACCCCAATCCAGCACGCACATCCTCAACAAATCCTCCAAAGTCTGAATGGTCCGCTCGGACTGCCCATCTGTCTGAGGATGATACGCCGTGCTCAAGTGCACCTTCGTGCCCATCTCTGCCTGAAACGCATTCCAGAACTCCGATGTGAACTTAGGGTCCCGGTCCGAAACGATACTCACCGGTACTCCATACAGTCTCACAATCTCCTGCACGTACTTCCTAGCCAAAACTGCCGCCCCATCGGTCTTCTTAATGGCCAGAAAACGCGCACACTTGGTCAATCGATCGACGATGACCCAAACAGCATCCTTGGTCCGAGAAACTGGTAAACCCACCACGAAATCCATCGTGATCATATCCCACTTCCACTCTGGAATGGGTAAACTCCGCAACAACCCACTCGGGACCTGGTGCTCCGCCTTTACTAACTGGCACACGTTGCACGAAGCAACCCAGTTAGCCACATCCTTCTTCATCCCGACCCAATGATAATAGCGCTTGAGATCGCGGTACATCTTAGTCGCTCCGGGATGAATCGCAAACATACTCGAATGAGCCTCGTTCAGGATCTCTCGCCGCAAATCCTCATCCAAAGGTACGCATACCCTCCCACTAACAAGGATAGTGCCGTTCGCAGATACCTGATACTCAGAACCCTCTGCTCTCGAAGCCTTAACCAAACCCTCATCTTTTCCCTGAGCCAACCTAACCCTGCTCAAAAGATCTGCCTGGTTAGCAGCCTCCAAGCCCAAAGGTTCCTGAGATACAACACATAAGCGCAATGTGCTAATCTCGCTCACCAAGGACTCTACCTCGAGCTCCCGAGCCAAAGCCACCCGCTTCCGACTCAACGCATCCGCAACCAGATTAGCCTTACCAGGATGGTAAGCTATCTCCAGATCATAGTCGGCCACTAGCTCCATCCAGCGCCTCTGCCTCAAATTCAACTCAGGCTGAGTGAAAATGTACTTCAAGCTCTTATGATCTGTGAACACCTGCACCTTTCCGCCATAAAGATAAGATCTCCAAATCTTTAATGCAAAAACCACTGCAGCCATCTCCAAGTCATGGGTAGGGTAGTTGCCCTCATGCTTCCGCAGCTGCCGCGAAGCATAGGCAATAACCTTCCCCCTCTGCATCAACACACAACCAAGACCCACTCCCGACGCATCGGTGTACACCACGTAAGGCTCACCCGACTCAGGCAACGCCAATACTGGAGTACTAGACAACATGGCCTTCAGCCCTGCGAAACTCTTCTCACACTCTGAGGACCACACGAAAGGAACATCCTTCCCTGTTAGCTTCGTCATAGGCTTAGCCAAACTCGCAAAACCCTTGACGAACCGCCGATAATACCCTGCCAACCCGAGAAAACTCCGAATCTCAGTGGCATTCCTTGGCCTCGGCCAAGTACTAATGGCCTGGATCTTCCCTGGATCTACCGACACTCCCTCCGCAGAGACAATGTGACCCAGAAAACCGATCTCCCGCTGCCAGAAGCTACACTTGCTCAACTTAGCAAATAACTTCTGTTCCCGCAGCCTCGAAAGAACCACACGCAGATGAACCTCATGCTCCTCCCGGCTCCTCGAATACACCAAGATGTCATCGATAAAGATAATCACGAACTCATCTAGATACTCCTGGAAAACGCTGTTCATCAATCTCATAAATGCAGCCGGTGCATTAGTCAACCCAAATGGCATCACCACAAACTCGTAGTGACCATAACGAGATCTGAAAGCCGTCTTCCGGATATCTACCTCATCGATGGGAATCTGATGATAACCCGACGCCAAGTCAATCTTGGAGAACCAAGTAGCCCCTCTCAACTGATCCAACAACTCGTCAATCCGCGGAAGAGGATACCTGTTCTTTACTGTGACTCGGTTAAGTCCCCGATAATCAATACACAACCGAAAACTCCCGTCCTTCTTCTTCACGAACAACACTGGCGCTCCCCACGGTGAAGAACTCGGACGAATAAATCCCTTACCCAACAACTCCTCCAGCTGCTTCTTCAGCTCTGCCATCTCTGCAGGAGCCATCCTATAAGGAGCCCTGGATATCTGTGCCGTCCCCGGTTCCAACTCAATCGTGAAAGGATCCGACCTAGATGGTGGCAACCCCTGCAACGACTGAAACACATCTTGGAACTCACGAACCACGCGAATATCCTGAACCCTAGCCTCTCCGACGGCCTCCGGCAAGGAAATGGTAGCCAAATACGCCTCGCAACCTCTCTCGATCAGACGCTCCGCGTGCACAACCGAGATCACGAGACTCCCGGAAGTCGGTCTCACACCCTGATACACCAACTTCCCTTTCCCCTGGTCGAACTCAACTCGCCCTCGGTGACAGTCCAGATGCGCCCTGAACTTCCCGAGCCAATCCATGCCCAAGATGACATCGTACAGCTCCACTGAGCAGATAATCAGATCGGCAGCCATGGACTCTCCTGCTACCTGAACATCCACGTCCCGCACACGACCGTGAATCCTCAGGAGCTTCCCTCCGGCAACCTCCACGAAACCCAAACTCACACCGGGCTCGCTCCGTAAATTAGCCTTCTCGGCCAACTCCGGGGAAACGAAGCAATGCGATGCTCCCGTGTCAAACAACACATGACACTCTACACCTCCAACACACAAGGTCCCTGCACATATACATGTGCCGCGAACCTTAACACCCCGACAAGCCCGACACAGAATTAAACTTAGAGGAGTCTAAGAAAATACCTGTGATCGGCCTGGAACTCGGCTCGCCGGTCTCGGTGATGGAGTACACTCGAGGCGCTGATGCCACCTGCCTGAGAGGCTGCACTACCGCGGGCTCACTCTGCCGCAACTGGGGACACTGAGGCCTGATGTGCCCCGCCTCCTTGCAGTGATAGCACACTCGAGTATCCACTCGCGCTCCGCCCTTCTGAGGACAGCTCGCCACTCGGTGATCCATGCTCCCGCAACCAAAGCAACCCGGACCACCCCGACTACTACTCGAAGCGCTCTCCCGCTTCCGCTTCTGTCCGTGCGTCGGCTTACTACTGCCTCTGCTCGAACCAGACTGCGGCTGTACCGATCTCGCCTGAGAACGCGGTGTAGCCACTAACACCTCGTCCTTCAGACCCTCCTCAAGCAGAGCTGCAGTCTCTACCAACTCATCAACCGTGCGAAAGGACCTCACCATGCAACGGTTCCTCAAGTCAACCCGAAGACCCATCAAGAATCTCTGCACACGGGCAGACTCGCTCTCACCCGCTCGTCTAACATAAGACCCGAGCCGGACGAACTCCACCTCATACTCGCGTACCGACCGATCCCCCTGAGTCAAACTCGCAAGCCTCGCCCCTAACCGGTGGAACGCCTCCTGAGGAAAGAACTTGGAGTTAAACTCCTCCACAAAATCCGCCCAAGCCATCGCGGCCTGCGCTCTCCGTGCTGCCACACCCCTCCACCAGAGATGCGCATCACCCTCTAGAAAATGGACCGCAATGTCCACCTGGTACCCCGCAGGACACCTACTCGAGAGGAAATTCCTCTCTATCCTCCTCAACCACGCATCAGCTTCCTCCGGATTAGCACCTCCAGAAAAGAACCCCGTGCCAATCTTCAGCATCTGCTCCATCATCCTCAGATAGGATGGGAGCTCCTCAGCAACCGCAGCTGCCGCCTGAGGCTGAGCTTCCACCACTACCGGAGCCACAGGAGCCTGAGCCGGTACCCTCTCTGGTAACCGCTCCAACAACCTCGTCAGCAGATCCGCTATGCGATCATCTCGGGCACGAGCATCACCCGCTGCTACACCCGCAGCACCCGCTGGAACACCAGCCACACTGACGCTCGCGCCAGTCCCAACGGCACTCACTCCGACCGCACCCTCAGATCCAACCTGACTCGCACGCGAATCCTCGACCTGCTCCGCCGGCACACGGCCACGACCTCTACCACGGCCACGACCCCTACCGCGCCCTCTAACCATCTGCACACGCGCAGAAGCACAAACTAAGAAACTAAAAACAATCATCACAATAAAGATACTCACCGTGGAATCTCACAAGGCTCGAAGAGGATGATTCTAAGACCCCCACACAATACCCAATTTAATCTAGAACCACCTAGGCTCCTAGAACCGTAAGGGCTCTGATACCAAATTGAAACGACCGCACTCATTTTTTTTTTTTCTAAACAACGCAATATACAAGAACGAACCAAGTTCTACAGTTCATATAAACTAGCAGTTCTATAACATCACAGCAACCACAATAATATCAACAACAAAAAGAAACCCTGGGTCCAAATCATCCCCTCTTCACCGCCTTGATTCCACGATCACGCCTTATCTTTACCTGCATCGACGAAAGTGATGCATCAACATTTGGCTAACCAAATGCTGAGTGAGATTGATCATCCCAACAACAGGCTAAACAATAAGCACAATCAAAAACAAAAACAATAGCAATCCATCACCATGAAAACTATACCAACGCCTAGCAATTCCATCCCAAGAAAAGCTAGACACACACAGTCTGAAAGATAAACACACAACACACTTCTCAGGCACAACCAACAACCAGTATCGATCGATACCCCCCCCTTGGTATCGATCGATACCCAAACACATGCCCACAGGCAAACAACCGGTATCGATCGATACACCCCTGGTATCGATCGATGCCCACAACACACTTCCCACAGGCAACGGCTGGTATCGATCGATACACGCCTGGTATCGATCGATACCCACACCACTCGAGTCCACCGACAAGAGTCTAGTATCGATCGACACCTACTTGGTATCGATCGATACCCACCTGCAACTCACAACCTTCCGCGAAATCTAAACCCAGAAAAACGCCAAGACCAACCACGAAAATCATCAATCAAGCTTAAACAAGCATCACACAAGCTTATTTGCTAACCTTTGGTCCCCACTCACCTTAAATCGGACGGATCGAGCTATAGAAGACCTCCCACGCTTCCCTCTAGTTCACCACGACCAAACTCTTCCGATCTCTTCTTCAAGCTTCTCCCAAGCTCGAATCTCTCTCGATCTCGCAAGATCCAAGCTTCACCAAGCCTCACCTTCTCTCACGCTCTCCTTCTCTCTCTCTCTCTCTCTCTCTCGCGACCAAGACTTTACTCTCACAAAAGAAATGGTCTCCACGCGCAAGAAGAGAAGAGGAAGAAGAATATAAAGAGAAATCCCGGCTGGTATCGATCGATACTGCCCTGGTATCGATCGATACCCCATCCCGGAACAAAACAGAATTAATTATTTTCCCCAATAATCAATTCTTCCGGAACGCGGGCGTTACACAAACTCTATAGACCAACACATTAGCCATTTAAACACTTTCACGACGATAGTAAAAAAACATGGTCTAGTATTATCAGCAAAAAAGATGTCCTTATTCCAAACAAAAATAAGATTCCTAGGACATAATATGTATCAAGGAACAATTACACCTATATCAAGATCAATAGAATTCGCAGAAAAATTTCCTGACGAATTAAGAGAAAAAACACAATTACAAAGGTTTTTAGGATGCCTGAACTATGTCTCCGACTTCCTACCAAACCTTAGACAAACCATCCAACCCTTATTTCAAAGACTCCAAAAAAATCCCAAACCTTGGACCAGCCAACATACCCGCCTAGTCCAACAGGTTAAACAGAAAGTCAAAACTCTACCATGTTTAGCAATACCAAATCCAGAAGCAGATATGATAGTTGAAACCGATGCTTCGGAAATAGGTTACGGAGGAATCCTAAAACAGAAACTCTCAGGATCTAACCAAGAGTCTATAGTTAGGTTCCACTCGGGTATCTGGTTAGGACCTCAACAGAAATATTCAACCGTTAAGAAAGAAGTACTTTCTATAGTAAATTGCATTTCAAAATTCCAAGATGATTTAATAAATAAATAAAATTTATTACGAGTCGATTGTAAATCGGCAAAAGAAATTTTACAAAAAGATGTCAAAAATTTAGTTTCAAAACAAATTTTTGCCAGATGGCAAGCCATTTTATCTGTCTTCGATTTTGATATTCAATATATTAAAGGAGAAAGTAATTCTTTACCAGATTTTCTAACAAGAGAATATTTACAGGGAAAAAATACAGATATTCAACAACATATTCAAGATGAGTGACCCAAAAAGCAAAAGACCGATGACAGCATCGGATTATATCAAGAACCAACCCCATCTACAAGGAAAACCACTTACTCAAAATCCTTTCTCGGCACTTGCCGAATTTCCACCTCTCTCCTACTCAAAAGCGGTTACTCCAACCACAAATACCCAAACAACCGAACCACCTACCAAATCAACCTATTATCTTAAACCAAACAAACAACACCTTATGACCACCCAATTCCTCAAACCAATTAAACTTAAAGAGCTCACTACCTATACCAACCGCGTATTCTACCCAGATAGCCTTTACCCTACAGATAATATCACCAAAAATAGAACCTTCTATGAGTATATTCTAGTAGACTCTAAATCTGCAGAAATTACTCATTACCCAGACAAAACCAACCCTAACCTCATATCCTATTCAACCTGTAAAATACATCGTATTTTTACCATCCAAGACCTCGGATTTATCCATCACCATACAACAAAACCTTTCTCTACTCCAGGTTACCATATTCAAGGATACACTTATATGGACTATACAAATGCTTTCTTTCGCACTTTTTATCTCAGGTCGTTTGACCATTCATGGTTTATATCCTTTGATACTAAGTGTCCTAAGAATTTACCCGGCTGGTTCGCCGAATGGTGGTACTGGTTTGGTCCCTCTACTCAAATTTACCCTCAAGAAATTACCAAGACTTCTCTACCTTACTATACAAAGAAAACCCCTCATTACCCTGTTGGTCCTTTGACCGCCATCTCTTTCCACATAGACATGGGAATACCATGGATATGTTCTTGGCACTTCAATCTTACCCTAGCACTCGAAAATATGCCATACTCCTTAATAAGAGAATACCGAGTCAAATGGTGGGATAAATACAACCTCGACCGTTGTTCACTCGCCAATATCCAAAAATACTTCCACCTTACCCAAGAACTACAAAATACAGTCCAAACCGTATCCAAGTCAATCCCTCTCCTTTTACCTAGCCAACTCTCAAAAGTTATCGTACCACCAGAAAAAACAAGTCAACCCATTTTAATCCCAGAAAGTCCAACTAAATCCGCCAGTTCCTCTGGCTCAAGAACCACAAAAAAAACAAACTCTCCAAAGATACCCTAAAACAGTTACTCGCAACAATCTCTCAACAGATGGAGTCATCCGACGAGGATGATAATATGCAAGAAGACGATCCCTTTGGCGGTCCGTTAGCACAGGACCCGTTCGAAGAATAATAATAAAAAAAAAAAAAAAAAAAAAAAAAACCTAATAATGGTATTATGGCTTTTCACTTTTGTATATTCTAGTAGACTCTGTATTTTATTTTGAACTTTTGATTACCTGCTTGACTATACTCGTAAAATAAAATAAAGAGTATATCTATTCAACAGATAAAAGAAGACACTTATCAACAAGACCAAAGGAGCCCACAACGGCACTATTCACTATTCACTATTCACGCTGCACTATTCATCAACGACACGCGCTCAAAGTGTCGGCACCATTAACAAGAAGACACGTATCTACACACGCAAAGTCAAGTGTCGGCACCGTTCATCAGACGACACGTACCAAGAAACTATTCGCCTCATTCTTCTATAAAAGAAGACCTACCGTCATCAAACGAGGCACGAGCGATCAATCACTCTTTCTCTCTCTAAAAACCGCTCTAGCTTCTCTCTAAAAACCGCTCTAGCTTCTCTCTAAGATTTTCAAAGCTTTAAGTTCTAAATACTCTGTAATACTTCAATCGTTGTAATACAATAATTTTCAAAAAAGAAAAATATTCTACAAAGTTTATAAATCTTTCAAAATTGTATTTACAAGTTTTATAAATCAAAATATTAAAACAAAGAAGCAATTTTATGGTATCAGACCAAAACGACTTTAATAAAAATCATCGCAAAATCTTGCAAATCTTTTCTTTAAAGCGTTTTCAAATCAAAAGATTTCGTAAGTTTAAACTAGCTTAAACCCATCTAAGCAGATCCCCTCCTCTTTCTACGAAACACAATCCCTGTAGGTGTTCCAGGCAGCAAGCCCTGAAAAGGCAGTGAGACCGTTGGTAAGCCGCAGCCGTGTCAACCTAGAATCGGGTTAGTATCTTTTTAGCATGTGTTTATCCCTAGATTAAAGTTATGGCATCCTCGGTTAGAAAATTCTTTAAACAAAAACAGGCAAATTCTGCGTTCAATTTAACAATTAATTCAAGAGAAGTAATGTCAAAAATAACTTCTTTCAATGAATTAGCCAATAAATAAACTACCAAAGGTTAATCCTGAAAACATATACCAAATTGGTACTTTTGACTTTAAAACCGCATACGCAATAAAAGATCATGAACAAACATTATCTCTTCAAAATGAATTTGAAGAAATCAAATTATTATCAGACGTTTCTTTAGAAAAATACAGACAAAAGAAACTTAATTATATCCATTTTGGGTTAATACAAATAGCAATAAAACCACTCTCAAGAACAGGTATAGATTCACCTATACTAATGCTATTAAGGGATAATACCCTATTAAAATTTGAAGACTCACTATTAGGAGCTATACAATCCAATTTACATAATGGAGCTATTTATTTCAATTGCGCACCTAATTTCCAAGTAAGTTTACAAGACCCAACCATACTCAATACTCTAGTATTAAACGTTCATTTACCAGAAATGAAATTTCAAAATGAACGACATGGATATCTACTAATGTATCGAATCTATTTCAAACTTTCAACATCCGAATTTAATCCTAGATGTTTATTACAAGATAATAAGGGAGAAACCACTATATTAACAGTACATAGCAAAGATACACCAAGTGCTACTTATACACCTAAACAATTAAAATGGAATGAAATAACTATCCCAGATCAATGGAAAATTGAAATTACGCAACCGATAAGAAACTTCGAACAGAAAAATATTACAAAAATAACAGAACAAAGAGACGGAAAAATACTATTACAATTTGGATCTTTCAGAGATCCACTTCCACCTAGAATTAGTTCATATTATTCAAGAGCATCTAGCTCATACCCTTCAAGACATTCTTGTTCTGAATTCCGATCCGAACAACATAGTACGGACTCAGAAACAGAAAGTATAAATCAAAACGAAAAACAAAATAATTCAATAAAATTCAAAGCACCAATAGCCGCACCTAATATGTACCCAACATCACCTACTCAATCAGACTTTCGAGAAATCAATGTAATTACAAAAGAATATGAAATCAATAAACAATATATTAAAGAAGATTTTTATTCAATAAAAAACAATGAAAAACGAAATTGGTATTTTCAAACGTTCACTAAACAAGAAACGACAGATTACAGAGAAAAATGGTATAATTGTATGAAACTAAAACAATTAAATATACCATTCTTCGTATGGTTTGAAACATACTCTTTAGAAAATAACATTAACTACCCATTTAAAACAATTAATACAAGTTCATCACTAAGTCAAATATGGGAACAAACGGATGGAAATAAAGTAAAATCTATCCATCCACCATTAAAAGATCTCAAAATTGGCACACAAGACCGACAAATAATAGCCAGACCTTTTAAAACCGGAGCTAACAAAAATAACACTGACCCAGTAATTATGCAAGACATCAAATCAGTTTACGAACAAAATAATTATCAAAATCAACTATTACATACTATATCTAAGCAAATTGATCATATAGACAATAAAATGAATAATAAGGAAATACAAATACCCAGTCAAGATAAATCTTTTACACAACACCCTTTTTCATCCGTGACATCGCCAATCTTTAAACCAATAACTAGAGAAATTAAATTTCCCACGAATGAAATATTAAAATCAATTTCCAACAGATTAGATAAATTAGATAAAGAAAAAGGAATAAATAATATAGACGAAAACGAAAATGAATCTATTACGCAATCAGAAGATGATGTTCAAGAAGTAAATAGAATAAGAAATAATAGAACATTAAAATCTAACAAACCCTATTATCCACGACATACTCCACCAGATTTACTATTTGAAGAACATCATAAGTTCTCTAATAATGTATATACCGGTGAAGGTATATATGAATGGAATATAGATGGGCGTTCAGAATACGAAATAATGAATCTATTTCAAGAAATGGGAATGGCCGCTATAGCATATAAGGCAAGAAATAATACTGATAGACAAGCATGTGTATTATTAATATCCGGATTTAACGGAGCGTTAAAATATTGGTGGGATAATTCATTAGATACAATAACACAAGATTCAATTATTAACCACGTTGAAATAAGAAGAGTAGAAGACGACGAAGGTCTCTACGAAGAAGTAGAACATCAAAATGCTGTAGAAGTGTTAATTTACACTTTAACAATGCATTTTGTAGGAAATCCAAATGAAGAATTAGAAAGTAAAAAAATTATACTAACAAATTTAAGATGCCCAACTTTAGGCGATTTCAAATGGTATAAAGATATTTTTATTACAAACATATTCCAAAGAAAAGATTGTAATCAACCATTTTGGAAAGAACGATTCGTCTCAGGATTACCATCTTTCTTAGGAGAAAGAATAATCAATAAATTAAAAGAATATTCTGGAGGACAACCTATCAATTGGAGCACGATTACATACGGTCAATTAATTGCATTTATTAAAAAGGAAGGATTAGCAATATGTCAAGAACAAAAAGATATCAAACGAAATGATAAGTTTAAATTTCGATTAGCCATGGGCTCATTCTGTGAGCAATACGGTTATAATAGACCTAATCCACCATCAAGAATTAAACAGATAAAATATAAACAAAAAAGAATGCATAGACATAATAATAATAATAATTATAATAAACCTTACCAAAAATATAAAAAATTTAAAAAACCAACCAATAATTATTATTCAAAGAACAATAATAAATCTAAACCATTTAACAAACAAAAAATCGTCTGCTGGAACTGCAAACGACCCGGACATAGGTCAACCGAATGTAAAATGAAGAAAAAAATAAATGAAATATTTCAAGATCAACCAGATATTCAAGAAAAACTAACTAAATTATTAATATCTGATTCCGAATTAGAAGAAGAAAGTAGTAACGAACATTCAATAAATGATATAGAAAATTCAAGTGATTCCTCTACCGAATCACAAGAATTATCAGATAATTTATGCAATTGTAAATTAATCAACGTAATAACCAAAGATAACGATAAACAATTCCTACTAGATATAATAGATAAAATTGATGATCCCGACATCAAAAAACAATATTTGTTAAAATTAAAAGAAATAATAAATCAAGAAAACCAATTATCTTCACCACAACCATTTAGTCTAAACAAAATATTTGAGAAATATCCAACCCAAAGTCTATTCAAACAAGTAACAACAGGAGAATTACAAAATGAAGTTAAACAAATCAAATCCCAAATTAAAGAATTACAACTAATAATTAATCAGCAAAATTTAAAACAATTGCAGATAGATGCACGATTATCACTAATAGAATCCAAAGATAATACTAATGCATCCTCAAGTAATCAAAACACAGAAAATAATAATACCAATGACCAAGATAATGAAGACTATATTCAAATAATTAATAAAATAAATTATCAAAAATGGTATACCACTATTTCGTTACACGTAGGTCATGATTTTAAAATTAAAATAATAGCATTAATGGATACCGGAGCAGATTACAATTGTATCCGCGAAGGCATTATTCCAACCAAATACTATGAAAAAACTACCGAAAAATTAAGCGGAGCTAACGGTAGTAATCTAAAAGTACAATATAAATTACCTTGCGCAAAAATATGTAATCAAGGATATTGTTTCAAAAATCAATTCATACTAGTTAAAAATTTAACACAAGAAGTAATTTTAGGAACACCATTTTTTACGCAAATCTACCCATTTAAAGTAACTCAAGAAGGAATAATCACAAAAGTAGTAGGAACTAAATTAACATTTAATTTCCTATCACCGATTAAAACTAAAGAAATCTTACACTTACAGCAAAATTCCATAGAAAAAACAATCAATTTAATAAAAGGAAAACAAAATCATATCCAACATTTGCAAGAAGAAATATCTTATAAAAAAATAGAAGAACAATTAAAAACACCCTACGTAATCAGTAAAATAAAAACAATAGAAAATAATCTTCTAAATCAAGTATGCTCTGATTTACCAAATGCATTTTGGGAAAGAAAACAGCATACCGTTGAACTACCCTACATTAAAGAGTTTAATGAAAGAAATATACCAACAAAAGCAAGACCTATACAAATGAACAAAGAATTAATGGAACATTGTAATAAAGAAATTAAAGATCTCTTAAACAAAAAATTAATTAGACCCTCTAAATCTCCTTGGAGCTGTTCAGCTTTTTATGTAAATAATCAAGCAGAAAAGGAACGAGGAGTACCACGATTAGTAATCAACTACAAACCTCTAAATGATGTTTTACAATGGATAAGATATCCAATACCAAATAAAAGAGATTTATTAAAACGATTATACGATGCAAAAATATATTCTAAATTTGATTTAAAAAGCGGATTTTGGCAAATTCAAATTACAGAAAAAGATAAATATAAAACAGCATTTACAGTACCTTTCGGACATTACGAATGGAATGTAATGCCATTCGGACTTAAGAATGCACCATCAGAATTCCAACACATAATGAATGACATATTCAATGATTACTCAAAATTCATGATAGTATATATTGATGATGTACTTGTCTACTCAAACTCTATAGACCAACACATTAGCCATTTAAACACTTTCACGACGATAGTAAAAAAACATGGTCTAGTATTATCAGCAAAAAAGATGTCCTTATTCCAAACAAAAATAAGATTCCTAGGACATAATATGTATCAAGGAACAATTACACCTATATCAAGATCAATAGAATTCGCAGAAAAATTTCCTGACGAATTAAGAGAAAAAACACAATTACAAAGGTTTTTAGGATGCCTGAACTATGTCTCCGACTTCCTACCAAACCTTAGACAAACCATCCAACCCTTATTTCAAAGACTCCAAAAAAATCCCAAACCTTGGACCAGCCAACATACCCGCCTAGTCCAACAGGTTAAACAGAAAGTCAAAACTCTACCATGTTTAGCAATACCAAATCCAGAAGCAGATATGATAGTTGAAACCGATGCTTCGGAAATAGGTTACGGAGGAATCCTAAAACAGAAACTCTCAGGATCTAACCAAGAGTCTATAGTTAGGTTCCACTCGGGTATCTGGTTAGGACCTCAACAGAAATATTCAACCGTTAAGAAAGAAGTACTTTCTATAGTAAATTGCATTTCAAAATTCCAAGATGATTTAATAAATAAAAAAAATTTATTACGAGTCGATTGTAAATCGGCAAAAGAAATTTTACAAAAAGATGTCAAAAATTTAGTTTCAAAACAAATTTTTGCCAGATGGCAAGCCATTTTATCTGTCTTCGATTTTGATATTCAATATATTAAAGGAGAAAGTAATTCTTTACCAGATTTTCTAACAAGAGAATATTTACAGGGAAAAAATACAGATATTCAACAACATATTCAAGATGAGTGACCCAAAAAGCAAAAGACCGATGACAGCATCGGATTATATCAAGAACCAACCCCATCTACAAGGAAAACCACTTACTCAAAATCCTTTCTCGGCACTTGCCGAATTTCCACCTCTCTCCTACTCAAAAGCGGTTACTCCAACCACAAATACCCAAACAACCGAACCACCTACCAAATCAACCTATTATCTTAAACCAAACAAACAACACCTTATGACCACCCAATTCCTCAAACCAATTAAACTTAAAGAGCTCACTACCTATACCAACCGCGTATTCTACCCAGATAGCCTTTACCCTACAGATAATATCACCAAAAATAGAACCTTCTATGAGTATATTCTAGTAGACTCTAAATCTGCAGAAATTACTCATTACCCAGACAAAACCAACCCTAACCTCATATCCTATTCAACCTGTAAAATACATCGTATTTTTACCATCCAAGACCTCGGATTTATCCATCACCATACAACAAAACCTTTCTCTACTCCAGGTTACCATATTCAAGGATACACTTATATGGACTATACAAATGCTTTCTTTCGCACTTTTTATCTCAGGTCGTTTGACCATTCATGGTTTATATCCTTTGATACTAAGTGTCCTAAGAATTTACCCGGCTGGTTCGCCGAATGGTGGTACTGGTTTGGTCCCTCTACTCAAATTTACCCTCAAGAAATTACCAAGACTTCTCTACCTTACTATACAAAGAAAACCCCTCATTACCCTGTTGGTCCTTTGACCGCCATCTCTTTCCACATAGACATGGGAATACCATGGATATGTTCTTGGCACTTCAATCTTACCCTAGCACTCGAAAATATGCCATACTCCTTAATAAGAGAATACCGAGTCAAATGGTGGGATAAATACAACCTCGACCGTTGTTCACTCGCCAATATCCAAAAATACTTCCACCTTACCCAAGAACTACAAAATACAGTCCAAACCGTATCCAAGTCAATCCCTCTCCTTTTACCTAGCCAACTCTCAAAAGTTATCGTACCACCAGAAAAAACAAGTCAACCCATTTTAATCCCAGAAAGTCCAACTAAATCCGCCAGTTCCTCTGGCTCAAGAACCACAAAAAAAACAAACTCTCCAAAGATACCCTAAAACAGTTACTCGCAACAATCTCTCAACAGATGGAGTCATCCGACGAGGATGATAATATGCAAGAAGACGATCCCTTTGGCGGTCCGTTAGCACAGGACCCGTTCGAAGAATAATAATAAAAAAAAAAAAAAAAAAAAAAAAACCTAATAATGGTATTATGGCTTTTCACTTTTGTATATTCTAGTAGACTCTGTATTTTATTTTGAACTTTTGATTACCTGCTTGACTATACTCGTAAAATAAAATAAAGAGTATATCTATTCAACAGATAAAAGAAGACACTTATCAACAAGACCAAAGGAGCCCACAACTGCACTATTCACTATTCACTATTCACGCTGCACTATTCATCAACGACACGCGCTCAAAGTGTCGGCACCATTAACAAGAAGACACGTATCTACACACGCAAAGTCAAGTGTCGGCACCGTTCATCAGACGACACGTACCAAGAAACTATTCGCCTCATTCTTCTATAAAAGAAGACCTACCGTCATCAAACGAGGCACGAGCGATCAATCACTCTTTCTCTCTCTAAAAACCGCTCTAGCTTCTCTCTAAAAACCGCTCTAGCTTCTCTCTAAGATTTTCAAAGCTTTAAGTTCTAAATACTCTGTAATACTTCAATCGTTGTAATACAATAATTTTCAAAAAAGAAAAATATTCTACAAAGTTTATAAATCTTTCAAAATTGTATTTACAAGTTTTATAAATCAAAATATTAAAACAAAGAAGCAATTTTATGGTATCAGACCAAAACGACTTTAATAAAAATCATCGCAAAATCTTGCAAATCTTTTCTTTAAAGCGTTTTCAAATCAAAAGATTTCGTAAGTTTAAACTAGCTTAAACCCATCTAAGCAGATCCCCTCCTCTTTCTACGAAACACAATCCCTGTAGGTGTTCCAGGCAGCAAGCCCTGAAAAGGCAGTGAGACCGTTGGTAAGCCGCAGCCGTGTCAACCTAGAATCGGGTTAGTATCTTTTTAGCATGTGTTTATCCCTAGATTAAAGTTATGGCATCCTCGGTTAGAAAATTCTTTAAACAAAAACAGGCAAATTCTGCGTTCAATTTAACAATTAATTCAAGAGAAGTAATGTCAAAAATAACTTCTTTCAATGAATTAGCCAATAAATAAACTACCAAAGGTTAATCCTGAAAACATATACCAAATTGGTACTTTTGACTTTAAAACCGCATACGCAATAAAAGATCATGAACAAACATTATCTCTTCAAAATGAATTTGAAGAAATCAAATTATTATCAGACGTTTCTTTAGAAAAATACAGACAAAAGAAACTTAATTATATCCATTTTGGGTTAATACAAATAGCAATAAAACCACTCTCAAGAACAGGTATAGATTCACCTATACTAATGCTATTAAGGGATAATACCCTATTAAAATTTGAAGACTCACTATTAGGAGCTATACAATCCAATTTACATAATGGAGCTATTTATTTCAATTGCGCACCTAATTTCCAAGTAAGTTTACAAGACCCAACCATACTCAATACTCTAGTATTAAACGTTCATTTACCAGAAATGAAATTTCAAAATGAACGACATGGATATCTACTAATGTATCGAATCTATTTCAAACTTTCAACATCCGAATTTAATCCTAGATGTTTATTACAAGATAATAAGGGAGAAACCACTATATTAACAGTACATAGCAAAGATACACCAAGTGCTACTTATACACCTAAACAATTAAAATGGAATGAAATAACTATCCCATATCAATGGAAAATTGAAATTACGCAACCGATAAGAAACTTCGAACAGAAAAATATTACAAAAATAACAGAACAAAGAGACGGAAAAATACTATTACAATTTGGATCTTTCAGAGATCCACTTCCACCTAGAATTAGTTCATATTATTCAAGAGCATCTAGCTCATACCCTTCAAGACATTCTTGTTCTGAATTCCGATCCGAACAACATAGTACGGACTCAGAAACAGAAAGTATAAATCAAAACGAAAAACAAAATAATTCAATAAAATTCAAAGCACCAATAGCCGCACCTAATATGTACCCAACATCACCTACTCAATCAGACTTTCGAGAAATCAATGTAATTACAAAAGAATATGAAATCAATAAACAATATATTAAAGAAGATTTTTATTCAATAAAAAACAATGAAAAACGAAATTGGTATTTTCAAACGTTCACTAAACAAGAAACGACAGATTACAGAGAAAAATGGTATAATTGTATGAAACTAAAACAATTAAATATACCATTCTTCGTATGGTTTGAAACATACTCTTTAGAAAATAACATTAACTACCCATTTAAAACAATTAATACAAGTTCATCACTAAGTCAAATATGGGAACAAACGGATGGAAATAAAGTAAAATCTATCCATCCACCATTAAAAGATCTCAAAATTGGCACACAAGACCGACAAATAATAGCCAGACCTTTTAAAACCGGAGCTAACAAAAATAACACTGACCCAGTAATTATGCAAGACATCAAATCAGTTTACGAACAAAATAATTATCAAAATCAACTATTACATACTATATCTAAGCAAATTGATCATATAGACAATAAAATGAATAATAAGGAAATACAAATACCCAGTCAAGATAAATCTTTTACACAACACCCTTTTTCATCCGTGACATCGCCAATCTTTAAACCAATAACTAGAGAAATTAAATTTCCCACGAATGAAATATTAAAATCAATTTCCAACAGATTAGATAAATTAGATAAAGAAAAAGGAATAAATAATATAGACGAAAACGAAAATGAATCTATTACGCAATCAGAAGATGATGTTCAAGAAGTAAATAGAATAAGAAATAATAGAACATTAAAATCTAACAAACCCTATTATCCACGACATACTCCACCAGATTTACTATTTGAAGAACATCATAAGTTCTCTAATAATGTATATACCGGTGAAGGTATATATGAATGGAATATAGATGGGCGTTCAGAATACGAAATAATGAATCTATTTCAAGAAATGGGAATGGCCGCTATAGCATATAAGGCAAGAAATAATACTGATAGACAAGCATGTGTATTATTAATATCCGGATTTAACGGAGCGTTAAAATATTGGTGGGATAATTCATTAGATACAATAACACAAGATTCAATTATTAACCACGTTGAAATAAGAAGAGTAGAAGACGACGAAGGTCTCTACGAAGAAGTAGAACATCAAAATGCTGTAGAAGTGTTAATTTACACTTTAACAATGCATTTTGTAGGAAATCCAAATGAAGAATTAGAAAGTAAACAAATTATACTAACAAATTTAAGATGCCCAACTTTAGGCGATTTCAAATGGTATAAAGATATTTTTATTACAAACATATTCCAAAGAAAAGATTGTAATCAACCATTTTGGAAAGAACGATTCGTCTCAGGATTACCATCTTTCTTAGGAGAAAGAATAATCAATAAATTAAAAGAATATTCTGGAGGACAACCTATCAATTGGAGCACGATTACATACGGTCAATTAATTGCATTTATTAAAAAGGAAGGATTAGCAATATGTCAAGAACAAAAAGATATCAAACGAAATGATAAGTTTAAATTTCGATTAGCCATGGGCTCATTCTGTGAGCAATACGGTTATAATAGACCTAATCCACCATCAAGAATTAAACAGATAAAATATAAACAAAAAAGAATGCATAGACATAATAATAATAATAATTATAATAAACCTTACCAAAAATATAAAATTTTTAAAAAACCAACCAATAATTATTATTCAAAGAACAATAATAAATCTAAACCATTTAACAAACAAAAAATCGTCTGCTGGAACTGCAAACGACCCGGACATAGGTCAACCGAATGTAAAATGAAGAAAAAAATAAATGAAATATTTCAAGATCAACCAGATATTCAAGAAAAACTAACTAAATTATTAATATCTGATTCCGAATTAGAAGAAGAAAGTAGTAACGAACATTCAATAAATGATATAGAAAATTCAAGTGATTCCTCTACCGAATCACAAGAATTATCAGATAATTTATGCAATTGTAAATTAATCAACGTAATAACCAAAGATAACGATAAACAATTCCTACTAGATATAATAGATAAAATTGATGATCCCGACATCAAAAAACAATATTTGTTAAAATTAAAAGAAATAATAAATCAAGAAAACCAATTATCTTCACCACAACCATTTAGTCTAAACAAAATATTTGAGAAATATCCAACCCAAAGTCTATTCAAACAAGTAACAACAGGAGAATTACAAAATGAAGTTAAACAAATCAAATCCCAAATTAAAGAATTACAACTAATAATTAATCAGCAAAATTTAAAACAATTGCAGATAGATGCACGATTATCACTAATAGAATCCAAAGATAATACTAATGCATCCTCAAGTAATCAAAACACAGAAAATAATAATACCAATGACCAAGATAATGAAGACTATATTCAAATAATTAATAAAATAAATTATCAAAAATGGTATACCACTATTTCGTTACACGTAGGTCATGATTTTAAAATTAAAATAATAGCATTAATGGATACCGGAGCAGATTACAATTGTATCCGCGAAGGCATTATTCCAACCAAATAC
Source organism: Eutrema japonicum (assembly GCA_030161315.1). Taxonomy (NCBI): domain Eukaryota; kingdom Viridiplantae; phylum Streptophyta; class Magnoliopsida; order Brassicales; family Brassicaceae; genus Eutrema; species Eutrema japonicum. The sequence continues at coordinate 41,818,539 of BSQW01000013.1, forward strand.
TATGAAAAAACTACCGAAAAATTAAGCGGAGCTAACGGTAGTAATCTAAAAGTACAATATAAATTACCTTGCGCAAAAATATGTAATCAAGGATATTGTTTCAAAAATCAATTCATACTAGTTAAAAATTTAACACAAGAAGTAATTTTAGGAACACCATTTTTTACGCAAATCTACCCATTTAAAGTAACTCAAGAAGGAATAATCACAAAAGTAGTAGGAACTAAATTAACATTTAATTTCCTATCACCGATTAAAACTAAAGAAATCTTACACTTACAGCAAAATTCCATAGAAAAAACAATCAATTTAATAAAAGGAAAACAAAATCATATCCAACATTTGCAAGAAGAAATATCTTATAAAAAAATAGAAGAACAATTAAAAACACCCTACGTAATCAGTAAAATAAAAACAATAGAAAATAATCTTCTAAATCAAGTATGCTCTGATTTACCAAATGCATTTTGGGAAAGAAAACAGCATACCGTTGAACTACCCTACATTAAAGAGTTTAATGAAAGAAATATACCAACAAAAGCAAGACCTATACAAATGAACAAAGAATTAATGGAACATTGTAATAAAGAAATTAAAGATCTCTTAAACAAAAAATTAATTAGACCCTCTAAATCTCCTTGGAGCTGTTCAGCTTTTTATGTAAATAATCAAGCAGAAAAGGAACGAGGAGTACCACGATTAGTAATCAACTACAAACCTCTAAATGATGTTTTACAATGGATAAGATATCCAATACCAAATAAAAGAGATTTATTAAAACGATTATACGATGCAAAAATATATTCTAAATTTGATTTAAAAAGCGGATTTTGGCAAATTCAAATTACAGAAAAAGATAAATATAAAACAGCATTTACAGTACCTTTCGGACATTACGAATGGAATGTAATGCCATTCGGACTTAAGAATGCACCATCAGAATTCCAACACATAATGAATGACATATTCAATGATTACTCAAAATTCATGATAGTATATATTGATGATGTACTTGTCTACTCAAACTCTATAGACCAACACATTAGCCATTTAAACACTTTCACGACGATTGTAACATCCCTAATTCAATTTTGAGGTTGAAATTGAATAATTAGAAGTTTGGGGTTAATTTCGCGTAAAATCAATTGTTCTGGGTGGGTTTAATTGATAACTTTGGGAGTTTGGGGTCAAAAAAAAAGGGATCCCACACACATATGTTTATATGTGCGTATGTATCTCCCTCTCCAACCTTGTGCAATTAACCTAGCCGTCAGCCCTCGTCGTCAACGGTAAGAACCCTTCTCTCTCTCTCCTTAGTTGATTCGTGTGGTGTTTGGAGTCGAGGCTGTGGTGTTTCGACGGGTTGTTTTCCGGCAAGTCCCGTGGTGGCCGTTCGGAGGGTGTGTGTGGCGTTGGCTTCTCTCCCTGTGGGTTTCGCAGATTCAATCCCGGGCCTAGGTTTCGTCGGTTGGGCGGTCTTGGGCGGTGGTTCTTCGTGTGGAGAGATCCCTCGGCCGGAGCTCCGAGACGGCGGGTCTAAGGGGGTCCTTGAGGACAGATCTCCGGCGCCGGCGGTGGTAGATCTGCGCATCCCTCTCCTCCTCTTCTTCCCGGGGTTCGGCTGCCGTTGGTGACAGTCCGGTGGTCGTACCGGCGATGGGAAGTCGACGAAGTCGACTAACCGGTTTAGACCGGTTTATCAAACGTTCTATACGTGTTGATTTAGTTTGTTTGTTTTTTTTAATTATTTTATTATTTTTATTTCTAGGTGGTTTAATAGAAGGTTATTCATCCCGGGGAGTTCTAGAAAATTGCTGAATTTTCTCGTGAAACTTTCTGTGCGGGAATAAGGTGAGTGCAGGACCATAGGCGTAATTTAATAATTTTGATAATTGATATGATTTCGTGATAATAGGCCGTTTACGATCTCGGAGGGTCTAGATCGAGTGTTTCATGAAATGTTTGGTTTATTCGGTATTTTCGTGATAGTCTATATTAATTATCTTAATTATTTGTTAGCCTGTAGATGGGAGGATTGTCTCACTAAGTATTTATCGAAATACTTATGCATCTCTTATATTTTAATTGATGCAGGAAAAGAGAAAGTGTGACCGTGGGATCAGGGCGAGGAAGAGGGGGTGATCTAGACTTGTCGTTTATTTGATTATTTTATTTAATAATTTATGATCTTGATTAGTCGGATTTATAATCTTGAACCGGAAATTATTTGGTGAGGTTTAGTTATTATTATTTATGGGAATTTTAATAATTAATTGCAAAAAAAAAAAAAAAAAAAAAAAATGGGTGCGGTTGTTTCAATTTGGTATCAGAGCGTTTACGGTTCTAGGACGGTTTTAAAAAAAATTTCTGCTATTAGAACTGTCTATGGGAGTTAGTCAATTGTTGAGCTTGAAGTTCTAGATCATCCTCTTCGAGCCTTCAATGAGATTCCACGGTAAGACTCGTGTTCGTTTTACTATTGCTGTTGTCAATTAGTAACAAGTGGTTAATGCAGATGGTTGATTCTGATAGCATTGAGCAAGGTCTCAGAGGTCGGGGTGGTCGCGGCGGCCGTGGTCGGGGCGGCAGAACAGGCCGTGGCGGCAGAGGTGGCAGAGGTGGTAGAGGTGGCAGAGCAGCTGCGAATGTGACGCAGAGTGTCACGGTGGAGCAGGGGGCGTATGATCACGCCGAGGGGGAAGGTCAGTCGGAGCCAGCGGCCGTGTATGGTGCGATGCCGGCGCCGGGTGGTGCTCAGGCTGGTGCGGGCCCGAACCCGATGGCGGCTGTTTTGGGCATGTTGGCCCAGCTCTTGGAGAGGTTACCTGGTGTGGTACCGGCTCCAGCTCCAGTAGCGCCACAGGGGGTTGCCGCGATGCCGGGTGTTGTTGCTCCGGGAGTTCCGGGAGTGGGTGCTGAGGCCGAGCCAGTGGTTCCGTCGTACCTGAGGGTGATGGAGCATATGCAGAGGTTGGGCACCAAGTTTTTCAGTGGTGGTGCTCGACCGATTGAGTCTGATGAGTGGAGGTCCAGGTTGGAGAGGAACTTCCAGTCGATCAGATGCCCTGAGGAGTATAGGGTTGACTTGGCGGTGCATTATCTGGAGGGAGATGCACATGAGTGGTGGCAGGGTGTTGCTGCGAGGAGGGCGGGAGTAGTGTTGCCTTGGGACGAGTTCCGGAGGGAGTTCGATCTCAAGTATTTTCCGCGGGAGGCTCGCGACAGGTTACAGGCGGAGTTTCTGTACTTGTCACAGGGGATTCGTTCGGTCCGAGAGTACGAGGCCGAGTTTAACCGGCTGAAGCGGTTTGCTGGTCGGGGTGCAGATACCGAGTATGAGTTGATTGGTGCTTTCATGCGAGGTATGCGTATCGATCTCAGGAATCGGTGCATAGTCCGCAAGTTCGAGTCGGTATCCGAACTGGTGGAGTGTGCAGCGCAGCTTGAGGAGGGGATGAGGCAGGAGGCTAGTTTAAAGGCTGCAGTACCAGAGGCTCCGCGACGGCCTCAAAGTCAGAGTGTTGCTCCGAGCAAGGGCGGTAGGTCTGGTCAGCAGCAGGGACAGAAGAGGAAGTGGGAGGATACTTCCAGGGAAGCGGGTCCTGGGCCACGTTGTTTCGGGTGCGGAGCCCATGGACATCGCGTGGCGGATTGTTCTCGAGGGGGCCCGGTGTGCTTTCATTGCAAGGAACCCGGTCACCTCAGGAAGGATTGTCCGAAGTTGGCACAGCCATTTGTGAGGATCGAGGCACCGCCTCCGAAACGGGCCGCAGTGGCACCGAGGGTGTTCACCATAGGCGCGGAGTCAGGCGAGGCGAGCGGCAGCAGACCGATTACTGGTTAGTTACCTTAACTATGTTCTTGTTTGATTGTAATTTCAGTTACTCGCTCTGTAAGTGGTGTTTGCTATTTGCCGTGAATCCTTTTCGTGCTTAGGGACCCTTAATGTGGCTGGGGTAGAGTCACATGTGTTGTTTGACTCCGGAGCATCCCACAGTTTTGCCACACCGGATTGGGTGTCGGGGAGCGGTATCCAAGAGTTGTGTGGGGACCACTCGGGTGTGGTGAGAGTTGCTGGGGGTCGCTTGTTGAGGACTCAGGGCTGTGTGGAGAATGTCGACATTCTTATCGCCGGAAAGCTGATGCCAGCGGATTTGATAGTGTGCTCAGTGGAACTCTATGACATCATTTTGGGTATGGACTGGCTGGGAAAGTTCAAGGCTCATTTGGATTGTCACCGGGGTCGTGTGGTTTTCGAGCATGCTAACAGAAGACTGGTTTATCAGGGAGTGAGACCGGTGCCGGGAGGCATCGTCGTTTCCGCGGTTCAAGCAGAGCGTTTGATCGAGCAGGGCTGTGAGGCCTACTTGGCTACCATTTCGATACCTGGGGAGGTTGGGGAGTCAGCGGTGCGGGATATTGAGGTGGTCTGGGAGTTCGAGGATGTGTTCCAGCAGTTGAGCGGGTTACCACCATCCAGATCGGATTCTTTTACCATTGAGTTAGAGCCGGGGACGACCCCGTTGTCTAAGGCTCCTTACAGGATGGCTCCAGCGGAGATGGCTGAGCTTAAGAAGCAGCTCGAGGAGTTGTTGGAAAAGGGTTTCATTAGACCGAGCAGTTCTCCGTGGGGTGCACCGGTACTGTTCGTCAAGAAGAAGGATGGGAGCTTCCGGTTGTGCATTGATTATCGGGGGCTGAACCGGGTTACTGTGAAGAACAAGTACCCATTACCGAGGATCGATGAGTTGTTAGATCAGTTGCAGGGTGCTTCGTGGTTCTCTAAGATTGATTTGGCATCGGGTTATCATCAGATCCCGATAGCGGAGACGGACATCAGGAAGACGGCTTTCAGGACGAGATACGGGCACTACGAGTTTGTGGTGATGCCGTTTGGGTTGACGAATGCACCGGCTGCGTTTATGAGGTTGATGAACGGCGTGTTCCAGGAGTATCTGGATGAGTTCGTCATCATTTTCATCGACGACATTCTAGTGTATTCGAAGAGTCCTGAGGAGCACATGGTTCACCTGAGGAAAGTTCTGGAGAAGCTACGGGAGCAGAAGTTGTTCGCTAAGCTGAGCAAGTGTAGTTTCTGGCAGCGGGAGATCGGATTTCTGGGGCACGTCGTATCTGATCGTGGTGTTTCAGTGGATCCGGAGAAGATTCGCTCGATTGAGGAGTGGCCGAGACCGAAGAATGCCTCGGAGATTCGCAGTTTTCTGGGTCTGGCGGGTTATTACAGGAGGTTCGTCAAGGGGTTTGCTAGTATGGCGCAGGCCATGACCAAGTTGACCGGGAAGGACGTTCCTTTCGTGTGGTCGGACCAGTGTGAGGAGAGCTTTGTGAAGCTCAAGGAGATGCTGGTGAGTACTCCGGTGTTAGCCTTGCCTAAGCAGGATGAGCCATATGTTGTGTTCACAGACGCGTCCAGGCTGGGGCTCGGTTGTGTATTGATGCAGCAGGGTAAGGTAATCGCATATGCTTCCAGGCAGCTGAGGAAACATGAATGCAATTATCCTACTCACGATCTTGAGATGGCTGCAGTGGTGTTTGCATTGAAGATCTGGAGGTCTTATCTGTATGGCGGTAAGGTTCATGTGTTCACAGACCACAAAAGTCTGAAGTACATCTTTACCCAGCCGGAGCTGAATCTGCGACAGAGGCGATGGATGGAGCTTGTTGCGGATTATGACCTGGAGATAGCTTACCATCCCGGTAAAGCGAATCTTGTAGCCGATGCTTTGAGCAGGAAGAGGGTTATCTTAGACACTGAGCGAGATACAGAGGCGTTGGTAGGCATGGTGAGTGCCCTGAGACTGTGTGCCGTGTCTGAGGAACCTGAGCCGTTGGGTTTAGAGGCGGTGGATCAGGCGGACATTCTGACTAGGGTGCGGGTAGCACAGCAGTTGGATGCGGAATTAATGCAGGCTGGCAGGGCAGAGCGGTCTGAGTATGAGTTATCCAGCAATGGAACTATCCTTTTGAGGGGCAGGGTGTGTGTACCGAAGGACGAAGTGCTGAGGCAGGAAATCCTGAGGGAAGCACATCAGAGCCGTTTCTCTATTCATCCCGGAGCTACCAAGATGTACCGTGACCTCAAACGGTATTACCAGTGGGTAGGGATGAAGAAGGATGTTGCCAACTGGGTTGCGGGGTGTGATACCTGTCAGTTGGTGAAGGCTGAGCATCAGGTTCCGAGCGGGTTGTTGAGGAGTTTACCCATTCCGGAGTGGAAGTGGGACATGATCACCATGGATTTCGTGGTGGGTCTGCCGGTTTCGCGAACCAATGACGCTATTTGGGTCATCGTCGATAGGTTGACCAAGTCTGCGCACTTCTTGGCCATAAAAAAGACCGACGGTGCGGAAGTGTTGGCCAAGAGGTACGTCAGGGAGATTGTGAAGCTGCATGGGGTACCGGTGAGTATAGTGTCAGATCGAGATCCGAAGTTCTCCTCGCTGTTCTGGGGCGCTTTCCAGAAGGAGATGGGCACTAAGGTACACATGAGTACAGCTTATCATCCCCAGACCGATGGGCAGTCGGAGAGGACTATCCAGACGTTGGAGGATCTGTTGAGGATGTGTGTGTTGGATTGGGGTGGACATTGGGCGGATCATCTGAATCTAGTGGAGTTTGCGTACAATAACAGCTACCAGGCTAGTATCGGCATGGCACCATTTGAGGCGTTGTATGGTAGGCCTTGCAGGACCCCGTTATGTTGGACACAAGTGGGGGAGAGGAGCCTGTTGGGAGCTGACTTTGTGCAGGAGACGACTGAGAAGGTCCGGATTGTGAAGTTGAACATGAAGGAAGCTCAAGATCGTCAGAAAAGCTACGCAGATCGGCGTAGGAAGGAGCTGGAGTTCGCAGTTGGCGATTTGGTCTACCTGAAAATGGCCATGTTGAGGGGTCCGAACAGGTCCATTTCCGAGACGAAGTTGAGTCCACGGTATATGGGTCCCGTCAGGGTGCTGGAGCGGGTCGGACCGGTGGCTTATCGGTTAGAGTTGCCGGAGTCTATGCAGGCATTTCACAAGGTGTTCCACGTGTCGATGTTGAAGAGATGTTTGCACAAGGATGATCAGGTGGTCACGGGGGTGCCATCAGATTTGACACCGAGCATGGTGGTGGAGGCGAGGCCTCTGCGAGTCCAAGATCGTCGGGTGAGAGTGATCAGGAGGAAGAAGGTTCCTGAGATGCAGGTGCTGTGGGACTGCAATGGAGCCGAGGAGGTGACTTGGGAGCCGGAAGCGAAGTTGAAGCGCAAATTTCCCAAGTGGTTCGGCAAACTGGAGGGTTAGCCGGGTGTTTCCATATCGTTGTAACCATGGTGTTGGGATTTTGGGAGTTATTGCGTTGTTGTACTCGTCTATTTTTATGGTGTTATAATTAATCGATGTACTTTGGAGTTTTTGACTATTCAATAAAAAGGTGTTTTCATTGAATATGTTGGGTGGTGGGTTTACTAGGGGATTAGTAGACAGGTTGGCGGGCTACTAGTGGTAGTGGTCCGATAGCGGGGGTGTGGATACTAGGTGTTTGGTAGCCGCATAAGGCTGATAGTTCCGGATTGGTTTGGCACGGGGTGGTGGCCCCATATAGCGGCATCGGAGTGCACTGGTGAGTCACTGCCGAGTGTACCTGGCCGGTTGGGTTTCGATGTGATTCCTGATTGGTGAGACAGGTCACTAGAGAGATTGCCGTTGTCTGGCTCTCTATGCGTTAGACGGACCGATCCATGGTGTTGGGTCGTGAAGTCGTTGTACTCCCGGGTGTTGGAGTGGTTGGCCAAACCAAGTAGGGAACTATGGCACTATGGTGTTGAGCCGTGATACCGTTGTTGGTAGAGTTGGAAGAGCGGTCGTGCGACGCTGAGTTGGAATAGCGATTGTGCTATGTTGTGGATGTTAGCTGGATGTTAGATTCGAGGACGAATCTATGTTAGTGGGGGAGAATTGTAACATCCCTAATTCAATTTTGAGGTTGAAATTGAATAATTAGAAGTTTGGGGTTAATTTCGCGTAAAATCAATTGTTCTGGGTGGGTTTAATTGATAACTTTGGGAGTTTGGGGTCAAAAAAAAAGGGATCCCACACACATATGTTTATATGTGCGTATGTATCTCCCTCTCCAACCTTGTGCAATTAACCTAGCCGTCAGCCCTCGTCGTCAACGGTAAGAACCCTTCTCTCTCTCTCCTTAGTTGATTCGTGTGGTGTTTGGAGTCGAGGCTGTGGTGTTTCGACGGGTTGTTTTCCGGCAAGTCCCGTGGTGGCCGTTCGGAGGGTGTGTGTGGCGTTGGCTTCTCTCCCTGTGGGTTTCGCAGATTCAATCCCGGGCCTAGGTTTCGTCGGTTGGGCGGTCTTGGGCGGTGGTTCTTCGTGTGGAGAGATCCCTCGGCCGGAGCTCCGAGACGGCGGGTCTAAGGGGGTCCTTGAGGACAGATCTCCGGCGCCGGCGGTGGTAGATCTGCGCATCCCTCTCCTCCTCTTCTTCCCGGGGTTCGGCTGCCGTTGGTGACAGTCCGGTGGTCGTACCGGCGATGGGAAGTCGACGAAGTCGACTAACCGGTTTAGACCGGTTTATCAAACGTTCTATACGTGTTGATTTAGTTTGTTTGTTTTTTTTTAATTATTTTATTATTTTTATTTCTAGGTGGTTTAATAGAAGGTTATTCATCCCGGGGAGTTCTAGAAAATTGCTGAATTTTCTCGTGAAACTTTCTGTGCGGGAATAAGGTGAGTGCAGGACCATAGGCGTAATTTAATAATTTTGATAATTGATATGATTTCGTGATAATAGGCCGTTTACGATCTCGGAGGGTCTAGATCGAGTGTTTCATGAAATGTTTGGTTTATTCGGTATTTTCGTGATAGTCTATATTAATTATCTTAATTATTTGTTAGCCTGTAGATGGGAGGATTGTCTCACTAAGTATTTATCGAAATACTTATGCATCTCTTATATTTTAATTGATGCAGGAAAAGAGAAAGTGTGACCGTGGGATCAGGGCGAGGAAGAGGGGGTGATCTAGACTTGTCGTTTATTTGATTATTTTATTTAATAATTTATGATCTTGATTAGTCGGATTTATAATCTTGAACCGGAAATTATTTGGTGAGGTTTAGTTATTATTATTTATGGGAATTTTAATAATTAATTGCAAAAAAAAAAAAAAAAAAAAAAAAATGGGTGCGGTTGTTTCAACGATAGTAAAAAAACATGGTCTAGTATTATCAGCAAAAAAGATGTCCTTATTCCAAACAAAAATAAGATTCCTAGGACATAATATGTATCAAGGAACAATTACACCTATATCAAGATCAATAGAATTCGCAGAAAAATTTTCTGACGAATTAAGAGAAAAAACACAATTACAAAGGTTTTTAGGATGCCTGAACTATGTCTCCGACTTCCTACCAAACCTTAGACAAACCATCCAACCCTTATTTCAAAGACTCCAAAAAAATCCCAAACCTTGGACCAGCCAACATACCCGCCTAGTCCAACAGGTTAAACAGAAAGTCAAAACTCTACCATGTTTAGCAATACCAAATCCAGAAGCAGATATGATAGTTGAAACCGATGCTTCGGAAATAGGTTACGGAGGAATCCTAAAACAGAAACTCTCAGGATCTAACCAAGAGTCTATAGTTAGGTTCCACTCGGGTATCTGGTTAGGACCTCAACAGAAATATTCAACCGTTAAGAAAGAAGTACTTTCTATAGTAAATTGCATTTCAAAATTCCAAGATGATTTAATAAATAAAAAAAAATTATTACGAGTCGATTGTAAATCGGCAAAAGAAATTTTACAAAAAGATGTCAAAAATTTAGTTTCAAAACAAATTTTTGCCAGATGGCAAGCCATTTTATCTGTCTTCGATTTTGATATTCAATATATTAAAGGAGAAAGTAATTCTTTACCAGATTTTCTAACAAGAGAATATTTACAGGGAAAAAATACAGATATTCAACAACATATTCAAGATGAGTGACCCAAAAAGCAAAAGACCGATGACAGCATCGGATTATATCAAGAACCAACCCCATCTACAAGGAAAACCACTTACTCAAAATCCTTTCTCGGCACTTGCCGAATTTCCACCTCTCTCCTACTCAAAAGCGGTTACTCCAACCACAAATACCCAAACAACCGAACCACCTACCAAATCAACCTATTATCTTAAACCAAACAAACAACACCTTATGACCACCCAATTCCTCAAACCAATTAAACTCAAAGAGCTCACTACCTATACCAACCGCGTATTCTACCCAGATAGCCTTTACCCTACAGATAATATCACCAAAAATAGAACCTTCTATGAGTATATTCTAGTAGACTCTAAATCTGCAGAAATTACTCATTACCCAGACAAAACCAACCCTAACCTCATATCCTATTCAACCTGTAAAATACATCGTATTTTTACCATCCAAGACCTCGGATTTATCCATCACCATACAACAAAACCTTTCTCTACTCCAGGTTACCATATTCAAGGATACACTTATATGGACTATACAAATGCTTTCTTTCGCACTTTTTATCTCAGGTCGTTTGACCATTCATGGTTTATATCCTTTGATACTAAGTGTCCTAAGAATTTACCCGGCTGGTTCGCCGAATGGTGGTACTGGTTTGGTCCCTCTACTCAAATTTACCCTCAAGAAATTACCAAGACTTCTCTACCTTACTATACAAAGAAAACCCCTCATTACCCTGTTGGTCCTTTGACCGCCATCTCTTTCCACATAGACATGGGAATACCATGGATATGTTCTTGGCACTTCAATCTTACCCTAGCACTCGAAAATATGCCATACTCCTTAATAAGAGAATACCGAGTCAAATGGTGGGATAAATACAACCTCGACCGTTGTTCACTCGCCAATATCCAAAAATACTTCCACCTTACCCAAGAACTACAAAATACAGTCCAAACCGTATCCAAGTCAATCCCTCTCCTTTTACCTAGCCAACTCTCAAAAGTTATCGTACCACCAGAAAAAACAAGTCAACCCATTTTAATCCCAGAAAGTCCAACTAAATCCGCTAGTTCCTCTGGCTCAAGAACCACAAAAAAAACAAACTCTCCAAAGATACCCTAAAACAGTTACTCGCAACAATCTCTCAACAGATGGAGTCATCCGACGAGGATGATAATATGCAAGAAGACGATCCCTTTGGCGGTCCGTTAGCACAGGACCCGTTCGAAGAATAATAATAAAAAAAAAAAAAAAAAAAAAAAACCTAATAATGGTATTATGGCTTTTCACTTTTGTATATTCTAGTAGACTCTGTATTTTATTTTGAACTTTTGATTACCTGCTTGACTATACTCGTAAAATAAAATAAAGAGTATATCTATTCAACAGATAAAAGAAGACACTTATCAACAAGACCAAAGGAGCCCACAACGGCACTATTCACTATTCACTATTCACGCTGCACTATTCATCAACGACACGCGCTCAAAGTGTCGGCACCATTAACAAGAAGACACGTATCTACACACGCAAAGTCAAGTGTCGGCACCGTTCATCAGACGACACGTACCAAGAAACTATTCGCCTCATTCTTCTATAAAAGAAGACCTACCGTCATCAAACGAGGCACGAGCGATCAATCACTCTTTCTCTCTCTAAAAACCGCTCTAGCTTCTCTCTAAAAACCGCTCTAGCTTCTCTCTAAGATTTTCAAAGCTTTAAGTTCTAAATACTCTGTAATACTTCAATCGTTGTAATACAATAATTTTCAAAAAAGAAAAATATTCTACAAAGTTTATAAATCTTTCAAAATTGTATTTACAAGTTTTATAAATCAAAATATTAAAACAAAGAAGCAATTTTATGGTATCAGACCAAAACGACTTTAATAAAAATCATCGCAAAATCTTGCAAATCTTTTCTTTAAAGCGTTTTCAAATCAAAAGATTTCGTAAGTTTAAACTAGCTTAAACCCATCTAAGCAGATCCCCTCCTCTTTCTACGAAACACAATCCCTGTAGGTGTTCCAGGCAGCAAGCCCTGAAAAGGCAGTGAGACCGTTGGTAAGCCGCAGCCGTGTCAACCTAGAATCGGGTTAGTATCTTTTTAGCATGTGTTTATCCCTAGATTAAAGTTATGGCATCCTCGGTTAGAAAATTCTTTAAACAAAAACAGGCAAATTCTGCGTTCAATTTAACAATTAATTCAAGAGAAGTAATGTCAAAAATAACTTCTTTCAATGAATTAGCCAATAAATAAACTACCAAAGGTTAATCCTGAAAACATATACCAAATTGGTACTTTTGACTTTAAAACCGCATACGCAATAAAAGATCATGAACAAACATTATCTCTTCAAAATGAATTTGAAGAAATCAAATTATTATCAGACGTTTCTTTAGAAAAATACAGACAAAAGAAACTTAATTATATCCATTTTGGGTTAATACAAATAGCAATAAAACCACTCTCAAGAACAGGTATAGATTCACCTATACTAATGCTATTAAGGGATAATACCCTATTAAAATTTGAAGACTCACTATTAGGAGCTATACAATCCAATTTACATAATGGAGCTATTTATTTCAATTGCGCACCTAATTTCCAAGTAAGTTTACAAGACCCAACCATACTCAATACTCTAGTATTAAACGTTCATTTACCAGAAATGAAATTTCAAAATGAACGACATGGATATCTACTAATGTATCGAATCTATTTCAAACTTTCAACATCCGAATTTAATCCTAGATGTTTATTACAAGATAATAAGGGAGAAACCACTATATTAACAGTACATAGCAAAGATACACCAAGTGCTACTTATACACCTAAACAATTAAAATGGAATGAAATAACTATCCCAGATCAATGGAAAATTGAAATTACGCAACCGATAAGAAACTTCGAACAGAAAAATATTACAAAAATAACAGAACAAAGAGACGGAAAAATACTATTACAATTTGGATCTTTCAGAGATCCACTTCCACCTAGAATTAGTTCATATTATTCAAGAGCATCTAGCTCATACCCTTCAAGACATTCTTGTTCTGAATTCCGATCCGAACAACATAGTACGGACTCAGAAACAGAAAGTATAAATCAAAACGAAAAACAAAATAATTCAATAAAATTCAAAGCACCAATAGCCGCACCTAATATGTACCCAACATCACCTACTCAATCAGACTTTCGAGAAATCAATGTAATTACAAAAGAATATGAAATCAATAAACAATATATTAAAGAAGATTTTTATTCAATAAAAAACAATGAAAAACGAAATTGGTATTTTCAAACGTTCACTAAACAAGAAACGACAGATTACAGAGAAAAATGGTATAATTGTATGAAACTAAAACAATTAAATATACCATTCTTCGTATGGTTTGAAACATACTCTTTAGAAAATAACATTAACTACCCATTTAAAACAATTAATACAAGTTCATCACTAAGTCAAATATGGGAACAAACGGATGGAAATAAAGTAAAATCTATCCATCCACCATTAAAAGATCTCAAAATTGGCACACAAGACCGACAAATAATAGCCAGACCTTTTAAAACCGGAGCTAACAAAAATAACACTGACCCAGTAATTATGCAAGACATCAAATCAGTTTACGAACAAAATAATTATCAAAATCAACTATTACATACTATATCTAAGCAAATTGATCATATAGACAATAAAATGAATAATAAGGAAATACAAATACCCAGTCAAGATAAATCTTTTACACAACACCCTTTTTCATCCGTGACATCGCCAATCTTTAAACCAATAACTAGAGAAATTAAATTTCCCACGAATGAAATATTAAAATCAATTTCCAACAGATTAGATAAATTAGATAAAGAAAAAGGAATAAATAATATAGACGAAAACGAAAATGAATCTATTACGCAATCAGAAGATGATGTTCAAGAAGTAAATAGAATAAGAAATAATAGAACATTAAAATCTAACAAACCCTATTATCCACGACATACTCCACCAGATTTACTATTTGAAGAACATCATAAGTTCTCTAATAATGTATATACCGGTGAAGGTATATATGAATGGAATATAGATGGGCGTTCAGAATACGAAATAATGAATCTATTTCAAGAAATGGGAATGGCCGCTATAGCATATAAGGCAAGAAATAATACTGATAGACAAGCATGTGTATTATTAATATCCGGATTTAACGGAGCGTTAAAATATTGGTGGGATAATTCATTAGATACAATAACACAAGATTCAATTATTAACCACGTTGAAATAAGAAGAGTAGAAGACGACGAAGGTCTCTACGAAGAAGTAGAACATCAAAATGCTGTAGAAGTGTTAATTTACACTTTAACAATGCATTTTGTAGGAAATCCAAATGAAGAATTAGAAAGTAAAAAAATTATACTAACAAATTTAAGATGCCCAACTTTAGGCGATTTCAAATGGTATAAAGATATTTTTATTACAAACATATTCCAAAGAAAAGATTGTAATCAACCATTTTGGAAAGAACGATTCGTCTCAGGATTACCATCTTTCTTAGGAGAAAGAATAATCAATAAATTAAAAGAATATTCTGGAGGACAACCTATCAATTGGAGCACGATTACATACGGTCAATTAATTGCATTTATTAAAAAGGAAGGATTAGCAATATGTCAAGAACAAAAAGATATCAAACGAAATGATAAGTTTAAATTTCGATTAGCCATGGGCTCATTCTGTGAGCAATACGGTTATAATAGACCTAATCCATCATCAAGAATTAAACAGATAAAATATAAACAAAAAAGAATGCATAGACATAATAATAATAATTATTATAATAAACCTTACCAAAAATATAAAAATTTTAAAAAACCAACCAATAATTATTATTCAAAGAACAATAATAAATCTAAACCATTTAACAAACAAAAAATCGTCTGCTGGAACTGCAAACGACCCGGACATAGGTCAACCGAATGTAAAATGAAGAAAAAAATAAATGAAATATTTCAAGATCAACCAGATATTCAAGAAAAACTAACTAAATTATTAATATCTGATTCCGAATTAGAAGAAGAAAGTAGTAATGAACATTCAATAAATGATATAGAAAATTCAAGTGATTCCTCTACCGAATCACAAGAATTATCAGATAATTTATGCAATTGTAAATTAATCAACGTAATAACCAAAGATAACGATTGTAACATCCCTAATTCAATTTTGAGGTTGAAATTGAATAATTAGAAGTTGGGGGTTAATTTCGCGTAAAATCAATTTTTCCGGATGGGTTTAATTGATAAGTTTGGAAGTTTGGGGCCATTTGTGAATTCGAAAAAGATTGGTCACACATATGTATACGCGCGTATGTATCTCCCTCTCCGAGCTTGTGCGATTAACCTAGCCGTCAAGTCGTGCTGCCGCGTGGTGAGGGATCAAGAGAAAGCTCGAGTGGGTGGATCGTCGTGAACCGGGTCGTGACGCGATCTCGTCTTCTCCACGGTAAGAAAACTTCTCTCTCCCTCCTTAGTTGTTCGTGCGATGCCGGGTTGCTCAAGGGTCGTGCGGCTGAGTCGACGGAGGGTGGAGGAGGTCGACGGAAGGTGGAGAAGATCGACGGAGGGTGGAGAAGGAGGGTGGTGTCGTCACGCCTTGACGGTGAAGAGGACTCGAGTCGGGATTGTGGATCGGGTTTGGGCGGTGGTGAGCTCCGGTGGTGAGCGACGGTGCGTGGGTTGGAGTCGGGATTGTGGATCGGGTTGGGCTGTGGCGAGCTCCGGTGGTGAACTCCGGCGGTGGCGTCGCTGCACCGGCGATGGTGAAGTCGATGAAGTCGACTACCGGTTTAGACCGGTTCAATAATCATATCGAGTGTATTCGATTTGTTTTGATTATTTTATTATTCTTTTATTTTAGGTGGATTAATAGAAGGTTATTCATCCCGGGGAGTTCTAGAAAATTGCTGAATTTTCTCGTGAAACTTTCTGTGCGGGAATAAGGTGAGTGCAGGACCATAGGCGTAATTAAATAATTTTGATAATTGGTGTGATTTCGTGATTATAGGCCGTTTACGATCTCGGAGGGTCTAGATCGAGTGTTTCATGAAATGTTTGATTTATTCGGTATTTTCGTGATAGTCTATATTAATTATCTTAATTATTTGTTAGCCTGTAGATGGGAGGATTGTCTCACTAAGTATTTATCGAAATACTTATGCATCTCTTATATTTTAATTGATGCAGGAAATGAGAAAGTGTGACCGTGGAATCAGGGCGAGGAAGAGGGGGTGATCTAGACTTGTCGTTTATTTGATTATTTAATTTAATAATTTATGATCTGCATTGTTCGGATTTTTAGTCTTGAACCGGGAATTAATTGGTGAGATTCAGTTATTGTTTATGGGATTTTAATGATTATTTGCAACAAAAAAAAGCAAAAAAAAAATGGGTGCGGTTGTTTCAATTTGGTATCAGAGCATTTACGGTTCTAGGACGGTTTTAAAAAAATAAAATTTCGCTATTAGAACTGTCTATGTGAGTTAGTCAATTGTTGAGCTTGAAGTTCTAGATCATCCTCTTCGAGCCTTCAATGAGATTCCACGGTAAGACTCGTGTTTGTTTTACTATTGCTGTTGTCAATTAGTAACAAGTGGTTATTGCAGATGGTTGATTCTGATAGCGTTGGGCAAGGTCTCAGAGGTCGGGGTGGTCGCGGCGGCCGTGGTCGGGGCGGCAGAACAGGCCGTGGCGGCAGAGGTGGTAGAGGTGGTAGAGGTGGCAGAGCAGCTGCGAATGTGACGCAGAGTGTCACGGTGGAGCAGGGGGCGTATGATCACGCCGAGGGGGAAGGTCAGTCGGAGCCAGCGGCCGTGTATGGTGCGATGCCGGCGCCGGGTGGTGCTCAGGCGGGTGCGGGCCCGAACCCGATGGCGGCTGTTTTGGGCATGTTGGCCCAGCTCTTGGAGAGGTTACCTGGTGTGGTACCGGCTCCAGCTCCAGTGGCGCCACAGGGGGTTGCCGCGATGCCGGGTGTTGTTGCTCCGGGAGTTCCGGGAGTGGTTGCTGAGGCCGAGCCAGTGGTTCCGTCGTACCTGAGGGTGATGGAGCACATGCAGAAGTTGGGCACCAAGTTTTTCAGTGGTGGTGCTCGACCGATTGAGTCTGATGAGTGGAGGTCCAGGTTGGAGAGGAACTTCCAGTCGATCAGATGCCCTGAGGAGTATAGGGTTGACTTGGCGGTGCATTATCTGGAGGGAGATGCACATGAGTGGTGGCAGGGTGTTGCTGCGAGGAGGGCGGGAGTAGTGTTGTCTTGGGACGAGTTCCGGAGGGAGTTCGATCTCAAGTATTTTCCGCGGGAGGCTCGCGACAGGTTACAGGCGGAGTTTCTGTACTTGTCACAGGGGATTCGTTCGGTCCGAGAGTACGAGGCCGAGTTTAACCGGCTGAAGCGGTTTGCTGGTCGGGGTGCAGATACCGAGTATGAGTTGATTGGTGCTTTCATGCGAGGTATGCGTATCGATCTCAGGAATCGGTGCATAGTCCGCAAGTTCGAGTCGGTATCCGAACTGGTGGAGTGTGCAGCGCAGCTTGAGGAGGGGATGAGGCAGGAGGCTAGTTTAAAGGCTGCAGTACCAGAGGTTCCGCGACGGCCTCAAAGTCAGAGTGTTGCTCCGAGCAAGGGCGGTAGGTCTGGTCAGCAGCAGGGACAAAAGAGGAAGTGGGAGGGTACTTCCAGGGAAGCGGGTTCTGGGCCACGTTGTTTCGGGTGCGGAGCCCATGGACATCGCGTGGCGGATTGTTCTCGAGGGGGCCCGGTGTGCTTCCATTGCAAGGAACCCGGTCACCTCAGGAAGGATTGTCCAAAGTTGGCTCAGCCATTTGTGAGGATCGAGGCACCGCCTCCGAAACGGGCCGCAGTGGCACCGAGGGTGTTCACCATAGGCGCGGAGTCAGGCGAGGCGAGCGGCAGCAGACCGATTACTGGTTAGTTACCTTAACTATGTTCTTGTTTGAGTGTAATTTCAGTTACTCGCTCTGTAATTGGTGTTTGCTATTTGCCGTGAATCCTTTTCGTGCTTAGGGACCCTTAATGTGGCTGGGGTAGAGTCACATGTGTTGTTTGACTCCGGAGCGTCCCACAGTTTTGCCACACCGGATTGGGTGTCGGGGAGCGGTATCCAAGAGTTGTGTGGGGACCACTCGGGTGTGGTGAGAGTTGCTGGGGGTCGTTTGTTGAGGACTCAGGGCTGTGTGGAGAATGTCGACATTCTTATCACCGGAGAGCTAATGCCAGCGGATTTGATAGTGTGCCCAGTGGAACTCTATGACATCATTTTGGGTATGGACTGGCTGGGAAAGTTCAAGGCTCATTTAGATTGTCACCGGGGTCGTGTGGTTTTCGAGCATGCTAACAGGAGACTGGTTTATCAGGGAGTGAGACCGGTGCCGGGAGGCATCGTCGTTTCCGCGGTTCAGGCGGAGCGTTTGATCGAGCAGGGTTGTGAGGCCTATTTGGCTACCATTTCGATACCTGGGGAGGTTGGGGAGTCAGCGGTGCGGGATATTGAGGTGGTCTGGGAGTTCGAGGATGTGTTCCAGCAGTTGAGCGGGTTACCACCATCCAGGTCGGATCCTTTTACCATTGAGTTAGAGCCGGGGACGACCCCGTTGTCTAAGGCTCCTTACAGGATGGCTCCAGCGGAGATGGCTGAGCTTAAGAAGCAGCTCGAGGAGTTGTTGGAAAAGGGTTTCATTAGACCGAGCAGTTCTCCGTGGGGTGCACCGGTACTGTTCGTCAAGAAGAAGGATGGGAGCTTCCGGTTGTGCATTGATTATCGGGGGCTGAACCGGGTTACTGTGAAGAACAAGTACCCATTACCGAGGATCGACGAGTTGTTAGATCAGTTGCAGGGTGCTTCGTGGTTCTCTAAGATTGATTTGGCATCGGGGTATCATCAGATCCCGATAGCGGAGTCGGACATCAGGAAGACGGCTTTCAGGACGAGATACGGGCATTACGAGTTTGTGGTGATGCCGTTTGGGTTGACGAATGCACCGGCTGCGTTTATGAGGTTGATGAACGGCGTGTTCCAGGAGTATCTGGATGAGTTCGTCATCATTTTTATCGACGACATTCTAGTGTATTCGAAGAGTCCTGAGGAGCACATGGTTCACCTGAGGAAAGTTCTGGAGAAGCTACGGGAGCAGAAGTTGTTCGCTAAGCTGAGCAAGTGTAGTTTCTGGCAGCGGGAGATCGGATTTCTGGGGCACGTCGTATCTGATCGTGGTGTTTCAGTGGATCCGGAAAAGATTCGCTCGATTGAGGAGTGGCCGAGACCGAAGAATGCCTCGGAGATTCGTAGTTTTCTGGGTCTGGCGGGTTATTACAGGAGGTTCGTCAAGGGGTTTGCTAGTATGGCGCAGGCCATGACCAAGTTGACCGGGAAGGACGTTCCTTTCGTGTGGTCGGACCAGTGTGAGGAGAGCTTTGTGAAGCTCAAGGAGATGCTGGTGAGTACTCCGGTGTTAGCCTTGCCTAAGCAGGATGAGCCATATGTTGTGTTCACAGACGCGTCCAGGCTGGGGCTCGGTTGTGTATTGATGCAGCAGGGTAAGGTAATCGCATATGCTTCCAGGCAGCTGAGGAAACATGAATGCAATTATCCTACTCACGATCTTGAGATGGCTGCAGTGGTGTTTGCATTAAAGATCTGGAGGTCTTATCTGTATGGCGGTAAGGTTCAGGTGTTCACAGACCACAAAAGTCTGAAGTACATCTTTACCCAGCCGGAGCTGAATCTGCGACAGAGGCGATGGATGGAGCTTGTTGCGGATTATGACCTGGAGATAGCTTACCATCCCGGTAAAGCGAATCTTGTAGCCGATGCTTTGAGCAGGAAGCGGGTTATTTTAGACACTGAGCGAGATACAGAAGCGTTGGTAAGCATGGTGAGTGCCCTGAGACTGTGTGCTGTGTCTGAGGAACCTGAGCCGTTGGGTTTAGAGGCGGTGGATCAGGCGGACATTCTGACTAGGGTGCGGGTAGCACAGCAGTTGGATGCGGAATTAATGCAGGCTGGCAGGGCAGAGCGGTCTGAGTATGAGTTATCCAGCAATGGAACTATCCTTTTGAGGGGCAGGGTGTGTGTACCGAAGGACGAAGTGCTGAGGCAGGAAATCCTGAGGGAAGCACATCAGAGCCGTTTCTCTATTCATCCAGGAGCTACCAAGATGTACCGTGACCTCAAACGGTATTACCAGTGGGTAGGGATGAAGAAGGATGTTGCCAACTGGGTTGCGGGGTGTGATACCTGTCAGTTGGTGAAGGCTGAGCATCAGGTTCCGAGCGGGTTGTTGAGGAGTTTACCCATTCCGGAGTGGAAGTGGGACATGATCACCATGGATTTCGTGGTGGGTCTGCCGGTTTCGCGAACCAAGGACGCTATTTGGGTCATCGTCGATAGGTTGACCAAGTCTGCGCACTTCTTGGCCATAAAAAAGACCGACGGTGCGGAAGTGTTGGCCAAGAGGTACGTCAGGGAGATTGTGAAGCTGCATGGGGTACCGGTGAGTATAGTGTCAGATCGAGATCCGAAGTTCTCCTCGCTGTTCTGGGGCGCTTTCCAGAAGGAGATGGGCACTAAGGTACACATGAGTACAGCTTATCATCCCCAGACCGATGGGCAGTCGGAGAGGACTATCCAGACGTTGGAGGATCTGTTGAGGATGTGTGTGTTGGATTGGGGTGGACATTGGGCGGATCATCTGAATCTAGTGGAGTTTGCGTACAATAACAGCTACCAGGCTAGTATCGGCATGGCACCATTTGAGGCGTTGTATGGTAGGCCTTGCAGGACCCCGTTATGTTGGACACAAGTGGGGGAGAGGAGCCTGTTGGGAGCTGACTTTGTGCAGGAGACGACTGAGAAGGTCCGGATTGTGAAGTTGAATATGAAGGAAGCTCAAGATCGTCAGAAAAGCTACGCAGATCGGCGTAGGAAGGAGCTGGAGTTCGCAGTTGGCGATTTGGTCTACCTGAAAATGGCCATGTTGAGGGGTCCGAACAGGTCCATTTCCGAGACGAAGTTGAGTCCACGGTATATGGGTCCCGTCAGGGTGCTGGAGCGGGTCGGACCGGTGGCTTATCGGTTAGAGTTGCCGGAGTCTATGCAGGCATTTCACAAGGTGTTCCACGTGTCGATGCTGAAGAAATGTTTGCACAAGGATGATCAGGTGGTCACGGGGGTGCCATCAGATTTAACACCGAGCATGGTGGTGGAGGCGAGGCCTCTGAGAGTCCTAGATCGTCGGGTGAGAGTGATCAGGAGGAAGAAGGTTCCTGAGATGCAGGTGCTGTGGGACTGCAATGGAGCCGAGGAGGTGACTTGGGAGCCGGAAGCGAAGTTGAAGCGCAAATTTCCCAAGTGGTTCGGCAAACTGGAGGGTTAGCCGGGTGTTTCCATATCGTTGTAACCATGGTGTTGGGATTTTGGAAGTTATTGTGTTGTTGTACTCGTCTATTTTATGGTGTTATAATTAATCGATGTACTTTGGAGCTTTTGATTATTCAATAAAAAGGTGTTTTCACTGAATATGTTGAGTGGTGGGTTTACTAGAGGATTAGTAGACAGGTTGGCGGGCTACTAGTGGTAGTGGACCGACAGCGGAGGTGCGGATACTAGGTGTTTAGTAGCTGCATAGGGCTGATAGATCCGAATTGGTTTGGCACAGGGTGGTGACCCATATAGCGGCATCGGAGTGCACTGGTGAGTCACTGCCGAGTGTACCTGGCCGGTTGGGTTTCGACGTGATTCCTGATTGGTGAGACAGGTCACTAGAGAGACTGCCGTTGTCTGGCTCTCTATGCGTTAGACGGATCGATCCATGGTGTTGGGTCGTGAAGTCGTTATACTCCCGGGCGTTGGAGTGGTTGGCCAAACCAAGTAGGGAACTATGGCACTATGGTGTTGAGCCGTGATACCGTTGTTGGTGGAGTTGGAAGAGCGGTCGTGCGACGCTGAGTTGGAATAGCGGTTGTGCTATGTGGTGGATGTCAGCTGGATGTTAGATTCGAGGACGAATCTATGTTAGTGGGGGAGAATTGTAACATCCCTAATTCAATTTTGAGGTTGAAATTGAATAATTAGAAGTTGGGGGTTAATTTCGCGTAAAATCAATTTTTCCGGATGGGTTTAATTGATAAGTTTGGAAGTTTGGGGCCATTTGTGAATTCGAAAAAGATTGGTCACACATATGTATACGCGCGTATGTATCTCCCTCTCCGAGCTTGTGCGATTAACCTAGCCGTCAAGTCGTGCTGCCGCGTGGTGAGGGATCAAGAGAAAGCTCGAGTGGGTGGATCGTCGTGAACCGGGTCGTGACGCGATCTCGTCTTCTCCACGGTAAGAAAACTTCTCTCTCCCTCCTTAGTTGTTCGTGCGATGCCGGGTTGCTCAGGGGTCGTGCGGCTGAGTCGACGGAGGGTGGAGGAGGTCGACGGAAGGTGGAGAAGATCGACGGAGGGTGGAGAAGGAGGGTGGTGTCGTCACGCCTTGACGGTGAAGAGGACTCGAGTCGGGATTGTGGATCGGGTTTGGGCGGTGGTGAGCTCCGGTGGTGAGCGACGGTGCGTGGGTTGGAGTCGGGATTGTGGATCGGGTTGGGCTGTGGCGAGCTCCGGTGGTGAACTCCGGCGGTGGCGTCGCTGCACCGGCGATGGTGAAGTCGATGAAGTCGACTACCGGTTTAGACCGGTTCAATAATCATATCGAGTGTATTCGATTTGTTTTGATTATTTTATTATTCTTTTATTTTAGGTGGATTAATAGAAGGTTATTCATCCCGGGGAGTTCTAGAAAATTGCTGAATTTTCTCGTGAAACTTTCTGTGCGGGAATAAGGTGAGTGCAGGACCATAGGCGTAATTAAATAATTTTGATAATTGGTGTGATTTCGTGATTATAGGCCGTTTACGATCTCGGAGGGTCTAGATCGAGTGTTTCATGAAATGTTTGATTTATTCGGTATTTTCGTGATAGTCTATATTAATTATCTTAATTATTTGTTAGCCTGTAGATGGGAGGATTGTCTCACTAAGTATTTATCGAAATACTTATGCATCTCTTATATTTTAATTGATGCAGGAAATGAGAAAGTGTGACCGTGGAATCAGGGCGAGGAAGAGGGGGTGATCTAGACTTGTCGTTTATTTGATTATTTAATTTAATAATTTATGATCTGCATTGTTCGGATTTTTAGTCTTGAACCGGGAATTAATTGGTGAGATTCAGTTATTGTTTATGGGATTTTAATGATTATTTGCAAAAAAAAAAAACAAAAAAAAAATGGGTGCGGTTGTTTCATCCCGATTTCTTGTATATGCGGAGAGGCTTATAAGAATTGATTTGGATACCTATGTCACCAAAGTGCACTTACCTTTTCCGATCACTTGCCTGAAAGAACTCCAGAGTTAAGCGTGCTTGAGCTGGAGTAGTCTAAGGATGGGTGACCTTCCGGGAAGTGATTCGCGGTATCGTGTGAGTGAGGACAAAACACGGGGAAAGGTCACGTGGTGATTGCAGGGTCAGTAAACAAGTATTACAAGCCTCCCGGACTAACGCACCGACCGTCGGACAAGGGTGGGGCCCACGGGCCGAGAGAGGGCATGGGGCCCACAGGTAGGGGCGGTCGGGGCGTTATAAGTGGTATCAGAGCCGAACCCAAACACGTGTGTGGAGTCAGGTGGGCTCACACCGTCTAGGGTGACGATCCTGGTGCGCAACGAGGACGTTGCGCTCTATGAGTGGGGGTGATTGTAACATCCCGATTTCTTGTATATGCGGAGAGGCTTATAAGAATTGATTTGGATACCTATGTCACCAAAGTGCACTTACCTTTTCCGATCACTTGCCCGAAAGAACTCCAGAGTTAAGCGTGCTTGAGCTGGAGTAGTCTAAGGATGGGTGACCTTCCGGGAAGTGATTCGCGGTATCGTGTGAGTGAGGACAAAACACGGGGAAAGGTCACGTGGTGATTGCAGGGTCAGTAAACAAGTATTACAAGCCTCCCGGACTAACGCACCGACCGTCGGACAAGGGTGGGGCCCACGGGCCGAGAGAGGGCATGGGGCCCACAGGTAGGGGCGGTCGGGGCGTTATAACGATAAACAATTCCTACTAGATATAATAGATAAAATTGATGATCCCGACATCAAAAAACAATATTTGTTAAAATTAAAAGAAATAATAAATCAAGAAAACCAATTATCTTCACCACAACCATTTAGTCTAAACAAAATATTTGAGAAATATCCAACCCAAAGTCTATTCAAACAAGTAACAACAGGAGAATTACAAAATGAAGTTAAACAAATCAAATCCCAAATTAAAGAATTACAACTAACAATTAATCAGCAAAATTTAAAACAATTGCAGATAGATGCACGATTATCACTAATAGAATCCAAAGATAATACTAATGCATCCTCAAGTAATCAAAACACAGAAAATAATAATAACAATGACCAAGATAATGAAGACTATATTCAAATAATTAATAAAATAAATTATCAAAAATGGTATACCACTATTTCGTTACACGTAGGTCATGATTTTAAAATTAAAATAATAGCATTAATGGATACCGGAGCAGATTACAATTGTATCCGCGAAGGCATTATTCCAACCAAATACTATGAAAAAACTACCGAAAAATTAAGCGGAGCTAACGGTAGTAATCTAAAAGTACAATATAAATTACCTTGCGCAAAAATATGTAATCAAGGATATTGTTTCAAAAATCAATTCATACTAGTTAAAAATTTAACACAAGAAATAATTTTAGGAACACCATTTTTTACGCAAATCTACCCATTTAAAGTAACTCAAGAAGGAATAATCACAAAAGTAGTAGGAACTAAATTAACATTTAATTTCCTATCACCGATTAAAACTAAAGAAATCTTACACTTACAGCAAAATTCCATAGAAAAAACAATCAATTTAATAAAAGGAAAACAAAATCATATCCAACATTTGCAAGAAGAAATATCTTATAAAAAAATAGAAGAACAATTAAAAACACCCTACGTAATCAGTAAAATAAAAACAATAGAAAATAATCTTCTAAATCAAGTATGCTCTGATTTACCAAATGCATTTTGGGAAAGAAAACAGCATACCGTTGAACTACCCTACATTAAAGAGTTTAATGAAAGAAATATACCAACAAAAGCAAGACCTATACAAATGAACAAAGAATTAATGGAACATTGTAATAAAGAAATTAAAGATCTCTTAAACAAAAAATTAATTAGACCCTCTAAATCTCCTTGGAGCTGTTCAGCTTTTTATGTAAATAATCAAGCAGAAAAGGAACGAGGAGTACCACGATTAGTAATCAACTACAAACCTCTAAATGATGTTTTACAATGGATAAGATATCCAATACCAAATAAAAGAGATTTATTAAAACGATTATACGATGCAAAAATATATTCTAAATTTGATTTAAAAAGCGGATTTTGGCAAATTCAAATTACAGAAAAAGATAAATATAAAACAGCATTTACAGTACCTTTCGGACATTACGAATGGAATGTAATGCCATTCGGACTTAAGAATGCACCATCAGAATTCCAACACATAATGAATGACATATTCAATGATTACTCAAAATTCATGATAGTATATATTGATGATGTACTTGTCTACTCAAACTCTATAGACCAACACATTAGCCATTTAAACACTTTCACGACGATAGTAAAAAAACATGGTCTAGTATTATCAGCAAAAAAGATGTCCTTATTCCAAACAAAAATAAGATTCCTAGGACATAATATGTATCAAGGAACAATTACACCTATATCAAGATCAATAGAATTCGCAGAAAAATTTCCTGACGAATTAAGAGAAAAAACACAATTACAAAGGTTTTTAGGATGCCTGAACTATGTCTCCGACTTCCTACCAAACCTTAGACAAACCATCCAACCCTTATTTCAAAGACTCCAAAAAAATCCCAAACCTTGGACCAGCCAACATACCCGCCTAGTCCAACAGGTTAAACAGAAAGTCAAAACTCTACCATGTTTAGCAATACCAAATCCAGAAGCAGATATGATAGTTGAAACCGATGCTTCGGAAATAGGTTACGGAGGAATCCTAAAACAGAAACTCTCAGGATCTAACCAAGAGTCTATAGTTAGGTTCCACTCGGGTATCTGGTTAGGACCTCAACAGAAATATTCAACCGTTAAGAAAGAAGTACTTTCTATAGTAAATTGCATTTCAAAATTCCAAGATGATTTAATAAATAAAAAAAAATTATTACGAGTCGATTGTAAATCGGCAAAAGAAATTTTACAAAAAGATGTCAAAAATTTAGTTTCAAAACAAATTTTTGCCAGATGGCAAGCCATTTTATCTGTCTTCGATTTTGATATTCAATATATTAAAGGAGAAAGTAATTCTTTACCAGATTTTCTAACAAGAGAATATTTACAGGGAAAAAATACAGATATTCAACAACATATTCAAGATGAGTGACCCAAAAAGCAAAAGACCGATGACAGCATCGGATTATATCAAGAACCAACCCCATCTACAAGGAAAACCACTTACTCAAAATCCTTTCTCGGCACTTGCCGAATTTCCACCTCTCTCCTACTCAAAAGCGGTTACTCCAACCACAAATACCCAAACAACCGAACCACCTACCAAATCAACCTATTATCTTAAACCAAACAAACAACACCTTATGACCACCCAATTCCTCAAACCAATTAAACTCAAAGAGCTCACTACCTATACCAACCGCGTATTCTACCCAGATAGCCTTTACCCTACAGATAATATCACCAAAAATAGAACCTTCTATGAGTATATTCTAGTAGACTCTAAATCTACAGAAATTACTCATTACCCAGACAAAACCAACCCTAACCTCATATCCTATTCAACCTGTAAAATACATCGTATTTTTACCATCCAAGACATCGGATTTATCCATCACCATACAACAAAACCTTTCTCTACTCCAGGTTACCATATTCAAGGATACACTTATATGGACTATACAAATGCTTTCTTTCGCACTTTTTATCTCAGGTCGTTTGACCATTCATGGTTTATATCCTTTGATACTAAGTGTCCTAAGAATTTACCCGGCTGGTTCGCCGAATGGTGGTACTGGTTTGGTCCCTCTACTCAAATTTACCCTCAAGAAATTACCAAGACTTCTCTACCTTACTATACAAAGAAAACCCCTCATTACCCTGTTGGTCCTTTGACCGCCATCTCTTTCCACATAGACATGGGAATACCATGGATATGTTCTTGGCACTTCAATCTTACCCTAGCACTCGAAAATATGCCATACTCCTTAATAAGAGAATACCGAGTCAAATGGTGGGATAAATACAACCTCGACCGTTGTTCACTCGCCAATATCCAAAAATACTTCCACCTTACCCAAGAACTACAAAATACAGTCCAAACCGTATCCAAGTCAATCCCTCTCCTTTTACCTAGCCAACTCCCAAAAGTTATCGTACCACCAGAAAAAACAAGTCAACCCATTTTAATCCCAGAAAGTCCAACTAAATCCGCCAGTTCCTCTGGCTCAAGAACCACAAAAAAAACAAACTCTCCAAAGATACCCTAAAACAGTTACTCGCAACAATCTCTCAACAGATGGAGTCATCCGACGAGGATGATAATATGCAAGAAGACGATCCCTTTGGCGGTCCGTTAGCACAGGACCCGTTCGAAGAATAATAATAAAAAAAAAAAAAAAAAAAAAAACCTAATAATGGTATTATGGTTTTTCACTTTTGTATATTCTAATAGACTCTGTATTTTATTTTGAACTTTTGATTACCTGCTTGACTATACTCGTAAAATAAAATAAAGAGTATATCTATTCAACAGATAAAAGAAGACACTTATCAACAAGACCAAAGGAGCCCACAACGGCACTATTCACTATTCACTATTCACGCTGCACTATTCATCAACGACACGCGCTCAAAGTGTCGGCACCATTAACAAGAAGACACGTATCTACACACGCAAAGTCAAGTGTCGGCACCGTTCATCAGACGACACGTACCAAGAAACTATTCGCCTCATTCTTCTATAAAAGAAGACCTACCGTCATCAAACGAGGCACGAGCGATCAATCACTCTTTCTCTCTCTAAAAACCGCTCTAGCTTCTCTCTAAGATTTTCAAAGCTTTAAGTTCTAAATACTCTGTAATACTTCAATCGTTGTAATACAATAATTTTCAAAAAAGAAAAATATTCTACAAAGTTTATAAATCTTTCAAAATTGTATTTACAAGTTTTATAAATCAAAATATTAAAACAAAGAAGCAATTTTAAAAATGGGCAAAGAGGACAACAATAACTGTTAATAGGAGAAAATGTATTGATAACAGAAACAAGAACAAATTATATGGATATTTTTTAAATTAAATTAAATGGACTGAATATAAATACCTTGGTTGTTATTTAAATGGTACATACCTTTTAAAACGAATTTCGAGATCTTTGATTTGATGGATCTGAAATCCTACACATATTATCAAGAATATAATCGAAGATTTCACAATTTTTAGATCTAAAAGATGTGGCCGCTATATGGCATATAGGTTTAGAGAGTTTTTGAATCTTTTATATAGAAAAAGTAACCTAAAATTTATTAAACAAAACAAACGACACCGTATAGAAAAGTAGAATCGATTAGAATTAGTCATCGCTGAAGCCTTAACATATATTACTTTAATTTTTACTATAAAAATAAATATAACCAAAAAATAAAGGTGAACTTTGATAAATACCCTAAACATTATAAGAAATTACAATTTTTAAAATGTGCAAAGAAGAAAACAATAACTGTTAGTCGGAGAAAATCCATAGATAATAGAAACAAGAACAAATTAAATGAATATTTTAAAAAATCAGAAACAAGAAAACAATCAAATTTAACAATCGAATAAAAAGTAAAAAATTAAATTTAAAAAAATGTGCAAAGAGGAAAACAATAACTGTTAGTCGGAAAAAATCCATAGATAACAGAAACAAGAGCAAAATATATGAATATTTTTAAAATTAAATTAAATAGAATAAATATAAAAACCTTGGTTGTTCTTTAAATGGTACATAACTTTTAAACAAATTTCAAGATCTCTGATTTGATGCATCTGAAAACCTACACAAATTATCAAGAATATAATCGAAAATTTCACAATTTTTATATCTAAGAGATGCTGCCGCAATGACGGCATATAGGTTTAGAGAGTTCCTGAATCTTATATATAGGAAAAATTAACCTAAAAATTATTAAAACAAACAAACGACATCGTATAGAAAAGAAGAATCGATGAGAATCAGTCAGCGCATAAGCCTTAACATATATTACTTTTTAATTTTTATTATAAAATTAAATAAACCCAAAAAATAAAGGAGAATTTTGATAATTACCCTAAACTTTATAAAATTTTAATTTTAAAAAATGTGCAAAGAGGAAAACAATAAGTGTTAGTCGGAGAAAATTCATAGATGACAAAAACAAGAACAAATTATATGAATATTTTTAAAAATCAGAAACAAGAAAACAATCAAATTTAAAAATCAAATTTAAAATAACAATTTAAATTTAAAAAAAAAAATACAAAGAGGAAAACAATAACTGTTAGTCGAAGAAAATACATAGATAACAGAAACAAGAACAAAATATATGAATAATTTTAAAATTAAATTAAATGGATTGGGTATAAAAACCTTGGTTGTTCTTTAAATGGTACATACCTTTTAAAACGAATTTCGAGATCTCTGATTTGATGCACCTGAAATCTTACACAAATTATCAAGAATATAATCGAAGATTTCACAATTTTTAGATCTAAAAGATGCGGCCGCAATGACGGCATATAGGTTTAGAGAGTTCATGAATCTTATATATATAAAAAATTAACCTAAAAAGGTAAAGCAAACAACAACACCGTATAGAAAAGAAGAATCGATTAGAATCAGTCAGCGCATAAGCCTTAACATACATTACTTTTGAATTTTATTATAAAAATAAATATACCCAGAAAATAAAGGAGAATTTTGATAAATACACTAAACATAATAAAAATTTAAATTTCAAAAATGTGCAAAGAGGGAAATAATAACTGTTAGTCAGAGAAAATCCATAGATAACATAAACAAGAACACATTATATGACTATTTTTAAAAATCAGAAACAAGAACGCAATCAAATTTAACAATCAAATAAAAATTAAAATTTAATTTTTTAAAAATATGCAAAGAGGAAAACAATAACTGTTAGTTGGAGAAAATTCAAAGATAACAGAAACAAGAACTAATTATATGAATATTTTTAAAAATCAGAAACAATAAAACAATCAAATTTAACAATCAACTAAAAAATAACAAATTAATTTTAAAAAATGTGCTAAGGGGGAAACAATAACTCTTAGTAGGAGAAAATTCATAGAAAACAGAAACAAGAACAAATTGAATGAATATTTTTTAAATTAAATTAAATGGATTGTATATAAAAAACCTTGGTTGTTCTTTAAATGGTACATACCTTTTAAAACAAATTTCAAGATCTCTTATTTGATGCACCTGAAATCCTACACAAATTATTAAGAATATAATCGAAGTTTTCACAATTTTTAAATCTAAGAGATGCGGCGGCAATGACGGCATATAGGTTTAGAGAGTTCGAAAATCTTAAATATAGAAAAAGTAACCTTAAAATATTAAACAAAACAAACGACACTGTATAGAAAAGTAGAATCAGTCAGTGCATAAGCCTTAACATATATTACTTTTTAGATTTTATTATAAAAATAAATATACCAAAAAAATGAAGGAGAATTTTGATAAACACCCTAAGTATTATAAAAAATTAAATGTTTAAATATGTGCAAAGAGGAAAACAATAAATGTTAGTCGGAAAAAATATATAGATAACAGAAACAAGAACAAATTATATGAATATTTTTAAAAATCAGACACAAGAAAACTAATCAAATTAAAATTAAAAATTGTGCAAAGAGGAAAACAATAACTGTTAATCGGAAAAAATCTATATATAGATAACAGAATAAAGAACAAATTATATGAATATTTTTTAGATTAAATTAAATGGACTGAATATAAAAACCTTGGTTGTTCTTTAAATGGTACATACCTTTTAAAACGAATTTTGAGATCTTTGATTTGATGGATCTGAAATCCTACACATATTATCAAGAATATAATCGAAGTTTTCACAAATTTTAGATCTAAGAGATGCGGCCGCTAGACGGCATATAGGTTTAGAGAGCTCATGAATCTTATATAAAAAAAGTTAACCTAAAAAAAAATTAAACAAAACAAACGACATCGTATAGAAAAGTAGAATCGATTAGAATCAGTCATCGCAGAAGCCTTAACATATATTACTTTTAAATTTTTACTATAAAATAAATTAACCTTAAAAATAAAGGTGAATTTTGATAAATACCCTAAACATTATTAGAAATTAAATTTTTTAAAATGTGCAAAGAGGACAAAAATAACCGTTAGTCGGAGAAAATCCATATATAAAAGAAACAAGAACAAATTATATGAATATTTTTAAAAATCATAAACAAGAAAACAATCAAATTTAACAATCAAATAAAAAAAAATTAAATATGCAAAGAGGAAAACAATAACTCTTAGTCGGAAAAAAATCCATAGATAACAGAAACAAGAACAAATTATATGAATATTTTTAAAATTAAATTAAATGGACTGAATATAAAAAAACCTTGGTTGTTCTTTAGATGGTAGATACCTTTTAAAAAGAAGTTTGAGATCTCTGATTTTGATGCATCTGAAATTCTACACAAATTATCAAGAATATAATCGAATCTTTCAAAAAAATTAGATCTAAGAGATGCGGCCGCAATGATGGCATATAGGTTTAGAAAGTTCATGAATCTTCTATATAGAAAAAATTAACCTATAAAAATATTATACAAAACAAACACGACACCGTATAGAAAAGTAAAATCGATTAGAATCAGTCAGCGGATAAGCTTTAATATATATTATTTTTTAATTTTTATTATAAAAATAAATATACCCAAAAAATAAAGGAGACTTTTGATAAATACCCTAAACATTATTAGAAATTTGAAATATATATTTAATGTAAAAGTATCAAAATACAGTTATTATTATTTAACTAAATGTCATCTTAATAAATTTAATTAAATTTAGATTATTAATTTTGAATTCAAGGTAAATTATTCTAAATTGAAATTATTTTTTATTACTTAGTGAAGAGATCCTGTTGCGTACGATCTTGTAGTATATTATAAAAAAATAACTCAATAGATTCAGTAGCTAAAACAGAATACTCCGAGTCTCCGACACGTTGGAATATTAACTACTACGGTTGTGTCTTGCTAAATAATGTATATGAAAAAGGGGAAACACGAACTTTTTAAGATGATTCCAATCTTGTCTGCAATATCTAATCTTGTTTTCAACATACAAACAAAAAGGCTGTGTCTTGCTAGTTAGATAACGCAGCGTGAACCTCACGTAAGCCGTCTTGGTGCCACTGGTTCTAATCAAAAGTGTTGACTCTCTTGGCTTGGATTTTCTGATAGGAATAGGGGAAGCTTGGATCCTGAAGAAGATGAGCTGGCGGATTAAAGTGAAGCCTCTGGTTGAGCTGGAGATTTTACAGTTAGGAGTCTCTTTGAGTACAAATATGAGAGACGAGAGTTTTAGAGTCTTTATGCTTGATATTGTTGTTGTGAAGTCGCTATGAGACTTACACCTCCGATCTCCATGAGATCGTGAGAGATTTGTTAAGCATCTGTAATCGTGTACATTCATAGTTGGAGTTTATACAGAGGTTCGTGGTTACGAACTTAGCAAATTGGTGCGTTTGTGAGCAGCAATCGAGTTTATACAGAGAGAGAAAGTGTACAGCGATCGAGTTTATACAAGCCCAGTCGTTGTCTCCTGCAACAGCCTTGAGATCACGAACAAGAAATTGTACAACAAAATAATTCTCCATCTACAACGTTCTCAAAAGAAGATGGCTAAGAAATATCCGAGTTATGTGGCTCCAAAGTTTATGAGCCATGTGATTGTGGACTTTGGAGCGGATGTGTGGGCTTTTGGATGTACGGTTTTGGAGATGTTAACCGGAGAATTAGCTTGGGGAGAATACGGTGATCTTGGTTTTGATGATTGGGTCGATCTCATTGGTCACAGCGATTGCCTTCCTCGTATAACGGTTGGTTGTCTAAAGAAGCACTAAATTTTCTTAGCAGATGCTTGGAGAGAGCACTACAAAAAAAAAATGTTATTTCTATATATTTGGCCCCTATTTTGCTGCATATAATAATTTAGATTTCCAATATATTCATAACTTTTTTTAAAAACATGTTTTTTTCCATAGATCATCAAAAGATACATAATTGTAATTTTACATAAATAGTTCAACTACATGAAAGTTCATATAAAAATTAAAATCAAAAGGAGATCGTCAAAAAGCCACTTGCCTACTTTCCTTCACCTAAAGCAACATCCATCATGTTGACTTCAATCTATACAAATTGACCATAGAGCCTTGAGCTATGCCAAACGCTAGAAACATCGGTCTCACATTCTAATTTGCTAACCACCATGGGCCGAGTCTAATCACGCCTATATAAGCAGCGAGTAAGCTAAGTTCCTCGTCGACCCTGCATCACTTATGCGTTTAAGAATCGAGAAATTAGAAACAATATGTGGTAAGGTCCATAGAAAAGTAGCAAATCATTGAGACAAAAGAGGTAATTGTGAGAGTATTTCAAAATCAGATTACCTGACCAGAAGAGCCACTAGGACAACAATTCTTTATGGCATCTGCTCTATAGAGGCCATCATGGCATTTACAAGTACTTTTCGGCAACGCTTCTGCTAGACCATGAAAGTTGGTAATTGTCCAAGAGCTTTGTTATGTGCTTGGCTTTCCTGGTACATGTTGCTGTTGTTGCTGCTGCTCATGCATCAAGAAATACTCGAGAATCATGTGAACCACATCCACATTGTTTTAGAGAATTATTGTAGCCAAGGAAACAGTAATTTGTACCTTCCAATCTTTGTAATCATATCTAAGTACGAAATGGTTGTAAACGACCTCCCTTCATCACTAGGTGTGATGCAGGTGCATTCCTTGGCACTAAGGACAAATGAGGAAAGTGAGATAAAGTGTGAAACCAGTTTTTTTGGGTTTAGAGGATAAATCAAATACCAAACCCAGACATAAGGGAGGAAAGGTATATCTTACATGCAAAATGAGAACCATTGCTGAAGTTAACTGTGTGTAGCTTACTAATGTTTTAATGAGTTAACGAGTGCGACTTACTTTGGCTGAGGAAGGAATCTAGCGAGAGGCAAAAGCTTTCATGTATCGATGAAGAACTTATCTCCTTGGAGCATACGAGGTGGCTACAATACTTTCCATCATTTTGATAGAAAACAGCTGAAGAAGAAACAAAACAGAATTAATGTTTGCTTGGATAAACTAGAGGAAGAAGACAACATTAGATAGAGAACTTACAGATTCGTTGATAGGGCCAAAGATTTCATCTACTTTCCCAATCTGAGTCTTGTTCTGCAGGTAGATAGGGGCATTAAAATACGGAATCTTGTCATGTCATGTGAGAGTTTGGTCACAACATCTCCCTCACAAGCATGGAGGAAAGTTGCAACCTCTGTAACCAAAGAAAGATGTCATATACATCTATTTTGTAGGATTGGTAACGTCTTCTAATTGCTATTTGTATCACTTTGAGTTCTGTTTCATTATTAGTTTGCAGAATCAACCATGAACATAATTGTCAAAAAAAGAGATCCAAGTCTATGTGTTAGTGTCAATGTATTGTTGTAATTAATGGGATTTTAACTAATTCACAAACCTTAAAAGAGCATTACATAAAATTTTACTTGGGATCAATGATCAGTAGCTATGTAACTTTCCTCAAGAAAAAAAAATCCAAATACCATTGAATATTATACCAAATCTTAATACGATTACAAGAAAATTCAACAAATTGGGATTTCGAAAACCAAAAACAGTGTGCCTTTCTAATATGACAAAGGAGAAACATGAACCTTTTCTTACATGCTTCCAATCTTGTTTGCAATTAGGTTCGAAATGTGACCTTAAGTTTGCACTAGACTTCACAGCGTGTTTGCAGCCACGCCGACTAAGCCTCTGGATCAGCCTTTCCAGGCTCTGTCACCTGCAAGTGTTTATCCAGAAAGACACTCAAAACTTTGGATTTGGTTCTTAGTGAATAAAATACCCAAGAAGATCTACAATGGTCATAAAGTATTTGGACCATAGAAAGGCCCTCAAATATGTGTATCCTTCGGGACTTGGAACAGAGAAAAGCCCAAAGATATCTATATATTAATTCATTGCATACGCCATTACTAGAAAGAAAAGGCCAGATGTTCTTGCTTACCTAAGTGACAGACCTTACAAGTGATCTGTAGATGTATTATGTCTAAGTGTTGCCAAGGCCAAGTTATATGAAAGTATGTATATGCCAAACACAAAGTCAATCACAACTCGAGAACAAATAAGACTCGTACTTGGGCTTGTTAAAACAGGATTTAAAGAACTAGTATCCAAGGCACAAAGACTTGGAACCATAAGTCGCATTTGTCAATCATAAACGCCTATGTAAGATCCTGAATGAAGCCAGAATGAAGAGGTAAAACTAACCTAAACTAGGGTATGTAGAGGACATTGGAGAAAAAACAATATTGTCACCAAGTGGAATGGTTCCTAAACCAATAATGCTCACTGATTAGCATTGGGTAAGCTTACAATTTTATTTTGAACACGTCAAAGAGGTGTTTAGCGACTGGAATCATTGTGAAAAGGTTATTGTTTCACTTATTCACATTTCAAACAAGCTGTCCGGAAGAAATTTCAAATTTCAAAAATTATAATTTTATTTTATTTCAACAAATTAATCTTTTTACTAAGTGGACTAATAATTAATTTTATTTTGTTTCGAGAATAATTTTGTTTTCTTCTTAAAAGGACAACGGTTATATTCTCACTAGTATTAATTGTAAGTTCCGTACTAATTTAGAAACTATACATTACACGTGGCAGAACTACGGTACATTACACGTGGCCCGATTGGCTGATTTTACAATGTGAATTTTTGGTTAATTCAGTTGGGTTTTGATTTTCGAGGATTAATGGGGTATATATATATATATATATATGTTTGTGTTTGTAATTGGTAGCATGTATGTGGTTTGACTTTGGTTTTGAGTTCATGAGTTCGATTCTCTATCTGTTGTTAAACAAAAAATTGGTTCTAAACAATACACGGTTTTATATGGTTTACAAAAGTTTAAATACGGTTGAAAGGTTATCTGAATTTTCTCAACGTTAAATAAATAGCTGTAAAACCCAACGTTAAATACAGTTGGGTTTTTTTGCTGAAAACTCGAGTTAACATTAGAAAATGTTTTTAATTTTTATATCATTTTTACAAAATTCACAAATTGAAAATATACTTCCAACAGATTAATTTCGTTCAAGAAAACACATATTTGATCTTGTAAGTATTTTAATTAAGCAGATTATAAGTAAGTAAAATTTAATATCAAAAGTAAAAAAAAAAACTGTTTACAAATTTTATTTATTTTTATTAAAGCAACAATTGTGAACTGTGTGATGTGTATTATCGGACTTACAGTTTTATTTTATTTTAACAATAAATCTTGTATACTCTAATCACTATAACTAAAAGAACAAGAAAAAAGGAAAT
The DNA here is from genome assembly GCA_030161315.1 of Eutrema japonicum. NCBI lineage: Eukaryota > Viridiplantae > Streptophyta > Magnoliopsida > Brassicales > Brassicaceae > Eutrema > Eutrema japonicum. The sequence continues at coordinate 41,855,385 of BSQW01000013.1, forward strand.
TTAGAAACTAAACATTACACGTGGCGGAAGTAAGATACGACTGAAAAATGGAAATTTCTTACCCGAACCTAAGGTTAGGTTTTTGCAACAAAGCTTATATAAAGGATGTATCTGGTTTCGTCTTGTCTTTGTTTCATCCTTGGAATATCAGAGAGAGAGAGATTCATTAAGCAACACACGATGATCCTTCTTACCCAATCATCCGACGCCACCGTTCAGACCAACGACGGAGGAAGAAGCGTTTTGTCGTCGTCGTGGGTCAAATCTCACTTACTTGGAAGAGGCGCTTACGCTTCGGTTTATCTAGCGACAAGTAAAACCCATAAATACAAAACAGAGAGGGCGATCAAAACTGCAGAGCTTTCATGCGCTTCGAGCCTCATGGACGAAGGAAGAATCCTAATCCTTTTGCAATCTCCTTTCGTCGTCCGTTGCTACGGCGACGAGGTCGCACTAGAAGAGAATGATCATCTTCATAAGCAATACAATCTAATACTCGAGTATTGCTCTGGCCAATGTATCGCGGACTTGATCGAGGATCATCACGGAGGGTTATTAGAGTCGGATGTGATGTTTTTCGCCAGAGATGTCTTGTCTGGTCTCAGATACATTCACGACAGAAACATCATTCATTGCGACATTAAACCGGATAATCTCTTACTCTGCCCTACCGATCACCGGTTCAGGCCTAACGGGTATTTGACCAAGATTGGAGATTTCGGATTAGCAATGGAGAAAGGGTCGCTCGAGTACGGTGATGGCTCCGGCCATATGAGAGGCACGATGAGGTATTTGGCTCCGGAGATTATGAGCCAGGGGATTGTGGACTTTGGAACGGATGTGTGGGCTCTTGGATGTACGGTTTTGGAGATGTTAACCGGAGGAATAGTTTGGGGAGAACATGGTGATCTTGGTTCTGATGATTGGGTCAAGCTCATCGGTCACAGCGGTTTCATTCCTCAAATGCCGAGTTGGTTATCTGAAGAAGCACAAGACTTTTTGAGCAGTTGCTTGGAGAGAGACGTTGACAAGAGGTGGTCTAGCCATTCACTCCTGAACCATCCGTTTGTTACGCTGTGAGGAAGATGATAGAGGAGCTAGCTAGTGATGTTTTATGTCAATTTAATCAGTCGTACATCTTTCTTCTTTCAATTGTTTTGGAACGATTTTGTTTTCTTCCCTTTCCGTATATGATATTTTGTAGAATTGGTAAAGTATGAATAATTGTCATAAAAGAGATCTGTTTCAGTATAAATATGTATTGGTAATGTGTAATGCGACTTTGACTAATTCACAAACCTTTGAAAGACTACTTGTATACATTGTGTTGTGGGGTTTTCTCAATCAAGTGTAATCTGAACCATGACCTGTCTTATGAAAGCTCTTCTCCACCAAACCTCAAATGCTCTTTCAACGTTTGGACATTCATCTCCTTTGCTCATAAACCACTTCATCAGAATCACCTGTTGCTGCCTCAACGACAATGTCAGTATCATCTGGCTGAGTCCTTCCTCTACCACTTTCCAGTCCATTGATCTCGACGATGCCCTTCTCATCCACCCAAAATCATTGTACAGCGCCTCTAACCATGTCTTCAGAACCGAAAACCGAGTCTCCCTCTTCACCAAGATCTTTCCTTTACCAATTCCAACACAGATGTGTGCAGTGATCTTGCTTATTTCATGCCTGCACATCGCAGGAATCTTGGAATGGAGATTTGCTAGTTCCTTCTGCTCTGCCCATAGCTGCACAAACTCGTCGCAGATCTTCTTTTGGATTAGTATATCAACTATCCAAAGCAAGTTACCAGCTTCTTTAGCGATTTCCCCAATCAAATCACCGGGATCATTCATATTGGAGGTGACTTCGGATAAGCAAAGGATAAGAGTGAGGAGACATCGGTGACACAGACTGTAAAGGGCATCTTTAGACACATCATGATCAGCTAGTTCTCTAATCAACCTAAAGATGACAGATTTCATTTCTCGAGGCGTGCTTTATCGTCTTTGGCTTGGAGAACACCAGTAAGGAGTTTCAAGAAGATGTCGTTGGTTATACTTGTGGAAGTGTAGGGCTCAGAAGATGATACTCTCTGCAGAACCGAATTGACCGTCGAACCAGGAAGATCAAGTTTTTCAATACAAGACACAACAGTTTGTTCCTCGTCTTCTGACCAAGGAACCGCCTCTAAATACTCCAAGCATGACTTTATTCCCTCTTCAAACGTTATATAGCTGAAGAACCCTGTCAAAGAGAAAGAAAACATTGAAACCATCACAAAAAGCAAAAGAACTCTGAGAAACCAATGTAGACATTACAAGCTCTCAGATTTGGCCAGCCATACATACGGAAAATGTCAAGAACAATCAGAGCAGATCACTTGACACAATTTGAATGATATATCGAATGAGAATATCTTACCGAAGAACATAATAACTACTAATAACACACACACACAAAAAAGATGCAGCAGAAACAGTGTTTCTGTGAGTAATTAGTCCAAAAAGTTCCACTTTTCTTCCGTTAAACAGATCAAGAACACTCAAGTGATTCAAAGAAACATCGATTATCATGTATCACGAGAAACGGTTCTACTCTATCCTGATCATTCTGGCCTTAACTCTGTCCACCAGAATCAAATTCACTATATACGAGGAGGAAGTTGATCAGTTGCAATGGATACTATGATCCAAAAAAAAAAAAAAAAAAAAAAGAGTCAGAGCACAATGTTGAAGAATTTCCAAACAGAAGCTACTTTATAGAGCAGAGGGTCATCTTCCTCCGCCAAAAAAAAGGAAAATTTAGCAAAACCAGCAAAGAATTCTCCATTGATCATCCAATATTCAGAAATCAAAAGCTCTATTCAGTTTTCGGAAGAAAAACAAAAAAAATCAACAAGACCTAAAAAAAAGTTCGTCGAGGAACTAATAGAAACAAACGAAGCTTAATTTCAAAATCTAAGCATACAAATGAAACGAAGAGGAAGCTGAGGATTTCGAACCTATAGGAGCCATTGTTAGAGTTGGGGATGAAACCATGAAAGAGAAGAGAAGGCGACGTTTGTGTTCTAATTAGAACATATTGGGCCCAAGGCCCACATTTTTTTCTCTTATTTTTCTTAATTTTTGTTTCAGCTTACGACCCAATTTACACGTGCGAGCAGCACGTGTGGGTTCTTTGCCTCAGATACAGATAATAGACCGTCCGGAAAAAGAAGAAGAAAGATCCTAATTTCAATTCCAACTTAACCTTTGAATCTCGAATTTTCGATCGAAATGGTGAGAGATATTGAAGATGAGATCAGAGAAGAGAAGAATCCTCGCCCGCTTGACGAGGATGACATAGCTCTCCTCAAGACTTACGTAAGCGTCACTCTTAGATTTCTTACTCTTCTGGGTCGGATCCAATCTTAGGCGAGTCTATGTTTTTGCTACCTTTTTGGTTTCTCGAATGAGTGGTTGGTTCTTTATTTCTTTCTCTTGAAACTGTTTGCTAGGTCTCTTTGCAAAACCAATTTGATGGTTTCGTCCTGAGTGATTCGAGCTACATTTGGTCTATTTAGTTTCAATCTTGTGTTAGGATATGACTGAGTAGTTTTGGCGTGGAAACATTCATAGTCATACTTGGTTGTATCTGTTCTCCCTTTCCATATGCATTCTTCTTGCTGATCTTTCATAAATCTCATACCTTTTGCAGGGGTTAGGGCCTTACTCTGCACCTATAAAGAAAGTAGAGAAAGAAATCAAGGAGCTCGCCAAGAAGATCAACGATCTCTGTGGTATGTTTACACTCTTTGTTGTACTTTGATTAGTGCTTCTGTTTATAGCATGAGTAAGAAGAGCATCATTGTAAACCTTGATGAGCTTTTCGCTTCCATTCCAGGTATCAAGGAGTCTGATACTGGGTTAGCTCCTCCCAGTCAATGGGATCTCGTGTCTGATAAACAGATGATGCAAGAGGAGCAACCTCTGCAGGTCGGCTTTCTTTCTTGGAATACTTCTATCAAGTTTCTTCTTCTCTAACGTGTAACTATAAGGAGGGTTAAAGGTAAACGTTTTTTTGTCTATCCAGGTTGCGAGATGCACAAAGATAATTAGTCCAAATACTGAAGACGCTAAGTACGTCATTAATGTCAAACAGATAGCTAAGGTACATTATATCCCTGAGCTGATGTTTCTGCATAGCCTAGCCTATCGATTGTTGGTTATAACTGATTGTGTTTTTAATTCTTAACTGCAGTTTGTCGTTGGCCTTGGCGATAAAGTTTCTCCCACTGACATTGAAGAAGGCATGCGCGTGGGGTATGCTTCCTCTTTCCTGTTTACAGATTATTTCTGGTCAATTATCTTGTCTTCTATGTACATTTTTCATATGGATGATAACTTACTAAAAACGTTCCATATTTGATTTGTATTTGCAGAGTTGATCGGAATAAATATCAGATACAGATTCCTCTACCTCCAAAAATCGATCCTAGTGTGACCATGATGACCGTCGAAGAGAAACCTGATGTAACTTACAATGATGTTGGTGGCTGCAAGGAGCAGATTGAGAAGATGAGAGAGGTATGTTGAACTTTGTTATCATCCCGTGTCATTATCTTCTCTCACTGCCTTAAGTTATAAACTTACTGTTGCGGTATAGTTTTCTAAGGAAGAAAGATCATTAAAAGTTTTGTTGTCTTTAATGATTGTAGGTCGTTGAACTGCCAATGCTTCATCCAGAGAAATTTGTGAAGCTTGGAATAGATCCTCCCAAGGGCGTTCTCTGCTACGGCCCACCTGGTACCGGTAAAACCCTTCTGGCTAGAGCTGTGGCCAATAGAACCGATGCTTGCTTTATCAGGGTTATTGGCAGTGAGCTCGTTCAGAAGTATGTCGGTGAAGGAGCTAGGATGGTCCGTGAACTGTTTCAGGTAATTAATTGTCAAAACTCCTTTTTGCTATCTGAGTTTTGTCTAGCCAAGGATGCTATCTTGTGTTTTTGAAACTGTTTAATACTCGCTTTCCAGATGGCACGGTCCAAAAAAGCTTGCATTGTGTTCTTCGATGAAGTTGATGCCATTGGTGGTGCAAGATTTGATGATGGTGTAGGTGGTGATAACGAGGTCCAACGTACTATGCTTGAGATTGTGAATCAACTTGATGGGTTCGACGCACGCGGTAACATCAAGGTTCTTATGGCGACAAACAGGTCAGTTCACAATTTCATAACCAGCCTTGAGTAAACTACACAGCACAACACAATTATACCGCTTGACTCATTGGTTTTTTCTGTATTTACTCTATTCCAGGCCTGATACTCTAGACCCTGCTCTATTACGTCCTGGACGACTTGACCGTAAGGTTGAGTTTGGTCTTCCTGATCTGGAGAGCAGAACACAGATCTTCAAGATTCACACAAGAACCATGAACTGCGAGAGAGACATCCGGTTCGAACTCCTTTCTCGCCTCTGCCCAAACTCAACCGGTAATGATCTCAACCATCAAACAAACAGCTCTAATGCTTCTTTTTTTGTCTCTTGAGATTCTGTTCTGACTTGTGGTTTTGTTAAACCTTCTTTTTTGCCGGAGCTGATATCAGAAGTGTATGCACAGAGGCTGGAATGTATGCAATCAGAGCTAGGAGAAAGACTGTGACTGAGAAAGACTTTCTGGATGCAGTGAACAAAGTCATTAAAGGATATCAAAAGTTCAGTGCAACTCCCAAGTATATGGTCTACAATTAGAGAGAGAGAGAGAGAGAGAGAGAGAGAGAGAGCGAGAGAGAGAGAGCGAGAGAGAGAGAGAGATAAGTCATTTTGCTACTTCACAATGCTCCTAAAGCAAAACTCAGAAGCACTCTTTGTCCTTTGTTTCTCTAGCTTCAATCTCTTGTTTTCTTCTTCAATGTACTTTTGATTCCACAAATTCTCCTACTTTAAGTTTGTTATCCGCTGAAATAATTGAACCTTAACCCAAATAGAACCAATGTCAGTATTTGAATTAAGCATGTGAGTTCGATTATACGTTTATTACTTAGCAATTTTTTTTATAAGAAGTTACCCTCACTATCAACAAATTTCATTTATTATATTGAAGCAATAGTTGTGAATCGTGATGTGTATTACAGGAGGCAAAATACCCTGAACCGGAACAGAACCGAAACCTATAAAAATATCCGATGGGTTCAAAACCCTTCTATCCGAAAGATTCGAAACCGAACCGAGAATCGATTGGGTACCCTTTAACCTAATCTGGATATATTTTCTTTAGTTTTTTCGGATTTTCATGTATATTTTCGGGGTTTTGGGTATATTTTCGGGTTTTCGGATCCCAAATACCCGAACTGATTAAGATCCGAATTTTTTGGGTTTTTACTGGTTCTTGAATCTCAGAACCGAACTGATCCATAACCGATTGGAACCAAACCGAAACCGATCTGAAACCCTATCGGTTCCTAAATTGGTCCAAAACCCTTCTACCCGAAAGACCCGAAACCGATCGGTTCCTACCGGGTTACGATCCGAATACCCGAATGCCCAAGATTTGTAATTATATTTTAACAAATTTTATTTTTTAACCGAAGCAACAGTACTTAAGCGGACTAAGAATTAATTTTATTTTGGTTTAAGAATAATTGTTTTTTTTCAAAGGACAACGATTAATATTCTCACTATGAATTGTTGTAAATTCGTAACTAAAGAATAGTAGTAGTCACTAATCACTATTACTAAAAGAACAAAAAAAAAAGGAAATTTAGAACCTAAACATTACACGTGGCAAATGGAAACATTAATCCGAACCGTATAACAGCTGGATTATCACCGAACCTAAGGTTCGGCATTGCTCTCGACATCCCCAAACCTAATTGAAAAAAGGAAATAGAGAAGCTTAAAAGGAAACTTAAGGCCCAAGTAGTAACCAAACACGGGATTATAAATACAGTACAGCCTCCTTTATCTCTGCTTCATCCTTTGAGTATCAAAATTCAGAGAAAACAGAAAGAGATAGAGAGAAATCGAAATCTAGAGTTGAGAAAGATGAAGAGATCTATGTCTAATTCTAATAACAGTAGCCAATTTGGTCAGTGGGACGATGACGACTCGAACTGTCCTCACAAGAAGCCAAAAACAGACCGCGTGATCGAGGACGATGCTGATTCATCGGCCAAGATGAACACTTTTCAGAAGAAACCAGTCGTAAGCAACAATATTCCAGAAAGCGAGTTGTGGGTGGTGACTCGTTTTCTTGGAAAAGGCTCATACGGCTCTGTTCACTTAGCCGTGAGCAGAGAAGAAGACTTTCCTCTTAGCGAGATGGCAATCAAAACTACCGAATTATCACAAGCATCACGCCTCAAGAACGAGGGAGAATTCTTACACCGTCTCAAAGATAGCCCATACGTTGTCTCCTACTACGGCAAAGTGGTCACACAGGACGAGAACACCAAGAAGATGCTATACAACACGACTCTTGAGTACTGTCCAGGGCAATGCCTCGCGAAAGCCATCAAAAACCATAAAGGAAGAGGATTACCAGAAGCCATGGTGAAGAGATTCGCTACCGATATCTTGATTGGTCTCAAGGATACCCATGAAAAGAACATCATCCACTGCGACATCAAACCCAAGAACATCTTACTCGCGGCTGATTTCACGTGGAAGAGGGGCCCTAATGGGTCTACGGCTAAGGTATCTGGTTTTGGCAAAGCGATGAGGAAAGGGTCGGCTGAGTACGGTGAAGGATGGGGTCACAGGAGAGGCACAACACGGTTTATGTCGCCGGAGCTTATAGGAGACATGGTTTTGGACTATGGTGCGGATGTGTGGGCCTTTGGTTGCTCGGTTCTTGAGATGTTGACAGGAAAACGTGTTTGGGCAGAGGAGGGTGAGCTTGATTGTGAAGATTGGATTAACCTCATCGGTGAAAGTGGTGCCGTTCCTCGTGTCCCTGATTCTTTGTCTGAAAAAGCTAAGGATTTTCTCTCAAAGTGTTTGGAGAGAGACCCTGCCAAAAGGTGGACTATTGATAAGTTGAGCAAACATCCTTTTGTTTACGATTACTCTGTAGAGGAGGAAGACGATGAAATAGAAGAAACAGGAGATGCAAATGTAGAAGCATATTTAGAAGAAGAAGAAGAAGAAGAAGAAGAAATAGGAGTTGCAAATGTAGAAGCATATGATGCATATTTAGAAGAAGAAGAAGCAATTGAAATAGATGTAGAATACCCTAAAGACGATTGGGAAGAAGAAGAAGAAGAAGAAGAAGAAGAAGCAATTGAAATAGATGTAGAATACCCTAAAGACGATTGGGAAGAAGATCTATGATGAGAGTACAGAGGAGAAAACCGTTGGTGTTGGAGGGAGAAGAACATCAACACGTGAAAGAAAACCAAACCAGAAATACCACGACTAAGTCTTCTTTTAATTGTCGTTTTAATTACTGCAAATAAACTTGGTCTTCCCTGTTCCTGGTTTGTAGGATCAGAGTAAACCATGTTCGCTTTACCACTTCTATTTGCTTCCTGTTTTGTAGGAGTTGATAACTCCAATTTGGTTCTTGTACGTTCCTATTTAATCAATGAAAAATAACTAAAGAGGTAGTCTTAACTACCCAAAAATATTTGTGTTTACAATTGTTCTAAGAAGCAATTCTCTTTGGCTTTGAGGAGGGACCATAATTAGCTTCATAGCTAACATTTGGTATCAGAGCATTAAACTCTTGCTTTGAAGAGTGACCAAAATTAGCTTTGTTGCTAACATTTGGTATCAAAGCCGTTGATGATGAGCCACCTCATCTACAACGAAATCTATGGAGCCCCTATCTTCGATATCTACGACGACGAAGAGCCATCGGTTCTTCAGGCAGCCATGAAGGAGGAGTTCGTTGTTCTTCGAACTCTTCAAAGGGATATACACGAAGAGGTGAAGAAGATGAGGCAATATCGGGAGGAACGAGCAGCAACGTGGAGTAAGAAGATGAAGACGGTAAACCTGCCGGCCAAAAAGACTGAGGAGGTAGCCACCGAACCGCCGCCAGAACCTCGAGGAGTGGTGACTTCATCACACAGACGACCGGCGACGTCAACACCAAAACACCGGCGAGCTCGAACCGTTCCGACTAAGCGCCAACATCACACCTCTCGGACCAGAAAACCGAAAAAGTGTAGTCGATCCAACTCTTTCAATCTCAGATTTGGAATTGGCCCTACACAACCTCGAAAACAAAGTAAGCTGCCTCGATCTCTTTCCATACCATGGAGATTCCAAATTTCATTCCATGTGCTACATACTTTTGGCGAGGAGGTGTTGCCTCTAGCGGATAGAATTGGAACAAACGGAAGTTTTCCGTTTGATCGTGGACGGGTTTTTATCACGAACCTTGAGGACAAGGTTCTTTTTGACGGGGAAAGTATTGATGAGAGTACAGAGGAGAAAACCGTTGGTGTTGGAGGGAGAAGAACATCAACACGTGAAAGAAAACCAAACCAGAAATACCACGACTAAGTCTTCTTTTAATTGTCGTTTTAATTACTGCAAATAAACTTGGTCTTCCCTGTTCCTGGTTTGTAGGATCAGAGTAAACCATGTTCGCTTTACCACTTCTATTTGCTTCCTGTTTTGTAGGAGTTGATAACTCCAATTTGGTTCTTGTACGTTCCTATTTAATCAATGAAAAATAACTAAAGAGGTAGTCTTAACTACCCAAAAATATTTGTGTTTACAATTGTTCTAAGAAGCAATTCTCTTTGGCTTTGAGGAGGGACCATAATTAGCTTCATAGCTAACAATCTATAAGAAGATAAGAGAAGGTGTCCATGTCAATTAATCTTGTTTCATTATTTGTCTGATATTGCAAAGTCAAGGATGATTATTGTAAGAAAAAAATATGTTTCAGTTGCAGAGAATTGATTGATTTTCCAAAAGCTTCATACGAGTATTGAGTGCCAATTTTACTTTAGATGATAAAAGGGATTTGTAATTTTCTTCAGAGACTGCAAATTTCATTGAATATATAAAAATAGCAGAAACAGAATAGCGCTTCAGGCGCGCCTAGGTGCTAGGCGAGGTTAGGCGAGGTGACGATCGCCCGGAGTAGTCAAGGCAAGACGGTGTCACAAAGGCGCTCGCCTTTCAGCGTCTGGTTTTGAAACATTCAAAAATTGTGCATTTAAAAATGCTACGAGTCTTTTTGGGCATCAATTGTCAATTAGACAATGAAAATCAAAATCACAAGATAACACTTTATTATCTAAAAATCTTAGTACTTAATATCTAAATTATTTATAAAATATATTTACAAGAAAACTAACATTAGTTTTTTATTTTTGTTTTAATTGCGGATTGGTGGTCTTATTACGGATCTCTAACTCCCACTCTCACAAATTTTCCTATAAAAGTTCTTAGCCTCACTTGTAATGTTACTGGTTGTGAGAGGAATTATGGTGTTTTTCAGCTTGCAAGTCACTTTAATTCTATTATTTCCATTGCATAATAAAATTATTTCATTATTTCCATTTGTTATCATTACTTTTATTTTACTAACAACTGCATACCAAAAAAAAAAAAATCGATTAGACCAAAGTCGATTGTCTGACATGGTCTTCGTGAAATATAATCGTGCTTTGCAACGTCGATACAAGAGGCAAGACACCATTGATCTCATTCTCTTGGAAGAAATTGATGATAAGAGAATGATGATAGCAATGAGTGATTCCTTGGTAGAATGGATGTGAAAATGATGATGTTTTAGATCTTGTGTTTGAAAATGATGATTTGACATGGGATATAGTTGATAAAGCCGCATGAGCTAGTGATCCTAGCTATGCTACTAGAGCAACAACTTCAACTAATATTGACGAAGGAAAATGTATTGCTACTAGCTCCACTCCCAACATATTTCGTAAGCCGTCTTCTAAAATGATGTCATTAGTTGATGATGACGATGATTTGGAAGAGAATTTTGGAGGAAATGACGATAATCAAGGTGAAGGGGAGGAGGATGAGTATGGTAATGATGATATCGATTTCTAGTGTTTCAGTTTTTTTTGTTTCTGTTTCTTAAAAAAGAATAATGGTAAGATATGGTTTAGACATTGGAGTTTGTTTTGAGACCTTTTAGTGTTTTATTATATAAGTTTTTAATATTTATTTATGAAGACTAAGTAAACGACAAATGTTGTCGTGAACATTGACGGAACAAAAGCGGCGCTTTGTTTCTTAAAGGCGAGCGCTTTTTAGCGCCTAGACGTGAGACACTAATCATCAACATGTCGCCTTACCGGGCTTAGCGCAATTTAAAACTAAGGATCCAATCATAGACATATTCCTTATTCTCCAAAAAATCTACAAATGAAGAATATAAAGCCTACATTATAGATCAAAGGTTCACAAAGAATTCTCCATTGATCATCCAATAATCAGAAATCAAAATCTCTATTCAGTTTTCGGAAATCAAAATTCGCCTGAGAATCAAGGAACTAATACAAACAACCGGAGCCTGATTTCACCATCTAAGCAGAAAAATGGAATGGAGAGAACAAAACATCGAGACAACAGGAAGCTGAGTATTTTAGTAGCCATTGTTAGACTGTGGGGATGAAGATGAAGGTGAAGAGAAGACGACGTTATTGGCCCCAAGGCCCACAATTTTTGTATAATTATATTATTTTTTTCCGGCGATGATTGTAATTTATAATTTTATAAAATTAAATTCCGACAAATAAATTAGTTTTGGTTTCGGTTCGGTTCTCTAACTCAGTTAGGTTTTATTTTGTTGAGCGAGAGAGAGAGAGGTAGAGAGAGAGAATCGGATCCGTTAATGGAGAAATGGCTGAGGCTGATTCAGTAAACGAAGCGAAGGAGAAGAAGCTATGTAAAGCTGTTTTCGCCGTCTCCGGAATCATGATTACGCTCGTAATCTATGGTCTTCTCCAGGTCTCTCTCTTTCTCTTTCCCCTGGATTCGTCGTCTCTCTTCTCTTGTTCATCACTGAAAGGATACTTCTTGTGTTTCTTACAAGTGCAAGATGCTGTTTTGTTTTTCCTATACGTATGGTTTCAGTCTATATACTAGCAAACGATTTTGATCTGATGTTGTTGTTGTTGTTCAATATGTGGTTGATTCTTTTGCAGGAGAAGATTATGAGAGTGCCATATGGGTTGAACAAGGAGTACTTCAAGTACTCTTTGTTTCTCGTTTTCTGTAATCGGCTCACTACATCAGCTGTTTCTGCTGCTGCTTTACTGGTAACTCTCAAAACCTGAGTTGTATTCATATTCATACTATGGCTATATCAATATTCCAAAGGAGAAGCCTGGTTTTAAATTTCCATTCTTTCGGGTATTCGGTAGGCGAGCAAGAAGGTTTTGGATCCTGTTGCTCCGGTTTACAAATACTGTCTCATATCAGTAACTAACATCCTAACAACAACATGCCAGTATGAGGTATGACCAAGTTCTTCACCTCCAATCAGCCCAGTCCTCTAGTCTTTGTTTGACAATCTCTTATGAATGCCTCTAGGCCCTCAAGTATGTGAGTTTCCCTGTCCAAACTCTGGCAAAATGTGCCAAAATGATACCTGTAATGGTAAGTTCTAATAACTCTTTTCTTCTTATACATGTGAGTTTATCACCACTCTCTAATTTTATGTGTTTTTATTTTTGCAGGTTTGGGGAACTCTCATCATGCAGAAAAGGTACAGGGGGTTTGACTATTTAGTGGCTTTCCTCGTAACACTTGGCTGCTCTGTCTTTATTCTCTTCCCGGTAAAAGTCCAATCTTACTAAAGGGATCTCCATTAGTTTATAGTTTGCTTATCACTCTGAACCATTAAGATCAGCTGGAATGAAGTTTTGTTTATGTATTTGAATTGTAGGCAGGAGATGATATTAGTCCGTCCAACAAGGGAAGAGAAAACACTGTCTGGGGTGTTTCACTTATGGTTGGTTATCTTGGGTATATATCTGTTTTATTCATTGTTATCAGGTTATAAAACAGGAACCTCTATAGTTTTTTTTTGTTGTTCGTGTACTGATAATCGGGTGTTGGTAAACTGGCTAACAGGTTTGATGGCTTTACGAGCACATTCCAAGACAAACTATTTAAAGGTTATAATATGGAGATACATAACCAGATATTCTACACAACACTTTGCTCCTTTATTCTCAGTTTCACTGGTGAGAATCTTCTCTTTGCAGTTATCCTTATCTTTGTCTTTTTCACCATCACTTTGTTTGGACTCTGGACTATGTAGTACCTTTTGTGATGTTTTGTTTCCATGATTGATTGATCACTTGGGTGAATCTCTCATCTGTATTTATCTCTCAATTTTTTGAGTTATACATTGACTTCTGATCTAAGCTTGAACTGAGATCATATGTCAGTAACTCTGAACCTTGAATGTAGTAGGAACTTTTCTTGCACTTTGTTTATTTCTGACTGTGATTCTCTTAGTCCATCAGTCATTTTCGAATCAAAACTCATCTGCCTTTCATAAACCTCAATGGGTGTAGACTTCAAAAAATCTCAAAATCAGGTCGACCATGCTCTTTGCTAATCAATCGGGAAATCTCGTGCTCAATATAGGCCTTATATTGCAAGGGCATTTACTCCCAGCAGTGAACTTTGTATCTCAGCATAGAGATTGTTTATTCGACATCGCTTTGCTTTCCACTGTAAGTCATCTCTAATCTTCTGCTTAGTCATTACAATAATCATGTTCAGGAGATCTATTCAAATTAGAGTATGATTGCAGTGCAGCGGTGGTCACAGCTTCTGTAGTTAGAGATAATCTAGAGTTTAGTTTGTAATCCAAATGCAAAACCCGTAACTACGCAACAGCTAAAAGATAGTATGTGAACTTATCAGAGACGTCACTGTGTTTTGCAGGTAGCAACAGCCAGCCAATTTTTCATTTCTTACACCATTAGGACATTTGGAGCACTAACCTTTGCTGCGATAATGACTACAAGACAGGTAAGTTACTCTGAATTTAACTTTCTGATTCCTCTTACAAAACTAAGCACAATCTATTCTATCTAAATCCTTCTTTGTTGTCTGAAAAATAAAAAGCTTTTGAGCATCATGCTCTCCTGCATTTGGTTCTCACACCCGCTTAGCTGGGAGCAGTGCATTGGATCCGTAAGCTCCTCCAAGCCTCTCTTTACTTTACCTTCTGTCTTTGATCAGATCTCTCCCTATTGCGAAGCTAAACCCATGTATCACTCGGGCAGGTAATTGTTTTCGGGTCTCTATATGCCAAAAACTTAGTGAAGAAGAGATCAGAAAAGCCGCAGGCAGCTCAAGAACTTCCACGGGACGAAGAGGCTGAGCCTCTTAAGGGAAACCCTTAATGCACAAAGAGAGATTTTTGTTTTCCTCTGATGCTTTAATAGTGAACAACCAACACTAATGATCCCTAGGTGACTCTGAGGCATCTGACTAACAAAACTATGGGGTTTGGGTCTCCACAGTATGATTCAGGTTGAGATCGAATCCATTGCTTTTCTTTTTGTCAAGAAAGAAGTCATAGATGGGGTACGATGAATATTCTTAGAGCTTAATGTGTGCAACTTGAGTTTCTTGCTTGCATTTTCTAATTTTTTGTGCAAACAAAGGGACCAATGACTGATTTATTGGAGAGTGGTTAAAAAAGTTGTGTTTGTAATGGAATCATGATAGTATATATAACAACTATATGTCGAATTCTGGGAAATTTGTGATACAATTGCTGATTCATCAATTGAATCTCCCACTCAAATTTCTGCTGGTTTAATATAACTCCAGAATTTCAAAACACTTGAAAGACTTGATAGTTTAAGGGTTCATGCCTTCATGGAGTATTGAAGACTATTGCTGAGGTCAAGTGTACAAAATCTTTGGCCCTAAATAAGGTTATTTCAACCGAGCCAAAAAAAACGGTAGGAGAGGCGTTTAGACTTTAGTCAATGAACATGAGAAGCCTAAAAACGGCAAGATGTTTATTCGGAGACCAAATATGAAATGATGCGATCCTCACAATCCTATGAGTGATTTGCACCGGTGGTCACTTATATTAAGTGTGTTTTATTTGTTGTCACTTTATAAAAGTATTTGCTGAGTTAACACTTTGATTACTGTTTAGACCAGATTTTGACGAGTTTGTCTTTGAGGTACATGTTCATCTTTCTCGAACCCCGAGTTTGTCCTTGAGGTACATGTTCATCTTTCTCGAACTCTAAACAACTGTAGCACCGGCGGTAATTACAGCGGCGTGCCAGAACTAGAGACGGCGTGCTGGAACTAGAGGCGGCGTGCTGGAACTATAGGCGGCGTGACTAAACCCTTGCAGCGGCGTTAATAACTACGGTGAGCCAAAAATAGTTGGAAATAGAGGAGGAGCTACTTAATCCTATTTCTCTCAACTCTCAGATCCCGACGACCTTACAACCCAACCACTCTTTGTTTATGTCGCAACCACCGTCGGTCGTCTCCTTCGATTGTTTGCCGCCGTCAAATCATTGTCGAAAAATTTCGGTGGCAGTGGAAGAGAGAAACAGAGATTAGCCCAATTGGGTGGTAAAGCCGGTCTTGCATCACCGGCGATGACTTTGGGCGACGAGAGATGGATTGTGGTTGGCGGAGGAGGAGAAGCGGCAATTAGATTCTCGATTGGAGATTTCAATTCTATGGCAAGTTAGTTTGGTAGATTACCTGAGAGGAGATGAGGCTGGATCTGATGCTTGTGATGTGCAACGTGTCGGAGCTATGCTGATTGGGTTGAGGAAGCTATGGAACGCAAGCTGGTTAGAGGAGAGAGAAGAGAGTTTTCTCGTGTACAAGAGAGTAAATATGAGATTGAAAGAAGGGCATGCACGTAACTGAACATAGGAAAGTGCTACAACCTTGTTAGCAGTTAGTGAAAGTGCTAATAACTTTATGTGACATCCCATGCAATTAAGTCCAATCCTATTGGTTAAACTTAAAGCTAAAGTATTTTGCATGATTTGTCAATTATTTTAAGTTTAGTTAGTTTTTATCACTTTTTAAATTTATATAGTTTTTTAGCAGTTTAGATATTGTACACCCTCTGAATTTGTCCATGCTACAATACACCTTAGACGGTTGTATACGGTATATGATAAAGTAAAGAGAGGGATAAAATGATCTTTTGACAGACGAAAGTATTAGAAATTTAACTAATTTTTAGAAAGTGCTAAAATTTAACTAATTTAACTAATTTTTAGAAAGTGCTAAAATGTTAACAAAACCTAAAATAAGTGAGCAGCGCCGGCTCAAGATATTTCAGGGCCCTCGAGCTAAAAAAAAAATTCAAACCCTTAAACAAAAAAAATTAGAATATATTTTTCAATTTTTGAATTTTTTTTAACATAAAACATTTAACCTCTTTTATATTATATTTGTTTAGAAATTTGGTAATGGAAAAAAATACATATTTTGTTTGTGTGTGTGTTAAAGTTCATCTTATTTTGTATATACTTCGGATGCAAATGATTGACACATTAGAGAATAAAATTTGAGTGGAATTGACTATGCCTTTCAATATTTTTTAAAATCAACTATTTAGGTTAAATTTACATTCCTCTAATTTATATTGGGCTCCACTAAAAAAGTGGAAAATAAGCCTAATTCCATTAGAATTTGTTCTTCTACACTAGATGAGAGAAAACCATAAGAGTAAAAATGACTAATTTTTTCCTAATGTTTTACATTCCTAACCCTTAAACATAAATTTACATTCCTCTAACCTACTTTTTTTTTCTTTTACAATATAATTTTGTCACTCGTGAGAGATTCAAACCGGAGAGATCTCTTGACAAAAGTTGAGATATATTAACCAAGTAGTGGTAGTGGAGTGGTTCTCTTCTGTGGTAAGAGTCGTCTTGTTGGTCTAGGCCAGAGATCGACTTTCCGCGGGAGCGAAATTACAACATTTAATCCATTTGGCCACCGGGGCTTTCATATGATCTCTACGGGCCCCCAAGATATTAGTCGGTGTTGGGGGGATGATGGAGGGACCCTCGTTGCGATAGGACTTGCCATCTTGTATCGGTCGGAGTCGACGGTCCCTTAGTTCAGCCGGATCACCTGAATTATATAAAAAAAAAAGTTTAGATATTTGATCAGTTGAGCCAAAGCCATGCGAGACCAACCTATTTGTTTAAATGTCCAAAATAATAAAGGTTTCTGATTATTTTCTCACAAGGCTACAACCTACTCTCTTTTGTTTATACTTTATATGTTCAAAATAATAAAGAGCTTCTAAATCTTTTCCCAAATTATATTTCATCCTCCTAATTTCTTATATAAAAGCAAAAGAGACAATTAAAGAGTTTTCAATCAATGCGAATATTGATTTGAGATAAGCTTATTTCATACGATGTGTGTTTGAATATTAATGCCTCTAATAACATTTTAATGTGGACTACCACAGTTGTGGATGTTAGAAGTACATAAAACATTTGAGCCAGAGTTTTCCATAGTAAGAAATTGTTGCAACAAACCACTCATTGTTGAAGATGATGAAGAAAAAAAAAATGGTAAGGCTTCTACCTTCAGATCGGTTTCGGTTCCTCTTTTTAATGGTATAAAAATAACTCATATCTTCGGATTTATAATTGTAATTTTGGGTTATCAAGTCTAAATATAATTAATATTTTTGGTATATAATTGTATTTTGGGTATTTCGGGTATCCATTCGGTTCGGTTCGGGTTCGGTTTTGGTTCTTCGGATATAGGAATCTAGGATTCGTTCGGGTATTTTATCGGTTTCGGTTCCTCTTTTTCGGATCGGTTTCGGTTAATTTTTTCGGATCCGGATATTATGCCCATGGCTAGTAGAAGCTATGAGAAGCTGTGGAAGTCACCTTTGAACAAGAAAGTGTAAGAGAACCTATAGAGATTTCACGAAGAGAGAGGAAATTGAAGATCTTGGAAAATCTATGAAAAAATTATGGGTCGGCGGCAACCCTGGCTAGATGAAGGTCGATAGGTGCCTGCTTTTTTTTGAAAAGGTGGAGTTTTTTTGTGGGCAAAATCGTCATTTGATAATCTCCACTTTTAATAAGTCTACCGTCAATAACAACGATCAATGCCATATAAATCTACCAAATTCAGCCTATAACTCTACAAACTTCAGATAAATCTACCGATTTCGTGTATCCCAAAAGTTTATATAAACATACCACTACTATAGATAAATATACCGATTTTATATAAATCTGTTGTGTCGTAACATAAATCTACCACCATTACAAATCTAAGAACCAGAGTTTTTACCTATATTAAATCTATCGTCATTAAAAATATAGCTTCCGTGGTAAGAATAAGTCTATCACGACAATATTAATCTACCGTCATTACAATAAATACACCGTCACCAAAAAATGAACCATCCGATGAAAAGTCTGTCGCCATTACAAATAAGTCTATCGCGGAGAAGATTAATCTACCATCAAAGAAAATAAATTTACCAATTTAGTTAAATGTCTACCAAAAAGTCAACCGATCGCTCGTTAAATATACCAACCCTTAACAAATCTGCTACCATTAAAAATAAATCTACCAAAAAATTAACAAATCTACCGCTCAAAAGCATATCTACCGCCTCGTAAAAGTATGTCTACTGAAATAAGTTTACCATCCCTAAAATAAGTCTACCGGCCTAAAAATAAGTCTACCGTTAAGATATTAAGTCTACAAAAAATAACTAAATCTACCGTCAAAGAATGGTAGACTTTCGTATATGAGCGCACTGGTTTTACCGTAAATAAATCGAACTTTTGCTGATGTGGATTAAAAATAGTAATGACAATATCGTAGTTACGTTTTTGTCAACAAATGCCAAAAAAGCAAAATCGGTACCCTAAATTATTCTAGTAATTTAGAAAGAAACCCTTCACACGTCGACTCATAGAACTTTCGGAAGGAACTGGCGCCGCCGCTACTCGAACTGGATTCACCGAGAACTCGACTCCGTCGCCCCTCAGACCGGTCGCCCCTCAGACCCGTCGCATGTCACCTCGTCAAACTCGCGGAATACCAAAAGACAGACTCGGGAAACAAAAATGAGAGTTTCTTACCTAATCGACGCCGGAACTTGGAATCCACGCCGGAGTCATCGACAAACTCGCTGATGACAAACTCATAAAATCACGCCGGAGTCGTCGACGATAGGTCATCGAAATCGCCAATCGCCGAGAGAAGAAGAAGAAGAGAGAGCGAGAGAGAAGAGGAAGAAGAAGAGAGAGAGGGAAGTCATAAAATGAGAGAGATAGAGAAAACAAATTAAGATTTTTAATTTTTTTTTTTAATTAGTTTTTTGTTAAAAAAAAAATTAAAATGGCATTTTCGTTATTAAAACGAAAAAACAGTTTTGAATGTATTTTGACAATTTTTGAAGGTTAGTTTAGTTTAGTTAGGGGAACTTTTGTAAGAGTTATTTTACTAATATTCATACTTTTGAAAGTTATTTTAAGTAATTTTCTTAAAAATAAACAAATAAATGTGTATGTTCTTTTTAGGTCAAATGTGTATATTATCTATTATTTATCTTTGTATATTCATATATACATTTTAGAATTGTATATATACACACACTTTGACCCACTCCCTTCCTCGCCAAAATATCTCATCAACTTCATATATCCTAACCGAACATATATCGTCCCATCATCTTCATGCATTAACACATCTTCCTTCCTAATCCATAAACCCATATATATACATGACTCGTGCATCATAATAGTAATCATTCATCAAATTCAAACAAAAATAGTCAATAACTCTCAAATCTCAGATAGATATATGTCTTCTTTCAAAATGATCTCCCAACCACTCTCACTTCTTTTCTTAACTCTATTCTTCACATCCGTTTGTTCCGGCCGTTTCGTCTACGACTTTGACCCTGTCCCGTCATCCGCCACGACGCCATTGGAAACTGACTCCGATAGAGCCGTGATCCAAGCCGTGGAGAATACGGCCATCAGGGGGATTCTTATTCCGTTAGCTCATTGTAATGGCTCTAGCCTTCCGTTAGGTAACGGCGTCCACCAGTAAGATTCGTGACGTTCCTCTCGTCACCAGACCACTCGCAAAATTGTCGGAACATAATCTGTTCCGCGGATCCTTTACTCGATAATCTTTTTTATATCTTTTGTCTCTATATGTATTTTACCTCCAAAGGGTTAAAATCCGTATTTTTTTCCTTTTTCCGTTGATGTAATCGTCACCTAAAAATCTTGTTAGTTAATGAATCATGAATGTGTCTATAAATATTGTATTTTTAAAGAAAACCAACGAAGTTTAGAGAAAATTGGAGAACGAATTTCGTTTGAATTTATAAGTGTGGCTCGATTGCTTCCTGAATGTTTTTCTGTTTCTAAAACATTATTGTGCTCTTCCGTTTACGTTCGACTGTTTTTGCGATTTGTGTTGTATTTTATTTTATTGTGTGTTTTTCGATCCGATAAAAATAAAAAAAATGGTATAATAATAAAGAAAAATTAATTAATGCTTCGGCCCATTGTCCATATCCATTGTGTCTCTCGGCCCACTCATCGGCTCCGGCATCTGATGACGTCCGAGACGCAATTTCTCTCAAAGCTTTGTCATTTGTGTGTCCATGGTTGTTCGCAGGAGCTTCTTCAATGGCCAACATAGCAGAAGTGATGATCCCTGAAGGGTCACGATACAAGCTTCTACTCTCATGTCCTTCTGGCCTCTCTCTATCTCAGGTTTTCTCTCATCTCCGTTAATCGAATATATACACACACACACATTGATTTTAGTTTCCGTAGTCAAAATTTGTTTTGTTGTTTTTATTGCTCAAGGTCTCCGTAGATTTCTCGAAATCGCATGATCGGATTCCACATCCCGATCCTGGTCTCGAAGATTCCATTGCGCAGGTGAGAACTTGCGTTTGGTTTCTGATTCGATAATTCAGTAATGCTTGATCGGAATTGTTGGCGAAGATTCCATCTCTTATTTTACTATGTGAACTCGAAACTCTGATCGGATCTCACGTTTCATTTCGCTGTTTGAATCTTGCCGTTTCTCTAGACTTGTGCGAGCTTTTGATCAGGTAAATTGATTAGTGGTGCGTTTTCTTGGCATTTTAGGTTTGGGAGCAGAGAACACAGGGGAATTCATCATTGTTCAATGGCCAAAAATTCAGAGTATGCATATGGTTTTTTTTGTCAGCGTTTCATGTTATGTTTGAGTTGCACGAGATGCATTGTCTTTGAAGTTGTTTTGTACTTAGGTCGCTAATCAAAGCAGCTACTTCATTCAATGTAATTTAGTTTCCACTAAAAAATTGTAATTTGTTTAATAAGCTGACTCCTAGTTATATTTTCAGTATGGATCATATTGTTTAGATGGCTATGGCAATGAAGTGCCACACGTTTGCCTTCGCCTTGGCCTGACAGATTACAGGTTACTCGTTGATCTCTCTTTTTCATTGTTTGCATAGGGTTAGACCTCTAATTTGTCGATTTCTGGTATACATGGAGAGAGTAATTAATCATGGACATGGTTTCCAAGGACTTTTGTAGGAACGAATTTGAGTTCTCTGTGGGAGAGGTTCCTTGTTACATCAGAAGGTACACATATATACCAATCTCCGAGAAACTTTTTGTGATCATTGTCTAGTTTTTTTGTTGGGAAACTGGAGAGCTTCCAGGTGATTAATTTGATCAGGTTTCTTATCGCCGTAGTTTTCTTCTCCCCACAGATGACTCTGTAAGATGTCGACATACCTCAAGTCCGTTGGGTAATGGTGCAGTTATCGAGACTTCTGACAAGAAGATTATTGTGTTACGCCGGAGTAATAATGTCGGGGAATTTCCAGGTCACTACGTATTTCCTGGGGGCCATCCAGAGGTATTCACATAAAGCAGCATCATAGTCTCTTTGCTAACTCTTTAGTGCATGGTTGATGAATTTAAACATTGCAGCCAATAGCAGTAGGTATCGATGATTCTCATCAGCTTGAGAAAGATGCTGAAACCAGCGAGCTTTTAAACAAGAAGGCAACTCAAGAAATGTTTGACAGCATTACCTGTGAAGTTGTCGAAGAAACTGGAATACCGGCATCATCCCTTGTAAGTCAGAAGGATTTTTCTCACTTTGGCATCCCTAGAGATATCTGATCGATCTTTTATACAATCACAGAGTCCTCCTCTCTTCATCGGAATATCTCGGAGGGAGTTGAATGTGAGACCAGCTATGTTTTTCTTCATCAAGTGTAGTCATCATTCAGATGACATTCCAAGATTGTACTCTAATGCAGAAGATGGGTTTGAGTCAACACAGCTCCACACTGTCTCTATGGTTAGTTCTTTAACCCATGAACATACATCCCGGAAACAAAAAAAAAATTGATTGCGTGTTTTTACTCTCTAAAATGCTATGTTCCCATCACCGAATAACTGTAGCTTCTCTTTTAATTATCGATCAGGACGAGTTAAAGACAATGACATCAAGAATGCCAGGTTGCCACCATGGTGGTTTCGCGCTCTACGAACTGATGCTTCAACGTCTCGATAACACTAATGAAACATCGTTGACTTCGACCTAAGAGGATGGAACCTGAACTTATTGTTTGCAAATAATCACCATATGTTTTGTATGTTGGATAAGTGAATTCAATAGCTCATTTGCTATTTGAAAATCTACTATGATATTTAACGACAAGTTGTTTGTTATGTCATTACTAAACTTCCTAGTGAAGCATGGATACCATTTGTATTAAAGGCAAGAGTTCATAAATATCAAACATACGTAAGATTCTTGCATCCAATTTTTGATTAAACCGTTCAAAATCTCATGTATACCAAACCAATATGGATTCGTGCTTTTAACCGGCTTTTGATGAATCTCTTTGGCCTTGTAGGAAGTTCTTCCTAAAAAATGCAGATAAGCTAGCCGTGGCAGCACGACCGTTCTCTACACACAGGAAATAATCATCCACTGAAACAAAACAAAAGCGAAAAAATTCAGAATTATAGATTGTGAATTTATGAAATGTATGAATAGACCACATAGAATGTAGAATAGTGAGTTCTATTCAAGAAAGATAAGTTATAACAGTACCTGACATTACTCCATACGTAACTGATGTAATGAGCCCGTGCTCTACCGGCTCGCCTTCCACAACTGATGATCCTTCCGGAAGCACAGAGAGAGTTGTATTTGGGAAGACTAAATAAGCGAAGGCCGTCATTTTCTGTCCATTGTAGTTCAAGTAAGTATAAACAATACCCAGAAAGAAAAAGATAACAGTAATGGACAACAAGGTCTTATAATTAAACCTTTTCTTCAAGCTTGTTTGGATCGAGTACGACATATCCATTATCAGCCAGGCAGCAACATATAGCAACTGAAACAAAAAAATACGGCGAAGGAGAAATTAGGAGAAGCACATAGAGTCAATTAGAGAAGAGCATAAGTTGCAAAGATATATATACCAGCGAGATGCTTCATAGGAATTCCTGCATCTACAAGAGCTGCACATGCTGCGTTTATGGCACATGGTAGAAGCTACACAAAAATGAATTAAGGAACAAGCAAACCAAAGCTGTCTTTTGAATCAATGCACTACTAATTTCACTAAAATATATTCATTATCCCAGCTATGGAATTACAAGCTTTCACTACTCTCTATAAATGCTCAAATCAGAACTTCTTATACCGGATTGAATGTGTTTGAGACAACATCAGTAAAATGGTTACCGAGCATCATAAAAAGGATACAGAACCATCATCATGTACAACCTGCACGACAAGCAAATAATTAAAACATCAGATACAACTCAGATTGATGAAATTAGATTCTACAAGACAGGACATTAATACGAAGGCAAATGCATTGAGATGGGTTTACTCACCTGAATTATCACTGATGTGGTGGTATTTGGATTTACCGTCAAAATAGAAATACTCTGTATTGTCCTTTTTAGTATCATCTCATACTCCTTTTCGGCTTTTCCTAAAATTACGCATAGTTAAACTCAGTCAGGAACACTAAGTCCTACCCAATGAAACCAATAACCACCTACAACACGGAACCAAGCAGCAAAAAAAACCATCCAGACAAGATCAAACTAAATGCATTTATAATACCAATCTGCCCGGATTTAGGCTTCCATATGACTTCAAAGCAAGCCTTCTCAGGGTTCTCGTTCTTCTTCGTTCCTGCTTTAGGTCCATAAACTGCAGCTAGAACTTTTGTATCGCCTAATATAAAAATGAGAAGCATACCCATTAGAAAGTTCCACGAATCCCATTCGAAAAGGAGTCCGAAATTTTGTACCAATCAGAGACATTGCGAAAGCTAGATATATGTAATCATCGAACAAAAAGAAAGATGGAGACTAAAACAAGTACCTTGCGACCAGCTAGCAGAGCCATGAGGACGATGAAGGATGTTACGGGAACAAGAAAGAGGTCTCAGTTGATTTGGCGTTCTGCCATCTTCTCTGTCGATCACCATCGCTCTAATACTTCTCTACACAACAGGGTTTTAGTAAGTGTCTCTCTTCCTAAACTAAAGTTGCCAAATTTCTGAATTCTACTACTAAAAAAAAACAAATACAGAACCGAAAAAAGAACAGAAACCTGTCCTAATAGAACTGAACTGAAAACGATGGAGAAAGAATCTGTTTCAAGCTCAAATTAAGTGTAATCGCAAGAAAAAAAACCATGTTTTTGAATCGTTCTGACCAACATTCTGTGTAAGCTTTTTGTTTATTGAAACATAAACTCGGTTCTTTCAATTCTACAATACTCCTTATGTCGCAGATAAATACAATATCGAAACAAAAACTATCTGTCTCCTACTCTATTGAAAGTTCACAGAATTAAAAGAAAAGAAACTACAGAGAATATTAGATGATTCGCACCTCAATTCAAATGAAGAACTGAAGATAGAAGCCGGCGATTTGCAGTCGTCGACGGACTAACCAGAGGAGAGAAGAAGACGAAGAAGAAGAACGTCCTGAGGAATTAGGGTTTCTTTCTATGGTTAAGTTTCAATTCAAATCAATTAAAGCGTTTGTTTTAGGTTGTACCGATATAACCGGACGGTCCGGTTTTGAAAAACATTGGTCTAATTAGTAAAACATTCTGGGGAAAGATACTTAATCCGGTATTTGAACATAATCAATCTTGCCGAGAAAAATCTGAGTAACTGACGGAAAAATCCGACGAATCCTTGCATCGACGATATCAGTTTTCCGGTGATAACCTCGAGGGAGATGGATGAAGAATTGTTGGAATTGCAGCGACAGTTCGAGTTCGCTCACCAGGTGAAGTCAAGCGTCAGATTATCGGATCGAAATGTCGTCGAATTGGTTCAGAAGCTACAAGAGCTTGGCGTCATAGACTTCGAACTGCTTCACACCGTCACCGGAAAGGAATACATCACTCAGGTACCGATTCTATGGATGATCCGCTTGTTGGATGAGGTAGTTAATCGAAAAAATGAAGTCAAATAGCTTGATCGAGCTTTTCTATTGATTGGTTCGCAGGAGCAATTGAGGAATGAGATTGCTAGCGAGATCAGTAAATCGGGTCGTGTCTCTGTCATTGATTTGGCAGATACGATTGGGGTTGATTTATATCATGTGGAGAAGCAAACACAAGATGTGGTCTTGAGTGATGCAGGTCTAATGCTTGTCCAGGGAGAAATAATATCACAAAACTATTGGGATTCAATTGCTGAAGAAATCAACGAGAGGCTCCAAGAATGCAGCCAAATTTCTGTGGCCGAGCTTGCTGGTCAGTTACAGGTTGGCTCTGAGTTGGTGCAATCCGTTTTAGAGCCTCGACTTGGAACTTTGGTAATGGTTGCTTCTCCTCTGAGCTCTCCACATTGTGTTTAACTGAATGTGAGATTTTATAATTGTGGATGTTTTTATCTTTCTTAGGTGAAAGCAAGGCTAGAAGGTGGACAGTTATACACACCTGCTTATGTAGCACGTGTTACCGCTATGGTTCGAGGTGCTTCCAGGGGTATCTTTGTTCCCTCCAATTTGTCGGCATTGTGGACGCCATTGCAACAGTTGGTACAAGAAATGAATGGAGCTAGTGGAGTCGCTATTGAGAATTCGTTTTTCCAGTCTATATTTAACCGACTGTTGAAGGAAGAGGAGATGTTTGGTTCACTACGTGCTGGCACCCATTGGACTCCTAGTGTATGTCTTAGAATTCTAATTTTTTTTATAGGTTTCTGGCATCTAATGCATTCTCCATGTTTCCCATGTTCAGTTCAAATTCATATTAACTTAGCAGTTTTATTTTGGTGTCAGGTTTTTGCAATTGCTCAAAAGGAATGCGTAGACTCTTTTTTTTCACAGGTTTGTTTCACATTTTCTCGGAAATGTCCTTGTTCCTTATGTATGAGTCCATTTATTCATCAGTGGTTGCGGAAGAGAACTAAATTTAAACTTCATCAGGCTGCAGTTTTACATGTTCTGTAAATTATTCTTTCTCGAAGAAATGGTGAATCGATGGATTTATGGTTTAGTTTGTTCCGTTTTCCTGCAGAATTCCTATATCCCCTACGAGACCATGCAGAAGCTTGGGATTTCTCAAGCCGTGCAGTTCTTACAGGTATTGTATCATGTTAGTTTAGCGTAATCCTTCTGTAGTCTGTGAAACTGTTAGTTATGGAATGGTATCTAGAATGAGTGTTATGTTGCCTCTCTCATTTTTTTTCTCATTACAGTTTTTGTTATGTGACATGTATAGTCTAGATATCCAGATGGTAAACCTTTATCTGCTGTATTTATTCATTCCTCAATGATTGAGATGCTGGATGCTGCAACCGAGGATGCTATTGAACAAAACAGTTGGTGAGGCTAAATGCTCTTACGCTTCTCCCCTCTGTCTATGTTGTTTGTTTGTTTTTACTTTATGCTGTCTATATTACTAGATCCATTTTTACTGAAATCCTTGATCCTTGGTTCAGGATTGATTCCCTCACTGTATTGCCTGCATTATTCACGTTACAGGATGCTAACAAGATGTTGCTTCTTTGTCCCTCCGTCCAATCAGCTCTCAAGGTGGGATTTTGATCAAATTTGATAGCTAGTCAATGCTCTTTTGCCATTAATTGCTGATTTATGTTTCCTTTCAGGCTGAGAGAGCACTTATCTTGGGCGAATCCTATGTCCTAAGCAGTGGGTTCATTAAGGTAAAATGAAGTAGAGGGTATTATTAGTAGTTTCCTTGCGAGCTGTTTGTCTTTCCCATTTGGTTTTCTCTATCTGGACTATGCCTTACTTTGACTTACTAATGTTTAGGGCATATATGATCAAATTGAGAAAGAGGCGGAAGCTTTCAGCATCCAAGCTTCTACTGCTAGTTTGATAGAGCCTTCAAGCAAATCTTCAGAGTCGACCGAAAGCATACCTGCTAATACGGATAAAGGATCAAAGAAGAAAAAAGGCAAGTCTGTCAGCATGAAAACAGCAACCGTTGAAACTTTTCCAGATGATGAAGAGGACGCCCGTCCTAAATCTAAGAGAAACCAGAAGAAAGGGAGGGATTCATCATCGTCACAGAAGTTGGATTCGAAAGCAGGAGGCAAGAAAGAGTCCGTTAAGGCGCAAGAAGGTAATAATGTTATTCCGCCAGACGGATGGGTGATGAAAAAGATCGTCGATTCTGTACCTGAATTTGAAGATGAAGGTACGTCTGAGAAAGTCTTTCTTATGTATACATAATAAAAAAAAAAACTTATGTAGCTTATGTATGCATAAAAGATTATGTAGCGATTGCACATGTGACAGAGGCTATGTGATTTCTGGCAGGTATGGAGAACCCAGATTCAATTCTTAAGCATTTAGTTGATCATATGAGACCGATGCTCATTAATTCACTAAAGGAGAGAAGAAAGAAAATCTTCACAGAAAATGCAGATAGGTTGAAGCGCTTGATGGATGATCTTCAGAAAAAGCTTGATGAGGTTGAAACTAACTGCCTCAACTATAATCTTTCGTTAGACAATCAATGCCTTTCCGGTGATTCTCATTTTATTGGCTTTCCTTTTGGTAGTCGTTCCTAAATATGCAGCTGTACGAAAAAGCGCTAGAACTGTTTGAAGATGACCAATCGACTTCAGTAAGTACTTTGAGTTCATTTTGCAAGCCGCACGTGCTAACTAAAGAATATAGTGTAACAATTTGTTTTCTTCTGGTCCTAGGTTGTTTTACATAGGCATCTGCTGAGAACAACATCAGCTACAATTTCTGATACACTTCTTCATGACTTGGTAAGTCAAGAATGAAGTGAGATTTTTAAGATCATTTTCTTAATGATTTAACTAATTAAGATTTGATTATCAAAACAGGACATCCACAACAAATTGAAGAATGGTATTGAAGTTGGAGATTCCAAAGCTCAAGATCCAGTTTTGCTTGATTCTTCTGAAAGAACGACCCTTGTAAGCGAATATGATTAATAATTTAACTAAATACTTTGTTTTTGCACTTTATATTCTAAAATAATGCTAGCTGATGTTCAACTCTCTCGTGTTTTCTTTTCCTTTGGGGCAGGCTAAAAATCTCAACGGTCCATTATCGAAAAGAGCCCTTGCACTAGTTGAGGCATTGGAAGGGAAGGTTAGATATTCGTTAGTGAATATAGTTTTTCTTACAGTTGCCAACAGACTGCCATCTTGATTCCTCCTGCCCTGTGGCTGACCATCTTGATATAGAGCCAAAGTTTTTCTATTCTGTTAGAATTTTAATGGGAGTCAGTGATTGAAACAAATGATATGGATATGAAAATGTAGCTACTGGTTGAGATTGAAATCTTTATCATTACTTAGGGATGACCACTACATTTAAATTCCTGTTGCACCTATTTTCCGCTACCTAGATAATCACCCTGTTAAGGCGGTATTTAGAGCCTTTGGTTTCACTTTTTTTCCTTCTCGTGAATAATAAACTAAGCTCCATTGATGGAATTATTCGTGTGTTTCAGCGCGTAGACATTTTCATGACCACCTTCAGAGAGCTGGCAGAGGAAAGGTATTATATTATATAGTTCATATTTATCAATATATTTCAGAAGCATATCTGTTTATTTTTCACCAGAGTTCGACTGAATGTCAACTTCATCTTTGCAGTGGATTGGTCTTGAAAAAGCTTGACAAAAAACTGGAAAGGACTCTCCTACATTCATACCGTAAGGTGTGTACCACACCATATTGTTGTTTCAATATATTAAAATGATCTTCATCACTTCTTTTTTTATTCTCTTGACGATGTTTTTTTGTGCTTGCAGGATTTGGTATCTCAAGTTTCTACTGAATCAGACCCTGTTGCACTTCTCGCTAAAGTTGTCTCTCTCCTTTATATTAAGGTATGTTTCCATGTTAGTGTAAAAGTATATTGTATGTTGAAAATTCGGATATCAAGTTATGGTTGGAAAATTGTTGACAGGTTCACAATAAAGCTTTACAAGCCCCTGGTCGAGCTATTGCTGCAGCTATTTCACACTTGAAGGTATTACAACGTAGGAAAGACAACAATATAATCTTCTCTCTCGATCAAAAGCTCCTATTGTTTTCGCAGTCACACACCTTAACTTAGTTAGCATCTTGTCACTTAGTATCACATCTTGGTCTTACGTCTATTTCAACCTCGTAGGATAAACTTGATGAATCTGCGTACAAGACTTTGACAGATTACCAAACAGCAACTGTTACTCTTCTTGCTCTAATGTCAGCTTCTTCGGGCGAGGTTCAAATCTCTTCTTTTTTTGGGGATATAACCATTTCACTCTCTGTAGAGAATGATCTATTAAGCTGTTTCATTCATATGTACAGGAACATGACTGCTCCGCAGACAGAATCCTGACCAAACGGGAACTCCTCGAGAGCCAGATGCCAATCCTTCGGATACTTGTCCTCAGCGACTCTCAGCTGCAACAATCCTAATCCAACAAAAGTCCTGCCGGAAGGTTTCTTAGATCCTCAAATGTTCTGCTGATATCACTACACTAAAAACTTGTTAGGACTAAGAGATGGACTCATGTTTACATAATTCAGCTACAGCCTTATATATAAAAAGATTTGCATGTGTCGATCTCAATTCTCAACTATATTTCAAACCACTCTTTTATTAAGATTCACTGATTTTGATACAACGAGGTTCATGATTACAAGAAAAAGGGGAAAATCAAACAGTACTTGCACATCATTTATTACAACAAACCATCACATTTTTTTATCTTCAACTTTCCAACTTCACCATTCCCTTATCCAGAGATGTCAATGGACTTGACCTCAGGCTTCTTCTCCGGAACTTTCGGGACCGTAACCAACAAAACACCATTCTCCATACTCGCCTTCACTTCCTCCATCTTCGAATTCTCCGGCAGCCTAAACCTCCTCATGAACTTCCCACTTGACCTCTCTACACGGTGCCACTTGTCACTCTTCTCTTCGTTCTCGCTGCTTCTCTCTCCGCTTATCTTTAGTATGTTCCCATCTTCAACCTCCACCTTCACCTCTTCTTTCTTCAGCCCCGGCAAGTCCGCCTTGAACACGTGCGCCTCAGGTGTCTCCCTCCAGTCCACTTTAGCGTTTGTGAACGCTGACACGTCTTTAGCTGGTGCGTTTGCCAACCCTGAAGGCGTTAAGAATCCTTCGAACGGATCCCATACGTCAAGGGAGAATGGGTCGAACACGTTGGTTCTTCGGCCTCCAAAAAAGCTCGGAATTAGAGACATTGTTTCACTCTTCTGGGATTACTGTAATATACTCTTTTGTTTGGCTTTGCTCTTTTGCTTCTTTGTTGATTCATAGGCCTTAGTGTCTTCGCGAATATAATATATAGGGAGCGAGAGGATAAGAGAGAGAGAACGTTCTGCAAGCTTCTTGAATAATCACGGCTCTTCTTTCCTTTATTTAAAACTTTTAAGCGTCGTTACTCGATTTCTCTTGTGCTTTCAAGAAGTTTCGGTGGACTGCGTGCAATCCCTCCGTTCGACAGGGGAACGTCATGCCGTTTCTGTTGTCTATAAATTTCGCTATGGGCTCCGTTACTGGGCCTTAATTCCGTGACCTATTTATGATTTCGGCCTACGTACACCCTAAATCGATCGTATAATGAAAATAATCCATCTTTTTCTCATTAATGATTGGACTTTGGTGTGCCTGTCCATTTCGGGACGGTTTCTCGTTCCGAAAGAAAACGGCTAATTCTCCTATGAAGTATTGGACTGCTAATTATTCCCAAAACCTACACTAACTACTTAATATTTTGAATTTTCTACATAAACTTATGATATGTGGTCAATTTTACCAGAATCGTAAACGGTGTGACTTTCACCGTTAACGGATGATGACGTATCCGGCAGGTGGCCGTGCGGTTTGGTTCGATTTTTGATTTAGTCGTTTTTTAAATCGATAATACAAAACGACGTCGTTTTGATCATTGGTTTTTAAAAACAAAAACAAAACGATGTTGTTTGCTAATTTGGGGGAAAAACATAATTTAGGGTTCTAAAGTCGTTCTCCGACATCGGGTTTGAGAGTTAGAAAGGTTGAGAGAGAAGAGAGAAAGAGTTGATTTCGAATTCATAAATTGTGAGCATGGGTGATCAAGGAAGAGGGTTCCCGACCCACTGTAGATGTGGTGAACGTTGTCGATTACTTACATCAAAAACTGTCACTAACTCAGGAAGACTATTTCATACTTGTCGATTTGGAGATGAGGTAATGATGTAATTGGTGTTATGGATATAGACACTATGGTTACGAGATTAACCAATGGGAACAATTAATTTTCAAAAGCAATTGGTGTTAGAGTTTAGCATTTTTGTCGATTGACCACGTGACAATCTGGGTTAGAGTTTTTTTTTCATAATTGTTGTTTGTATGGTGTAGAAGAATCATTATCACTTGTTCAAATGGACGGATGAGTCAATGGTTGAAGAGATTGAGGATATGAAACCGAAGTTTGATGATCTTGAAAGAGCTTTATTCACCTTCGAAAAGGGATTACAAGCTTGTGAATCTGAAATCGAGACTCTTACAATGGAGACTCGGACTTGTGAAACAGTGGTCTGCGGTTTTGAGAAGGAGTTAAGAAGTTTTGAAAAGGAGATAGAAGATTGCAAAATGGAGCTAAGGGGTTTGAAGAACATGGTTGTGTGTGTTGTGGTGATGGTTCTTTTGTACAAGTTATTTATCTAACGATGAGCTAGAATAAGAGTAGTGTGTTGTGATCAAGTTTGTTATGCTTGGGTAGTCTGTTTTCATTTTGAGTCGTTTGTAATGTTTGTCTTCATTTTGAGTTGTTGTGTAATGTTCTTTGTTGAGGATCGATTGTAAAATGATCAAGAACAGTTCTTATGCTTCATTTTGAGTTGTTGTGTAATTTTCTTTTGTTGAGGATCGATTGTCTTCATTTTGAGTTGTTATGCTTCTGAATTTAGTCAAATTATAAGCAGGTTTTAACCCCAAATATTGCAACAAAACAACAGAAAACCTGAATTTCACCATTAAGCCATTCTTAAAACCGAAACATACCATATCCAAAATACATCATAATAGTCACCCATAAAAGGGAAAAATATCATAGCCGAGACCTGATTCACCATAAATTCAAACAAAATACACCAAAATCCGAAACCAAATCTAAAGCAAACAAACCACTAATCGGAAACCTTCACTCTTCCTCTCTTAACAGCCTGCAAAATAAAACCAAGTCACAAATGAAAAAGATGTGAGACTAATGTAAAGCAAACAGACCAGAAATGAAAAAAAAACTGAAACCATAACACAAAAACCTGAAACCAAATCACAGTAAGAGAAAACAGAAGCTTACTCTAAGATATTAGTCAATCACTTGGCTTTGCATTGGCTGACTTGATCCCTCACCAATGTCAGAGCGGACTTCTGTCACCTTCTTCTTTTTTGGTTGTCGATGAAGAGCATGACGACAAGGCAATCCAGACATTTGCCACTTCCGACATGTGCAAGTACGCTAAAGCATCTTGACCTCAAATGCAGACTTCTTCTCTCTTACCTCATAAGTTTCATGCCCAGCAGAAAATACCATACAATGCATGATCTTTTTCTGCTCCAAATCCACTATCTCCATTGCTTTAAGACTGAACTTGCCTCTGTGCTTCACTGCTTTAAGTCTTCTTGCTTCTATGTGCAACATTGCTTTTCTGCGTATTGTCTCTAGCATCTCAACAAGTGGCATACTTCTGATAGGATCAATGGCGTGGTTAAAAGACTCGGAGATGTTGTTGCTTACATCATCAGACGAAGATGTTGGTGTGAAGTAAGCAAGGCTGCAATTTTTTGGATTCTTCATCATGATGGATTCATAGACCTTCATGTCATATGACTTCACTGCTTCCACCCTTTTGTTGTACTGTGGCTTGTTGTAGCTCTTTGCAACCTTCCAGAATAATCCTTTCATGTCAACCCTATTTGGATGCTTCTTCTTTAGGTTTGCATAAATGTGCCTTGCACACATCTTATGCTCAACCTTTGGTTACATATCTGCTACAACATCCAGTAAGCCCTGCAAACAGTCACAATTAAGTCATGAAAACCTATAAACACAAATGCTATAGAAGTTTTAACAAATGAAATACCTTCTGCCTATTTGATATAATTGTAAAGCCATCACCATCTTGAAGATTTAATCATTTGCAACTTCTCAATGAACCATCTCCAATTGTCTTCATTCTCGACATCAACAACATCCCAAACAATGGGAAACATTTGGTTGTTTTCAACTCTTCCAACCGCTGCTAACAACTGACCTTTTATTGTGCACTTAAGGAAGCAACCATCAAGGCCAAAGATAGGGCGACAATGAGAGCACCATGTCTTCTTTAGTGCATCAAAACAAACATAAAATCTGTAAAACACATCTTCTCCGTTAGCTCCCTGGATTGTATCCAGTTCTACCGTTGACTCATTGTTGTACCTAGGAAACACAACCACAAAAAAGATATTATTAAACTAAAAAACTGAAGAGTAAACATTTCAGAAAGTGTGACACTTACCGTAATAGCTCAAGCCAGTATTCTCTAAGCTTTGAGAATTGTAAGCCGTGCTCCTCTTGGATCATCTCTAATGCCCTTTTCTTTGCTTTTCTACATCGGTCTATTGTTGCAATTAACTGCCAACGTATCTGAATTTCACCTTGAATAGCTTTTGGCATTAACTTTGGATCATCCCTTAGCTCATTCACAAATAGCTTAGCAATGACCTCTTGAGTAAGTAACTTAGAATGGCCATTCCGACTGCAAATATGTGTCTTCATGTATACTTTAACAACCCATTTTTGCAATGGCTCCTCATAAGAACAATAAATCCTCCACAAACAATCTTCCTCTCCTTCTTTGGCTTCACTTGCACATTTAAGCTTAGATTTGTCTTTCTCCCAACGCTTATATTGAATATTCCATCTATGCTTTAACACATAGTCTACCATAGCTTGTTTAAAAACATCTAAATTGTTGAATACTTGCCCTAACTTCAGCTCACCACTACCTTTATCGTATTTGAAATAACTTTCTCTCACATTACCATCTTGATCATCATCTGAGCACACAGGTGTAGCATACTCATCAATCTCCTCATCAAAAAAACCTGCCACATTCATTTCAACCCTTGCTTCTTCATCAAAAGGGTACTCATCTCTCTCTGGCTCATCACTCTCTGGCTCATCACTCTCTGGCTCATCACTCTCAAGCTCATCTCTGTCAAGGTCATCTCTCCCAGTCTCATATCTCTCAGGCTCGTCTTTCACAATCTCATCAGGCTCCACAAATATATCAATTGCGTTTGGGTCACATTGCCGCTTCACACATCTTCTTAAAGTTCTCGTCACCATTACACAGCAATTTCCTTTCTTTTACTTCTTCAAACAGGACCTTATATCATACTCTATGACCATACAAACTCATCGGTAGCTTATTCATTAACTCTGGAAACAGCGCAGAGGGACGGGCTTCAACTATCCGATAACCAGCACCAATGTAGATAAGTTGGCCTTCAACCATCTCAAACTTCCCACCATAATAACAACCAAAATTGATCGGTCTATCTACATCATCACTGCAAAAATTAGCGAACCAAATTAAACTCTTTCAGACATTGTATCGAACACTTGGTGGACATGTTACAATCTCACTCTATAATCATGAAAATCGTTACTAAATGGCAATTCAAGCTTAAATGAATGAATCCTAGACGAAAATTAATGAACTTTGAGACCTCATATCTACTGAAAACTAAGAATTTCACAAACAATTAAACTCTACTTACCTCATTTTCGATATCGGGGAACTCAATTCCCACTCGCGAAATCACCTCTGTTAACTACGAAATCCCTCGATTAGTCGTTTTGATTTGATTACGCCTTTGAATTTTGTGTTTCCTCTTCCTTTTCTCTTTCTCTACGAAATCAACTCTTTCTCTCTTCTCTCTCAACCTCTCTAACTCTCAAACCCGATGTCGGAGAACAACTTTAGAACCCTAATTTAGTTTTTCTCCCAAATTAGCAAACGACGTCGTTTTGCTTCTGTTTTTAAAAACCAATGACCAAAACGACGTCGTTTGGTATTATCGATTTAGAAAACGACCAAATCAAAAACCGTACCAAACCACACGGCCACCTGGCGGACACGTGATATGCTCATATTAATATCCTAAAAGTACTAAGCAGTGATTGCAGTAAAGTAGAGGTCGAACATAAGGACTCACAGAGACACACAATAGATTATAAAGATGAGAATTAAGCTAAGCGATCAATGATATTGAAAACAGAACGTAAATTAAAACGGTTGTAAGTTCAATTGGAGAAAGATAGGTTTAGGGTATTTCTCAGAAAATCAATGAATGCAAATAAACTAACTAACAGGATTCAGATTTAGCGCGGTTCTTGAACTCAAATCAGTAAGGTATAATTAACCAACTCTCGTTGCGAAAACTATCTAAGTCTAAATCCTAGAATTCCAAATCTCTTTGCGAATCCTAAAGTCTAAACCAGCTTTTAGTTCAAGTTTGATTTGTTCACAAAACAACTAAACCAAATCTCTTTGCGAATAGTTATTTTGCTCACCCTAGGTTCTGTCAGATAATTAATCGCACTCTCGTGCCTAATCAATTATCCTAAGATCTAAGTTCTAGGTGATCAATCTAGAATTAGCTTTGGAAACAACCTATGGCGAAGAACTAATTCAGATAGTGAATCCTAATAACTAATCAACCTAGCATTCAGAGAAAACCCTTATGAGAACCCTAAACCTAACAGGAGATCTACTCAGACATGGAAATTGAAGCAATAAACATGTTTGAATAAATCATCAAATAAAATAGAAAGAGTAACAAGAGGGTTCGAAATCTTCTCTCGGACGAACAGAGTTTCAGACTTGTCTCCCTTCAAAAGCTCTCTCACAAAACTAGAATAAAATAAAGGATAGCCATGAAAGTGGCTGTAAAATCCTATTAAATAATCAAAATCACATTTTGGGGCTTCTTGTAAATAATAAAGACTTCTGGGCAATTTTGCAATTCTTCAACTCTTCATTAAAGTCGCGGTCCGTGTCTGCTTCGATGAGTATCGACCGATACTAGGCAGTATCGATCGACACTGATGCTTCAAATTGGGTACTCAGCTACACGAACTTCTGCTTTGATCCAAAATGCTCCAGAAAGCTCCAATATCTCCAATTACGCTCCAAACGTGCTAAAACCTGTAAAAGACTCTAAAACACTACAAAATAGTATAAAGATTCTTTAAAACGGACTTATATCATGGCCTAAAAGGGGTAAAAACCATGATATATCAACTCCCCCAGACTTAGCCTTTGCTTGCCTTCAAGCAAAACAGAAAACTAAACCAGAGAAAGAGGTTTGAAAACATAAAGACTCACCTGTTCTTGAAACATTGCAATGACCATTTTCCTTAGTGCTCCACATATCTCCTAACCAGTTCCAAGTCTAACCACCATGTACTTCTCCGTAGACATTCGCAGCTTTCCAGACTACACACATTATTTCACAGCATCGTTCAATCAAGCCTTCCTCGCCAGTTTCATCGCTGTGATTAACATCAAGAACCTTCTCTTTCCCATACAGTATCATGACAAGGAACCATCCAATTTCACACTTTCTGGTATTATTTTCTCTCCCCCAGACTTATTTATTATTATACTCTTGCATATGATTATTAAGGTTCGAGACGCGAGTATTGATGGTGCTTGCCACCAAATCCCCGGTTCTTCCCTTAAAAAGTAATCAAAGGTGTAGACGAATAATGGTATCACATGAAATTTTCCTAACCTCGCTTCCACCTTTGTGTGATCATTCCCTCTGAAGTAGAATAATGGGATCGCTGGAAATATTCCTAACCCTCTACTCAGAAGGAAACCATCTCATCTTTTAATGCATCTTATTTATTAACTTGTAACAGGGAGAGAAATACCATTACTTTAAAACACATGGGTTCCTTTGTTAGATATGAATGAGGAATCAAATTCTATGAATACTAACCACATCAATGAAGTGCAAAAATTTGGCTCAGGTTTTAAAGAATTTTGCTGGAAACATGAGTGTCTTCTAGTTAACTAGTCAATCTTTAGATTTTTCATTAGTCGATCTGTAACTGATTATGTAACAATGGTCACTTAGAAGCAAGGTCAGATCAATAGATTCAAGAAAAAGATCACAGTCTCCAACAAAGTTTTGACTTAAAAACGACTGACTCTAAGAAAAACAAAATGTCAGCGACTACCTCCCCCAGACTTGAACAACACTGTCCCCAGTGTTATCTAGCCTAAGTTTGGTGGAAGAAAACAAAAGAACGAAGTAGGATTGTGAAAAACAAGAAGTTACCGTGCTGGAACATCAAGTATCGATCGACACACGACCTGGTATCGAGCGATACCAGGCTTAAGTCGACATGATGAACGTTTTCTCATTCGCGTAGGGTATCGACCGATATCAACAGGGTATCGATCGACACTCAGGCGATTTCGTGTTTGCTCCTTGTTCATCCTGACACAAAACACAAAACACAAAACGAAAAATAAAAAGAAAAAGACTCAAAAACAAACTCACCAGTGGGTTACCTCCCACCAAGCGCTCGTTTTAAGTCAGTAGCTTGACTTTGGCTCAGGTGATCAGTCGGAGCGAGGTTGAGAGCTTACTCCCAGGCAAGTTCCACAGCTAGATACTTGCAGACTCAGAGTTCTACTCAACATGCTCTCCACAACCTCATTTCCTTTCTCTTTTAGCTCCGAAGTAAGAATGACTTTAGCCTTAAATAATGGTTTTGAGGTTCCTTTGTACTTCACTTTGTATTCAATCGAATCCCCATCACACTTCTGAGGGATTAAATTCGTAGAAGCAGCACCTTGCACTCCTTTGCTCTTCACCTTCTTCTTTGCCTTTGCTGTTTTGACGTCTTTCGTGGTGATGACAGAAGGACTATCGAGAAGGTCTATGACAGCTGGCTCGTCGGGAGGCTCTTCCAAAAGATCAACTACCAATGTCTCTCCTGTAACAATTGTGATGCAAGAGATATGTGTGGGAGTTACTCTAGGGATGACTTTGTAGTACACCTCCTTGTCAATGTATGAGAACGAGATTTGCTTGCTGGGTGTGTCCATAATGGCACCAACCGTAGCCACGAACGGTCTTCCAAGAATCAACTGCGTACGAGATTGTGCACTCATCTCCACAACCTGAAAATCAGTAGGAACCAGGTAATCTCCTACGTTAACCAGCAAATCAGGGATTGTACCATATGGAAGTGAGGTGTAACTGTTCGCGAATGTGATAGATGACTTTGGAGATCGAATATCAGCTCCCAAACACTCTGCAATTGCCCTTGACATGACGTTGACGCTAGCCCCTGAGTCAACGAGAGACTCTTTGAATTCAACTCCAGAGATAGAGAATGGAACTGAGAATATTTATGGGTCTTCCCTATTGGTCAACTGTCTCAGCGGTAGTGACTTGCTTCTTGCCTTGAGAAAGAGTACTTCGATCTCTTCCAGAGTTTCTCTGCAATCTCGGAAGTGACTCAGCAGAGGGCGGTACTCTAGAGCTTCTCCAAAAGTCAGTGTGAGGGGAATCCTTCGTACCATCTTCTCAAAGCCAAGCAGCTGCTTTGAAGAAATGGGGTCTCTGAGGTGTCTGGGTGGTATGGGGTATGGTGCCTTGGGTTTGTAAATCCTTTCTGCACTCAACTCGGGTTTCGTTTCAGCAACTGAACTGGTATCGACCGACACAGGGGTGGTGTCGATCGATGCTTTCGCTCTGGAATCGTCCTTGGCAGAACTTTGGACGTGTGTCGATCGATACAAGGGAGTATCGACCGACACATGGGTGGTGTCTGAAATCTCATCGTCATCCTTGGCATGATGGACGAAAATCTCTGCAATTGAGCTCTTCTGCACTCCTAGGTGTACCATCAGTCCCTTGACAGTTGCTGCATTCTGGGCTACTTGAGTATCCAGAATCTTCTGATGAATAATGAGAGTCTCGATTTTGCCATTCAGATCAGTGTACATGGCATCCAACCTCCCGTTAAAATTCACTGTCATCTTCTCCTGCCCTTGAACCAGCTGTTCAAGCATAGCCTCAATCTTACTCTTAGAAGTATGGGGTGGTGTGGGTGAGCATTGATACATTTGATCTTGAAATCCAACTCCATCAATGTGGTTAACATATTCCACTTCAGACTTTTCAGCAAGACGAACAGCTTTCTGCTGGTTGCCCATCAACAAATTGTGCATTGAATCTAACTTAGCATTCACCTCAGCAATCTGACTGCAATCCAAGTTACCAGCTTGCTTCTTGCGCTCCATGTATGCATTCTTGGTACTATCGCTAGAAACCAAGTTCTCAATAAGCACATAAGCATCGTCGGGATACATGGTGTTGAAATTCCCATTACTTGCAGCATCTAAGGACATCTGATACCTCCAATCGACTCCTCTGTAGAAATTACTCAACAGTTGAACCTGAGTGAAACCATGGTGCGGGCAATCTCTCTGATATGACCTGAAACGAACCCAAGCAGCCTTGAGTGCCTCAGTCGGTCCTTGAGAAAATTGAGAAATATTGTTCCTTAGATCCTCGGATCGTGCATCATCATAGAAGTTGTTCAGGAAAGCAGTCTTAGTCTCTTCCCAAGTAGTCAGTGATCCAGGAGGTAACTGCTTCAGCCAGTAAGTTGCATCTTCACCAAGAGAGTATGGGAAGAGCTTGCAGAAGAGGTAATCATAGGACACTCCATTGCTCTTGATGCTAGTGATAAAATCCTCAAACCTCTCTATACGGTCCATGGGATGTTCATTGGAAATACCATGAAAAGGATGCTGACCCACAAGAGTGAAGTATGCAGGTTTCAGCTCAAAGTCATTCCTCTGAAAAGTAGGAGGGCGAATCGCTGATCCATTGGCATAAAACTGATCATGCCTGTTGTACTCACCAATCGTCCTACCGCGATTAATCACAGCGTTCCCTGCATTCACAGCAATTGCAGGGACAACGATATTTCCAGCTTCATCAATTCGCTGCCCTCCCTCATTGCACAATTGACCCTCTTGGTCTCTCAAAGCTCCAGCAGCATCCTGAATCAAAATCATTGTATTGTTCATCTCTGGTGGTTTCTTTGCTTTCTTTTTTGCACGTTCCAAATTTGCTAGCTGCTCGTTGGAAAGATCAACTAGCTGAGTGCTCTTGTTCCTCCGGGTTTCGCGAGTGGCGTACACCTGAAACACACTAGGCAAGGCACGTAACTAACAAAAACACGTTGAGTATCGACCGACACTGGGTGGTGTCGATCGATATCAACAAAAAAGAAAACGACGAGTATCGACCGACACTAGATAGTATCGATCGATACCGACGAACTTAGTCGAAATTCTCAGACTAAAATCTAATGGCGAATTGAGTCCCCGGCAACGGCGCCAAATTTGATATGCTCAAATTAATACCCTAAAAGTACTAAGCAGTGATTGCAGTAAACTAGGGGTCGAACACAAGGACTCACAGAGACACACAATAGATTATAAATATGAGAATTAAGCTAAGCGATCAATGATATTGAAAACAGAACGTAAATTAAAACGGTTGTAAGTTCAATTGGAGAAAGATAGGTTTAGGGTATTTCTCAGGAAATCAATGAATGCAGATAAACTAACTAACATGATTCAGATTTAGCGCTATTCTTGAACTCAAATCACTAATGTATAATTAACCAACTCTCGTTGCGAAAACTATCTAAGTCTAAATCATAGAATTCCAAATCTCTTTGCGAATCCTAAAGTCTAAACCAGCTTTTAGTTCAAGTTTGATTTGTTCACAAAACAACTAAACCAAATCTCTTTGCGAATAGTTATTTTGCTCACCCTAGGTTCTGTCAGGTAATTAATAGCACTCTCGTGCCTAATCAATTATCCTAAGATCTAAGTTCTAGGTGATCAATCTAGAATTAGCTTTGGAAACAACCTATGGCGAAGAACTAATTCAGATAGTGAATCCTAATAACTAATCAACCTAGCATTCAGAGAAAACCCTGATGAGAACCCTAAACCTAACAGGAGATCTACTCAGACATGGAAATTGAAGCAATAAACATGTTTGAATAAATTATCAAATAAAATAGAAAGAGTAACAAGAGGGTTCGAAATATTCTCTCGGACGAACAAAGTTTCAGACTTGTCTCCCTTCAAAAGCTCTCTCACAAAACTAGAATAAAATAAAGCATAGCCATGAAAATGGCTGTAAAATCCTAATAAATAACCTAAATCACATTTTGGGGCTTCTTGTAAATAATAAAGACTTCTGGGAAATTTTGCAATTCTTCAACTCTTCATTAAAGTCGCGGTCCGTGTCTCTCGATGAGTATCGACCGATACTAGGCAGTATCGATCGACACTGATGCTTAAAATCAGCTACACGAACTTCTGCTTTGATCCAAAATGCTCAAGAAAGCTCCAATATCTCCAATTATGCTCCAAACGTGCTAAAACCTGTAAAAGACTCTAAAACACTACAAAATAGTAGAAAAACTCTATAAAACGGACTTATATCATGGCCTAAAAAGGGTAAAAACCATGATATATCAACACGTCAGCATCAGTTAACGGTGAAAGTCACACCCTTTACGGTTCTGGTGAAATTGATCACATGTTATATAGATATAGAGGAAATTCAAAATGTTAAGTAGTTAGTGTAGGTTTTGGCATGACTTAATACTTAATATATGAATAATCAGCAGTCCAATACTTCATAGGGGAATTGGTCGTTTTCGCCCCGTTCCGACCCATACATGTTCCGAATTCTCCATTTCATTTTCGAACTCGTTTTAATAATTTTATGTTCGGGACTATTTATTTTATTTAAACGGGTTTGGAAAGAGTACGGAAATGGAACGAGAATGAGATGAGTATCCGAATTACCCATTTTAGAATTAAAACTTTATAAATATTAAAGAATATCTAAAAATTATTCCAAATTTCTTGAAATTATCCGAAATACACGTCCCGAAGTTTATCCTTTCAATAATTTGGGAAGTCTTTTTAGCTATCCGAATTTCCTAAACTCGTCTCGTTACCTGAATTTCTTGTCCCATTTCTTTACCAGGAACACTTTCGATAACGCTTTTCAATATATGAATTACTCGTTCTCCCTCATTTCCCGCGATTTTCCGTTCTGATTCCTGAAATGAATATGCCTATGTAAGCCTGAGTATTTCGAGAATGATAACACATCCCGGAATTTCCCAAACTTTTCGGGAAACCAAAATTTCAATATTCCGTTCGGGTCCAATAATATATTCCAACATGTAAGGAAAAGGGTCAACAATAGGTTTGGGTTACCTGAACTTTCCATTGGATAATTACAATAATACGACTATAGGGGTTTTCGTTTACACTTTATAGTCTTTTAATAAAAAAATATAAAATCATATTCATAAATAGAAATTAGAAGCGGTGAGTAAAAAAAAGACAATAAAATAAAAGAAATTAGAAACAAAATCTAGCTATTTATTTATCTCCAAATCGCAAACTCAAAGACACGCTGCAGAACAACGAAGTTCGATCTCTTATTTTGATCAAATTTCTTCAGGTTCGGTTTAAAAATCAGTTTCGTTTCTCGTTTAGTATATGTCTCTTTTTCCGAGTTTGTCAAAGATTTCTTATTGGAATCAAAGTACTCAACAAATGAAACAGATCTATTAAATATATTTTTCTATATAAATCATTCTTACATTCTATATGGTATTAGAATAGTAATACTCGAGTTTCGATCAAACGATTAAATTCACTTGCATCTTTATAATTCTTCAGCCTAAGAGCTTCTACATTTTTTTCCTTTAAACCACTCGATTCTATCTTTTCTTCTCAAAACTTAAGCCATCGTGGCTTCACTATCAAAATTAAGCTACAATACTTTTTGTTTTGTTACTCTCTTTCATGACATATAGATTTTATCAGATATAGAAACAATATATGTAATTACGCTTTATATCTCTCCATTTACTCTCTGTATATTTGCATTTCCATCTTGTACATCTCTCCCTCTGTATAAAGGCTCTCTTAGCCTCTGTCAATATAATTACACAATTCCATAACTCAATATGGTATCAGAGCTGTAACGATCATTTTTTTTTTCTTCTCTTCTATCTTCTTCCTTCTTTCTCCGTCAATCTCTACCTCTTTTCCGCCGTTGAATTATCCGGCCAATCACCATGTCAAACGACATCTCTTCTGCTGAAACCACTACTGTCTTCAACACTGCTAATCCTTCTAGTACTCTCATCTCCATAATCATGGTGAATATTACAAAACTTACAAATTTCAATTACTTGATGTGGAGCTGCCAGATCCGTGCTCTCCTTGAAGGACATGACTACAATTGCTGACGTCTGGAATACCTTGGCTACAAAGTTTAAAAATCCAACTCGCAGTCACATCTGACAGCTGAAATACCAAATCAAAACATGTGTCAAAGGTACAAAATCCATCTCTTAGTATCTACGTCTCATAAAAGAGAAATCATATGAATTTGATCTACTTGGGAAACCATACGATCCATAAGACTTGATAGAACAAATCATTGATGGCTTTAGTGAAGACTACAAGCCAGAATTTGATGTTGTTAATGGGAGAGATGCTCCGATCTCCTTCTCTGAGTTACATGAATGGCTTCTCATTCAAAAAGCAATGATACTATGAAAAGAGGCACCGACATCTGTTGTTCCCATCTCTGCAAACTCATCAACTTCTCGTCCACAACAAAATCAGCACAATTGGCGTCCCAACAACAATCGCAACCATAACTTCAACCACAACAACTACAATCGATCGTCTCGTCAATATCTTGGGCATTGCAAAGCGTGTGGAATCCAAGGGCATAGCACTAAATACTGTCATGAATTCTGCATCATCTGTGGGTCTGGCTCTGCACAACCGTGGTCATCGTCTCAACATAATTAACTGTGGCGAGCCCCTTCGCCACACCAATCTTGGAATCCGAGAGCTAATGTTGCAATGATGCCTACTTCAGATTCTTATACTTGGCTTCTTGACTCTGGGGCTTGACATCACATGACATCCGATCTCGAAAACTTATCTCTTCACGCACCATACAAT
The DNA here is from genome assembly GCA_030161315.1 of Eutrema japonicum. Classification (NCBI taxonomy): domain Eukaryota; kingdom Viridiplantae; phylum Streptophyta; class Magnoliopsida; order Brassicales; family Brassicaceae; genus Eutrema; species Eutrema japonicum. The sequence continues at coordinate 41,900,023 of BSQW01000013.1, forward strand.
GGCGGTGACGATGTCATTGTTGGGGATGGCTTCAGACTTCCAATCTCACACACCAGTTCAATATCTCTTCCCTCCTTTACTCGCCCATTCTTTCTCAATGATGTTCTTTGCGTACCGTCTTTTGATAAGAATTTAATCTATGTGTTTCAATTATGTTCCACTAACGGTGTTGCGGTGACCTTCACACCAACCTACTTTCAGGTCCACGATCTGATCACGGGGGCGCTCAGATTGGAAGGCAAACCTAAGAATGGCACTTATGAGTGGCCACAACATCGATTGAGCAGGCCACCTTCTTTAGCATATGCTTCGGCTATTAAGACATCTTTATCCGACTGGCATTCTAGATTATGACACCCTACATTATCTATTCTTCAAACTACTATTTCTAAATTTCATTTGTCGTTGTCTTCCAAAGTTTTAACAACCAAGCCTTGTAGTGCTTGTTCTATCAATAAAATGCATAAGTTACTGTTTTCTACTTTAACTCTTACGCCTTCTTGTCTTCTTGATATTGTTTTTTCCGATGTTTGGACTTCTTCAATACTATCTTTAGACGGTTTTAAATACTACATTATTTTTGTGGATCATTTCACCCTGTACACATGGATGTACCCTTTAAAACAAAAATCTCAAGTTTACGATATTTTTACGAAATTTAAAGATTTAGTTGAAAATAGATTTCAAACAAAATTAAGTACTCTTTATAAGGATAATGGTGGTGAGTTTATTGCCCTAGATTCGTTTTTATCTACTAATGACATTTCTCATTTTACTACCCCACCTCATACGCCGGAGCACAACGACATAGTGGAATGGAGACATCGACATATTGTCGAAACCGAACTTGCTAATAAGCTCAAATATATACCCTAAAAGTACTAAGCTGTAGTTGCAGTATATTTAGGGTCGAACCACAAAGACTCAAGAACATCACACAATAGACCGAATAGTTTCGAATCAAGCTAAGCAATTCAGTTGAAACAAAAGCAATAAACAATAGAAAAGAATGTAAAATCAATGGGGAGAATATAAGCCCAGGGTATTTCTCAGAAAATCAATGAATGTAGATAACCAATCAGTCAGGATTCAGATTTAGCGTGGTTCTTGAACTCAAATCACTAAGCTATAATTAACCAACTGTCGTTGCGAGAATTATCTAAATCTAAACTTCAGAATCCCAAATCTCTTTGCAAATTTCTAAGAATAAATCAGCCTTAATATCGAGTTTGATATGTTCACAAATCAACTAAACCAAGTCTCTTTGCGAATAATTAATTTGCTCACCCTAGGTTCAGTCAGATTACTCAATTGCACTGTCGTGCCTAATTGATTAACCTAGGATCTAAGTTCTAGGTGATCAGGCCAGAATTAGCTTTGAGAACAACATATGGTGAAGAACTAATTCAGATGGTGAATCCTAATTAATCAATTACCAGCAATCAGAGAAATCCCTATGAGAAAACCCTAAACCTAAAATGGGTCTACTCAGACATGGAGAATGAAACAATCAACATAACTGATTAGATCATTAAATTAAACAATAAGAAAATAGTAACAAGAGGGTTCGAAATCTTCTCTCAGACGAACAGAGTTCTGACTTGTCTCCCTCACAAAGCTATCTCTCTCAAAACCAAAGTAAAAATAAAGCGTAGCCAACAAAAATGGCTGAAAAACCTAATAAATAACCTAAGACACGTTCTGGGGTTTCTTATAAATAATGAAGTCTTCTGGGGCAGATTGCAAATTCTTCAATCTTCTAATTATCGCGAATCGTGTCTCTCTACGATTGGTATCGATCGATACCATAAGTGGTATCGGTCGATACTCAGGCATCAAATCGGCTGTCTCAGCTACACGATCTTTGCTTTGCTCCAAAAAGCTCCAGAATGCTCCAATATCTCCAATTGTGCTCCAAACGTACTAAAACCTGAAAAGACTACGAAAACTCTAGAAAGACTCTATAAAAAGGACTTATATCATGGCTAAAAAGAGGTAAAAACCATGATATATCAACTCCCCCATACTTAGCATTTGCTTGCCCTCAAACAAAACAGAAAACTAAATCAGAGAAAGAGGTTTGAAAACACGGAGACTCACCTGTTCCTGAACCATCGCAATGACCCTTTTTCTTAGTACTCCACATATCACCTAACCAGTTCCAAATCTAACCACCATGTAGTTCTCCGTAGAGATTCGCAGTTTCCCAGACTTCACACATAATTACGCAGCATTGTCCAATAAAGCCCTCATCGCCAGTTTCATCGCTGCAGTGATCAATGCCAAGAACCTTCTAGACTCTTCCCCATACAATATCATGACAAAAGAACCACCCAATTTTCACACTTTTTGGTATTGTTTTCTCTCCCAGACTTATTTCTCATCATGTTCTCTTGCATATACATATTAAGGTTTGAGATGCGAGTATTGATGGTTTTTGCCACCAAATCTCCGGTTCTCCCCTCTCTACGTATCAAAGGTGTAGGCGAATAATGGTATCACAGAAATTTTTTCTAACCTCGCTTCCAACCTTTGTGTGATCATTCCTTCACAAGTAGAATAATGGGATCGCTGAAAATTTTCCTAGTCCTCTACTCAGAAGAAAATCATTTCATCTTTTCATGCTCTTATTCATTGACTTATAACAGAGGAGAGAGATACCATTACTTTAAACACATGGAATCCTTTGTCAGATATGAATGAAGAATCAAGCTCTATGGGCATCAACCACATCGATGAAGTGCAAAAATTTGGCTCATGCTTCAATGGACTCTGCTGGAAACATGGGTGTCTTCTAGTTAACTGGTCAGCCTTTGGATTTTTCATTAGTCCGATCCAGAACTGATTCTGTAACAATGGTCACTTAGAAGCAATGTCAGAGCAATATATTCAAGAAAAATATCATAGCCTCCAACAGGTTTTGACTCAATAAATTTTTTTTTGACTCAAAAACGACTGACTCTAAGAAAAACAAACGCATTGTCAGAAACTACCTCCCCCAGACTTAAACAACACTGCCCTCAATGTTATCTAGTCTAGAGTCGGTAAAAGAAAACAAAAGAACTGAGTGGATGCGTGAAAATCAGAGAAGTTACCGGATTGGGGTTGCAGTGTCGACCGACACACAGCCTGGTATCGATCGATACCAGGCGTAGGTCGACATAGAAACTTCTTTTCATCGCGCAAGTGGTGTCGATCGACATGCAAGGGTGTCGATCGATACAGATCCTTTGTATATGATTAACGCAAAACACACGACACAAAAACCAAAAACAAAACAAAAAAATTTATATACAGACCCACCAGTGGGTTGCCTCCCACCAAGCGCTTGTTTTACGTCACTAGCTTGACTTTACGGACGATCAGGTGGTGGGTGCATCATCCAGAGGCACCATGTGTCCTCTTGGAATCTCGGCTTTCACCCTTTGTCCATTGACAGTGAACTCCTCGCCTGATGTACTTAGAAGGACAACTGCACCGTGTGGTCTGACTTCCTTGATCGTGAAAGGTCCTGACCAACGAGAACGCAATTTTCCAGGAAACAATTGTAAACGAGAGTTATACAGAACTACCTGGTCATTGGGTTCGAAGTGCCTGGAGAGGATATTTTTATCGTGATATGCCTTAGTCCTCTCCTTGTACAACTTCGAGTTCTCATAGGCGTGATGCATAATCTCATCCAGCTCATTCAGTTGGACCAATCGCCTCCCAGCAGCAGGTTTGATATCGAAATTCATCATCTTTGTAGCCCAAGTTGCCTTATGCTCGATTTCCACTGGAAGGTGACATGCTTTCCCATAAAGCAAATGAAATGGTGTAGTGCCCAGCGGCGTCTTGAAAGCAGTCCTGTAGGCCCATAGCGCGTCATCAAACTTTGCAGACCAATCCTTCCTAGTAGTACCCACTGTCTTCTCCAAAATCTCCTTGATTTGCATGTTGGAGACTTCGACCTGCCCACTTGTCTGAGGGTGATATGGAGTAGCCACACGATGATTCACACCATGTTTCTTCAGCAGCTTCTCGAAAACTTTGTTAATAAAGTGAGTGCCACCATCACTTATAACAATTCGAGGTACTCCAAATCGAGGGAAAATAATGGTCTTAAACAGCTTAAGAACCACTGAAGAGTCGTTGGTTTTGTTGGCGATCGCGTCCACCCACTTGGAAACATAGTCCACAGCAACCAAGATGTACTTGTTCCCATGTGATGGGGGAAAAGGACCCATGAAATCTATGCCCCAGCAATCGAAAACTTTAACCTCAAGGATGAAATTCTGCGGCATTTAATGTCTCTTGCTGATTTTTCCTCTCCTCTGACAGATATCACACTATGAGATAAACGCGTGAGCATCCCTGAACATGGTAGACCACCAGAATCCTGCTTGAAGAACCTTGGACACAGTCTTGAAAGTGGCAAAGTGTCCAGCATACTCAGACCCATGACAATGAAAAAGAATCTTAGGCACCTCAGACTCTGCAACACATCTTCTGTAGATACCATCTGAGCAGTGCTTGTATAGGTAAGGCTCATCCCAGAAGAATCGCCTCATCTCGCGCATAAACTTCTTCTTCTCATACTTCTTGAGATGCTTCGGCTCATTATCTGCAGCAAGGTAATTAGCTATATCAGCATACCATGGTCGATCGGGGTCAAAGACATCGGCTAGATACTCCTCAGACAAATCGATGTAGTCCATAGGCAAAACATGTCCGAATGGTGACGGGTATCGACCGACACTAGGTGAGTATCGATCGATACGGAAGGTCTGCACTCGCGAAAATTTCAGATTTTCGGAACAAACATCCTGAAGCTGAGTCTCAATGAAGTAGATACGCTCCTATGGCAAGAAATCATCAATAGGCACGTCTTCATCGATCTTTATTCGCGATAGGTGGTCAGCAACTCCATTCTCAACACCCTTCTTGTCTTTGATCTCGATATCGAACCCTTGGAGCAAAAGTACCCATCGGCAAAGACGAGGTTTGAGGTCCTTGTTCTTCAGCAAGTATTTGAGAGCAGCATGGTCTGTGTGAACAATAACCTTGCTCCCAATCAAGTAGGATCGCAATTTCTCAAAAGAGAAGACAACTGCAAGTAACTCCTCAGTGGTGCTGTAATTTCGCTGAGCATCATCCAACGTCCTGCTGGCATAATAAATAGCATGAAGCTTCTTGTATTTCCTCTGACCCAACACATCTCCAACAGCAAAGTCACTCGCATCGCACATAACCTCAAAAGGTAAGCTCCAATCAGGTGGTTGGACAATAGGGGCACTCACCAATTCCTTCACAATCTCCTCGAAGGCTGCAAGACAATCAGGTGTGAAATCAAATTTGACTTCCTTGCACAACAGGGCTGTGAGTGGGCGTGCAAGTTTAGAAAAATCCTTGATGAACTTCCTGTAAAACCCAGCATGACCAAGGAAGCTTCGAATCTCAGAGACAGACCGCGGCGGCTGAAGGCTTGTCATGACCTGAATCTTGGCTTTGTCAACCTCGATCCCTGCCTTGGAAACCCTGTGCCCAAGAACGATGCCATCTTGTACCATGAAGTGGCACTTCTCCCAATTAAGAACCAAGTGCTTTTCCTCACATCGCTGAGGCACCTTGCACAAGTTATCCAGACAATCCTTGAATGACGATCCATACACTGAAAAGTCATCAATGAACACCTCCATAAACTCCTCAATCATGCCAGTGAAAATCGACATCATACATCTCTGAAAGGTCGCTGGAGCGTTACATAATCCAAATGGCATTCTTCTGTAGGTGAATGTGCCATAATGACATGTAAAAGTCGTCTTCCCCTGGTCCTCTGGATGTATAAGAATCTGGAAAAAGCCTGAGTACCCATCGAGAAAATAGTAGTATGGGTGACTCGCTAACCTCTCCAGCATCTGGTCGATGAATGGCAATGGGAAGTGATCCTTCCTTGTGGCCGAGTTCAGCTTCCTATAGTCAATACACATCCTGTGACCAATGATTGTCCTTGTAGGGATCAGCTCATCCTTCTCTTTCTTCACCACAATTATACCTCCTTTCTTAGGCACAATGTGAACTGGAATAACCCAAGAACTATCTGAGATGGCGTAGATAATCCCTGCTTCCAACAGCTTCATCACCTCCTTTCTGACCACATCCTTCAGGTTCGGATTCAGCCTCCTCTAACACTCGATCGAAGACTTTGACTCATCCTCCAGGTAAATCCTGTGCATGCATAGATCTGGGGATATACCTGAAATGTCATTAAGAGAATAGCCGAGAGCTTTGCGGTACTTACGCAGCTTGCTCAGCAGTAAGGTAATCTCTGCGTTATTCAAGGAAGCATTAACAATCACAGGGTATGTGGAATTATGACCAAGAAAAACATACCTCAATTCGGCTGGAAGTGGCTTGAGTTCGATCTTAGGAGCTTTCTCCTCACTTCAATCACCAAGCTCACCAGTCTTCTTAGGAGTTTCGGGTAACTCCTCTATCGCACACGCCTGGTATCGATCGATATTGTGGGTATCGATCGATACTATATCAGTCAAATCGAGCATCTTAGCGTACCCATCAGCAACATCACTAAGAAACTCATCTGAGTCATTGGAGCACACCAATTCTCTCTCCAGTGGATCCTCAGGGTGCATCTCCAAGAAATGCTCCTCAGCTATGTCGCTGAAGGTATCCACAAAGAAAGTCTGCCCATCGATGGTTGGTCTCTTCATAATCTTCTCCATGTTGAACGACATAACCAAGTCAGCGATGTTGAGAGCTATCTGTCCATTCTTGCAATCAATCAAAGCTCCAGCAGTTGCAAGGAATTGCATGCCCAGGATAAGAGGATCCTTAGGCTCATCATTGTACTCCAGGACGATGAAATCTGTTGGGATCAAGCAATTCCCAATCTTGATTGGGATATCTTCGAGTAGTCCCTCTGGAAGTCGCACTGAGCGATCAGCAAGTACCAGCGAAATCCTTATAGATTGGAAATCTGTCATTCCCATTCGCTTAGCTACTGAGTGTGGCATGAGATTCACACTCGACCCAATATCGCAGAGAGAATGCTCGAATCTCTCTGTGAAAAAAGTGCAGTCCAAAACAAAGCTCCCTGGGTCTGGTAGCTTCTTTGGGATCGTGTTGAGTAGAATTGCGCTGTACTCAGCTGTAATCATCATGACACCCTCCTCAAGGTTCACGTTCTAGACACCATCTTCTTCACATATCTCCTGAAAGCTGGAGAAGTTTTAATAGCATCGATGAAGGGAAGCTCAACGACCAACTTGTCTAGTATAGCCTTGCATTTGGAATCCTCCACATCCTTCTTCGACTTCCTATGAGGCAGAGGGTAGGGCACCTTGGGTTTGTAAACCCTTTCCTCGACCAACTTAGGTTCCTCCTCGAACTGTGTCTCAGTATCGACCGATACAGGGGGAGTGTCGATCGATACACGGGATTTTGGATCCCCTCGAGCAGGTGTCTGAACTAGTATCTGTCGACACTGGCTGGTGTCGGTCGATACACGGGGATTTTCAGAATCCCAGTCGCCATCTTCAGCAAGATCGACAAAATTCTCTGCAATTAGGCTGTTCTTTACTCCTGTAATCACCTCTTTTCCACTCCTCAAGGTGATGTCATTGATGTGTGCCCTTGGATTTCTAGTTTTCCCTGGAAGAAAACCTTCCTGCCTCTTCACAGCTGCTGCAGTCTGAGAAACCTGAGTTTCCAGCTTCTTTTGAGAAAGATTGAGAGCTTCAATTTTCGCATTCAGATCAGTGTACAGAGAGTCAATCTTCCCATTGAAATCCACTTGCAACTTCTGCTGTCCTTGAAGGATCTGATCAAACATGGATTTCATCTTACTCTATGAGGTCTTGGGGGAGATGGGCTGGTACGACGAGTTACCATAATTGCGAGTGAAGTCGCTGCTCTGGAGTGGTTTCTGAGCAAATTATTTTGCTCCAAAACAAGATTTGTTTCCCTCGAACTTGTACTTACCTTGCTAAGTGTTGTTATTGAAGTTTTGGTTGTTGTTGTACCCAAATTGCTGACCCTGAAAACCAGAACCACCAACGTAGTTAACATCCTCCACTTCATCTTCTTCCACATTCACGACCTCATCAGCAAAGTGTACTGCTTTCTTCGTCTTCCTCATCAGAAGATTGTGCACAGAGTCCAACTTAGCTTGAACCTCAACAATCTGCGATCCATCCATGTTCCCAGTCTGCTTTCTTCTTTCAAAGTCTGCATTCTTGGTACTATTGCTAGATGCCAAGTTCTCAATAAGCACATAAGCATCGTTAGGATACCTGGTGCTGAAGTTCCCATTACTCGCAACATCTAAGGACATCCGGTACCTCCAATCAATCCATTTGAAGAAAATACCCAGCAACTGAACCTTAGTGAACCCGTGATGTGGAAAATCCCTCTGATATGACCTGAATCTGGTCCATGCAACCTTAAACACCTCAGTCGCTCCCGTAGAAAACTGGGAGATCTTATTCATGAGTTCCTCGGATCTTGTATCATCATAGAAATTGTTCAAGAAGGCGTTCTTTATCTCCTCCCAAGTTGTCAGTGATCCAGGCGGCAACTGCTTCAGCCAATAAGTTGCATCTCCACCAAGTGAGTATGGGAAGAGCTTACAAAAGAGGAAATCATTGGACACTCCATTGTATTTGATGCTAGTAACCAAATCCTTAAACCTCTCAATGTGATCCATGGGATGTTCATGAGAAAGACCATGAAAAGGGTGCTGACCCACAAGAGTGAAGTATGCAGGTTTCAGCTCAAAGTCATTCCTCTGAAAAGCAGGAGGGCGAATCGCTGATCGATTGTCATAAAACTGATAAAGCCTGTTGTACTCACCAATCGTCCTCCCACGATCAACCACATCATTCCCAACATTCACAACAGCTCCAGGGACAACGACGTTTCCATCTACATAAAGTCGTTGCCCTCTCTCATTGCACAGTTGACCCTCTTGGTCTCTCAAAGCTCCAGCGTCATCACGAGTCAATACCACTGGGTTATTCATCTTTGCTGGCCTCTTTGTTTTTATGTTTGCACGTTCCAAGTTTGCTAGCTCCTTGTTGGAAAGATGAAGTAGTTCAGTGCGCTTGTTCCTCCGGGTTTCGCGAGTGGGCATACACCTGAAACACAAAAGACAAGACACGTAAGTAACCAAAAATCAAAAACAGCACGACGAGTATCGACCGACACCAATGGTATCGATCGATACCGACGGACTTAGTCGAAACTCAATAGCTAAAATCTAATGGTGATTTTTAGAGTCCCCGGTAACGGCGCCAAAATTTGATAATCTCAAATATATACCCTAAAAGTACTAAGCTGTAGTTGCAGTATATTTAGGGGTCGAACCACAAAGACTCAAGAAAATCACACAATAGACCGAATAGTTTCGAATCAAGCTAAGCAATTCATTTGAAACAAAAGCAATAAACAATAGAAAAGGATGTAAAATCGATGGGGAGAATATAGGCCCAGAGTATTTCTCAGGAAATCAATGAATGCAGATAACCAATCAGTCATGATTCAGATTTAGCGCGATTCTTGAACTCAAATCACTAAGCTATAATTAACCAACTGTCGTTGCGAGAATTATCTAAATCTAAACTTCAGAATCCCAAATCTCTTTGCAAAATCCTAAGAATAAATCAACCTTAATATCGAGTTTGATATGTTCACAAATCAACTAAACCAAATCTCTTTGGGAATAATTAATTTGCTCACCCTATATTATGTCAGATTATTAAATTGCACTGTCGTGCCTAATCGATTAACCTAGGATCTAAGTTCTAGGTGATCAGGCCAGAATTAGTTTTGAGAACAACCTATGGTGAAGAACTAATTAAGATGGTGAATCCTAACTAATTAATTACCAGCAATCAAAGAAATCCCTATGAGAAAACCCTAAACCTAAAATGGGTCTACACAGACATGGAGAATGAAACAATCAACATAACTGAATAGATCATTAAATTAAACAATAAGAAACGAGTAATAAGAGGGTTCGAAATCTTCTCTCAGACGAACATAGTTCTGACTTGTCTCCCTTACAAAGCTCTCTCTCTCAAAACCAAAGTAAAAATAAAGCGTAGCCAACAAAAGTGGCTGAAAAACCTAATAAATAACCTAAGACACGTTCTGGGGTTTTTTTGTAAATAATAAAGTCTTATGGGGCAGATTGCAAATTCTTCAATCTTCTAATTGTCGCAAATCGTGTCTCTCTGCAATTGGTATCGATCGATACCATAAGTGGTATCAGTCAATACTCGGTGATATGCTCAAATTAATACCCTAAAAGTACTAAAGCAGTAGTTGTAGTAAAGTAGGGGTCGAACCACAAAGACTCAAGAAATCACACAATAGATCAGATAGATTCTAATTAAGCTAAACCAAAATATATAATTGAAAGCAATACGTAAATTAAACAGATGTAATTTCAGTTGGGAGAAAGATAGGTTCATGGTATTTCACAGGAAATCAATGAATGCAGATAAACTAACTAGTCAGGATTCAGATTTAGCGCGGTTCTAGAACTCAAATCACTAAAGTATAATTAACCAACTCTCGTTGCGAGAATTATATAAGTCTAAATCCTAGAATTCCAAATCTCTTTGCGAATCCTAAAGTCTAAACCAGCTTTTAGTTCAAGTTTGAATTTTTCACAAAACAATTAAACCAAATCTCTTTGCGAATAGTTATTTTGCTCACCCTAAGTTCTATCAGGTTTCTCAATTGCACTCTCGTGCCTAATCGATTAACCTAAGATCTAGTTCCAGATTCGTCAACCTAGAATTAGCTTTGGGAACAACCTATGGTGAAGAACTAATTCAGATGGTGAATACTAATCAACTAATCAACCTAGCATTAAGAGAAAACCCTTATGAGAACCCTAAACCTAAAGTGGATCTACTCAGACATGGAGAATGAAAATAACATGATTGAATATATCATCAAAGAAATCAATAAGAAACAGGAGTTCAGAGTTGTCTCTCCAAAAACCAAAGTAAAATCAAGCGTAATGAGAGTGTAGTCACAAAAGTGGCTGAAAAACCTAATTATAAAGCTAAAACACGTTTTGGGGCTTCTGGTAATTATTAAAGTCTTCTGGACCAAGTTGCAAACTTCAAACTTGTAAAAAGTCACGTTTCCTTCTTCCTGAAGTCGGTATCGGTCGATACTAGGTAGTATCGGTCGATACTCATCCTCTGTGCCGATTCTTCTGCTCGCCAGACTGGACTGTTTTCACGAAAACTGGCATAACTTTCGATTGCACCGTTGGAATGGCCTCAAACCACTTCCAAATGAAAGCTAGTCCATTGATCTGTCTTGTATCCAAATTTGAACTCAATCCATCGGTGGGAAGTTCTTCAACGAATGCCAAACCTCTGACGTCTCTACATGACTCTGCATCTCCATATGCTCATTTTCACCCAAAACGGCTCATTTTCTCCAATTGTTCTCCAAACGTGCTAAAACCTGTAAAAGACTCTAAAACACTACAACATAGTAGAAAGACTCTATAAAACAGACTTATATCATGGCTTAAACGGGGTAAAAACTATGATATATCAACTCCCCCAGACTTAGGGCAAATAAAGAGATTTGAAAACATAGAGACTCACATGTTCTTGAAACATTGTAATGACCATTTTCCTTAGTGCTCCACATATCACCTAACCATTTTTAGATCTAACCACCATGTACTTCTCCGTAGACATTCGCAGCTTCCTAGACAACACACATTATTTCACAGCATTGTTCAATCAAGCCTTCCTTGCGAGTTTCATTGCTGTGATTAATATCAAGAACCTTCTAGATTCTTTCCCATACAATATCATGACAAGAAACCATCCAATTTCACACTTTTTGGTATTGTTTTCTCTCCCCCAGACTTATTTCTCATTAAGTTCTCGCATATGCTTATTAAGGTTCGAGACGCGAGTATTGAGGGTGTTTGCCACCGAATCCCCGGTTCTTCCCTTAAAAAGTAATCAAAGGTGTAGGTGAATAATGGTATCACGGGAAATTTTCCTAACCTCGCTTCCACCTTTGTGTGATAATTCCCTCTGAAGTAGAATAATGGGATCGCTGGAAATTTTCCTAACCCTTTACTCAGAAGAAAATCATCTCATCTTTTAATGCATCTTATTAATTAACTTGTAACAGGGAGAGAAATACCATTACTTTAAACACATAGGTTCTTTTGTCAGATACGAATGAGGAATGAAGCTTTATGGATATCAATCACATCGATGAAGTACAAAAATTTGGCTCAGGCTTTAAAGAACTTTGCTGGAAACATGGGTGTCTTCTAGTTAACTGGTCAGCCTTTGGATTTTTCATTAGTCCGATCTAAAACTGATTCTGTAACAATGGTCACTTAGAAGCAAGGTTAAATTAATAGAGTCAAGATAAAGATCACAATCTTTAACCAATTTTGACTCAATAAAACAAAATTTGGACTCAAAAACGACTGAATCTAAGAAAAACAAAAACAATGTCAGCGACTACCTCCCCCAGACTTGAACAACACTGTCCCCAGTTTTATCTAATCTAGAGTCAGTAAAAGAAAGCAAAAGAACAGAATAGAATTGTGAAAAACAAGAAGTTACCGTAATGGAACATCGAGTATCGACCGACACACGGCCTGGTGTCGATCGATACCAGGCCTAAGTCGACACGATGAACTTTTCTCATTCGCGTAGGGTGTCGACTGATACCAATAGGGTATCGATCGATACTCCGGCGATTTCGTGTTTGCTCCTTGTTAATCCTGACTCAAACACAAAACATATAACCAAAACCAAAAACAAAACAAAAGACTTATATACAGACTTACTAGTGGGTTGCCTCCCACCAAGCGCTTGTTTTAAGTTAGTACATTGACTCTGGCTCAGGTGATCAGTCAGGAGAAGGTTGAGAACTTACTTCCAGGCAAGTTCTACAACCAGACACTTCCAGCTTCAGTGTTCTGCTCAACATGCTCTCCACAACCTCCTTTCCTTTCTCTTTCAGCTTCGAAGTAAGAATGACTCTAGCCTTAGAGAATGGTTTTGAGGTTCCTTTGCACTTCACATTGTATTCAATTGAATCCCCATCACACTTCTGGGGGATTAAAGTCATATAAGCAGCACCCTTCACTCCTTTGCTATTCACCTTCTTCTTTGCCTTAGATGTTTTGACGTCTTTCTTGGTGATGACAGAAGAATTATCTAGAAGGTCTACGACAATTAGCTCGTCAGGAGTCTCTTCCAAAAGATCAACTACCAACGTCTCTCCTGTAACAATGGTGATGCAAGAGATATGTGTGGGAGTTCATCTAATAGGAATGGCTTTGTAGTACACTTCCTTGTCAATGTACGAGAATGAGATTCTCTTGCTTGGTGTATCCATAATGGCACCAACCGTAGCCATGAACGGTCTTCCAAGAATAAACTGCGTACGAGAGTTTGCACTCATCTCCACAACCTGAAAATCATTAGGAACCATGCAATCTCATACGTTAACCAGCAAATCAGGGATTATACCATATGGAAGTGAGGTGGAACAATCCGCGAATGTGATAGATCTCTTGGGAGGTCGAATATCAGCTCCCAATCTCTCTGCAATTGCCCTTGACATGACGTTGACGCTAGCCCCCGAGTCAAGAAGAGACTCTTTGAATTCAACTCCAGAGATAGAGCATGGAACTGAGAATATTCTTGGGTCTTCCCTCTTAGTCAGCTGCTTCAGTGGAGGTGGTGTACTTCTGGCCTTGATGAAGAGTGCCTTAATCTCTTCCTCAGTTTCTCTGCAATTTTGGAAGTAACACTCCAAAGGACGGTTTTCAAAAGCTTCTTCAAAAGATATAGCATGGGGAATCCTCCTTACCATCTTCTCAAAAGCGAGCAACTTCTCTGCAGTGATGGGTTTCATGAGATGTCTAGGTGGTCTAGGATATGGTATCTTAGGCTTGTAGACACGTTCCTCAATCATCTCCGGTTTCGTTTCAGCAACTGAACTGGTATCGACCGACACATGGGTGGTGTCGATCGATGCTTTCGCTCTGGAATCGTCCATGGCAGAACTTTGGATGTGTGTCAATCGATACAAGGGGGTATCGGTCGACACAGAGGTGGTGCTCGAAATCTCATCGTCATTCTTGGCATGATGGACGAAAATCTCTGCAGTTGAGCTCTTCTGCACTCCTGGGTGTACCTCTTTTCCACTCCTCGAGGGGATATCAGTGATGTATTCGTTCTGTGAATGAACCATCAGTCCCTTGACAGTTGCTGCAATCTGAGCTACCTGAGTTTCCAGCATATTCTGCTGAATATTAATAGCGTCGATCCTTCCACTCAGATAATTGTACAGGACATCAATCTTCCCATTGAATTCCACAGTTAGCTTCTGCTGTCCTTGAATAAGCTGTTCAAACATAGATTCAATCTTGCTCTCAGAAGTTCTGGGTGGTGTGGGTGGGCGTTAATTCCTTTGATCCTGAGATCCAACTCCATCAATGTAGTTAATATATTCCACTTCATCCTTTTCAGCAAGATGAACGGCCTTCTGCTGCTTGCCCATCAACAAATTATACACCGAATCCAGCTTCGCATGCACTTTAGCAATCTGCGATCCATCAACATCTCCGTGCAGCCTTTTTCGCTCGAGATCAGCACCCTTGGTGCTATTGCTAGATGCCAAGTTCTCAATAAGCACATAATCATCTCGGGATACATGGTGTTAAAATTTATATTGCTCGCAGCATCCAGGGTCATCTGGTACCTCCAATCAATCCCTCTGAAGAAAATACCCAGCAGCTGAACCTTAGTGAGCCCATGATGTGGACAATCCCTCTGATATGATCTGAATCTCAGCCAAGCAGCCTTAAATTCCTCAGTCGGTCCCTGAGAAAACATGGAGATCTTATTCCTAAGCTCCTCGGATCTCGCATCATCATAGAAATTGTTCAAAAACGCATTCTTAGTCTCATCCCAGGTAGTCAGCGATCTAGGTGGCAACTGCTTAAACCAATAAGCTGCATCCCCACCAAGAGAGTATGGGAAGAGCTTACTGAATAGGTAATCATAGGATACTCCATGGCACTTGATGCTTGTAGCCAAATCCTCAAACCTCTCTATGTGATCCATCGGGTGTTCATTGGAAAGACCATGAAAAGGGTACTGGCCCACAAGAGTGAAATATGCAGGTTTCAGCTCAAAGTCATTCTTCTGAAAAGCAGGAGGACGAATCGCTGATCGATTGGCGTAGAACTGATCAGGCCTGTTGCATTCACCAATTGTTCTACCACACTCAACCGCAGCGTTCTCATCATTCGCAGCAACTGCAGGGACAATGATATTTCCAGCTTCATCAAGTCGATGCCCTCTCTCATTGCACAATTGACCCTCTTGGTCTCTCAAAGCTCCAACAGCATCATGAATCAAAATCATTGTATTGTTCATCTCTGCTTGCCTTTTTGCTTTTCTGTCTGTACATTCCAAATTTGCTAGCTGCTCGTTTGACAGGTCAACTAGCGGAGTGTTCTTGTTCCTTCACGAAGAGGCATGCACCTGAAACACAAAAGTCAAGAACGCAAGTAACCGAAATTCACGATGGGTATCGACCGATACCACTAGGGTGTCGATCGATACTCAACGATTTAGACAAAATTCTTAGCTAAAATCTAATGGCGAAATTGAGTCCCCAACAACGGCGCCAAATTTGATATGCTCAAATTAATACCCTAAAAGTACTAAAGCAGTAGTTGTAGTAAAGTAGGGGTCGAACCACAAATACTCAAGAAATCACACAATAGATCAGATAGATTCAAATTAAGCTAAACAAAAATATATAATTGAAAGCAATACGTAAATTAATAAGATGTAAGTTCAATTGGGAGAAAGATAGGTTCAGGGTATTTCTCAGGAAATTTATGAATGCAGATAAACTAACTAGTCAGAATTCAGATTTATCGCGGTTCTAGAACTCAAATCACTAAAGTATAATTAACCAACTCTCGTAGCGAGAATTATCTAAGTCTAAATCCTAGAATTCCAAATCTCTTTGCGAATCCTAAAGTCTAAACCAGCTTTTAGTTCAAGTTTGATTTGTTCACAAAACAACTAAATCAAATCTCTTTGCGAATAGTTATTTTTCTCACCCTAAGAATTCTATCAGGTTTCTCAATTGCACTCTCGTGCTTAATCGATTAACCTAAGATCTATTTTCAGATTCGTCAACCTAGAATTAGCTTTGGGAACAGCCTATGGTGAAGAACTAATTCAGATGGTGAATCCTAATCAACTAATCGACCTAGCATTCAGAGAAAACCCTTATGAGAACCCTAAACCTAAAGTGGATCTACTCAGACATGGAGAATGAAAACAACATGATTGAATAGATCATCAAAGAAATCAATAAGAAACATGAGTTCAGAGTTGTCTCTCCAAAAACCAAAGTAAAATCAAGCGTAATGAAAGTGTAGCCACAAAAGTGGCTAAAAAACCTAATTATAAAGCTAAAATACGTTTTGGGGCTTCTGGTAATTATTAAAGTCTTCTGGATCAAGTTGTAAACTTTAAACTTGTAAAAAGTCACGTTTCCTTCTTCCTGTAGTCGGTATCGGTCGATACTAGGTAGTATCGGTCGATACTCATCCTCTGTGCCGATTTTTCTGCTCACCAGACTGGACTGTATTCACGA
This sequence comes from Eutrema japonicum, assembly GCA_030161315.1. NCBI lineage: Eukaryota > Viridiplantae > Streptophyta > Magnoliopsida > Brassicales > Brassicaceae > Eutrema > Eutrema japonicum. The sequence continues at coordinate 41,916,718 of BSQW01000013.1, forward strand.
AAACTGGCATAACTTTCGATCGCACCGTTGGAATGGCCTCAAACCACTTCCAAATGAAAGCTAATCCATTGATCAGTCTTGTATCCATATTTGAGCTCAATCCATCGGTGGAAAGTTCTTTAACGAATGCCAAACTTCTGACGTCTCTGCATGACTCTGTATCTCCATATGCTAATTTTCACCCTAAACGGCTCATTTTCTCCAATTGTGCTCCAAACGTGTTAAAACCTGTAAAAGACTCTAAAACACTAAAAAATAGTAGAAAAACTCTATAAAACGGACTTATATCATGGCTTAAACGGGGTAAAAACCATGATATATCACTCGTGCATCAAATCTGCTGTCTCAGCTACACGATCTTTGCTTTGCTCCAAAAAGTTCCAGAATGCTCCAATATTTCCAATTGTACTCCAAACGTACTAAAACCTGAAAATACCTTAAAAGACTACGAAAACTCTAGAAAGACTATAAAAATGACTTATATCATGGCTAAAAAAGGTAAAAACCATGATATATCACTTGCCCTCTTGTCACAAGCTTCAATGCCTAAGTCATATTGGACCTATGCATTAGCAATGGCGGTATATATTATTAATAGAATGTCAACACCGAATCTTTCTAAAAACAAATCTCATTTTGAATGTCTTTTTAAACGTGTTCCAAATTATGAAAAACTCAGAATTTTTGGTTGTTTGTGTTTTCCTTGGTTGCGTCCATATAGATCTCATAAATTAGATTCTAGATCAATTCTTTGCGTACAAAGTGCCTATTTTTGTCATGATCGAACTATATCTAGGGTCTATACATCTTGACATATAGTCTTTCATGAATATGTTTTCCCATTTTCGGTGACTAACACAACTCACTCTACCATTTCTTCTGAGTATGAAATTTCAGAATCATCACAAGCGGATACACCAGTTGTCTCTCTCGTACCAGCAACATGTCAACTTCATCACCCACTGCCGTAATCTCTACACCAGGCTGCTCCATCGACCATTCCCACAGCTGCTGCAACACCAGCCACTGCCATCACTACTGCTCCGTCACCAGCAACTCAACAAAGGGTTTCTTCTACATGTCCATTATCTGAAACAGTGGCCCAAGTCTCTCAACATGCCCAATTGCTTTAACAGTCCCAACTATCACAACGGGCCCAGCAAGTACCAACTCCCCAAATTGGTCCAATAACCCATCAAATACAGCCCACACATCCTTTTACGACACCATAAACATAGACGAGGTCATCACATGCGATTCCTCCGCCATCACCACCACCACGAAAATCAACACGACAGCGGAAACCAGTCCATAAACTTAATCTTCGGGCTTCGGTGACCCATTTCAACGAAGTCGAACCCAAGACAGTTGCAGAAGCACTTAGAGATCCTCGGTGGCGACAAGCGATGTGTGTCGAATTTGATAGTCAAACTCGTGAACAGACGTGGGACTTGGTTTCACCTATCACAATAGCAAACATTGTTGGTTGTAAGTGGGTATTTATAATTAAGAGACATGATGATGGTTTCATTGACATGTTCAAAGCAAGACTCGTGGCTAAGGGCTTCAATCAACGTCCGGGCATCGACTATATCATGAAACATTCAGCCCCGTCATCAAACCAGCCACAATCCGACTAGTTCTCAGTGTCTCTGTCTCTAGCACTTGGCCGATCAGACAGTTCGATGTGAACCACGCCTTCCTTCAAGGGAAACTCCACGATGAGGTCTATATGACACAACCGCCCAGTTTCGTCGACAATGATAATCCTAACGCAGTGTGCAGGTTAAAGAAGGCGATATATGGCTTGAAACAAGCCCCACGGGTTGGTACAACGAACTATGAACCTTCTTGCCCCCAAACTGGGCTCCTGAATTCGTTAGTCGATGCCATCCTATTCATCTACAACAAAAATGGTGTTCTCATGTACATGCTAGTCTATGTAGATGACTTAATCCTCACAGTGAACAACCCACATCATCTCAGCATGTTCATCACTTCGATGTCCAAACGATTCTCACTAACAGACTTGGGAACTCTCTCTTATTTTCTCGGTATTGAAGCTCACCATTCTCCTAAAGGTCTTCTCATAACTCAACGTCGTTGTATTGTAGAGTTTCTCCACAAAACCAAGATGACAGACATCAAACCAGTACCAACACCGATGTGCCTAAACACAAAGCTTACACTCAATAATGGCGTCCAAATGGAAGATCCAACTCCATATCGAGCGACTGTCAGCAGCCTTTAATAACTATCCTTGACGCGTCCAGATATATCTTATGCAGTCAACAAGATGTCGCAGTTTATGCACAAACCGACTGATGACCATTGGAACGCGGTAAGACGGATACTACGTTATCTCTCGGGGACCCAATCACATGGCATCTTCTTTCACAAATCCAACACACCTATTCTTCATGCCTTCACGGACGCCGACTGGGCTGGTAACAAGGATGAATATACATCCACTGTGCTTATATTGTCTACTATGGACAACATCCCATTGCGTGGTCGTCGAAAAAACAAACGGGTGTAGCCAGATCTTTCACAGAAGCAGAGCATTGTGCTCTTATGTTAGCAGCTTCCGAAGTTTGTTGGGTAACGTCTCTTCTATTAGAATTGGGAATCAAGACGATGACAACACCACCAATCTACTGCGATAATATCGGAGCAAATTATCTCGCAGCAAACACGGTGTTCCACTCAAAAATGAAACATCTTGCCCTTGATTATCACTTTGTGCGTAATCTGGTTCAATCTGGGCAAGTACGTGTTTCTTATGTCATCTCAGCCGATCAATTAGCCGATGCACTCAACAAACCATTACCAAGAATACAATTTCAAGAAATCGTTGTCAAGATCGGACTCGCCACCGGCGCTCCGTCTTGAGGGGGCGTATCAGATATAGAAACAATATATGTAATTACGCTTCATATCTCTCCATTTACTCTATGTATATTTGTCTTTCCATCTTGTACATCTCTCCCTCTGTATAAAGGCTCTCTTAGCCTCTATCAATATAATTACACCATTCCATAACTCAATAGATTCTTCATCGTTAATAAAAAAAAAATATAGTTCGCCGCTTCCGTTGAAACGCTGGCCTAAGCAAAGTCATCTCAACTACACAAAAACACACTTCCCTGAGAACTGACTCCGCTGCTTTGACACGGTCCATCCAAAGTTGATTCGTGATCAAGTCGATCACGACTTTATTAAGTTATATGCTTTCACACGGCCAATGTCGTTCTGTATCCAATTTGATCACATGTTTAAGTCGTCCATTACTTCCTCAAAATTACATGTTTTTTTAATCACCAAGCTTTATGCTTCCACACGGCCAATTTCGTTCCACGCTTCACATACTATGTTCTCCGAGGTGTTTTTACCATGGTAATTTCGTCCAATGGCATGGTTCAAGCACAATGTTTCTTCACTCTATCAAATTTGTCATAGATGATTTAATCTCAAGCCGTCATTTTCGTATTCACTCCATCATTGTCTTGATTTTGAGGGGGCGTATTAAAAATATTCCTCTATATCAATCATTCTTACATTCTATAGGATCATAGCTCAAAAAAATAAAAGAGTGGTCTACTTCTAAGCTATTGTTAGTGGAATAAGAAACAGTCTTGGTTTCAGAGAAACCACATTTTCTACTCCTGCGATTAAATGGTTTCACCACATTAAGAATCATATAAACCAAAAACCAAAAATAATAATATTTAAATTACCCAAATTACCCGATTTAGTAAAACTTTAGATATGTATCAGATAATATGTTTAGTATCCCGGATTTCTCGTTCTCATTCCTTATTCGTAATTTTCCAATCTCATTATTTTATGGGAATAATTCAGATAGTATATCTTTTTTTTTAACTCATACATGTCCCTACCCGTACTATCCCCCTCTCAATACTCGAAATGTCCATGCCTACAAGGTAAGGATGTTAATCGGATTAGCTCGCCTCAAAACCTGTGAAACCTGCATATATTTGAATATGGCCCCGTTTATTTGCTCATCTAGCATTTGCATCCAGATGATCCATTTAAATGATTCATCTGGATGATGCATCTGAATGATGTTTGTTTCTATTTTTGGTTATTCATTTGGATGATTCATCTCCATGGATCTGGATGAACTTTTGTTTGTTTGATCATTTTACATCTTCATCCAGATGCTTTTAATATGAAAATGACTAAAACACCATGCTTTAATCTTATTATATTTGTAGTTAAATCTTAATCATATTAATTTTAATTCATGATCTAAACAATATTTATAAAAAAATAATTTTCAAATTATTAATTTTGACATTTAAAATTTTTCATTTTCATTTAAAATATTTTTTATAAGAAATTTCATCATATAAATTTATAATTTATAGATTTCTATTTTCATTAAATATTTAAATTTAATAATATATTTTTATAATTTATAGATTTTATTTATTGTCATTTCAAAAATTTGGATGAAACTCATCTGGATGAATCATCCGGATGGTTATCTCAAACTCCTCCAAATGAATTCGGAAATTTGTTCATAATTTTTAAAACTCATTCAGATTGTCCATCCAGATGATTTATCTGAATGAGTGTAAAAAGCCTTTAAACAAACATCAATTCTCATCTCCATCCAGATGAACCGAATGATCAAACAAACAAAGCCAATGTTTGCTGGCTTAAACTTTTTTGGACTTATATTTCAAAATCCTGTTCGAACAGGGTTACAAGATTATTTTGGGTTTTTGGATTTTTTTTTCTTTGTACAATGTAAATTTTAAATATTCATTAATCTTTATATATATTAAACCGTTAAAAATGAAAATTTTGAACACATCTTATATCTAAATAAAAAATATAAGACTAACGATAAGTAAAATATAACAAGATATTTTTTTAGAAATGAACATTTAATATCTAGATAGTAGAGTTAAACCCCGAAACTACATTGAAGTAATTATATTTGGATTTTTGAAATATCACACATCATCTGAATTAATTCATCACCGACATCACTACACTAGAACTTGTTAGGACTAAGACCATCTCCAATGTATTCTTCTATTTTTGACTCTAAAATAGAGGTATGTTTCTATCTCCAATGTATTTCTCTATTTTTACTATAAAATAGAGGTCTGTTTCTCTAATGTATTACTCTATTTTTTGCTCTAAAAATGAATATTTTAAATGTATTCTATTTTTTATTTTATTACTAATATTTTTTCTTTATAAAATTTACAAATTAACCCTAATTATTTTCTTCTTTGCCAAACTTCCATAAAGTGTGATATTATTTAGTTAAGATCATTAAGTTCTTAAAGTAAATAATAAGATTACCTATCCTAGATATTTTAAAATTGCAAGTTTCTCTTAAATATTTCAAATCAAATAATACAAACAAAATAAATCTGAAAAGTGTGCTAAAAAAATTATAATTGTTTGTAAGTAAAATATAAAAAAACATAATTTAATAATGTGTTACAACACAAAATTTAATTATCAGTCACTTAAAAACAGGAATTTATACTTTTATTTTTTGAAATTAACAAAAAAAGATTTATTATTTGTTTTAGATTATTATTATTCGCAGCACAAACAGCTCGAAATGACTTGAAAGAAGTATCGGAGTTGGTATGAGCAGCACAATGACACATTTTGTTCTTTATTTGGATGAACCGATGATAGAAAGGAAATCTTTTCCAAATTTAGATGTTTCGAGCTATTGGAAGGATAACCAATATCGATTTGGTGATTTAGCATCTATGGCACGTCATTTTCTCAGCATCCCAATCACTACAGTAGCATCAGAATCAGCTTTCAGCATTGGATCTCGAGTGTTGACTCCATATAGAAACCGTCTACTTCCAGATAACGTTCAAGCTTTTCTTTGTACTCGGAATTGGCTATGGGGTTTTGCAAGATATGAAGATAAGATTTTTAATTTTTCCAATTTTTTCGCTTTTACATTTAATACTAAATCATATTTTAATTTGTAGGTACCACGAAAATTGCCAACAACATTGACAATGAATATGGTAGAACGGTAGCGAGTAGCTCAGGAGTAGAAGGTTCAAAAACATGAGATTAAAAGTTTTCTTCTCCAACTTTATCCTAGACTTATGTTTTTATTATCTTTGGACTTATGTTCTTACTATCTTTGAACTTATGTTAAGCGTGACAATGTTTTTCATTGTGTGTTAATCTTTTATTTGTGTTTTCATTAATTAACTTGTTTTTAATCCGTGAGAGAGACCATGAACAGGAGAATAGTCGACTATGAACGAAAACCCCACCGCCGAGAAGGCATGAGCGCTCGCCGCCGGCAAGGAGGCTCTCAAAAGAAACCGCTGCAGTTGAGCAAATGGAAGAAAACCGGCGATAAGACGAGGCGATTGGGGAAGAGTCGCGCCGACCAAGGAGGAGGCCACATTCCACCACCACGACCCCAGCGACGCCGCTAGGGTCTCGCCGCCATCGAAACAAGGACTCGCCGGAGAAACCTTCCCCACGGCGCCACAACCAGAACAACGGCGGACGAAAGCTAAAAACCTATCAAAAGAAAGATGGTAACCTCGGGGTCCCTCCTCCGACGGCGGTGAACCACCACGCGCGCCGGAGAGGGAGATCAGAGGGGCAGAAGATCGTCGGCAAGAGAGAGTAGAGTTTCGCAAGACAGAGAAAAAATGCTTTTTGTTGTCTATCAAATATGTCAATGCTTTATGTCGGCAAGAAAAAAATGCTTTTTGTTCACCATTCACACTTAGCCAGAGATGTCAATGGACTTGACCTCAGGCTTTCTTCGGCACTTTCGGGACCGTAACCGACAAAACACCATTCTCCATACTCGCCTTCACTTCCTCCATCTTCGAATTCTCCGGCAGCCTAAACCTCCTCATGAACTTCCCACTCGACCTCTCCACACGGTGCCACTTATCACTCTTCTCTTCGTTCTCGCTGCTTCCTCTCCGCTTATCTTAAGTATGTTCCCATCTTCAACCTCCACCTTCACCTCTTCTTTCTTCAGCCCCGGCAAGTCCGCCTTGAACACGTGCGCCTCAGGTGTCTCCCTCCAGTCCACTTTCGCGTTTGTGAACATTGCCACGTCTTTAGCGGGTGCGTTTGCCAACCCCGAAGGCGTTACGAATCCTTCAAACGGATCCCATACATCAAGATAGAATGGGTCGAACACGTTGGTTCTTCGGCCTCCAAAAAATCTCGGAATTAGAGACTGTAGGACCAAAAATTCGCACAATAGACATGATTAGATTTAATCACGAATATATAAATAAACGTTAAGGAAACATGAGATTAATAAAACGATGACATATAAATAAATCAATGGAGGCGAGATGAATCTCTTTCCTTAACTCAAAGAATCTTCCGTAGAGATCCATGAGTCCCAGGATACAACCAAAGGAATCTGCTATCGTAGACACTCGATAACAGATCTGTCGAACATTATAACTACGATACTCTCGAATAAAGACTTACACTAAGCAGTAGAGAATTGAAAAAACTTTTGCTAGAACTTTTAGGATGTGTTTTTTAGTGTTTCAGAGGATGATTTTTCTGGTAAATATCGGCCAGTATATATAGGAGAGAGGCTAGGGTTTTCCAGACTTGATTAACAAGTACAGAATATTCCGCAGAATATTCTAGAAGGCGGCTACTTAAAATCGGCCCAAAATTCAATTGCTCGAACTAAAGCCCAATGTCCGTCGAACATCGATCCATACCAAGGGGTATCGATCGACACCCATACGAACACACAGCTACTCCATATATACAAGAGAAAACGTTTCTCAACTAGCAATGTGAGACTTTTGCTCTTCCCACAAATAGTTATAGCCAATGAAAACATTTCATTTGAATGGGCTTAACTCATTTCTTTTCACACAAACACAATTTTATCAAGCCCGCAAGCTTTGATAAAAAATTTGTTCCAACAATCCCCCACATGAATAGAAATGACTCTAAACATATGAAAATTGAACATACTAGACTTTACTAGACATATTTGACTAGACTCGACTAGACGTAGACAGACTTTCGAGAGTATACGAAAATGTAACTGTATCTGAGAGGTAGCGTTTTTCAGCTTTGAACCAATCATTTTTAATATCTGTCGGGTTTACTCGGCCGGGAGGTGAACATGATGTCTTGAACCACCCAGATTTTGATGTAAACCTAGACAACAGGTATCGCACAGCGACATTTTCTCGTAGAACTTTGTTATCTATTGTGTTCATTTTGGCCTTGAATATTCCTGGTTTTTCATGAGTGAACTTGGAGAATATAGCCTTCTCTTTCATTCTCCTAGAAACGGCCCTCATTTCACACTCACTAGGTGATCTGTTATCAGCTTGTTTTCAGAAGTATCCTGTCACACTCAACTATTACAAAGCTATGCAATCATTAAAAGCCAACGCTTATCCTCAATATTTATAGGTAGCACTGTTTTATCATCCTAGGAACTGGGTAGAGACATAGTCTCATAGTGCTCAATTTCGAATCAGTTCAACTTTGTTTTTCCTTTGAACCTTAGATCTTGGGATCTCCAGTCACATCAAAAGATAATAAAGAGAATAGAATGGTCTCTAGCTGGCAGGCTCAGCTGGCTTACTCGCCGAGACAGGCTGGTCCAAGGGCAACGAAAAGTCCTTCCTAAGCTCCTGAGAACCAAGGTCCAGTTGGTCACTTAGTGGTTGCACGCTCGACCCAACAGGTAAAGAAACCGAATCATCGGATACCTGCGGAAGATCGAGTTTACCCAAGGAAAGATCGGATACCTGGATGATGGAGAGCTCTGCATCCAATCTCAGCTTCTCAGCCTCAATACCCTTCTTTTCAGCCTCAAAGTCATTGATGGTCTGATTAATAATATCGTCAAGAAGAATGATGTTGGACTTACATTCCATGACATGGGTCTCGGTGTCAACCTCGATTTTCTTCTTCTCAAATTTATCCTTAATCCTCAGAAGGATGGCGAGGTACTGCTTGGACATCTCCCTCCTCGCTGCCTTCTCCGCCTTCTTCACCATCACTTTTTGCTTTTTAGCAAGCTTCCTCGAGTCCTCCTTAACTTTCTCAACATGGACCCTAAGGCCAACTATACTCTCGTTGGCAGAGCGTAGGCCATCCTCAGCAGTTCCAGCACGACCCTAGGCAACTCGGAGGTCCACCCTCAAGTTTTCACTGGATTTCTCCAACACAGAGATCTGATCTTGAACGGTGTCGGCGCGAGCCTGAGCTTCTCGAGAAGAGTCTTCCCATTTTTTGGCCAAATCGGCCTGATCTTTAACTTGACTCTCCAGTAGGGCGACGTTAGCCATCTCCTCCTAGCTCCGCGTGAGCCTCTCTACCAGCTCATCTCGCTCGGCGACCAGGTCGGTAATAGTCTTATCCGCCCTCTCGACTTCCTCAGGCTGAGTGATAGAGCGGAGTTCTTGCTCGAACGAGTTGACCATCTCATTCGCAGCAGAGATAGCCTGGAAAATAAATTCAGAAAATCAGCAAGGAAATCAAAAATAAAAATAAAATAAAATAAGGAGAAGAAAGAAGAGAATCGAAGCTACCTGGCCCATCGCGCTCGCAAACCTAGTGTAGCCTTCAAGTTTCTTCATATTCCTAAGAGACAGCAAAAAGCAGGTTGAAGGCCTAACACGCCTGAAAATATTTGCAAGCTGAGTACCGTTCTCAACGATCGCCTCAGGACCATCAAAATCGAACCTGAAAGCATTCGGAGAATTGCTTCCACCACCTTCTGAGCGAGTTGCCACCTGCCTCTTCGCTACCTCCTCACCCTCAAAATCGTCATCACGAGATCGCTTAAGCCGAGACTGGTGCTCGGCAGAGTGACTAGGCTCCTTAGAAGGAACCTTGGAGGATGACCTTTGGGAGTTCCTAGCTCGTGTATCACGCTGAGCAACTTTAATCTCACCCTCCATAGGAAGATCACCATCATCACCACGGCCAGCATCCGACTCGCGGTGATCCTCTTTTTTGGAATCCTCGCGACGCGAGGTGTCAGCATAAGCAGATTTGCAAAGAACCTCCTTGACCTTCTTGTCAAGAGCACCAGCCGGCGTCGGAACAGGGCGCAGCCGCATCTTGTCCCTATACGAGAGACGCTCCGGCTTCCTAGGGGGGACCATCTTATTGGATTCAGTGGAGTTGTCGTCAGGAACCAAATGAACGGTAGGAGCAGTATCCTGCACTTGGGATTTAATCGGAGATCCAACCACAACGAGAGCCAAATCCTTAGCAACGGCTTCAAGTTTCGGAATAAGAGAAGGAGCTGGAGTCGAAGCTTGAGCGTGCGTGGGGACCTGGGTTTGAGTCGAGGGAGATGGAGAACCTACGAAGCCAAATGACGTTAAAAAAATCTACGATCTCTTTCTTAAAAAAAAAGGAGATGGAAAGAAAAATAAACCTGCAAGCTGAAGAGTAGCCGCAACGGATAGCCTGAGAGATGGACGATCACGAGCCTGCAGAATCCTAGCAAGAGTAAACTGCTTCCAATCAGAGTTCTCCTCCGTGAAAAGATCGATGAGCTGCAGAACCTCAGCCGTTACGGTCTTCGAGGAATCAATAGATTCTGCAAAAGGAAAGTCAAATCAGAACAAGAGAGAAAGCGATTAAGGAGTTCCTGAGAAAGGCGCATGAGCCGGCCTCCTAGGGTTCATGCTAACCGGTAATTTGAGTCTAGGAGGGCCGAACTATCGATTCGCCCTCAATAGACTTACCAGAGATTCTGAAATAAAACTATTACTTCCACCACTTATCCTCCCTCACTATGAACCTAAAGACATATCGGTTAACCTTTGCCGGGAAATAATAAGTTCCGCGAAGATTCGAGTTCGTCTTGACATTGGTTTCTTTATACCTCACCCAGAGTGCGACCAAGTTTCTCATCGCATTGGGCATGAGCTGGGGAAGGGCGAGCCCGAGATCGCCGATAATATCAGAGATGGCCGCCGGGATAGGAAAGGTGAGGCAGCACTTCATGAAAAATACGGCATATCCACATGCGTAACCTTCCGGGGGATTTTTTGGAGAATCGCCATCCGAAGGAACAAGGAAATCGTAGTAGTCGAGTCCGCACAAAGAAAAAATATTCTTGAGCTCTTCAGACGAGACCGTGCTCCTCGAGTGAGGTTCGAACTGATTGGCGAAAACAAGCGGAGCATTCGGCTGCGAAGGGGAGGCCATAGTAGAAAAGCAAAAAAGATTCTAAAGCTGAGGAAGAAGCTTACATGAGAAGATAAGTGGTAAAGGATAAATCGAGAATGCGATTTAAATAATGACCACTCAATTAAAAATAAAAGTAAAAAGGACATCATTACCTTGGGAAGTGGGAAATTGAGCCGACGTGGGAAGCTGAAGCAGCTCGAACCGTTCATTTATACCAATCGTCCACTCGCCTACTCGCCAACTCGCTCTATCATTTCCTTGAAAAATCGCGCACTTAAGATAAGATCTCTGCAATTTCGGCATTGAGTAGGCGAAAGGCCAATCAGCTGTCGAGATTGTATTAACTAGAAGAACAATCAGGACCCGAGATTGCAGCATCGCATCCTCAGCGATAAATCAGTAAGGATGCTGGGGGGCAACTGTTGGGCCCAAATTCCGCATTCAAGGCCCAGAACGAATAAAAAGGCTAAAAAAGAAGGCTCGGCCAACATAAAGGTCTCACGAGAACTTTTACGAGCTAAAATAAGCAAAGTCGCGAGATAGAGCAAATCAACAAGCTAGAAGAATCAAACACGAGGAAAAGAAGCGAGCTCGCAGGAAGATAGGAGCATGCACTTGGCCAATTCAAAACATGGTCAAACAAAATTACTATGTATTAAAGACAAAAGATTACGAATTCAAATATATAGTTAACGTGTATAATAATTAGGCAGTTACGTTTTCAGCTAGTATAAGTTAGAAACGCCAGCCACATTGTAAGGGACCAGATTCTTGGCAAACAAAGCAATATACAATTTTTCTCTCAAAATATTCCAAGTAATTCTCAAGAACATACAACCTGCAAAGCCGAGAATTGAGGTTGTGAGATTCTGCTCTCACAAGCAATGTTAGCCATCTCCTCCTCATTCCGCATAAGCCTCGCCACCAACTCATCTCACTCGGCGACCAGGTCGGTAATAGTCTTAGCCGCCCTCTCGACTTCCTCAGGCTGGGTGATAGAGCGGAGATCTTGCTCGAATGAGTTAACAAGCTCATTCGTAGTAGATATGGCCTGGAAAGAAATCCAAAAACTCAGCAAAGAAATCAAAAATAAAATATAAGAAAAAACGAAGGGAATTGAAGCTACCTGTTCCATCGCGCTCACGAACCTGGTGTAGCTTTCAGGTTTCTTCATATTTCTAAGGGACGGCAAAAAGCAGGAAGAAGGTCTAACACGCCTGGAAAGATTTGCAAGCTGAGAGCTGTTCTCAACGATCGCCTCAGGACCATCAAAATAGAACCTGAAAGCGTTCGGAGAGTTGCTTCCACCACCCTGCGAGCGAGGTGCCACCTGTCTCCTCACTACCTCCTCACCTTCAAATCCGTCACCGCGAGACTGGTGCTCGGCAGAGTGACTAGGCTCCTTAGAAGGAACCTTGGAGATCGACCTTTGGGAGTTCCCAGCTCGTGTATCGCACTGAGCAACCTTAGTTTCACCCTCCATAGGAAGATCACCATCATCACCACGGTCAGCATCGGACTCACGGTGATCCTATTTTTTGGAGTCATCGCGACGCGAGGTGCCAGCATGGGCAGATTTACCAAGAACCTCCTTGACCTTCTTGTCAAGAGCGCCAGCCGGCGTCGGAACAGGGCGCAGCCGCATCCTCTCCCTGTACGAAAGACGCTCTGGCTTCCTAGGAGGGACCATCTTGTTGGATTCGGTGAAGTTGTCGTCAGGAACCAGGTGAACGGTAGGAGCAGTATCTTGCACTTGGGATTTGACCGGAGAGCCAGCCACAACGAGAGCCAAATCTTTAGTAACGGCTTCAAGTTTTGGAATAAGAGATGGAGCTGGAGTCTAAGCTTGAGCGTTCGTGGGGACCTGGGCTTAGGTCGAGGGAGATGGAGAACCTGCGAAGCCAAATGACGTTTAAAAATCTACAATCTCTTTCGTCAAAGAGAGAAAAAAAAAGGAGAAAAATAAAAAGGGGATACAAACATGCAAGCTGGAGAGCAACCGCAACGGACAGCCTGAGAGCTGGACAATCGCGAGCCTGCAGAATCCTAGCAAGAGTAAACTGCTTCCAATCAGAGTTCTCTTCCCTGAGAAGATCGATGAGCTGCCGAACCTTAGTCGTCAGGGTCTTCGAGGAATCAATAGATTCTGCAAAAGGAAAGTCAAATCAGACAAGAGAGAAAGCAATTAAGGAATTCCTGAGAAGGTCGCACGAGCCGGCTTCCTAGGGTTCAGGCTAACCGGTAATTTGAGTCCAGGAGCGCCGAACTATCGATTTGCCCTCAATAGACTTCCCGGAGATTCTGAAATAAAACCATTGCTCCCACCATTTATCCTCCCTTGCATTGAACCTAAAGACAGATCGGTTAACCTTTTCCGGGAAATAATAAGTTCCGCGAAGATTCGAGTTCGCCTTGACATTGAAGAGCTGGCGGAATTCCTTGGTGTTGAATATAACTTCGGTTTCTTTAGACCTCACCCAGAGTGCGACCAAGTTTCTCATCGCGCTGGGCATGAGATGGGGAATGGCGAGCCCGAGATCGCCGATAATATCAGAGATGGCCACCGGGATAGGAAAGTTGAGGTGGCACTTCATGAAAAATACGGCATAGCCACAGGTGTAACCATCCGGAGGACTTTCCGGAGAATCACCATCCGAAGGAACAAGAAAATCGCAGAAATCGAGTCCGCATAAAGAAGATATATTTTTGAGCTCCTCAGGCGAGACCGTGCTCCCCGAGTGAGGCCCGAATTCATCGGCGAGATTGGGTGAAGCATTCGGCTGAGAGGAGGAGGCCATGATAGAAAAGTAAAAAAAAATTGAGGATGAGACGAGCGAATTTGTCGGAGTTAACAAGGGAATAACGTTTTGCAGAAAAAGATAAGCAGTGAAAGATAAACCGAAAAGATGACTCAGTTAAAAATAAAAAAATAAAAGAGAAAAGGGAGTAAAGAAGACATCATTACCTTGGGAAGTGGAAAGTTGAGGCGACGTGGGAAGCTGAAGCAGCTCGAACCGTTCATTTATAACAATCGCCCACTCGCCCTGTCACTTCCCTTAAAAACCGCACGCTTAATACAAGATCCCTGCAATTTCGGCACTGAGCAGGCGAAAGACCAATCGGTGACCGAGATTGCATTAATTGGAAGACCAATCAGGACCCGAGATTGCAGCATTGCATCCTCAACGATAAATCAATAAGGATGCTGGGGGGCAACTGTTGGGCCCAAATTCCGCGCTCAAGGCCCAAAACGAATAAACAGGCTAGACAAAGAGGGCTCGGCCCATGGAAAGGTCTCATGAGACCTTTTACAAGCTAAAGTAAGCGAGATCGCGAGATAGAGCAAATCAACAAGCTGGAAAAACCAAGCACGAGGGAAGGAAGCGAGTTCGCAGGAAGATAGGAGCATGCACTCGACCAATTCAAGACATGGTCAAACATACGTATTCCATATTAAAGACAAAATATTACAACTTTGATTATAGGGAAAATTGGATTTTTAACCTTCAGAATACAACTCACTAACATTTTAAATCTCGAGATTTTTTCACTCTCAATTTAAACCATCAAACTAAAGAAACTCTCATTTCATACCATCAAATTAGCTTCCGAGTTTACGCCGACAAAAAAACTTAACGGAACTGTTCATTTTCCGTTACAAAATAACGATGTGGCTTTAAATATATATATTTCTAATTAAAAAAATAATTTTATGATTAGTTGATTATTTATCATGATTAAAAAATCCAGACAAAATGAAGAAAGAAAAAAAAAAAACTTCATCTTCCTCCTATCCTCGAGGAGTGAATCTGGAAACAAAAAAAAAACAACATATGAGTGATATATTAAAATTCGATTGGAAAATGTGTGAGTCACGATCTCGAATTTGATTTGGTGCTTCAGATATAGTTTCATTTGTTCTCTTAAAAAATTGATTGCTTTTTAAGTTTGGTTTTTAACGGAAATTGGATCTAGAATCAAATACACAAAGTTGCTCTTTTCAAATTTCTGAGAATTATGGCATTTACTTTTTTGGAAGAGGAACAAGTAAAAAGGTATGAACAGAGAAGAAGAAGACAATCCATCAGCAATTGCGGCGGAAGGAGATGCAAAGTCGTCGTTTCCAGATGTATGAAATTGAATCCTGAGCAGCACAAAAAAAAAGTTTCAATCAAACACAGATGGATCAAACTCGTCTGTACTTGAATCAAAGTTGTTTTTTTTTGTTTCCAGATTCACTCCTCGAGGAGAGGAGGAAGATGAAGATTTTTTTTTTTTTTTCTGGATTTTTTAATCATGATAAATAATAAAATTATTTTTTCATTAAAAATATATATATATATATATTTAAAGCCATGTTGTTATTTTTTAATGAAAAATGAACAGTTCCGTTAAGTTTTTAACGGCACAAACTCGGAAGATAGTTTGATGGTTTGAAATGAGATTTTCTTTAGTTTGATGGTTTAAAGTGAGAGTGAAAAAATCTAGGTTTAAAGTGTTAGTGAGTTGTACTTTGGAGGTTAAAAATACAATTTTCCCTTGGATTATATAGTTAATGTGTATAATAATTAGACAGTTACGTTTTCAACTGGTATAAGTTTGAAACACCAGCCACATTGTAAAATGACCGAATTCTTGGCAAAGATAATAATATCCACTTTTTCTCTCAAAATCTTGTAAGTTATTTTCAAAAAACACAACCTGCAAGCCGAGAATTGAGGTTGTGAGATTCTGCTCTCACAACCGTGACCACCATAGTATTCTCTCCAAGGTTGTTTTTGAAGCTTATCTTCTCTGTGAGTGGCTTTTGTAGATTGACTTCCACCAATACTCTAGCCACATCCATTCGTAAACACTTCTCCGTATTAGAGTGAAGTTTGACAAAATTACCCGTTGTGCGGGACAAAAACCTTAATCTCTGATGTGAGTAAAGGTAGGCAGGGACATCGTGGACATCCACCCACAGCGGCATCGCCGTTAGATCCAGTGGACTATGAGCTGTGTCCGAAGTCCATTCGTTAAGCACTAACGGTATGTCCGCGATATGCCAATATTTTCGCTGCAGTACACGTGCTCGTGTGCGAGGATTCTCAATCCGAAACAAAACTGTGGTCTTATTAATAAACTGAACATCAATCTTCTTTGTTTTCTCTGTATGCCTCCAAATCTGGTTCACTGTCGCATGAACAGAGCCAATTGAGGAACGTCACCCAAAAAGTATCCCACAACAAAATTCTTCCATAGGGGGATCGCATCCTCAATCACTTCCTCTGGAATCAAAATCTTGGCAGTTCCATTGGTAACCACAAAATCTAGCTCGATTTGAAAGCTCTGGTGAGAAGGGCCTTTGATCAAGGACGATCATGACTCCTTGTTTCCAATAGATTCTCCTGCGAGGGGTTGGGTATTTGGTGAGCTAGGGAGGTGAGGAGACCTCGCCGGTGGTGGCGGAGATCCCATGGCGACGGCGGTGAGCCTACCGTGGTAGGGAAGCTAGCGGCGGTGAGCCTACTATAAAAAAGTTTTTTTTTCTTTTCGATCAATAGTTTTATTCATTAGCCCCACATATATATAACCACTCAATTCCCTTGTTTAACTCAGAGCTACCGCCTTCCTTCACTAAAAAATATCACGAATCATAAAATACAATATAGTTTTGGATAAGTTAAGATTTATATATGAGGATCCCTTTATTTATGACCAAAACGTCATTATCTTGCTGGCTAGAGTATTCTCTAGTAGGGGTGTCAATTAGGACCAAAGTCCGAGGGTTGGCCCGGCCCGGCCCTGAAAAACAGTAGGCTCGGATCTAGAAATAAAATCTCGAAAAAATCGGGTCTTTCGGGTTAAGCCCGATCGGGCTAGTGTGTTTTTCGGGCTTAGCTCGATCGGGCTCGGGCTAGCCCGAAAAGCCCATAACTATTTGATTACGTATGTCTTATTAAATTTGGGTTCGCTTATCATATGATTTCAAAACGTATGAAAAACGTACCAGAAGAAGGAAAGTCTAAATTGACTATATACTTAGAAGACGATATGTTGGAACTGACTTTTTTATGAAGACATGGATGTTTTATAATAGTAGAAGTGTCAGTCACAACATTATGGTGAGTTAGCTCGTATGGCATGTGATGTTCTAAGCATTCCAATAACTACAGTGACATCACTGATGTTGGTGCGCATGTCTTGGATAAATATAGAAATCGCCTTTTACCAAGAAACGTTGAAGCACTGATTTGTACATGCACTTGGCTGGATGGGTTTACATTATCATTCATCTATATTTACTTCATATTTTTAAAATCTTTATCTATAGACTTTCAATGATATTTCTATATGATTTATACCTCTAAAATCTTAATATTATTTTATTTTATTTTTTTATATGTAGCTCTTGATGGTGATGAATATTTAGAAAACGATGAATGAAATTCTAATATGAACTTTACTACCTAGATATGAAGTGTTTTTATTTTATGTTTTATTTGGTAATACAATTTATTTGAATTTTATTTGTTTTTAGTCAAACTTCTGCTTTTAAATTTAATTGGATTTGATATAATACATTTAAATTTAGATTTATTTTGATAAATATTTTGTTTTAATTTTTTTTATTTGAGAATTGTGATTTCTTGTGTTTGTAAAAAAAAGCCCAAAAAAGCCCGAAAAGCCCTAGAGCCCTGTTCGGGCCGGGCCGGGTCGGGCTTTAGAATATAGGCCCGGTTTTTTCGGGTCGGGCCGGACTTAAATATATGCGGGCTTTACGGGTTTCGGGCCGGACCAACCCGATTGACATCCCTATTCTCTATTAGAAAACCATATGAATACAGAAATTTTGCTGACTGTATATTTTTTATGACCAAGGGATTATTAATCTTGCTAATTATACTGCCCGTTTCAAAATAAATGATTTTTAAGGTTGTTACACACAGATTAAGGAATTATTTAATTTTATTTGTAAACTAAATATTATTTATTATTAACTAAACATAATTTAACAAATGATAAAAAATATAATTAATTTAATTTGTATTGAAATTTGAAAACAACATATAATTAAACAAAAAAAATTCCTAAAACATCACCTATTATGAAGCTGAGCGAGTATTATTTTCATATTGGAAACCATGATAATGAAATAACGCTTGCGAGTAGGTTCCTATCTTTCCATCGGCCAAATTCGAATTCAGAGACCTTGTATCGGCTTTCAATTACCTTTTCCCATTACTTTTATGACAATTATTGGTCGGATATAAATTAAACAAAATACTCTTTATTAAAAAAATATGTCATAAATAAGAAATGATATGTAGAATAACAAATGGATCAAGTTCTCAATGATGATCATCTTGAACAACATACGAATCATTCGTGTCACTAGCAAATTGCTGTCCAACTAGAGGCGACATTCCCGTGCCTATTCCAAGCCCTTCAAAACATATATACGAGAGACCAAAAATCAATATTACTTGTAATCTATATTCACATATATAATATAATTAGTATTATATGTAACGATTAAGTAAAGATATACATATACCTGTGGACGTAGTTGGTGCTGTGTTGGACTGTGACTTAGCGTTTTGACGCTTTCTGAAGAAAATAGCTCCAAACGCTGATGAGAGAATCGCAAATGCGGAGGCGAACGTTAGACCAAGAATGAGTGGTAATTTGCTTTTCTTCTTATTTCCTCCGTTGTTTTTTGCCCCACCTAAAGCCGCATAGAATGGTGTCAAAAATTGTATGTGTAACAATAATATAAGAAAATTAAGGCATGTATATGTCCATTATACTAATTGGATCTTTATCTAAATTTTCTAAGTAAATGTAATGACATAAAAGATTATTCGATTTAATGCTATATTTTTACTGTTAAATTACTTTATATTTGAGTTAAAATTTTTAATTTGATAACTTTTAGAAAGAAAAAAAAATGGATGCAGATTGTGAGTACAGACCTCCTACCGCGTTGTTTGAACTTGGTTTCGCTCCTCCGGAACCTTAATGAATTACCATTATACCAAACGAAAATAATTAATATCATTCAAAGCAATTCACACTTTAGAATTAAGCACGTAAAAATAGTTTTGGTAATTTAGTTAGTTGAATTAACATGATCAAATATTATCCTAAATTATATTTCATTTTTTTTTCCTAAATTATATCGTAGGTTCAATATTAGAATAAACTACAATTTTAAAAAAACTAACCTCCGGTTTGGCCTCCGCCTCCACCTCCACCGTCCCGGCTGTTACTTATCGAATATAGCTCCAAACCATTGATGATGGGCGGCAAAACCGAGCCATCAGTGGACTGAAAGACTATCTGAGACAGCGATGTGGCCACTACATCTCTCAGAACGACTTGAGTCGCTTTCCCAAAAACCGGTACGATGGGACCCGAACCCACTTGTGTGTCGTCCAAAAAAACGTTGAATGACCGTTTTTGGGTCCGGCCTAGACTCTGAGGCTCTGAGAAGTAAAGAGCCAAGTATACTGGTAGACCCGTTAAGGGCAGAGCCAGGTTGGAAAGTTTTATGCTTTCTCCTAACGATGATGACGATGCCTTCGACATAACAACCTCTGGCGGTTTGTTCGACGCCCCGGTGATGTCTATCGATGGGGCTGAGGTCGTTAGATCGGTCAGTGCGTAGTCGAACCCTAACGGGTACCATGGCCTACCGTAAGGATCTAACGGGTAGCTAAAATAAGTTTCCAAGAAAACACATTAGATACAAGAATTAACTCGGATATTATTATAGATAATACTATAACCTTGAACCTAAGTAACTATAATTAGTTAACACAATTCTAATAATGCACTTAAAGCTAAATAAACTTTTATCAAGAAATGTAATATACACACGATCGAAATCACATGCCAAAATGAAAGATTGGTAAGTGATCACCAAATTTTTAAACGTTAAGAAATTTTTTTTTAAAAAATATCGAGAATGGAATCCTGGGGGCTTCACTTTGGTTAGAAAACGACATTATAAAAAGTTAATCTATCTGAAATAAGTTTATGTTTTAAGACTGATAATTTGATGTACAATTTTATTTATTATTAAGCTCCGGCATATATAAAAACCCCAAACATTTTTTTTTTTGGTTAAAGAAGGCTCAGTGTATACCTTATACTCTCTTTGGCACCGCAAGTAGCTCTTTCTCGGGTAATCAGACCTTCGTTGGGACCAAGATCGGCGTACATGCCGACGTCTAAGCTGTAAACTTCAATGGACGATATAAAAGGGTTATCGGATGGAGACGTACGGAGGAGGCATACGCTTATACTCTCATTCGCCGGAGTAAATATCAACTCCGAGTAATAGAATGTGTTCTCGTCGTTGAGTGAAGACTCGGTGATTTCAATGGAATCACGGTGTTTCCCGTCGTAAACCAAGTCGAAAGATGGCGGCGAAAAGTTCCCGTCGTAGTTCTCGTAGTAAAACTTTGTCCTCACGAGTGTTTTCTTGCGTTTTGTCACCGGAATGTTGGTGTAGCAGTTGGTTTGACCCGATGGGAA
Organism: Eutrema japonicum; assembly: GCA_030161315.1. Taxonomy (NCBI): domain Eukaryota; kingdom Viridiplantae; phylum Streptophyta; class Magnoliopsida; order Brassicales; family Brassicaceae; genus Eutrema; species Eutrema japonicum. The sequence goes on from BSQW01000013.1 coordinate 41,937,442, forward strand.
GTACCGGAGGGTGTTGAACGGCTTTGTAAGGACGTCCGAATTATTCATGGACTTGCCGGCGGTGACGAATCCTTCATCTCCGACCCATGTTACATTGTTGGAGTCCACGTAGGATCCCGTTGATCCACAGTCAATGCTTATATCTAATGATTGATCAAACAAAGAAGAAAACAATTAGTGAAATTTTGGGTCGAATTACGAAAAAAAAATATAAACGTTGGGGGAGTTTTATATTTGTACGTACTTTCTGCGACTGAAAGGGTTATGGCCGAGAGAGAGAACAGAGTGATGAGGTAAAGAAGCGTCGCCATCATCAACGAGCTATATTAACTTATTTACACTGAGTACTCTAATTACATGCACACATACCTAATATATAGATAAAATGAAGTGTCCATATCTACTTATCTAGTTGACTTTTTTTGCTATGAACTTATCTAGTTGACTTTGACATTTCGAGGTTGCACAGCTCATAATAATATTTGCACAGCCCGTTCAGAGCTGGATTTTGGTTTTAGAACAATCGTGAATTCAACAAATTATATAAATTAAAGTAGGGTGTTAAAACCAACTAATCCGCCACATGTACTATGTTATGCAGCGGGTTAAATTATATTTTGGATATGTGGCAGGTTGATCAGTGACCATATTTAACAAATTAAAGCAATTATTTAAGTAATGTAGAACTGGTCACTTATTTGTAGGGAACTTGATTGTTTAGGAAGAAGAATTGACTCTTGAGTTTGGTCCAACTTATTTTGGTTGACTTAGCATAGAGTGGACATATTGAAGTCGACGGCGTTTATACTTTTATATGGCACAAAGACTTTTTTATTTTTATATAATCAAGATGTTATGGTTCGAAATCCGTTCATCCCTTATATCCATGTTAGTTTTTACTATTTTTATCCGTCTCAGCTACTAGTCGATCATGTGACCTCTGGAATTATCCCAAAATATATTTTCAGTCAAATTATCAACCTATGATGTACATATATAGACTTTTAAGGTAAACGGCTTTACGTTCATCCATTTTCAATTATACGTACATTGTATTAGTACAAATTACACATGTGTGTATATTTTCGCGAAGTCAATAAATATATTTAACGTAGTGCGAACAAAATGGTTGGAAAATTTCACGTGTTCAGCCGATTTCCCCGCAGCTCACCGTCTGTACTAATCATAGATTGTAACTGGTGCATGTGGGCTCAAAAAAAAAAAGACTAAAATGGAAAACCTTGGAAATAATGGAACCAAGTGGAGAGGAAAGAAGATTGAAGATGATTGACAACGATGCCATCTTGGAGGATGGCAAGCCAGGCACTCATCACGGTGGAGATATCGCGTCAAATGCGATGTGTGTAAGAAGAAACAAAATATTTCTTAGCAATAAAAAAAATATTAACCAATTTATAATCTATAATCTACCATAATTTTTAGTAACCGGAATAAAATGAAATATTATAATCTCCGAAATCTGTAGTTATTTTGTAAAAATTTCAGTGGTAATGCAATATTTTCTAGTTTTTATTTATTTATTTTTCTTTTGTTTTGGTTAAATGTTACACATGACTTGACTGAATCTAGAACGTGATGGAAGAGTTTGTGACACAACTATAAAGCAATGAAATATTTGATACATCAAGCGACGTAGTATTGGTCTTTGTGCTTGAGCTCTACAAATCAGTCATAAGGGTAAAATCGTTAGTGTTGTCCTGACTGATTTAAGAAACTGTTAGAACAGAACATGTTATAGCTGTGGAAACAGGACGTGTTACATATGCTAGACGGATAAAAGAACTGGTGCAAACTCTGAGACAATATGAGTACGTGATTCGGAGTCTCAGACAGTGGCGACATACATGGTGTGACAGTTCAAATAGAGACATTGGACATAACTGACACAGTTGCTGAAGAAGTATTTTATGCATGTGCTTGTATAGCAGATGCAAAGGCAGCGCTTTGTGTAAGTGTTGATCAGTTATCGACACATGATAGAAATATATTGTGGCGATCAAGAAAACTGAAGTTGGATACATCAAGGGATGTATCAGGCGATGAGTCAGAACATGATGCATCAAATAATGCATCATACATCGTATCAGAAGGCAAGAACTTAGTGTGGCGCAGAAGCTGACGTGGCAAGTGGCTTGCTAAGCTGGACAAAGTTGCTGGAATGTATATCCACTGCAACGAATTTGGTAAGTATATAAACTTGGGGAGCAAGTTGTATCTATCTGAAATCGCTTGAAGATCCTAGGGTTTATGATCTTTATAAATACCAAGAGGCCATCTCATAAAGACTTACGTGCCTAGAGTATCATTGAGGGAGGCACACATGTGTGTAGCGTCGTCCCACCATATGAGATTTTTATATCTGTTGGTGGTTATGGCTTATGGATTCTGCAGCCGTTGAGAAGACGGTAATGCACCGGTGCTGCCTGGTGGTAGTCAAGTCATGTGTGACTTGATGCTGATTTCATAGATTGTCCATCTAGAAAAGAATGGTAGGCATTGTAGTGTTGGATATCATACGCAATTGTAATTGCAATCTTGTTCTAGTAGATTTATTTTGGAGTAGGTCCCGAGGATGTAGGAAAACTGAACCTCGTTAAAAAACTCTATGTGTTATTTACTTTATGCACATATACATACTCGAACGTATAAATCTAGCCACGAATCCAAACTTTTACGTTTAACCCAGAAATCTGAAGATGATTACAAGCAGAGCCGGCCCTGAGTTTTAAGAGGCCGCAAGCTAGAGAAAAAATGGGCTGTTTTATAATAAAAAAAAAATTATCTTAAAAAGAAGTCATGATTCATGAATGTGTTAAACAAAAGTTATAAAATATTTTAAAACACAAGAAACCAATACATTATTCTTGAAATATTATCCTCCTTGCATTTCTACCTGCAAAATCATTCATCAAGCATGTGTAATCAAGTTTTTCAGGCATACTCCTTTCAATTGACAACATCGACAATTCATTCAGTCTTTCTTGTGACATAGTCGACCGTAGATAAGACTTTATTAACTTTAGTTTTGCAAAACTTCTTTCTGCGGAAGCAACTGAAACTGGAATCGTCATCATTATGCGGTATGCAGTCCATGTATTTGGATAACAACTTTTCATCTTTTTTAAATAATCCAGTATCTCGACTACCTTCTTAATCTCTTTTGGTAAAATTCCTCTTAAAAGTTTTAGCTACAAAAATAAATCATTACCATCAATTTCAGAATGATTACCATGTTTCAGAGAAACTTCAAGGTTGGCACAAGAAGCCATCAACTTGTCATCGTTTGCTAACTTCAGCTTCTTCAAGTCAAATAAAAATCCAAAAGTCTTTTCATAACTTTGAAGTTGATCAAACCTTGTCTCAAGAGAAACCAAACATTGATCCACTATTTTGATAAAGTAGTTGATCCTGAGATTTTCTTCCGTTGTTAATATCACATCTTCCCCGCTTTTTTCATGCTCTTCATCATGATATCGTTTCCTTTTACTAAGACGTTTTGCTTTGACAGAGAATACATGTTCAATTTCCATTTCAATAGCAATCCGCTCAGCTTCTACTTTTGCTACTTCAAAACCTGTCTTTCTATAGTATTTAAAGAAACTAGACCTTCCAGTTAAGAAATAGCGATATCAATATCCATATCTTCTAACTGCAGGATTTTGCTTACTTTGTTCACAACAAACAAAACTTCATACCAAATAATCATTCCAAACAAAAACTCAAAACTCCCAATTCCATGGATTTCACTCATTGCAAGAGACTCAGCTTCGCTTCTTGTTCTCGGATTATCACTGTTTTCTGCTACATGAAACAAAGCATCTCGTATCTGAGGAGCTTGAAATCGTATTACTTTGACGCTTTTGATGCGGCTCTCCTAACGAGTTTGTGATAATGGCTTGACTGTAATACCATTCACAATCTCTCTGAAAACTTCACAATTGTTTGTAGAAGAGGCAAACAAACAATATATGCGCTGAATAATTCCAAAAAATGATACTGCTATCGTCGATGAGGAAGCGATATCTGAGAGTACAAGATTCAAACGATGGTGTGTAAACCGCCCTTGAATTAATTTCAAGCAATCTCTCTTGTACTCCTTTATTTTTTTCCTTTCATGTTTGACCCATTATCATTACCTTGTCCTCGAATGTCATCAATACTCAACCCAAGATTAAGCAGTGAATACTGAAGGGTGTCAAAAAGCCCTTCTTCTGTTTTTTCTTTCACTTCTAAGAATGACAAAAAAAATTCTTCAATCTTTGGTGAAGTGTCAGAAATATCCACACATCGGATAACTAAGGACATTTGTTCCCGGTTACTGATATCAGGAGTAGTATCAAGAATAACCGAAAAATACTTTGCACATCGAATCTTCTCTAAGATCATTTTTTTTACCTCATTCCCAAGCATCTCAATCAACCCATTCTGAATTTTGTGACTAAGATAATGATAGTGAGTTTCACGTTTCTCAATTCGTCTAACGTGTTCTATCATCACTGGACCAAAATATGCAAATACCTCAATCATGCCCAAAAAATTTCCATTACCATCCTCACGAATCTTATCACTCCTTCCACGAAATGCTATATTCTTTTTAGCTACACCTTTTACCAATGCAATTATCCTCAACAACACATCTCTCCAATGCCTTTTCTCTTTGTTAATCTCTTCTTGAATATGCTTATCAATAGTCTGATTCGTCCGTAGTCTCACTTCTAGATCCATCCACTAATTAATGCATATGATATGCTTATGAATTTTTCATGTTCCTTGAGCATTTGTGAAATATTTCTCCAATCATTGTATCCATTAGTTGTCAACTGATAAACACTTGTGTCTTGCGGAAATAATTTACAACAAAAACAAAAGATCTTATCTTTTATCTCTGAGTAAACTAGCAATCGCCTATCTTGCTTTTCTCCATTCGTTATTTTTCTTGTATAAGACGAATGAGAAAATCATCTGCCAATAGAATCTCTTGGAAAATGATAATCAACCGGAAACTTTGTCACTGGACCCTTTTCAACCAGAAAATCTCTCAATTTATTGTCAAATATTTCCCGATTTCCACGATCATTGATATCCCCATCTATTAGATATTTCTTAACATCAAATGCTTCTTTTTCTTCATTCTCATTCACATCTTCGTATGCGTTTCGTTCTCGACATTCCCATTCTCATTCCCATTCTCATCCTCATTTTCATTCCCATTTCTATTTTCATTCTCTTCACATCCGTCGATCTCATCTTCTAAAACCTCATCAATTTTAGGAGTTTCAGATCTTGTTACGTACCTTAACATCGAATTAGCTAAAGATTTTGTCAGTTCTTCTTGTCTTTTCTTGTCCCTTACTTTTTCCGCACCACCCTTCACTTTTTTTATTCGTTTCGAAGATATGTTTATCTGCAATTAAAATATTTGTTAAATAGATCAGTCACAAATCACAATAAATAAACAAGTTAAAAAAATACCACACAATGCTAATTTAAAGAGCAACGATGGAGTTTGATAAATTGATACAACACAAGTTACACAATCACACAAATCAATTTCTTCTCTCAATTGAAGAAGAAGGTGGGAAATCTCGAATGCCGTACACAGCTCGTAGTGCAAAAAAAAAATCAATTTTCTCTAGTAATCGATCAATAGCCCAGTTATATGATTTCAATTTCAACACAATCAAACAAAAAGCGAAAAGAATAAATCACTGTAACCATGATGGAGTTTCATACCAGGAGGAAGAAACAAAAGAAGATCAGAGACTGAGAGAAGAAAAAATCGATGGCGTCGTCTTGAAACTGTGTCGCGCGGCGTCGGAGAAGAAGATGATTACGATTTGGGTAATTAGGTTTTAATTAGGAATTATTTTTGTTATATTAATTCTTTGTCTTGGTTTATATTGGTTATGTTGCCAACGAAGAAAACCAAAAACAGAATAGTTTTGTTGGTTTATTTTTAGTTAATGTTAATGTTGGTGCAATAGCCCATATTCGTTAATGTTGGTTTTGTTGGTTTATTTTTAGTAGTTTTCTGTTTTAGTTAATAGTTGGTTTATCGAAGAAAAAAAAACAGAATAGTTTAAACGAAGAATCAAACCCACGATCTTCGTGTGATTAAAACCCCAACTTTACCACTAGACTACATAGACTTTTTAGAAATTGAAAGCTGGCAATTATATTAAAACAACGCGGCCGCAAGCCCATGATTGCTTGGCTTGGACTCATGACCGGCATTTACAAGCCCATAAAGGAATAAGAAGATCGTTTTGAATCAATCTAATGCCAATTAACTTAAACAAAATGCATTGTTTTATCATCGTACTTAACCATATATCTTCTTATTATTTGTCTTATATATATTGAAAATCGATATTTTCTTCAATTTAGATGGCAATATACACTAATTAAACTACAATTGATAGTTGTCATATATCATGTTTGTTTATATGATGATTGAATGATTGAAATCGAGGTGAAAGGTTTCAAATTCATCGTTTAATTAAATTGACAACAACCAAAAAACTATGGGATATAGCTATATATGTGACTAAACACAATTTTTTTTCTTGAGGTAGAAATATTCACGATTACTTTTTTGCATCACCAAATAAATTGAAAATTTGAACATCGTTTCTAGGCCGCTCCATCTTGATGATGATCATCTTGATGAACAACATATGAATCGCTTACACCAATCAGCTCATCGATATTATACACACCCGGCTCATCGTGCCCTGGGTGGCTTACGTCGCTCGCCAGTTGCTGTCCAACTAGAGGCGATATCCCTTTCACTGCTCCAGACCCTATAAACATAGGAAAATCCCAAAAAAAGTCCACACTAACGTTGAAAAATGTAATCATAAATGTGTTTAAATAATCAAAGATTATATACATATGTTTGCATCAGGAATATTTATACCTGTGGACATGGTTGGTGCTGTGTTGGACTGTATGGCTTAGCGTTTTGACGCCTCTTTAAGAAAATAGCCGCAAACGCTGATGAGAGAGTCACAAACGCAGAAGCAAACGTAACGCCAAGAATGAGTGGTAATTTGGATTTCTTCTTCTTCCTCCGTCCAATTTTGTTTGCCCCACCTAATTAGGACGGTGTCACACAAAGGAGTGGTTTACATTTATAATCATATTAATGCAAAATAAAAATTATGCACTTATTCAAGAAATAAAAAATGATCATATGTTTTAAGTAAATTAATTACTAATCAGTTACCACTCAATTTATTTGTCTGATTAAATAACGATTGTATCTCTATAATATTATTTAAGAAGACATTTTTAAAAATGAACTTTGTTTTGTAAGTTATTACATGAAATGCCATTACAAATAAAAAAAGATAATTAAAATAGGAAAGGATATAATTTTCTTTTAAAATTATTGATGAAAATATGGAAAGTATTTATTTTCCATTAAATAGGTTATTTACTATTTAGTTTCTTAATTATTTTTAATACTATATATTTTAAAATAATAATCAATCCATATATATATTAAAAGAAAAACATATATTCGAAATCCTCTTATATTTTCACTATAATTTATTATATTATATTTGAATATATATCAAAACAAAAGTTGAAAAATATTTTACAAATTTTATAAAATGTTAGACACAAGGTTTTTTTATTTTTTTTAAGAGTTCATAGACTAACCACAAAAACCAGAGTCATTAAACGGTGCATATTACAGTTATGTTTTCAAGATTATAGGTTTTACGGGCTAGGCCGAAAAATATCTTAGTCCATTGCAAAACGGGTTAAATACAAAAATTATTACAAATTGACAGTTTTATCTATAATCATTAGTTAGTCATATTGTAAAATTCAAATAAAAAAATTTTCTTATATTTCAAAACAATTCCTTAGAAGAAAAAAATTACACTGCGCTATAATTAGTGCGGGTTGAATCCTAGTCAATATAACATTTAGGTAGTGTTTAGTATATCTCTACTCCATGATTTTTCTAGCTTTCTCTACTCGATGTAACCTCCTTGTTTGCTCTTCTAGACTTCTAGTTGTAATCTTCTCTAAACGCTTTATCTAAACTCTAAATGATGTCCCTATAAGAGGGAATCAAAAGCGGATAAATACAAGAAAATTTAGAGGAAAAACAAATTTATTTAAAAAAACCACATAATAGAAAGGGTGGATTACTGTATTAACTTTTATTTATATGTTTATTATTAGTTTGACCTACTGTTATTTTTATTACTACAATAATCTAATTTTATTCGTATTACCAAAAGTACCTTTATGCCATTTGTTGAGAAAAACACAATTACAAATCTGCCATTACTATTTGCCACGTAGGCAAAAATTGATTTAACAAGTCTACCATTATTTGACGGTAGACTTGTTTGATGTTGGTCAACTCAAATTTTGGTCCGTAGATTTGTTTGACGGATGGTAGATTTGTTTGAAAGATGGTAGATTTGTTAAATATTGGTAGACTTATTTTGGTAGACTCATTTTAACGACTCGGTAGATATATTTATTTTTGGTAGACTTATTTTTGGTATTTGCTCAGATAACCTTCAGTTGGTAGATATATTTTTCTTTGATGGTAGACTTATTTTTGGTATTTACTCAGATAACCTTCAGTTGGTAGATATATTTTCTTTGATGGTAGACTTATTTTTGGTATTTACTCAGATAACCTTCAGTTTGACTTTTTTGGTAGACTTATTTCTTTTGGTGGTAGAGTTAATCAGTGTGAATTATTTTATCGTGACGGTAGATTTATTTATTTGACGGTAGATTTGTATTGACAACGGTAGATTTTTATTGGGTTGGTAGATTTGTTTGTGATGGCGGTAGATTTAAAACCGTCTAACATTTCGGTGACTTCGTTTTGTAATGGTGGTAAATTTAATTTTAATGACGGTAGATTTATTATTAATGGCGGTAGATTTAGTAAATCTTTTGTTATTTACTCAGATAACCTTCGGTTGATATACTTATTATTTCGCATTGTGGTAGACTTTTATTGACGGTAGATTTATCGATATTGTTTGGTGGTAGACATTTGACTTTTCCCAGAATGAGAAATGATGTTTTTGCCCTACACTAAAACTCATATCTACGAAAAAAATCAGGTACCCAAATTTGCTAAGTATGAGAATTTGTTTTATTTGATGGTATATTTATTGTAATGATGGTAGATTTATTTTGTTGATTTTTTTTTCTGGAGTTAAGTTTTTATTTCATCTTAAATCACAAAGAGAGACCTATTTTGTGTACATCTTTTGAACCTTTGATTTAGTGCATTGAGGGTGTTTGTTCTTGAGCATAATATATGTATTAGTTGATCTTTGATTTTAGTTGGGTTTAATTGTCTGTTCCAATTACTATTTGTTAGTGGTTCAATATATCTTCCTCATCGAGACAATGATGCATAATCACCTTACTTAATTGAAAGTTTGTTTACAACCCTTGTCTTGGTACTTAGGACTTAATTAAATGCTTTTATTTGTCAAATATAATTTTTTTTTCTCATCCTTGGTATACTTGTTTGAATTTTGTTTTCTTCATTGATCGATAGAACAAGTTGGCATGCCGTCTGTAGTTGTGCATTCGCAAGAGGCGCATGTGGTCACTTATAAATGTAGTATTTTAACTCATCTTTATGATGAATTTACTACTCGCATAATGAATCCAAATTTACTCAGACAATGCATGGGAAGACATTAAAATTGAATATAGATCAACTTTCATTTCTTTAGTACTTCAATTCCAGAGAGAAAAATTATATTTTTAGATTCTAAAAGGCATATACAAACATGTTCAAGGACAAACATTTCTAAACTCGCAAAAAAATATTTCTAATATCTCCCTTTCTCTAATTATATTCATATACAAGCATGTTCATTTATCTCTCTGCATTTTGGATTCGTTAACAGAATTTGCAAACGCCGGTAATATCACCGGAGATGACGCCACCTACATGTCAGAGAAAAGAGAGAATAACTCAGTCGTTAACAATAAGTCTACCATTACTACCAGTAGTTAACAATAAGTCTAGCAAAAAAATCTACCGCATATACAAACTACCTACCGTCATATAAAAATAAATCTACCGTCATATATAAACAAACCTACCGTCATATACAAACAAACCTACTGTCATATATAAACAAACCTACCAAACTCACCAAACCACATATAGCTTACTAATAAATCTACCATCAAGCGTTACAAAATCTACCACCATAGAAATACAAAATTTAACATTCCTCACCGGAAAATCTTTGCTCTCACCGGAATTCCGTTCGGTAGACCGGAAACACAGACAAAACAAGTTATCTGCAACCAAAATAGATTAGGGTCCGCCGAAAAAAAAATGAAATTAGGGTTTTCAGCGCCGCCACCGCCAACCGGCCATTCTCCCCCATTCGTCGCCGACACGGTGGAAGATGACTCGCCGGAACCCTCGACACGCCTCCCTCCTCGCCAAAGTCAATCTCCTTCGCCGTAACTTCTTCTTCGTCGCGGTTCTTTTTCGTGGAAGCAAGAGAAACCTAAAACAAAGCAAGAGGATGAAGAGGCTTACCGGAAACGGCTCACTCCTCGCCGGAATTGGGCCGGAATCGCGTCGGAATCAAGACGTCGTCCCAAACGTCGCCGTCGCCTCATATAGCCTTTGTCGAGATGTTTTTTCTTTTTTTTGTAAACCATGTTTTTTTTTGTCATTAATTTTTAATGATGACACAAACCTACCGTCATATATAAACAAACCTACCGTCATATATATGACGGTAGGTTTTCTTTTGTTAAAAAAAAATAAATCAAAAATAATTAATAATGGCATAATCGTAATACAATACAACATATGGATAAAATGGACATTGACCAACAAAGTAAGGTTAGTCTAGTATGACCTCCCTCCCTAGAGGTTAATATAGTAATATTCGTTATGCACGAGGTTACTTTGATGAATTTTCTCTAATTAGAAATGGATATAATTTACGAATCCAAACCTCCCACTGCGTTACTTTCTCGTGTTGTTGTTCCTCCAGAACCTAAAGTTATAACCATAATAGCAAAATAATTTAATTAGCATCAAGTGATACATTTACACTACATTAATTTATCATCACTAATTTCACTCCAATAATATCACAGTGCAAACATGTTTCATGTTTGAGGTTTTGGTTATTTATTTCAAATTGTAGAATATTTGGTAGGCTACCACCAATAAGGTAAAAAAAAAATGTTTATATGTAAGACCACCTCCATCGGAGGTTCTTAGAGTAAAAAAGGGTGGGTTCTTAGTAATATTAGAATTAAAAATAAATTAAAAATGGGTTTAAAGTTTAGAACCGATCCTTAAATAAGGATTTTTAGGATCGGTTCTAAACTCACGTGTCCCTCTGTTATTAGCTGAAGTATTAGCTGAAGGTAAAAAGAAACGAAATTTTTTTTCTTCGTTCGCCGCTGTGAGCATCATCTCGACCATTCCTCTCGCGCCTCTGGGCGTCGATCCGCCAAAGCCTGTCGCAGCGGCGACCGTGGCTGGAGCTCGTAGATCGAAGCGCCTTGTGAAAATTTGTCATAGAGCATAGCAGTTTGTTGACTTATATGGTAGCGAAAAGGAGAAGGTGAGATCGTACCGAGAGAAGATTTCCAAATGGCAAAATCAAGTATCGGAAAGATTGCAAGCTCTGGGTAAGCGTACAGGTGATCAATTCGATTTTTTACTTTTTGCATATTGGATTATGTATTGAATTTTTTCATGTTACGAAGATGTGACTCTTGTTTGTTTTGCTTGTTTCTGGCATCAATGGCCTTCTTATTTTAGGTGTTGGAATGGCTGAGATTAAGGTATATTGTCTTGCTTTTTTTTTTGGTTCCTTAATGTTGGAAGGAGAATGTGATGTTTTTATATTTCTGTGAAGTGGGATGATGTCGGTGAGTGCCATTGTTATGTCTTTTCTTCTTGTTTCTCTGATTCAAAGCAATATGTGAAAACAAACTTATGCTAAATTACTGCAGCTGGACTTGGTGGAGCTAAACAAGCTCTAGCTTTGTGATTTTGATCCCATATATAGTGTGAAAGTTTCATCATTTCCTATGAACTCCATTCTTTTGAGTTTTACAGAAGCTTTTTGTTTCCTCTCTCTTGGATGATGATTCATCGGCTCTGCTTATCATTCTGATGTCCTACCAAATAAAAGTTTTTCGCAAATTTCTGATTTCTTCTTGGCATTTCACAGCTCAAGCTATTAGGATCACTTGTCTGATTGTAGAATTTGAGCTGGTGAATTTATCATATTTGCTGTTTTGATTCCCATTCTTTCAACTAATGAGAAGAGTTTGGGTCTCTTTTGTGTCTCTGATCCTTTACTCTATCAGCTTGCAGCAGGATGGGTTTGGAGGGAATAGCCAAGAAGGTGCATCGATCAATGACCAAGGGTTAAGTGGTTGTGAGTTTGGCCAGCTACAATGCATCGCTAACCAGAACTTAGTTGGCAATGGAAACGGATCATTCAACAACGCCACTGCATCTGCCTCTAATAAGAGAAAAGGTGACTCATTTATACCTTGCGTTCTCCCCTCTAGATAGTTTAGATTTTGTGACTAGAGAAGCCAAAGAAGTGTGTCTTGATGTTGGTTTTGTTGTTTTGTTTTCACGGGTTGGTCAAACGAAGTGTGATGTTGGTTTTCTCTTGTATTATAAACTGTGCGTCTCTTCTTCTCATCTTCTCTTGTATTGTAAACTCATCATCTTCATTTTTGTATTGTAAACTTTTTTTTTTCATGTTTGATCATCTAAAAACTCTTTTTTTTTCTAAGAACCCCTAAGGGGTTTATCAATGGAGGAGTACAAAAAACAAAGTATCTTAACTATTCATTAATAACAAAAATACTCTTTAAAAATTGTTAAGAACCCCAAGGAGGGGTTCATTGATGGAGATGCTCTAAGCGAGGAAGTAAAATAACCTTCTGAATTATTATTGCTACCGCCGCTTTGTCCTCCTCCTCTTTCTTCATCACCCCCGTCTTGGCCGTTACTTATCGAATACAGCTCCATAGCATTGATGATTTGAGGCAAAACGGAGTCTTCTGTAGACTGAAAGATCACATGTGACAGCGAAGTGGCTACTATGTCTCTTATGACGACCTGAGTTGCTTTTCCAAAAACCGGTACGATGGGACCCGAACCTAGTTGCGTGTAGTCCAGAGAAACGTTGAACGAGCGTCTCTGGGTCCGACCTAGCCTTTGAGGCTCTGAGAAATACAGAGCCAAGTAAACCTGTAGGCCTGTTAGAGGGAGGGTCTCGTCTGAGAGTCTTAAGCCGTCTGCTGACAACGCCTTTGACATCACAATCTCCGGCGGTTTATTCGACACGCCTGTCATGTCAATCGATGGTGCTGAGGTCATTAGCTCGCTGATTGTTGGGTCGTTGGACCTTGACGGGAACCATAGCCTACCGTACGGGTCTAGAGGGTAACTAATAAAATTTCAAGAAACCAACAAAAGGAAAAGAAAAACAAACAAAAAAACTCAATTCGCGCGGTATAAAGAATCTGGCAGGATAATTAGTCAAAAGAGCAAATAAACCAATGAAAAAAAAAAATCCGTCCCAAAGAGGATTGAACCAAAGACATGAGAAAACCAACCCCCTTGTAATACTATACTAGGCCGACACAAAAAATGGTTAGATGTTAAACGTTGAATTAGTAAGTGTTAACAACAAAAAAAACGCCAAATTTTTTCTCTTTTTAACTCAATCAACAGAGTTTAATGTTAAACGTTGAATTAGTAAGTGTTAACTGGTACCTTATAATCTCTTTGGCACCATACGCAAATCTTTGTCGGAGAATGAGACCTTCTTCAGGACCAAGATCGCCGTACATCCCAGCGTCCAAACCATAAACTTCAATGGAAGATATGAAATGATTATTTGACGGAGACGTACGGATTAGGCATACGCTGATATTCTCACTAGCTCGCCGGAGCAAATATCACCTCCGAAAGAAACCACGACTGCTCCTCGTCGTTGAGCGGCGAAACAGTAATTACAACATTCTCAAGGTGTTTCCCGTCGTAAACAATGTTGAACGACGGCGGCGAGGACTTCCCGTCGTAGTTGGCATAGTAAAAGAACGTTCTCACGAGTGTTTTCCGGCATAGTAAGAAAACGTTCCTCAATAAATATCAGACTTCTCGAAGAAGTCTGATACATATTTAATTAGTAAATTTAAATTTAAAAATTGTAAAAAATTATTTTGTTAAAATTTTTTTATAAATAAATTAAATATAGACGATTTCGAAGTATTAAAATTAAATTTCGTAAAATTGAATCAAATTAAAAACATGTAAGACAAAGTAGGTTGTAAACCTCAAAACATGCTTTGTAATGGAAACATTTACATATAACTTTAGGGTTAGATTCATGGTTTACCAAATTTACATTTGAAATTTTAAATTTGCACATATGTATTGTAATGTGCATATATTTCACGAATTTGATGCTTCATAGAAGTTATGTTTTAATATTATCACTCATAAGTGCTAAATATTAGATTTAGGGTTACTCAAACTTATCGGAGAAATCTGAGAGAATCGGGATTTCTCAGACTTCTCAAAAATTACCAGCCTTCAATTTTAATCTGAGTATTTAAAAGTCAATTGCAAAACTACCCTCTCGTTGACCACGTGGGTTTCATCAGACTTCTAAAGCAGTCTGAGTATACAACTCAGATTTGAAAATCGACGATATGCAAAAATTCGTACTTATATCCGTTTAGAGTTTGTGTTCACCCTCGTCGAGCGCCCAGAATGTCTAATATCACCGAAATCCCGCAAGTCCAGTCGTGTTTTGCCGTTTTTATGCCATAATTTCTGATTTCGGTACGTCTGAATCGGAAAATCAGTGGGAAAATGGGAGAAATCGGAGAGAGAAGTCGCAAAAAGTGTTTACGACCTCTATTCTTGAGCTTTAATGGCGGAAAAACGGGTTAGTTACTGCATTAACTCGTCGACGATGGTGGTTGTCGTGGTTTCTCAGACTTCTCAGAGAATCGGTGTTTATCAGACTTCTCAGAGAAGTCTGAAACGTATTTAATTTGAAAATTTAAATTTAAAAAAAAAATATTAAAAATTAAGTTTTTAGAAATTTTTACTACATAAATTACACACACTCATTGTTGATGTATATAAATTAAAAGTACATAAAATTTAATCAAATTGAATCATTGGAGATGAATTTGGATCTAAACACAAGTTTGCGGTTTCTCAGACTTCTCGGAGAAGTCTGAATTGTAATTAATATGAGAATTTAAATTAAAAAAATAATTTAAAATTTTTCATACATAAATTAAACATAATCATTTTAGATGTATATAAATTTAAATTATATAAAAGTTAGTCAAAATGAGTGAGTATGAGATAAATTTGGATCTAAACACCATATAGGTAAGAGTTTACGGTTTACGGGCTCAATAATTGTTGGATTAGGGTTCAAAGTTTGTCATTGGAGTGTAATTAACTATAAAATAGTGTGAATATCGAGTTATATATTGCATTGTGCAAATAACAAAGAAAACAATAGTTTTGTCTATGTTCGACATATGAAGTTGGATATCCTGTTCTTATCTGTAGGGTTAGATTGAGAGTTTCTAAATTTTTAATTCATAATGTTTTTTTTACATATATTGGTTAGTTTTTGACTAAGTTAAACGAGTTTGATGTTTGTTATAAGTTTTCTATTTAATATGATGGTATTTAAGTAGTAATTATCAAGTTTAGGGTTTATCAGACTGCCATTTCAGTTTGATCATGTCCATGGTTTATCAGATTTCTTGATGGAAACCTGTGAATTAACCTGAAATAAGTTACCCTACTTGTGATTTTACCCCATATATAAACTAAAGTTACCAACCCTAATATGTAAAAGTCATTATCGACTCTCTCTCTCTAAAACAGGAAGAATCTCTCTCTCTCTAAACTCTCTCAAACATCTCTCCAGAAACCCTCGTCGCCACCGCCACCGCCACCGCTACCGCCACCGCCGTCGTCAGCTTCTTCAGTCTGGTAATTACCTCTCCGTTTTTTGCCTTATACTCTACTTTTTCTGCAAATGTTTTAGATCTATACGAAATAAGACCATTTTCCATGTTCTTTGCCTAGATCTAAACAAACAGATGGGTTCTTTGCCTAGATCTAATTAATTCCGTTTTAGATCTACTTGAAAATTACTATATTAGAAGTATGAAAGTGAATTAGACTCGATACAAAGTCTGATACTTGAACTGATCTGAATTAGACTCGATTAGAAGTATGAAATTATACTTTCATTTAATTAGACTCTGTTAGAAGTATGAAATTTGAGTTTGTACGAATTAGACTTGAGAAGAAGTATGAAATTATACTTTACCGAATTAGACTCTTTTAGAAGTCTGAATTTTGACTTGATTTTAAATTAGACTTTATTAGAAGTCTGGCTTTACACTTGTTTTAATTTTTGTGACTGTTTTCTGGTACACAGGATGGGGCGATTCAGTCACCTTCCAACGTCGAGTAGTTCATGTTCAACAGGTCGATGTCGATCCGGATCATCCTACGGATTCCCCAAGAAATGTTTCTGCGGTCTGGAGCCCATCATGCGAACATCCACTACTGCCGATAATCCGGGAAGAAGATTATTCGGATGTCGTAACTATGATGTAATGGCCTCTATATGTCATGTGGTTCGTTTGTTTTTTTTTCTGCTTATTATAATTTGGGATCTTAATATGATTGTATAAATTTGGCTGTGTAGGAGGGTGGTTACCATATAATGAAGTTGTGGGATGAGGCTACGACTGAGGAGTTTAACGATGTAAAGCTGTATGTTGACCAACATGGTCAACTAATTGATGGCATGTTCGTTTCTAATGCTCAAAGCGACAAGTATTTGTCCACGTTGCTCGATGACGTCAAGGTAACGAAGGCAGAGATAGCTCAATTGAAGGAGCGGTTGACGGAGAAGCCATGTGGCCAGATAATGCGCGGCGTCGAGTTGAAGAGTCTGACGTTCGCTGGTGCTATTATTATCGTCCTGATCATGTTTATCTGTTTTGGTTTCTTGTAATATGTGACAATTTGTAACCAAATTTTGTATTTTTTCCATGAAACGAGATATTTGATTATGAAGTCGGTTTAATTTATATGTGTCCTTCTTTACTATGTCAGACTGTTTATGAAATCTGAATTTATTAGACTTCTTTCGAAGTCTGAAAAACTTAAACTTTTGAAAACTTTCACAAGTCTGGTCCTGAAAATATCACCATATCAGACAGCAAAACGAGTCTGGCTGTAGAAGTATTTGAAAAAAAATTCTAAGCGGCAATTAAAAATATTAGAAAAACCGCAGAAAAAGGCGGGAATTTTTCCTCCCAAAATTTCCAGACTTCTCGCTCAATTATCTCAGCACTATCAGACTGCTAAAAGAGTCTGATATCAGACTGTGTTAAGAAGTCTGACATCAGACTGCAAAACGAGTCTGGCTGTAGAAGTATTTGAAAAATACTTCCAAGCGGCAATTAAAAATATTAGAAAAAACCGCAGAAAAAATGCGGGAATTTTGCCGCCCAAAATTTCCAGACTTCTCGCTCAATTATCTCATCACTATCATATTGCTAAAAGAGTATGTTATCAGACTGCGTTAAGAAGTCTGACATCAGATTGCGAAAGCGGTATTTTTATGTGGTAAAACCGTTTTTTTAACCGCCGCCTAGGACACATATAAAAGGGTTTTTTTATCCCCTCATTTTTACAGTTACCGAAGAAAAAAATAAAAAATAAAAAAAACACCGATTCTCTCTCGGAGAAACTGAACCGCCGCTTAGGACACATCTTCGTTGTCGCTGCTGGAATTCGTCGCCTTCGACGGTAAGATTCTTCTACTCCTCTCTTCGCCGCAAACCGTCACCTTCTCGATACTGATTTCTAGAACTCAGCGCTGAACTCTTGTCTTTTTTTATTTCCAGATCTGGTTTCTCTCTCCTCGCCGTTGTCACCGCTCCTTTAAGTCTTCCATAGAGGGTAAAAGATTCAAATTGAGCAATAATGTTTAGATCTTTGGGTTTGAGTTGTATTGTGTTCTGTGGATTTTTGGGATTCGTCCGATTGCGTCAGACTGCAAAAAGAGTCTGACTATATTTCATCAGACTGCAAATAGAGTCTGAATTTGAGTAGTCAGACTGCATATGACGTCTGACTTTAAGTTTTCAGACTGCTAATGGAATCTGGTTGTGGTTGATGCAGGTTTTAGACATAATGGCAGAACGTGAATTCCCTCCAAGGATGTTCACTTCAGGGTATGAGCCTCAACCAGACAAAACCATACACTACTTCAGCGGTAAGAGAGATCTCATGGACGCTCTCAAAGAAGCACTGGATGATGATGAGTGGGAAGAGCTTCGCAACTCAGCCTTTGGGGTTTTTGTGAAGTGGCATGAGCTGAACTTCGTATGGTGTTGAAGGATGGTGCACTACATGCTTACTATGCAACTAGAGGTAGATCAAAAGCATGAGCTTTGGCGTCTTCTTGGCCTTCAACCGGTGAGGTTTTCCCTCTATGATTTTCAACATATAACCGGACTCAATTGCGACTATGTTGAGAATCTGGAGTACCCGGAGGTTGAGTATACAACCGATATGAGAGCAATGTGGGAGCTTCTTGGGCTGGATTTCGAGGTAGGGCCAAGTTATTTTCAGTTACTGGACGCTTGCAATATATGTCGAGGCTGGGAACGGCAAGATAGGATTTGTTTAGGCTACCTAGCCATCTACACGGGCTTCATTAAGGCTCAAAACTGGTCAGTTTCCGCAAGGGCTGACATGACTAAGCTACTGTTGTCTCCAGGGGCGTTAGAAGCATACCCATGGGGAAGACTGGCTTTCAAAATCTTGGTAGACTCGGTCAAAACAGAGGCAAACAAAAAACTCCAAGATGAGAAAAACTATCAGGTTGAGGGCTTCGCTGAGGTCTTGAACGTCTGGGTATATTGGGCATGTCCCGGGATTGCTATGCTTTATGGAATGCACTTGCAAGATAACCCAGCCCCACCGCTCTTGGCTTACAAATGATCAAGGAATCGGAAGAAAGTCGATTTAGAGTTGCGCAAGCAGGTATTTTACTGACCTTTTTTCCTTAAAATTCACCTTTGATTGCTCTATGTCAGACTGCAAATTCAGTATGATAAGTTATCAGACTAAATTTGAAGTCTGAATTTTTCCCAGACTTAATTTGCAGTCTGAAAATTGTTGCCAGACTGAATTTACAGTCTGAAATATTGAAGTCAAACATTTTTTGAAGTCTGAAACTTTGTACCATACGAGATATGCAGTCTGGTAGATTTTATTTATTTTTTACATACTAATATATATTTTGCTCGTTGACTTGTGCTTGCAGACCCACGTCAACAAATTCGTCGTCAAGGAGTTTGAGGTCATGTTCCCCCGGTGGGACGATGGTGAGGATGATGAGAAAGTTGTGAACATTGTGAAAGCAATGTTTGGTGAGTTTGAGCGCCCTTGGAGGTGGAGTTTTAAACACTGGAAGTCTGAAGGTGTGTTGGCCATTGTCAAGAAAGAGGTGCCTCTTATTAAGTCCGCGGTGGTTAAGTCTGAGGGTGGTCTGAAGAAGGCCAAGGGAAAGGGTGTTAAGAGGAAGGTTGTTGATGATGATGGTGAGGATGTTGATGATGATAAGAAGCGAGCAAAATCAGGCGGTGATGATGGTGGTGAGGTTGTTTACTTGATCAAGTCGGTGGGTGAGAAGTTGAATGAACTTTTTAGTCTTGTTAAAGAAGGTTTTGAGTAGGTGAATGAGAAGATGATTGAACTTGAGAAGGAAGTTAGGTTGTTAAGGGGAGAAAAGAGGAGGAAATCTGGTGTTGAGAAGTCTGATGGTGGTGTTGAGAAGAATTCTGATGATGGTGGTAAGGTTGATGATGGTGGTGAGGCTGGGGTGGGGAAACGCAAAAAGGCTCCGCGGAAGAATATTACACCCAAAAAAATTGTTTTGAAGCCTCATAAACCTGTCGTGGTTGTTGAAGCTGCAGACAAAAAAGGACCTGAAAAAGAAGCTTCAGCGGTAGAGGATGTAAAGGAAGCCCTGGCTGAAGACAACCCTGCCCAACCGTCTGAGGCCAAGATTCAGACTGTGGTGGATGTTGGGGTTAGTGTCCCAAACCCTCTACCAAAAAATGTTCAAGAAAGGAGAAGTAGTCGAAGACTTAAGGACAAAGCCGCTGCTTAATATGCAGTATAAGTGTGATAGTTGTTTGTAAAAACCTGAACCTATGTGCAACTAAAAACTAGTTATTTCGCTTTGTTGTTGTGTTTGATGTGAACATGGTTATCTGGTATTAGACTGAGATTTAGGTCTGATTTTGGTGTTATTTTAATATCTGTCAGACTTCTTTAGAAGTCTGATTGTGTTTTGGATTTATATTGCAGTCTGTAGGTGGCGTGGATAGTATTAGATTATTTGTCTTAGACTTTTATTCCAGTCTGACGGAGGTGATTTTTTATTTATTTTGTAAATGCAGAGTAGTGTCGTGGGCAGCGAACAGAGTGTTCTTATCGTCGATAAGGCGGCCACGAGCGTAAACTTTGATGCTGCATATATGTCAAAACAAGACACTAAGCAGGCAGCTGCTGGAGCTTATGTAAAGGCGAAGGCTCAAGAACTCAAACAGAAAGAGCAGGATAGGAAGGAGAGAAAGAGCTCAACCCAAGTGCAGATCACACCGACATATGATCCTTGTGCTCCGACAACCAGGACGGAAGTGAAGACACTTAATGATCACGTCAAAAAACTGCCGTATGTCGTCACACTCTACCTATATTCTAGAATAATTAGCTCGATGTCTAACACGCGTAATATATTCTGTAGGGGTTATCCGAAGAGGGAGGCGAACACATCCCTAGCTTGGTACTACAATCTGCGCACCCCCAAGGAATGGTTGCATGACACGGTTAGTATATAATCTGGTCAGGTTTAATGATTTTCTGTTCTCAGACTTGATTTGCAGTTTGACATTGTTGTTATCTCTTTTAGACTTCCTTCAGACTTCTTTAGAGGTCTGGTGTCAGACTTCTATTAAAGTCTGGTGAAAGAATTTCTTTTCTCAGACTTGTTTTGTAGTCTGACATTGATGTTCTATCTTTTAGAGTTTCTTTAGACTTCTGTTTAAGTCTGACATTTTTTGCACAATGTTGACTGAATGCAGCAAATAGATGCTGAGATTGATCTGATGAGGCTTCGACAACACGAACACCCGGAATGGTTCTGGTCCGAGAGGCTGGCCTTCATTGACACACTGCTGGGTAATTTGTGGAAGAAACATTATGATGATTTTGTGAAGAGCGGCGAAGGAAAAAATGTGATGCCCACGGCAAGGAGGCTGCCACCTGGTGTATGGGATTACCATACTGGTGAACTACCCTTATTCCTGAAATCAAACAAGACTTGGGGGCTGGAAATTGATTACATCTACACTGCCTTGAACGTTGGGGGAAATCATTGGATAGCTATTATGATTTCTATCCCGGATAGGCACGTAACCATATGGGACAGCATCATTGGACGGAAAACCGATGAGGTGGTAGGAGCGGCAGTGGCACCTATATGTGAGATCTTTCCTTTCGTGATGCATTGTTTGGCCCCAGTAGATGATAGGTGGAATTATCCCCTTGAGCGATACAGCTACACAATCGTAAGGAGCCCGGAACTTCCCCAAAACATCCAGACATGTGATTGTGGGGTGTTTTGTTTGAAGTTTATTGAGTTCCATTCTCTTGGGATGTCGTTTCCGAAGTGTCTGTGTGATAAGAACATGAAGACTTGCAGAGAGAACCTTGCATATGAGATATTAACTAAGCTATGCCGAACAGGTGAAGAGGCTCGTACCGACACCGAAAATGAATTGCAAGATGTCTACGAATAGGTGAAGTAGAGTTCCTCTTTAACTTTTGGATTCCCGAGAACAATGGATTCTTGCATATATTTATCTTTTGTAGATGTAAGAAAAACTCATCCATCTTTTGGCTTACTTTATGCGGGAATTTTTTGTGCCATGCCAATTGTGATGTCAAAAGCGTGTTGGGCATAGGTAGGGTATTTCTAGGGTAATTGGTTTAAGACTTCTATAGAAGTCTGGTGTCAGACTTCTATTTCTATCTTTTGTAATGAATTTCTGTTATTAGACTTATATTGCAGTTTGGAAAGGGTGTGATTTTTTTAAGACTTATTTAGACTTGACGAGATGCAGCAAACACATAAGTACTACAAATTAAGTTTAAGCCAACAACAACAACCAACGATTAACACAACAAGTTCTTAGACTTAGACAACTTAAAAACCGACTTGGAAACGAAATATTGTACTGGAAAGACACCAACAGACTCCTCTCAGAATTTCTTCAGACTTCTCTATCAGACTTCTAAATTGCATTCGTCAGTACATCAGACTTCTACCAGATCTAATCCTTCTCAGGTTTGGTTACCTGTCTCCACCGAAAAAGACAGCAACTTCTCATATACAGTAAATAGATGAAAACAACTATAAAACAGGTGAGTGTAAGGTGATTTAGCTTACACAATTTGGTTTTTTGTGGCCTGGTTGTTTGCAATTAGAACAAGTATATTGCTTGGGAAGCTTCCGTGGTTTATTGCCCTTTGTCTTGGCAATTTCTAGCCAAGTTTGCCACCTCGACTTCTGAGGTCTTCAAGGAGGACGAGGATTATGCGGGGGAAGGACACGTACGGTGTCAGGAGTTTTCATAGTACAGTTCTTCAGAAGGATGTTCATTGTGTATGCCTGAAACAGATAGTCCCTACCGTATGATGGGCATGGCAGCATATATGGGTGTAGCTCAAGTTCTGGTGCAGCGCAGATTGCATGTGAGCAAGGTATTGTTTCGTAATCCCACACACCACATTCACACGTTCGGTTGTGCAAGTCGACCACACAATCCCTATGTCCTCCCTTAACAACGAATCGATACCCATCAACGCGTTCCGCCGTCATGAAGTCCGCATAATATTCACGAATAGCCATCAAATATTCAACTCCTCGGCTAAATTTTGTTGTGAGACTCAATGCATCTAGCCGCCTTTTTCAAAACTACGTCCATAGCTTCTCTTGTATGAACTCCAAAAGGAAAGAGATAGGATATCGTTTTGCCTTCTTGACTACGGAGTTTATAGTTTCGGCAATGTTGCTCGTCTTTATGTTGTATCTTTCTCCAACAAAGTGAACGCGGTTAACGCAAGTGAAAACAAGACTGCAATAGAAGTCTGATAAAGACAAATCAGACTGCACAAGAAGTCTGATAAGAAAAATTCATTTTCAGATTATACCTGTCTCCATAGAAATGAACACGTGACCACAGACTCGGATCCGCCTCCTCCAAGTATCTAGCAAGGTCAGGATTTACCGCTCGTAAGGAGGCCATGTATCGGTTAAAATCGTACATCGTATATGCGTACGCTGCGTTTTTCACCAAGTACAAAAGATGTTTTCCCCTGAACTTTGTGACTACGTTATTTTGTAGATGGTAATAACAAATCCCTCGCTTTGCCCAAGGAAGAACCTTTTCAATAGCATTCTTGATGGATGTGTGCCTATATGAGACTATGACCAGAGGATATTGGTCTGAAATGCAGTCTCTAAGCTTTGTGAAAAACCACTCCCACGAGGCATCATTCTCAGAGTCTACAATGCCAAAAGCCAACAGAAATATTTGAAAATTGGCGTCTTGTGAGGCCGCCACTAGCATAACACCTCCATACGGCCCCGTAAGATGCTTACCATCTAACACAATGACTCTTCTAAGATACTTAAATCCCTCTATGGAAGCTCCAAATGCTATAAATAGATATTTAAATCTATTCTCCTCATCTAGTTCTAGAGCAGTCTGCGTTCCCGGGTTGGTTTGCTCGATTCCATGCAATAAAGCAGGCAGTCTCTCATAGCCATCTTCCGCTGATCCTCTCACCAACTTTTGAGCATGTAACAACGCTCTATATGCGGTTGTGTAGCTCATCTTAATCCCATACTGCTTGTTCATTGATACTAAGACATGCTTTGGTGTAATCTTCTCAATTATTCCAAAGCATTGTAGAAACAACCAACCAATATAACGCGGAGTATGACGTTTTTTCTTAACCTTCTGGTACAGCGTTGAACATGTGTGGGCTCTATTGTAGATCATCACCCAAAACTTGTTTGGTTCGTTCTTGACAGCCGCTCGAAACTTCCAGTTGCATCCTTTCACAAGACATTTAGCGACAAACTGGCTCTTGTCAGACTTATCTACTGTAAATGCGTATTTCCTCATTATCGCCGTCAAATGCAGCTCTGATATAAGATCTTGCTTGCTACCAAAACACTTTCCGAGAAAGATGCCGTCGGACCAATTTCTTCCTCGACCAGCAAATCGTTCAGCCACACGTTGCAACTCGTAAGTCTTATTATCTTCATCTTCTTTATCATCTTCATCTTCATCTCCCACTTTCCCATACATGCTATAATCTACACCATCATAATAAGACTCATCGTGTTTCTTGAAAACTTGCTCTGGCCCATCACCACCACCACCAACACCACCATCATCACCACCACCACATATATAATCATCTGATACTGAGCCCACATCTTCGTCTTCCCAGTCTTTGTCTTCATCATCTTCATCTTCATCTTTTACATCGTGATTCCCCGCATCTTGATATGCCAAACCGGATCGGCTCGAGACACAAAGACGGATTAAATTCGCACTAGCTAACTCGACCCTGCTCCTTACTTGCCTATCATTTGTGACATAAATAGGAGGGCTATCTGGACCGATCTGTTGCAAGAGTGGTACCGGTAACGGATATGATAACTCCACCAACTCGGTTTTCTTGTCCATCATATAATCATCTTGTACAATCTCAACAAGTTCACAATATGTAGAACGATCGCCCAAAGTGATAAACCGCCCTCATTTGAGAGTATCCACCACAAAATGCCAAATCTGGCCTCTCACAACCCATTCACCAAAATTAACAGGTAGATGCACCATTATCTGTAAAAACAATCATGGAAAAACAACATTAGCGATCTTAATGGAAATATCAGACTTCTTCGCGAAGTCTGATTCTATTAGCTACATTGCCAGAATTATTAAAAAAAATTATTTAAAAATAATTACCGAACAAAAGCATGTAAAACTAACGCATGAGGAACATATATAACTAACACACATATAAAAAATTTAAAATCAACGAAATTCATCACAAATATACAAAACAAAACGATTTTACATAATTTGTCAATCCAGACTGCCACAGAAGTCTGACAAACAGTACGCCAGACCTCTATGGCAGTCTGAAAAAGAGGGTATTTTTGCAATTAGAATGTTACAAAGCAGACTGTGGATGCCGTCTGACGAAAAGTTATCAAAGCAGACTTCTATCGCAGTCTAACAAAAAGGGTATTTTTTGCTATTGACCCAAACTTTGACTTTTTTTGTCAGACTGCATTAGATGTCTGAGAAAGAGAAAAATGTATTTCTGCAATTGACCAAAATTTTGACTTTTTTGTCAGACTTCTCCTGCAGTCTGAAAAAATTATGGGGTAGTTTTGCAATTGACCGAAGTTTGACTTTCGTTCCCAGACTTCCAGGGCAGTCTGAAGAAATCCTTCAGACTGCGATAGAAGTCTGACAGAAATTGGTGTATTTTTTGCGTTGACCAAAATCTTCGATATCAAACTTCTTTAGTATTTACCAGACTTCAATTTTAATCTGAGTATTTAAAAGTCAATTGCAAAACTACCCTCTCGTTGACCATATGGGTTTCATCAGACTTCTAAAGCAGTCTGAGTATACAACTCAGATCTGAAAATCGAAGATATGCAAAAATTCGTACCTATATCCGTTTAGAGTTTGTTTTCACGCTCGTAGAGCGCCCAGAACTTCTAATATCACTGAAATCGCGCAATCCCAGTCATGTTTTGCCATTTTTATGCCACAAAAAATGATTTCGGTAAGTTTGTATCAGAAAATCGAGGGAGAAATCGGAGAGGAGAACTCGCGAAAAGGTAGTCCGAGCTCTATTCTTGGGCTTTAATGGCGAAAAATGGGTTAGTTACTGCATTAACTCATCGACGATGGTGGTTTTCGTGGAGGTTGAGAATTGATGGCAATGGTATTTTCGTAATTAAGTTAGATCTGAAATTTTTTTTTGTCTTATGAAAAAAACGTTAGACTCTAACAGCAGTCTGAGGAATGGCATTTGCGTGAATACCCAGATTATTAAAGGGTAATTCGTGGAATTCTGAAAAAGAAGAGAGGAAAATGGTATTTTTATCTTTGACTTCAAATTGCTTAACTTGATGTTGTTAAAGGGTATTTTTATCTATGGCATAAAAACGGAAAACGACTGGGCTTGCGGGATTTCGGTGATATTAGACGTTCTGGGCGCTCGACGAGCGTGAAAACAAACTCTAAACGGATAGAGGTACGAATTTTTGCATATCGTCGATTTTCAGATCTGAGTTGTATACTCATACTTCTTTATAAGTCTGATGAAACCCACATGGTCAACGAGAGGGTAGTTTTGCAATTGACTTTTAAATACTCAGATTAAAATTGAAGTCTGGTAATTTCCTTTGAAAACAAAAAAATCAAGAAAAATCCTCTAATCGAGGCATAGGGTAGTTTTGCAATTGACCGAAAACTTGACTTTTTATTCAGACTTCATATCCAGTATGACGGAAAAATGAGTGACTTTAACCGGAAGTTGACTTTTTTTCAGACGGAATCAGAAGTTTGAAAAAAACAGGGTACTGGTAGTAATTGACCGAAATTTTACAAAAGTTGACCAAAATAGGGGAAAAAGTACCAGACTTCTATGACAGTCTGAATAGGAAGGAAAAAATTTCAGACTTCTAAGGTTACCGGTTACAAAAATTAGTAACGGAAATATTATATTAGTTGTCAAATTTGGCAACAATTTGCAATGGATAAATTAAAAAAATTATATTTTATTATATTTATATGAAACCATGATAAAAAAACTTATATTACAACGTAAAATTACATAATTAAAATATAAACTCAAACGACTATTACAAAGTAAAATTACATGATTTCTCCTTCAACTTCCTAAGAACCAAACCGAAACCAAAAACAATGAGTCTCAAACCTAAATCAACAAACCAAACAGAGTCCACGCCATTCATGGCATTAACAGATTTATCCACATCTTCTGAATCATCACCAGATCCATATAATCAAGTTAAAGAGAAGCAACCTGCAAAGATCACAATCACGAAAATCAAATTGAGAAAACTCAAAAAATCTGAAACAAGATTCATGTGCCTCCATCACTAATAAAAATATATTGAGAGAGCTATACCTTCTCTCTTCCGGCAGCGATTACCTCATCTCCCTCTCGTCGGCTCTTCCTCCTCCGCCGTCTCCTTCTACTTAGACACCGGCAGCGACTTCGTCTGGTTCCCCTGTCGTCCTTTCACCTGCATCCTCTGCGAATCCAAACCTCCTTCTCCCTTCTCTCTCTTCTCCTCCGCCGCCCACCGTATCCTGCTCCTCCCCTTCTTGCTCCACCACTCACTCTTCTCTTCCCTTCTCTGACCTCTGCGCCATTGAGAAGCGCCGGGTTAGGAAGCGCCCGGAACAAGAGAATAACCACAACGAAATTAGAAAGGAAGAACACATAAACGACTAATTTAAGAAATCTCATGAGATCTGAGACAATATAAACCCTAGATCGAACAAGATCTATAAGAAGAATCAGACCATATTATCCGTTTGCAAACGAGAGAGAGAGAGAGAGAGAGAGAGAGAGAGACCGAAATTAGGCGATGTGAGTGAGAATCGATGGTTGGATCCAAATCGCCGCCACAAAAGCATGGTTCTCAGAGTCTAGGAGAGACGAGGACGAGAAGACGATTAGTCTTCCTCTTTTTGTACGGCAAAAAGAAAAAGAGTAATCTACTGGAGAGAATAAAAATAGAAGAAGGAAGGGGTGAGATTTGGCCACATCATCAATCTGAGTGATCTCTTCTTATTGGCTCTCTACTTGCGGGATTTCGGTGATATTAGACGTTCTGGGCGCTCGACGAGGGTGAAAACAAACTCTAAACGGATATAGGTACGAATTTTTGCATATCGTCGATTTTCAGATCTAAGTTGTATACTCAAACTGCTTTAGAAGTCTGATGAAACCCATATGGTCAACGAGAGGGTAGTTTTGCAATTGACTTTTAAAAAATAAGATTAAAATTGAAGTCTGGTAATCTCTGAGAAGTCTGAGAAATCCTGATTCTCTCAGACTTCTCCTATAAGTCCGAGTAACCCTAAATTTAATATTTAGCACTTATGAATGACAATATTAAAACATAACTTCTAGGAAGCATCGAATTCGTGAAATATATGCACATTACAATACATATGTGCAAATTTAAAATTTCAAATGTAAATTTGGTAAACCATGAGTCTAACCCTAAAGTTATATGTAAATGTTTCCATTACAAAGCATGTTTTGAGGTTTACAACCTACTTTGTCTTACATGTTTTTTATTTGATTCAATTTTACGAAATTTAATTTTAATACTTCGAAATCGTCTATATTTAATTTATGTATAAGAATTTTTTTAACAAAATACTTTTTTATAATTTTTAAATTTAAATTTACTAATTAAATATGTATAAGACTTATTCGAGAAGTCTGATATTTATTGAGGTATAGACATAATTAACTAACCTTGTTTAATTTGATTCAATTTTATGAAATATTAATTTCTATACATCAAAATCGTCTATATTTAATTATTGTAGAAAAAAATTTTAACAAATTTTTGTTTTTAATTTTTAAATTTAAATGTACTATTTTAATCTATATCAGACTTCTCGAATACGTATGAGAGAAGTCTGGTAAGAGAAATCAATCAGACTTCTATTAGAGTCTAAATGTCAGACCTCTATAGAAGTCTGACATGTCACGAAGGTTAAAATGGTAATAGCGGTTTCGCGTTTTTTGTTTGGTCATAAGGTGGTAACTGTAATTTTCCACCCCCGAAAGTGTAGCGCAGCATTTAATTGAAAGAACGGTGTATTTTTGTCATAAAAACGAAATTTTTGGGGTAAAAACAGCAATTTGCCCTAACTTATTTGGGCTGAGTTAGAAGCCCAGATCGCCGATTACCCTAGCAAGAACTCAAGTCGGTGGCCGCATGAAGCAAAAGGAAATATTCCTCTTATTTCCGAGATACTCGCTAATATAGATTCGTATAAATAGCAGCCATAATGGCTGGGAGAAAAAGATCCGCAAAAAAAACACTAGCATAAGTTTTTGGCAACATTACTCTTGTACTGAAACGCTTACAAACAACAATAAAAACCATCTTGGGATCTTTGCCTGTGTTTTTTCTCAAAAGTTTATGTTCCCTCAAAAATCCTTTACAAAAAACGATTGTATGAATTTCGACTCACACAGAGACTGCCTGCAAAATCCACAGCCATGTTTCGTTGTGTGTCAAAGGACTGGGCTTTCATTATCTGCCATGAAAATTTCACTGATCTGTTCTTGAAGATGTCTTCTGCTCGTCCGCGTCTCCTTTTCACTTTCCAAACTGATGGTAAGTGGTCCTTTTTCTCCTCACCCCAGTCTTTGGTTTCAGACAAGAACTCTCTTCTAATTGTTGATAATCATATGCGTGCATGTCCCTAAAGATTATCAAAATAGCTCCTAGAACTCTCTTATAGCTGTCAAAATATTGTAGACCTATTTACAATGCGTTTTGCATAGGAAATTTCAAACAAATAGAGTCGTCATCTTTCGACATTATCCAATTCATGGAATGTCAATCTCCAACATAACTTCCAATTTTCACAAACAACATGTTTCGCTACATCTATGATCATGCCTCCTAATACTATGTTTTCAGGTTTCTTGTGAAGATGTGCTTATCAGATGGGAATATTCTCCATGAAAATCGCACACCGATACCCACAATGAATAGCAAGCATGAAAATATATCACACAGAGGTTTCATGTCATCACACCAAGTGACTAATATAATCTCACATTCATCACCTGATTTGCCAGCTGCTGGTGATATATCACTATCAAGGTTTGTTTAATTCTTTCTTATATTTTTCTTCTGATTATAAAAAAAAAAAAAAAAATTACATATTAAACATTAAGTCTAGAAAAAAAGAAATAAAATTCAAACCTAAAATAACGAGAGAAGAGAGTCTAACACATGGCTGTAAAAAGAAATAAATTAAGGGGAGAGAAACAATTACATGGTTTTAGCAAAAATTAGAATAATAAGGAATGAAAAAAATAAGTATATATTTGCTTTGGAAAAAAATTATATTTATTATAAGATTGTACTAAAATATAAAAAGATGGATCTTATGGCTAGTACTACAAGAAAACTGCCCATTCCGGATGGAAACACCCATTACCAACGGATTTGAGCCGTCGGATCTTTCTCCTCGGAAATCAAAATCCATCAGAAATTCATCGGAATTTTCCGACGGATTTCAGAGGGCTAAATTACCCGACGGATTTCTGAGAACCAATCCATCCGGGATAATTCCTAGGGATTACCGAAGACAATGCCGTCCGGAATAATTCCGAGGAATTTTCGAGGACTAGTCCGTCCGGGTATTTCCGAGGGATTTTCGAAGACTAGTCTGTCTGGGAATTTCCGAGAGATTTCCGAGGGCCAATCCGTCCATATAATTCCGACGGATTTCCGAGGACAATATTTTCGACGGATTTTCAAGAGAATTCCAACAGATTAAGTTTCCCCAGCTAAACTTTATCCTCCAGCTAAATTTTCTCCGTCAAAGATCTGTCGCTAAACCCTCGAAAATCCCTCGGCTAATTACTCACATTCCCCCGGCTAAACTTATTCCGTCGGAAATCCATCCCTAAACCCTTGGAAATCCCTCGGCTAATTACTGACATTCCCCCGGCTAAACTTCATCTGTCGGAAATCCCTCGAAAAATTTCGAGAGATTTTCGACGGATTTTTAAAAATCGATACTTATAAAAACTAATTTATTTTAATTAATAAATTATTCATTTTTAAATAATTTATAAAAAACAAAAATAAAAATTAATTAATATTTAAAAATCTTATAAAATTATAAAATATTATTAAAATTTTTAGAAGTTGTTGGAAAATTAAAAAAAAAACTAAATAAAAATAAATCATCCGGAAAATCATCGAACTTTGATTTAAAGTAATACGCCATTTTCCAACTCTTCGTTTTCTGAGTCGAGAGCTCGTCCTTCAAAGCTGTGACCTTCTCCTTGAGCTCTTTGTTTTACCGGATAATGTCTTCATCCATCGAGAAACCGGCCGAAGAAGATGCTCGTTGGGTCGCAATCTTACCTAACCCTGGCCGATGACCTTTTTTAATGGGTACCTCCTACAAAAACAATACAAAAATATTAGATCTTTTATTAACAAATAATTATCTAAATTGAAATGATAATCTATAATTTTTACTTACCCCGAGCACTAGGTCGTTGATCTCGATCCGAGTCAGGTCTCTGGAATCGGTGATGCCGTCCTGCGATCTCTCGGTCAGGATCTGATATGCTTGATTTTTTTATCGTTTTCTAACGCATGTTTAGTATTCCTTTCAAATGTTTTATCGAGTCAAAGTTTGTTTTTAGAGTCTTTTGGTCATTTATTTAGTTATCTCATGTAAATAGGCGTCTAAGGGAGAAATTGGAGTTACGTGGAGAAAAACGCACGGAACCGTGAAGAGAAGACTAGAATCGGTGGATGCAACCCGAGGAAGCAGAATCGACCGATGCAAGGACTGAATCGATCGATGCGAGCTGGCCCGAGAAACCAAAATCGATCGTTGCACTATCGATGCACTCCACCCCGAAGCACTGAAATCGACCGATGCAAGGAGTGCATCGGTCGATGCACCCTTGCCCGAAGAACTGAAATCGACCGATGCAAGGAGTGCATCGGTCGATGCGTGCCTGCGAGAAGAAAAAAAGGAAACTTCTGAATTTCCTGTTTTGCCCCGAAAACTGCCTGTTTTGACCTAATTCGACATTGAACCTATATATACTCTATTTTTAGCCTCTTTGACGGCTACGCTTTATTTTCTATTCAGACTTTTTGCTCTTGATCATTGTAAACTTTGGAGAAGAATCTCTGCATATATTGAGAAGAATTCTAAACCCTTTCTCTCTTTTTATATTATGGGTTTTTCATCTCCTTGCTTGTTTGCCGTTACCATGTATGAGTAGTTCCATAGTTAGGTTTAGGGTTTTGAAGGGATCCATGAATCATTAAATTAGACACAAATAGGGATTTATCTTTTGTGGTTTTCGCTTATCGTTGTGTTTATTGCTTAGGCTTGAGCTAACCGTTACTAAGCGAGCGAATCGTCCTTAGCATGCGAGAGTTGATGCTAAGGCGATTCGTGAACATATTGAACCCGATCCTTAATGCTGACCTAGAATTCTATGAGCACGACAGTGGATTAGGTGCTAGGTTTAGTACCCATGAGCACGACAGTGGATTGGTTAATATTTATGTTTGAGTTTGAAACTTGTGTTTAATTATTCCCTGAATAGTTGTCTGATTCGTGATCTATGGATTCCTAAGAGCAAACCCTTGACCTAACGTTTCCCCTTTATTGAATTTACATATTTTAAATTGTGTTCGTTACTCTTTCCAAAACCAAAATATAATCTTGTCCTAGCTTAGTTTCATCTTGTGAGAATTGTAGTGTAACCGTGGTCTCTGTGGATTCGATTCTAAAGTACTGTAATGACAACCGTTATGATTGCGGTAGTTGAGCTTGAGTTATTAATTGACTGAGTGGTAAAACACCTAAATCAATTTGGCGCCGTTGCAGGGGACCGATAACGTTACCTTTAATTCTGAATTTGAAATTTAGTCTAAGATTTACTAATATATTCTATTTTATTTTCTTTTGCGTTTCAGGTGACCAGCAGAAAAACTGAATAGAGTTACCATAAGTAGGGGCTCTCAAAACAGCTCAGTAGCGAAGAGCTAGCAAGGTTAGAACGAACGAACCGAAGGGCAAGATCAATTCCCGTCATCATGGATGAACAGAACGACGAACAACAAAACGCTGCATCGGCTGAACTCCAGAGGCCGCAACAACAAGTGCAGCAGTTACAACAACAGCAACAGCAGTAGCAACAACAGCAACAACAACCTGCCATTGGGGATTTGGACACGCCTCATGCTTTCTACCAGAACAGAGCTGCCATCCGTCCACCAGCCATTACGAGGCAAGATTATGAAATCAAACCTCAGATGATTGCATTGGTGAAGCAGCACATGTTCCATAGTCTCCCTGCAGAGCATCCAATGGACCACATTGAGAACTTTGAAGAAATCTGCAGCACTACTAAGTCGAATGGGGTACCAGCTGATTACCTCAAGTGCAAGCTCTTCCCTTTCTCTTTGGCGGACAAGGCGCTGAGATGGCTCAAGTCACTTCCACCTTGGTCGTTGACTGCTTGGGATGAATGCAGAGCTACCTTCTTGGACCACTTTTACACCAAGTCTAAGACAGCTTCGCTGCCAAACAAGATCACTACTTTCCAGCAACACGCGGGAGAGTCCTTTTGCGAAGCTTGTGAGAGGTTCAGAGAGTACTGCAGAGAGTGCCCCATCATGGGTACTCGGATAAGCAGATTCTAAGCATCTTCTACTATGGAGTTGACTGGGACTAT
This sequence comes from Eutrema japonicum, assembly GCA_030161315.1. Lineage (NCBI taxonomy): Eukaryota > Viridiplantae > Streptophyta > Magnoliopsida > Brassicales > Brassicaceae > Eutrema > Eutrema japonicum. Next base: position 41,971,235 of record BSQW01000013.1, read on the forward strand.
AAGAACGCCCTCAATGCTGCGAGTAATGGTGATTTCATGACTAAGACCAAGGAATGAGCGTACTACCTGATAGAGAACTTGGCTTCGAGTTCTGGAAATCGATGTCCTGAGTATGACAGGTCTAAGCGTGTCAATGGTGCAGATTCGCAAAAGATTGATGAGCTGACTGCGAAAATGAACTTTCTACCAAAGGGGAATCAGGGAGGTGTGCAAACTTGCGAGGAGGCAGGAGATGAAATTTTCTGTCAGGGATTAGCTTAGGATGAAACTAATGAGCAACATGATGTGAACTATGTAAGTGGGCAGGGGTACATGCAGAACAAAGGTTTCAACCAGAATTACAGGAACCACCCGAATCTGTCATACAGAAGCACCAGCGTCGAGAACTCCCAAGATCAAGTTTATCCATAGCAAGCTCAACATCCCCAAGGGAGGACATTTGTGCAGAACGAAGGCACCTCGGGATTCTTTCAAGGTTTCCAAGGTCAAAACAGGTTTCAAGGTGGATTCCAGCAGAAGCAGCCGTTCAACTCCTCCCAGACAACGAATCATGCCCCGTTCCAAGCTCCTGCAAGCTGACCTCAAGATGAACTTAAGAACCTTATGCAACAACTCTTACTCAATCAATAGCAATCTGCTAAGGAGATCAATATCCAAGGTTAATAGCATGTACAACGATCTAAGCAAAAAGTATGAGGCTGTGTGCACTCAAGTGAAAAAACTTGATAATCAAGTTGCTCAAACTGCCGAGGCAATCAAGAGGCCATAGGGAACCCTTCCAGGGAAAGTAGAGCAGAATTCGAGGAATGAGTTTGTCAACGCCATCACACTCACAAGTGGAAAGGATTTGGAAACAACCTCATGGAAAGGAGCAAAAATCGACATCTCCTTGCCAAATAACGACATCGTCATTGATCTGGGAGAGGTTGGCGAGAAGATGGCCGAGAAGGAGGAGGTTTTCACGGGTGCATACGCTACAGATGAGCCGCAAGTACCACCTCATGTACGCGTCTAAACCCCAAGGGTCCCCTACCCCACTCGTCCGAGGAAGTCACGTAAGGACCTAGAGGAAGCCAAGTGCAAGGAGATGTTAAGTGATCTTGTGGTGAAGCTTCCCCTTGTTGATGCAATCCAAATGATACCTTCGTTGAAGAAATATGTGAAGAGCTTAGTAACAAGAATGGTATCCACTGAAGATAATGTCATGATGGTTTCTAAGGACTGAAGTGCTGTCCTCCAAAACAAGATGCCAAAGAAGCTAGGTGACCCAGGCAAGTTTATTATCTCCGTACAGATTGGGACAATGACTTTTGCTTACTCTCTGTGCGATCTTGGGTCTAGCATCAACCTAATGCCATATTCTGTGGCTAAGCGGCTTGGGTTCACCAAGTTCAAGAAAAATAAGATCTCTTTAGTGTTTGTCGATCGTTCTGTGAAGCTGCCCGTTGGTGTTCTTGAGGATCTACATGAGCGAATTGGGAATGTACTCGTCCCTGCTGATTTTGTAGTTCTAGAGCTGGATGAAGAACCAAAGGATCCTCTCATTTTGGGAAGACCTTTCTTATGTACAGCAGGAGCCATCATAGATGTGAGAAACGAGTGAATAGATCTCCACCTGGGAGACATCGTCATGAAGTTTGAGATGGATAAGATGCTGAAGAAACCTATGTTGGACGGCCAGACCTTCTCGATTGATGAGTCGCTGGAAGTCGCCGACGAAGTTGTTGAAGAAATTCTAGAGGATGACCCGTTGGAGACCGTGTTGACAAGGGCTGAGAGTGAACATGGGTTTATGAGTGACGATGCCATTGGTTATGCTAAGATGTTGAACTCGAGCCAGACAATGGGGGAAATGGTCACTACAAAAAAACACAGATTTTTCGACTACCAAAAGAGTCCCAAAATAGTCGCAAATCAGTCATTTGCGACTATTTTGGGACTAACAAAATTAGTAGCAAATATTTGGTCGCAAAATACAGTTATCGCATAATAGTCGCAAATTTACGACTATTGTGTGACGATATATTATCGTCGTATATAAGCGACTATGTTGACACTGGCATTTAAAGTCGTTTATTTGCGACTATTTGCAGACAGTTTGTTGAGTCGTACTATAGAGACAACTTTAAGACGATTATATAGTCGTTTATTAGCGATTATTTTCAGACTCTGTGAGGAGTCGTATTATTGAGACTACTTTGGTATGGTTATTTTTAGGACTGTTTTAAAAGTAGTCGCAAAAGAGTAACATATTGGCAACTACTTTGCCACTATTTTGTTCTTGTCCTGGTCGCAAATCAGTAAATTAGTCGCAAACTAGTCACCTATTAGCAACTAATTTGCCACTATTTTGCAATTTCCTCTTCTTAAATCAGAAATTTAATTTTAAAAATTAAAAAAAAAACCTAAAATAAAAAATAAAAGTTTAAATTTAAGTTTGTAATAACAGAAAACATTATACAAAACATTTATATTATATTTATATATCCTAAACATTTATATATACAAAATCTAAAAGTTTTAACATGGAAGTGAATGGTTTGTGGCCGGTACGTTGGCCAGTACGGTGGCTGGTGCGGTGGCTGCTTGAGAAGCCGCCACATACGATGTAAACGCAGGATCCTTATCTTTTAAGAAGGATAGGAACGACTCCAAGCTTGAGATCCGAGATTGAGAAAGTCGTTGTTCCTCATCACGTCGAGCATTTTCCGCTTCTTGTTCTGCGATCTTTTGATGAGCAGCTCGAAGTTGTTCTTGCATCTCAAAAATTGTGTTTGAGGAGGTTGCATAGCTTCTACTTTCCTTACTCCTGTTGTTGACCATCTGTCCAAGTTCCCCAAGTCCAAAAGGCAGTCCCTTGTTATCTGTTTCAGTAGACTAAAACAACATAAAAAACAAAATAATTCGTAAGACCTGACTGTTATTGACATGGATCAGACTATCAGTCAATGTTGAACCAACCTATGCTAACAAATTTCTCATCAAAACGAAGACAACAGCAGCTGAGTAATGAAAGAGAACCAATTGTACAACAATCAGAGAAAAGAGAGTGAAAACTGAAAGAGAAGAAACTGACCAGCAACAAAGGAACTTGAAACGTAGAACACAAGAGTCACAAAACTGACCAGGAAAGAAACAGAAAATGACCAGCAAAGAAAGTGAAAAATGACTGCATAAACTGAATTGACTTATACACTTCAAATGACTTTCGAAACTGGATATTCAATCTGTCTATCACTCAGAAACGCCTATTGCATCAAACAGCAACAAAAGAACCAGAAGAACCACGATCAACTCATCAGAAAAATGACTGCATCAAACAGTAACAAAAGAAAAATGACAGATTACCTTAAGACAAGAAACTGAAAACTTACTGCATCAATCAGATTACCTTAAGAAATAGAAAAATGACTGCATCAAACAGCAACAAAAGAACCGCGATCTGATTCAATCAGATTACCTTAAGACAAGAAACTGAAAACTGAAAACTTACCTCAACAATCAACTCATGAGATTCAATAAGATTACAGCAACTAAAGACTTGTTAAACTAATTCTAAGAAGAGGAAGATTTACCTTAAGAAAGATCTCATTCTTTTGTTCAATGGTGAGGTTCTGCTGAGTTGATTGCTCTGAAGGTGATGCACCATCAACAACCATTTCTGACATCATCTCTTGTATGTTCTTCTCATAACTCTCAGCTACCCTTTTGGCATTTTGATCAACAAAAGATCCATCTGCCCTTGTATGTGTTCTCATAAACACTTCTCCAAACGAGACAGGACGCCCTAATTCTTCCTCCTATAATGATACAAAAACATATTAATTTTCTGAAATGCACACTACAAGAAAACAGGGTTTTACCGACTACAAATGGCGACTAAATAAGTAGTCGCTAAAAGTTACGACTAATTGGCGACTAATTAGCGACTATTTGGCGACTAATACAATTTGGTCATAATTTAGTCGCTGTTTTACGACCAAAGAACATAGTCGCTACAGTAGTCGCTATTTTACGACTAATTTACGACTACATTTCAGACGGAAAATAATAGTCGCCTAATAGTCGCTAATTTAGCGACTAATAGGTGAATCTTACGCCGGGTCTCTTATTTACGACTAATGTTACGACTAATTTGCCGACAAGAAAGAGTAGTCGCATAATAGTCGCCATTTTGGCGACTATTATACGACTACACTCGATTTTTATAAATCCTTAATTCTTTTTTTTGGTCAATATAAATCCTAAATTCTAAACCCCAAACACAAACCTCCTAAACCTCTAACTCTTAATCATAAATTCTAAATCTAAAATTATAAACTAGATCTTACACATAAAATATCAAATAATATACAAAAAATCAAAACTTACAATTTTTGAATATAATCATTTTATAAATAAAAAATTCTAAACCCAAAACACAAACCCTTAATCCTAAACATCTAACCCTTAATCATAAACATCTAATCCTTAATCATAAACTTTATATCTTAAATTGTAAACTAGATCTTAATTACACATAAATATCAAATAATATACAAAAAAATTCAACACATACAATTTTTTTAAAATATAATCATTTTATAAATCTTAAATTATAAACCCCAAACACATACCATATTAAGTACTACATGTGTTTTATACAAAAAAAAAAATAACACTTAAATTTTTTTTAATATAATCATAAATTTTAAGATTTAATCTAATTTATTTTTTATGTTTTTTTAAATGTTTCTTATCATTCCTTCTTTTTTATCTTTTTTCTTCCTTCCTTCTCTTTCTCTCTCTCTCTCTCTCCTTCCTACGAGTCTTCTCCTTCTCTTCCTTCTTCTTCTTCTTCCTTCTCTTCCTTCGATCTCTTTTGATTCTTAACAGATTTCGACAATTTTAGTGTTAATCTCCATTGTTTTTTCATCCTCTACAAAACCCCCAACCCATAATTCTCGATTAACCAAGGTAAGTTCTTCGAAATCTCTATTTACAATCACGATTTTTGTCAAAAAATCGCTGAAGGTTTGCTTTCAGGTTCCAAGGTGGTGGTGGTAGCAGATCCGGCGAGATTGCGGCGTAGGATGGTATTTCGATGGGTGATTTTGGATTGGGATCGTTGGATGGGTGATTTTGGATCGGGATTGTTGGATGAGGAGGTGAAGGAGGTGGAGGAGGTGGAGGAGGCGGGGAGGTCCGGCGAGGAAGAAGATCTTCGATCGTTGGGTGAGGAGGTGGAGGCGGGTTAGGAGGTGTTGGGTTTCTCGGCGCCGGAAGGAAGAAGATCTTCGATCTTCTTTTTTTTTCTTTTCATTTTTTCATTTTTTTTTGTTTTTCATTTTTTGTAATTAATTATTTTAATTAATCAAAATATTTTTTTGTTTTTTTTTTATTTATTTTTTTACAAGTAGTCGCCAAATAGTCGGTAAATAGTAACTAAATCTTACGACTACTTTACGTAGTCGTAAAGTAGTCGCCATTTGGCGACTATTTTTACGACTACGAACTTTAGCGACTAAGTTTTAACGACTACATGCTTTAGTCGCTATTTAGTCGCAATCCGTGTTTTATCGACTATTTGGCGACTACTGCTGTAGTCGCTAAAACCATGTTTTCTTGTAGTGGCAATATATAAAACCAATGAATTAAAATGTTACCATTTTTTGTTGAACTTGCAGGTATGATTTCTGCCCGGATACATGTTTGTGGGGACCAAGACCGCCACAGTCAGAGTTACGGCATTGTGAGTAAGTAGAGCTCCTCTCTATTTCTTCTGGAGTGTCCCAATGAGCCACCATTTCTGCCCAAAGCGTTTCACCTATCCAAGGTGGTCTCTCACCACCACTGTGTTTAGCTTGACTTCCAATTCCTTTCATCCGTTTTTTGGCTCTTCTCAAGAATCCTGCTTTCACCAGGTCGGTAATTCCCCTTTCCCAATTGTACTTCTGCTACACAACACAATAATGGTAAGTATCACTCAGTAACTAAATCGTTAATATGTGCCTACTATTTAAGTAGTCGCTTATTAGTCGCAAATAAGTCATAAAAGGGTCACTCAGATTTGCGACTAAAAAAGTAGTCGCAAAATGTAGTCACAAAAACTATGTTTTCTTGTAGTGGGTCGAGTACATCAGTTTATATGAGGCCGCGGGGACGCCAAGAGTAGCAACTCCTATCGCACCTCCTGCTGACCCATGGAGTGAGCTAAAGGCTCCAAAAATCGAGCTCAAAACACTCCCAGCTGGGCTAGGGTACGCATTTCTTGGCCCTAATTCCACTTACCATGTAATCATCAATGATGAGTTGAACAATGTGGAAACTGCTTTGCTACTATGTGAACTTAGAAAGTATCGTAGAGCTTTAGGCTCCTCACTAGATGATCTCACAGGGATTTCACCTGACCTCTGCATGCATAGGATACATCTAGAGGATGAATCTAAGACTTCGATAGAACATCAGAGACGGTAAAACCCAAATCTAAAAGATGTTGTAAAGAAGGAGATAATAAAACTTCTAGAGGCGGGTATCATATACGCTATCTCTGATAGTACATGGGTTAGCCCTGTCCATGTTGTGCCGAAAAAGTGGTGTTACAGTTGTTAAAAATGAAAAAAATGAGTTGTTACCAACTAGAACTGTCACAGGGCCTAGGATGTGTATTGATTATATGAAGTTGAATGCCGCTACTCGTAAAGATCATTTCCCTCTGCCCTTTATTGATCAATGCTGGAAAGGTTGGCTAACCACCCCTACTACTGTTTTCTAGATGGTTATTCTGGCTTCTTTCAGATACCCATCCACCCGGACGACCAGGAGAAGACCACGTTCACGTGTTCTTATGGTACTTTTGCTTATCGCAGAATGCCATTTGGCTTGTGCAATGCCCCAGGAACATTCCAACGATGCATGATGTCGATTTTCACCGACTTGATCGAGGACATAATGGAGGTTTTCATGGACGACTTCTCTGTGTATGGACCCTCCTTCTCTGTCTGTCTTTCTAATTTGTGCAGGGTGATACAACGCTGTGAGGAAAAGCATCTGGTGCTGAATTGGGAGAAGTGCCACTTTATGGTCAGAGATGGGATTGTGTTGGGCCATCGGATCTCAGAACAAGGGATCGAAGTGGATAAGGCAAATATCGAGGTGATGACTAGCCTACAGCCCCCATATTCTGTCAAGGGGATTAGAAGCTTCCTGGGCCATGCGGGGTTCTACAGAAAGTTCATCAAGGACTTCTCCAAGATTGCTAGACCCTTGACGCGATTGCTGTGTAAGGAGGTGAAATTTCACTTTGACAACGATTGTATAGAGGCCTGAGGAGAACGTGTACGCGACCAGTATTGCATGCAATGACTACTACGCATACCTGAGGAGAACGTGTACGCGACCAGTATTGCATGCAATGACTACTACACATCTTCACATCACACTGACCTCCCCGAAATGCCTTGGTTTGGTGAGATAGCAAACTACTTGGCTGCGGAGAAAGGACCAAATGGCTTCGTTGGGAACAAGAAGAGGAAATTCTTAAGGGATATCAAATGCTACTTTTGGGACGAGCCATACTTATACATGCAATGCTCTGATGGTGTCTTTCGGCGATGTGTTTCGGAGGAGGAAATTCCCGGTATTCTGTTCCACTGTCATGGTTCAAAAAACACTGGTTTCTGGTGGCCAACTATGTTTCGCGACGCACACGCCTTTATCTCCAAATGCGATTCATGTCAGCGGCAACGAAATATTGGCAAGAGAAATGAAATGCCACAGAATTTCATATTGGAAATCGAAGTGTTCGATGTTTGGGGTATCGATTTCATGGGTCCCTTCCCATCTTCTTATGGGAATGAATACATCCTCGTTGCGGTAGACTATGTGTCTAAATGGGTTGAAGCGCTGGCCAGCCCAACAAACGATGCCAAGGTGGTCTTGAAGATGTTCAAATATGTTATCTTTCCGAGGTTTGGTGTGCCTAGAGCGGTGATAAGCGATGATGGATCTCATTTCATCAACAAGGCCTTTGAAGGGCTCTTGAAGAAGCATAGGGTCAAGCATAAGGTAGCCACTCCTTACCATCCGCAGAAGAGTGGACATTTCGAAATCTCCAATAGGGAAATCAAGGGTATCTTGCAAAAGACTATGAACACGACGAGAAAGGATTGGGCTACAAAGCTAGATGACGCTATTTGGGCATACATGACTGCCTTTAAAACCCCTTTAGGTACGACACCATTCCACCTTGTCTATGGAAAATCATACCATCTTCCCGTGGAGCTTGAGTACAAGGCAGCATGGGCCGTGAAACTGCTAAACTATGACATCAGATCCGCCTCCGAACGAAGGGCGATACAACTACACGAACTGGAAGAGATTCGACACTTGGCCTATGAGAGTTCAAAGATTTACAAGGAAATGACCAACGCGTATCTTGACAAGAAGATCATTCCCAGGAATTTCGCTGCAAATGATCAGGTATTGCTCTACAACTCTCACCTTAAACTTTTCCCAGGGAAGCTGAGATCGAGATGGTCTGGACCGTTCACAATCAAGGAGGTGAGACCGTACAGAGCTGTGGTGCTGCTGAGCTCTACCGGAGATGAGTTTGTGGTTAATGGTCAGCGCCTAAAACCATACCTCGCTGATGTCGAAATGGACGGGGAAGAAACTATTCCCCTCGATGATCCATCCCGCGCCTAGAAGGCTTATGAGTCAAGCTAATGACTTTAAACAAGCGCTTGGTGGGAGGCAACCCACCAGTACGTTTTCTTTCCTTTTATTTTATTTCTATTTAGTTTGTTTGGCCTTCTTCTTGGTTTATTTTCACACCGAGACGGTGTGAAGTAAGTCTGGGGGAAGGTCTCTATAGTTTACTAACGCTATTCTCTTTCTTTTGTTTTTCCTTTTTAGTCATTTTGATGTTTTCTTTAAATCATTTTGTTTTATTGAGTCAAAACTTCTTGGAGATTATGATCACGACCTTTGAATTTTTATGTGATATACATCTTAGTGACCATTGTTGCAGAGGTAGTTTCAGACCAGACTAATGAAAAATCTAAAGGCTTCACGGTTAATTAGAGGCATCCATGTTTCCAGAAAATTTCAAAAAGCTTGACCTAATTTATGTGCTCTTCTTTTTATCTCATCATCGTGATTGGTGTCTTCAGAGCTTGACTCATCATTCGTATCTGACGAGACGACCCGTATTAAAATTATGGTATTCCCCCCCCCCCCCCCCCTATTTAAAATAAAAGCAGAAAAGATGAAATGATTTTCGTTCGAGTAAAGGGTTAGGAAAATTTCCATCGATCCCATTATTTTACTTCGAAAGAGATGATCACACTAAGGTTGGAAGCGAGGTTAGGAAAATTTCCAGAGATACCACTATTCGCCTACACCTTATAATGAAAGGGTGGCACTAAAATGAATCGGGGATTCGGTGGCAAAAACAATCAATACTCGCGTTCCATCATCCATTGGCCCTATGGAAAGAAAATGAGAAAAGAATAAGTCTGGGGAAGAGAAAAAGGTACCAAGTGTTGTGTTGTTGTCTCGTCACGATATTGAAAGGGAAATAGTCTAGAAGGTTCTTGGCACTATGATCTTGGATGAGACCCAGCTATGATAGCTTTGGATTGTTCTGCGGGAAGGCTGTGATGCTTGCAGAGAAGTACATGGCGGTCCGATCCGGAGCTAGTTCGGCAATACGTGGATTAATAAGGTAATGGTCATTACAGGATTATAAAGGAAATGTGAGTCCCCTTGCTTCTTCAAACTTTTTCTTCTTGTTTAGTTTTCTGTTTGCTTAAGGACAAACAGAAAACTTGTTTTTTGTCTGGGGGAATTGTTTTTTTAGGACAAGCAAAATGCTAAGTCTGGGGGAATTGATATACTTGTTTTTTGTCGTTTTCTAACGCATGTTTAGTATTCCTTTCAAATGTTTTATCGAGTCAAAATTCGTTTTTAGAGTCTTTTGGTCCTATATTTAGTTATCTCAGGTAAAAAGGCGTCTAAGGTAGAAATTGGAGTTACGTGGGCAAAAACGCACGGATCCGTCAAGAGAAGGCCAGAATCGGTCGATGCAAGGAGTGAATCGACCAATGCAACACCACCCGAGGAAGCAGAATCGACCGATGCAAAGAGTGCATCAATCGATGCAAGCTGGTCCGAGTAACCGAAATCGATCGATGCACACCACCCCGAAGGACTGAAATCGACCGATGCACGCTTGCCCGAAGAACTGAAATCGACCGATGCAAGGAGTGTATCGGTCGATGCGTGCCTGCGAGAAGAAAAAGGAAATTTCTGAATTTCCTGTTTTGCCCCGAAAACTGCATGTTTTGACCTAATTCGACCTAGGGACTATATATACTCTATTTTTAGCCTTTTTGACGGCTACATTTTATTTTCTATTCATACTTTTTGCTCTTGATCATTGTAAGCTTTGGAGAAGAATCTCTGCATCTATTGAGAAGAATTCTAAACCCTTTCTCTCTTTTTATATTATGAGTTTTTCATCTCCTTGCTTGTTTCCCGTTACCATGTCTGAGTAGTTCCATAGTTAGGTTTAGGGTTTTGAAGGGATCCATGAATCATTGAATTAAACACAAATAGGGATTTATCTTTTGTGGTTTTCGCTTATCGTTGTGTTTATTGCTTAGACTTGAGGTAACCGCTAGGTCTATGAACTAGAGTGCGGCTTGCCCTATGAGCACGACAGTGGATTATGATACAGTTAACCTATGAGCACGAAAGTGGATTAGGTTTCATAGAAAGAATATAAGCAAGTGAATCATCCTTAGCCTGCGAGAGTTGATGCTAAGGCGATTCGTGAACATATTGAACCCGCTCCTTAATGCTGACCTATGATTCTATGAGCACGACAGTGGATTAGGTGTTAGGTTTAGTAGCCATGAGCACGACAGTGGATTGTTTAATATTTATGTTTGAGTTTGAAACTTGTGTTTAATTATTCCCTGAATAGTTGTCTGATTCGTGATCTCTGGATTCCTAAGAGCAAACCCTTGACCTAACGTTTCCCCTTTATTGAATTTACATCTTTTAAATTGTGTTTGTTACTCTTTCCAAAACCAAAATATAATCTTGTCTTAGCTTAGTTTCATCTTGTGAGAATTGTAGTGTAACCGTGGTCTCTGTGGTTTCGATCCTACAGTACTGCATTGACAACCGTTATGATTGCGGTAGTGTGAGCTTTAGTTATTAATTGACTGAGTGGTAAAACACCTTAATCAGGATCTCCTCTTGAGCATTCATCACCTTTTCGACGATCTCCCTGACGGCAGGATATTGAATTTGGTCGGTCTTCTTGTTGGTGTGCGTCCTCCCCATCACTTTCAGGTGATCGGGAGCTTCGCCGTCTTCCTCCTTCTACAAAATAACTAAAACCGTTAGTTACTAATAAATATATTAAAAATGATATTTGAAAATAACTAAAAACAATTTAAATACTTACCATTTCGGTTTTTTTTGAAGCTCTTCGCCTCGTTGTTTGGGACAGCGGATCCCTTCCCTTCTCGGGGACTCTTTCGGTTCTTGAAGTTAGTCTGAGAGAGAGCTTTTGTCTCGGGCTCTTCCTAGTACGGGATGCAGTCCTTCCACACCTCCGCGTTCAAGCCTTTTGGCTTACCTCCACCCATTCTCCAAACCTGCTTCCACTCGTACATGTTGCGCGAGAATTGTGTGGAGGCCTCCCTGAAAAAGTTTGCCTCCACCGTTTTCGTGATGGTAGACCTCCAATTAAATTCTTGGTACAAAAGAAATATAATTAAAGATGTTAAAAAATCTTAAATTATATAACAAACATTAAATAAATTATAACTTACCGCAAAAGTTCGAAACCAAAGGTTTTTTCGTCTGACGGAACGTCCGAAAATTTCTTGTGCGGTTTGTCAAGGATGGAGTGCAACATTGTCAAAACCGACTTGCTAATGTCATTCCCGGATATTCGAAACCTATAAAAACAAATTAAGAATCGGTAATAAAACAAAAAAAATATTAATTAAGAAAAAAAATATTACCAAGTAGATCTCGGAATGCGGAGGTCCGGATCGAGAACTGTGAGCAATTCTCGTCCCGGCTATCGGACTACCTCCTCAACGGTCATGATCGGAGGCATAGGAGGCAGAAAAGTACTCGGGTTCGTAGTTGCGGAAGTGCTCCTCCGCCCCGATTGCCTCGAAACACCAGGACGGTCATGATCGAATTGAACGTAAGACCTACAAAAATAAAAACAGAAAAACCGAATTATTTAAAAAAACATCTAAATAATCATAAATATTTTCCTAAAAATTAAATAAACCATCATCAATATTTTCCTAATACATTTAAAATATATATATTTTAAAAATAGAATTTTTAATAACGTTTTTATAAATTTAATTATAAAAACGTTTTTTTAAATATATTTGTAAACACTTTTTCAAAAATAGATTTATAAAAAACATTTATTAAAAATTTATTTATAAAAACGTTTTAAAAACGATTTATAAAATAATATTTATAAATATATTATCAAAAAACGTTTTAAAAAAATACTTATAAATATAATCACTAATTCAACAAAATTTAACAACCTAATTAACCTAACTAAATCTAACAATTCTAAAAATTTCAACAAAATCTAATCTAAAAACTAATCAAAAAATCCACACAAAAAATTCACAAATCCATAAATCCACAAAAATCAACAGAATCTAACAACCCAATCTAATCTAATTCCATAAAATCCACATATTCCACAACCTAATTTAAAAACAACAAAAAAATTTGTGAATTACATTTGTGGTGGCGGTGGTGGGCTGCGGTCGGCGGCGTCTGCGGGGTTGAGCTCGGACGAAGAAGAAAAGAAGAAGAGAGAAGAAGAAAAGAAGAAGAGAGAAGAAGAGATTTGAGAGAGAAGATCAGAGAATATCGGAGAAGAAGAAAAGAAGAGAGAAGATCGGAGAAGAAAATGAGAGAGAACGTCGATATTTATAAAGGTTTCCGATGGACCCTTTCCATCGGGGATCCGTCGGAAATCAAATTTAATTAACCGCCTCGATTTTGAGCAATTCTCGTTAGGCGGTTTAATTTCGCGGGTAAATTCCGAGGGATTTCCGACGGACATTGAAATTGCATGCTTTCTCATTGGCCAATCAACACGGTCTTATCTTGAAAACTATCTTAATCCGTCGGAAATGCTTCGGAAAATTCCTGAGGGATTTCCGACGGATCTTGATATTTTGATGTTTTACACTTAGCATTTTTTGAGTATAAATCAATAAAATCTCAATGTCCGTCGGAAATATCCGAGGGATTTTCGATGGTTTTAGTGTATAAGGTATATATTTTCAAGATTTCATAAACTTTATTGTTTAATAGCGATTAATGTCACTAAGTAATAAGGAAAACCTTTTAAAACCAAACAAAAGACGTTATTACAGAGTTTGTAACAATCGATCAAACAAGCAGTTAGAGCTTTCATAAAAACATATCGAACATCTAAGAACATTTATGTGTTTGCTTAGGGTTTCAATTAAAAAGTTCAAAATGTTTGATTCTTAAAAATATTTCACAGAAAGTAGTTTTAATTTGTTACTTCTACATTTATCAAGACTAAACATTTTCAAAATCCGGCATATTTGAGGATTATTACCCTAAACAGTCGGGAATGCGTAGGAATATTCTGAGGGATTTCCGATGGACTTTGAGATTTTATTGATTTAGACTCGAAAAAATGCTAAGTGTAAAACATCAAAATATCAAGATCCATCGGAAATCCCTCGGAATTTTCCGATGCATTTCCGACGGATTAAGAATCCCCGACTAAACTATATAATTACTGACATTCCCCCGACTAATTATATAGTTTAGCCGAGGGTATCAGTTTTAGGAAGGGATTCTTAATCCGTCGGAAATCCCTTAGAATTTTCCGACGCATTTCCGACGGATTAAGTATCTCCGGCTAAACTATATAATTACTGACATTCCCCCGGCTAATTATATAGTTTATCCTAGGGTATCAGTTTTAGCCGGGGATTCTTAATCCGTCGGAAATCCCTCAGAATTTTCCGACGCATTTCCGACGGATTAAGAATCCCAGGCTAAACTGATACCCTAAGCTAAACTATATAATTAGCCGGGATTTCAATTCTAGCAGGGAAAAACTTGTATTTTATTTCATCAAAAGGTGAAAAACATTACACGACTGCAAAGGGACCTCATATAATGGTCCTATCAGCTTAGACTCTGTTTTGAAATATATAAAAAATACATAGAGAAATATAATTAATTACTCCGAGTCCGACGAACAATCTGATGTAGCTGAATCGGAATCCTCGTCAAATTCGCCGATCTCTTCCTCAGAATCCTCAAATATCTCGTATTCCCCGTCCATGGTGAAATCAACCACGAGGTCAACTTCAAGAGAATGCTCTATCTAACCTAAGTTACCAATTGCGTTTTCCTGCAAATGATCATGCTCGGAAACACCATAAACTCTTCCTCTTGGGTGTATCGACGTAACAGTAATCCAAGGGTCTTAATGCTTGTTCCTAACCCGGGGGTATCGAATGTAGGAAATCTGATCCGCTTGTGAAATAAGAATGAAAGGATCATATTTCTGAAGTCGCCTTCGAGAGTGGACAGATGTAACACCAAATGCATCCTGACGTAGACCTTCAACTGGATTATACCAATCACAATAGAACGCAATGCACCTCAAGTCGATCATTCCCGGACCTTAGCCCATGTTCCATATTTCCCGTATTGATCAACATTTGTTTCATTGATATCTTGTTTGCTTTGTTTTATTTTCCACTTCTCTTTTAGTCATATTCCATTTACATTTCACCTTATTTCACCCATGAAAAATCCATCGTCTCATTAGCCTAGCTTAGGAAGTTTCTTAGATTCTTAGTGACTAGCTAACCCCTCCACATGGATTCAATCCTTATTTACTCATGATTGCCTTGCACTTGGGGTAGATTTCAATTATTCCTTAATAGATTATACAGAAATATTTATTAGAAACTAAACAATAAAACGGGGTTTCACATCATCTCAACATAAACAAATCCATACCCATTTTTTTAACAAACATCATTTGCCTTCAGAAAGAGAGCAACTTAATTCAGAAATGTGGTATAATCATCGAAACACATAATGCACAACATACTTTGATAAATTTAGGGACATGCATATGATATTTTGACAACTAGAAGAGAGTTCTATGAGCTATTTTGATAATATTTAGAGACATGCATATGATTATCCAAAACTAGAAGAGAGTTCTGGTTCTCAATACGAGCTATGGGGGATAATAGATACTAAGGGGGGATGAAAGCATGGCTCACTTCAAAATAAGAAAAATCTATTAGATTAGTTTGAAGCTTTTTTATCAATCTTTTTCAAAGTAAGAAGCACATTTTCAAAATCTATTAGATTAGTCCGAATGTTCTCCTATTCCATTCATTGAAGGGATGGTTAGGCGAACCTCATCCATGGAGACTTGACCCTTTCGTTTTTTCATGGCAGACATTACATAAAAATGAAATGAAACCCCTAGATAGAGCTCCAATAGACAAACACTATTGCCACATTTCGTTTACGTTCTTCCAAAATTGTATCCATATCTATATATATATTATTTATATAAAATATTTAGACAGTAAATATTTTTTTCTTTTTGTAAGATTATAACGCATACGTTTAATTTATTTCCACAAAAAGTTTTGTTTAAAATATTTATTTCAAAATTAAGAATTTTTTTTAGATCTCAATGTGAATTTCTACCAGTTAGTCAAATCTAATAAATTTGGACTTTAATTCATTGCAAAAAAGTTAGTATGAAAGAAACAGACATTTTGGCTATGAGGAATTTTACTTAACCAAAAAGTCTCAAAATATCTTCTAAGATCATGGAAATATTCTAGTTCCGATTAGAAATTTGGCAAATCCTCTGGGCCTTCTGTCATCTTCAGTAGCTCTGCACAATCCATCTCAAAAGATGTCGATATTACGTGTTTTGTTCTTAAGCATGCCATTGCCCAAAGGAGCCCGTCTAGATCTGCGTGTAGTGCCGAAAGGCTTCTATGACATCCTTTTTGTCTGGTAGTTTTTTGTCACATGGTATCCCTTTCGACATTATCTCTTTCATGGAATGTCAATTTCCACCAGAACTTCCAATTTCCAATTCCCAAAATATTTTGACTGTGTTTCGCTACATCTATGATCATGGCTCCTAATACTATGTTTCCAAATTTTTTGTGAAGAGGTGCTTAACAGATGGGAATATTCTCCATGAAAGTCGCACACCGATGTTCACAATGAGTAGCAAGCATGAAAGCATATCACACAAAGGCTTCATGTCATCACACCTAGTGACTAATATAATTTCAGAGTCATCACCTGATATGCTAGCTGCTAGTGATGTAGCAATATCGAGGTTTGTTTAAATCTTTCTTACATTTTTCTTCATATTATAGTTAAATAAAATATGTACTTCTGGTTCCTTTACCTTGAGTGTCCATGCTATGAATGAATTTTTCTCGGTGCAGCACTATTGTGCATATCAACTCGAGTTTAAGTCGTCTCGATTTAGTTATTTTTGTTTGTGGTCAAAAACTTATGTCTACGATAAGACACAAGAAATTTTTGATTATTATTGTTTTTTTTTTGTAAACTAAAGTAGTCTTATTAAAGTATAAAAATAGTTTTTTATTAGTATAGATTTTCTAATTAGTATAGAATTGTTAATAAATGATTTCTTACAGAACATAATTAGTTTAAAATCAAATAAACATATAAAATATAATTAGTATAAACTCATATTTGTCAATTATTGGTCAAAACCTAATTAATATAAAATTTAATAAACATATAAACCTTTATTTTTCAATAATAACTACACAATAATTTTACGTTTCTAACTTATATTAGATTTCTAATCAGAAAGAGAATAACTTAATTTAGAAATGTGGTATAAACATCAAAACACATAATGCACATAAAATTAACAAAATATTATCTTCTCACTAATACTCTAAGAATTTCACACTCACCATATTTGAATAAATAAAAATTAAATTAGATACTATTTCTCATTTCACATTTTTTATATTAACAATTTTAATCTATAAAAAATTTTACTCCGTGCGGACGCGCATGTTAGAATATGGTTATTATTATTTTAATATTCGGACACCTATCAAAAAATAATAAATTTGATATTTAAATTATATTAATTTATATGAAATAATGAAAAATAACAATTAATACGTTCTCTTTTTAAAAATCCATTTGTTATTTGAATTAAGCAAATGTTAAAAAAATTAGAGTGTAACAAAAAAATTAAAAATATTGTAGGTTTTCATTTAATTTTGTTTATGATATAGTTTTTATTTATTTTTGTTTACAATCATGTTTTGCTCGGCTGTTAGTCTTGTTTATATACTTAACAACAATGTTTATTTTGAACTTAGCTCTCTGACCCTAGACGACAATCATTTTTAATCTACGGATAATTTATTATTCTCAAATATTATTGTAATAACAATCTTCAAACACGCGTTAAGACTAATGTAATTTGTTAGGTATATTAAATTAATTTACATTATTCACCCATTAATATCTACGTTAGACCACACTAGATTAGCGCTTAGTGTACAAATATTTGAATATTGAAAGAAAAAATATTTTGATTTTGGTTAATCAATAGATTTTAATTATCAAAGCAATTCAACTAAAAAGTTATCTTTTTCTTTCGGAAATAGTATCAGATTTTGTATTGACGAAAGAAGAAAAAAACATGGTATCATATGGATCTACAAGGACGACCAATAGCAAGGAATCAAAGATATATATAAATTTGTGGATCTATTAAATTCCCCCACCCCCCACTAATTTGCGTTTAATACACATATATAAAAGTGGATGCATAATTAAATACAAAACGTAAAATAAAAAATCATAACAAAGAGGATCTAGCGATACCTTTTAAGGTTTGTCTGTCTGAACTCAAGAAGAATCAAATATTTTTATCTTCATGTTTTATTGTTCCTTTGCTAGCTTCATATCTCCCTCCATTTTTGTCTCACTCTCTTTCTATAAACGAGAAGAAAATAAATATAAATATAAATTTGTGAACAAAAATACGGTCCTAATGGCAACGTAAATATGAATCATTTCATCATTTGATGTATGTATATGAACTTGATAGATAAACAAAGACGTTATTAAATGAATATTACAGATATACGTTGTCGAAGGAAAATAGGAGAAACCCTTGAATTCTATCGATAGGCAATGGGTTTGGTCGGAAAACCGCTGATGGTTTTACGAAACGGTTTTGAGGCGTTACGTTCAAAGGAGAGAGTTAATTGCAGTGAGGATTACTGAGTGTGCTAATGAATTTAAGGGTGATATATATAGTGTGTGAGAGAGAGAGACACTTAATTTACCCTACACGCTCAAAGAAAACAGAAGAAAAGGGAGAGACACATAGTTGATTATTAATTTTATAATTTCATCCTTTTATCCACGTGGCACAACGTGATTGGATTCCATTTACGGTTATGTATTATTGCATAATATTAATTTAATAAGGAGATAACTAAATTTAATTTTTCTGCCATTTTAAGAGAAATATAATTAAATTTAGTCTTCTCTTACATTTTAATATTTTTATCCATTTTTGTAGTTTTAACTTTTCATTTTGAGAAATAAATTTTTTTAATAAAACTATATATGGTAGGAGCCTAAAAGTATGCATATTTTGTTAAAAACATGTAAAATTATTTAAATTTTCAAGATCTAAATTTCAATCTGA
Source organism: Eutrema japonicum (assembly GCA_030161315.1). Classification (NCBI taxonomy): domain Eukaryota; kingdom Viridiplantae; phylum Streptophyta; class Magnoliopsida; order Brassicales; family Brassicaceae; genus Eutrema; species Eutrema japonicum. The sequence goes on from BSQW01000013.1 coordinate 41,990,046, forward strand.
AAATACATCATCAAAACATTTTTCATAAATATTAAAAAAATATATAAAATATTATCACGTATTTGTTTCAAGTAAAATATATATGAGATTTTTATGATCAATTTTCTAATTTTCTTATGACTGTTGGTTCTATTAATTTTGTGATTATCTTACATATTTGACAGTGAATAAATTTTTATGATAAATATGTATATTATCAATCCATCTTATAAATAATAATATAGTTAAAAGATGTGGGGTCAACGAAATTTGAAACGGAATGAAAAATATATTATGTTATTATTGACTAGATTGGTATTTTATAAAAAAAAAATAGAAAGTTCTCCGAATAAGAAATTAAATGAAAAACTTAATATGGTATTACTATTAACTAGATCGATCGCAAAATTTATAAAATAAAAATTTTCCAATATAGACGATAGATATGTAAAATTTTATTTCAGGAATCACAGTTATCGAGAAATTAAGCAAATATCATTAAGCATAGTTTGCCTGTCAATATTTTATTACCAAATTACTATCTAAAACATGTTTGACTAAAACAATTGATCATAAATTAAAAAAAAAACAAGTCTAAGTTACAATAAAATTACAAAGTTAGTGGAATATGTTTAGCCTGTTTAACCAAAACTAGGTTTGCATATACCATTTTGTATATTGGTCTATTCCAAATTGAACGGCCATTTTTAATTTATAACACCATTTATAATAATAATAAAAAGTGACAGCCTGTAATTTGGGATAATTTCCTTGGTTGTATCGATGCATTCATGTACACATTGTAACATCAACACAAATGTTTATATTACCTTTCAATATTCAACTTCTATATAATAAATATATATAAAATTGCTTTTCTTATTAATTTTTATTCTTATAATAAATTTATTGACGTGGATTATTGACGAAAATTGAACGTATTTCATTTGCATCCTCGAAGTTAGTTTCACACCATATAGAAAACATGTCCGAATGGGCAATGAGAGCAATATATAATATATGTGATACACTTAAACTTTTGAAAATTATATTTTTTATACAACTTAGAGAGTTTCGAATCATGTACAAACTATTTAGTTTTAAAATTTTTGGAAATTTTAACAAATTTGTGTAAGAAAATTTTGCTTCATTATAATATAATGTAGGGGTGGGCCAAAAAAAACATAACCATTTTGGTTTTTTCGGTTTTAAAATCAAAATTTAAATATATAAATATAAATATATATATATATATATATATTTATTTATTTGTAATAATTTGGGTTCATCATTTCTATTAGGTTTAAATTTATAGTTTATCAATTTCTAGGTTTTAATTTTAATAATTAAAAAAAAATCTATAGAATAATATATTAAAACATTACTTCCAAAAAACAAAAAAATATTTGTGGCAGTAGATTTTTAAATTATATTATCCATCAATTTATTTTTGGTTGACTCAAAATCAACCTTAACATCGAAACAACGTTTCTCTATACGTTTTCTCATGTGATATTCTATGGAATTAGAAATTGATGACACCTATTGAAGTTTTTTCTTAATCAAAATTGTTCTTAGGAGGTTATGTTATTTTCTGGATCTATCTCGTTTTATCTCCCAACTTTGAAAGTTATGTAATAAATTTAAAAAACCCGAAACCAAATCCAACCAAACCGAACCAAAAATGTATATGGTTTGAGTTTTTGTAAAACCAATAAACCGCCAAACCAAAAAAAACAAACTGAAACCAAACCGAAAACCGAAGTGCCCAACCCTAAATTATAATGCATCAATCTTTCAAAAAACAAATTTGTGGAAATTTTTGATATTCTTCATATATATTTTTTGTTTGGATGAAATTCTTCATATTTAAACGTTCAATCGTTCACAATGACCAACTTTAACTAAAATATCAATTAAAAAAACAGATATCTGAAACTCAAACTTTGATCTATACACCAGATTTACATTATCAATCATCAACTAGACCATGATAAATTATAAATTTATGTAGAATACGAAAATACAAATTGTCTAGAACATTATTCAATCAAGAGTGGTTTGCAGATTTTGTTACTTTCTTAAACTTTATATAAATTTTTAGCACTTTTTGAACTTATTTACGGAAGTAGCATATATTTTATTGTTCATGAAAATTTCACACCCTGCACAGTACGACGTTTACGACCGTGTACCGTACACGGAACGGTAAGGAGAGGGGTAAAATGGTTATTTCGACATAAAACGACCCAAAAAACAAACATAAGTGACAAAAAAACTAAGGAAAAGTTGAAAAAGTAATTTTTGGTGCAAATAAGTCTTCAACTAATTAAGTTTTAAGGATCGTTAGTACGTCTCAACCATTAGCAAATCATTTATTTTACAACTTTCTAAACTGTAATTTTCTTTTAAAAAATGTACCTTTCTTTACAAAACTAAAATCAGTTACAACATAAATCATATAGCCTTTTATCTAAATTTGTAACCTCTTTTTCTCTATATACTCTGTTTTTATCTTTTTTATTGGTCGTTTTTGTTTTGCCTTTACGTCTTTTCTATTTCATTTATATGCCTTTTGTATTTTCTTGAGCGTCTTTTATCTACTTTGAACCAAGAATCAAAGGCCAATCACTCACCAAGCCACCCAACGATCGGCGATCATGGGTTAACATAATAAAATTATTAGTGAAATGATTAGTGTCATAGTAGAATGCCACACCTGTGAGTTTCATGTTCTAGGATTGAGTTTATTGGATGTCGTTCTGTCATTTTTTTGGTTCTTAGTTTGCTCTCTTCAATTACTTTGCCAATGATCCAATGTGTTTCCCATATTTCTAATATTTTTAACCTTTTTAGTTTTTTTAATTTTCTAGCCTTATTGCTTATATTGTTTGTCTTGCTCTGTGTTTAGGGAAAATTCCATAAAAATATCCCAACTTTATTCTGATAAGCTTTTTAATATCCGAATTATTTTTGTACCCAATAAAATACCTAAATTATTTTTTTGCCCATTTTAAATATTCAACTGTGAACCGTGTGTTCATTTTACAACATATCCGTTAACAAATATATACGTACCTATACACGATTTGAAATATAATTATATTTGATAATAAAAAATTAAAAAAAATTAAAAAAATTACATTAATTTTTTTTTAAATAAAAAAATCGAAAACAATTTCGAAAAAATCAAAAGAAATTCCAAACAAAATCTAAAGTTAAGAAAAAAATAATTTTAAATTTTAAATAAAAATATTTAATATTTTAGTTTTTGAATTTTTGAACTGAATTTTTCTAAAAATTCAAAAATTTGGGTCTTTTATTGGATACAAAAATAGTTCGTGTATTAAAAAGTTTATCGCAATAAAGTTGGGATATTTTTATGGAATTTTCCCTTGTATTTATGTTGTTTAGCTTTAATTAAAGTCGTAAAATCATAACGACTTTGTTAATGTGAAGAGTGCAACAGTGGAGTTATAAATGGACTAGATAAATAGTAAAAACGATCCTTGGTTGTTAGACAAAATCTTAAGAATATATATATATATATATATATATATATATATATATTTTTTTTTTTTATAAGTTTGTCATAAAGATTACTTACAAAAATTATAGTCATCACCCTTATGTGAGAGAGAGAGAGAGAGAGAGAGAGAGAGAGAGAGAGAGAGAGAGAGAGAGAGAGAGAGAGAGAGAGAGAGAGAGAGAGAGAGAGAGAGAGAGAGAGAGAGAGAGAGAGAGAGAGAGAGAGAGGGAGAGAGAGAGAGAGGGGATGGCAAATCACAAAAGTGAAACACAAAGAAACAGAAGAAAGAAGAAATGAATATTTGTCTTAACAATCCAAATCTCAATATTTTGTGCAGAGAGTTGAAGCAATGAAGGTAAGTGTGGAGATATTAAAGGGGACGTTTATAGATACAGAGGTGAGCGAGAATGCGACGGTGAAGGAATTCAAGGAGAGAATTGTGACGGATGTGAAATTATCGGTAAGGCGTTTGATACTAAGATATATAAATATTTCATAAGATATTCTTTAGAATTTTTACTATAAATAAGGAGGCTTGGGTAAAGCATAAACTAAGCCAAGTGATTAAGTGGAGTTTGAAAGAGTTTGGGAGTCTTTGTAATCTTTGAGTGTTCATTATAATAAAAGCTTCTCCCCTTTTTTAAATACTCTTGTAATTTGTAAATACTTATTTGATCCTTATAAACTTTCTTTGTGGTTGTACCTTCTATGTGTCTGTAAATTTGGCATCAGAACCATGGTAGTTTAAGCTTTGGTTGTTTTCTTTCCAAGGGGTACTATGCCTATGAATTGTTTTCATCTATTAGCTAGTATGGAAATTATGCTCTGTGGTTACCACCTAGTTGATCTCCCACACCAGAAATCCAACTAAGCTAAGAAAAGAAGAATATACAAAAAAATCCATGATGTTATAATGCTCAAAGTACCTTGAAGCCCCATACAAAGAAAGTATTGCCTTAGTTATGTAGCAAAAACACCTCACGAATTCTCTTTCCATATTCTTAGCACCACATGTAAAAAAAACAACTCATAGTTTAATATTACTTCAAAGGATAGATAAAAAATAAAGCATTATGTTTTGGTCTCTGGTCTCAATACACACCATGCAAAGTACATCTTCTTTAACAAACCCACCTTCTTTAAGAAAATCAAACTCTAGTAAAATAGACTATCTCTATGAAGTAGAATATGTAAGTGAAGATAGCAAAGTCTCTGTTACCCAATTACCCTTACTCAACCCATATAAAGCCTTTAAAAACAAAACTCCACTTTCCCAAATGTCATTAAGCAGGTGTTTGGTCCCAGCAAACATGCTGCAAGAGAGCTTATTCTAGCCTCACAAATGGAGCAACATTTGATTCCAGCAACAGAAATCGAGCAGATGATCCCTCTCCGCTTCAACGAAGGGATGATTCATCAATGGAGAGCTCATGGCTATACCGACCTTCACTATGGAGCAATACGCGTGGCACTAACCCTTCAAGGAAGAAAATGTATACCTGTAGTGGAGAGAGTCGCTCTACTCAATATTAGATACAGAGATTGTAGATTGTAAGCCTAATATTTTATTTGGAACTTAACTAATTGTTTATCTTATTTCCACTTCCATTAAAATAAAAATGTAAGTGATAGTCAATCACTTCAATATCTACGGTCAATCACTTCTATATTATTTACAAATATTCATGTTTGTTTGGAACTTTCATATCTTCTCTATATTTAAAGACCAAATAAATCATGTTATCCAAATATCTAAATTACTGAACATTTCATTTTTATTATTTTAAATTATTTACTTTTTTTTTAAATCTATTTTCTTATATATATATATAATTTATTTAACAAAGTTACTCTAATATGCATTATTAAACGATAATGAGTTTACTTTTTGTTTAATAGATATTCTATTTTTTATAAAAAAAAATCTCTATATATTTGTGATATGTTAAATATAATAAAGTGTGTAATATATTAGTAAAACTAAAATTTTAAATCTATTATTCTTTCAATAAATTTTGTTGATTTTTTTAAGTTTTATGATATGAATATGAAAATGACCTTTCAAATTCCTTACATAATTTAATAAAATGTATAGTTAATATGTATATCAAAGTTTTAACTAATTAAATTATGAAATTTAAATATCAAAATGATGTGTCATACATGTGGATGATATATGTTAAATTAATATTGTATATATTGTATACTATTAGTTTGGATCAAATAATATCCATTCACTAAACATCATTTCGATATATAACTTTAACTTTGTAACTATAATAAATTGTGTAATATATTAGTAAAACTCAAAATTTTAAATCTATTATTCTTTCAATAAATTTTGTTTTTTTTACTTGCATAATTTAATAAAATGTATAGTTAATATGTATATCAAAATTTTAACTAATTAAATTATAAAAATTAAATATCAAAATGATGTGGCATACATGTGGATGATGATGTGTCTTCATGAGAAGTGGTAAAACCTTACTTTATATATATAGATTGTGGATCTATTATATTTCCCCCACTAATTTGCGTTTAATACACATATATAAACGTGGATGCATAATTAAATACAAAAACGTAAAATGAAAAATGATAACAAAGAGGATCTAGCGATACCTTTTAAGGTTTGTCTGTCTGACTCAAGAAGAATCAAATATTTTTTGTTTTCCTGTTTTATTGTTCCTTTGTTAGCTTCATATCTCTCCCTCCATCTTTGTCTCACTCTCTTTCTATAAACGACAAGAAATTAAAAATAAATATAAATCTGTGAACAAAAATACGGTCTTAATGGCAACATAACTAAGAATTATTTGATGTATGTATATGAACTTGATAGATAAAAGAAGACGTTATTGATAATTCGGTATTTTTACCATAAAAATGGAATGGTGCAACAAATTTAATCATAAGAAGAAAAAAAAGAATAAAATCCAAGACATAATTGTGATTAATGAGAAGATTAATGAATATTACAGATATACGTTGTCGATGAAAAATATGAGAAACCCTCGAATTCTATCGATAGGCAATGGGTTTGGTCGGAAAACTGCTGATGGTTTTACGAAACGGTTTTGAGGCGTAATGTTCAAAGGAGAGAGTTAATTGCAGTGAGGATTACTGAGTGTGCTAATGAATTTAATGGTGATATATATATCACCATAGTGTGAGAGGAAGAGATACTTAATTTACCCTACACGCTCAAATAAAACAGAAGAAAAGGGAGAGACACATAGTTGATTATTAATTTCATAATCTTATACTTTTATCCACATGGCACAACGTGATTGGATTGCATAATATTAATTAAATAAGTAGATAACTAAATTTAGTTTTTTCTACTATTTCTCAACAGTTTCGACTGATTCTGTGAGTACTCTTCTTTGTGACGAGACGTTGGGGTCTACCGCGGCTAGCGTCGATGTCGCCGAGCCTGTTGGATCCAAAGTCAGCATTCCCGGTGTCACAAATCCTCCTGGTGATGTAAATGTTGAAACGGATATCCCTGAGTAGTCTTTGTTTCTATTTCTATTTGTAGGATCCTTATGATCTGTTTTTGCTTAGACTTTGTTGCTATTTTTTCCGAATAAGTGCATGGATGGCTTTATCGGTTTTATCACTTTGGATTTGGCTTTTGTATTCCCTTTATTTTTTTAATGCTTTGGTGAGTCCCAATGAAAACGAAGTGTCAATGACGCGATGAAAAGTTTGCATTTTGAAATTAGAGTTCGTGCTATGGTTCAATTCTTTATGAGTTTTAGAACATGTTTTAACACGTTCAAATATCTCAAACTAAGCGGTGTTTTGAAGTGATCCGCTTAGTATTGAGATGTCGAAGACCCATGTGTTGAGAAGTAAATGGCTACCGGGTTTTAGATTTTACTTCGGTTTTTGATAGAGCGGAAGCTTCTAGGGATAATGAAACAACCGCACCCATTTATTTTTTTGCAAACAATTACTAAAATCCCATAAATAATAATAATTAAACCTCACAAATTAATTTCCGGTTCAAGATTAAAAATCCGAATAATCAAGATCATAAATTATTAAATAAAATCACCAAATAAACGACAAATCTAGATCACCCCCTCTTCCTCGCCCTGATCCCACGGTCACACTTTCTCTTTTCCTGCATCAATTAAAACATAAGAGATGCATAAGTATTTCGAAAAATACTTAGTGAGACAATCCTCCCATCTACAGGCTAACAAATAATTAAGATAATTAATATAGACTATCACGAAAATACCGAATAAATCAAACATCTCATGAAACACTCGATCTAGACCGTCCGAGATCGTAAACGGCCTATAATCACGAAATCACATCAATTATCAAAATTATTTAATTACGCCTATGGTCCTGCACTCACCTTATTCCCGCACAGAAAGTTTCACGAGAAAATTCACCAATTTTCTAGAACTCCCCGGGATGAATAACATTCTATTAATCCACCTAAAAATAAAAATAATAAAATAATCAAAACCAATAATTTCAATTACTCAACCCATTACACGTACGCGTCTTCCTCTTCCCTTCGCTGGCTCACTACACCACCACCGGAGCTCACCACCGGAACCACCATGATCCAACCACCGATCACGAACCATTCTCTCGCGCCCTGACGACACGGAAGCTCCGATCCACCGAACCCCAATGGCAACGCCGATCGTCAAGCCCTTCTATTTCGCTTCGCCCGACTACACCACACGGCGTCCCGCACTACCACACCTTTCCGACACCACCACAAGACCCGCTAACACACGACTGGCCCTAGGACAGCGACCCCGACCACAACGCCGCCAACCCACGGAACCCACACTACGACCAAACCAAAACGACAAGGGGCAGGAGCCTTACCGTGAAAGAGAGAGGCGCGGGCTCGAAGCTTCTCCTTGCTTCCACGCCAAAACCAGCGCAAATCCTTCTCCTTGACGGCTAGGGTTCGATCACGCTCCGGAAGAGGCGATACATACACACATATATACATAGGTGTATTCAAGTTTTCTTATTACACCAATCGGTCCTCACCCTTCCTCCCCTTCCGAAAGTTGACCCCAAACTTTCAAGATTATCAATTACACCCGCCGGTAAAATTGATTTATTCAATTTAACCCTCCCCCCCCCCCCCCCCCAACTTCTAAAAGGTCAAATTAAGCCCAATTAATGGATTACGGGTGTTACAATTCTCCCCCACTAACATAGATTCGTCCTCGAATCTAACGTCCAACGAACATCCACAACATAGCACAACTGCTATTCCAACTCAGCGTCGCACGACCGCTCTTCCAACTCCACCAACAACGGTATCACGGCTCAACACCATAGCGCCATAGTTCCCTACTTGGTTTGGCCAACCACTCCAACACCCGGGAGTATAACGACTTCACGACCCAACACCATGTATCGATCCGTCTAACGCATAGAGAGCTAGACAACGGCAATCTCTCTAGTGACCTGTCTCACCAATCAGGAATCACATCGAAACCCAGCCGGCCAGGTACACTCGGCAGTGACTCACCAATGCACTCCGATGCCGCTATATGGGGCCACCACCCCGTGCCAAACCAATCCGGAACTATCAGCCCTATGCGGCTACTAAATACCTAGTATCCGCACTCCCGCTATCGGACCACTACCACTAGTAGCCCGCCAACCTGTCTACTAATCCCCTAGTAACCACACCACTCAAAATTTTCAATGAAAACACCTTTTTTTTGAATAATCAAAAGCTCCAAAATACATCGATAATTATAACACCATAAAATAAACGAGTACAACAACGCAATAACTCCTAAAACCCCAACACCATGGTTACAACGACATGGAAAACACCCGGCTAACCCTCCAGTTTGCCGAACCACTTGGGAAACTTGCGCTTCAACTTCTCTTCCGGCTCCCAAGTCACCTCCTCGGCTCCATTGCAGTCCCACAGCACATGCATCTCAGGAACCTTCTTTCTCCTGATCACTCTCACCCGACGATCTAGGACTCTCAGAGGCCTCGCCTCCACCACCATGCTCGGTGTCAAATCTGATGGCACCCCCGTGACCACCTGATCATCCTTGTGCATACATTTCTTCAGCATCGACACATGAAACACCTTGTGAAATGCCTGCATAGACTCCGGCAACTCTAGCCGATAAGCCACCGGTCCGACCCGCTCCAGCACCCTGACGGGACCCATATATCGCGGACTCAACTTAGTCTCGGAAATGGACCTGTTCGGACCACTTAACATGGCCATCTTCAGATAGACCAAATTGCCAACTGCGAACTCCAGCTCCTTCCTACGCCGATCTGCGTAGCTTTTCTGACGATCTTGAGCTTCCTTCATGTTCAACTTCACAATCTGGACCTTCTCAGTCGTCTCCTGCACAAAGTCAGCCCCCAACAGGCTCCTCTCCCCCACTTGTGTCCAACACAACGGGGTCCTGCAAGGCCTACCATACAACGCCTCAAATGGTGCCATGCCGATACTAGCCTGGTAGCTGTTATTGTACGCAAACTCCACTAGATTCAGATGATCCGCCCAATGTCCACCCCAATCCAACACACACATCCTCAACAGATCCTCCAACGTCTGGATAGTCCTCTCCGACTGCCCATCGGTCTGGGGATGATAAGCTGTACTCATGTGTACCTTAGTGCCCATCTCTTTCTGGAAAACGCCCCAGAACAACGAGGAGAACTTCGGATCTCGATCTGACACTATACTCACTGGTACCCCATGCAGCTTCACAATCTCCCTGACGTACCTCTTGGGCAACACTTCCGCACCGTCGGTCTTCTTTATGGCCAAGAAGTGCGCAGACTTGGTCAACCTATCGACGATGACCCAAATAGCGGCTTTGGTTCGCGAAACCGGCATACCCACCACGAAATCCATGGTGATCATGTCCCACTTCCACTCCGGAATGGGTAAACTCCTCAACAACCCGCTCGGAACCTGATGCTCAGCATTCACCAACTGACAGGTATCACACCCGCAACCCAGTTGGCAACATCCTTCTTCATCCCTACCCACTGGTAATACCGTTTGAGGTCACGGTACATCTTGGTAGCTCCTGGATGAATAGAGAAACGGCTCTGATGTGCTTCCCTCAGGATTTCCTGCCTCAACACTTCGTCCTTCGGTACACACACCCTGCCCCTCAAAAGAATAGTTCCATTACTGGAGAACTCATACTCAGACCACTCTACCCTGGCAGACTGCATTAATTCCGCATCCAACTGTTGTGCCAGCCGCACCCTAGTCAGAATATCCGCCTGATCCACCGCCTCTAAACCCAACGGCTCAGACTCCTCAGACACAGCACACAGTCTCAAGGTACTCACCATGCCTACCAACGCCTCTGTATCCCGCTCAGTGTCTGAAATAACCCGCTTCCTGCTCAAAGCATCAGCTACAAGATTCGCTTTACCAAAATGGTAAGCTATCTCCAGGTCATAATCCGCAACAAGCTCCATCCATCGCCTTTGTCGCATATTCAGCTCGGGCTGGATAAAGATGTACTTCAGACTTTTGTGGTATGTGAACACCTGAACCTTACCGCCATACAGATAAGACCTCCAGATCTTCAATGCAAACACCACTGCAGCCATCTCAAGATCGTGAGTAGGATAATTGCATTCATGTTTCCTCAGCTGCCTGGAAGCATATGCAATTACCTTACCCTGCTGCATCAATACACAACCGAGCCCCAGCCTGGACGCGTTTGTGAACACAACATATGGCTCATCCTGCTTAGGCAAGGCCAACACCGGAGTACTCACCAGCATCTCCTTGAGCTTCACGAAGCTCTCCTCACACTGATCCGACCACACAAAAGGAACGTCCTTCCCGGTCAACTTGGTCATGGCCTGCGCCATACTATCAAACCCCTTGACGAACCTCCTGTAATAACCCGCCAGGCCCAGAAAACTGCGAATCTCCGAGGCATTCTTTGGTCTCGGCCATTCCTCAATCGAGCGAATCTTCTCCGGATCCACTGAAACACCACGATCAGATACGACGTGCCCCAGAAATCCGATCTCCCGCTGCCAGAAACTACACTTGCTCAGCTTAGCGAACAACTGTTGCTCCCGTAGCTTCTCCAGAACTTTCCTCAGGTGAACCTTGTGCTCCTCAGGACTCTTCGAATACACTAGAATGTCGTCGATGAAAATGATGACGAACTCATCCAGATACTCCTGGAATACGCCGTTCATCAACCTCATAAACGCAGCCGGTGCATTCGTCAACCCAAACGGCATCACCACAAACTCGTAGTGCCCGTATCTCGTCCTGAAAGTCGTCTTCCTGATGTCCGACTCCGCTATCGGGATCTGATGATAACCCGATGCCAAATCAATCTTAGAGAACCACGAAGCACCCTGCAACTGATCTAGCAACTCATCGATCCTCGGTAATGGATACTTGTTCTTCACAGTAACCCGGTTCAGCCCCCGATAATCAATGCACAACCGGAAGCTCCCATCCTTCTTCTTGACGAACAGTACCGGTGCACCCCACGTAGAACTGCTCGGTCTAATGAAACCCTTTTCCAACAACTCCTCAAGCTGCTTCTTAAGCTCAGCCATCTCCGCTGGAGCCGTCCTGTAAGGAGCCTTAGACAACGGCGTCGGCCCCGGCTCTAACTCAATGGTAAAAGGATCCGACCTGGATGGTGGTAACCCGCTCAACTGCTGGAACACATCCTCGAACTCCCAGACCACCTCAATATCTCGCACCGCTGACTCCCCAACCTCACCAGGTATCGAAATGGTAGCCAAATAGGCCTCACAACCCTGCTCGATCAAACGCTCCGCGTGAACCGCAGAAACGACGATACCTCCCGGCACCGGTCTCACCCCCTGATAAACCAGTCTTCTGCTAGCATGCTCGAAAACCACACGACCCCGGTGACAATCCAAATGAGCCTTGAACTTTCCCAGCCAGTCCATACCCAAAATTATGTCGTAGAGTTCCACTGGACACACTATCAAATCCGCTGGCATCAGCTCTCCGGCGATAAGAATGTCGACACTCTCCACACAGCCCTGAGTCCTTAACAAACGACCCCCAGCAACTCTCACAACACCCGAGTGGTCCCCAGACACCTCTTGGATACCGCTCCCCGATACCCAACCCGGTGTGGCAAAACTGTGGGACGCTCCGGAGTCAAACAACACATGTGACTCTACCCCAGCCACACTAAGGGTCCCTAAGCACGAAAAGGATTTAAGGCAAACAGCAAACACCAATTACAGAGCGAGTAACTGAAATTAACAATCAAACAAGAACATAATTAGGTAGCTAACCAGTAATCGGTCTGCTGCCGCTCGCCTCGCCTGACTCCGCGCCTATGGTGAACACCCTCGGTGCTACTGCGGCCCGCTTCGGAGGCGGTGCCTCGATCCTCGCAAATGGCTGAGCCAACTTCGGACAATCCTTCTTGATGTGACCGGGTTCCTTGCAATGGAAGAACACCTGTCCCCCTTGAGGACAATCCGCCACGCGATGTCCATAGGCTCCACACCCGAAACAACGTGGTCCAGAACCCGCTGCCTTGGAAGTATCCTCCCACTTCCTCTTCTGGCCCTGCTGCTGACCAGACTTAACGCCCTTGCTCGGAGCCACACCCTGACTTTGAGGCCGCCGCGGAACCTCTGGTACTGCAGCCTTTTGATATATCATGGTTTTTACCCTATTTAAGCCATGATATAAGTCCTTTTTATAGAGTCTTTATAGTATTTTGGAGTCTTTTAGAGTCTTTTACAGGTTTAGGTACGTTTGGAGCATATTGGAGCTTTCTGGAGCAGTTTGTAGCAGAGCTAAAGATCGTGTCGCTGAGAACCTGAATTCACGTCGAGCATCGATCGATACCCCTTGGTATCGATCGACACTCAGCGCAGCAAGACACGACCCTCGAGTTTTCCAAGACTTGAGGAATTGCAAAAGTGCCCAGAAGTCTTTAATAATTACAAGAAGACCCCAGATCGTGTTTTAGGTTATAAATAGGAGTTTTCAGCCACCTGTTTAGGCTATGCCTTTTTATGCTTTATTTTATAGTTTGATTTTACTTTGGTTTTAGAGAGACAAGTCTGAATCTCCCTTCGTCCGAGATCAGATCTCTAAACCCTTCTTCCTATTCTATTGATGATTTATTCAAACATGTCTTTTGATTCAATTGCCATGTCTGAGTAGATCCACTTTAGGTTTAGGGTTTTCTCATAAAGGATTTCTTTGAATGCTAGGTTAATTATCTGTTTAGGATTCACCATCTGAATTAGTTCTTCACCTTAGGTTGTGTTCATAGCTAATTCTAGGTTGACGAATCTGGAACTTAGATCTTAGGATAATTGATTAGGCACGAGAGTGCGATTAATTACCTGATAGAACCTAGGTGAGCAAATTGATTATTCGCAAAGAGATTTGGTTTAATTGATTTGTGAACATATCAAACCTGATATTAAAGCTGATTTAGAATTTAGGATTCGCAAAGAGATTTGGAATTCTTAGGATTTAGATTTAGATAGTTTTCGCAACGAGAGTTGGTTAGCTATATTTTAGTGATTTGAGTTCAAGAACTGCGCTAAATCTGAATCATGTTAGTTAGTTTATCTGCATTCATTGATTTCCTGAGAAAAACCCTGAGCCTATATTTCTCAATTGATTTACAACCCCTTTAATTTCTGCACTGCTTTTAATTACAACTGTTTGGCTTAGCGTAATTCGACACTATAGAATCTATTGTGCGTTTCTGTGAGTCTTCTGTGGTTCGACCCCTAGCTATACTATTACAACTGCTTTAGTACTTTAGGGTATTAAATTGAGCATATCAATTTTGGCGCCGTTGCCGGGGAACTCAATTTCGCCATTAGATTTTAGTTTAGAATTTCGACTAAGTTCGTCGGTATCGATCGATACTCACTAGTATCGGTCGATACTCCGGCGACTTCTTTTTTGGTATCGATCGACACCACTTGGTATCGATCGATACTCAACGTATTTTTCTGGTTACTTACGTGCTTTGCCTAGTGTTTTCCTTGCAGGTGTATGCCTGTTCGTGAAACCAGGAGCAACAAGAGCACTCAGCTAGTTGGACTATCACTGGAACAGCTAGCGCTTGTGGAACGCACAAACAGAAAGACCAAGCAAACATCAGGGATGAACAACCCAGTGGTTTTAAGAGCTGATGAAGCTGGAACTCTGAGAGACCAAGAGGGTCACGTGTGTAATGAGAGAGGGCTGCGACTTGATGAAGCTGGTAACATCGTTGTCCCTGCTGCGGTTGTTGAGATTATCGCGCCAGCTGGGCGCGCCAACGCAGGGAATGCTGTGGTTAATCGTGGAAGAACGATTGGTGAGTACAACAGGCCAGAGCAGTTTTTCGCCAATCGGTCAGCGATTCGTCCTCCTGCTTATGAGAGGAATGACTTCGAGCTGAAACCTGCTTACTACACTCTAGTAGGACAACATCTCTTCCATGGTCTTCCTCATGAACATCCAATGGACCATGTAGAGAAGTTCGAGGACTTGGTCACTAGCATCAAGAGCAATGGAGTGTCCTACGACTACCTCTTCTGCAAGCTCTTCCCCTACTCTCTGGGTGGAGAAGCTACTTACTGGCTGAGGCAGCTATCTCCTGGATCGCTAACTAATTGGGAGGACACCAAGAGAGCCTTCCTGATTAACTTCTACGATGATGGAAGATCTGAAGATCTGAGAAATAAAATCTCCCAATTTTCTCAAGGACCTACTGAGGCGTTCAAGGCTGCTTGGACAAGATTCAGATCGTATCAGAGAGATTGTCCACATCATGGATACTCTGATGTGCAACTGCTGGGTATCTTCTTCAGAGGAGTAGATTGGAGATATCAGATGGGTCTGGACTCTTCCAGCAATGGTAATTTCAACACCAGATATCCTGAGGATGCTATTGTGTTGATCGAGAACTTTGCCTCTAGTAGTAGCACCAAGAGCGCAGATTTCGAGCGCAAGAGGCTGGCTGGTAATCAGGATGGGTCGCAGATCGCTGAAGTGAAAGCTCAGCTGGATTCTATGCACAGTCTTCTGCTGGGAAGGACAACAAAGGCCGTCCACTTTGCTACTGAGAATGAGGTGGAAGATGTTAACTACATAGGTGGTTCTGGTTTTCAGGGTCAGCGATTCGGATACAACTCCAATCGAAACTTCACCAACAATGCTCAGCAAGGAGGGTACCAATCCCCACCACCCAAAGCTCCTGAGAGTAAGATTGAGGCTATGCTTGAACACCTGGTTCAAGGGCAGGAGAAGATGACAGCCACCTTCAATGGTAAGATGGACACCATGTACACCGATTTGAGTGGAAGGATCGAGGCACTAAATACGAGCCACAGGATGCTGGAGACGCAAGTAGCTCAGACTGCAGCAAATTCCAAGGGAAAGGCGGTTCAATCACACAATGCACACGTCAATGCCATCAGCTTACATGCAGAAAATCTCGAAGCCATTTCTGAAATCGCACAAGCATCGATCGATACTCCCCAGTATCGATCGATACCAGCCCAGACATCTGCTCGAATGGATTCGAAAACCCGTGTATCGATCGATACCCCATTGGTATCGGTCGATACCGGGGCGATTTCTGAGGAAACAGTTGAAACTTCGACTGTGGTGCCTAAGGTCGTTGCAGAACGAGTGTATGTAACCAGGATGCCTTATCCTATGGTTCCTAAGCTGACAAGGGAGGAATGGGAGATTGCTAGACTACAGTATATGCTGGATAACCCGAACGTGGAGCTTCTTTCTGATGAAGATGTACCTGTCAGAAACGATTCAAATCGCATGGCATCGATCGATACCCTACCTGGTGTCGATCGATACCCCTCTCAGAACGGACCAGAAGTTATGAAAACACCTGAGGTGATCGGAGAAAGAGTTCGCAATTCACTACAACCGCGGAAATTGACACAGAGGGAAGACCCAGGGAAATTCGCTGTTCCATGCTCCATCTCAGGAGTTAATTTCAAAGAGTCTCTTGTCGACTCAGGGGCTAGTGTCAATGTCATCTCAAGGGCAATTGCAGAGCGGTTAGGAGCTGATATTCGATCACCAGAGGCATCTATCACATTCGCGAACAACTCCACCTCGCTTCCACACGGTACTATCCATGGTTTGCTGGTCAAAGTAGGAGACTGTCTGGTGCCTACTGATTTTCAGGTTGTGGAGATGGGTGCGATATCTCGTATGCCTATACTCCTGGGACGACCGTTCATGGCTACTGCAGGCGCGATCATAGACACACCTAATAAGAGACTATCTTTCTCTTACATTGACAGTGATGTCTACTATGATGTCATTCCACCTAGGAGTATTCCCACACGTGCCTCTAGCATCAAGGTTATCACAGGAGAGTCGCTAGCAATTGATCTTCTGGAAGAGCCTCCTGATGAGCCTACTGTCACAGACGTTCCAGCTGAACCGCCCAACATCCCCAAGAAGAAGACTAAGGCAACAAAGAAGAAGAAGGCCAAGAACAAAAAGGTCGAGAATCCCCATGTCACTCTGATTCCTCAGAAGTGTGATGGGAATTCGATTGATTACAAGGTCAAATGCAAAGGAGCCTTGAAGCCATTCTCTAAGGCAAGAGTCCTTCTTACTTCTGAGCTGAAAGAGAAAGGGCAGGAGTTTGTGGACAGCATGCTAAGCAGAACTTTGAAGCTAGTAATGTCAAGTGATGGAGCCTGTTTTGGTGCAAGCTCTCACTCTTATCCAGCCTGAAGGGCGTTACAGTCAAGCTATTGACGTTAAACGAGCGCTTGGTGGGAGGCAACCCACTGGTGAGTATGTTTTTGATTCGTTTTTATTTTTATTTTCGTTTGTTTTGAGTCTGTGTCAGGATGAACAAGGAGCAACTCGAAATCGCCTAAGAATCGATCGATACCCCTATGGTATCGATCGACACCAATCGCGGATGAAAATTCACAAAGTCGATCTAAGCATGGTATCGATCGATACCATGCCGTGTGTCGATCGACACCGACTGTTCCAGAACGGTAATTTCTTGTTTCTCTTCGTTCTATCCTTTTTCTTTGTTTCTTTCACTGGCTCTAGGCTAGATAACACTGAGGACAGTGTTGTTCAAGTCTGGGGGAGGTGTCTGCTGACATTGTTTTCGTTTTTCTTAGAGTCAATCGTTTTATCGAGTCAAAACTGTTTTATTGAGTCAAAAGTTGTTGGAGATGATGATCATGTGCTTGAACCTATTGATTTGATTTTGTTTTTGAGTGCACAGTGTTACAGGATCAGTTCTAGATCGACTAATGAAAAATCCAAAGGCTGACCAGTTGACTAGAAAACATCCATGTCTCCAGCAGAGTTCTTCTGAAGCCTGAGCCAAATTTTTGCACTTCATCAATGTGGTTAGTGTTCATAGAGCTTGATTCATCATTCATATCTGATAAAGGAACCCGTGTGTTTAGAATTATGGTATCTCTCTCCCCTGAAATAAGTTGATAGATTAAGAGCATAAAAGATTGAAATGATTTTCTTCTGAGTAGAGGGTTAGGAAAATTTCCAGCGATCCCATTATTCTACTTAAGAGGGGATGATCACACAAAGGATTGGAAGCGAGGCTAGGATTTTCCTATGATGCCATTATTCGCCTACATCCTTTGATACATAGAGAGGGAAGAACCGGGGATTTGGTGGCAAACACCATCAATACTCGCGTCTCCTACCTTGATATGTATATGCTAAGCTGAAAATAAAAAAATAATAAGGATATAATAAGAAATAAGTCTGGAGGAGAGAAATTGATACAAAAAAGTGTGAAAAAGGGTGGTTCCTTTGTCAAGATATTGTCTGGTAAAGAGTCTAGAAGGTTCTTAAATATTAGCTGCAGAGATGAAACTGGCGATGAGGGCTTTACTTGAACAATGCTGTGGGATTTTGTGTGGAGTCTGGAAAAGCTGCAAATGTCTACGGAGAAGTACATGGTGGTTAGATCGAAAGCTGATCAGGTGACATTTGGGTACTTGGGAAAAGGGTCTTTTCGATGGTTCAGGAACAGGTGAGTCTCTACGTTTTCAAACCTCTTTTTCTGGTTTAGTCTTCTATTTGCTTGAGGGCAAGCAAAAGGCTAAGTCTGGGGGAGTTGATATATCATGGTTTTTACCCTATTTAAGCCATGATATAAGTCCTTTTTATAGAGTCTTTATAGTATTTTGGAGTCTTTTAGAGTCTTTTACAGGTTTAGGTACGTTTGGAGCATATTGGAGCTTTCTGGAGCAGTTTGTAGCAGAGCTAAAGATCGTGTCGCTGAGAACCTGAATTCACGTCGAGCATCGATCGATACCCCTTGGTATCGATCGACACTCAGCGCAGCAAGACACGACCCTCGAGTTTTCCAAGACTTGAGGAATTGCAAAAGTGCCCAGAAGTCTTTAATAATTACAAGAAGACCCCAGATCGTGTTTTAGGTTATAAATAGGAGTTTTCAGCCACCTGTTTAGGCTATGCCTTTTTATGCTTTATTTTATAGTTTGATTTTACTTTGGTTTTAGAGAGACAAGTCTGAATCTCCCTTCGTCCGAGATCAGATCTCTAAACCCTTCTTCCTATTCTATTGATGATTTATTCAAACATGTCTTTTGATTCAATTGCCATGTCTGAGTAGATCCACTTTAGGTTTAGGGTTTTCTCATAAAGGATTTCTTTGAATGCTAGGTTAATTATCTGTTTAGGATTCACCATCTGAATTAGTTCTTCACCTTAGGTTGTGTTCATAGCTAATTCTAGGTTGACGAATCTGGAACTTAGATCTTAGGATAATTGATTAGGCACGAGAGTGCGATTAATTACCTGATAGAACCTAGGTGAGCAAATTGATTATTCGCAAAGAGATTTGGTTTAATTGATTTGTGAACATATCAAACCTGATATTAAAGCTGATTTAGAATTTAGGATTCGCAAAGAGATTTGGAATTCTTAGGATTTAGATTTAGATAGTTTTCGCAACGAGAGTTGGTTAGCTATATTTTAGTGATTTGAGTTCAAGAACTGCGCTAAATCTGAATCATGTTAGTTGGTTTATCTGCATTCATTGATTTCCTGAGAAAAACCCTGAGCCTATATTTCTCAATTGATTTACAACCCCTTTAATTTCTGCACTGCTTTTAATTACAACTGTTTGGCTTAGCGTAATTCGACACTATAGAATCTATTGTGCGTTTCTGTGAGTCTTCTGTGGTTCGACCCCTAGCTATACTATTACAACTGCTTTAGTACTTTAGGGTATTAAATTGAGCATATCACCTTTAAACTAGCCTCTTGCCTCATCCCCTCCTCAAGCTGCGCTGCACACTCCACCAGTTCGGACACCGACTCGAACTTGCGAACTATGCATCGGTTCCTGAGATCGATACCCATACCTCGCATGAAAGCACAAATCAACTCATACTCGGTATCTGCACCCCGACCAGCAAACCACTTCAGCCGGTTAAACTCGGCCTCGTACTCCCGAACCGAACGACTCCCCTGTGACAAGTACAAAAACTCCCCCTGTAACCTGTCCCGAGCCTCCCGCGGAAAATACTTGAGATCGAACTCCCTCCGGAACTCGTCCCAAGACCACACTACTCCCGCCCTCCTCGCAGCAACACCCTGCCACCACTCATGTGCATCTCCCTACAGATAATGCACCGCCAAGTCAACCCTATACTCCGCAGGGCATCTGATCGACTGGAAGTTCCTCTCCAACCTGGACCTCCACTCATCAGACTCAATCGGTCGAGCACCACCACTGAAAAACTTGGTGCCCAACCTCTGCATATGCTCCATCACCCTCAAGTATGACGGAACCACTGGCTCGGCCTCAGCAACCACTCCCGGAACTCCTGGAGCAACAACACCCGGCATCGCGGCAACCCCGGGTGGCGCCACTGGAACTGGAGCCGGTACCACACCAGGTAACCTCTCCAAGAGCTGGGCCAACATGCCCAAAACAGCCCCCATCGTGTTAGGGCCCGCACCCGCCTGAGCACCACCCGGCACCGGCATCGCACCATGCACGGCCGCTGGCTCAGACTGAACTTCCCCCTCGGCGTACTCATACGCCCCCTGCTCCACCGTGACACTCTGCGTCACATTCGCAGCTGCTCTGCCACCTCTGCCGCCACCGCCTGCTCTGCCGCCCCGACCACGGCCGCCACGACCACCACGACCTCTGAGACCTTGCCCAACGTTATCAGAATCAACCATCTGCAATAACAACTTGTTACTAATTGACAACAGCAATAGTAAAACAACCACGAGTCTTACCGTGGAATCTCATTGAAGGCTCGAAGGGGATGATCTAGAACTTCAAGCTCAACAATTGACTAACTCACATAGACAGTTCTAATAGCGGAAAATTGTTTTTTTTTTTTTTTTTTAAACCGTCCTAGAACAGTAAATGCTCTGATACCAAATTGAAACAACCGCACCCATTTATTTTTTTGCAAACAATTACTAAAATCCCATAAATAATAATAATTTAACCTCACAAATTAATTTCCGGTTCAAGATTAAAAACCCGAATAATCAAGATCATAAATTATTAAATAAAATCACCAAATAAACGACAAGTCTAGATCACCCCCTCTTCCTCGCCCTGATCCCACGGTCACCCTTTCTCTTTTCCTGCATCAATTAAAACATAAGAGATGCATAAGTATTTCGAAAAATACTTAGTGAGACAATCCTCCCATCTACAGGCTAACAAATAATTAAGATAATTAATATAGACTATCACGAAAATACCAAATAAATCAAACATCTCATGAAACACTCGATCTAGACCCTCCGAGATCGTAAACGGCCTATAATCACGAAATCACATCAATTATCAAATTTATTTAATTACGCATATGGTCCTGCACTCACCTTATTCCCGCACAGAAAGTTTCACGAGAAAATTCACCAATTTTCTAGAACTCCCCGGGATGAATAACCTTCTATTAATCCACCTAAAAATAAAAATAATAAAATAATCAAAACCAATAATTTCAATTACTCAACCCATTACACGTACGCGTCTTCCTCTTCCCTTCGCCGGCTCACTACACCACCACCGGAGCTCACCACCGGAACCACCATGATCCAACCACCGATCACGAACCATTCTCTCGCGCCCTGACGACACGGAAGCTCCGATCCACCGAACCCCAATGGCAACGCCGATCGTCAAGCCCTTCTATTTCGCTTCGCCCGACTACACCACACGGCGTCCCGCACTACCACACCGTTCCGACACCACCACAAGACCCGCTAACACACGACTGGCCCTAGGACAGCGACCCCGACCACAACGCCGCCAACCCACGAAACCCACACTACGACCAAACCAAAACGACAAGGGGCAGGAGCCTTACCGTGAAAGAGAGAGGCGCGGGCTCGAAGCTTCTCCATGCTTCCACGCCAAAACCAGCGCAAATCCATCTCCTTGACGGCTAGGGTTCGATCACGCTCCAGAAGAGGCGATACATACACACATATATACATAGGTGTATTCAAGTTTTCTTATTACACCAATCGGTCCTCACCCTTCCTCCCCTTCCGAAAGTTGACCCCAAACTTTCAAGATTATCAATTACACCCGCCGGTAAAATTGATTTATTCAATTTACCCCCCCCCACTTCTAAAAGGTCAAATTAAGCCCAATTAATGGATTACGGGTGTTACAGATAGAACTAGAGATCCGTTGATTCTAAGAATACCCGGAAAACTAGGGTTTGAGAATACTCTTCTCAATGATTTATCAAAATCTCTTTAGAAAATCTCCTTTTTATTAAATCATCAAAAACTGGCTTAAGAGACTATTTATAATAAATTCTAAAACCCTAAAATCTATAATAATCTTAATTAATTAGATAAAATATAATAATAAAGTTATTTGGAATATCTCTAAATATCTCGCTGCATCAAGTCTCGCCGGCAAAGAAAGATTCGTCCTCGAATCTTCAATCGGTTTTTTCATATCGGTTTGGTTTCTTCTTGTTTATGATATCTTGCTTGTGCACAAACCGGATCTTGGATGAAAGATTCACATACCGAATCTGCACGAATCAGAATCACAAAAGTGTGTTCTTCGAATATGAATTCGACATGATCGGTAACTAGGACACCATCTTCACAGATGTCATAGATTGGATCACCGTAGATCTCTCTGTAGATCTCGTCATCTTCATAGGTGTCGTAGATCAGATCACCATAGACCTCTTTGTATATCTCATGGTATTCTCTATCGACAAAAGGACTTTCGTCCTCGAAGGTATAGATGTTGTCACTCACCATGACATCCATAATCGGTCTCT
Source organism: Eutrema japonicum (assembly GCA_030161315.1). NCBI lineage: Eukaryota > Viridiplantae > Streptophyta > Magnoliopsida > Brassicales > Brassicaceae > Eutrema > Eutrema japonicum. The sequence continues at coordinate 42,012,883 of BSQW01000013.1, forward strand.
GATTAAGAAATCAAAGAAGCTGGTTCTGATACCAAATGATGAAGCGGAAGCTTCTAGAGATAGAATTAGAGATCCTTTGATTCTAAGAATACCCAGAAAACTAGAGTTTGAGAATACTCTTCTCAGTGCTTTATCAAAAGCTCTTTAGGAAATCTCCTTTTTATTAAATCATCAAAAACTGAATACAAGCATAGGCTTAAGAGACTATTTATAATAAATTCTAAAACCCTAAAACCTATAAAATTTAGAATAATCTTAATTAATTAGATAAAATATAATAATAAAGATTTTTGGAATATCTCCAAATATCTCGCTGCATCAGTTTTAGGGCTTGCGATGTAGACTAAACTTACGTGCCGGTCTCGATAGTAAATTTAAGAGTGGTTCGGTCGAGATATATCATTTCCTTCCTCTGGTATAGACATACTCACTTTTAATTTATATAGTGCGCTCTAATTCACGATGGATTGTAATAGAACATTAATCCGTATAGGATATAGTGGTTGAAATCCATATAGGATTGTGTGAGTTCGTTGTTGTGGCCAGCAACAGACGAGATTGATAAGAATGTGTTAAGATAAAATTTCATTTGATAAAAGACTTAGGAACTGCGAAAGATTGCGTTTACAAAGATGGGAGTATACTCGTATATGCACCCACTTTTTTGTGATAAAGTTGTGTTGGTAGCCAGATGGTTTTAATCGCCAAAAATCCCTCTCCTTAGACAGATCTTCTCTGATCTTCTCCCGGTTGACGTTTCGTTGTTCCATTGTGAATTGGGGTCGTGACCTTTGGGTTAAGATCTTGTTCTTCTCCGTTTTTGATCGGGATAGCGGGATAGAAAACATTGTGGTCGACGTTGGCAAAAGAGATACGTTGATTTGGCCAATTCATGATGGCTCCGGTAGTACCTAAGAAAGGCCAACCAAGGATTATTGGCGTAGGATCAATCCTCCTTGCCTTTTAGATTAAGTTTATGGTGTGAAGGTCTCTGGCTCGTCCCTCCAACGTCACCATCTCGAGCCTCTCCGCTAGGGTTTTCACCGTTGTTGTTTACATCGTCGCCGGTTATTGGTGTGTCTTCGGCCATCTCTTCATATTTTGTGATTTCCGTGAGTAAGAAAACTTCTAGTTCCCCACAGACGGCGCCAAATTGTGGGAGTCGAAACTCGCACAACCAAATTCTTGTAAGTATTTTTAGAGGGAACATAAGTTTATAAGATCGAACACAAGAAAAATGATCCAAAGATGGTTTTATTATTGCTGTTAAGAAAAGCTCTCAATACAAGTATGTGTTTATGCGATTTTCTAGGTCGAAAAGCCCCCCCCCCCCCCCCCCCCCCATTTTATGAATGATAGTGCTAACTATTTATACAAGTCTCGTGAGCACGGATCTTAGAAAGTATTTGGAATATTTCCTTTTCCGTTGAGCGGCCACCGACTTAGGTCACCTCGCAGGACAAATAATAACCTAATCATCGGATAGGCTCGTGGTTCGGCTCATTACATTTGAAGGGCGATCTTCGTATCTGCCCACAAAATGTTGGGCTCGTCCCATGACATCTTGCTAAGACGAACAAGGTATGTATAATCTTAATCTGGTCTCGGTTCAGTTTTAATTCTGATTCGAACTCAGTTTGGTTTCGGTTCGTCAAGGAAATGATGTTACTCTCGCCTTGGCTTGGTCCCGTTTTGCCTGAGGTGAACAGACCGAGGCAAGCTATCCGAAGTTAGTTGTCTGAAATGAATCTTGCCGAGGTGAACGGAACGAGGCCGAGCTATACTTCGGTTCTTTTTGTCTCCATGTAGGAATGCATTATGCACATCCATTTTGTGCAATTCTCGTTTTCTTACTACAACAACTTCGAGAAACGTTCTAACAGTCTTCATCTTCACAACCGGAGCGAATGTGTCCTTGTAGTCAACCCCTTCTTCTTGGTTATTTCCCAACACTACTAGACGAGCTTTGCGTCTCTCCAAGGTTCCATCATCTCGATTTCTAAGTTTATCAATCCACTTACATCCGATAGCTTTCTTTTCTGAAAATTTATTGCAATATATATATTTCGAAATCGGGTGATCAATATCTCCAGAATTGCTTCCTTTTGTCACGTTTATTGTGTCACACATAATATTTTATGTGTCATACACAACCTGTAGTGCATAGTCTTGCAGTCTGACAGACGCAGACTTTACTCGTTTACCACAACCCAATTCTTCAACCAATGGTGCGTAAAGATTCTCATTGTGGTTCACTGCCACGTTTCCTTCTCCGTCAGATTAACCCAAATGATCAACTAAAAGTGGGATTGTCACAAAATCAAGGACCTTCTGTGTATCCAAGTCTGCAACATCCAGTTGCACATAAGCAATCTGTGTAACCGCCAAATTCTCTTCTATTTGTTCAGTCTCAGAACTGTGTTCCCTTCTCTCTATTCCTGAGCTTCCATCTCCTATATCTTGAATCCTCGTGTCTAGCTTTACATCTGGGCCATTTTCAATTTCTGCACCAAAATCAGATACATCACTCAATTCCATCTCTTGCGATTTTCTGCAATTATCAGAATTCATGGGAAACGTGTTTTCAACAAACACAACGTCTAATGAAACAAAAAACTCCCTTGTATCCAAATCATACATGCTCCAACCATTTTTATCAAAAGGATATCCAATAAACATGCATCTTCTACTTCTAGATTCAAATTTATCTCCGACTCTTCTTTGATTATGTGCAAATGCCAAGCACCCAAAGACTCGCAGATTTTCATAACTCGGTGGAGCTCCATAAATCAACTCATAGGGAGTCTTTCCCTTCAAAACTCATGAAGGAGTTCGATTAATCAGGTAAGTTGCCGTCAAAATACTCTCACCCCAAAACTTGACGGGAAGAGAAGATTGTAACAAAAGGGCTCGTGCCACATTTAGGATGTGACGGTGTTTCCGCTCGACTCTTCCATTCTGTCGGGGCGTACCAACACATAAAATTTGATGGATAATTCCATTTTATTTGAATACGGATGTAAGACAAGTGATGTTTTATTAGGCTTTTCGTATATGCCAGCTGCGATAACAAGGACTCCGCTTTCTAAGTTATGAGGAGAGAGTTGAGTTGTGGAATTTGGAGAACGAGCAATTTGAGAAGTTAATAATTCAACCAGAACTCAATTACTACAATCGGTATTTTGAAAGAGGACCAGTACAAACAGATGGTGGTCTGGGGTGGAGGAACATTTGGCGTCGCTTACAAGAAGATCATGTTGCTTGTCTTCATCTACTAAGAATGTCACTTGGTTGTTTTAGAACATTGTGTGATAACCTAGAAACGAAGTATGGATTACGGCCAACATCAAATGTAAGCATTGAAGAGAGTGTGGCCATGTTTCTATGAATATGTGGACATAATGAAGTTCAAAAGTATGTTGGATTGCGATTCGGAAGAACTCAAGAAACGGTGAAGAGGAAATTCTTTGAAGTGCTTACAGCGATTGAGTTACTTTCTTGTGATTATATCAAAACTCCAACAAGACATGAACTACTCAAAATTCCCGACCAACTTCTAATGGATTCAAAATACTTGCCATTTTTAGTGGTTTTGTTGGAGCAATGGATGGAGTTCATGTTTGCGTAAAGGTGAAGCATGAATTACAAGGAATGTATTGGAACCGACACGATATAACATTGTTTAACATCATGGTAATATGTGATTTGAATAAGTTGTTCACATATGTTTTGAATGGAGCACCAGGATCTTGTCACGATATAGCAGTTCTCACGATGGCGCAAGAGAATGACTCTGAATTTCCTTTGCCTCCGGGAGATAAGTATTATGTAGTTTATTCTGGCTATACAAATAAAAAGGGTTTTCTTGCTCCCAATAGATCTTCACGTAACATGGTTGTTCGATATCATATGTCGCAGTTCTACAATGGCCCTCCTCCTCGAAGTAAGCAATAATTGTTTAATCGATGGCATGCATCCTTACGTTCTGTTATTGATGGAACATTTAGAGTTTGGAAAAAAAAATGGAGGATTTTTTGTGAGTTTCCTAGATATAATACATAAGTACAAAAAGAGTGGTAATGGCTACAATATGACTGCATAATTTTATCAGAATTTCAAATTTTCTGATGAAAATTTTGCAGAAATAATGGAACAGTTTGAGTTTTGCAACACAGAATCTGAAACTGATCTAGGTGACATATATGCAACAAAGATAGCCGAGGGAGATCATATGATATACATCAGAGAACAGATTGCAGATATGTTATGGACAAATTGAAAAATTTGATCTTAGTTTTTTTTCTTACCCTTATACTGTCTTTGAATTTATTTCATCTATAATAAACATATTTATAACCATAATTATATATACTATATTTATATTTAATTCAAATATATGTTATGTATCGTTTTTTCCATTCAACCATATATTTTGGACCGCTTGATCTGCACTTTTTCCGCCAGATCCGCACTTGATCCGCCTGATCCGCTTAATCCGCACCGCATGATCCGTTTTCTCCATTCGGAGCCATAGGTAGGGCTGTCAATTGGTTGGGCTAACCATGGGCGTGGCCCAGTTAGCAAGTTTTTGGTTGGACAAAATTAAAACCCAAAATAAAATGGTCATATTGGGCCTACGCCCAAGCTAACCGCGATCAAATGCGGGTTGACCCGCGGTCAATTGGTCACACCCAAAGGTTTTCTCTTGACTCGTTTCTCTCTTTCTCTATTGATGCGACTCCGGCGGTGACTCCTTCTTCCTCTCTCCTTCACCTCTCTTTCTCTCCGGCGACTCCTTCTTCTTCCTCTCTCCTTCATAATCAGGTAAAGTTTTCTTCTTCTGGGTTTTTGTTTTTTTCCCTTTTTCAACTTTCCTTCTTCTGGGTTTTTTTTGTTCCCTTTTTCAAGTTTTCTTCTTCTGGATTTTTGTATAACAATGCATATTTCAAGTTTTCGATTTAGATTGATTCTCTATAATGCATATGATGTTATTGCTTACTCATCATCTCTGGTTTGTTGGTGTTGTGGACTTTGTTCTTCTGTTAAGTTTGAACATGCTCTATAGAGCTACATTCATTGGTAAGCAGGTGAGATTCTCTGAACTAATAGTTTCTCTGAGCTTTGAATATGAACTTGCTTTGTCAGACTCAGAAATTTTGTTGCTTTCGCTGGGATTGTGTTTAGTATGATTGCCATTCTTGTTTCTAATATGATAATGTGTCGAATATAATAATATCTTTTTAACACTTCTAAACTAAAACGAGATTTTTTTATGCTGACTGAAGTGTATCACTGTTCTTTACCCTCACATGCTTTTAGTTTTAGTCACTTAGTTACTTAGAGAAAAATGTTGAGTTTTTTTATTTAGAGCAAGGTACTTTGTGTTTGTGTTTTATCTGTGCCCAAGAAATCGTGTATATTAATACCTTTTAGAGTTGATTCTCTTGACCCACTAGAGGGGGTTGCCTTCTGCATATAAGAAGTCAGTTTGATTGAAGCCTGAACATTTGTATCTATCTGATGCATCCAAAAAAGTTTGAGATTGATATCATATCATCACTTCTATTTTGATTCCGTGAGAAAGATTTAGCTTCTCTGCCTAGATTTGGTATAAGAAATTAACTTTGTTCTGTTTACTCGTTTGTGTCTCGCAGAAACACAACACTGAGCTGGTGGTTGGTATGGTGAGGCAGCAATTTAAGATATTTGTTTTTTTCTTCCTATTCCGTTCTGCTGAAGCATCAGAGATTCAAGGATGGAAACTTGCAATATATGATTTTACGAATGAACTTCTTTGTTGCAAATTGACCTTAATTACAAAATCCTATATATTTGTTCGTTACTTGTCTAATAATCTATGTGTAAAGATTACATCTTGTTCAACATACTCGTGACCAGGAATTCAAATCTCAAAAAAAATACTAGATATTACAACAATAACAAAAAAAAATTTGTTCATGGTCTTGTCCAGTTGGACATGGTTGTTTTTGGGCTTGGTCATTTCAAGTCTTGGTCATTTCTGTCCACAAAAAAAATTGTCCAGTTAGACAAGACCATTTAGGCTTGGTGAAGCCCAATTGACAGCCCTAGCCATAGGCTTTGAATGGCCTAGTTGATAAAAGATGGGCCGCACACAATACAGGGAGAACCGTTTATTTTTTCCATTGAGCATTTTTTATAAGTTGTAAAATTTATAATAATTAAATATATAGAATTGTTTTTTATACTTTTGGAAAGGAAAATTAGTGGATAAAAGACAGAACATGGAACGTTCGTATTTTGAAGTATACCAAGTTCAGATCTTATAATTTAATGTTTTTTATTCATTTTTTTCTTATTAAATAGCATTACACATTTTCATTATTTGATCACAATAATATCTAATTCAAATGGATCACTGCAACTTTTATTTTTCACACAATTCAAGAAGATTAGAAATTATATATTATCTCTTTTCTGTAAAATATATTATTTCATTTCTATAAAAAGAAATACTTCTTCATAATTCTTAGTATATCATCACTTTACAAAGAAAACAAATTCACTTCGCTCTCTACATTCCATTTTCAAAGTTAAGGTATGTTCATATTTTAATTATTACATATTTAGTTTTTACAATAAATGTATAATAATACATATCAATTTAGTATTAAACATATTATTAAAACTATAACTTTTAATTTAGTTTTTTTTATTATGTACAAAGTACAAACTTTAGTAAAATTTATCATTTTTCTCATATAAATATGAATGATAATATTGGATTTATTATTATTAATAACGAATTGAACCAAATATAAAAAACAATATAATTATGCATATTATGTTACGTAATTATAATGATGCATTTTATTATTTATAGCTAATATTACATAATTATAAATATATAATTATAACTAATTAAAATAGTCAATATATATATGTATAGATATGTATAATTAAAATTTAATTTCAACTTTTTATGTGAATATGTGATACGTAAGTGTAAGCCATACAGCAAACTATTTCTTAATTAGAGAACCAAATATGAATCTTTACGGTTTCTTTTTTTCTCAAGTGTAATGGTTGAAAAGAGTCAACCTTTAAAATTTGTTTGATCAAATAGAATAATGTCAAAATGATTTAAATTTTAAAAAAATAAACTAAATTGCATGAAAAAATAATCACTTAAACCATATTTATAAATTTAATTGTATGTATCATTGTTTATATTTCCTCTAAATTATTTAATATAGGCATAATACATGTTTTTTTTTATAAATAGTTCAGTGTAAAAATAAGTTTTTATTTAAATTGTAAATATGACGTCTAACCGCCAACAAAACACAAGTGCATTTGTTCAAAGAGATACAAGTATTCCCACAGAAATATCAGCATGGATAAATACTTAATAATTGTTTTTTAGTTTCCCATGTAGTTCTAATTAAGTGAAAAATACATTTGAAATTTTTTAAAACATGTAGAGCGCAGATAATTTTAAATGGACTCCAACCAGAGAAAGAATATTCCTTGAGTTATACGATCAAGCAATTTCGATGAATAATTACCGTTTCAAATATCCCACACCTTTTGGTAAAGAGTTTGTGATTGAAAAGTTCAACCAAGAGTTTGGTGTTAGTGTAACGTATAGGTTTTTCAAATAGAAACTTGATCAACTGGAAAAAAGTACAAGAAGTATCTTGGTCTTATGGATTCTACCGGCATCACAGTTGATCACATTACAGTTGAGATCGATGCATTTGAATCATGGTGGAAAGATCTTGAAGTAAGTACTCATAATCTTTCTCACTGTCCAAATATGATTAGCCAAATTAAGAAGATCATGTTGCTTGTCTTCAGCTACAATGGGGCACACCATTCTGGTGGTTTTCATTCTGGTAGTCCATCTTCTGGTGGTAATAATACAGGTGGCCAGTGGGGTCATCCTTTCTAAAATGGGGCACACCACCCAATGCTCAACAATGGGGCACACCACCAAGAGCTCAACAATGGGGTGCATGGTACACCACCAAATTTTCAACACCGAGGTACACAACAAAATGCAAAACAATGGAGTTCACCACCAACATCTAACAAATGAGGAACACCTCCAAATGTTTTACATTGGGGTTCATCATCAAATGTTTCGCAGTGGGGTTCATCACTGAATGCTTCACAATGGGGTCTGCCAACGAATGTGCAACATGGATTTCTACTGAGAACTCAAACGGAAACAACAACAGATGCTCAAGAAGGAGTTACAGAGGAAGCACCACTTCCTAGTTCAGAAAACGTTCAAAGACGTAGAGCAGCAGGATTATTCAACATTTTAGAAAAACAACGATGACCTAATTTAAATGAAAATCATCAAAGCGACTCAGGCGATGAAGATTAGATTAGTAGTGCATGTGCTTTATTATTAGTGATTATGTCTTGTTTAACATAAAAAAAAATTATAATGTCATTTATTTATTATATATTTTTCATTCATGTCATTTTAGAACTTATCAATCGAATTTTCTTTTTCTTTTTGTGTTCTCAAATGTTAGGCTTTTCGTATATGCCAGATGTTATCACAAGGACTCCGCTTTCTAAGTTACGAGGAGAGAGTTGAGTTGTGGAATTTGGAGAACGAGCAATTTGAGGAGTTAATAATTCAACCAACACTCAATTACTACAATCGGTATTTTGAAAGAGGACCAGTACAAAAAAATGGTGGTTTGGGGTGGACGAACATTTGGCGTCGCTTACAAGAAGATCATGCTGCTTGTCTTCAGCTACTAAGAATATCACTTGGTTGTTTTAGAACATAGTGTGATAACCTAGAAACGTAGTATGGATTACGGCCAACATTAAATGTAAGCATTGAAGAGAGTGTGGCCATATTTCTACGAATATGTGGACATAAAGAAGTTCAAAGGGATGTTGGATTGCGATTCGGAAGAACTCAAGAAACAGTGAAGAGAAAATTCTTTGAAGTGCTTACAGCGACTGAGTTACTTGCTTGTTATTATATCAAAACTCCAACAAGACATGAACTACTCAAGATTCCCGACCAACTTCTGATGGATTCAAAATACTTGCCATTTTTAGTGGTTTTGTTGGAGCAATGGATGGAGTTCATGTTTGCGTAAAGGTGAAGCATGAATTACAAGGAATTTATTGGAACCGACACGATATAGCATTGTTTAACATCATGGTAATCTGTGATTTGAATATGTTGTCCACGTATGTTTGGAATGGAGCACCACGATCTTGTCACGATACAGCAGTTCTCACGATGGCGCAAGAGAATGACTCTGAATTTCCTTTGCCTCCGAGAGATAAGTATTATGTAGTTGATTCTGGCTATACAAATAAAAAGGGTTTTCTTGCTACCTATAGATCTTCACGTAACATGGTTGTTCGATATCATATGTCGCAGTTCTACAATAGCCCTCATCCTCGAAGTAAACAAGAATTGTTTAATCGATGGCATGCATCCTTACGTTCTGTTATTGAGAGAACATTCGGAGTTTGGAAAAATATGGAGGATTTTTTGTGAGTTTCCTAGATATAACACACAAGTACAAAAAAAAAATGGTAATGGCTATAATGAAACTCAATAATTTTATCAGAATTTCAAAATTTTGCATGAATAATGGAACAGTTTGAGTTTGGCAACACAGAATCTGAAACTGAATTAGGTGGCATAGATGCAACAGAGATAGCCGAGAGATATCACATGATGTACATCAGAGAACAAATTGCATATATGTTATGGATAAATTGAAATATTTGATCTTAGTTTTTTTTTCTTACCCTTATATTGTCTTTAAATTTATTTTATGTATAATAAACATATTTATAACCATAACTATATTTACTATATTTATATTTAATTCAAATATATGCTATGTACCGCTTTTTCTATTCAACCATATATTTTGGACCGCTTGATCAGCACTTGTTCCGCCAGATCCGCTTGATCCGCATGATCCGCTTGAACCGCTTGATCTGTACCACCTGATCCATTTTCTCCATTCGGAGCCATAGGATTTGAATGACCTAGTGGATAAAAGATGGGCCGCCCACAATACAGGGATAACCTTTTATTTCTTCCATTCAGCATTTTTTATAAGTTGTAAAATTTATAATAATTAAATATATATAAATGTTTTTTATACTTTTGGGAAAGAAAATTAGTGGATAAAAGACATAACATGGAACGCTCGTATTGTGAAGTATACCAAATGCAGATCTTATAATTTAATGTTTTTAGTTTATTTATTTTTCTTATTAAATAGCATTACACATTTTCATTATTTGATCACAATAATATCTAATTCAAGTGGATCACTGCAAATTTTATTTTTTACACAATTCAAAAAGATTAGAAATTATATATTATCTCTTTTCTTTAAAATATATTATTTTATTTCTATAAAAAGAAATATTTCTTCATAATTTTTAGTATACCATCACTTTACAAAGAAAAAAATTCACTTTGTTCTCTACATTCCATTTTCAAAGTTAAGATATGTTCATATTTTAATTATTACATATTTGGCTTTTATTATAAATATATAATAATACATATCAAATTAGTATTAAACATATTATTAAAACTATAACTTTTAATTTAGTTTTTTATTATTTACAAAGTATAAACTTTAATATAATTTATCATTTTCTCATATAAATATAAATGATAATATTGGATTTATTATTATTAATAAAAAAATTGAACCAAATATAATTTGTTTTATAATTATGCATATTATGTTACATAATTATAATGATGCATTTTATTATTTATAGCTCATAGTAAATAATTATAAATATAGAATTATAACTAATTAAAATAGTCAATTCTAATAATATATATATATATATGTATAGATATGTATAATTAAAATTTAATTTCAATTTTCTTTGTGAATATGTGAATAGAATAATGTCAAAATGATTATTTAATTTCAATAAAGTTTGTTTGACCAAATAGAATAATGTCAAAATTATTTATATTTAAAACAAATAAACTAAATTGTATGAAAAAATAATCACTTAAATCATATTTATAAATTTAATTGTATGTATCATTGATTATATTTCCTCTAAGTTATTTAATATAGGCATAATACATGTTTTTTTTTAATAGTTCAGTGTAAATTGTTTTTTTAATTGTAAATATGACGTCTAACCGCCGACAAAACACAAGTGCATCCGTTCAAAAAGATACAAGTATTCCCACAGAAACATTAGCACGGGTAAATACTTAATAATTTTTTTTTAGTGTCCCATGTAGTTCTAATTAAGTGAAAAATACATTTAAAATTTTTTTAAACATGTAGAGTGCATATAATTGTAAATGGACTCCAAACAGAGAAAAAATATTCATTGAGTTATACGATCAAGCAATTTCAATGAATAATTACCGTTTCAAAGACCCCACACCTTTTGGTAAAAATTTTGTGGTTAAAAAGTTCAACCAAGAGTTTGGCGTTAATGTAACGTATAGGTGTTTCAAAAAGAAACTTGATCAACTGGAAAAGAAAGTACAATAAGTATTTTGGTCTTATGGATTCTACTGGCATCACAGTTGATCCCATTACAGTTGAGATCGATGCATCTGAATCATGGTGGAAAGATCGTGAATTAAGTACTCATAATATTCATCACTATCCAAATATGATTAGCCAAATTAAAAAATAAATCATACTGCTTGTCTTCAGCTCCTATGGGGCACACCATTCTGGTGGTTTCATTCTGGTAGTACATCTTCTGGTGGTAATAATACAGGTGGTCAGTAGGGTCATTCTTTTTAACAAAGGGGCACACCACCAAGCACTCAACAATGGGGTACATGGTACACCGCCAAATGTTCAACACCGAGTTACACAACAAAATGCACAACAATGGAGTTCACCACCAACAACTCAACAATGGGGAACACCTCCAAATGTTTCACATTGGGGTTCATCATCAAATATTTTGTAGTGGGGTTCATCGCCGAATGCTTAACAATGGGGTCCGCCAACGAATCTGCAACATGGATTTGCACTGAGAACTCAAACGGAAACAACAACAGATGCTCAAGAAGGAGTTACAGAAGAAGCACCACTTCCTAGTTCAGAAAACGTTCAAAGACGTAGAGCAGCAGGATTATTCAACATTTTGGAAAAACAACGATGACCTAATTTAAAAGAAACTTATCAAAGCGACACAGGCGATGAAGATTAGATTATTACCGCATGTGCTTTGTTATTAGTGACTATGTCTTGTTTGACTTAAATTTTTTTATAATGTCATTTAGTTATTATGTATTTTTCATTCATGTCATTTTAGATCTTATCAATCGAATTTTATTTTTCTTTTTGTATTCTCAAATGTTAGGCTTCTCGTATATGCCAAATGCGATCACAAAGACTCCACTTTCTAAGTTCTGAGGAGAGAGTTGAGTTGTGGAATTTGGAGAACGAGCAATTTGAGGAGTTAATAATTCAACCATCACTCAATTACTACAATCGGTATTTTGAAAGAGGACCATTACAAACATATGGTGGTTTGGGGTGGACGAACATTTGGCGTCGCTTACAAGAAGATTACAAGAAGATCATGCTGCTTGTCTTCAGCTACTAAGAATGTCACTTGGTTGTTTTAGAACATTGTGTGATAACCTAGAAACGAAATATGGATTACGGCCAACATTAAATGTAAGCATTGAAGAGAGTGTGTCCATGTTTCTACGAATATGTGGACATAATGAAGTTCAAATAGATGTTGGATTGCGATTCAGAAGAACTCAAGAAACGGTGAAGAGGAAATTTTTTGAAGTGCTTACAGCGACTGAGTTAGTTGCTTGTGATTATATCAAAACTCTAACAAGACATGAACTACTCAGGATTCCCGACCAACTTCTATTGGATTCAAAATACTGGCCATTTTTAGTGGATTTGTTGGAGCAATGGATGGAGTTCATGTTTGCGTAAAGGTAAAGCCTGAATTACAAGGAATGTATTGGAACCGACACAATTGAACATCGTTTAACATCATGGCAATATGTGATTTGAATATGTTGTTCACATATGTTTGGAATAGAGCACCAGGATCTTGTCACGATACATCAGTTCTCACGATGGCGCAAGAGAATGACTCTGAATTTTCTTTGCCTCTCAGAGATAAGTATTATGTAGTTGATTCTGGCTATACAAATAAAAAGGGTTTTCTTGATCCCTATAGATCTTCACGTAACATGGTTGTTCGATATCATATGTCGTAGTTCTACAATGGCCCTCCTCCTCGAAGTAAGCAAGAATTATTTAATCGATGGCATGCATCATTACGTTCTGTTATTGAGAGGATATTTGGAGTTTGGAAAAAATAATGAAAGATTTTTTGTGAGTTTTCTAGATATAATACACAAGTACAAAAAAGAATGGTAATGGCTACAATGGGACTGCATAATTTTATCAAAATTTCAACTTTTTCTGATGAAAATTTTGCAGAAATAATGGAACAGTTTGAGTTTTGCAACACATAAAACCTGAAACTGATCTAGGTGACACAGATGCAACAGAGATAGTCGAGGGAGATCATATGATGTACATCAGAGAATAGATTGCAGATATATTATGGACAAATTGAAATATATGATTTTAGTTTTTTTTTCTTACCCTTGTATTGTCTTTGAATTTATTTTATGTATAATAAACATATTTATAACCATAACTATATTTACTATATTTATATTTAATTCAAATATATGTTATGTACCGCTTTTTCCATTCAACCATATATTTTTGACCGCTTGATCCGCACTTGTTCCGCCAGATCCGCTTGATCCGCACTTGATCCGCCTGATCCGCTTGAACCGCTTGATCTGCACCGCCTGATCCGTTTTCTCCATTCGTAGCCATAGGTAGGGTTGTCAATTGGTTGGGCTGGCCATGGGCGTGGCCCAATTAGCATGTTTTTGGTTGGACAAAATTAAAGCCCAAAATAAAATGGTCACATTGGGCCTACGCCCAAGCTAACCGCGATCAAATGCTAATTGACCCCCGGTCAATTGATCACGCCCAAGGGTTTTCTCTTGACTTGTTTCTCTCTTTCTCTATTGATGCGACTCCGGCGGCGACTCCTTCCTCTCTCCTTCACCTCGCTCTCTCCGGTGACTCCTTCTTCTTCCTCTCCCCTTCACAATCAGGTAAAATTTTCTTCTTCTGTGTTTTTGTTTTTGTTCCCTTTTTCAACTTTCCTTCTTATGGGTTTTTGTTTTTGTTCCCTTTTTCAACTTTCCTTCTTATGGGTTTTTGTATAACAATGTATACGCTTGATACGCTTGATCCGCACTTGTTCCGCCAGATCCGCTTGATCCGCCTGATCCGCACCCCATGATATGCTTTCTCCATTCGGAGCCATAGATAGAGAGGAGGAGCCAGAGACCATAGACTCATTTATCTTTCTCCGGTAGAATGTTTCAATTACATTAGAAAAACTGACATTGTAAATGTAATTAAGAATGACATTGTCTAAATAGAAAAATAAACTCAAAAATATCTTAACAAACAAACAAACATATATTAGAATTTATGCATAAAGTAATGACTAGTTTAGTGGCCATCAAACTCTATGAAATTAAGCAAATAATTACATAATGTTTCAATTTTCAACGTGGTGGATTATCATCCATAAAATAAAATAAATAAGAAAGCCCAATCGTTGTGTTATCCTCTCAACCACAAACCCTGGTCGCTTCCTTTTAGCTTCTCCGATTTCTCTTTCTGGCAATCGTTGTCTCTCACAAGTCACAGCCGTCGGAAAAGGGTCCTTTTTGTCGCTTTGTATCCCTCATCTACTTGTTCTCAAAGATTTTTTTAGGCGTTGGTCATAGATATGGTTTTTGATTTGCTTTGCGGTTGTGTTTGGGTCACCGGCGATTATGGCTTCTCCGCCTAGGTGCTCTGGGTACGCAGCTAGCATATATGGCTCTCCCTTTGTTAGATGCTCGAGGACGGTGTCTCTAGGTTTGGTTAGGGGATTCGAGCTGCTCCTGAAGCTCTGCGGTGGCCTCTCAGTCGCCGGTATGTTTTCCGGTTAGTTCATGCATTGGCTCATGGTTCTGGGTTGGTCGCGGGTGGGCCGGTTCGACCTCTTTTCTGCTCTTCCCGAGGACGGCATTCAGATCTACGCCATTGTTGCTCCTCTTCCTCTTTGCCTCATCGCCGTCTCTCAGCTGTAGCGTGCATGAGCCTCATCTCGCCTCTCCGGTTCTGTGTAGTGTTTATCTAAGTTATGCTTCTTCTGGTCTTGGCTCATTTGCTTCTGGTTTGGCTCGCGTGTGGTCAAGGTTATGTGTCCTCTTCTCCCCGTCTAGATGCTTCTTCCTTCTCCTCTTTGCATCTCATGGGGTTTAGTTGTTGCAGTTTGCGGCTTTCGGGGTTCTAGTTTTGTAGCGGTTAAGGAAATTTATTTCTCTTCTCATGTCTTGTTACTCTGAAGATTCATGTATTTCCCTTCCTTGGCTCTTGCTCCATGTTTTGTCCCGGTTAAAGATTGTTGTGGAGATTCCAGTTTCAGCATGTTGTGTGAGTTGGTGGAGTCAGGCTTTTAGGCATGTGCTCCTTGGGTGGTGCCTCCTCTTTGCTTCGTGAGGAGTGGCTTGCCGATTGTCCTCTCGCCTTCCTCCTCTCCCTTGTGTCAGGTTTGTTCTGTTTTCGGCCTTTCGGTTTGCTCGTTTCATCTGAGCCAAGATAATTTGATTGCTTTTGTGTTCCGAGTGCCGTATATTTGGCTAGGTTTGGTTGTTTGTGTTTCAGTCTTGTCGCCGGTGAGATCTTGTTTTCCTTGGTTATATGATGTAGCACATCTCCATTCATGTGTCACACGGTTCTTTGTTTGTGTCGTTGTTTTATTTATTGTTGGGCTTTTATTTTATTTCTTGGATTTGGGTTTTTAACTTTAAGTTTATGTCAGCTAAGAGATGCTTTGTCTCCAAGTCTTTTAATTAGGGTTTTAGCAACTAGTATAAGTATCTCTAAACTTGTAACGTTGAGCCTTGGTTTTTGATTAATAAAGAGAATTTCTTCTCAATTACAAGTCTTCGATTCTCTTTGTTCTCTCAGGAAGAAAACTTGAGATCTAAGCAACAAGTGTTATTGAAATCTATTGATCTTCGAGAACTCTTGTTTATCCCGCTACAACAGGTTGTATCAGAGACAAATCGGTCCTAATCATGCCACCGAAGAAGAATCTTATACAACAGCTGGAGGAACAGAACGATACGTTTCGAGGAGTGCTAGCTGAGTTTCAAGAAGACTTACGCAACATGTTGCGAGTCACGATGGATGCAGCCATATGCACAGCCCTTCAAGCGCCGAATGAAGCTTCGGGTTTGCCTCGTCGTGAAGAACGAATCTTTGAGGATGATGAAGAAGAGGAGGTCTTTGAGGACAACCCATTCGCAAGGTTTCGTGAGCAACAACGAAGGGACGAAATCGTGGCTCCAAGAGGTGAAAATCAATGTTGGGAATCAGGGTTTAGACTTAATTTGCCCGAATTCTCGGGTGGTTAATTTACAAGCTGAGGAACTACTTGATTGGATCAGCACGACGGAAGAACTTTTGACGTTCAAAGAAGTCCCTGATGTGTTGCGTGTTCCACTTGTGGCAACGCATTTCAAAGGACGAGCCTCCGCTTTGTGGTAACAAACAAAGGAGCAACGTGAGCGTGTTGGTAAGAATCATATCACTTCATGGGAAAAGCTAAAGAAAAATATGAGGAAATCTTTTCTACCGTTTAACTATTCCCGTACGATCTACACACAATTGCAGAACTTACACCAAGGAGCTCGTTCTGTTGATGAATATGCCACATATTTTTTTTCGTTGGTTTCACGGTTTGCTGGAAACCAACTGTTCTTCTGGCTGGTAATAGTTTACTGGAGACGAAAGAACAGTTAGTTTCACGGTTTATTGGAGGGTTAAGACAACAAATACAGAACACGTTACTCCAATTTAACCCCAACAGTGTATCCGAAGCTCACATACGCTCTTTTCTTATTGAGCAAAACATTCGGGCATCGTCAAATTGGGGTTCAAGGGACTCTCGTACTCGTATGGATTCATCACGGTCATCGACTCACTTGTAGATGGGGTACTTCCTCCTCGGATTTCTGATAGCAATCAAGGAGCATTGGCACCACGAAATATATCGACGCGAACGTTTAAATGCTTTGGATGTGGAGAACAAGGGCATCGGCAATCTGTGTGTCCTAAGGCTGGACGACGTGGTTTTTACGAGGATGAAGAACCAATCTATGATACTTATGAAGAGAGTCCATAAGACGGCATCGTGGATGAGCAAATTGCAGGTGACATAGGAGTTAACCTTGTGTTATGCAGGATCTGTCTTTTACCTCATGGATCTGTACGAATTTCATCTCCGAGGAAGCGGTCAACAATTTGGCACTTTTTACCGAGAAGCACACTTGTCACCGTACATGCTTGTGTGGTTAAATACGACGACAGAATTATGCATCTCCAAACGTTATCGTGTACCTTTCTCTGTGGGTAATAGTTACAAATATCTTATTTGTTGCTACCGGCGCACGTCTCATGATGGTTTTGCCACACACATACGCCATGAACCACCTTTTGTTGGGTCGCCCATGGCAATACGATCGGCACACGTCTCATGATGGTTTCGCGAATACTTACACGTTTTTGTTTGAGAAAAAACGCATTACACTACTTCCGACGCAGGATATTGGTGCACTTGCGGTTTCAAGTTGTGACTTACTAGTTCCACCAACAGCATCTCCGTCGGGCAAGCTGATTTTACTTATCACCAAATCGCAAATTGTTGAGGAAATTTGCTATGCCGATGTGGTTTTTGTTTTGGTTATGACACCGGATTCAAGTCAGATGGTTTTGGATGCACCGCCTGAGTTAAAGGAGTTGTTAACCGAGTTTGTTGACGTGTTTCCAGATGATCTACCATGTGGATTACCACCGTTAAGGGATATTCAACATCGTATTGATCTTATGCCTGATGCACCACTCCCTAACCGACCGCATTATCAGATGATTCTACAAGAACACGACGAACTGTGACGTTAAGTAGAAGAACTGTTGGCCAAAGGATATTTGCGCGAGAGCCTTAGTTCGTGCGTCGTACCAACGCTTTTGATTCCAAAAATATGGTTCATGGCGTATGTGTGTGGATAGTCGCGCAGTCAATAAGATCACATTGCGCTACAGATGTCCTATTCCTCACCTTTATGATCTTCTCGACCAGATTGGTAATGCATCCATCTTTACTAAGCTGGAACTTAAGAGTGGGTATCATCAAATTCGTATTCGTCTGGGTGATGAATGGAAGACGGCTTTCAAGACAAGGGAAGGACTTTTCGAATGGTTAGTAATGCCCTTCGGCCTTTCCAACGCCCCTAGCACGTTCATGCAAGTCATGAATCAGGCGCTACGTCCTTTCATTGGTAAGTACGTGGTAGTGTATTTCGACGATATCTTGATCTTTAGTTCCTCAATTGCTGATCAGCTTACACACTTACGTATTGTGTTACTGGTTTTACGTGGTGAGAAATTCTTTGGTGCTGCAAAAATGTATGTTTTCGGTGTCTCTTATGTACTCTTTCTAGGCTATATTGTCTCTGCTCAAGGACTTGAAGTTGATCCGGAAAACATTTCTGCGATACGCACTTGGCTAGCTCCTACTTCGATCACAGAAGTCCAAAGTTTTCACGGCCTTGCCTCTTTTTATCGCAGATTTGTGCATCACTTCAGCAGCATTATGTCCCCTATCATTGATTGCATTAAGTCTCCATCATTCAAATGGACCGCTGAAGCAGACCAAGCATTTGAAGCAATTAAACTAAAGCTTACATCTGCTCCAGTTTTGGCGTTGCCGAATTTTTCTTTACCATTTGAGCTACATTCTGACGCGTCAAAGACTGGCATCATGGCAGTTTTGAGCCAACACGGATGCCCGAACGCGTTCTTTAGCGAGAAAATGGATGGTCCTTGTAGTCGTTACAGCACATATGATATCGAACTATATGCAGTGGTTCAAGCAATTAAGCATTGGCGCCACTATCTTTTCACAGGGAATTTGTGCTCTTCACGGATCATGATGCACAAAACCATATGGATTCTCAAGAGAAGGTGTCCTCTCTACATGCTTCTTGGTTTGCTTATCTTCAACAGTTCACTTTCGTGATTAAGGATAAGGCTGGTTCGCTGAACAAAGTAGTTGATGCTCTCAGCCGACACCATTCTTTGCTTACTACTCTTCGTGTTTCGGTTACAGGATTTGCATATTTTCCTGAGTTATATCCACTTGACCACTTCTTTGGTAAATTATGGGTTGATGCACAGGATGGGATGAGTGATGATTAATTTGTGTTGGATGGGTTTCTGTTTTGAGGCATCAGATTATGCATTCCCGAGTGTAGGCTTTGTCTTCAGATCTTAAAAGAGCTCCACATTGAGGGTCACGTTGGAAGAGATCGAACATTATAACTTGTTTCTGCATCCTACTTTTGGCCAACCTTAAGGCTCGACATTAAGCGTTTTATTGTTCGTTGCAGTGTGTGTAACACAGGTAAAGGCCATGCGTCAAATGCTGGGTTATATTTGCCTTTTCCAATCCCCACACAGCTTTGGATAGACGTGAGTATGGACTTTGTTCTTGGTTTACCACGAACGCAACGAGGCCATGATTCGATCTTTGTCATTGTAGATAGGTTCTCTAGGATGGCTCACTTTGTGCAATGTAAGAAGATCACTGATGCTTCACAGGTCGCGTCGCTTTTCTTTCATGAAGTTTATAAACTGCATGGGTTGCCTCTGTCTATCGTATCAGATCGTGACTCTTGGTTTCTTGGCCATTTTTGGCGTTCGCTTTGGAAGCTCTTACGCACAAGCTTGGTGATAATCCCATATTTTACATCTTTTAGCATGCATATTATTTGGTGTTTTGTGTCTCATGCATGTGTCTTGAATAGTTTTTATAGTATTTTGGTATTTATTAGAGTATTAGGTGTTTGCATTAGATCCTAGTGAGTTTTGCATGCATTTGGAGTGTTTTTAGGTGCTTCGGAGGAGATTCGAGACCCGAGGAGAGAAGACAGAGACTGTACCGACGTCACTGGTCGGTACACCTCATCGGTATTGAAGGAAGAAGGATTACACCGAGGTCACTGCTCGGTGCAACTGCTCGGTATAGAAGACGGAGGAAAGCAGCCCCAGTACCGACGTGCGACACCGAGGAATGACGTCGGTATCGAAACTTCAAGGGATTGTACCGAGGTCACTGCTCGGTGCAACTGATCGGTGCTGCCTTCGGAGGAAACCTGGGGAAAAAATCTCTTAATACCGAGCAACGATACCGAGGAGTGACCTCGGTATCCATCAAAGGAACATCAAGGATTTCTCCTCAATACCGATGTCACTGCTCGGTACCCCTCGTCGGTGCACAAACCAAGGCTCAATACCGAGGTGTTGTACCGACCAGTGACCTCGGTATTGACCAATCAGAACTCTTTATCCATTTAAACCGGGTCGGTACCCGGTTTGTCCCGGGTCGACCCGGTTCGTCACTATTCACTATTTATGCCCAAAAACCTAATTTTGATGGGTTAAGTCTTTTCTTAAGCAAAAAAACCCTCTCTAAAAGTGATTTGGAAGAGATTGATCCTTTTGATTTATCCAATTTGAGTATTGTTTTCTTGATTGAATCCATCTATCTTCTACTTTCTAATCATCCAATCATCTTTATCATGAGTTTTAACTCTTCTTTTCTTGGATTTTTTGAACTCATGATGATTAGTGAGTAGTCCTTAGGATCTTGAGATGTGGTTGATTAGGGTGATTTAAAGCTTGATTATTGGTGCTTAGGGTTAGATTATCTTATATTCCTCCTTGTCTAGTGCCCCTAATGCTAGATCTAGCTTGAAAGAGTGGATCTAGATCATAAGGCATTTCATGCACACCAAGTGTTTGATAAAATGCCTTGATGAACTAGACAAGAGACTTATGTTCCTAACCTAAGAGATTAGTTGTTTAGGGCATATCTTTGGTTGATCTTGTTATGATTCTTAATGCTTGCTAGTTGTTAATCCACAAATGATGATTTGCTAATGGATTTGATAATTAACATAGTGATTAGTTGCTTGAAAGAGAACTAATCAATATTAGAGGTCTATTACCTAGGAATTAGCTTCTTTGAGTAAATGAACACCACCAATTACACTTGGATCACCTTATATCAATAACCTCATCTCTTGTTCCGCCTTTGTTATTTGAATTACATCTCATTTAGTGTTTGCTTGCTATTAATATTCACTTGTTTCGAATTATTAATTAACCACAAACAACCCTTGTTTAGCTTAACTTACTATAAGCACCTTGCATTCTTAGTGATTAGGATAAATCCTTTTATGGATTGATAACCTTCATATTACACGTATTGGAGTTATTGATACCTCCTAGAGACAAAAAAAAGTCTTGTATCAATTTGGCGCTGTTGCCATATTGGGATTTGTTTTAACATTGAGATTTAGGCTCTTTGTGAGATTAAGTTTTATTTGCTACAAAGTTACTAATCTTGTTTGCTTTCCATTGCTCTCTCTAAACCTATAGGTGCATGCATATGCGATCTCGAGGCAACGACAATCTAGTTGAACCAAGAGACGACATACATCGCTCATACCGAGGGGTTAGAACAAGGGAAGCACGTGTGAGACAACAAGACGTTGAGAACGACATGGATCACTATGAAAATGTTCCACTTGGGGACATTCAAGACAATGTGGACAACCTTCCACATCATCCACAAGGTGGTAATGGAAACCACCACGCACAAGGAGGCCACGCCCACAACGTCCCACAACGTCCCACATCCACCCGGCCGGCCAATAAGAGGTCCCAACCATCCACCAAGAGCTAGAAACGTTGTTGGAGAGGGTGACGCCGCTAATGCTCACCAAAACCGCCAAGGCATTCAAACTCCACCGGTGGAGAACAACAACTTCGAAGTGAAGCCGGGGGTTATCAACATGGTTCAAGCCAACAAGTTTCATGGTTTGTCCATGGAGGATCCCTTAGACCACATTGACCAATTTGACCGGATATGTGGTCTCATGAAGATCAATGGAGTCTCCGAATATGGGTTCAAGCTTTGTCTCTTTCCGTTCTCTTTGGGTGACAAGGCTCACCAATGGGAAAAGACCTTACCCCAAGGATCTATCACCTCGTGGGATGATTGCAAACGTGCGTTTCTCGCCAAATTCTTCTCACCGGCTAGAACCGCCAAGCTTCGCAACGAGATCTCAAGCTTCACACAACGGTCCAATGAGTCTTTCATCGAGGCTTGGGAGAGATTTAGAAGCTACACTTCTCAATGCCCACATCACGGCTTTAGCAACGCTTCTCTCCTAAGCACTCTCTACCGAGGTGCTTTGCCTAAGATCCGTATGCTACTTGACACGGCTTCGAATGGTAACTTCTTAGCTAAGGACGTAGAGGAGGCAATGGAGCTAGTGCAAAACTTGGCTCAAAGTGATGGTACCTATGGCGACGATTATGACCGTGTCACAAGAACCACGAGTGACTTTGATGAGAACAAGAGAGCCAAGGACATGAAAGCCTTGAATGAGAAGTTGGATAAACAAGCCTCCATGATAGATAAGTTTCTTGTGGCTTCAAAAGAATCTCAAAAGGCGGTTCATTTCATTGGTGACTACGAGGACAATCAAGCTTTCTATCAAGAGGAAGCCGCGATCACCCAAGAGGAAGTGAACTACGTGGGGAACCAAGGTAACTTCCAAAGACAAGGGTTCAACCAAAACTATAGAAATCCACAAGACAAACTCTATCCTCAACAATCTACTCAAGCTCAAGGAGTCCCACAACAACAATTCCAATCTCAAGGTCAACCTTCTAACTCAAACCAACAAGGGTATGTTTCAAGGAACCAATTCCAAGGAAACCAAAGTGGATTCCAACCAAAACCTCCACCCGGTTTTCAAGGTCAACAACAAGGGTTTGTGCCCTAAGATCAAGCACCTACGTCTAAACAACAAGAGCTTGACTTGGCCTCCATGTTCCAATAACTAATCAAAGGCCAAGAGGAAACCACTAACAAGGTCATTTGCTCATACAACGATCTTAATAGCAAGGTTGAGGCATTGAGCTCAAGGGTGAAATCAATAGAGCAACGGAGTGCCTCCCCTTCCTCAAATCATCCTCAAGGCTCTTCAAATGGGAAAGCAATACTAACCTCTAAAGACTCTTGCAACACCTTTTCAATTCTTGAGGAGCAAGATCACATAATTTCGGGGTTCATCGGGTTAGTCTCTAACCTCAATGAGGACATTGAGAAACAAGGTGGGGAGGTGACACTTGGGAGTGAGAATAATATGATGTTGATTGGAGAAAAGAGTAACAAGGTTGAGAAGTCCATCAAGGACGTGATTAAAGTGAAAAACGTGGAGACACTTGTTGAGTCAAAGAGAGAGCCTCCACCTCCATATGAGCCTCCACTTCCATTTCCCGGTCGTTTCCTCAATAAAGCACAAGAGAAAGTGCCTCCAAGCACAACAAGGATCGAGCCTAAGACTCTCCCAAATCTTGGAAACCCCGGAAAATTCTCAATATCTCACAAAATTGGACCCTTGGAAGTTGATGATGCTTTGTGTGACTCGGGCTCAACCGTTAATGTCATGACTTTGGAGATGGCCAAAAGTCTTGGGATAGATAAATTGAACGATTACCCCTCCACCATCACATTTGGAGACTCTTCTACGAAGAAACCTCTTGGCTTGGTTGAAGACTTTCCTCTCAAGATTGGAGAGTGCCTTGTACCAACGGACTTTGTTGTAATGGAGATGGCACCAAACATAAAGCTCCCTCTACTCCTCGGTACTTCATTCCTCAACACAACCGGTGCAAGCTTGGACTTCATAAACAATAGGGTTGTTCTTAAGAACGTGGATGGCAAGAAGTTCTACATAATGATGCCTTCTTCCACCGTTATTTGTGGAACCATTATTTGTGGATACAATGAAGCCCAAGCCCGGAAGGTTGAGTATGTGGGCGTATGTGAGACGGTGAGTTGTGGGATGGTTGAAAAAAACACTAGCTCTAGTTGGAAGTTGCTTGAATTCCCTCTTTCACACCACAATGGAGAATGAGGTTGAAAGTGGCAATGTTGCTAAGAAGAGGACAAAGCTTAAGTCCGAGGAGAGGAAACCGAGCATGCTCAAGGGGATTGGACCCTTGCTAGACCAACCTTCGACCGTGACTCTCATCCCATGGAAACATGAAGAAGGGATGATTGAGTACAAGATCAAATGTAGAGGGTGTCCCAAGCCTATTGCCAAGGCCATAGCAACCCCCCCCCCCCCACACCAAAGGTTAGAGAGGGAGATCAAACCGGTCTTCAAAGCTTCATGGGTAAAGTTCTCAAATTCAAGCTTAAAGAACCGCCATTGAGTGCTCGCGCTCCTCAATCACCCGCCTAAAGGGGTAAAAAAAGTCAAACTTCGTGACTCTAAACAAAGTGCTCTTGGGAGACACCCCCAAGCTTATCCTTGTACATATTTCCTTTTATGCTTTTCTTTCGTTAGTAGTTCCTTTTGATGGGTTTTCTTAGTGCGAGTAGGTTTTCGATGGCCATATGGGGATGGACTTACGGACTAAAGTGCTTAGGATGAGGTGATGGAATATGGCGTCCCTTGATCCCTCTTGTCCCCTCCATCTTCTTCCAAGGTAACACTCCAAACTTTGTAAATAGCATTTAGAATCATATCTTCTTTCCTTCTTTCATGCATTGTTTAATTCTTCATTAAGCTTCTATTACACAAGGGACTGTGTAATTTAAGTTTGGGGGAGGGTTTGTGTGTTATCTAACACGTTTTTGGTGTTCTTATTTTGACTTTTGCACCTTGAGTCTCATGCATATCATGCATTTTCAATAAATTTGAAATTTTTTAACTTTTATGCATTCCATGTAGGATTGAGTCTAGAAACATAAGCATGTAAATAATGCATTGCATGTGCATAGGGAACTAGAAAGGCTTCTCTTTGTAAAGTGTCGTTTTAAGAGTTTAAGTCATATACTCTAGATCTTGTGTGCGAAATCAATGTCGAACCATGTTTGGATTTCATGTCTCATCACTTAGGTCTTAGCTGAAGCAAGTTCGATTTGAATCCAATCCTATCTAAGTGAGAACCTTAACTTTGACACATTAATTATCGTGTTCATGCATTACATAATAAACTCATGGATTCCGCATACATACTTGGGTCATCTTATTCCTTTTTACTACTCTTGTTTGCCCAAGTAGCCAATTCCCATCTTTGGAATGGTTCACCCCACCTTGAACCCGACCTTCTTTCAAGCCTACATGTTTAGTGAGCGTTGTGAGGCCTTATTTTTGAATGGACTTAGCAAAAAGTGTTGGGTTTAGAGCGACAAGGAAAGGCTTCCATGTAGAACTAGCTCACACATCATGAGCTAGATTAGGCTAAGTTAGATAGGATGGTATTTGGGACGAGGGGAATGGATGAAAAATAAGGAAAAGAAAGATTTTGGGATTGGAAAAGTGGAAAGAAAGAAGGAATTTGGGAGAATGAATAGGGGAAGCAATAAGTTTGTAATGGTTGGCAAGAATATATGTGGTTTAGCTCTAAAGCGTTAAAAAGATAGTCTCTAGTTGTGAAAAGAAAGAAAATAAGCCAAAATGGCTAAGGCAAGTCATGAAGAAAAATGAGGGAGACTAAAGAATCTAAAAGAGGAGCTAAACCAAGGAAAGTAAAGGAAGCCAAACCATTGGTTGAAGAAGAAACCCCCTAAATGCTTATGGAAAAGAAATATGATGAAGAGATGTGGAATAAGAAGGCAAAAACGCCTTGTGAAGGGTAGCTAGGATTGGTTCCTTATGGTTTTAGAATTAGGGTCAAATTTGCGTTGGGACATTGGGTAGATGGAAGTTTAGCCTTGTATGCATCGATTGCTTTTCACCCTTAGCATATTGCCAAGGTCCATTCCTTCAATGAGAGATCCCTTGTTCGGAAACCGCCTCTTGCATTGAGATCATCTTTGTCTCAAAACCGTATCCTTAGCCAAATGAGTTTATTTGCATTGCATGAACATGATCCACTAGAAACCGCTAATTGAATGTCAAAGGATTGGATGATAGGAAGGCTTGTGTAGGTTGAGACTTAAGCTTGATTCATGTAAGGATGGACATGGCAAGCCCCTTTTGAGTAGACATGTTTGATCGTACCTTAGAGTTTGCACTTGGACTTGAAGTCTTTTAGTGATACTTTTGCTTGAGGACAAGCAAGGAAGTAAGTTTGGGGGAGTTGATAATCCCATATTTTACATCTTTTAGCATGCATATTATTTGGTGTTTTGTGTCTCATGCATGTGTCTTGCATAGTTTTTATAGCATTTTGGTATTTATTAGAGTATTAGGTGTTTGCATTAGATCCTAGTGAGTTTTGCATGCATTTGGAGTGTTTTTAGGTGCTTCGGAGGAGATTCGAGACCCGAGGAGAGAAGACAGAGACTGTACCGACGTCACTGGTCGGTACACCTCATCGGTATTGAAGGAAGAAGGATTGCACCGAGGTCACTGCTCGGTGCAACTGCTCGGTATAGAAGACGGAGGAAAGCAGCCCCAGTACCGACATGCGACACCGAGGAGTGACATCGGTATCGAAGCTTCAGGGGATTGTACCGAGGTCACTGCTCGGTGCAACTGATCGGTGCTGCCTTCGGAGGAAACCCGGGGGAAAAATCTCTTAATACCGAGCAACGATACCGAGGAGTGACCTCGGTATCCATCGAAGGAACATCAAGGATTTTTCCTCAATACCGATGTCACTGCTCGGTACCCCTCATCGGTGCACAAACCCAGGCTCAATACCGAGGTGTTGTACCGACCAGTGACCTCATTATTAACCAATCAGAACTCTTTATCCATTTAAACCGGGTCGGTACCCGGTTTGTCCCGGGTCGACCCAGTTCGTCACTATTCACTATTTATGCCCAAAAACCTAATTTTGATGGGCTAAGTCTTTTCTTAAGCAAAAAAAACCCTCTCTAAGAGTGATTTGGAAGAGATTGATCCTTTTGATTTATGCAATTTGAGTATTGTTTTCTTGATTGAATCCATCTATCTTCTACTTTCTAATCATCCAATCATCTTGATCATGAGTTTTAACTCTTCTTTTCATGGATTTGTTGAACTCATGATGATTAGTGAGTAGTCATTAGGATCTTGAGATGTGGTAGATTAGGGTGATCTAAAGCTTGATTAGTGGTTCTTAGGGTTAGATTATCTTATATTCCTTCTTGTCTAGTGCCTCTAATGCTAGATCTAGCTTGAAAGAGTGGATCTAGATCATAAGGCATTTCATGCACACCAAGTGTTTGATGAAATGCCTTGATGAACTAGACAAGAGACTTATGTTCCTAACCTAAGATATTTGTTGTTTAGGGCATATCTTTGGTTGATCTTGTTATGATTCTTAATGCTTGCTAGTTGTTAATCCACAAATGATGACTTGCTAATGGATTTGATAATTAACATAGTGATTAGTTGCTTGAAAGAGAACTAATCAAGATTAGAGGTCTATTACCTAGGAATTAGCTTCTTTGAGTAAATGAACACCACCAATTACACTTGGATCACCTTATATCAATAACCTCATCTCTTGTTCCGCCTTTGTTATTTGAATTACATCTCATTTAGTGTTTGCTTGCTATTAATATTCACTTGTTTCGAATTAGTAACTAACCACAAACAACCCTTGTTTAGCTTAACTTACTATAAGCACCTTGCATTCTTAGTGATTAGGATAAATCCCTTTATGGATTGATAACCTTCATACTACACGTATTGGAGTTATTGATACCTCCTAGAGACAAAAAAAAGTCTTGTATCACTTGGTCATGAGTACAGCGTATCACCCTCAAACAGATGGACAAACGGAGGTGACTAATCGCGCATTGGGAGACTTGTTACGCTGCTTAGTTGGAGATAACATCAAATCATAGGATAACTTCTTATGCCAAGCTGAATTTGCCCACAACCATGATGTTAATCGGAGTACAGGTTTCAGCCCATTTCGTGTTGTTTATGGCTTGACTCCGTGGGGTCCTCTTGATCTTAGTGTGGCACTAGACCGTACTCGTTTCCATGGTCGAGCTTGTGATGTGGTAGAAGAATTTGTGGAGTTGCACTAGCAGGTTCGTAACAATTTGGAATTGGCGACAGCCAATGACAAATCTCCTGTTGACACTCGTCGTCGGGAACTTCAATTCAAGGTTGGTGACAAAGTTTGGGCAGTCCTCACCAAAGATAGGTTTCCACAGCATACATACAACAAGTTGAAAGCTCGAAAGATTGGCCATGTAGAAGTCGTGGAGAAGATCAACAACAACGCATACCACCTTCAACTTCCGCCAGACATGCACACGGCTGATGTGTTCAATGTCAAGCATTTGGTACCTTTCCATGAGAGTGATGCTCCTGAAAATTCGAGGTCGAATTTTCTCCCTACCCCGGGAGACCTGATGTAGCACATCTCCATTCCTGTGTTACACGGCTCTTCGTTTGTGTCGTTGTTTTACTTATTGTTGGGCTTTTATTTTATTCCTTGGATTTAGGTTTTTAACTTTAAGTTTATGTCAGCTAAGAGATGCTTTATCTCCAAGTCTTTTAATTAGGGTTTTAGCAACTAGTATAAGTATCTCTTAACTTGTAACGTTGAGTCTTGGTTTTTGATTAATAAAGAGAATTTCTTCTCAATTACAAGTCTTCGATTCTCTTAGTTCTCTCAGAAAGAAAACTTGAGATCTAAGCAACAAGTGTTATCGAAATCCATTGATCTTCGAGAACTCTTGTTTATCCCGCTACAACATTATGTGATGTGGTCTCGGGATGCTATAGTTGGGTTCGAAGGATTGCCTGGAGTTCCAGGTTTGCTCTCTTGTTTCGGGCTGATGGTTTGACTATCGGCAAAGTCAGTTCCCTGTCTGTTCTCGAGTGTAAGTTTTCCGCCATTGTTAATTCTTTAGCCGACTTTTCTGCTCGGAGTATTGTGAGGTTTCCCTCTATTTTCTTGGAGCTCGTCGAAGCTTTTTGGTTTCAAGACTCGTCTTCTGCATTATATCTTTTAGTATCCTTATTGCTTCATTTTTCTGCTCTTGTGCTTTCTAGTAATCTCGTTGTTCTTATATTTTGTATTTTCATCATCATGTAACACTTCCGTTCGCAATTTCAATTGAATATCCTTTATCAAAAAAAAAAAAAAAATTCAAACGTGGTCCATGAAGAAAAGAAAAAAATTTGGTCGGACGTTTTCGCCTCTCACTAGGCTGACGTAGTGTCGGTGACTTGATAGACGGCGGTGATTAAGAAGACCATCTTCTTTTGCAGAAATATATATCAAAACAATGACATATCAGCACATTTTTTTCGTCTCATTTTTCGAGTTTAATTTTGGTTTTCCTCCAAAATAATTTAGTCAAAGTACACGGTTGGAGAGAAACCTTATTAATGAATGTTATATTCTCCATTTCTATCCAACATATGATTCATTTTATAATACATAATTTTTTGTTATATACAGAAATGTAAACCTTAAATCCTAAAGTGTAAATCATATTCTAGAATTCACATCGAAAATATTGATATTTATCTGAAATATAATTACATATATCAAAATAATAAATCAATGACAAAATTAAAGTTTACACATTTTTATTTTAATGAAATAAAAAATCCCAAGTGTTTACGATATATAAGTAGTTTTTTTTTAACTCAATATAACTTCATTCATCTCATAAAAAAAAACGCATCTCATAATCATCGGCCTCCACATGAGATCTTAACCAATTCATGGTAAAACTCCAAAGCCATGGGTTATACGAATCAAAAACATTGTTTCGATGGACAATCTTATCCGCTATTATTGTTAAAGTGATAAAAAAATCTAAGTAATTTCAAAAGCTTTATATGCATGCGGTAGACCGGACTAATTTTAGTTAGACTCGTCATCCATAAAGCTTTATAAGTCGACTATGATTAGGTTTGGGAGATGCATGGATGCATGACATATTCTTATCAGGAAAAAAGTTTATTATAGGTTTCCTATTAGGACCGGGATTTTAAGCTCATAGATGTATGGATTTAAGGGTTTGTAATATTTATTCACAATTTTAATATAAAAACCCTGAAGACAAAGATATTCGTCTCAATTTCAATTTTCTCTTAATTTCACTTAAAATATATCTCTTTTTCATTCGATTTTACTACAACTACTATATTAAAATTACATGGGCTAAAGAGAAAAAAAAATGCTCATCAATTGCCAAAATATGGATATCTTATTGATAGAGTTATAGTACGGGCCACACTTGTGAGTTCAATAGACCTTCAATCAAACCTTTTTAATCTCATTCGAACATAACCAAATATCCCAGATTTGAAACACAAATGATTGTCAATCTCAAAGCTTTTGCTTCTGTTTCTAATGATGAACAGACCGTTCGCATGGCCCGAGCTTTTTATGATACACAAGTTAGGTAGTTATGTTTTATGTTTTCTTTTATATGGATGGGCACGGATCAGATACCTTGATATTTTATGATGTTTGGATTCAAATCGTTTTTCAGTTTATCTGGATCCGGATCCAGATCCAAACACCACAGATACCCATATAACGAATTGTGATTCGATGATAATATAAGGAAACATAATATAATAGGAATGTATATATTTTGTACTTATTATTTGACCGTTGTAATGATTCTATATAAACTATCTATGTAATACATACAAAGGCACCAATTGTGCTATTCAACATGATATCAGAGCTATTGCTCTAACCTAAATCTCTTCTTCTCTCTCAGCCGCCACTTTGATCTCTTCTCTGCAATTTTCTGAATTTTTTTCTTAAATCTTCTCTCTCCTAAAATTTATGTCGTTGTCTCCTCCTCTTTCTCAAATCCAATCTCTGTTTTTTGCTTCTCTCTCTCTTACGTTTATGTCGTTAGTCTCATCTCCACGTTTCAAATACATTTGTTATTTGAGATTCTTTATCCATGGCGACCACTACTCCAACTTCTGCTGCCTCACTTACGCAAATCCGAGCACACATCCCCATCACTCTCGACATGAACAAGATGAATTATGACCAGTGGCGTATTCTATTTGAAACTCACTGTTTCAGCTTCTCTCTCACCGGCCATCTCGATGGCACCTCCTTACCCACCGGAGCAACGGACACAACCTGGAAGCAGCTTGACAACACCGTTAAGATGTGGATCTACGGTACACTTACCATGCTTGCGTAGACATTGTTTAAAGAAAGCTTTGTGGATTTTTTTAGGGTTTCATCGATCCAACAATGGCGGATAATAACAGTGGCGGATCTAGAACATATTTTCACCCGGGGCAATGGTACATAAATACATATACCAAGAGTGGCAAAAAAAAAAACTTTAAGCAATTACACCAAAAAAAAAAAAAAATCATGGTGGGCAACTGCCCCTGGAGGTCTTCACTTGCCTCCGCCCCTGGCGGATATCGAGCCAGAGGTTGCTGCTGCGGCTGGAATTGTGAAGAAGAGAACGTTCAAGAAGTTTTCTTTCAAAGGAGTCGATCTCGATGCTCTTCTCGACATGTCTACAGATGATCTTGTCAAGCTCTTCAGTGCTCGTATTCGAAGAAGGTTCTCTAGAGGATTGACCAGGAAGCCTATGGCTTTGATCAATAAATTTCGCAAAGCGAAGAGAGATGCACCAGCTGGTGAGAAGCCAGAACCAGTGAGAACCCACTTGAGAAACATGATCATTGTACCTGAAATGATCGGGAGCATCATCAGTGTTTACAATGGAAAGACTTTCAACCAAGTCGAGATCAAACCGGAG
This sequence comes from Eutrema japonicum, assembly GCA_030161315.1. Lineage (NCBI taxonomy): Eukaryota > Viridiplantae > Streptophyta > Magnoliopsida > Brassicales > Brassicaceae > Eutrema > Eutrema japonicum. The sequence goes on from BSQW01000013.1 coordinate 42,044,806, forward strand.
ATGATTGGACATTACTTAGCTGAGTTCTCAATCTCATATAAACCGGTTAAGCATGGTAGGCCTGGTGGTTGTGCTACCAACTCCTCCAGGGTTATCCCTCTCAAGTAAATAAACATTTATTCAGTCTTGTGTTACGCTTCAACTCCAATATTGAGTCCTTTTTTTTTGGTTTTTGGAACATTTTTGTTTGTGTTTCTCTGTTTTCTTACGCAGCTTTAGATTTGGTCTAAACTCATGCGTTTAAATAATAGAAAGAGCATTTTTGAAAATAATTATTTCCTGTCATGTAACGTTCGATGAAATTTCTTTTCCGTTCAAACAATTTCAAACAAAATCTTCTCCACCACCTTCCTCTCCACTTCCGTCTTATCCCATTCTTCAATCAATTCAATTAACTCACCTCATACTACCGAACACTCTCCTCGCGTATCTCCGCATCACTCCACTTCACAACCTCCAGCCCTTGTTTCTCACGATCCATCCGCCTCGGATCCTCCGGTTCTTCCTGTTAATCACTCATATGACAACACTTTGTCCACCTCCATCATTATGAACCCTCCACAAGTCACAGCTGCAACTCAAGAACAGCCCCCTCAAGAACCTCATCACATTCAAACCCGGAGTCGTAGTAGAATCACTAAAAAGAAACAAATTCTCTCTCTCCACACATATGTGATCTCTCCTCTCCCGTCCTCGTATATCAAAGCCACTAATGATCCAAACTGGAACAATGCAATGAAAGACGAATATGATGCGTAAATTGTAAGCGGCACGTGGACGATTGTCCCGCGCCCTCCTAATGCTAACATCGTGCGTTCAATGTGGATTTTTAGGCATAAATTTGATGCAGGTGGTCGACTCTCCCGATACAAGGCGCGTCTAGTTGCTAACGGAAAATCTCAGCAAGTTGGGATTGACTGCGACGAAACTTTTAGTCCCGTTGTTAAGCCGGCGACAATTAGAACAGTTCTCCACATCGCTCTATCTCGAGATTGGCCCATCCACCAACTAGACGTTAAGAATGCTTTTCTTCATGGTAATCTCGAGGAGACCGTCTACATGTACCAGCCTCCTGGATTTGTTGACCCGGCTCGACCACACGACGTGTGTCTCCTTCACAAATCTCTCTACGGGCTCAAACAAGCTCCTCGTGCGTGGTATCAACGTTTTGTTTCATACGCCACCAAAATCGGTTTTAAACAAAGCAAAACCGATGCTTCTCTCTTTGTCTATCACAAAGGCCACGACTACGCTTACCTCCTTCTCTACGTGGATGACATTGGTCTCACTGCCTCAAGCAACACATTACTCAGGTCGATCATAACCGCCTTAAGCTCTGAATTTCCAATGACAGATTTAGGCATTCTTCACTATTTTTTTGGTATTGCAATACACAGGAACAAAGAAGGAATGTTTCTCACTCAACACAATTATGCCGCGGATATTATTCACTGTGCCGGAATGAGCGGATGCAAACCCGTCTCCACTCCCGTCGACACATCCTCAAAATTAGCCGCAAACACGGGAGAACCGGTCAAGGACTCAACACTGTATCGAAGCCTGGCGGGAGCGCTTCAATATCTTACTTTCACTCGCCCCGACATTGCCTATGCGGTTCAACAAGTTTGTCTTCACATGCACGATCAACGTGAACCGCACTTCAATGCTCTAAAAAGAATCATCCGCTACGTCAAAGGAACTATAACACATGGGCTCAATTTAACAACAACAACCATGTCCAAACTCACGGTCTACACCGACGCAGATTGGGTCGGATGCACCACCATGCGACGATCAACCTCCGGCTAGTGTCTATTTCTCGGCGACAATTTGGTCTCATGGTCCTCAAAGCGCCAACCTACGGTTTCTCGCTCAAGCGCCAAGGCTGAATACAGAGGTGTAGCCAACGCCGTCGCCGAAGCCACTTGGATCCGTAATCTTCTCCTCGAGCTCCATTGCCCAATCACAACGGCTACAATCGTCTATTGCGACAACGTCAGCGCAGTCTATCTATCTACAAATCTAGTACAACATCAAAGAACCAAACTTGTGGAAATCGATCTTCATTTTGTAAGGGAACGCGTCGCAATTGGCCAAGTCAAGGTGCTTCACGTACCATCAGCTCATAAATATGCGGATATCTTCACGAAAGGACTTCCATCAGCTCTCTTTAACTCTTTCCGATCCAGCCTTAACGTTCACCCTCATCACGTTACGACTGCGGGGAGTGATAGATAAGGAAACATAATATAATAGGAATGTATATATTTTGTACTTATTATTTGACATTGTAATGACTCTATATAAACTATCTATGTAATACATACAAAGACACCAATTATGCTATTCACTATTCAACAAATATATATATATATATTATTTCATGTACGTGTGTAGATCATATATTAATTAGATCAAAAATTATTTCCTAACATTACAAGTATATATATATATTTTTTTTTTTTTAATTTCATGTGCGGGTGTAAATCATATATCGATTAGATCATAAATTATTTTGTGAAAATACAAGTATTATTATCAATAAAAATAAAAAAATTGGATCATAAAAGGATATCCGCCGAAAAAAAATTATTATCCAGATTTGCATTCGCCAAAATCCATCTGAATTTTCAGAACGAATCGGATCAGACCACAGAACGGATCTTAGATCCCAAATAATTTGCCTAGCCCTATTTTTCATTTAACATATGGAGGATTTTTACACTTTTTAATATATGATACTACACTTGAAAGAAAAACTTATTAAGTTATTGTTCAATATTGGCTTATGATTTCAATTGTAAATAATATATAGATTAATTATAGCGTTTGAATTTTAATCTAGAATTTATTTTATAAATCTCCTTTTCTAATGTTTGTAAATTTTCATAAAGTTATTGAAAAATAAACTGAATATTTACATTAATAGATAAAAGAAAAGTTTACTCTTTACTAACCAGAACCAGAACCAGAACCAGAACCAGATCCAAGCTGCCGACAATCAGAAAAACCCAACTTTTTTTTGTCCACATCAGAAAAACCCAACCTATAAGTATAATAAAGTAGGAAAGATGTAAAAAAAAAGAAGCATAAAGTAGAAACCTTCTACATAGATTAATTAGCTTTCAGCTTTTAGTTGTGAGGAAGACTATGATAAAAACTCTCTACCAATCTTAGTTAACAAATTATGCTATGGGCTTCCCACCAATCTTAGTTATTTAATCCTATAAATCATTCATATTCATATATCATTCCCAAACTTCACTATTACGTTACATCAATCAATTTTTGCCAGCCATTAGAACAATATTAATATATTAGTAGCGGTGTCTTTTTTTTTTTGTTAAATAGTTGCGGTGTCTTGTTAAATAATATTTAAGAATAATGTCATAAGGAGCAATAGTGGGATCGTATTATTTCCTATTAATAATTATAATGTGTGTCATGTTCCATATGGTTGTATAATGGAGTGGTTAAACTTAATGTTGTCATTCTCTAAAATCTTGCAAGTTGCAAGCCCAAAAAGATATCCATAAATACAAATAGCTCTAATCTTCTATATTTCGGGGAAAGTTTGACACATAGAACTCAGAAAGTCTATAGTAGCATTAAAGACGTAATTAGAACCACTTAGTTATAGTAAGATTTTTATGTGTTTTATTCAATGTTTAAGAATTGGTTAGGCACTAATCTAGCGGTTGAATTGAGCCTAACGCCTAACAAAAAAATCAGGAATTAATCGGAGATTAGTTTTTGACATTTTTAATGTTTTTTAACATGTTAATTCATTATAATTTATAGTTTCAATATATTATTATGATCAATATTGGATAAAACACATGAAAACAAATATTATGTCCAATATATTATTATTTTCATTAAAAATATGAACATAAGTTTGACTTATCAAATTTTAGAATCAATTAAATTATTTTAAATTAAAAAAAAATAAGAACTGGGTTAGACGAATGTCTAAGCGAAAATTAATCGATCTAACTGAGAATTAATCGTTCTAAGCAAAAATTAATTAAACACCTAATTTATTGAACCGATTATACATAAATTGTCATAATATACCACCGCTTAGCGTATAAACAACTATTTAAGCAGTTAGACAGCCGATTTTTTGAACAAAGGTTGTATTAGTGCTCAATTTTTCAAAACAAACAAAAGTAGTAGTGCTCAAATTTTCAAAACAAACAAAAAATCTTCCAGCGGAACACGTAATCAATCAAGGAAAAATAAATAAGTATATAGATCCACGAGAATTTAATTTACTATTCAAAAAGTGAACACAGCCCGAAAAGAGCTTTCATGAATTCAAGTGATTTCATCAATATTGTCGGAACTTTAATATAACATTTCAAATATTTACAGAAAATCCCCCAATAGAAGTTGACTTTGCTGTAAATCACCACCAGTATACACCTGAAACAAAAATGAAAAACACAAATTCGTAACATTTTAAAAAATAAATATATATATATAAATACATGGACTGTATTTAACTATTTTCTGCATATTTAAAACAATTTTTTCAATAAGAAAAAAAACAGCTTTTTTCGTAGACATATTTATTGCGACGAACATTTACGTTTTCTAATCATTTTCTTGAAATTCCATATTTCTCTTCCTCCTTAATAAAAATACATCCAGAGAAAATTCGATTTTTATTCCTTTCTAACCGTGATTGAATCTACTTTCTTCTTTCTTCTTTCTTCTTTCTTCTTTCTTCTTTCTCCTCCTAACTCAAGAAATAAAAATATACTCTTGAGTTCATGTTTTTGCAGAGTTCACAAAGAATCAAACCTCCTGTTATCAGTCTGTTCTTTGCTGGAACCTAATATCTTTTCACGAGTACAGTTTTTGATATATTTTTATTACAAAACCAAAACTCAAAATCTGAGTTTTCGGTTTCTTGATCTCTGATCCTCACTCAACTTTAGCCTTTCATGGGACCGTTACTTCTCCTGAATTTCTTGACTTAAAAGGTAATCTTTATTGTCTTCTGCTTAAAATTTATCATCTTTGCCTGACCTTTGCTGGGTTTCTAGTTCGTATGAGAAACCCTAACTTCTCTCACTTCTTGCTCGAATCTATCTGATTGATTCTTTCTCCCGATCTGTTATTGTCAAATTTCCAGGTTTTTTTTCTGTTGGGTCAAGATGGGTGTTGAAAAGGTCGGATTTTTCATTTTGGTTTCAACGATTTGGTGCTTGATTTGCATCTGCCATGGATTCACACCTCAGGATAATTACTTAATCAACTGTGGCTCACCCACCAATTCGACCGTAATGGGTCGAGTCTTCATGTCCGATAATCTCGCCTCGAACTTACTTTCCTCTCCCAGAGAGATCCTCGCGAGTCAAACCGGTTCCGACATTTACCAGACGGCGAGAGTCTTCACCGGAGTCTCTTCCTACAAATTCTCCGTCGCTCGTGGCCGTCACTGGGTTCGTCTCCATTTCGATCCATTCGATTACCAAAACTTCCAAATGGGTTCAGCCAAATTCGCAGTTTCGTCGCAGACTCATGTGCTCTTGAGCGATTTCACGGTTAAGAGCTCGAGAGTTGTAAAAGAGTACTCTTTGAATGTGACCACTGATGATCTCGTGCTTACATTTACTCCCTCGGGTAACTCGTTTGCGTTTGTGAATGCCATTGAGGTTATCTCCGTTCCGGACACATTGATCACTTCTTCTCCTGCTCCAAGGTTAGTTGGCGGTTCAGGGGCGTATCAGCAAAGCTTGTCACTGCTGGCTCTTGAAACCGTTCATAGAGTGAACATGGGCGGTCCTCTCGTCGCGTCTAACAACGATACTCTTACTAGAACTTGGCAGCCTGACTCGGGTTTTCTGCTTGAGAAGAATCTAGCTATTAACGCGTCTAAGCTTGCAACTGTTAACTATGTTATCGGTTATGCAACAGAGGATACTGCGCCAAGAACCGTCTACGGTACTTGCACTGAGATGAACTCCGCGGGGAACCAGAATAGCATTTTCAATGTCACGTGGGAGTTCGAGGTTGAGCCGGGTTTTCAGTACTATTTCCGCTTCCACTTTTGCGATATCGTGAGCAAGTCTCTCAACCAGCTATATTTCAATCTCTATATCGACTCAATGCTCGCTGCTATGGATGTCGATCTTAGCACTTATGTGGATAGCACCCTGGCTGGTGCATACAACATGGATTTTGTTACACAGTCACCGAAGGGTACTAATAAAATCCGTGTTAGCATCGGTCCATCGACTGTTCACACCGATTATCCGAACGCGATTGTGAACGGATTGGAGATCATGAAGATGAATAACTCTCAGGGTCAGCTAAGCACTGGGACATTTGTGCCTGGTAGTAGTTCGAGCACTAAGCAGAAGAATGTCGGGTTGATTGTGGGTGCAACCATTGGTCCATTGCTCGCGTTAGTGCTCTTGGGAAGTTGCTTTGTGATGTGTAAGAAGCGGAAACACGGCCAAGACGGTCATTCAAAGACTTGGATGCCGTTTTCAATAACTGGAACTTCAGTGGGAAGCGGAATGACGCTTACTAGTATAACTACCAATACCAATTACCGTATTCCCTTTGCAGCAGTTAAAGACGCTACAAATAACTTCGACGAGAGTAGAAACATCGGAGTGGGCGGTTTTGGTAAAGTCTACAAAGGAGAGCTTAACGATGGCACGAAAGTAGCTGTGAAAAGAGGAAACCCAAAATCTCAGCAAGGGCTTGCTGAATTCAGGACAGAAATCGAGATGTTATCTCAGTTTCGTCACCGCCATTTGGTTTCTCTGATCGGTTACTGTGATGAGAACAATGAGATGATACTGATTTACGAGTATATGGAGAATGGAACGGTAAAGGGTCATCTTTACGGCTCAGGTCTTCCTAGCTTGACATGGAAACAACGGCTTGAGATCTGCATTGGTGCGGCTAGAGGATTGCATTACCTTCACACGGGTGACTCAAAGCCAGTCATTCACAGAGACGTGAAATCCGCAAACATATTGCTTGACGAGAACTTCATGGCTAAAGTTGCAGACTTTGGACTGTCTAAGACCGGACCCGAGCTTGATCAGACTCATGTGAGTACTGCAGTGAAAGGAAGTTTCGGGTATCTTGACCCCGAGTACTTCAGAAGGCAACAGCTCACTGATAAATCCGATGTTTACTCCTTTGGGGTTGTTCTCTTCGAGGTTCTCTGTGCCAGACCTGTTATTGACCCAACACTTCCGAGAGAGATGGTGAATCTTGCAGAATGGGCGATGAAATGGCAGAAGAAAGGGCAATTGGATCAGATCATCGACCAGTCGCTTCGTGGAAACATCAGACCCGATTCGTTAAGGAAATTTGCGGAAACAGGTGAGAAATGTTTGGCTGATTATGGAGTCGATAGGCCATCTATGGGAGATGTGTTGTGGAATCTTGAATATGCTCTGCAGCTACAAGAAGCAGTGATCGATGCCGAACCAGAAGATAATAGCACCAATATGATTGGTGAATTACCTCCACAGATCAACAATTTCAGTCAGGGAGACACGAGTGTTAACATTCCGGGAACCGCAGGGCAATTTGAGGAATCGAGCATTGACGATCTCTCTGGTGTTTCCATGAGTAAAGTATTCTCGCAACTGGTGAAATCGGAGGGAAGATAGTGAGAGAATAGGCAATGCAGTGCCAAGAAAAGCCAAAGATCTGAATCTTCTTCTTACAGAAACAGAAGCAAGCATTACAACGAGGATAAAAAAAAACATACATCAGGTTTTTGTCTGCTCGAGCCTAAGTTTGTATTTTCTTGCAGATTGATGTTCATTTGAAGTTGTCTGATATTTATTTGTTCTTTTGTCTACGGATATTTATTTGTTCTTGCAAATTTGAGTACTGTAAGTTTATAAGTTAAAACTTTAGTTTCTTTCATGTTCTTGTTTGGTTTGAGAAACGGTTTATTATATCTTAAATCATTTTCGGGTTTTGTCTTCGAACAGTATTTGTCCGGTCCCATTGGGTTGTTACTTTCTTTCACCACGACCACTTCTTACCACTGTTTGTATTAAATTAGAGAAAGTAACCCAAAAGGAAGTAAAAACCATCTTACAAGAGGCTGATACAAATCCATAAAGAGTAACTTTCATTACATAAACTAACAAATTCCGACTTACCCGGTGTTCTCGAGAGCTTCACTCATTTAGTTTTGGCTTTTGTATCCATAATTTATTTTCCGCGTTTATGTATTCTATTCGGATAATAGCTTCTAGTTTATCGAGTTTTTGGTTCCAGGGATATATCTGCTATCCGCTTATTTTTGATTCCGGAGAGATTTCTTTTCTCTGATGTCGTCTATTATACTTTTTTCGTGATTGATTCAATGAAATTTAATAAGTGTTAAAATAAAAACTAACATTTCTAAAAAGTAGAACAAATCCCATATCGGGATAAGGAAGTCTAGAGTCATTCAAACATCAAGATTCCATTTATAATAAGACCCATCAACGGATAAATCTCCAAAATTTATTTCGTTTTATTATTCCCATAGATCTCTAATGATAACTTTGCTTCACGGATCAATATTAACCTTAGTAGAAGAAGCACAAGAAAAACATTTCCATACGAGCCTGAAAACAAACGCCCTACACGACGTAGTTTTGCTCTTCCTCATACCTTTCTTCACGGCCTTCTTTCTCCCTCCTCCGTGTCTCTGGTCACCGGTGTCTCCGCCGCCACCTCCACCGCCGTCGTATTTTTTCTCTTTTCTTGTGAAAGTGTAGCTTCTAAGGTACATTTGCCTACAAGATATGCTGTCCACCACCGTGGTACGACGCTTGCTACCACCGTGGCTGATTGACCGTACAAACTCCGCCTCTGCCATCAGCCACTTGTGGAGGTTGGCGTAAGTCGTCACCGTCCGGACACAAACGGCGTCGCTTTTGATGTTTACACAATCATCTATGCATTTGAAGGCCATTGAAGCTTTTTTTAGGGTACTTCATGTGTAAACTGTTTTCCTTTTTTTTGTGAACGTTAGGTTTAGCTTAATATATATATTATTATTTTTTGATTTTTTTTTAAATTTTAAATATCTTTATCTTTATCATTTAATATATAGAAAACACCAAGTCAGAGAAAAAATGAGAAGTTTTCTCAACTTAACGCATCATGTTATATTGTTATCTTTATCATTTTCATATATATGTGTGGAAATTAGAAATGGAAAAAAATCAGATAATGTATGTCAAACTTTCTTCATCTCTAAATCGGTTTTATGCTGAGTTATAAATCATTTTCTCAGCGTCATTCTGTTGTATTTATTTTCTAAGTTAATCACGTGGTGAAATCTTATCTCTCACTCTGATGTAGTATCTAATTAAGTACCGTATACCACCTAAAAAAAAATGGCGTTCTCAAAGAAAGTTATATATTTACACTCGGTTTGATTAAGAAATCCCGAGAGAAAGGCCAGTTAAAACCACTACAAGGAGATGCATTGGCAAACCCGGCGAATCGTGGTCGAGGGAATAGAAGTGGTCGTGGCTAATTCGCCTCTCAAGCAAATCTCTTTAACCTTCATTCTATAAATAGAAGCCGAAAACTCGGTTTGATCTCTATTTCAAGTACTTGTAGGTACTAAGCTTTACATTTGATGTAATCTTTAAAAAAAAAAATATATATATATATATATATATACATATATGACCTCTGTTATTGGCTGTAATGGGTTTTAAGTAATAAAATATATAATTTAAAAAAAGACTTATTTACACGTACCATATATGCCCAAAGACGATTAAGCTATGTTTTGTCAAATATTAAGTAATTACGGTGGAACCTAATAACAAGCAGAACGTACGCTCCAAACAGTCAGAGCTTAAGCAGCGGGAAAGCAAGAGCTAACAAAGAAGCAACTACTGTATATATCGATCTGCGTAGATCAAATATACTTGTTTTACATAGAATTCTATGTAAAATATCTAAATATATTCCAACATAAAATCTTATCTGAATAATATATAGAACGTTTATCATTTACTCCTTAATATTATAACAAAAATTTGGACTTCAGATTTTTGAAATTTTATTTGGTATATTGGTAAAATATGTCTTTTTAGTATGATTTTTAGAGAAATAGTCGAAGAATTTAGTTGGTGTGTTTTTATGCTTAATAAATATATTGTAAAGATCATATCTTTCATTCACAATACGGTTTGAAAAGCTTATATAAGAGCATAACTACTAATATATATATATATATATATATATATATATTAAACTTCAAAAAAAAAAAAAACTAATGTCCATTTATTTTTATGATGAAACTTAATGATTATTGATAAACTTACTTCACTCTTTAACATTAACCTTAAATGAGAAAGCACAAGACAAACATTTTAATACGAACTTGCCCACAAACGCCCTATGCAGCATCGTTTTACTCGTCCTCCTCATAATCTTCTTCGTCGCTTTCTTCATTTCTCGTCCTCCAAAACATTTCCATTTGTTTCTTCCGTTACCAGCGTCATCGCCATGATCTTGATCTTGATCTCGATCTTCTCTTCCATCTTCATTCTCCTCTTTTCTTGAGAAGGTATAGCTTCTAAGATACCGTTGCCTACAAGATATGCTGTCCACCACGGATGCACGACGCTGGCTACTGCCGCGGCTGATTGATCGTACGAACTCCGCCTCGGCCACCGGCCACTTGTGAAGGTTGGCGTAAGTCGTTACCCGTTTTACTCGAAAAGACAATCTCCTAAGCATGTCGAGGCCATGGCTGAATCTCTCTACTTTATTATTTTTTTTGTTTGTGAACTTCGGGTTTGGCTATAGAAAAAACCAATGGTGTATATAAATACTTTGCATTATCAGTAATGATAGAGAGAGATTTGTGGCAGTAATATCTCTTTCTTCTTTTTTGGTATGTACCGATTAGAGTTGACTGAAAATGTAAGACTCAATTAGAGTACTTACTTTTATAGTTCTTTCTCCTTTTCATAATTATTACCAATAATGATCATAATATGGAATAATAAAAGAAATATTTGACTGATTCTAATAGAAGTAAGTCCAGCTAATATTTTGTTAAGTACATGTATGCAACGTAAGTACCTTCTATTTTTTCTGTTGACACACCAAACTCACAATATAAAACATTCTATTTTACGATTAGCAAAAATTATATTGAACTTGCTCGGTCAGCTTAAAGACCTAACCTAATCCAAAATATACTGACACATCAATTGATCTTGACTAGAATTAATCATGAGTGTTTTGCAAAAATTAGCACTTTCTAAAATTTTATAGTTTTTAAGCATTTAAATTACTGTTCATAGTTTTTTTAACATTTTTGTTATTATTCATGATAATTTAGCTCATGTACAGTACGGTGTGTACGCTTATAGACGGTATACAAGTAGACAGAGAGATATATTTTCATCATTTAAACGCTAAAAGACATAACAACAACCAACAAAAAATCAACTGCTGAGTTTGTAAGGAAAAGTGAATTAAATGCTAACCTCTGCAAAAATGTCATTAATCATTGACGATCTGACGTCAAAAAAATATATATATATATATTCATTGACAATCTCAGACTATGACTCAAAGACAAGGTTTGGTTAGTTCGCCTAAATTTTTGTATTTGAGTCAAAACTTTGTTCGACCGCTCCATTCGCACATACTAAAAGACAGTCTTGGCTCATAATCCATTTTGAGTGATTACATTAATTTAGTAATCATATACATAAATGTCGTTGGAAATATTGTTAGGGCGAGTATATAAAAAAAAAAGAGAAATTGCAGTAAACGGTATCCAATAATCCCAAAATTAGGACACTCCTTTTGACATTGTGTATTCGGTTCTATTCATATCAAAATGACCAAAACATCCATACTCTACAATGACCAAAACTTCGCATTAACTATTAACACTTTTCAATATTTCGAATAGAAACTAATCCAAACCCGTTGTTGGCGGAATAACACTTCGAGTTATCTTATTATCCGAGTTAACTATACAACAATACAAATAGCTGTTAATTTCGTCTTGACATTAATTTTGTAAACACTTCTCAATATTTGAAACCAACCCAAATCAGTGGTTGGCGGGAGGCTTAACCTCGAAAAAGACATCAAACTGGGTCTATCATCGACGCGTTGTTGGGGTAATCCGCAAACCTTCTCATGTACCACATCTATCAAATATCATTGTTAACAACCATATCTCGGCCATGTTTGATTCTTACATTTAATTATCGTAGAATAGTTTTCGATACCCACATATATATGGGTGATTTTGTCATATTACAGCTGGAATTGTTTCGATATCATTTTTATCTGATCAACCAAAACAGTTAATAATTAACAAAAACAAATAACCCTTTCATAGTGCTCTCTCTCTCATAGGGTTAGATTCGACAACAATGACACATGAAATTGTACTTATCTAATATGACGATATCTCTTACCATTCTCTCTATTATTTCATCATCTGTTAATATTAACTCATTTTCCTCTAGAAAAAATTTGCAACGGAACGATTATAATTGTGCAAGGCATCAAAAAAATACACATATTCAAAGTGTTGCGTGGACTTTTTTAGCGTGTGTTTTTGTATATTTGTGCGTCTTCTTGTCAGTGGACAATAATGGGCCTAAAAGAATAAGGCTGATATAGGCCCATTAGCTTTTGATTCTCTCATTGTCTATTGTTCCAGACATCTCCTCCATATCCCATTTGAAGCAAGAAATTTAGTTTTTGTTTATGGTTTCAACAAATAAACGAACTAGTCTCTGATTCAATCCAATCGTAGTGTTTCAGTATGAGACGATTCAGACATATCTAAAAGAAGCTTCATAATCTCTACCTTAGGTTTTTTTTACAACAATGGGTTTTCAAACTAAAAGCAGGAGTAATCAAATGTTTTACACAACCTAAAAGCCCAGTAGCGTAAAGACCCAAATTTGAACGACTGGAGGATGAAGTCCAATCAAACTCGGTTATGATCGAAAATTGCACGCCGATTTCTGTTAAATTGATTTAACATGTGTGCCGTTTCACACAAAACCATTTTAAATGCGTATCGTTAAAAAATAAATCATTCCTTCGTATATAACAAGATCGGAAGAAGCGAGACTAAACTACTGTATATAATAAATTCATAAACGTAATCGCCCACCGAAATCATAAAACGCAAACGCATATATTCATTACCAAACGACATTACAACGCAAACGTAAATACGAAACGATCTGAAATTATAAACGCTAAAACCAAGTCCTAGAAACACATAAAAAGGCTAAAAACTCCTCCTTAACCGCCGAATCCATAGAGAGTCCTTCCTTGTCTCTTGAGAGCGTAAACCACATCCATGGCCGTCACCGTCTTCCTCCGTGCGTGCTCGGTGTAAGTGACGGCGTCGCGGATGACGTTCTCCAAAAAGATCTTGAGGACGCCACGTGTCTCCTCGTAGATCAGACCGCTAATACGCTTAACGCCTCCTCTACGAGCCAAACGCCGAATCGCCGGCTTGGTGATTCCTTGGATGTTGTCTCTCAGAACCTTCCTGTGTCGCTTGGCTCCTCCCTTTCCAAGACCCTTTCCTCCCTTTCCACGACCAGACATTTTTCCAGGAAACTTGAATTTTCTCGAGAATATTAGCTTTCAAGATTAATCTCAGTGTTTAGATTGTGAATAAAAACTATGGGGCAGAGGTGATTTATATGGAAGACGAGACCCTTTTAATTTGAGCCCTTAGATATCTTTCTTGATCTAACGGCTGTTGATATCGATCTGGGTGAACAATGAGACGACATACTAACCGTCGATTTATTTTTATCGACGGTTAGTATTGTCGATCCGCGTGATGCCAGCAAGTGAAACAATTATGATTTTCATTTAGCGCCACGGATGGGGAGACTAGCGCCAATTTTTATTTTGTTTTTTTATTACGTCAATTTCACCGCTTTTTCTTAAAAGTTAAAAAAAACTTTATCAACGAAAAATATAAAATCAACATATACACATTTTATGAAAACGCTTAACTTTTTTTTTTTTTTTTTAACTGAAATAGTACCAAAAACAAATCATAGATGTCATATATTCGAGTCACGTTTGGGATAAAACTATTTAAAAGGATCTGATTCCGGGTCTTGGGAAGTACACGCATTGGCTCAAAACTTCTTAGTAATTTTTTTTTTAAAAGCGCTTAACTATATTAAACTCATGAATTTTTCCTTACAATTATTCATGTATACATTGTACAACGGTTAATGTTCATAAATAGGGGTTTATTCAACGAAGGAGTTTAATTGAGTTTGAATGAATTTAAGGCTTCGAATGGTGACAGCGGTTTGAGCGGTGCGAGACAAGCGGTTTAGGAGGTGCGGTGCAGTTTTAGTGCGGTGCGGTTGGAAAAAACGCATCATGCGGAACAAGCGGTGCGGGACAATATATGAATGGTGAAAAAAACAACATGCGGTGCGGTCCAAATGTGTGAATGGTGAAAATGTAAAAAGCGGTGTGGAATATATATTTTAGAAAAATATTTTATAAATAAAATGGATTAATGATATTAATATAATTATAAATTAAAATTATTAATTTGTTAATGATAAAGTCTTTTTCATAAATTAATTACACTATAACTAAATAATTATTAAAATTTAATAAGTTTGTTTAGCATTTTACAATAAAATTATCTATACCAACGAGAATCGAATTCATGTTCCTTTAGATATCTACATTTTTGACTTATATGGGTTCAAACACTATTCCAACCTCACGTTGGTAGACAATTTTTTATTTTTTTTCAAATAGAATTTTGTTATTTGATAAAGTTAACATATATGATTTATTTCAAAATTTTATGAGCTTTAAAACATGTATATATACGTGTGTATATATATATATATGTAAAACTATAGAACTAAAAGATTATTATTGTGTATCGTAAAGCTAATAACATCAGCTAGACAAAGACAATAATAATTCCCAAAGCTAGAATCCAAATATTCTTAATTTTTTTTTGAATTAAAATAACTATATAAAATCAAATATTATATGATACATATATACATAAGTCAACTGTAAACCACACATAACCGTTGACAAAAAAAAAAAAGGAACGCATTTGAACCACACCATATTTGTGGTATTTGGCAATAAGTGTGTTCCAAGCCTTGGAAATGGAACGCACTATCTTATTCATTTTTTTATATAAAAAAAACATGGAACGCACATATTTTTTTACATGTGAATGGAGACAATATTCTTGGTCTACCATGCGTTCTTGTGGAACGACTTGCCCATTCAGAGCCTAAGTTTCTATAGAATTCTAGTTCTAGTGTTATTCAATAAGTCATTTTATTTTTTTATTTTATTTTGGTCAAAAAAGTCAATTTTATATATTCGTTTAAATTCAAGTGTTAATAAACTTTATTAAACGTTATTGTTATCTAATGTTATATGGTATTTGTGGTCAATGCCATTTCAAAAAAGATTTAATAGAAAGTTCAATGAAAAATGTGAAGAACCAAATCCTAGCTTTTAAAATGTCATTTGGATAGAATTCATTAAAAAACTTTAAAATCTGTCATTTAGGAGTTAATTAGAAGTCTTTTAGATCCAATCATTCAATAAAAATTCTCCTTAAACTATTTTACAAGGGAAGCAAGCTAAATAAAAAAACCATTTGACATTGGTTATAACAAAGCGTTATACACCAGTATATAGGTTTGGTTCATGTCAAATTACTACATTAGAGAAGAACACATATACTATCTTGCCTTAGGGTACAAGTCGGTATCAAAAGTCACACTTACTCTCAGCTCACCCGAACTATGACGAGAGGCTGTGTCTTGATACCTACTTGTCCTCGCGTTTTCAGATGCAAGACACTCTTTAAGCTTGATGATAATTTGGGACATGTTTGGTCGTTTGGCCGAAGAAGGATTTGCGCATGACATTGCCACTTCAAGAGCTCTCCAGACAGAGCGGGGCTCGTAATTCCGTGGAAGTTTAGGATCGACGATCTTACTAGTATATCTCCTTTATTAATCACAAATGACACCCATTCCCACTACAAGAAAACAGTCGATTTGCAATGGAATTTGCGATGGATATTATCCCTCGCAAATTTGCGACGGATTTGCGAGGGATTTGCGACGGATTTGCGAGTGACTAACTAGTCGTCGCAAATCCGTCGCTATTTTGCGAGGGAAAAAGTCGTCGCAAATTGCGACGATTTTGCAACAAATTTGCGACGAACGTGCGAGGGAATATCTAGAGTCGCAAATCCCTCGCAAATTTGCGAGGGCTAAACGGGCGTCGCAAATGCGTTGCAAAATTGCGACGAATTTGCGAGGGATTAGCGAGGACCACAGTGGTCGTCGCAACTCCGTCGCAAAATTGCGACGGTAAATGTCCCTCGCAAAATTGCGACGGATTTGCTACGGATTTTTGCAAGGGATTTGCGATGGAAGCAGTTAGGTGGAGTTAGGCATTGGAGCATTTTTCAGGGATCTATGCACTCGAACACTGACTGAGGATGGCATAGCGCAATTACTCAATAATATACCTGTTTTGCTGTGTAATTTAGAAAAAATATTTCCACCTTCATTTTTTGACGTAATGGAACATCTCCCAATCCACCTACCACATGAAGCAGCTCTTGGGGGGCCCGTGCAATTCCGATGGATGTACCCGTTCGAGCGATTCATGGGACATTTGAAAGGAAAGGCCAAAAATCTTGCAAGAGTGGAGGGTTCCATCGTTGCAGGTAGTTTGACCGAGGAAACATCTCACTTCACGTCATACTACTTTAGCCCAACCGTCAAAACGAAAAAAACCGCTCCTAGAAGATATGACGATGGTGGGGTTGCACCTATCGTGGATGATTCAAGTGAAGATGCAGCCGCATCTGACGAGTTCGAGGAGAACGATAGCGGAGAAAACAATGATGAGCATAGTGAACACTCTAATATGTCTGAAAATGAATCTGAAAACGATTCGGAATAATGTGTTAAATGTACTATAATGTAATTTTTAAAATAAAAATATGTATATGTTGTAAATCCGTAAAAAAAAAAAAACTTTATTATGATAATAATACATATACCATAAACCATAAATCTTATAAAAATAAAACATTATTATGTACTATTAAACGTATACCCTAAACCTTAAACATTATAAAATAAAACTGACGAATTTGCAACGAATTTGCGATGGATCCGTCGCAAATCCGTTGCAAATAAAGACCCCATCGCAAATCCGTTGCAAATAAAGGATCCATCGCAAATCCGTTGCAAATTTGCAATGGAATTGCTAGGGATTCATTCCTTATTTCCGGAGAGGATAAAAACGTGATAAGCGTCTAACGGTTTTAAAAGTGAATCTCAAAAAATTATATTTCTAAAGTTATTTAATGATGTGCATTCATAAATTGTGAAAATTTGGAAATGTCCCCGTATGATATATAAAACGTCATATATCCGTATATGTTGTTTATGAATATATATAAGTTCAACATTCCTCGTACCTTCAAATTCATTATATTTGTGAAAAAATATGCTTATGATCATGACTCTTATGAGATTATAAACCGTAAACTTTATTATGTACTATTAAACGTATACCCTAAACCCTAAACATTATAAAATAAAAATCACGAATTTGCAACGGATTTGCGATGGATCCGTCGCAAATCCGTTGCAAATAAAGACCCCATCGCAAATCCGTTGCAAATTTGCAATGGAATTGCGATGGATCCGTCGCAAATCCGTTGCAAATAAAAGATCCATCGCAAATCCGTTGCAAATTTGCAATGGAATTGCTAGGGATTCATTCCTTATTTCCGGAGAGGATAAAAACGTGATAAGCGTCTAACGGTTTTAAAAGTGAATCTCAAAAAATTATATTTCTAAAGTTATTTAATGATGTGCATTCATAAATTGTGAAAATTTGGAAATGTCCACGTATGATATATAAAACGTCATATATCCGTATATGTTGTTTATGAATATATATAAGTTCAACATTCCTCGTACCTTCAAATTCATTATATTTGTGAAAAAATATGCTTATGATCATGACTCTTATGAGATTATAAACCGTAAACTTTATTATGTACTATTAAACGTATACCCTAAACCCTAGACATTATAAAATAAAAATCACGAATTTGCAACGGATTTGCGATGGATCCGTCGCAAATCCGTTGCAAATAAAGACCCCATCGCAAATCCGTTGCAAATTTGCAATGGAATTGCGATGGATCCGTCGCAAATCCATTGCAAATAAAGGATCCATCGCAAATCCGTTGCAAATTTGCAATGGAATTGCTAGGGATTCATTCCTTATTTCCGGAGATGATAAAAATTAAACGTGATAAGCGTCTAACGGTTTTAAAAGTGAATCTCAAAAAATTATATTTCTAAAGTTATTTAATGATGTGCATTCATAAATTGTGAAAATTTGGAAATGTCCCCGTATGATATATAAAACGTCATATATCCGTATATGTTGTTTATGAATATATATAAGTTCAACATTCCTCGTACCTTCAAATTCATTATATTTGTGAAAAAATATGCTTATGATCATGACTCTTATGAGATTATAAACCGTAAACTTTATTATGTACTATTAAACGTATACCCTAAACCCTAAACATTATAAAATAAAAATCACGAATTTGCAACGGATTTGCGATGGATCCGTCGCAAATCCGTTGCAAATAAAGACCCCATCGCAAATCCGTTGCAAATTTGCAATGGAATTGCGATGGATCCGTCGCAAATCCGTTGCAAATAAAAGATCCATCGCAAATCCGTTGCAAATTTGCAATGGAATTGCTAGGGATTCATTCCTTATTTCCGGAGAGGATAAAAACGTGATAAGAGTCTAACGGTTTTAAAAGTGAATCTCAAAAAATTATATTTCTAAAGTTATTTAATGATGTGCATTCATAAATTGTGAAAATTTGGAAATGTCTCCGTATGATATATAAAACGTCATATATCCGTATATGTTGTTTATGAATATATATAAGTTCAACATTCCTAGTACCTTCAAATTCATTATATTTGTGAAAAAATATGCTTATGATCATGACTCTTATGAGATTATAAACCGTAAACTTTATTATGTACTATTAAACGTATACCCTAAACCCTAGACATTATAAAATAAAAATCACGAATTTGCAACGGATTTGCGATGGATCCGTCGCAAATCCGTTGCAAATAAAGACCCCATCGCAAATCCGTTGCAAATTTGCAATGGAATTGCGATGGATCCGTCGCAAATCCGTTGCAAATAAAGGATCCATCGCAAATCCGTTGCAAATTTGCAATGGAATTGCTAGGGATTCATTCCTTATTTCCGGAGAGGATAAAAACGTGATAAGCGTCTAACGGTTTTAAAAGTGAATCTCAAAAAATTATATTTCTAAAGTTATTTAATGATGTGCATTCATAAATTGTGAAAATTTGGAAATGTCCCCGTATGATATATAAAACGTCATATATCCGTATATGTTGTTTATGAATATATATAAGTTCAACATTCCTCGTACCTTCAAATTCATTATATTTGTGAAAAAATATTCTTATGATCATGACTCTTATGAGATTATAAACGTAAACTTTATTATGTACTATTAAACGTATACCCTAAACCCTAAACATTAAAAAAAAAACTCATGAATTTGCAACGGATTTGCGATGGATCCGTCGCAAATCCGTTGCAAATAAGTGATCCATCGCAAATCCGTTGCAAAATGTTTTTTGGAAATTTGGTACGAAAATTGAATTTTTTCAGCACATTTTGGGCCAAAATTTAACCACGAATTTTGCGATGGATTTGCGATGGATCCGTCGCAAATCCGTTGCAATTTTTGGATCCATCGCAAATCCATTGCAAATCCATCGCTTATTAGTTTATAAACCGACTGTTTATCTTCTTCTTCCTTTCTCCCTTCTCAATCCCCTCAATCTCAATCTCCCGTCGATTCCGGCGATCCCACTCCTCCTCCTCCGGCGATCGGTTCCTCTTCCTCCGGCGATCGGTTCCTCTTCCTCCGGCGATCGGTTTCTCTTCCCTTCCTCTCTACTCTCCTCCGCGACCTCCTCCCTTCACCTCGCGAGCTCTTTCTTCTCCTCCTCCGCCGGCGAGCACTCCTCTCCCTCCGGCGACCTCCTCTCCCTCCGGCGACCTCCTCTCCCTCCGGCGACCTCCTCTCCCTCCGGCGAGTCCCCTCCCTCCGGCGAGTCCCCTCCTCTCCCCTCTCCCTCCGGCGACCTCTTCTTCTCCTGGGCGAAGGTAAGTTGCTTTTTTTAATTTCATTTTTTATTTCAAAAATATATGTTGTTATCTTAAAAAAAAAAAATATTGGATTTGTGAACTTTGTTAGATTTGTTAGATTTGTGAACTTTGTTAGATTTGTGAAAAAAAAATTAGATTTGTTAGATTTGGATTTGTATTTAATTTAGATTTTTAGATTTTTAGAATTGTTAGATTTTGTTAGATTATTTAGTTTCTTAGATTTGTTAGATTATTTAGTTTTTTAGTTTTTTAGATTTGTTAAAAAATTATATTTATTATATTTGTATTTATTAGGATGAATTTAGATTGTTAGATTTAGATATGTTATATATTAGGTTGTTAAATTTGTATTTTAATTAGTATAGATAATTTTATAATTATTATGACATTATATAAAATTATTATGACAAACCTCGTTTAAAGCACGGGGCCGAAACATAGTAAGTTTTTTTTTAAAAAAAAATCTTACATTCGTAATTTAATTTAATGTAATGAATTTATGAATTTTTTTTAGGCCGCAAAGACCGGATCATCAGTTCCGGATTTGTTAGCGGTTCTCGAGGAGACAAAACGGAAACCGGATGGCTCTTTTATCGATGGACGCTCGGAGAAGATCTACCACGATGTCACTTCGCGGCTCGAACTGTTATCTCAGACCGTCGATAGTGATGATCCCGAGAGCACAGCATCTGGCGGCCTTACTCCTTTCGTGAAGAACCAAATTTTTACCGAGGTACGTATTTAAAAATTAAATTGTTGTATTGTATTTCAATATTTTTAGAAATATTTATAATGTTTGTTTTTTTGTCTTTCATAGGTTGCTCCCCGCAAAAAAGGAAGAATTTACGGTGTCGGTTCGCTTCAACCGCAAATTGAAGCTTCTTCTACATCGGCTTCGCGTCCATCCCAGGACGATTTACACCGGATCATAACGAGTCAGGCCGAGATGCTATCGAGTCAGGCCGAGATGCTAACGAATCAGGCCGAGAAGATTAATTCCTATGATGCTTTCATGGATTACTTTGCTGAGAAGGATCCGGCTTTTGCAAGACTTCGCGAAGCACGTAACCCTTCGGGATCGGGATCCGGAACCGGTACCGAAACCGGAACCGGATCCGGAACCGGAACCGGAACCGGAACCGGAACCGGAACCGGATCCAGAACCGGAACCGGAACCGGAACCGGAACCGGAACCGGAACCAGTCCTTTGTAAACATTTTATTTTGTTTTTTTTTTAAAAACAATTATGCACTTTTTGTAATAACTAAATTATATAATTATGTTTTTAAATTTAATATGTTAATTATTTTAATTATTATTCAATTTTTAAATTAAATTCTTATTTTTTTTTTTAATTTACAAAATTCAATTTTCCTTGCAAATCCATTGCAATTTTGCGAGGGATTCGCGAGGGAAAGTTGCCTTCGCAAATTTGCGAGGGAATTATCTCGTCGCAAATTTGCGACGGATTTGCGAGGGAAAGTTGCCTTTGCAAATTTGCGAGGGAATTATCTCGTCGCAAATTTGCGACGGATTTGCGAGGGAAAGTATCCGTTGCAAATTTGCGAGGGAGTATTTATCATCGCAAATTTGCGACGGGTTTGCGACGGATATTTGCCGTTGCAAATTTGCGAGGGAAAATGGTTCGTCGCAAATTTGCGACGGATTTGCGAGGGAAACTGTTTTATCTCGTCGCAAATTTGCGACGGATTTGCGAGGGAAAATATCCGTTGCAAATTTGCGAGGGAGTATTTATCATCGCAAATTTGCGACGGGTTTGCGACGGATATTTGCCGTTGCAAATTTGCGAGGGAAAATGGTTCGTCGCAAATTTGCGACGGATTTGCGAGGGAAACTGTTTTGCGACGACTGATTTGCGACGGAAGTCGTGTCGTCGCAATTCCGTCGCAAAACGTGATTTGCGACGGATTTGCTATGGATTTGTCCATCGCAAATCTGTTGTTTTCTTGTAGTGTCCGTTATGTTAGGCCTTTCACGAGTTTGATCAATCACTCGTTGATTTGTGATAATCTCTAGTAATAAGATCCCAAAACTGTAGATATCACTCTTCTCAGATAGCTCACTTGTTAAGTAATATCTGTTACCCCAAGAAAATATGGAGTGTGATTCATATGTATTGTGCAATTCTTTAACCACTTATTGGACTCTATAAACAATATTACTTCAAAAACTAAATCATTTAGGACAGAAATATTTTATAAAAAGAGTCTCTTAATTATTTCTTAAAAATGTGGCCATAGGCCATTGTTTCTATTCTACTAAAGCAGGCGGCCATGTGTCCAATAAGAACCACTATGATCCACCGCAAGCCGTGCTTAAGGTGGCAGCGACACCTACAAATCTCGACGCACGTACCATTGATGATAAGTTGGAGAATCCTGACGATCAAATCTACTTGTATAGACACTTTGCTGAGATCCAAGTCATAAAGGCCAATGACATTAGAGAATTCGACCGTGTATTGAATGGAGAAACAATGACATATTTGTACAAATTAATACTTAATTCAGCTTTTTTTTACAAACTTAACGCTTAAAAAACTTTTGTTTTTTTGTCTTTTAATTAGCGTGTAAATGACGAAAATACCTCTCTTTGTCTATCCGTGCATCGTCCACATGCGTATACGCCGTATTGTACGGGGACTAAATTATCATGAATAGTACCAAAAATACTAAAAACTATGAATAGTAATTTAAATATTAAAAAATTATGCTAATTCTAGAAAGTGTTAGTTCTTGCAAAACACCCAAAAATAATTAACATTATTTAAAGCTATTAGTCCAAAATATCTTGAAATAGAGACTATGTTTACAACAATTCCTAAGGAATGCATAGGAGGTAAATGCCATATGCAGTTGATAAAAAAACTCAAGATCGACAGTTCGACACTTCCACCACTACTTGATGGTTTTGAAGTTTATTATGTTCTTTAGCTTCCAAAGCTTCAAACAAATGAAAGCATTACAAGAGAACATGCAGATTTCCTATGGTATTTCCGATGGCAAAAATGCTATAGGAATGTCCTGACGGAATTCCGATCATTTTACGAGGAAAAGTGAAACCGTCGGAAATTGGTCGGAAATTTCCTACGGATCCATGTCCGCCGAAAATTCGGTAGGAAAACCGTTAGTTTTTCATAGAAAAATCTTGCCGTAGGAAATTCCGAGCGATTTCCGACGGCAAGTAGCCGTTTACAAATTCTGATGGATTTCCTACGGCATAAATGAAGTTGTTGTTAGCCGTTGTTGTAGCCGTTGTGAATTTCAAATTCGGTAGAAAATTCGTAGGAAAAATGTGAAAAAAAATTCTATCCCCCATTCACCTCATTCCCACAATAAAATGTCTTCTTCAAATAACAATTTTTATTTTCGTTCTTGGATGGATAAACCTCAGGATGATCCAGTTACGGGAAAACTTACATCGGAGTTTGCGGATGGTGTTAGGCAGTTCATGAAATTTGCGTCAAACCAAGCTGCGACATTGAAATCCGATAATATGTATTGTCCATGTACTAAATGTAAGAATCATAGATATATATTATTCTCTATCTACAGTACGAGGTCACTTATTTAGAAGAGAGTTTATGCCGGGTTATAAGATTTGGTATTCACATGGAGAAACTGATTCGATGGTAGACTATGCTAGTACTAGTGAACCTTATACTGCGTATAGGTTTGAGGAACCAACAACATAAGTAGATGTAAACGTAGGCACTGCTGAAATGGTGAATGATGTGTTTCGTGAAAACATACTGTCGTTTGTTAATGTGGATGGAGTTAGAATAACGAAACCTAATTTAAAAGCTCGAATGTTTTTGATATGCTAGACACATCTAATCAATCATTGTACAAATGTTGTAGAGAAGGGCATTCACCTTTATCAACATCAACGAGGTTGATGACCATAAAGACGGATTTTATATTGGTCGAGAATTGCGTCAATGAGATAGCTGAATTTGTGAAGAAAAGTTTGCCTGAGGATAATCTTGCACCTGAGTCGTACTATGAGGTCCAGAAGTTGGTTGCTGGTCTTGGTTTATCATATCAGTTAATAGATGTCTGCATAGATACTTGTATGATCTACTAGAGGAGCTACTCAGATCGCACGACATGTTGCTTTTGTCGTAAGCTTCACTATAAGGAGACAAGTGAAAGAGTTCTAGTTCCATATAAACGGATGTGGTATTTAACATTAACAGAGAGGTTGAAGATATTATATCAATTCGAGCCGACAACAGAGCCTATGAGATGGCATGCAGAGCATACTAAGGGAGAAAAAATTGTGCATCCCTCAGATGCAGAAGCATGAAAACATTTTCACTCGGTGTATCCTGATTTTGCATATGAGCCAAGAAACGTGTACCTCGGATTATGTACAAATGGTTCCAACCCTTTCGGTAAGTATGGGAGACAATATTCATTGTGGCTAGTTATCGTGACTCCTTACAATTTGCCACCATCGTTGTGCATGAAACAAAAGTTTTTGTTCCTCACGATTCTCGTTCCCGGTCATGAACATTTTAAAAGATCACTTGACGTGTTTCTACAACCACTTATTTATGAGTTGCAAATGTTATGGGAGAATGGTGTGCACACATTCGATGTTTCATGCCAACAATATTTTCTTATGCGTGATGTGCTAATGTGGACTATCAGCGATTTTTCAGCTTATGGTATGTTATCTGGTTGGTCATCGCATGGAAGGTTAGCGTGTTAGTATTGTAAAGATAATATTGATGCGTTTCAACTGAAGCATGGACGTAAATCTTGCCGGTTTGATTGTCATAGACGATTTTTACCTGATGACCATCCATATCGTCGAAGCACCACCTTGTTTCGGAAGAACAGAAAAGTGTTTGATGGTCCACCTCTTTCCACCGATTTCCTACGGATTTTCCGTCGGAATTTTTTTATATAATCGAATCGATTACTATTTCTCCTTCCTCCGCTTTTTCTCTCCTCCGACGATCCTTCTCTCTCTCCTTCCTCCAACGATCGTCTCTCTCCTCTGACCTTCTCTTTCTTAATCATGTAAGTTTTTCTTGTTCTTTAGTTGTATAGTTCGTTAGAAATTAAATTTTGTTGTTAGCTCTCTATTTCCTCTGTCTCGCTTGTAGAAGATTGTGAATGAATGAGATGTGATCGAGCCCCCCCTATTTATATGAATTGATGTCGATTGCGAACATGAAGATTTACTTTTTTTAATTCCTTCAGAAATCAGAAAGTCTCCTGACTTCTCTCCGAGATCAGGAAATATTCAGTGAATCTCGGAGGTCGGTTATTATTTTTAGACGGACTGGGCCTTCTTTGGGCCTGGAAGTCGGTGTCGCGACGTGTTGGGCCTTTATCGGGCGTGGGTGCCGATTCTTGTTGAACCATGGGCCCGATTTCTTCTCGGTCTAAACCGATCTAAACTGGGGAGTGCTCAACTTAACACTAACAATAAGCCCCCCCCCCCCCCCTCAGTTAGTCGAAGGAATTTCTTGAGTTTGGCGGAATTCATGATTTGGTTTAGATCGGTTATGAGCCGAGCTTGGTAAATTCGATGGTGGGATCTTCGTATTTCCGAACTCTAGACTGAAGCTTTTTAGAGTGCTGCTTGCTGGTTCGAATTCGGTATAGTGCTTTGGCTATTTTGACGATTGGTTTTTTCGACTTCGGTAGGTTTAGTATCCGTGTGTTGCTTTTAATGATTTTGCGGAAGGACATAACATCGGTGAGGTCACTCCGGGTCAAATTGAGACCGCTCTTGTTGCTCCACTGGGTGAGATCGGGGAAGAGGGACTCCGTCACTGTGAGGACGCTACTCCAATCTCGACTCGTAGGGTTCTCACACCGGCATGTGTGGGGCCAATCCGATCTCAAAGGAAGACTATCATAGCTACTTTGGAGAGATGCGGAGCCTCTGATGATATCGTATTCCGAATTCCTAACTCTAGTCAAAGACCATGGGATGCGCTTGAAGGTTTTATTTGTGTGTATGAGGACTACTTCAGAAGCTGTGGTCTCAAGCTCCCTCTTCCCGAGCTGTTATATAGCTACTGCAAGCGCCGACGTATCGTCGTCTCTCAGCTTCAACCCGCCACGGTTATTAACCTTGTCGGCCTTCTGACTCTTGGGGAAGAATGTAACATACCGATTAATGCGAAGGTTTTCGAGAGGCTGTTCCAGGTAAATATTACAAAGCAGAAACCGTGGTTCTTATCAGCAAACGCAAAGCCGTAATACGATCTCTACACGGGAAACAAACCAAGCAAGGTCAACAACTGGGGATCTCGTTACTTTTATGTTCGGATTGACGAGCTTTCTGTGTCACGGCCTGACGGGACTTACCGGAGTCAATGGAGGGTTCCTATTGATAGACATCGGTTTATTCTTTATTACGTTCATGGGTTTCCTGTTTTTCGTCTCTTTATTTCAGTTCGTCATTTACCGACCTTTCTCACAACGATCCCGGGCTTTACTTTTAAGCACGTGAAGCAGTTAAGTTTTGCTGGGAAGCATCGTTGGCCAGAAGCGTATCAGAAAAAGATCAACTTGAAAGCGAAGCGAGCGCTTAGAGGTTGGCTTTGGTACTTTATCTCTTTTATGTTTTGTGATATTCTTTTTTATGCAGCTAACCCAAACATCCGAAGGAGGAGGATGAAAATCGACGATATTCCCGACTTTGACTACGATATCGGCGAGCAACAAGATCCTGCCGGTGTTTCTCCGGTTGAAGTCGTCGATAGGGACCATGCTCTGGGGGACCAACACCCTGTCGCAGAGGATGATCAGGCTCCGGTTGATGGGGCGAATATCGGGGCCGAACTAGAGGCCGAGAGACAAAAGAAAAGAAAAAGGAAGAGTGCGGCCCGTCGTTCATCGAAACGTGTCAACCGGGATCATGCTGATGATGCGAATATGACAGTTGTTCATGGGGATGACGGTAAAGACGTGGGTGCCACCCTTCAGGTATCGATACGAACCGAGGCTGCTGAAGGCAGCCGCTCAGGTCGGTCAACTACTTCACAAAGGCAGCGTCCTTCTGGTCCTTCGGCTCATTCTGTCAAGTTTGACTATGACAAGGATGAGCCGGTTGTGAATGATGAGGTGGCGTGTGCCGAACTCTATCGCCAGCTGACCTTCGACCATCAAGATCTACCTCCGACTGAAGAACTCTTTAAATCCGAGGCGTACAAGAAGTTGGCTCATACCACGGCTGATGTAAGTTGAGCTTATCCCTTATGATTTTCCGTATTCTCCTCCCCTTAAACTTATGTCTTCATCCTTTTTCAGATGGTAACGCATACCAACGATCTTGTTGGTGCGTACGATCGCGAACTGAGTTCGGTGCATCGTGAGGCTCTCGACGTCAGCCTAGCTGCTAAAGATTTGCAGGCCGAGCACTTTTATGAACGAACTAGGTTGGATACTGCGGACCTAGCCATGGCCGGGCTCAAGGAAGAAATTGCCGCGCTAAAGGCGGCTAATGCCGAGTTGAAGACGTCTAATACCGAGTTGAAGGCGTCTAATACTGAGCTCGTTGCGGATAGGGATTCTATTGTTCGCACTCTGAAAAGAGAGATGGGTCGTTTAAGGGCAACTCGTACGCAGGAGATGATGAAGCGCAAGGAGGTGACCGAAAAGTGTCAGGTTTGTCTCCAAAAGGTGAAAGATCATCTCGCCGTTACCGAGAAGATGAAGAGGCCATTCCTTATGGTTAACTAGCTTCACGGGGTTCTCAATTTCTGTGACGTTCTTAAGAAAGATGGTCTTTCTATAGCGTCAGATCGCATTGAAAAATTGAAGAAACTCAAGGCTGAGAAGTCGGCTGAGTGCGATGCGATCACTCCCTGCGACTTGACGGAAGAGGACCTTTTGGTGTCGCCCTTTATCGAGACTGTTCATCCTAAATTTTCTTTATCGGTTGGAGCGGAGGTTCCGACCGGTCTTGATATGTTCGGCTCGAATCATCCAACGATTTCGGGAGAACATGCGAGTATGATGAGGGAGCAAGCCACTTGATTGCCATGTCGGCATTTTTATCTATTCCTTTGTTTTTTGTTCGGTGTTTTGCCCGAGGGGCTTTCTGTAATATTTCCTTTCGAACCCTTTACTATTTATGGTGTTTTACAATTGATATCGGTAATTTCTTCGTATGATTGATTTATCTTACCTATTTTTACTTCGCACTCGGCTATTTTTGAGTTCGTAATATTATACGAAACTCTCGATTTCACCATACAAGAATTGGGACCGTACTTAGTGCGGTCTTAGCCTTGTTGTAGAGGGTGAGATCGACTCGTTGACCTTTTCGAGATCGACAATCATTAGGAGATCGGCTTACTAAGTTGCGAATGTTGAGAAATCGGCTTATTAACCTGCGATTATTGAGAAATCGGCTTATTAAGCTGCGATTGTTGAGAAATCGGCTTCCCTTTGCGAGAGAAATCGTTCGGCTTTACCATTGAGCTTAGCATAAGAGTGCGTAGGGAGCTCGTCTTAAGATACACCAGGTCTTCTTAGATCGAATCGGAGTGTGCGAGATGGACTCGGCTTATTTAGCTCGGATGATCTAAGAGCGTATTTGGTGCGATAATGATCCCGGCTTTACATGGAAAGTGTATTATCCATAGCACCATGAGGATGCATGCGAGGCGAAGCTCGGCTTATTTTATTTTATCGATTGTCTGGCCAGGACGTCGATGTGTGAATCTGTGATGGTTTTTACGTGAATGAGAGTTTGTGTTCCGTTGAATGAGTTCGGTTATCAAGGATACGATCCATTCGAGTTCGGATTTCATGGATATGATCCATGTGAGTTCGGATTATCATGGATACGATCCATTCGAGTCAATTTAAAAAATTAGTTTTATTGAAGTCACAGTTGAACCCGTTAGGGCTGCCTGCGTACCTTCATAAGAAGTATTAAGCCGTCCGTAGTTCAAATTACAACAAAGTCAAAACGAGTTCGGCGACGTTTCTTCTTTTTTTTTTTTTTTTTGCCGGGCTACTAATAATAGTAACGTTTGAGGTTCAACGAGTTCCACGATCTCGGGATTGGAGTTCCATCCATCTTCATGAGTTCGTACACACCTGACGACCCGCATTGTCTGGTAGGGACCCTCCCAATTAGTGCCGAGCTTGCCGGCATTCTTTTCTTCGGTGCCTTGGAAAACTTTTCGTAAGACAAAGTCGCCATCTTCAAAGTGCCGACCTCAAACTTTTTTATTGTAGTACCGAGCTGTTAAATGCTGATAATTTTGAATTCTGAGTAATGCATGTCCACGTTGTTCCTCGAGTGTGTCTAGGTTGTCGAACATCATTTCTTCGTTGAGGCCGGGGTTTGATACCAACATCGTTCGTCGTATTGTCGGGACAACGAGTTCGGCTGGGCATAGAGCCTCCATGCCGTAGAATAAGAAAAAGGGCGATTGTCCGGTGGATCTTCAGGGTGTAGTTCGGTGCGACCAGAGGACTCCATCCAGTTCGTCAGCCCAACGTCCTTTCTTTGTATCAAATCGTTTCTTGAGTCCGTCTATGATGGTTTTATTAGTTGCCTCGGCTTGACCGTTGCCTTGTGGGTATCTCGATGTGGAAAAACTTAGTTGGATCTTCCACTTAGCGCAAAAATCGCCAAATAATGTCGAAATGAATTGTGGTCCGTTGTCCATTACGATTTTGTATGGTATTCCATGTATTTTGGCGTATGAACTTCCAGACAAATTTTTGGACGTCGAGAGCGTGTATTTCGGCGTATGACTCTGCTTCAACCCATTTGGTGAAGTAATCAGTCATGTCGTATAGCGTCGGAATGGGCCGATGATGTCCATTGACCATCGCCTGAAGAGGTAAGGTGCCGTTGAAGTTGTTAGGAGTTCGGTAGGTAAATTGATCATCGGACCGTGTCGTTGACATTTGTCGCATTTAGCCACGAATTTTTCACAGTCTGTTAACATGGTCGGCCAATAGTAGCCGACTTTCTTTATTTTTAGGGCTAGAGATCGGCCCCCGGCGTGATTGCCACCCGATCCTTCGTGTACTTTTCCCATGACCTCACCAGTATCGTCGTTTGGAATACAAATTCACAAGACTCCTGCGGCACTCCATCGGTATAATTCTCCCTCGTGAACAATGTAAGAGGCAGCTCGCATTTTAAGTCGCCGAGCTTCCCATCAGTTTGGCGGGACTATTCCATCGTGAATGTACGTTTTGAGCTCGATAGTCCAATCTTTTGGCTCTTTTTCGTCCTCGGCCTCGATGTCCATCGGTACGTGTAATCCCTCAGATTTTTCGTCATTGTCAGATGTATTCCGGAGTTCGGGATCATACACAATGTTCAGCTCAGGCTCGGTGTTGAGTTCGGTACTCTGCGTTGCCTTTTTCCTTATCCTCTGTGGTTCGGGAATGGTGGCTGGTTGTTCTTCATAGTTTCGTTTGCGTGTCGCTATGTTGCATGTTTCCAATGTTTCGATACTTGGTTTTATGATGCTCTCGAACGGGATGGTTCGTTTGAGATGGGGATCCGGGCTGGATTCAAGTGCGGCTAGTGCGTCGGCTGGTGCGTTATCGCCTCGTGGTATTTTCGTAAGGTTGAAAGTTTCAAACTTAGAGGCAAGTTTCTTGATGAGTTTGAGGTATGCGTCCATCCGTTCGTTTTTAGCGTGGTATTCTCCGTTGTATTGGTTTGCAACGAGCTGGGAATCGCAGTATGCATGTATGTGGGTTACTCTGATGGCTTTGGCTAAGCGTAGACCAGCGAGTAATGCTTCGTTTTCGGCCTCGTTGTTTGAAGCGTTGAATTCTAGACGAAATGACTGTTCCAAAAGTTCCCCGGTTGGGGACTGGAGGCGTATGCCTACTCCCGACCCTCGATGAGATGACTATCCGTCTACGTGTAGGATCCATTTATCAATGGCGGGGACGTCGGTATTTATCAACTCTTGGGGAAGTTCGATGAGGAAGTCGGCCAGGACTTGTGACTTGGCAGTCGTCCGATTTTTGTATTCGATATCGTATTCGCTTAGTTCGATTGCCCATTTGGCGAGTCTACCAGACTGACTGGGGCCGTAAGGGTTGGTCGGTAAGAACGGCAATTGAGTGCGATTGGAAGTATGGACAAAGCTTTCTGGCTGCGGTAATGACGACAAGGGCGAGTTTCTCGAGCGTGTGTTATCTTGTTTCGGCTCCGTCCAAAGACTTGCTGATGTAGAAGATCGATTTTTGTTCACCTCGGTCTTCTCGAACGAGGACGGCGCTAACTGCAGAATTTGAGACTGCGATGTATAGGTAAAGGGTTTCGCCGTCTTTGGGTTTTGCAAAATTGGAGGAGTCGAGAGATATTCCTTAAGTCGTTTGAATGCATCCTCACATTTCTCGTCCCATTCGAGGTTTTTGTTTCCCCGAAGAATTTGGTAGAATGGTAGACATTTATCAGTTGATCGAGCGATAAAACGATTAAGGGCTGCAATGCGGCCGGTTAACCCCTGAACTTCACGTTTTGTTTTTGGGGAGGGAAGGTCTATGATTGCCGAGATCTGTTTGGGGTTAGCTTCGATTCCTCTATGTGTTACGATATAGCCAAAGAATTCTCCGGAGGTGACTCCAAACGTGCATTTGGTAGGGTTGAGTTTAATACCGTACTCGTTCAGAATATCAAAGCATGTGTTCATATGGCCGATGTGATCTTTGGTGATGAGTGATTTGACGAGCATGTCGTCGATGTATACTTCCTTGGTTTTGCCGAGCTGGCTTGCAAACATTCGATTCACAAGGTGTTGGTAAGATGTGCCGGCGTTTTTTAATCCGAATGGCATGACTTTGTAGCAATAAATACCGCGATCGGTGATAAAGGACGTCTTATCGCGATCGCTTTGATGCATGAGTATTTGGTTATATCCTGAAAAGGCATCCATGAAGGAGAGGAGTTCGTTCCCGGCGGTAGCTTCGACTAATCAATCGATATGGGGTAGCGGGAAGCTATATTTTGGGCAAGCTCCTTGGATGGGGATTTAGCCTTTCCTGAATTTTAACAACAGGAAATCCTTAAGATGCATGCATTCTTCCGTGCTATGACCCTCACTGTTGTGAAACTGACAGAAGGGTTTGTCGTTGCTGGTCGGTTCGCTCGGATTTTCGGGGGGATTATCAGGTCGGATCCAGGTGTTCCATGTGTATTTTGGATGGATGCTATTAACTTGTTGAGCTGCAGGTCGTCTGTCGTAGTAATTTCGGCTCTCGCGATTATCTTCTCTTGGTTTGTCTTTTGGAGCGATTGACTTGAAGATGGCGTGTTGTTTATCTTTTGCAGTTTCTTCTTCTTCTTCGAGGATGTAGATATGTGATTTGTGCAAGATATCCTCGAGAGTATTGGGCCAGTTACGCTTGATTTCTTTGTGGAAATCGAACTTATACCATGTCGCCTTGTACAAGGCTTCGATTGCGGCTTCGTCGTCGATGTTGCAATGAGACACCACTGCTTTGAACCGGTTCATGAAATCTCGTAGTGGCTCGTCACTTTTTTGCTCAAGTGCCCATAGATCGACGTTCCGGTTTTTTTGCTTGATGAACATTGTGAATCGCTTGAGAAATTTGGTCGAGAGTTCGGTATAGCTACCGACCGAGTGAGCGTCTAACTGGGAGAACCAGTCGAGTGCGGTTCCGCAGAGATTTTCCACGAAGAGCTGGCATGTGGCGGCATCTTTTTCTTCTTCGGTTTGAAATCAGAAACGGTTCATCATTATGCCGAACGAGGTCATGAAGTGACGTGGATCGGTATGTCCGTCGTACGCTGTGATTTTGATTTTGTCCAAGCACCGAACTGACGTGTTGATGATCCGATGAGTGAATGGTGTTTTTTGTGTCTCTTGGATTACGCGATAGATCTCGGGCGCCGAGCTTGTAGCTTGATGAAATTTTGATCTCATGTCTTGAAGTTGATTCTTGAAGTTATCGAACTCCTGATCTAAAGACGCCTGATCTGTTATGCACGTTCCGTGACTACCGGTAGTTGGTATGATAGGGGGTTGGTTCGTCGTGCTTCGAGGTTGGTTTAATCCGGTGAAGAGATTGCGTTGAAGAGGAGGGGTCGATTCTTCAAATCGGGGAAGCCTCGACGTTTGTCTGATTTCTCCGATTTGGTTGCAGAGCTCAGTTTTTTTACCAATAAGGAATTGAACCTTTCGTCATTCTTCTTAGTGAGTTTGATAAGTTGTGCTGCCATTGCTTGCATGAACGAGTATTGATCGGGCTGAGCGGTTGTGGTGGCTTCAGCATTGATCGTAGCTGGAGGTGGTAAGTTATCGTTGAGGTCATTACGGATGTCGCTGTCAAGATCATCACGGTTGTTGTTGTTGAGATCGTCACGGTTGTCGTTGTTGAGATCGTCACGGTTGTCGTTTTGTTCAAGGTTACGGTTATCCAAATGACCGTCCTGTAGTTCAGCCATCACCGAGCTATTCTCCGAGATCCGAATAAGTTAGGTTGCCTTTTTAGTCCCCACAGACGGCGCCAATTGTTAATTATGAAAATCACACAAGGGACAAAATGGTAAACTTAATTCGGAATCTCGTTTATTGATATCGAACTCGGTAAATAGTACATGATGATTTTGAGATCCGTAAAACAACTAAGGAAACTAAGGAAACAAAGGTCGATATGCTCGAGCTCTCTATTTCCTCTGTCTCGCTTGTAGAAGATTGTGAATGAATGAGATGTGATCGAGTCCCTCCTATTTATATGAATTGATGTCGGTTGCGAACATGAATATTTCCTTTTCCTAATTCCTTCAGAAATCGGAAAGTCTCCTGACTTCTCTTCGAGGTCAGGAAATATTCCGTGAATCTCGGA
The DNA here is from genome assembly GCA_030161315.1 of Eutrema japonicum. Taxonomy (NCBI): domain Eukaryota; kingdom Viridiplantae; phylum Streptophyta; class Magnoliopsida; order Brassicales; family Brassicaceae; genus Eutrema; species Eutrema japonicum. Next base: position 42,078,969 of record BSQW01000013.1, read on the forward strand.
GGTCGGTTATTATTTTTAGACGGGTTGGGCCTTCTTTGGGCCCGAAAGTCGGTGTCGCGACGTGTTGAGCCTTTACCGGGCTTGGGTGCCGATTCGTGTTGAACCATAGGCCCGATTTCTTCTCGGTCTAAACCGATCTAAACCGAGGAGTGCTCAACTCACCACTAACAGTAAAGACTTACATAACATACCCTTTTGATTTTGTGCTTCAACAAGATGAAAAATGGCAAAAGCTCCCAAGTAAAACTTGGCCAACAAAATCCCATGATGACTCTTCATTATTACGATCACAACAATGCACTATAAGATTATGGCACGTACGTTACAGAGCAGTTGTATATGATATGACATACGAGAAACCTCCTCCAATAATGGGTACCAACTTACCAAGTCAAAATTAAATTTTATGAGAAAAATGCCTGAATATGTCTTAACTCTTGGATAAAATAAATCAAATGAACCAGTGAGCAATAATGTCTTTTTAGTGAAACTGGATTTTTGCGTGAACGGTAATTTTATGAAAACATTATTTGTAAACTAACACTTTACAAAAATTAAAAAAATAAGTAATATTTTGTGTATTGTTTATGCGTTGACTTTCCAGTCGTACTTCTGTACAGTTTTACGTGAATCAACCGTGTACGATACACGGACCAATAACAAGTAGGGGCAAAATTGTCTTCTCACAAGAAAAAGTGTTAGTTATTTTTTCAGAATTTGGAAAGTGTTAGAATTAAGTGACACTTGATGCAAATTTTCCCGAGATAATAATATTAAGTGTCGTTTTGACACACATATTAAAAAAACTTATAAAAGTTCTATATTACCACTTATTAATACACTAAACAATTTTTTTTTCTAATTAATACACTAAAACAATAAGGTAAAAACTGAATTTTTATTCAAAATTATAAATTGAAAACATAAAATGACACTCTTTGTGAAACAAAAATAAAAATTTAAAACGACATTCTTTGTGAAACGTAGGGAATATATACACGGGCAAAGCTATGTAGGGAGAAAATGGGTCAGCTGACCCCACCAATTAAAAAAATATATTAGTTTTTTTTTAAATAGAAATCTATTGACCCCGCCAAAATTTTTTTGTTGACCCCATAAAAAACAAAGAAATAAAAAACACAAAAGGTAGTTGTGCAATTGGTCATTTGGGCTCACGATTATATTTTTTATTTTGGGCTCACTTTTAGTTTAATTCCAATCTAAATACAATTTATTTAACAAAAAAAAATCTAAATACAATACAATAATAATTAATCCATCACTTTCATTGGTCTCAATTAACAATTCTCTAATTTTATTTTTGTTTTGGCAAAATATTAATAAAAAACAAAAATTAAAGCTTGACAAAACTCTTCGTTCATTTCTACTCTTTGTCAACCAGAAAAAACAAAAAAACGTAAAGCAACAATTTTGGATTTAATTTCAGATTATGTTTCTTTGTATTTTTTTATATTTACTTTACTCTGATATAATTTGAATTTATAAAAATAGGGTTTATATTTATAATCTATAAAGTTGAATATATTTTATTTGTAGTTTTGTAATTTAAAATAAACTAAATTATTTTATTTCACTAGATAACTAATGGATCGGTTTTTTTTAAAAACAAATCTCCATCAACAGTTGATATTGATTTAGATGACTTGTTGTATGATTCAGTGAGAGAAAAATAACATTAGAATATCATTTCAAGATATAACAAATAAAACCGTGATAAAAAAAGTTTTAAACTATAAGTGAACATAGAGTATATTTGTAAACTTTTTTTTTTTTTGGTAATTTATAAATTATGTATCCTTAATATATTTTTCTGTTTCCAGTAAAAAAAATTCTGGCGAAACTCTCTCTCTCTCTCAGGCGATTCATGGCGACTGTTCACTTCTTTTTTTTCTGCAATTCTCGTCGGCCGGCGTCGACTCCGGCGTCGGCCGTACTCCTTCTTCTCCGTTTCAGTTTTAGTTATTTAGATATCATCGCCGATTCTCCTAAAAAGGAATTCTTCCTAGATCGTTTTCTCTTTCAAGTGATTAAAACCGCCTTCTTTTCTTTTGGTTTATAGATCTAGACGGTTTAAATCCACAGGCGGTTCTCATTCTTTATGTTCTACAGATCTTAAAACTCTTTAGCGTGGCTTCATACTCGTGATGAAGATCGGGATTCTGTTTGCACCAATGATGATGGTTCATCAGGTTCTGTCTTTGTCACGCCTGATATCGGTCCAAACATTATCTACGATTTTTCATACGCATTCACTTTTATTTATCGTTTCAATTGGTTCATCGTAACCATTTTTCCTCTCCTCTGTGGAGTCTCCTTCCGGTGCATATTGCGATTGTGCTGTCGGCGTTTTATCCTTGAATGCCCTTTGATTTCTTTTATGAACCAATTTATCCAAATTGGTATGAGATTGATATGGCGTACTCAGCGAAATTCATTATCCTCCGATGTATGGTTCAGAGATGTAATTTGGATTTTCGATCCGGGGATGTGAGAGGTTATGATTAGTGGAGATGATGGTCGACGAAATTGGGTTTTATGTTCGAATCCTTCGGTGATTTTACTCTGTTGGATATGGCGTTACCATGGAATCATCCACCATGGAGGGGACGAGGTTTTGGATCGGAAGATACAATCTCCTTGTGGTATGACGACATTCGTACAATCGTTGAAAATTGGCAATCTCAAGTCTTTTTTCTATCGAAAGAATTAATAAATTGGGTTCTTTTTCGAAGAATATTTTTAGCTCTTATTTGGGAATGTGTCAATGACATACAACAAGAGAAATGATGGATCATAACCAAAGAAAATTGCATCAGATCAAATACGATTATGAGAAAAGAAAGTGTGGACACTCCAACGAAAAAAACTCGAAAAAAATAATTGTTAAAACCCTTTTTCGTTGTTTTATTGTTATGTATGTTTAATTTTATGTATTGTTGTTTTTATTGATTTTCATATTAATAAAAATAAATATTAAAAAAAAATAAAAAAATCTGGCTCCGCCACTGAGTATATAAGTAGGCCGAAAGTCTAAATGCATGGCGTACGTACGAACGACTAGGTCGTACATATTAATCATGCCGTATATAAGCTTGATTATAGAGTTTTGATTGGTCCAATTATATTGTTTTGATAGTTGTTGATTTTATAAGCGACTTGCTTAGTTTTTTTTTTTTGTTGAATATTTTCATTCTTGCTTAGCTTATTGCTGTCATGTTTAATGTTTTATTGTATCATCACTTTATTTACTGCATATCTAAACTATATTGTTTAGAAATAATTAATGTGAAATTTGTAATGGCGTTTTTTATATCTTTTTCTGTGTCAAATGACGATTTTTCCCTTGCTTCTCAATGGTGAATGTACTGTATACCGTTGATTCGCGCTGTATTGTACATGGGTATGACTCGAAAGTCAACATGTATATAGTACAATAAGTGTTAGTTTCCAAGTTAAGTTTAGAAAATGTTAAAAACTTTATAAATTTTTTAAAAAGTGACTAATCAGCGAATAATTCCTTTTTAGACATAATTGCACACATTGTCATTTATTTCAATTTTCTTACAAAATTAACACTTATTTATTTTTATTTTTTTGTCTTTTAGTGTGTAAATGACGAAAATACCATTTCCCCTGTATACCGTTCATATGCATACACGCCGTATTGTAAATGTGTGAAATTATCATGAATAGTGAAATAAGTGTTATTTTCCTAAATTCGTTCAAAAAGTGCTAAATTTTTTTAGAAACTTTAAATAAGTAATTTTACATGCAAAATCTTTTTTTTTTTATTGGTGTGGGTTAAATGTTTTTTTTTTGTCTCCATCTATACTATATAAAAGTTGGCCAACTCTCACCAGCAACTTGCCACATCAACGCTGGAGAGAACGCCACGTGGCATTGACAATTTTAACAGTCTCTGTATTAGGGTTGACCGCCTCATTCACCTGTGTCGACGCTTCTTTTTTGGTTTGTTGCTTTCATCGTTTCTTCTTCTCCTCAGTTTCTCTCTAAACTCGAATCTCTTTTGTAACTCCCATACTGAGTCCCGATTAAATTCCCTCTTCGTACGATGGGGAAACCTACAGAACTGAGAGAGAAAGATATCTATTTGGCACATGATTAGAAAAAGAAATTCAAACGGAGGAGATGTCGCAAAGATTTGGAGTAATTCTACATTGCTGCGGCAAGGTGTCTCTCCGATGAAGGTTCGTTTATAGAAATCAAAACAATGCTCTTAAATCTAAACTTATCCTCTGAATTGATATTGTAAAATTTCCCAGCTCAGAGTAAAAGGTTTGAGAGTTTTATGTAAATTCCAGAGGGATAAATGTCCATTGCTTAATTCGACGTGGGTGGGGAAGATACCAAACAGGCGCATCGACAGATTGTCTGATGCCTCTTTGTCGCATCCGATCTCGATTACGCTGTCACTCCCCTTTTTCTTTGCCTCGCTTATCAAGTTTTGGTTTCTATTAAATTTATGTGATTTGTTTCTCCATACCAATCAAATTCTGGTGGTGGATTGAGAAATTGAATGAAAGTTATTTTTTTCTTGATACTTGCAATGGTTCGATGAGATTATCCCGGCAATGGCGGGGTTACTCCTTTAGTTTCCATCTCTGTTAGAAGTTCACTTTTAAAATGCGGATAGTGTCATCAGTGGAATCAAAACAAGTCTCAGCCAGGTATTGATGCTATGTGCTATTTCCTACATATCAGTTTAAAGGTGCTTTTTGTTCTGACTCTTAGAGTGATTCATGGGGAAGATAAATAGGTCCAAGTTCTGTGTTCTTTCTGGAGTTTTTGGTCTTTTTCCATTATTGGTATCAACTTCCTGAATCAGATGACGTCCAAGTGATTGATTTTCACACTTGTTGTACACAACGTTGTCAATTTGATAGATATGAATTGTTGGATCGCATGGTTCATCTGTCAGACGTATTCGGAAGAGTAATGACCTTGTCTTGTCGAAGATGTAGTGTGTGTCTTTATTGATTATCACTTCCCTTACATGTCCATTACGCTTTGCAGGAGTTAATTGGAACTCTTCTTGCTTGCGCTTTCTTTTGTTTGTTTTTCCAGTTTCTAATAGAGGTGCAAAAGACCTTCCAATTATCAACTTTGACCATTTGTTGGCGTATGTGATCTCTCGCTTTGACTTCTTAACTTTTCCTAACAGTTAGGCCTACATTTTAATATTTATTTCGTTCACAATCACACTAGATTATATAAAGAAGTAAATACTCTAGAGATCCCATATAGGCTTCCGTTTCCATTGAGAGCTCACTTGTTAGACTTGGAAAAGCCTGCTGTGAAAAAAACATATTTCACAATGATTCACAATGATTCATTGGCTAGCATGTGTCATGTCAAGATTGTGTTTTTTGTGTTTTTTAATCTGAAATTCACTTGTGGTATCTGGTCTTGTGGCCATTGAGTAAGTTTCATTTGAAGTCTTCGACTTCGGGTAGATGCAGTCCGACATAAAAGTTTCATTTGCTTTTCATGAGCCTTTATCAAAGTTATAGTGAAAGTCACGAAAGCAAGATAAGGTGTATTATGCATTACTTCGAAAGGGTGTGCTCTTCTTTGCCTACTGGGACCGTTTCATTTAAACGCAAGATTCTTCCAGCTGAATACCACAATTCTTATACCACTGCTCCTGAGGCTGATTCCTGGAGCAAGTCTGACGTTGGCCTTTGTGCTTTTAAGGTAATAGGAACATGGTTGTGGATTTCTTTACTTTGCACCATAATATTTGCAAATCCTTGTAGATTATTTTTTTCAGACAGCTTTTATTGTTATATGTTCACTCTTCTGGGTTAATAGAAGATCAATCTAATAATGCTCTGGAAGTGGACTTTGCGAACAAGTATCTCGGAGGTGGTGCCCTAAATAGGGGATGTGTACAGGTTTGAGACTCATACTGCATATTAGATTTTAGAAGCATACATGATTCGTTCCTTGATTCCTGAGTTTCTTTTTTGGTAAAAAAGATATACTGTAAATCAATGGTTTGTGATTTTTTCATTGACTTTTAATTGAATTCTTGTGGAGGAGATACGCTTCATGATCAACCCTGAATTAATCGCTGGCATGCTTTTCTTGCCTCGCATGGATGACAATGAAGCTATATAAATAGTTGGTGCAGAAAGATTTTCATGTTACACAGGGTGAGATTTGGTAGTTTTGTAGCATTGTTCAATGTTTACTTAATTGTGGATGTATTAATCTCTGTATTTTGATACTTCTATGGACCAATAGACTCGTTGACATGTCAGTCTGTTCCTGATTGAGACACGTTGAAAAATAGTAAAAGAAGTTTGCAACTAAATTATTGTTTTATCTTGTAGGTAACTAGGTATGCATCATAAAAAAGGGTAAGAGTTCTGTATTTACTAACGTAGAAGTGGTTGGCATCTAGATTATCAACTTTTGAATGATTCTTTATAGTTATTTACCCTTTCTTTCTATGAAATTATTTTCTGCTATAGGTATGCATCTTCATTTCTGTTTGCTGCTGACTACATTGACAAAAAGACAATGGATTCTTTCAAAAGGCGAAGAACCAGAATTGTTGCAATAGATGCATTTTATGCCCCGAAGATGAGACATTTTAAAGATATATGCCTTTTGCGGTATGTAAAAGTGAAAACTATGAAGAACATTTTTTTGACAATAAGTTGAAAATATTTATTAGTTTAAACTTTTAAATTTAAATATGTTAACCTTCTCCATCCATTTTATTATAAAATATGGATGCGTCGGACCATAAATTATTCACTTGTTCCATTAAACTTAAATAATATAAAGTTTTCAAAACTACAACAATAAAACCTGCATTACTTAAAAAAATTTAGAATCAACAAAAAAATATAATAACAAATAATTATTATGAAAACCACCCGCACGGAGTGCGGGCACTTACCTAGTAGTTCTTAAAACTGATTGGTGGTGACATATGCAGAGACACATATTAGTTTTTATTGTTCTGAAAGAAAAACCTTCAAACCCAGCCTAAAATTGATTTAAACTAAACCCCAATCCATGATAGATTCAATTTCAGTTTAGTTAGTATACTTTAGAAACAAAAATATATTCCTTATGGTTCGAAATATATAAGATGTTTTTTTTTGTTAAATGAAATTTTTTTTTTGTTAAAGGGTTTTCATTTTTATAGATTTTTGATTTTTTAAAATTTACAAACTGAATACAATCTCAAAAAGAAATAAGAAAAAAGAAAAAAGAAAAATCTCAACTTAAACCCTTAAGAGCATCTCCAATGTATTTCTCCATTTTCATCTCCAAAATGGAGTAACTCCATACTTAGTATATTCTTTTCTTTTAATTTATTGTTAATTGGTAATAATACACTATATTTATAAAATTTACAAATAGATCTGTTAATTTTTTTTCTTTTAAAATTTTCATCAATTTTGATATTATTTAAATTTAATCATTATAATATAAAGAAAAACACATTACATCACCCAAAAATAACAAAACAAAGTAGATTTTAATTTAAACGTCACCATTTGAATATTTTCCCATAAATGATCAATTAAAGCATTTCGAAGTGAGAAATGAACGTTTTTATCTTTGATTCCTCTAAAACGAGTAAGAAAATTTTGGAACCGAATATTTTCGTCCTCAGCTAATTCTACCTTTGGAGGTGGAGCTTCTCTTTCAACTTCAACCTGAGCATCGAGATCACGCTCATCTTCGATTATCATGCTATGTAAATTTATACGTGTAGTCATTATGTCATGTAACACATTCTTTTGTCAAAAACGAACCGGCTCTTTCATAATAACAAACCGCGATTGGAAAACTCTGAAGGCACGTTCTACATCTTTCCTACATGCTTTTTGTCGCATAGCAAAATATTTTTTCTTTACACCGATTGGCTCGTGTATAGTTTGCACTATTTTATATATTTTCAAATTTATTTTATGCTGTTTTTAATTTCAGTACTTTCATGTATTTTTTAATTTATTATGAGTTTATACTATTTTATTTTATGTTTTCAATTTTTAAATTTACTTATACTTTCTTTTAAATTAGATATATATCATCATTTTATATTATATTTGTCAAAACAAAAAATTAATGGGAATAAAAATTAAAAATATAAAATTTTGAAAGACTATATTATAAATAAAAAAATTCAACTCCAAACGTAAAAAAATAGAGTTACTCCATGTTTAAAGGAAAAATGATATTTTTCTATTATGAAATTGAAAATGGAGTTGGGTTGGAGAATAAATTAAACGGCATTTGGAGTAGAAAATGAAGCAGGTTAGAGATGCTCTAATGGGCCCGATTTTTCAAACCCAAAGAAGCCCAAAATCAGTCTAAATCGGAGACACCGAAACCCTAAAGCGAAAAACGACTTTGCCAAAGATGTCACCACCTCCGCCGTTGAGAAGCCGGTCACCGGGAAGACCTGAAACTGGAATCGAAAAGAAACCGCCACTCCACGAAGGAAGACCGAGTAACCTCCATGTCACAGCAGAGAGAGATCGCCAAAGAAGAAGCAAAACACCTTGGAAAGGAGAAGAGAACCGATCCGAAGACAAACCCGAAACACCACCAGTGGGAGGAGAGACTTTACCACGCCTAGCGGTCTCCGAGAAGCCATCGTCGCCGTGAAACAGCTGCCTCCGGAGCTCTCCTTTCATGAACCGCCTGCCTCAAATCAGACGGCCTTACTCATGAGAAAACCGATGGTTCAAGCTCCCACGCCCCGATCCGCCGCACCTAACACCAACCCCCGCTACCAAACCACCGCCGCAACCGCCAAGAAACCCTGAAAACTCCCGATAAAGAGAGCTCGTACAAGAGAAACGTCAGAAGCGGCGCTTGAGGAAGCGTCACCCTATCTTATCCTCATCAGATCTAGGATCTGCAAAGCACCACTGCCATCGATCTCCTGCCGAGCTACCGCAGCTTCGCCGAGAAACTCAGATCCGCCACCGACTCTGCTTATGGGAATCACAAAAAACCACAGATAAAGCACTGAGCAAAAGAAAAGAAAAAAGGGGGCCTTCCCCGGCAAAGCAAACTGCCGGAGAGGCAAAAAACAAGAAGATTTTAAGATCTAGAGAGAAGGGAGAGGGAGGAGAGAGAAGCCGCTCAAAGGCCTTAGAGCATCATTATGGGGAGAAACCCAAATGAGTTTCTTAACTAATATTTAATTATAAATTTGAAGTTAAGAAATTCCGTTAAGAAACTCCGTTAAAAAACTTCTGTTTTTGCTGTTTTATTGGTAGAATTCTATTAGAGGTTCTTAAAAAAAAATTAATAATTTTGTTTTATTTTAAATAGAGTTTATTTTTTAATTAAACATAATTGACATAAAAACATAATATTTTAAACATAGATTTTGAAAAAAAAATGCAAAAGAATGCTCAATTTGGTTTTTTCTGATCTTGTCTATGAATCGCTTTATGTTTACCTACCGAATGATTCCAATTCATTAATATGTAAAAAAAAGTTTAATATGTAAAGATTTAAATTTATTATGTAAAGATTCTAATTCATTAATATGTAAAAAAAGTTTAGAATTTTAAAGTTGAAGATAAGAAAAAATTTTTAAAAAAATATGTAAGAATTTTTTTTAAGTTAAAGTTAAGAAAAAGTAAAAAAAAATTTGGCAAAAAAAAAAAAATCGGCGAATTAGGAGTTGACACGTGGCTAAAAATAGTGTAAGAACCCCTTTAAGAACCGGTTCTTAAAACTCTTATTTAAGAACCGGTTCTTACACTGTTCATAATTTTTTATTTATTTTTATTTATTTTTTGTGTTAAGAACCCAGCCCCTAATAATGATGCTCTTATGATGTTAAATGAAATATATCAGATGTTTCACGTAAAAATGTGCAGATTAAGTAATTACAGAGATTAGATATCTTTTTCTCTTCTATAACTAATAAATAATTCAACCAATAATAAAAAGAATGCTAAATAGAAATAATCATAAAATATAAAATAAATTTAAATTTTACATAGAAATATGAAAAAATCAAAGAAAATAAAACTTCTAAAGGTAACAGAGAAAGTATAAAACTTAAACCAACGTGAAACCGGGTTGACACCTCTCGCTTGAAGACTCTGACACCCTTTCGACAGATTTTAACATCGGTGTAAAAAGTCAACGACCACTCGAAAGTCATCTCTCTCCCTCTTTGAACATTTCGTGAGTACTCATGTTGGTTGCTATTTAAAGCCTATAAATTCCTATAACTGATAGGTTCTTTAAAGTAATCAAGACAAGTTGAACATTTTCTGACCAAAAAACTAACAAATAACAATTGTGTTTTGCACTAGAAAACATAGACTTAATTGGTTGTAGAATCACTTATTTTTAGTAGGTTAGCAATTTTTAAAAGTGTGGTAGAAAATATCACTTTTTAAAAAATCGTGTACCGTCCATTATCATACACGTCTCTTATTACTACATCGTCTCTTATTACTAAAGTATTACGAATCTCCGGCAAGTCTGCGGTGTTCCGAGGGCTATCGAGCTTGCCATCCCATCAGAGTTCGAGATACCAGAGCGATGCCGACCGGGGTTCTGCTGTACATACGTGACGTTGTTCGAGAGGTGCGGGCTCTCCTTCCCCATCCCTCCCTTTCTGCTCGAGCTCCTCGCAGAGGTTCAGCTCTCCTTTTCGCAGATGATGCCGAACTTTGTTCGGCACGTTGTCGCGCTGGCGGTCAGGGCTTTCGAGGAAGGAATTCCTCTTCGCGTGATGGATGTGCTTCACCTCTGCTCGGTGAAACATAACCCAGGGTTTCCGGGGACATTTTACTTGTCCCAGAGGAATAACCGAAGGGTTATCACTGGCATCCCGGGGCAAGGACGAATAGCGAGATAAGACGATCTTATTTCGGATTGATTCAGCTTCGATAGGGGATTTTGATATCTCCTAGCTTCCGAGGTGGTGGTCCCCTCTGGCTGGTCAGAGACGAGCTTACGGGCTAGTCGCCTTTGTTTAATTTTGGTTTCAGAGTTTTTTTTTGACTGCATACTGACTTATTCTTCGTGTTTTGCAGTTACTCCGAGGAAATCTCCTTTCACAGACGAGCTAAGGGCACTTGTGACAGCACTACGATGCGGCGAGGTCGAGTGGTGCTCATTCTCGAGAAGTAGGATCACTCGAGCTATAGCACCGGTTCATTGACCAGATCGTGATCCCGAATCGTCCCGACAACCTCATCCATTACGAAGTGAGTGTGCATTGTCACGATACGAGCCGATCTCTCTAATTTGAAATCGGCTTTTCTTTTTTAATTATCAGAGATTTATTTTTAAAACAATGCTTGTCGTGGTTTTCAGTTGAACCGGCTAGGGTTCAGGCAATCTCGACCCCAACCGTTCTTCCTGTTCCAGATACCAGTTCGTCAACCAGTACCGTGTCGCCATTGATCATGTCGAGGAGGGCTAGTTTTTGCAGTCGAGCCAACCCAGTTCCGAGTGCCGGCGCAAGTAGGGTGCGCTCTGGCGACATTGCGGCGGCGGTCAGTGACGCTCTGAACGCGCCTGCGCGAACGGAGACGCCGACCCATTCCGGCGTTGGGGGGACGACCGGATCGGCTGAGGCCGGGCGACGTGATCCTGCTCCGGATGTGACGAGGAATGTAGCGGATCCTACCGAAGAGCCTATCCCTATCAGTTCGAAATCGAACGGGTCTAGTGCTGCCACGACCTCACGTCGCCCAGAGACGCCGCGTTCTTTGTAGACTTCGCACCCATCGGGGCCGTCGCATCCTCAAGCGAAGCGGCAGAGAAGCGAACCCGCGGGATCCCGTGGTTCTGAGGGCCGTCGTGGGCCTTACTCAACCAATGGCTCTTCGGCGAGCCGACCATTCCACTGGGCGTTCAAGCACGCTAGAGACTCTCCTATCACCGAGGACCTGGAAGGGATGGCGACGCTATTTCGCCATTGCAAGGCCGCCGGGTGTCAGCTTCCTTCGCTAAGGAACATGTCCGAGAGGGAGGCCTATCTGGCCATGTGTGCTGCGAATGGGAAGGTATGTATTCTTGATTTTTGCCTTAGTGACATTAGAGTCATTGTTAACGCGTTGGTTTTTGTTTTGTCCAGGCGCTGGCGGCGCAGAACAGGGTGGTCGCTTTCTTCGAGCAGCTGGTTCGGGATGCCCCTCAGCCCGAAGAGGTGGAAAAGGTGAAGCAGGTGGTTGCCAGCTTGAATGCCGAGGTGCAGACTCTACGAGCTCGAGATACTCAAAGGGCTGCTGACATGGCCAGGATTCCTATCATAGAGGCTCGCAACACCGAACTCGAGGCCGCAATGGAGTCGCTATCCTGGAAGCTCCAAGCAACGGAGAACCACGTTTCCGCGCTCCGAACTGAGAGTAAGTCCGCGTTGGAGCAAGCGGCTCGTCTGGCTCGGGAGAACAGAGAGTTGATATCGGTTCACGAAAAGGAGGTTCGTCAAGCGGCCCGAGCAGCTAGACGGGACTTGTCCGCGAAATATGTTGAGGTCCTTGAACGGGTCAGGAATAAGTGGGCCTTGAAAAAGGCGGAGACCGATGCTGAGATCGACCTTCAAGAGGTGATTGCTAATATCGATCTTTTGAACGAGCTGCAGATGGGTGATACCACTGTCGAGGCCGAGATTCCTAAGGTCATTGCGAAGAGAGGAGAGTTCGAGGAGGTGTTCAAAGCGGCCCAGGTGTCTGACGTCTCTCTCGGGAAGTTGAATCTTCCTTCTGTTTCAGAAGATTCGGTCGCATTGATGGAGGTCGACCCCATCTCTCAGGTCCCGGTTGATGTTGACCAATTTGGGACTAACGTCGAGATGACAGAGAGCTCGGCAGCGCGGTTGGAAGTCGAAGAGGTCGCGGCGGATGAGTTCGTAGCTGATTGAGAAGACAAGGCATTGAAGCGATGAGTGCCCCCCTTTTTTTATCCTTGTCTTCTTTTTGATTTTCGAAACTCGAATACTATGCCTTAGCCGGGAGGTTTTAATCCGGAATTCTTTTGTTTTCTGGAATCCTTTGGTGATTCGAACATATTGCCTTAGCCGGAAGGTTTTAATCCGATACCTCGTCGGTTTAAATAAAATGTTTCGAATTTTCCTAAGTAAAAGACTTCGGTATCTTTTGCCTTAGTAAAATTTTGTTTTGAATTTCGATATCCGTCATTACTTCTATTTGTTTTGACGAGGTGTGCTCTTTGCCTTAGTGAAATCTTTTGTTATTTCCACTAATTTTATGCCCGGAGCTCGGGTTCGCTTCCCTCTTTGATTCTTTTGTCAAGAAGTCGGTGTTCGAGGGTGCTAAGTACTTTGCCTTAGCAGTTTTTGTTTTTCGAAACTTGGGTTTCGTTTTTGATTTGAATCCATTTGGCGAAGTGCGTGCTTCGATGTTCAAATGGCTTTAGGGTCGTTCGAAGGTGTTATCAACTTTGAGGCCCTTTTGGGGTTAGAGCCCGTTGTTTGGAAGTTAGGTCGTATCGACGTGGTCTCTTGACCGCATTCGTTTGAACTTTTATGAGAGCGGATGGTTCGGTGGATCTCGAGGTGTTTTTACTACGAGGTTTCACCCTGTGGCTTAGTTCGTGATGCGAGGTCGCGAGACTTTAGTGATACGAGAGCTAAATAGTGTTTACTCGGGAAATACGCGAGGTGAAAATGTTTCTTTATTCATCTGGGCTCGCTGAAAAGCGAGCGAGCTACAACGTACAATGATCAAGATACATGATAGTATGTTTTGGTGGCTGCACTCACGGGTCGAGCTGCCTACGTACCCTGTCAGGGGATCAAGCCTTTACGTAGTTCGATTGTTATACGTACTCAGTCGTGATATCGTTTTAGATTCATGGAATTCCAAGATCTTTTTTATGGTACGTTGTTTTTGGCTTTCGCGAGTTTGTAGACGCCGATGCGTACTACTTCGATGACGCGGTAGGGGTCTTCCCAGTTAGTCCCTAGTTTTCCGGCACCTCGCTCTTTGGTATTTTCGTATACTTTTCGCAAGACTAGGTCGCCCACTTTGAAACTCATGTGTTTAACGTTGGTGTTATAGTAGCGGGCGGCGGCTTGCTGGTAGTTTTGGATTCTGATCAATGCTTGGTCTCGACGTTCGTCGATGAAATCCAATTGATCTCGTAACATTTCTTCGTTGAATTCGCTGTTCGCTGGGCATAGAGTTCGCCTGGGGCTTGGTACCGAGACTTCGGCTGGGACTATTGCCTCCATCCCGTATGCTAGTGAAAACGGTGTTTCGTGTGTAGCTCGATGGGGAGTGGTGCGGCAGGCCCAGAGGACCCCGGGGAGTTCATCTGCCCATCTTTGTTTCCTTGAGTCAAGTCTTTTCTTGAGGTTACTCAAGATCGTTTTGTTTGCGGCTTCGGCGTGACCGTTCCCCTGAAGGTACCTCGGGGTCGAGGTGGTTAGACGGATTTTCCACTTGGTGCAGAAAGCTCTGAAGCTTCGAGATATGAACTGGGATCCATTGTGGGTTACAATTTCGTATGGGATCCCGTGTCGACATACGATGTTTTTCCAGACAAATTCTTTCACTTCGACTTGCGTGGTTTGCTGGAAGGCTCCTGCCTCGACCCATTTGGTGAAGAAATCGGTAAGGACTAGTAGAAAACAGAGTTTCTTCCGCCCTGACTCGACGAGCGGTCCTACGATGTCCATAGACCATCGCATGAACGGGTAAGGGGCCGATAGCGAGGAGAGTGTCTCTGTTGGTTGGTGGATACTTGGGGCATGTCTTTGGCATTTGTCGCATTTTTTCGAATAGTTCTTGCAGTCTGCGACGATGGTTGGCCAAAAATAGCCGTGTCGTTTTATTCTGAAGGCGAGGCCGCGGCCTCCGGAGTGACTTCCGCAGTGGCCGTCGTGCATCTCGCCCATTATTGCAAGGGCTTCTATGCCATGGACGCAGATGAGGTTTGGTTCGGAAACGCTCCGTTTGTCGTTTATTACGCAATAGCGCGAGCTTTGTGATTTCAGTTTTTGGGCTGCCCACCTTTCGGGTGGTACGGTCCCATATGTAATGTATCGGATTCCGGATCACCTGTAGTTGTTGGGGCGACCTCGTCGGGCGATTCGGGCTCAGCTGGTAAGTCGGGGCCGTGCTCGCCTATGCATACGGGGTCGTCCTCATCTTCTGGGAATTCTGCGGGATCGGGTTCGTTTTCCTCTGCGTCGGAGAAGACTTGATCGGTCTCCATATCTACGGGGTCGGCCGTTATTTCGTTTATAGTGAGAGCTTTGAGGGCGATCTCGATGCTTGGTTTTTCGATTCCTTCAACGGGAATTATTCTTTTAACTAACGGATCCGAGGTCAAGGCGAGGGCGGCGAGTGCATCAGCCGACGTGTTTTCACCTCTCGGGATCCTTGTTAGTTCGAATTTGTCGAGCTGTTCTGATAATCCGCGAACAACTTGGAGAAATGCATCCATCCGTTCGTCTTTAGCCTCGTACTCGCCGTGGAATTGGCTCGTGATGAGCTGGAAGTCGCTAAAAGCGTTAACTTCCCGAGCTCCGATCCCGAGGGCGAGCCTGAGGCCGGCGATGAGGGTTTCGCACTCTGCTTCGTTATTGGAAGCGACGAAACCTAGTCTGAAAGACTGTTCAATTACCTCGCCTGTTGGAGAGGTAAGTTTGATGCCAACTCCGGATCCTTGTTTAGATGAGGATCCATCGATGTGGAGTGTCCATTTCTTGGAGGGGTTTGTTTCGTTAGCGACCTCGGGTGCTAATTCGATCATGAAGTCTGCTAAGACTTGTGCCTTGGCGCACGTACGAGTGCGATATTCGATATCGTACTCGCTCAGTTCGATTGTCCATTTGGCGAGGCGTCCCGATTGACTCGTGCTATAGAGAATAGTTCTGAGCGGTTGTGATGTCATGACTACTATTGAGTGGGATTGAAAGTATGGTATGAGTTTTCGGGCTGACATCACGATTGCCAGGGCTAATCTTTCCATAGCGGGTATCTTGTTTCGGCGTGGATCAGTGTTTTACTCACGTAATAGATCGGCTTTTGTTCGATTTGTTCTTCGCGAACTAAGAATCCGCTTAAGGCTGCCTGAGATACCACGAGGTACATGTATAAGGGTTCTCCTTCTACTGGTTTCGACAGTATCGGGGGCTCGCTTAGATATGCTTTGTGTTGTCGGAATGTGTCTTCGCATTGCTCGTCCCAAAGGAACTTTTTGTTTCCTTTGAGGAGTTGATAGAAAGGGAGGCACTTGTCTGTTGATCGGGAGATAAACCTATTTAGGGCGGCTATTCTCCCGGTCAAACGTTGAACCTCTCAGGTTGTTTTAGGTGATGGCATTTCTAAGAATGCCGCGATCTGTTTTGGGTTTGCCTCGATGCCTTTCGCGGTTACTAGGTAGCCCAGGAATTCTCCCGAAGCGACCCCGAACGAGCACTTCGCCGGGTTGAGTTTCATTCCATATTTGTTGAGGATAATGAAACATTCTCTGAGCTGTGCTACGTGGTCGGTTTCTCTGGAGGATTTAACGAGCATATCGTCGATATAAACCTCAATTGTTTTACCGAGTAGGTCTGCGAACATTTTGTTCACCAATCGTTGGTAAGTTGCTCCGGTGTTTTTAAGGCCGAAGGGCATCACTCTGTAGCAATACGTGCCTCGCTCGGTGATGAATGCCATTTTTTCTTGGTCTTCCGGGTTCATCTTAATCTGGTTGTACCCGGAAAACGCGTCCATGAAGGATAACAGTTCGTGACCGGCCGTGGCTTCGACGAGTCGGTCGATGTGTGGTAGTGTAAAGCTATCTTTAGGACATGCTTTGTTTAGGTCAGTAAAGTCAATGCAAACTCTCCACTTTCCATTTTTCTTTTTGACGACGATGGGGTTGGCCAGCCAGTCGGGGTATTTAACCTCTCTGATGGAGCCGACCTTGAGTAGTCGGTCTACTTCGTCGTTAACAGCTTTGGCCCTTTCGGGGCCGAGCTTCCGACGTTTCTGTTTAATGGGTTTATACGTTGGGTCGACGTTAAGTTCGTGTGACGTTACGTCGGTGTCGACCCCGGGCATGTCCGCAGTGGACCATGCGAATGTGGCGACGTTCTCTTTCAAGAAAGCGATTAGTTCACCTCGTATTTCATTAGATAAGTCGATTCCTATGCCGACGAGGCGATCTGGGTTGTTGTCGTCTATGCAAACCTGCGTGATGAGTTCGGTCTGCGGTTCGCATATAGAAGGGTCGTTTGATCTCGAGCTCTTTCTGTAATTGCTATACGGGATTACTCCTTGATTGTTTGTAATTTCCCATGTAGCAATCTCGGGAAGCGGATTGGCTGCCTCGAAGCGTTTTTGTTCCTTCCGGCGAAGGGAATTTCACGCATTGGTGGTACGTCGATGGTACCGCTTTCATGGCGTATAGCCAGGGTCTGCCAGGTATGGCGTTAAATGGTGCCTCGCGGTCTAAGACCACAAATTCGATTAATTTCTGTACTCCTTCCGCATCTACGGGGAGTTCGATAGTTCCTTTTGAATAGGTCATATTTCCGACGAAAACGGTTAACGGCGAGGGTTTTCCTCGCAGAGATGAGTCTTCGAAGCCCATTCGACGGAAGGCCTCGTAGAAGAGTACATCTACCAAGCTGCCGGTATCTATCATTATTCGTGACAGCTCATAACCGCTAACGTCGAGCTGGACGATAAGGGCATCGTCATGCGGTTTATCGAGGTGTCGAGTTTCACTTTCTCTGAAACTGATCATGTGGTTGGGTCCCTGGAAAGGGCTTGATTCCAACGGTTTTGTTCTTGCTCGTCGCTGGAACTGTTTGATCGAGTTCACTGAGTCCCGGTAGAATTGCGAGACGCCACATATGAAGTCTATTCTTTTAGTGGTAGGTGGCTCTATTCCCCCCTCTTCGAAACAACGAGGATTTCGGGGGCGAAGTACGACTATCTTTTTGGGTGCCGGTGGGCGAGTGATTACTGATTTCATTGATCCGCCGCAGAGGCTTAATTCTCTGAATATCAGGTCAATGCGTTTTTTC
The DNA here is from genome assembly GCA_030161315.1 of Eutrema japonicum. Lineage (NCBI taxonomy): Eukaryota > Viridiplantae > Streptophyta > Magnoliopsida > Brassicales > Brassicaceae > Eutrema > Eutrema japonicum. The sequence goes on from BSQW01000013.1 coordinate 42,097,012, forward strand.
GGCGCTGGGGGCGGGGTTTCTTGTCCCGCGGCCTATTTAGTTCGTTCCCTTTTCTTTTTGGGGTTCAACTTTTTTCTGTCGGTCTTCAAAACTGGTTCCGCCTCGGCGGCCTTGTCTGGGGGTCGCTCGGGATCGCTCTGAGCTGTTAGCAGGCGAACCCGAGTTCTACACTCCTCGGTGGAGTGTCCTTTTTGTTTGTGATGATCACAATACTTCGATGGATCGTAATCCTTGTTCTTGGATTGGGAGGGGCTCCCGACGGCCTACGAGTGTTGCCCTTGACTGGGGGGGGGGGGGGTTCCCTTTTGGGGGTCTTCTTCGATGTCGGGGGACATTCCATCGTTTCATACTTCTTGGTGAGATAAGCGGTCTCATCCTCGTACAAAGCGAAAACGGATGCGCGATGTAGCGCGTCGTCTAAAGACGTCGTAGGTCGAACTGTGAGTTCCTTGCGGAAACTCGATGTATACCATAGGTTGTTCCTCAACGCCAGCAGTGCTACTACCTCGTTGGGGTTCGCTATTTTGGCTTTGATTTCTTTGAACTTTGTGATGTACGTCCGAAGTGAATCCCCTGGGCCCCGTGAGAGCTTATAGAGGTCGGCTTCGGACGCTTGCGCCTCGATGAATACCGAGTACTGTTTGAGGAACACTGAGATGAGCTGGTTGAAATTGTGTATTGACTTCTCTTCCAGCGAGGTGAACCATTCCTGGGCTGGCCCGATCAGAGTTTCGGCGAAGAGGCAGCAGTAACCTACTTCCTTTTTGTGATCGGGGAAGTGAACCCTGGCGACCGTTAAACGAAATGCTCGTATATGAGCTCGCGGGTTGGTCTTTCCGGCGTATTCTGGGAATTTTACTTTTGCCGTGTCTCTGATTTGTGCAGTCGCGATGCGATTAGTGAAGGGAGTTCGATTAGTTTCCTCGATAACTCGATCGATGTCCGGCGCCGAACTTATGGCGAGGTGGACGAGTGAATTTATCTGCTGGAACACTTCTCGATCAACGGAGTTCGGGAGATCGGCATGAAGAGGGTCGTAGGCCCGAACTCCATTATCATGATCGTATGGCCGCGTGTTACCTTCGCGGTTTATCGGAGGTGGGATCGGGAGCGAACCCTGATTAGTTCGTTCATGCTGGGTTCCCGAGCAGGATCCGAAATCAAAGGTGTTAAACGGTCTCGGCTCGCAGTTTTCCGCGCTTAGAGGAGGCGGTAACCTGATTGAGACTTGCCTGTTTGTCTCGTTGCTTAGGTTGGCAGCGAATGACGGTGAGCTTTCGTAGGTGAAAGTCGAGGTCGGGGTATTTCGGATCGGAGTCTCGAACTGCCCGATGGTTATCGGCGAAGCGTGGATCGTACCAAAATCCAAGCGCGTTCGCAGGGGTGGACTTTCTTGCGGACGTCGCTCCCGGTTTTCCGTCAGACGACGTTCCTGTTGCTCTAGGCGAGCTTCGAGCGTACGAGTCGAGGTCTCGTAGGTTTGTTTCCTTTCCACTAGGATGGATAACATCCCGCGGATTTCGGCCAGGTAGTTTCTGTGCTGTTGTGGCATCAGAGACGGCGAGGTCGATCCCGTCCGGCCGGTTTGGGCCTGGGACAGATCGGTGGATCTGGTCCATACCCAATTAGGGATTTGATCTGACGGCGCGTTGGCGTTTGCACGTCGCGACGTCGCGTTTCGATTTGCGGTGAGTGTTTCCACTCCATCCGTCGCGATGGGATTTGTTCCCATGACGTTTGCCGGGATCGGGATTTGGGATGTGGATCACGTGAGCGCGGGCTCGGAAGTCGCACCGACGGCGCTACGACCCATAGAGGGGTTGACCCTTGTTGATTCCGAATGGCTTGGATCCATTTCGTTTCCCGTTAGATCGAAGATCTGATTCTTGTGTCTAGAAAGCTATATGCTCTTCCCCACAGACGGCGCCAAAATGTGGATACGGAATCGCACACCTAGTTTTTGTAAGGATTTTTAGGGAAGAATTTTTGATAGACTAGTTTCTATCTATGAATCAAAGATGTATTTTGGATATAAACTCTACGAATTGGATTTAGTATTTGAATCAATAAGGAGCGGTTACAAGTAAAGAAATCTCGAAGAGATTTTACAAGTATTCTCTATTTTTTCTCTAAGTTGTCGAAGAAGAAGCCCTCCTAAACCTAAGTCTCGACGCCTTCTTATAGTCGTCGTCGAGCTGATCTTCTTCCGGATATCGCGTCGTTGCGTATCCCGCAAATCGAGGGGTCGTTATTGACCCCTTCCTCGCGAGCTGGAGGTTGGACTCATTCTAGGTCGAACGTCGCTCCCTTGCGGAAAGTAGATCGGGTCATCTTTATAGGTTTAGAGATTGTTTAATTGTTATCGGGCCCTTAATGGGCCAGATATCGCAGGTCGCGATCTGGTACCAACAATCGTATACCATACATTATCGTACATGTACGCCGTACTGTTTGGGGGCACTTTTGGGTTGAAAATACTATTTTTTACTAAGATTTTAAAAAATGCTAACATGCTAATGAAAATTAGAATAAGTGACCGCGAATGCAAAAGTCCAAAAAACATATTATACTAAATGTGTTAGACACATTTTCGTTAGTCGTTTAAATTTCTTTTTTTTGTGGGAACTAAGACATGTTAACACGTTTTCAGACAATTGACTTGGTGTCTTTTGCTTGAAATGTCTGAAGTATTAATTTGCGCCATCATCGCTTATAAATTTCATTTATAGTTCAGAACTCGAAATTTATAGTTCAGAACTTTATCGATCTTGTTTGGAAAATAAGAGAATATGGAGAGTTCCCATGGGCTTTTGTTGGTTGCACTTATAGCAACATTCGCTATAATTCACTTTGTTGAAGCTCAGGAAGAACGTATGTATAATATGGGTTTAAACGTGTTTTAGACGATTTTACCTATGTTATTTAACTGCTGCGAGACACATGTTAAACGGGTTTATCCTGCCATTTAACGGTTGTTGAAAACGAGATGTAATTTTTCTATATGAATATTTAATTTACCAGTCATGGATTTCTAGTTCTATTATATAACCATGTGATATATACGTCCTCTGTCCCATAATATAAGATCTTTATTTATTTTTTTTGTTTTATATAGTAAGATATTTTACAAGTTTATTTTTTGTTTTATTTAATCAAATATTTTACAAGTTTCTATGTAAATTTTAATGTCATTTTATACTTTTTAACTATTTGAATTATGCAGTTTTTTTTATGATTTTCTGAATTATGTTTTAACTAATAATTAGATGATGTTTTTTAATTTCTTAATCTCCGCATTTTTATCTAAAATATCTTATATTTTGAGGTAGAGAGAGTATATATTTATTTTGTTTTGTTTTGGCAACAAGCATGTGATCAATTATTATGTTGAGATATCTGTAATATTTAATTATTAATTATATATGTATAAGGATTATGTAATTTCACGTTTATCTTAATGGAAACTATTGTTTCGTAAAAAAAAAATTATTAGTTATATCCATTGCGTCGAGATGAAAATTCCAAAAAAATTAAAGATACATTTAATAAAGGGTTGACTGCCTAAAACCCTCTCACTCATATAACCTTAACTATTTCCTCTCAAACTATTTACCTCTTTATTAACCCCCAAATTTATAATTTTCAACTCTAAACCAGCTAATATATTTTTATTCTACTTAATTCCACCTCTCTAATCAAAATCATAAAATTGAGTTTAAGTAAACGAAAACACGTTTAATAACAGTGATTGCCCATAATAAAAAATATGATCCAACTTGAAAAAACCCGACCTAGTTTAAAAAAAAAAAACAGACCCGGCTTGACCTATGTTTCACGACAAATAATTGGAGAAAACTTGATTTGGAGTTTCACGACAACTTCGTCTTCTACCTCTCTGTCAATTCGGTCCGATCAAAATTAGAGAAGCACAAATTCGGTATTGATGAGATATATTATTCATAAAAATCAAGATTCCATAGAGATTAATAAAATTAGACAGTCACACCCAAAATCCAAAGAAATATAGCAAAAGAAACCACATGATTATTCTTACTGTCATGAAAATCAAATTCAATTTTCCCCAAACTCATATCCAAACTCCAATCTCACGTCTTCTATCTCATTGATATCGAATTTGTGCTTCTCTAATTTTGATCGGACTGAATTGACAGAGAGGTAGAAGAAGAAGTTATCGTGAAACTCAAAATCAAGTTTTTCCCAATTATTTTTCGTGAAATATAGGTTAAACCGGGTCTGTTTTTGTTTTCTTTCAAAAATGGGTCGAGTTTTTTCAAGCCGTATCGGGTTTTTTTATTATGGACAATCAATGTTTATTAAACGCGCTTTCGTTTACTTAAACTCGATTTTATGATTTTGATTAGAGAGGTGGAATTAAGCATAATAAAATAGATCAGGTGGTTTCGATTGAATATTAGAATTAGATGGTTTCGACATAGTTTTGGTGGGTTAATAAAGAGGTAAATAGTTTTGGAAAGGGGGAGGGGGAATAGTTAGAATTCAATGAGTGAAAGGATTTTACGCGGTCAACCTTTTAATAAATAGTGTTAAATTTCACCTAATTTACTCGGTACATTTTTACTATTTTCTAGCAGCATTTTTCTTGCAGTTGTCATGAATATTACGTAGATCTCCCAAATTCACTCAAAGGAAAAATAATAAGAATTGTGTGGAATTTTCCATAATTCATTCTTTTGATTTTGATGAATGGGGTTTTATCTTAACAGAGTTCATCAGTTTGGATTGCGGGTTATCCCCGATTGAACAGTCTCCTTACACCGAGCCTGCAACTGGATTACAATACATATCAGATTCAAACTTTATCCAAACTGGAAAAATTGGTAGGATTCAGAGAAGTCTTGAGGGAGATTACCTAAAGCCGCAAACAACGGTTAGATACTTTCCAGACGGAATACGCAACTGTTACAATATTACGGTGAAGCTGGGAACAAACTATTTGATCAGAGTTAGAGCAGTATATGGGAATTACGATGGTCATAATATTTATCCTAGATTTGACTTGTACATAGGCCCTAATTTTTGGGTAACAATAGACATTGGCAAATACGTAAATGGTACAAGGGAGGAGATCTTTCACATCCCAAGATCAAACATTTTGGACCTATGTCTTGTCAAGACAGACGGGTCGACGCCATTTATATCGGCCATCGAAATGAGGCCAGTACCAAATAACAGTTACATCACCACATCGGGCTCATTGAAGTTGTTTTCGCGGTAGTATCTTAGCAATTCCGAAGACGTTCTACGGTGAGTCTGCTTTGATATAATTTTTTTTTTAATTCATTCAATTAAGATAATAAATGGCTAATAAATTTAAAATGGCAAAGAATAGGTACAAAGAGGATGTCTATGATAGAATGTGGAATTCATACACTCAGAAAGACTGGAAGCAGATATCCACCAGTCTTACGGTGAACACTGGTTCCAATAGTTTCCGTCTTCCTCAGGATGCTCTCAAAACCGCTGTAACACCTGTGAATGCGAGTGCGCCATTGATAGATCTCGAGTTTCCCGATTCCTCTAATGATAAAGTTTACATTTACCTCCACTTTGCTGAGGTTCAAGTCTTGCAGGCCAACGAGAGTAGAGAGTTCGACATTTCTTTGAACGGGGTATCCATTAACGACTCTTACAGGCCTTTGTATCTGCAGTCCGAAACGATACACAACCCGTCTCCAGTTATTTGCGAAGACGAAAAATGCATCATAACGCTGACGAAATCGAGCAAGTCTACACACCCACCTCTGCTTAACGCTGTTGAAGGTTTCACCGTTGCCGATTTTCCACAGGCTGAAACAGAAGAAAATGATGGTACGTATGTAAATGTTGTAATGCATGATTATTTTTAATTTATTTGTATTTTTGTTAAAGTTAATGCGAAGAGTTTTGGACCGAAACTCATACATCTCCCCTTCGGAACGAAACATTTGTCTCCCTCCCAAGCGGAAACCGAACTAGAGGGTTCACTATATCCCAATAATCACTTTGGTGTAATGCATAATTTTGTTTATTTCAATTTGCTCAATCTAACAAATCGTTCAAATTTATGGCAGTGGTTGCTATTAAAAACATCAAAGCCGCTTATGGACTGAGTAGAATCTCATGGCAAGGTGATCCATGTGTTCCTAGGAAGTTTTTGTGGGATGGTCTAAATTGTAATGACACAGATCCGTCTACACCACCAAGAATCACTTCCTTGTGAGATTTTTATCTATTTATAGAAAATACCCTTTCTCTAACTGCAAATTTACACTTGTTTTAATTTTACATCTTCACATATAAAACAGAAATTTTTCGTCAAGCGGGTTAACGGGAACCATATATGCTGGAATTCAATTTCTAACCCATCTAGAAAAGTTGTAAGTATGATCATTGTTGCATCAAAGGCGAAAATATCTTCTTCTTTTTTTTGATAAATAAAGAAAATATTAAGGCAAAAATATCTTACATAGAAATTTCAATGGATTTTGATCTCTTCCAAATTTCAGGGACTTGTCAAATAACAGTTTGACTGGAGTAATTCCTGAATTTCTTGCTAACATGAAATCACTGTTGATCATGTAAGTTTCTAGACATTGTTGGTCCTAGAGTATACTCCTCGGTATAAATTTTCACCAATGCATGAATATTTTTTCTCTCTCGATAGAAATTTGAGCAAGAACAATATGAATAGTTCAATTCCACAAGCTCTTCGCAATAGAGAAAAGGAAGGACTGAAGTTAATGTAAGAAAATAACTTCCATCCACGTACACACATTTCATTCGAAAACCCCTTTCCTTATGCTTTCATAATCCTATACAATCAAATTTTTTTTTTTTGTAGTGTTGATGGACATGAGATAAATAAATGTCTACCTGGTTCATGTTCCCCAAAGAAGAAATTTCCGGTGATGATTGTTGCACTGGTTGCTTTAGCGGTGGTGGTGGTGGTACTGTTTCTCATTTTTGTGTTCAGAAAGAAAAAGACATCAAGTCATGTGGAAGGTACCTTTTTTTTGTTTTTTGATAATCCTTGGGAGTTCCGGTCCTTCGGTCCATAATCTATCCTAGTACCGGAAGTCAGCTTTTTAGATATTCTGATTTAAAGAACAACCCTCCATTTTTAAGTTTCCATAGATAACTAAATTTTTCGCTTACAACTATTACCCATTCAGCAGTTACGCCACGGGCCCCTATTATTTCTGAGACATCAATCGAGACAAAAAAACCGAAGGTTTAGTCATGCAGAGGTTATGGAAATGACAAACAACTTCAAGAGAGCTCTAGGTGAAGGAGGGTTTGGCGTCGTCTATCATGGTTATTTGAACGGTTCACAAGAAGTAGCTGTTAAAGTACTTTCGGAATCATCATCACAAGGCTATAAACACTTCAAAGCATAGGTACATACGAAATGCTTTAAATCTTCCTCAAAATCGTAAAACAAAAAAATGTGATCTACCTTTAATAATCATTATATTAATTTTACATTGTTGGTATGCAGGTTGAACTTCTTCTGAGGGTTCACCACATAAATTTGGTAAACCTTGTTGGGTATTGCGATGAACGAGATCACTTGGCTCTCATCTACGAATACATGTCCAATGGAGACTTAAAACATCATTTGTCAGGTGGAACATATCTACTATATGACATTAGCATTTTTTTTTTTAATTATTACGTAAAAGATTCATATGATGATGATTAGAATCCAAATATAGGAAAACAAGGTGGCTCTGTCTTGAGTTGGAGTACTCGGTTACGAATAGCTGTCGATGCTGCACTAGGTTCGTAAAATGATCTGCCCCATTTCAATCACTTGTTTTGCTGACATCATTAGACATAAATGATTCCAATATAAGTGTAGGGATAAAGAAGGTATTTTCTCGTCTTTATAGGATTGGAATACTTACATATTGGATGCCAACCATCAATGGTGCACAGAGATGTCAAAAGTACGAACATATTGTTGGGCAAGCAGTTCTCAGGCAAAATTGCAGATTTTGGTCTTTCAAGATCTTTCCAACTCGGAGATGAATCCCATGTTTCGATGGTAGTTGCTGGTACCCCTGGATATCTTGATCTCGAGTAAGTATTATTAGTCACACCCTGTATCATGAGATTTGTGTTCACATTCATCTTTGTCGATTAAATGAATAATTTTGTATCTTATTCCATGTTTTTGCCTTGCTAGATACTACAGAACAGGCCGTTTGGCAGAAATGAGCGATGTCTATAGTTTCGGGATTGTATTATTGGAGATAATCACGAACCAACGCGTGATTGACCAAACCCGCGAAAAGCCACACATAACGGAATGGACGGCATTTATGCTTAATAGAGGAGATATTACCAGAATCATGGATCCTAACCTTCACGGTGATTACAACTCTCGTTCTGTATGGAGAGCTATTGAATTGGCTATGTTGTGTGCAAACCCTTCTTCAGAAAAACGACCAAGCATGTCCCAAGTTGTTGTCGAACTAAAAGAGTGTCTTGCTTCTGAAAACTCTACGAGAAGTAAGAATCAAGACACAGACTCTCATAATTCCTTTGAAATGAGCATGAGCTTTGACACCAAAGCTGTGCCTAGTGCAAGATAACTGTTTCAAAGAAGCCTTGTTTGTGTCGATCATGTATTTCTGCTTGCGGTATTTTTTCTTTTGTCAGAGGAGTGCTTAAGTGTAGAAACTCTACTGACCTCGTGCTCTCTCATGTATATGAATTTGTTGTTTGGAATTTGCGCAGTTACCTTCCACATTCGTAGGCTAGTTTTTCTTGAAAACCAATATCGGAGTCAATAAAGGTAATGGCTATTTAGTTTTTTTCATGAGGTTCGTTCACGGTGTGACCGGACATGAGTGCTTTGATTGCGAACTCTTCAGTGTGATCGTGGCAGGAAATCCGGGTCGGGGTGTTTCAATTTGGAGAATTTAGAATTTTAAATTGAAAACTTTTAAACTGAAAGAAAATTATAATTTCGTTATTAACACCGTTAACATCAAAATAACAGATTTTTTTTTGTGTGGCAATTTTGTAGAAGTTTTGATATTTAATTTTTATTTAAAAATTAATATATTTTTTGATAAAAACTGAAGGGTTAGTATTTTTTCGGCATCTTTACACTATCTAACAACTTGAGACTACATCATCTGCCCCTCCTTTGGTTTCAGATTCAGATTTATGGTAAGGCGGCATGTTTGTTTTATCGTTGTCGTTTGATTGGTGTTGTACCGTTTAACAATTCAATAATACGGTAAACAAAGGGTACGAATTGGCAATACAAAATAAATTTACTTTTATTTTCAATTTGAGAAAGTTAATTAAATTTAAAGTGTATAGACAGTTTAAAAATTTTAGAGTGTTGCAATTTTTTCATAATCCAATAAGACTAAACTGTCATTTGTTATTAACACGCATCAAACCAATCAAGTTCTGATTATTCACTAAATTCCTTAACTCAACTGTTGCATATTAAGACGCTTAGCTTGTCAAGATTAGTTCAAAAAAATTAGCAAACTTTTGGAATGTAAATATTTCTAAGATCAAATCACAAGATGCACGGTCAAAGACTATAGATATCCCATTATATTAATATCGAATTATGAAATTCATTGAATCCCTTAAACTTAACAAGATATCTACTCAAGAGGCATCATACAAGTAAACAAGCACAATTTAAAAAAAGACATCTTGTTGAAATTAGATAAAAGGATGAATGGTTTAGAAATCTTTAATATCGAAGATACAGATGCGAGATCTCTCCCTGGAAGCTCTAGAACGAAAATAAAACAAAAGGCCCGAAATCTATGAAAACTCTTTGTCTAAATATGTATTTATAGTTAGGTTGGTTTTAAAGAAACATTAATCAAAAAAGGAAAACTGCATCTTCTAGAGGTTTGGACCGATCACATTCAAGGGAGGCTCCGTCCGGTCCTTTTGTCTGGTCCACATTTTGGACTGGTCTCGTGATAAGGTGATGCCTACTTTGTCCAGTTGGACCCAAAAATTCTTCCTTTGCAATTTTTTTTTTTTTTTTTTTTTTAACCGAGGGGATTCCATCGGCTTTCTAGACCTCATGACTAATCCCGCGAAGCGCGTCCACCCTTTTACAAGCCAAGCCTTATTTCGTGCCGGCCGCCAACGCTGGTGTCATGGTAGCATGTGGTTTTTAGGTTCTGTTTTGCATCATTTTCGTGGTTTTGACCATAATTTTTTTTTTTAACTATTATAAATGCACTAAAAAATTATGAAAACAATTAGATAATTATATAAAACCGTATATAACCATAATCTATATATATATTATATATATATAAAATAAGGTTTTCTCACTTCTCATGAAGACACATCATCATCCACATGTATGTCACATCATTTTGATATTTAATTCTCATAATTTAATTAGTTAAAATTTTGATATACATATTAACTATACATTTTATTAAATTATGCAATGAATTTGAAATGTCATTTTCATATTTATATCAGGAAAATTTAAAAAAATTAACAAAATTTATTGAAAGAATAAAAGATTTAAAATTTTACTATACAAAATTTATCAACAAAATCTATTAGTTTAAAATTTTAGTTCTACTAATATATTATACACTTTATTATAGTTACAAGGTTAAAGTTGTATATCGAAAAGATGTTTAGTGAATAGATATTATTTGATCCAAACTAATAGTATACAATATATACAATATTAATTTAACAACTCACAAATATATAGAGATTTTGTTTTAAAAAAAAATAGAATATCTAATAAATAAAAAGTAAACTCATTATCGTTTAATAATGCATATTATAGTAAATTTGTTAAATAAATTATACTAGGACTTAACCCGCGCTATAATTAGCGCGAAGCAATTATTTTTAAAGAAATTATTTTGAAATTAAAAAAATTTATTTTATTCGAATTTTATAATATGCATAACTCATGATTATAGATAGAATTGTCAAACAGAATAATTTGTCTATTTAACCCGTTTTGCAGTGGACTAAAATATTATTATGGCTAACCCGTAAAACATATAATCTTGAAAACATAACTTTATTAATTATTATGCACCGTTTAATGACTTTAGTTTTGTGGTTAGTTCAAGAACTCTTAAAAAAATAATTTTCTTGTGTGTAACTTTTTATAAAATTAGTAAAATATTTTTCAACTTTTATTTTGATATAAATTCAATTAAAATATAATAAACTATAGTGAAAAATATATCAAGATTTTGAATAGATTTTGTTTTTGAATATATATGGATTGATTATCATTTAAAAATATATAGTAGATAACATCTTTAATGCAAAATACATACTTTCTATATTCTCTTATCACTAATTGTAAAAGATAATTATACCATTTCCTATTTCAATTTTTATTTGTTATTTGTAATGGCATTTTATGTAATAACTTACAAATTAACAAAGTTCATTTTCAAAAATGTCTTTTTAAATAATATTATAGAGATATAAGAAAATCAATTAAAAAAGTACATAATTTAAAATAATAACAATTAAAAGTTCAGTAATTTAGATATTTGGATAACATGATTTATTTGGTCATTAAATATAGATAAGATATGAATGTTTCAAACAAACACGATTATTTGTAAATAATATAGAAGTGATTGACCGTAAATATTGAAGTGATTGACTATCACTTACATTTTCATTTTTAATGCAAGTGGAAATAAGAGAAACAATTAGTTCAGTTTCAAATAAAATATTAGGCTTACAATCTACAAACAATGGTTTGTTTTACTAAAAATAAATACAAAAGTTCTCATAAATAAATTAAACTATTATAAAACTTAAAAAAACAAAAACTCGCGGGTCACACATTTTTTTCTTATATAAAGTTGAATCTCACGAGGCTTACCCCTTATCAATAGGCTTATGTGTTGGCTAAATTTCTATTATTTCTGTAATTAAATTCATAATTAAATTCATTATTTTATCAAAATACATAATCTAACACATTGTCTTGAATAAACAAATTCTAAAACGGTTAAATCTGAATTTGTGTGACATGCAATCCATGAATAGATTTAAAATCAACAAAAGTTGATCAATTGTTAATTCTATTATTGCTGTAATGGGCTTACCCCTTATCAATAGCCTTATGTGTTGGCTAAATTTCCATCTTTATCTCCAGTTTTATATGGAAATCGTTTTCAAAAAAAAAAAAAAAACTTAGGAATCACAAACATATTGCACACGTAAATAGGGTTAAAATCATACATAAAACACTCCAAAAATAATAATTTCACATGAAACAAAATAAAAAAATTTATTATGCAACTTTAAAATGTAAATATCTTCATTTAAAAAAACCCAACTAATTGCATAAAATTGATCACAAAGGAAAAAGAGGTAAAAATGTGTAGCATCCAATAAATAAACACATAGATAATCATAAATTAAAAAAAAAAATACACAGATCTTAAGTTGATAGAGATAATTAAATTAATTACGAGACCAAATAAAATAAATACCATTAGATTAAAAAAAATTACCACGTCCGCGCGGATCACACCCTTTGTGATTGAAATTGAAAGTGAAATCTCACCGGCGATGAGGAAAGATATCGGAGAAGATGAGGGTTTTAGAGGAGTGGGTAATGTTTTTTTATAGGATAATCCTATTCACAAGAAGTCTCTCTCTCTCTCTCTCTCTTGAAATGTTTAGATCGATGCTCGATCCCATATTTCTTATACTTTTCCAAATCGGCCCATATTATCTCAAAATTTCCCATTAACCCATACATCTACGTACGATGACTTTGATAGTAACTTAGTGATAGAAATTAAATCGTTTTTGAAATAAAATTAGATTCATTTTGTATTCACCAACACTGGATCATCGAATATGAATAATAGTAAATTCTGAACATTTTATTAGTATTCGGTTTTAGGTAAAATAGATAAAAAGTACATAGACCTATTTTGACGTATTTTTTTAATAAGTTCGGAGAATTCTCAATTCACAAAACTAACTTTCCTTTTATTAGTATTCAAAGTAACTTTCTGAGTATACAAAACTAATCCAATTTTGAAGTATTTTTTTTTTTTAGTATTCAGTTGGGTTAAAAAAAATATAATTCCCTAAACTTTAAAATGACAAAAACTTAACTTTTAAAAACCAACAAATTGAATAAATAGTCAACCAAAGAAGAAAAAAAATCAAATTGTGGATCACCAAATAAACAAATACATAAATAAACATAAAATTAAGAAAGGAAAAAAAAAACATATTAATAAACAATCCACATTTCTTAAGCTAATAGAGGCAAATCCATTAACAATCATACTAATAAAACTAAAATAATATTATACTATTTTTTTTTAAAAAAAATTGTGTTCACGTCCGCGCGTAGCGCGGATCACACACTAGTAAAAATATAAAAGGCGATCGCCTAACTTCTCATTCTACTTGATTTCTCCGGCCGATGGCGGAGCCGGTGTCCTCTTGTGTCGGTCGTACTCCTCCTTCTTTACAAGCCGTTTGAGATTAACAGCAGAGCAATGGAGGATCAAAAACTCATGTCGTTATCATCAATGGTTTCTTTTCATCAACGATTATTTTTTCTCCGGAATCAAGTGTTCCTCTCCGTGATAAAAACAGCAATTATAATTTTTCTGCTTCTTGAAATGATGATTATTCCAAAAACGTTTTATGAATCGATTCATCAGAATTCATATTTCTTCCGATCTAGAATCGGGATTGTTAAAGCAGTGGTCGTTGTTAGATGTTACATCTCCTACATCAATCACGCTTCAATTATCTCCGACGTGGTCAATATACCCACGATCGATGGCCAATCACAATGGATTTCGAAAGGAGTTTTGGGGATTCTTATCCCAAAACTAGTGAGACGGTATCGTAATCGGCTCTTTATCTTCCTTCTATTAATGGAAGATAATCCGACGGATAACTTATGTGATAAGATTAGGGTCAACAAAGATTATGGACGGTGAATCTGGAATTTAAGTTCGATTCTTATCGGTGTTTTTACTCTGCTATATATGACATTTATATGGAAGCAACCACCATGGAAACCGTCATGGAGGGTACGAGGGTTTGGAGCGGAAGACGTAATTTTTTTGTTGTATGGCGATATTCGTACAGTCGTTGAAAATTGGCAATCTCATATATTATTTCTATCGAAAGAATCAATAAATTGAGTTCTTATTCGAAGAATATTTTTAGTTTTTACTTGGTGATGTGTCAATGTAATACAACATGAGAAAGATTGGATAATAGCCAAATATCGCATCAGATCGAATGCGAATATGAGGAAAGGAGGTGTGGACACTCTTTCAGCGAGTAAAACTTCTCGGATAAAAGGGTCGACATATTTCATTTTCGTTGTTTTATTACTTGCGATTTTATATTTTATGTATTATGTTTGTTTATGTAACTTTTTCTATTTGTATCATCCGTACGTGTGCTGATTATTATAATATAAGTTGATAAAAACCATAATAAAAATATAAAATAGAGATATTCCATAGACCCTTTTAAGTTTAAATTAGAGATGCACTGAGAAAAGACTTTAAACCAATTTATAAAATCGTTTAAATATGACATGTCATAGATTCAGCTTTAATTTAATTTGTATCAACATTTAATATTTAAAAGTAAACTTGTTCGTTTGTATAAAAACTTATAAACAATTTAGAACAAACAAAATTGAAAACAAAATTGAAAACAAAAAAAATGTTTTTGTGGTCAAAATATATATTCAACGAAATTGTTATCAAATGATTATTCATCCAAATACAACCTTCGAATGTATAAGTTAAATTAGCAAACGAATGACATCTGGATCTCAAATGCTAACATGGATGTCAAATGCTAACATGGATATCAAATGCTAACGTGGATCTCAAATGCTAACATGGATGTCAAATGCTTCCATCTTAAATTATTAATGCATGATGAAAAAACACATTTTTAAACAAAAAAAGAAGTCAAACGTAAACAGGAGTGGATAGCCTCTACTTAAAAATTCTGATGCCCTAGACAATTTAAACATCGAACAATTCAAGTCAACGACGACTTAAAAGCCATATCTATCTGTACACTTCGTCACTACCCATGTTGGCTGCTGAAAAAGCCTACACTTTTTTTTTGAGAAAAAGGCCTATACTTTCCATTGATAGGTCTTTAAAATAGGGGTGTCAATTAGGGCTAAAGTTCGAGGGCTGGTCCGGTCCGACCCTGAAAAACAACGGGTTCGGATCTAGAAATATAAATCCGAAAAAATCGGGGTTTTTGGGCTAAAACCCATTCGGGCTAGTGTGTTTTTCGGGCTTAACCCGATCGGGCTCGGATTAGCCCGAAAAGTCCGGAACTTTACATTTTAATTAGTTAAAGATTTTATTTAAACATTTATCTTTCTAAAAATAATAATTTGACATATTTATTTCATATTTATACATGTATACATTTCGTAATCCATGTATCATTATCATTTATCCATATTTAGTTCATATTTTTTAAATCATTATCTATAGACTTTCAATGATATTTCTATATGATTTATACATGTCAAAACTTAATATTTTTTTTTTTTATATGTACCTCTTGAAGGTGATGAGGATTTAGAATACGATGAAAGAGATTCTAATCTAAATTCTATTACCTATATTTGAAGTGTTTTGATTTTATGTTTTATTTGATAATACAATTTATTTGAATTTTATTTATTTTTTTTGTCAAACTTTTGCTTTTAAATTTAATTGGATTTGATATAATATATTTCAATTTAGATTTATTTGGATAAATATTTTGTTTTAATTATTCATCTGAGAATTGTGAATTTTTGTGTTTGTAAAGAAAAAAACGAAAAAGCCCGAAAAGCCCTAGAGCCCTGTCCGGGCCGGGCCGGACTTTGGAATATAGGCCCGATTTTTTTTCGGACCGAGCCGGACCGGGCTCAAATATATGCAGACTTTACGGGTTTCGGGCCAGGCCGGGCCGGGCTAGCCCGATTGACATCCCTACTTTAAAATAATCAAGATTTAAGACAAGTTGGACATTTGCTGATCAAGAAACTAACAAATAAAAAATGCGTTTCCGTTTAGAAAACATATTATATCACTCAATCGTTAATTAAACTTCCTTTTTTGTGAAAACTATGACATGTCCTCACGATTTTAGAGGATTTCTTGGTAAACGTCTTTTGCTTCATCTATGGTTCAGAACTTTCGTGACTTTCTTGATTTTGCTTAGAAAGTAAGAGCATATGGAGAGGCCCCATGGGGTTTTGTTGGTCGCACTTATAACTTTCGCTATTATTCACCTTGCTCAAGCTGAAGATCAAGAGGGTATGTATCCACATTTTATTGATATACATTTATAGCTTTCCATAGTAAAAAACCTATTACCATCTAAATTCAAATCCACATAATACCTATTGTTGAAAAACAAGAATAGAAAAGTTGTCATGTTTAGCACAACAATGGTTATCTTGCATTACTACCTTAAAAGAAAATCGAAGTAATCATGATAAAGACTATAGTTCTCAAGGCAATTTTATTTGGAGGGCCATGTCAGCAAGGCGATTTGGAATCTAGGTTTTCGCTTAGTTTTTTGCCCACGCAAGGGCTCATGACGGCGCCAGAATAGGTGGTTCCTCCGTCCGAAGACGCTAGGAAAAAGCCGGAGGAGGCAAAGGAGTTGGTGGAAGACGCCAGGAAGTCGATAAAAGAGAGTCGCGAGGTTGAGGTAATGGTGGGGGAGGCTCTGAAGACGGGGGAGACGGTGGCGGAGGTAAAGGAGTCGGTGGAGGAGGCTAGCAAGCAGGTGGAGGAGTGTCGCGAGGTGCCTGGAATGAGCTTGGGGGATTATGCAACTCCGGAGAATTTAATGCTGATCATGGAGGGATCTGAACAGGTTTGCGGAGAAGAGTTGATGTCTCCGATTCTTGAGAAGGCTCAGGCGGACTCTCAGCCTATGGATTCTGGTGTATCGGGCTCGTCGGAGGATCTCGGTGCAGTTCACGAAGGGATCAAGGTGCAAACTCAAGGAAGGATGTTATCTCCTCTAGATGTGCCCTGAAAATTGATTTCTCCAAGGCGTTCGACTCGGTCCAATAGAGCTTTTTGCTGAATATCTTAGAAGCTTTGAATATACCCACAGAATTCATAAAATGGATCCGACTTTGCATATTTACAGCCTCCTTTTCGGTTCAGGTGAATGGAGAATTAGCAGGTTATTTTGGGAGCTCTCGGGGTTTGCGACAAGGCTGCTCACTATCTCCGTATTTGTTTGTCATATGCATGAACGTCCTCTCAAAAATGCTTGATAGGACATCAATTCAGGGAGGATATGGATACCATCCTAAGTGCTCGAACTTGGGGCTAACAAATTTATGTTTCGCTGATGATATTATGGTTTTCTCATATGGAACTCTACGGTCTATGGAAGGTATAATAACTGTGTTTGATGAGTTTTCGAGAATATCGAGGTTAAAGATAAGTTTGGAGAAATCGACAGCTTATCTAGCTGGTGTTTCTGAGGCGACAAGGGACCTCATTTCGCAACGATTCGCCTTTGATTTTGGCTCCTTACCAGTTCGATACCATGGGCGGCCATTGTTAACGAAGAAAATGAGATCCTTGGATTATGTTCCGCTAATTGATAAGATTCGAAGCAAAATCAATTCTTGGACTGCCCGTTCCTTATCATTTGCTGGACGATTATAGCTCCTCTCTTCGGTTATTGCGAGCCTCAATAACTTCTGGATGTCAGCTTTTCGTCTTCCAAATGGATTCATTGATGAAATAGAAAGCATATGCTCCACTTTTCTTTGGTCGGGACCAGCTCTGAACCCGTTACGGGCGAAAATTGCATGGAAAGATGTATGTAAACCAAATGATGAAGGAGATCTTGGCTTGAAGAGTATGCGTGTAGCAAATGAGGTATGCATTTTGAAGCTAATCTGGCGGATTCTTACGGCAAAGAAGTTTCTATGGGTTCGATAGGTGACCATAAATCTAATAAGGGACTCCTCAATTTGGTTAACTTCCACTACCTCAAGACACTCTCCGGGTTCGTGGATGTGGAAACAAATTTTGAAGAGTCGAGAATAAGCACTACTCAAAGTGGAGATTGGCAATGGTAAATCTTCTCTTTTCTAGCATGATAACTGGTCTTCAATGGGTATTCTTCTGCCTCTGATTGTAGCAAAGGGAGTTATTGACCTGGGACTACGAGCTGAGTTAACGGTGGAGGAAACTATCCTTATGCATAGGAGGAGAAGACATAGGATTCCGATTCTGAATAAGGTGGATGACGAACTGGAAATCGCTCGACGGCGATATCGAGCAAACGTGGAGGATGAGTGTTTGTGGTGAGTAAAAGAGGGAAAGTACAAAAATAGTTTCAATACTAGGACCACTCGGGAGCAACTCAGATTACCATCAATGCGGGTTCCTTGGACCAAGGGTATTTGGTTCGCTCATAACTGTCCGAAATTTGGATTCATGGCTTGGCTCGCTGTGCACAATAAACTATCAACGGGAGATCGTATGCAGGCTTGGAATTCACAAATCCCTACAGTTTGTGTTCTCTGCCAACATCCACTCGAATCACGTCGACATATGTTCTTTTCGTATCCTTACTCAAAACAATTGTGGACAAATTTAGCCAAAGGGATCATTCTTCAGGAATTCTCCCTGGATTGGAATGTTATCGTCACCCTCATCTCACGAACCCAGCATAACAGATTGAAGTGTTTTATCATACGATATTTGTTCCAATTGACGATTTATACGTTATGGAGAGAACGAAATGAACGTCGTCATGGTTCCTCCCCAAAATCGGCACAATTGCTGATAAAGGAATCCGGAACCGATTCGGCTCCATAAGACTGATTGGGGACTCTCGATATGAAGATGGAATGCAAATGTGGTTTGCATCAAGACCGGTGGATTGACGAACATAAGCGTTGTAAGAACGGATCGTGTTGGGAGATGATTGCTGTCAAACTCTTTATTGATTTTATTTAAAAGCTCGCATGTAAAATATAGAAACATTATTTTTTCGGGTTTGAATATAATTTAACATTCATCAAAAAAAAAAAAAAGTAATCATGATAGATTGACATAGTTGGAAACCTTTCTAATTTACAAAAAATGGTGGAGGGGATTGGTATATCACATGAATAGCATAATATTTGAATCATGAAATCAGTAGAGAACAACAAAAAAACTCGTAATTTGAATCAACTTAAAAATTGTTCAACAGTTGAATAGTTAATTTGTTTTTTTTGTCAACACAATTGAATAATTTAAACGACAAAACTTATTATTTAGTAGATAATAGAAGTTTTTATCTAAACTAGTTATAATTTTAATACAAATGAATAAGAAAATCACTTGTGAAATTGTGATTTATCTCTTCGCGCAAAATATTGTGAATGGCATATCTACAATGGAATCATGTTTTCAAAACGTGAAAAACTACAATATACCATTCAAGCTCTTATTTGAGTGTCAACTTTCCTTGTACTTTAAGACACCATCATTCGACTAAACAACCGCTTAATTAGTTTTTTTTTTTATAAAATGAACATGAATGGATCTCTTGCATATCTTAATAGGGTTCATCAGTTTGGATTGTGGTTTATCCCCGAGTGAAGCGTCACCATATATCGAGCCAGATACCGGACTATGGTTCTCATCAGACTCGAACTTCATCCAAAGTGGAAAGATTGGGAAAATTGATGCAAGTCTACCTAAGACCCTAAAATCATACGTGACGCTGAGATACTTTCCAGATGGAATACGCAACTGTTACAATCTTAGTGTGAAGCAAGGGACAAATTATCTGATGAGAGTCACAGCTCTTTATGGAAATTATGATGGTCTTAATACTTATCCTAAATTTGACTTATACGTAGGCCCTAACTTTTGGGTAACGATAGACCTGGACAAAAAGGTAAGCGGTCAAACCGAGGAGATCATATACATCCCAAGATCAAATTACTTAGTTTTGTGTCTTATTAAGACAGGCACGTCCACGCCAATGATTTCATCCTTGGAACTAAGGCCGCTAGCAAATGATCTTTACATCACTGAATCGGGTTCATTGAAGTCTTTGAAGCGATACTATCTTAGCAATTCAGAAACCATTCTATCGTAAGTCGCTTTAAGATAGTTGCATTTTTTATTTTTATTCGGAGGTTTTGAGTCGAGGTCCGTACATCACCCTTTTCTGGGACAAGAGCATGTACAATATGCTTCCCTCCAAAATTAAATTAGAATAGAATACTTAAGGTTTTTTTAATACTTATTTGCTTCTCCGTAGTTAAGAAGTACTAATACAAGATTTTATGAACCACAGGTACCCAAATGATGTCAACGACAGAATATGGGAACCAAAATTTGATTCAGAATGGAAGCAGATTTCCACCACCCTTGAAGCGAACAACTCCAATGGTTTTCTTGTGCCGCAGAACGTGCTCAAGACCGCGGCAATACCTGCGAATGCTAGTAAACCATTTAATATTACGGAGGATCTCGATTCCCCTGATGACGAAATTTACTTGTACCTCCACTTCTCTGAGATCCAATCATTACGGGCCAATGAATCTAGAGAGTTTGACATATTTTGGAACGGGGAAGATTTTAAAAAAGCGATTAGCCCTAAATATCTGAAGACCACGACAATTTACTCCACTTCATCACTTATTTGCAAAGGAGGAGAATGCAACTTAGAGCTGAAAAGTACTACAAACTCTACTCTCCCACCTCTTCTCAATGCCATCGAAATTTACACGGTAGTCAAATTTCCACAGTTAGAAACAAATGCAAATGATGGTACGTTAGTAAGCACCCAATGCATATTTTCATATATATAAGGCTTGGAAACATTTCTTATGCTAAAATATGACATAAATATTGTTGCACTTTATGACAGTTTTTGCTATCAGAAACATCAAAGCCAGATATGGATTAAATAGAATCACATGGCAAGGAGACCCTTGCGTCCCCCAGAAGTTTTTGTGGGATAATCTAAATTGCGACAGCACAGATACATCTACACCACCAAGAATCACTTCTTTGTGAGATCTTTATATGGCACAACCTTTTTGAAATTGTTAGAAAACATTTTCAAAGTACATTACACTATTTTTTCGATTTTCTATGTAAAAAGGAACTTATCTTCAAACGGGTTGAAAGGAAGCATAGCAGCTGCAATTCAAAATCTTACCCATCTTGAAAAGTTGTAAGTATGATAATTGTTACCTCGACGGCAAGAAGTTCATACATGTCAGTGACATTTGATTCTTACAAACTCCAGGGACTTGTCAAATAACAATTTGACTGGAGAAGTTCCCATATTTCTAGCTAATATGAAGTCTTTGTTGCTCATGTAAGTTTCTCCTATTTGGTCATATTATTTCTTGGGATCATGTTTGGTCATATTATTTCTTGGGATCATGTTCACCTATTTGTATGAGTTTTTCTCTGGTTTAACAGAAACTTGAGCAAGAACAATCTGATTGGTTCCATCCCACAAGCCCTTCTTGATAGAGAAAAAGAAGGGCTGAAGTTGTTGTAAGAAGGAAATCCACCCACACACATTTCCTTTTTAATCCTTTACCACATGCATTCAAAATCCTAAAAGGTCAATCATTTTTGTTTGTAGTGTTGACGGAGAGCGTCATTGTTTATCTGGTTCATGTGAAACAAAGAAGAAGAAACTTCCAATAATGATTGTTGCATTAGCTTCTTCGGCGGCTGTCGTGATCATTGTAGTGGTACTAGTTCTCATTTTTGTGTTTAAAAAGAAAAAATCATCAAATTCAAAAGGTATTCGCCGAAACTCATATCATAATCAAATCAATTAGATATATAAACTATTCTTGTACTAAATTTTGGTCCATACAGCTATACCACCATCATCATTTACGCCGAGTGCGAATACTGCATCCACTAATCAATCTGAAATATGGATCGAGACGAAAAGGAAAAAATTTACTTATTCAGAAGTTATGGAAATGACAAAAAAATTGGAAAGACCACTTGGTGAAGGAGGGTTTGGCGTTGTTTATCATGGTGATATAAATGGTTCACAACAAGTAGCTGTCAAACTACTTTCCCAATCATCTACACAAGGCTATAAAGAGTTCAAGGCAGAGGTAAAAAAATTCGTAAGTCTATATATATTAAACCAATGCGTTTCATGTGTTTTTGTTTATTAATTGGTGTACAGGTCGAACTTTTGTTGAGAGTTCACCACATAAACTTGGTAAGCCTAGTAGGATATTGTGATGAACGAGATCATTTGGCTCTCATCTATGAATACATGTCAAATAGAGACTTGAAATATCATTTGTCAGGTGAAAAATCATACTATATATATATATATATATATATATATATATATATATATATATAATTTTAGCATTTTCTTAGTTATATTAATACATAAAAAGATATGTTAGTTGATTTGCCAATCTATTACAGGAAAAAATGGTAGCTCTGTTCTGAAGTGGAGTACAAGACTACAAATAGCCATTGATGCCGCACTAGGTTCTAGCTATCTTAAAATAAAGTCATTCACTTTTCTTATTACAAAACATTTAATGTGATCTTTGGAGATAAATGATTCAAACATAAACGGTACATATACATATTCTTATCTTATACTCTTGACATAGTAATAAATATACTTCAAAATGATAAACTTGATACAATGACGAAAGTACTAGTTTTGAAAATCTATAATGTTTGGATATATATATATATATATACTTTGTTATAAACGCGTTATTCATATTCTTAATACGATTTATCGAGATCATACAGTAAAAAGGGCATTTTCTAATGTTAATAGGACTAGAATACTTACATTTTGGATGTCGACCATCTATGGTGCATAGAGATATCAAAAGTACAAATATATTGTTGGACGAACGATTCACTGCCAAAATTGCGGATTTCGGGCTTTCAAGATCTTACCAACTCGAAGATGAATCTCATGTTTCGACAGCTGTTGCTGGTACTCCTGGATATCTCGATCCCGAGTAAGTATTATAACTCCACCTAAGATTTGATCCTTTTTGGTTATATGTATAACCAGGATATGTCAAAACAAACTCCAAAATGATAATGCGCACAAATGTGCTAAAAATTGTGTCAGCATTCATCTTTTCTAGTTAAAAGAATACACATCTATGTTTTTTCTTTGCTAGATATTACAGAACTGGTCGGTTGGCGGAAATGAGCGATGTCTATAGTTTCGGGATTGTATTATTGGAGATAATCACAAATCAACGCGTAATGGACCAAACCCGCGAAAAGTCACACATAACAGAATGGACAGCATTTATGCTTAACAGTGGAGATATTACCAGAATCATGGATCCTAACCTTCATGGTGATTACAACTCTCGTTCTGTCTGGAGAGCGCTTGAATTGGCTATGTTGTGTACAAACCCTTCTTCAGAAAAACGACCAAGCATGTTCCAAGTTGTTATCGAGCTAAAAGAGTGTCTTACTTCTGAAATCTCGATGAAAAGTAACAATCAAGAAATGGAGTCTCAGAGTTCCTCTGAAATGAGCATGAGCTTTGACACCAAGGTTGTGCCTAGCGCAAGGTAGTATTTGCAAAGAAGCCTTGTTGTTTGCGTCGATGATATATTTCCGTTTGCAATATTTATCTCTTGTCGGAGGAGTGACATCATAAAGAAACATGAGAGGACAAGTATAGCTCTCTTTTGATATCGTGTATTTGAATTAATTACGTTTAATCTCATATCTGCAGCTGCACTCTTTCCTGGGCCAAAATTTGAATTTCTATTTTACAAAAGAACAGCAAAATAGTGGTTTCTCGCCAAAACCGCAATATTTCGGTTTCCTGGAAAAATCGCAAAATTGCGGTTTCCTACCAAAACCGTAAAATAGCGGTTTCCCGTAAAACCGCAAAATAGTGGTTTCCTGCTAAAACCGCAAAATAGCGATTTCTAGTAAAAATAGAGAAATAATGGTTTTTGCCAAAACCATAAAATAACGGGTTTCTGCCAAAATTTGTAAAATAGCGGTTTTCGCCACAAAAACTAGATTTTTTTATGTATTATTTTTAAAGATTTGTTATGTATAAGAATATTTTTAGACTTATTTTGTTTTTTACTACATTAAAGCGTTTATTTATTTATTGTTATTTAAAAATTTATAAAAATATATTTTCAAATCAAATTTTATAAGTTATTTAAATATTAATTTGATAATTATTTAGTTGTAAATATACTATAGATTAAATAAATTGTTATAAATATAGAACATGTCATTTTTAGTCATTTGGTTTTAAAATGCATCCAAATAAAATATGTAAATACACAAACAAACATAACTGCATCCATATACAATTTTTAGATGCAAAAACTAAACAAATAAATGAACTGCGTTTCGATGCTGCGTCCAAATACTGCGTCTAGATGCAGTTTCTAGATGCGGTACCCAGATACACAAACGATCAGGCCTTGTTAGAAATTAAATTTTTGCTGTTGCCTTCCACATTCGTAGGCTACTTCTTCGTGAGAAAAAAATCGGAGCCAATAATGATAATGGCTACTTAAGTTGTTTATTTGTTGTAATCTTAGCAGTTTCATTGTCCAATCACAACATTTTGACCTCAGGTACATTTAACTTTTTAATTTCGCATTGATCATTTTAAAAGCAATAGCTAAACATGTCGAACTTGTAATGACCATGTGTTTGGGTTTTTGTGTATATATATATAAATATGTATTCAAAAGTTTCGTTAAGATTCTATCATTTGGACTGTCTTTTTATTGATATGTTATATAATTATACAGAGGGATACGCATATGTTTATATCGATTACAATTAATTATTATTTATATCGGTTTGTGTAGGTGCAGAGATCGAACAAAAATTCTCATATGACCACTGCAATACTCTGTGTTCGGATGGATGTTTTGAATGTCAACATGACTGTTTTATTAGCGATGTTGTGCTTCTCGTTCTCTTAAAGATCCATGCGATGTTGTTGCCAAAACTAATAGACTCATATTCTCTCTAAAAATTGACGATTATAATGTTGCATTTATTTTCTTTAAGCTATTGGACTTTTAGTGCTTTTAACTAAAATATTTTATATTTTAAAACGGAAGACTAAGTAGCATAAAAACTTCGTCAGAGGTTCGCTTCCCACTTTGGAATCGGAATCGAAATCGAAAACTCTCAGAAACTTAAAAAAAACTTGCTTCTGTGACGCTTCCAAAAACATTTGAAAATGCGTTGAAAACTTGCTCTTTTGTTTTGGAAGCATACATTTCCGTTTTAAAAATACGATATCATAAATAAATAAAAAGGATATGGTTACTTTTGATATATATCTACTTTTATAAAATATACCGAAACTAACATAGTATTTTGTACAAACTAATTTTCGTCTTTTGTTTATGACAAACCTTTCTTAGAAAGATTTTCTTAGGGGGTGTTATTGATTTGTGTATTTTAATGGATTTAGAAATCCAAACCAAATCCAGTGTTATTGGTTCTATGATTTTGAAATCCATATTCAAATCTTGTGTTATTGGTTCTATGATTTTAAAATCCAAGTTAAAATCAAGTGTTATTCAATAGTAAGGACTCGCATAAGGATTTGATTTTAATTTGGATTTGAATGAATGTACAAGTGTTTTTAAGAGTAAAATACAAAAGAGTAAATATCGAGTGAAACCTTGTTATTTGGTTGGATTTGTATTATTGAATTTTTAGAAGAAAAATTTGGATCCAAATCGAAGGGAGCTGTTCCGAAACCTATTTTTTTCTTTGCCTCTTCTTGTGTCAACGCCTCTTTAGTTGTTACACACTATTGTTGTAAGTAAAGATATTGAGATGTGAAGTGTGATTGCAACTTGCAAGATTAATAGTTTTCAGTGAAGTTATCGATGCATAATCTTTCATAGACTACCTCTAGTTAATTACAATGTTGAGCTAGATCTCTTACAGCCCTCGTGAGTCAGCCAACTTAAAGGCCATCGCTTTGTCGTTTGAAGATGTTGTACCAGAAATTAATCTCCAGCAAGCAAGAGGGTATTTTTTTGGAAACCAGAAAATTGAAGATGATTGTGTTTCATAATTTTCCTCGACGTTTATGGAAAACTCTTCACCAGAATTTGTTTGCTCCTTTTCCGTTTCCATAAATCCACATGTTTGAGCATCAATAGTATCGCCTAATCCAATCGCACTTCTACCCGACGCTACATTCTTTTCAAATATCATTTTGAGATCATCAAACTCTTCAAAAGTTTCGTCACAAATTTTTTTATAGTTCGGATGTGCCAAAAATACGATAAAAACTAACATAATAAAAAATCTATGCATATATCAAAGAAGCCGTAAATCATTTTTTTGAAATAAAATTTACCTTTATGTACTTACATGTGATAGTTTACATAACTTTCTTCGAAAGTACTGTCGAACATATAGTTTTCATGAAAAAACAAATTCTGATGATGAAGAAAAAGAAAAAGAAGATTTTGAAGAAGTTAATAACAATGACAAGAAATTCTTGGAACCCATGATTAAGAAAAAGAACATGTCAATCAATTGAGAGCAATAATTGCAAAAAATATGTTGATATATTCTATACTTTAGGAGAATAATAGATGATCAGTGAAAGAAAAAGAACGAAAAGTCTTTTTGATTTTGATTTTATTATAAATCTAATTGGTTGATTTACAGTAATCCGTTTATTTGATTTTGAAATCCAACTTATTTAATTTTGAAATACACTTATCTGATTTTAAAATCAATGGATTCATTCAGATTTCTAAATCTGAGTAATCCATTAAAATGCAAGAACCAATAACCTCCACTTAGTAAAACAAAATCTTTAAGACAACGCTTCTAAGTTCCAATACATACTGTTCCCTTAATTTTTTTTTTAAAAAATTGATTTCTTAATTACAGACTGGCCGTCATTCACATCAGAACTAGACTCGTTTCATGATTTCAGAGCGTCCTTCATTCATTTCAGCTTATTTTATATTCTATGAGTATCGAATGTCTATGTCAATTCTCTTGTAAAAGGAGATCGAGCATGAGGTATTTTATTTTCCCATATAAATCAGACAAAACTGGTGAAGAATAAACACCTTACCGGCCTTTACTAAAATGGGCAATTGACCCAAAAGAAAAAATGTCTCGTTTCTGCTAACTCGTTTAACTTCATGTGATTAAATGAGTTAGCACTTAAATAAAACAGGTAAACTAGGAATAATCACCTTACCTGTTTTGAAGCATTTTTTGGGGTTTCGAAACATGTTAAGAATTTTTTTTTTTTTTTTTTTTTGATAACTCAGGTGATCCCAAACCTATGGAGGGGCTGGCCAAGAAACAGCATTACAAGTTCCCAATAAGAATCGAACT
Organism: Eutrema japonicum; assembly: GCA_030161315.1. NCBI lineage: Eukaryota > Viridiplantae > Streptophyta > Magnoliopsida > Brassicales > Brassicaceae > Eutrema > Eutrema japonicum. The sequence continues at coordinate 42,124,449 of BSQW01000013.1, forward strand.
CGGAGAGACCGCTCTCAATAGATTTCCAAATCTCCTACCATAGGCTACCATCACTTCATGTTAAAAAAATTAAATGATGAAGAATCTAATTTTTTCTTTTCATCTCCTCGAACATTATCAAATTCTTACGAGTTGACGAATTTCTAATACAAGTGACCAAAGTCTCACGTAGTAATGAGCACATGAGTTGACCATGGGAAAGTGGAAGCCTATACAGGCCCAGGAACAGAACAAGAGTCCGAAACGCCTAAACGGCACATGATTCAAATTTCAATAGTGGAACTGGAAACTGGAAGAAACACTGCAAAAGGAAGATAGCTTTATGCTTTTCCAGCCAAAAGAGCATAAAGAACGGCATGCAGTTTCCCGACTGTTCTTCATTTTTTTTTCTCACCAATCTTCATCGTCATACGAGTCTGCATCTCCACGGTTGACTGAGTTGATACTGTTTGTACATACTCAAAATCCAACGGCTGTGATTATCCGTAGCCGAGCCATAAGCTGCTCGATCTTAGGCATGTGAGCATCGCTGCTTCTCAATTGCTCTGATTGGACACCGCAGAGCGCAGACTGTTCTGCCGGCTAGCATTTCTTCATGTGATTAAATTTTCCACGTCGATGATATAGAGCTTATTAAAAATTTATTATTTAAAAATAAAAAAAATTAAGAAAATCCAAATTATAAAAAAAATAAAGGCAACTATTTCATATTGGGATATCCATTAAAATTATTTGAACGCTTTTGTTTTTTTAACTTTTAAATTTTTCGATAATTTATAGTTTTTAAAATTAAAATATTAGATTTAATTTCGATCCAAACCGAGGATCGGCCGAATTTGCAGACGATGAACTGAAAATTATAAAACATACAGGAAATTAGTAAAAAAACTCGAAGAAAACCAAATTGGTTCGCCAGAGAGAAACTTTGAATGCTTTCCTCAGAGATCCACCGCCGTCCTCGAGTGTTTCAGATCTACAAAGTATTAACGATTCTAGATCGCATCTCTGCCGCAATGGATGCCGCTCCACCTTGTTGCAACGATTACTCTACGCCTTGCACTGTCTGAGAAGAAGAGTTCGAGCCTCCAAGGTTCACCGCGCATTCACCATCCACTTATTAAGCTCGACTATAATAAATGAAGAGGTCCTCTCGTCGTAGAGGCCTCAGAAAAAACAGAAAGAGTGGATGGCGGCTAAAGTGAACATAAAGACATGAACGATTGTCCGTATTCCGAATCAATAATTTTATAGTTTAATTTGATAAATTTTGTTTTTGGTTTTTAAATAAACAATTTAAATATGCATATTTATACTTATACAATAAAACTTCTATAAATTAATATTGTCGGGATAATGATCTTTTATTAATTTATAGAATTATTAATTTATTGATATATTAATTGAACCGAAAAACCAATTCGGGATTAAAAAATTTATTGATTTATAAAGATATTAATTTATCGAGTATTAATTTATAGAGGTTATATTGTACATGTTTTTTAAAAAAGGGTATATATAAACATCTACTCCCTCAGTTTCATATTAGTTGTCGTTTTAGAGCTTAAATTTTGTTTCATATTAGTTGTCATTTTCGAATTTTAATGCAAATGTTTAATAATATTTCCAATTTTATCCTTACTCCTTTAGCTTATTAATTAGTGCGATCATAATATATAATACATTAATGAAGGATAAAACAAAAAATTGAATTATTTTCTTAATCTACGTAAAACAACTTAGAACGACAACTAATATAAACTAGAGGGAGTATCTACTATATAAAAGTTGGCCAACTCTCTCCAACTGAGTGCCACGTCAACACAGGAGAGAGTGACACCTGTTCTTACTCATTAATCTCCCATAAAGCCAAATTCAATTTTGGTTCGGTTTTTAACGATTTTTGGTTTATTGGTTTTATAAAAAATGAAACCATTTAAAAACCATATGCAATTTTGGCTCGGTTCGGTTTGGTTCGGGTATGGTTTTTAGTTTGGTTCATAACTTTTGATAAGGCTCATACAATAAGCAAAAATAAATTGAATGTATAAATAATATATTAAGCTAATAACTAGGCATACTAATAAGTGCAAAAACAAAAAGAATTCAAAGACTAGAATCCAAATCAAATTGTTAGTAAATCCAAATTATCAATAAAAATCAAGACTACAAAAAACCTAGAAAATAGATGAAAAGAAGAAAATTCAGATTCTTATCATCATCATTAGCCATGATTGTTCGTCTCCTCATGTTGGTTATGAATCTCTGATCAACAAAATTAACAACAAATAAAGAAAAACAAGAAAGCTATATAAAATTAATAAATCTAAACTAAACCAAAAAACAAGAATGGATAAATGATAAATCTAAACCAAACCAAAAAATATATAAAGCTATATAAAATTAATCTAAAATATAAAAACCGAAAAAACAATTCGGTTTTACGGTTTTAAACCAAACCGAAACCGAATTCTTAACAAAAATGATAACCAAATGGATTTTTAGGTTATACCATAACCAAACCATATGATTTATTTTGGTTTGGTTCGGTTCGGTTTTTTCAGTTACTTTTTTTTTGCCCACCCGTACTTCTCCCCTCCTCAATCGGCTAAACTTTCTTAATTCCACTAAGATTTAATGTAATCAACGACTGTCGATTCCTTCTTCAATATGAGCGTTAGCGTTTCGAGACATTTATAGTATCCGTCTCCTCCTATTCCTCCTAATATTCCTTTTATTCGGATCTAAGCTTCAAAATTGTAAAGTACTTCAAAATTGTTTGTACAGAATGTCAATCGATATGTTAAACATTTTTGTTTTTCCCCTTCTCTTGTGGATTTTCAGGTAAGAAAATTTGGGGCTTTCGAGGTTTACCAACAACTGTTCCTCAAGTTATGTAAGATTTCTTGCTAGAACGAATTGTATTGGAAAGATGATCTTCATGAGTCATGTACTCATGTTCCCAGATGACGTTTCTGTTACATAATGTTACGATGCAGTAAAGGTAGAGAACTCACTTTTATTCATGTATCTTAAATCAAAAACAGCTTTCTTGGTGAATTATGAGAAGAAATGATGTTTTTAGCAACTGGACTGCAATCTTGTGGTAATTAAGGAGTCACAACCAAAGTTTCTTACCCAATTAGGTGAAAATGCAGATACATAGCATCCAGAAGCTATGTCATTCGCTCTTCCACCTTACAGTTTCCAAGTATGAGAAAACCCTCTACGATTTTTTCACTCATCTTTACGAAGGTATATAATCACCCCTTCCAATCAAACCCTGTCAACGAAACAAAGCAGCGTAGATTAGGAAGAATCATTGACGGTGTGTTCCTTTTCCTAATCGAACACATCCATGGCAAGAAATATTCTTCAGCAGGTAGTTTCACAGTCATGTACCGTGTTATTTCAGATTCCTGGTCACTTTTAGAATCCTTGCATTCTGACAACTCTAGATGGATTTCGAATTACATGAAATTTTGCTACGGGTTTATTGTTACATTTTCGTCTGTTATGTCTCCTAAAAAAAGCATGGTATAGGTTCTATAATAATGATTGTTAAGTTAAAAATAGTGTAGCTTCGTTCATTCAATGTATTTTTAAACATTTTGAAGACAGGAAATCAAGTTTAAAACAAGAAAATATGAATTATTGAATCACCGAAGAACAAACAAAACGGCAGCGGTCAAATTAATGAGATGAAATCAATTCTGGGCCAGTACATTGAACAGCCCAAATCAATTCAGATGTCAAGGCCCACTCGACAAGCTTCTTCAACCTCCAACTATCTCTCCAACAAAAACAGAGTTTCATTAATGAAGAATAGAGTGACGAGAGATCGTACGGAGGAAGAAGATAAGATCAAGCTCTCAAATAAATTCTCAGCCCTTGATGATCTAAACACCAGTTGATTCAGACATCTGTCCTAAGACACTAGGGTTTTTTTTGCTTTTTGTATAAAAGACCTTTTCTATGCTGTAAAAACGGCAGAGAAAGAAAAGAACAAAGTTTCTCTTTTGCTTTCATGGTATCAGAGCAATGGCTGACCAGACAGTGGATCTTTATTCTCCCCCCTCTCTGAATATTTCAAATTGTGTGACTGTGACTCTCACTCAAAAAAATTATATTTTGTGGAAGTCACAATTTGAAGCCTTTCTTTCTGGCCAATGCCTCGTCGGCTTCGTTACCGGTACGACTCCAAAGCCTCCATCAACTTCTCCTGTCAGTGGCTCCGACAACTCAAGCACAAATGCTCCAAATCCTGCTGCTGCAAAATGGGAACAAACAGATCAGGTGGTTCGCTCTTGGTTACTGGGTTCTTTCTCTGAAGATATATTGAGTGTTGTTGTTGGCTGCAACACCGCTCAGGAAGTATGGGTGTCTCTGGCTAACTTTTATAACTGTGTCTCTTCTTCTCGCCTATTTGAGCTCCAAAGGAAGCTTCAGACTATTTCCAAACTCGAAAAACCTATGTCTGACTATCTCAAGGAAATTAAAGCGGTTTGTGACCAACTATCATCTATTGGAAATCCTGTAACTGAGAAAATGAAAGTCTTTGCAGCACTCAACGGCTTGGGAAAGGAGTATGAGCCAATAAAGACCAGCATTGAAGGATCTATGGACTCAGATCCGAGCCCCACTCTTGCTACTGTCATCCCTCGACTCACAGCTTATGATGATCGTTTGCAGAGCTATCTCACCTCTCCGGATGTCTCACCTCATCTTGCTTTCACCACAACTCGTAACAACTCCAACTACTACAACAACACTATATCAAATAGAGGCAAAGGGAGTAGTTATGCACGTTTTGGTCGACAAAGAGGTCCCTTTTCAACTCGAGGTAGGGGCTTTCATCAGCAAATCAGCTCTTCTCATAGCTCCACTTCTCCATCAGACAATGCCACCAGACCAACGTGTCAGATCTGCGGCAAAGTTGGTCATCATGCTTTGAATTGCTGGCACCGGTTCAATCATAGTTGTCAGGATGAGCAAATGTCAGCAGCCCTTTCAGCTCTAAGAATTACTGAAGTTTCTGACCATGGAGGAAATGAATGGTACCCTGATACAGGAGCCACTTCGCACATCACAAACACTCCACATAATCTGATTTTCTCTCAGCCTTACAGCGGATCCGACACTGTTATGGTCGCAAATGGAGAATTCCTTCCCATCACTCATACCGGCTCAGCCAACATTCCATCAACCTCAGGTAATATTCCTCTAAAAGATGTATTGGTTTGTCCTGATATTGCCAAATCTTTGCTCTCTGTCTCTAAAATTACCAGAGATTATCCATGCTCTTTTGAGTTTGATTGTGATGGTGTACGCATAAATGATAAGGAAACAAAGAGGTTGTTGGTAATGGGAAGCAATCGTGATGGTCTTTATCTGTTGGAGGCTCCTCAGTCTCAAGCCCTCTATTCCTCACGGCAACACTCAGCAAGTGATGAAGTCTGGCATAGGCGTCTTGGACATCCGAACAATCAAGTCCTCCAACAGTTGGCTGCAGCAAAATCTATCTTTATCAACAAAAGTACTAAAACAGTTTGTGAAGCCTGTTTTCTTGGGAAAATTTCCCGTTTGCCATTTTCTGCTTCTTCTTTTGTTGCATCTAGACCTTTAGAAAGGGTCCATTGTGACCTTTGGGGACCCTCACCTGTGTTATCCGTACAAGGTTTCAAGTACTATGTGATTTTTGTCGACAATTATTCCAGATATTGTTGGTTTTATCCTCTGAGAATGAAATCAGACTTCTACTCTATCTTTGTTGCCTTCCAAAATCTAGTTGAAAACCAACTTCAATCAAAGATAGGGATTTTTCAGTGCGATGGCGGAGGAGAGTTCACAAGTAAAAGGTTTCTATCTCATCTGCAACTCTCAGGGATACAACAATACATTTCTTGTCCTTATACCCCTCAGCAAAACGGCATCGCAGAGAGAAAACATAGGCATATAACTGAATTGGGATTGTCTATGTTGTTTCAAAGTAAAACGCCTTCAAAATACTGGGTTGAAGCCTTCTTCACTGCAAATTTCTTGAGTAATTTGTTGCCCTCTTCTACGCTTGAAGATACAGTCTCTCCGTTTCAGAAACTTCATGGGAAACAGCCTGAATATTCAGCTTTGAGGACATTTGGTTGTAGTTGCTTTCCCACTCTTAGAGACTACGCATCAAACAAGTTTGATCCCAAGTCTCTAAAGTGTGTATTCTTAGGCTATAACGATAGGTATAAGGGCTATAGATGCCTCTATCCACCTACGGGACGAGTATATATCAGCCGTCATGTGATCTTCGATGAAAACACCTTCCCTTTTCAAGGGTCATATGAAAACCTGCAACCTTCTGAAGTTACTCCGCTTATAGCAGCTTGGCAAAAGTGCTTCTTATGGCCAGACCAAGTCTCTACAGCTCCTCACAACTCTAGTTTTTCCTCCCTTGACACTTCTGTTACTGTGTCAACCACACAATCTGTTCCAGCAACAGAAAATAACATGCCGGCTCAGTCTTCATCAGTTGTAGAATCACCATTTTCTGCAGCTGATTTCCCGCCTCTTCCTTCACCACAAGTCTCAGCTCAGCAAGAGATGTCTCCTACTGCAGAAAATGAGTATTCTGAGCGTACGACAGGCCTTGATCCTGTTTCTATAGGCGACAGTGCTCCATCTTCTGCAGTTCAAACAGACATCTCAAGCTCTTCTCAAGTTCCAATTCAGAATCCGTCTGCAAGTACTACATATTCCACTGACCAAGTTGCCTCTCTCAACCCTGGACATTCTATGAATACTAGATCTAAATCTGGCATCCGAAAACCAAACCCAAGATATGTTCTACTAACTCAAAGAACGACATATCCTGAGCCTAAAACTGTAACTGCAGCATTGAAGGATAAAGGCTGGACAGGAGCAATGAATGTAGAAATGAGGAATTGCCAAGACACAAATACATGGTCTCTTGTTCCCTATAATTCACAAATGCATGTTCTAGGAAGCAAATGGGTTTTTAGAACAAAACTACATGCAGATGGTTCCTTACACAAGCTCAGAGCTCGGTTAGTAGCTCAAGGATTTGACCAAGAAGAAGGAATTGACTATTGGGAAACTTACAGTCCAGTGGTTAGAAGTGCAACTGTGAGATCAGTTTTACATATAGCCACAATCATGAATTGGGAAATAAAGCAAATGGATGTCCAAAATGCTTTTCTACATGGTGATCTAAATGAAACAGTTTACATGAGACAACCAGCAGGGTTCGTTGATCCAACCAAACCCGATCATGTCTGTCTCTTGCACAAATCCCTCTACGGACTCAAACAATCTCCTAGAGCATGGTTTGACAAGTTTAGCAATTTCCTCCTTGAGTTTGGATTCGTCTGCAGCATTCCTGATCCGTCTTTGTTTGTCTACACGAAGAACAAAGATGTCATAATGTTACTTCTATATGTAGACGATATGGTGATAACCGGAAACAATTCTACAGCCCTTGATGGCCTTCTTACGGAACTAAACAAACAGTTCCGCATGAAAGACATGGGCAAACTACACTACTTTCTTGGTATTCAAGCTCAATTCCATTCAGAGGGGCTCTTCTTATCACAGCAAAAATATGCAGAAGATTTGCTAGCTGTTGCAGGCATGAGTGAATGTGCCCCAATGCCAACACCTCTGCCACTGCAACTAAACAGACTACCTGATCAGTTTGCGTTATTTTCCAATCCAACTTACTTTCGAAGTCTTGCGGGAAAGCTTCAATATCTTACGCTTACTCGTCCGGACATCCAATTTGCAGTCAACTACGTGTGCCAGAAGATGCACGCTCCCTCTGTCTCAGACTTCAGTCTTCTTAAAAGAATCTTACGGTACATCAAAGGAACAACTAATTTTGGGATCTCATTCAGTAAGAATTCAGATTTCCCTTTAAGGGCTTACTGTGATAGTGATTGGGCGGGATGTCCCGTAACGAGAAGATCAACAGGAGGTTATTGTACATTCCTAGGACAAAATCTCATCTCTTGGTCTTCAAAGAAACAAGAAACAGTGGCCAAAAGCTCGACTGAGGCCGAATACAGAGCCTTGTCGGAAACGGCTGGAGAAATTACATGGATTGTTTCTCTCTTGAAAGAGCTCGGAGTTCCATTACATAATACACCTGAACTGTTCTGTGATAATCTCTCAGCTGTATATCTCACAACAAACCCTGCTTATCACGCAAGGACGAAACACTTTGGCGTTCACTATCATTACGTTCGTGAGCGTGTTGCACTTGGAGCTCTTCTGGTTACACACATTCCAGGTACTCAACAGATTGCGGACATCTTTACGAAATCACTTCCCTACAATGCTTTCTGTTCTCTGCGATACAAACTCGGTGTAGATGCTCCTCCTACACCCAGTTTGAGAGGGGCTATTGAATCACCGAAGAACAAACAAAACGGCAGCGGTCAAATTAATGAGATGAAATCAATTCTGGGCCAGTACATTGAACAACCCAAATCAATTCAGATGTCAAGGCCCACTCGACAAGCTTCTTCAACCTCCAACTATCTCTCCAACAAAAACAGAGTTTCATTAATGAAGAATAGAGTGACGAGAGATCGTACGGAGGAAGAAGATAAGATCAAGCTCTCAAATAAATTCTCAGCCCTTGATGATCTAAACACCAGTTGATTCAGACATCTGTCCTAAGACAGTAGGTTTTTTTTTGCTTTTTGTATAAAAGACCTTTTCTATGCTGTAAAAACGGCAGAGAAAGAAAAGAACAAAGTTTCTCTTTTGCTTTCATGAATAAGGGTATTGAGACTCCATTTTGTTTTACGTATCTCACTCTCTATTGTTTCATCAATACCAAGATTACTCAATTTTCTCCCTAAGGTTTTTTATTTACTTTGTGGTTGAAATTGTAGACAAAATCTCATTTGACTGAGTAAGAGAGGTGTTTAAAACGATAACAAATTTTGAGAAGAACGCAACTTACAAGGTTATATTCTCTGTAATGTCTCTATGGAAATGCATATACACATATTCAATAGATATCCATGCAACCAAGAGGTTGTAGTGGGGTGGTTTCCATTTAGGGAAGATTCGACGCTGTTGGTCCATGCCAAATATCAAGTCTCCCTGTGTGCGAAATTATCACATTAACTCTTGGCCACTCAACCATGTTATTAAAGCCAAGTCTTGCTTTTGCATGAAAAGGATGTTGACCCAAAAGGGATTAGTCTGGCCCTTTCCATGGGCTAGTAGTACATCAAACAAGTTCATAGTTAGAACCTGAACTATAATTACAGTGGAGAAACATAGGCAATATATACATGTCTAATAGCCAATGACTAACATATCACACAGAAATAAAATTTGCAGTGTGTCAGAGAGGCCAATCCTCAGGTGTGGACTAAGAGAACATCAAAGATGATGACACAATAGAGAAAGATGAGAACAATAAGGAAGAGTTAAAGTTGCCAAAACTGTACAAGTATAACAACATCGAGCAAAGATAAAGAAGAAGATTTCATTGCTATGAAAGGCTCTAAACGTTCTTTGCATATTTCTCTTTATTCAAAGTAATTTCCTGATAAGCAGGAAAAACAAATTCTGCATGAAAAGGGAACATATCTTAAAAGCTTAACTAAAACTTAATATACAGCCCATGTGATAACTGGTAAGCAATGAAACAAACTTGTAAATATACAATAAAATAATACAACAATATCCAAACATTTTTCTTAATCACCTTCAGATTTTAGATTCTCTTCCATTTTTTTTATTTTGTCCAGATCAATTCTTCGTAATTTTCATTTATTTAGAAAAGAACAGTAACTAATTAAAATGCATAGAATAAAAACGAGAACGGAGGTGATTAAGGAATTATCTTTGAGGAATCTTACAAATTTCTTTTCTGGAATTGCAAAACAAATACATAGAGATTTAGAGTAGTGTATAAGTGCGGAATCATAATTATTTTTTTAAGGTTCTAAGATATGTAGCATCGATCAAACATAACTTTCACAGAAGACATAGTTTATATATGCTTTCTTTTGGAGTTTGGTTTACAAAAGGAATAATACAAAAAGAGAAGACAACACAAAGCATAAGTAATTTACTGTCTTATCTTTGATGGAGGTGCATGATTTCGAGGATGCTGAAAAAGCCAACCATACAAGTAGGTTTCGGAGGAAGGGCAACCATAAGTTGTTGATGCAGTCTTAAGAAAGGCATGCACGATCAAGTTGAGCTTGAATATATATATATATATATATATATATATATATATATTCGAGAATTCACTCAATCAATCTTTGGATGTTTTTTTTGTTGGTTAGTCTCTTATCTTTCTTTGGCTATGTCTTGATTTTGTTAGTGAGGATATAAAGAATATCAAACTTTCAAATCTTTATAATTTTTCCATATATATCACAAGTAAGGTTAACTATATACATATAACTGATCATCATTATGATTGAACTTGCATATAGTTAGTAAGCAATAGAAATTGAAATATTTTTCACTTGGTAAGCGTGGGTTGTGGTAAAATGCACTACGTGAATCATTAGACCATCTCCAATGGTGAACCCCAATTCTTACCAATTTTTTAATCATAAATTTTGATTATTTAAAAATTTAGAACTCCATAAATTTTTTTACCTCCAATGATGAACCTCATTAGGGGTTCTTAAAAAAAAAGTTTAATATGTAAAAATTTTAATTCATTAATATGTAAAAAAAAGTTTATAATTTTAAAGTTGAAGTTATGAAAAAGTTTTTTTAAAAAAAAGTTAAGAATATTTTTTTTTAAGTTAAAGTGAAGAAAAAGTAAAAATTAAAATAATAAAAAAAAAATCTGGCAAAAAAAAAATTCGGCGAATTAGGGGTTGACACGTGGCTAAGAACAGTGTAAAAACCCCCTTAAGAACCGGTTCTTACACTGTTCATATTTATTTATTTATTTTTTTTGGTTAAAAACCCCACCTAATTTATTGTGAAGATTGTGAACTTGATGAGCAAGTTTGAAGAACTAATCCAAGGTTAATGAAGATTGGACATGGGTTGAGTTAAGCCATGGGGAACCATAAGAAGAAGCCTTTGCATTAAATGGTCTTTTGTTTTCTTGTGATTCAAAAGCACTAGAGTTTTGGAGTTGTCTCCTCATATATAAATTAGAGGTAGACATGAGAGAGTGATGGTGAGCAATGTAGCCACACAAAATAGATAGAAGGATGAGAGAAACCTTGTAAAAGTATAAGCTTTATATGGGTTTTTTCGTGTGTTACAGCAAGTGACACATGAAGTGAGACAGAGTGAGTTCTTGAGTGTGAATCACTTGTAATGTGTTTCCCTTCTAGTGGATTCCGAGCAACAGTCTCGGGGAGATGTAGCGACCCTTGTTAATGGGCATGAACTCCTTAAATCGTGTGTGTGCTCCCTTCTCCCTTCTATTTCTCTCTATACTCTGTTTTGTGCAACTTTCTGTGCTAGTCTCTGTAGTATGTCAGCAACAGCTTCAAGTCTTGGTTTGTTGGGGTCTAAGCTATGTAAATGTGACGCCTTTGAGCCTCTGGATTCTCAACAGAGTGGTATCAGAGCCTAGGTTTTGTGTTTTGTGGTTCTCTCAAGACAAGAATCATGCTTTGACAAGAAGTGAAATGGAAGAGGTTGTTTGTCATGGAGGTTGTGTTTTATGGAAGGAGAAACTCGTGGCTTAGGTGGAGATTCTAGGCATGAGTGAAGCTTTGAGGATGACTGAGATTTCAGTAAGGAAAGTCTCAGATCCAGAAGAAGCAAAAGCAGAAAGAGAGAAAGAAGATCTAGATCTGAGAGAGGAAGGATCTAGAGAAAGAAGGAAAGTGAAAAGAAGTGAAAAAGGTTGGATCTTTGGAAGGTTTGGGCAGCAAAGCTCCTTTCCATGAAGCATCCATGTTCCTTTTCTTTGGTAGAGCTTGGTTGTGGGAGACAAGACATGTCTCAGGTGAAGCAACAAAATCAGGAGCTCTTGGTAAATGGTGCAGAGGAGATGAAGTTGCTGTAAGGTTCTTCATTGGTGAGCATCATTTGTGTTTCCTCAGGTATTGAGAAAGGAAGGCATGAGTGTCTCTGGTCAGATTCAAGACCAAGTTGTGTCTTTTGGTAAACGACCCGAATCTGAGTAGAAGGAGTTGTAAGACTCATTCTGGTGAAGCTGAAGCATCTCATTCGCATCATCTCAAACATCAAGAAGAATTGGGCAGTTGCAGGTTTTCTGTTGAAGCTGCAGGGTATCTGGTGTAGTTGCTGGTGCAGCTACTGGTCTTCTGATGCAGTTGCAGGGTTACAGTTACAACTACATGGTTTCTGGTTTGGTTGCAGGGTCTTCTGGTTCAGTTGATGGGCTTCTGGTGCAGCTACAAGTGTTCTGGTTCAGCTACATGTTTTCTGTCACAGTTGCAGGGTTACTGTTGTAGCTTGATATGCTCAAATTAATACCCTAAAAGTACTAAAGCAGTAGTTGTAGTAAAGTAGGGGTCGGACACAAGGACTCGCAGAAACACACAATATATTCTGTAGATGAGAATTAAGCTAAGCAATTCAGTTGAAATAAAAAGCAATAAACAGTAAAAGAGTTGTAAAATCAGTAGTTGAATATAGGCCCAGGGTATTTCTCAGGAGATCAATGAATGCAGATAACCAATCAGTCATGATTCAGATTTAGCGCGGTTCTTGAACTCAAATCACTAAGCTATAATTAACCAACTGTCGTTGCGAAAATTATCTAAATCTAAACTTCAGAATCCCAAATCTCTTTGCAAATTTCTAAGAATAAATTAGCCTTAATACCGAGTTTGATATGTTCACAATTCAATTAAACCAAATCTCTTTGCGAATAATCAATTTGCTCACTCTAGGTTCTGTCAGATTACTCAATTGCACTGTCGTGCCTAATCGATTAACCTAAGATCTAAGTTACAGATTCGTCAACCTAGAATTAGCTTTGAGAACAACCTATGGTGAAGAACTAATTCAGATGGTGAATCCTAACAAATCAATTACCAGCAATCAGAGAAAACCCTATGAGAAAACCCTAAACCTAAAGTGGACCTACTCAGACATGGAAATTGAAACAATAAACATGTTTGAATAAATCATCAAATAAAATAGAAAGAGTAACAAGAGGATTCAAAATCTTTTCTCGGACGAACAGAGTTTCAGACTTGTCTCCCTTCAAAAGCTCTCTCACAAAACCAGAATAAAATAAAGCATAACCCTTAAAGTGGCTGTAAAATCCTCTTAAATAACCTAAATCACGTTTTGGGGCTTCTTGTAAATAATAAAGACTTCTGGGCAATTTTGTAATTCTTCAACTCTTCATTAAAGTCGCGGTCCGTGTCTGCTTCGATGAGTATCGACCGATACTAGTCAGTATCGATCGACACTAACCGGAGAATGGGAAGAGTTCTTCTACATTAGTGTGTTTTCTGCATTACACCAACCTTCTATTTTTGTATGGCATCATTTATTTATTTTTTCTTCACTGCTTATATAAGCTTCTTTTGTTTCATGGTTCATTGCAACTTTCATGAAGCTATACCCGACGATGAAAGCCTATGAATACGGGTTCCGCATTTTTGTGCTTAAATATTGCTATATTCTGTTTTTCGGGTTCAGAACAAGGCAGTTCATAGAACTGGCTATCTCCTTGTTTCTGATTATGGCTTTTGGCGTTGGTGTTAGTTTAGATTTCAATATGTTTATCTATCCTATATGGGCTGGAGAGGATCTTCATAACCAATCTTATGAGTTTTTGGGTTTTTGGGTTTTATGTGTTAGTTTATGATATTTTAAGGGTTTTTTCTTAAAGGTAGTGGATACCACTTGGGTTTTCAATTTGTGTGTTTATCTTCCGAAGCCGTCGACTGTAAATATATGGAAATTAGATGATGTTCAGCTGTATCCGTGTCTATTGGCTAGTATTGTTTATTAATCTTATTTAATTTTTTCGCTGTTGTTATTTGTATTTACACAACTGTGGTTGTGTGTGTTTTATAATGTGATTTTATGGTCTTCTGGGATTATTTTGGCTTCACTTGAATGAAAACAATGTAATGCTCTCTTAAGATTTCAATGTATAGTGTTTCTATAATCTTTTTTTTTGGCATATATTGTTTTTCTTAGACGAACATTGTAGACCGAGGCAATGATTTTGGTCATATTGTTTGAATTTAAAAAGTACATGAGACTCTCACTTCTCTTATTGAAATTGAAAATGTTACCGTACTTAGGTAGATATTGAAGGATGTAGGTGGTTTCAAATGAAGAAAACAAACTTCACCATCTATGTGTAGTAGTAACAGTTGTTGCATGTGGTGGTGAGGTTTTTCAGGTCACATAGACTGGGTCTATTGGCTCAGAGTGTTGTCATGTAGCGTCTTTTCCTCATCACCCTCATTCCATGCAAGGCTCTTTTGTTAAATTTCCAACATTGTTCTGCTTTGCCTTTGTTTTCTTTCCACCCCAGTTTGTCCAAGTAAGTTTTTCCCTCGTCTATTGCTCCTCTGCATAACATGATTATACCGTAGATATACATACTGTTTTCATATGAGCCTTCTGCTGTCACTTTTAGATGTTGCAATAATGTATTTGTGTGGTTGCGGTGAAAGTATTCTTCTATGCCTTTTGATGTAATGGGACTCCGCATTTCCGTTTTCTAGACATCTCTCCATTAGTTGCTTGTATTTGTTCCTTGCTTGTAATGAATGCATGGCCAGTGGTTTTAGATTCATGTTTTTGTAAACGCGCTTGTCGTCAGCTACCTTTGCTAGCTCTGGAGATGCTTCCATGGTATGGCGGACGGGTGTGTGTGACATTCGATCCACTCGTGAGATAATATCACCTAGGAGATCATTTGGGAGATTCTCAATGAGTGACAATGGGGGCATTTAGAGGCATTTTTTTCTCTATGTATTTTGGTAATGCTGTTTTTTTGCTTATTTGGGTGGGTTTATATAGTTGAGTTTGCTTTTGTTGCTTCATGGTTTTAATTTCCTATTCATTGACATTTAATTCTCATTATGTTGGTAGTGGTTTTTGATTTCGCCTAATTTAGTGTGGCCGTTATAATGGAAATCTTTTGTTTCGTTTGTAACTGTTATTTTTTTAACCCTTCATTCTTTTTGCATGGTGATTGTTCTCATATTTAGTGTATTTTATACTCTGTTTTTGTTGGACTATTTTTCTCTTCGTTATTTTTTAAAGTTTTTCAAATATAATAATCGTCTAGGTTAGTGACGGCATATTTTTACTTTAAAAAAAAAAATTCATGTGGATGTTTCTAGTTTGGAAAACACTGATGAGTGTTGTAGTTATGTGTATTAGTTTTTTCTTTTAGTTACATTACATGATGATCATTTATACTCCCATGTATAAAGTATAGGTCCGGTGAATGGTACAACCTTTCTAAGATGTGTTTTGACCATTCTAAATTTATATTATTGGTTTACACCGTTAATCTGTTTTGTCTTTTGATTAAAATCTATGGTTTATTAATGTTGGTACTTAATTATTGTATAATCTTATCTTAGTCTTCCTCAAATTCATTATGGTTTCTATATGGTTGTCTCCTTGTTGTATTTGCAATACTTAAGCACTGATAATTTGAATTCACACATGATATGTCGTATATTTTTTGTTTTGTGTTTTCTTTGCATTGTACTTGTAAATTTCTATTTTTAAAGTATGATTTTTTTCAATGAGTCAGAAAAACTATCCCTCTAGTCATGTGTGTACTGAGTGTTACATTTGTAATGGCATATACTTATTCCTCATTCGGATCTCCATTGTCGCCATACCTATTTCGTCTTGGATTTTTTTTAATGTGTTGTTAATTATTGGCCCATTATGTGGCCTATTTAGAGTGTTTGATTAATTCACCAAATCGTGTGGTGTGGAGTGAGTGAAAAGAAGATTAGAGTAGAGGATGGAATGAAACTTAATGAGTGCTTAGATGTCACAATTATAGAGTATGACTAAATGAGGTGGCAGCCTAAAAAAATAGTGAATTCCCCTTTATATATATAGATTCTATGAGCATCGAATGTTTGTGCCAACTCTCTTGCAAAAGGGGCTCGAGCATGATGTATTTTATTTTTCCATATTAGTCAGACAGAGTCAGTGAGGGATAATCACCTTATCAGCCAAACTTAATTTAATAAAATAGATAGTTGACCCCAAACAAAATATGTCTCGTTTTTGCTAACTCGTTTAACTAAGAAGTATATTTTAATACCTTACCTGGTTTGAAGCATTTTTGGGGGTTTCGAAACATGTTTAAGAAAATTAAAAGAGGAAGAATCTAGTTTTTTTTCTTTTCATCTCCTCGAACATTATCAAATTCTAATGTTAAAAAAAAAACATTATCAAATTCTTACGAGTTGACGAATTTCTAATACAAGTGACCAAAGTCTCACGTATGTAATTAGCACATGAGTTGACCATGGGAAAGTGGAAGCCTATACAGGCCCAGGAACAGAACAAGAGTCCGAAACGCCTAAACGGCACATGATTCGAATTTCAATAGTGGAAACTGGAAGAAACACTGCGAAAGGAAGATAGCTTTATGCTTTTCCAGCCAAAAGAGCATCAAAAACGGCATGCAGTTTCCCGACTGTTCTTCATTTTTTTTCTCACCAATCATCATCGTCATACGAGTCTGCATCTCCACCGTTGACTGAGTTGATACTGTTTGTACATACTCAAAATCCAACGGCTGTGATTATCCGTAGCCGAGCCATAAGCTGCTCGATCTTAGGCATGTGAGCATCGCTGCTTCTCAATTGCTCTGATTGGACACCGCAGAGCGCAGACTGTTCTGCCGGCTAGCATTTCTTCATGTGATTAAATTTTCCACGTCGATGATATAGAGCTTATTAAAAATTTATTATTTAAAAATAAAAAAAATTAAGAAAATCCAAATTATAAAAAAAATAAAGGCAACTATTTCATATTGGGATATCCATTAAAATTATTTGAACGCTTTTGTTTTTTTAACTTTTAAATTTTTCGATAATTTATAGTTTTTAAAATTAAAATATTAGATTTAATTTCGATCCAAACCGAGGATCGGCCGAATTTGCAGACGATGAACTGAAAATTATAAAACATACAGGAAATTAGTAAAAAAACTCGAAGAAAACCAAATTGGTTCGCCAGAGAGAAACTTTGAATGCTTTCCTCAGAGATCCACCGCCGTCCTCGAGTGTTTCAGATCTACAAAGTATTAACGATTCTAGATCGCATCTCTGCCGCAATGGATGCCGCTCCACCTTGTTGCAACGATTACTCCACCCCTTGCACTGTCGGAGAAGAAGAGTTCGAGCCTCCAAGGTTCACCGCGCATTCACCATCCACTTATTAAGCTTGACTATAATAAATGAAGAGGTCCTCTCGTCGTAGAGGCCTCAGAAAAAACAGAAAGAGTGGATGGCGGCTAAAGTGAACATAACGACATGAACGATTGTCCGTATTCCGAATCAATAATTTTATAGTTTAATTTGATAAATTTTGTTTTTGGTTTTTAAATATACAATTTAAATATGCATATTTATACTTATACAATAAAACTTCTATAAATTAATATTGTCGGGATAATGATCTTTTATTAATTTATAGAATTATTAATTTATTGATATATTAATTGAACCGAAAAACCAATTCGGGATTAAAAAATTTATTGATTTATAAAGATATTAATTTATCGAGTATTAATTTATAGAGGTTATATTGTACATGTTTTTTAAAAAAGGGTATATATAAACATCTACTCCCTCAGTTTCATATTAGTTGTCGTTTTAGAGCTTAAATTTTGTTTCATATTAGTTGTCATTTTTGAATTTTAATGCAAATGTTTAATAATATTTTCAATTTTATCCTTACTCCTTTAGCTTATTAATTAGTGCGATCATAATATATAATACATTAATGAAGGATAAAACAAAAAATTGAATTATTTTCTTAATCTACGTAAAACAACTTAGAACGACAACTAATATAAAATAGAGGGAGTATCTACTATATAAAAGTAGGCCAACTCTCTCCAACTGAGTGCCACGTCAACGCAGGAGAGAGTGACACCTGTCATTACTCATTAATCTCCCATAAAGCCAAATGCAATTTTGGTTCGGTTTTTAACGATTTTTGGTTTATTGGTTTTATAAAAAAATGAAACCATTTAAAAACCATATGCAATTTTGGCTCGGTTCGGTTTGGTTCGGGTACGGTTTTTAGTTTGGTTCATAACTTTTGATAAGGCTCATACAATAAGCAAAAATAAATTGAATGTATAAATAATATATTAAGCTAATAACTAGACATACTAATAAGTGCAAAAACAAAAAGAATTCAAAGATTAGAATCCAAATCAAATTGTTAGTAAATCCAAATCATCAATAAAAATCAAGACTACAAAAAACCTAGAAAATAGATGAAAAGAAGAAAATTCAGATTCTTATCATCATCATTAGCCATGATTGTTCGTCTCCTCATGTTGCTTATGAATCTCTGATCAACAAAATTAACAACAAATAAAGAAAAACAAGAAAGCTATATAAAATTAATAAATCTAAACTAAACCAAAAAACAAGAATGGATAAATGATAAATTTAAACCAAACCAAAAAATATATAAAGTTATATAAAATTAATCTAAAATATAAAAACCGAAAAAACAATTCGGTTTTACGGTTTTAAACCAAACCAAACCAAAATCGAATTCTTAACAAAAATGATAACCAAATGGGTTTTTAGGTTACACCATAACCAAACCATATGATTTATTTCGGTTTAGTTCGGTTCGATTTTTCCAGTTACGTTTTTTTTGCCCACCCGTACTTCTCCCCTCCTCAATCGGCTAAACTTTCTTAATTCCACTAAGATTTAATGTAATCAACGACTGTCGATTCCTTCTTCAATATGAGCGTTAGCGTTTCGAGACATTTATAGTATCCGTCTCCTCCTATTCCTCCTAATATTCCTTTTATTCGGATCTAAGCTTCAAAATTGTAAAGTACTTCAAAATTGTTTGTACAGAATGTCAATCGATATGTTAAACATTTTTGTTTTTCCCCTTCTCTTGTGGATTTTCAGGTAAGAAAATTTGGGGCTTTCGAGGTTTACCAACAACTGTTCCTCAAGTTATGTAAGATTTCTTGCTAGAACGAATTGTATTGGAAAGATGATCTTCATGAGTCATGTACTCATGTTCCCAGATGACGTTTCTGTTATAATGCAGTAAAGGTAGAGAACTCACTTTTATTCATGTATCTTAAATCAAAAACAGCTTTCTTGGTGAATTATGAGAAGAAATGATGTTTTTAGCAACTGGACTGCAATCTTGTGGTAATTAAGGAGTCACAACCAAAGTTTCTTACCCAATTAGGTGAAAATGCAGATACATAGCATCCAGAAGCTATGTCATTCGCTCTTCCACCTTACAGTTTCCAAGTATGAGAAAACCCTCTACGATTTTTTCACTCATCTTTACGAAGGTATATAATCACCCCTTCCAATCAAACCCTGTCAACGAAACAAAGCAGCGTAGATTAGGAAGAATCATTGACGGTGTGTTCCTTTTCCTAATCGAACACATCCATGGCAAGAAATATTCTTCAGCAGGTAGTTTCACAGTCATGTACCGTGTTATTTCAGATTCCTGGTCACTTTTAGAATCCTTGCATTCTGACAACTCTAGATGGATTTCGAATTACATGAAATTTTGCTACGGGTTTATTGTTACATTTTCGTCTGTTATGTCTCCTAAAAAAAGCATGGTATAGGTTCTATAATAATGATTGTTAAGTTAAAAATAGTGTAGCTTCGTTCATTCAATGTATTTTTAAACATTTTGAAGACAGGAAATCAAGTTTAAAACAAGAAAATATGAATAAGGGTATTGAGACTCCATTTTGTTTTACGTATCTCACTCTCTATTGTTTCATCAATACCAAGATTACTCAATTTTCTCCCTAAGGTTTTTTATTTACTTTGTGGTTGAAATTGTAGACAAAATCTCATTTGACTGAGTAAGAGAGGTGTTTAAAACGATAACAAATTTTGAGAAGAACGCAACTTACAAGGTTATATTCTCTGTAATGTCTCTATGGAAATGCATATACACATATTCAATAGATATCCATGCAACCAAGAGGTTGTAGTGGGGTGATTTCCATTTAGGGAAGATTCGACGCTGTTGGTCCATGCCAAATATCAAGTCTCCATGTGTGCGAAATTATCACATTAACTCTTGGCCACTCAACCATGTTATTAAAGCCAAGTCTTGCTTTTGCATGAAAAGGATGCTGACCCAAAAGGCATTAGTCTGGCCCTTTCCATGGGCTAGTAGTACATCAAACAAGTTCATAGTTAGAACCTGAACTATAATTACAGTGGAGAAACATAGGCAATATATACATGTCTAATAGCCAATGACTAACATATCACACAGAAATAAAATTTGCAGTGTGTCAGAGAGGCCAATCCTCAGGTGTGGACTAACAGAACATCAAAGATGATGACACAATAGAGAAAGATGAGAACAATAAGGAAGAGTTAAAGTTGCCAAAACTGTACAAGTATAACAACATCGAGCAAAGATAAAGAAGAAGATTTCATTGCTATGAAAGGCTCTAAACGTTCTTTGCATATTTCCTCTTTATTCAAAGTAATTTCCTGATAAGCAGGAAAAACAAATTCTGCATGAAAAGGGAACATATCTTAAAAGCTTAACTAAAACTTAATATACAGCCCATGTGATAACTGGTAAGCAATGAAACAAACTTGTAAATATACAATAAAATAATACAACAATATCCAAACATTTTTCTTAATCACCTTCAGATTTTAGATTCTCTTCCATTTTTTTTTATTTTGTCCAGATCAATTCTTCGTAATTTTCATTTATTTAGAAAAGAACAGTAACTAATTAAAATGCATAGAATAAAAACGAGAACGGATGTGATTAAGGAATTATCTTTGAGGAATCTTACAAATTTCTTTTCTGGAATTGCAAAACAAATACATAGAGACTTAGAGTAGTGTATAAGTGCGGAATCATAATTATTTTTTTAAGGTTCTAAGATATGTAGCATCGATCAAACATAACTTTCACAGAAGACATAGTTTATATATGCTTTCTTTTGGAGTTTGGTTTACAAAAGGAATAATACAAAAAGAGAAGACAACACAAAGCATAAGTAATTTATTGTCTTATCTTTGATGGAGGTGCATGATTTCGAGGATGCTGAAAAAGCCAACCATACAAGTAGGTTTCGGAGGAAGGGCAACCATAAGTTGTTGATGCAGTCTTAAGAAAGGCATGCACGATCAAGTTGAGCTTGAATCCGGCATATATATATTCCAGAATTCACTCAATCAATCTTTGGATGTTTTTTTTGTTGGTTAGTCTCTTATATTTCTTTGGCTCTGTCTTGATTTTGTTAGTGAGGATATAAAGAATATCAAACTTTCAAATCTTTATAATTTTTCCATATATATCACAAGTAAGGTTAACTATATACATATAACTGATCATCATTATGATTGAACTTGCATATAGTTAGTAAGCAATAGAAATTGAAATATTTTTCACTTGGTAAGCGTGGGTTGTGGTAAAATGCACTACGTGAACCATTAGACCATCTCCAATGGTGAACCCCATCATGGAGTTCTTACCAATTTTTTAATCATAAATTTTGATTATTTAAAAATTTAGAACTTCATAAATTTTTTTACCTCCAATGATGAACCTCATTAAGGGTTCTTAAAAAAAAAGGTTTAATATGTAAAAAAAAAGTTTATAATTTTAAAGTTTATAATCATAAATTTAGTTTTTTTTTAAAATAAAATATTTACTTCATAAGTTTACGTCTATCAAATTGAATCTCAACCGGTCCCGGTCTCGATCGAGGCTTTAAATTAATCCGGTTTAGATATTGAGCCGAGAGAAGCGCACAACTTGCCCCATAAACCGTCACCAAGCCAAGCCGTAGAGAAAAGTCATCGCCTTCTCACCATCTCTCTTTCGCACTTCTGCAAATGGCACCGTTCTATGTTTCGAGCTGAATCTTGGCACTGGAGTCTAAAACGGGAAAGATTTCCTCCTTCTTTGGAGAAGCTGCAATCTGTACGGACTAGATCAGAATCGGATCCGTTAATCGAGTGAAACGATGGAGGAGGAGAAAGTTGCTGCTGCGCAGAGCTTAATTGATGTAGTGAACGAGATTGCGGCGGTTTCCGATTACCGGATTACGGTGAAGAAGCTCTGCTCCAATCTAGCGAGGAGGTTGAAACTGCTTGTTCCGATGTTCGAGGAAATCAGAGAGAGCACCGCGCCGATCAATGAAGATACGTTGGGGACGTTGGTCTCGTTGAAAGAGGCGATGTGCTCGGCTAAGGATTATCTCAAATTCTGCAGCGAATGGAGCAAGATTTATGTGGTGCGTCTCTGTTTTTCGATTTATTGGCGTTTACTCGATTAGATCTGTGTGGGTTATTGAGAAAGTAGAAGCTGATTAACGAAAGTTTGACGAATTTCTCTCGAATTAAGATTAGATGTTAGATTTTCTCTGTGACTTTTTTGTTTTCTTCAATTGGTTGATGTGATTTGATTGATAAGTATATCTGATCTGTGGAAGTTGTTGAAATTTTGTGCTTCAATTCTAGAACAGAAGATTGACACGAGAGACCTTCTTGTTCTGTTTGTAGGTCATGGAGAGGGAACAAGTGACAAGTAAATTGCTGGAGGTTTCAGTTAAGTTAGAACAATCTTTGAGCAAGATTCCGTATGAGGATCTGGACATATCGGATGAAGTCAGAGAACTGGTAATCTCTACAACCCCGAGGCCAGTGTCTGAGACCCGACATAGTTCTTATTTGACGTAGAGCTCGAATCATGAGTTCTTGAACATCAGTTTTTTTGTTTTCACATGGGACGTGGATGAGTTCAGATGTTGAAGTTGGATCGAGATATGTCTCCCTTGTCTAACATAAATGGATAGGATCTTAGGACCTAATTAGATGTGTATTGAACCCGACAGTACTGAGTAAAGGATAGGATCTTGAGCGGATATATGCACATTTCATGGCGTTTTGTTGTTTTTCAGGTTCAGCTGGTTCTCAGTCAATTTCGCCGAGCCAAAGGGAGAGTAGATGCATCACACGATGAACTCTATGAAGATCTTCAGTCGCTGTGCATCAAAGGCAGTGATGTAGATGCTTATCAGCCTGCCCTGCAGCGGGTTGCGAAGAAGTTACAGCTGATGGAGATTCCTGACCTAGCTCAAGAATCAGTGGCTCTGCACGAAATGGTTGCTTCGAGCGGTGGAGACGCCGGTGAAAACATTGAGGAGATGGCAATGATACTGAAGTTGATTAAGGATTTTGTGCAGTCGGAGAATGACAACGGCGAGGACCAGAAAGTAGGGGTTAACTCAAGAAGCAATGGACAAACTTCTACTGCTGCGAGTCAGAAGATCCCTGTGATTCCCGATGATTTCCGCTGTCCAATATCGCTGGAAATGATGAGAGATCCAGTTATTGTTTCAACAGGGCAGGTAAGGTTCACTTCAACTTCAGCTTCTTCAAATTTATTTCTGTGACCTCTTCAGTTTAATCATAGAAGCATTGTCTCCTCTGTGTAGTCCCATAGCTTCAGTCCCAGCCTCTCAAGAACATAAACTTCCAAATTTTGGATATAGCTTTGCTTTCTTAATATCTTTGCTAGAGACCAAAGGGGAAGATGACACGTGGAGGGCAGCTCAGTGAACAGTGTACTACCTTCGTAGGAGTATGGTGTTGGGCCCATAATAATCTATCCATAATAAGCCCTAGGCTTCCGAACCCCTCCGGTTCGACCACCTCCCCGACCGCCCGGATTAACGCCGCGACCACCAGAGGAAGATCTTCCGGTCGCCCTCCTCCCCTGTTGGGCCCCGGAAACCGACGGAGCAGCCTCCGAAGTCGAAGGGGCAGACTGTGCCCTGCTTTCTTCGCCACGACACGGGGAAGAGGTACGCTCTGAACCGTCTTTCGGCGAAGAACTACTCGCCGGCGAATCATTCCGGTCACTGAGAGACGCCGACTCGCCGCTGGATTCAACTCTGGGTCTTCGTAGCATTGATGCCATCTCACGGATCAAAGAGAGGAGCTTTCAGATGAATGAAACCGACGGTGAAGAAACGAAGAAATCAAGTCCCGGACTAAAATTTTACAGAGAAGAGGAAGAGGTTACCTTGAATTTATGCGCAGGAGAGAAAATAAAAAAGGAGAAAGAACGGAGAAGAGGGGTTTTAATAGGAGAGGAAGGGAACAACGAAGCGACGCCTTTACACGTGTCAAAGGAGCGCGCTCTCCAAAACCCTAATGATGGCGTCTTTTCGATTTCCTGCGCGTGACCAGCACGCGCGAACAACCTCCGGATCTTCGGGGAGGCCAACACGTGTAAACGATTATTCCCGCCAAAACGACAGCATGCCGAGCTCAATTACAGAACTTCGAAGTAACAGACTTGAGATGCGCCGAGCTAACACCAGATCGACTTCGATGCATTCGCCACACCTCACGACACCGAACTGGGGGGGCCTATTGTTGGAGGTGGGCTTAGCACCCCAAATTAGCTAGGTCCATCTCAGCAAAAGACCATTTTCGGTTGAGTCAGCCAAAGGTCAACGCTTGACCAGGGAAAGCACCAAGCTAATACCCCGAGCTCCCACTTCAAATTAGCCCCGAGCTCCCGAGAGCGCATCCCGAGCTCACACTGACACCTTACCAACTTCGCGCAGAAAGAACAAAAGGAAAATGACACTTGGAGGGCAGCTCGCTAAACAATGTGCTATTTTCGTAGGAGCATGGCACCGAACTCGACACTTCACCAACTCTGCACAAAGAGACCAAAGGGGAAGATGACACGTGGAGGGCAGCTCGGTGAACAGTGTACTACCTTCGTAGGAGTATGGTGTTGGGCCCATAATAATCTATCCACTAAAGAAGCTGGAACACGCCTCTCGAGGTACCTTACCCACGAAAAGCGCTGAAAGCGCCACATCACCCCAGAGCTTCGGTGAACAAGAAGTCAACCCCTGCTATATATACCGCTTAGCATGCATCTATTAAGGGGACCTAGATTTTTTACTCTCTTTCCCTTTAGACTTGACACCCGACCTCTCTGTAACTTTACTCGGCAATATTGTTTAGAACACCGAACTAGACTCCTGTCGGAACTAGTTCGTAAATTTAAACCGTTTATCGTCTTCCGATTATTAATAAAAGGAATACGGCCACGCCTTGTTCGTCACAACATCCAATCTATTGCTCTTCATCACGACCTGCTCCAAAATTAAGTTTAACTCGTTCTATTAACAGAGATCTCGCTTTTCAGTATCCTAATCTATTTCTAATCATCATTAGTGATCTTACGGATCATCAATCATGATTATACGTCGAATCAATGAATCATAACTTTTTCACGTATTTCGTTGGTGCGTTTCATTTCTACACCTGAATCCGTTGAAAATGATAGAGAAAGGCAAAAGACTGTGTTTCAATTTTTGTATAATTATGATTGGTATTGTTAAATGATAATTCTCATCAACTTTTCTTTCCTGTTTTAACCATATATAGGTTATGAGGTCATCGAGCATTAAATGTAAAGAAAAATTCTTGCAAGTTACCAAAGAGAGATTTTGTGGATAATATTGTCGGTGGAACCAATTACTTGTACATTGGTTGAATTAAAAATTAATAAAATATTCTTTACTTTTTTTTATTTTTGCAAGTTTTTTTTTTTGAATGCTTTAAAGTGCAGTTTCTTCCCTTGGTGAGGGTGAAAGCAACGTCGAAGCTTCGATCGGAACGGTAACATATTTATTACACCGCTAACTTTGTTTCAGTAAGAGTACCAGTGAGGGTTTCTCCCCAAGTCTCTCGTATTAAAAAATAATAAATAAAAAAATTGTTATCATAAATTAAAATATGAGAATTCATGAGAGACTATGAGAGATTTTTGAAAAACTCTCTTATGGGACACATGTCTTGTTTTTAGTGGTTTACATTTTGTGTAGTAAACTAAATACACTATAGTTTATAATACTAATTAAATAAGTTATATATTGTTTTTTTTTCTATAAATCATAAAATAAAATTTTCTTTCTATCAATTTCCATTATGCATGAGTATAAATTATATATATATATATATAGTATAAATTATATATATATATATATATATATTATTTTATCATCAATATTAGTTAAAATTAGTATAATAAAGTTAAAATTTATACAATAAAGTTAAAATTGTATTATTTTTAGTTAAAAAAATAGAAAAACTTGTATTATTTTTAGTTAAAAATTATAGAAGATAATGAGAGCATGTATATATTGCACAACATGATCGTAGAAGATGAACGAGATAAATTCACTCAATATGATGTATCCCAATTCCAACAAGTCGAAGGAAATGGGAGTGCACAAATGGATTTTACATACTCTACAAATACACCTACTAATCTGAGCAACATTCTCGACAATCGAAATCGACTTCGTGACAAAGGTATACACCAACAATTAAAATCTGATTTGGTTGAGCATATATGACAAAAGTTTGGCACATCATCAAATGAAGATTAGAGCCAATTAACGATAATGATTTTATATTTTGTATAAGTTTATGCTATGTTATTGCATGTTTAGTTGTTGTTTTTAATAAAATACAACTCTATGATTGTATTTTTAATGTATTACATTATTAATATTTTATGATTTTATAAAATTTAATATTAAAGATTATATAAATAAATATAAAATATATACAAATTATTATATTTTCAGATGTAATTTATTATGTTTGAAAAATATTAATGAAAGATTCTATAATTTAAGATAAAATTGAAAATAAGTTTTTAAATTTAAACATTTAAAAAATATTAAGTTATTATGAAAATATTAATATTATATTAGTGAGAAACTTAAGTAGGTATCTTACCAATGGAAGTGAAAATTTAGGTAGAATCTCTCAAATTAAACAATATTAAAATTATTAATATTATATTTTTGAGAAACCCATAGAATCTCTCACCACTAATGATGCTCCAAAAATGTCGTATGTGGGTCTTGTTTTCAGAAGTATTGAGTGAATGTGATACAGTTTTAAATAACACGTATGGGAGCAACATTAACATTATAAGTATACTTATAATGTAGATGAGAATCTTCCTGCACAAATAAAAGTAATTTATATATTATACAGTTAACTTGTTTGGCGACTGAGTGCAAGTTGATAATCCATCTTCAATACCACATATTTGTGAATCTTCCAGCACAAACACAAGTAATTTATATATATTATATTGTTAACTCGTTTAGCGACTGAGCGCAAGATCATCACTCATTTGATTTACGTTCGGTTTATTTCTCCAAGATGCGAGCAACGTCACCGATAACTTAACAGTGATATCGTTAACTAAGTTGGCGCTGATGGTAACAAGTGTTAGCGTACAACAAAATTATCTCAATCAATTGATAATGGCGGTTGGTTTCCCTTGTATAGTTAACATTGAATCCACTAACTTGATCCCCAATCAATGTTAACTATACTAATAATATAGTTGGTGATCAAGTTAACAAATATATTGTATAGTTGATATGCTTTGTTTTTACCGTTTTCTAACGCATGTTTCAATGTGTCTTCCAATTGTTTTATCGAGTCGAAGTCCATTTTTAGAGTCTTATAGTCTTCTATTTAGTTACCTCAGGTAAAAATGCGTTCAAGGATGAAATTGGAGTTACGAAGGCAAAAACGCACGAAACCGTGAAGAAAGAGACAACATCGGTCGATGTTGATGAAGGTGTCGACCGATGCTGAGGAAGACCGATCGATGCTACCCTTACCCGAGAGGTTAACATCGATTGATGGCAAGGAGGACGATCGATGAATCGATCGATGCTACCCCTACCCGAGAGGTCAGCATCAATGAATGCTAAGTTTGTATCGACCGATACCAGCCGACGAGAAGAAGAAAGAAAACTTCTGTTTTCCTTATTTTGCCCTGGAAACTTCATGTTTTGACCTAA
Organism: Eutrema japonicum; assembly: GCA_030161315.1. Taxonomy (NCBI): domain Eukaryota; kingdom Viridiplantae; phylum Streptophyta; class Magnoliopsida; order Brassicales; family Brassicaceae; genus Eutrema; species Eutrema japonicum. The sequence goes on from BSQW01000013.1 coordinate 42,152,530, forward strand.
TTCGACTTAGACCTATATATACTCTATTTTTAGCCTCTTGGAGGCAGCCACCTTTTGTCCTATTCAGACTTTTTGCTATTGAATCATTGTAAGCTTTGGAGAAGAATATATGCATCTATTGAGAAGAATTCTAAACCCTTTCTCTCTTTATTTATATTATGATTTCTTCATCTCCTTGCTTGTTCTTCGTTATTATGTCTGGGTAGTTCCATAGTTAGGTTAGTGCCTTCAAGGGGATCCATGAGTCATTGGATTAGACACATATAGGGATTTATCTTTTGTGGTTTTCGCTTATTGTTGTGTTTATTTCTTAGACTTGAGCTGACCGCTAGGTCTATGAACTATGGCTTAATCTAATAGCGCGGAAGTGTGAAGATTTCTAGAAAGAACATAAGCGAGCGAATCACCTAGTAGCGCAGAAGTATATTAGGTTGATTCGTGAACATATTGAACTTGCTCGTTAAGGCTGATCTATAATTCTATGAGCACGGAAGTGGATTAGGATGCTAGGTTTAGTAACCACGAGCACGAAAGTGGATTGGTTAGATATTTATGTTTGAGTTTGAAACTTGCTTTTAATTATTCCCTGAATAGTTGTCTGATTTATGATCTCTAGATTCCTGCGAATAAACCCTTGACCTAACGCCTTTCCTTTATTAAATTTACATCGTTTAAATTTCTCTCGTTACCTTTCTAAAACAACCCATATTTCTGTCTTAGCTTAATTTCATAATTGTGAGACTAGTAGTGTAACCTTGGTCTCTGTGGATTCAATCCTAAAGTACTGCATTGACAACCGTTATGATTGCGGTAGTGTTAACTTTAGTTTTAATTGGTTGAGTGAAAACGCTTAAATCAATTTGGCGCCGTTGCCGGGGACCAATAGCATTACCTTCGATTCTGAATTTGAAATTTAGTCTAAGATTTACTAACGTACTCCACTTTGTTCTCTTGTTCAGGTAACCAGCAGAAAAACTGAATAGAGTTACCAGAAACTAAATTTTACAATTTAAGCCCACTTATTTTAATTTTTTTCAAAATTTCCATAAATTATGATATTATTTAAATTATTTTTAATAAAAAAAAATTACATTACATCATATATAAATAACAAAACATAGTAGATTTTGGTTAAATATCACCATTAGTGTATTTTTATCATAAATGATCAATTAACGCATTTCGAAGTGAAAAATGAGTGTCTTTATCTTTGATTTCTCTAAATCGACCAAGAAACTCTTGGAACCGGATATTATCATCATCAGCTATTTGGACCTCTGGAGGTGGAGCTTCTCTTCCAACTTCAATTGGCGCATCGAGATCACGCTCATCCTCGATTATCATTTTGTGTAAAATTATACATATAGTCATTATGTCATGTAACACATTCTTTTTCCAAAAACGAACCGGTCCTTTCACAATAGCGAAACGCGATTGGAGTGATAAGATATAGAAACAATTTGAATCTCTTCCGGTGATTATGCTATATTAACTTCTGTATATTGTATTTCCTTCTCTGTACATCCATTCTCTGTGTATATAAGCAGAGCTCTCTCCCTCAATAATAATCATCAATTCCATATACTCAATATGGTATCAGAGCAAAATTAGGTTTTCTTAACCTCCTTTTTTTTAGCCGCCTCCTCTTCTTCTTCTTCCTCTCGTCTTCTTCTTCTTCAATATTCTCTGTTTTCTGTTTCTTCTTCTTATAATCTTGGATTCTGATTCTACAGCAGAAAAGGACCTCTGTTTTCAATACTCAAGATCCACAGAGTACTTTACTCTATGTGAACATGTCTAGTGTCATGAAACTCACGGACACGAATTATCTGATGTGGGGGCGACAAGTTCATGCCTTGCTTGAGGGTCATGATCTCCAGCAGTTCATCGACGCCACCAATAGTGCTCCGCCATCAACAATCACAGTCGATGGTACCTCTGTCCCCAATCCAGCGTATGCTCCTTGGAGACGCCAAGACCGTCTTCTCTACCCGGCTCTCGTTGGTGCGATCTCTCTTAATGTTCAGTCGGTGGTTTCAAGTGCCACCACATCCAATAAAGTCTGGGACATCCTTGCTGCGACCTATGCCAATCCAACCAAAGGTCATCTCCGTCAACTCCGACACCATATCCGAACCTGCGTCAAAGGTACCAAGACAATCAGTGAAATATCTCTGCATCAATAATGCCAAATCCGATGAACTTTCACTTCTAGGTAATCCCATGGATAAGGAAGATCTCACCGAATATATTCTGGCTGGGCTAAGTGAAGAATATAAGCCTGAGATTGATGCTATCAATGGACGAGACAATCCGATCTCGTTCACCGAGCTTCACGAACGATTGTTAAACCGTTAGATGATGATTATGTGCACCGAATCTCCCGCTGTTGTTCCTATTGTGGCGAACGCTACCGATGCTCGTTTTCGTCAGCCACATACGTTTAGCCGAAATCAACATCAACGCCAACATTAGTTTAACAAACAAGGTAATCATCAACCCAAAAATCAGAATCGTGTCTCCAAGCCTTATTTGGGTCGTTGTCAAGCTTGTGGCGTTCAAGGGCATAATGCCAAATATTGCCCTGTTTTCGGATCGTCAAAAGATCTGCCCATACGCAGCAATGGTCGTCTCCAAACTCAATGCAACAGCCGTGGCACACAACGCCAAAATTGGCAGCCCCGTGCCAATCCCGCAATGATGTCCGACTCGTCTACATGGCTTGTCGACTCCGGTGCTTCCCATCACATGACTTCAGATCTAGAAAATATTTCCTTCCACAATCCATATAATGGAGTAGATGATGTGCTCCTTGGTGATGGTCCTGGCCTCACAATATCTCATACTGGTTCTTCTTCTCTTCCCACATATTATAGACCTTTTTTTCTTAATAACGTATTATGTGTTCCATCTCTTGATAAAAATTTGATTTCTGCTTTTCAATTATGCAAAACTAATGGTGTTGCGGTTACGTTTACTCCCACATACTTTCAGGTGAGAGATTTACAAACGGGGGCTCTTCGTCTAGAAAGCAAGCCTAAAGACGGCACATGTGAATGGCCAAAAATTACTACTTCAAAACCTCCTTCACTTGCTTTTGCTTCTATTGTTAAAACCACCATGTCGGATTGGCACTCACGTTTGGGTCATCCGGCTTTATCTATTCTTCAAAAAGTTGTTTCTCAATTTGATTTACCTATTTCTTCAAATGTTTTGCTGGCTCAGCCATGCACCGCTTGCTCTATTAATAAAATGCACAAGTTACCTTTCTATACTTCGACTTTACAATATTTTCATCCTCTAGATGTTGTTTTCTCTGATGTTTAGACATCACCGTTACTATCCATTGATGGTTTTAAATATTACGTAATTTTTGTCAATCATTTTACTAGATATACTTGGCTTTATCCATTAAAAAGAAAGTCACAAGTTTATGATGTTTTTATAAAATTTAAAGCATTGGTCAAAAATCAATTTCGATACAAGCTTCGAACTCTTTACACCGATAATGGTGGTGAGTACATTTCCCTTGCTGCCTTTCTTGCCAATCATGGCATTTCTCATATGACTAGTCCTCCACATACACCTAAGTATAACGGCATTGCCGAACGAAAACATCGACATATTGTCGAAACGGGCATTGCCCTTATGTCGCATGCCTCTATGCCAAAAACGTATTGGACTTATTCATTTACTACAGCTGTGTATCTTATTAATAGCATGCCCACACCGCTTCTTGATTTTAAAAATCCTTTTCAAAATTTACATGGACGTTCACCGAATTTTCAAAAGCTACGTATTTTTGGTTGTCTATGCTTCCCTTGGATAAGTCCTTATGCATCACATAAGTTAGATGCGCGCTCGACACCATGTGTCTTTCTTGGATATTAGATAACTCAAAGCGCTTATATTTGTCTAGATGGAGCAACCTCTCGTATTTATACATCTCGACATGTAGTATTTCATGAATCCGTTTTCTATTTGCAACTCCTACTCACCAAATTGATGAGCTTGAATCTATGGATTTAGAGCCACCTGTCTTTCCTCTTGTCTTTGTTGTGCAGCCTGCAGGTGGTTCTTCAAGTTCTTTGTCGTTAGTTGTCGATTCTACGCCAACACAACAAGCTGGTGAAGCTTCTTCCGATCGCGTTATATCAGAATCCTCCCATGAATCGAGTCGATCCATGCCAAATGAGATGACAACATCACCATCCTCTAAATGTGTGGTTCGCCAACCCTCAAATACCTCTGAACCATCGGCTCCTGCCATACCAGCCGCACCAGCAGCCTCGTCTGAACCAGCAGCACAAGTTGCTGCTTTGTCGCCATCGCAGCCCGCTCCGAGAAGAACAAGCACTCGCCAACGCAAACCTGTTCAAAAACTCAATCTTCACACCTCAGTCACTTCTCCACCTACTACAATTCCCACATATGTCGCTGCAGCACTCAAATGTCCTTATTGGCGTAAAGCCATGCGTGACGAAATTAATTCACAGCTCAAGAATCATACGTGGGATCTTGTTAATTCTTCTAATGCGGTTAATGTTGTTGGTTGCATGTGGGTCTTCACAATAAAGCGACATGCTGATGGCTCCATCGATAGATACAAGGCACGCCTTGTAGCTAAATGATATAATCAACGTCCAGGCATTGACTATCATGATACCTTTAGCCCGGTGGTGAAGCCAACGACTATTCGGATTGTTCTCAGCACCACTGTCTCGCGCAACTGGCCCTTGAAACAGCTCGATGTTACCACTGCATTTCACCAAGGACATCTCCATGATGAAGTATACATGATGCAACCTATCGGTTTTCAAGATAAAGATAAGCCAACGGCAGTTTGTAAGCTCCGTAAAGCTATTTACGGACTTAAACAAGCACCGCGGGCTTGGTACAATGAGCTGAGAACATTTCTCCTCAAATCTGGTTTCACGAACTCGTTAGCTGATGCATCTCTCTTCATCTACAAGAGCAATGGGATTCTTATTTACATGCTCGTTTACGTGGACAACATCATCATCACCGGAAACAACTCCACTCATATAACCCGGTTTATCGAAACTCTTTCTCAACGTTTTTTACTTAAAGATTTGGGTGACCTCACATATTTTTTGGGAATAGAAGTTACTCGTAATACTGATGGTTTAAGATTAACACAACACCGTTACATTGCAGATTTACTCCATCGCACGAAGATGACTAATTCAAAGACGGTATCAACACCCATGTGTTCCAACACGTCTCTTTCACTCTTCTCTGGAACAACACTAGATGATGCAAAGGAATACAGAGCCGTCGTGGGCAGCCTCCAATATCTCTCTCTCTCACCCGGCCCGATATCTCGTTCTCCGTCAACAAGATGTCTCAATTTATGTATCGGCCAACGACGAAACATTGGATAGCCGTAAAATGCATTCTTCGCTATCTCTCGGGAACCATCGATCGTGGTGTTTTCCTCCACGCCAAAAACACACCAACCCTCCATGCTTTTACTGATGCATATTAGGCTAGCAACAAAGATGACTACACCTCTACCGGTGCTTACATTGTTTACCTTGGTCGTCATCCAATTGCTTGGTCCTCGAAGAAACAAACTAGTGTCGCATGTTCTTCTACCGAGGCAGAATATAGATCCATCGCAAACACAGCCTCCGAAGTTTGTTGGATCACTTCATTACTCTCCGAACTTGGTGTTACTCCAACAACTATCCCAACTATCTACTGTGACAACATTGGTGCTAATTACTTGGCCGCCAATCCCGTCTTCCACTCGCATATGAAACACATTGGCCTTGATTACCATTTTGTTTGTGGCTATGTTCTTAATCGTGAGCTTTGCGTCTCCTACATCACCTCGGCAGATCAGTTAGCAGATGCACTCACCAAGCCTCTTGCTCGTGCTCGGTTCAAAAGCTTACGTATCAAGATCGGCATCTCCTCCGGTGGTCCGTCTTGAGGGGGTGTGATAAGATATATAAACAATTTGAATCTCTTCCTGTGATTATGCTATATAAACTTCTGTATATTGTATTTCCTTCTCTGTACATCCATTCTATGTGTATATAAGCAGAGCTCACTCCCTCAATAATAATCATCAATTCCATATACTCAATATGGAGAACTCTGAATGCACGTTTGACATATTTTCTACATGCTTCTTGTTGTGTAGCAAAATATTTTTTATTTTGACCCCTTGCCTCGTGAATAGTTTGCACAATCGTGGACCATTTTGGATATATACCATCAGCCAAATAATAACTCATATTATATTCCTTTCCCTAAATGATATAATGAACAGGAGGAGCAATACCTTGGGCCATTTTTGTATATGTGATGCTGGGAATCGCATCGCTGTTTAGGTGGCGTAGGATTTGACTGTTAAAAAAGTTAGTCATAAATATAATGATTTAAAATTAAAAGGACCATTTGATAAATAAATAAAATTAACTCTAAAATATAGTAAGAAATAGAATTACTGTTGGAGGTGGGTTTAGCACCCCCAATTAGCTAGGCTCATCTCAACAAATGAAGCCCATCAAAATCTAAGCCCAGCCAGAAGTCAACACTGAGACCCACCAAGCTCGCGCCGACAATCCCACCAGCCCCGCGAGGAAAGACCAAGGGAAAAGATGACGCGTGGAGGGCAGCTCGGTAAACAGTGCGCACCGAGCTCGCGCTGACATCTCGCCAACTCTGTGCAGAGGGATCGAGGAAGAAGGTGACACGTGGAGAGCAGCTCTCCGAATAGTGCCCTACCTACATAGCAGTTCGGTGACGAGCTTATCATTACCTACCCACCAAGGAAACTGCAACGCACGTCTAAAGGTACCTTACCCGCGAAAAGCGCTCTGAGTGCCACGTCACCACGACCACGTCACCCCGGAATTGCGGGGAGAAGGTGGTATGCCCTCACTATAAATGCCCCTTGGGATGCATTTATGGAGGGGATCAGACAATTTTTATTGTGCTCTCACTAGATACTACACCCGATCTCTCTGTATATTGAACTTAGTAACGCCGTTTAGAACACCGAACTGGATTCCCGTCGGAACTAGTTCGTAAATCTAAACCGTTCACTTTCTCCGACCATTAATACAAAGAATACGGTCCTCAACCTATTCGTCACCTATATCCGACCTGTTTTTCTCAGTCCCGACCTTCGCCAAAATTGAGTTTAACTCGTTCTATTAACGAAAATCTCGCCTTCTAAACTCCTAATCTACTTCTAAAAATCGTTAGTGGTTCTTTGGATCATCAGTTACTTCAAATATAGAGTAAGAAATAGAGTTATTCTATTTCAGAGTTGGAAATATAATAAGATTGGAGAAGATTTTATCCTAAAATTGAATTTAGAGTAGAAAATAGAGTATAGTTGGAGATGCTCTTATGCAATTAAGAAAATGTATAACCTTCATAGTGAAGCAAGCGCATAACCGCAATAGGATTTCTAAGCATCTCAGGTGTGTCAAAGTAATCTGCTTCCAAGTCGAGCGCCAATGCCAATATTCTCGCAATAACCTTACAAACCCTCCTGACCATGCATAAAGGCTCATCATACACTACAAGAAAACAAGGATATTTCCGACGGTCAAATCCGTCGGAAATCCATCGGAAAGGGTCTTTTCCGACAGATTTCCGACGGATTTAAGCTGTCGGTTACAGTTCGTCGGAAATATGGTTTCCGTCGGAATCTGTCGGAAATTTCCGACGGATTTGTGCCGTCGGAAAGCCGTCAGACATTTCCGACGGATTTCCAACCGCGTACGTTCCGACGGATTTCCGACGGATATATTACCGATAGAATTTCCGACGGATGGTGATCGAATGAATTTGTCGGAAGTCCGTCGTAAATCCGTCGGAATATATTTCTGACGGATTTCCGACGGTAACTATTTTCGACGGAGTTACGACGGATAATTTGATCGGAAGTTGTCTCGGAAGTCCGTCGGTTCTTCGTCGGAAATAGGTTCCGACGGATTTACGACGTTAACTATAACGCCCCGACCACCCCTACCTGTGGGCCCCATGCCTTCTCTCGGCCCGTGGGCCCCATGCCTTCTCTCGGCCCGTGGGCCCCACCCTTGTCCGACGGCCGGTGCGTTAGTCCGGGAGGCTTGTAATACTGTTTACTGACCCTGCAATCACCACGTGATCTTTCCCCGTGTTTTGTCCTCACTCACACGATATCGCGAATCACTTCCCGGAAGGTCACCCATCCTTAGACTACTCCAGCTCAAGCACGCTTAACTCTGGAGTTCTTTCAGGCAAGTGATCGGAAAAGCTAAGTGCACTTTGGTGTCATAGGTAGCCAAAATCAATTCTTATAAGCCTTTCCGCATATACAAGAAATCGGGATGTTACAGTAACTTATTCCGACGGTTTTCCGACGGAATTGGTATTTTGAATTTTATTTAATTATTTATTTTTTTGAAATTTATATATTAAAATTATATAAATTTGAAATATAAATTAAAAATAGAAATAATAAATATATAAATTCATTAAACAAAATTAAAAAATTCATTACACATTAAAATAAATTGTTCAAAAAAAAAGCATTAAAAGCAAATATTTAAACGGTTGGAGCATTATCCCGAAACATATGCGGGAAGCATTTTTCCATCATCTTCTCCAAGCAGGAGAGCTTCTTGTTGGTAGTCTGTTGCTCCGTCCGTAGCTCTTCAACCTGCGGGTCACGGTCTTTCACCGTTTGGGTGAGCCTCTCGATTTCTACCCGGTACTCCGAAAGATAACGAGGAAGCGAGAAAGAAGATTCCTGGGTCGGAAGGGTGCCTAACCCAGCGAATCGACCTTTCACTTGCCGGGTTTGCTGCAAATAATTAAAACCGATAATAAATAAATAACGAAAATAAAAAAAACCAAAAGAAATTAAAACTTACCTCAAGTACAATCTGGTTTATCTCTTCCCGGGACAAAGAGTTCGAGGACGTCGATCCTTCGATAGTGATCTGCGATGATAGTTCACGGTCCAGCTTCGTCTTCTTGCTCTTCTCGACAACATCCCGCATCCCCAAGTCATGTATATGACCGGTTTTCTTGTTGGTGTGTCTATTCTCGATGAGTTGAAGATAATCGGGTTCGGAACCAGATTCTCTCGCCTGCGAAAATTTGTTAAGTTAAATAAATATAAAAAACAGAATTAACAATAAAAAATTTAAATTAAACTTACCATTTCCATCGCTTCCCGTTCGATGGTCTTTGCGCCCGCGTTGTGGATGTAGACCCCTTTCCCGCCTCGTTGGCTATTTCTGTTCTTCGACTGTTGCTCGGAGGTCTTTTTCGTCGCAGGCCTACTCCAGTACTCACAGAAGCCTTTCCAGACGTCGTCGTCAAGGTCCTTCGGCTTGTCTTTGTTGTGCTTCCACTTCTGCTTCCACTCGTACATGTGCTTCGAGTACGAGTTTGCGGCATACTTGTCGAATGTGTCAATGACTTTGCGCGTATGATGAGAGTCCCACGTGAACTCTTGCTACATTTTTTTTAAAAAATATGTTACATATCAAAAAGAAAAATTGACAAAATGAAATTCAAAATAAATAATATATCAATAAATAACTTACCGCGAAAGTCCGGTGCCACACGTCTTTCTCCTCGGTAGGCATGTCCGAATACTTCTCGTACGGTTTGTCCAACATGTTGTGGAGCATCCGTAATATCGCCTTGGTGATCTGAGTCGACAGCTTAAACCTGAAAATATTATGAAAAGATATAAATATGTTAAGTTTAAAAATCTAAATAAGTTGAAATAATGTACAAAAAATTTCTTACCAAGTGCCGTCCTCAAACTTCGGGTCGAGTCGAATGCAATGGCCCCGGTTAGGCTGCCGGACTAGCTCCTCGATCTCAATGTGGCTCCGAGCAGCGGATTGCTGGGAATAAGGGATGTGAGTTCCCGAGCTCGTTGGTCCCGGAGGAGGCGTACACCGAGAACACCGAGAACGGCGTCCTTGGTTGCCGCCTCCCAACTGAAGAACATCGTCGTGATCCCTGCGGAAAACGGTAAAATTGTTAGTAAATTAACAAAAAAATTCAAAAGTTACCAAAATTTTTGAAATTTCAGCAAAAAAATTTAGGAAAAATTCAAATTTTCCTGAAAATTCAAATTTTCAAAAAATTCAAATTTTCCGAAAAATTCAAAGTTTACTAAAATTCAAAATTTTCAAAAATTTTCAAAATTTGCTAAAATATTTTAAAATCAGTTTTAATATATAAAAATATTTAGAAAATGTTTTATTACTATAAAAAATATTTAAAACGATTTTATTTCTAAAATAATATTTGAAAAAGGTTTTTATTATTAAAAAATATTTTAACATCAACTTAAATATATAGAAATATTTTAAAAACGTTTTTATTAGTTAAAAAATACAATAAACGATTTTAATATATACACATATTATAAAAACGTTTTTATTATTAAAAAAATATTTTAACATCAACTTAAATATATAGAAATATTTTAAAAACGTTTTTATTAATTAAAAAATATTATAAACGATTTTAATATATATACATATTATAAAAACGTTTTTATTACTATAAAAAATTTTAAAAACAATTTTAATATATACAAATATTATGAAAACGTTTTTATTACTTAACAAATATATTAAAAACGTTTTTAATATATACAAATATTGTCTAAACGTTTTTATTACTTAAACAATATTTTAAAAAATTCAAACAATATCTAGAAACGTTTTTAAAATATTTTTTGAAAATAAAACAAGATCTAAAAACGATTTTAATATTTTTAGAAAATAAAACAAGATCAAAAATTTGTTTTCTATATCTAACAATTCTAAATCAACAATCTAAACACATAAACCCTAACACTAATATTATTCTAAATAACAAATTCTATTATAACCACTTAACAATTCACATAAATAGAATTCTAACAACCTAACTAATATATTCCCTAAAACTAACATGATATAAAAAAAATTTAAAGGAATTGATTAAACTTACATGGTTTTGTTGAAAAGGAGTTGATGAATTGAAGATTAAAATTGAAATTGTGAAGAAGAAGAAGAGAAGAGGGAGAAGAACAGATTTTCGGTAAGGAAGAAGAAGAGAGAAGAGGGAGAAGAAGCGACGGAAGAGAGAGAGGAAGAAGAGAGAAAGAAGGAAAAAAACTTACGTTTCGTCGATATAATTCGATGTCCGTCGGAAATCCGTCGGAATTCGAAAAATAATTTCATTTACGCGGTTGATATTCCCGCGGTCTCGAAAATATCAAAGTCCGTCGGAAATCCGTCGGAAATTTCCGACGGATTTCCGACGGATAAGGTATATTCCTTGCATGTTTGTCGATTAGTCAGTCAACAAGCACGTGTCTAATTTTTCAGATCCGTCGGAAATTTTCGACGGAATTAGGGTATATTTGGGGTTTAAGGTTTAGGGTTTCTTTATATGATTTAGGGACATGTTATTTACATGTTTCATTCAATATATATATTAAGTTCATCAATATTAAAGGCTTTGCATTAGTTTAAAAATTATACAACATCAAAACATATAATTTCTCATAAATCAACTATATCTAATACTATAACTTATACAAACACTTCCATCAAAATTTATAAATTCTATATAACACATTTTCTTGATGTATATACAAGGTTAACCTATTTTATATACATCATACAAGTGTTTGTAAACTTTTGCCACAAAAAAAACCTATACCCTATACCCTAAACAAGATTTTTGAATATCGGTCGGAAATCCGTCGGAAATTTTCGACGGATTTCCGACGGAGTCAGCTGCCTCGGATAAAACCTATTTTAGCCGATGCAGCTGACTCCGTCGGAAATCCGTCAGAATTTTCCGACGGATTTCCGACGGATATTCAAAAATCTTGTTTAGGGTATAGGGTATAGGTTTTTTTTTGTGGCAAAAGTTTACAAACACTTGTATGATGTATACAAAATAGGTTAACCTTGTATATATATCAAGAAAATGTGTTATATAGAATTTATATAGAAGTTATAATATAGGTTAACCTTGTAACCAAATGTCTAACTTTATAAAATTTCGACATAACTGATATATTACACATTACAATTCTAGTTCAAATATATGTACATATTTTACGGTGCAAATTTTATAATTAAAACTACTGTCAATCCGATGATGAGTAATCTGATTCTCCTGAATCGGAAGGTTCCCCAAATTCGTCAAATTCTTCTTCTGAATCCTCAAATACTCGATCGTCTGACTATATGGTGAAATCAACGACAAGGTCGACCTCAAGGGAATGCTCGATTGAACCCAAACCTACGGAGCTTTGTTGGAGGGGTTCATGATCAGACATCCCATGAACTCTACCTCTCGGGTTTATCGATGTGACTGTAACCCACGGGTCTTGCTTGTTTGTCACCCGCGGATAGGGAATGTAGCATACCTACACCATGTACAAATTTAACCACGGGAATGCAACAAAACTAAATTAAAAATTAACGTAAAAGAAATACAAACCTGGTCTGCTTGTGATGCAAGTACAAATGGCTCGTATCTCTGAAGTTTTCTTCTGCTATGTAATGATGTAACACCAAATTGGTCGTGTCGCACACCGCTTCCTACTAATGGGTCGTTCCAGTCGCATAAAAATGCAACACATCTTAGACCGAGCATTCCCGGGTACTGAACATCGAAAATCTCACGTACGACACCATAGTATACAAGATCACCTGACTGAGTTGATACACCGTAATCTGAAGTTGTCGCACTCCTATCATCCCGAAGAATCTTAAAAGCGTACCCCCGTGTGCTATACATCACATGTGACTGCACGGTTGCTAGTGGAAATCTCACAATTTCTTCTAACCACTTGGGAAATGTTTGTCCGTTAGCCTTCTCTGTCGTCACCTGCACAATTGAAATAAAAATACTTCAAATAATTAAATCTTTCATTACATATGATGATTGCTAAAAACAAGGCAATTAAAAGACTTACATAATCTCTTAACCAACGTCCGAACTCTTCCTGTTTGAGCTCGATTAGCTCGTCCTCTGTTTTGTCAGGAAATGCAAAACGTTGATAAGCCATATACATCCTGTGAGATTGAAACAATTATCACGTTAGTACATATATATATAATCAAGAACCCAATAAGTAATTAAAAATTAAGTTCAATATATAATACCTCTCATATTCATCAACTCCGTCGCAGTTTGTGAGAATATACATATGCAAATGCTCTCGCTCTTGTGGTGAAAGTCTCCTCTTCTTGCCTTTTCCACTAAGTCGTCCAATCTGTAAAAATATATGAGGTACATCGACCGGATAAAAAGGTAGGACGCCTCCGTCATCATGTCGAGCTGCTCTACGACTCTTTGTTTTGACTTGTGATGGAAAGTAGGACTCGGCAAAATGTGAGGTTTCTTCATTGATGGTCTGTGCGACGATAGAACCCTCCACTCTACTCAAAATTTTCACCTTCTTCTTTAGATGTAACATATACCGTTCGAAAGGATACATCCAACGGTACTGAAACGGGCCCCCAAGCTCTGCTTCTCGAGGGAGATGAATTGTTAAATGTTCCATAACATCAAAGAATGAAGGAGGAAATATCTTCTCCAAATTGCAAAGGATTACAGGTATATTAGCCCCAAGATTGCGGATACCGTCTGATGTAAGAGAGCGAGAACATATATCTCGGAAAAAGGCACCAATCCCTGCAATATATGGATAACAAATGAATAATTAAATAATGAAGTATATATTGTATAAAGTAGTAAATAAATAATTTCATGATTGTACCTGCAATTGCTTCGTGGACATTACGTGGTAGAAGACATGCAAAGGCAAATGGAAGGAGGCGCTGCATCACCACATGACAATCATGACTCTTCATCCCAGTAAACTTCCCTTCTCCATGATCAACGCAGTTCCGAAGGTTAGATGCGTATCCGTCCGGGAATCTAACACTTTCGGTAATCCAGTCAAAAAACTCGGCCTTTGAAGGTTCATCGAAACGAAAAGCCGGGACCGGAGGCTTCCCGTTCCCTGTCACATGTAGTGCTCTACGAGAACAAATGTCTGGCAAGTCCAATCTAGACTTCAGATTGTCCTTCGTCTTCCCTTTGACATTGAGAACGGTGTTCATAATGTTGTCGAAAAAATTCTTCTCAATGTGCATGACATCCAGATTATGCCTCAAAAGATGGTTCTTCCAATAAGGCAAATCCCAGAAAATGCTCCTCTTGTGCCAATTATGAACGTTGCCACAACCATCAACAGGATGATGTCCGTTACCACCACAATCAACGGTCCTCTCTGCACCAAAATCTCTAAACTGAGTCAACAAATACTCACCATCTAACTCAGGAGGAGGACCGTCAAATACTTTCCGGTTCTTCCTAAACAATGTGGTGCTCCGACGATAAGGATGATCGCTAGGTAGGTATCGCCTATGACAATCAAACCAAGACGTTTTCCGTCCGTGCTTCAATTGGAACGCATCAGTGTTATCTTGACAGTACGGGCACGATAACCTTCCGTGCGTTGTCCATCCTGATAACATGCCATATGCTGGAAAATCGCTAATAGTCCACAAAAGTACCGACCGCATGATGAAATTTTGGTGACAAGAAACATCAAACGCTTCAATACCTTGGTCCCATAACATTCGCAGCTCATAAATCAATGGTTGCAAAAACACATCAAGTGATCTCTTCGGATGCCCTGGTCCAGGAACGAGAATGCTAAGGAACAAGAACTCCCTTCGCATGCACAAAGATGGCGGCAAATTGTAAGGTGTTACAATTACTGGCCACAAAGAATATTTTCTGCCGTGCTTCCCAAAAGGGCTGAAACCATCGGTACATAATCCAAGGTATACGTTCCTTGCCTCAAACGCAAAGCTGAGATAAATGGATTGAAAATGTTTTCATGCTCCTGCATCTGACGGATGGGCGATTTGTCCATCTGTTGTATGCTCTGCATGCCATCTCATTGCTCCTGCTGTGCGCTCTTACTGATATAACCTCTTCAATCTCTCTATTAACGGTAAATACCACATCCGTTTATATGGCACTGGCACTCTTCCACCTGTTTCCTTATACCGAGGTTTGCGACAAAAACGACATATCGTACGATCTGCGTCCTCTCTCCAGTAGAGCATACAGTTGTCTATGCATACATCTATCATCTGATACGGCAATCCTAGACCTTGAACAAGTTTCTGTATCTCATAGTATGATGCCGGTGCAAGATTATCTTCTGGCAAAATTTCTTTCACAAAATCAGCGATTGCATCCACGCACTCCTCACTCAAATTGAAATCCGTCTTTATACCCATCATCCTTGTTACAGTTGATAAAGGGGAATGT
Source organism: Eutrema japonicum (assembly GCA_030161315.1). NCBI lineage: Eukaryota > Viridiplantae > Streptophyta > Magnoliopsida > Brassicales > Brassicaceae > Eutrema > Eutrema japonicum. Next base: position 42,167,890 of record BSQW01000013.1, read on the forward strand.
TCACCTCTACACCCATCATATAACGGATGTTTAGCAGCGTCTAACATATCAAAGAATCTCCGAGCTTCTAAATTAGGTTCTTCTCCCCTATCTCCATACTCAGCAACCGATGGTATACTTTCACGAAATGCATCGTTCACCATCTGAACATGACCTACAGTACTTTGTTCTTCCATTGCGGGTTCTTCTAAGCTAGTGTTATCCCCAATATAATGTTCACTAGTACTAGCATAATTATCCACCATTGTATCATTTTCTCCATGATAATACCAAATCTTGTAACCCGACATAAACCCATGACAATACAAGTGTGACCATACTTCATCTATCACGATAAATCTACGATTCCCACAATTGGTACAAGGGCAATAGATTTTACCGGTTTTTTTTGCTTTCTTCTGCATACCCGCAAATGCCATGAATTCCTGTAGACCTTTTTTGAATTCCTCCGTAACTAGGCCCGTGTCCGGAATTTGATGAGGCTTGTCCATCCATGATCGAAAATAATTATACGGATTTGAAGAAGACATTTTCGTAAGGAATTAGATAACAGAGATTTTTTTTTGTTGTGATTATAAATGAAGCGTGGAAACGTTTTTATAAGGAAAATTTTGTGCATTTTCCGACGGATATAAAGTAGATATTATCGATGTCGGCAACCATGTCGGCAACCATGTTGGCATCTGTCGGAAATCCGTCGGAAATCCGCCGGAAATTTCCAACGGATGAACGTCGTCGGAAATCCGTCGGCAGTATGTCGGCAACATCAGAATTCGTCAAAAAGTCGTCAGAAATCTGTCGAAAAGTGTCCGACGGATTATTGTCGTCGGAAATCCGTCGAAATTTCTGACGGATTTCCGACGGGTTAATATTTCCGACGGAATTCCGACGGATTTCCGACGGATGAGAAGTTAGTCGGAAATCCGTCGGAAAGTCGTCGGAAATATCCGACGGAATTATTGCCGTCGGAATTGCCGTCGGAAATACACCTGTTTTCTTGTAGTGATAAGTATACAGACGTTTGAAAAAACTTTGACTCCCTTGCATCACAAAATGCAAGAGATAAACACAGACGAATTCTTTTATTGTCAATTGATTTTAAAATGAAAACTCGTAAATTTTAAAATCGCCGTATGAGAGTCAACAATTCTATTCAAAGTTTTTTTAATTATTATATATATACATAAGAAGATGTAAGAAAAAATAAATATGAGGCTTACAATGCTTCTTGATGATATTTCTCCATGGTCGACTGCCATCCGGGCAAAACATATATCTACCATAAACATCAAATTTTATTCAAAGGAAAATCTAACAAAAAAAAAAAATTCACTAGGATACGGTTAAACTACCCAGGGTCAGGCCAAGTGTTTGGGCTATAAAATGGCTTATCCCCATGAAGATCATCTTTGGGACCTTCGATTCCAATGAAAAAACAATCTTTGTAATCCCCTAAAGTCCATTAGGTTACAAAAAGATTGAGATACCTTAACAACACCTTTTGATTAAGCAAGTGAAGATTTGATCAAGGACAGGTGAATAGCCTCGATTCTTTTCGTTTCTCAAGACTTTCATTTTCTCCTCCAAAGGAAGAGCGAAGAATTTCTTGCTATGCTCGAAAGCCTCGTCCTTCAACTCATCGCTTAAACCATGATTTACGACATAGAAAAATACGCAATCCAGATCACATGCCTTGAACAAGAATCACCCCATAAAAGGATATGTACTTTTTTACATAAGTTATAATGATCACACCATCGTATTTAAGAAAAATAAATGGAGACACACCTGCTTGAGCAAAACAGCTGATTGATGAAGATTAGAGTTGGCGAGGTCTATGCAAGTCAGGGAAGAAACTTTGATTGTCGAAGCCACCTCCTGAGTTTTGTTCTCCATCTCTCTCTCACTCTCACTCTCTGTGTTGACTTTTAAAAGAAAAGGAAAGAGAATGCCTTTTTTTTCCTTTGTTTGTTTAGCCCATGATGCCAGAGGCTTGTCACGCCACATATTTTAGGTTTTCAACTGTACAATTACTAAAATCTCGGGAATATGGCCAAAATAACCACATTGTTAAACTAATACCTTGTTATTCTTAATTCATTATTTTATTGAAAAAATACATAAAAATGATAATCGTAAAAAAAAATTTGTCAACAAAATAGATACCTAAAACGGTTTAGAAATCCAAACTAAGGATACCGAATTTACATATGAAATATCAAAAAATTAGAAACGAACATTTCGTGCTAACTTATATGCATTTGTATTATTTGTGCGTGGGATGAACGAGATAAAAAAAATATATAATCGTAAATTCCCATCATGATTTGTGATCTTGAGTTTGAAAATTCCAACGAAAAAGTATGAATGGCTCGTTTTATTTTGCAATTGTGAAACATATTTGAGAGAATGGATTTAAAGGATTGCTGTTTATTATATTCAATATGTTGTTACCTTTTTAAGGGATAAGCTGATGTACTTCCTACCATAAACATTTGTCTATGGGAAGATGTGGGTCGGTTCGATTACGAGATCACCATATTTATCTTCAGTAAACCAAACCAAACCAAAATCAAATTCATGTTTAACAAACTACTCCCCTCATGTCCTAAGTTGAGCTTAATTAGCCACTCATACATAACGGATTTGGCTCATACATAACGAATTCCCAATTAATTAGCCACTTTGCTCAGTCAATCACCTGCAAAGTTAGTTGCCCAGACCTTCAGCCTTTCATCTTCTTGACAATATGGGCTAACCCGAAGGAATAACATGAGAAGCTTTGGGTTCATCTACGCTCAATAAACTAATCTTCAGAGCCTCTCCTCAAAGCCTTGCATGATTGGTGGAGACTTCAACTAAATTACTTGCACAACAAAGACTTCAAATGTCAACATTGTTCATTCATCTGAAACCATGTTGAACTTCAAATCGGCCTTGCTTACCAAAGATACTCATACACTTGGACTAACAAAAAGCTTGATTGCTGCTAAGCCAATGACATGTTGTTTGAATCTTTTTCTTTTGAGATTTGCCTCCTCAAAACCTCCAGAAAATTTTGGATCACGCCCCATTTATGTCACATTCGCCTAAGTAATCTCATTTCCACATTTGGAACCAAGCCCAAGTTACATCACTGGACATCCTCTATTTCCTTTACACAATTTCTCTGACTTAAGATTGTTATGTTCAAAATTATAAATCTAACCCTTAGAAAAAATGATTAAAAACAAGAAATAAAAGACATACATGCATTTATAAGTGATTTGCTGTCAACATGCATGGGAGTACCACGTCAAGTTTCTACCGCTGCAAATTTCACTATGACCAAAGAAATTTAGAGTTACAACTTTTGTTTCTCTTTCTGTTGTACAATAACGGTGACAAATATTGAATAATAAAGTGAACAAATCCTAGGACAAAGGGACGTAGACCTGAAATATCCAAATCATCTTTCGTGAATCTCGGGGACTTTAATTTGTCTTTACGAATTACGATCATCTCCCGTTCTTGGCATGTGTCGAGAGTGCTTTTGCACATGGCCCATCATATTGATTTTTTAAACACAAATTGTTCCTATTTTTTTTTTACATCAGCACAAATTGTTTCTTTTTCAGGATTTTACTTCTAGAATACATAGATTCCTGTTATTAAATTATAAGCCTTATATGTTTATCGAGCATAGTTTATGATAACAAATTAACAATGAATCGGACATGCATATGTATGCAACCTGATGGGGATAAATAATTTTACTTTTGGATCAGCGAATTAGAGAATGACACGTGTTATATTAGGCAAAACGATTATTTGACTTAAAAGCGCACTACCTCGAAAATGTGCAGTTACGAGGTTAGGTGACCGAACCTCAGGACATGGTATGACATGTTGTATGACGTGTCACTATATATTAGACGGCCACTTGACTTAAAAGCATGCCACTTAGACTGGCCGGGTGCGTTACGAGGTTAAGTGGTCGAACCATATGACATGTTAGAACAAGGAAATGAACCACCACCTTCTCCCAAACCCGTTACCGATTAGCGGGAGCGGGACGTAAGGAATCGAGTGGTCCCAAAGTGGAAATGGTTGCCTTTTCTTGAACCTGCCAACTCGTGTCAGGTTGCCTGGAGAGCGCGGAAGTAGGGAGATGAGTAGCCTGGACATGTACATAACGTTCTGATGATGGCAACATAAACCGAGTAGCGATACCCGAAAAGGTAAGACTCCCAGATAACCGGGTAGAGATACCCGTGAAGGTAAGAGAAACCAAATACTTTTTACCAGGTTATCGGGAAGGTAAAATATACTTATTAAACACGAGTCTTTCACTATTCTTCCTCCATAGACAATGCTTTGCAATTCAAACTATTCCCACCCAAATACTTAGCTGAAGATTCACGTTACACGGTTTCAGGGTCAAAGATGGGCAAAATCGACGTGACATGGAACCTCGAGAGGCGTGTAGTATGGGACAAGCAGACCACGCGATACCAAACCCGCGAGGCGCATATCAGACCACACGGCACCAAACCCGCGGGGCGCAGAGCAAGGACAACTTGACACAAGTTAGAGCCGCTAACAGACAAGTATAAACGCAAAAAAGAAATCACTTTAATACGACGTACAAGGAGCCATCTCAGAGGATCCACTCGTTCGACATGAACTACGAAAATACGACCCAATATACGATCTATGCCAGATATACTCTATAAAAGTCACATGCGCTCCACGAGAGCAATGGACCGACATACATCCACTCTCACACACACACATAGCCATTTGACATACTTTCCTCTCTTCTCTCTCTAAACATCGAAAACCCACTCCAATATTTCTAGAATCGGTTCTGATATTCTGTCTCCGGCTATTCTTTGGCCGGAATCACTCTAAAGTTCTCAACTTTTTCACTTTCTTCACCACAAATAGCTTCGTAAACCCCATATAATTTGCAAATCTATCCCTTTTTCCGGACTCTAAGTCACTTAGCCGTTCTACCCGTTTTCCAATTTTAACTTTCCGCTCTGTTTTTCTGCTTCTTTTTCCCTGTCAGGCTTTACATGTTTTAGTGCTACATGTTTCAATTCTTTCTGCACTAGTTTGTAAATAGATTCTTTTATTTTGATCAATGAATATAATATTTCATCGAAAAAAGATATTAAAACAAATTTGTCCAACATTTTTTTGTAAATAGATTCTTTTATTTTGATCAATGAATAAAATTTGTGTATGGCTTCTATAAATATAGACACGGCCATGTATAAAAGAGGAAGATCTACCACCTCTTTCCAACCTTGACATAACAGTTCATGTTTATCAGCGTCAAACCAAATTATCATATCAAGCAGGAGATTCGAAAGATGATAAATTAATGAGAGTAAAAACACAAAGCTGTTTAGAAAGAATTATATTAGACTCTCATAAGAATAATGTTACAAAATGGATAAACTTATATAGAGATGAAAACAACTTAATTTCCTAAACTAATATGGAAATATTATATTAAATATAAAGCTAAATTTCATAATCTAAGATATTAGTAAATATCCATATTCGTCTTGATCTTCATGTTTTCCATAATCTCGATATGATCGATCTCATCGATCTTCCAATACCCTCCCGCAAGATTAAACATGGTAACACGTGTGAGATTGGACAAATTTTCAAAATATCGGCGTTATACCTGGCTGTCTGGTCAAATCGCGGCATTATACCCGGCCGTTGGGTCAAATCGGCTACAACACCCAGCCGTTGGGTCATCAACAACGTTTATACCCAGTGGTAGGGCCAAATTGGTTCGATGAAAAATCCATCATGAACACCGTAGTATCTCGCGATTGCGAGATCAAGAAGTAGTTCGCGATTGCAAAATCAGGTAGTAACTCACGATTGTGAAATCGAAAAACAACTCGCGAGGGTGAAAAGTAAAATAAAAAAGAGATATACAAAAAAACAAAAAACTGAACGAACCCATCCATAAGTTCATGCTCATAAACCATCGTCATACATGTAACATATGGAATCATGAAATCATAATTAAAGAGAAACCATATTCATACCTTGTTCTCCAAGACACTAGCAATCATGCTAGTAATAGAAATTAAACGTGGCCAATTACGGACTGAATCAACAACGTAATCCACCATAAGGATTACATCTCTTTCTCTTTTTTTTTGTAATACAAGAACAATCAATAGAATTATGAATTTTGCTATTCATAATTGCAAGATAATGAAGAAGTCTCCAACGTTAACAAAGAGAGAAATAGATATAAAATCATAATCCATCATGATTAAAATCGAAAGCTCTGATACCATGATAAATTGATGAGAGTAAAAATAAAAAAGTGTTTAGAAAGAATTATTACTAACTCTCATAAGAATAATGTTACAAGATGGATAAACTTATATAGAGATGAAAGCAACTTAATTTTTTAAACTAATATGAAAATATTATATCTATATAAAACTAAATTTTCTAATGTAAAATATTGATAAATATTCATATTCGCCTTGATCTTCATGTTTTCCATAATTTCAATATAGTCGATATCATCGATATACCAATAAAAGATTAGTTTTCATAACTCAACAAAAATCTTGCAATTTGGAACTTTTAGATTTTACAAAGAAAAATAAAATAATGCAAAAAGATAAATGAAGTGTCGAATGATCCCGACATCCCGAACCATAAAAAGATATGTACATTGACAAAAATTTTTTTTTTTTTAATGGACCATATATATACAATAGCTTACGGGCCGTTGCTCACAAAAAGATTCATTTTGATCTTTGACAGATTTGTATCGATCGTAAATAATAGTTTTTTTTTTAATATATTTTTATGGGACAGATGATAAAACAATAGTTATGCAACTGTGTTAAAGGGGAAGTGATCATTTTGACATTTGCCTTTGAATTAAAACATCGCAAATCTATTGGTTGAAATCGTAGAGTAGACAAGACACGTCCGTAGCCGATTACTCCACTCCCATGTGTTCGCTTGATGAACACAATTGAAACATCGACGCCAACCCCAAAAAAAAAAAAATCGTTATAAAGCTCAATTCAATTCCTCTTCCTCTTCCTCTTCCTCTTCCTTTCTCTCAGATCACTGGAAGCTCCAGCTCGATTTCTTATCATCCGCCATGGCCTCGCAAGCTTGTCTTCTTCTTCAGAAACAGCTCAAAGGTACACAAAACCATCGAATCTTTTCACCTCCAAACAAATCTGTTTCCTCTACGAGTTGTTGTGTGTTCTCTGTTATTGAATTCGATTTTGTGTTTTTTGTTTCAGATCTTTGTAAGCATCCGGTTGATGGATTCTCTGCTGGTTTGGTTGATGAGAAGAATATATTCGAATGGAGCGTTACGATTATCGGACCTCCTGATACTCTCTAGTACGCTTTTTCTTCTTCTTTGATCCATTATATTTATGAGCTTCAATGAGATCTCGTTATTGTACATGTTCTGGATTCGATGATCCATGTGGGTTTGATTGAGCTGGGGAATAGTGATTTTGGTTTTTTCCTGCCGAAATTCGGATCGATTTGTTGGAACGGCATTGGATTACTGATACCGAAGTTATCTATTCAATCATGTTACTGAGTTTGATGATTTCAGATTCATGTGATTGTAGAATTTCAGGTTTTGGAGCTTTTTGTTGTCTTTGTTAATTGTGTACTCTTATGTAGAATTGAATTGCTTTCGCTGGATTACATTGGATTAGTGTTCTTGACTTCTTGTGGAGATGTTATTATCACTTCATTGTATGGAATTGACACATACAAAAGGATTAAGCAAAGTTATATAACAACTTCCTAAAATATTGCAGTGAAGGAGGATTCTTCAACGCCATTATGTCCTTCCCACAAAACTACCCCAATAGCCCGCCCACGGTGCGGTTTACTTCAGATATTTGGCATCCTAACGGTTAGTTCTCTCTCTCTCTCGACCATGCCCGTATTGGGGCAAGTGATATTTTGAATACGAGACACTTTGCTTCCGACTATTTTCGTTCCTTGCTTGTGTTTGAATCTGTTATGAGGTTTTTGCATACGTTTCTCTTTTATGGTCTTCAGTTTATCCCGATGGACGTGTTTGCATATCTATCCTACATCCTCCTGGTGATGATCCAAGCGGATATGAGCTTGCAAGCGAGCGCTGGACGCCTGTTCACACAGTATGTTTAAAAATGATGCATTCTATTGTCTTGATATCCATATCTCAGCAGCTTTCTGAAGACCAAGGATTGATGTCATTTAGATTTGATGCGTGTAAAAATTCAATGCTGATTTCAGGTTGAGAGTATCATGTTGAGTATCATATCAATGCTCTCTGGTCCCAACGATGAATCTCCAGCAAACGTTGAAGCTGCTGTGAGTGTTTTTTTCTATTGTTTAGTTAATGATCTCATTAGATTCACACTGCCTCATATTGTTTCCTTAAGAGTCTTGTATGTATCAGAGCTTGCTCGTTAACAATTTTCCTTGATTGTTTTTTTTACCTCTTACAGAAAGAATGGAGAGATAAGAGAGACGAGTTCAAGAAGAAAGTGAGCCGTTGTGTCAGAAAATCTCAAGAAATGCTGTGATCAAAACACTTTCAACATTTCAACTCCAACTTCTCTGGAGTTCAAAGTTCATTTTTCTTACCCTTTTGAAAAAACTGTCCAAACACTACTTGTAATAAACCCGTCTTGCATCTTTTTATCGCGTTTCCAGAACGTGAAATGAAGTGTTTGGTCGAAAAAAGTGTTGTTATTGAGAAACTGACATTAAATTTATACATTATTCATACGTTTTTATTCTGAAGTAACTTTGTTTTGGTTTGTTGAAGCTCTTTAGCTCGGGTACCTTCTTTTGTTCTTCATAGTTGCTTAACCTATTGGGTAAACGATCTATTTCTCTACGACAACTATAATATCTAGTCAGATGTCTCCCAACTGAGGTTTCGATTTTTCAATTCGGGGAGAGAAATTTCAAACTTTTTTTTCGTGGGGATATATATAGAAAGCATAGTTTGGGAAACATCTGGATAGATACGATACTTCTCATGGGGAAATAGATCGTTTATCCTAACATTTTTCATTCTTTCGAAACTTTAACTCCACGCCGTTCTTACTTTCCCGTGAGAAACTCCGTACGATTCCGCTTTATGCAGGATAATTAAAAAACAGCGTGATGTTCGCTTTCTTAGTGTGTCCTACGTATTTAAAAGCCCCGTGACGTTGTCGCTCTTGCACCGTTGATTTACCATCAATCGCTATCAAGATAGCTGGGACAGTACACGTGTCGCATACCGTGTCGCTCTTGTTTCGTTTTCTATTTCGAAGTTTCATTTCGTTTTGTCTCTTTGGGTTTGTGAGTTCATAGAGAAGACGAAATCCGTTTTTCGCTGCCGAGAATTTGATTCTCCGATCAGTTCACCGATTCGTTCTGAATTTCGTTAAGCCGATCTGTTGTCTGTCGATTAATTCGAGGTTAATGATGAAACCAGAGAGATTTTTCTCAGATGATAGAGGATTGTTCGTTATTTCTTGATAGAATTCTCTGATTTCGTTGATTCTATGTGGTCCTTGTAGTTTTTCTAGGAGGATTATAGCTTATCATAATGTTGAATTTCCATAATTGCGGCTTTAAATTCGTGATTTGCTCTCTATTCTGATCAACCTAGTCGATTTGCGGAAGTTTTAATGCAAATCTGTTTGTAGATTGCTGTTGTAAGACATGGAATTGCCGTATTTGCTCATCCTAAGTTTCTAGAATTGTTTTAATGGGAGACCCATTGCACCATCCTGGTCGAAACTCTGTGATGGCAGCTGTTTCTTCTGGGAGAGAGTTTCCTAAGAGAAGCTTAGTAGCTGCTATTCCAAGAGCTGTCCAGCAGACCATTTGTAAGCATGTTTCTTTGGCGAGTAATGGTAGAGTTGGCACTGGCACCGTGCGTAATGCAGCCGTGTTTCTGCTCAAAATCGCGGTTTTAGAAGTCGTTCGGAGAATTTCAAGGGCTAAGTGTCCTCATTTGTGGAATAGTCTTCAGGCGTTGCAATGCCTTTGTTATCCTCCTCTTAAGTGGATTCAGAGATGGGCTCCCTTCAAGGAGTTGATCAAGGCAATGCAGGTTTGCTACTTTGTCTCCATGGCACTAAGCCCTTTTTTGTTTTTTTTTGCTTTTTTTGACTAAGTATTGATGAAGTATGCAACTTTTGAAATGCATAATGATTGTCGCATGACTTTGGTATAAAATTTACACAACCTAAGATACTAAGATGAATGAAAATGAAACACCAATAAGAAGTTTGAAACAAACGATCCTCTAGGTCCTAAGTCTTTGGGCCTTTCTCACCTCTCACCACTTTACCGTGTAAGACATGGTGACTGTATGTACCCTTTAACTATATGTCACTTGTAATATGTTTATGTGGACGAACATTTATTGTGTTCTCTTCTGTTCTTTAAAGGTCATTCATTTTGTCCTTCTCACACGTTACGTTGCAAAGTGAGCGAATTAGAATGAACTCGTAAGTTGTGCTTTGGTGGCAACAAATTGATTGCTGTTTGAAATCCTGGTCACTAGTTGTTCTGTGATCTTTTGCTCATAAGTTTATGTATAATGCCAGATATCATCTCATATCCCATGTTGAGGGGCCATTCTTTGTGCTTATTTGATATTTCTTTCACTATACTGATCTGCCATGAGTCTCAATTACTGTGTCTAATCTTTATGCAGATGCTGTCTCGACCATTATTGGTCCTCACGATTGCAGAAGCTTTCACAGACCAGTCAGAGTTAAAGCAAGAAGCCCCAGGTGGTACTGGCTCTAATGCATCTTCAGAATCACATTCTGAGCCACAGACGTCTCAGCCTCCATCAGACATAAGGTACGTGATGTCATAGTCTTACCTGTAAAATTGTACTATAATTAATTTGAGACTGTACAACTTTAATCTGAAGCACTTTGAAGTTTTGCAAATCCCTTGAAACTATCAAACCTCCATACTCTTATTTTGAGTATAATCTAGATATTTCTATCTTGCTACATATCTTAACTTTTATGTAAATGCAGAATTGAAGAGGAGGCTCCACATCCTGTAGCTTTACAAGACTGGCGTAAACAACTCTACGAAGAACTGGGAAAGCAGAAACTTAGCTTGCCAGAGAGGTACTTTAAAATCTTAGTGTTGTATTACCTTCTTTGAGTTTCTGCGTTAGATCATAACCATCCAGTCTCATTTTAATGTAGACTCAACGAAGAAGAGCTTCATAGATTCTATAGAGTGTCAAATGGAGACTTCACATCCTTACTATCTTCAATAAAAAAGACAATCCGTTGGAGGGAGACTTACAGAATCCTATCTGAAGAAGAACTTGAGACATGGTCAAGCTTAGTCTTTTGGCATGGATTTGACAGGAACCAACGACCTTGTCTCATTGTCCGCTTGGGGCTTGCTTTTCTAAAGTTGCCATCTCATGAAAGACCCTGTTTCGCTCAGGCAATCAGTATGTTCGTAGTGGCTCTACATCTTCTGGTATTGTCTTTCCTACGGTGTTCTTCTAATCAAGTATCTTTGTTTCAGTATCTCAGGTAGAGCACGGGGTTTTGCATCTTCTAAACCCTGAGAATTCAGAACTTACAGTATTAGTGGATTGTGAAGGATTGTCTCCTCTGAGGATTCCCATGCAGATGATGAGGTCTTGTTCTTCCATTCTTCAAGATCATTTCCCTAACCGACTTGGCTGCCTATTCATCATTCGACTCCCTCCTGTTGTCCGAGTCATTTCCCAGACTTTTATCCAAGTAAAGCATCTACCTGAGCTAACTTCAATTTTTTTCGGTTTTCTTAGTCTTTGTTCTTGGGTCTATGATTGTTGCATATCTCATGCCTAAACTAATCTTCCTCTCTCATAGATTCTCAGACCAACCACACGCAAGAAGCTGAGAATTGAAGGGGAAACATTCCACCGAGTACTCTCTGAATATCTCCAGATACTTCCTTCATACCTTGGCGGCGACTGCAACTGCAAAAGATGCTCAAATCTCAGTGAACAGGATCCACCACAACCACAAACACAAGCAAGAGGCAAGAGAAGAATCTCAATGGAGGCAGAGAATCTAGACGTCAGCCGCTGGAGTTACGATGTCCAGACACCTGATTTAGTATATGAGGACGATCCGAGCTTGAACGTATGTAACCAAGTGCTGCGAACAGCAATAGTGTTTGTGCTCATGCTTTGGCTCTTCGGTGCATTACTAGCTGGATTTGCCGATCCCGAGAGCAGACCCTTTTAAGGTAAGAACCAGCCATAACCAATTTTAGGCTTATACGTGATGTCTTTTGTGTACATAGTATATGTGTGGAGGTATGCGTTGATATATATATAGTCATTAGTGAATAAATCAGTCTCTTATGTTGTAAGTGACCACTTTGCAAATAATTTGTAAAGGGCTATGCTCCATTGCTTTGGTTTGGACCAAACTTTCTTTGTAAGACCATCTCCAATGGTAGAACCCCTCATGAGGTTCTTACCAATATTTTAATTATAAATTTTAAGAACCTCTTTCTAAGAACCCCAAAAAAAGTTCTTAAATAAGAACTTTAAGAACCTTTTTTTTCAAAGTTAAGAACCTCTCTAATATTTATCATTATTTATCATTATAAAATTTTAAGAACCTCTCCTCTAATATCACTAGATTATAGCTCAAATTTAGTCATCGTTCATCATTATGTTTACATTTTTTTATTTTCCTCTGGATAATTATATAAAAAAATTAAAATTGTTGAAAACGGATAATTATCTATACTTTCACCCACTTATCTTGGACTGACTTACCGACTATGTTATTTTATTCATTTATTTTTACTATATATATGTACGTTGATCATTGTAAGTGGTAAGTAAGAAAAGCAATAAGAAAAGAAGTAACATCTTCTCTCACTCTCGTCTCTCTCTCACTTCCTTCATCTCTCACCAGCAATACAATATATATGTATATATATAATAATAATAATAATAATAATACATATACATATATATAAACACATTTAGTTTATAACACGTTATCAGCACGATCCATTCCTATACCGAAAAGGTGAGGTTTAATTTATGTTTAATCTGTTTATATTTATTTTTGGGATGATAGGCGCTGCCTTCCCCGAACCGATCGTTGTGATAGACTCTGCTTTCATGATCATGATCATATGGTAGACTATGTCTCCTCAGATCATATGACAGATTCTGGCTCTTTAAATATATGGTTGGCTTATGATCATATGACAGACTATGTCTCCTTATATCACTGCCTCCATAAAATAAATGTCCCAAAGACATTTATGAAAAGTTCTAGAAGAACCATATAACAAAAAAAATGTCCAGAAGACATACTTAAAATAAAAATGTCCAGAAGACATATATGAAAGCGTTCCTAAGAAACTGCTTCGTCCAAAAGACGTTTTAAATTATTGTTCTTTTAATTTCTGTTTATTATCGTAAATTATATGGAAAGCTTGCCTCATATATTGTTTTAAATTCTGTCTTTATTATGTTTACGAATTTTATTGCTTTCCTTTAAAATTGAAAATTTAAATTGAATTAATGGATTGTTATATTATATATTCAGTTATCATGTCAAATTTGGCGAAACTTGAAATCGCTGCTCTTGATATCTCTGGTAATAATTATATGAGATGGACAGTAGCCGCAAGGATGCATTTAAAAGGAAAAGAGCTCCTTGATACCATCGATAAATCAAAAACAACTCATGAAGAGAAAAAGGCAAACGCCATGATATTTTTATTCCACCATATCCATGATGGTTTAAAAGATGAGTATATCACGAAAGAAGATCCTGCAGATCTTTGGTAATCACTCAAAGATAGGTTTTATCACCAGAAATATGTGATCTTACCAAAAGCTAAGCATGCGTGGTTACACCTCCGGTTTCAGGATTATAAGAGCGTTACTGAATATAATTTCGCTCTGTTTGGAATTACTTCCAGGATAATGTTATGTGGAGAAACGATAATCGATTTTGATATGATCGAAAAAACTCTCCAAACATTTCATCGTGAAAACAGAATCATGCAGCAACAATACCGGGCAAATGGATACACGAAGTATTCAGAATTGATGCAAGTTCTCTTGGTGGCAGAACAAAATAACGAACTCGTGACGTTAAACCATCAATCTCGTCCAACTGGATCACCTCCATTCCCATAAGTGAATGTTGCATCATCCAACTATAATAATTGGCAAAATGGACGTGGACGCGGTCGAGGTAATGATCGTGTTCGTGGACGAGGATATGGACGTGGATACGGACGTGGACAAAAAAGAAAGTTTCGTCCTAATGATGCCGATACTGGAAGAAATAATAAAAGGTTCAAAGGAAATGAAGTTGGTCGCGTGAATAATAAGCAACATGAGAATGCTTGCTACAGATGCAGCATGAAAGGACATTGGTCCCGTACCTGTCGTACGCCGAAAAATTTAGCCGATTTTATCAAGAATCACAAAAAGTGAAAGGAAAAGAAGGTGAAACCAACTTCATCTATGGCGAATCCGGACATTCTTTTGATGGTATAAATGATGATTTACATCTCGATATTGCTGATTTTGTGGTTGATCTCGAAGATATCAACGAAAGACAAAACGACTGAAATCTTCCTGAAGAAGAAAATATGACATGATGTATATAGTTATGTTTGTTAATCTTCTTGAAGAAGAAAATAATGTTTATAAATGTTTTTTGTTGTAAAATAGTTTTTATTGTAATATAAAGCTTTGGTCTTGTTTATTAATGTTTCTTTTATGAATATTTTAAATTCAGAAAATGTCGAAATCTAAGATTGAGGATGGAGATATATGTCTGGCAGACAGTGCAACAAAGCACACAATACTTAATGATAAAAAGTATTTCTCCTCTCTTAAAATGAAAGATTTCGCAGGAAGCGTGAATACTATATCTGGTAATGGAAAAATTATTATGGGCTCCGGAAGAGTCAGTTTTTCGATGCCAAGGGGAACGATATTTGAGATAAATGATGCATTATATTCCCATAAATCTTCTAGAAACTTGTTAAGTCTCAGAGATATCCGCAGAAATGGATATCACATATAAACTATGGATGAAAATGGCATTGAATATCTTTGCATCACATCAGTTACTCCGGAGAAAATTTATATTATAAAAATTACCAGTATTATCCTCCGGATTATATTCCACAAAAATAAGTATGGCTGAATCATATATTACGGTAAACCCGAAGTTTACATATTCATTTAAAGTCTGGCATGAACGACTAGGGCATCCTGGTTCAGTCATGATGCGAAAAATTATGGAAAATTCTAATGGCCATCCTTTGAAAAACCAGAAGATTTTTCAATCGAGCGACTTTTCATGTAATGCTTGTTCTCAAAGAAAGCTTATAACTCGGCCATCACCAGCCAAAATCTGGAATGGATCTCCAGTATTCCTAGAGAGAATACATGGTGATATATGTGAGCCCATTCACCCACCATGCGGGCCATTTCGATACTTTATGGTATCAATTGACGCATCCAATAGATGGTCACATGTGTGTCTATTGACTACACGAAATACGGCTTTCGCAAGATTCATTGCCCAAATAATCAGGCTAAAGGCACAAGTTCCTGATTATACTATAAAGAAAGTAAGGTTTGATAACGCTGGTGAATTCACTTCACAAGCCTTCAATGACTATTGTATGTCATTGAGAATCAATGTTGAACATCCGGTTCCGCATGTTCATACACAAAATGGCATGGATGAGTCTTTGATTAAACGGTTGCAACTCATTGCTAGACCGTTAATATTGAGAACAAAACTCCCAATTTCAGTATGGGGTCATGCTATCTTGCATGCAGCGGCATTGATTCAGACTCGACCGAGTTCATATCATAAATATTCTCCATTACAGTTAGTGTCTGGTCAGGAGCCAAATGTATCCCATCTTCGTGTTTTTGGATGTAGGGTTTATGTTCCTATAGCCCCACCACAAATAACAAAAATGGGGGCGCAGAGAAGATTGGGAATATACATCGGTTATACATCACCAAGTATAATTCGGTATCTTGAACCGTAAACTGGTGATATGTTTACGGCACGTTTTGCCGATTGCCATTTTAATGAAAGTGAATTTCCAGCGTTAGGGGAAAAAATTAAAGAAATTCTGAAAGATGTTACATGGTGCACACCATCTTTGTTGTACCTTAATCCCCTTAAAAAAACAACGCGAACTTGAAGTTCAAAAAATAATACATTTACAAAATATGGCAAATCAATTACCAGATGCGTTCACATATACAAAAAGGGTGTCAAAGTCATATATACCCGCTGCGAATGCTCTGTCAAGAATTATTGTTCCAGAAAAACAAAATGATGGGAAAATAGCAAATGAACCCAATGTTCATTTGAAAAGGGGGAGTCCGATAGGCTCAAAAGATAAAAATCCCCGGAAGAAAAAGAAACTGGGAGAACAAAATGAAAATGGTGCAGAAGAACCACATACATAGAAAAGTCATGAAGACGAAAATGATAAAGAAAATATGAGATTTCCATTAACTATGCCCAAGACGGAAAATTATGGGATAGATATGAAATAGAAGATAATGATGGAATTTTCTCATTCTCTGTATCCAAAGAAATTGATTATGAAAGTGACGATCTAGATCCAAGGTCCATATCAGATTGCCAGAAAAGATCTGATTGGGAGAGATGGAAAATGGCCATAGAAACTGAATTGATCTCCCTTAATAAACGAAATGTTTTTGGACCTATTGTCACTACATCCAAAGATGTAAAATCGGTTGGGTACAAATGAGTTTTTGTACGAAAAAGAAATGAGAAAAATGAGCTGACAAGATCGATACAAAGCCCGTCTTGTTGCACAAGGATTTTCTCGAAGACCGGGAATTGATTATGGAGAAACATATTCCCCGGTTATGGATGCAATAACATTCAGATTTTTGATGAGCCTTGTGGCATCTAAAAATCTAGAAATATATCTTATGGATGTTGTGACAGCATATCTATATGGGTCACTTGATAACAATATCTATATGAAAATCCCAAAAGGATTGAAAATGCCTGAAGCATTAAGCTCAAAATCTAAAGAAATATGTGCGGTCAAATTACAGCGATCACTTTACGGATTAAAACAATATGGGCGCATGTGGTATAATCGCTTAAGCGAATATTTGCTAACAAAAGGGTATGTGAATAATGCAATTTGCCCTTGCGTCTTTGTTAAGAAATCCTCATCATGATTTGTGATAATGGCTGTATATATTGATGACCTGAACATAATTGGAACTCAAAAGGAAATTGATGATGCAATAACTCATATGAAAGAAGAGTTCGAAATGAAAGATCTCGGAAAGACAAAATTTTGTCTTGGATTACAGGTAGAGCACTTCCGAGATGGAGTATTTGTGCATCAATCAAATTATACCAAAAGGATCTTACAACGCTTTTATATGGATAAAGCGAATCCTTTGAGTACTCCAATGGTTAATCGATCTCTCGATATTGAAAAAGATCTATTCCGACCTTGTGAAGATAACGAGGATGCGTTAGGTCCTGAAGTACCTTACATGAGCGCTATAGGTGGACTTATCACTACAAGAAAACATGGTGTTTTCCGACGGACGTAATTCCGTCGGAAATTTCCGACGAATTTCCAAAAAAATTCGGACGAAATTAACATCCATTGGAATTCCGTCGGGAAATTTTCCACGGATTTCCGAAGGATGTTATCACCCTTTCGAAAAACCAAAAAAAAAAATTTGTTAAGTAACATCCGTCGGAAATCCGTCGGGAGATTAGTGTAATCTCGGAAATCCGTGGGAAAGTTTTCGACGGATTTCCGACGGATGACCTAAAATGTGGTTTAGGGTATAGGGTATAGGTTTTTTTATGGAAATTGTAGAGAAACAATTGTATGATATATACAATAGCTTCAACTTGTCAAATTTCAAAATAAATGTGTGTTATAGACTTTATAAAATTTGATGGAAGTGTTAGTATAAGTTAGAGTATAATGTATAATAGATGTTATGTGAAATGGTTAAGTTTTATGTTGTAAAATTCATAAACTCATAGAATGTCTTTAACATTGATGAACTAACATTTTTTTTAATGAAACATGTAAATTAGGGATAGTTAAACCATATCACGTAAACCTAAACCCTAAACCCCAAATATACCCTAAATCCGTGGGAAATCCGTGAGAAATATTCCGACGGATTAATGTAATCTCGGCAATTCGTGGGAAATTCGTGGGAAATTTCGACGGATTTCCGACGGATTAGTGTAATCTCGGCAATCCGTGGGAAATCCGTGGGACATTTCCGACGGATTTCCGGCGGATTAGTGTAATCTCGGCAATCCGTGGGGAATCCGTGGGAAATGTCGGACGGATATGGGTTTAGGGTATATTCCCATATCCGTCAGAAATCCGTGGAAAATTTCCGATGGATTTCCGACGGATTTTTGGTTTTTCAAGATCGCGGGAAAATTGACCGCCTAAACGAAATTTTTTCAATAATACGATGGATATAGCCGTCAGAAATCCATAGATTTATAATATATGCCTTGTCTTCACCCTCATTTCTCTCTTTCTCATTCTCTCTCTTACCGTTTTTCTTCCTCTTCTCTATCTAAAATCGGACGATTTGTGTTGATATCACTTCCAATCTCTATAAATCTTCAGTCTTCAACATCAATCATGGATCAATTGTAAGTGTTTATATTTTTTTGTTTTGTAAATCTTGTTAGTTTTGATAGTTTTTAGAGTTTATTAGATTTAGGTGGTTAATTTTGATAGTTTTTTTAGAATGAAATTTGTTGTGTATTTGTTTGGTGGAATGAAATTTGTTAGGGTTTATGAGATTAGAATTGTTAGATTAGAATTTTAGTAAAGTTTTTTAATTAGAAAATTAAATTTTTTTAGTATTTAGAATTTGTTAGGGTTTTTAGAAATTTTTAGTATTTAGAAAATTAGAATCATTTTTTTCAAAATTTTGTACTAATTAAAAATGTTTTTATAAATTTTTGATTTTTATAAAATCGTTTATAGGTTATTTTATAAAATATTTCTAAAAATGTATTCAATAAAATATATTAAAAACGTTTTTAGAATTTTTTATGAAAGTTTTGAATAATATGGAACATTTGAAAATTTTGAAATTTTAGGAATTTTTTGAAATATTTTTTGAAATATTTTGAAATTAAGAAAGTTTAAGAAATTTTAGATTTTTTAAAAAAAATTTAGAATTTTTTTTGAAATTTTAGAATTTTTTAGAATTTTTAGAATTTTAGAATTTTTAGAATTTTCAAAAAAATTTGAATTTTCGAAAGTTTTAGTAAAATATTCGAATTTGTTTTTGACATTTTTGGAATTTTACTATTCAATATACTAACGTTATTATGTTTTTCTCGCACGAATAACGAGAACTCTCTCCGTTTGGGCTTCCATAGACGCAATCGTTCTCGGGGTACGCCTCGTAGCGGATAGACCTCGGGAACTGAAGTCCCGAAGTCCGAGCAATCCGATTCCGGCCCAAGAATCTTCTTCTTCGGGTCCTCGATATGCTTCCGAATACAAGGACGAAATCAAGAGCCTCATCCAAACGGTGAATGACCGTGACGCGAAGGTTGAGGAGTTGGATTACACACACAACTCAACTCGGGAAGAGCTCACGGATATGAAGAATATCATGAAGAGCACATTTTTATGTTTTATGAATTTTTTTGTGTAATGAATTTATTTTGTTTTATGAATTTATTAATTAAGAAATTTTTATATTTATAATTGATTTTCATTAATTAATTCTATTATTATTTAATATATTTAAAAAATTGAATTAATAATTAATAAAATTAATTTATTAAATATATATATATTTTTTGAAAACAAATTATTTAGTTTCGTAGGAAATCGTCCGTTGGAAAATTTCCCACCGATTTCAGCCTTCAAAAATCCGTCGGAAATACGGCCATCGGTAATCCGTCAATAATATTCCGACCAGTTTCCGATGGCTGAAATCCGTCGATAATTTCCGACGGAAATCAATTTTTGACGAGCTGGAACCGACATATAAAATCGGTCAGAAATCCTTCGGAAAAGGCCATTTCCGATGGATTTCCGGCGGAAACTGCCGTTGGAAAACATCTGTTTTCTTGTAGTGTATGTATCTTGCAAATTGTACCCGACTGGATATAACATTTCCTACAAATCTACTTGCAAGATTTAGTTTGTCACCTACGCTCATACATTGGAATGGAATAAAACATATATTTCGTTATCTTCAAGGGACAATTGACTTGGGTTTATTTTACCCCCGAGACTCTAATTTCGATTTAGTCGGTTTTGCAGATCAGGTTATTTATCAGATCCACATAAATCTCGATCGCAAACCGGATACGTTTTTATAATTGGAGGTACTGCAATATCTTGACGTTCTCAGAAGCAGACTCTAGTCGCCACTTCCTCAAATTATGCAGAAACTATTGCGCTCCATGAAGCATGTAGAGAATGTGTATGGCTCAGATCTATGACTCATCACATTAAAGGAGCAAGTGGAATAGTCACCAATAAGGAGCCAACGATATTGTTCGAAGATAATGATGCATGTGTCGCTCAACTCAAAGAAGATTATATCAAAAGTTATAGAACGAAACATATCCCTCCAAGATTTTTCTCTTACACTCGAGAACTCGAGAAGAATCAAGAAGTCGATATCCAGTACATTCGTTCAAGTGACAATGCAGCATATCTCTTTACAAAGACGCTTCCCACAACGACATTCCGAAAACATATTCAAAGTATCAGAATGCGTCATCTACGAGATTTATGAAGAGAATGTTATATCTATCATTCCATGGAGAGATTGCGTCACTGTACTCTTTTTTCCTTGTCGTGGTTTTTATCTCATTGTGTTTTTTCATGATAAAATTTTGAACGAGACAGTACGTAATACATTAGTAATGGATAATCAAGAGATAGATAATCAAGAGAAAGTGTTGAAAACGGATAATTATCCATACGTTCACTGACTTACCTTGGATAAGTTTCACTGATTTACCGACTATGTTATTTTATTCATTTTTTATACTATATATATGTACGTTGATCATCGGAAGTGGTAAGTAAGAAAAACAATAAAAAAAGAAGTAACATCTTCGCTCACTCTCATTTCCTTCATCTCGCACCAGCAAAACAATAATAATACATATACACATATAATTTATAATAAAAATTATTTAATAACACATATATATATTATTTAATAACAAAAATTATAACATATATATATATAATAATAATAATAATAATAATAATACATATACACATATATAAACACATATAATTTATAACAAAAATTATTTAATTTACTCGTAATGTATACAAAATTGAAGTCAACAATAGTGTGAAGTCAACAAGAAAACAGGCTTTCTTATTAATTCTAAAAAACAAAAATATTCTTTTATTTTATGTATCATGGTCAAGTTCGAATAAAGAAGCTTTTAATTGTTTACGTAAGATTTAGATGGATCGATTAGTTTTTTTTTTCTTTTCTTGTTGACCGAAAATTATCAAGAACCATGTCACTCACATACATTTTAAAGGATTTAGCCAGTGTTAAAAGGACCTCATGAACAGAGTTTCAGTCTGATCCCAAGTATCCAGATGCCACACATCCGTCTCTGTGAGAGGACTTTTAGATCCCAGAGTCATCAAGGGATTAATCCATGAGAAGAAGATCCCTATCAAATGTATAGAGCTGGTTTATTTAATTATGATTTGGTTTCCAGTTTATTTGATTAGCAATTGTATATATACACTTTTTAAACCTGTCATTTGACTTTGACGAGAATAAGAGATTCATTTCACAAATTCATCATTTCTTAACGAACTTCTTGTTCAACAACTCTATTATGGTATCAGAGCTCTTCTCGTGCGAAATATGCTGATTCACCTTCGTTTTTCTTTTTTTCTTTGCAATTTCACCGATCAATTGCTTTGATTATCGTCGAATTCTCGAAGAACCTGAAGCTGCGATGGAGAAACAACAACACTCTCAACGATCGGAGACATACGGAGGCCGTGGATCGGTAACGAAGAATGTCGAGTCATATGACAACATTCACAGTCCGTTCTTCCTCTACTCTTCTGATCATCCATGTTTAACAATCGTTGCTCATAATCTAGATGGAACAAATTACAATAGCTGGTCGATTGCGATGAAAATTAGTCTTGATGCGAAGAACAAGCTTAGTTTCGTCGACGGATCTTTACCGCGACCTTCTGAAAGTGATTCTTGTTTCAAAATCTGGAGTAGATGCAATAGTATGGTGAAGTAGTGGATTCTTAACGTTGTGAATAAGGAGATCTATGATAGTATACTCTATTATCAGGATGCATTCGAGATGTGGAATGATTTGTTCACTAGGTTCAGAGTTAATAATATGCCAAGGAAATATCAACTTGAACAAGCTGTGATGACTCTCAAGCAAGGTCAACTTGATTTGTATGCTTATTTCACTAAGAAGAAGACGTTGTGGGAACAACTTTCTAATACAAGGTCTCGTATTGTGAAGAAGTGTGATTGTGATCAGACTAAAGAATTACTTGAGGAAGCTGAAACAAGTCGCATTATCCAGTTCTTTATGGGATTGAATGATGATTTCAACAACATCAGAGGTCGGATACTTAACATGAAGCCTAGACCAGGACTAAATGAAATCTACAACATACTGGATCAAGATGAAAGTCAAAGAGTTGTTGGTTCTGCATCGAGGTCTATACCCCATCCTTCTGCTTTTCGGTCTCAAGCTACTGTATTGGATCAGAATAACATCCTGCTGGCACAAGGAAATTTTCAGAAACCAAAGTGTTCTCATTGCTTTCGGATTGGCCATACGATTGATAAGTGTTACAAGGTACATGGTTTTCCACCTGGACACCCAAAGAATAAGAAGAACAATTTTGTTGGGAGTACAAATTTGGCAGCTACAAGTCAAGTTCAAAATCATGGTGAAGTTTGTTATGAGGAAGTGCATAACACCATGTCCAAGGATCAACTTCAACATATGATCTCTTACTTAAGCTCTAAACTTCAGTCTCCAAGCATCAGTTCATGCCATGAGAAGGTCATAGCTTCAACTTCAAATTCTGTACCGAATGTCTCACAGATATCTGGTACATTCCTTTCACTTTACAACTATACCTACTATGACATGTTGACTTCTTCTTTACCTCATGAATCTGAGTTGTCTCTTAGAGCTTGGGTTATAGATTCAGGAGCTAGTCACCATGTTACTCATGAAAGGGATTTGTACTCAGTATATAGATCTTTGGAAAGAACCTATGTTACCTTACCAAATGGTCATACAGTTAAAATTGAGGGTACTGGTCAGAATAAATTCACTGATGCTCTCTCTCTGAATAATGTGTTATACATTCCTGAATTTAGATTCAATTTATTAAGCGTTAGTGTGATAACTAAAACTTTGAATTCTAAAGTCAGTTTTACTTCTGATGCATGCTTTATTCAGGCTCTTACTCGGGACTTGATGATTGGTCAAGGTAGTCAAGTTGCCAACTTATATGTTCTGAATGTTGATAAGTCCCTTGTGGATCTGTATAGTACAACATTTTCAGGTTATTCAATATGTTCTAGTCTTAAAGTAGATTCTGTCATATCGCATAAAAGACTTGGTCACCCTTCTATGAGTAGAATTGATTCTCTTTCTGATGTATTACTGTTGCCTAAACAGAAACATAATAAAACATCTGATCATTGTCATATTTGTAATCTATCTAAACAGAAACATTTGCCTTTCAAGTCATTGAATCATATCCGAGAAAAACCATTTGAATTGATTCATATTGATACTTGGGGTCCGTTTTCAGTTCTCACAGTAGATGGTTTTATATATTTTTGACAATAGTTGATGACTTTAGTAGAGCTACCTGGATATACTTGCTCAAACAGAAATCAGATGTCTTGAATGTGTTTCCAGGTTTCATACAGATGGTTGAAACTCAATTTAGTGCTAAAGTTTGCTCAGTTAGATCTGATAATGCACATGAACTGAAATTTGCTGAGTTATACTTAAGTAAAGGCATTAAAGCATATCATTCTTGTCCTGAAACTCCTGAACAAAACTCTGTCGTAGAGAGAAAGCATCAACACTTGTTGAATGTAGCTAGAGCTCTTATTTTTCAGTCTGGGGTTCCTTTAGAAAATTGGGGTGATTGTGTCTTAACTGAAGCTTTTCTGATCAATAGATTGTCGTCTCCAGTGATAGATAATAAGACTCCATACGAGAAACTCACATCTAAAGTCCCAGATTATCACTCCCTTAAGGCCTTTGGTTGTCTTTGATATAGTTCCACATCACCTAATTCTAGAACTAAATTTGATCCTAGAGCTTGTATATTCTTAGGTTACCCTGCTGGTTACAAAGGTTATAAGCTACTAGATATAGAGACATACTCAGTTTCTATTTCAAGACATGTCATATTCTATGAGGATATTTTTCCTTTTGCATCTTCTGCCATCTCAGAAGTTACAAAAGCTTTCTTTCCTCATCTTCATTCACCTGCACTAAACACGGATGAACATCTGCCCTTTGTGCAATCATCTTCTGATACTCATTATCATCCTGATGAGTCATCTTCTTTGATTTCTGTTCCTTCTGAGCTTAAATCAACTAGGCCGAGAAAACTGCCTTTCCACTTGCAGGATTTTCATTGCTATACTAATGCTCCTACTAAAACTAGTCCCTATCCTATAACAAACTACATCTCTTATTCATATCTATCTGAGCCTTTCAGTGCTTTCATTAATATCATTACAAATACACCTATACCACAAAAGTATTCTGAAGCTCTGACAAACAAGGTATGGAATGATGCTTGTAGAAAGGAGATTGATGCTTTTGTGAGAACAAGTACTTGGAGTGTATATGAGTTACCTCCAAGGAAGATAACAGTGGGATGCAAATGGGTATTTACTATCAAATACCATGCGGATGGAAGCATCGAAAGATATAAGGCCCGATTGGTAGCTAAGGGATATACTCTGCAAGAGGGAATATATTTCATTGACACATTTTCACCAGTTGCGAAAATGGTCACAGTAAAACTGATTCTTTCTCTTGCCCCTAAGTTGAAGTGGTCCTTACATCAATTGGATATTTCCAATGCGTTCTTGAATGGAGACCTTGATGAAGAAATATATATGAAGCTTCCTCCTGGCTATTCTGAAATTCAAGAAGAATCAGTCTCGCCACAGGCTGTTTGTAGACTTCATAAATCGATTTATGATCTCAAACAAGCATCTCGGCAATGGTTCATCAAGTTTTCAACCACATTGGTTAGCTTTGGATTTGAAAAATGTCATGGAGATCATACTCTATTTATGAAGGAATCAAATGGACAGTTTCTGGTTGTTCTCGTGTACGTTGATGATATCTTGATTGCTAGTACAGATGATGAAGCAGTGATCGTTCTGAAACATCAATTGAGTTTTGCATTTCAGCTACGGGATCTTGGTCCTCCCAAATTCTTCCTTGGGATTGAAATTGCTAGATCCACTGAAGGTATTTCTGTAAATCAAAGGAAATATGTTCTGGATCTTTTGACTTCCACTGGATTTTCAGATTGCAAACCATCATCTATTCCAATGGAACCTAACCAGAAGATGTCTAAGGATGATGGTCAATTACTTGAAGACACCAAACAATATCGGAAATTGGTGGGGAAGCTTCAGTACCTGACCATCACCAGGCCTGATATTTCTTTTGCTGTTTCGAAACTAGCTCAGTATTCTTCAACTCCACGAGATACTCACATTCAAGCCATTCAAAAAGTTTTACGATACTTGAAAGGTACCATTGGCCAAGGTCTCTTCTATGGCACTGAAGCTAACTTTGATCTTCGGGGATTTTCAGATTCAGATTGGGAAGCTTGTCCCGATACCAGAAGATCAGTTACTGGTTATGTAATGTTCATAGGTGACTCCATGATTTCATGGAAATCTAAGAAGCAGCAAATAGTCTTTTTAAGTTCTGCTGAAGCAGAATACATGGCTATGTGTTTGGCAACTAAGGAGCTGATCTGGTTGAGTCAATTACTAAAGGATTTGCACATTCCTTTCTCACCTCCTGCCTATCTCTATTGTGATAACACTGCAGAATTAAACATTGCTAGCAACTCTGTTTTTCATGAAAGAACAAAACACATAGAGTTTGATTGTCACAAGGTACGAGAAGCGATAGATCAAGGGATCATCAAGACCATGTTTGTAAGGACAGACAATCAGTTTGCTGATGTATTGACAAAAGCTCTCTATCCGACTACATTCCGGAATAACATTGGCAAGATGGGTCTTCATAATCTTTATGCATCTCCATCTTGAGGGGATATCAAATGTATAGAGCCTGTTTATTTAATTGTGATTTGGTTTCCGGTTTACTTGGTTAGCAATTGTATATATACACTTTGTAAACCTGTCATTTGACTTTGACGAGAATAAGAGATTCATTTCACAGATTCATTGTTTCTTAACGAACTTCTTGTTCAACAACTCTATTAATCCCTAAGGCCAAACAAGTAAATTAATCAACAAATGTTTAAGAATGGAGCGTGCAAAACACTGCAGTGTGGTACAAGGTTAATCAATAGACTAACACTATGCCTTACAGTCACAATCCAATTTTTACAGAACTGGAAACGAAGTTGAAAATTTTGAAGAATTTATTAAGGGCTAGGCTCCATTGCTTTGTAAGTGACCACTTTGCAAATCAGTCTCTTATGTTGTAAGTGACCACTTTGCAAATAATTTGTTAAGGGCTATGCTCCATTGCTTTGGTTTGGACCAACTTTCTTTGTAATATCACTAGATTTTCCTCTTGATAATTATGTAAGAAATTAAAAATTATTTAATTTACTCGTAATGTATATAAAATTGAAGTCAACAATAGTGTGAAGTCAACAACAAAACAAGCTTTTCTTATTAATTCCTAAAAAACAAATATATTCTTTTATATTATGTATCTTGGTCAAATTCGAATAAAGAAGCTTTTAATTGTTTATGTAAGATTTAGATGGATCGATTAGTTTTTTTTTTTTTGGAGAAAGTGGTTCGATTACTTTCTTTTTAATTGTTAACACAATTCTTTCTGATGTTAAGTAAAATTATGGTTTATATTTTTATGTATCCTATAATCCATACTATTAATTATGGTCAATAAGTAAAAAAGAAAAAGAAAAATTGAATTGGTTTTGGAATAGCAAATAAACTAAACGAAATCAAGCAAAATTCAACTAAAAATCATAGTTTAAAAAAAAATTATAAGAAAAACTCAATTATTAGTTATATTTTAATATATGTTAAATGTCTAACAATTTGATTTTCATAAACAGATGGAGTGTATTAAAAGTGAAAACTAGTTAACAACCAAACTAGAAAAAGAAAAAGCTCAAAAAAAATGTTACACTTTACGATTTTTACTTAGGGCCAACTCTACTCTATTTTCTACTTTAAACTCTATTTTAGAGCAAAATCTTCTCCAATCCCATTCTATTTTCAACTCTAAAATAGAGTAACTCTATTTCTTACTCTATATTTGGAGTAACTCTATTTCTTACTCTATTTTAGAGTTGAATTTTTTTATTTATCAAATGGTCCTTTTAATTTTAAATCATTATATTTATGACTAACTTTTTTTTTATTTTGATTTAGCTTTTCTAGCAGTTTTGATTTAACAAATACTAAAATTAAAGATAAATAACATAGCAAATACTGAAATTAAAGATAAGCAACATAAAATAAATTTAAACAACAAAGACTAGTGATTTAGAGAAATCAAAGTAAAAAAAACTCATTTCTCACTTCGAAATGCGTTAATTGATCATTTATGGGAAAAATACATTAATTGTGATATGTAACCAAAATCTACTATGTTTTGTTATTTATATATATGATGTAATATCATTTTCTTAATATAATAATTATTTAATTTAAATAATAAGTTTTGCATAAATAAAATAAGTGGGGTTAAATTGTAAAAGTTTATAAATAAAAAGTATTAGTAATAAAATATAAATAGAATATATTTAGAATATTCCTTTTTTATAGTTAAAAATAGAGGAATATATTGGAGAGAAATTTACCTCTAAAACAGAGTTACTATATTTCAGAGAATAGAGAAATACATTGTAAATGATTTTACGAATTGCCACATCATTTCGTCGTTTGGTCAAATGTTGTCGAAATAATCCATTGGCTAACCACACATTAATTTCAATTTGATTATCCGCTTTTCGTGTTTTTGAAGTCTCTCATCTTTATCTCACCCAAATTTATTATAAAAAATAAAACAAATTCTTAATTCAAAATTTGCAGAGGAAGTTCCGACACTTGGGACTATAAGTATAAGATCCTTCTTACTCCTCAGATCACACCAATTTGGTTTTTAGGGTTCTCTCAAGGCTTTGTTTCATCGTATTTCGGAAGCGATCTCGTAAAATTCCTCTCGACCCTCTCTCTCTCTTTAATCGGAATCTTCATTTCTGATGCGTTTTTTCTCGTAATCGCAGGGTTGCGATCTCAGAAATGGCGACAAGTGACAAACAAACCAGCCCAAAGCCTCCACCTTCGCCTTCACCTCTCCGCAATTCCAAATTTTTTCAGGTGAAATTTCACGTCGATTTGGGGGGGGGGGGGGGGGGGGGGGGGGTTTAATTTCGATTACCCATCAATTTTGTGACCGCCCTTTGTTAATTTCATGCGTTGGATCTCGTTTTCCCCATTTCAAATCTACCGTTACCCATGGAATCACGTGTACGTTACTTGATTAGACGGTGAATCTCGTGTTCTTATCCTTGTTTGCTATGTCGGATCATTGTGGTGTTGATCCTATTTAGGTTGGTGAATTTGATCATCATCTGTTTCGTGCGGATCTTGTGATTGAGAAGTCTGTATTTACTTTATCTCGTTGGCATTATGAGAATCAAACGGGTTTCTAGGTTAATGGATCTTTTAATTGGTCACATGGATCATTGAGATTGAATCCTGGATATTCTACTTAGGTTAACTAAATTTTACTGAACTGTAATCTTTAGTTGTTTTCCTCATCTTCTTGACTATCATTTGGATGAGGATTGTAGAGTTGTTTGATTGTCCAATTGCGAGGAATTTTTTTCTTTGTTATTTGGTCTTGATAAGATGTGCTGAGTGGTTACTTTTCTCGTTTGTGTAGTCCAATATGAGGATCTTGATCTCAGGAGGAGCTGGATTCATTGGCTCTCACCTTGTCGATAAGCTGATGGAAAACGAAAAGAACGAGGTTCGCATTTGTAATGCCTTAATCCTATACGTAATACTTTATGCGTTATTTTGATCAGTTAGTGATGGTTTATATCTTTTTTTTTCCCCAGGTGATTGTTGCTGATAACTATTTCACCGGTTCAAAGGACAACCTTAAGAAATGGATTGGTCATCCAAGATTTGAGCTTATCCGTCACGGTATTGTCTTGAAACTCTCTAGCTTGTTGCTGCTATTGAGAACAGTATATAGCCGGCTTGTTTTCTTATCTCATGAAGATCAACACTGTCCTCATTTCTATTTGGATTTGGGTTGAATAGATGTCACGGAGCCACTGTTGATCGAGGTTGATCAGATTTACCATCTAGCATGTCCTGCATCTCCCATCTTCTACAAGTACAACCCCGTGAAGACGATCAAGACCAATGTGATTGGCACACTGAACATGCTAGGTCTTGCCAAGCGTGTTGGAGCAAGGTTTGCAAAACGGTCCCCTCTTTCTTCCTTACTTCTGTTGACCTTCGCCTTTGTGACTAACTCTTCTTGCGAACAGGATTTTGCTTACCTCAACCTCAGAGGTGTATGGTGATCCTCTCATCCATCCCCAGCCAGAGAGCTATTGGGGCAATGTCAACCCAATTGGTAGGCTCATAAACTCATCACTTTTTAATTTATATCTTATATATGCATGTCAGTTCACGGCCTTATAAGTTGGTTGCTATTATAAAGGGGTTAGGAGCTGTTATGATGAAGGCAAGCGTGTGGCTGAGACTTTAATGTTTGACTACCACAGGCAGCATGGAATTGGTCAGTTGTATTTTCCCAATGCTCTTGCTTCAACCTTTTTGCCTGTAGTTACATTTAGATTCTCTCATTGTATTCCACTCCTTACCTGGTGTTTGTTTGTTCTTTGTAGAAATCCGCATTGCCAGAATCTTCAACACTTATGGTCCACGCATGAACATAGATGATGGGCGTGTCGTAAGCAATTTCATTGCTCAAGCACTTCGGTGAGCCCCATTGCTCAATCCGTCAAACAAAATTTTCATTTTTCGAGCTATAACCCAATTTTGATTATTCATCTATTTGTTTTTGTTCTTGTTCTTGCTTTGAATATAAAGGGGTGAGGCATTGACTGTTCAGAAACCTGGGACACAGACCCGCAGTTTCTGTTATGTATCTGACATGGTCGATGGACTTATGCGCCTCATGGAAGGAGATGACACTGGTCCCATCAACATCGGTAACCCAGGTAAGGCCCGTAACATTCCTCTATTAAACGAAACACAAACCAACCTATCTCTTGAACTTATTCTTTGTGTCTGAATCTTTGGTTTCTCAGGTGAGTTTACGATGGTGGAACTAGCTGAGACAGTGAAGGAGGTGAGAGTCTGATTTCTCGATGGATATGAGTAAGTGCCTTTAGATTCTTGTGTGTCATTGTTACGATATGCTGGTTTTGGTTGCAGCTGATAAACCCGAGCATAGAGATAAAGATGGTTGAGAACACACCGGATGATCCAAGACAGAGGAAGCCGGACATCACAAAGGCTAAAGAAGTGTTGGGATGGGAGCCGAAGGTGAAGCTCCGTGAAGGCCTTCCTCTTATGGAAGAAGACTTCAGGCTAAGGCTCGGAGTCCCCAAGAACTAAAAACTTTGATCTCCAATCAAAAGCAAACGTAAATGCACTTTTAAGTAAATTCTGCTTTTCAGTATCCACGTTGCAGGTGGTTGGTTTCATTTGTAGTATGTTTCTACTTTCTGAAATCGTTCGTAGAGAAAAAATAAAGATTGCGAGGAACAAAACCTTTTTTATTACAGAGAAAAAATCACTTTCTTGCTATTGCGTTTCTACAGAGAAGCCATTTTTTTCTTTCATATGTTGAATGAGGTAAACAACTTTGGCGAAACCAAAACAATATTAGCTCAAAGCCTGCATTTCACGAACATGTGTTTTAGTCTATCCCGTGGCTAGTTCTTTGAAAGTGGATGACAAGAAACAATGAACGGTTACAATGCGATATTGTTTGGTTTTATGAAAACAATATCGCATTGTAACCGATCATCAAAGTTAAAACCAAAACTAATTACGCTACAACTTAAAGAAACTTAGAGACTCAAGAAAAAACACTCTAGCAAAAAGATACAAGCTTTTATCAAAAGCCAATGACTAGTTGAGATTAGGAACCAAAACATATATATTACAAAACTTGAAGAAAAGCAAAAAAGAGAATTCAGAGTATCTTTGTAGCTGAAGCATCCACCCTATTCACTAGAAATAACGCTCTAAGCTTCTACATTTGCTTCTGCAAATCACCTGAAACACAAAACACAAGTTGAAATCTTTAGGGTTTGGCTGCAACTTTAAGCAGGGTCTATAATAGCAAAACCAAGAAAAATGCTGTTATTCTCTACTAACATATATATACATTTCGAAGGGAAATCGTGCGAGAACAACATAAGGAAATCAAATTGAGATTCATGTACCTAAATACTAGAAATTTGTAGGCAATTGGTAGACTTAAATGTTTGATTATCAATCTAGCAACTAAAATCTCATGGTTAGTAATTTGATTTGGGATAATAGCAAAATGACATTGAGATATATCCGCTTAACACGAATATGGATCCATTAACATAAACCCTAGAAACCTTAAGGCTGATTTGGTTACATTTTTTCTATAATGCTCTAAGATCAAATCCTCTCCCAAACAGCGAATCACCAAGTTAACACAAATGATACGAAATCCAAGACTATCTGATAATCAAGGGTGAGTTTTGGCGTTACCTCCTGTGTTGCTGAACGAACTTGGAGCTCTTCGCATCTTCCTCTGTACATTATCAGCATTTGCGTAATTAGGTTTCCCAAAATCACAATCGATCCCAATAGACGATACACAAAGAAATCTCATAAATCCGATCTAAATCCCTAAAACACATATGAAGGGGAGTGATTTGGTAATTATTATTCCAAGAGATGATCATTGGGATCCGACGACTTACCAGTGAGTCCGGCGGTTAGCTTGGTGATGAGGACGCCGGTGACGGCGAAACCGGTGATGAATGGCCAGCAACGTTTCCATTCCCTCTTGAAGAACACCGGCCATGGATCGAACAGCCTCATCTCTCTCTGCAGAAATGATTTCTCTCTCTTAACTTCGGTTGTTGCCAGGTGACTGCTTCGCGTCAGATATCTGAACTAATTTTGTATAAAAGGCTCGTTTCTGCTGTCTGTGAGCTGTAGCCGGGAAAAGCATCAAAACCAACCTAAACTAAATTAAGTGCATTTTACTATCTGAACTCAAAAAAAATTCGAGTTTACTATCCGAACTACTAAAACTAACCTGAATCCAACATTGATCATAAAAGCGTTAGTCAACTTTGACGGAGTGGTGATGCGGCAGACACGTAGATGACACGGTGGATCCGTCTAAACTTGAAAAAAAGAAAGCAAAACGACAGCGTATTGATTTGGGGAAAATTTAAAAATCCCAACTTCGATTTAGGGTTACACTTCTTGTTTTTTTTCGTCGAGTTCTATCGTCGGAGGTTCTCTAATGGCAAATCGAACTCGAGGCTTCCCTAAGAGATGCTGGTGCGGAGAACCTGTCATGATGAAGACATCTGGTACTGCTAAAAACCCTGGAAGGCTGTTTCATGCGTGTCCATTTGGAAAGGAAGGAGTAAAAGCACTCATTTGAGTATAGTTTAGTGTGTTTTGTGCATTGACTTATGTTTGTATGTGACATAATTGGAATCATACGTTCAAATGGACTGATACATGTATGGTTGAAGAGCTTGAGGACTTGATAGAGAAAGTCGATGATGTTGAAGAATCTTCGATGACATTGCAAAAGAGCTTCAACGCTTGCGAGGCCGAGATTGACACTTTGGCAATGGAGACCCGTATGTGTGAGGCTGTGGTTGAGAAAGAGACAAGAGAGGTCAAATTGCAGCTTCGTAGCTTGAAGAATCTTCTCGGGTTTTCTTTGGTGATGGGGTTGTTCTATATTTTTATGTTTTGAACATGAGAGTAGGGTAGAATAAGTATGTAAGAGAGTAATTTATGTATGTGTTTGAGACAAATCTATGTATGTGTTTGAGACAAAACTTCTATCTCATGAATGTCTTTTAAGGAAGATTGTGTGCTGCTTTGAATTTGTTATTCAAACTGAAAGCTTTAAAAACTGGTATTTGAGCAAGCAAAACAGAGTAATAAAGGTGGATGAATACTCTTAAACACAAGCCATGATTCATACAAAAGGTGGATACTATTCTAGGTTACAAAAAACATACTACGAAACACATTTCATGACTTAAAAACAGTCCCAAAAGCATCATGAAATGTCATAAACTGCATCATACTCCATCCTCGTTGCTCCCAAAAGCAGTCCTTCTCATGCTCCATCCTCATTGCTCGAAAAAAGCTAACATCCTTCCATTGTCCACAACAACCTAAACAGAAAAAAGCTAAAACTATTTCAAACTATGACGTTATGACTTTAAAACATAGAGGACATACCTAGTCTTCAGTTGGTTGAGTTAGTTGACTTGGTCCTTCTCCAAATTCCAGAGTCATTGACTCGTATCCATCTTGTGCTGTGTGGCTAGACTCATTACCATCATCTCCATGCTGCCTTTTTCTTGCATTTGATGCCTTCTTCTTTGCTTTCTTATAGTTCTCCGCTACCATATTCTGAAATTTTGTAGCATTGTGACCAGCTTGACCACAACGACCACATTGCATGATCCTTTTCTCTCTAGAGGCCTTCTTCTTTGTTGGAGACTCATGCCTTGCTTTCTTCCTCTTTGGCTTTGGCTTTCTCCCAACTCTGTTTTCAATTTCTTCAACTAAACTTGGTGGTGGGAGTACTTTGGATCTTGTTTTTACCCAAAACAACATTCCATTGACAGGTCTGATGGAGTGACTGTAGATTTGTTGCTATCTGGAATTCAGAAACCAATGGGAGATGTGATCCTCATGATTCAGGTTCCTTTCTGCGATCACACGTAGGGCATGGCGGCAAGGAAGACCACTCTTGTCCCATCTCCTACAAGCACATGTCCTTAGCCGCATGTTACTATAGCTTACACTAGACTCACGCACTTCATCTCTGTCATTTGAACCTGGAACCATCATACAATATTTAAGTTTCTGCTGCTCAGCCTCTATCCACTCTATTGCTATAACTGTGAATCTTCCTTGATGGTTTACTGCTTCCTTTAACCTCTGGTCTATACGCACCATAGTCCTTCTCCTTATAGTCTCTAAAATCTCTACCATTGGCATTTACCTTGTAGGATCAATAGCATTGTTGAAGGACTCAGAGATGTTGTTGTGGACGTCTACACAAGAAGCCGCTGGTGAGCAAAAAGCTAGGCTGCAATTCTGAGGGTTCTTCTCCATCATGGCTTCATAAAATCGCATATCATAGTTCTTGACCTTTTCCAGATTTGCATTGTACTCGGGCAATGTGTAACTTTCAGTTACTCTCCAAAATAGACCCTTCATGTCGCTTTGATTTGGAAAAATCTTCTTTAGATTCCCATAAATGTGTCTAGCACACATACAATGTTCAATATGAGGGAATCATCTGTCAACCGCATTCAACAAATTCTGAAAATTTGAAACAATTATAACATATGCAATAGACAGCATATCACAAGAAAGAAAAGAAACATAAGCTATACCTTTTGCCTATCCGAAATGATGGTGTAACATTGACCTTCTTGTAGATTGAAATCAACCTTAAGCTTCCTAAAAAACCAAGTCCAATTCTCTTCATTCTCCACGTCTACTACAGCCCAAGCAAAAGGGTACATACCATTGTTAGCATCCCTTCCAACGGCAGCCAATAACTGACCTTTCAAAGTGCATTTCATAAAGCACCCATCAACACCAAAGATAGGCCGACACCACATAGACCATGTCTTTTTAAGCACTTCGAAGAACACATAAAATCCACATAGATTATTTGTTTTGTCTGTAAATCAAATATATGCAAACTTCAGTAAATCAATGTAAATCAGAATAAATGAAAGTAACTACTTACTCAAGAATTGCTAAGCGATAGTCTTTCCGTCTAGAAAATTGCTCTGCATGCTCACAGTTGATGATTTCGATTGCTTTTGCTTTGGCCTTTTTACACTTATCATTGGTGGTTATGATGTTATACCTCTGTTGAATCTGTCGTTGCATTATTTTGGGTTTGTAATCCAGATCAGTCCTAATGTCATCCAAAAACAGATTTTCAATCACAGCTTTCTTCAATATCTTACTTTTCCCATTCTTTAAGCAACTGTGTACATCTTCAAATGTCTTCACCTTCCACTTTCCAATATGTTCTTCATACGAGCAATATATTCTCCAAGGACAGCCATCTTCAATCCCACAAATAGCCCATGACTTTATGTTTCCCCATCTATTTAGCTGGATATTCCATCATTCCTTTAGAGAATAATCCACCAATGCATCTTTGAACTCTTCTAAATTGTCAAACACCTTGTTCATTTTCAGATCACTGCTCCTTTTTTTACATCTCACCAATTTCTGACCCTGTTCTTCACCATCAGAATTAAGAGGTGTGTTATGGTAGTCCAACTCTAGATCTTCATCAAAAAAACCAAGCACATTTCTTTGAACCCTAAGCTCTTCTTCACATGGCTCGTGAGACTGCTCATCAGCTGGATGCTCCGCTTCATTAACCATGAAAACCTCTACAATACCACACCATTTAGCCGCTTCAACCATATTATGAAAACTCTTGTCCCCATTAAACAAAATCTTCTGCTCTTTGTTATCTTCAAAAGGCAACTTGTACCATATCTTCTGGCCATAAAATTCATCAGGAGGAAAATTCGTGAAGAACTCATCGGGATAACAATAGATGCTTGTGTTTTCACCACCCTGATATGCGATTTCTCCTACATTATTCTTTACCCAATTTCCATTTCTGAAAATACTGAACGTTACTTCACTATCGAAGAAGCTGAAAATAAAAACATTAAAGTTAAAAACTCTCCAAGGCATTACATCGAACACTTGGTGGCTAAAATGAAATCCGAATCTGTATTGATGAAAAATTGAATCTAGTGAAACTACAAACATATGTAAACAACTAGACAATCTGAATCTCTACACGAAATCAAAACGAAAATTACGATACACAGATTCAAATGATTAACGATTTCAAAATCCCAACTTACCTCATTTTCGCATTCAGTCGAATCGATCTGGTAAACAATGGAACAACACTTGATACTACACCAATATCGCCGGGATAACCTTCGCGAACCCAAATCAAACTCTTAATCGCAGCCTCTCAAACAGGCATTAGAGAACCTCCGACGATAGAACTCGACGAAGAAGAAGAAGAAGTGTAACCTTAAATCGATTTTGGGATTTTTAATTTTCCCCCAAATCAATACGCTGTCCTTTTGCTTTTTTTTTTTTCTTTTCAAGTTTAGACAGATGAAACGGCATCGTTTTGTTAGCCAGATCCACCGTGTCATCTACGTGTCTGCCGCATCACCACTCCGTCAAGGTTGACTAACAATTTTATGGTCAAGGTTGGATTTAGGTTAGTTTTAGTAGTTCGGGTAGTAAACTTGAATTTTTTTGAGTTCAGGTAGTAAAATGCACCGTATTTTAGTTTGGGTTTTTTCGGTACACTGAATTTAGTTCGGATTGGTTTTTACCATTTTCCCGCATGTAGCCCTAAATTGGCCCATAATAAGCTTTTAATACAAGGGTATTTATGTCTTTTCGAAATCAACTCTGAATTTTTATTTTGTTTTCCAAAATTTCTATGAGCAACAATGGCACACGTGAGAAACCCGAATGACCCAATTGACTCGACCAATCCAACAACGGCGATGCGAACCCGACTCTGACATGACAACGGCATATGCAAAACCAATGAGCAAGAGACGAGGAGAACGATATCTCCATATGTTTGAATGGCATTATGAACACAATCGACGCAACAAATTTCAACCCGAACCAAACCGATGAAACCGACGAACCTGATGAAACTGACGAATCTGATAAAACCGACGAACCTGACTACGACTCCGATGAATCTCAATCAATAGACAACGACGATGATAAATACGAATACGAACACTACAAACTACAATGGTGGAGGGCCGACGAACGATATCACTATATGATAACTTCTCAAGATTTCCGGTTCAAGTTGGGCATACATGATTTGCACGCTCCAATTTGAGGGAGGGTATTGGAATATCTTCCATATCTCATCATATCTTT
Source organism: Eutrema japonicum (assembly GCA_030161315.1). Classification (NCBI taxonomy): domain Eukaryota; kingdom Viridiplantae; phylum Streptophyta; class Magnoliopsida; order Brassicales; family Brassicaceae; genus Eutrema; species Eutrema japonicum. Next base: position 42,205,523 of record BSQW01000013.1, read on the forward strand.
TGATTTAGCATGTGTTCTAATTTACACTTAATATTGATTGTCATTGTTTTGGTAAGTAGATCATATCTTATGATTTAGCATGTGTTCTAATTTACACTTAATGTTGATTGTCATTGTTTGGTAAGTAGATATACTCATTTATATTATAAAGTTGTACTCTCCCTTTGTTCTATAGAACACACATAAATTGTTTGATCTCTTTGAAACTTAACACCGTCAGAAAAAAAGTTGTTGCTTGCATTTTTACTTATTTTAACAAATTAAATACAACAAAGATTTGGGTTTTAAAAATCGAAGTCCACATTAAAATATTGAAGCCCAATAACTCAATTTCAGGTCCAAAATCTATAATACTTAAAATTAAGTATTCCAGATTTAAGTAATGGATTAGATCAATTAATCGGCCGGGTCAAGTAATTTGCAGATATTCAATTTTTTTAACGGGTACTTGATATAACAAGTACTTGTTTTGGACGGATCAAGTACAAATAACAAATTTGATTACTTACACATGCCAAGCCGGTTAATAGGTATCTGAAAATTAGCGAGTACTTGCCCAATGTCTAGCTTTATAAATTATTTACGAGGATCATAGTTCTAATCTAAAGTCCATTCCGAGAAGTAGGGTCTTCGGGATGGTCAGATTTGAATCCGGATGGTAAAATCTCTGACCTAAATATGGTCGTAAATTTTGGGATTTTCTTTGTTAATCACAGTTCGAAATCGTTTTAATGGGTATTGAGATCAATGAGTTTTCTTATAGACTCTGAAGTCAGCTTATATCATAGTGTTTGGGATAAATACATTTCTTCCTATGTGGACAAATTACGTGTTACCACATGTTGTTCATGAAATTTTTGTAGGTACGACCCCCTGGGTCAAACTGGGCCTTGCTTGGGTCGTAAGCCCAAGCACCCCAGGATTTTGCACCGTGCCTTGGAACCTACGGAACAAAGAGACCCGGCTAAAGCCACCTATCCAGAGCTCCCCGTATCTGACAGCGTAGGCCACACTGTTAGGCACGAGGAGGTCAGGGACATAGTGGCCAGGAGGAGTGAGCGGTTAGTCTTTCCTTACCTCGTCTGAATATCAGTAACCTGGAAAGGTCGAGGTTTGGGAAAGAGTAATCCACAAAAGTACTGGGAGCAAGGCGCACACCGGACCGGACAGCCGCGACAGCCTGATCCCTGGTATCAAGGGATTCGGGCCAGATACTTAATTCATTTAGGCGGGAATAGTTGTTTCAATACTTGTGTTTCCCTCCAATCGAGAATCATAATATATTCAAACTTATGCCCATGCTTCTGGCAACCTACATATCATGCAATTAATGCATTCTGTTTATGTTTGATAGGTGACAATGACAATACTTTGAGCATAGGGAAAAGTAACGGTATGGGAGATGCCCATACCACGCCTAATTCACTTCTTCCAAGGACGTTCACTGAGGGAGATAACGACGCAGCAAGGCTTGGTCGAGTAGCTGATAGTGGAAATTTTCCTAGTCAATTACTCAATCCTAGTCGTATCATTGTAGAATTTGAGGATCAATCCAAATGGGTTTTAGTATCTCAAGCACCAAGAATACATAGAACTACTTAATTCAAGCGAGACAAGTTGGTTTTTGTGTTTAATCTAATTGGCTAATCGAATCTAAAACAAGTAACAAGAACTAGCAATATTAAACGAGGCTAAATGCAAAGTTAAAAGGCGAATTCAAGGATAAAGCAATTGAAATAAGGTGATCCATGGTTAATTAATGATGTCCCAAACTCAAGCAATACTAATCCCTAGGCAAAGATCACTAATTATGACTAATCCTCTCTCAAGGCTTTAATCACCTTTGCTAATCACTAATCCAAGATCAAATTCTCATTTGTGGATAATTAATTAGCAAGCATTAAGTTTAGAAATCAAGATCAGCCAATAGTCACTCTAGACAACTACTCTCATATGCTAGAAATAAATATCTCTTAATTAGTTCATTAAGGCATTTCATTAAACACCTTGTGGGTGTGAAATGCCATTTGATCTAAATCCACTTTCTCAAACTAGATTTAGCATTAAGAGTACAAATCAAGAAGGGAAATCTAATAATCTAATCCTAGATATCATTAATCATCCATGGGATCAACCTAAATCTACCAAACCCTTAAATCCTAAATGACTACTCACTAATCATGGAGAATCCCACAAATCCTATGAAGAACATGTTTGATCCCATGATTAGATGATGATTTGATTAAGAAAGAAGAGATAGAAAATAGAAATCAAAGGATCCAAACTTAAATTGCATAAATCAAAAGGAATCTCTTACAAATTACTTAGAACGCACTTAGAGAGGTTTTTAGCATAAGAAAAGACATGCCCCCTAAGAAAATTAGGTTTTTGGGCTTAAATAGTGAAAGGGGGCGAACAGGGTCAACCCGGGATAAATCGGGTATTGATCCGGTCGAATCTTGGATCGCGATGTCAACACCGATCGGATGGTCCGGTGTGGTGGTTCGGTGTGGAAAGCTTCTTCAAGGGGGAGGCGAGGTAGCACCAGATGCTTACACCGGACGGACGGGTCGGTGAGGAACGCTTCCTTCGGACGAGCTGAGACGCGCACCGGACGGTCGGGTCGGTGTGAAATGATAGACCGGTCCGGTGCTTAGCTTCTGTCTCCACACCAGTTTGTGGCACTAGACGGACGGGTCGGTGTAGATGCCCTGAAGATCGTCACCGGATGGCCACACCGGATGGACGGGTCGGTGCTGGACGAGAGGGAGAGGGAAGGCGGGACGTGCACCGGACGGTCCACTCGGTGCGGAATGAGAGCCTGGTCTGGTGCTTAGCTTCTGCCCTTGCACCGGACGGTCACACCGGATGGACGGGTTGATGATGGACGCTTGTTCGTCTTTGGCCGATTGCGCCGGACGGCAACACCGGATGGACGGGTCGGTGTGGTCGTAAATCCATGGTCTCCAACTTCCTTCAAAACACCTAGAATGCATTCCAAAACATGCGAAACTCTCTAGGACTTAATGCAACTTCCTAGACTCTAAATGAAACCAAAATGTTAAACAAAGCTATGGTTATGCATGAAAATGACAAGAGAATGCTAACTAAAGTGCATGCTAAAACATGTAAATTGCGAGAATATCAACTTCCCCAAACTTACTCTTTTGCTTGTCCTCAAGCAAACAAGAACAAGAAGGGAGAGCGAGTTGGGAGCGGGAGCTCAAATCCACAAGTATCATCAAAAGAATTCAAGCCCAATGTCCAAGTTGCAAGTTTTAAGATGCGATAAAACAAGTCTACTCAAAAGGAACTAGCCATATCCTTCCCTACACAAATCAAGCTCAAGTTTCAACCCACACAAGCACTCATATCGTCCAATCCTGTAACATTCATTTAGTCGTTCAAGTGAATCATGTTCATGCAAGACAAGTGAATTCATTTGGCTAGGGAGAAGGTCTTGAGATTAAAATGATATCAAACGTATGTGATTATTCCAATGCAAGGGATCTCTCAATGAATGAGCAAGCTTTAGCAAAATGTTAAGAGTAAAAGGCAGTCTATACATACAAGGATTGATTCACATCTACCCAATTCCTAAAAATGTCTCTAGCCCTAGCATCTCTAACCATGAAGCCCCAAACCTAAGCTATCATTTTGTCCTCAAGGATTTTAGCCTTCATGTCCCACACATCTTTCTTCATCTTTCTCACTTGGAGTGCTTCTTCTTCTTCCTTGAATCTTGTGGTTTTGTGCTTTTCTTGTTGTTTCCTTATCTCTTATTTTTTTCTTTTTCTTTGCCTTGCCTCATCTTTCATCTTTTGATGTCTTAGCCGATTTGGCCCTTTTCTTTTTCATTAAACTACAAGAGGCTATACTATTGTTAAGAGCTAATCTTATTGACTTGCACAAACCACTTCGCATTATTACTTTCCCCTTTGCCTTCATGTTCTCCTTAGGACCCACTTCCTTCTCATTTCACAATCCCATTAGTCACACACTTTCATTCATTCCATCCCAAGACTTCCCTTTCCCACAAGCATATCCTAGTCTAACCCTTGATGTTGAGTTAGATCTAAATGCAAACATATCTTTGTCGCCCTAAACTCAACATTTTTTGTCAAGCTTACTCAAAAAATTAGGCCCCACATTTGCACACTAAAGATTTTGGCTTGAAAGGAGGGTAGGTTAAGGGTGTGGCTAACTGTTTCAATAAGGGAAATCGGCTATTTGGGCTGGCAGAAGAGTGGTGAAAAGGATAAGAGAACCCAAATATGTATGTGGTATCCATGAATTCACCATGACATGCATGAACACAATAATTTCAATGTCAAAATTATAGTTTTCACTTAAGTAGGATTGGAGTCAAATCAAAACTTGCTTTAGCTAAGATCCTAGTAATGACATGTGAGATCGAAATATGGTTCATCCTTGATTTCAAACACGAGATCAAAAGCATCAAACAACTAGCAACGAGGGCATTGGACCAAGCTCTTAAAATGATACTCTACAAGGAAAAATCATCATTGCTCCCTATGCATGTGCAATGCAACATATATGCTACTAGATTCGATCCTATTCATGAAATGCAACTACATGCCCTTTTTTTTTCTATGCCTTATATGAAATGCATGAGACTCAAATTTCAAAAATCAAAAATAAGATCAAAATAAACATGATTAGATACCGGTCCCTCCCCCAAACTTAAATCACACTGTCTCGGTGTGAGATAAATTCAAGGGAAGAACTGAAACAAAAGACAAAAACAACTATACAATGCAAGACTCAAGAAAAATTAAAAACTATTTACATGGTGTTTTGGAGTGTACCTAGAAACTTTGAGATGGGGATGAAGACCCCACAGAGAGTGATGGGTTGCTAGAGCATGGAGAAGGGGATCTCATGGCTTTCCTCTTTGCCGCCTTCTCTCTATGTGCCGAGGAGTGGCTTGTATCTTAGTGTGCCACCGTTTCTCCTTCAAGCAATGAGTGGCTTAGGTCCAAATCACCGCCTTCTCCTTCTCGGGCTCTAGATGTGCTAGCCTCATCGTTCCCTTTGAGCTCCTTGATTGTTTGACCCATGATAACTATGAAGAAACGCATTTTTAACATCAAGTTGTTTTATGTTCCACCTTTTTGTGACAGCAACATCAAGAATCAGTCTAACTGTTGCACTTATGACTACTGGGCTGAATGTCTCAACAAAGTCTACGCCTTCTTCCTGATCATACCCTTTGGCAACAAGTCGAGCTTTCAATCGATCCAGTGTTCCATATGCATGAAGCTTTGTTTAAAAAATCCACTTGCATCCTAAGACATTGTCAGCTTCTTCAGGTGGCACAAGATCAAAAACATCAACTTCACGCATTGTACCCATTTCCTCTCCCATTGCATTTGTCCAACGAGCATCTTTAAGTGCAGACTTCACTGTCTTAGGTTCTGGATAGTTTTCTTTAACTGTAAAAAGTGCATATTTAGGATTCGGCTTAGCAATTCCTGATCTTGCACGTGTTGTCATCGGGTGACTAGGCTGAGTATCTTGAGGAGGAGATGCTGCTGCAGATAATGGAGGAAAGCCTTCCTTAGTGAACAATGATGACGACACTTCTTGTGAAGATAATTGAGGTTGTTCAGTGATGTCTGTCCCATCAAATGAAGCAAGGAAGTTATTGTTGTTTATATGACCAGAATCAAGGTCTGTCATATACTCAGGACTTTCCATTTCTTAAGTGGTAGGCATCACAGGTTCTCTTGTGGAAGAGCTAGCAGGAAGATCTTCGATTACTGTAGAATCAGAAGTAGACTGCACAGCACTAGTTTGCCAAGCAGAGAGAAGAGGTGATGAAGACATCGTGTGAAACTCTTTGTAGACATTTGCTAAGGGAAATATTTTCTCATCAAACAGGACATGTGTACTTATGTAGACTCTGCATGTAGGGGGAAATAAGCAACGATACCCTTTGTACTTCTCATTGTATCCCAAGAACACACACTGAAGTGATTTCGGATCAAACTTGTTCTTGGTATAACCTCTCAAGTATGGATAGCAAGCGCAACCAAAGACTCTAAGAGATGTATAAACTGGTGGTTTGCCGTATAACATCTCATAGGGACTTTGATTTCCTGTCGTGACAGAAGATGGCAGCAGATTTCCAAGAAAATTAGCCTTAAAAAACGCTTCAACCCATAATTGTTGAGGAACCTTGCTATGAAACATCATAGAGAGGCCAAGTTCTGTGACATGCATGTGTTTTCGTTCCGCAAGTCCATTTTGTTGCGGAGTATGTGGACATGAAATGAGTTGTTTTATTCCACTGTTGGCTAAATGAGTGATGAACTTTGTGCTCACAAATTCACCTCCTCCATCACACTGAAACAAAGTAATCTTTTGAAGAAACTGATTCTCAACCAATTGTTGAAAGAGAAGAAAAACTGAATAGAAATCTGCTTTTCTTTTAAGAGGATAAAAACAGGTGAATCGAGAGAAATTGTCAATAAAGATCACATAATATTGAAAACCCTGAGTAGAAACGGTGGGAGATGGACCCCATAAGTCACAATGGATACGTTCAAGGGGTCTAGATGCAACAAAATCAGAAGAAAGAAAAGGAAGTTTGCAAAGTTTTCCCAACTGACAAGCATCACACATACGGGTGCTTGTCTTATTCATAACTATAGCCTTAGTTCTTGAAAGATGTTGGAGAATGTCATTGTTTGGATGCCCAAGTCTTTGATGCCATACTTCATCGCTCGTAGACTGTTGTCTTGTAGAGTAATATGCCAAGAACTGTGGATTCTCCAACATGTACAAATCCTTATGTCTGATTCCTTGTGTGAGAAGCTGATTTGTCCTCTTGTCCTTCACACAAAGAGAATCAGAATCGAATGTGAAAGAACATGGAAAGTGTGCAGTGAGCATTGAGACAGACAAAAGAGACTTTGTTATATCAGGACAGACCAAAACATCTTCTAATGGTAAAGTACCTTGAAGAGTTGGCAGAGCAATGGACCCAATATGAGTAATAGGGAGAAAATCACCATTTTCTACAATCACAGAATCATCACCTGAGTAAGGTTGAGCTGTCTGAAGTCGTGCAGTGGAGTTGGTAATATGAGATGTTGAACCAGTATCAGGATACCACTCATGTCCTGATTCTTTCCCCTGATCAGAAAGCTTCATCGCAGCTAGGGCATTGTGTGGCGCGGTACTCTCATAATCTTGATCATATCTATTGTAGCATCGCACTGCAGAGTGACCTGTTCTTCCACAGATCTGACAAACTGGTCTTGAAGTTGAATCTGTATTTGCACCCGAGGAAAATTGTTGTTGAAAGCCTCGACCGCGAGTGGAATAAGAACCTCTACCTCTGTAACCTCCTCTGTTAAAACCTCTTCCACGGTTGGAGTAGCCACCTCTATAGCCACCTCTGTTGTTGTATGGTTGAAAATAGCCGCCCCTTTCACTATTAAAGGCTAAATGAGGAGAGAGTTCGACAGATGTCTGATATGATTGTAGCTTATCATCAAAACCAGTAAGTTTGAAAACCACATCCTCAAAGCTCAAACCAGAAGCATCATCCATAGAGTTTTCAATCACAGTAGATATAGATTCATACTCTCTGCCAAGACCATTAAGTAAGCCATAAATCTTCTCATGGTCAGAAATAGGAGATCCAATAGAATCTAACTGGTAACAAAGAGACTTAATCTCAGACACATATTGAATCATAGATTTCTGCATCTTAGTAGTGGCTTGCATTTTTCTATGTAAAGCAAGCTTCCTTGTAGCTGATACACGGTTATCTTTCTTAGCAAGATAAAGCCATACCTCTTGAGATGATTTAAGACCATACACACCTTTCAAGGCATCTTCAGAGAGGGATCCAAATAACCAGGACATGACAAGCTGATCTGTACGTACCCACTTCACAAAATCTGGGTTGCTGGCTTCAACAGTCTAATCGCCGTTCTGTGTAGTCATTGTTGGTGCCGGTCTCGGCATTTCGCCGGTAACAAAGCCAAGTAGCGACTGGCTGGAGAGGAACTGCTCGAACTGAAGTTTCCATAGGAGATAGTTCTTCTCGTTGAGCTTGAGAGTAACACACTGCGAGATTTTTATAGTCGGAGTTGAATCGGGAAGGCCTTCCATGGCTCTGATACCATGAAAGTTCCTATGAAAAACTCAGAAGAAAACCAAGACAAGGAAGTACTTTTTGATATCACTTCACACATACAAAGTATCTTCTTACTTACAACCACAAGATACATAAAAAACGATGATAAGGGAAAAACAACCGAACTTAATTACACATGATGGCATTGGATTGTAAAACTTCAAATCGATTGCTCAAGTGAATTCTTATGGGCTTGGGTCGTGGCCCATTAGTTTCTTGTGAAGTCTGGCTAGTATGCGTAACCACTACTTACACTTTTACATGAGGGGTGAAAAAAATAGTTGACCTGAATTGTTCTGTTTCTTTAGGACCTTTCTTCGTTGTATATGGAACAGGTCATTAACAATACTACTTTTGGCCGGTACACTATTACTCAAATGGAAACAGGTTGTTTTCCTGATAGCGGTTTGGGAAAAGTCGCTTACATGCGCAACCTCGAAATCGCATTGTCTGAATATGATTTCCAGCCGCTCCAAGACCTCCTGGTAGAAGCAACTTACCCATATTACCACGCCAAGAAGTTGGACAGTACTCATTTTTATTATGGGGTCCGGAGCAACTTAAGTCGAACGTGGTTCATCTTATATTGGACTTTATAATTCTGTATTTCACTTTCGACCTTTTATTGCTCTTTTAGTTTATTTTTTTACCTTGTATCTCGGCAATGTTAGGATTGTTACTAGCTAATGATGTTTGCATTGGAATGGTTTTCCAACAATATGAACTAACTCAATCATGTATGTCAGATTGCCTATATTCTACTCTAGTACTTAAGTTTTGGTTGATAATACTACGTAATCGAGAAATTGTGGAAAATCTAATTAATCTGCGAAATGGCTTAAAATCTGCATAATGAGAAATTGGGAAATTTAAAAATATATATTATCTGTGAATTTCACTATATTTTAAATTAAACTTTTATCAATATATTATTAATATTTAAAAACACAAATTGAAAGAAAACGAAAGAAAATAAATTGACAAAAATAAATATACATTAGCAAAACATGAACAAAACATGAACAAAACATATGCGAAATAAGAACAAAACAGACTTAAAAATGAGTCAAATGACTATTATAAAAATATTAAACATCAATACAATAGAACGCATACGCATTATTACATTAACTATCATAAACACGAACATCAACATACTTGTTGCTACATAGTCACAAAGATATTCACATAGGGAGAGAAGAAAAACGTGTATTTAGAAATTTTCATGCACTAAAAAAAATGTGGGTATTAATAGCATCGGAAGATAGCGTTTATTACAGTTCTGCTATTGTATACGGAAACAAATTTTTTTCATAGCGTTTGTTATTATAAAACGCTATATTTATTATCGCTCCAAAATAAAAATTTTAGGCGCTTAAATTTGCTAAATGTCGGTGCCTTACCATTGCAGATCCAAAATTCAACGCTATCTTACATCAAAAATATCTCAAACTTTTAGTCAACATAACTTAAGAAATGAAACACGATTTTGCCTAACAAAATTCTTCGTTTCAGCCACTCTTCTTCCTCTTGAAACGCCCCTAGCCTCGCAAGGAGTCCTAACTGATGCTGTTGGTTCTCGTGGATATCGTTGACGTTGAGGTAAGCGCAGAGGACGAGCTAAGGAGGGAGTTCGCCGGAGAGGCGATTAGAAGAGAGATTGAGGATGGCTAGGTTAACGAGGAACTGAATCTCCGACAGGATCTCTCCGGATATCTGATTCGAGGATAGATCTAGGGATCGGAGATTGGTACAGTTAGAGAGAAACGGAGAGGTTAGTGAGGTTATCGTACTTGGGAACTTGCCCTAGATTTAGATTTTGATTTTGATTTCGATTTCTGAATCGATCCTTCTCCACCGTAAATTCTTACTTTCGACAGGTGTGGATAAACTATGGCTCATTCCTTAGATTTGCAGAGCTTTATCCTCCGGGCTCGAGTGCTTACACTTTACCGGCAAGCATTGAAGATAGCTCATAGAGCTCATGTTCATGTTAGAGGTTAGTGTTTTCATTTTTCATGGCTGAACACGATTTTATCATCAGTTTGCGTTCACCATGGATCCAATCTATACGAAAATCTTGAGATCTCGACAAGACTCCCCTTTTGAAATCTATGGTTTTGGGTAGGTTTTGCATAGAATGCTATTACGGAAAAGTTTAGAATTTCATATATATTTGGGGACTTTGGGGAGTCCACACATGGTTTTCATCAGTTTTTGTAGTCATATATCAAAGTTAATTTGACGAATAAGAAGAAGCTAATGAACCATGGAGCAAAGGACCAGCAACGAGCTATTACTCTCTTACCAAGAAAATGCAGATAAGGCACTGCTTATTCCTTTCTTTAGCTACAGAAAGTAGTTTTGAGTCCTAAAACTTGTGTCTTTTTCTTGTATATTTCTATAGAGTCCGAATGGTTGATTCATTTTTTTGCAGAAGAAATGGATTGGGACATGAACGGAATTCTTTCTCCATCCTTACACCAAAGAATATTGAGCTTGATTCATTTTTTTGCAGAGGAAATGGATTGGGACATGAACGGAATGGTAAAGAATATTGTTTTTTTTTTGCAAAGAATATTGGTTTCTCAGGCTTTGTTTGATCTTGAGAACAATAACAAGGAGTTGAAAAGTGAGTCGAAAGCTCTCTACATCAACCAAGCTGTGTATTTTTTCCCAGCTCCTTCTCATTTCATGGTTATGTTGGTCTTTTATCTATCTTCCTTCTTTACTCTTCAATTTCTTTCTCTAGTGCTTCATTACTTTGAGTTTGATATGTGTGGCGTTACTGATTTGGGGGAGGAGTGTTTTCCTGGAGGCATGTGATGGGTTCACTGGCTCATCAGCTTGGTTGTGCTGTCACTGCATTTGATAGGCCTTGTTGGGGATTAACACCCAGGACACGTAAAAAGCAAGGATTTGGAAGAAAGACAGCAGCTCAATCCTTATATCGTTGAGCAATGACTCTATAGTAATCTTGATCTTCAAAGTTTGTATTTTCGTCTAAGTCCACGAATGTTTTTTTGGGATCAGTTTTACGTTTGTATTATATCACAAAATCATTCTCAAGATCCGAAATAATTTTTAATACACAAAACGTTCCAAATTTTTTTATTTTTTATTTATGGTTACAACCTAAAATCTGACTTGTTAATAAAGGTAATCTAAAATTGAGTGATCCGAATTTAGAGGATTCGATAAATAGAACATTATTATCGTTACACAACCAATAAATAAAATTTACAAAATAAAAAAAAAGAAAAGTTATGATATTTAATTTAGATTTTAGGGCATAGGGTTTAGGGTATAAAGTATAAGTTTTGAAATACAACAAATTAATGTTTCATTGATTTAGAGTTTAGGGCATATACGGTTTAGGGTATAACTGTATAAGGTATAAGATTTGAAATATATAAGTTTTTGAAAAAAAAAAAAAGAAGAATTAAGTCTTGAATACTTGATTTAGGGTTTAGGGCATTGTAGTATAGAGTTTATTGTGTGGAATAAAATTTCTTTGAAATTTTCCAATTTACAATGGAATATGTACAATGAATTTTTGTGTAATACGTATAACATAATCTAAACATGTAATATTTTAAAGATAAAATTAAAATAAGAGTTAAGTCTTCATTTAGGGTTTAGGGTGGCATATAGTTTAGGTTATGTTGATTTGGGGTTTCGGGTTACGATTTAGTGTATAGGGTTTAAGGTATATGATATAATTTATTTGTTATTTGTGAAATAACAATAAAATATATAATAAAATTTAAAAAAATGAATACTTGATATTATTTTTGGTATATATAGGGTTTAGGGTTTGAAATGAAATACTATTTCTCTGTAATTTTCTAACTAAAAATTAAAAATATAAAAACAACTATTACAAAATTAAAAAGAAAAAGAAAAGTTAGTGAGTCTTTGACTTAGAGTTTAGGGTATAATAGGGTTTGAGGTTTAGGGTATAAGGGTTATGATATATTTTTTTTATCCTTTAACAATAGAAATATAATAATTTTTAAGTATTAATGAGTGTTTATATGTTTATAAAATGATTACAAACATACAAACCCTACAAACTAATGTTAAGTTACTTAGTCTTTCATTTATAGTTTAGGGTTTTACATTATTTGTTATATAGTTTTTTGTTATAGTATTTATGTAAACTACAAAATTATACATTATTACAAAATTAAATAATTTACCATAAAATCATTAATATAAAATATTTCCAAATTAAAAATATAAATAAAACTTATTAAAAATCGTTTTATTTAGGATATGAGAAAATAAATAAACATTCAGAAGATCAGAATCAATGGAAATATATTTCTCAGATCGATTACGTGGCACAATCTAACACCGTTGGATCCTTATGCTTTTCTTTCTCTGATATTGACCCTTCATCAGTTTTAGTTTAGAGAACAGATAGATGACATGGCATATTTTTATTCTTTCCTTTTCTCTCTAGGGTTCGAGAGACGAAGTGAGACAGCGGCCAAAAATCCCCTTTTGCTATTTCTTTCACTTTCTTTCTCTCGATTCCTCTCTCTTGCGCCGTCGGCGAAACCAACACCTACACCTGAGTTGAAGAAGAACAAAGCGAAGTTAATCGGAATCATCGCCGGAAGCGTCGTCGGCGGAATCCTAACCCTCCTACTCCTGTTGACGCTCCTGACCGTCTGCTGGCGACGGAAGCGATGGAGCAGACCTCAGAGGGAAGATAGAAAGGAAAAGGCATGCTCCTTTCTTTTTCTCTCACTCAAACGAGAAAAGTCATCGTCTTCTTCAATTTCTCTCTCCTTTATAAACATTAATTCTCAACTCTTACAGCAGTCCCACCATCAACAACCTCGCCTTCGCCGTATTCTTCTTCGTTACAGTCTCCGCAGATCCCGACATGCTCTAAGACCTCTGCGTGGCTGATCTCTCCTCCGGTAATAAAATTTGATTTACCCTAAAATCTCTGATCTCATCTTTTTCATTTCCCTAAAAAGCTTCAATTTTTTTCTTTTCTTCTCTTTTGCAGGAATCAAAGTCAATGGCTTCGCTTGCAAAGACGCAGCTAATGTCACATCATTCGATTTCTTCTCACAAGGATTAGCGAATCCAGGTCCTACCAACAACACATTCGGGGCCTTGGTCACAGGAGCTTAAACCCACCTCACACGCACCCACGTGCCACCGAAGTCATCTTCGTCCTCGAAGGAACCCTCGACGTTGGGTTTCTCACAACCGCTAATAAGCGATCATCTCTCAATCTCTCAAGAAAGGAGACGTCTTTGCTTTCCCTAAAGGACTCGACCATTTCCAGAAGAACAATGGCCGTGTTCCTGCTTCTGTCATCATTTCTTTCAATAATCAGCTTCCTGGAACTCAATCTCTTGGTGCTACTTTGTTCGGTTCTACGCCTCCTGTGCCCGACAACATCTTGGCTCAAGCCTTTCAGACATCTCCAGGAACTATCAAACACATCAAAACCAAGTTCCAGCCCAAGAAATGATCTTCTCCAAATTCATTACAGTTTTCCGGTTCTGTTTTTCTCAAAGGAAAGATCTTTTCTCAAAGCTTTTTTGAGATTCTGGGAGTTGAGGTTAGTGAATGATTTGATTTCTCTTGTATTGCCGAAACAAAGAACAGAAATGATTACATATCATTTTCGTCGATTGATTGGTGACTGTTACTGACGCTTTAAGCTCTGTTTAGGTCAAAAATCTCAGCTACCACTAAGCTTAGAACATGAGATTTTGGATGTTTCTGACAGTTTGACTCCAACCAAATCAGAGTACATTAACTGTGTTTCCCTTATCCTGTTGAATGGAGGAACAGAAATTAGGAGAATTTTAGGTAACTACACGAGAGTCTATATGGTATTCAAATGAGTTTATTACTTCTTCTTCCTCCTCCTATTAACTAAACGGCTGTAAGATTCATAATTTTGTCATAATCATAGATGTCCTGTTGCTTATGGATTTGTGTTGATTCTTCAACTTGTTTGTTGTTAATAGGATCTTTGTTATTGATGCAATTTAAAGATCCTCGTGATGCAGACGATGCAATTTATGAACATGATGGATATGTGAAGGAATATGGTCCGATCTTATGTTGAGATGTTCAGTTTTGTGATGATATCGAAAGATGAAGTTTCAAAGATTGGAGGTCCAAGAGTGAAGGGAGAATTCATAAGTTTAAATGCAAGTGTTGTATGATTGTTTAATCATGTACTTTTATTTTGTAATATTGGTCTTTTTATCATTGTTTCATATATGAAAATACATATAATAAAATATGACATCTTTTATTATTATTATTACAAATATTCCAAAAATATTCTAAAAATATATTACAATTAAAAAAAATAAAATTCATTTGTAATTTATTTTGGGTAATTATAAAATAAATTAATAACACAAATAATTTGCTATTTTGTAAAACAAACTGCTATTATTAATGAGTTTTAATAACAATTATAACACGCTATTATAAATATTAACAATTGCAGAGAGAGGAACGCTATCGTTGTTTAATTAACTATAGCGTACGTCAAGTCCGCTATCTAAAGTGCCCGACCTACAATGACGGGCGCTGTCAGAGCGTTTTAGGAAACGCTATGGTAGTTGAATCATAGCATTTAACAGCCGCTATTAATACCCATATTTCTTGTAGTGATGTATTCGATTTTTTTTTATTTTAACTAACTTTACTTATTTTGTTATTTTATAGTTTTCACTTCAAAAAATCACTACTTTATTTTCCTTTTTTGTTATTTTGTTATTTTGTCTTTTAAAAAAAAGTAAATTATATAGTTTATATTTATTTGTATTATTACATTGACACATGTCAATATCTAAATTAACAATAACACGTGTCATGCTCTGATGAGTTATAATTATCTGACGTGTCACACTCACACTTTTACATGAGGGGTGAAACGACTACTTACACTTTTACATGAGGGGTGAAAAAAATAGTTGACCTGAATTGTTCTGTTTCTTTAGGACCTTTCTTCGTTGTATATGGAACAGGTCATTAACAATACTACTTTTGGCCGGTACACTATTACTCAAATGGGATCAGGTTGTTTTCCTGATAGCGGTTTGGGAAAAGTCGCTTACATGCGCAACCTCGAAATCGCATTGTCTGAATATGATTTCCAGCCGCTCCAAAACCTCCTGGTAGAAGCAACTTACCCATATTACCGCGCCAAGAAGTTGGACAGTGTTGATCCGTAAATCACACAAAAAGGGTAAAACAGTACTTTTAATCGGAATCTCGTTTATTGATCTAAGTCGGCGGTTACAACAGAGTTTAAGTAAGAAGGCAAAGACAAAAGACTTGAGATCGGTAATGAGCTCTCTTGTATTCTCTGTCTCTGCGGAAGTTGTGGATTCTGAATGAGGCGATGGCCTCCTTATTTATAGTGTCTTCGAGGCGGTTGAAAGGAAGATTTCTCCTTTTCCGAGTTCGATTAGGAAGAGGAAATCTTCCGGTTTTCTCGCCGAGATAAGGATAAATTCCTGATATCTCGACGAGTCGACCCAAGGGAATATTTCCTTTTCCGAGATCGGTGGGAAAAGGGAAATATTCCGGTTTCATCTGTTGTAACGGACCGGACTTGTGATGGGCCTAGATCGGTAGCCGAGGTGGGCTTTCAACGAGATTCCGAGCTCGGCCCAATGTTTTCGGGCCGACTTATCCTCGATCCGAACCATCGTAAACCGGTCTTGATTGAACCGATCTCGGTTCGAACCGAGTTAAACCAGGGGGTGCTAATCCCCCCTATAACAATTGGTCCCCCCCTCAGTTCGGCGAGGGAGTTTATGAGTTCGGCGAATTTTTGGGGAGTATTCTTTAGCTCGGTTAAAACTGAGATCGGTATGATCTGATCAGATTCTATTTCGAGTTCGCCTTGATGATACGAGCTGTACGAGTTCGGCGAACTGACTGAGTTCGGCTTGATGATACGAACTGTACGAGTTCGGCGAACTGGCTGAGTTCGGCTTGATGATACGAGCTGTACGAGTTCGGCGAACTGACTGAGTTCGGCTTGATGATACGAACTGTACGAGTTCGGCGAACTGGCTGAGTTCGGCTTGATGATACGAACTGTACGAGTTCGGCGAACTGCTTGAGTTCGGCTTGATGATACGAACTGTACGAGTTCGGCGAACTGCTTGAGTTCGGCTTGATGATACGAACCGTACGAGTTCGGCGAACTGTTTAAGTTCGGCTTGATGATACGAACTGTTCAAGTTCGGCGAACTGCTTAAGTTCGGCTTGATGATACGAACTGTACGAGTTCGGCGAACTGACTGGGTTCGGCTTGATGATACGAACTGTTCAAGTTCGGCGAACTGCTTAAGTTCGGCTTGAAAGGACGGATCCTCTTTAGATTGGGGTTCTTACGGTTGAATCGATTTTACAAACTTTCGAATTCGGTGAGTTTTTGGTATCGAGCTCTGATATATTTGAAGTCGTACTTTATACGACTTCTCAAACTTGTCGTACACAGTGGTGCCGTAAATAGTACGGTCTTAGCCGGGTGAAGAGGACAAGTTCGACTGAACCTGCTCAAGGTCGGCAATCCATATTGTAGATCGGCTTATCGATTTTGCGGTTGTTGAGAAACCGGCTTACTGGTTTTTGCGACTGTTGAGAAATCGGCTTATTAGTTTTTGCGACTGTTGAGAAGTCGGCTTAGATTTGCGAGGAAGGACGTTCGGCTTGACCCTAGAGTTTAGTTTAAGAGTACGTGAACAGCTCATCTTAATATGCTCTAGGTTTTCTCACATTGAATCCGAGTGTGCAAGACGGGCTCGGCTTATTTGGCTGGGATAATCTGAGAAGTTGGTGCGAGACTGATCTCGGCTTTGAATGTGGAAAGTGTATTATCCATTGCACCATGAGGATGCGTGCGAGCTAAGCTCGGCTTTATCAGATCGCCTGGCCAGGACGTTGATATGGGAACCGTTGGTGGTCCAAAATGCGAACTGTTTGGAGTTCGGCAAACATAAAGTTTGGCTTAAAATACGAACTGTTGGAGTTCGGCAAACATAAAGTTTGGCTTTTAAAATACGAACTGTTGGAGTTCGGCAAACATAAAATTTGGCTTTGAAAATACGAACTGTTGGAGTTCGGCAAACATAAAGTTTGGCTTTGAAGGTACGAACTGTACGAGTTCGGTAGAATGCCTTGGTAAAATTTTATTAATGTTATAGCTGCGCCTTGTGAGGGCTGCCTACGTACCTTCGAAAGAAGGATCAAGCCATTCGTAGTTCATATGGTATTAGAATCGAGCGTATGTGTAGTAGCTCGGTGATCTTTTTTTGCGAGCGTTTGGAGCTCGGGAGCGTTTGGAGCTCGGTTCTTGTAGTGCGAGCGTTTGGAGCTCGGCTCTTTTTTTTTTTTTTTTTTTTTTTTTTTTTTTTTTTTTTTTTTTTTTTTTTTTTTTAATGGCGCGGTCTGTTCGAGGGTTGGAAGGCTCCTTCGACTGGAACTTCCCCCTTTTTGTACTTCATCATCAGGAACTCCTGTAGATGTCGGCACTCTTCGGTTGAATGATTTCCATACCGGTTATGGAAATTGCAGTACGGTGCGGATTCAGTGTTGTCGGGCTCTGTTGGCTCATCCGACCGAACCCAAGTGTTTGACCAGGATTGCTGGGTTTGGACCGCATTGACGGGTTGTTTCGGGGGAACGTATAGTTTGTCTTTCTCGGATCTTTCTTCCTCCTCCATGATGAAGATATGCGCCCTGTGCAGGATGTCCTCCAATGTCTTTGGATTATTGCGTTTGATCTCCCTGTGAAAGTCCGATTCGTACCAGGTGGCTTTGTAAAGAGCCTCGATTGCGGCTTCGTCGTCGATCGTGCAATGGGATACAACCGTTTTGAAACGTTCCATGAAGTTGCGTAGGGGCTCGTCCTGCTTCTGCTCGAGGGCCCAGAGTTCGGCGTTCTTTGTTTTCTGCTTGATAAACATGGTGAAGCGTTTGAGGAATTTGGTAGTGAGCTCGTTATAGCTGTTTACCGAACTTGGCTCGAGCGTTGAAAACCAATCGAGCGCGGTTCCGGATAAGTTCTCCACGAATAGTTGGCACATGGCCGCGTCCTTCTCGGTTTCCGAGCTGAAACGAAATCGGTTCATTGTGATGACAAACGAAGTCAAGAAGTTTTTAGGATCGGTAAACCCGTCGTATGGTGTGATCTTGACTCTTTCTAATCGCCGGACGGGAGTGTTGATGATCGTGTCGGTAAACGGTGTCCTCTGTGACTCCTGAATTACCCGGTCGATTTCCGGTGCCGAACTTGCAGCCTGGTGGACTTTGGTCCGCATCTCTTGCAGTTGGGCCTGTACCTTGGCGAATTCCAAATTTACGGCAGCTTGGTCTGCGATGTTAATTTCCGAACCGGACGCGGATCTTCTTGTCGGCATGTCGATCGTGCCTGGGGGTTGAGCGTCGGTTAAGTCGGACAAGAGATTTCGGCGTAACGTGTTTTCGTTGGCGGGGGTGATCGGGTTTGGTTCGAGGATACCGGTCTGGTTTCGGTGTTCGAAGTGGGATGCTATCAGTGAAGTGATCCGCTCTTCGTTCCTTTTGTTGATCTCGGCGAACTGTGCCGCCATGGCCTCCATAAAGACGGTCGGATCCGTGAATATCGAAGCAGCCGGAGGCGGCGGAAGAGTTGTCGGGGGGTTGGTTTGATTATCCCCTTCAATAAGTGAGTTCGGAGGAAGCCCTCCTCCGTTTGTTGGTAGCTCGGTATTGACTGGATTGGGTTCGTCAGCGCGCGGGTTTTGACCGTTGTTGTCCGAGCTGTCGACGAGGGCTGCGGTGGTATCGACTGGAAGAACCATTGCCGAACTTCAATCAAACGATATCCGAAAGTACTGTTCTATTTTCCCCACAGTCGGCGCCAATTGTTGATCCGTAAATCACACAAAAAGGGTAAAACAGTACTTTTAATCGGAATCTCGTTTATTGATCTAAGTCGGCGGTTACAACAGAGTTTAAGTAAGAAGGCAAAGACAAAAGACTTGAGATCGGTAATGAGCTCTCTTGTATTCTCTGTCTCTGCGGAAGTTGTGGATTCTGAATGAGGCGATGGCCTCCTTATTTATAGTGTCTTCGAGGCGGTTGAAAGGAAGATTTCTCCTTTTCCGAGTTCGATTAGGAAGAGGAAATCTTCCGGTTTTCTCGCCGAGATAAGGATAAATTCCTGATATCTCGACGAGTCGACCCAAGGGAATATTTCCTTTTCCGAGATCGGTGGGAAAAGGGAAATATTCCGGTTTCATCTGTTGTAACGGACCGGACTTGTGATGGGCCTAGATCGGTAGCCGAGGTGGGCTTTCAACGAGATTCCGAGCTCGGCCCAATGTTTTCGGGCCGACTTATCCTCGATCCGAACCATCGTAAACCGGTCTTGATTGAACCGATCTCGGTTCGAACCGAGTTAAACCAGGGGGTGCTAATCCCCCCTATAACAGACAGTACTCATTTTTATTATGGGGTCCGGAGCAACATAAGTCGAACGTGGTTCATCTTATATTGGACTTTATTATTCTGTATTTCACTTTCGACCTTTTATTGCTCTTTTAGTTTATTTTTTTACCTTGTATCTCGGCAATGTTAGGATTGTTACTAGCTAATGATGTTTGCATTGGAATGGTTTTCCAACAATATGAACTAACTCAATCATGTATGTCAGATTGCCTATATTCTACTCTAGTACTTAAGTTTTGGTTGATAATACATGGAAAATCTAATTAATCTGCGAACTGGCTTAAAATCTGCATAATGAGAAATTGGGGAATTTAAAAATATATATTATCTGTGAATTTCACTATATTTTAAATTAAACTTTTATCAATATATTATTAATATTTAAAAACACAAATTGAAAGAAAACGAAAGAAAATAAATTGACAAAAATAAATATACATTAGCAAAACATGAGCAAAACATATGCGAAATAAGAACAAAACAGACTTAAAAATGAGTCAAATGACTATTATAAAAATATTAAACATCAATACAATAGAACGCATACGCATTATTACATTAACTATCATAAACACGAACATCAATATACTTGTTGCTACATAGTCACAAAGATAGTCACATAGGGAGAGAAGAAAAACGTGTATTTAGAAATTTTCATGTATTCGATTTTTTTTATTTTAACTAACTTTACTTATTTTGTTATTTTATAGTTTTCACTTCAAAAAATCACTACTTTATTTTCCTTTTTTGTTATTTTGTTATTTTGTCTTTAAAAAAAAGTAAATTATATAGTTTATATTTATTTGTATTATTACATTGACACATGTCAATATCTAAATTAACAATAACATGTGTCATGCTCTGATGAGTTATAATTATCTGACGTGTCACACTAACATTTCGTTCAGTAAGATATAGACTTATACGTAGTACTAAAGCAAAAAACACATTATTATACACTAATAAAAATTATGCGAATAACCACGGATTATCCATGGAAATCCGTGTCTATTTTAAAAAAGCCACAAAATAGCCACGAATCTATAGTTACAGATTTTTCGTGACTTTTTCGTGGTTTTTTAAATATATACGGAAAAATCTGTGGCTAATCCGTAGATTTTTAATTGTGAATTTCCTTGCTCCATTTCTCTTTCGCTTCGTTATATTTCTCGAATCTTTGACCTATATTTCTCTGAAATATTTTGGAAATTCTTCTTTCTCTTCCTCTTCCATTTCACGGTTTGAATTCATCTTTG
Organism: Eutrema japonicum; assembly: GCA_030161315.1. Lineage (NCBI taxonomy): Eukaryota > Viridiplantae > Streptophyta > Magnoliopsida > Brassicales > Brassicaceae > Eutrema > Eutrema japonicum. Next base: position 42,226,454 of record BSQW01000013.1, read on the forward strand.
ATTTCAGAAAATATGGACACACAAATTGCATTTTCGGTGACATAATCACGATTCTTAATTCTTAAATTTTGACATCAAAATTGTATTTAATACGATTTTTTTGTCAAATCGTATTCAATACGATATTGATGTCAAATAGTATTGCGACTCCACGACGTAATTCCGCTATTTTAGCGCAAACATCACATTTCTGGAATTTGAATGCGGAATCTTGATTCTATAATTTTTGCCTCAACTATTCTATAACTTTGGATCCAAAAATAAATTTCAAGTGGCAATTGGTGCATCAGTTTCTTAAGTAGTCATTATCATTATTGGCCCCGATTTATTTCTCACGAAGAAGTAGCCTACGAATGTGGAACGCAACTGCACAAATTTAATTTCTAACAATTAATTCAAATACACGAGATCAAAAGAGTGCTATACTTGTCCTCTCATGTTTCTTTATGATGTCACTCCTCCGACAAAAGATCAATACCGCAAACGGAAATATATCATCGACGCAAACAACAAGGCTTCTTTGCAAATACTACCTTGCGCTAGGCACAACCTTGGTGTCAAAGCTTATGCTCATTTCAGAGGAACTCTGAGACTCCATTTCTTGATTTTTACTTTTGATCGAGATTTCAGAAGTAAGACACTCTTTTAGCTGGATAACAACTTGGAACATGCTTGGACGTTTTTCTGAAGAAGGGTTTGCACACAACATAGCCAACTCAAGCGCTCTCCAGACAGAACGAGAGTTGTAATCACCATGAAGGTTAGGATCCATGATTCTGGTAATATCTCCTCTATTAAGCATAAATGCTGTCCATTCTGTTATGTGTGACTTTTCACGGGTTTGGTCCATCACGCGTTGGTTTGTGATTATCTCCAATAATACAATTCCGAAACTATAGACATCGCTCATTTCCGCCAACCGACCTGTTCTGTAATATCTAGCAAAGAAAAAACATAGAGTAAGATATGTGTATTCATTTAACCGGAAAAGATGAATGCTGACACAAATTTTAGCACTTTTGTGCGCATTATCATTTTGGACTTTGTTTTGACATATCCTGGTTATACATATAACCAAAAAAGGTAAATACTTACTTGGGATCAAGATATCCAGGAGTACCAGCAACAGCTGTCGTCGAAACATGAGATTCATCTTCGAGTTGATAAGATCTTGAAAGCCCGAAATCCGCAATTTTGGCAGTGAATCGTTCGTCCAACAATATATTTGTACTTTTTACATCTCTATGCACCATAGATGGTCGACATCCAAAATGTAAGTATTCTAGTCCTATAAACATTAGAAAATGCTCTTTTTACTTCTTTATTATGATCTCTACAAATCGTAATAATAATATAAATAACGTTTATAACAAAATATATCCAAACATTATAGATTTTAAAAACTATTACTTTCTTCATTGTAACATGCAAGTTTATCAAATTGAAGTATATATTATTACTATGTTAAGAGTAGGCTCATTATTTTTATATCTTGAGTAGAAGATAAGAATATGTAAATGACGTTATTTGTGATATTTCGAACCTAGTGCAGTATCAACGGCTATTTGTAGTCTTGTACTCCACTTCAGAACACACTACAAGAAAACATGTGTATTTCCGACGGCAATTCCGACGACAATAATTCCGTCGGAAATTTCCGACGACTTTCCGACGGATTTCCGACTAACTTCTCATCCGTCGGAAATCTGTTGGAATTCCGTCGGAAATCCGTTGGAATTCCGTCGGAAATATTAACCCGTCGGAAATCCGTCAGAAATTCCGACGGATTTCCGACGACAATAATCCGTCGGACACTTTTCGACAGATTTCCGACGAATTTTTGACGAATTCTGATGTTGCCGACATACTGCCGACGGATTTCCGACGACGTTCATCCGTCGGATTGCCGACGGATTTCCGACGGATTTCCGACAGATGCCGACATGGTTGCCGACATAGTTGCCGACATCGATAATATCTACTTTATATCCGTCGGAAATCCGTCGGAAAATGCACAAAATTTTCCTTATAAAAACGTTTCCACGCTTCATTTATAATCACAAAAAAAAAAAATCTCTGTTATCTAATTACTTACGAAAATGTCTTCTTCAAATCCTTATAATTATTTTCGATCATGGATGGACAAGCCTCATCAAATTCCGGACACGGGCCTAGTTACAGAGGAATTCAAAAAAGGTCTATAGGAATTCATGGCATTTGCGGGTATGCAGAAGAAAGCAAAAAAAACCGGTAAAATCTATTGCCTTTGTACCAATTGTGGGAATCGTAGATTTATCGTGATAGATGAAGTATGGTCACACTTGTATTGTCATGGGTTTATGTCGGGTTACAAGATTTGGTATTATCATGGAGAAAATGATACAATGGTGGATAATTATGCTAGTACTAGTGAACATTATATTGGGGATAACACTAGCTTAGAAGAACCCGCAATGGAAGAACAAAGTACTGTAGGTCATGTTCAGATGGTGAACGATGCATTTCGTGAAAGTATACCATCGGTTGCTGAGTATGGAGATAGGGGAGAAGAACCTAATTTAGAAGCTCGGAGATTCTTTGATATGTTAGACGCTGCTAAACATCCGTTATATGATGGGTGTAGAGGTGAACATTCCCCTTTATCAACTGCAACAAGGATGATGGGTATAAAGACGGATTTCAATTTGAGTGAGGAGTGCGTGGATGCAATCGCTTATTTTGTGAAAGAAATTTTGCCAGAAGATAATATTGCACCGGCATCATACTATGAGATACAGAAACTTGTTCAAGGTCTAGGATTGCCGTATCAGATGATAGATGTATGCATAGACAACTGTATGCTCTACTGGAGAGATGACACAGATCGTACGACATGTCGTTTTTGTCGCAAACCTCGGTATAAGGAAACAGGTGGAAGAGTGCCAGTGCCATATAAACGGATGTGGTATTTACCGTTAATAGAGAGATTGAAGAGGTTATATCAGTCAGAGCGCACATCAGGAGCAATGAGATGGCATGCAGAGCATACAACAGATGGACAAATCGCCCATCCGTCAGATGCAGGAGCATGGAAACATTTTCAATCCATTTATCCCAGCTTTGCGTTTGAGGCAAGGAACGTATACCTTGGATTATGTACCGATGGTTTCAGCCCTTTTGGGAAGCACGGCAGAAAATATTCTTTGTGGCCAGTAATTGTAACACCTTACAATTTGCCGCCATCTTTGTGCATGCGAAGGGAGTTCTTGTTCCTTAGCATTCTCGTTCCTGGACCAGAGCATCCGAAGAGATCACTTGATGTGTTTTTGCAACCATTGATTTATGAGCTACGAATGTTATGGGACCAAGGTATTGAAGCGTTTGGTGTTTCTTGTCACCAAAATTTCATCATGCGGTCGGTACTTTTGTGGACTATTAGCGATTTTCCAGCATATGGCATGTTATCAGGATGGACAACGCACGGAAGGTTATCGTGCCCGTACTGTCAAGATAACACTGATGCGTTCCAATTGAAGCACGGACGGAAAACGTCTTGGTTTGATTGTCATAGGCGATACCTACCTAGCGATCATCCTTATCGTCGGAGCACCACACTGTTTAGGAAGAACCGGAAAGTATTTGACGGTCCTCCTCCTGAGTTAGATGGTGAGTTTTTGTTGACTCAGTTTAGAGATTTTGGTGCAGAGAGGACCGTTGATTGTGGTGGTAACGGACATCATCCTGTTGATGGTTGTGGCAACGTTCATAATTGGCACAAGAGGAGCATTTTCTGGGATTTGCCTAATTGGAAGAACCATCTTTTGAGGCATAATCTGGATGTCATGCACATTGAGAAGAATTTTTTCGACAACATTATGAACACCGTTCTCAATGTCAAAGGGAAGACGAAGGACAATCTGAAGTCTAGATTGGACTTGCCAGACATTTGTTCTCGTAGAGCACTACATGTGACAGGGAACGGGAAGCCTCCGGTCCCGGCTTTTCGTTTCGATGAACCTTCAAAGGCCGAGTTTTTTGACTGGATTACCGAAAGTGTTAGATTCCCGGACGGATACGCATCTAACCTTCGGAACTGCGTTGATCATGGAGAAGGGAAGTTTACTGGGATGAAGAGTCATGATTGTCATGTGGTGATGCAGCGCCTCCTTCCATTTGCCTTTGCATGTCTTCTACCACATAATGTCCACGAAGCAATTGCAGGTACAATCATGAAATTATTTATTTACTACTTTATACAATATATACTTCATTATTTAATTATTCATTTGTTATCCATATATTGCAGGGATTGGTGCCTTTTTCCGAGATATATGTTCTCGCTCTCTTACCTCAGACGGTATCCGCAATCTTGGGGCTAATATACCTGTAATCCTTTGCAATTTGGAGAAGATATTTCCTCCTTCATTCTTTGATGTTATGGAACATTTAACAATTCATCTCCCTCGAGAAGCAGAGCTTGGGGGCCCGGTTCAGTACCGTTGGATGTATCCTTTCGAACGGTATATGTTACATCTAAAGAAGAAGGTAAAAAATTTGAGTAGAGTGGAGGGTTCTATCTCGTCTCTGTACCCCGAAGGAAACCAAGGAATGGCAGAATACGATTCATGGGTCTGAAGTCCGCCTAACCCAGCAAATCGCCCTTTGACTTTCCGAGTTTCCTATGAAAATAAAACATCAAAATAATGTTAGTAATGAAATTTTGAAAAAAAATAATAATTGAAAACAATTAGAAACTTACATTGAGGACAATGTCGTTGATCTCTTCCCGGGGTAACTCGTTCGAGGACGACGACCCATCGAGAGTGAGCTGCGAGAGTCCAACTTCTCGTTCCCGATCCACCTTCTTCTTCTTGCACGTCTCAACGAGGTCACGCATGCTGGGATCCTGGATCACACCAGTTTTTTTGTTGGTGTGCCTCTGCTCGATCACTCTAAGGTAGTCAGGAGCTACGCCGTCTCTCTTCGCCTGTAAAATGTTGTTAAGTAAATAATAATTAAAACGAAATTAATAAATAAAAATTGAAATTAGACTTAACATTTCCATTGCATCCCGTTCGACGGTCTTTGCGCCGCTGTTGTGAATGTACATCCCCTTCCCTCCTCGTTCGCTCTTCCGGTTCTTCGTGTTTGTTTCGGATAGCTTCTTCGTCTTCGGCTTTCTCCAATAATCGCATAAGCCTTCCAGACGTTGTCAACGAGGTCCTTCGGCATGTCCTTACCGTGCTTCCACTTCTGCTTCCACTCGTGCATATGGTTCGAGTACGAAAGCGCGGCTACATTTTTAAAAAAGCATAATGTTAGTATTCGAAATTGGGCAAGTACTTCCCTCGTAAGGGAATGGTGCCACGTGAAGTCTTGCTACATTTAAAAAAAGCATAATGTTAGTATTCAAAATTAAAATTGACAAAATAAACTAAAAAAGAATACAAATCGAAAATTTACTTACCGCGAAACTCTGGTGCCACAAGTCCTTCTCGTCTTTCGGCATGTCCGAGTACTTCTCGTACGGTTTGTCAAACATGTTGTGGATCATCCGTAAGATCGCCTTTGTGATCTCGGGCGACAACTTAAACCTGAAAACAATTAAAAAACGAATTAAGTCCGTTTAATTAGATTCAAAATCTAAAAAAATTGAAATAACAATCAAAATTTCACTTACCAAGTCCTGTCTTCAAACTTCTGGTCGAGACGGATGCAATTGCTCCGGTTGGGCTGTTGGACTAGGTCCTCGATGCTAATCCGGCTCCGAGCTGCCGATTGCTGGGACTCCGGGACTTAAGTTCCCGAGCTCGATCCGCCAGGAGGCGTAGCCCGAGAACCCCGAGAACGGCGGCCTTGGGAGCCGCCGCCCAACTGTAGTGCGTCCTCGTTATTCTTGCGGGAAAAACAATAAAATCGTTAGTACTTCCGAAAATTTTAAAAAAAATCCGCAAATTCAAGAAAAATAAAAAATTCCCGAAAATTTAGAATATCTCGAAATTTTCAAATGTCCAGAAAAATACAAATTTTGCCAAAAATTTCAAAATTCCCTAAAATTTCAGAATTCCCGAAAATTTCAGAATTCCCAAAAATTTAAAAAAATCTTAAATTTTTCAAAAATTCAAAATTTCCTAAAATTTTCAAAGATTTCCCAAAATTCAAAAAAAATTCAAAAATTCACAAAAATTCCTAAAATTTCACAAAATTTCAAAACAAAATAAAAAAACTTTTTTTATATAATTACACAAAAGTTTTTTATAAAAAAGTTTTTTGATATAATTTTAATAATATTTATACAAAAACGTTTTTACAAACTTATAAATTACTAAGTCTAAAATTATAAATTACAAAAACGTTTTAAATTAGTAATATATTCTGAAAAATTCAACTATAATTTTCTAAAACCCAAATAATATATAAAAACGTTTTTAAACATTTTAAAAAAAAAATGAAAACTAAGAACCTAATATTTATATAAAAACGTTTTACATAATCCTAATATTACAAAAACGTTTTATATAATCCTAAAATTATATATACTAATTTTCGAAATTATACAAAAATTCTAACAACCCTAACAAATTCTAAATATCATTTCCTAATCTCATAAACCCTAATGTTTCATTCCGAATATCTAACAAATTGTAAATACTAATCTAACAAGTCTAATTACTAATCTAACAATGAAAATGAGTGCTTTTTAGAAAATTAGAGGGACTTACATGTTGGGATCCATGAGGATTGAAGGATTGAGGCTTGAGAAGAGGATTGAGAGGAGAGATTGAAGATTTAGGGGTTGGGTTTTCGCAAGAACATGAGAGAGAGGATAGAAAATTGTAGGAAGAGAGAGAGACAGAAGAGAAAAATTAAGAGAAACAAACCATTATATTTGGATTTTCGATAGCCAGATCCGTCGGAACTCCGTCGGTTTTTTAATTTTTTTTCATTTAGGCGGTTCAGTTTTCCGGGGTCTCGAAAAAACCTAAATCCGTCGGAAATATCCGACGGATATTCGAATATACCATATATTCTTTGCATGCGTTTGTATTGGGACACGTGTCGAAGGTCCAAGATCTGTCAAAAATCCGTCGGATATTTCTGACGGATGTCCGACGGATTTAGGGTATAAATGGGGGTTTAAGGTTTAACTATCCCTAATCTACATGTTTGATTCAAAAAATTTGTTAAATCATCAATATTAGAGACTTTCTATGAATTTATTAATTTTACAACATCATACTTAAAAATTTCACATAACATCTATATAACTTATACAATAACTTATGCAAACACTTCCATCAAATTTTATAAATTCTAGATAACATTCTTATTTTGAAATTTGACATCTTCAAGGTATTGCATATACATCATACAAATGTTTAGCATCAATTTCAACAAAAAATGCTGAAACCCTATACTCTAAACCACATTTTTAAACATGCCGTCGGAAATCCGTCGGAATGTTCCGACGGATGAAGAATCCCTCGGCTAAAACTGGAACCCCCTCGGCTAAAACTGGAATTACCCCGGCTAAACCATATCCGTCGGCTAAAACTGGAACCCCCTCGGCTAAAACTGGAATTCCCCCGGCTAAACCATATCCGTCGGAAGTTTCCGACGGATAAAGAATCCCTCGGCTAAAACTGGAACCCCCTCGGCTAAAACTGGAATTTCCTCGGCTAAACCATATCCGTCGGAAATCCGTCGGAAATGTCCGACGGATTTCCGACGGATCTATACTTTGGCATTTTCTTTTTTGAAATAGTGACACTTAAGTACAAAAAAGCTTGAGTTAATAAAACTTACACATAACTAATAAATTCCACATAAATAAATATCTAGTACAAGTACCTATTTTACAATGCAAAGTTTAAAAAACTATTCTGAATCCGATGATGAGTAATCTGATTCTCCTGAATCAGAAGTTTCCCAAAATTCGTCAAATTCTTCCTCTGAATCCTCAAATACCCGATCGTCCGCGTGTACGGTGAAATCAACAACAAGGTCGACCTCAAGGGAATGCTTGTTTGAACCCAAACCTACAGAGCTTTGTTGGAGGGGTTCATGATCGGACATCCCATGAACCCTACCTCTCGGGTTTATCGATGTGACTATAACCCACGGGTCTTGCTTGTTTGTCACCCAAGGATAGGGAATATAGCATACCTAGACTATGTAATAAAGTCATAGAAAAATTTAACCACGGGAATGCAAAAATACTAAATTAAAAATTAACATAAAATAAAAAAACAAACCTGGTATGCTTGTGAAGCAAGTACGAATGGCTCGTATTTCTGGAGTCGCCTTTTGCTATGTAATGATGTAGCACCAAATTGGTCGTGTCGCACACCGTTTCCTACTAATGGGTCGTTCCAGTCGCATAAAAATGCAATGCATCTCAAACCGAGCATTCCCAGGTACTGAACATCAAAAATCTCACGTACGACACCATAGTATAAAAGATCACCGGACTGAGTAGATACACCGTAATCTGAAGTTGTCACACTCCTATCATCCCGAAGAATCTTAAAATCATACCCCCGTGTGCTATTGATAAGCTAAATTGTAATACCCTAAAGTACTAACAGCTTTGTCGATTGTAATACTTAGAGGTCGAATCCACAGAGACTCAAGAATCACACAATAGATTTTAAGGGTTGAATTAAGCTAAGTGATCAATGTAATTGAAAGCAGTAACGTAGATTAAACTTGTTGTAAATTCGATGGAGGAAATATAGGTTCATGGTATTTCTCAGAAAATCAATGAATGCAGACAAACTAACTAGTCAGGGTTCAGGTTATGCACGGTTCTTGAACTCAAATCACTAAGCTATAATTAACCAACTGTTGTTGCGAGAATTATCTAATTCTAAATCCTAGAATCCCAAATCTCTTTGCAAATCCTAAAGATCTAAACCAGCTTTAAAGTTCAGGTTTGATATTTTCACAAAACAACTAAACCAAATATCTTTGCGGATAGCTATTTTGCTCACCCTAAGTTATGTCAGATTATCAATTGCACTGTCGTGCCTAATCGATTAACCTAAGATCTAAGTTCCAGATTCGTCAACCTAGAATTAGCTTTGAGAACAACCTATGGTGAAGAAATAATTCAGATTATGAACCCTAATCAACCAATTAACCTAACATTTAAAGAGATCCTTTATGAGATCCCTAAACCTAAAGGAGATATACTCAGACATGATTAATGGAACAGAAATCATAGATGAATAGAATTGCATAAAAGAAATCAATAAGAAACAAGGGTTCAGAGTTGTCTCCTAAAAACCCTTGAACAAATCTCTCTCAAAGTATCAAGAATAAAATTAAGATTAGCCAACAAAAGTGGGTGAAAAACCTAATTTATAGTCTAAAACACGTTTTGGGGCTTCTAGTAATTATTAAAGTCTTCTGGACCAAGGTGCAAACTTCAAACTTGTAAAAAGTCACGTTTCTTTCTTCCTGAAGTCGGTATCGGTCGACACCATTAGTTGTATCGATCGATACCAAGTTTGCGAGTCGACTCTTCTGCTCGCCAGACTGGACTGTCTTCACAAAAACTGGCATAACGTTTGATCGCACCGTTGGAATGGTCTCAAAAACTTCCAAATGAAATCTAATCCATTGATCTGTATTGTATCCAAATGTGAGCTCAATCCATCGGTGGGAAGTTCTTCAACGAATGCCAAACTTCTGACGTCTCTGCCTGACTATACATTTCCATATGCTCATTTTCACCCAAAACGGCTCATTTTCTCCCGAAGTCACCTAAAACCTTAAAAGACTCGAAAAGACTCCAAAATACTATAAAGACTCTATAAATAAGACCTATATCATGGCTAAAAACGGGTAAAAACCATGATATATCAACTCCCCCAGACTTAGCATTTGCTTGCCCTCAAGCAAATAGAAAGCTAAACAAGAGAAAGAGGTTTGAAAAACACGGAGACTCACTTGTTCTTGAAACACTGCAATGACCATTTTCCTTAGTGCTCCACATATCAAGTGACCAGTTCCAAATCTAACCACCATGTACTTCTCCGTAGACATTCGCAGCTTCCCCGACTACACACATAATTTCGCAGCATTATCCAATAAAGCCCTCATCGCCAGTTTCATCGCTGTAATCAATGCCAAGAACCTTCTAGACTATTTTCCATACAATATCATGACAAAAGAACCCCCCCCCCCAATTTTCACACTTTTTGGTATTGTTTCCTCTCCCCCAGACTTATTTCACATCATGTTCTCTTGCATATACATATTAAGGTTTGAGACGCGAGTATTGATGGTGTTTGCCACCAAATCCCCGGTTCTTCCCTCTCTACGTATCAAAGGTGTAGGCGAATAATGGTATCACAGGAAATTTTTCTAACCTCGCTTTCAACCTTTGTGTGATCATTCCTTCCAAGTAGAATAATGGGATCGCTGGAAATTTTCCTAACCCTCTACTCAGAAGAAAATCATTTCATCTTTTCATGCTTTTACTTATAACAAGGGAGAGGAATACCATTACTTTCTACACATGGGTTCTTTTGTCAGATATGAACGAGGAATCAAGCGCTGTGAACATCAATCACATCGATGAAGTGCAAAGAATTAACTCAGGCTTTAAAGGATTCTGCTGGAAACATGGGCGTTTTCTAGTTAACTGGTCAGCATTTGGATTTTCCATTAGTCCGATCTAGAACTGATTCTGTAACAATGGTCACTTAGATGCAAGGTCAGAACAATAGATTCAAGAAATAGATCATAGTCCCCAATAAGTTTTGACTCAATAAAACAAATTTTGACTCAAAAACGACTGACTCTAAGAAAAACAAATACAATGTCAGCAACTACCTCCCCCAGACTTAAACAACACTGTCCCCAGTGTTATCTAGCCCAAAGGCGGTAAAAGAAACTATAACAGCCAAGTGAATGCGTGAAAATCAGAGAAGTTACCTGAGTGGAGTACGGGTGTCGACCTACACACAACACTGTTATCGAGCAATACCAGGCTTAGGTCGACACATACTCTTTGATATCGACATTGATGCATGTGGTGTCATGTTTGTCCCAGTGGGTAGCCTCCACGCTCACCACACCATTTTTTTTTTTTTGGTGTGGTGTCGACCGACACCACTCTAGTGTCGCCCGACACTGAGCCTCTACGCACCTGATTCACATAAAACACAAAAAAACAAAAACAAAAATCAAAAGAAGTAAAAGAACTTATGTACAGACTCACCAGTGGGTTGCCTCCCACCAAGCGCTTGTTTTACGTCACTAGCTTGACTTTGGCTCAGGTGATCAGTCAGGAGAAAATTGATAACTTACTCCCAGGCAAGTTCTACAACTAACACTTCCAGATTCAGAGTTCTGCTCAACATGCTCTCCACAACCTCCTTTCCTTTCTCTTTCAGCTCCGAAGTAAGAATAACTATAGCCTTAGAGAATGGTTTTGAGGTTCCTTTGCACTTCACCTTATACTCAATCGAATCTCCATCACACTTCTGAGGGATTAAAGTCATATAGGCAGCACCCTTGACTCTTTTGTTCTTCACCTTCTTCTTTTCCTTAGCCGTTTTGATGTATTTCTTGGTGATGATAGAAGGACCATCTAAAATTTCTATGACATTTAGCACATCATAAGGCTCTTACAAAAGATCAACCATCAACAGCTCTCCTGTAACAACGGTGATGCAAGAGATATATGTGGGAGCTCTTCCAGAGGGGATGGCTTTGTAGGATATCTCCTTGTCAATGTATGAGAACGAGATCCTCTTACTGGGCGTGTCTATAGCTGCACCAACTGCAGCCATGAACGGTCTTCCCAGAATCAAAAGCGTACTAGATCTTGCACTCATCTCCACAACCTAAAAATCAACAGGAACCAGGCAATCTCCTACTTTAACAAGCAAATCAGGGATTGTACCGTATGGAACTGAGATGGAAGAGTTCGTGAATGCGAGAGTCATCGTAGGAGGTCTTATATCAGCAATTCCCAATCTCTCTGCAATTGCCTTTGACATGACATTGACGCTAGACCCTGAATCAACGAGAGACTCTTTGAATTCAATTCCAGAGATAAAGCATGGAACTGCAAATTTTCCTGGGTCTTCCCTTTTAGTCAACTGCTTCATTGGTGGTGGTGCGTTTCTTGCTTTGATGAAGAGTGCCTTGATCTCTTCTACAGTTTCTCTGCAATCTCGGAAGTGACAAAGCAAAAGGCGGTATTCCAAAGCTTCTTCAAAATACATAGTATGGGGAACTCTCCTTACCATCTTATCAAAACCGAGCAACTTCTCTGCAGTTATTGGATTCATGAGATGTATAGATGGTCGAGGATATGGCACTTTAGGCTTGTAAACGCGTTCCTCAGTCATCTCCGGTTTTTTCACAATTTCTGGCTCATTCTGCGAGGGGTGTCGACCGATACCAGGTTGGTGTCGATCGACACAAGGCTTCTGTGTCGTTTTCTCAGATTGGTGTCGATCGATATCAAGTTGGTGTCGATTGATACCAGGTTGGTGTCGATCAATACCAGGTTGGTGTCGATCGATACCAGATGTGGTGTCGCTCGACACAGCCGAATCAGGCTCAAAATCAACTTCAACCTCTTCTATCCCCACGAATTTTTCTGCATTCAAACCTTTTTCTACCACTGCAGTGACCTCTTTAGCACTTCTTAAGGTGATTGCATTGACGTATTCATTCTGTGAATGAACCATCTTTCCCTTGACAGCTGCTGCAGTCCGAGCTATTTGAGTTTCCAGCATCTTTTGATGAATACTGAGGGACTCAATTTTCCCATTCAGGTCCGTGTACATAGCATCCATCTTCCCATTGAAATCCACTGTCATCTTCTGCTGTCCCTCAAGAATCTGTTCCAGCATAGATTCAACTTTGCTTTCAGGATTTTTGGGTGGTGGAGATTGGTAACACGAATTCCCATAGGTTCTAAAACCAGTTGGGTTGACTTCAGATTTGTACCCTCCTTGCTATGCATTGTTGGTGAAGTTTCGGTTGTTGTTTTGCTGGTATTGATTTATCTGACCTTGAAAACCAGAACCACCAATGTAGTTAATACCTTCCACTTCATCCTCATTGAAGTTCTCAACCTTATCAGCAAAATGAACAGCCTTCATCGTCTTTCCCGTCAAGAGATTGTGCACTGAATCCAAATTAACTTGAACCTCAGCAAATTGCGATCCATCAATGCTCCCAGTCTGCTTCCTTAGCTCGAAATCTGCATTCTTGGTACTATTGCTAGATGCCAAGTTCTCAATAAGCACATAAGCATCGTCAGGATACCTGGTGTTGAAGTTTCCATTTCTCGCAGCATCTAAGGCCATCTGATACCTCCAATCAATCCCTCTGAAGAAGATACCCAACAACTGAACGTTAGTGAACCCATGGTGTGGAAAATCTCTCTGATATGATCTGAATATAATCCAAGCAGCCTTGAATGCTTCAGTCGCTCCCTGAGAAAATTGGGATATCTTGTTCCTGAGCTCCTCAGATCTTGCATCATCATAGAAATTATTTAGGAAGGCATTCTTAGTCTCCTCCCAAGTAGTCAGTGATCCAGGGGGCAACTGTTTAAGCTAATAAGTTGCATCTCCACCAAGAGAGTATGAGAAGAGCTTACAGAAGAGGAAATCATTGGACACTCCATTGTATTTGACGCTAGTAACCAAGTCCTCAAACTTCTCAATGTGATCCATGGGGTATTCATGAGAAAGACCGTGAAAAAGGTGCTAACCCACAAGAGTGAAGTATGCAGGTTTCAACTCAAAATCATTCCTCTGAAAAGTAGGAGGGCGAATCGATGATCGATTGGCATAGAACTGATCAGGCCTGTTGTACTCACCAATCGTTCTACCACGATTAACCACATCATTCCCAACATTCACAACAGCTGCAGCGACAATGATGTTTCCATCCCCATCAAGTCGTTGTCCTCTCTCATTGCACAATTGACCCTCTTGGTCTCTCAAAGCTCCAGCATCATCACGAGTCAATACCACTGGATTGTTCATCTCTGCTGGCTTCTTTATTTTCCGGTTTGTGCGTTCCAAGTTTGCTAGCTCCTTGTTGGAAAGATTGACTTGCTAAGTGCTCTTGTTCCTCCTGGGTTCGCGAGTGGGCATACACCTTAAACACACTAGTCAATGCACGTAAGTAACAAAAAAAACGATGAGTATCGACCGACACTGGGTGTGTGTCGATCGATACCAACAAACACGACGAGTATCGACCGACACTGACTAGTATCGATCGATACACGGGCTTAGTCAAAATTATAGACTAAAATATAATGGCGAATTAAGAATCCCCGGCAACGGCGCCAAATTTGATAAGCTCAAATGTAATACCCTAAAGTACTAACACCTTTGTCGATTGTAATACTTAGGGGTCGAATCCACATAGACTCAAGAATCACACAATAAATTTTAAGGGTTGAATTAAGCTAAGTGATCAATGTAATCGAAAGCAATAACGTAGATTAAACTTGTTGTAAATTCGATGGAGGAAAGATAGGTTCATGGTATTTCTCAGAAAATCAATGATTGCAGAAAAACTAACTAGTCAGGGTTCAGGTTATGCACGGTTCTTGAACTCAAATCGCTAAGCTATAATTAACCAACTGTCATTGCGAGAATCATCTAAGTCTAAATCCCAGAATCCCAAATCTCTTTGCAAATCCTAAAGATCTAAACCAACTTTAAAGTTCAGGTTTGATATGTTCAAAAAACAACTAAACCAAATATCTTTGCGGATAGCTATTTTGCTCACCCTAAGTTCTGTCAGATTATCAATTCCACTGTCGTGCCTAATCGATTAACCTAAGATCTAAGTTCCAGATTCATCAACCTAGAATTAGCTTTGAGAACAATCTATGGTGAAGAACTAATTCATATTATGAACCCTAATCAACCAATTAACCTAACATTCAAAGAGATCCTTTATGAGATCCCTAAAACTAAAGGAGATCTACTCAGACATGATCAATGGAACAGAAATCATAGATAAATAGAATTGCATAAAAGAAATCAATAAGAAACAAGGGTTCAGAGTTGTCTCCCAAAAACCCTTGAACAAATCTCTCTCAAAGTATCAAGACTAAAATAAAGCTTAGCCAACAAAAGTGGCTGAAAAACCTAATTTATAATCTAAAACATGTTTTGGGGCTTCTAGTAATTATTAAAGTCTTCTGGACCAAGGTGCAAACTTCAAACTTGTAAAAAGTCACGTTTCCTTCTTCATGAAGTCGGTATCGGTCGACACCATTAGTGGTATCGATCGATACCAAGCTTGCGTGTCGACTTTTCTGCTCGCTAGACAGGACTGTTTTCACGAAAACTGGCATAACGTTTGTTCGCACCGTTGGAATGGTCTCAAAACACTTCCAAATGAAAGCTAATCCATTGATCTGTCTTGTATCCAAATTTGAGCTCAATCCATCGGTGGGAAGTTCTTCAACGAATGCCAAACTTCTGACGTCTCTGCATGACTCTGCAACTCCATATGCTTATTTTCACCCAAAACGGCTCATTTTCTCCCAAAGTCACATAAAACCTGAAAAGACTCGAAAAGACTCCAAAATACTATAAAGACTCTATAAATAAGAGCTATATCATGGCTAAAAACGGGTAAAAACCATGATATATTAGCTATACATCACATGTGATTGTACGTTTGCTAGTGGAAACGCACAATTTCTTCTAACCACGTGGGAAATCTTTGTCCGTTAGCCTTCTCTGTCGTGACTTGCACGAATAAAATCTGAAATGAGTAAAATAAATCATTCATTATATATGATAGTTAAAAATAAGGCAATTAAAACACTTACATAATCTCTTAACCAACGTCCGAACTCTTCCTGTTTGAGCTCCATTAGCTCGTCCTCTGTTTTGTTCGGAAATGCAAAACGTTGATATGCTATATACATCCTGTGAGATTGAAGCGATCATCACGTTAACATATGTATAATCAAGGACCCAATAAGTAATTAATAATTTCGTTCAATATAATACCTCTCATATTCTTTAATTCCGTCGCAGTTTGTGAGAATATACATATGCAAATGATCCCGCTCCGGTGCTGAAAGTCTCCGCTTCCTGCCTTTTCCACTAACTCGTCCAATCTCTAAGAATATATGAGGAACATTGATGTAGGAACAAGGGGACTTGCTCTTAAAAGGGGGAATCGATGGAGATGTTCTAGGTGGCTGTACGACACTTTCTAGATGATCTAAAGAGATGGATCGATGGATAGATGATGGTGACTCTTCAGCTGGCTGTACGGCACTTTCTGCTGAGACAAAGAGATGGTTTGATAGATAGATGGATCGAAAGACGCCACACAGATCTGTGAAAGGATCTATGATAAGTCTGATACACTCTAACTTCAAGGAATCGCTCACAAGAAGATTAGAAGACGGTCACTTCTTTCGTAGAAGAGAACAAGAGAAAACTCTTTCATTTCATTTCTAAATTTCATCCCTTACAAAAGAAAACAAGAGAAAGATTATAAAGAAAACAACAAAGTATGCATGAAGGAGAGAGAATGAGTCTTGGAAAGACAAGCATTAAAAACATAGTTTGAATTCCAAAGAATGACTCTTGAATTCCTTTTGTCGAAAATCTTCACTTGCTCGCCTTGAGGAAGATCAACTAAATGGGCCAATGATAATGTGAACCATTTGCCTCATTAAAAAATTTTCCAAAAAAACCCAATCGGACAAAACTTGGATAAGGGAAAAAGAGCACAAAATGGATCACATACCCATTTAGTGATTTATTTGGGCCTTCTTTGTATCTTGACGGTTTGAGGGAATAAGTGAGCTTCTTGGGAACATCCTGGATGACATAAAAGATGTCCAAATCGCAGCAGCTGTGACAATAGATCCGTTGAGAAGTTGAGGCCTCCAAATGAAGCAAGTCGAGGATCCGTTGACTTAGAAATTGTAAATCTTCCAAATGAAAATTGATCTTGACTTGATTCGAATTCGCCGTCAGCCTCTGATGAATCAAGATTGTAGAACAATTTGATTTTTAGCTTAACTGGTCCTGATGTTGTTGTAAACCTCCAATTAAGGCTTGTATGTCCAAATCGGGTAAGCTGGGAATTACCCGATTTGTAAATTCAATAACTTCTTTGTTTGAGCTCCAAATGGACTGATTCCACTTCGTGGTGTGCTCTAGGTGAGCTGTTAATGGTTTCCAAGTGGTCTCATGCTTTGAATCTTCGTGGTTGATTTGGTATGCATCAAGAAAGGCATATATATCCTTTTGACTCCTATGCGGCTTGTGTGGCATGTTTGATGGAGTTCTGGTTCAACTACTGATCTGATGACCTCATCAAACATCAACCGGATAGAAAGGTAGTACGTCTCCGTCATCATGTTGAGCTGGTCTACGACTCTTCGTTTTGACTTGTGATGGAAAGTAGAACTCGGCAAAATGTGAGATTTCTTCATTGATGCTCTGTGCGACAATAGAACCCTCCACTTTGCCCAAATTTTTTACCTTCTTCTTTAGATGAAACATATACCGTTCGAAAGGATACATCCAACGGTACTGAACCGGGCCCCCATGCTCTGCTTCTCGAGGGAGATGAATTGTTAGATGTTCCATAACATCAAAGCAGGAAGGCGGAAATATCTTCTCAAAATTGCAAAGGATTACGGGTATATTATTCACAAGGTTGCGGATACCGTATGATGTAAGAGACCGCAAACATATATTTTGAAAAAAGGAACCAATCCCTGCATAATATGCATAACAAATGAATAAATAAATACTAAAATATTGTGTAAAGTATTTATAATTAATTTAATGATTGTATACCTGCAATTGCTTCGTGGACATTACGTGGTAGAAGATATGCAAAGGTAAATGGAAGGAGGCGCTGCGTCACCAAATGGCAATCATGACTCTTCATCCCAGTAAACTTCCCTTCTCCATGATCAACACAATTACGAAGGTTAGTTGCGTATCCGTCCGGAAATCTAACACTATCGGTAATCCAGTAAAAAAACTCAGCCTTTGAACTTTCATCCAACCGAAAAGCCGGGACCGGAGGCTTCCCGTTCCCTGTCACATGTAGTGCTCTACGAGAACAAATGTATGGAAAGTCTAATCTAGACTTCAGATTGTCCTTCGTCTTCCTTTGGACATTGAGAATGGTGTTCATAATGCTGTCAAAAAAAATCTTCTCAATGTGCATGACATCCAGATTATGCCTCAAAAGATGGTCCTTCCAATAAGGCAAATCCCAGAAAATACTCCTCTTGTGCCAATTATATAAGTTCCCACAACCATCAACAAGATGATGCCCGTTACCACCACAATCAACGGTACTATATGAACCAAAATCTCTGAAATGAGTCAACAAATATTGTCCATCTAATTCAGGATGTGGACCATCAATTACTTTCCGGTTCTTCCTAAACAATGTGGTTCTCCGACGATAAGGATGATTTCTTGGTAGAAATCGCCTATGACAATCAAATCAAGACGTTTTGCGTCCGTGCTTCAATTGGAACGCATTGATATATCATGGTTTTTACCCCTTTTAGGCCATGATATAAGTCCATTTTATAGAGTTTTTCTACTATTTCGTAGTCTTTTAGAGTCTTTTCAGGTTTTAGCACGTTTGGAGCACAATTGGAGATATTGGAGCTTTCTGGATCATTTTGGATCAAAGCAGATGGTCGTGTAGCTGAGTACCCGATTTGAAGCATCAGTGTCGATCGATACTGCCTAGTATCGGTCGACACTCATTGAAGCAGACGCGACCCGCGAGTTTAATGAAGAGTTGAAGAATTGCAAAATTGCTCAGAAGTCTTTATTATTTACAAGAAGCCCTGAAACGTGATTTAGGTTATTTAATAGGATTTTACAGCAACTTTCATGGCTATGCTTTGTTTTATTCTGGTTTTGTGAGAGAGCTTTTGAAGGGAGACAAGTCTGAAACTCTGTTCGTCTGAGAGAAGATTTCGAACCCTCTTGTTACTCTTTCTATTTTATTTGATTATTTATTCAAACATGTTTATTGCTTCAATTTCCATGTCTGAGTAGATCCACTTTAGGTTTAGGGTTCTCATAAGGGTTTTCTCTGAATGCTAGGTTGATTAGTTATTAGGATTCACCATCTGAATTAGTTCTTCACCTTAGGTTGTGTTCAAAGCTAATTCTAGGTTGACGAATCTGGAACTTAGATCTTAGGATAATTGATTAGGCACGAGAGTGCGATTAATTACCTGATAGAACCTTAGGTGAGCAAAATAACTATTCGCAAAGAGATTTGGTTTAGTTGTTTTGTGAACAAATCAAACCTGATCTAAAAGTTGGTTTAGACTTTAGGATTCGCAAAGAGATTTGGAATTCTAGGATTTAGACTTAGATAGTTTTCGCAACGAGAGTTGGTTAATTATACCTTAGTGATTTGTGTTCAAGAACCGCGCTAAATCTGAATCATGTTAGTTAGTTTATCTGCATTCATTGATTTCCTGAGAAGTACCCTGAACCTATCTTTCTCCAATTGAATTTACAACCGTTTTAATTTACGTTCATGTTTTCAATATTATTGATTTCTTAGCTTAATTCTCACCTATATAATCTACTGTGTGTTTATGTGAGTCCTTGTGTTTGACCCCTACTATTACTGCAACTACTGCTTAGTACTTTAGGGTATTAATTTGAGCATATCACGCATCTGTGTTATCTTGACAATACGGGAACGATAACCTTCCGTGCGTTGTCCATCCTGATAACATGTCATATGATGGAAAATCGCTAATGGTCCACATAAGTACCGACCACACGACGAAATTCTGCTGACAAGAAACATCAAACGCCTCAATTCCATACTCCCATAACATTTGCAGCTCATAAATCAATGGCTGCAAAAACACATCGACTGCTCTCTTCGGATGCTCTGGTCCAGGAACGAGAATTATAAGGAACAAGAACTCCCGTCTCATGCACAAAGATGGCGGCAAATTGTAAGGTGTTACAATTACTGGCCACAATGAATATTGTCTACCGTGCTTTCCAAAAGGGCTGAAACCATCAGTACATAATCCAAGGTATACGTTCCTTGCCTCAAACGCAAAACTAGGATACATTGATTGAAAATGTTTCCATGCTCCTGCGTCTGAGGGATGAGCAATTTCTCCATCCGTTGTATGCTCTGCATGCCATCTTATTACTCCCGCTGTGCACTCTGACTGATATAACCTCTTCAATCTCTCTGTTAACGGAAAATACCACATCCGTTTATATGGCACTGACACTCTTCCACCTGTTTCCTTATACCGAGGTTTGCGACAAAAACGACATGTCGAACGGCCTGCGTCCTCTCCCCAGTATATCATACAGTTGTCGATACATACATCTATCATCTGATACGGCAATCCTAGCCCAGCAAAAAGGTTCTGTATCTCATAGTATGATGCCGGTGCAAGATTATCTTCTGGCAAAATGTCTTTCACAAAATCAAAGATTGCATCCACACCCTCCTCACTCAAATTGAAATCTGTCTTTATAACCATCATCCTAGTTGCAGCTGATAAAAGGGAATGTCCACCTCTACACCCATCATATAAAAGATTTTTAGCAGCGTCTAACATATCAAAGAATTTCCGAGCTTCTGCGTTAGGCTCTTCCCCTATATCTCCATACTCAGCAACCGATGGCATACTTTCACGGAATATATCTTTCACCATATAAACATGACCTACAATACTTTCTACTTCCATTGCAGGTTCTTCTAAGCTAGCGTTATCCCCAATATATTGTTCACTAGTACTAGCATAATTATCCACCATTGTATCATTTTCTCCATGATAATACCAAATCTTGTAACCCGACACAAACCCATGACAATAAAGGTGTGACCATACTTCATCTATCACGATTAATCTACGATTCCGACAATTCGTACAAGGGCAAAAGATTTTACTAGTTTTTTCGCTTTCTTCTGCTTAGCCGCAAATGCCATGAATTCCTGCAGACCTTCTCTGAATTCTTCCGTAACTAGACCCGTGTACGGAATTTGATTAGGCTTGTCCATCCATGATCGAAAATAATTATAAGGATCTGAAGAAGATATTTTTGTAAGAAATTGTAGATGAGAGGTTTTTTTGTTGTTATTGTAAATGAGAGGGTGGATATGTTTTTATAAGGAAATTATGCGCGTTTTTCGACGGATTTCCGACGGATTTAACGGCTATATTCAAACGGCTATGTAACGTATATATTATTTCAAACGGCTACAATCCGTCGGAAACCCGTCGACGACCCGTCAGAATGTGTCCGACGGATGGTCGTCGTCGGAAATCCGTCGGAAACGTCAAACGGCTACATCATCTGTCGAAAAACCGTCGAAAATCCGTCGGTTCTTTTCCGACGGATCATTGGCGTTGGAAATCTGTCGAAAATTTCCGACGAATTTCCGACGGGTCTTTTTTCCGACGGATGTTACTTTCGTCCAATTCCCATAGAAAAAGACCTTGTTTTCTTGTAGTGTTAGCCAGAAATCTGGGAACTTCTCCAGTCAAATTGTTATTTGACAAGCCCCTAGAGTTTGTAAGAATCAAAAGTCACTGACATGTATGAATTTCTTGTCGTCGAAGTGACTATTAATTATCATACTTACAGCTTTTCAAGATGGGTAAGATTTTGAATTGCAGCTGCTATGCTTCCTTTCAACCCTTTTAAAGATAAGTTCCTTTTTACATAGAAAATCGAAAAAATAGTGTAATGTACTTTGAAAATGTTTTCTAACAATTTCAAAAAGGTTGTGCCATATAAAGATCTCACAAAGAAGTGATTCTTGGTGGTGTAGATGTATCTGTGCTGTCGCAATTTAGATTATCCCACAAAAACTTATGGGGGACGCAAGGGTCTCCTTGCCATGTGATTCTATTCAATCCATATGTGGGTTTGATGTTTCTGATAGCAACAACTGTCGTAAAGTACAACAATATTTATGTCATATTTTAGCATAAGAAATGTTTCCAAGCCTTATATATATGAAAACATGAATTGGGTGCTTACTAACGTACCATCATTTGCATTTGTTTCTAACTGTGGAAATTTGACTACCGTGTAAATTTCGATGGCATTGAGAAGAGGTGGGAGAGTAGAGTTTGTAGTTCTTTTCAGCTCTAAGTTGCATTCTCATCCTTTGCAAATAAGTGATGAAGTGGAGTAAATTGTCGTGGTCTTAAGATATTTAGGGCTAATCGCTTTTTTAAAATCTTCCCCGTTCCAAAATATGTCAAACTCTCTAGATTCATTGGCCCGTAATGATTGGATCTCAGAGAAGTGGAGGTACAAGTAAATTTCGTCATCAGGGGAATCGAGATCCTCCGTAATATTAAATGGTTTACTAGCATTCGCAGGTATTGCCGCGGTCTTGAGCACGTTCTGCGGCACAAGAAAACCATTGGAGTTGTTCGCTTCACGGGTGGTGGAAATCTGCTTCCATTCTGAATCAAATTTTGGGTCCCATATTCTGTCGTTGACATCATTTGGGTACCTGTAATTCATACAATCTTGTATTAGTACTTCTTAACTACGGAGAACCAAATGAGTATTAAAAAAAACCTTACGTATTCTATTCTAATTTAATTATTGAGGGAAGCATACTACATGCTATATGGTCCCTGATATATCATGGTTTTTACCCCGTTTAAGCCATGATATAAATCCGTTTTATAGAATCTTTTTACTACTTTGTAGTGTTTTAGAGTCTTTTACAGGTTTTGGCACGTTTGGAGCATAATTGGAGATATTGGAGCATTCTGGAGCATTTTGGAGCAAAGCAGACGTTCGTGTAGCTGAGTACCCGATTTGAAGTCTCAGTATCGATCGATACTGCCTAGTATCGGTCGATACTCACCGCAGCAAGACACGGACCGCGACTTTAATGAAGAGTTGAAGAATTGCAAAATTGCCCAGAAGACTTTATTATTTACAAGAAGCCCCAAAACGTGATTTAGGTTATTTAATAGGATTTTACAGCCACTTTCATGGCTATGCTTTATTCTAAGTTTTATTCTACGCTTGATTTTACTTTGTTTTTGGAGAGACAACTCTGAACTCCTGTTTCTTATTGATTTCTTTGATGATCTATTCAATCATGTTGTTTTCATTCTCCATGTCTGAGTAGATCCACTTTAGGTTTAGGGTTCTCATAAGGGTTTTCTCTGAATGCTAGGTTGATTAGTTTATTAGGATTCATCATCTGAATTAGTTCTTCGCCTTAGGTTGTGTTCAAAGCTTGTTCTAGATTAGCTACCTAGAACTTAGATCTTAGGATGATTGATTAGGCACGAGAGTGCGATTAATTACCTGATAGAACTTAGGATGAGCAAAATAACTATTCGCAAAGAGATTTGGTTTAGTTGTTTTGTGAACAAATCAAACTTGAACTAAAAGCTGGTTTAGACTTTAGGATTCTCAAAGAGATTTGGAATTCTAGGATTTAGACTTAGATAGTTTTCGCAACGAGAGTTGGTTAGCTATACTTTAGTGATTTGAGTTCAAGAACCGCGCTAAATCTGAATCCTGACTTGTTAGTTTATCTGCATTCATTGATTTCCTGAGAAATACCCTGAACCTATCTTTCTCCCAATCGACTTACAACACTTTTAATTTACGTATTGCTTTCAATTACATCTTTTGGTTTAGCTTAATTCGAATCTATTTAATCTATTGTGTGATATCTTGAGTTCTTGTGTTCGACCCCTACATATACTACAACAACTGTTTTAGTACTTTTAGGGTATTAATTTGAGCATATCAGTCCTCAGCAAGGGGTGATGTACAGACCTCGGCCCCAGAACCTCCAAATAAAAATAAAAATGCAACTATCTTAAAGCGACTTACGATAGAATAGTTTCTGAATTGCTAAGATAGTATCGCTTCAAAGACTTCAATGAACCTGATTCAGTGATGTAAAGATTATTTGCTAGCGGCCTTAGTTCCAAGGATGAAATCATTGGCGTGGACGTGCATGTCTTAACAAGACACAAATCTAAGTAATTTGATCTTGGGATGTATATGATCTCCTCGGTTTGACCGCTTACATTTTTGTCCAGGTCTATCATTACCCAAAAGTTAGGGCCTACCACTACAAGAAAACAAGCGCATTTCCGACGGCGTTTCCGACGGGTTGTACACTGTCGGAAAATTCCGACGGCATACCGAGGGATTTCCGAGGTTATTTCGACGGATTGAAAATAGTCGGAAATCGGTCGGAATATTTCGACGGATTGATTTCCCTCGGAATACCGTCGGAATATTCCGACCGATTTCCGAGGGAATGCCGGCGAACCTATATTCCCTCAAAAACCGGTAGGAATATTTTGACCAATTAAAAAACCATCGGAAATCGGTGGGTAATTTCCAACCGATTTCCGACGGATATATATACTTGCTTTGTAAATAATTCTTCTCTTGCATATACGTTTGCTTTGTTTGTAAACAGCTATATATATACCTTTCATTTCTCTGATATTTTGAAGATTCAATCATGTGTATATATAGTTGCAGAGAAGATGCAAACATTTCTCTATAAATACCTCCCCTCATTCACAACAAAAATACGCCCGTGTTTTGTCACGTTTGCGTTGTTTTATTAAAACCTTTTTCAAAATGATGTCTTTGACGCGGGAAACTGCTCGTAAGAGAGTCATTTGTCCATCTACGGTCAAGATTAAGTCCAACTATTGGATTTGTGACGAGGTTGAAGAGGGAAGGGCCAGCAAGTATCAGCGAAGTTCCTCTGGCCCCAAAAATCTAGACGTGACTTCAACCAGTGGTAGCTGGGGGCTAGGCTTTGCAAGGAAAGGGAACCATACTCTGCAAGAATACCATGAGGAGTTCGTGCGGACTATGGGACACTTTGGGCTTCACCGATCTACAAAAGAAGTGGCGATGATCTTTTTCCTAGGACTCCGACTTGACCTTCGACTGCAGCTTACCGAGATGGGACTACATGACCATGGAGAGTGCATCAACATTGTCCTACAGAATTCTCACCTCACAAAGACCGAGCTCAGCTGAGTGGTTATCGACGACTCGTCCGATAGTGAAATGGAAGATGACCCATCCTTTTAATTAGCCTATTTGTCAAATAATGTTCTACTCCTCCTTTTACATTAATAAAAAGAGCTTTGGGCTTTTAACTTGAACTTGTTTTCGCAAATCCCGGGAATATATATATATATATATTTGGTATTTTAATAAACTTTTTTCCGGGTAAGTTTTAGCCGGGAGTTTAGAATTTTCCTCGGCTAAAATCCTAACCCGTCGGTAATCCCTCAGAAATTTCCGAGGGACTTCCGACGGTGTAGGATTTTAGTCGAGGAAAACTTACCCGGGGTAAGTTTTAGCCGGGAGTTTAGAATGTTCCTCGGCTAAAATCCTAACCCGTCAGAAATCCCTCGGAAATTTCCGAGGGATTTCCGACGATTTAGGATTTTAGCCGAGGGTTTTAGCTGGGAGTTTAGGATTTTAGCCGAGGAAAACTTACCCGGGGTAAGCTTTAGCTGGGAGTTTAGAATTTTCCTCGTCTAAAATCCTAAACCGTCGGAAATTCCTAAGAAATTTCCGACGGATTTCCGACGGTTTAGGGTAATAACCCTCAAATTAGCCGGATTTTAAACATGTTAGGTCTTGATAGATCTAGAAGTAACAAATTAAAACTACTTTCTGTGAAATCTTTTTAAGAATCAAGCATTTTTAACTTTTTTTATTGAAACCCTAATCAAACTCGTAATTGTCCTTATATGTTATATGTGTTCTTATGAAAGCTTGATCTCGTGCATCGATCGATTGTTAGAAAATGGAAAACGACTTGTTCTGTTTGGTTTTAAAAGGTTTTTCTTATTAGTATGTAAAACTAATTGTTAACACTAAAATTTATGAAATCTTCAAAATCTAAACCCTAAACCCGTCGGAAATTTCTGAGGGATTTTCGACGGACATAGATATTTTATTGTTTCACACCCGAAAAATGCTTCAAAGTCCGTCGGAAATCCCTCGGAAATTTCCGACGGATCCTAAAATTTTATCCGCGAAATTAAACCGCCAAACGAAAATTGCTGAAAATCGAAGCGGTTAATCAAGGGAATGGAACCGCCAAGCGGATTATCCGCGAAATTAAACCGCCAAGCGGATTCTCGAGGGAATGGGCCGTCGGAAATCTTTAATCATATTAATCGAATCGTCTTCTTCTCTTCCATTTTTTTCTCTTCTTCTCCTCTCCTCTCCTTCTTCTCTCCTCTCCTCTCCTCTCTTCCTATCCTCTCCTCTCCTCTCCTCTCCTCTCCGCGATCTCTACCTCTCCTCTCCTCTCCTCGTCCTCGTCCGCCGCCTTTCTCACTCCGCCGCCGCCTCTCCACTCCGCCGCCTCTCCACTCCGCCGCCCCTCCACGCCGGCGCCGCTGCCTTTCCACAACCCCGACTTACAAATGTAAGTTTTTTTTTGTTAGATTAGATAGTTTGATTTAATTAGGTGGTTAGATATAATTAGAAAAATTTGTAAGATTGTTAGATTTGGTTGTTAGATATTAATTGTTAGATTGTTAGATTAGGTTATTGTGGAGTTAGATTATTTATAAATTTATAAACACAATTCAATAAAAACGTTTTTGTAAAACGTTTTTAATAAATAAATATATAAAAATGTTTTTTATAAATAAATTTATAAAAAACATTTTTAATAAATAATATATTAAAAAAAAATTTATAAATCATTTTTAAAACATTTTTATAAATCAATTTTGTAAAAACATTTTTTATAAATATATTTTTAACACATTTTAAAAAATTGTATTTTTTAAAATGTTTTTTATAAATTTATTTATTAAAAACGTTTTTGATATATATATTTTTAAAAATGTTTTTTAAAAAGAATTTTCTTATAAATCTATTTGGTAAAACGTTTTTATATATTTATTTATTAAAAACGTTTTTAAAAAAAATTCGGTTTTTTTGATATATATTTGTATGATTATTTATATGTTTTTTTTAACTGATTCGTTTTTTCTGTTTTTATTTTTGTAGGTTTTACGGTCAATTTGATCGAGACCGTTCTGGCGGTTCGAGGCAATTGGGGCGGAAGAGTACTTCCGCAGCTCTGGGCTCGAGTACTCTTCCGCCTTCTACGCCTCATGCGCCGACTATTCCGGACAGTGAGAGTGTAGCTCCTCCGGGGATCATGACCATCGAGGAGCTCGTCCAACAGCCGTGACGAGAATTATTCACAGCTATCGATCCGGACCGCCGCATTCTGAGATCTACTTGGTAATATATTTTTTTCTTAATTAATAATTTTTTTTGTTTAATTCCCGATTTTTAATTTGTTTTTTATAGGTTTGGAATTTCAGGAAATGGCATTAGCAAGTCGATTCTGAAGATGTTGAACTCCATCCTCGACAAACCGTATAAGAAATTTTCGGAAATTCCGTCAGACGTACAAAACATATGGTTTCGGACGTTTGCGGTAAGTTATCATTTATTTATTTTTTGTTATATATTTTAAGATTTTTTTTAACTTCTTTAATTCTATTTCTTTTGTAGCAAGAATTTAATTGGCAGTAGACCATCACGAAAATGGTGGAGACGGAATTTTTGGCCGAGGCTAAAATGCAATTCTCGCGCAACATGAACGAGTGGAAGAAGGTTTGGAGAAGGCGTGGAGAGAAGCCAAAAGGCTTGAACGCGGAGGTGTTTCAGGACTACATTCCGTATTGGCAAGACCCGAAGACCGTAGCTCTATCTCAGACTAACTCCAAGAACCGGAATAGTCCCCGAGAAGGGAAGGGACCCTCTATCCACAACAATGGGGCGAAGAGCTTCAAAAAATCCGAAATCGAATTGGTAAGTATTTTTAGTGCTCTTAGTTATTTTAAATATCATTTTTAGTATATTTATTAGTAACTCACGGTTTAGTTATTTTCTAGACGGAGGAAGACGGTGAATCCAGATCACCTAAAGGTGATGGTGAGGACACACACCAACAAGAAGACCGGTCAAATTCAAGATCCTGCCATCATAGAGCTCGTCGAGAAGGTGACGAAGGTGCAGGACGAGATCCTTACCCAGAGATCGCAGGACGGCATCACCACTTCCAACCAGCTCACTCGGTCCGAGATCAACGACATAGTGCTCGGGGTAAGTAATAATTATAGATTATCATTTCAATTTAGATATTTATTTGTTGATAAGATCTAATGTTTGATATTGTTTTTGTAGGAGGTACCTGTTAAAAAAGGTCGTCGCCCAGGGTTGGGTAAGATTGCGTCCCAACCCTCAACTTCTTACGGTAGTTTTTTCGATGGATCCAGACATTATCCGGCAAAATGAAGACCTCAAGGAGAAGGTCACCGCTTTGGAGGAAGAGCTCTCGACTCAGAAAACAAAGAGCGGGAAAATGGTGGATTACTTTAAATCGAAGTTCGATGATTTCCCGGAAGATTTACTTTGATGTATTTTTTTGTTGTTGTAATTTTCAAAGAATTTAGAAAACCTTTAATAATTATTAAATTTTTTTAATTTTTTAATTATTTAATTAATTTTTATATTTCGTTTTTAATAAATTATTTAATAAATAAACCCATAATTTTGTTAAAAATTAAATAAATTATTTTTTTCAATCTGTCGGAAATCTCTCGGAAATATTCTTGACGGATAGGTCCTCGAAAATCCGTCGGAATTTTCCCAGACGGAATATTCCTCGGAATTTCGTCGGAATATTCCTCAACGGATTTGTCCTCGGAAATTCGCCCGGGTAAAATATTCCTTGGAAATCCGTCGGAATATTCCCCGACGGATTTGTCCTCGAAAATCCGTCAGGTAAAATATTCCTCGGAAATCCGTTGGAATATTCCCCGATGGATTTGTCCTCGGAAGTCCGTCGGGTAAAATGGCCCTCGGAAATCCATCGAAACTTTCAGAGGGATTTCCGACGGATTTCTATTTTCGAGGAGATAAAACCTAGAGCCAAAATCCGTCGGAAATCCATCTGGAATGGCTGTTTTCGACGGGATACCGACGGATTCGGCCGTCCGAAATGGGCTGTTTTCTTTTAGTGTACGTATAAATCAAAATTAGGAGAAGTATTAAGACCATCATAATTTCCATAAAGAGCTGTAACTCTCATCAGATAATTTGTCCCTTGCTTCACAGTAAGATTGTAACAGTTGCGTATGCCATCTGATAAGTATCTCAGCGTCACGTATGATTTTAGGGTCTTGGGTAGACTTGCATCAAATTCCCCAATCTTTCCACTTTGGAATAAGTTCGAGTCTGATGAGAACCATAGTCCAGTATATGGCTCGATATATGGTGACGTTTCACTCAGGGATAAACCACAATCCAAACTGATGAACCCTATTAATTACACTACAATAAAATATGGGCATTTCCGACGGCTATAATTCCGTCGGAAATTTCCGACGGATTATCGATGGATTTCCGACGAACGTGTCTTCCGTCAGAAATCCGTCGGAAATTTCCGACGGATTTCCGACGACAATAATCCGTCGGACACTTTCCGACGGCTTTCCAAGGAATGCTGATGTTGCCGACATACTGCCGACGGATTTCCGACAGATGGTGACTTTGCCGACATGGTTGCTGACATCGATAATATCTACTTTAAATCCGTCGGAAATCCGTCGAAAATTGCACAAAATTTTTCTTATAAAAACGTATCCACCCCTCATTTATAATCACAAAAAAAAAATCTCTCTTATCTAATTCCTTACGGAAATGTCTTCTTAAAATCCTTATAATTATTTTCGATCATGGATGGACAAGCCTTATCAAATTACGGACACGGGCCTAGTTACGGAGGAATTCAAAGAAGGTCTGCAGGAATTCATGGCATTTGCGGGTATGCAGAAGAAAGCAAAAAAAAAATGGTAAAATCTACTGCCCTTGGACCAATTGTGGGAATCGTAGATTTATCGTGATAGATGAAGTATGGTCACACTTGTATTGTCATGGGTTTATGTCGGGTTACAAGATTTGGTATTATCACGGAGAAAATGATACAATGGTGGATAATTATGCTAGTACTAGTGAACATTATATTAGGGATAACGCTAGCTTAGAAAAACCCGCAATGGAAGTACAAAGTACTGTAGGTCATGTTCAGATGGTGAACGATGCATTTCGTGAAAGTTTACCATCGGTTGCTGAGTATGGAGATAGAGGAGAAGAACCTAACTTAGAAGCTCGAAGATTCTTTGATATGTTAGACGCAGCTAAACATCCTTTATATGATGGGTGTAGAGGTGAACATTCCTCTTTATCAACTGCAACTAGGATGATGGATATAAAGACGGATTTCAATTTGAGTGAGGAGTGCATGGATGCAATCGCTGATTTTGTGAAAGACATTTTGCCAGAAGATAATCTTGCACCGGCATCATACTATGAGATACAAAAACTTGTTCAAGGTCTAGGATTGCTGTATCAGATGATAGATGTATGCATAGACAACCGTATGCTCTACTGGAGAGAGGACGTAGACCGTTCGACATGCCGTTTTTGTCGTAAACCTCGGTATAAAGAAACAGGTGGAAGAGTGCCAATGCCATATAAACGGATGTGGTATTTGCCGTTAACATAAAGATTGAAGAGGTTATATCAGTCAGAGCGCACAGCGGGAGCAATGAGATGGCATGCAGAGCATACTACAGATGGACAAATCGCCCATCCGTCAGACGCAAGAGCATGGAAACATTTTCAATCAATGTATCCCAGCTTTGCGTTTGAGGCGAGGAACGTATAACTTGGATTATGTACCGATGGTTTCAACCCTTTTGGGAAGCACGGCAGACAATATTCTTTGTGGCCAGTAATTGTAACACCTTACAATTTGCCGCCATCTTTGTGCATGCGAAGGGAGTTCTTGTTCCTTAGCATTCTTGTTCCTGGACCAGAGCATCCGAAGAGATCACTTGATGTGTTTTTGCAGCCATTGATTTATGAGTTGCGAATGTTATGGGACCAAGGTGTTGAGGCGTTACTTTATCAGCAGAATTTTATCATGCGGTCAGTACTTATGTGGAACATTAGAGATTTTCTAGCATATGACATGTTATCAGGATGGACAACGCACGGAAGGTTATCTTCCCGTACTGTCAAGATAACACTGATGTGTTCCAATTGAAGCACAGACGCAAAACGTCTTGGTTTGATTGTCATAGGCGATTCTTACCTAGCGATCATCCTTACCGTCAGAGCACCACATTGTTTAGGAAGAACCGGAAAGTATTTGATGGTCGACCTCCTGAGTTAGATGATGAGTATTTGTTGACAGTTCAGAGATTTTGGTGCAGAGAGGACCATTGATTGTGGTGGTAACGGGCATCATCATGTTGATGGTTGTGGCAACGTTCATAATTGGCACAAGAGGAGCATTTTCTGGGATTTGCCTTATTGGAAGAACCATCTTTTGAGGCATAATCTGGATGTCATGTACATTGAGAAGAAATTTTTCGACAACATTATGAACACGGTTCTCAATGTCCAAGGAAAGACGAAGGACAATCTAAAGTCTAGTTTGGACTTGCCAGACATTAGTTCTCGTAGAGCACTACATGTGACAGAGAACGGGAAGTCTGCGGTCCGGCTTTTCGTTTGGATGAACCTTCAAAGGCCGAGTTTTTTTTGCCGAAAGTGTTAGATTCCCGGACCGATACGCATCTAACCTTCGGAACTGCGTTGATCATGGAGAAGGAAAGTTTACTGGGATGAAGAGTCATGATTGCCATGTGGTGATGCAGCGCCTCCTTCCATTTGCCTTTGCATGTCTTCTACCACGTAATGTCCACGAAGCAATTGCAGGTAAAATAATTAAATTATTTTGTTAATACTTTACACAATATATATATATAATTTAGTATTTAATTATTCATTTGTTATCCATATTTTGCAGGGATTGGTGCATTTTTTCCAGATATATGTTCTCGCTCTCTTACAT
Source organism: Eutrema japonicum (assembly GCA_030161315.1). NCBI lineage: Eukaryota > Viridiplantae > Streptophyta > Magnoliopsida > Brassicales > Brassicaceae > Eutrema > Eutrema japonicum. The sequence goes on from BSQW01000013.1 coordinate 42,258,434, forward strand.
CAAACGGTATCCGCAATCTTGGGAATAATATACATGTAATCCTTTGCAATTTGGAGAAGATATTTCCGCCTTCCTTCTTTGATGTTATGGAACATCTAACAATTCATCTCCCTCGAGAAGCAGAGCTTGGGGACCCGGTTCAGTATTGTTGGATGTATCATTTCGAACGGTATATGTTTCATCTAAAGAAGAAGGTGAAAATTTTGAGCAGAGTGGATGGTTCTATCGTCGCACAGAGCATCAATGAAGAAACCTCACATTTTGTCGAGTTCTACTTTCTATCACAAGTCAAAATAAAGAATCGTAGAGTAGCTCGACATGATGACGGAGGTGTACTACCTTTCTATCCGGTCGATGTTCCTCATATATTTTTAGATATTGGACGACTTAGTGGAAAAGGCAAGAAGCGGAGACTTTCACCACAAGAGCGAGAGCATTTGCATATGTATATTCTCACAAACTGCGACGGAGCTGATGAATATGAGAGGTATTATATTGAACCAAATTATTATTTACTATTGGGTTCTTGATTATATATATGTACTAACGTGATGATTGCTTCAATCTCACAGGATGTATATGGCTTATCAACGTTTTGCATTTCCGGACAAAACAGAGGACGAGCTAATCGAGCTCAAACAGGAAGAGTTCGGACGTTGGTTAAGAGATTATGTAAGTCTTTTAATTGCCTTGTTTTTAACTATCATCATATGTAATGAATGATTTATTTGACGTTTTTTTATTTTATTTGTGCAGGTCACGACAGAGAAGGCTAACGGACAAACATTTCCCACGTGGTTAGAAGAAATTGTGCGATTTCCATTAGAAACCGTGCAGTCACATGTGATGTATAGCACACGGGGTACGCTTTTAAGATTCTTCGGGATGATAGGAGTGCAACAATTTCAGATTACGGTGTATCAACTCAGTCTGGTGATCTTGTATACTATGGTGTCGTACGTGATATTTTCGAAGTTCAGTACCCGAGAATGCTCGGTCTAAGATGCGTTGCATTTTTATGCGACTGGAACGACCTATTAGTAGGAAGTGGTGTGCGACACGACCAATTTGGTATTACATCATTACATAGCAGAAGGCAACTACAGAAATACGAGCCATTTGTACTTGCATCACAAGGATACCAGGTTTGTTTTTCTTTTACATTAATTTTTAATTTAGGATTGTTGCATTCCCGTGGTTAAAGTTTTGCATGGTGTAGGTATGCTACATTCCCTATCCTCGGGTGACAAACAAGCAAGACCCGTGGGTTACAGTCACATCGATAAACCCGAGAGGTAGAGTTCATGGGATGTCTGATCATGAACCCCTCCAACAAAGCTCCATAGGTTTGGGTTCAATCGAGCATTCCCTTGAGGTCGACCTTGTCGTTGATTTCACCATACAGGCAGACGATCGGGTATTTGAGGATTCAGAAGAAGAATTTGACGAATTTGGGGAAACTTCTGATTCAGGAGAATCAGATTACTCATCATCGGATTCAGAGTAGTTTTAATTAAAAACTTTGCATTGTAACATATGTACTTATATTTGAACTAGAATTTTAATGTGTAATATATTAGTTATGTGGAAGTTTTATAAACTTAGACATTTGATTTACTAAGTGTAAAAAAAGCGGAATATATATATATATATATATATATATATATATATATATATATATATATATATGTACATATTTATAGCCGAGGGATTCAGTTTTAGCCGGGGTAACTGATTTCCGATGGATTTCCAACGGATTCAGTTACCCCGGCTAAAACTGAATCCCTCGGCTATAACCAAAATTTACTCAGTTTTAGTCGGGGTAACTCAATCCTTCAGAAATTTCCGATAGGTTCCCGACGAACTATTGAGAATTAGATTTTAAACACGTTTACATCGTGTTTTAGACCTCGTAAGACCCAGATCCGTCGGAAATTTCTGACGGATTTTCGACGGATATTTTCAAAAATGTTGTTTAAGGTATAGGGTATAAGTTTTTTTGTGGAAATTATTTACAAACACTTGTATGATGTATATACAATAGGTTGAACTTGTCATATTTCCAAAAAATGTGTTATATAGAATTTATAAAATTTGATGGAAGTGTTTGTATAAGTTATAATATAATATATAGTTGATTTATGTGAAATATTAGGTTTTGATGTTGTAAAAGTTAAACTCATGCAAAGCCTTTAATATTTATGAATTTCATATATTTTGAATGAAACATGTAAATTACGGGTCCCTAAATCATATAAAAAAATCATAAACCGTAAACCCCAAATATACCCTAAATTCGTCGGAAATGTCCGACGGATTTCCGAATTATGACACGTGTCTGTTGACTGGCCAATCTACAAACATACAAGGAATATACCTTATCTTCTCATTTCCGCCGGGCTTTGGTATTTTCGAGGACCCGGAATTATCCGTCGGAAATTGATATATATCGACAAAGGCGTAAGTTTCTTTCCTCATTTCTTATTTCTCTCTTCTCTCTCTCTCTCTTCCAACTCTTCTTCTCCTCTTCTCTCTTCTTCTTCCTCACCGATTCGACTCTTCTTCTCCTCTTCTTCTTCCTCAAATCTCTTTGGCAATCCTCAAATCCTCAATTCTCTCTTCTCAAAACCATGTAAGTTTCATCAATTCCTTTTTTTATGTAGATCTTGTTAGATTTTAGGGAATATATTAGTTAGGTTGTTGGAATCCAATTTATGTGTATTATTAGGTGGTTAAAATGGAAGTTCTTATGTAATTGTTATGTGGAATAATATTAGTGTTAGGGTTTATGTGATTAGATTGTTGATTTTTTTTTTGATAACTCATGTGATCCAGCTCAACTAGGGACGGCCAACGCCGAGAGGTGCAGGATGGCAAGTCCTATTACACCCTGGGTCCGCAACACATCCCCCAACACCGACTAATCCTGGGGCCCGGAGAGACCATGTGAAAGCCCCGGTGGCCAAATGGATTAAATGTTGCAATTCCGCTTCCGTGGGGGGTCGATCCCTGGCATTGACCAACAGGGACTACCCTCACCACAGAAAGGAACCACCCCACTACCACCACTTGGTTTAGATTATATTAAATTGCTGATTTAGAATTTTCTAAATACTTAAAAAATATTTTAAAATGTTTTTAAAAAATCAAAAATTTGTTTTCTAAATCTAACAATTCTAAATCAATAAATCAATTAGATTGTTGATTTAGAATTGTTAGATTTAGAAAACAAATTTTTGATTTTTTAAAAACGTTTTAAAATATTTTTTAAGTATTTAGAAAATTACAATTGAATTTTTCACATAATAAAAACGTTTTTAAAAAGTGTTTGTATAACTAATAAAAAGGTTTTTAAATATTTTTATATATTAAAAACGTTTTTAAAATATTTATCTAATAAAAACGTTTTTAAAATATTGTTTTAGTAATAAAAACGTTTTCAAAATATTTTTTAAGTAATAAAAACGTTTTAAAAATATTTGTATATAATAAAAACGTTTTCAAATAAATTAGTTTTTATAATTTTTTGGGAATTACAAAATTTTCCAAAATTTTGAATTTTTCGAAAATTTTGAAATTTTCGGTGAATTTTCAAATTTTTGGGAAATTTTGAAATTTTATGGATATTTTCAAATTTTCGGAAAATTTTGAAATTATTGGTAACTTTTGAAATTTTTGGTAATTTACTAACGATTTTACGGTTTTCTGCAGGGATTACGAGGAACTTCAGTTGGTAGGCGGCAACCAAGGACGCCGTTCTCGGGGTTCTCGGTATACGCCTACGGGAGAAACGAGTTCGGGAACTCAAATCCTGGATTCCCAGCAATCCGCTGCTCGGAGCAACATTCGGATCGAGGAGCTAGTCCAGCAGCCGAACCGGGGCCATTGCATCCTACTTGACCCTAAGTTTAAGGACGGGACTTGGTAAGATAATTTTTGTATATTATTTCAATTTATTTAGATTTTTAAACTTAACATATTTATATCTTTTTACAATGTTTTCAGGTTTAAGCTGTTGACTGAGATCAGCAAGGCGATATTGCGGATGCTCCACAACATGTTGAACAAACCGTACGAGAAGTATTCGGACATGCCTACCGAGGAGAAAGAAGTGTGGCACCGGACTTTTGCGGTAAGTTATTTATTGATTTATTATTCCTTTTTTACATCATTTTGTCAATTTTCTTTTTGAAATTTAACATATATATATTTTTAATTGTAGCAAGAGTTCACGTGGGACTATCAGCATACGCGCAATGTTATTAACACATTCGACAAGTATGTCGCAAACTCGTACTCGAAGCACATGTACGAGTGGAAGCAGAAGTGGAAGTACAACAAAGACAAGCCGAAGGACCTTGACGACGTCGTCTGGAAGGGCTTATGCGAGTACTGGAGTAAGCCTGCGACGAAAAAGACCTCCGAGCAACAGTCGAAGAACCAAAAGACCATCGAACGGGAAGTGATAGAAATGGTAAGTTTAATTTCAATTTTTATTACTACTTTTGTGTTTTTATATTTATTTAACTTAACAAATTTTCCCAGGCGAAAGAATATGGTTCCGACCCCGATTATCTTAAAGTCATCGAGAAGAGGCACACCAAAAAGAAAATCGGTCAGATACAGGACTTGGGGATGCGGGATGTTGTCGAGAAGAGCAAGAAGACAAAGCTGGACCGTGAAGTTTCAATGTCGCAGCTCACTATCGACGGATCGACATCCTCGAACTTGTTATCCCGGGTAGAGATAAACCAGATTGTACTTGAGGTAATTTTTAATTTCATTTCGTTTTCTTTTTATTTTCGTTATTTTATTATTAACGGTTATAATTATTCTCAGCAAACCCGGTAAGTGAAAGGTCGATTCGCTGGGTTAGGCACCCTTCCGACCCGGGAATCTTCTTCCTCGCTTCCTCGTTATCCTTCCGAGTACCGAGTAGAAATCGAGAAGCTCACCCAAACGGTGAAAGACCGTGACCAGCAGGTCGAAGAGCTAAAGACGGAGCGAAAATCTACCAATAAGAAGCTCTCCTCGTTGGAGAAGATGATGCAGCAATGTTTCCCGCATATGTTTCCCCGCATATATTTCGGGATAATAATCCCGACGACGACTCCGGGAACTCTCCAACCGTTTAAATATTTTATTTTATGGTTTTTTTTTTGAACAAATTTTTTTTAATGTGTAATGAATTTTTAATTTTGTTTAATGAATTTTTTAATATTTATTATTTTTCTAATTTATATTTTTAATTTATAAATTTCAAAAAAAAAAATAATTAACTAAAATTCAAAATATAATTTATTCTTTATCCGTTGGAATTCCGTCGGAACTGTTTCCGACGGTTATCCGTCGGAAACAGTCACCGTCGCAAATCTGTCGGAACATATTTCCGGCGAACGCCCGACGGACTTCTGACACAAAATTCCGATCCATTATCCGTCGGAAATTCTGTTGGAAATATATCTGTCGGAATTCCGTCGGAAATACCAGACAGGCAACCGACGGACTTCCGATGGAATTTTCGATCAAAAATCTGTCGGAAATACCGTCGGAAATATGACCGTCGGTTTTCCGTCGGAAATTTCCGACGGTATTCTGATGCCGACAATCCGTTAGAATTTTCCTATGGTTTTCTTACAGAAGTCACATTTTCGACGAACTGTAACCGACGGATCCTGCCATCTGAAATAGCATGTTTTCTTGTAGTGTTAAGATATGCAAGAGATCAATTAATGTTCATTTAAAAAAACTAATTAAGCGGTTGTCTAGTCGAATGATGGTGTCTTAAAGTACAAGGAAAGCTTACACTCAAATAAGAGTTTGAATGGTATATTGTAGTTTTTCACGTTTTGAAAACATGATTCCACCGTATATATGTCATTCACAATATCTTGAAAGAAGAGATAAATCACATTTTCATAAGTGATTTTCTTATTCATTTGTATTAAAATTGTAACAAGTTTAAATAAAACTGCTATTATCTACTAAATAATAAGTTTTGTCGTTTAAATTATTTAATTGTGTTGACCAAAAAAAAATAACTATCCAACTGTTTTACAATTTTTAAGTTGATTCGAATTACGAGTTTTTTTTTGTTCTCTACTGATTTCATGATTCAAATATTCCACTATTATGCTATTCATGTGATATACCAATCCCTTCCAAGTAAATTAGAAAGTGTTGTTTATGGAAGACAAATAATAAGAAATATGGTATGGGTCCCTGCTTGAGCGAGTAGAGGAATGTAACAGGCCGAATAGCAGATCGGATAGAGTCACAACCAGACGCGGATTCGTTGGGGGGTGTGTATGGGGCGAACCGCCCTCCCCCCTCCAACGGTACTGTTTTTATTGGACTTAGGAAAATGAACCCTTTACTAAATGGGATTAAGAATCAGATTATTTGGGGCTTATAAATACAAGGTCTTAAGGTTTGTAAATATTCATTCACACGATTTATAAAGAAACCATAAACGAGTATTTGTCTCAATTGCAATTTCTCTAGCTTTTCGACTTTCTTCTTATTTGATTTGCTCTTATTCATAACAGAAAGGTTTCCAACTATGGCAATCTATCATGATTACTTCGATTTTCTTTTATCGTAGTAATACATGCAAGATAACCATTGTTGTGCTAAACATGACAAGTTTTCTATTCTTGTTTTTCAATGATAGGTATTATGTGGATTTGAATTCAGATGATAATAGGTTTTTTACTATGGAAAGCTATAAATGTATATCAATAAATGATAATATATAGAAACAATATAAATCTCTTCCTGCAATTATGCTATATTAACTCCTGTATATTGTATTTTCTTCTCTGTATATTCCTTCCCTGTGTATATAAGCAGAGGTCTCTCACTCAATAAAACTTATCAATTCCATATATTCAATATGGTATCAGAGCCGAGAAGCCATGTTGACAGGTCTGACAGCATTGCGGGATTGGCACGAGGCTGCCAGTTCGGAGGATTTGGTGTCGTGTGCCACGGCTGTTGCATTGAATGCGGAGACGACCATTGCTGCTGCGTATTGACATGTCCTTTGACAATCCGAAACTCAGGGCAGTATTTGGCACTATGTCCTTGGACTCCACAAGCTTGACAACGACCCATATAAGGCTTAGAGAAGCGATTCTGATTTCTGTGTCGAGGATTGATGTGATTATTGAACTGATTCTGGCGTTGATTATGAGTGCGAATGAACGGTTGTTGTTGACGAGAACGAGTATCTGTAGCATGTGCCACAATCGGACCAACAGCAGGAGATTCGGTGCACAAAATCATCGCATCACGGTTTAACAAGCGTTCGTGAAGCTCGATGAACAAGATCGGAGTGTCTCTTCCATTGACAGCATCAATCCCAGACTTATATTCTTCACTAAGCCCAGCAAGGATATCTTCTGTGAGATCCTCCTGATCCATAGGTTTGCCGAGAAGGGAAAGCTCATCTGATTTGGCTTTAATGATTCGGAGATACTCACTAATGGTCTTGGTACCTTTGACGGTTGTTTTGATTTGATGCCGAAGTTGGCGGAAATGACCTCTAGATGGATTTCCAAAGGTCTCAGCAAGAATATCCCAGACTTCTTTGGTAATGGTGGCACTGGAAACCACCGATTGAACATTGAGGTAAATCGCACCTATGAGAGCAGAGTAGAGGAGACGATCTTGGCGTCGCTAAGGGGCGTACTCTGGATTTGGTACAGAGGCACCGTCGACTGTGATTGTTGAAGGTGGAGGACTGTTGGTGGCATCGATGAACTGCTGGAGCTCATGACCTTCGAGTAAGGCACGAACTTGACGCCCCCACATCAGGTAGTACATGTTCGTGAGTTTCGTGATACTCGACATGTTCACAGAGAGTAGAGTACTCTGTGGATCTTGGGTATTGAACACAGAGGTTCGTTCTGCTGTAGAATCGGAAGCCATAGATGTGAGAAGAAGAAACACGAAGCAGAAAAAAAAATTTGAAGAAGAAGAAGACGACAAGAGAAGAAGAGGCGGCGTTTGTTAAAACCTAAGATTGCTCTCACTCAATAAAACTTATCAATTCCATATATTCAATAATAAAATGTGGATACATACCCTCTTGATCTTCAGCTTGAGCAAGGTGAATAATAGCGAAAATTATAAGTGCGACCAACAAAAACCCATGGGGCCTCTCCTCTCCATATGCTCTTACTGTCTAAGCAAAATCAAGAAAGTCACGAAAGTTATGAACCATAAATGAAGCACAAGACGTTTACCAAGAAATCCTCTAAAATCGTGAGGACATGTCATAGTTTTCACAAAAAAAGGAAGTTTAATTAACGATTGAGTTATATAATATGTTTTCTTGACGGAAACGCATTTTTTATTTGTTAGTTTCTTGATCAGCAAATGTCCAACTTGTCTCCAATCTTGATTTTTAAAGACCCTATCAATGGAAAGTATAGGTTTTTTTTTGTTTTTCTCAAAAAAAGTATAGGTTTTTTTAGCAGCCAACATGGGTAGTGACGAAGTGTACAGATAGATATGGCTTTTAAGTCGTCGTTGACTTGAATTGTTCGATGTTTAAATTGTCTAGGGCATCAGAATTTTTAAGTAGAGGCTGTCCCCCTCCTGTTTTACTTTGGCTTACGTTTGACTTCTTTTTTGTTTAAAAATGTGTTTTTTTCATTATGCATTAATAATTAATAATTTCAGATGGAAGCATTTGACATCCACGTTAATTAGCATTTGACATCCACGTTAATTAGCATTTGACATCCAGATGTCATTCGTTTGCTAATTTAACATATACATTCGAAGATTGTATTTGGGTGAATAATCATTTGATAACAATTTCGTTGAATATAAATTTTGACCACAAAAACATTTTTTGTTTTCAATTTTTTTTGTTCTAAATTGTATATAAGTTTTTATACAAACGAACAAGTTTACTTTTAAATATTAAATCTTGATACAAATTAAATTAAAGCTGAATCTCTGACATGTCATATTTAAACGATTTTATAATCGGTTTAAAGTCTTTTTTCAGTGCATCTCTAATTTAAACTTAAAAGGGTTTATGGTATATCTGTATCTTTGATATTGAAGATTTCTAAACCATTTATCATTTTATCTAATTTCAACGAGATGTCTTCTTTTAAATTGTGCTTGTTTACTTGTATGATGCCTCTTGAGTAGATCTCTTATTAAATTTAAGGGATTCAATGAATTTCATAATTCGATATTGTTATGATGATCGTCTAGAGATATCTATAGAGTCTTTGCCTCATTTTGTTCTTGAATGTTGATTGCTTGACTGTGCATCTTGTGATTTGATTTTAGAAATATTTACATTCCAAAAGTTTGCTAATTTTTTTGAACTAATCTTTGACAAACTAAACGTCTTAACTTGCAACAGTTGAGTTAAAGAGTTTAGTGAATAATCAGAACTTGGTTAGTTTGATGTGTGTTAATAACAAATGTTGGATTATGAAAAAATTGCAACACTCTTAAATTTTTAAAACTGTCTATACACTTCAATTTTAATTAACTTTCTCAAATTGAAAATAATAGTAAATTTATATAACAACACTCGTACCGTTACACAATAACGGCGGTACAAATATCAATTTTGTATTGCCAATTCGTACCCTTTGTTTACCGCATTATTGAATTGTTAAACGGTACAACACCAATCAAGCGACAACGATAAAACAAACATGTCAACTTTAATGGAATCAGCTGGTCTGGGGCTTACCATAAATCTGAATCTGAAACCAACGGAGGGGCAGATGATGTAGTCTCAAGTTGTTAGATAGATAGGTCTAGGTGTGCCTGGTTAGCAGTAGTGTAAGGATGCAGAAAAAAAATACTAAACCTTCAGTTTTTATCAAAAAAATATATTAATTTTTTAGTAAAAATTCTACAAAATTGCCACACAAAAATTTTTATTTAAGAGAAGAAAAAAAATTGCATCAAGAAATGTCTTTCTGGGCGATTAAAAATGCGATTACCGGCGACGGTGGCTTTTCTCTCACTAAGAGTGTCTTTCCGGCCACGATCTCCCTTTTTCCAAGGTTCTGCAGTGTCGGTTTCCTTCCGCGGTCCTCGTTCTCCAAATCCCACGATTTGAAGACCACATTCTCTTGCGGTTTCCACTTTTGCTTTTGCAACTTCCAATTTCGATCGAGAAAACCACCCTGGCCGAATCTATATATAATGAGATCTGATTCATACTCAATCATCTGCTATTATCTCAAAAGCAAACAAATGGGCGACAATATCCGTCAACAAATGCAAAACATCAACTTGGGAATCGCTGATGAACCGGTGGCACTTCCTCCGACGATCTGTAACCATGCGGCGGCGTCCAACCAGTTCTCTTTGGTGGTGGTTCCTCTCAACCCAAAGAAACAAAACTTGTGTGCCATGATTTCTCAAATGCCGCGTCTATGGGGTCTGGAAACCGTTTCAACTGGTCAGATTATTGGACCCAATCAAATCCAATTTCTGTTCCAATCGGAGGAGACAATGAACTTGGTTCTCCGACGAACACCTTGGTATTTCGCAGACTGGATGATAACTGTTCACCAGTGGTCGCCAAATCTTGATGAGGGATTCCTCAGATCTGGATCTATCTCCTCCTATACCACTATCAGAAAAAAAAAACCAACACTACCCTAACTTAATCTTCATACCACTCTCCTTTTAATGAGTAAGTAAAATGACAAATTTGCTATATCCAAACCCAGCGAACCCTACCCATGTTTGATCCATATCCAGCCAAATTCGGTTTGATCAAAAGAAAAAAAAAACGGAAAACTCGACGCGAGAAGAATCCAGCTCCGACGTCAGCGCCGTCGCGTCTCCGGCCAGCAGTCATTGCCTCCGTCGCGAGTCTGTCTATCTCCAGCGAGGTTTGTGCTTCTCTCTCGATCTCCATTGAGCTCCATTGAACTCCTATTGAGCTCCATTGCATTGGAGATTTGAGATTCAATTGATGAGTTTGCACATTGTTGTTTAGCAATGATTCTTGGTCGATTGGGACTTTAAGTTGAGTAGAAATGCATTTTAGAGGTAGAGTCGTTGTGGATTGTATGCAGATTGGAACCCGAAATCGAATAAATTTGTGTTTCTGCGCGAGGAGAACTAGGGACAACTAGGTATCACTGTGAATAATCATATATTAATTAAAAATGGTGGTATAACTGAGGAAAACTTCGTAATACTGTGGACAACTAGTGTAAAACTGGGTACAACTATAAGTATATATTGAGTTGTTTGGTGTTGTTTTCACAGGATAGAATGAGCAACAGCATCTGCATCTATTATAAATGTCAGGGGCGCATTTATAGTGTAGTGTTGAAAGAGGAGATAAGTTTGGAGAAGGTAGAAGGTAGGCTATACAAGAAGCATGCGTTAGATGAAAGTAAGGTTATATTGGAATTGAGTTACTTTCCTATGGTGGTTGGATGTGAAGAACAGTTGAGTATTGATGATGATGAAGATCTTGCTGGTTATGTAATGACCGTTGATAAAGAGAACCGTAGACATGTTTTGAATGTGGAGGTCATGACTAGACCGGAGTTGCCCTCGCAACAGTCGATAGCGGGGAAAAGCTCGTATGGTATGAACTATGACGATGATGAAAAAGCACATAATGCCTTGACGTTGTACGTAGAGAACAGACAAGCAAATGAAGAAGAGGAGGTGAGAGAGGATGATGATGATGTATTGGTGGATAACAGTATAGATACATCGAGTATGCGTGATGAGTATTATGAGGAAGCACCCGTTGTTGAAGGTATTCAGTTTGTAGCTCCATGGGAAGACGGTTTTGGTGTGAGTGTGCGTCAAGAATTCCGAGATAAGAAGGCGGTTGTAGAGTTGGTCCAGAAATTGTCATTTCTTAACTCTTTTGATTATGTTATAAAACATTCTGATAGAACGCGGTGGGTGGTTAAATGTTCTATACAAAGATGTAGTTGGGGTCTACGAGCAGCAAGGATTGATAAGACGGATATGTTCTCGATTAGAACGTATACGAAAATGCACACATGCAACCGGGCTGATCAGAGTGCAAGCGTTGATAAGAGGAGAGGCTCATCACAGCTAGTTTCATCTTATTTGAGTGAGAAATATCTCGGGAAACTCGAAACTCCTAGGCCTAATGTCATCAGGGAACTAGTTAGGCAAGAATATGGTGTAGAAATATCATACTCGACGGCGTTGAGAGGGAAAAATCAAGCGGTTTGTGATATGCGTGGTAGTCCAGAAGATGGGTACAAGATGTTGTATAGTTATTTGTACGTCTTAGAGGAGGTCAATCCTGGAACGATAACTAGTGTGGAACTGGATGAGGCGGGAAAATTCAAGTATCTATTCGTAACTTTGGGAGCTAGCATTGAAGGGTTTGCATGCATGAGGAAAGTGGTAATTGTGGATGCAACTTTCTTGAAGAACGGATATGGTGGAGTACTAGTTTTCGCTGTTGCTCAAGATCCTAATCGTCACATTTATCCTATAGCGTTCGGTGTATTCGACGGTGAGAACAATGCGAGTTGGACATGGTTTTTCGAGATGTTGAAAAACGTTTTAGGCAACCTAGGGGACTCCTCTAAATTGGTATTTGTGAGTGATAGAAATCCAAGCCTCATCAACGCAATAACAAACGTGTTCCCAGAAGCTCGGCATGGGTATTGTTTATGGCATTTGGCCCAAAACGTGAAAGGTAATGCTTTTAATGCAAACAAATCCGTAGTGGCTTTCAGATTCCAGGAGTGGGGTTGGGTTCACACAGAGGCTGAGTTCTACAGTCGTTACAACATGTTTAAGAGGAGATTTCCTTCCGTGGCGAAGTATGTGGAGGAAAGCACCGTGAAAGAAAAATGGTCAAGATGTTTTTTTCCCGGTGCCCGATACAACCTAGACATGAGCAATTCTGCGGAATCTCTGAACAAGACTTTTAACAACGCGCGGAAGTACTCCTTAATACCCATGCTGGATACTATCATTGCAAAGTTTTCTAATTGGTTTAACGAGCATAAGAAAGAGGCCGTGTCAGGACATGTTGATAACAAACTGGTGCCTTTGGTTGAGAACTTCTTGCATGATAATTGGGCTACTGCTAAGAAATTAACCGTGAGGGAGGTAAACAGTTACGAGCTCGAATACGAAGTCGTTGATATTGATACTAAAGTTTATTTGGTGAACTTGGAAAGGAAGAGTTGCTCTTGTAGGTTCTTCGATATTCAGAAGTATACTTGTCTCCACGCACTAGTAGCATACATCTCATTCAGGAAAAATGATGGTGGAGTTAGTTGTCGTGATACCCAAATAGAAGTCCATGAGTTGTGTTCAAAATATTATTGGACGGAGTTGTGGGCATTGGCTTATCACAGGTCCATTTATGCTGTCCCGCATATGTCTGCATGGATTGTCCCCGATTACATCAAAGAGAAGCAAATCCGACCTCCGGATCGCAAGATAAACAAGGGTAGGAAGAGAGTGACGAGGTTTCCATCAGCAGGAGAAAGGCATCATCGAAGGACACCGAATAAAAGGCGTCGAAGAACACTACCCTGGATTTTATTTGGAGATAAGAACTTGTGATCTTTGTTAGCTTTTGTTCTGTAAAACAACTCAGTACAACTGGTATTTCATTATGTAAAACTATTTATGTCCTTGAAACAACTAGGTATAACTCGGTATCACTATACTTTATCTTCAAAGATTATGTTCTGGTAGAAACAACTAGGTATAACTCGGTATCACTATACTTTATCTTCAGATATTATGTTCTGGTAGAAACAACTAGGTATAACTCGGTATCACTATACTTTATCTTCAGAGATTATGTTCTGGTAGAAACAACTAGGTATAACTCGGTATCACTATACTTTATTTACAAGGTGCACGTAATTATTCAACCGACATAAAATACTTGAAATAATTTTGGTGTCGAATAAAATGTTATAACATCAAGAGAGTAGCATTAAAAAAGGAAAATATTAAATTCCAATCTTTTTATGAGTTGTTGTGGAAACAGTTACACAACAATGTCCTTGTAGTTTTAAAAGCATTTACATAGTCATAGTCAGTTTCGGAAGACCTACTAACCTAAATACTGATTTGACGCAAATGACTGCATAAAACAATCAGAACTATATGTCTAAGCACTTATCTATTCTGTAAAACTAGTAAAACATATCTTAAGGGCAAGTAATACTAGATAAACATAAAACCAGCAAAAGTACAACTATGACCCAAACTCGTAATACTAGTATCCTCTGGACAACTATGACCAAATATTTTGAGGGAAATTTGAAATTTGAAATTTGAAATTTCAAATTTCAAAAATTCAAGTTTTCAATTTTTTTGCCGAGGTTTCAACTTTGACCAATATTTTTGCCAAGATTTCTTTTGTCTCCAAAAATTGAAATCGCAACTCTCTCTCTCCCTCTCTCTCTCTCTCTCTCTTCTCTCTCTCTCTTCTCTCTCTCTCTTCTCTCTCTCTCTTCTCTCTCTCTCTTCTCTCTCTCTCCTTTTCTCTTCCTTCACGAAATCTAAAATCGAAATGGGAAGTAGCTATCACCACACGGACAACTTCTGCGTTGAACCATACGCGGAGGAGAGGAGGCGCAGTAAGGAGATTAAGCGGATGAAGGAGCATTTCGACATGCTTGGCTTCATCGCCGAGGCCCAATATGGGATTCCAACGAAATGCCCCTGTGGTGGACAAATAACGCAAGATGTCTCCACACAGCCAAAGTTTCGGAATGATTTCGACACTTTACCGGGCAGTAGGTACTTCACCTGCAACGAATTTAAGGTAAAATTTCATTTCTAGGTTTTTTCTGGGGAATACTAGTAAAACTAGGTAAAACTATTTGAATGTTCTTCGACGGATAACTAGTAAAACTAGGTAAAACTATTTGAATGTTCATTTCTAGGATGATGGAGTCCGCTTTCGCCAGCCGTGGGTTTTTGGTGTCGAGCAAGAGATTTCGAAGCTAATTCGGAAGGTTGAAGAGCAGAGGGAGAAGATTACAGAAATGCAAAAGAAGATTGAAGAAATGCAAAATGAGATTTAAGTAGTTGTTCCATTGTCTAAAATGTTGTATAAGACATATTATGTAATCCCAAAACTTCATTTCTATTTTGTATAAGACATATTATGTTTGCTCAATGGCTTTGTTCATGAGAATCTTGTTTTACCAAGTATTACGAAGTATTACCAACATAGTATTACCAAGAATTACCAACATAGTATTACCAACATAGTATTACCAACAAGAGATTACCAATATCAACATAAGATCTACAAACCACCACAAAAGTTTAAACCAACATAGTTTTACGAATATCAACATAAGATCTATCTACAAACCACCACAAAAGTTTAAACCAACACCAAGTTCTATGTCCAACAAATAACCGAGAAATAAGTTCTACAAACAACCAAAAGGGAGAGAAACAACCAACATCTATCCATTCCTCGCTCTCTACTCTTCCATAGATGCTTCCACGACAGCCAATCTTGCATCAAATCCATTCACCTTCTCCTGAATCTATTTTATGCTCTTCAAGATCTCGGCTAATTCGGTTGGAGGTGTTTGCACCGGTGGGGCCTCTACTCGTTCCATCTCCTTATCCTTTTTGGCACGCGCAGCAACGTCTTGATCAAACAGGTCTTCAAAGAAGATAGTGTAACCTCCGGCCAGGAGATTGATCAAACTATCAACCACGAGATCATCTTCATCACGATCCTCATCTTCTTCCAAAATTTGATCCAATAGATTATTTTCCTCTCTCAAACTGATTGAAACGAGGCTGTCAATGTCCTGCTGTGAAGGAATCAAATAAATGTTTCCAACTCAAATAAATGTTTCCAACTTAAATAAATGTTTAGATGCAAGGTACAACTTACCTTAGTAGTACCAAGTTCTTCATTGATTGCCTCAATCGGAAAGCCTTTCATATCTCATTTCTTGAACTTCGACTTACACATCCTCTGACACCTCGAGTCTGCTTCTGGGATACTCTCCCTAAATCGTTTTCTCAATTGAGGAATCGCCTCAAACGCTAGTAGCTACAAAACAATTATGAGTTGTAAGACTTACTTTGAATTAAAGAAACATCAACATTATCATAATCATTGTACTTACCTCCAAAGGAATACAGAATCCAGGAATGGGCCACTGTGTCCCTGCCTTCACCCCCCCCTTTGGCTTGAAAATGTCTCACCGTGTGCATGATCTCCTTCACCATGAAGTCGTAAGAAAATATCCCCCAAGGAAATGTCCTACAATACTCAAGATCATCCACAGCCCTTTTAAACACTTCCAAAACGTCATGTGCACCATCTCCAGTCTTCGTTTGTGCACAAACTATACTCGAAAGGAAGAACAACACAGCCATCTTCAATCTGTCATTACCAGCTCCCATTTCTTCAAGCTTTGCTTTCACGTCTTCCTGCCTCACCGTTCCCGTACCGAAATGACGCGTGATGAAATTCATATTACCCCTTTCCTTATATCCAAGAGGATAGTTTCGGCAGTTCAAACCCGAGATCAAGGCGTGTTCCCTGAGGCCATAACGCACAGGAACTCCATTTACAACGAACCAAACTTCCTTCGTCTTCAGGATCTCGGCTGTTCGCAACACAAGCATCCACATGCCCTGAACCTTGTGGTTATGGTCCTTAGGCATGTGGAACAGGTGTTTGAACTGAGGATGCGAGACAAACCATTCCCTCTCTCTTTTGGTCAGGGGCGGGTTCAGGCCGTCAAGCGTTTTGAACACGTCTTTGAGATAGCACCGTGTCCCTACCTTCACAGGATGCTGGTAGCTGCTAGTAGGGAGGTACAAACTATTTGGTTTTAGTGCCATCAACCTCTGCTCAATCTGCAAAATAACAATCAACTTCACTCAGTTATACAAAAATTATACCATACAGTTTTACCAAGTTTTCCTAGAGTTACTACTATAGTTTTACCAAGTTCTACACCTACATTTTTACCAAGTTTTCCAAAGTTATACTAATATAGTTTTACTAAGTAGTCCCCAGTTATCCTATTTATCACAAGTATCACGAATATACCAAATAGAGTTACCAAGTATTCCCCAGTTGTCCTATTGCTCCAAGTATTACTAGTTTTCCCTACACATTATTCCCTATTTCTACTAGTTTTCCCTATTGCTTCTTACCTCACTCTCCGATACATATTCAGATTCGGTTGCTTCAGTTGATTCTCCACTACTCGAGTCATTGGCTATCTCCTTGCCCTTGGCTGCTGCCTCTCCTTCTTCTTCGTCTTCTTCACCGCTCTCTTTTTCTTCTTCTTCTTCAGACTCCTTCTCTTCTTCTTCATCCTAATTCGTACACCCACCACTCGTAACGGCCACCAGAGGAAGCGAAGATGAAGCATTCACCACCGGAGGAACCGAAGCAACCACCGGAGTAGAAGCTTTGACCACCGGAGGAACCACCGGAGTAGAAGTTTCGACCACCGGAGGAACCACAGGAGGAACCACCGGATTCTTCTTCTTCTTCGCATAAACCTTCACTTTCGAAGTAGAAGCTTCGACCACCGTCTCCGGAACCGAAGATGAACCTTCCTCCGCCGTCGGAACCACCGTCTCCGCCGCATGCAAATCCTCGTTTGGGCCGATCTTCATCTTCTTCGCCGCCCTTTTTCAGGATTCTTCTTCTTCCCCACATAAACCTTCGCTTTTGCCGGATTCTCATCCTTCTTCGGATTCTCCGGCACTTTCGCCTCCTTTGCACCGCTATTAGGGTTTCGAAAACTTCTCTTCGACCGTCGGGTTTCCACCATTGTCTGAGTGAAGGAGGTGAATGCGGGGAGGGGAAGGGATTTGGGGAGAATTCCTGAGTTTTCCCGAGTTATGCGGTGGATAATCGATTTATGAAATTTGCAGAAACTTGAATTTATGAATTTTGAAGAAAAAATAAACCGAATCGTGTGAAATCGGGTCAAACCCGCGTATGTGCTATCCAGTCGGCTGTAATCAGGTGGGGAATCGGATCACACCAGGTAAAACCTGTAAATATCATTATTTTGGTCTGGTTTTTTGGTAAGTTACTCATTACAGTTATAACGAGTAGATTTGAGATTAAAATCTCAGAAAAGTGGTATCTGAGAAGAAGACCCGTTCTTGTCTCGCCCAACTATCACCTTCATAGAGATACCTACGGCCCGGTGGTTGATGTCGAATTCGATGAAAACTCTACCCGAGTGGATTTTGTTCGTGTGAGAGTACTCTGGAACACAGACACTCCCCTCCGTTTTCAAAGGAATTTCCAATTCGAAGCCGGCGTTAATTCCATTCTCCACTTCAAGTATGAGAGACTACGCAATTTTTGCAAGTGATGTGGGATGCTTTCTCATGACGTGAAGGATTGCCCTCTTCAAGTGGAGGACAATGACAATTTCTCTGACCCTGATGCGGATGATAATGATGGAGATAACGACCTCAACCAAGGTGCTGCTGTTGTTCAAGAAGATCAGATTGCTCCTCCTCCATCTCTGAATGCAGAAGGTAATCCTGAAATCCAGAATCCTGTGAACTGCCAGGCTGATGTGGGGTTGGATCAAAATTCTGGGAATCAAGGTGATGCTAGGGCTGTGGAATTTCGTCTTCAAGAAATCAGGATGGCAAATGGCAAGTTTAGAGAAGATGAGTTTCTGGATATCTTTGAGAGCTATGCTCGTGAAGGTTCAGGCTTCAACAAGAGGAAGCGCCAAGAAATTGAGGAGATGTCTCAATCTCCAATCATGAATGATCTGGCTAACGTGTGCCCGATCAAGAAGAGAGACGGTGGTGATGAATCGCAGAACTCATGCTCAATCAACCAATAAATAGACAGAGGCGCGGGGGGGGCCCGGTACCCCCATTGTCCCCAATATGAAGATAAGCTCATGGAATTGTTAAGGGTTGGGGGGGGGGGGGGGGGGGTAGAGCTGACGGAACCTAGGATGAAGGAGTTGTGTCATAAGTTTGTCCTAGATGTTTTCTTTTTAATTTAAACTATGAATGCGTCGGATATGGTTAGAGATGTAGCAGCATCTTTGGGTTTTTCTAATGTTTTATGTGTCCCTCCTCTTGGTAGAAGTGGAGGTTTAGCAGTCCTTTGGAAGCAAGATGTGCCAGTTAGTAGTATTTATGAAGATGCAAGGTTGATTGACCTGTTTGTGAAGTTTAATGGATTGGAGTTCTATTTGTCCTGCGTATATGGTCACCGAGTACAAAAGCATCGGCATGATCTGTGGGAAAGGATTGAAAGAATAGGAAGAACCAGAGTTGGACCTTGGATGTTAGTTGGTGATTTTAATGACATTCTGAGCAATGATGAAAAGATTGGTGGCTCTTATCGAGATGAGTGGAGTTTTCAGAACATGAGAAACATGTATAGCTCTTGTGATTTGTCAGATCTGAGATTCAAAGGAGATATATTCTCATGGGTTGGGAAGCGTCATACTCATACGATTAAAGAATGTTTGGATCGAGTTGCGGTAAACTCTGAATGGTTGGCTAATTTTCTGGCATCTGAGGCAGAATTTCTGGGTTTATATGGTTCTGGTCATCGTCCAGTTATAACCAATGTTGCAATTGTTGCAAACGTCAAACACATGAGATTCCATTTTGACAAGAGATTGATGCAGAATAAAGACTTCAAAAAATATGTATCTTTTGGATGGAACTTATCGAATCTATCTAGGAACTTCTCGATTACGGACCAAATAAGAGAATGCAGGAAATCTCTTGCTTTTTGCCAAAGACTCTCAAAGCCAAATTCTGCAAAGAAGATTGAATCTCTTCAACGTGATCTTGAGATGGCACTTACTAGTTCAGGTGATCAACGTTCCGCAATTCCCAGGAGTCAGAGGGAATTAGTTTCAGCTTATCGTGATGAGGAAACTTATTGGCAAATCAAAAGTCGCAATACTTGGTTGGCTGCAGGTGATCGCAACACCAAATTCTATCATGCTTGTACTAAAGCCAGATTCGCATGGAACATGATTCAGACTATTAGAGATGAAGCTGGTCAGATTCACGGAGGAGATAAGGAGATTGGTAAACATGTTGGAGATTTTTTCAGAAATATCTACTTAAGTAATGGAAATTCAGTCTGTGAAGATATTTTTAAGGACTTCCATCAAAGTGTATCAGATGATATTAATAAAAGCTTGACCAGAGGTTTCTCAGACAAGGATATTTTCGATGTTGTCTGCTCTATTGGCGCTGATAAATTAAGGGCCAGGGCCTGATGGTTTTACAGCACGTTTCTACCAAGAATGCTGGGATATAGTTGGTGTCGATATCATTAAGGAGGTACGTCGTTTCTTTGCTACAAGTTTAATGAAGCCAGGAGTGAATCATACAAACATCTGTATGATTCCTAAGATTACAAAACCATTAACGTTTTCTGATTACCGTCCCATTGGCCTATACAATGTCGTATATAAAATAATCTCGAAACTTTTGGTTTTGCGGCTAAAGGGATTCCTAAATCAGATTGTATCTGAAGAACAAGCTGCTTTTATCCCTGGTAGAATGGTGTCGGATAATGTCCTTGTGGCAAATGAGTTGATGCATTCCTTAAAATCAAGGAAAAGAGTCTCGCAAACTTACTTGGTGGTTAAAACAGACATAATCAAAGCTTATGACCGAGTTGAATGGGATTTCTTAGAATCAACTATGAGAGCTTTTGGCTTATGTGAAACTTGGATCATGTGGATTATGGCAACGGTACGATCTGTAAGTTATTCAGTTTTGATTAATGGTAATCCTCAAGGCATAATTATTCCAAAACGAGGGATACGTCAAGGTGATCCTTCGCTCCATATTTGTTCATCCTATGTGCGGATGTTCTCAGCCATCTCGTCAAATCAGCAGTTCAAAAAGGAAAGATTAGAGGGATCAAAATTGGTAATGGAGTACCTCCTCTCACCCACCTGTTGTTTACAGATGACTCTCTCTTCTTTTGTCAAGCCAATAATCGGAATTGCAAGACTTTGCGGGATATTTTTCAAGTATATGAACAGAGTTCAGGGCAGATAGTTAATTAGAGAAAGTCTATGATCACCTTTGGTTCTCGAATCCCAAGAGATTTACAAAATAGATTAAAGAATATTCTGGGAATTCAGAATCAGGGAGGTGGTGGCAAATATCTAGGACTTCCTGAGCAGTTTGGTAGGAAGAAATCAGAGATGTTTAAGTATATTATTGATGCAGTCAAGAAACGTACTTCATATTGAACTCAAAACTTCTATCACCTGCCGAGAAAGAGGTTCTACTGAAATCAGTAGCTATTTCCATGCCGGTTTACTCCATGAGTTGTTTTAAGGTTCCAGCCCAAGTTATTCAAGAAATATCAAGTATTTTATCTCGATTCTGGTGGGAGAAGACTCTGGACAAGAAGAGAATCTCATGGGTAGCCTGGAAGAAGCTACAACTATCTAAAAAAGAAGGAGGACTTGGGTTTAAGGATCTGGAAAAGTTTAACAATGCGCTTTTAGCTAAGCAAGCTTGGAGACTTCTACAACACCCAAACACCTTATTTGCAAGATTGTTCAAAGCCAAATATTTCAGAGACGGTACTGTTTTAGATGCAACAGCTCAGAAAAACCAATCATTTGGGTGGTCTTCCATATTAGTCGGATTGGATCTGCTAAAAAAAGGTGTGAGATTTAATGTGGGATCTGGTAATTCTGTTCACGTTTTCAAGGATAACTGGATTCTTTCGGATCCACCAAGGCCTGCCCATGGTATAAGATCAAATTCGCTGATGGTGAGTGATCTCATTACCTCTCGCAATAATAGAAAAGTGTGGAATGACGAAGCTCTACAATTGTTGGTGCCAAAAGATCGAATCTGGGCAAAATATTTGTTTCTATCCCGAGAAAGTGAAGACGATAAACTTATTTGGTACTACAATAAGAATGGAGATTATTCAGTTCGTACAAGATATTATTTGTGGAGGAAATTGGCAGACCCTGATAACAACTTAATTCAACCACCGCATGGAGACCCCTTTCTGAAATCGAGAATTTGGAAACTTCTGATTCCATCAAAGATAAAACACTTCTTGTGGCGGGTGGTTTCAAAAGCCATTGGGACTTGATATTCGTGTATTTTATCACATTTGAGTCTTTATTTTCCTTTGTTTTCTTGTGTTTCTTTTTATTTTCATTATTTTAATGCATTTAGGTCCCAAATTGAGTCCCATATTTTGGTAGACATCCTAGGGTTTCTTGTGCTGTTTTTGGTTTGCTGGAGCCATTTTCAGGTGTTTGGGAGCAGCTTGGATCAAAGGAATCGCTTGGAGTTTGAAGAATAATCAAAAGAAGGATAATGAACAGAAATAGGCAAGGGAATGATAGCTGGGAACGGTTTCAAACCACTCTGAGAAACCATTCCAGATCCAGGAACGGTTTACAACCATTCTGGCAACCCGATATGGAAGGATTTTTAAGGATATAATTGCTTGGATCGGTTTAAACCACTCCCCGAAACCGATCCACGTTGAATCCGAGACAATTTCATCAACTTTTCACTTTCAAGCCAACTTTTCCACTTTGAAGCCAACCCATTCATCTTTTGCCACCCATAAAGAACATGAATGCTGGACATCATCATGTTGCAACACATTATCATCTTTCTTTTCCTTTAAATTATGCAAGCTAATAAACATTATAAAATGTGTAGATCTTGTTTTTGTATTCCTATATAAGGAGGTGCAACCCCTCTGGTAAGATCATCAACTCATAATACAAACACATTTTCTACTCAAAGCTTAAACACTCTCTCTTCCTTTCATTTTCGTTTTTCTTTCATGCCTACGAAGGAGTGTTCATCATTTCTCATATAGTGAAGATTTTCTCTTAAACTCTTCCTCTTTTTCTTATTTATACAATAACGTCTTTCATTTCTGTCATTTATCTTTGTTATCTTGCTATGTGTGAGTAGTCATATTATGGGTTAAGGGTTTGGGAAGTTCAAAGATGATTGGTTGATGATTTAAGATGTTTATAAAACCAGAAAATAATTTGTCCTCATGTTTTGAATATTCTTAAAACTAGAAGTGGGTTGAAAAACCACTTCTTGATCTTTAACAAAATCGCACGAAGGGATTTGGCAATTTGTTTTGAACTCTTCTTCTCATGCTTTTCATTCTTAAACCAATGGAAATTGAAGTCTAAGGTGAATTGTGATAAAAATGATCTTGTGTTCATAGTTTATAAATCATCTAAATTGCAATTGGGAAATTAGCTTAATTTAAATGATTTGTAAAAGGATTAGTATCATGGAAGTGAACTAGTCTATTTAAGTGATCATGTCTAGGAATTGAATTAATTCAAATGTTTTAAACATCATCTTTCTAAATACCAATCATCCTAGAATAAAGTACCAAACCCGAAAACCCATATTTTATCATCTTGATTTATAATTCGATTTTTAGTCCTTTCTTCTGATTTCTTAAATTTGTGCTTAATTGTCACATTTATTTATATTTAATTTTTCATTAAATATTAATAGTTTTAATTATTTAGTTTCTCAAACATAAAAACCAAAAATCAATTTGCTTAGCTTAAAGAGTTTCTTGCATTCTTAGTGTATTACTCATCTCCTTGTGGTTCGATACCCATAATTACTACAACAATTGCCTTGCACTTGGGGTTTAATTAGGGATTAAAATTTGTATCCATCAGGACTTCAGATCGTCTCCGTACTCGGGTGTTCATATTGATTGATTAGTGAGTTTTTTAGGGTCGCACAATTACCTCTTGTGCACAATACCGCAATCATAACAGTATGTCATCGTAACACTTTAGGATATCGAATCCACAGGGAATAAAGTTTACACACCAAAGATACGAGAAACAAACTAAGCTAGAGCAAAACGTTTTTATGTTTTTTTTTAACAGCTGCTTTATTTGAAATTAAACCGAAGTTACATAGTCATAATGTAAAACATGAGAAATTACATTTGGAACATAAAATTGAAAAAGAAATTAAGTTTTTATGTTTTTTTTATATAAAAAGAAAGAAGAAAGAAATCAAAATGCAAGAAAGAAAATAAATGACAAAAGAAAAAGTTTGATCATGGCTTAAACTATCAAAGAGATAATTAACAATTAAACAATGAATAATTTGGAAGCATTAAACGCTATCTTAGAACATGGAACACAAACATAAGACTAATCCACTCTCGTGGTATCAATCTCTTCACCGATTACCCTATTATTCTAAACTCTCGTTTGCAATCAAAGATAGCCGATGAGCATTAATCACAAGTCCATTTAGCTCACTAAACACACTAAACATCAATGGCCAATTGCACATGATATGTAAAGCTCACAAAAGGTTCGGTTCAAGCAATTCATCTAACTCCTCTCGGGTGTGAAATGCCTAAGTTCAGGAAATGAATGAACGAGCCTAATCTAGCACTACCACCGTTTACTCGAATCTATCCCTAATGCATGGGATGAGACCAAAAATCCTAGGATGTAGCTCTAATTCGGTTTGTCACGCCAAACTAGAACTACCTAATCTAGGTGGAGTTCTAATCTTCGGTTTATCAAGTCAAATCTAGCATTAAGAATCAACCTAAGAACCTAAGTGAAAGAATTATCCAAGATAATCCTAATCTAACTATCAAGACAATTTACTAATGATGCATAAACATTCAATGCACATTCTTTCTTTGGCAAGGAACACTCAAATAGCTTAACTCACTCCCATGATGCTAAACCTTTTATTGCAACCAAATTATCAACACGCATAAAACGTAAGTCCTTTTTAAGCCAACAATTCACCCTTAATCACGATGGCTATCAGTTAAGATTGAAAAGCACGTTTAAAAATTTCCTAGACAATCTACCAAACGTCTTGATGAGCTCATGTTTTAACCCTATATGTAACTACCGCAAGTGCACAGCAATACGAAGTAGTAATGTATGGATCGAATCCACAAGGACCAAACGTTACGACTATGAGAATGCAGGATGAAATTAAAGCTAAGACAAATGACGGGTTTTTGTTGGTTTTATGGTTTCGAAACTAAGACCAACAACTAAAACGGTGTAAATTCAAATAAAGAAAGCGTTAATCCTCGGGTGAAAGTGCGGGAAATCACGAACAACGGTTAATGCATCTTAAACAGGGGATTGCATTAAGAATCGTCTAGAACTCAAACATAATAATAGATCAACCTCCTCCCGGAGTATTAATTCCCTATGCTTAAAACTATAAAGACTAACTCCCGTTGAATTCAAAGGTTCTAAGCATGATTTTCTAGTTCGATTTGATAAGTTCACAAAAATGCCTTAACATCAACTCCCATTGGATAAGGACGCCTTGCCCATCTAGGATATTTCCGGCATCTAAACAAACACTCCCGTGCGCTAGATAACCTAAGATTATGAAATATATGAAATAAGTGATCAGTATAATTTAAGCATTAAGAACACCCTAGACGGGGGATCGATCGATCCAAAAACTTGAGTTCGATCGATCTTCGATTGATGGTCGGTCTGGCAAATGTGCGGCTTTGTGGATCGATCGATCCCATCTTTTTCTTAGATCGGTCGGTCGGGATCGGTCAGTGCTCGATCCAGCAAATGGGCGGCTTTGTGGATCGATCGATCCACCATCTGGATCGATCGATCCTATCTTTTGTTGTTATGTTTTGCCATTTTTCCGTTCTAGGCCTCCGGACTCCGTCCCAAAATGCTTTTAGACCTGAAATGACTTCTAAAAGACTAAAACACTCGATAAAGACTCGATTATGTACAAAAAGCACGGGTTAGAAAACGTCAAAACGCAACACATCACCTCTTCCGAGTGAAAATTTTCCATGATCTAGATATTGAGTAGCTAATTCAATTCTAGCATTAAGATCAATTCTAAACATGTGAACAAATGATTATCTAAGCCTAAACATCAACAAGCAATCATCAAACCATCCAAGTTAAACCTAATCATGATCCAACAAAAACGCTGTTCACAAGAACACCAAAATTAAACCATAGAAATAAAGAAGAACAATAAAAATACATAATATATAAAAGGGACGAAGAAATCTTCTCTTAGATGGCATGAAAATGAAGATCCATCAAGAACTCCAAGTGGTGTTCTTGAGCTTTCCCAAGTTTAAAAAGAAGAAACTTCAAGAAAAATAAAGAAGAAATAAAAGTATATATAGAAGTGAAGAATCCTTCAAAAGTGTGGAATATACATGAAGAACAACCCAAGAACTTCTAGAGAAAGGTCTTGGGTCGAGCACACACCAAAAATAATGAAGAAGACTTGTATTATGAGTTGATGGATCTTAGTTCTTCTTATTACATTGGTATTTACAGAAGATGAGAGGGGTTGTTGAGCTTCCATTGTTGACAAATCAAGCATCCATTGTTGAAAAATCAAGCTTATTTTGTTAACAGCTTCCATTTTTGACTACCTCCATTTTTGACTAACAAAGGTTTGGTGAAAGTTGGGGGTTGGTGAAGGTTTGATACATCTTCACTAAATCGCCCATAACTCTTGAACCACAGCTAGGAATGACTTGAAACCACTTCCATTGGAAATATAACTAAAGTATCTACAACTTTCATGAAGCTCGCCGAAGCTAAATCCAAATGAAAACCCTTCATCTGACTCGATCTTTAAAACAATTTGGGTGGTTTTGGTCGCGGTTGGGGGATCAATCGTTCCACGAGGGGATCGATCGATCTATAACTTTGAGATTGGTCGTTCTGGAAGTGTTGATCTTTCTGGGAAGTGTACATTGTGGGGGATCGATCGTTCCAAGAGGGGATCGATCGATCTGACTTGTTTCTTGATATGCTCAAATTAATACCCTAAAGTACCAAGCAGTAGTTGCAGTAAAGTAGGGGTCGAACACAAGGACTCACAGAGACACACAATAGAATATAAAGATGAGAATTAAGCTAAGCGATCAATGATATTGAAAACAGATCGTAAATTAAAACGGTTGTAAGTTCAATTGGAGAAAGATAGGTTTAGGGTATTTCTCAGGAAATCAATGAATGCAGATGAACTAACTAACATGAATCAGATTTAGCGCGGTTCTTGAACTCAAATCACTAAGGTATAATTAACCAACTCTCGTTGCGAAAACTATCTAAGTCTAAATCCTAGAATTTCAAATCTCTTTGTGAATCCTAAAGTCTAAACCAGCTTTTAGTTCAAGTTTGATTTGTTCACAAAACAACTAAATCAAATCTCTTTTCGAATAGTTATTTTGCTCACCCTAGGTTATGTCAGGTAATTAATCGCACTCTCGTGCCTAATCAATTATCCTAAGATCTAAGTTCCAGGTGATCAATCTAGAATTAGCTTTGGAAACAACCTATGGCGAAGAACTAATTCAGATAGTGAATCCTAATAAATAGTTAACCTAGCATTCAGAGAAAACCTTTATGAGAACCCTAAACCTAACAAGAGATCTACTCAGACATGGAAATTGAAGCAATAAATATGTTTGAATAAATCATCAAATAAAATAGAAAGAATAACAAGAGGGTTCGAAATATTCTCTCGGACGAACAGAGTTTCAGACTCGTCTCCCTTCAAAAGCTCTCTCACAAAACCAGAATAAGATAAAGCATTGCCATGAAAGTGGCTGTAAAATCCTATTAAATAACCTAAATCACGTTTTGGGGCTTCTTGTAAATAATAAAGACTTCTGGGCAATTTTGTAATTCTTCAACTCTTCATTAAAGTCGCGGTCCGTGTCTGCTTCGATGAGTATCGACTGATACTAGGTAGTATCGATCGACACTGATGCTTTAAATCGGGTACTCAGCTACACGAACTTCTGCTTTGATCCAAAATGCTCCAGAAAACTCCAATATCTCCAATTATGCTCCAAACGTGCTAAAATCTGTAAAAGACTCTAAAACACTACAAAATAGTAGAAAGACTCTATAAAACGGACTTATATCATGGCCTAAAAGGGGTAAAAACCATGATATATCAACTCTCCCAGACTTAGCCTTTGCTTGCCCTCAAGCAAAACAGAAAACTAAACCAGGGAAAGAGGTTTGAAAACATAGAGACTCACCTGTTCTTGAAACATTGCAATGACCATTTTCCTTAGTGCTCCACATATCACCTAACCAGTTCCAAATCTAACCACTATGTACTTCTCTGTAGACATTCGCAGCTTCCCAGACTACACACATTATTTCACAGCATCGTTCAATTAAACCCATCATCGCTGTGATTAATGCCAAGAACATTCTAGATTCTTTCCCATACAATATCATGACAAGGAACCACCCATTTTCACACTTTTGGTATCATTTTCTCTCCCCCAGACTTATTTCTTATCATTTTCTCTTTTTTTTTCAGATATGCATATACACATCAAGGTATGAGACGCGAGTATTGATGGTGTTTGCCACACAATCCCCGGTTCTTCCCTCTCAATGTATCAAAGGATGTAGGCGAATAATGGCATCATAGGAAAATCCTAGCCTCGCTTCCAAACTTTTGTGTGATCATTCCTCACCAAGTAGAATAATGGGATCGCTGGAAATTTTCCTAACCCTCTACTTAGGAGAAAATCATCTCATCTTTTCATGCACTTATTTATTTTTAACTTATAACAGGGGAGAGAGACACTATTACTTTAACACATGGGTTCCTTTGTCAGATACGAATGAGGAATCAAGCTCTATGGATACTAACCACATCGATGAAGTGCAAAAATTTGGCTCAGCCTTTAAAGATCTTTGCCGGAAGTCTTCTAGTTAACTGGTCAGCCTTTGGATTTTTCATTAGTCGATCTAGAACTGATTCTGTAACAATGGTCACTTAGAAACAAGGTCAGATCAATAGATTCAAGAAAAAGATCACAGTCTCCAACACAGTTTTACTCAATAAAACAAATTTTGACTTAAAAACGACTGACTCTAAGGAAAACAAAAACAATATCAGCGACTACCTCCCCCAGACTTGAACAACACTGTCCCTAGTGTTATCTAGCATAGAGTTGGTGAAAGAAAGCAAAAAAAAACAAATGGAACTGTGAAAAACTAGAAGTTACCGTACTGGGGTACGAGTGTCGACCGACACCCAACTTGGTATCGATCGATACCAAGTATTGGTCGACATGATGAACTTTTCTCATTCGCGTAGGGTGTCGACTGATACCAGTAGGGTATCGATCGACACACAGGCAGTTCCGAGTCTTGCTTTTTGGTTATCCTGACACAAACACAAAACGAAAAAGAAAATGACTCAAAAACAAAACTCACCAGTGGGTTGCCTCCCACCAAGCGCTTGTTTAATGTCATTAGCTTGACTGTACCGCTGTTCAGGCAGTGGGTGCATCCTCCAAAGGCATTATGTGTCCTTCTGGAATCTCGGCTTTCACCCAATAGTGTTTCACCCTTTGTCCATTGACAGTGAACTCTTCGCCTGAAAGATTTGTCAGGACAATCGCACCATGTGGTCTAACTTCCTTGACTGTGAAAGGACCTGACCAACGAGAACGCAATTTACTAGGAAACAATTGCAAACGAGAGTTATACAGAAGTACCTGATCATTTGGTTCAAAGTGTCTGGAGATGATCTTCTTGTCATGGTATGCTTTAGTCCTCTCTTTGTACAGCTTTAAGTTCTCATAGGCAAGATACCTAATCTCATCGAGCTCATTCAGCTTGATCAATCGCTTCTCAGCGGCAAACTTAAAGTCGAAATTCATCAACTTTGTAGCCCATGCTGCCTTGTGCTCTATTTCCACAGGAAGATGGCATGCTTTTCCATACAGCAAGTGAAACGGTGTAGTTCCCAGTGGTGTCTTGAAAGCAGTCCTGTAAGCCCAAAGTGCGTCATCCAGCTTCACAAACCAATCTTTCCTGGTAACATTCACTGTCTTCTCTAGAATTTCTTTGATCTGCCTGTTGGAAACCTCAACTTGTCCACTGGTCTGAGGGTGATAAGGAGTAGCAACACGATGGCTCACACCATACTTCTTCAGCAACCTCTCGAAAATCTTATTGATAAAGTGAGAGCCACCATCACTTATCACAATTCGAGGTATTCCAAATCGGGGGAAAATAATGGTCTTAAACAGCTTAAGGACCACCGAAGAATCATTGGTTCTGCTATGAATAGCTTCAACCCACTTAGACAAGTAATCCACAGTAACCAAGATGTATTTGTTTCCATATGACGAAGGAAAGGGACCCATAAAATCAATGCCCAACAATCAAAAATCTCAACCTCAAGGATGAAATTATGTGGCATCTCGTGTATCTTACTGATTTTCCCTCTCCTATGACAGGCATCGCACCGCGCAATGAAAGCATGAGCGTCCTTAAACATAGTAGGCCACTAGAAGCCTGCTTGAAGAACCTTGGACACTGTTTTGAAAGTAGCAAAGTGTCTAGCATAGTCGGATCCATGGCAATGAAACAACATCTTAGGTACCTCTGATTCGGCAATGCATCTCCTGTAAATACCATCAGAACAGTGCTTGTATAGGTAAGGTTCATCCCAAAATAATCGCCTTATGTCACGCATGAAGTTCTTCTTGTTATACTTCTTGAGGTGCTTTGGTTCAGCATCTGCAGCGAGGTAGTTGGCAATATCAGCATACCATGGTTGATCAAAATCGGCTGCAGCCACTAGATACTCCTCCAAAACACCAAGGTGTTCAACAGTCAAAACTGGTTCGGAATTCGCCAGGTATCGACCGACACCATAGGAGTGTCGATCGATACCGAGACCTGCAATTCGTGGGAATTGCTGAGTTTCTGCGAAACCCATCTAAAACTCGGTTTCAATGAAGTAAATGGATTCCTTTGGTAGTCGATCATCAATAGGGACGTCTGCATCGATCCGAATCCTCGAGAGATGGTCAGCGACTCCGTTCTCTACTCCTTTCTTGTCCTTAACCTCGATGTCGAAACCTTGTAGCAAAAGAACCTAACGACAAAGGCGAGGCTTGAGATCCTTGTTCTGCATCAGATATTTGAGGGCAGCATGATCAGTATGAACAATC
Organism: Eutrema japonicum; assembly: GCA_030161315.1. Classification (NCBI taxonomy): domain Eukaryota; kingdom Viridiplantae; phylum Streptophyta; class Magnoliopsida; order Brassicales; family Brassicaceae; genus Eutrema; species Eutrema japonicum. The sequence continues at coordinate 42,289,467 of BSQW01000013.1, forward strand.
ACTTTGCTCCCAATCAAGTAGGATCGAAATTTCTCAAAGGAGAAAACAACTGCAAGTAGTTCCTTCTCTGTGGTGCTGTAGTTCCTCTGAGCATCATCCAATGTCCTGCTGGCATAGTAGATTACATACAACTTCTTGTCCTTTCTCTGACCCAGAACAGATCTAATAGCAAAATCACTAGCGTCGCACATGATCTCAAAAGGCAATTTCCAATCAGGAGGTTGCACAATGGGAGCACTCACCAAGGCCTTTTTAATCTCCTCAAAAGCTGCAAGACATTAAGGTGTGAAGTCGAATTTGATCTCCTTGCATAATAAAGCAGTGAGTGGGCGTGCTATCTTGGAGAAATCCTTGATAAACCTCCTGTAAAACCCATCATGACCAAGGAAGCTTCGAATGTCCTTCACAGAATTTGGTGGTTGGAGGCTCGTCATAACCTGAATTTTGGCTTTGTCAACTTCGATCCCAGCCTCAGAAACCTTGTGCCCAAGCACGATGCCATCCTGAACCATAAAGTGACATTTTTTCCAGTTAAGGACTAAGTATTTCTCTTCACACCTCTGTAGCACCTTGCACAAGTTAGCCAAACAGTCTTTGAACGATGATCCATACACTGAAAAATCATCAATGAACACCTCCATAAAATCCTCAATCATGTCTGTGAAGATAGACATCATGCATCTCTGAAATGTGGCTGGAGCGTTACACAATCCAAATGGCATTCTTCTATATGCGAATGTGCCATATGGACATTTAAAAGTTGTCTTCCCTTGGTCATCTGGATGTATCGGAATCTGGAGGAAACATGAATACCCATCGAGAAAACAATAGTAGGGATGACTAGCCAACCTTTCCTACATCTGGTCAATGAATGGCAATGGGAAGTGATCCTTCCGTGTAGCTGCATTCAACTTCCTGTAGTCGATGCACATTCGATGTCCAGTGATAGTTCTAGTAGGAATCATCTCGTCCTTTTCATTCTTCACCACCGTTATCCCTCCTTTCTTAGGAACAACGTGCACTGGACTGACCCAAGAGCTATCCGAAATAGCATAGATAACACCAGCTTTCAAAAGCTTCATCACTTCCTTTTTGACCACTTCCATCGGATTCGGATTCAGCCTCCTCTGATGCTCAATTGAGGTCTTTGAATCGTCCACAAGATGAATCCTATGCATGCACAGGTCTGGTGATATACCTGAAATGTCATCAAGAGAATAGCCAAGAGCTTTGCGATATTTGCGCAGCTTACTCAGCAGTAAGGCAATCTATGTGTTGTTCAAAGAAGCATTAACAATTACTGGGTATGTAGAATTAGGACCAAGAAAGCTATACCTCATATTTGGTGGGAGTGGTTTTAGTTCCACCTTTGGAGCATTCTCTGCACTCCGATCCCCAAGCCCAACAGCTTTCTTAGAGCTTTCGGCCAACTCTCCTTCTAGTCGGAGGGTATCGACCGATGCTAGAGGGGTATCGATCGATACTGGCGATGCTGAATCGAGCATCTTCGAGTATCCAGCAGTATCTTCACACGAATGGGACTCTGAAGTGGCTGAAAAGACCAATGCGCTCTCTAGTGGATCCTCATGATGCATCTCAAGGAAGTACTCTTCAGCTATGTCACTGAAAGTGTACACAAAGAAAGTCTGCCCATTGATGGTTGGTCGCTTCATCATCTTATCCATATTGAAAGTCATGACCAAATCACCGATGTTGAGGGCGATCTTCCCATTCCTGCAATCAATCAAAGCACCAGCTGTTGCAAGGAATGCTCTGCCTAGGATAAGAGGGTCCTTAGGCTCAGCATCGTACTCTAAGACGATGAAATCAGTTGGGATCAAGCAATTCCCAATCTTAATTGGGACATCTTCGAGTAACCCCTCTGGAAGTCTAACTGACTGATCAGCAAGTATCAGGGAGATCCTCGTGGTTGTGAAGTCTGTCATCCCCATCCTTTTGGCAACTGAATATGGCATGAGGTTGACACTGAAGCCAATGTCACATAGGGAATGCTCAAATATGTCTGTGAATATCGTACAATCCAACACAAAACTGCCTGGGTCTGGCAGCTTCTTTGGGATCTTGATGGTCAGGATTGCACTGCACTCATGAGTAATCATCAAGCATCTCTCTTCAAGGTTCACGTTGCTAGAGACAATCTTCTTGACATATCTCCTGAAGGCTAGAGAAGTCTTGATGGAGTCGACAAAAGAAAGTTCAACGATCAACTTATCCATAATTGCTTTGCATCTAGAGTCTTCTACCTCCTTCTTAGTCTTCCCAGAAGCTCTGGGATAAGGTATCCTCGGTGTGTAAACTCTTTCTGCAACTACATTTGGCACTTCCTTCGAAATCTTAGGAGTCGGTTCGACTGCAGGATCAGTATCGACCGACACTGAAGTGGTATCGATCGATACACGCGGTTTGGATTTGTCCCGTGAAAGTATTTGGATAGGTGTCGATCGATGATGGCTAGTGTCGATCGATACTGGAGCGATTTCCATATCTTCATCGTCAAAATCGACGACAATATCTGCAGTTTGACCAATTTTTTCTCCTGGAGTGACCTCCTTCCCACTCCTCAAAGTGATTGCATTGACGTGAGCCCTTGGGTTCTCTACTTCCCCTGGAAGAAAACCTTCTTGCCTTTTCACAGCTTCTGAAGTCTGAGCTATCTGAAGTTCCAGCTTCTTCTGCTGAATATTAATAGCGTCGATCCTTCCACTCAGATCATTGTATAGGACATCAATCTTCCCATTAAAATCCATAGTGAGCTTCTGTTGTCCTTGAAGAAGCTGTTCAAACATAGACTCGATCTTGCTATCTGGGAGCTTAGCAGGTATTGGCTGATAAGACGAACTTTCATATTTCCTGGTATACCCACTGTTCTGAGATGAATTCTGACCAAACTGATTCGAACCTCCTTGCTGAGGGTTGTTGTTGAAGTTTCGGTTGTTGTTGAATTGATTCCTCTGACCTTGAAAACCAGAACAACCAATGTAGTTAACATCGTCTACTTCATATTCGTTGAGTACCTCAACATCTTCAGCAAAGTGAACGGCCTTCGTTGTCTTGCCCATCAGAATACTGTGAACCATCCATGCTACCAGTAGCTTCTTCCGCTCAAAATCAGCATTCTTGGTGCTATTGCTAGACGTCAAGTTCTCAATCAATAGGATACCTGGTGTTGAAGTTTCCATTGCTTGAAGCACCCAAAGCCATATGATACCTCTAGTCAATTCCTCTGAAGAAGAATCCCATCAGCTGAACATCAGAGTATCCGTGATGTGGACAGTCTCTCTGGTATGATATGAATCTCGTCCAAGCAGCCTTGAACGCTTCAGTAGGGCCTTAAGAAAACTGGGAGATCTTGTTCCTCAGATCCTCGGATCATGCATCATCATAGAAGTTGTTCAGGAAAGCAGTCTTAGTCTCTTCCCAGTTAGTCAATGATCCAGGAGGTAACTACTTCAGCCAGTAAGTTGCATCTCCACCAAGAGAGTATGGGAAGAGCTTGCAGAAGAGGTAGTCGTATGACACTCCATTGCTCTTGATGCTAGTGACCAAATCCTCAAACCTCTCGATATGGTCCATGGGATGTTCATTGGAAAGACCATGAAAAGGGTGCTGACCCACAAGAGTGTAGTATGCAGGTTTCAGCTCAAAGTCATTACTCTGAAAAGCAAGAGGACGAATCGCTGATCGATTGGCATAAAACTGAGCAGGCCTGTTGTCCTCACCAATCGTTCTACCACGATTAACCACAACATTCCCAGCGACGTTTCCAGCGACAACAAGAGCAGGTGGAATGATGTTCCCCTCTCCATCCAGACGTTGTCCTCTCTCATTGCACAACTGACCCTCTTGGTCTCTGTAAGCACCAACATCATCTTGAACCAAAATCACTGGATTGTTTTTCATCTCTGTTGGTTTCTTTGCTTTTCTGTTTGTGCCTTCCAAAAGTGCTAGCTGATCCAATGACAGTTCGACTAGCTGAGTGTTCTTGCTCTTTTTGGTTTCACGAATATGCATACACCTGAAAATAAAAGTCAAGAACGCTAGTACACGGTAACACGATTAGTATCGACCGACACTGGGTGGTGTCGATCAATATCAACAAAAGAAAACGACGAGTATCGACCGACACTAGATAGTGTCGATCGATACCGACGAACTTAGTCGAAATTCTCATACTAAAATCTAATGGCGAATTGAGTCCCCGGCAACGGCGCCAAATTTGATATGCTCAAATTAATACCCTAAAAGTACTAAGCAGTAGTTGCAGTAAAGTAGGGGTCGAACACAAGGACTCACAGAGACACACAATAGATTATAAAGATGAGAATTAAGCTAAGCGATCAATGATATTGAAAACAGGACGTAAATTAAAACGGTTGTAAGTTCAATTGGAGAAAGATAGGTTTAGGGTATTTCTCAGGAAATCAATGAATGCAGATGAACTAACTAACATGATTCAGATTTAGCGCGGTTCTTGAACTCAAATCACTAAGGTATAAACCAGCTTTTAGTTCAAGTTTGATGTGTTCACAAAATAACTAAACCAAATCTCTTTGCGAATAGTTATTTTGCTCACCCTAGGTTCTGTCAGGTAGGATTAATCGCACTCTCGTGCCTAATCAATTATCCTAATATCTAAGTTCCAGGTGATCAATCTAGAATTAGCTTTGGAAACAACCTATGGCGAAGAACTAATTCAGATAGTGAATCCTAATAAATAGTTAACCTAGCATTCAGAGAAAACCTTTATGAGAACCCTAAACCTAACAAGAGATCTACTCAGACATGGAAATTGAAGCAATAAACATGTTTGAATAAATCATCAAATAAAATAGAAAGAGTAACAAGAGGGTTCGAAATCTTCTCTCGGATGAACAGAGTTTCAGACTTGTCTCTCTTCAAAAGCTCTCTCACAAAACCAGAATAAAATAAAGCATAGCCATGAAAGTGGCTGTAAAATCCTATTAAATAACCTAAGTCACGTTTTGGGGCTTCTTGTAAATAATAAAGACTTCTAGGAAATTTTGCAATTCTTCAACTCTTCATTAAAGTCGCGGTCCGTGTCTGCTTCGATGAGTATCGACCGATACTAGGCAGTATCGATCGACACTGATGCTTCAAATCGGGTACTCAGCTACACAAACTTCTGCTTTGATCCAAAATGCTCCAGAAAGCTCAAATATTTCCAATTATGCTCCAAACGTGCTAAAACCTGTAAAGGACTATAAAACACTACAAAATAGTAGAAAGACTCTATAAAACGGACTTATATCATGGCCTAAAAGGGGTAAAAACCATGATATATCATTTCTCCACCTTCTTATGCTCGCCAGACTGGACTGTCATCACCAAAATTGGCATAACTGGACTGTCATCACAAAAATTGGCATAACTTTTGATCGCACCATTGGAATGGCTTCAAACAACTTCAAAATGAAAGCTAATTCATTGATATATCTCGTGTTAACATATGAACGCAATCCATCGGTTAAAATTCCTTCATCTAATGCCAAATTTATGAAGTCTCTGCATGATCATGCATCTCTGTATACCGCAATGACCTTTTATGATGGCTATCCTCACTCCTCCAACCCCTCTGACTCCAAGAACACCTGAAAATGGCTCAAACAAGCCAAAAAGAATGCAAAGACAACCTAGGACATCTAAAATGCATTGAGACTCAATTTGGACCTAAATGCACTCACTACAAGAAATATGAACATTGTTAGCGCGGAAAAAGTGCTATAATAGGGTTTTAATAGCGAATTAACAAACGCTAGGACATCGCGAGCTATGGTAGGTACCACCCATATGATAGCACAATTTCCATATGTTATGATAGGTTCTTATACCAAAGCAATATTTAAATGCATTATTCTGTTTTGTCATAGCACTTCGTTATTTTGTAAAAATTATTTAATAACTCGTGTTTCTTGCTATAATAGATGCTTCTACAATAGCATAACAGTTTGCTCTAATTTATTTTGTTATAGCAATTTATTATGTCGTAATAAACTATTTCATATCTAAATTATATTCATATCCTAGCTTACAATTGATTCAGAAATATTAATATCCTAGCTTACAATTGGTTCAAGGATGCACATGAACTGATGTTAGATGGTATCAGCCCTACCAAACGGTAGTATTCAGGTACGAATCTGGCCGATTGAGAAACCGCGATTCTTATCTGGACAAGGCGCGGTCGACGAGGAAGACATCCACGATCTGAGAATACCATTCAAGGAGGATGGAATTGGAAGATGCGGCGGGTGGGGAGAGGTGGGTTCAATCAGAGGTGAGTTAGGGTTTGGGTGAGCTAGCTCGGGGAAACGGGGGGTGGAGGAGGCTGAGGGCATGTAGGGAGAGACGGTTCAGCCATAGCAGCGGATACGGTAGAGGAGTAGATCGGAGACGGCGAGATAGAGGGAGGAGAAGAAGGTCGCTCTCGGGAGAACGATTCTTCATTTTTTTTTCTGTTCAACGAGTTTTTTTTTGGTCTTCAAATAGTGTAAAGAAAAAAGTTACAAAGGGTATTGTGTTTTTTTTAGCCCAAGTGTTGGCGCTTATGACAAAAATTAGGTCCAAAAGTTATTTTTTGTTCCCGCTTAGTGAAATTTTGGCTTAGAATTTTTAAAATGCTATAATAGAGTACACTAATCCATCATACCCTCTTTAGTAGCACTTACAGAAATTGAGCTATTGTAATGTGCTATCAATGTCCACTTTTCTTGTAGTGATTGTAAATACAATGAAAACAACATGAAACACATAGAAAGAAAAGGAAAATATGAGACTCAAGATGGTAAAATACACGGTTATCATTGATCATGCATGTCAGCGTTGTGGTTTTCGTGAAGAAACAATCAATCACATGCTCTTTGAATGCCCGATGTCAAATATGACATGGCGCCTTGCAACCATACCAATATCGTGCTTGTATCAGCCTTTCTCTGATTGTGAAGAAAACATAAATATCTTAATCGATCTCAAGTCTTGCCTCCTCAACAACAATTACTTTCGTTTTGGTTGACGTGGAGAATTTGGAAGTCTGGGAACAATCTCATCTTTAAGAAACAGACTGGATTGTACGAGATAATTTAGGTACTCCTAAGTATTGGGGCTCTGCGATATTAGGCGAATCATCATCATCCTTGGAATCAGAAGGAAAAGAAATGTTGTCGGCATTACGAAACACTTACATGATGGGATTTCGGGATATTATTTTCCAAGGAGATTGCTTGAACCTCATTCGGAATTTAAATGGTCAGGACAAAACTATGGGATCTACAATCTCTGTAAGGAAATCTCAGGCTGGGCCCGGAATTGTAACAAGGTTTTCTTCAAAAGTGTTCAAAGGATTTGCAACGAACCAGCACATTACCTAGCTAAGAATGTCCCTCAAGGTATTTCCTTTTATTCAAATTGTATCAATCCCCCTGTGTGGTTATCTGCACATCTTCATAAGGATATTGTATCTTCAAGTTTAACTTAACGAAAGTTCTAATTTCGTCGAATAAAAAATAAAAATTTCCACACAAAAAATCTGTTATTTTGATGTTAACGGTGTTAATAACGAAATTAGAATGTTCTTTCAGTTTAAAAATTTTCAATCTAAAATCCTAAAATCTCCAAATTAAAACACTCCGACCCGGATTTCCCGTCCGATCACACTGAAGAGTTCGCTATCAAAGCATTCATGTCCGGTCACACCGTGATCGAACCTCATGAAAAAAAACTAAATAGCTATTACTGTTATTGACTCCGATATTGGTTTTCAAGAAAAACTAGCCTACGAATGTGGAAGGTAACTGCGCAAATTCCAAACAACAAATTCATATACATGAGAGAGCACGAGGTCAGTAGAGTTTCTACACTTCCTTAAGCACTCCTCCGACAAAAGAAAAAATAACGCAAGAAGAAATACATGATCGACACAAACAAGGCTTCTTTGAAACTATTATCTTGCACTAGGCATAGCTTTGGTGTCAAAGCTCATGCTCATTTCAAAGGATTAATGAGAGTCTGTGTCTTGATTCTTACTTTTCATCGAGATTTCAGAAGTAAGACACTCTTTTAGTTCGATAACAATTTGCACACAACATAGCCAATTCAATAGCTCTCCATACAGAACGAGAGTTGTAAACACCGTGAAGGTTAGGATCCATGATTCTGGTTATATCTCCTCTATTAAGCATAAATGCCGTCCATTTCGTTATGTGTGGCTTTTCGCGGGTTTGGTCAATCACGCGTCGGTACGTGATTATCTTCAATAATACAATCCCAAAACTATAGACATCGCTCATTTCTGCCAAACGGCATGTTCTGTAGTATCTAGCAAGGCAAAAACATTTAATCGACAAAGATGAATGTGAACAGTGTGTGACTAATAATACTTACTCGGGATCAAGATATCCAGGGGTACCAGCAACTACCGTCGAAACATGGGATTCATCTCCAAGTTGGAAAGATCTTGAAAGTCCAAAATTTGCAATTTTACCTGAGAACTGCTTGCCTAACAATATGTGCGTACTTTTGACATCTCTGTGCACCATTGATGGTTGGCATCCAATATGCAAGTATTCCAATCCTATAAAGACGAGAAAATACCTTCTTTATCCCTACACTTATATTGGAATCATTTATGTCTAATGATGTCAGGAAAACAAGTGATTGAAATGGGGCAGAGCAATTTTACGAACCTAGTGCAGCATCGACAGCTATTCTTAACCGAGTACTCCAACTCAAGACAGAGCCACCTTGTTTTCCTATATTTGGATTCTTATCATCATCATATGAATCTTTTATGTAATACTTTTAAAAAAATGCTAATGTCATAGAAGATATGTTCCACCTGACAAATGATGTTTTAAGTCTCCATTGGACATGTATTCGTAGATGAGAGCCAAGTGATCTCGTTCATCGCAATACCCAACAAGGTTTATCAAATTTATGTGGTGAACCCTCAGAAGAAGTTCAACCTGCATACCAACAATGTAAAATTAACATAATGATTACTAAAGGTATATCATGTACAATTTTTTAGTTTTACGATTTTGCGGAAGATTTAAATCATTTCGTACGTACCTCTGCTTTGAAGTGTTTATAGACTTGTGATGATGATTCAGAAAGTACTTTAACAGCTACTTCTTGTGAACCGTTCAAATAACCATGATAGACGACGCCAAACCCTCCTTCACCTAGAGCTCTCTCAAAGTTGTTTGTCATTTCCATAACCTCTGCATGACTAAACCTTCGGGGTTTTTTGTCTCGATTGATGTCTCAGAAATACTAGGGGGTTTAAAATTCGCCCGTGGCGTAACTGCTGAAGGGGTAATACTTGTAAGTGAAAAAATTAGTTATCTATGGAAACTTAAAAACGGAGGGTTGTTCTTTAAATCAGAATATCTAAAAAGCTGACTTCCGATACTATGATAGATGATGGGCAAAAGTTTCATCTTGGAGGTTGAGGTGTTCGATGTGTCGGGAATCGATTTCATAGGTCCTTTCCCGTCCTCTTATGGGAACCAATACATCCTACTGGCGGTGGACTATGTATCTAAATGGGTGGAAGCACTAGCTAGACCAACAAATGATGCCAAGGTGTTCTTAAAGATGTTTAAATCAGTAATCTTCCCAAGGTTCGGTGTTCCTAGAGTAGTGATCAGTGATGGCGGATCTCATTTCATCAACAAGGTCTTTGAAAATATGTTGAAGAAGCATGGAGTCAAGCACAAGGTGGCCACTCTCTATCACCCTCAAACGAGTGGACAAGTCGAAATTTCCAACAGGGAAATCAAGGGTATCTTGCAAAAGACAGTGAACACATCAAGGAAGGACTGGGCTATTAAGTTAGACGACGCTCTTTGGGCATACAGGACTGCGTTCAAAACACCCTTGGGAACGACACCATTCCACCTTGTCTACGGGAAATAATTCCACCTTCCCGTAGAGATCGAATACAAAGCAGCATGGGCCGTAAAGTTGTTCAACTTCGACAACAAACCTTCTTCTGAAAGAAGGACGATGCAACTACATGAGCTGGAAGAAATACGTCACATTGCCTATGAAAACTCGAAGATTTACAAAGAGAAGACCAAAGCCTATCACGACAGGAAGATAATTCCTAGGAACTTCGCTGCAAATGATCAGGTATTGCTATTCAACTCTCGCCTTAAACTTTTTCCAGGGAAGCTGTTATCGAGATGGTCCAGACCATTCACAATTAAGGAGGTGATGAGACCGTACAGAGCTGTGGTGTTGCTAGGCAGTTCAAGAAATGAGTTTGTGGTTAATGGTCAGCGCCTAAAGCCATACCTCGCTGACGTAGATATCGCTAGGGAAGAAACCACTCTCCTCGGTTATCCATCTCATGCCTAAAGGGCTATCAAGTCAAGCTAATGACTTTAAGCAAGCGCTGGGTGGAAGGCAACCCACCGATACGTTTTCTTTTGTTTTACTTTCCCTTCTATTTTATTTTTATTAAGTCTGTTTTGCCTTCTTCCTAATTTATTTTCACACTGAGACGGTGTAAAGTAGGTCTGGGGGAGGGTATTTGTCGTTACTAACACTATTTTTCTTTGAGTCATTATGTTTTATTGAGTCAAAAACTTGTTGGAGATTATGATCACGACTTTTGAATTTTTATGTGATTTACATCTAAGTGACCATTGTTGCAGAGCTAGTTTTAGACCAGACTAACGGAAAATCTAAAGGCTGACCAGCTAATCAGAGGCATCCATGTTTCCAGAGAAATTCAAAAAGCTTGAGCTAATTTCTGCGCTTTTCCTTTTGCCTCATCATCGTGATTGATGTCTTCAAAGCTTGACTCCTCATTTGTATCTGACAAGACGACATGTGTGAAAGTATGGTACTCCTCTCCCTTATTTAAAAATAAAAAGCAGAAAGGATGAAATGATTTTCTTTCGGGTAAAGGGTTAGGAAAATTTCCATCGATCCCATTATTTTACTTCGAAAGAGATGATCACACAAAGTTGGAAGCGAGGGCTAGGAAAATTTCTTGCGATCCCAAAATTTATTGGGATGAACCGGGGATTCGGTGGCAAACACCATCAATACTTGCGTCTCGTAAACCTTGATAAAATATATATATACCCAAAGAGAAGAAAAAGAGAAAAGAATAAGTCTGGGGGAGGGAAAAAGTACCAAAGGTTGTGTTGTTGTCTTGTCACGATATCGAAAGGGAAAGAGTCTAGAAGGTTCTTGGCACCATGATCCTTGATGAGACCCAACAATAATAGCATTGGATTATTCTGTGAATTAATGAGTTGAATCTGGGAGGCTGCGAATGCTCGCAGAGAAGTACATGGTGGTTCGATCTGGAGCTAGTTTAGCAATACGTGGATTACTAAGGTAATGGTCATCACATGATTCTAAAGGAAATGTGAGTCTCCCTGTTTTTCAAACTTTTCTTCTTGCTTAGTTTTCTGTTTGCTTGAGGACAAGCAAAATGCTAAGTTTGTGGGAATTGATATGCTTGTTTTTTTACCATTTCTAACACATGTTTTGGTGTTCTTTTAAGTGTTTTATCGAGTCAAAGTTCGTTTTTAGAGTCTTTTAGTCTTTTATTTAGTTATCTCAGGTAAAAAGGCGTGTAAGGAAGAAATTGGAGTTACGCAGGCAAAAACGCATGGAATCGTGCATAAAAGAGTAGAATCGGTCGATGCAAGGAGTGCATCGACCGATGCAACATCATCAGAAGATCCAGCATCGATCGATGCAAGGAGTGCATCGATCGATGAAACATGCCCCCAAGGATCATCAATCGATCGATGCAGCAGGGCCAGAGAAACAAAAATCGACCGACGCAAGGAGTGCATCGATCGATGCAGGCCGACGAGAAGAAAAAGGAAACTTCTGATTTTCCTATTTGGCCCTTAGAAACTGCCTATTTTAATCTAATTCGACCTAGACCCTATTTTTAGCCACTTTGACTGCACCGCTTTTTAGACAAATTTTATCGCTTTATTCTATTGAGACTTTTGGCTGGGAGCAATTTGTAAGCTTTGGAGGAGAATCTCTGCATCTATTGAGAAGAATTCTAACCCCTTTTCTCTCTTGATTTATACTATGAGTTCGCCATCTATTTGCTTGTTCTCTGTTACTATGTCTGAGTAGTTCTGTAGTTAGGTTTAGGGTTTCAACGGGATATATGAACCATTGAATTAGACACAACTAGGGATTTACCTTTTGTGGTTTTCGCTTATTGTTGAGTTATTGCTTAAGCTTAAGTTGACCGCTTAGTCTCTGAACTAGGGCTTAATCTATACCACGGAAGTGTCGTAGGTTGCTAGAAAGAACATAAGCGAGCGAATTGTCCTTAACCTGCAGAAGTTGATGTTAAGGCGATTCGTGAACATATTGAACCTGCTCGTTAATGGTGATCTAGAATTCTATGCCAACGGAAGTTAGGATTTTAGGTTGCTAGGTTTAGTAATCAATGCCATGGAAGTGTATTGGTTAGATATTTATGTTTGAGTTTGAAACTTTTGTTAAATTATTCCCTGAATAGTTGTCTGATTCATGATCTCTGGATTCCTGAGAATAAACCCTTGACCTAGCGTTTTTCCCTTATTGAATTTACATCATTTTAATTGCTTTCGTTACTTTCCCAAAACCAACCATATTCTTGTCTTAGCTTAGTTTCATAATTGTGAGAATTGTAGTGTAGCCCTGGTCTCTGTGGATTCGATCCTAAAGTGCTGCATTGACAACCGTTACGATTGCGGTAGTTTGAACTTTAGTATTAATTGACTTAGTAAATACTTTGAAATCAACGGTGGCTTGGTGTGGAGTGATGGACCAGACCGGTGCTTATCTTATGTCCCTGCACCGGACTGTGGCACCGGACGGACGCGTCAGTGCAAATGACCTGAAGATCGACACTGGATGGACGCATCGGACGGTGGCTTCGGTGCTGGGCGAGAGAAAAGGGGCAACACCAGATGGTGGGTCGGTGCTGGACGGTGGCTTGGTCCGGTGCTTAGCACCAAAATGTTCTGTCCTTGCACCGGACGGGACACCAGACGGTGGGGTCGGTGTGCTCGCCTTGTCTTCCTTTTTGCTCCTAACTTCATTTCCTTTGCTCCAAAGCCAAATGGTCTCGAATCCATGTCTCCAAATCACCTCCAATGTGTCAAAAAATACCTAGATACATGATAAGCTCAAATTAATATCCTATAAGTACTAAAGCTTTGTCGATTGTAATACTTAGGGATCGAATCCACATAGACTCAAGGAAACACACAATATATTATATAGATGAAAATCAAGATAAGTGATCAATGGAATTGAAAGCAAATACGTAAATTAAACTGTTGTAATTCGATGGGAGAAAGATAGGTTCAGGATATTTCTCAGGAAATCAATGAATGCAGATAAACTAACTAATCAGGGTTCAGGTTATATACGGTTCTTAAACTCAAATCACTAAAGTATAATTAACCAACTCTCGTTGCGAGAATTATCTAAGCCTAAATCCTAGAATTCCAAATCTCTTTGCGAATCGTAAAGTCAAAACCAGCTTTTAGTTCAAGTTTGATTTGTTCACAAAACAACTAAACCAAATCTCTTTGCGAATAGTTATTTTGCTCACCCTAAGTTCTATCCGGTTTCTCAATTGCACTCTCGTGCCTAATCGATTAACCTAAGATCTAAGTTCTAGGTGATCAATCCAAAATTAGCTATGAGAACAACCTATGGTGAAGAACTAATTCAGATTGTGAACCCTAAACAACTAATCAACCTAGAATTCAAGAAATCTCTTATGAGAACCCTAAACCTAACAAGAGATCTACTCAGACATGGAAATTGAAGCAATAAACATGATTGAATAAATCCTTAAATAAATAATAACGAAGAGAGTAAAACAAGGGTTCGAAATCTTCTCTCGGAGGAACAGAGTTTCAGACTTGTCTCCCTTCTAAAGCTCTCTCACAAAACCAAAGTAAAATAAAGCATAGCCATCAAAGTGGCTGTAAATTCTAATAAATAACCTAAGTCACGTTTTGGGGCTTCTTGTAAATAATAAAGTCTTCTGAGGCAATTTGCAATTTCTTAAATCTTCAAATAAGTCGAGATTCTTCTGTTTCTTCGACGGTATCGATCGATACCATAAGTGTATTGATCGACACTCATGCATCAATTCGGCGTCTCAGCTACAAGATCTCTGCTTGGCTTCAAAATGCTCCAAAATGCTCCAAAATGCTTCAGTATCTCCAATAATGCTCCAAACGTACCTAAAACCTGAAAAGACTCTAAAAGACTCCAAAATACTAGAAAAACTCTATAAAAAGGACTTATATCATGGCTTAAAACGGGTAAAAACCATGATATATCAACTCCCCCAGACTTAGCTTTTGCTTGCCCTCAAGCAAAACAGAAAACTAAACCAGAGAAAGAGGTTTGAAAACACGGAGATTCACCTGTTCATGAAACATAGCAATGACCTTTTTCCTTAGTACTCCACATATCACTTAACCAGTTCCAAGTCTAACCACCATGTACTTCTCTGAGACATTCGCAGCTTCCCAGACTACACACATTATTTCACAGCATTACCCAATAAAGCCCAGTAGCCCTGGGAAGCCGGTTAGTGGGATGGAGAGTGGTTTGACTTCTGCTCCGTTCAGATTCATTCTTGCCAGGGTATCCTTGAAGATGAGATCGACCGAGCTACCCGTGTCGACGAGGACCCGATTGACATCACAGTCGGCTACACGAATCTGCACGACGAGAGGGTCGTTGTAAGGTTGATGGACCCCGGCTGCGTCGGCCTATGTGAAGCAGAACCCCTTCTTGCTTGTGTCCTGGGCTAATTTCTGGGCCGGAGTGCCACTTCAGGGAGGCGTCGGTCTTTCTTTCATGTAGCTTGATGGACCGTACTGAGTCGTTACACGACAAGAGCCCTCCCATGATCATCCCGATCCGGGAACATCGTCAATGGAATCGGCACCATCGAATTACCAGTCTATGTAGGCCGAGTCACCAAAATTGTCGAGTTCGTGGTCTTCGACACCACCCCAATCTACAACATCATTCTCGGGACCCCTTGGCTACACTCGATGAAGGCGGTCACTTCAACATATCACCAATGCCTCAAGTTCCCCAACCAGGCCGGGACATATACTCTCCGGAGTAACCAGAGGGTCTATCGCGCTTGTTTCGCCAGTTGATTACCTAAAAAAAGTCTTGAAACTACAAATATGCTAAAATAACTATAAAAACACTTAGAACTAATTAAAACACTTCTTAAGGCATTAGGAAAACATAGTAAAAAGGGTAAAAATACGGTGTTATCACACCGTAAACTTAAACTTTGTTTGTCCTCAAACAAAACAAAACCAAGGCTCGGAAAGGTGAAACAAAAATCGTAGGGAATGCACAAATCTCAGAGACTGTCCTTCTACACCATAACCATTGAACTACATCAAACGCAACCTAGCCTAGAAAATTCTTTCCAAACTTTTTTGTAACACTAGTCCACGGTATATATCCGTCATACGAAATCCAAACTTTCAAGATCAAAATTTTGGTCAACTAGCTCTCTACATTCATTAAATAATTGCGTGAGCTTCTCATCAAAAGAATTAAACCAAGACTAACGATGCTAGTTATGAAAAGGCTTTTTAAGGTGAGGCTAAAAGTGTTTCAGGTTACTGGATTTTGTAGGAGGATGCAAGATTTTATGCAAAACATCAAGAGATGATGGACCTGTTGAGGACCACAGATTCCAGTCACTTCTTCTTGCTCCTTCTCCAAAAACAGAACTTTTCTGTTTTTCTCTTCGGTAAACATAACTTTTCTATCATTCTTCCAGACTTAGATTTTTCTGTGGGCTTGGAATGACAACTTCTCAAGAATGCCTCATAAGAATTTCGGCCAACCTAGACTCTCTTTTAGGCTCTTGTTTCATTTCCCTTCCTTTTTTTTTTTTTTTATGAAAGGGGAAATGCCTTTGTTAAGATAGAGTCATAGGGGCACGAAATTATACCGTACTTTTGAGTTTTCTAAGGCAAAACCAAGCTCTTGTCTTTGTTGATCTCACTTCCACCAATCGCGTATAGTCTCCGTTTTTAGTGACTGAAAACTGTGTCGTTCCTCCCTCTCCGGCATTTTTGCACATATCTACATATAAGACACTAGGAGATAATGCATTAGGTTTTAAAAATGGTTAAGGTAAGGTGGAGAACCAACTAAAAGTGAGATGGACATTCATGTACAACAAAAACTGGTAAAAGGAAAAAGATGTCATGAATGTATGATTCGTTGTCTTTGCCTAAACATTTGATGAGAAAACTAAGTCATGTTAAAATCCAAGTATAATAGAGCTAGTATATTCCATCATAAAGAACATATACGATTTAAATTCCTCTGGGGATTTCGTATTAACAGAAACTCTAGCTACCGCCTAATCTAGCACCAAATTACCAAAGAGCATGTTACTAGAAAATAGTGTAGAAGCACAATGGTCGGTTGTCATCATAAATTTATGTCATTATTCCCTTAAAACGTATTTTTACTTTTAAAAATTTAAAGAAAACACGAAAAATGCGAAAAATGCAAAGACTCATGAAAGAAAATGTGGTTAGTAAGGGATGAAATCCTCCCCCAGACTTAAATCACACTTGGCCTTAGTGTGAAATAAATCGAGTAAGGACGAGAAATAGAGTATGTAAAAATTTAAAAGATAAGGAAAAAGAAAACTTACCTCTATGTCTCGGGAATGGTGTGTGATATGCTCAATTTAATACCCTAAGATACTAAAGCAGTTGTTGTAGTAAGTGTAGGGGTCGAACCACAAAGACTCACAGAGATCACACAATAAATTATGAAGTGTCGAATTACGCTAAGCCAGATAGATGTAATTAAAAACAGTGCAGAAATTAAACGAGATGTAAATCAATTGGGAAATATAGGCTCAGGGTTTTTCTCAGGAAATCAGTGAATGCAGACTAACTAACTAACAGGATTCAGATTTAGCGCAGTTCTTGAACTCAAATCACTAAAATATAGCTAACCAACTCTCGTTGCGAAAACTATCTAAATCTAAATCCTAGGAATTCCAAATCTCTTTGCGAATCCTAAAGTCTAAATCAGCTTTAACAACAGGTTTGATATGTTCACAAATCAATTAAACCAAATCTCTTTGCGAATAATCAATTTGCTCACCTAGGTTCTATCAGGTAATTAATTGCACTCTCGTACCTAATCAATTATCCTAAGATTTATATTCTAGGTAGCTAATCTAGAACAAGATATGAACACAACCTAAGCGAAGAACTATAATTCAGATGGTGAATCCTAAAAGATATTTAACCTAGCATTCAAAGAAAACCCTTATGAGAAAACCCTAAACCTAAGGTGGATCTACTCAGACATGGAGAATGAAACAATCAACATGTTTGAATAAATCATCAATAGAATAGAAAGAAGGGTTTAGAGATCTGATCTCGGACGAAGGGAGATTCAGACTTGTCTCTCTAAAACCAAAGTAAAATCAAACACAGAAAATAAAAGCATAGCCTAAACAGGTGGCTGAAAACCCTAAATATAGGCTAAAAACACGTTATGGGCTTTCTGGTAAGTATTAAAGTCTTCTGGGCCAAGTTGCAGGGTCTTTAGGCTTCTAAAAAGTCGTGTTTCCTATTTTCCCGAGCAGTATCGATCGATACTAGGTAGTATCGGTCGATACTCATCCTATGCGTCGACTCCTCTGCTCGACAGACTAGACAGTCTTCACGAAAACTGGCATAACTTTCGATCTCACCGTTGGAATGGCTTCAAACCACTTCCAAATGAAAGCTAATTCATTGATCTATCTTGTGTCCAAATTTGAGCTCAATCCATCGGTGGGAAGGTCTTAAACGAATGCCAAATTTCTGACGTCTCTGCATGACTCTGCATCTCGATATGCTCCAGAATGCTCCAAAATGCTCCAAACGTACCTAAACCTGTAAAAGACTCTAAAAGACTCCAAAATACTATAAAGACTCTATAAAAAGGACTCATATCATGGCTTAAATAGGGTAAAAACCATGATATATCAACTCCCCCAGACTTAGCCTTTTGCTTGCCCTCAAGCAAATAGAAGACTAAACCAGAAAAAGAGGTTTGAAAACGTAGAGACTCACCTGTTCCTGAACCATCGAAAAGACCCTTTTCCCAAGTACCCAAATGTCACCTGATCAGCTTTCGATCTAACCACCATGTACTTCTCCGTAGACATTTGCAGCTTTTCCAGACTCCACACAAAATCCCACAGCATTGTTCAAGTAAAGCCCTCATCGCCAGTTTCATCTCTGCAGCTAATATTTAAGAACCTTCTAGACTCTTTACCAGACAATATCTTGACAAAGGAACCACCCTTTTTCACACTTTTTTGTATCAATTTCTCTCCTCCAGACTTATTTCTTATTATATCCTTATTATTATTTTTTATTTTCAGCTTAGCATATACATATCAAGGTAGGAGACGCGAGTATTGATGGTGTTTGCCACCAAATCCCCGGTTCTTCCCTCTCTATGTATCAAAGGATGTAGGCGAATAATGGCATCATAGGAAAATCCTAGCCTCGCTTCCAATCCTTTGTGTGATCATCCCCTCTTAAGTAGAATAATGGGATCGCTGGAAATTTTCCTAACCCTCTACTCAGAAGAAAATCATTTCAATCTTTTATGCTCTTAATCTATCAACTTATTTCAGGGGAGAGAGATACCATAATTCTAAACACACGGGTTCCTTTATCAGATATGAATGATGAATCAAGCTCTATGAACACTAACCACATTGATGAAGTGCAAAAATTTGGCTCAGGCTTCAGAAGAACTCTGCTGGAGACATGAATGTTTTCTAGTCAACTGGTCAGCCTTTGGATTTTTCATTAGTCGATCTAGAACTGATCCTGTAACACTGTGCACTCAAAAACAAAATCAAATCAATAGGTTCAAGCACAGGATCATCATCTCCAACAAATTTTGACTCAATAAAACAGTTTTGACTCGATAAAACGACTGACTCTAAGAAAAACGAAAACAATGTCAGCAGACACCTCCCCCAGACTTGAACAACACTGTCCTCAGTGTTATCTAGCCTAGAGTCAGTGAAAGAAACAAAGAAAAAGGATAGAACGAAGAGAAACAAGAAATTACCGTTCTGGAACAGTCGGTGTCGATCGACACACGGCATGGTATCGATCGATACCATGCTTAGATCGACTTTGTGAATTTTCATCCGCGATTGGTGTCGATCGATACCATAGGGGTATCGATCGATGCTTAGGCGATTTCGAGTTGCTCCTTGTTCATCCTGACACAGACTCAAAACAAACGAAAATAAAAATAAAAACGAATCAAAAACAGACTCACAAGTGGGTTGCCTCCCACCAAGCGCTCGTTTAACGTCAATAGCTTGACTGTAACGCCCTTCAGGCTGGATAAGAGTGAGAGCTTGCACCAAAACAGGCTCTATCACTTGACATTACTAGCTTCAAAGTTCGGCTTAGCATGCTGTCCACAAACTCCTGCCCTTTCTCTTTCAGCTCAGAAGTAAGAAGGACTCTTGCCTTAGAGAATGGCTTCAAGGCTCCTTTGCATTTGACCTTGTACTCAATCGAATCTCCATTACACTTCTGAGGTATCAAAGTGACATGGGGATTCTCAACTTTGTTGCTCTTGGCCTTCTTCTTTGTTGCCTTAGTTTTCTTGGCAACTTCTTTGGGGGTGCTGGGCGGTTCACCTGGAACATCTGCGACAGTAGGCTCATCAGGAGGCTCTTCCAAAATATCAATCGCTAGCGACTCTCCTGTGACAACCTCGATGCTAGACACATGTGTGGGAGCACTCCTAGGGGAAATGACACCATAATAGACCCCTCTGTCAATGTAAGAGAAAGAGATTCTCTTATTAGGTGTGTCTATGATCGCGCCTGCAGTAGCCATGAACGGTCGTCCCAAAAGGATAGGCATACGAGATATTGCACCCATCTCTACAACCTGAAAATTAGTAGGAACTAGACAGTCTCCTACTTTGACCAGCAAACCATGGATAGTACCGTGTGGAAGCAAGGTGGAGTTGTTCGCGAATGTGATAGATGCCTCTGGTGATCGAATATCAGCTCCTAACCGCTCTGCAATTGCCCTTGAGATGACATTGACACTAGCCCCTGAGTCGACAAGAGACTCTTTGAACTCAACTCCAGAGATAGAGCATGGAACTACAAATTTCCCTGGATCCTCCCTTGGGGTCAACTGTCTCAGTGGAGGTGGACCTCTAGCCTTAATGAGGAGTGCCTTAATCTCTTCCTCAGTTTCTCTGCAATCCTTGAAGTGACTTAGCAGAGGGCGGCACTCTAGGGCTTCTTCAAAGGTTGAGTGGGGGGAGATCCTTCTTACCATCTTCTCAAAGCCACGCAGCTGCTTTGGAGAGATGGGATCTCTGAGGTGTTTAGGTACAGGATTCTCCTTCTTGGGCTTGCGAGCTCTTTTCTCAGCTCGTTCCTTAGCTATCGCTGCCTGACACTTTGTTTCATAGTCTTCCCAAAATTGGGCGATACTGAACCGTGCTGCTGCTACTTGAGGCTCCTTGGTCGAAATATCATGTGTCTCCTCAGAAATTGCCTTGGTATCGACCGATACCAGTGGGGTATCGATCGATACACGGGTTTTGGAAGTGTCCCGTTTCAGAATTGTAACCGGCATCGATCGACACCTGGGGGTATCGATCGATGCTCTGGCGATTTCAGAATCCTCTTCGTAATTCTCTGCACTTGAGGAGATCGCATTGACGTGTGCATGAACCGATTTTCCCTTGGAATTTGCTGCAGTCTGAGCTACTTGAGTTTCCAGCATCCTGTGACTTGTATTTAGTGCCTCGATCCTTCCACTCAAATCGGTGTACATGGTGTCCATCTTACCATTGAAGGTGGCTGTCATCTTCTCCTGCCCTTGAACCAGGTGTTCAAGCATAGCCTCAATCTTACTCTCAGGAGCTTTGGGTGGTGGGGATTGGTACCCTCCTTGCTGAGCATTGTTGGTGAAGTTTCGATTGGAGTTGTATCCGAATCGCTGACCCTGAAAACCAGAACCACCTATGTAGTTAACATCTTCCACCTCATTCTCAGTAGCAAAGTGGACGGCCTTTGTTGTCCTTCCCAGCAGAAGACTGTGCATAGAATCCAGCTGAGCTTTCACTTCAGCGATCTGTGACCCATCCATGTTACCAGCCAGCTTCTTGCGCTCGAAGTCTGCGCTCTTGGTGCTACTACTAGATGCAAAGTTCTCAATCAACACAATAGCATCCTCATGATATCTGGTGTTGAAATTACCATTGCTCGAAGAGTCCAGACCCATCTGATATCTCCAATCTACTCCTCTGAAGAAGATACCCAGCAGCTGCACATCAGAGTATCCATGATGTGGACAATCTCTCTGATACGATCTGAATCTTGTCCAAGCAGCCTTGAACGCCTCAGTAGGTCCTTGAGAAAAAGTGGATATCTTATTTCTCAGATCTTCAGATCGCCCGTCATCATAGAAGTTAATCAGGAAGGCTCTCTTGGTGTCCTCCCAATTAGTTAGCGATCCAGGGGATAGCTGCCTCAGCCAGTAAGTAGCTTCTCCACCCAGAGAGTAGGGGAAGAGCTTGCAGAAGAGATAGTCGTAGGACACTCCATTGCTCTTGATGCTAGTGACCAAGTCCTCGAATTTCTCTACATGGTCCATTGGATGTTCATGAGGAAGACCATGGAAGAGATGCTGTCCTACTAGAGTGTAGTAAGCAGGTTTCAGCTCGAAGTCATTCCTCTCATAAGCAGGAGGACGAATCGCTGACCGATTGGCGAAAAACTGCTCTGGCCTGTTGTACTCACCAATTGTCTGAGCTCGAACACCTGCAGCATTGCCAACGTTGCCGCGCCCAGCTGGCACAACAATCTCAATAACAGGAGCAGGGACAACGATGTTTCCAGCTTCATCAAGTCGTTGCCCTCTCTCATTACACACATGACCTTCTTGGTCTCTCAGAATTCCAGCTTCATCAGCTCTTAAAACCACTGGGTTGTTCATCCCTGATGTTTGCTTGGTCTTTCTGTTTGTGCGTTCCACAAGCGCTAGCTGTTCCAGTGATAGTCCAACTAGCTGAGTGCTCTTGTTGCTCCTGGTTTCACGAACAGGCATACACCTGCAAGGAAAACACTAGGCAAAGCACGTAAGTAACCAGAAAAATACGTTGAGTATCGATCGATACCAAGTGGTGTCGATCGATACCAAAAAAAGTCGCCGGAGTATCGACCGATACTAGTGAGTATCGATCGATACCGACGAACTTAGTCGAAATTCTAAACTAAAATCTAATGGCGAAATTGAGTCCCCGGCAACGGCGCCAAAATTGATATGCTCAATTTAATACCCTAAGATACTAAAGCAGTTGTTGTAGTAAGTGTAGGGGTCGAACCACAAAGACTCACAGAGATCACACAATAAATTATGAAGTGTCGAATTACGCTAAGCCAGATAGATGTAATTAAAAACAGTGCAGAAATTAAACGAGATGTAAATCAATTGGGAAATATAGGCTCAGGGTTTTTCTCAGGAAATCAGTGAATGCAGACTAACTAACTAACAGGATTCAGATTTAGCGCAGTTCTTGAACTCAAATCACTAAAATATAGCTAACCAACTCTCGTTGCGAAAACTATCTAAATCTAAATCCTAGGAATTCCAAATCTCTTTGCGAATCCTAAAGTCTAAATCAGCTTTAACAACAGGTTTGATATGTTCACAAATCAATTAAACCAAATCTCTTTGCGAATAATCAATTTGCTCACCTAGGTTCTATCAGGTAATTAATTGCACTCTCGTACCTAATCAATTATCCTAAGATTTATATTCTAGGTAGCTAATCTAGAACAAGATATGAACACAACCTAAGCGAAGAACTATAATTCAGATGGTGAATCCTAAAAGATATTTAACCTAGCATTCAAAGAAAACCCTTATGAGAAAACCCTAAACCTAAGGTGGATCTACTCAGACATGGAGAATGAAACAATCAACATGTTTGAATAAATCATCAATAGAATAGAAAGAAGGGTTTAGAGATCTGATCTCGGACGAAGGGAGATTCAGACTTGTCTCTCTAAAACCAAAGTAAAATCAAACACAGAAAATAAAAGCATAGCCTAAACAGGTGGCTGAAAACCCTAAATATAGGCTAAAAACACGTTATGGGCTTTCTGGTAAGTATTAAAGTCTTCTGGGCCAAGTTGCAGGGTCTTTAGGCTTCTAAAAAGTCGTGTTTCCTATTTTCCCGAGCAGTATCGATCGATACTAGGTAGTATCGGTCGATACTCATCCTATGCGTCGACTCCTCTGCTCGACAGACTAGACAGTCTTCACGAAAACTGGCATAACTTTCGATCTCACCGTTGGAATGGCTTCAAACCACTTCCAAATGAAAGCTAATTCATTGATCTATCTTGTGTCCAAATTTGAGCTCAATCCATCGGTGGGAAGGTCTTAAACGAATGCCAAATTTCTGACGTCTCTGCATGACTCTGCATCTCGATATGCTCCAGAATGCTCCAAAATGCTCCAAACGTACCTAAACCTGTAAAAGACTCTAAAAGACTCCAAAATACTATAAAGACTCTATAAAAAGGACTCATATCATGGCTTAAATAGGGTAAAAACCATGATATATCAGTGTGGTGGAATGGTTGTGGTGATGGATGGGATAGTAGATGGTCGTGGTGAAGTCGAGACAGGGGTCATGGTCGAGGTGGATGGTGGTCGAGATGGTATCGAGATGTTGGCACGCGTCATGGGTCGAGGGAAGTGGCGAGGAGGCGTCTCGGCTTGAGATCGGTTCACCGTGGGTCGAGAGAACGCACCCGCGGCCGATGATCGCTTCCCCGCGGATCGATGCCACGCAACCGCGGCCGATGCTTGCTTCCCCGTGGGTCGACGCCACGCAACCGTGGCCGGCGATGGTTTTGCTGCGGGTCGGGACGTTGCATTGATAAGTAAGATTTTTCTTAAGAATCAATCCTTAAGCTTACTAATATCATAGTAGTACTTAAGTTATCAATCCAATTGGGGTTTAGTTCAATGCAACAAGAATTCAAGAAACTCTCTAATTCAAGCAAACAAGTGGTTTTGGTTTTATCTACCTAATGATTCAAATTTAAACAAAGCAAACAAGTAACAAACACTAAACAAGATTTAGACAATGATTAAAAAGATGATCTTTGGGTAAGGCAATTGATTTGGGGGAATCTCAAGCTAAGCAATGATGTCTAGACAATCACACAAAAGCATTTTCTTAAGCCTATAACACTAATCAAGATTACTATAATCTCTTAGCACTAATCACTTCACTAATTTCCCATTCAAGATCAAATTCTCATTTGTGAACAATTAATTAGCAACCATTAAACACATGTTCCATTAGCCAAAATTCACCTTAGACAATCATTCTCATGAGCTAAGTATGAAAATCATCTTGTTTAGTTCATTGGGGAATTTCATCAAACACCTTGTGTGCATGAAATTCCCTATGATCTAGATTTAACTCTCTCAAGCTTAATCTAGCATTATAAGCACTAAATAAGAAAGGATACAAGATAATTAAGATTTAGACATCAAAGATTAACAAAAGAATTTCCCTAATCTACCAAACCCAAATGATCCAAAAGGGAACTACTCACTAATCATAGTGGAACCAACAAATCTCATAAGAAAAGTGTTAGATCCCATGATTAGATGATTAATAACGAAAGAGATTAGAGAAATTAAGAAATCAAGACTTTAAATTTCATAAAAACTCAAGATATTTCTTACAAAATGTTTAGAACCCTAAAAAGAGGTTTCTTTGCTCAAGAACAAGAGAAAAGAAAGCATAGATCATGAAATATTAGGTTTTAGAGTATTTAAATGTTCTTGGGCGGACCGGGTCAACCCGGAACAAACCGAGTTTTAACCCGGTCAAATCTGGTTCGCGAGCTCTATACCCCCGGTGGTGGGCCGGTGTAACTGGCCGGTATTGGTGGTCTTTGGTCGGCAGCTTTCATACCGGGCTGGTGCAGGCCGGTACAAGCGGCCGGTGTTGGTGAGTTGCTTCTACGCCGGGCCGAGACGGGGAGGTACATCAGGCCGGCAAACACACTGTTCGGGAGAAGGTTAAACACCGGGCTGGAACACCTGGTGAGAGTGGGCCGGTGTGAGGGTCTTGAAGTTGCAACGCCGGGTGAAGGTCGAGGGGTGCTACGGACCAGTATTGGTCATGTCTCGCCATACGGATACACCTTCGGTAAAACTGTGATATCTCCTGGAATACATGTCCGAATGGCCTCAAACCACTTCCAGTAGACAGCTAGCTAATTTTTCTACAAATCGGATGAAGACTCTGGAGGCTGAATCTGATTGGAAACCCTTCTTTCTACCAGTCCTTTCAGGCGCTTTGGATGAGCCCTTCTATCTCTTATGCTCCTTCACTCCAAACATCATCAATGTGTCTCCAAACACCTATAAAACACTTCAAATGAATGCAAGACTCACTAGGACCTAATATGAAATCTCTAAACTCTAAATGAGACAAAACAAACAAGAAATGCTATGAAACTATATGCAAATGAGACAAAACCTAAGCTAAATGAATGCATGAAAGAGGTGAAATATGCTAATATCAACTCTCCCAAACTTATTCATTTGCTTGCCCTCAAGCAAACAAATAGGAACAAGAAGAGAGAGAGGTTGAAGGTGGGAGCTCAAATCCACAAGTAACATTAAAATAATTCAAACTCAATGTCCAAGTTGCTAGCTCTAAGATGCGTTCAAACAAGTCTACTCAAAAAGAGCTAGTCATATCCTTCCCTACACAAATCAAGCTCAAGTCTCAACCTACACAAGCACTCATATCATCCAATCCTTTAACATTCATTTAATCGTTCAAGTGAATCATGTTCATGCAAGACAAGTGAATTCATTTGGCTAGGGTAAAAGTCTTGAGATTTAGATGATCTCAAATGTATGGGATTATTCCAATGCAAGGGATCTCTCAATGAATGAGCAAGTTTTAGCAAAATGCTAAGAGTAAAAGGCAATATATGCATACAAGGATAGACTCACATCTACCCAATGCCTAAAGTGTCTCTAATCTTAGCATATGTACCCATGAAGCCCCATACCTAAGCTACCCCTTTCTCATAAGGCAATCTTGCCTTCACGTCCCAAACGTTTACTTCTTCTTCCACTTCATCTTTTTTCACTTGGGGAATTTCTTCTTCTCCCTTGAATCTTGTGGCTTCGTGCTTCTCTTGTTGTTTCCTTGCTCTTCTTTTCTTTCTTTTTCTTTGCCTTACCTCATCTTTCATCATTTTATGATTTAGCCAATTTTTGGCTTTTTCCTTTTTCCTCCAACCGAGCAAGCTCCTCCCATGCCCGTGATCCAAGTTACGAGGAATTGGAACGGAAGCTCGAGCGTATGGCGCGTTTTCTCAAGGAGAAACACCAGTTCGATGGCGACTTGTACGATTCCGAGACGGAGGGCACAAGTGAAGACTAGGCTCACGTTCGTTTTTCATAACCAGCCGTTCATCATCATCACGGTTCCATCGATTTTTCTTTTCTCTTTATTTTAAACTTTTTCTTTTATTGCATCTTTTCCATCCTTTAACCAATTTTTTCACACTGAGGACATCGTGTTTTAAGTCTGGGGGAGGATGTTTATCCGTTACTAATCTATTTTTCCTTTTCTTGATTTTATTTTCGCATTTTTCCGTTATTTTAAAATTTTCTTGTAATCTTTTCGACCTTTAAGTATTTTTCAGGAATGTTTGAAACAAAACTGTGATGATTTAGGTCAGTGTGCTTCTACGCTATCTCCTCATTCCAGCTCTTTTGTGGTTTAGGATTAGACTAGGCAGTAGCTAAAGTACTTGCACCGCAACATCCCCATAGGATTTCGAACCATGGAGATTTTTTCTAACATGATATATTAGCTCATTTTATTTAGACTTAATCTGAAATTTAATTTTCTCATCATAAGTTATAAGCTAGACGGCGAGTCATACATCCATGACACCTTTTCATTTTACCATTCTTTTTATTTTTCACCACTCTTTGTTGTCCTTAGAAGACCAGTTCATCTTTAGCTGGTACCACACCCTTATCCTTAGCCATTATTTTCGAACCTCATGCATTCTTTGCCTATTGTCTTATGTGCAGATATGTGCAAAAACGCCGGAGAGGGAGGAACGACAAAGTTTTCAGTCACTCGAGACGGAAGACTAGATGAATTTGGTTAAGGAGCAATCAACGAAGATTCAAGCCTAAATTTTCCTTGGAAATCTCTATAACACTGGTAATTTTCGTCCTCTCTAAGATTCCCGCTCTAAAAGCATTTCCCCTTTCAAAAAAAATAAATAAAAATATTCGAAAGGAAAGGAAATAAAAGCCTAAAAGAGTCTTAGGGGATCGAAACAACTATGTCAAGGCAACCGTGTTTCATTGATGAGAGTTAGAAACCATTCGATTCATATCCCGGAGAAAAATCTAAGTCTGGGGGAATGGCAGAAAAGTTCCGAAGGAAGGAGGATTTCGTGACATCACTTATGCATAAGAGAAGTGACTGGAAACTGTGGATTTCAACAGCTCCATCCTCTCTTGCTGTTTTGCATAATATCTTGCATCCTCTAGAAAAATTACGGTAACCTGAAATATTTTTAGCCTTACCTTCAAAAAGCTTTAAATGCCTAGCGTCGATTGTCTTGTTTATTTCCTTTGATGAGAATCACGAAAACCTTAATGATTGTTAAGAGCTAGTTGACTGTAAGTTAGGATATAAGTGGTTAGATTTTCGCATGACGGATACTATGAACTAGCAATGCTTGTACTTTGACGAGAATTTTCTAGACTATATCCCGAGCTATGCACTACGATGGATATGGTTTAGAAGGACGGTCGCTGAGATTTTGTTAGTTCCTGCGTTTTCAAAAACTTCTTTCCGAGTTTAGATTAATGTTTTGTTTGAGGACAAACAAAGATCTAAGTCTGGGGGAGTTGATAACACCGGTTTTTCACCACTTTTATGGATTATTCTAATATCTTTTGCATGTTTTTTTACTCCATTTTCAAAGGACTTCTATGTTTTAGAATTTAAAAAGACATTTCAGGTAACTCGGAAAAAAGAAGTGCAATTCGGAGCAAAAGTGCATTTTTGGATAAATTCAGACCGTCAGAACTCTCATAGGGAGACGAAGACCTTCTAACCGTCTGATCATTACCATATTTGGACACAACACAGAAGAGATAACCAGCTTTCAAATGCAATGGGTTTGGAGACATTCCAACGGTTAGATCTCAAAATATTCCCTTTGGACCGGAGACAGATGAAGCTGCCTCGAAGATGGACCAGTCCGAGTCTGGTGCCTCCACCCGCGGCCACTGTCCATTTGCCGTGGCTAGCTGACCTCCACCTGCGGCCACCCTCCATTCACCGCAGTTTCATCTCCACCACCCGCGGCCGACTTAATTCCGTCCCGGAAAGCTCGTTTTCAATCCCGAGCCAATCCCATCATTAATTCTAAACCCTAGACGTCCCAGGGTATTGAAGAATATAAATACATGTTTTCTAGGTCACTTTTTGTATCTCTTTCGTGCTTTAGACAGAGAGAAATTTTATTTTAGCCGCTTTTATTTTTCTTGTTCTTTTTGATTTGTAGAGAATTCTTCTCCCGACTTTGTTTGATTAATACGAAGAATCTCTCTTCATCTATTTTCTTTACTGTTTTTTCTTAAACCAATGATGATGTCAAGCTCAGCTATGGATGAGTAATCCCCTCGTTGGGTAAGGGTTCTTGAAAGGGGCTCTCATATTCGATCGACGTCTAGGTTTTTAGACTAGGGTTTTTATTTACGGTTCTTCGTTTATTCTTAATCGTTAATGCATGTTTGCTTGATTGATCACCTTGCTTCTGATCTTAGCTTTAATTAGATTCGCGAGAGTGTTTTCTAATTACTAGAACTAGAACTAAACGAGCAATCGCGCTATAGGAGATGAAAGCTACCTATAGAGTGCTGTGAGCGATGATCAATCCCATACGAGTTAATGCGGTACCCCTTGCGCGGCCAGAGACGAAAGCTACTAGTCGAGTAAGACGATAACAGTTGGTTAGTTCCACAACAGTGGCCTAATCATTATTTCGTGATTCGAGTTCAAGAACCACTTAGTTGATTTAATCGCTAGAAAATCCTATCTATCTACCTATTTTGTCGAAATCGATTATGAACCCTAGAGAGTACCTTATTGCCTAACGCCTTTAACCTACTGTTTTACAACCCCGCTATTTCGTTTACTTATTTACTTGCTTAGTTAATTCGTTTTCCCTTAGCTACTGAAATTGTGACACACACACAACCCCTTTAAAACCGATTAAGTTTAGACAGAACTTAGAATCCGTTAGAAATCACTAGGCACTCAAATCTCTGTGGATTCGATCCCTAAATACTACTGCGTTTGCTGTACAGTTGCAGCTATTATTTTAGGGTAAAACTTGCTAGGACAATACCCGCAACATCAGTTATTGGACCGTAGGTCCATCTATCCGAACTTAAACTGAAACCCGAGCCCAGCTTGTTCGAACGACTCGACTCGACGCACGCGTGTTTGGTTTAGCAAAAGTTTTCTCACTTGACCATAAAGTTGTCCCAAAGTTTTGAACCTTGTTAGGACTTCTCCACTATACATACAAGAGGGTTTCACCTCTAACTTCCAATGTGGGACAAATTACATTTGTTCTATTTTATGCTTATCAAGCAACCAATTTTGGACATTCATTTCTCATTCAAACGAACTCTGTTTTTGACATATGAATACACTATGTTATAGTGCTCACGGTGAGGAATCCAACGATTTCAAGATCCAGTCATTCCGACAACTAAGTTACCCGGAAAATCCACCGGAATACTGGCCAAAGCCATTTGTCCAAAACAAGTTCCAACAAAAAGAAACCCTAAAACAAAGACACCTCGATAGAGTAACCATAAATCAAAATCAAAGTCGAGAAAGAATACGATACATGTTTAAGGATATTATATGCGATGCTGAAGTAAATCTATGAGAAATACGATTATCCATGCCTATTCTCTGAGATGTAATAGCAATATTGATGATCTCAGAAGACGACCCCATAGTTGCTTCGACCAGAGAGATAGAAGCTAAATCAAACATGGCGGAGAACGATGAATTGAGCAGAACATGACGAAACTCGGCAGAATACAGAGAAATTCAGAAATTACGTACAGTGAATCTCGTCAGAGACTGGCAGAGCACAATGAAGCTCCACCGATTCCGATTCCGACTCGCACAAGGTTCAGAATCTAGTTCGAATTTACTCCACAAGCATAAACATCTAGACAATACTGTTAAGAATGAAGAAGTAAACTCTCACATAAAGTGAACCTACATAAATTTTAATAACGTATGTGAACCTGCATAATTTTTTTAATAGCGTTCGATTCCATGAACTTGCATAAATTTTTAAATTTTTCTTTTGACACAAAACGACATTGCATAATACAATCGTTCCTATAACGCCCCGACCGCCCCTACCTGTGGGCCCCAACGACATCTCCCGGCCCGTGGGCCCACCCTCGTCCGACGGCCGGTGCGTTAGTCCGGGAGGCTCGTAAGACTTGTTTACTGACCCTGCAATCACCACGTGACCTTTCCCCGTGTTTTGTCCTCACTCACACGCTACCGCGAATCACTTCCCGGAAGGTCACCCATCCTTAGACTACTCCAGCTCAAGCACCCTTAACTCTGGAGTTCTTTCGGGCAAGTGATCGGAAAAGGTAAGTGCACTTTGGTGACATAGGTAGCCAAATCAATTCTTATAAGCCTCTCCGCATATACAAGAAACCGGGATGTTACAATCACCCCCACTCACAGAGCGCAACGTCCTCGTTGCGCACCAGGATCGTCACCCTAGACGGTGTGAGCCCACCTGACTTCACACACGTGTTTGGGTTCGGCTCTGATACCACTTATAACGCCCCGACCGCCCCTACCTGTGGGCCCCAACGACATCTCCCGGCCCGTGGGCCCCACCCTTGTCCGACGGCCGGTGCGTTAGTCCGGGAGGCTCGTAAGACTTGTTTACTGACCCTGCAATCACCACGTGACCTTTCCCCGTGTTTTGTCCTCACTCACACGCTACCGCGAATCACTTCCCGGAAGGTCACCCATCCTTAGACTACTCCAGCTCAAGCACCCTTAACTCTGGAGTTCTTTCGGGCAAGTGATCGGAAAAGGTAAGTGCACTTTGGTGACATAGGTAGCCAAATCAATTCTTATAAGCCTCTCCGCATATACAAGGAACCGGGATGTTACAGTTCCAACGGGGATTCCAGCGTGGCAGCTGACTCAGCTTTATTAACAATTTGACGGGGTTGAATAGCGGGGAACGAGTCAATGCATGTTTCGGCAAAAAAAAAATGAGTTCGAGTATAAATATTCAAATTTTCAATAGTTCGGATATTTTTGAGCACAACAAAATTGTTCAGACACTAATTGGTACCATTTCACACTATTGAGGTATGAATAAACCGCTTTCCCGTAAAACAACAACCATATAAGCAACAACGTAAACAATCTAATTGAGAAAGAGTATTTCTCCTGTCCAGCTCAGCTTCAGTCAAATCTATTATGCCATGTCAGCTCCAACTTTGACTTCTCCAATCTCTGTTTTCTTCTTCTTACGAACATAACATTGTGGAAGCTTATCAATACCGCCTTCTTTGAGACTAAGCTCCCCAAGCTTATACTTTGGAAACTGCTCCTTAAACTCCTTGAATAAAACCTAAGGCATGTCATGATCTGGTAGGCCCTTCCACTGAATCAATAACTCCAATTCACCAGCTTCATTATAACGTGTATCGATGATCTCTTCCGGTTCTATGGCCACATCAGTCAACTCTGAACAAGTTGGAGGAAGTATAGAGACTTAATGATGCTGTCCCAATACAACCTTCAACTGAGAGACATGAAATACATGATGGATTTGAGACTCTTGTGGCAACTTCAACCTATAAGCAACTTTCCCAATTCTTTCCACAATCTCATAAGGACCAAAGAATTTTGCAGACAGCTTCTGGCAAACTCTCCTTGCCACTGATTGTTGACGATAAGGACGGAGTTTCAGATACACCATTGTACCCATTGTATATTCAATGTCCCTCCTATGTTTATCGGCATTATTCTTCATTAGTTGTTGAGCATGGATCAAATGTTGTTTACACTGAGATAATATAGCATCTCGGTCCTTTAACATCACCTCTAGCTCAAAATTTGAATTAGAACCAGCCTCAAACCTTACAATCCCTGGAGGGTCCCTGCCATAGACGACTTTAAAAGGTGTAGCCTTCAAAGATGTATGATAAGAGGTATTGTACCACAGGTCAGCCCAGCTTAAGAACTTAAACCAAGTCCTTGGGTGAGAAGATGCAAAGCAACGTAAGTATGTCGATTAAGAACCTCTGTCTGCCCATCAGTTTGAGGGTGAAAAGCGGTACTATACTTCAGTTTTGTCTCAGCCAACCTGAAAAGCTCTTTCTAGAATGAACTTAGAAAAATCTTATCACGGTCTGAAACAATGGAGTTAGGGAAACCATGCAGACGGATCACCTGTGAAATGAATTTCTTGGCATGTTTCAATCCTATGAAATGAGCAAACTTGCTCAAGCGGTCCACCACCACCAAAATCACATTATAACCATTGGAAGCAGGAAGTCCTTCAATAAAATCCATAGATAAGTCCTCCCATATCTTTTCTGGTACTGGAAGAGGTTGTAACAACCCAGCAGGAAATAATGTTGAATACTTATGTGTCTGACATGTTTGATATTCCATATTCACCTCTCTTTGCTCAAGTAAGTATTTCAGACTCTTATGATATGTATGCACCATGAATCTCCTTCCCAACAAAGAATGCTTCCAGTTTCTTACTGCTATTACTACTGCCATCAATTCTCTCTCATATACTGGTTTAAGTTATTCACGAGGTGTGAGACCATGACTAAAATAAGCTATGGGTCGGTTGTCCTGCATTAAAACTGCTCCCAACCCATATCCAGATGCATCAGACTCAACCACAAACTGTTTATCAAAGTTTGGTAAAGTTAAAACCGGAGCAGTCATCATAGCATTTTTGAGATTATCAAATGCTAATTGAGCTGCTGGAGACCAAGAGAACTGATCCTTCTTTAGTAATTATGTCAACGGTTAGCAAAAGCACCATAACCTCTAACAACCCGTCTATAGTAACCAGTTAAACCCAAAAACCCTCTTAACTGTTTCACTGTTTTTGGTGTGAGCCAAGACTTCATAGATTCAGTCTTATTGTGATCTACATGTCCCAGATTCAGAAATTACATGTCCCAAATACTCCACCTGCCTTTGTCCAAACAAACACTTCTTCCTGTTAGCATATACCTGAGTTTCTTCAAAAATCTTCATCACTGTACTCAGATG
Source organism: Eutrema japonicum (assembly GCA_030161315.1). NCBI lineage: Eukaryota > Viridiplantae > Streptophyta > Magnoliopsida > Brassicales > Brassicaceae > Eutrema > Eutrema japonicum. Next base: position 42,323,031 of record BSQW01000013.1, read on the forward strand.
CTTAACATGTTCTTCTTCACTTCTATTGTATATATATCAAAATGTCGTCAAAAAACACCAAGACAAATATCCCCAAGAACAGTCGGAAGAGATCATTCATTAGAGATTGGAAAGTGGCTGGAGCATTTGTTAAACCAAATGGCATTACAAGAAATTCGTAATGGCCATCATGGGTTCTGAATGTTGTTTTGATAATGTCAGCCTCTTCCATCCTAATCTGGTGATTACCAGCACTGAGATCTAGCTTAGAAAAGATAATTTCCCCATGAAATTCATCTAATTGCTGATCTATCATGGGTATAGGAAACTTGTCTGCAACAGTAGCTCTGTTTAAAGCTCTGTAGTCTATACAAAACCTCCAGGATCCATCTTTCTTCTTAACCAGTAGAACATGACTAGAAAATGGACTTCTACTTGGTCTAATGATGCCACTGTCCAGCATCTCAGTAACCAAGATGTTCATTGTTTCTTTATGAGCCTGAGGATACCTATAAGGACGAACACTAATGGCTTATGTTCCATTTTTCAGTGTAATGGCATGTTCTCTACCCTGAATAGGAGGAAGACCCGTAGGCTTGTTAAACACATCCACAAAGCTGTCTAATACGTTCTGGATAGCTGCTGGAATCTTGTCAACTGGTTGTGGACTCACATGCTGATTCCCAAACCATAACTACACTCCTTTTTGTTGAGCTCTAAAGACAGGTTTCATGGTTTTAAGAGACACTTTATTGTTATGTAACTCTGGATCACCAATAAGTGTCACCATTCTGCCTTTGTACATAAAACTGAGCTCATGTAACTCACAATCCACTTGACATTTACCCAATGTCCTTAGCCACTGTACTCCCAACACTACATCTACTCCTCCCAACTCCAAAGAAATGAAATAATTGGTGAAAGAGAGTCCCTGCAAACTGAATGTGACTGCAGGACAAACTCCCTAAACCATGAACTGAAACTCCAGTACCCAAAAGAATTTGTAGATTGGTATTTTGTTGAATAGATAAATGAGCTCTTTTAACTAATGCCGGTGTGACAAAGTTATGAGTGGCTCCACTATCCAACAACACTGTGATAGTATTTTTCCCGATGTTTCCCTTGAGCTTAGTTGTAGTAGGAGAATCAATCCCTTGAGCATTAAGAGATAACTCCATCAAGTGTCTCACTGGTTCAGTCTCTTCATTCTCCTCTGTTTCCCAAATGCTTTCTTCTAATACCTCCATCTCAAATCCATTCACCACTGTGAGCACCTGCAGTTCCATGTTTGGACACTTGTGTTCTCGAAACCATTTTCCACTAAACTTGAAACAAAGTTTATTATCTTTTCTGTGATTTAATTTCGCGTCAGATAAATGCAAGCGTGGTCGAGGGAAATTCTTTTGGTCTTGTTGTTTCAGTGCTGATTTCCCAGTGGTTATCATCTTGTTACCATCTTGATTGGTTCCCATGTTGTTGGTAATAATAGAGGATGACTTGAATGGAGTATATGCGTAAGTTCTTTGTGGATTGTGATCACCATGTTTAACTCCACTCAGAACTTGACACAGTATACTATCTTTCATCTTCACTACTGCAGCTTTATGAGCCGTCAATCCCTTAGGCTCCTTCAACTTCACCACTTCCTTCATTTCCCTCTTAAGGCCTTTGTAGAAAATATTCACCAGATTTGGCTCATCAATCCCTTTCACTATAGCAGTTAACTCATCAAATTCAATGATATAGTCTTGAATAGAACTTGTTTTTGTTATGCTACACAACCTCTTCCCATGTTCATCATCAATAGAAACTGCAAAACGAGCCAACGTCCTCTCTTTAAACTGGCCCCAATCTGTAAATGGACTCTCTGCCAACTCACCTTCAAACCAGTTCAACACTCTTCCCTCCAAACTCAAAGAAACCAACTCCAACTTCTGCTGCTCAGAATACTGACCAATTCGGAAATACCGTTCTACTTTGCAAATCCAGGAATACGACATCTTCTCATCAAACATCGGAAGATCTATCTTCTTCAACATAGATTCTCGATTTGCTAAAACAACATTGATTCCCCAAGAACCTAACTCAGAAACTTCCGGTTGGTCATTAGGAATAGAAATTGGTACCTGACGTTGAGCATCGGATGATGAAACAATTCCTTTTCCGTGAGGTCGATCAGAAAACTGATGAGCTTCGATCCTACCAATCGCTTCAGAAAGTGCGATCATCTGTCTCTCTAACGTGTCGAATCGCTTCCCCGAATCCAACACAAGCGTATCGAGCTTCCGATCCGTCTATGCGGTTGATTTCGATAGCAATTTACATCCATCATAAAGGATATTCACCTCCGCCCGACACATTGGTGATGTTTTTGTTACATTCTTCGATCTGCTTCTCCGTTTCTGTAATCTGCACCATCGCGATACTTCGATCTCGTCACACAATCGCACTAGTTGTTAAGAATGAAGAAGTAAACTCTCGCAATCACTCTTAACTGCTCACTTTCTTCTCACTTTCTTTGTAAATCCAACTTTATTGATCAACAAATCAGAACTACAATTTCGAATTGCAACAAGTAGAGATATCGGATCTAGAAATCCTCAATCTCTCACTCACGATCCGTGATCGCCTCAAGTCTCTCGACTCTCTCTCACAATTCAAAATACAAGTCTGAGTCTCTCAAATGTAAAACAACAACCATATAAGCAACAACGTAAACAAGCTAATTGAGAAAGAGTATTTCTCCTGTCCAGCTCAGCTTCAGTCAAAGCTCTTCTGCCACGTCAGGTCCAACTTTGACTTCTCCAATCTCTGTTTTCTTCTTCTTACGAACATGACATTGTTGAAGCTTATCAAATACCTTGCAACTAGCGACCAAATCCATATCGTAAACCCCAGACAAGGACGACAAACAGCAGCTCAATTTCAAATCACACCAACCCGGAAATTAGTAAGAAATCCGGAGAATTTCACAGCATAGAGTCTCCATACAGCAGCAGATCTAAACAACAAGAAAATGATCATTCATATAGTAATCGATTCATCTGAAGAAACCCAGCAATAACAACAAAATTTTCAAGAAATCGAAAAAATACCCAGGGATTGGATACTGCATATCAAATCATCAGGAGAACGATATATCAATTGGAATAATAGTCCTCCACAGCTTCGATCTCGAACGACGCCGACAATGTTCCCAGTTTTTTTAACTCAGACAAAGGGTCATCATACAACTCATTAAACCGATCAGAGATAGCTCTCACATAGTCATTCCAGGAAGGGAAGATACCGAACCTGTTAGACATGTAGTTGTGGTGCCATTGGAGTGCTTTACCCTCGAGATGGATCGAAACCAGGGCTGCCATGAAATTTGGGGGACCAAATACTAATTTTAAATTTTTTTTTTTTTTGTTACTAAAAACGAAGTAAAAACAAATTTTAAAGGCCAAAAAATGAAAAAAAACAAAATTTGGGGACCAAAAAAATGAAAAAAAAATGGGGGCAAATGCAAATGTTTCAATGGGGATCGAAACCAGTCTAACCTTCAACTCCAGCGGCGTTCCGTCAAGGCTAAAGAACTGATCGCAACGGTAAATCCACTCACGCAGTTTTGACCCATCAAACATCGGAAACCCAATCTTCGACAGCTGAGATGACAACCCATTTGGCAACAACGAACCTTTATCCTTGTCTGGGTTAACGTTGTCGGTCTGATGTTGAACAAACCTGCTCCGATCAGGTGGATCCGGTGGCTGTACAGATCCCAGGTGAAATCAGATCTGCCGTGGGAGATGAGCTCGACATTGGGTCTTGGTGAGGTGAGCGCGCTGGTCCCTGCGTAAAGTAGGAGGAGATCATCGTCTCGAGCTTAGCAAAACGACCGTTCATCGCGTTTTCAAGGGAATCAGTTCGCTTCTCCTGGTGGAGTCGCAAAGCTTCGACCTGCTCAGCCATTGTCTGTTGTCGTGTTTCAACCATGATTTCAGTCCCTGGGAAAGAAAAGCTCTGATACCAGTGAGACAGGTTTTGTAAAATAGATAAAATCCAACCCTAGAAACCCTTTTTGGATTCGAAGAGAGGAGAAAACAAGACTAGAAGGTGATCTTAGATGAAGAACAATCACCTCGAAGAACTTGATTTCAGGTGGAAGATGACAATGGCGGATCAGAAATGAGAGAGAGAAAATAAACTTTACTTTTGATTACCTTTTAGAAAACTGGCCGTAAGCCTTACAAATAACGTGATTCTCAGCAAACGACAAAACTACTAAACCAAACGTTTAAACCAAATGTTAAACCGAGATTTAAAACATGAACCATACGGTAAGTAAACGTAATTTGGATAAGGGGAATCTATGTAACAAACCACCACAAAGTATAATGCTCTCCAAGAGTTGCCAATGATTCTCGGATGAGAGTGTGGAGATAATCCGGACAAACTGCTCAACATTTCCATGTTTCTCTATAATCCCAATATTGATGGCTGAAAGTAACAGAGATTCACCAACGGAGTATCTCTCTTCCCTACTGCTAATCACCCATAAGACCAAGATTTTGTTATATATATTGTATAAGACAACACAAGTTGTATAATCTTGATTTTTAGTCACACAAACCTGTCCTTCAAGAAGAGTATGCTGCTCGATTTCACAGTTTTGGGTTTTTTCATAAGCAATTTCGTCATCGGCACAGTTTGCATACTAATGCTCCTTCAGTTTTTCAATCTCATACATGCTGAGATTCATCGACGGGTTGGACTTTCCAAGCCCTTGGGAAAATATTGTTGTTGATACGGTTCCACCAAGCTCAAAACGTGTTGAGGCAATGTGATGCACAACACCTTCAAGAACTTGGGCAATATCTGGTTATACCATAATTTACAAATTAAGAACGGTGATAACGTTAGAACATCAGACATTACGTCCCGATCATTCGAATTTCGCAGTGTTCTGAAACTTAGCAAAAGTAGAACAGCAGGACAAAGAAAGTTTAAGAGCATGGAAAAGGGTTTGTTAGCGGATACAGAACTCAAGCTTGACTACCTCTTGTGCACTTTGAACATACATCACAATAATAAGTCCCTTAACGCACACATAAAAGACGGGGGAAATGACAAAAGTGAAAAAGGCACAAAGAGTAAGATCAGATTATGACAACAGTGTTGTGATGGATGTTGTACCAGTACCACGACAATCCATAAGGTCAAGTCTGGCATCTTTATCACCGTAAAAGTATTAACGGAAAGGGACTTAACACCTCTAAGACTCGAATGGTATTCAGTTGTAAGAAAAAAGGGAGACAAAGAGGCTGCTTTCTAATCTTGCTAGTTAGTTATTGTTGGAATCAATTGAGAAAATTTTCAGATTTAGATATTTGTAAGAAATGTATTTATTACGGATGAGCACTTGATGGGCAAAATATTGGTGATATTCGATTCGATCATGTTCACAATACAAACGAAAACGGAAAACGTCAGGCAAGAAAACATTACTCAAATGTCAAGTTTTTTTATGCGAACCAAAACAAAAGCAAGCAACAAAAGGAAGCAACAGTACTCAATGAGATCTTTGGAGCCGAGAAAAGACAATCCAAACAAACAAGGCTCCAGCTCCGGCTCCAACAAGCACGAACCAGATAGGCTTCCCAACAGAAGTATTGTTAAGAGGTTCGGGGCTTGAGGGTTCCGGGATAGGGGTGTATCTGACAATAATAACATTCATTAAAAGGCAAAAAGACTCATTTATCCTGGCTGACCAAAACGCTTAAACACACGATTAAACACTCATTGTCGTCTTCATCGCCAAACCGGAAAAAAACTCTTCATTGATCGACACCGTCGTCGGAATTATTGTAGGACTTTGACGGAATCGTCTCCGGAGATCGCCAAGGTTCTCATCGCCAGAAATTGAGATAATTTATTACATATGTTTATCTCATTCGAGCAATCCTCCAAAATGTCAACCCTAAGTCAAAAATTTGATTCAAAAAAATGTTTTAGAGATTTCGAAAATGGTTCATCTTTGTCTAGCTTCGATTTTCGATGGAAAGAAACTTCGATTTCGTCTCTAATCGCATTTTAAGTGTCTGACTTTGTGAAACACAAGACTTGTTCTTCTATCGTACAAATCTCAAATTTGGGGTTTCGTGATATTTGGGGATGTCGTAAAATTTAGGGTTTTTTATAAAAACTGGAACTTTAACGGGTTTCGAAACTGGATTTTAGTGATTAGACCCAATTGTGAAGTTTTTCATGGAGCGAATGGAAAAATCTGAGTGTAGAGTTGGTGATAATTTCATAAATATTTGATTGACTACTACTTTAGACTAGCAAAATTTGTTAACCACCTAGTGATATAGTGGCTTTTAAGTTTCTACTTTAGACAAACAATTTGATTGATTTTCAGTAATTTTTGAATGATTTGCATGATTGTGAACTTCCATTACATGATAACACTACAAGAAAACAGTCTCATTTCAACGGAATTTTACGACGGAAATAATCCGATGTAAAGTACCAACGAATTTGCATCAGCTTTACAACGAAATATATTTTCGATGTAAAGTCGTCGTAATATAAGGACGCTTTTACGACGACATTACGACGATGGCAAAATTCGTTGTAAATTCGATGTAAAATTACATCGCAATTACATCGAATATCATTTTTTAGTATTTCATTGTAAATTCGATGTAAATTTTACATCAAATTTACATCAAATCTGTAATCCATACTAATTTAGGGTATAAGGTTTAGGGCTTATATGATTATAAGGTTGATTATAAGTTCTATAAGATTGGTTTTTCATCGTTTATATTGTTTTAACTAAGTTCTACTCATTGTATACAAAAATTTGAGTTTTCACAAAAATCAATAACATTATATACTTCATGTCTGTTATGGATATACTTATAAGAACAAAGCTTATACACTATTATGCAAGATAAAGAAGTTTTCCAGAAATTAGATTCAATCGTCGTTATTGAATTTGTTGTTTACTAAGAGAAGTCTTGGATGCACAAATATATTTCGTTGATACATTTAAATATTGTGTATTGTAATTTAGGGTATATGGTATAGAATTTTTTTATTACGACGGATTCGTTGTAAATTCGATGTAAAATTACATCAGAACTACATTGAATATCATTTTTTTAGTATTTCGTTGTAAATTCAATGTAAATTTTACATCGAATTTACATCGAATCTATGATCCTTACTAATTTAGGGTATAGGTTTTAGGGCTTACGATGATTATAAGGTATATTATAAGCTCTATAAGATTGGTTTGTCATCGTTTATATTGTTTTAACTAAGTTCTACTCATTGTATACAAAAATTTGAGTTTTCACAAAAATCAATAATATTATATACTTCATGCCTGTTATGGATATACTTATAAGAACAAATCTTATACATTATTATGCAAGATAAGAAAGTTTTCCAGAAATTAGATTCAATCGTCGTTATTGAATTTGTTGTTTACTAAGAGAAGTTTTGGATGTACAAATATACTTCGTTGATACATTTAAATATTGTGCATTGTAATTTAGGGTTTAGAATTTTTTGATTACAACGATATTACGATGGATTCATTGTAAATTCGATGTAAAATTACATCGAATATCATTTTTTAGTATTTCTTTGTAAATTCGATGTAAAAATTACATCGAATTTACATCAAATCCGTCATAATCAAAAACAAAAATTTGTCGCGTGTGGGAAAATTCATATTGGTTGAATTTTTGGTTAAAATTTTACGATTGATTTACATCGGAATTACATCTAATATCATTTTTTAGTATTTCATTGTAAATTCGATGTAAATTTTACATCGAATTTACATCGAATCCGTCCAAAAAGCGTCGTAATAAAAAAATTAAATTTGCCGCGTGCGGGAAAATTCATGGTCTTTTTGCAAAAATACCCTACAATTTGAAGTCAAAGCTACAAATGCCCCATTCCTCTCCTCTTTTTCAGAATCCCACGAATTACCCTTTAAGAATCGGGGTATTCACACAAATGTCATTCCTCAGACTGCTGTTAGATTCTAAAGTTTTTTTCAAAAGACAAAAAAAAAATCAGATGTAACTTAATTACGGAAATGCCATTGCCATCAATCCTCAACCTCCATGACAACCACCATCGTCGACGAGTTAATGCATTAACTAACCCATTTTTCGCCATTAAAGCCTAATAATAGAGCTCGGACTTCCTTTTCCCAAGTTTTCCTCTCCGATTTCTCCCATTTCCCCTCGATTTTCCAATTCAAACTTACCGAAATCATTTTTATGGCATAAAAATGGCAAAACACTACTGGGCTTGCGGGATTTCGGTGATAATAGAAGTTCTAGGCGCTCGGCGAGGGTGAAAACAAACTCTAAACGGATATAAGTACGAATTTTTGCATATCGTCGATTTTCAGATCTGAGTTGTATACTCAGACTGCTTTAGAAGTCTGATGAAACCCACCTGGTCAACGAGAGGGTAGTTTTGCAATTCACTTTTAAATACTCAGATTAAAATTGAAGTCTGGTAATTTCCTTTGAAAACAAAAAAAAATCAAGAAAATCCTCTAATCGAGGCATATGGTAGTTTTGCAATTGACCGAAAACTTGACTTTTTATTCAGACTTCATATCCAGTATGAAGAAAAAATGAGCGACTTTGACCGGAAGTTGACTGTTTTTTCAGACGGAATCAGAAGTCTGAAAAAAATAGGGTACTGGTAGTAATTGACCGGAATTTTTTAAAAGTTGACCAAAATGGGGGGAAAAGTATCAGACTTCTTTGGCAGTCTGAATAGGAGGGAAAAATTTTCAGACTTCTATGGCAGTCTGAAAATGATGAAATCTTTCAGACTGCTAAAGAAGTCTGATATCGAAGATTTTGGTCAACGCAAAAAATACACCAATTTCTGTCAGACTTCTATCGCAGTCTGAAGGATTTCTTCAGACTGCCCTGGAAGTCTGGGAACGAAAGTCAAACTTCTGTCAATTGCAAAACTACCCCATAATTTTTTCAGACTGCAGGAGAAGTCTGACAAAAAAGTCAAAATTTTGGTCAATTGCAGAAATATTTTTTTCTTTATCTCAGACATCTAGTGCAGTCTTACAAAAAAAATCAAAGTTTGGGTCAATTGCAAAAATACCATTTTTGTCAGACTGCAATAGAAAACTGCTTTGATAACTTTTCGTCAGACGGCATCCGCAGTCTGTTTTGTAACATTCTAATTGCAAAAATACCCTCTTTTTCAGACTGCCATAGAGGTCTGACGTACTGTTTGTCAGACTTCTGTGGCAGTATGGATTGACAAATTTTTTTAAACCATTTTTTATATTTTTGATGAATTTCGTTGATTTTAAATTTTTTATATGTGTGTTAGTTGTATATGTTCCTCCTGCGTTAGTTTTACATGCTTATGTTCAGTAATTATTTTTAAATAATTTTTTTAATAATTCTGGCAATGTAGCTAATAGAATCAGACTTCGCGAAAAAAGTCTGATATTTCCATTAAGATCGCTAATGTTGTTTTTCCATGATTGTTTTTACAGATAATGGTGCATCTACCTGTTAATTTTGGTGAAAGGGTGTTGAGAGACCAGATTTGGCATTTTGTGGTGGATACTCTGAAAGGAGGGCGGTTTATCACTTTGGGTCGTTCTACATATTGTGAACTTGTTGAGATGGTACAAGTTGATTATATGCTGGACAAGAAAACCGAGTTGGTGGAGTTATCATATCCGTTACCGGAACCACTCCTGCAACAGATCGGTCCGGATAGCCCTCATACTTATGTCACAAATGATAGGCAAGTAAGGAGCATGGTCGAGTTAGCTAGTGCGCATTTAATCCATCTTTGTGTCTCGAGCCGATCCGGTTTGGCATATCAAGATGCGGGGAATCACGATGTAAAAGATGAAGATGAAGATGACGAAGACAAAGACTGGGAAGACGAAGATGTGGGCTCAGTATCAGATGATTCTATTTGTGGTGGTGGTGGTGGTGATGATGGTGGTGTTGGTGGTGGTGGTGATGGGCCAGAGTAAGTTTTCAAGAAACACGCTGAGTCTTACTGTGATGGTATAGATTATAGCATTTATGGGAAAGTGAGAGATGAAGATGAAAATGATAAAGAAGATGAAGATAATAAGACTTACGAGTTGCAGCGTGTGGCTGAACGATTTGCTGGTCGAGGAAGAAATTGGTCTGACGGCATATTTCTCGGAAAGTGGTTTGATAGCAAGTAAGATCTTATATCAGAGCTGCGTTTGACGGCGATAATGAGGAAATACACATTTACAGTAGATAAGTCTGACAAGAGCCTGTTTGTCACTAAATGTCTTGTGGAAGGATGCAACTGGAAGTTTCGAGCGGCTATCAAGAATGAACCAAACAAGTTTTGGGTGATGATCTACAATAGAGCCCACACATGTTCAACGCTGGACCGGAAGGCTAAGAAAAAATGTCATACTCCGCGTTATATTGGTTGGTTGTTTCTAGAATGCTTTAGAATAATTGAGAATATTACACCAAAACATGTCTTAGTATCAATGAACAAGCAGTATGGGATTAAGATGAGCTACACAACCGCATACAGAGCGTTGTTACATGCTCAAAATTTGGTGAGAGGATCAGCGGAAGATGGCTATGAGAGACTGCCTGCTTTATTGCATGGAATCGAGCAAACCAACCCGGGAACGCAGACTACTCTAGAACTAGATGATTATTTGGAGATTCCATAGAGGGATTTAAGTATCTTAGAAGAGTCATTGTGGTAGATGGTACGCATCTTACGGGGCCGTATGGAGGTGTTATGCTAGTGGCGGCCTCACAAGACGCCAATTTTCAAATATTTTCGTTGGCTTTTGGCATTGTAGACTCTGAGAATGATGCCTCGTGGGAGTGGTTTTTCACAAAGCTTAGAGACTGCATTTCAGACCAATATCCTCTGGTCATAGTCTCAGATAGGCACACCTCCATCAAGAATGCTATTGAAAAGGTTCTTCCTTGGCCAAAGCGAGGGATTTGTTATTACCATCTACAAAATAACGTGGTCACAAAGTTCAGGGGAAAACATCTTTTGTACTTGGTGAAAAACGCGGCGTACGCATATACGATGTACGATTTTAACCGATACATGGCCTCCTTACGAGCGGTAAATCCTGACCTTGCTAGATACTTAGAGGAGGTGGATCCGAGTCTATGGTCACGCGTTCATTTCGATGGAGACAGGTATAATCTGAAAATGCATTTTTCTTATCAGAATTCTTGTGCAGTCTGATTCGTCTTTATCAGACTTCTATTGCAGTCTGATTTTTATCAGACTTCTATTGCAGTCTGATTTTTATCAGACTTCTATTGCAGTTTTGTTTTCACTTGCGTTAACCGTGTTCACTTTGTTGGAGAAAGGTACAACATAAAGACGAGCAACATTGCCGAAACTATAAACTCCGTAGTCAAGAAGGCAAAAGGATATCCTATCTCTTTCCTTTTGGAGTTCATACAAGAGAAGCTAGGGACGTGGTTTTGTAAAAGGCGGCTAGATGCATTGAGTCTCACAACAAAATTTAGCCGAGGATTTGAATATTTGATGGTTATTCGTGAAAATTATGCGGACTTCATGACGGCGGAACGCGTTGATGGGTATCGATTTGTTGTTAAGGGAGGACATAGGGATTGTGTGGTCGACTTGCACAACTGAACGTGTGAATGTGGTGTGTGGGATTACGAAAAGATACCTTGCTCACATGCAATATGCGCTGCACCAGAACTTGAGCTACACCCATATATGCTGCCATGCCCATCATACGGTAGGGATTATCTGTTTCAGGCATATGAACATCCTTCCGAAGAACTGTACTATGAAAGCTCCTGACACCGTACGTGTCCTTCCCCCGCATAATCCTCGTCCTCCTGGAAGACCTCAGAAGTCGAGGTGGCAAACTTGGCTAGAAATTGCCAAGACAAAGGGCAATAAACCACGAAAGCTTCCCAAGAAATATACTTGTTCTAATTGCAAACAACAAGGCCACAAAAAACCAAATTGTGTAAGCTAAATCACCTTAAACTCACATGTTTTATAGTTGTTTTCATCTATCTACTGTATATGAGAAGCTGCTGTCTTTTTCGGTGGAGACAGGTAAGCAAACCTGAGAAAGATTAGATATGTTGGAAGTCTGATGTACTGACGAAAGCAATTTAGAAGTCTGATATAGAAGTCTGAAGAAAGTCTGAGAGGAGTCTGTTGGTGTCTTTCCAGTACAATATTTCGTTTCCAAGTCATTTTTTAATTTTTCTAAGTCTAAGAACTTGTTGTGTTAATCGTTGGTTGTTGTTGTTTTTGTCATACGTTCAAGACCTCAGCGAATCCCTCAACCTGATAGTTTTTGTCATCTTGTAGTTTTTTGTTTGCCTTTGTTTTGACAGAGTCTACCAAGATTTTGAAGGTCAGTCTTCCCATGGGTATGCTTCTAATGCCCCTGGAGACAGCAGTAGCTTAGTCATGTCAGCCCTTACGGAAACTGACCAGTGTTGAGCCTCAATAAAGCTCGTGTAGATGGCTAGGTAGCCCAACCAAATCCTATCTTGCCGTTCCCAGCCTCGACATCTATTGCAAGCGTCCAGTAATTGAAAATAACTTGGCCCTACCTCGAAATCCAGCCCAAGAAGCTCCCACATTGCTCTCATATCGGCTGTATATTCAACCTCCGGGTACTCCAGATTCTCAACATAGTCGCAATTGAGTCCGGTTATCTGTTGAAACTCATGGAGGGAAAACCTCACCGGTTGAAGGCCAAGAAGACACCAAAGCTCATGCTTCTGATCTACCTCTAGTTGCATAGTAAGCATGTAGTGCACCATCCTTGAACACCATACGAAGTTCAGCTCATGCCACTTCACAAAAACTCCAAAGGCTGAATTGTGAAGCTCTTCCCACTCATCATCATCCAGCGCTTCTTGGAGAGCGTCCATGAGATCTCTCTTATTGCTGAAGTATTGTATGCTTTTGTCTGGTTGAGGCTCATACCCGGTTGTGAACATCCTTGGAGTGAATTCACGTTCTGCCATTATGTCTAAAACCTTCATCAACCACAACCAGACTCCATTAGCAGTCTGAAAACTTAAAGTTAGACGTCATATGCAGTCTGACTACTCAAATTCAGACTCTATTTGCAGTCTGGCGAAATATAGTCAGAGTTAACTACGAAGGCTATTCATGAAGTAATCGGACGAATCCCAAAAATCCACAGAACACAATACAACTTAAACCCAAAGATCTAAACATTATTGCTCAATTTGAATCTTTTACCCTCTATGGAAGACTTGAAGGAGCGGTGACAACGGCGAGGAGAGAGAAACCATATCTGGAAATTAAAAAAGACAAGTGTTCAGCGCTGAGTTCTAGAAATCAGTATCGAGAAGGTGACGGTTTGCGGCGAAGAGAAGAGTAGAAGAATCTTAACGTCGAAGGCACATGAGACGATGTAAGCGACGAATTATGGCAGCGACAACGAAGATGTCGGTTCAGTTTCTAATATTTTTAATTGCCGCTTAGAAGTATTTTTCAAATACTTCTAATGCCAGACTCGTTTTGCAGTCTGAAATGGTGATATTTTCAGGACCAGACTTGTGAAAGTTTTCAAAAGTTTAAGTTTTTCAGACTTCGAAAGAAGTCTAATAAATTCAGACTTCATAAACAGTCTGACATAGTAAAGAAGGGCACAATAAATTAAACCGACTTCATAATCAAATATCTCGTTCCATGGAAAAAATAGAAATTTTGGTTACAAATTGTCACATATTACAAGAAACCAAAACATATAAACATGATCAGGACGATAATAATAGCACCAGCGAACGTCAGACTCTTCAACTCAACGCCATGCATTATCTGGCCACATGGCTTCTCCGTCAATCGCTCCTTCAATTGAGCTATCTCTGCCTTCGTTACCTTGACGTCATCGAGCAACGTGAATAAATACTTGTCGCTTTGAGTATTAGAAACGAACATGCCATCAATTAGTTGACCATGTTGGTCAACATACAGCTTTACATCGCTAAACTCCTCAGTCATAGCCTCATCCCACCACTTCATTATATGGTAACCACCATCCTACACAGCCACATTTATACAATCATATTAAGATCCCAAATTATAATAAGCAGGAAAAAAACAAACGAACCACATGACATATAGAGGCCATTACATCATAGTTACGACATCCAAAGAATCTTCTTCCCGGATTATCGGCAGTAGTGGATGTTCGCATGACGGGCTCCAGACCGCAGAAGCATTTCTTGGGGAATCCATAGGATGATCCGGATCGACGTCGACCTGTTGAACATGAACTACTCGACGTTGAAAGGTGACTGAATCGCCCCATCCTGTGTACCAGAAAACAGTCGCAAAAATTAAAACAAGTCTAAAGCCAGACTTCTAATAAAGTCTAATTTAAAATCAAGTCGAAATTCAGACTTCTAGAAGAGTCTAATTCGGAAAAGTCTAATTTCAGACTTCTTCTCAAGTCTAATTCGTACAAACTCAAATTTCAGACTTCTAACAGAGTCTAATTAAATGAAAGTATAATTTCAGACTTCTAACCGAGTCTAATTCAGATCAGGTCAAGTATCAGACTTCGCATCGAGTCTAATTCACTTTCAGACTTCTAATATAGTAATTTTCATTTTTTTTAGACTGAATACAACCAAGCATCAAAATACATACCAGACCTAGAACTTTTGTTTGACATAGAAAAATGGACTTCTATCTTGTAGATCTAAAACGAAACTAATTAAAAACCCATATGTTTGTTTAGATCTAGGCAAAGAATATGGAAAAATGGTCTTATTTCGTATGGATCTAAAAATTTTGCAGAAAAAGTAGAGTAGAAGGCGAAAAACTTGTTTCTAGGAACTCAGTTGCAAAGACGAAGTTGACGACGGCGAGGGCGGTGGCGATTCGACCTACAAGAAAATGGAGTTGTGATGAAAATATGAAGAGAGATAGATGGAGGGACTGGTAAGGTGACACGAAAAAGAGAGGTAATTACCAGACTGAAGAAGCTGACGACGGCGGTGGCAGTGGCGGTGGCGACGAGGGTTTTCGGAGAGATGTTTGAGAGTTAGAGAGAGAGATTCTTCCTGTTTTAGAGAGAGAGAGTCGATAATGACTTTCACAGATTATGGTTGGTAACTTTAGTTTATATATGGGGTAAAATCACAAGTAGGGTAACTTATTTCAGGTTAATTCACAGGTTTCCATCAATAAGTCTGATAAACCATGGACATGATCAGACTGAAATGGCAGTCTGATAAACCCTAAACTTGATAATTACTACTTAAATACCATCATATTATATAGAAAACTTATAACAAACATCAAACTCGTTTAACTTAGTCACAAACTAACCAGTATATGTAAAAAAAATATTATGAATTAAAAATTTAGAAACTCTCAATCTAACCCTACAGATAAGAACATGATATCCAACTTCATATGTCGAACATAGACAAAACTCTTGTTTTCTTTGTTATTTGCACAATGCAATATATAACTCGATATTCACACTCTTTTATAGTTAATTACACTCCAAGGGAAAACTTTGAACCCTAATCCAACAAATATTGAGTCCATAAACCGTAAACTCTTACCTACATGGTGTTTAGATCCAAATTTATCTCAAACTCACTCATTTTGACTAACTTTTATGTAATTTAAATTTATATACATCTACAATGATTATGTTTAATTTATGTATCAAAAATTTGTATGAAAAAAATTTTAATTATTTTTTTATTTTAAATTTTCATATTAAATACAATTCAGACTTCTCGGAGAAGTCTGAGAAACCGCAAACTTGTGTTTAGATCCAAATTCATCTCCAATTATTCAATTTGATTAAATTTTATGTACTTTTAATTTATATACAGCAACAATGAGTATGTGTAATTTATGTAGTAAAATTTTCTAAAAACTAAATTTTTAATATTTTTTAAATATAAATTTTCAAATTAAATACGTTTCAGACTTCTCTGAGAAGTCTGAGAAACCCCGATTTTCTGAGAAGTCTGAGAAACCACGACAACCACCATCGTTGACTAGTTAATGCAGTAACTAACCCATTTTTCCGCCATTAAAGCTCAAGAATAGAGCTCGTAAACACTTTTCGCGACTTCTCTCTCCGATTTCTCTCATTTTCCCACTGATTTTCCGATTCAAACGTACCGAAATCGGAAATTATGGCATAAAAACGGTAAAACACGACTGGGCTTGCGGGATTTTGGTGATATTAGACGTTCTAGGCGCTCGACGAGGGTGAAAACAACTCTAAACGGATATAAGTACGAATTTTTGCATAACGTCAATTTTCAGATTTGAGTTGTATACTCAGACTGCTTTAGAAGTCTGATGAAACCCATATGGTCAACGAGAGGGTAGTTTTGCAATTGACTTTTAAAAAATCAGATTAAAATTGAAGTCTGGTAATCTCTGAGAAGTCAGAGAAATCCCGATTCTCTCAGACTTCTCCGATAAGTCCGAATAACCCTAAATCTAATATTTAGAACTTATGAGTGATAATATTAAAACATAACTTCTAGGAAGCATCAAATTCGTGAAATATATGCACATTACAACACATATGTGCAAATTTAAAATTTCAAATGTAAATTTGGTAAACCATGAATCTAACTCTAAAGTTATATGTAAATGTTTCCATTACAAATCATGTTTTGGGGTTTACAACCTACTTTGCCTTACATGTTTTTAATTTGATTCAATTTTACGAAGTTTAATTTTAATACTTCGAAATCGTCTATATTTAATTTATGTATAAGAAATTTTTAACAAATTAATTTTTTACAAATTTTAAATTTAAATTTACTAATTAAATCTGTATCAGGCTTCTTGAAGAAGTCTGATATTTATTGAGGTATAGGCATAATTAACTAACCTTGTTTAATTTGATTCAATTTTATGAAATATTAATTTCTATACATCAAAATCGTCTATATTTAATTATTGTAGAAACAAGTTTTAACAAATTTTTGTTTTTAATTTTTAAATTTAAATTTAATATTTTAATCTGTATCAGACTTCTGGAATACGTCTGGGAGAAGTCTGGTAAGAGAAATCAATCAGACTTCTATTAGAGTCTAAATGTCAGACCTCTATAGAAGTCTGACATGTCACGAAGGTTAAAATGGTAATAGCGGTTTCGCGTTTTTTGTTTGGTCGTAAGGGGGTAACTGTAATTTTCCACCACCGAAAGTGTAGTGCAGCATTTGATTGAAAGGACGGTGTATTTTTGTCATAAAAACAAAATTTTGGGGTAAAACAGCAATTTGCCCAAAATTCATATTGGTTGAATTTTTGGTTAAAATTTTACGACGGATTTACATCGAATCTGTAGTAATTTCGATGGTAAATTACATCGGAATTACGAAGACCACAACTCTATAAATACGAGCCCATATGTCTTCCTTCGATCTCATTCTCTCACAATCTCTCTCTCTCTCTCTAAAAGGTAAAAAAAATTTGTCAATTAAATTAGATAGGATTAGAAATTAGGATTGGAAATTAGTTAGGATTGGAAATTATCGTTTAGGATGATTGGAATGAAAATTTTAGTATTGGAATTGATACGAACCGGGAAAGGATCGGCTTGCTCTATGGTACAGTGATGATCGGATAGAGGGATAATCCTTGACTTCAAAGGATTCAACGAAGAAAGATGTTAAGGCGTGGGAATAAACCCGAAATTCCTTAAGCCCAATCTCACGATGAACACAAAGAAACGAGGCGGTGGAATCCGAAACTTGAGGATTCGTGGATAAGGATGTTAGAGCGTGAGTGTGAACTCGAAAACTCTCTAATCCCCTTATCACAAGAAGAATCGGACAAGATCGAACAAGTGAATGACTACGTCAAAGAGGGATGAGAACTCTTTG
The DNA here is from genome assembly GCA_030161315.1 of Eutrema japonicum. Taxonomy (NCBI): domain Eukaryota; kingdom Viridiplantae; phylum Streptophyta; class Magnoliopsida; order Brassicales; family Brassicaceae; genus Eutrema; species Eutrema japonicum. The sequence continues at coordinate 42,340,958 of BSQW01000013.1, forward strand.
ATAAATCGAAAAGAATTTCTAAGAATAACCTTCTAAGAAATCGAGAAAGAACTAGAGAGAAAACTTGTAAGTTGATTGATAATAAGATGATTGAAATACAAAGAGAAGCAAGAGTATATATAGGAGAGGAAAAACACATTAATCACTCTCCTAGGGAAAGACAAAGACCTTGCATGGTCTTGCATGTAAAAGAACATGCAAAGACATGCAAAAATACATGATTTATTTTAAATAGAAAATAAAAGAAAAAGGAGTTTAAATTCGAAAATAAAGGAGGGAAAATTCGGTGAGAATTTCCCGCGGAATTCTTCGGTAAAGACGGACCGAAAGACGGTGTTAGCCCGTTGCCTCGTTAAAACCTCAGGACGGAAAAACCCCATGGGTACAAAACCGTCAAAAGGAAAAAGAGTACAACGGGTTTCACACAACGGCCGAATTTATGAAGAACTCGAAGATAGGATGGTGAAAGCTGGTTGCGTGATTTGATCCTCCTTGATCCGGGTATCGCCGAGTAAGCTCCGAACCGCATCGGCTAGCTTCCGCGCCTTTGATCGGGTGACTGCTCCTTCCGGAATGCTGAATGCCTCGTCTTGTTCCTCGATAGGAATCTCCGTGTCCGGAATCATATCATCCCCTCCCTCTTGAAAAGGATTTGCCCTCAAATCCGAATTATCTGCAAGAAAAGGGATAAGGTCAGCAACATTGAAGCTTGAACTAACAGCATACTTACCTTGAAGATCAAGTTTGTAGGAGTTGTCGTTGATCTTTTCTACGATGGTGAACGGCCCATCAACTCTCGGTTTGAGCTTGGAGTTTCTTTCTTCCGGGAACCGCTCCTTTCGTAAGTAGATCCAAACAAGGTCGCCGGGTTCGAATATCCTTTTCTTTCGGCCCTTGTTGGCGTGTTTGACATATTGCGCCGTCCTTCGTTCGATGTTCGCCTTTGCCTTCTCGTGCATCTGCAATACCAACTCGGCCCTTTTCTTCCCATCCATACTCATGTGTTCACTCAAAGGAAGAGGTGTTAGATCAAGTGGAGTAAGTGGGTTAAACCCGTAAACGAGTTCAAAAGGTGAGAACATGGTAGTAGAATGCTGTGAATGATTGTATGCAAACTCTAAATGCGGCAAACTATCCTCCCAAGTTCTAAGATTCTTTTTAACCACTGTGCGCAATAATGTGCCTAAGGTCCTATTGACCACTTCGGTTTGACCATCGGTTTCAGGATGACAAGTAGTTGAAAAACAAAGTTTCGTTCCTAACTTAGCCCATAAAGTTTTCCAAAAATAGCTAAGAAACTTTGTGTCCCTATCCGAAACAATGGTGCGAGGTATGCCATGCAAACGAATTACTTCCCTAAAGAATAATTCAGCTATGTTCGATGCATCATCGGTTTTATGGCATGGTATGAAATGTGACATTTTCGAAAATCTATCAACAACCACGAAGATAGAATCGTTACCTCGCCTTGACTTAGGTAAGCCAAGGACAAAATCCATGGAGATGTCGGTCCAAGGAGCATCGGGGATCGGCAAAGGTGTGTACAAACCTTGGTTTTGACGTTTGGACTTAGCGTATTTGCAAGTAGTGCATCGGTTGCATATGCGTTCAACGTCACGCTTCATATGCGGCCAATAGAAATGATCTTGCACTATGTGTAAAGTCTTGGCTATTCTGAAATGTCCCATAAGTCCACCTCCGTGAGCTTCCCTAACAAGTAAATCTCGCAAAGAGGAGTTAGGAATACAAAGACGGTTCTCGTAGAACAAGAAACCATCATTTTGAAAGAACTTTCCAAATGCGAATTTAGAACAAGAAGAGAAAACTTCCTGAAAGTCGGGGTCGGTTGTATAAGCTTCTTTTATCATCTCAAAACCGAGAACTTTCGCATCGAGAGTAGAAATCAGTGTGTATCTCCGGGACAAGGCATCGGCGACCACGTTCTCCTTTCCTTGCTTGTAGTGAATGACGTACGGGAACGTCTCTATGAACTCGACCCAACGGGCGTGCCTTTTGTTGAGCTTTTGCTGGCTTTTCAGGTGCTTGAGGGATTGATGATCGGTGTGAATGATGAACTCCTTTGGCCACAGATAGTGTTGCCACGTTTGGAGTGCCCGGACTAAAGCGTAAAGCTCTTTGTCGTAAGTCGGGTAATTGAGCGTAGCACCTCCGAGTTTTTCGCTGAAGTAAGCCACTGGTTTCTTTTCTTGCATAAGTACGGCACCTACACCAATACCAGATGCGTCACATTCAATTTCAAAAGCTTTGGAAAAATCAGGTAAAACAAGTAAAGGGGCGTGAGTGAGTCGGTTTTTGAGTAGTTGGAAGGCGTCCTCTTGAGCTTGCTCCCAACGAAATCCTACGTCCTTCTTGATTACTTCCGTGAGAGGTGCGGCAACGGTACTGAAATCGCGGACAAAGCGTCGATAAAATCCGGCTAAGCCGTGAAAGCTTCGTACGTCGCCTACGGTCTTCGGGGTCGGCCAATCGCGGATGGCCTTGATCTTGTTCTCGTCTACCTGTATGCCCTGAGAACTCACAACAAAACCTAAAAAGACCACGTTATCTGAACAAAAAGAGCATTTCTTAAGATTGCCAAATAAACGTTCTTTTCTAAGCACTTCTAAGACTAATCGCAAATGTTCCTTATGCTCGTCTAAGTTCTTAGAATAAATGAGAATGTCATCAAAGTAAACGACCACGAAACGACCTATGTATGACCTAAGAACATGGTTCATTAGTCGCATAAAAGTACTAGGTGCGTTGGTTAGACCGAAGGGCATAACGAGCCACTCATAAAGACCATGTTTTGTTTTAAATGCGGTTTTCCATTTATCACCCTCATTCATGCGAATTTGGTGATAGCCACTCTTAAGATCTATCTTGGAAAACACTCTAGAACCATGAAGTTCGTCTAACATGTCGTCTAACCTAGGGATAGGATGGCGATACTTTACCGTGATGTTGTTGATTGCACGGCAATCTATGCACATTCGCCACGTTCCATCCTTTTTTGGCACAAGTAATACGGGAACGGCGCACGGGCTCATACTCTCACGTATGTGTCCCTTTGCCATCAGCTCGTCAATTTGACGCTGAAGTTCTTTCGTTTCGACGGGATTAGTGCGGTAGGCGGGACGGTTTGGAAGAGTCGCGCCGGGAACAAAGTCGATTTGGTGCTCAATACCGCGGATCGGTGGCAAACCGATCGGACCGTCTTCCGGGAAAACATCGGAAAATTCCTGCAAAAGAGAAGAGATATTGCTCGGGATTTCCGGCTCAACGTTAGTCATACTCGAAAGATTTTCCCTATAAACTAACAAGACAAAAGATTGTCGATTATTAAGAGCGTGCTTGAGATCACTTGGCGAGATAAGCAAAGATTCATTCAAAGGTGATTTACCGTTTTTCTTTGACCCATTACCTTTAATTTCCGTGGATAAAGAGGGTGAAGAATCACTTACATTGCTTTTGCCGTTATTTTGCTCAAGTCTAAGTTGGTCGCGGAATACCTCATGCGGGGGTAGTGGTGCAAGAGTGATCTTCCGGCCTCTGTGCTCGAATGAGTGCTTGTTTGAAAATCCGTCATGAATGGCTTTGTGGTCGTACTGCCATGGTCGACCCAGCAAGATATGGCCAGCTTCCATGGGCAAGACATCGCATAATACTTCGTCCTCATATCGGCCTATTGTCAACGGAACCGAAACTTGTCGGGTAACTTTGAGTTGACGTTGGTTGTTCAACCACCGAAGGTTATATGGCCGAGGATGTTTCCTTGTCTCCATGCCTAGCTTATCAACCAAGGTAGTGCTAGCGACGTTAGTACAACTACCGCCATCTATGATAAGGGAACATACCTTGTCTTTAACCATGCATCGGGTATGGAAGAGATTTTCGCGTTGTTCATTCTCGATGACCGGTTCTTGGGCAAGTAGGACACGTCTAGCTACTAATAGCTCACCATCAACCGCATGTTCTTCTCCATAGTCATCAAAGACCGGGGCGGTTTCGGTGTCATCGTCTCCTTCGTCATCGGTAACGATATCGCCGTTGGCAAGGATCATCATGGCTCGTGCATTGGGACATTTGTTGGCATAGTGACCCTTACCCCTACACTTAAAACACTCTATGTCACGATTTCGCAAAGTATTTGAATCGGACTTACCTTTGAAATCGTGTCCGGATGAGCTCGGTTTGAACTCGGGTTTCGGTTTGACATCGATCCGGGGCGGGTAAGTCGGTTTGTCGGACTTTTGTTGATTTGGCCTTGTAGTTGGATACCGTGAGATGCCTTTACGTTTGAGTTGTTGTTCGAGCAGAACCGCTTTGTGTAACATTTCCTCGATATTCCCATAAGTTTCCATCTCGACCTTATCTTGTAGGTCGCGATTCATACCGGCGAGGAATCGTGCCATGGTAGCATCTTTTTGCTCCTCGACATCAGCCTTTAACATAAGTTTTTCCATTTCCTGGAAGTAATCCTCGACACTTCGACTACCTTGGGTCAACCTTCGTAACCTTTGGTGAAGTTCGCGGAAATAGTGGTTGGGAACAAAACGTCGGTGCATGAGATGCTTCATCTCGTTCCAAGTCTCCACCGGGTTTTCCCTATTCCTTCGACGGTTGGTAACGATTTGGTCCCACCAATCTACGGCGTAGTCGTGGAACTCTGTTGCGGCTAGACCAACCTTCTTACTTTCGGAAAAGTTTTGACAATCGAAGACTAACTCGATCTTTTTCTCCCACTCCAAGAATGAATCCGGGTCGTTCTTACCATAAAAGGGCGGAATGCGAAGTTTCATTCCTCCTAGATCATTGTCTCTTCTACGGACCGGTTGCCTTTGATATCGATCGTCGTCGGACGGATCTTCTTGATCGTAGAATGGATTGTTGTTTGGTTCGCGGTGTTGGTGACGATCACGTCGGTTCCGTGCTGGTTCACGACCTATGCTACGATCGGATTGATTTCCACCATGATGCTGATTGGCTTGGTTTTGAGCTGGTGTATGAACTTCCAAAGCAGCCATGCGATCACGCATTTCTTGGAGAAGTGTTGTGATGGTATCGACCTTGCGATCAACGTCTCTAACCTTTCGGTTTATGGCTGCATCGCGTTTTCTCCTAGATGGTGATGATGTTGAGTTGCTCTCCTCGTCTTCCATGGTACCTCGTAAGAAAACAAAGGAAGAAGAAGAAGTGAGGATCGAAATTCAAGAGAAGTCAAAAAGACTTGTTGAATTCTGAAATTTCGAAACTTGGTGTAATTAATTTTTTTTTTTTTTTTTTTAAATTGTATTTTTAATTTTGCGGAAATGTAAATGAACTAAACAGGATCTAATAAATTTTTTTTTTTTTTTGAATTGGTTTTTAAATTAAAAAAACGAAAATTGCAAAATTTAAATAAAAGAAAAGATGAAAGATAGGAATTGATATCACCGATTTTGAGCAAGTGTCTCTGATACCACTTGATACGAACCGGGAAAGGATCGGCTTGCTCTATGGTACAGTGATGATCGGATAGAGGGATAATCCTTGACTTCAAAGGATTCAACGAAGAAAGATGTTAAGGCGTGGGAATAAACCCGAAATTCCTTAAGCCCAATCTCACGATGAACACAAAGAAACGAGGCGGTGGAATCCGAAACTTGAGGATTCGTGGATAAGGATGTTAGAGCGTGAGTGTGAACTCGAAAACTCTCTAATCCCCTTATCACAAGAAGAATCGGACAAGATCGAACAAGTGAATGACTACGTCAAAGAGGGATGAGAACTCTTTGATAAATCGAAAAGAATTTCTAAGAATAACCTTCTAAGAAATCGAGAAAGAACTAGAGAGAAAACTTGTAAGTTGATTGATAATAAGATGATTGAAATACAAAGAGAAGCAAGAGTATATATAGGAGAGGAAAAACACATTAATCACTCTCCTAGGGAAAGACAAAGACCTTGCATGGTCTTGCATGTAAAAGAACATGCAAAGACATGCAAAAATACATGATTTATTTTAAATAGAAAATAAAAGAAAAAGGAGTTTAAATTCGAAAATAAAGGAGGGAAAATTCGGTGAGAATTTCCCGCGGAATTCTTCGGTAAAGACGGACCGAAAGACGGTGTTAGCCCGTTGCCTCGTTAAAACCTCAGGACGGAAAAACCCCATGGGTACAAAACCGTCAAAAGGAAAAAGAGTACAACGGGTTTCACACAACGGCCGAATTTATGAAGAACTCGAAGATAGGATGGTGAAAGCTGGTTGCGTGATTTGATCCTCCTTGATCCGGGTATCGCCGAGTAAGCTCCGAACCGCATCGGCTAGCTTCCGCGCCTTTGATCGGGTGACTGCTCCTTCCGGAATGCTGAATGCCTCGTCTTGTTCCTCGAAAGGAATCTCCGTGTCCGGAATCATATCAGGAATAGACGTCATAATTTGTTAAATTCATTAATTTAGTTATTAATTTAATATAATTTGTATGTCAAATGCGTCTCAATGGGCGGAATTGGAGTGGAGAACCGCGATGGCTACGGACGCGGAGCTTTTTAGAAATTTCGATATTAACCTAGATAATTAGTATTTCGAATTGTATTTTTATTATTTGTATTTCGAATTTTATTTTATATTTTGAATTTATATATAAAATTTATAATTATAATTTTTTTTGTTGAAATGTGAAATCATATTAATCAACAAAGAAAAAAATATTTACAAAGATTTGGTCTTAATTGGCCAGGCTTTAATTGGGAATTCTAGAAAGATTAAAAATGTAGCAGTACACGCTTAAATTAAAAGCCACAGCAGTACACGCTTATATTTAAAGCCACAGAGCAGCCCAGCTTCATTTCAGCGAGAAGGAAGAGAGCAGACTGAAGACCACCGTTGGAGCAGACCATCACCGAGGCAAAAAAGACGTTGTCTGATCATAGTTTCGACAGATCGAGCCAGGAGGAGAGGAGAATGTGGTGGGCGGAGATGACGTCGGCCATTTTTTTCTTGCCAGATTCCATGTATCAGCGCCTGAAAATTAAGTTTCACTAGCAAAGAGTCCACCGTGTTGAGTGTATTCCGAGTGAGAGAAAGAAGTGCACTGTCCCAGTCCGGAGTACGTAATACGGTTTCCCAGAAATGTCGCGCAGAGCATCGTCCATACAGTATAAGAATATGGGCAGGCAAAAAAAAGATGACCACGGGTTTCATTAATCTCTCCACACAGCAGACAATGTTGGATGAGTCCCCATTGGCGTGTGCGAGCTCATGTGCTCAGTCTGTCGCGAATCTCTAACCAAGATATGAAAGCATGACGAGGTATAGCTTGAGAAAACCAAACAGCTTTGTTGCGGATATTATTCCATCATATCAATTTGTTATTATTTCGTATCTCCTATCTCCTTGTTTAGGAACCTAGATATCTTCTTCTTAATATATAAGCGGATGTAATTGCTTCTATTGAGATATAGAAAACCCTTTTACAATATCGCCTCCTTCTCTCGCTTATCATGGTATCAGAGCTTGACCAAGTTTTTTTCTTTTAACCAAAACAAACAGACCAAATACGAGTGATGGCAGAAGTAGTAAGGAGAACGATTTCGCCATATGATTTAACGGCAGCGGATAACTCCGGAGCGATCATCTCTCATCCGATTTTGAAATCAAATAATTACGATGAATGGGCGTGCGGATTTAGAACGGCGCTGTGTTCAAGAAAGAAGTTTGGATTCCTTGATGGATCCATCCCGAAACCTGCAGACGAATCACCAGATCTAGAAGATTGGTTAACTATCGACGCTCTGCTCGTGTCCTGGATGAAGATGACCATCGATCCATAGCTGTTGACGAACATCTCCCACCGTGATGTGGCGAGAAACTTGTGGGAACATATCAGAAAGAGATTATCTGTCTCTAATGGACCGAGGAATCAGAAGATGAAAGCAGATCTTGCGTGTTGCAAGCAGCAAGGGATGACAGTGGAAACTTATTACGGTAAACTCAACAAGATTTGGGATAACGTAAACAATTATCGACCACTTCGAACTTGCAAGTGTGGAAAATGTGACTGCAATTTAGGCACACATCAGGAGAAAGATAGAGAAGATGACATGGTTCAACAAAAATTTTTTGGACTCGATGACACAAATTTTCACACCATACGCTCCTCCTTGACATCTCGTGTGACTCTCCCTGGTTTGGAAGAAGTATACAACATCGTGAGGCAGGAAAAAGATGTGATTAACAATCATCGAATTAAAGAAGAGAGACCTGAAGTCACAGCATTTGCAGCACAATCTCGGCCTCATTTCGAAACAGAGACACGAGAAAAGTTTGGGATCTGCAAGCACTGTAACCGTGGCGGACAATCACCAGGAAACTGCTTTGTCATCGTTGGCTTTCCAGAGTGGTGGGGTGATCGGCCAAGAGGAAGATCCAATACACAAGTATCTTCAGGAGGAGGACGAGGAAGGCCAATATCGGGTTTCAATGGAAGTCAATCCCGAAATCTGCCTTCTTCCTTTGCTAATGCGGTTACGATTGGCACTTCATCTCAGGAACACGTGAATCATGTGGTCACAGAACATGATCGGGATGCAGTGAGCGGCCTCACAGACGAGCAATGGCGCAGTGTTACTAAGATTCTCAATGTTGGAAAAAGGGACGCTGCAAAAGCCAGTACATCTGAAACTTTAACGGGTACGTGTTCTAATTCTTCTTGGATCTTAGACACTGGTGCGTCGCACCATATGACAGGGAAGCTAGATCTGTTGACGAATTTGCGGAAAATATCTCCAGTTCTGATTATCACCAGTGGCTGTTAGAGAAGGAACAGTACATCTAGGAAACATGATTCTGAAATCTGTGTTTTATGTGGAAGAATTGAAATCTGATTTGATCTCTGTTGGATAAATGATGGATGAAAATCATTGTGTCGTACAACTTGCTGATCACTTTCTCGTGATTCAGGACCGCACTACGAGGATGGTGATTGGAGTTGGTAAAAGAGAGGTTGAAAGTTTTTATTTTCGGAGTATGGAGTCTGCTGTGGTGTTACATACAAACGTGGAAAGCTCGTTTGATCTCTAGCATAAGCGGTTGGGACACGCTTCAGCAAAAGTCGTTAATTTGCTTCCAAATATTGAGTTTTCAGTTAGTAGTGAGGTTTCTAATACAATGTGTGACACATGTATGAAAGCGAAACAGACACGTGAATCTTTTCCTTAGAGTCAGAATAAAAGTTCAGCCATTTTTCAACTTATACATTGTGACGTATGGGGACCTTACCGAACCCCATCTCACTCGGCTGCTCGTTATTTTTTGACTATCGTAGATGATTTTTCTCGAGGTGTGTGGATCTATTTGATGGTTGAAAAGAGCGAAACGCAGAAACATTTGCGTCATTTTCTCGCGCTAGTTGAACGGCAATTTGAGACAAAGGTAAAAACATTACGTAGTGACAATGGAACGGAGTTTCTGTGTATGAGAGATTACTTTCTACAACATGGAATTCATCATGAGACCTCGTGTGTGGGTACTCCGCATCAGAATGGAAGGGTAGAGAGAAAACATCGCCACATTTTGAACGTCGCGAGAACTTTGCGGTTTCAATCATGTTTACCGATACATTTTTGGGGAGAGTGTATTTTGACAGCAGGCTATCTCATTAACAGAACACCGACTGCAGTTCTGAACGGCAAGACGCCTCATCAAATAATCTACAACTCTGTTCCATGTTATGCTCATTTGTGTGTGTTTGGTTCATTGTGCTATGCACATAACCAAAATCATAAAGGTGATAAGTTTGAGTCAAGAACAAGACGGTGCGTTTTTGTTGGCTATCCACATGGTCAAAAAGGTTGGAGGCTATACAATTTGGAAGAGAATGTATTTTTCGTCTCACGGGATGTGATTTTTGAAGAAACAGTGTTTCCGTTTCTCACAAATAGAAACGATGAAGAAGATGGTGATAATGGGCTCTTGGGTCAACAAACAACAACTCCTTTTTTGTTGGACTTGTTGGGCACTAATGGGCCACAACCTATCACTCCAACAGGCCCAGAAACAATTGGCCCTTCTAATACAAACCCATCGTTGCAAAATTCATCACCTACGACGACGCCGATCATTGAAGCCGAGAACCTCATCGCGGAAGTCGACGAACCTCCAGCCGGACCTCCGCCGGTTATACCACCGCCGGAACTGATCGAAATTCTTGGACGAGGCCACCGTCAGAAAATTAAACCGGCGAAGTTGAAGTAATTTCAATCCAACACGGTGACAGTGGAACCGATTTCTACATCGACTTCTTCCTCTGTGTATCCAATCGAGAACTATGTGGATTTTCATCGTTTCTCTGCGACACACACGGCATACCCAGCTGCGATTACATCAGGTACGGTTCCTCGCACATACCACTTGGCTATGAAAGATAAAGTTTGGAGAGACGCTATGGGAAATGAAATTGCTGCTCTAGAGAAAAATGGTATGTGGACGATTGAAGATCTACCGCCTGGGAAAATGGCAATTGGGAACAAATGGGTTTATACTATCAAATATAGATCTGATGGGACAATCGAACGATATAAAGCGAGATTGGTGGTCTTAGGAAACTGCCAAGAAGAAGGCGTGGATTATGATGAAACATTTGCGCCTGTTGTCAAGATGGGTACAATTCGTTTGGTTCTTAGTGTTGTTGCAGCTAGGAATTGGCATGTCCATCAAATGGATGTACATAACACGTTTCTTCATGGAGACTTAACGGAGGAAGTATATATGAAAATGCCACAAGGTTTTCTTTCGGTTGATTCGTCTAAAGTATGTCGTCTTCGTAAATCATTATACGGATTGAAACAGGCGCCGAGATGCTGGTTTGAAAAGTTATCGACGGCTTTACAAACGTATGGTTTTAAACAGTCATTATCAGATTACTCGCTATTTAGCTACAACAACAACGGTGTGTTTGTTCATGTCATCGTCTATGTCGACGACTTAGTTATCTCGGGAAGTTGTCCTGTTGAGATAGCAATTTTCAAAGATTATCTCTCTAATTGTTTTCATATGAAGGATCTCGACGTTCTCAACTACTTTCTTGGGATTGAGGTTGCTAGGAATGAACAAGGCTTCTATTTGTCTCAACGGAAATTTGTCTTGGATATACTCACAGAAACTGGACTTCTTGGAACAAAACCCGCTTATTTTCCAATGGAACAAAACCATAAACTATCCTTGTCATAGTCACCGTTACTTCAGAATCCAAGGGAGTATCGTCGGCTCATAGGAAGGCTCATTTACTTGGCTGTTACTAGGCCAAAATTATCGTACTGGGTTCATACATTGGCACAATATATGGAGAAACCAAGAGAAGATCAATGGGAGGCTGCGTTGCGAGTAGTCAGATACTTGAAATCAAACCCAGGTCAAGGTATTTTACTTGCCAAAACATCTGATTTGCAACTCCATGGCTGGTGTAATTCAGATTGGGCGGCGTGTCCTCTCACCAGGAGATCTTTAACCGGCTATTTTGTGCAGCTCGGAGACTCGCCAATCTCATGGTCATCGAAAAAGCAACCAATGGTTAGTCTCTCATCAGCGGAAGCTGAATATAGGGCTATGATGTTTTTGACGAAAGAGCTATTTTGGCTCAAGAAGGTATTGTGTGATCTAGGTGTAACTCATGATCAGCCGATGCGTGTGTATTCTGATAGCAAGTCTGCTATTGCTCTGTCTGAAAATCCAGTCCAACATGAGCGTACGAAACATGTGGAAAACGATTGTCATTTCATACGAGAGACAATTGTTGCGGGTAAAATTTCTTCAACATATGTTCGTTCTCAAGATCAGTTGGCGGACATTTTAACGAAAGCGCTGGGTCGCACGGAATTTCAGGTTTTTCTTCGCAAGTTAGGCATTCACGATGTTCACGCTCCAACTTGAGGGAGGGTGTTGCGGATATTATTCCATCATATCAATTTGTTATTATTTCGTATCTCCTTGTTTAGGAAACTAGATATCTTCTTCTTAATATATAAGCGGATGTAATTGCTTCTATTGAGATATAGAAAACCCTTTTACAATATCGCATCCTTCTCTCGCTTATCAAGCTTTGTGCCAATTCACCTGCAGTTTTGGGAGTCTTAACTGTTCCCACATTTTCCTTGCAATGAAGTGATGTTTATAGTCATCTTCTCCTTTCCGCCATAGAGGTATATCTGAACCATCAGAGTTAACGGGAGGAGGCTCAGCCCGAATTCGCTGCAACATCTCCTGCAAGTGGGCACCCCGACAGCGACGGCGAAAGTTCCATCGACCCTCAGACCCTGCAACAGCAGCAGTAGCATGACGTTTAATACCAAGTGTGTGGGTACCAGCATCACCCGTCACGTCTATGAGCTTTCCCATTCCGAACTAGTTGTCAAACCAAAAGAATGTCGTTTTCCCATCTTTTTTCTCCATTCTCAGGAAATCATAGGCCAACGTACGCATTCGAAGTAATTTTTTCCATATCCAAGATCCCCTTGTGTTTTCCCTTACATCCCAGAAAGAAGTGTTACGCAACAAATAATGGCGTGTCCACGCCACCCACAAAGATCCCGCGCAAGTGAATAGTCTCCAAATTAACTTCAGCGAGAAGACCCGAGCTACATCATACAGTCTTCGAATACCCAGCCCGCCTTCTCTCTTTGGAACACATAAATCTTCCCACGCTACTTTTGCTTTCGACGTTGTGTGTGGTGAGCCCGACCATAGAAAAGCGGAACATAAACTTTCTATAGTGTCGTAACAACGTTTCGGAAGTATAATTATAATTTTATTTATTATATAAATTATAATTTTATTTATTATATAATTTATACATAACATTGAATTCATTTTACATCGAATTTATATTGAATTCATTTCACAATGCAAAAATTCTATTATTCGATGTAAAATTAATTTTACTTCGATTTTACGACGAATAATTTACGACGATTCTTATCCGTCCCAGTTTTTACGACGATTTTCGAGTAACGACGATTTGTCAATCGTCGCTAATCCGTCCCAATGCTTGTTTTACATCGATTTTACATCGATTATGTCCGTTGTAATACACTTGTTTTCTTGTAGTGTAAGGACAAAAATAATCAAGCAACAACGTGCTTGTTCATCAAATCTGGTTTGTTCTCTATGTTCCTTCTTCTTTCTTCTACTTGTGTGTATAACTAGTGGTTTTGGTGATTCTATGATGAGATTTAGTGTTTAGATTTCTTTGTAAGTTGCTCAATGAAACAAAGTTGTTTATAACGATTTAAGAAGCATTTTTATAATTTCAGTAAGGATTTCTAATATTTTAGGAACGCTTTCCTGAATCATTAAGAAACTTTAATAATAGACGTAAGAATCTTTAATGATAGACTTTACACTACTAAAAATGTTATGTGACTTCATGTCACAGTAAATTATAATGTTTGAAGGTACGTAATAATGCTTTTAAGATGAAAGAAAGTTGTTCTTAACGATTTAGGAAGCTTTTTAAACAATTCAAAAAGGATTTCTAATATTTTAGGAAGGCCCTCATGAATCATTAGAAAACCTTAATAATGGACTTTATATACTAATAAAAAAAATTATGAGGATTCATATCACGATAGATTGTAATGTTTGGATGCAAGTAATGATGGTGTTTACATGAAACAAAGTCGTTTTTAACGATTTAGGTAGCTTTTAAAAAAAATTAGGAACGATTCCTGATATTTTAGGAAGGCATTCTTGAATTTTTAAGAAAACCAGCACAAAAACTTCTAACATTTTCTGGGGTTTTCGTTTAATAATTTGTTGTTGATATATCTTTAGTTTCAATCTTATTATAATAATATTTTAACAGTTTTTACTGTACATTTTTGCAGGTACAAAGATGGGAGATTCCTTTCCTACTAGGATTGCACTGCCTCACATGAAATTCAAAATCGGAGACGAGCCATCACAACTAACCTCAATCAACCAGTTCAAAACGTTCAGTGTTGTTGCTACGGTAAAAGACATCCTTGGACTAGACGAGTTCTGACGCATAATGGATTCGTTTATGGGACCTCTAATCATGGCGGGTTCAATGAGCTTAGCTTTCTCTGCAAAGATAATTCATTGAATAGACCAAAGGTTTCTTCTTTCTATGTTAGTACGAAGACTTGAGTCCTTTATATTTTTAGTTGTTAATGGCTTGTCTGTGATTTGAAAATTGACATACCTTTTAAGAAGTCCTTCCTAAATACTTAGGAATCCTTCTTGAAAATTGGAAAAGGTTTCCTTAAATATTTAGGAAGGATTCATACGTGTTGAGGAAGGTCTTCCTAAATAGTCAAGAAACAAGAGAATGGATGTAAAATGTTTTCATAAAACGTTTGGATGGCTTCCTAAAAGCGCTTATTAAGCAATCATTGCCATTTTGGTGAACTAGGGATTGACCCGCGCGCGCTTATTTTACATTTATGTTTTATAAATTTGTTTATATGCTATTTTTTAGGAAACAATTTTTTTTTAATTTCGAATTTTAGTTTAATAGTCGGATTATATTTATAGTTGCATTGTGTGTACGTGCATGTGTTTTATTTTTTCTCTTCATTAGTGTTTGAATATAACAACGGTTTTCTCTTAATTATGTTGTTAACTTATGTTGAAATTTTTTTTTTCATGTGTGTATATGTTGTATGTGAGTACTGGGTGATTCTAATTACAGTTTTATATTTATTTTTATTTAACACCATTTCAAATCTCTCATAAATTACATATTTAGTTGGACGTATAATATTACATTGTTGTTCTGGAATTTATAGTTCATACTGAGACCAATTATAACCTCATCGGCCCGTTTACACATTAACTAAACAAACCACTTACATTTGATTATAAATGATTTAAGTACATGTACATATTTGAGTATTTAAAATTATATCTTTATGTACGTATAGTTTTAGGTTGTTTAGAGTTACACCCTCTAATAGGGAATCTTTTCTAATGTTTGGGCATTTATGCTTATATATATATTGGCCCAAGTATTGATTTCTTCATGAAATACCGCTGACAAAAGATCTGTGATTTTTTTCCTTGTTCCCCATCTCCGAAAAACATATTCTCTCTAACTTATAAAAATCCAACCAATCCCACTCCCAAAAATGTATGCTTGGAGCATGTCTATGTATGCATCTTTTATCCAAATATATATACTTTAGCAATTGTTGGTGACATATATAATTAGCTTGCAGATTTTATGCTATAAAAGTGTTGGTTACACTTTAGCTAAATCCTGGAAATAGACTATATCTTTTGTTAATGTGACTTAATGATATTGTGCATTTAATTACCTTTACTATATAGAAGATTGTAATGATGACGTGAATAGTTTAAATTGGAAGAAAACTCTCTCATTTTATAATAGAGTAGTTATATGCCCAGCGCGTTATGCGAGATAACATTTTTAAACATGTATCAATACGAATCGTTGAATATAAATATAATCATTTGAACTTTTTAAAATTATTTATGTTAACATTTGTAGAAACAACAAACTTATTTTACCAAATGATATAAAACATAAATATTGCCAAATATAACCTTTTTCTTTGAAAAAGCAGAAAAAGCAATAAATCCTTCAGTTGAAAACTTCATAAGAGGAAGAAACGGCATCGACGACCATCTTATGACATTTTATCCCAGAGAAAATTCCTTCCAGATTCAGGTCCCGTGAAGAGATCTCCTTATAAGCTTTAATGTTCACTATTAACCTAATCATACATATGATTAAATACCAATGGGAACTTACCACCACCCCGAAATTAATGTAAATAGGCCAAGTTTAAATATCAGTAAATGCAAATGTGTAAACATAACAGCCATGACGTTACAATAGGTTTGGTAAGCATGTTT
Organism: Eutrema japonicum; assembly: GCA_030161315.1. Taxonomy (NCBI): domain Eukaryota; kingdom Viridiplantae; phylum Streptophyta; class Magnoliopsida; order Brassicales; family Brassicaceae; genus Eutrema; species Eutrema japonicum. Next base: position 42,356,838 of record BSQW01000013.1, read on the forward strand.
TACCCACCGAAGCAAGTGCATTGTGCCATATATATAAAAATTGTCGACCAAGTCATAAACGTTCCAATTTAATATCACCAAGTACGTTGCATGGTCAAACAATTTAATATTTTTATATAAAACAACTCATTAATTTCACTTCCTAAAAAAAGATTTTTTAAAAATATATTTCATTTTAGTTTTGTGCATACATATTTGATATTTCTGAACTTTAGTCAATTTTTCTTCACACTTTTTACCGCCAATTCTTTTGTTATCTTGTACTCGTTCCTTTTCCGGCACTTATGTCTTTTCACTTTTTCTTCACTCACATATAAAATATTGGAAAGTGATTTGATTTTCAACTCATTGTAGAACTATTTTCTCCTTTTCATCTTCATAGTACACTATGCTTTCTCTTATCAATTGTTTGAACTTTTTGCTGATTTGAGCGTAAAAAAAAATTACTGACGATACACATTTGTCGTGCCGAGGATGTTCTCACCTATTGTGATGCACGTCAAATCTGCTTATTGAATATCGATTCTTATCTTTGAATCCGTTTCTATCTACCAGACATCATATATCACTGACACACCTTGCACTCTAACCTTACTATTTAAAAAAAAAAAAAAAATCTCATGATATAGATTTTTTCATTTATATTATATTATAATTTTAGCTACACATGATTTTTGATTTTGATTTTCTTAAAATGTGTAACTTGTTGCAAAAATGTAACTTTAAAACTCATTAAAAAGTCTAATTTTTTCTTTAAAAATAATTATCCTTATGTTGAGTAAAAACAGTTTAAATTTTGTATTTACCATAACAATTAACTTGTAATTTTTTATTATCCTAAATAATATGTAACTATTAGAAAAATGCTCTTTGATCCATTTAATATATTTTAACGTGATAATTGTTTTCCCTATTTCTTTAGAAGTAATTACTGCTCCATTAACTCTATGCTAATATATAATTTTATATTCATCCAATCTCTATTCAATTTTTGTTTTTTTTTGTTTTTTGTTCTATTTTTCTCTTTTTTTGTTTGTAAATTTTTTTTGATAAAAAATGATAATAATAAAAAGTGTGTTAATTAATTGAGTCATCAACTTTAGTGTAAGTGTTTTTCTCTCTCTTTTTAATGAAAAATAATTATTATTACAAAGTGTGTGAATTAATTAAGTCATTAACTTTAATTTTAGTTTTCTTTAGTTTCAATTTTTTTTTTTTGCTGATGTGGACACTCTAGATTGAGAGAGAACTCTCCTATTATATAATAGATTCTGGAAAACAATCATAAAATATAGTGTAATCTTAGATATGTTAAACAATATTAATAATCTTAAAACTGTTAAACAATTAATAATCTTAAAAATGTTAAACAATTAATACATCCGTTGCACAAGATAGAAGTTCATCATATAGGGATTCTGCATATATTCTTGTTGTGTCCTTCTCTGACACATTTGTTGCACTATTAAAAGAGTAGTAATTGAACTAAGCCAAGATAATCCTTCTTAAAATTTAACATTTAGAAAGGTTACCTACACATTTTGAAAGGTCTTCCCAAAATATTAACAAACGAAAGAATGTACGCTCAATTATGCAAAGTGTGTGAGAATAGTCATTTGGTTGCATTTTTACTCACTGTTACACAAAGACGAATCAGTTCAGGATCTCCTTTTATCTTATTAATGAAACTTCGCACTTGACAATCATTTCACATATACATCGGTGGAGAATCTTATACCATCAATTTCATCTTCAATGGACTATAATTGAATGTAACCTCTCTATCTCTTACTGAGCAATTAATTCCAAAGTCTTCGATAACCATCTCAATTAAGTCGATATATTTGACGTTCTCATCTACCACACATACTGATGCTCTTTGTTCATATCGCTGCAATTGGAACTTGTCATTTAATGTCCACTTTCCATAAAACATAATAGATCTCCAGCATACTTACCTGAAAAAGAGAAGAAAAAAACTCAAACAAGGAACTTCCATGAGCTCTAAATATATAATAAATTTTCATAAAATAACTTCAAAGACACAATAATCCCTAATCAAACACTATATATATATATATATATGTGAATTCAGAAATGAGACATGTTTGGAAGTCCCAAAATCTTAGGATTGGTATGCTCTACGTCAATATCTATTTTATCTTCATCATCTTCTATTGTCTCAATACACAATCATGTTTTCTCTAATGGTGGAACATGTGAAATATTTTGTAGTCAACCATCCAATAAATTCCTTCATTATTATATGAATTTAAGAGACACATAGAGTTTAACATGACTAACTCTCAAAATCCAGAATCTCTTTTTTCTTTGTAACTGATCGGTCTAGTTTTATCCCTAGAAAAACCCTAGTTTAATGAGATCCTCTTGTCGTTCATAGAGTGAGAGAGGAAGAGGAAACCATAAGGGGCAGACTAATATCACTCTTTTTTACATGTTTTCATACGGTTTTTATATACTTATCTAATGGTTTTCTAAAGTTTTCATGTCCTAAAAGATATTTTTAATGTGTTTATAGAGTTTTAAGTCTAAATCAGGTCAAATAAGCAAAATGTTGCAAAAGTGGTGAAGTTGTGCTTAATCTTGCAATGCAAAGTAATGCAGACGTATCAAAAGTTTGACATCGTTTGGATGACTTCCCGTAAAGGGAATGAGCTCAAATTTGGTGACAAGATAGCCAATGTTAGCTTTCAGATGCACTTGAAATCAAGTCATTTGGACTAGTGGTATGGAAGATATGATGATTTTGGTGAAGGCTGGTCAAGCAGATCAACAACGCATGTCGAACAGAGTGTATCGATCATATCATATTTCATTTCCAAGACTTGAAAAATTAAAGTCCCAAAGGAGCATATCGATCATATCATATCAATCACATCCCAGAGCAATGTGATCGATATACTTTGCTGATTTGGGCAGTTTTTCAAAAATCTTTTAGGGCTTCCAAAATTTGAAAATTTGAGAGCAAATTTTTTCAAAATTTTTTTTGAAAAAAATATCACGGCTGAATTGAAAAACAGAGAAAATTAGGTTTGGATGAAAGAAGAAAGAGAAAACAGAGAAAATTAGGTTTGGATGAAAGATGAAACAGAGCAAATGTTGCTGCGATATTTGTGTGGGAAAACGGATCCACAGAAATGGTTCTACACTTGTGATGAGTGTAGAGTCACTTTACATGATAAATGTGTACTTGGAGACTTCTCAAGTCTCATGCCAGGACATACATATATGGCTGTTGACTTAACCCTCAAATTTGAAGTGGTTTATTCCGAAAGTTCATCATACATATATGGCTGTTGACTTAAAGCCTACAAAGATATACACTCTTTTTTTTCTAGGGCTTGCTTAAGCAATTTGAAATTGGATTGAGGTATTGAAAACATTGGAGTTTATTTTATATGCATGGAATCTGTTGACACTGACAACATCATGAATTATCCGAATCTGCATTATAACATCTCCTAGTAATGCGGTTTAGAAAGTAAACAGAGATCTTGTTGTATAAAAGAACAAAAAAAAAACCGTGGAATTGATTACAAACAAAGGTGTTACAATGATACAAGTTGACGTGTGTGTATGCATATTTGATTCTCTTCAGAGGGACCTGATTGCTCCGTCCACACAGAGATATCACCATAAAGTTAAAAACAGGTCGGAGGAGGAGGCCATCTTCTGCTTCCGCCGTCCACAGTGAAGCCTGCCTCGAAGGAGGACCGAGTAGCAGAAGAAAAAAGACAGACGTGAGTAGGAGTAATGACCATAGGACCAAAACAAAAAACAATCTTTCAAGTATCAGCAGCTTCTGTGGTGGATGCTGAATGTGTTGGTTCAGCTTTTTCTTCGGTTTGTGCCTGAGCCGTCTCTTTCTGCTGTTCAGCTAGACGACTGATACGTTCAAGCAACTGGGCTGCTTTCCTTTTCCCTCTGTCTGTCCCATTACCAGCTAAATCTATCAATGGACCCATAAGGCCGAGTTTCTGCGCTTCGACCAGATGTTGTGGGTCTCCAGAACAGAGGTGGACTAGAACCGCAGCTGCGTTCTCTCTATTTCTAGGCGAACCCGTTCTGATAAACTCCACCAGACTCGGGACTGCGTCAGAGGATCCTATGATCGCTTTCCCTTCGGGATGGCTAGAGATAATGGCCAGAATAGCGAGCGCCTCATCGACCATTCCACTTCCGGGCTCTGTTAAGAGTCTAGTCAACGTGGGAATCACTCCTGCACGTATGGCTTTTCCTTTGTTTCCTTGGTATATGCAGAGGTTGAATAGTGCCGTAGCGGCGTCTTTCTTGCCTCTTTGTGTACCTTCATTAAGAAGTACAACGAGCGGTGGGATTGCTCCCAATGCACCAATAGTCACTTTGTTTTCATCAATCACCGATAGACTGAAAAGTGTAGCTGCCGCATTCTCTCTGGCCTCCATGCTTCCTTTCTTGAGCACTTGAACTATACCAGGAATAGCTCCAGCAGAAACAATGGCTCCTTTGTTGTTCTCACATATGGAGAGGTTTAGAAGCGCTGTTACTGAATGTTCTTGGATACGAGAATCTGGAGTTGAGAGAAGGCCTACGAGAAGAGGAATGGCTCCAGCTTCTGCTATGGCCACGCGGTTGTCTGCATTTCGTTTTGCAAGGAGGCGGATTTCCCCAGCTGCAGATCGCTGGTCCTCAGGGTTTCCATAAGCGAGTCTCCACATAAGATCTTCGATCCTGTTAGCTTCTGCTGGGGATGAGAAGGACGATACTTTTCTGGGTCTTAAACTGCTTGGAGGCTTTGGAGGCTCAATATTGTTGGCCTCGCACCACTGAGCTATGAGACTACGGAGAACATAGTTTGGTGTGAGGGTTATGCTTGTTAGCGCCTGCTGTGTTTTTGGACATGTCGAGTGCCCAGCTTCTAGCCACTTCTCAATGCAGGTGCGTTCGTAGGTCTATAGACAGAGGAGACAATGCTTCTATGATTAAACTGAAGAGGTCACAGAAATAAATTTGAAGAAGCTGAAGTTGAAGTGAACCTTACCTGCCCTGTTGAAACAATAACTGGATCTCTCATCATTTCCAGCGATATTGGACAGCGGAAATCATCGGGAATCACAGGGATCTTCTGACTCGCAGCAGTAGAAGTTTGTCCATTGCTTCTTGAGTTAACCCCTACTTTCTGGTCCTCGCCGTTGTCATTCTCCGACTGCACAAAATCCTTAATCAACTTCAGTATCATTGCCATCTCCTCAATGTTTTCACCGGCGTCTCCACCGCTCGAAGCAACCATTTCGTGCAGAGCCACTGATTCTTGAGCTAGGTCAGGAATCTCCATCAGCTGTAACTTCTTCGCAACCCGCTGCAGGGCAGGCTGATAAGCATCTACATCACTGCCTTTGATGCACAGCGACTGAAGATCTTCATAGAGTTCATCGTGTGATGCATCTACTCTCCCTTTGGCTCGGCGAAATTGACTGAGAACCAGCTGAACCTGAAAAACAACAAAACGCCATGAAATGTGCATATATCCGCTCAAGATCCTATCCTTTACTCAGTACTGTCGGGTTCAATACACATCTAATTAGGTCCTAAGATCCTATCCATTTATGTTAGACAAGGGAGACATATCTCGATCCAACTTCAACATCTGAACTCATCCACGTCCCATGTGAAAACAAAAAACTGATGTTCAAGAGCTCATGATTCAAGCTCTACGTCAAATAAGAACTATGTCGGGTCTCAGACACTGGCCTCGGGGTTGTAGAGATTACCAGTTCTCTGACTTCATCCGATATGTCCAGATCCTCATACGGAATCTTGCTCAAAGATTGTTCTAACTTAACTGAAACCTCCAGCAATTTACTTGTCACTTGTTCCCTCTCCATGACCTACAAACAGAACAAGAAGGTCTCTCGTGTCAATCTTCTGTTCTAGAATTGAAGCACAAAATTTCAACAACTTCCACAGATCAGATATACTTATCAATCAAATCACATCAACCAATTGAAGAAAACAAAAAAGTCACAGAGAAAATCTAACATCTAATCTTAATTCGAGAGAAATTCGTCAAACTTTCGTTAATCAGCTTCTACTTTCTCAATAACCCACACAGATCTAATCGAGTAAACGCCAATAAATCGAAAAACAGAGACGCACCACATAAATCTTGCTCCATTCGCTGCAGAATTTGAGATAATCCTTAGCCGAGCACATCGCCTCTTTCAACGAGACCAACGTCCCCAACGTATCTTCATTGATCGGCGCGGTGCTCTCTCTGATTTCCTCGAACATCGGAACAAGCAGTTTCAACCTCCTCGCTAGATTGGAGCAGAGCTTCTTCACCGTAATCCGGTAATCGGAAACCGCCGCAATCTCGTTCACTACATCAATTAAGCTCTGCGCAGCAGCACCTTTCTCCTCCTCCATCGTTTCACTCGATTAACGGATCCGATTCTGATCTAGTCCGTACAGATTGCAGCTTCTCCAAAGAAGGAGGAAATCTTTCCCGTTTTAGACTCCAGTGCCAAGATTCAGCTCGAAACATAGAACGGTGCCATTTGCAGAAGTGCGAAAGAGAGATGGTGAGAAGGCGATGACTTTTCTCTACGGCTTGGCTTGGTGACGGTTTATGGGGCAAGTTGTGCGCTTCTCTCGGCTCAATATCTAAACCGGATTAATTTAAAGCCTCGATCGAGACCGGGACCGGTTGAGATTCAATTTGATAGACGTAAACTTATGAAGTAAATATTTTATTTTAAAAAAAAACTAAATTTTGAATCAATAATACTAAAATTTTAAATTAGAAAATCTTGTATTATTTTTACTTTTTCATTTTCTACTCCTTTTCTATGCGCTTTGAAACATGTAGTGGCCATTGGCCAATATTGAAGACAACGTTTGAAGCATCATTAAGAATAGGAAGCATCAAAAATAGTATGAGTCAAAAAGCCATCATGATAAATAAATCAGCGCATAGGAAAAGGAACATGAAAATAATTAGCTTTAATTAATTAAGTTTCTATATTTTTTTTAAATAACAAATAAATGGGTTGATGTGTCATGGAGAAGAGTGCTGATGTGTCATCTTCTTGTGAGACACATTCACTTTTTATATATTACTAGGTGAATACCCGCTACGTGACGGGTCTTTTGCTTTATATTTATTTTAATTAGAAATATTATGTATTTTTATTGTGTTTTTGCATCTATAGTTGTTGTAAATACATATTCTTCTCAACAACATGTACAGTGTACGTTGTAAGTTATTTGACTTTTAAAAACCATAGATTCTAACCTTAATTCATATTTTATTTTATTTTATTTTACATGAATGATTTCAATACTTTCGAAAACGAATTTCATGAAATAATTCATTTACCAAAGGATAAACATTTCAAATTGTAAGGGCACCTCCAACGGGAGGCTCTTAGCAAATTAGGTGGGGTTTTTAACCAAAAAAAAAATAAAAAAAAATAAATATGAACAGTGTAAGAACCGGTTCTTAAACAAGAGTTTTAAGAACCGGTTCTTAAGGGGGTTTTTACACTGTTCTTAGCCACGTGTCAATCCATAATTCGTCGGGTCTCGAATATATATATATATATGCCGGATTCAAGCTCAACTTGATCGTGCATGCCTTTCTTAAGACTGCATCAACAACTTATGGTTGCCCTTCCTCCGAAACCTACTTGTATGGTTGGCTTTTTCAGCATCCTCGAAATCATGCACCTCCATCAAAGATAAGACAATAAATTACTTATGCTTTGTGTTGTCTTCTCTTTTTGTATTATTCCTTTTGTAAACCAAACTCCAAAAGAAAGCATATATAAACTATGTCTTCTGTGAAAGTTATGTTTGATCGATGCTACATATCTTAGAACCTTAAAAAAAAAATTATGATTCCGCACTTATACACTACTCTAAATCTCTATGTATTTGTTTTGCAATTCCAGAAAAGAAATTTGTAAGATTCCTCAAAGATAATTCCTTAATCACCTCCGTTCTCGTTTTTATTCTATGCATTTTAATTAGTTACTGTTCTTTTCTAAATAAATGAAAATTACGAAGAATTGATCTGGACAAAATAAAAAAAATGGAAGAGAATCTAAAATCTGAAGGTGATTAAGAAAAATGTTTGGATATTGTTGTATTATTTTATTGTATATTTACAAGTTTGTTTCATTGCTTACCAGTTATCACATGGGCTGTATATTAAGTTTTAGTTAAGCTTTTAAGATATGTTCCCTTTTCATGCAGAATTTGTTTTTCCTGCTTATCAGGAAATTACTTTGAATAAAGAGAAATATGCAAAGAACGTTTAGAGCCTTTCATAGCAATGAAATCTTCTTCTTTATCTTTGCTCGATGTTGTTATACTTGTACAGTTTTGGCAACTTTAACTCTTCCTTATTGTTCTCATCTTTCTCTATTGTGTCATCATCTTTGATGTTCTGTTAGTCCACACCTGAGGATTGGCCTCTCCGACACACTGCAAATTTTATTTCTGTGTGATATGTTAGTCATTGGCTATTAGACATGTATATATTGCCTATGTTTCTCCACTGTAATTATAGTTCAGGTTCTAACTATGAACTTGTTTGATGTACTACTAGCCCATGGAAAGGGCCAGACTAATCCCTTTTGGGTCAGCATCATTTTCATGCAAAAGCAAGACTTGGCTTTAATAACATGGTTGAGTGCCCAAGAGTTAATATGATAATTTCGCACACAGGGAGACTTGATATTTGGCCTGGACCAACAGCGTCGAATCTTCCCTAAATGGAAACCACCCCACTACAACCTCTTGGTTGCATGGATATCTATTGAATATGTGTATATGCATTTCCATAGAGACATTACAGAGAATATAACTTTGTAAGTTGCGTTCTTCTCAAAATTTGTTATCGTTTTAAACACCTCTCTTACTCAGTCAAATGAGATTTTGTCTACAATTTCAACCACAAAGTAAATAAAAAACCTTAGGGAGAAAATTGAGTAATCTTGGTATTGATGAAACAATAGAGAGTGAGATACGTAAAACAAAATGGAGTCTCAATACCCTTATTCATATTTTCTTGTTTTAAACTTGATTTCCTGTCTTCAAAATGTTTAAAAATACATTGAATGAACGAAGCTACACTATTTTTAACTTAACAATCATTATTATAGAACCTATACCATGCTTTTTTTAGGAGACATAACAGACGAAAATGTAACAATAAACCCGTAGCAAAATTTCATGTAATTCGAAATCCATCTAGAGTTGTCAGAATGCAAGGATTCTAAAAGTGACCAGGAATCTGAAATAACACGGTACATGACTGTGAAACTACCTGCTGAAGAATATTTCTTGCCATGGATGTGTTCGATTAGGAAAAGGAACACACCGTCAATGATTCTTCCTAATCTACGCTGCTTTGTTTCGTTGACAGGGTTTGATTGGAAGGGGTGATTATATACCTTCGTAAAGATGAGTGAAAAAATCGTAGAGGGTTTTCTCATACTTGGAAACTGTAAGGTGGAAGAGCGAATGACATAGCTTCTGGATGCTATGTATCTGCATTTTCACCTAATTGGGTAAGAAACTTTGGTTGTGACTCCTTAATTACCACAAGATTGCAGTCCAGTTGCTAAAAACATCATTTCTTCTCATAATTCACCAAGAAAGCTGTTTTTGATTTAAGATACATGAATAAAAGTGAGTTCTCTACCTTTACTGCATCGTAACATTATGTAACAGAAACGTCATCTGGGAACATGAGTACATGACTCATGAAGATCATCTTTCCAATACAATTCGTTCTAGCAAGAAATCTTACATAACTTGAGGAACAGTTGTTGGTAAACCTCGAAAGCCCCAAATTTTCTTACCTGAAAATCCACAAGAGAAGGGGAAAAACAAAAATGTTTAACATATCGATTGACATTCTGTACAAACAATTTTGAAGTACTTTACAATTTTGAAGCTTAGATCCGAATAAAAGGAATATTAGGAGGAATAGGAGGAGACGGATACTATAAATGTCTCGAAACGCTAACGCTCATATTGAAGAAGGAATCGACAGTCGTTGATTACATTAAATCTTAGTGGAATTAAGAAAGTTTAGCCGATTGAGGAGGGGAGAAGTACGGGTGGGCAAAAAAAAAGTAACTGAAAAAACCGAACCGAACCAAACCAAAATAAATCATATGGTTTGGTTATGGTATAACCTAAAAATCCATTTGGTTATCATTTTTGTTAAGAATTCGGTTTCGGTTTGGTTTGGTTTAAAACCGTAAAACCGAATTGTTTTTTCGGTTTTTATATTTTAGATTAATTTTATATAGCTTTATATATTTTTTGGTTTGGTTTAGATTTATCATTTATCCATTCTTGTTTTTTGGTTTAGTTTAGATTTATTAATTTTATATAGCTTTCTTGTTTTTCTTTATTTGTTGTTAATTTTGTTGATCAGAGATTCATAAGCAACATGAGGAGACGAACAATCATGGCTAATGATGATGATAAGAATCTGAATTTTCTTCTTTTCATCTATTTTCTAGGTTTTTGTAGTCTTGATTTTTATTGATGATTTGGATTTACTAACAATTTGATTTGGATTCTAGTCTTTGAATTCTTTTTGTTTTTGCACTTATTAGTATGTCTAGTTATTAGCTTAATATATTATTTATACATTCAATTTATTTTTGCTTATTGTATGAGCCTTATCAAAAGTTATGAACCAAACTAAAAACCGTACCCAAACCAAACCGAACCGAGCCAAAATTGCATATGGTTTTTAAATGGTTTCATTTTTTATAAAACCAATAAACCAAAAATCGTTAAAAACCGAACCAAAATTGCATTTGGCTTTATGGGAGATTAATGAGTAATGACAGGTGTCACTCTCTCCTGCGTTGACGTGGCACTCAGTTGGAGAGAGTTGGCCTACTTTTATATAGTAGATACTCCCTCTATTTTATATTAGTTGTCGTTCTAAGTTGTTTTACGTAGATTAAGAAAATAATTCAATTTTTTGTTTTATCCTTCATTAATGTATTATATATTATGATCGCACTAATTAATAAGCTAAAGGAGTAAGGATAAAATTGGAAATATTATTAAACATTTGCATTAAAATTCAAAAATGACAACTAATATGAAACAAAATTTAAGCTCTAAAACGACAACTAATATGAAACTGAGGGAGTAGATGTTTATATATACCCTTTTTTAAAAAACATGTACAATATAACCTCTATAAATTAATACTCGATAAATTAATATCTTTATAAATCAATAAATTTTTTAATCCCGAATTGGTTTTTCGGTTCAATTAATATATCAATAAATTAATAATTCTATAAATTAATAAAAGATCATTATCCCGACAATATTAATTTATAGAAGTTTTATTGTATAAGTATAAATATGCATATTTAAATTGTATATTTAAAAACCAAAAACAAAATTTATCAAATTAAATTATAAAATTATTGATTCGGAATACGGACAATCGTTCATGTCGTTATGTTCACTTTAGCCGCCATCCACTCTTTCTGTTTTTTCTGAGGCCTCTACGACGAGAGGACCTCTTCATTTATTATAGTCAAGCTTAATAAGTGGATGGTGAATGCGCGGTGAACCTTGGAGGCTCGAACTCTTCTTCTCCGACAGTGCAAGGGGTGGAGTAATCGTTGCAACAAGGTGGAGCGGCATCCATTGCGGCAGAGATGCGATCTAGAATCGTTAATACTTTGTAGATCTGAAACACTCGAGGACGGCGGTGGATCTCTGAGGAAAGCATTCAAAGTTTCTCTCTGGCGAACCAATTTGGTTTTCTTCGAGTTTTTTTACTAATTTCCTGTATGTTTTATAATTTTCAGTTCATCGTCTGCAAATTCGGCCGATCCTCGGTTTGGATCGAAATTAAATCTAATATTTTAATTTTAAAAACTATAAATTATCGAAAAATTTAAAAGTTAAAAAAACAAAAGCGTTCAAATAATTTTAATGGATATCCCAATATGAAATAGTTGCCTTTATTTTTTTTATAATTTGGATTTTCTTAATTTTTTTTATTTTTAAATAATAAATTTTTAATAAGCTCTATATCATCGACGTGGAAAATTTAATCACATGAAGAAATGCTAGCCGGCAGAACAGTCTGCGCTCTGCGGTGTCCAATCAGAGCAATTGAGAAGCAGCGATGCTCACATGCCTAAGATCGAGCAGCTTATGGCTCGGCTACGGATAATCACAGCCGTTGGATTTTGAGTATGTACAAACAGTATCAACTCAGTCAACGGTGGAGATGCAGACTCGTATGACGATGAAGATTGGTGAGAAAAAAAAATGAAGAACAGTCGGGAAACTGCATGCCGTTTTTTATGCTCTTTTGGCTGGAAAAGCATAAAGCTATCTTCCTTTTGCAGTGTTTCTTCCAGTTTCCAGTTCCACTATTGAAATTTGAATCATGTGCCGTTTAGGCGTTTCGGACTCTTGTTCTGTTCCTGGGCATGTATAGGCTTCCACTTTCCCATGGTCAACTCATGTGCTAATTACATACGTGAGACTTTGGTCACTTGTATTAGAAATTCGTCAACTCGTAAGAATTTGATAATGTTTTTTTTTTAACATTAGAATTTGATAATGTTCGAGGAGATGAAAAGAAAAAAAACTAGATTCTTCCTCTTTTAATTTTCTTAAACATGTTTCGAAACCCCCAAAAATGCTTCAAACCAGGTAAGGTATTAAAATATACTTCTTAGTTAAACGAGTTAGCAAAAACGAGACATATTTTGTTTGGGGTCAACTATCTATTTTATTAAATTAAGTTTGGCTGATAAGGTGATTATCCCTCACTGACTCTGTCTGACTAATATGAAAAAATAAAATACATCATGCTCGAGCCCCTTTTGCAAGAGAGTTAGCACAAACATTCGATGCTCGTAGAATCTATATATATAAAGGGGAATTCACTATTTTCTTAAGCTGCCACCTCATTTAGTCATACTCTATAATTGTGACACCTAAGCACTCATTAAGTTTCATTCCATCCTCTACTCTAATCTTCTTTTCACTCACTCCACACCACACGATTTGGTGAATTAATCAAACACTCTAAATAGGCTACATAATGGGCCAATAATTAACAACACATTAAAAAAAATCCAAGACGAAATAGGTATGGCGACAATGGAGATCCGAAGGAGGAATAAGTATATGCCATTACAAATGTAACACTCAATACACACATGACTAGAGGGATAGTTTTTCTGACTCATTGAAAAAAATCATACTTTAAAAATAGAAATTTACAAGTACAATGCAAAGAAAACACAAAACAAAAAATATACGACATATCATGTGTGAATTCAAATTATCAGTACTTAAGTATTGCAAATACAACAAGGAGACAACCATATAGAAACCATAATGAATTTGAGGAAGACTAAGATAAGATTAAACAATAATTAAGTTCCAACATTAATAAACCATAGATTTTAATCAAAAGACAAAGCAGATTAACGGTGTAAACCAATAATATAAATTTAGAATGGTCAAAACACATCTTAGAAAGGTTGTACCATTCACCGGACCTATACTTTATACATGGGAGTATAAATGATCATCATGTAATGTAACTAAAAGAAAAAACTAATACACATAACTACAACACTCATCAGTGTTTTCCAAACTAGAAACGTCCACATGAATTTTTTTTTTAAGTAAAACTATTCCGTTACTAACCTAGACGATTATTATATTTGAAAAACTTAAAAAAATAACGAAGAGAAAAATAGTCCAACAAAAACAGAGTATAAAATACACTAAATATAAATGGAATATGAGAACAATCACCATGCAAAAAGAATGAAGGGTTAAAAAAATAACAGTTACAAACGAAACAAAAGATTTCCATTATAACGGCCACACTAAATTAGGAGAAATCAAAAACCACTACCAACATAATGAGAATTAAATGTCAATGAATAGGAAATTAAAACCATGAAGCAACAAAAGCAAACTCAACTATATAAACCCACCCGAATAAGCAAAAAAACAGCATTACCAAAATACATAGAGAAAAGATACCTCTAAATGCCCCCATTGTCACTCATTGAGAATCTCCCAAATGATCTCCTAGGTGATATTATCTCACGAGTGGATCGAATGTCACACACACCCGTCCGTCATACCATGGAAGCATCTCTAGAGCTAGCAAAGGTAGCTGACGACAAGCGCGTTTACAAAAACATGAATCTAAAACCACTGGCCATGCATTCATTACAAGCAAGGAACAAATACAAGCAACTAATGGAGAGATGTCTAGAAAACGGAAATGCGGAGTCCCATTACATCAAAAGGCATAGAAGAATACTTTCACCGCAACCACACAAATACATTATTGCAACATCTAAAAGTGGCAGCAGAAGGCTCATATGAAAACGGTATGTATATCTACGGTATAATCATGTTATGCAGAGGAGCAATAGACGAGGGAAAAACTTACTTGGACAAACTGGGGTGGAAAGAAAACAAAGGCAAAGCAGAACAATGTTGGAAATTTAACAAAAGAGCCTTGCATGGAATGAGGGTGATGAGGAAAAGACGCTACATGACAACACTCTGAGCCAATAGACCCAGTCTATGTGACCTGAAAAACCTCACCACCACATGCAACAACTGTTACTACTACACATAGATGGTGAAGTTTGTTTTCTTCATTTGAAACCACCTACATCCTTCAATATCTACCTAAGTACGGTAACATTTTCAATTTCAATAAGAGAAGTGAGAGTCTCATGTACTTTTTAAATTTAAACAATATGACCAAAATCATTGCCTCGGTCTACAATGTTCGTCTAAGAAAAAAAATATATGCCCAAAAAAAGATTATAGAAACACTATACATTGAAATCTTAAGAGAGCATTACATTGTTTTCGTTCAAGTGAAGCCAAATAATCCCAGAAGACCATAAAATCACATTATAAAAACACACAACCACAGTTGTGTAAATACAAATAACAACAGCGAAAAAATTAAATAAGATTAATAAACAATACTAGCCAATAGACACGGATACAGCTGAACATCATCTAATTTCCATATATTTCCAGTCGACGGCTTCAGAAGATAAATACACAAATTGAAAACCCAAGTGGTATCCACTACCTTTAAGAAAAAACCCTTAAAATAACATAAACTAACACATAAAACCCAAAAACCCAAAAACTCATAAGATTGGTTATGAAGATCCTCTCCAGCCCATATAGGATAGATAAACATATTGAAATCTAAACTAACACCAACGCCAAAAGCCATAATCAGAAACAAGGAGATAGCCAGTTCTATGAACTGCCTTGTTCTGAACCCGAAAAACAGAATATAGCAATATTTAAGCACAAAAATGCGGAACCCGTATTCATAGGCTTTCATCGTCGGGTATAGCTTCATGAAAATTGCAATGAACCATGAAACAAAAGAAGCTTATATAAGCAGTGAAGAAAAAATAAATAAATGATGCCATACAAAAATAGAAGGTTGGTGTAATGCAGAAAACACACTAATGTAGAAGAACTCTTCCCATTCTCCGGTTAGTGTCGATCGATACTGACTAGTATTGGTCGATACTCATCGAAGCAGACACGGACCGCGACTTTAATGAAGAGTTGAAGAATTACAAAATTGCCTAGAAGTCTTTATTATTTACAAGAAGCCCCAAAATGTGATTTAGGTTATTTAAGAGGATTTTACAACCACTTTAAGGGTTATGCTTTATTTTATTCTGGTTTTGTGAGAGAGCTTTTGAAGGGAGACAAGTCTGAAACTCTGTTCGTCCGAGAAAAGATTTTGAACCCTCTTGTTACTCTTTCTATTTTATTTGATGATTTATTCAAACATGTTTATTGTTTCAATTTCCATGTCTGAGTAGATCCACTTTAGGTTTAGGGTTTTCTCATAGGGTTTTCTCTGATTGCTGGTAATTGATTTGTTAGGATTCACCATCTGAATTAGTTCTTCACCATAGGTTGTTCTCAAAGCTAATTCTAGGTTGACGAATCTGGAACTTAGATCTTAGGTTAATCGATTAGGCACGACAATGCAATTGAGTAATTTGACAGAACCTAGAGTGAGCAAATTGATTATTCGCAAAGAGATTTGGTTTAATTGAATTGTGAACATATCAAACTCGGTATTAAGGCTAATTTATTCTTAGAAATTTGCAAAGAGATTTGGGATTCTGAAGTTTAGATTTAGATAATTCTCGCAACGACAGTTGGTTAATTATAGCTTAGTGATTTGAGTTCAAGAACCGCGCTAAATCTGAATCCTGACTGATTGGTTATCTGCATTCATTGATCTCCTGAAAAATACCATGGGCCTATATTCAACTACTGATTTTACAACTCTTTTACTGTTTATTGCTTTTTATTTCAACTGAATTGCTTAGCTTAATTCTCATTTACAGAATATATTGTGTGTTTCTGTGAGTCCTTGTGTTTGACCCCTACTTTACTACAACTACTGCTTTAGTACTTTTAGGGTATTAATTTGAGCATATCAAGCTACAACAGTAACCCTGCAACTGTGACAGAAAACATGTAGCTGAACCAGAACACTTGTAGCTGCACCAGAAGCCCATCAACTGAACCAGAAGACCCTGCAACCAAACCAGAAACCATGTAGTTGTAACTGTAACCCTGCAACTGCATCAGAAGACCAGTAGCTGCACCAGCAACTACACCAGATACCCTGCAGCTTCAACAGAAAACCTGCAACTGCCCAATTCTTCTTGATGTTTGAGATGATGCGAATGAGATGCTTCAGCTTCACCAGAATGAGTCTTACAACTCCTTCTACTCAGATTCGGGTCGTTCACCAAAAGACACAACTTGGTCTTGAATCTGACCAGAGACACTCATGCCTTCCTTTCTCAATACCTGAGGAAACACAAATGATGCAATTGATACGTGATATTTTCGTGTCAATTATCCCAAGTGTACTCATGTCATTGTAGTACTTGAGATGTCAATCCATAAGGGGTTAAGATTGAGGCACTAAGAATGCAAGAAACTTCTTAAGCTAGAGCAAACATTGTTTTTGGTTTTTAAATTTATAAGAAAGGAAACAAATGCAAGAAGGAAAACAAAACACAAGACTAAAATGTTGGATTATGAACTAAGCTATCAATGAGATGGGTAACAATCAAACAATGAATCATTTAGAAGCATTAATCACTATCTTAGAACATGGAATTCTCAAATATGACTAATCCATTTCCATGGCACTAATCACCTTGTTAATTATCTAATCAAGAACAAATTTCCATTTGTGATTAAATAATTAACAAGCATTAAGAAACAATTCCAATTAGTTCACTAAACACCCTAAACATCAACTTCCGTTGGCTAGGATATGCATAGCTCACAAAAGGTTCGGATCAAGCAATTCATTTAAACTCGGGTCATGAGTGAAATGCCTAAGATCTAGAAACGAATGAACATACCTAATCTAGTACTAACACCGCTTACTCGAATCTATCCCTAATGCATGGGATGAGACCAAAAATCTAACTAATCTAAGGTGTAGTACTAGGTTTCGGTTTATCATGACAAATCTAGCGTTACGAACCAACCTAAGTGAAAGACTCATCCAAGATCATCTTAAATAACCATTATCTAACCATCAAGACAATTGACTAATGATGCCTAAACATTCAATGCACATTCATTCTTATGACATGGATCACACAAGTAGATTAGTTCACTTCCATGATACTAATCCATTTACAAAATCATCTAGTTATCAAGAACTTCCGTTCGAAACTAAATGATCCATAATCATTAAGCATTAGTCCATACAAGTCAACAATTCACCTTAATCATCAATTTCCATTGGCTAAGAATTGAATTGCATGCTTAGAAGTTTTCTAGACATTTCATCGAACACCTTCCGGGCGAGAAATGTCTTAAGTTCTAGAAATGAGTTGTCAATTCGATTCTAGCATTAAGATCCCTCCTAACATGAGAACAAATGATTATCTAAGCCTAAACATCAACAATCAACCATCAACCATCCAAATCAAACATTATCTAAAATCCAACAAAAAGTCAACTCACAAGAACATGAAGAACACAAGAGAAAAAGACATAGAAATGAAGAACAAGAATCAAATAAGCATAATATAAAGATAGAGTGAAGAAATCTTCTCTAGAATGGCATTTGTATGAAGAACAATCCCAAAACATCAAGAAGAGAGAGTTGGGTACGAGCCCCACTCTTAGAAGAAGAAAACTTTTTCTTCATAAAATTAGGTTTTTTTGGCTTTTAATAGAGTTTGGGTCGAATTTTTGAGTTTCAGATGATCCACAGCGGTCAGCTCATACCGCTGCATGACCGCTGTGATTCTCTGTTTTTTTTCGACGGATGAACCCGCAGCGGTCACTGTAGACCGCTGCGGTACACCGCTGCGAGCTCCACTGAGTTCCTTCGCGCGCCAGACTGGACCGTCGTCACGGAAATTGGCATAACTTCTGATCGCACCGTTGGAATTGCCTAAAACCACTTCCAAATGAAAGCTAATCCATTGATATATCTCGTGTTAAAATTTGAGCTCAATCCATCGGTGGAAAGTCCTTCATCCAATGCCAAACTTATGACGTCTCAACCTGATCCTGCATCTTTGTATTCCGAAATGAACTTTTTGATGGCTATCTTCACTCCTCCAACTCCTATGACTCCAAGAACACCTGAAAATGGCTCAAGCAAGCCAAAAAGAATGCAAAGACAACCTAGGACATCTAAAATGCAATGAGACTCAAGTTGGACCTAAATGCATGAAAATATCCAAAAACTATACAAATTGGAACTAAAAACCTATGAAACTAAACCTTAAAAACATGTAAAATATGGTGTTATCAACTCCCCCGGACTTGCCTTTTGCTTGTCCGCAAGCAAACAAGAAAAGACAAACCGAAAGAGAGGTTTTAAAGAGTGGGAATTCATAACTAAAGGACATGTCAAAGCATTCAAAGTGGGAATTCTATGCCCAAGATAATACCAAGACATTGCAAAAACGTATCTCAATTATGACTCTAACTTCTCTAGACTTATCGCAACTCCTAATCTTTTCTCTTAACAACAATGCCTCATGCCTACAAGTCCTCTTCTCAACCAACCCTCACATTCATTTGATCTTTCTAAAGGTGCGGTCTCACAAATGGGCAAGTGATCAAGTCCAATCGGTTTGGAAGAAAAAGCAATTGGCACTAGTAAATGTGAGTGCAAGGAGGTTCATTCTCTTTTTGGGTGACTTACTCTCAAGAAAAAGGAATGCTATATGTTATGCAAAAGCAAGGAAGACTAGAAACAATTTATGCATACAAAGTTAAGCTCACATTGTTCTACCCTCCTAGCAAAGCATTCTACCCAAATGGTGATTCCATTTCCTCTTCTTATCTTATTTTCTTGAAGCTCATTAAACCCTCAAAGCCCTTTTGGCTAAATCAAAACTCCCTTTTTAAACCCCTTTTCTTTTCCAAACACCAAACTCCTAGAGACATTTTTAATCGACCCCTTTCTTTTCTTCTTACTCTCCCTAAACTTTTTATTCTTTCTCTTTTTCAAACATGGAGAGTGTTTTTCTTTTTCTTTTTCTAGGGTCTTTCTTTTACGCTCTTCTCTAGAGTTTTCTTTTCCAACCAAGGATTCTTTTTCTACCATTTCTCATTTCACTTTTCATGAGCTCATGCTCCCCAAAACCAAATACCATTCAATCCATTGATCCCCATCTTGATGCTAGCCTCTTTTCTTTGAACAACAATGACTAGCTAAAAATGAAAGCTAACCTTTGTCGTTTCCGATACTTACAAGATTTTACACACAATAGCATATCAAGAAAAGGCCTCACTCAATAAAAAAAAACAAGGGGTGGAAAGGAAACGGTTATGGTGAAAGGTAGGGAACCATTCTAAAAATGAGAATGGCCACTCGGGTTATTAGAGAGTGGTAAAAGTGGATAAGATAACCCGAATGTTTTCTTTGAACCATGGTTATGTATCACAAGCCCATAAGCAAGAAGATTATATTCATTTAAGTCCAATTATCAAGGGGTTGATTTCAAATTAAACAAGTATTTACAAGACAAAGAGTTAAGAGTAGAGAGATCAAAGTACGAAGTTTTCAAGTCTTTTGAAATCGTTTAAGCAATATAAAACCATTATCGAGAGCATCACAATGAAAGCTTATCATACATGTTTTATGAACTCTCATGCACATGAATGCAACCAATATGATCTAGAAATGAGTGATCAAGTCAAGTCTAGAATGCACATGGACTAATGCAAACTACATGATGATTTTTTTTTGTTTTTTTTTGTTTTTTTTTTTTTATGCAATTAAAAATATACAATGCAATGACTCAAGAAAATGAAAATAAGACAAAATACACAATGTCAAAACACAAGAACCTCTCCCCCGGACTTAAATCACACTGTCTCGGTGTGAATTGAGCCAAAGAGAGAGTAAAACAAACATAAAAACGAAATGGTATATACAAAGGGAAAAGTTAGTGGTACCTTGGAGTGGAGTGGATTCACGAGGAGGAAGCATTGTGCGTTGAAGCTCACGGACTTAGACCATTCCATCCGTCCCATTTATTCACCCTTATTGCTCCTACAAAAACATGAAAACAAAATTTATCAAACAATAAAAAGGCATAAAACAAGAAGTAAAGGATATGATTGCTTGTTTTATGTCTCTAGCATTGACGGTGGATAGGATTGGGGGAGTCCCCAATGGCGCGTTTAACGTCGCTAGCTTGACGGTTGCGTCCTCTTATTCACTCTCTCCTTGAATGTTTCCTTTACTCCTAGTTTCGAACCTAAGAGATCAAGATCACAAGAAAAGAGAAAAAAGATTAACAACAAAAAATAAAAAGCTCTAGTCTCAAGAAGAATCCAAATCCTAATGATCAATGCTAAACCCCAATGGCAACGGCGCCAAATTGATAGTAGATTTTTTCGTCAAATCCCCGGCAACGGCGCCAAATTGATACGGGATATTTTCGTGTCAATTATCCCAAGTGTACTCATGTCATTGTAGTACTTGAGATGTCAATCCATAAGGGGTTAAGATTGAGGCGCTAAGAATGCAAGAAACTTCTTAAGCTAGAGCAAACATTGTTTTTGGTTTTTAAATTTATAAGAAAGGAAACAAATGCAAGAAGGAAAACAAAACACAAGACTAAAATGTTGGATTATGAACTAAGCTATCAATGAGATGGGTAACAATCAAACAATGAATCATTTAGAAGCATTAATCACTATCTTAGAACATGGAATTCTCAAATATGACTAATCCATTTCCATGGCACTAATCACCTTGTTAATTATCTAATCAAGAACAAATTTCCATTTGTGATTAAATAATTAACAAGCATTAAGAAACAATTCCAATTAGTTCACTAAACACCCTAAACATCAACTTCCGTTGGCTAGGATATGCATAGCTCACAAAAGGTTCGGATCAAGCAATTCATTTAAACTCGGGTCATGAGTGAAATGCCTAAGATCTAGAAACGAATGAACATACCTAATCTAGTACTAACACCGCTTACTCGAATCTATCCCTAATGCATGGGATGAGACCAAAAATCTAACTAATCTAAGGTGTAGTACTAGGTTTCGGTTTATCATGACAAATCTAGCGTTACGAACCAACCTAAGTGAAAGACTCATCCAAGATCATCTTAAATAACCATTATCTAACCATCAAGACAATTGACTAATGATGCCTAAACATTCAATGCACATTCATTCTTATGACATGGATCACACAAGTAGATTAGTTCACTTCCATGATACTAATCCATTTACAAAATCATCTAGTTATCAAGAACTTCCGTTCGAAACTAAATGATCCATAATCATTAAGCATTAGTCCATACAAGTCAACAATTCACCTTAATCATCAATTTCCATTGGCTAAGAATTGAATTGCATGCTTAGAAGTTTTCTAGACATTTCATCGAACACCTTCCGGGCGAGAAATGTCTTAAGTTCTAGAAATGAGTTGTCAATTCGATTCTAGCATTAAGATCCCTCCTAACATGAGAACAAATGATTATCTAAGCCTAAACATCAACAATCAACCATCAACCATCCAAATCAAACATTATCTAAAATCCAACAAAAAGTCAACTCACAAGAACATGAAGAACACAAGAGAAAAAGACATAGAAATGAAGAACAAGAATCAAATAAGCATAATATAAAGATAGAGTGAAGAAATCTTCTCTAGAATGGCATTTGTATGAAGAACAATCCCAAAACATCAAGAAGAGAGAGTTGGGGACGAGCCCCACTCTTAGAAGAAGAAAACTTTTTCTTCATAAAATTAGGTTTTTTTGGCTTTTAATAGAGTTTGGGTCGAATTTTTGAGTTTCAGATGATCCACAGCGGTCAGCTCATACCGCTGCATGACCGCTGTGATTCTCTGTTTTTTTTCGACGGATGAACCCGCAGCGGTCACTGTAGACCGCTGCGGTACACCGCTGCGAGCTCCACTGAGTTCCTTCGCGCGCCAGACTGGACCGTCGTCACGGAAATTGGCATAACTTCTGATCGCACCGTTGGAATTGCCTAAAACCACTTCCAAATGAAAGCTAATCCATTGATATATCTCGTGTTAAAATTTGAGCTCAATCCATCGGTGGAAAGTCCTTCATCCAATGCCAAACTTATGACGTCTCAACCTGATCCTGCATCTTTGTATTCCGAAATGAACTTTTTGATGGCTATCTTCACTCCTCCAACTCCTATGACTCCAAGAACACCTGAAAATGGCTCAAGCAAGCCAAAAAGAATGCAAAGACAACCTAGGACATCTAAAATGCAATGAGACTCAAGTTGGACCTAAATGCATGAAAATATCCAAAAACTATACAAATTGGAACTAAAAACCTATGAAACTAAACCTTAAAAACATGTAAAATATGGTGTTATCAACTCCCCCGGACTTGCCTTTTGCTTGTCCGCAAGCAAACAAGAAAAGACAAACCGAAAGAGAGGTTTTAAAGAGTGGGAATTCATAACTAAAGGACATGTCAAAGCATTCAAAGTGGGAATTCTATGCCCAAGATAATACCAAGACATTTCAAAAACGTATCTCAATTATGACTCTAACTTCTCTAGACTTATCGCAACTCCTAATCTTTTCTCTTAACAACAATGCCTCATGCCTACAAGTCCTCTTCTCAACCAACCCTCACATTCATTTGATCTTTCTAAAGGTGCGGTCTCACAAATGGGCAAGTGATCAAGTCCAATCGGTTTGGAAGAAAAAGCAATTGGCACTAGTAAATGTGAGTGCAAGGAGGTTCATTCTCTTTTTGGGTGACTTACTCTCAAGAAAAAGGAATGCTATATGTTATGCAAAAGCAAGGAAGACTAGAAACAATTTATGCATACAAAGTTAAGCTCACATTGTTCTACCCTCCTAGCAAAGCATTCTACCCAAATGGTGATTCCATTTCCTCTTCTTATCTTATTTTCTTGAAGCTCATTAAACCCTCAAAGCCCTTTTGGCTAAATCAAAACTCCCTTTTTAAACCCCTTTTCTTTTCCAAACACCAAACTCCTAGAGACATTTTTAATCGACCCCTTTCTTTTCTTCTTACTCTCCCTAAACTTTTTATTCTTTCTCTTTTTCAAACATGGAGAGTGTTTTTCTTTTTCTTTTTCTAGGGTCTTTCTTTTACGCTCTTCTCTAGAGTTTTCTTTTCCAACCAAGGATTCTTTTTCTACCATTTCTCATTTCACTTTTCATGAGCTCATGCTCCCCAAAACCAAATACCATTCAATCCATTGATCCCCATCTTGATGCTAGCCTCTTTTCTTTGAACAACAATGACTAGCTAAAAATGAAAGCTAACCTTTGTCGTTTCCGATACTTACAAGATTTTACACACAATAGCATATCAAGAAAAGGCCTCACTCAATAAAAAAAAACAAGGGGTGGAAAGGAAACGGTTATGGTGAAAGGTAGGGAACCATTCTAAAAATGAGAATGGCCACTCGGGTTATTAGAGAGTGGTAAAAGTGGATAAGATAACCCGAATGTTTTCTTTGAACCATGGTTATGTATCACAAGCCCATAAGCAAGAAGATTATATTCATTTAAGTCCAATTATCAAGGGGTTGATTTCAAATTAAACAAGTATTTACAAGACAAAGAGTTAAGAGTAGAGAGATCAAAGTACGAAGTTTTCAAGTCTTTTGAAATCGTTTAAGCAATATAAAACCATTATCGAGAGCATCACAATGAAAGCTTATCATACATGTTTTATGAACTCTCATGCACATGAATGCAACCAATATGATCTAGAAATGAGTGATCAAGTCAAGTCTAGAATGCACATGGACTAATGCAAACTACATGATGATTTTTTTTTGTTTTTTTTTTTTTTTTTTTTTTATGCAATTAAAAATATACAATGCAATGACTCAAGAAAATGAAAATAAGACAAAATACACAATGTCAAAACACAAGAACCTCTCCCCCGGACTTAAATCACACCGTCTCGGTGTGAATTGAGCCAAAGAGAGAGTAAAACAAACATAAAAACGAAATGGTATATACAAAGGGAAAAGTTAGTGGTACCTTGGAGTGGAGTGGATTCACGAGGAGGAAGCATTGTGCGTTGAAGCTCACGGACTTAGACCATTCCATCCGTCCCATTTATTCACCCTTATTGCTCCTACAAAAACATGAAAACAAAATTTATCAAACAATAAAAAGGCATAAAACAAGAAGTAAAGGATAGGATTGCTTGTTTTATGTCTCTAGCATTGACGGTGGATAGGATTGGGGGAGTCCCCAATGGCGCGTTTAACGTCGCTAGCTTGACGGTTGCGTCCTCTTATTCACTCTCTCCTTGAATGTTTCCTTTACTCCTAGTTTCGAACCTAAGAGATCAAGATCACAAGAAAAGAGAAAAAAGATTAACAACAAAAAATAAAAAGCTCTAGTCTCAAGAAGAATCCAAATCCTAATGATCAATGCTAAACCCCAATGGCAACGGCGCCAAATTGATAGTAGATTTTTTCGTCAAATCCCCGGCAACGGCGCCAAATTGATACGGGATATTTTCGTGTCAATTATCCCAAGTGTACTCATGTCATTGTAGTACTTGAGATGTCAATCCATAAGGGGTTAAGATTGAGGCACTAAGAATGCAAGAAACTTCTTAAGCTAGAGCAAACATTGTTTTTGGTTTTTAAATTTATAAGAAAGGAAACAAATGCAAGAAGGAAAACAAAACACAAGACTAAAATGTTGGATTATGAACTAAGCTATCAATGAGATGGGTAACAATCAAACAATGAATCATTTAGAAGCATTAATCACTATCTTAGAACATGGAATTCTCAAATATGACTAATCCATTTCCATGGCACTAATCACCTTGTTAATTATCTAATCAAGAACAAATTTCCATTTGTGATTAAATAATTAACAAGCATTAAGAAACAATTCCAATTAGTTCACTAAACACCCTAAACATCAACTTCCGTTGGCTAGGATATGCATAGCTCACAAAAGGTTTGGATCAAGCAATTCATTTAAACTCGGGTCATGAGTGAAATGCCTAAGATCTAGAAACGAATGAACATACCTAATCTAGTACTAACACCGCTTACTCGAATCTATCCCTAATGCATGGGATGAGACCAAAAATCTAACTAATCTAAGGTGTAGTACTAGGTTTCGGTTTATCATGACAAATCTAGCGTTACGAACCAACCTAAGTGAAAGACTCATCCAAGATCATCTTAAATAACCATTATCTAACCATCAAGACAATTGACTAATGATGCCTAAACATTCAATGCACATTCATTCTTATGACATGGATCACACAAGTAGATTAGTTCACTTCCATGATACTAATCCATTTACAAAATCATCTAGTTATCAAGAACTTCCGTTCGAAACTAAATGATCCATAATCATTAAGCATTAGTCCATACAAGTCAACAATTCACCTTAATCATCAATTTCCATTGGCTAAGAATTGAATTGCATGCTTAGAAGTTTTCTAGACATTTCATCGAACACCTTCCGGGCGAGAAATGTCTTAAGTTCTAGAAATGAGTTGTCAATTCGATTCTAGCATTAAGATCCCTCCTAACATGAGAACAAATGATTATCTAAGCCTAAACATCAACAATCAACCATCAACCATCCAAATCAAACATTATCTAAAATCCAACAAAAAGTCAACTCACAAGAACATGAAGAACACAAGAGAAAAAGACATAGAAATGAAGAACAAGAATCAAATAAGCATAATATAAAGATAGAGTGAAGAAATCTTCTCTAGAATGGCATTTGTATGAAGAACAATCCCAAAACATCAAGAAGAGAGAGTTGGGGACGAGCCCCACTCTTAGAAGAAGAAAACTTTTTCTTCATAAAATTAGGTTTTTTTGGCTTTTAATAGAGTTTGGGTCGAATTTTTGAGTTTCAGATGATCCACAGCGGTCAGCTCATACCGCTGCATGACCGCTGTGATTCTCTGTTTTTTTTCGACGGATGAACCCGCAGCGGTCACTGTAGACCGCTGCGGTACACCGCTGCGAGCTCCACTGAGTTCCTTCGCGCGCCAGACTGGACCGTCGTCACGGAAATTGG
Organism: Eutrema japonicum; assembly: GCA_030161315.1. Taxonomy (NCBI): domain Eukaryota; kingdom Viridiplantae; phylum Streptophyta; class Magnoliopsida; order Brassicales; family Brassicaceae; genus Eutrema; species Eutrema japonicum. Next base: position 42,383,518 of record BSQW01000013.1, read on the forward strand.
CATAACTTCTGATCGCACCGTTGGAATTGCCTCAAACCACTTCCAAATGAAAGCTAATCCATTGATATATCTCGTGTTAAAATTTGAGCTCAATCCATCGGTGAAAAGTCCTTCATCCAATGACAAACTTATGACGTCTCAACCTGATCCTGCATCTTTGTATTCCGAAATGAACTTTTTGATGGCTATCTTCACTCCTCCAACTCCTATGACTCCAAGAACACCTGAAAATGGCTCAAGCAAGCCAAAAAGAATGCAAAGACAACCTAGGACATCTAAAATGCAATGAGACTCAAGTTGGACCTAAATGCATGAAAATATCCAAAAACTATACAAATTGGAACTAAAAACCTATGAAACTAAACCTTAAAAACATGTAAAATATGGTGTTATCACTCACCAATGAAGAACCTTACAGCAACTTCATCTCCTCTGCACCATTTACCAAGAGCTCCTGATTTTGTTGCTTCACCTGAGACATGTCTTGTCTCCCACAACCAAGCTCTACCAAAGAAAAGGAACGTGGATGCTTCATGGAAAGGAGCTTTACTGCCCAAACCTTCCAAAGATCCAACCTTTTTCACTTCTTTTCACTTTCCTTCTTTCTCTAGATCCTTCCTCTCTCAGATCTGGATCTTCTTTCTCTCTTTCTGCTTTTGCTTCTTCTGGATCTGAGACTTTCCTTACTGAAATCTCAGTCATCCTCAAAGCTTCACTCATGCCTAGAATCTCCACCTAAGCCACGAGTTTCTCCTTCCATAAAACACAACCTCCATGACAAACAACCTCTTCCACTTCACTTCTTGTCAAAGCATGATTCTTGGCTTGAGAGAACCACAAAACACAGAACCTAGGCTCTGATACCACTCTGTTGAGAATCCAGAGGCTCAAAGGCGTCACCTTTACATAGCTTAGACCCCAACAAACCAAGACTTGAAGCTGTTGCTGACATACTACAGAGACTAGCACAGAAAGTTGCACAAAACAAAGTATAGAGAGAAAGAGAAGGGAGAAGGGAACACACACACGATTTAAGGAGTTCACGCCCATTAACAAGGGTCGCTACATCTCCCCGAGACTGTTGCTCGGAATCCACTAGAAGAGAAACACATTACAAGTGATTCACACTCAAGAACTCACTCTGTGTCACTTCATGTGTCACTTGCTGTAACACACGAGAAAACCCATATAAAGCTTATACTTTTACAAGGTTTCTCTCATCCTTCTATCTATTTTGTGTGGCTACATTGCTCACCATCACTCTCTCATGTCTACCTCTAATTTATATATGAGGAGACAACTCCAAAACTCTAGTGCTTTTGAATCACAAGAAAACAAAAGACCATTTAATGCAAAAGCTTCTTCTTATGGTTCCCCATGGCTTAACTCAACCCATGTTCAATCTTCATTAACCTTGGATTAGTTCTTCAAGCTTGCTCATCAAGTTCACAATCTTCACAATAACTTTCCTCTTTTGATCTTATGTGATTCTCATTTCTCTCAACAAACTCAGTTGCTTCCGACACGCCCCAAGATCAAAACACCATGAAACTTCTCGAATAAGTTGGTGTTCAGGAGAAAGTCGTTTGAGAAATTTTATGTTGGTCCCTTTGAGTAATTTGCTGCTGTTATATAAGTCCTCGTATAAATACTTATCTACAGGAATGATGATAATATAATAATTATGTTTATGCTTCGGAATCTTGATGCACATGTTTTAATTTTGCAAAATTAGGAATTTAGGATGTGTTGATTTTGCTAAGCAAATACTGGAAATAAAGGTTTAGATGTATGTAATTTCTTCGGAAGAAAATGAGATTTTACTTAACTACCTTTAAAACCTATGGTGACAAAAACTAGAGTCAAATCTCCAACCATTTGTGCGGGATAAAATCATCATTGTTCTAATTCGTAATATTAATTTTGGGTTGGTTTTTGGTATAAAGCAAATATAAAACGAGTTCCACTGAAAAACTATTACAATATAAAAAAGGAAATGTTAGTAAATCTTTGATTTAGAGTTTAGGGTATAAGGTTTGAAATATTTTTTTTTTAGTTTTATTAACAATAGAAATATAATATTTTTTTTTTTTAGTGTATAGGGTTTACGGTTTGATTTAGTGTATATAGTTTAGGATTTGATTTAGTGTATAGGATTTAGGGTATTGAATATATTTTCTTTGTATTTTTTCAATTTACAATGAAATACACAATAAATTTTTGTCTAATACGGATAACATAATCTAAATCTATTATGTTTTAGAGATATAATTAAAATAAGAGTTAATTCTTCATTTAGGGTTTCGGGCATTGTCATATAGCTTAGGTTATGTTGATGTAGGGTTCTTCGTTTATTCTTATTCGTTAATTCACGATTCTTTGTTTCACTTAGAGTCTGATCCTAGGTTGAATTAGATTCGCGGAAGTATTTTCTAATTGCTTGAACTAGAATGAAACGAGCAATTTCGCTATAAGAGACGAAAGCTACTTATAGAGTATTGTGAGCGATGACGAATCATAAACGAAATAATGCGTTACCTCCTTCTCGGCTAGAGACGAAAGCTACTGGTCGAGTTGGTCGGTAACAGTTGGTTAGGATCACGGGAGTGACCTAATCATACATTCGTGATTCGAGTTCAAGAATTTTCGTAGCCGATTACCTTTATCATTTATTTTCACATCGTTTTAGCCATCAATACCTGCGGATACCCTTAAGCCCAACGCTTAGTTTAATAGTTTACAACCTCGATTTTATTCATTCCCTTAATTTAGTTTAGTCTAGTTTAGTTTAGTTTAGATTCCTAGTTTCGAGTCCGTGAAAAACCATTAAACTTATTCTCGTCTTAGGTTTCCTTGCTAACTCTTTTTCTAAGGTCTCGCATAACAGATTTCCCTCCCTGTGGATCGATACCTAAAGTACTACAACGCATGTCTATGTACTTGCAGAACTTTAAGGTTTACAAATTTACAACCTGAAATTTCGGAGAAGAATCCGAGCGCATCATGTAGCTCGATCCGCGCTTTAGGAGACAAGAAGTATGAAGAGAGTCTCATGTATTCGTTTGCTACAAGAACGTTTTAAGATAATCTAGATTCTTTAAACTATTCAACAAACGATGCAATTGTTGTAAAAGCGATTTTTTTGTTCAATAAATTTTACATTTAATTTTAAAAAACATGTAAAACAAAATAATTAGAAACTAAATAATAATAAAAAATAGAAAAATCAAAATAAATAAATAACTGTTAAATTTTTCTATTGATGATTTCACGTCGGCGTTCTAAATCTCACTTTATTTAATTAAATAACAACAACAACTGCATAACATAATTAAATCCTTAAACAATGCTCATGCTTGATTATTTTACTCACCCCATATCCCCATCGTCATAACCGCATTTCTAGATTATCGCTATCATCATTACTCTTTCTTCCCCCAAATTTTCCAGAATTTCTCTCATTTCCAATGTATTTCTCCATTTTTATCTCAAAAATGTTATTGGATTTTTCTCCTATTTCTCCAATTTCTACTTTAAAAAGAATATTCTAGGTATATTCTTCTTTTTCTATTTTATTGTTAATTGATAATTTTATCTATAAGATTTACAAATTGACCCATTAATTTGTTTTCTTTCAAACATCCATAAATTATTATATTATTTAAATTTAACCATTATCATATAAAAAACACATTACACCACATAAAAAATAACAAAACAAAGTAGATTTTAATTTAAACGTCATCATTTGAATATTTTCCTATAAATGATCAATTAACACATTTCGAAGTGAGAAATGAGCGTTTTTCTCTTTGATTTCTCTGAATAGAGCAAGAAAATTTGGGAACCGAATATTTTCGTCCTCAGCTACTTCTACCTCTAGAGGTGGAGCTTCTCTTCCCACTTCAATCGGAGCATCGAGATCGCGCTCATCCTCGATTATCATGTTATGTAAAATTACACATGTAATCATTATGTCATGTAACACATTATTTTTCCAAAAACGAACCGGTCCTTTCACAATAGCAAACCGCGATTGGAGAACTCCGAAGGCACGTTCTACATCTTTCCTACAAGCTTCTTGTCGCGTAGCAAAATATATTTTTTTACACGCATTGGCTTGTGAATAGTTTGCACTATGGTAGAACATTTCGGATAAAATGATCGTGGTGGATCCGGAAGTGGTTTACCGGATTATTATTAGTCATTGTTGCATTAAATCTATTTTATATTATTTCTAATTTCAGTACTTTTTATGTATTTTTAAATTTATTATCACTTTATGCTATTATATTTTTTTGCTTTCAATTTTTAAATTTACCAATCCTTTCTTTTAAATTAAATATATATATATATAGTATATTAAATTTGTCAAAAGAAAAAAGTAAGAATTTATAAAATATAAAATTTTGAAGGATTGTTTTGTAAATAAAAAAGTTCATCTCTATTTTGGAGTGGAAAATAGGGTTACTCCATATTTGGAGGAGAAAATGACATTTCCCCATTTTGGAGTTGAAAATGGGGTAGAGTTAGAGATAAATTTACTACAAAATGGCATTTGGAATTGAAAATGGGATAGGGTTGAAGATGCCCTAAGATCTTTAACTTTTCTTGTATTATAGTATTTTGGATCACAATCTATCACAAAGAACTTGAACTTTGGAAACAAAATAATTATAAGAACAGAGATGTTACTGAACATAATATATCTAATTGTGATTTTCTTTGTTTTGAATTCTTTTACTATTTCATTGATTGTTTAAAATAAAATAAATCTAAAGAAAAGAAGCATAAACAAAATAAAACCTAGAATCACATACTCGAATAATATTTGAGACGAAACCATATTACATGTTTTGGTTAATGTACAGACTTATGTCAAAAACCTCCTAATTATTAAAAAAAGTAAAATAAGTCTAAATAAAATAATATGTAATATTTTACTATACTAGTTTTTAAAATAGAGGGTTTTGCAAAAATTAACACTTTTTCAACTTTTCTTAGTTTTTTAACACTTAATTTACTGTTTTTAGATTTTAGCATTTTTACTGTTCATGACAATTTAACCCATGTGCGGCGTCTACGCCTATATACGGTATATGTGGAAACAGAGGCGAAGTATTTTCGTCATTTAACCGCTAAAAGACAAAAAAAAAATGCCAAAATACTATGGAAAGTTGAAATAAATACTTGTTTGTGCAAATATGTCTTTAAAATACAAACAAGGTATTCCTTGCACGAGCAAAAACCTGAAAAACCAAAAATCATTGTGATAATTTATTTAAATAAAAAATATTATCAACTTTTACTTACATATATAAAAATAAATATAGTCAACGAACATTGTAAAACTTTCATTAGTTTGTTAAAACTAGCAATGTTTTTAGATTCATAGTATTTTTGCTTAGCTTTTAGTCAACATATTTTTTTTTTTTATATACGGAATCTGACTTAGAAAATTACATGAAAAAACAAAAAAAAGTTAGCCAAAAAATCATAAGTACGATATGTGGTAAAAATGAATGATTGTTTTTTTCTTATCATCTGAGTTTTTGTGCAGTACTCTTTGTGAGTTGTTGGCCGTTTATTGTCTCTATTGGTGTATTGTACTTTAGTCCTATAAATGAATGACTTTACTACTATAAAATCAGACGTATTTGCGCTCAGTGTCACTTTATCAATAAAATGGGTTACCCATATGTTTTCTGTAAAAGATTAATATTCTTGTTCTGTATAAATTTTCCATATGTTTAAGTTACATATACTTTTAGTTCAAACAGTTTTTTCTTTCACCTTCCAACTAAATAAAACAGTGTAATGTACATGTTTTTTCTTTCACCTTCCAACTTGCAGTTTGTTTCTTCTCTCCTCTCTCTCTCTCTCAATTCTTAGATCTAATTTTCACTTTGCTTTCTCTCACCTAACGTATACTACAAACAAAAATATAAACTTGTGATAAGAATATTATATTACAAATATCTTGGTTGGTTTTTTGTAATCTAATTATTTTGTAATATTAATTCAACCCATGAATTTTAAATTTATTATGTCGTATCCAGCTTTTCAATATGCAAGACGACTTTCTTCTGACGGATGTTCATGTCATATTTTCTTAGTTCCATCAGGGGGTAAAACCGTCTAATTATTTTGTGTACAGTTTATAAAGTGTTACATAATTTTGTATATTTTCGAAAGTGATAAACGCCAATAGATGTTTTCACAAAGTGACTATCCATGCAAGAACCCCATAAAATTATCTAAAATGTTTACCTACATCCCCCAAAAAAAAAGAACTACATCATTATTTCAATCAAATTATTGTGGATTGTTTTGGCAAAACTTGTCAAGTTGAGCATTTCTTCTTCAAAAAAAAACATGTCAAGTTGAGCAACTATTTAATTAGATATTTTACCCCAAAAAAAACTATTTAATTAGGTTAACAGAAATGAAAAATTCAAAGTAATGTATTTTATCTAGTGAAATGCCTGAAAAAATAAAAGGCCCAAAAATAGAGCTTGAAACCGTAATTTCCGGTCATGCTGGTGTTCTCTCAATTCTCGACCCAAAAATAGGTGGACACGTGTCGTTACAGGCTGAGATATTGGACTAAGGAAGAAAACTAACGGCTTAGATCCGTTTATGGTCGAATGATATTAAGGGGCAAGTTCCTTCCCTTTTCCATAAATTTTGAAAACTCATTCAAAGGCAATCTTTTCTCTTCTTCTTCTACGTAAATTCAACAGGTAGATGTTAATTACTTAATCTCTCTATTGGTTTCGAAATTTGTTGATTTCACGTTTAAACATGCGAGAAAATTTTGGATTTTGTCGTGGATTTGAACTAATCAGCAAGAAAAAATGCGTCAAGGATTGTATGCTTCTGTGGATTTTAGATAACTTAGAAGAATTTATTAATCTTTTTTGTTTAGCATTTTTAAGAAACGATCGAAGAGGGCAAAATCAAGATGAATGTACCAAAAAAAAAAATGAATGTATATGATCACAGTTTTGGTCTGTTGATTTGTTCCAATATGTGTATTTGTAAGTTGTGGTTGAGCATTTTACTGGTTAGAGTTTGTTGTGATTAGATCTCGCTATGAGATATTTTCTTTATTTTAATCTGATTCCTTTCTTGATTTAACTGAATATTTTCATTTTGGATGCATAATTGCTATGTTTCTTCTTTTGATGTTATCAGCTAGAGATTGAAAAATGGCGGACGGTGAAGATATTCAGCCTCTCGTTTGCGATAACGGGACTGGTATGGTCAAGGTAACATCTTCTCTATGATTAACAAAAACAAGAAATGAATGTTACTATACGCCATAAGTTTAAAAGTGAATCAATTTCAACTCTCTTGCGTGTAGGCCGGTTTTGCAGGTGATGATGCTCCAAGAGCTGTATTCCCAAGTATCGTTGGACGTCCACGCCACACGGGAGTTATGGTCGGAATGGGGCAAAAGGATGCTTACGTTGGAGACGAGGCACAGTCAAAACGTGGTATCTTGACTCTCAAGTACCCAATCGAACATGGTATTGTCAACAATTGGGATGACATGGAGAAGATTTGGCATCACACTTTCTACAACGAGCTGCGTGTCGCGCCAGAAGAACACCCGGTTCTGCTAACCGAAGCACCGCTCAATCCGAAAGCAAACCGTGAGAAGATGACTCAGATCATGTTTGAAACGTTCAACACTCCTGCTATGTATGTCGCCATTCAAGCTGTTCTCTCCCTCTATGCCAGTGGCCGTACTACTGGTCAGTACACTCATAAGTCATATCCCTAAGTTACTTTTCCTTACAACACATCACAATATTATTCTTTGTGCTTAATGGTTCGGCTTATAATTCTCTATTGATTTCTCCTATTTTGCAATTCTTATGGTCAGGTATTGTTTTGGACTCTGGAGATGGCGTGAGTCACACGGTTCCCATCTACGAGGGTTATGCTCTTCCACACGCAATCCTGCGTCTCGACCTTGCAGGCCGTGACCTAACCGACCACCTCATGAAAATCCTGACAGAGCGTGGTTACTCCTTCACCACAACTGCTGAGCGTGAGATCGTTAGAGACATGAAGGAGAAGCTCTCTTACATTGCATTGGACTACGAGCAAGAGCTCGAGACTTCCAATACCAACTCATCTGTCGAAAAGAGCTTCGAGCTGCCAGACGGTCAAGTGATAACCATCGGGGCAGAGCGTTTCCGGTGCCCTGAAGTCCTGTTCCAGCCATCGATGATCGGAATGGAAAATCCGGGAATCCATGAAACTACTTACAACTCAATCATGAAATGTGATGTGGATATCAGGAAGGATCTTTATGGGAACATTGTGCTTAGTGGTGGAACCACAATGTTCGGTGGGATTGGTGATAGGATGAGTAAAGAGATCACCGCGTTGGCTCCTAGCAGTATGAAGATCAAAGTTGTGGCTCCACCGGAAAGGAAGTACAGTGTCTGGATCGGTGGCTCTATCCTGGCTTCCCTCAGCACCTTCCAGCAGGTAAATTACATACAAATCTTACATTATAGTCTATTAGGTTTTTGGTGTATAAACTCTGAGAAATTGTAACACAAATGTGATCAAAATTCGCAGATGTGGATTGCGAAAGCCGAGTATGACGAATCTGGACCATCGATCGTCCACAGGAAGTGCTTCTGATCAAAATCACCAAGTCAAACAAATGCGGTAAAAAGTTTTGATATCATTTTTTTCACCCTGAAGCCAGTTGCCATCATTACTTACCTCTCTTCTCTATGTGTTTCTTTTATTCTTCTTCCTCATTGTTTATTATAATCTTGCTTTTGAAGCAAATCAAGTAAAAAACAGATCAGTCCTTAACAGAGTGTTTATTATTATCATTATATTGTATACATATTGGTATACACTTACTATCTTCTTTTGAGTTTTCTCTCTGTCTCTGCTCATTGTGTTATACAGACCGCGATTTCATTTATATATTCTCAATCTATGTTTTCATCGAGCAATGAGACGATATGCTTACTTGAGCCATCCGTAAATGGATGGTTCTCGTCTTCTTCTGCTAGTTCTTGACCTTCCTTTCTATTACAACCCAAAAGTGGGTTTATCTCTATGTTCTCATCATCTTCGGGATCCATATTTTCTTTCATACTCCTCCCAGATTCCTCGTTCGGGCCAATCACTAACGGCTAAGGGAAGTGGTCGGTTTCATTAGGAGAAACCATTGTGTTGATCTCTTGTTCATCCTCATTGTGCTTGGTAAAGTTGGAATTGCATTTCCTATAGACTGGAGATTCTTGTAGGACTTCATTCTCTGACATACAATGAGATGAAGACTTGCGGTTAAAGCTACCGAAACCTTGAATCCCTCGAGACAGCTCACGAGCTCGCTTCCTCTCTTCCTTGAGCAATTCCCCTTTCTAAAGTAACTTAAAAACTTTCTCTGATTTCCTTCTAACAGCTAAACCCCAATTAAACCTGCCAAGAAACAAAAACTTATTATCTCAGAACATTGAAACTTCAACTAGATTTCCGCCCTTTAAACCCTAGAACCATCATCACCCTTTCTCGTCGATCTGTTGGAAAGTTTGCATCTGCGAGATAACATCTCTATCGCCTTGGAACTCATCTGATACACTCTCTGTGTAAAGTGAATATGATCTTGATATATCCCTTGAGAAGAGAATGTGTACAAATATATACCGATACAGAGGAGAGATTTAAGGAGTTACAATAGAGTGATTTATGCTAAGAGATATTCACAGGAGCAATCACAGGGATTGGTCAAACACAGTTACTGTGATGATACTCTTTCCTTAATACGCCCCCTCAAGATGGAGGGACATGAGTGACTCCAATCTTGCTGTAGAGTTCAAGAAAACGAGGACGAGGTAGAGGTTTGGTTAATGCGTCTGCGAGCTGATCCTTTGTCGAGATATGAGAGACCCGTAATGCACCAGATTGAATGTTGTCGCGGACAAAATGGTAATCAAGGGCAATGTGCTTCATTCTTGAATGGAAGACTGGATTAGCACAGAGATAAGTTGCACCGACATTGTCGCAGTAGATGACTGGTGTTGAAGTTAAAGTGATGCCAAGTTCAGACAGAAGAGAGGATATCCAGCGTAGTTCTGATGCGGTATTAGCAACTCCTCGATATTCCGCTTCAGTAGAGGAACGCGCAACACCTTTCTGTTTCTTTGAAGACCACGAGATGGGTGCATTGCCAAGATATACAATGTAGGCGTTGGTTGAAACAAAATCATCACTGTCGCCAGCCCAATCAGAATCTGAATAGGCATGAAGCGTAAGTGGAGAGGCACCGCGGAAGAAGATGCCGTGGGTGACCGTGCCAGCAAGGTATTGAAGTATCCGTTTTGCAGCCTGCCAATGGATGTCAGTAGGGCGATGCATGAATTGGGACAAGCGATTAACTGCAAACGCAATATCAGGCCGTGTGAAAGCGAGGTATTGGAGGCTGCCGATAACCGTCCTGTACTCCGTTGGGATATCTAGATTAGTTTGTCTTGCCTTTTCCATAGTGTATAGGCTGTGTTGACAATGATGGTGTCATTGGTGGTGACAGTGGGTGAAGGTGCAACAGCGGATCCGTCGAGATATCCGGCGAGATCGTAACCATCGAGTAAAGCATGAACTTGGCGGCTCCACATCAAGAAGTTGGAAGCATTGAGCTTTGTGACGTTTGTCATATTGACATTAAGGAGGGTGTGGGAATCAGAGACAGTGATGGTCTCATTAGACGATGCTGGAGATTGAGACATGATAGTGTATGATGAAAATTTGAAGAACAGACGCTAGAAAGGGAAAAAAAAAAAAAATTTAGATGTTTAGGTATCGATGCTCTGATACCATGTAAAGTGAATATGATCTTGATATATCCCTTGAGAAGAGAATGTGTACAAATATATACCGATACAGAGGAGAGATTTAAGGAGTTACAATAGAGTGATCTATGCTAAGAGATATTCACAGGAGCAATCATAGGGATTGGTCAAACACAGTTATTGTGATGATACTCTTTCCTTAATACTCTGGTCCATGAGTGAGCAAATGTTCAACAACTATGAGTGAGTTATAAGCCATTCTCCAGTTTCTCTTATCAAACCTTGCCAATCTAATATAACACCAAACAAACAAAAACCTCAATACCTCAGTAATAGAATACATGGACATGCCCTAATTAAAGTTTAAAAACTATGGATTAATCATCGGTTTGCTTAAACTGTTTTCCAAATTTGTTATATATAATGAATTAGGAATAATTTGAAACCTTTTGTGCAAGACATCGACAATCCGCAAGTAATCTTCAAACTCAAAAGCTGCCTTTGAAATGGATCCTAAGGTTTGTGTATTTGGTCCCCATAAGTCTCCATCCGTAGCTTCCTCAGTCATTCTTCAATAAAAAATTTGGCCAATTATTCAGAATTTAAAATCATAATTACTACATACACATTAACCTATATATGTATGTGTATGTGTGTGTTAGATATCAATAATCCATCGATCTCAATACAATAAATCAATTAATTACAAGTGAATAACGATAAAAAGAGAAGACAGAACAAGCTTTAGTAGCTCAGTTGGTTAGAGCGTGTGGCTGTTAACCACAAGGTCGGAGGTTCAACCCCTCCCTGGAGCGTTTTCTTTTATCCAAAAGAAAAAGAGAAGCCAGAAGAAAACTAACAGTTGAAGAGGAGTGACATCGGTGAGAGCTAAACGCGCCGTTTTGAGCTTTTCTTTGAAGAAAAAAGAAGCTTGTTTCTTCATCTCAAGAAACGAAGGTGTTCCCATGGTGATCCTGCTTCCGTTTCTGCTCATGATCGACATTTTCTCTTTTTTAGAAAGGAAAAGAGAGAGAGAGAGAGAGAGAGAGAGAGAGAGAGAGAGAGAGAGCTTTCAATCTATTTCATACTTTTTTGTTGGGTTAGTTCAAAAACCATATTTTTTGCTCTGTATTGGTCATTGAAAAAAGGGACAAACAAAAAGTTTAATTTATTAATCAAGAAAAAAAATCCAGATCTGTGATCCAAAAGGTACTCAGTTTGAAAATTATAACGATCGTTGATCGGTTTACTTAATGCTACTTTGGAAAAGTCAACATTATGGTACCAATTACAATTACTTCCACATTCAATTGCCATAGCCGGTCTGATGTGACTCATTGTATACAGTGGCAGATGTACTGTTTACAAGATGGGAACAAGTGCTACCACTCATTTTTTTTTATTATTAATAATTGTTTTAAAAAAAAACATGCAACCACTAAAAAATAAAAAGTTGTCTCTACAACTTTTTTTTTTTAATTTAAGCCCAAAAACCCATTTAACAATTTTTTTTATTTTTATTTTATAAATAAACTCATGTTGTTATAAAATAATCAAAATTTAAAAATTCTAATCTATTTACAAATTAAAAATCCTAATTTTTTTTCCAAATTTGCTTTTTCTGTATTCTTCCTCGTGCTTGCCTGTCTCCAAAAGGTAAACCTTTTTTTCTTCTTAATTTTACAAACTCGAAAATGATATATAGTTCATTTATAGATTTTGAAAATAAATTAGGATGCTAATTGGTTAATGAATAAAGGTAAACGAGAATTAGGAGAAAACAATTGAAAGATTAGGTAATCTTCCTACGTTAATCGTGAATAATGTATCTAAGTTCATCTTCTCATAATTTTCGTCAATCTTTTTTTTATAAATTTTCTTATAATTTATTCTTTTATTAAAGTTATATATATTTTATTTGTTTTATAGCTAAATCAATGGAGCGATATTTTAAAAGAAAATCCCCTTCGTCTTCGACGACACCTGATACCAATGTCGATGATTTGCCAAGCAATCCTGGTGAGAGGAAAGACATAATGGATTATCATCCAAATCAAAGAACTGAGGTTAGACGCAAGTATCTAACTAAAGGTCCATGCCTACCTTATGGTCACAAATTTAAACAAATATCGATAGGAAATGCAATGAGGCGATTCAATCCAATTTGGTTTGATCAGTATGGTAGTTGGCTAGAGTACATCATATCAAAAGAAAGAGCATTCTGTTTATATTGCTACTTATTTAAAGATGAGGTACGAAAGCAAGGTGGGAGTGATGCGTTTGTAAAAGAAGGGTTTAATAGTTGGAGTAAGCCTGAGAGATTATGTATTCATGTGGGTAAACCACCCAATAGTTTTCATATTATTGCTGCTTAGAAATGTGAGAATTTGATGAATCAAAATCAGTCTATTGTGCATGCTCTATTTAAGCAGGATGATATGGTGAAAAATGAGTATCGCATTCGCTTAAATACATCGATTAATGCTTCGAGATACTTGTTACGACAAGGGCTACCCTTTCGTAGACATAATGAGAAAGAAGAGGCTGCTAATAAAGGAAATTTCTTGCAACTTGTGAAATACACAGGAGAACAGAATGATGTTATAAGTAAGGTTATTCTGAATAATGCTCCAGGAAATAACCAGATGATTTCTCCAGTAACTCAAAAAGATATTGTGAATTCCTTTGCAGAAGAAGTACGAAAATATATTTTAGAAGAAATTGATCATGGTGTGTTTGGCTTGTTGGTTGATGAGTCTGCTGATGTTTCTCACAAAGAGCAGATGGGTGTTGTTTTTCGGTTTGTTGATAAGAGTGGAACAGTCAAAGAAAGGTTTATTGGAGTTGTTCATGTAAAAGAAACCTCTTCGTTAACTCTGAAGTCTGCTATAGATGATTTGTTTGCTAAATACGGGATGAGCTTAAAAAAGGTTAGAGGGCAAGGTTATGATGGAGCTAGTAACATGAAGGGTGAGTTCAATGGGTTGAGATCATTGGTTGCGAGAGAAAACAGTTCAGCGTATTACGTCCATTGTTTTGCTCATCAACTTCAGCTGGTTGTGGTGGCAGTTGCAAAAAAACATTTTGATATTGCTGATTTTTTTGATATGGTTTCTACATTGCTGAATGTTGTTGGAGCTTCTTGTAAACGAAAAGATATGGTTCGAGAAATTCAGCGTGAAGATTTAGCGAAAGGAATCAATAATGGTGACGTTAAAACTGGGACAGGACAGAATCAGGAGCGTTCTTTTCCAAGGCCTGCAAATACTCGTTGGGGTTCTCATCATAAAACATTGTTGCGGTTGGTAGAATTGTTTTCTACTATAATTAAAGTTCTTGAGTATATCAAAGATGAAGGCACATAAGTTCTACAACAACGCCAAGCTTGTGGTCTTCTGAAGTACTTTCACACATTTGATTGTGTGTTCTACTTGCATCTAATGTTACATATTTTGGGGCTAACTGAGAATTTATCAATGGCTTTGCAAAAGAAAGATCAAGATATTTTGAATGTCATATCACTGGTAGAATCTACTAAACGAGAACTACATAAGTTTAGGGATGATGGATGGAATTCTCTTATGACTAAAGTTTCTTCCTTTTGCAAGAAATATAATGCTGATTTGCTTATCATGGAAGCAGCTTTTGTTGATCCTAAGAAGCCAAGAAAGAGAACCGACATAACCAATATGCATCATTACAAGATCAATTGTTTTTGTATTGTTCTGGATTTGCAAATTCAGGAGTTCAATGATTGTTTTACAGAGGTAAACACTGATCTTCTTATATGCATGGCTTCTTTAAACCCTATTGATTCATTCCATGATTTTGACAAGGAGAAGTTGGTGAGATTGGCTAAGTTCTATCCAGATGATTTTAGCTATGGTGAGCTTTTATCTCTTGAGCAGCAACTTGATATCTATATCGATAATAAACGCAAAGATGAACAGTTTAAGAGTGTGAAAAATCTTGGAGATTTTTCGTGTATGATGGTGAAATCTCGAAAGCATCTTTCACATCCTTTGGTTTACAAGCTTCTGAAATTAGTTTTAACTTTACCGGTTGCCACTGCAAGTGTTGAAAGGTATTTTTCTGCAATGAAACTAGTGAAGACAGCTCCACGCAACCGAATTGGAGATCATTTTCTAAGTGATTGTCTGGTTTGCTTTGTTGAAAAATAGTTGTTTGAATCTGTTACAAATGAAAAAGTGATGAAAAGGTTTCAGATGATGAATGAACGTAGGGTACTTTTGTAGAAGTTTTTTCATTGTCATCACATTTGTTGGATTTTATTTCGAATTTTATATAATATTTTTTATTTTTTTTTATTTTTTTATTATGTTATATTTTTGCTCCCACTATTTATATTTTCTAGATCCGCCACTGATTTTATAAATCATAAATTCTTATGATTCAATTCTTGTTAAGTCAATAACTGATTTAAGATTTTGGGCTTAGCCCAGTCAGGTTCGGATTAGCCAAAAAAATCCAAAACTTTACATTTTAACTAGATTTTCATCCGCACCGGCGCAGATTTTTATTTATTTATAAATAATACAATATTTTCATATCCTGGTCAGAACAACCGGTCTGGTTATAGCTCTAAAACCTGGATCCAGACAACAATTTGGTCATGTTATAGCTCTAAAACCCGATATTATTAAATCCAATAAAACCCATAAAAACTCAGCAAATAACTGTGAACTGGACATATTAATCGTTGATCCGGACGGGTCATGGTTCTGTAATAATTCAATCAAAGGGTTTTCTTTATTGTTTTTATTGAGTCATTCAGATTTTACATTCTGGTAATTTATGATATTCTTCCATTTGTGAATAATACTTTATCAAAAAAAAAAAATTTGTCAGTTAGACATATCTCAAAATATATCTCAGTAATCTGTTAGTTTTATATATATATATATATATATATATATATATATATGTATGTGTGTGTGTGTGTCGTGTATATATATAATTTCATTAATTGTTGATTGCGGTCGGACCGCTTCGAACCGGGTTAACCTATGGATCAGGTGGCTCAAAAGATTCTTCGGTTTACTTCATGTGTCGGATTTCAAAACATTTATTTAATGTATTAAAATAAATTTTATAACATAAGTGTTTTTATGATTTAAGTTAGAATCAGAAACTTCAACAGAATTTAAATAATTTTTTTAAATATTTTCAACTTAAAATCTCTAAAATCTAATATGATTTTCATCCGAGTTAAAATTTTAATCCACATTGAGGGCGCTTGACAATTTTTTTTAAATATTTTTATGGTTTTTTATATTGTATAGAAAGATATATATATTTATGGTATGACATGTATGATTTAAAATTAATTATTTTAGCTATCCAAATTTTCTAACCCATTTTTAAAATTTTGTGATTAAGTGAATTTAGATTACTATACAATCAATTCATATATTTATGAGTGTTAAAATGTTAACCCGCTTTTTTAATCTGCCTCAAATCAGCCTACTACATTGGATCTTTTGACAAACAAACCCGTAAAAGATAGCGATTATAAAAACATAACCTACCCATCATATTACCGTATAATATAATATTTACTAATTTCAAATATTTAAATTTTTAAGATGATTGATTATGATAAAAAAAAAAATACAATAACATATTTGTTTATCATCTGTGTTATTATGAGAATATTATTTAAATTTGAATATTTACGTTAAACCTAAATTAATATCTGATTTATTATTTTGGAAGATAATAACTAATTTTCTGATTTTTGGTAAATAATCTAACCTATATTTAAGAAAATCTAAAATAATTTTTTAATTTTCGGAATTAAATTAAAATATAAAATATGGGGGAATTGCTGAAAATAACTTAAAATTTGGTTTTTTCAGCAAAATTAGATCCCTTATTTGAGTTAAAGCAAAAGTAACCTGCAGGGGTACTGAAATTACAGTTACCTCCTCAATGACTAAACAAAAACCCAGTACGTGTTTTTACGATTATAACCTTGAGACGCAGGTAGACTTCATATAGAAGTCTACATGTAGACTTTTCATGAAATCTGCTCTGTAATTAAATTTTATAATTAAATAAAAAAAAATAATATTATTATATTATAAAATTATGAGGTTTTAAAAATTTATTATACTCAATTATGATGTTTTAAAATTCAAAAATTCATAAAATTTGATCAGATTAACCATGGAAATAATTTATAGGTTATAGTTGAATTATTAGTAGACTTCATATAGAAGTCTACATGTAGAGATCTCATGAAGTCTGCTCTGTAATTAAATCTTATATTTAAATTATAAAAAAACAAAAATTAGTTTATAAAATTTTGATGTTTTAAATTTTTAATATACTCAATTTTGATGTTTTAAAAATAAATTTCATACAATTGGATTAGATAAACGAAATAAGATAATTTATGTTATAAATGAATTATGATTTGAAGTCTGCTAAACCGAAATTTTGAGATTTAACCAAAAATTATTACGATTTAATCTTACCAAAATTTGTTTTATATAACCAAAATTGGACAAAAATAATTAACCTAACCAGAATTTTGACTCCATTATATAAACAAGTAACCCTAATTTGGTTTTAGAAATCGCCTCTCTCTAAAACGGTCCACTCTCCCTCGCCTCTCTCATCTTCTCCCTCTCTCAGATCTGCGCTGCCGGTCGATTCGAGAACTTCTCCGGCGATCTCACGGCCTAATCCCGCCTCTGCTCCGATGGGAAACTCTGCGAAACGAAAACTCTCTCACGGCCTAATCTCACGGTCGTCGCACGTAACCATAACATGCGAACCTAACCACAAGCCATGTAACCATAGATAAAAGGTTCTCCAACGTTAACAAAGCTTCACAGGGTCGACCTCAGAAGGCAGGATATGCTAAATGAAAAAAAACAGGCCTAATCTCACGACCCTGTGTTTCCTCTTTTTTCAGCACATAAGAGACCGATTTTGAAATTTTGCAGGGTGCGGTAGAAAATGTGTTGGAAAGGAGTACACGTGTTCAGTTACTTAATGATTCCACTCAAGAACTTGACCAAAACTCAAGGGTCAGAAGATGTATTGGAAATAGAAAGTGCCGGTATAGACTGAAATAGTGTTTAGTTCCAATGGAATGTGTTAGTGTGTACGAAAAACTCATTTTATGTGTTATACAATTTGTTTTGATTTAAGGGACGATGGTTAGAATTTTTGTCAAATTGAATATGCCGTTTAACATAGTTCCCAAATCAGCTTGTAAACAATTATTAGCATAACATAGAAACAATTCATAGCAGAACTTAAAAACAATTTCTTAAGATAGCATCTATAACAGACTTCTGTTATCTTACAACGTTACCAACATTTCGAGTTCTCGCCAAGTTTCTATCACTACAAGTCTTTAAGGAATAAACACAAATTTCCATCACTATAAGGATAAAACACATAAGCTTCTAACAAAATTGCAATTATAAAGAAGATTTCACCAGAAGTCTACATAAATATGCTAAATAAGACTTCACCAGAAGTCTACATAAATATGCTAAAGAAGACTTCACCAGAAGTCTACATAAATATGCTAAAACCCAATCAAACAAAAAATGAGTCTTTTATAATTATAACACATAAACAAGTCAAACTCATACAGAAGCAAAAACAAAAATACAAATGTAAGAACAAGAAAATCTAAAAAAACATTATAAATATGCTAAAAATGTTTTTTTAACAAAATTATCTACATAGACTTCACTCTGAAGTCTGTCCTAGATAAATGAAGAAGACTTCCAAATGAAGTCTTTTATTACAAGCTAAATGCCTAACCAATCAATAAATTTGATTCACCCATAATTGTTTAGTTAAAACACATAAAATTCATACAACAGCAAAAGCACTAGTAAAAATACATATTAGAACAAAAAAAACTCAAAGATTCGTTATAAATAAGCTCTAAATGAGTTTTTTAAAAACGTTATAGAGTAGACTTCTATGAGAAGTTGACAAAGAAGACTTCATTTGAAATCTACAAAAATTCTTAGAAGTCTGCGTGTGAAGTCTACTGTGGAACAAGTTATTTTTGCATTTGACCAAACTGTTGACTTTATAAAAGTAGACTTCTTCATGAAGTCTGCTGAAAAATAGGTTAATTTTTCATTTGACCAGAATCTCATCAGTGTTTGACTTTTAAATTAGACTTCATTTGAAGTCTACGCTGTTAAAGAAGACTTCTAATGAAGTCTACGTCGTTAGAGAAGACTTCAGACTAAAGTCTACTGAAAATGGGTCA
Source organism: Eutrema japonicum (assembly GCA_030161315.1). Taxonomy (NCBI): domain Eukaryota; kingdom Viridiplantae; phylum Streptophyta; class Magnoliopsida; order Brassicales; family Brassicaceae; genus Eutrema; species Eutrema japonicum. Next base: position 42,402,619 of record BSQW01000013.1, read on the forward strand.
CTTTTGCAATTCAAATACTGAAAGTAGACTTCGTTTGAAGTCTACGAAAAATAAGGTTAGTTTTGAGTTTGACCAAAAATATTCATTGCAGATTTCGTTTGAAGTCTACTTCAGTTTTTGAAAAAATAGACTTCTTTTTTAAGTCTACTCTAAATTTGTAGACTTCATATAAAGTCTACTCAAAAAAAGTTTTTTTTTTAAGTTTGAAATTTTTGTCAAACACAAAACTAACTTTCATAAAAAGTCAAAATTTTGGTCAAATACCAAACTGACTTAAAAGAAGACTTCTCGTGAAAACTTCTCCAGAAGACTTCAGATGAAGTCTGCCATATAAAAGTCAAAGTTTGGTCAACTACAAAAGTAGCATCTTTTTTTCGGAGACTTCATATGAAGTCTACGGGTGATTTTTTTGTTTTCAAAGGATAACTCACATACTTCACCTGAAGTCTCTTTACAAAAACGAAAAAATAGTTAATTGCAAAACTAACCTATGGTTGACTAGGAGACTTCAAATGAAGTCTACGATGAAGAGTAGACTTCAAATGAAGTCTACTATCGTGAAACAGATGTGAAAATTAACGAAAATCAAGTGAATAATTACCTAGATCCGGTTTGAGGCTGTTTTGAGTTTCGCCGAGTGCCCAGAACACTGTGATTAACCAATAACAAAGAAGTCCAGTCCTTCTTATGCAATAGCTACCGAAACAAGCAAGATCTAAGAATTTGTAAATTTTGAAAACGAAAATGAGAGAGTTTTTTGGATGAAAATGGAGAAGAAATGGAAGATTATGAGGTTATGAGCATAAAGATGAGGAGTTAGAGCCAAAGAAATTGGTTGGAGAAGCATTTAGAACTCGAAATTGGTTGTTCATGGTGGTTGAGAAAATTGAAGAAGATGACATTTTCGTAAATAAGTGGATATCCAAAGGTGTATTTTTCAGAATGTAGCAGACTTCAAAAGACTTCAAAAGAAGTCTACTAATTTTCTCTTAATGGCGTTTTCGTGAATATCGCAAGCTCGAAGGGTGTAATGGACACAAAATAGCATTTGTTGAGGAGAAGGAAAAAAGTGGTTATGTTTGTGTTTGACCTCAAATTTTAGGTCATTTTTGCAAGTGCCCCATAAAATATAACCAAAATTAAAAAATTTGTGATATCAATAGGTTAAAAGATTATGGTTTGTATTTGAAATTTTATCTCCAAAAAATGAATTTTTAATTGAATAAAATTATTATGTTTGGAAACAGGGATAGTTATCCACAAAAATCTAAAGGTTAAAAGTTATCCATGATAGAAATAAATTCTTGGAATTAAATTAAAATATAAAATATAACCAAAATTAAAACTTTTGTGATATCAATGGTTTAAAAGATTATGGTTTGTATTTGTAATTTTATCTCCAAAAAATAAATTTTTAATTGAACAAAATTATTATGTTTGGAAACAGTATAGTTATCCACAAAAATTGGAAGTTTAAAAGTTATCCAGGATAGGAATAGTTTTAAATACATTTTTTCCTGTTTGGTCACAAAATAGCACTTTGTTTTAATAGATTTATTTTTTGTCATAATTTTGGACCACAACAGGCCGATCCAATAGCCAAATACTCCCACACATGGATGGTAGGTAGAGTCAAACTTGACACCGGTAAGATAGCAGCAGAGTTGTGACAACCACTGGTTCACTTGCTCATTCTTTACATTTTAATTAGTTAGAGATTTTATTTAAAATTTTATCTTTCTAAAAATAATTATTTTTCATATTTTCTATATATTTTTTCGTTCATCAGAACTCTAATTTGCTAATTGTGTGCTTTATTATAAATCCCAAAAACAAAATTGTTTTCAATATCGAGTCGCACGCCTAAATTAACTCTAAATTTAGAAGACGATAGGTTGGAACTAATTTTTTATGAAGACATAAATGCTTTTAAATGGTGGAAGTGTCGGTCATAATGTTATGATGAGTAAACTCGTATGGCATGTGATGTTCTAAACATTCTGATAATTACGGTGGCATCAGAATCTACATTTAGTATTAGTGTGCATGTCTTGAATATAAATAGAAATCGTCTTCTACCAAGAAACGTTGAAGCACTGATTTGTACACACACTTGGTTGGATGAGTTTATATTTCGTGATCGAGGTACCATTATCATTCATACATATTTACTTCATATTTTTTAAATCATTATATATAGATTTTTAATGGTATTTCTATATGATTTATTTATGTCAAAATTTAATATTATTTTACTTTTTTTATATGTAGCTTTTGATGGTGATTAGACATGTCAAGCAAATCAAACCCGTCCCGCACAGATTAAATATTTGTTTGACCCATTTCGACACGTCCCACTAAATTCGTGAACATAAAACACTAGACCCGCATCTGCCCCGATTGAATTCACATGTACTCGCAGATAACCCAAAAATATTTAAATAATAAAAAACAACTTATAATGTTTTTAGTAAAAAAATATATTTAAAAAAATAAAATTCATATGATAAAACATAAATACACAATTTTTTGAAAAACAATAAACAAAATAATTAATTAATTTGTATATATTACAAAATATTTCAATATTTTAATAGTATTAGTAAATAAATATTAATTATTAAATAAATAAAAAATTGCGGCTTACCCGTGCGACCCGCGAAATAAAAAGTTTGATCCACATTCGCCCCGCGAAACACGCTTTTTTGCAATTGAAATTTTTTTGATCCACACCCGCCCCGCGGCGGGTTAAACAGGGCGGAACCCGCGGGTTATGAACCAAATTGACAGGCCTAATGGTGATAAGTATATAGAAGACGATGAAGGAGATTATAATCTAGACTATACTACCTAGATTTGAAGTGTTTTGATTTTATATTTTATTTGGTAATATAATTTATTTGAATTTTATTTGTTTTTTTGGGTCAAACTTTTGCTTTTAAATTTAATTGGATTTGATATAATATATTTCAATTTTTTTGATCCACACCCGCCCCACGGCGGGTTAAACAGGGCGGAACCCGCGGGTTATGAACCAAATTGACAGGCCTAATGGTGATAAGTATATAGAAGACGATGAAGGAGATTATAATCTAGACTATACTACCTAGATTTGAAGTGTTTTGATTTTATATTTTATTTGGTAATATAATTTATTTGATTTTTTTTTTGTTTTTTTTTTGTCAAACTTTTGCTTTTAAATTTAATTGGATTTGATATAATACATTTCAATTTATATTTATTTTGATAAATATTGTGTTTTAATTGGATTTGATGTATTACATTTTATTTTAGAATTGTGAATTTTTGTGTTTGTAAATAAAAGTCCAAAAAAACCTGAAAAGCCCTAGAGTCCTATCCAGATCGGGCCGGACTTTAAAATATAAGCCCGATTATTTTTTGGACCGAGGCAGGTTAGACTCAAATATATGATGGTTTTACGGGTTTCGGGTTGGGCCGAGCCGGAGCAGGTTAGTCTCAAATTTTGCTATATTTTTTACTAAAATTTATTATATTTTATTTGAATATATATCAAAATAATAGTTGAAAAATATTTTACTAATTTTATTAGAAAGTTAAACACAAAACTGATTTTTTAAGAGTTCGTTAATTAACCACAAAACTAGAGTCATTAAACGGTGCATATTAGAGTTATGTTTTTAAGATTATAAGTTTTGCGGGTTAGCCCGAATAATATTTTAGTCCACTGTAAAACAAGTTAAATAGACAAATTATTCCGTTTGATGACTCTATCTATAATCATGAGTTATACATATTATAAAATTCAAATAAAAACAATTTTCTTAAATTTCAAACAAATTACTTAAAAAAAATTTACCTTGCGTTATAATTAGCGCGGATTAAGTTATAGTTTCATACATATTAAAAAAACTATTAAAATTTCTATATTACTCCTTATTAATACGCTAAATAATTTTTCTCTCTCTAATACATTAAAACAATAATGTTTAAACTAGATTTTTGTTTAAAATTATGCATGAGATAATAGGGATGTCAATCAGGCTGGCCCGGCCCAGCTCGACCCGAAATCCGTAAAGCCCGCATATATTTGAGCCCGGCCCGAAAAAAAATCGGGCCTATATTCTAAAGCCCGGCCCGGCTCGGCTCATACAGGGCTCTAGGGCTTTTCTTTACAAACACAAAATTTCACAATTCTCAAATGAAAAATAATTAAAACAAAATATTTATCAAAATAAATCTAAATTTAAATGTATTATATCAAATCTAATTAAATTTAAAAGCAAAAGTTTGACCAAAAAACAAATAAAATTTAAATAAATTGTATTACCAAATAAAATATAAAATCAAAACACTTCAAATCTAGGTAGTAAAGTTCAGATTAGAATCTCATTCATCGTTTTCTAAATCCTCATCACCATCAAAAGCTACAAATAAAAAAAAAAGTAAAATAATATTAAGCTTTTAGAGGTATAAATCATATATAAATGTCATTGAAAGTCTATAGATAAAGATTTTAAAAATATAAAGTAAATATGGATGAATGATAATGGTACATGGATCATGAAATGTAAATCCATCCAACCAAGTGCATGTTCAAATCAGTGCTTCAACGTTTCTTGGCAAAAGATGATTTTTATATTTATCCAAGACATGCACACCAACATTAGTGATTTCACTGTAGTTATCAAAATGCTTAGAACATCACATACCATACGAGCTAACTCACCATAATGTTGTGACTGACACTTCCACCATTATAAAACATCCATGTCTTCATAAAAAGTCAGTTCCAACATATCGTCTTCTGAGTCAATTTAGACTTTCCTTCTTCTATAATGGTACATTTTTCATATGTTTTGAAATCATATGATAAACGAATCCAAATTTAATAAGACATATGTAATCAAATAGTTTCGAGATTTTTGGGCTAGCCCGAAAAACACACTAGCCCGATCGGACTTAGCCCGAAAGACCCGATTTTTTTGGGTTTTTATTTCTAGGTCCGAGTCCGTTGTTTTTCAGAGCCGTTTTGGCCCTAATTGACACCACTATGAGATAATTGCACCCATAATCACTTTTTCAAAGTTTCATAACATTTTTGGTACTTTTTGTTTTTTGTCAAATTCGTCTATATTTCATATTGTTCTGTATATTATACACCATTGATCATGATGTACTGTCAGAGGCGAATCTACATTATACACTATGGGTGCACCCATTAGTTTACAAAGAAAACTATTTAAATTTTGACCAAAATTCGGCTAAAATTTATCAATGCACCCATTACATTTTTTAGTTTGCCCCTTTAGTTTCATAAGTTTATAATTTTCTTTTTATTGTTTTTGTATTTACCAAAATGTACCCCCACTAATAAAATGTTTTAGATTCGCCCATGAATATTGTACATGGTACGATTGAAAAGTCAATATGTATACAGCACAAAAGTATTGATTTCCAATTAAATTTAAAAAATGCTAAAAACTTTATAAAACATTTAAAAAGTACTAAAAACTTTATAAAACATTTAACTAATGCTAAAAACTTTATAAAATATTAAAAAGTGATTAAATTGCCAAGAATTCCTATTATGCATGATACTTTTTATAAAATAATAATAAAACCTTAAAATGATACGTTAAACGAAGACAGTAGTAACTAATACTATAAAAAGATGAATTAATCGAAAAATATGGTTAGCACGGTAGTAGTAGTGTGAGCGAGCACAGAGTATTATATGACTCTCCTCTTCACCGAGTGATGAGTGAATAATATACGGAACCGGTAGATCTGGCCCGTACATCCCCACGCGCGGATGGAAACTGGATCTCAAGATCCGACGGCTCTGGACACCCCGAAAATCTAGCGAGAAATTGACCTGAGACAGCAGATCTGGACCGTCGGTGCTAAAGTTGGTGGGACCCACAACTGCACCTGTCACGCACTTACTACATATTCTGCTGAGTTAAACCTGATTAGATTACTTTTGAGTTAATCTACTACGTATTCACACACCTTACAAAATGGAATTAGTTATAATTGTTTTGGCTAAATATTAAACAAATAAAATGAATAACAGAAGGGTTTTTTTTTTTTGGTCAGAATGTCGATTTTATTTTAAATACCAAAATTAAAAATTTAAGACTAGAATTATATTTACTGTAATGGGTAAAAAAAAGGACTCAACACTCATACACTCATATCAATGTGAAAATGAAACATTTTATAAAGCTCGTAAATAAAGGACATGGGTTTTACCCAAAAACGCCCATCAATCCAAATTTACATGGGAAGGTGTTTTGTTTTTTTTTCTTCTTCTCTGTGACTTAATAAAATAACATTATGACGTAAAAAAAATCCAGTAAATAAGCCCTAATTAGAAAGCAAAAACATTATGGAATAAGGAAGAAAAAAAATCATACCAAAAATACACAACAAAATGCTATACACCAACACCACCACAAGATCCTTTTTACCGCGCCGGAGGAAACTACCTCACCCGGTGGCGACACTAATCTCGACGGCTGATCATCGGAAATCTCCGGCGACAAAGAAATCTCATGTGGAGGAGCCGTTGCGGGAGGAGTATTCACGGGTTGACTCGATTTTGGAAACAGCTCCTTAGGCAAAAGCACTTTGGATACTCCGAAAACAGAAACCGGGTTCTGATCAAAAGCCGTTTGTGTCACAACGGCCAAAACCAAACCCGAATTGATCGTTACGATCGACCCGTTAACCCGAGAAATGTTGAGAGTGTAAGACCCGGCTCCCATTACCTCAGTGGCTAATGTCGGTTGAACCGGGTTGGTTATCGATTCGAGCGAACCGAGTGTGTAATAAGAAGGGAGGACATGGAATCTGAGCACGACGGCTTTCTGCTCCGCCGCCAACGACTGGAGGTTGACGTTTTCCGGGAGATCGGAGAAAGCTGAATCGGTGGGGACGAAGACGGTGATTCCGGCGCCACGCTCGTCGTTTTCGAATTCCGTTATGACTCCGGAGGCGACGAGGAGGGAGAGAGCAACGTTGAAGTTGTGGCCGTTTATTAGAATCTGAGTCAGATTGATTCCCGCCGGAGGAGGGGAAAGAGACGTTCCCGATGTCGGCGGCGGAGTGAGAGTCTCCGATGCGGTGATATCGATCCCGGAGGGGACGAGGAAAGAGTCGACGGAGAGGACTGTTATGTTGGGAGGTTTAGTTTCGAGGAGCTTTAAAACGGTGACTGATTTTGACGAGTTTGGAGATCCGATCGTGACGGAGCCAGTAGCCGGGTCACGGGTCACGTTAACGGATCCGGATCCGGAGAATGCACGGCCGGAAGCTTCGTAGAGGGTCGTGACGGTGGAGCCTGACGGTGGTATGCGGCGGAGATCGGAATCGGAGAGGAATTGGAGGAGGACATTGAAACGGAGGAGATCTGCGAGGTTGGCAGGAGGTAGGCGGCGCGTGAGATCGACGTTGGCGGAGGAGAAGTGAGAATTGGGGACGGCGAGGAGTGTGAGTGAGTTTCTGCCAGAGAGCTCGGCGGCGATGCCGGAGGAGACGAGGAGGTTGGAGAAGGTGGAGAGATTGGGGAAAGAGGAGAGGACGGCGGTGACGTTGATTGCGGCGGTGGTGGAGGAGAGTAGGAGAAGTAAATAGGCGAACGCGATAGGGGCAAAATGGGAAATGGAAATTACGTTCGCCATTATTTTTGAGTTAGGTCATGAGAGTGGTAAAGAGAAGAAACAGAGGAGGAAGTTGATAGAGAGAGAGAGAGAGAGAGAGAGTTTGGTGGACGAAATTAAAAAAAAAAAAAAAAACACAAACACATCATTGGGAATTATATCACGCGCGGTTGTATCGGAGTTAAAGTGCACGCGCGGTTGATGAGGAGGACAAAACAGATGTCATGGTGTGTCAGAGAGTGAGAGATGCTTTTGCGGATACTTCTAGTGATTAGATTTTGGTGAGAAGATATTATTAAATTATATATATGGGTGGTATATAGTTTAACAATAATGTCATTAAAGTTCTTTCATTTGCATGTGAGTTTGGTAGCTGTAATGAATCTATTGCAATTAATCTTGATTAGAGAGAGATGGAATTACATATTTAGGGTGGATTGTCGATCAAATGTCGTCATCTATCAAAATTTGGATCGGATGTTCAAAACAAATGATCAAAAAAACTTCATAACCGTTAGATCTGCAAATGGAGGAAACTTTGGAGTGAATTGTTGCACTTCAAATATAATGTTTTGTGGATCTCAGAATTCAATATTTGTTGTATTTAAGCAAAGCTAATGATTAAATTTTAAATTATTATTTCATTTTAAACTTTGATTACTAAGAGAGATATATAAGATGGAAAGGAAAGATGGATATAAATCTAAGCCAAAACAACACTAGCGGATTCTAATGGCCATAAATAACAAAGTTCAAAGTTCAAAGAGTTTTTTCAGATTTTGGTATCTTAGATGTTGCTTCTTTTGTCTTCATCTTTGAGAGGAAGTTGGAGAGACCATTGGTTAATGCAGAGGTTGTGATCAAGGAAGCCCTCAGTAAGCTAACGGCCTGAAACAAAAAAAAGATTCAAAAGAAGAACAAGAAGTAAGATTTTCTCAAGAACTATAAAAAAAAAAGCATACCTCTGCTTTGCTAATGTTAATCATTTGCTCATCGATATCAGTGATGTTCATCTGTAACTTGCTTAATAATGAAATTGTTGAGGATGAGTTCATCGGTGTGATAACTAGATCATCTGACACTATGAAATTTGTTTCTCCCTTCAAAAATCCAACACCACCATAAATTGGATCCATTGGAGTGAACTTCACAATCCTTTCACCCAAAAACACATCCTTTTTGATCTTTCTGGCAAACCTGCAATTTGAACTTGAATATAAAATGCAGGGGATCAAACATTCATATTCTGAAACTCCTTCCTGGATGACAATATCAAGCAGTTGTGCCCTGAAATTATAATAACAAGGAAGTATGCATTTGGAAACTGTGGCTTCTTTCTCCTTCTCAAAGCTCAGATCTTTCACGCTTCTGCACAGATTTCCAACGCAGCCCATATTCACATTGTCAGAGCTTTACGCTTCCTTGTCATACAATGTTTCCTCAGGAATGTGTCTGTCAAGGGAGATTCCGAAGTGAATAGACAACCTAGCAAAGTTAGCACCTGCATTTACACAATGAAATAAGTGAGAGGAAGACTTAAGACAACGTAAGTATAAAATTCAAGTACCTCTTCAAGACCGACATCAATAAACATTTCTTGCAGCTTATCAAAACCAGCATAGCCATGATCATTGAGAATATTGAGTACAAGACCCATAGAGTTCAATGCCACTTTCAGATCATCAGTGATGATAAATGACGTTCTGCAGCTAGGGAATATTCCATCAGCTTGCTCGCTTTCTTGAGCCAGAATCTCGCTGGTCATCGATCTTCCACAATGACGACAAATTGAGGTATTAGTGTTGCTGTATACCTTACAGTTTGAGTCATTAGACATAAAATTTGGGCAGACAAAGAACTTGGTCGACTCGGTGTCATCAATGTTCAGCTTCAGCTTCTTGCAATGGCTCTCCTTGATACTCCGTGGATACAGCAACAGATTCTTACAAGATTGAGCCTCGAAATTATCAATGTTCATGTCTGAAACACTTTTGTAAAGGTTGTGGAAACAACCAACAACGGGAGACTGAGGAGCTTGGTGCTTCTCAAGCAACCTGACAATAGTCCCCATAGGAAGAGTCAAAAGACTACAGAGCACATCAACAAAATCTTTCCCAGCTTCAGCCAAAACAACTCTGTTTTTCTCCTCGTCAATGAGAAGTCTCAGACTAAACTTGGGTTTCGCAGCATCGTTAGCCATCGAAACAAAAGAAAGAGAAGTAGACAAGTAGTGTTTTAGGAATCAAGTTTTGGCTGTTACAAGTTCTGTGTGATTATCACTATATATATATAGAGGGGGTTTCATATGATCTGATCTTTCAATTACCATAAGGATTCAAACCACCAAAACCCAAGAAACGTTGCGTGTTCCCATGACGTCTTTTTTTTGCCGAAAAATTCAATGAATTACGTCTTTCATAACCACCATCATTATTGTTTTCTCGACCCTCTTCTGCAATCGAAGAGTCTCGCCATTAATGTCCTTCCTGTGAACTACCAAATTTTGTAATATAATTTTTTTTTTGTATTTAGATATAATTTGTGTTATAGATATAATTTTTTCAATAAGTGACAAAGATTTATTTTTGTGTTTAGATATATTTTGTTTTTGTATATTTAATTTTTTCTAGTATTAAATATGACCGTGATTATAAAAACATAATTCTAACCCGTCCGTTAATATTAATCCGAGAATGACCGCGATTATAAAAACATAATTCTAACCTGCATGTTCATATTACCGTATAATATAAATATTTACTAATTTCAAATATTTAAAATTTAAGGCTGATTGATTATGATGAAAAAATATATACAATAACATACTCCCTCTGTTTTATAATATAAGTTGTTTTAGAGGTTTTGTTTTGTTTCAAAATATAAGTTGTTTTCACATTTTTAAGCAATTTTTACCTTTATTGAATATTGTGTGACCAATAATATTATGCAGTTTTTTTTATGATTGACTGAATTGTTTTAAATTTATATATTAAATGATATATTTTTTTAAAAATTGAATTTCTTAATATTTGTGCATTTAGCCAAAACAACTTATATTATGAAACAGAGGGAGTATCGTTTATGATCTCTGTCATTATGAGAATATTATTTAAATTTAAATATTTAAATTTAAATATTTAAATTAAATCTAAATTAATATCCGATTTATTATTTTTGTAAAGATATGATAACAACTGGTTTTGTGATTTTTGATAATAGCCTAATATAAATGTTTTCATGATTGGACAAAAAAAAAATATGTTTTTAGTTTTGCTTGTGGTAGAATTCTTAATTTTGAATTTGAATAGAATAACCATTTCTGCTTTAGATTTTATGATAATATTTTTTAATAAATAATTATTAATATAAACGAATATTAACATAATCTGGAAAATCTCGAATTTAATTCTAAATTAACAATTCCTAAAATTGTGTGATTATTAAAATATTAATCATTTAATATACGTAAATAAAAAATATTGAATTTGTATTAGTAACTGAATGTTGTCCATATGTATGATCAAATTTATTGTTGTGCAAATCTAATTAATAATATATACTTTTTTTCAGTTTGAAAAATATTCAATTATAAATCTGATTGTATTAATAAGATTTAAATTTAGAAATAAACATATTTTGTCATTAATTATGAATATTTTGTTTGTAACTGTTGATAAAATCTTAGAAAATCTACATTAAATTCAAAATTTAATATTATCTTTCAATGAAAATTGTTAATTTTGAATATGTAACATTAAAAAAACTTGATTATTAAAATATTTGGCATAATCTAAATTAAAAAAATCAAAATAACTAATATTATTTTCGTAACAAAATAATAATAAAAATTTAAATTATTTTTGAAAATTTAATTTACATATTTTGAAATAATCGATTTTATTTATAATTTTAAATATTTAATTTAATTTTTGACATAGTCTGAATTTTTCTAATTACGAATTAAAATTAATATATACTCCATCCGTTTCAAAAAGAATGTCATTCTGACAATTTTCACACAAATTAAGAAACTAATAAAAATTCTATTTTACTCTTTATTAATACACTAAAAAAAATTCTCTTTCTAATTAATACATTAAAACACTAGGGTTAAAACTGGATTTTTAATAAAAAATTTGCATTGAAAATACAAAGTGACACTTTTTATGTAACAAAAAAAATGCTAAAATGACATTCTTTTTGAAACGGAGGGAGTATATAATAAGATTAATTAATTAATTAAACTACTATTTAATTGAATTAGATTAGTTAAATGAATTTTTAATCGAACAAAATTATTCTGTTTGGAAACAGGGATAGTTATCCACAAAAATATAAAGTTTAAAAGTTATACAAAATATGAATAGATTTATATTGATATTTTTTTGTTTGGACACAAAATAGCATTCTGTTTTAATAGATTAGATGTCAAAATTTTGATGGGATGTTCAAAAATGATCAAAAAGACTTCATCATCTGCAAATGAGAAATCTGGAGTGAAATGCTGCACTTCCAATATATATTGTTTGTGGTGAATCTCAGAATTCACTTTAAGTATTTTGTTTTGATCGTTGTTGTTATAATGAACAAGAATTAATTAGTTTAGATGAGGGATGTCAATCGGGTTGGCCCGGCCCGGCTCGGCTCGAAACCCGTAAAGCCCGCATATATTTGAGCCCGGCCCGACCCGGTCCGAAAAAATATCGGGCCTATAGTTTAAAGTCCGGCCCGGTCCGGACAGGGCTTTAGGGCGTTTCGGGCTTTTTCGGGCTTTTCTTTACAAACATAAAAAGTCACAATTTTCAAATAAAAAATAATTAAAACAAAATATTTATCAAAATAAATCTAAATTGAAATGTATTATATCAAATCCAATTAAATTTAAAAGCAAAAGTTTGACCAAAAAAATAAATAAAATAAAAATAAATTGTACTACCAAATAAAATATAAAATCAAAACACTTCAAATCTAGGTAGTAGAGTTTAAATTATAATCTCTTTCATCGTTTTCTAAATCATCATCACCATCAAAAGCTACATATAAAAAGAAAAAGTAAAATAATATTAAACTTTGAAAGGTATAAATCATTTAGAAATATCATTGAAAATCTATAGATAAAGATTTTAAAAATATGAAGTAAATATGGATGAATGATAATGGTACATGAATCACGAAATGTAAACCTATAAAACCAAGTGCATGTACAAATCAGTGCTTCAACGTTTCTTGGTAAAAGACGATTTCCAAGACATACGCACAAATACTAAATGTAGACTATGATGCCATTGTAGTTATCGGAATGCTTAGAACATCACATGTCATACGAGCTAACTCACCATAATATTGTGAATGACTCTTCCACCATTCTAAAACATCCATGTCTTCATAAAAAGTCAGTTCCAACATATCGTCTTCTAAGTATAGAGTCAATTTAGACTTTGATTCTTCTAGAATGGTACGTTTGTTCATACGCTTTAAAATCATATGATAAGTGAACCCAAATTTAATAAAACATACGTAATCAAATAGTTTCGGGCTTTTCGGGCTAGCCCAAGCCCGATCGGACTAAGCCCGAAAACACACTAGCCCGAACAGGCTTAAGCCCGAAAGACCCAATTTTTTTTGGGCTTTTATTTTTAGACCCGAACCTGCTATTTTTCAGGGTCGGGCCGGGCCGGCCCTCAAGTTTTGACGCTAATTAACACCCCTACTGCTGACAATGATCTTGATCACTAGAAGACAATTCTTGAGTAGAGCCGGCGATGATATACATATTAAGGCATCCAAAGAAGCCCAATATTATTGACCCATTACAATTTTATTAGCCCATGTAACTAGGGTTTTCAATAAGATATATATATATATATATATGTGTGTAATGAGAAGAAAAGATGTAATTTTGGGAGTTGCAATTTGTGCAACTCTTTTCTTCCCTTTTTCAATATATAAATCTCAAATCCTTTTGTTATTGGTTGTGGATGCGGGATCGCACACCTAGTTTTTTTGTATGATTTAGGGAGAAGGATTTGATGGGATAGTTTCTATCTTTGAATCAAATGTAAATATGGATCTAAACTCGACGAATTGGATTTAGTATTGAATCAATAAAGATCTTTTACAAGCAGAGAAGTCTCTGAAAGATTTTACAAGTAATCTCCTTTTTTAGCTGAAAAAGTCTGTCCCTTTAAACCTAAACCGCGATGTCCCTTTATACTCGCCGTCGAGCTGAACCACTTCCGGATATCGCGTCGCCGCGTATGCCTTGAATCTAGGAACTGCCATTGACCTCGTCATTGCAGACCGCATGTTGTTGAGATCGTCCTTGCGGGCTCGAGATATCGGTGGCTTGATATATCGGGCCGAGCCTATACATTTAAAGAATATATTGTTATAGGGCCCTTAATGGGCCAGATCTCGTAGGTCGAGATCTGGTACCAACAATTGCCCCCTAGCCCATTAAGTTAAGGTTTACTTAATGGGTGGTAGAAATCTGATCGACGTTTAATCTGCGACAGAGATCTCGATTTTACCGAGATCTTTTGGATCGGACGGCCGAGATTCGGGGAGTGGAACAGGTTCCGCGATCCCCGGTAAAAGGTGATAATTACGGTTTTGAGATTGTACGGCCGAGATTTGGGGAGACGAAAGATCCCTGCGATCTAAACGGCTGGGGTTAATTCCCTTTATAAACTTCCTTATGTGCTTTCCCAATAAACCACGATCGTCATCCCGACTAAGGTAACTTCTCACTTTCCTCTCTCTTTTTTTTCTGCGATTTTCTAGGTTTAGAAAGGGTTTCTTTTGCTTTCAATTGCTCGACCCGGGGTTCGCGATACTTAGCGGTTAATCACCTTTTTCTTAGCTCCAGTTCTCTTTGTCTTGAGCATTTCTTATTTCTTCGGGTTCAGCGGAAGTTCTAAAAATTTCGTGTCCAGTCGCTTATCCACTGTATTCCGATGGATGAACCCTCAAAATTCATTACGAGGCATCCGGATGAGCTTTTTGGGCCGCATTGGAAATCGGTGACGACATAGCAAAGTGTAACGAATCTCTGGCAAGACTGCGGCGTCACGAGGGATGTCGAGCTTGTCGTTCCATCGGAGTTCGAGACGCCGGAGCGGTGCAGACCAGGGTTCTGTTGTACATATGTGACACTGTTTGAGAAGTGCGGGCTCTCCTTCCCCATCCCTCCCTTTCTCCTCGAGCTCCTTGCCGAGGTTCAGCTTTGTTTTTCGCAGATGATGCCGAACTTTGTTCGGCATGCCATCGCACTGGCGGTCAGGGCTTACGAGGAAGGAATTCCTCTTCGCGTGAGAGATGTGCTTCACCTCTGCTCGGTGAAACACAACCCCGGGTTTTCGGGGATATTTTACTTGTCCCCGAGGAATAACCGAAGGGTTATCACCGGGATTCTGGGCAAGGACGAGTGGCGGGATAAGACGATCTTATTCCGGATCAATCCGGCCTCGATAGGGGATTTTGACATCTCCAGGCTTCCGAAGCGGTGGTCTGCTCTGGCTGGTCAGAGACGAGCTAACGGGCTAGTCGCCTTTGTTTAATTTCGGTTTCGGATTTTGTTTTTGACTGCATACTGAATTGTTCTTCTTGTTTTGCAGTTACTCCGAGGAGATCGCCTTTCACAGACGAGCTAAAGGCACTTGTGACAGCACTGCGACGTGGAGAGGTCGAGTGGGATCTATTTACGAGGAGTAGGATCAATCGAGCTATAACACCGATTCAATGACTAGTTCGCGATCTCGAACCGTCTCGACAACCTCCTCCATTACGAAGTCAGTGTGTTTTGTTTTGATACTTCGCGATATGGGTAAAATTTCTTGAGTTCGAGATCGCGGAGATTTTTGATAATACTTTTTTTTTGTTTTCAATTGAGCCAGCTAGGGTTCAGGTAATTCCGACCCCGGCTATCCAACCTACGCCAGACTCTAGTTCGTCTGCCAGCGCTCCACAGCCTCTAATCATGTCAAGAAGAGCGAGTTACCGTAGCCGAGCTCAGACCATTCCGAGCACTAGTGCCAGCTAGGTCCATTCTGGCGACATTACTGCCGCGGTGAGCAATGCTCTAAACAGGTCGGCTCAGGTGGAGGCATCGAGCCACCCCGCGGTCATGGCGTTGATTAAATCAGGTGAGGCCAGGAGCCCTGACCCCGCTCTGGTGGGTACGGAAAACGTAGTGGATCCTGCTAAGGATCCTATTACCATTAGCTCAAAGTCAAATGGGTCGAGTGCTGCTGCCTCCTCTCGTCGCCCAGTGACCCCACGTCCTTTGGGGGCTATGCACAATTCTGGGACGCCGCGTGCGGCCTCGAAGCGGGCCAGAAGCGAGCAGGTGGGGTCCCGTGGTTTGGAGGGTCGGCAAGGTTCTGACTTGGTCAACGGTTCATATGCGAGCAGGCCTTTTCACTGGTCGTTTAAAAATTCCAGGGACTTCCCGGTCACCGACGATCCGGAGGGGTTGGCGACGCTGTTCCGCCATTGTAAGGCCGCTGGATGTCAGCTGCCTTCGTTGAGGAATATGTCGGAGAGGGAGGAGTACTTGGACATGTGCGCCGCGAACGGAAATGTATCTTTTCTCAGTTTTTGCCTTAGTTATTTTTTTTTGGATTTTTATTCTTAACGTGTTGGCTTTTTTCTTGGTCTAGGCATTGGAGGCCCAGAACCGTGTGATCTCCTTGTTCGAGCAGCGGGTCAGGGATGCCCCTCAGCCCGAAGAAGTCGAGAAGGCGAAACAAGTGGTCGCAGGCTTGAATGCCAAGGTGCAAGCCTTGAAAGCCCATGAAGTTTTTAGGGCCGACGAACGGGCAAGACTCCCCGTTCTTGAGGCCCGTAGGGCAGCTCGTCGGGAGTTACCTGCGAAGTATGCGGCGGTTCTCGGAGGGATCAAGGATAAGTGGCTTCTGAAAAAGGCAGAGACCGACGCCGAGATAGACTTGCAAGAGGTGATCGCCAACCTTGATCTTTTGAACGAGTTGGACCGGGGGGATACTACCGTGGAGGTCGAGATCCCCAAAGTTATTCAGAAGAGAGGGGAGTTTGAGGATGCTTTCAAGGCGGCCCAAGTGTCTGACTTCTCCCTCGGGAAACTTGATCTCCCGGCTGTCTCGGAAGATTCGGTGGCTCTAATGGAAGTCGATCATGCGTCTCAAGTCCCGGTGGGAATAGATCAGTTCGTCACAAATGTCGAGATGACAGAGAGTTCAGCGGCGAGGCTCGAAGTCGAAGAGGTCGCGGTGGACGATTTTGTAGCCGACTAGAAAGATGGTGAGCCGAAGTGGCAGTGTCTTGTTTTTTTTATTTTATTTTAAAGATCTGAATATTGTGCCTTAGCCGGGAGGTTTTAATCCGGCGTTCTGTTGCTTCTTTTGGTGATTCGAACACATTGCCTTAGCCGGGAGGTTTTAATCCGGCGCCTTGTTGGTTTCGAATTTTTTGCTTCAATAAAACTTCTGAATTTTCTTAAGTAAAAGACTTCGGTGTCTTTTGCCTTAATAGAATTTTGTCTTGAAATTTTGAGATTCGTCGTCACTTCGATCCGTTTTGACGAAGTGTGTACTTCGGGTAAAGGCTTGTTGCCTTAGCGAAGTATTTTGCCTTGGCAAAGTTTTATGTCCCGAGTCTCGGGTTTATTTCTTACTTCGATTCCTTTTGACGAAGTGCATTTTTCAAGAATCGAAAGAGTTTAGGGTCGTCCGAGGTATTGCTGTTTGCGAGATTTTTCCGAGGCCGAAGCATGCTGTTTGGGAGTTAGGTCGTATTGACATGGTCCTTTGACCGCATTCGTTTGAACTTTTATGAGGGGGAATGGCCTTCGAGATGTTTTTAAGACGAAACTCCGCCTTGTCGTTCAGTTTGTGATGCGAGGTCGCGAGGTTTTAGCGATACGAGAGCTAAATAGTGTTTATTTGGGAGAAAGTGCGAGACGAATATCGTAGCAAAAGGTTTCATTATTTATCAAGGGTTGGATATGATCTGGAATCCGATCTTGATGTAAGAACTGGTCGAATTCCAGCATACAACAATCAAGATGAATGATAACATGGTTTGGTGGCTGCACTGGCGGGTCGAGCTGCCTACGTACCCTGTCAAGGGATCAAGCCTTTACGTAGTTCGATTATTAAACGTACTCAGTCGTGATATCGTTTTAGATTCATGGAATTCCTAGATCTTTTTTCTGGTACGCCGTTTTTGACTTTTGCGAGCTTGTAGACGTCATTGCGCACTACTTCGATGACGCTGTAGGGGCCTTCCCAGTTGGTCCCTAGTTTTCTGGCACCTCGCTCTTTGGTATTTACGTATACCTTTCGCAAGACTAGGTCGACTACCTCGAAACTCCAGTGTTTAACGTTGGAGTTATAGTTACGGGCGGCGGCTTGCTAGTTGTTTTGGATTCTGATCAATGTTTGGTCCCGACGCTCGTCGATGAAGTCCAATTGATCTCGCATCATATCTTCGTTGAATTCGCTGTTCGTAGGGCACAATGTTCGCCTGGGGCTCGGTACCGAGACTTCGGCTGAGACTATTGCCTCCATCCCATATGGTAGTGAAAACGGTGTTTCGTGCGTAGCTCGATGGAGAGTGGTGCGACAGGCCCAGAGGACCACAGGAAGTTCGTCTGCCTATCTTTGTTTCTTCGAATCGAGTCTCTTTTTGAGGTTGCTCAAAATTGTCTTGTTCGAGGCTTCGGCATGACCGTTTCCCTTAGGATACCACAGGGTCGAGGTGGTCAGACGTATTTTCCACTTGACGCAGAAAGCTCTGAAGCTTCAGGATATGAACTGGGATCCATTGTCGGTTACGATTTCGTATGGAATCCCATGTCAGCATATGATGTTCTTCCAGACGAAGTCTTTTACTTCGACCTGTGTGGTTTGCTGGAAAGCTCCTGCTTCGACCCACTTGTGAAGAAATCGGTGAGGACTAGTAGAAAACGGAGTTTCTTTTGTCATGGTTCGACTAGCGGCCCTACGATATCCATAGATAACCGCATGAATGGATACGGGGACGAGACCGAAGAGAGCGTTTCAGTTGGTTGGTGAATGCTCGGGGCATGCCTTTTGCATTTGTCGCATTTTTTCGAATAGTTCTCGCAGTCAGCAATGATGGTTGGCCAGAAATAGCCGTGTCGTTTTATTCTGACGGCGAGGGCACGGCCCCCGGAATGGCTTCCGCAGTGGCCGTCGTGCATCTCGCCCATTAATGCAAGGGCTTCTATGCCGTGGACGCATATGAGGTTTGGTTCAGAAACGATTCACTTGTAGAGCTTGTCGTTTATTACGCAATAACGCGAGCTTTGTGCTTTCAGTTTCCGGGCTTTCCACTTCTCGGATGGTATGGTCCTATCTAGAATGTATCGGATGATCGGCATTCTCCAATCTGGTTTTTGGATGTACTCGTCCGAGTCCAGATCACCGGTAGTTGTTGGGGCGACCTCGTCAGGCGATTCGGGCTCGACCGGTAAGTCGGGGCCGTGCTCGCCTATGACTTCAGGGTCGTTTCGTCGTCCGGGGGTGCTGTGGGATCGGGTTCGTGTTCCTCCTCGTCGGAGAAGACTTGATCGGTCTGTATGTTTGCGGGCTCCGTAGTTATTTCGTTTACAGTGAGAGATTTGAGGGCGATCTCGATGCTCGGTTTTTCAATTCATTCAACGGGAATTATTCTTTTAACTAACGGATCCAAGGTCGAGGCGTGGGCGGCGAGCGCATCAGCCGAGGTGTTTTCTCCTCTCGGGATCCTTGTTAGTTCGAATTTGTCGAGCTGTCCCGATAACCCGCAAACAACTTTGAGGTACGCGTCCATGCGTTCATATTTAGCCTCGTACTCGCCATGAAATTGGCTCGTGACGAGCTGGGAGTTGCTGAAAGCGTCGACTTCACGAGATACGATCCCGAGTGCGAGCCTGAGGCCAGCAATGAGGGCTTCATACTCTGCTTCATTATTGGAATCGATGAAGCCTAGTCTGAAAGACTGCTCGATTTCCTCGCCTGTTGGAGAGGTAAGTTTGATGCCTACTCAAGATCCTTGTTTGGATGAGGATCCATCGACGTGGAGTGCCCACTTTTTGGAGGGGTTCGTCTCGTTGGCGACTTCGGGCGCTAGCTCGATCATGAAATCTGGTAGGACTTGTGCTTTGGCGTAAGTGCGAGTTCGATATTCAATGTCGTACTCGCTCAGTTTGATTGCCCACTTGGCGAGACGTTCCGATTGACTCGGGCTAAGGAGGATAGTTCTGAGCAGTTGTGATGTCATGACTACGATTGAGTGCGATTGAAAGTATGGTCTGAGTTTTCGGGCTGACATCACAATTGCCAGAGCTAATTTTTCCATGGCGGGATATCTAGTTTCGGCATCGATCAATGTCTTACTCACGTAATAGATCGGTCTCTGTTCGTTTTGCTATTCGCGAACTAGGACGCCGCTTAAGGCTGCCTGAGATACCGCTATGTATAGATACATGGGCCCTCCCTCTACTGGTTTTGATAGTATCGGCGGTTCGCTTAGATATGCTTTGAGTTGTTGGAATGCGTCTTCGCATTGCTCGTCCCAAAGGAACTTTTTGTTTCCTTTGAAGAGTTGATAGAAACGGAGGCACTTCTCTGTTGATCGGGAGATAAACCTATTTAGCGCGGCTATCCTCCCGGTCTAATGTTGAACCTCTCGAGTTGTTTTTGGCGATGTCATTTCTAAGAAAGCCGCGATCTGTTTTGGGTTCGCCTCGATGCCTCTCTCGGTTACTAGGTAGCCGAGAAATTACCCCGAAGCGACTCCGAATGAGCACTTCGCCGGGTTGAGTTTCATTCCATATTTATTGAGGATAATGAAACATTCTCTGAGCTATGCTACATGATCGGATTCTTTGGAGGATTTAACGAGCATATCGTCGATATAAACCTCCATCGTTTTACCGAGTAGGTCTTCGAACATTTTGTTCACCAGTCGTTGGTAAGTTGCTCCGGCATCACTCTGTAGCAGTACGTGCCTCGATCGGTAATGAATGTCATTTTTATTGGTCTTCCGGGTTCATTTTAATCTGGTTGTACCCGGAAAATGCGTCCATGAAGGACAATAGTTCGTGACCGGCCGTGGCTTCGACGAGTTGGTCGATGTGTGGTAGTGGAAAGCTGTCTTTAGGGCATGCTTTGTTTAGGTCGGTAAAGTCGATGCAAACTCTCCACTTTCCATTGGCCAACCATTCGGGGAATTTCACCTCTCTGATGGAGCCGACCTTGAGTAGTCTGTCTACTTCGTCGTTAACAGCTTTGGCTCTTTCGGGGCCGAGCTTACGACGTTTCTGTTTAATGGGCTTATACATTGGGTCGACGTTGAGTTCATATGATGTTACGTCGCTGTCGACCCCGGGCATGTTCGCGGTGGACCATGCGAACGTGGCGACGTTCTCTTTTAAGAAAGCGATTAGTTCACATCGTATCTCGTTGGATAGGTCAATTCCTATGCCGACGAGGCGATCTGGGTTATTGTCGTCTATGCAAACCTACGTGACGAGTTCGGTACACGGTTCGCATATCGAGGGATCGTTCGCTCTCTTTATCTGCTGGTTGGCGAGCGCTAACTCTTTCTGTAATTGCTATACGGGATTATTCCTCGATTGTTTGTAATTTCCCATGTAGCAATCTCGGGAGGCGGTTTGGCTTCCTCGGAGCGTTTTGGTTCTTTCTGGCGAAGGAAATTTCACGCACTTGTGGTACGTCGTTGGTACCGCTCTCATGGCGTATAGCCAGGGTCTGCCAAGTATGGCGTTAAATGGTGCCGCGCGGTCTACTACCACGGATTCATTTAATTTATGTACTCCTTCCGCGTCTACGGGGAGTTCGATCGTTTCTTTTGAGTAGGTCATATTTCCGGCAAAGCCGGTTAGCGGCGAGGGTTTTCCTTGCAAGGATGAATCTTCGAAGCCCATTCATCAGAAGGCCTCCTAGAAGAGTACGTCTACCGAGCTACCGGTGTCTATCATTATCCTAGATAGCTCGAAGCCGTTGACGTCGAGTTGGACTATGAGAGCGTCGTCGTGCGGTTTATCGAGATGTCGAGTTTCGCTCTCTCTGAAGTGATCATGTGGTTGGGTCCTTGGAGGGGACTCGGTTCCATCGGTCTGGCTCTTGCTCGCCATTGGAATAATTTGATCGAGTTCACCGAGGCTCGACAGAATTTTGAACCGCCACATATGAAGTCTATTCTTTTAGTTGTAGGTGGCTCTACTCCCCCCTATTCACAATGATGAGGTTTTCGGGGACGAGGTGCGTCTGTCTTTGTAGGCGCTGGTGGCGGTGTGATCACTGATTTCATCGATCCGCCGCAGAGGCTTAACTTTCTGAATATCAGGTCAATGCGTTTCTTCAGCGCTGGAGGCGGGGTCTCTTGTCCAGCGGCCTCATTAGTTCGTTCCCTTTTCTTCTTGGGGGTTGACTTTTTATTGTCGACTTTTGGAGCTGGTTCCGCCTCGATTACCTTGTCCGGAGATCGTTCGGGGTCGCTCTGAGCTGTTATCAGGCGAGACCGAGTTCGGCACTCCTCGGTGGAGTGTCCTTTTTGTTTGTGATGATCGCATTACTTCGATGGATCATAATCCTTGTTCTTGGATTGTGAGGGACTCCCGACGGCGTACGTGTGTTATCTTTGACTGGGAGGTTCCTTTTTGGGCCCCTTCTTCGATTTCGGGGGACAATCGATCATTTCGTATTTCTTTGTGAGATAAGCGGTCTCTTCTTCGAACATAGCGAAAGCGGATGCGCGGTGTAACGCGTCATCTAAAGATGTCGTAGGTTGAACTGAGAGTTCTTCGCGGAACTTCGACGTATACCACATGTTGTCCCTCAACGCCAATAGTGCTACTACATAGTTGGGGTTTGCTATTTTGGCTTTGATTTCTTTGAACTTCGTGTTATACGTGCGAAGTGAATCTCCTGGGCCTTGTGAGAGCTTCCAGAGGTCGGCTTCGGATGCTTTCGCCTCGATGAATACCGAGTAATATTTGAGGAAAGCCGAGATGAGCTGGTTGAAATTGTCTATTTTCCAGCGAGGCGAACCATTCTTGGGCTGGTCCGATCAGGTTTTCGGCGAAGAGACGGCAGTAACCTGCTTCTTTTTCGTGATCGGGGAAGTGAACCCTGGCGACCGTTAAACGAAATGCTCGTATATGAGCTCGCGGGTCTGTCTTTCCAGCATATTCTTGAAATTTTATTTTTTCCGTGTCCCGGATTTGTGCAGTCACGATGCGATTGGTGAAGGGAGTTCGATTGGTCTCCTCAATCACTCGATCGATGTCCGGCGTCAAACTCGTGGCAAAGTGGACGAGTGAGTTCATCTGCTGTAACTCGGCGTTTGTCTTATCGACGTATCGTTGGAACACTTTGCGATCAACGGTGCTCGGGAGATCGACATAAAGCGGGTCGTGAGTCCGAGCTCAATCTTCATTGTCGTAAGGTTGCAGGTTACCTTCATGATTTATGGATATTGGAGGTGAGATCGGGAATGAACCGTGATTAGTTCGTTCATGCTGGGTTCCTGAGCATGCCTGTTCGCGGCTTCCTGCGCTCGGAGGGGGCGACAGTCTTGTCGAGACTTGCCTTTTCGTTTCGTTTTTTAGGTTAGCAACGAATGACGGCGAGCTGTCGTACGTGAAAGTCGAAACCGGGGTGGTTCGGATCGGAGTCTCGAACTGTCCGATTGTTATTGGCGGAGCGTGGATGTACGAGAAATCTAGGCGTGTTCGCGGAGGCGGACTTTCTCGCGGAAGTCGCTCCTGCTTTTCCGTTGAGCGGCGCTCTTGTTGCTCTAGGCGAGCTTCGAGCGTCCGAGTCGAGGTCTCGTAGGTCTGTTGCCTGTCCACTAGGATGGATAGCATCCCGCGGATTTCGACCATGTCGTCTCTGTGCTGTTGCGGCATCAGAGATGGCGAGGTAGATCCTATCCGCCCGGTTTGGGCCTAGGATGGATCGGTGGATCTGGTTCACACCCAATTAGGGTTTTGGTCTGACGGCACATTGGCGTTCGCTGGAATAACGGGGTTTGCGCGTCGCGACGTCGCGTTCCGATTAGCGTTGGGTGTTTCCACTCCATCCACCGCGATGGGATTTGCTCCCATGGCATTTGTCGGGATTGGGGTCTGGGATGTGGATCCCGTGAACGTAGGCTCGGTAGTCGCGTCAGCGGCGTTGCGACCTCTTGAGGGGTTGACCCTTATTGATTCCGAATGGCTTGGATCCATTTCGTTTCTCGTTAGATCGAAGATCTGACTCTTGTGTTTAGAAAGCTATATGCTCTTCCCCACAGATGGCGCCAAAATGTGGATGCGGGATCGCACATCGCGGTTTAGGTTTAAAGGGACGAACTTTTTCAGCTAAAAAAGGAGATTACTTATAAAATCTTTCAGAGACTTCTCTGCTTGTAAAAGATCTTTATTGATTCAATACTAAATCCAATTCGTCGAGTTTAGATCCATATTTACATTTGATTCAAAGATTATACTCGCCCTCGGACTGAACCACTTCCGGATATCGCGTCGCCGCGTATGCCTTGAATCTAGGAACTGCCCTTGACCTCGTCATTGCAGACCGCAGGTTGTTGAGATCGTCGTTGCGGGCTCGAGATATCGGTGGCTTGATATATCGGGCCGAGCCTATACATTTAAAGAATATATTGTTATAGGGCTCTTAATGGGTCAGATCTCGTAGGTCGAGATATGACACCAACATTGGTGTTCTAAATTAAGTTTTCTATTTTCTTTATTTCTTGCACAATAAAGTTTAATGAGCTATTTCTCTTTATATTTTTGATTTCTATCACAATAAAGTTTGAATATATTCTTGTTTTGAAAATGCTTTCATGGTATGATTCTCACAAACCTAACACTCATATTTATACAAGTATTTGTAAGGAAAACCTAAACACACATGGGCCTTCTTTTAACTTCTTCTTGCTAAAAATATAGGGTAAACGATCTATTTCCTCCTAGAAAGTTTCATATAATAACAGATTTCCCTAGAGTTTGAACCTAGTTCTATTTTCCCATCATTTGAAAGTTCGAATCATATTTCCCCACAAAATCAAAGTTTGAAACCTAACTCCCCACGTATATTGGTTTAATCGGTTTAATATCGATTTTGAGCGGTTTATAACATAAACCTTAAACCACACTTCTTGATTCAAACCAGACCCGAACCCAAAAAGTGACCCGTTAACAACCCGACCCGACTTCTTTTTATTTTCATCCGATTTAATGGTCGGAAATTGTACAGAAAACAAAAAAAATTGATCAAAATTCAAACCAAATCTTCTCAAACAGCGATGGAGAGATGTAAGGAAGATGTAATAGAAAACATTCGAAAAACATCTAATCCTCACATTATAGCTTTGTTCATCAAGAACCAACTTCTAATTCAATAACCAATCCATAATTCCAAATGTTACTAGCTACGAATATCAAAAGAGAGATCGATATAGGGCTTGTTCTTTTGTTCATCCAGCAACTGCGTCTAGATGCAGATATGAGATTCAGTTCGTTTTTAATCAAAATAAGAAGTGCATCTGGATGTAAAAACTGGATTCAAAATGAAATGCATACAAAATAATTGGATATTTTGGATGCACTTGAAACTAGAGTTTGGATGCACTAAAGTGCATTCAAAATTACAAAAATCTAAAATACCCTCAATTACAATCAAAACTTAAAATATTTATATTTTATTATTTTTAAGAAAAAAAATTACGATAACGGAATCGTAAAATTCCACTAAAACTACAAAATAGTGTTTCCCGTCAAAACCGCAAAATAGAGTTTTCCCATAAAAATTTCAAAATAGCGGTTTCCCACCAAAACCGCAAAATAGAATTTTCCCGTAAAAACTTCAAAATAGCGGTTTACTGCTAAAACAACAAAAAACAGTTTCCCACCAAAATCGCAAAATAGAGTTTTCGCGTAAAAACTTCAAAATATCGGTTTCTCGTCAAAACTGCAAAAAACCAGTTTCCCGCCAAAATCGCAAAATAGCGGTTTCCCGCCAAAACCGCAAAATAGCAGTTTCTCGTCAAAACCGCAAAAATCAGTTTTTCACAGAAATCGCAAAATAACGATTTCCCGCCAAAACCGCAAAATAGCGATTTTCCTGCCAAAACCGTAAAATAGCGGTTTTCCTGCCAAAACCGCAAAATAGCGGTTTTCTTGCCAAATCCGCAAAATAGCGGTTTCCCGCCAAAACCGCAAAATAGCGGTTTTCCTTGCGGTTTTCCTGCCAAAACCGCAAAATAGCGATTTTCCAGCCAAAACCGCAAAATAGCGATTTTCCTGCCAAAATAGCGGGTTTCCTATCAAATCCAATGCGTCTAGACGCAGTTTCTAGACGCGGCACCCATATTCACAAACGAACAGGGCCATAATTAAAATGAACGGAGATTCAAGCTCCTCAACAAGAACCATAAAAATAAAATAAAAACTTTCCATCAAAACAGCTTCAACAAGCTCGCTTGTTACATCGTATCAATACCACAAAAGGGTACAGATTTAGAAAAATTCAAAATTTAAGAGTAAAGAAGAAGCAAGCTCACCAATTTCTACCAATAACTTCCTCAGCTCGATACCCAGTGACAATCTCAAGAGCGTCGCTGACCACAAACCCACACAGCGCCGTTCCAGACTACTCACCGGAAACTAAAAATCATGATCCAGCGACCTTGGCTAACAATACTTATGAATATGAACATCGCCCGCCAAAATCTTGGCAGATATCTATGAGCCCTAAACACAAGAAAAAAAACATAAAACAAAAAAGTCAACAAAGAAACACAAACCGAAATTATCATAGAATAAAAGGCTTCGAAAAGGCAAATAAAGACCAAACCAAGAGTTAATCGATTTCTTCGAAATCGACAACTTTGCACCCCGATCATAGAAAATGAGACATATCCAAAACTATCCACCAGCGACAATATATTGTAAAAAGACAGTAAAACAAAACTCAACAAAGCCCCACGAAACCAATCCACACCACTAACAAATCCAGACCAGAAAACAAAAACGAACCTACCAACACAAAACAAAAATAAGCGAAACCGCTTACATTCTCATCAGCTAAAACCATCTCGATGCCTCCACCGTCAGCCAATGACTGCTTCCACAAACGCATAATCTTATCATCAAACGCCTAACAGGTAAACCCATACCTCAAGTCCGTGAGAGAATCTCTTGGAATTTTATTCTCCATCTTGAACAACCCCCAATAAAAAAAACGGACAGCTCGTGAACATATCTAAGTAAAGCAGAAGACCGATTTGACTGAAGAGTCTCCACAAAGCAAAAACGTAAAGACTGGAACAAATAATCCGCCTTTAAAAGCGATAAAAGGTAAAAAACAATTTATCGAGTAACTATAAAACCTAAAAAGAAATATTAGCAGACCAATTTTGAAACGTAGAAACTCTATAAATATTTAAATAAAACATATCCTACAAAACTACAATAATCACCAACCGCTATAAAAAAATTAATAACACATCTTTAAAATTTAGCTAAAAAAATTATAAGACATAACGACGAACGTAATACTAAAAACACGCCTTGATGAAAACGAAAGTTATCAAAAGAATCTTGACCAATATAACCATTATCACATCAATTCAGAACCAGCAACTTTCTCAGAAACCACAACACAAAACCCATGACATCAATCACAGCCAGCAATAACTCCAATAAAAACAATATAAATCGTTATTGAAACCAAAGTCCATTAATAGAAAAACCAACGTTTAGACAATAAACCAAAGCCCCAGAATCGGTATATGATTTTTTTTTTTTAAACTCCATAAACACAACACATACAAAAATCTAAAACAATTTTTTTTATCACATACGATACCAGCGCTGAACACATATCTTAAATATAGAAAAAACCAACAAAAAATAACAACAAAGAATCTACATTTTTATAATCTCAAACATAAATAACATTAAACGACATATTCAATAGTAATACTCAGACGACAATAACCGAAGAAGTTATTCCTTTATTAATATTAAACCAAATAGAAACAGAAAGCAAAACTCAAGTACTTACCAATACGTCCATAAACAAACCAGTACAAAACTGAATACAATAATCGGAATGAAAAGACTAACAATATCCCAAACCTAAAAAATCGAAGAAAATGGGAATTTAGTACACCCAAAGAAAAAAACAAAACAAAATTCAACATCGCTCAATCACCCCCATCATCACCAGGAATCAAACCAGAAGCACAACAGACTGCCCGAAAAGTGGGATAAACAAAACCAAAAACGGTCTTAATATCCTCATAGGAGCACATGCCTATCACAATATTCAAAAGAAACCTCAAATAATAAAGCTCTCCACCATGCACGTGGCAAGACTATAACACAAACCCGTGGTAAACCCACAAAACGAGGCCTCCATCGACCATGCTCACGATCCCAAACAAACCTAGAAGGTAACTCCGAATTACGAAGAGCTATAGCCTCGGCAAACACACCATTACACTCCAACCAAGCCATAAATTGACTCCGCCTACGGCCGTAATCTATATCCCCATCATCAACAAACGAAATCCGCTGCTCAGGATGATGAAAAGATAAACGCGAGGACCTAAATGTTAAGTTTCCTGAGCTTCCAACTCAAAACCAATTGACAATGAGTGGATTGGCCCAAGTCCCTGTGAGAGCAGAATCTCATAACCTCAATCCTTGGCTTTTCAGGTTGTATGTTCTTGAGAATTACTTCGAAGATTTTGAGAGAAAAAGTTTGTATATTATTATGTTTGCCAAGAATTCGGTCCCGTTCACCTCCTATTAATTTGCATTAAGCACAATCATAAATTTACAATCTAAGACTTTAATGACGAGCTTGATCTCGGAGTTTTGAATTGGCATATTTGACTTGACAAAACGCAAGAACCTGCTCTCGGCGACCTCCCCCTTTCATGTGTGCTCGGCTCTTTGAGGTCTCATCATGAACTGGGCTTCTTTGTTAGGCCTGTTCAATCGGGCTGGGCCTTGAG
Source organism: Eutrema japonicum (assembly GCA_030161315.1). Lineage (NCBI taxonomy): Eukaryota > Viridiplantae > Streptophyta > Magnoliopsida > Brassicales > Brassicaceae > Eutrema > Eutrema japonicum. The sequence continues at coordinate 42,431,304 of BSQW01000013.1, forward strand.
TGTGGAATTTGGGCCTAACAGTTGCCCCCAGCATCCTTAATGATTTATCACTGAGGATGCGAAGCTGCGATCTCGGGGCCTGATTGATTTCCTAGTCGATACTATCTTGCAATCTCGGATTTATGATTGATTTCTTGCTTGCTCAGATGCCGAGTTTGCAAGGATCCTGTAATATCTGTGCGACTTTTAAGGGATATGACAGGGCAAGTGGGCGAGTGGGTATAAATGAGAGGTTCACGCTGCTTCAACTTCCCATGCCGCCTCGACTCCCACTTGCCAAGGTAATGATGTCTTTTTACTTTTTTTTCCTTTTTTTTTATTACTTCTACTCCTTTAATTGAACTGTCATTTTTACTTTTATCCGAGATATTCTCTTCTGTTAAAACTCATCCTCCATTGTTTCCGGCCAAATTTCTTCTTTCAACCTCGATTTTTTGCTCTTTCTACAATGGCGTCTTCCTCTCAGCTGAGTGCTTCTCTCCCCCTCGCTGATCGGTTCGAATCCCACTCGAAGAGTACGATTTCGCCTCTCGAGCTTGCAAATATCTCTGCCTTATGCGGACTCGATACCTGCGACCTGGTCGTTCCGTCGGCTGATAGCTCTCCGAAAAGTCCTCTGGAGGGTTACGCATGCGGTTATGCCGCGTTCTTTTTGAGATGCTGCCTCACTTTTCCCATCCCGGCGGCTATCTCTAACATCATTAGCGACCTCGGGCTCGCCCTTCCACAACTTATGCCCAGCGCGATGAGATCCCTTGTCGCACTCTGGGTGCGCTCTAAAGAGTCTAGGGTCGTGTTCGACACTGAGGTCTTTCGCCAACTCTTTAATGTCAAAGGGAACTCTCATCTTCGCGGGACCTATTATTTTCCGCCGAAGGTTAACCGGTCCGTTTTCATGTTTAATGTGAGGGATGATAAGTGGTGGGAGCAGTGGTTCTATTTCAAAATCTCCAGCAAATCTGTTGAGGGCGAGTCGGTACTTTGGCATTCCTGGGCTCAGATTACTGGTCAGCATGATCCCTAGGATGCCGATTCGAGTGCCTTTTCTAGGGATTTCTTAATCGCTGTTTTCTTCTGTTCTGATTTGATTTTCTTTTTTTGCAGAGTCAATTGATTCCTCAAAAGTAGTGACGGCTGAGGTTCAACAGCTCATCGATCTTGTCAAGGGGGAGAGCTCTGACTGGAAGTGTTTCACCCTCGATAGGATTCAACAAGCTCGCGAGTGCCGAGCTCCCGGGCTATCTGTTGCATCTGCTATCCGGCTCATAGGTTTGTATGCATGTACATTTATATTTCATCTTTTGGGTTATGAGCTTTTCCTCATTCAGATCACCCTTGTTTGATTTCGCAGATTCTCGGTCACCGTCTCCCCCGCCTCAAGTTCAAGTTTTGGCCCCTGTTTCATCCATTATCCCGAGACTCGAGGCTGTTGCTAAATATTTAGCTCGCATTGAGGTTGATCCTCCGGCCAGTTCCCAGGTGCCGGATACTGCCCTTGCTACCTCCCAGGTTGACCTGACTCGCAGCGACAGCTCCACCGAATCCAACAGGATGGTTCCTCCTAAGAAAGCACATCGCCCTGCCCCGACGCCAGCTGGTGCTCTTGACAAGAAGGTGGTGGAGGAAGTTCTCCGAATGCTTTTAGGTTTGACTTTGATGGACCTGAGGCAATTGTAGAGAACGACTCCCACCTAGCGAATCTTTTCAGGCGTGTTAGGCCTTCCTCCTGCTTTCTGCCGTCCCTGAGGAATATGAAGAAGTCTGAAGGCTATACCAAGTTCGCGGGTGCGATTGGTCAGATAGTTTTTGTTCCCTTTTCTTATTATATTGTTTTTCCTTCTCTTTTCTGAGTTTTTGCATTTCTTTTCATCCTATCTCTGCTGCAAATGAGCTGGTTAACTCATTTGATCAGGACCTTCGCTCTGCCACCCAACCTGAGGAGGTTGAAAGGGCGGCTAGAACTATTGCCGACCTGGTTTCTGAGTGGGACGAGCTGGTGGCAAGGCTTGCTCGAGGTGGGGAGAAGATGGCTGAGATCACCTTTATGGAAAGTCAGGCTAAAGATCAGGCCTTTTTGGCCAAGAGATGGGAAGACTCCGCTCAGGAGGCTCAAGCTCGTGCTGACACTCTTCAAGCTCGGATCTCTGCGCTGGAGAAATCTGGTGAAGATTTGAGGGTGGACCTCCGAGTCGCCGAGGGGCGAGCTGGGACTGCTGAGGATGGCTTACGCTCTGCCAGCATGAGTATAGTAGGCTTAAGAGTCCATGTTGAAAAGGTCAAGGAGGATTCGAAGAAGCTCGCCAAGAGGCATAAGAAGATGGTGAAAAGGGCTGAAAAGGCTGCGAGGAGGGAGATGTCCAAACAATATCGCACCATTCTTTTGGGGATAAAGGATAAATTCGAGAAGAAGAAGTTCGAGGTTGACACCAGACTCAGATTATGGAGTGTAAGTCCAACATCCTTTTTCTCGATGATATTATTAATCAGACCATCAACGACTTTGATGCTGAGAGGAAGGATATTGAGGCTGAGAAGCTGAGGTTGGATGCGGAGCTTGCCATCGTCCAGGTATCAGATTTTTCCTTGGGTAAACTTGACATTCCGCAGGTATCCGATGATTCGGTTACGCTGCCTGCTGGGCCAAGTGCACCACCATTAAGTGATCAGCTGGACCTTGGTTCTCAGGAGCTTAGGAAGGAGTTCCCACTGCCCTTGGATCAACTTGTCTCGGCGGATAAACCAGTTGAACCTGCCTGCTGGAAACCCTTCTATTCTCTTCATCCTTTTCTAGTTTTCGAACTTGGTGCCTGGGGAGGCTTTTAAACCCGTTTCTGTTTATTGTTGAACTTGTTATGCCCTGATCGGCTTTTTGGTTTGAACTTATGCTCCCTTGAGGAGGCTTTACTTATTTTGATTTTTCTTAAAAGATCCTCTTTTTGTGTATTTTTAATGATAATTTTCGCCATTTAGAGGCTGACACTTTTCATCAGATCAGAGGCAGTTTTTCAGCCAAAGATCCATGTCGTTCAGAGACCTTGCTCCCAAGTCGTTTAGAGATATCGGGAGCTGACCAGACGATTTGAAGACGCAAGGTCGAAGCCGTTTAATTAGAGGCATGCATGTAACCTAAACAGTTTAGACATAGAGGTTGTTGTCATTTAGAGACTAGAAAAGTTGTGACCTTGCAATTTAGACGCAAAGTCGAGCCATGCTAGCTGATAGCATGCTCTAGCTCGTAAGGCTGTTCATTTTTGTAGTTAAGCTTTTAACTTGTAAAGTAGGAGTTAACAGTCCTCTAGCTGCATTTAACAGGCTTGAGGGGAGAGATATTTTTTTTATTTTAATAGCTGCACCCCTATGAGGTTGCCTACGTACCCTAAAGAGGGATCAAGCCTTTTCGTAGTTCGATTTTTACAAATGTCTTTTTAGTGATAGTACTTCTTTAAGTTTATGGCTGTTGGGTCCAAATTCCACACTCAAAATTAAGCCTGATTAAGTAGGCCTAGAATCAAGCCCAGCTTATGGTAAGGCCTCGTAGAGAAAGCCCGTGAACTGGGAAGAAGCCGAGTACGCAGAAAAGGGGGAGGTCGTTGGGAGAAGGAGCTCGCAGCTAGCAAGTCAAACACATTAATCCAAAACCCCATGATCAAGTTCGATAATAAAGTTCTAGATTGTAAAATTAAGTTTGAATTAAATGCGTATATTTAGGACTAAGCGGTTACATTCTTTGGGGGAGCGTGTATAAGTTTAGAATGTTGACTGCAATGTAAAAGGACCGAATTATTGGCTAAAAACAATAATATACAACCTAAGTTCTAAAGGCATTCAACCTAAGTCAAGCCAAGAGTTGAGGTCGTGAGATTCTGCTCTCACAATTTGGCGCCGTCTGTGGGGAGGAGCCAAACAACTTCCTCCTTGTAACCTACGAAACTAATCACTCAAAAGAAGATAATGGCGGAAACAACAAGTGCAATAGCCACTACTTCATCCGGAGTTATAAACACCTCCATCCCTCTAGCCCAGTCTAATGACATCACTCCAATAGACCTGGATAAAATAATAAACGTTCCCATTACCACCTCGGGAGCGAATGTCTCGACTGGGATCGACGATACTACTGATCCCTCGGGACCTGCAGCGTTAAACCAGCCGGCTCCGGATCAAATAGCTAAGATCCGGAACCTAATATCGTTTCTTGTAGAGCAAAATCGCTCAATGGCAGCACGCCAGGATGACCTCGAAAGAACGGCTCAGGCAGGCGCCATAGGGCGGTTTGCCCTCCCACATGGGGCACAATCCCTTTTTGCCCCTGAACAGGGAGGATTGCCATTCCCACCTCCACCGGTGACAAGACTAAACTTTTCCGATATCAATGCTTCGACCAGCAGGATGGTTGGCTCAACCACCGCCTCATGGTTCAACTCGATGATATCGGACCCCATATTCACTCCTTCCACGATACAGATCGCGGAAGGAGAAATTACGCCAATTGCGACCCTACCGGGAGTATACCCGACCTCAAATCTATTAATCGGTCATGATCGCTCTGGGAACGCAAATGAGGTCGAGCCTCGGGATAACCCCGCGGTCGGAGCACGACCTGAGAATGGTGGTAGCAATCATTCACAACCTGCCGGAGAATCCCTGCTTCGCTTCCCGTGCAATAATGAAAACAACCTGGGAGCCGGCAGCTCACATGGGTTTGAGTCAATCAAGAAATATTGCGAAGAAACGAACGCCGAACTACAGCAGATGAGATCGTAGGTCCACGATGCTCTAAGCTCAGCACCTGAGATAGTCAGAGTGATTGATGAAGTCAATCAGACCCCATTCACCTCGCGAATCGCAAGCCCTCAGCTCGGCGATGTCGAGAATATATGATTTCCCCGATATAACGGAGAAACCGACACTAAGGCATTTATGAGAAGTTTCAAATTTGCCTTTTCGAGGGTGCGACTACTCGGGGGCGACCTCGAGTCAGCACGCTGCCGTTTCTTCGCCAAAATCTAACGGATTCGATTTTAGAATGGTTCACCTCCTTTAAACCAAACTCAATTGACAACTTCACCCAACTTCAAGCGGCATTCTTGAAGCAATATTCGGTATTTATCCAGATCAAGACCTCGGAAGCCGATCTATGGGTACTCACTCAAAAACCAGGTGACTCATTGCGAAAGTATATTGACAGCTTTAAAGCCACCAAAGCAAAGATCGCCGATCTACATAACCCAACGGCCCTGAAAGCCCTCCAAAACGGACTGCTAAAAACCTCAAAATTATTTGAAGAGCTCACAGTTCGGGAGCCCGTATCACTAGACAATGCATTACACCGCGCTTCGCGCTGGATTATTCTCAAAGAAGCGAGCGCAGCTCAACTAAAGCAGCATGCACCCGCAAACTCGACTAAGCAAGCTCAGATAACCAGCTCCCAAGGACCTAAAAAGTCCGGGAAAAAGGAGTCCCAAGATCAGAGACAAAGTCAGGGGATACACTCATACTCAGTGGGAAGCCCACCTCGTAATAGATTCAAGCCTTACGATCCCAGCAAGTGGTGTGATTTCCATAAAATTAAGGGCCACTCGACCGAGGAGTGCCATGAGGTGAAGAAGCAGCTCGCCGCCAAATTTGCAGCAGGAGAGCTCGGCGAGCTGGGTAAAATCGAACTGGAGAAACCTCCTCCGAGGAAGAACTATTACCCAGCTCTAGATGATGAAAGGCGGGATCGCCCATCCGAGGATGATCGTAAGCGAGAACGTTCAGCCAAGGATACGACGAGGCGAGAACCCCCCAAAGACAAGGAAACAGATCTGCCTCCCCCCAGCACGAAGAAAATAATTAACTTTATTCACGGAGGATCCCAGCTATGTCGCAACTCCATAAACTCAATTAAAAAACTTCAACGAAGGGTAAATCCCGACACACGCGAGAAGACCCCGTTCAAGGGACATGACACACGAATCTCGTTCTGGGAAAGCGAGGCCGTTGAGCTAGATTCCCCACATGATGATGCTCTCTTAATCATGCTAGAAGTGGGTGAATATGAGCTCACTAAGATACTCGTGGACACGTGGAGCTCTGTAGAACTCATTCTCCTAAGTGTTCTTAGGGAAATGGATATACCGGATCACGAGATCGAGGAGAATAAGATGGTGTTAACTGGCTTTTTGGGGAAACCACGCTATCTCTCGGAATGATAAAACTCCCTGTAATAGCAGTCGGAGTAAGAAGGATGGTCGAATTCACGGTGATAGACAGACCAGCCCCATTCAATGCCATCCTGGGAAGAACCTGGATACATTCAATGAGGGCTGTATCCTCAACCTACCATCAATGCATAAAATTCCCTACCCAGCATGGAATCACGACAGTTAAGGGGAGTCAAAAGGAATCCAGAGTATGCTACATGGCAGGTTTCCAAATCGCAAAGGAAAGGACCATATATCAACTACAACGTAAAGATGAGCTCGCATATCGCCTAGCCAAAAAGAAAAGTGGTCCAGGCTTTATCGGACCTTGCAAAGACATTATCGAGAAAATTGTGGTCAACGAGTCTTATCCTGACCAAAAAGTACGAATTGGATCCGAACTCTCCAAAGCTCAAAAGGACCAATTAATAATGTTCCTCAAAGAAAATTCCGGCTCATTCGCATGGACAATAGCTTATATGCCTGGAATCGATCTAAACATCATTTCACATGAGCTCAATGTGGATCCAAATCACAAACCAGTTCGTCAGAATCGTCGGAAATTCGGACCTGACAAGACCGAGGCTGTTAACAACGAGGTCACCAGGTTGCTAAACGTCGGATTCATCAAGGAGGTAAAATATCCTGACTGGCTAGCAAATTCGGTCGTAGTAAAGAAGAAGAATGGCACCTGGCGAGTATGCGTGGATTTTACAGATCTAAACAAAGCGTGTCCTAAGGATAGCTTCCCACTACCTCATATCGACCAGCTGGTGGAAGCTACCGCAGGGCACCAGCTCCTCAGCTTTATGGATGCGTTCTCAGGATATAATCAAATACAAATGAACCCTGATGACCAAGATAAAACATCCTTCATAGCAGAACGAGGAACGTACTGCTATAAAGTGATGCCATTTGGCCTTAAAAACACGGGAGTGACTTACCAGAGACTTATGAATAGGATGTTTGCCAGCCTCCTGGGTAAGTCAATGGAAGTCTACATTGACGAGATGTTGGTTAAATCTCTGAAAGAGGAAGATCACATAAGCCAGCTGGGGGAATGTTTCACCTTACTAAACAAGTATGGAATGAAACTTAATCCCTCAAAGTGCACCTTCGGGGTCGCTTCAGACGAATTCCTAGGTTACATAGTGACTCAAAGAGGAATAGAAGCAAACCCCAAACAAATCAGTGCATTCTTGGAAATGCAACCTCCGAGCTCGGTAAAGGAGGTGCAAAGGCTGACAGGCCGCATTGCTGCACTAAATCGATTTATTTCCAGGCCGGCTGTTAAATGTCTCCCTTTTTACCAATTACTAAAGGGAAATAAAAAGTTCATATGGGATGATAAGTGCGGGGAGGCCTTTAAGAAACTAAAGGCGTACCTCTCCGAGCCCCCCATTTTGTCAAAACCAATTGAGGGAGAGCCGCTTTAATGGTCTTTCTAGCCATTAATCTTGACAGACCATCAATCCTCAGGTCGGGGCGGTCGGGCCTTCTTTTGGGCCGGATTACGGGCAGTGTGTCGGATTTTGGACACTGGTGCTTCACACCACTTGACAGGAAGGTTGGAAATCTTATCAGATATACGAGATATGGCTCCCGTGATGATAATTTTGGCTGATGGTAGATAGCGTATTTCAGTGAAAGAAGGCACAATATGCCTTGGTTCTAATATGTTTTTGCAACCAGTTTTCTATGTTGAGGGATTGCAATCTGATTTGATTTCGGTTGGGCAATTGATGGATGAGAATCACTGCGTGATTCAAATGGCTGATCACTATCTAGTTGTTCAAGACCGCACTTCGAAGATGGTGATTAGAGCGGATAAACAAGAAACTGGGACATTCCACTTTCGCAGTACAGAGATTGTCGCACCGGTGACAACACGAGCCAAGCTCTCTTATGACTTGTGGCATAACCGGCTGGGGCACCCGCCTGCCATAGTAGTGGGCCTACTTCCAGATGTTGTTTCTGATTTTTTGAAAAAACTGTGTGATATATGTCTTCCCGCAAAACAAATAAGAGCTTCTTTTCCGATAAGTTTGAATAAAACGACAGCGGCATTTCAGTTAATACATTGCGATCTTTGGGGTCTATACCGGACACCAACACATTCTGGAGCACATTATATTTTTTAATGATTGTTGATGATTTCTCAAGAGGATTTTGGTTGTATCTGTTGAATGACAAAACTGAAGCTCCAACTCATTTGAAGAGCTTCATTGCGTTAGTCTCACGATAATTTATGACTGACGTTCAAAAAATTCGAAGTGATAACGGAATAGAGTTCCTATGTCTCATTGATTATTTCAAAGAACAAGGAATAATACATGAGACATCGTGTGTTGGAACTCCTCAACAAAATGGACGAGTCGAGAGGAAACACCGACATATTCTGAATGTGGTGAGAGCTCTACGGTTTAAAGCAAATCTTCCAATAGAATTCTGGGGTGAATGCGTTTTGACGGCTGCTTATCTAATTAACCAAACACCGAATCTGGTTATCGATGGAAAAAACTCAATATGAGCGACTATACAACATTGTTCCGTCGTATGATCATCTTCAAATTTTTGGCAATCTTTGTTACGCACACAATCAAACACATAAAGGTGATAAATTTGCTTCACGAAATCGGCGGTCTGTGTTTGTTGGTTATCCTTGTGCCAAAAATTTGATTATTTGATCTTGAGAAACGAGAATTCTTTGTCTCCAAAGATGTCGTATTTTGTGAACAAAATTTTCCGTTTGCTGAGTCAAAATTGTTGAATGATGAGAAGATTGAAGATACAAATGATTGGGCTCCTTTCGTGGATTTAAAATTGTTGGATAATCCAACTTCTATTATTGGGCGCAGTTCACAAATAACAACAATTGACCCAATAAGAGAAATACAACAACAAGCCCAATTATCTCCTTGTGTCGAAGAAAACTCTGAAGTTGTTGCTGCAATTAACTCGATAAATCCCATCAGCTATGAAACTCCGATAACCAGTGAATCACTATCTCCGCCGCAGGCTTCTCCGCCACCGTCTCTGCCGCAGGCTTCACCGCCACCGTCTCTGCCGCAGGCTTCACCGCCACCGTCTCCGCCTCAGGCTCCTCCTCCTGATGACGGTGAACAATTGGGTCGAGAACACCGACGAAAGATTCCTCCGGTGACGTTGCGCAATTTTGTGGTGAACACTGCGCAGAGCAAGCTCCTGTCAAAAACTGAGGTATCCTCGTCATATCCAATATCGAATTATGTCAACTGCAGTCGTTTTTCAGCCACACATCGAGCTTTTCAAGTCGCAATTACAGTTAATGTTGAACCAAAATCTTTCAATCTTGCTGTTAAATTGAAACAATGGAGGGAAGCCATGAGCAAAGAGGTTACGGCATTAGAAGAGAATGAAACCTAGACATTGGAAAATTTACCCGCATGAAATTGTGTAATTGGCAGTAAATGGGTTTATAAGATCAAGTATAGCTCGGATGGGACAATTGAACGCTATAAAGCACTATTGGTTGCACTTGGTAACAAGCAAATTGAGGGAGAATATTATGGGGAAAACTTTGCTCCAGTAGCAAAGATGGGAACAATCCGTATGTTTCTTAGAGTTGCTGCAGGAAAGGAGTGGCCAGTGTATCAAATGGACGTGCATAACGCCTTTATACACGGTGATCTTGAGGAAGAAGTCTACATGAAACCTCCACCTAGTTTCTATTCCAAGGATGAAACGAAAGTTTGTCGACTGCGGAAATCCATCTACGGCTTGAAACAGGCGTCTCGATGTTGGTTCGAGAAGCTAACTAAGTCTTTACGGGATTATGTATTTCAACAATCTCTTGCTGATTATTCGCTATTCACGCTCGACATAAATGGGGTTAAGATCAACTTACTCATTTACGTTGACGATATGATACTCACTGGGAACTCCGAGAAAGCATTGTAGGTATTCAAAGATTATGTCTCTTCTTGTTTCAAAATGAAGGATTTAGGAGCATTGAAATATTTTCTTGGGATTGAAGTGTATAGGAGTAAATCTGGATTTTATCTAAGCCAACGAAAATACACTTTAGATATTATTTCTGAAACTGGTTTATTGGGAGCTAAACCAACAACATTTCCATTGGAGCAGCATTACAAATTGGCACTTTCGACCTCGACAATTTTGACCGATCCAGTTCCCTATAGACGTTTGATAGGCTGGTTTATTTATTTGGCGACAACTAGGCCAGATTTGGCGTTCTCGTTTCATATTCTTGCTCAGTTTATGCATATGCCTCGAGATGACCATTGGCAAGCAGCATTGCGTATAGTACGCTACCTTAAAGAGACACCATGTCAAGGGATTCTCTTGAGTTCAGAGAAAGATTTTTAGATTTCAGGATGGTGTGACTCCGATTGGGCAAGCTGTCCTCTTACTCGTCGGTCCGTCACATGTTATTTTGTTCAGCTTGGTCAATCACCTATCTCTTGGAAAACAACGAAGCAGCCAACATTTAGTAAATCTTCTGCTGAGGCTGAGTATCGGGCTATGTCTTTCCTCCGAGATGAACTTATCTGGATAAAGAACGTTCTTACTTCTCTTGGCGTGTCACATAAACAACCAATGCGTGTTTACTGTGACAACAAGGCATCGATCTACATCAGCACAAATCCAGTCTTCCATGAACGCACAAAGCACATCGAGAATGATTGTCATTCAGTTTGCGATGAAATACAATCAGGCAATATCTCAACTCATCATGTCTCGATGACTCAACAATTGGCCGATATATTTACCAAACCACTTGGTAAACAAGCTTATGAAGATTTCAGACACAAACTGGGTATTCTTAATCTGCATGCTCCAGTTTGAGGGAGGGTAAAAGGATATCAATTCAAATCAAATTGAATCTCATACATTTCATAATGTCCTCAATCACTCTCCTTAATATTAGCATTATAATTATTGTAGTTTAGGAAAGTCTGATACTTCTATTGTCATATATATCTCTTTGTAATTGTCTTTGTAAACATCAATTGAAAAAGTTCTTTTTCAAAACACATCTGTGTTATTCTTTACTGTAAACAAACCTTAAAACAAACCAAAATAAAATATACACACCAAGCACAAACCAAAAACTTTACCTTTCGACATCCTCTTAGAACAAAAGAACCATCGAACCAGGCAACCCAACAAAAAAAAAACATCACCTAAACATCAAACATACAACAAACGAAATTAAGAAGAAAAAATAGAGAGCAAAATAGAACAAAAAAAAATTAAAATAGAAAACGTGATACACATGAATATACAACTCGATAGAAAAAAAGTCTGAAAAAACCGTGTAAATATCTCTAGAACCAATTCAACTACACAATAAAAAAACACAAATTAGTCAACCGGTTAGCATCGAAGAACCACTACAAGAAAACAATCTTTTAACTACTGCAAAAACAGTAGGAAATCAGTAGCAAAACAAAGTTTTACGACTGATTAGCGACTGATATGTGTCGTAGTTAAAGGTCTCGTCGCTAAATAAATCAGTAGCAAAATTGCTACTGATTTACGACTGATTAGCGACTGATTATATCAGTCGCTATTAGGTCGCTAATCAGTAGGATAATATTACGACTGGTTAGCGACTGAATAGTGACTGAATTTTGCTACTAAAAGTTCAGTCGGTATTCAGTCGTAAAAGCTAGCTACTAAATTGCGACTGATTACCTACGACTCGAGCTACTAATTTACGACTAAACTGATCATCGATTTAGTTGTTTTTGGCAAAGTTTAACTACTGTTTTACGACTGGCTTGTTTTTGTTGTTACTACTAATTTGCTACTAATACCTACTACTAATTATCAATTTCTTAATGTTGTTTAGTAACTAATCGGTTTATTGATTTTAATTCAATGTTGAAGCTATAAAGAAAAGAAAAAACAAATTTAAAGCAATCGAAAAGTGAAAACAAATTTAAAAACTTAGGAACAAGTTTTTAAACACAACATAATTCATGTTTTAAACATGTTTCAGACATGTTTCAAAAGGAACAAGTTTCAGACAAAAGGAACAAGTGTCTTAGGGATTAGCAGAAGCAGAAGAAGTTTCTTGGGCGAGGAATGCGAGGAAGTGCTCATCGGTTTTCAAGAATTTGTGGACAATCGCAAGCGCAGCGGTCTGGGCGCTTTGAGCAGCTGAAACTCGAGCATTCTCTGCTTCTTGCTGTGCGATAAGAGCAGCTTGTTCCTTCAGCTTCTCTTCAGCCATTTGAAGCTGTTGTTGCATCTGCCGAAAAGAAGCCGAGATTTCCGGGTTTTGTACCTTTCCCTTGACCAGATTCTTGAGGCTTCCAAAACCAAACATTTCTCCTCTATCATTTGTGAATGTAGACTACAAAAAGAAAACTATCATCAATCAATTTCAGACACTATCATCAATCAATTTCCAAAACATAACAACATAAACAAAGCACTTCACCTGAATAAAGAGCTCGTTATCCTCTTCTATGGATAGCACTGGATGACGACCATCCGAAAGCTCTGTGATATCCGAGTCATGTTCAGACAACTTCTCTTCCTTTTTCTTCATATAGGCCTCAGCAACTTGCTTCGCTTTCAGATCAACAAAGGTCCCATCTTTCTTGGTATGAGCCCTGATGAACACCTCACCGAAGCTCACTGGTCTCCCCAATTCAACAACCTGAAATGGGAAAAGGATAAGGTGAATCAGTATATCAGCAAACTTAGTTAGAGTAAATGTAAAGCATTAAGAACATAAAACCATATATCACAGATTCAAGCACCAAGTAAATGTTAAAACTAACTTACCATTTCTTGTTCGATTTGTCGGTAAGACTTCTGTCCAGAGGTGTGTTTGTGAGGACCGAGACCTTTACGATCAGACATCCGAGCTGCTGAGGTTGTGTCACTCTTCGATTTTTGTTCTTCAGTGCTCCAATGTTTTTTCATGTCTGCCCAGAGCTTATCATTGATCCATTTCGGTTGCTCGTCAGTACATCTCGCAGTGCTCACCATGTCTTTCAAGCGAAGTAGAATTATAGACTCGAAATGCTCTTGAACCAAACCTGTTAAAGATGGATCCCATCTGTGTTTTTTCTACAAAACAACAGAGAAAGATAAGTGTTAAAGCAAATACAAGAAAAACAGAGAAGTTTGGTGTTACAGCAGAGAGATTCTTACCGCGAATTCAACGAATTACCGTTCTTGTCTTTCTCTAGGCACACTCGACCAACTGTAGTAGGGGCCATCAAACTTGTTGGTGAAACACTTTGTAATCTTCCGGGTTAGAGATGATTTGTCATAACCAAACCTACAAAGACACTGAAATATATTCACAAACTACAATGAACTCTGTATGACATCAATTTTAGTTACATTGCCCAATTTTCTAGTCATACTCATCAACAATAAACTTCTTGTGCAATGAATATCAACAAGTAGTAAAGGAAAATAATAAACTGTTGCAGTACAACCAAATAAGAAATTGTTGAATTAAAAAAAACTAACTAGAGATTACAGAGAGAAAGCGATTTTACCAAGTTGAATAAGGCTCGATGAGGTCGGGATCAAGGATTGTAATGTTCTTCGGCCGTGGCGCAAGAAGCAGCGAGTTAAGAGCCTCCATCTGGTCTTCGGAGAGATTGGGTTGAGGCAGACCTCCGAGATCACTCAATTCGTCATCTTCTTCTGTGTTGTGTGAATTTTGTGCCTGCGAACTGTGAGGAGATTGAGCTGGTCGATGTGGAGGCGGTTGAGATTTAGAACTTTGAGGAGATTGAGCTGCTCGATGTGGAGTGGGTCGATGTGGAGGCGGTTGAGATTGAGAACTGTGAGGAGATTGAGCTGCTCGATGTGGAGTGGGTTGATGTGGAGTGGCTTGAGTTTCAACAGCCAGAGATGGTCTGGAAGGTGGAGGCATTGTTCCCTCTTGATTTGCAGACGCTTCAGATCTCGTAGCCGTTGTGGCCGAAGGAGATGCACCAGATGGCAGAGATACACCAGATGGCGGAGCCGCTGAGGCCGGGAAAAGCTGCTTCGGAGGAGGGTAGTCTCTCACCGACGGCTGACGTTGGTTGTTGGGGAGAACCGGTGGGTCAGTCGCCGTTCTCGGTACAAAATCATACCGAGTTTTTGGAAGAGAAGCCGGCGTTCTCACTAAGGTGTTAGTTGGAGGGGCGAATTTTCGCTTCCTCTTTCCACCCATGGACAGATCGGGATAAGAGAGGAAAAGGAGAGGATGGGACAGTTCGGGATAAGAGAGAAAGAAGATAGAATCGAACAGATCGAGATCGGGATAAGAGAGGAAGAGGAGAGAATTGAACAGATCACAGGCGGGATAAGAGAGGAAGAGAAGAGAATTGAACAGATCGATAAGAGAGGAAGATGATAGAAGTCGATTAGGGTTACAGAGAAAAAGGAATGAAAAAAATCTGTAAGTGTTAGAATTAAAACGCGGACCAAATTATTTGAGCCCACTAAAAATATTTCAGCCCAAAATGTAGGCGGGAAATAAAATTTTCACCAAAACTTTTCACCAAAAAAATTTCACCCCAAAATTTTTTAAATTACACATATTAATAAAATTAAACTTATATAACATACTAATACATAAAATATCTTGATCAAAACAAAAACTTAGGTACCATATAATATTCTCATAATTAGTAAGATGTTACACCTTCTGAATCGTCATCATCAGATTCCGATAAATTACACAGAAATTCGTCTTCTGGTTCCGCATCGCCGACATCGTAATCGAGATTAACTGGGTTTGCTCCTTGTAGCGAATTGTCGACTACGAGATCTTCAATTGTAGTCAACATTACATGATCATCAGTTTCTTGTTGTAAAAGAGTCGGTTCCGTGTTTACATAGACTCCTGCAATATTTCCCCTCGGGTTGACTTTAACAACATTTAGCCACAAAACTTTTGGTTTATGGCGGTTTGGGTACGGGATATAACAAACTTGATCCGCTTGAGAGGCTGTGCAATATCAATATATAGAAGTATATCAATATATGGTATCGACAGACGCATAAGAGTATATGAGTGTACGTACCAAGAATAAAAGGTTCGTATTTATAGTATCTTCTCGATTGAAGAACATCTACAATCCCACCATTGCTCGTCCGAGTTCCTCTACCGATCACAGGGTCGTACCACTTACACTTAAAAAGTGTGATTCTCAAATTAACCACCCCCTCATACTCGAGTTCTATGATATCAGTTAAGATACCGTGGAAATCAGCTCGGTCAGCTGCATTGCTACAATGCTCCCCAGTAACACATACACCATAGTTACAAGTCTTTCTTCCCTCACTGTGATTCTTGGTATGAAACAAATATCCTCTTGTATAATAGATGGGCCAAGTTTTGGCCTTATTCACGGGACCATGAATTATGTCGAGCACCCATGTTGGAAAAGGAATCTCGGCGTTCCAGGTAGTAACCTGCATATAGATAGACATTAATATCAAATATATTGAAGAAAAAAACTCAAATTTCAAATATTTAGAGACATACATATTCTTTGATCCAAGAACGATATTCTTCAGCTCTTTTCACCAGGATTTCTTTCTCGGAGAAGTCCGGATATTTTACACTAATATAATCTTCGAAGAAACTATATATATATATATATATATATATATATATATATATATATATATAACACCAGAAAAATATATGAGAAATCGAATATGGACTATATTTAATTGTAAGTTATAGACATTCCAAATTATACCTCTCAAGTGGCTCGAAATAACCACAATTTCGCAAAACATATGCATGTGCGCATCGATAGTCTTTATCTGAAAGCCAGATTTCATGAATTTCGCCAGAGGGTCGACCTACATGAGTAAATATATCAGGGACTCCATCGAAATGATATTCGGGGACATCACCTTCAGCGAATCTTGTTAACCTGACCAAAGTAGTGAAAATCAATTTATAATAGCTAGCAGGTGTATATCAAATGGGATGTGAACCTTTAAATAATTATAGCATTTACCTTGATTTCGTTTGTATAATCGAGGGAAAATAGTGCTCTGTGAAATAAGCTACCTCCTCCCTTAGATATGATTGAACAATCGATCCTGCTGCATATCTTTGGTTCTTTGCTTTACCTTTCAACTTTTTGAAAAACCTTTCAAAAGGGTACATCCACCTGTATTGCACGGGGCCTCCTAGTTCAGCTTCGTTTGGGAGATGTACAGGTAGGTGCTCCATCACGTCGAAAAAAGATGGTGGAAAGATCTTTTCCAAATAGCATAGGATTAACACTATGTTATGTTTTAGAATTTGGACGCGACTTTTCTGCAAAGTTCTCGAACATAAGTCACGGAAAAATGCTCCAACCCCTAGAATTTATATATTGAAACTGGAAATGGTTAATATAAATTACTAACATGCATATTTATGTGATTTATTTTCCTCAAATTATAAGTAATATTAGTACCTGATAACGCAGTGTGAACGTTCCGGTCTAGTAGTTCTGCACAGATAAATGGAAGTAGCCGCTCCATAAAAACATGGCAGTCATGACTCTTCATCCCAGAAAACTTTCCATTCGTCAAATCAGCACAACTAGCTAAGTCTGAAGCATAACCATCTGGGAATTTGACCGAATGTTGTACACATTCCAATAATGCTTTTCTGGCTTCGTCTTCCAATGAGTAGGGAGGAAAAGGGGCTCTACCCTGATCATCAACATGTAAATGTGGCCGAGAACATAATTCTTCTATATCCAATCTTGACGGGATGGTGTCTTTTGATTTACCCTTCACACGCATAAGAGTATTCATGATGTTGTCAAAAAAATTCTTCTCTATATGCATCAGATCGAGATTGTGTCGGAGATTGAGGTCCCTCCAGTACGGCAATTCCCAGAATATGCTTTCTTTGTGCCAGTTATGCTCTTTCCCAAAGCCATGCTTCTTCTTATCGTGACCGTTGCCACCAACATCCTTTGTTTTTGGTGGATTAACACGTTTAACCCGGTATGAATAAATTTGCTCACCGGTCAAAGACACTGGTGGATCGTCTTTCCTAGCGTCTCTCTTCTTCAAAAAGTCTTTTTTATTCTTCCTTAGAGGATGATCATAAGGGAGAAATCTTCGGTGACAATCGAACCAACACGTCTTTCTTCCGTGCTTCAGATAAAAAGATTGTGTATCTGCCATGCAAATTGGACAAGACAATTTGCCATGGGTGGTCCATCCTGATAACATGCCATACGCCGGAAAGTCGCTTATCGTCCACAACAACACCGCTTTTAGAATAAAATTTTCCTTCTTATACACATCGTATGCATCGACTCCAGTAGACCACAGTTCTTTTAACTCATCAATGAGAGGTCGGAGGAAGATATCGAGACTAGCTCGCGGATGATTTGGCCCAGAATTGATAATGGTTAGAAACAAGTACTCTGTATTCATGCACATACCAGGGGGTAAATTATACGGAGTCAATATCACAGGCCACAACGAATGATTTTTTGACATGCCAAATGGATTGAACCCATCTGTACACAATCCAAGATAAACGTTACGGGGTTCTTCTGCAAACCGGGGATGTTGATCTTGAAAATTTTTCCACTCCGCAGCATCAGACGGATGACACATTTCTCCCTCATTTGCTTCGTGCTCGGCATGCCATCTCATTGCCGCTGCAGTCTTCTCACTCTGATACATTCTCTTTAATCTGTCAGCAATAGGATTATACCACATACGACTATATGGTACATTGGACCTACGGTTTTGCTCGTTAGGCATCCATCTTTCTGAATTACAAAACCGACACTTATCAATCTTTTCATCATCTTTCCAGAAAATCATACAATTGTTAATGCAAACATCAATTGCATGACATGGGAGCCCCAAATTGCGCATCAATCTGTCTGTCTCGTAATGTGAACTGGTTGCATGGTTTCCTTCTGGTAAATAATCTGTCAAGATTCCGCATACCGAATCCACTAACTTTTCACTCATATTATGATCTGCCTTATTTTGCATGATTCGAGCAGCTAAGGATAACTGCGAGTGACCTTCACGACAACCATCGTATAATGGAGTATTCGCTCCATCCAACAAGTCGTAGAATTTTTTTGAATGATTACGTACCGGTTCGTCTACATTCTGATAACTATCATCCTGATGATAGTTATCAAAACTAACGTTAACACGAAACGCATCATTCACCATATCCACATACCTATCTTCTACTACATTACCCACTTCTTCATTCCCACTAATATGCGTCCTATCAACATAACTCGTTCCTAAATCCATATCGAGTTCTTCACCATGTTTATACCAGATATAATAATCTGGCATAAATCCTCTACTATACAGATGTCTCAAAACTCTTGTACCCGGGATAAATTTCTCATTCTCGCAAACAAGACAAGGGCAGTGAAACATACCCCGATTTCTCTGCGCTAGAGGCTGGCTATTTGCAAATGCCACGAATTGATCCACCCCCGATGTGAACTCTGCCGAGAGATTTCCCGTCGCTTCATCGAACCTACTGTACATCCACTCACGAGAATTACCATAATTGTAATTTCCCGACATAAATAAGTTGAGAAACCTTAATCTCTCTTTGATTTGTGTTTATAATGTCTTTCTTTACTTTGTGTTTCTACAATTGTGACAAAAAAATTCGAGTATGGCATATACATAGAAAATTTCCCGACTGATTTGCTACTGATTAGCGACTGCATCGGAAATTAGGTAACCAACCACCAAATGATTTCCACGTGTTTAACTGCATTTAGCGACTGATTTGCTACTGATTAGCGACTGCAGCGTAAATTAGGTACACCAACCACCAAATGATTTACACGTGTTTAGCTACTTTTAGCGACTGATTTGCGACCCGCCGAATACAGTAGCAAATCAGTCGCTAAAAGTATGTTATAAAACACGTGGAAATCATTTCCTCTGCAGTAGCTAATCAGTAGCAAATCAGTCGGGAAATTTTATCCATATTTTCTACTGATTACCGACTACATTTTTGACTTCAATTTAGTCACTATACAGTCGTAAATTTCCTACTATTTAACGACTGCGTTATTAGGTCGCTAAATACCGACTGTTTTACGACCATTTAGAAATGTTCGTCAAGCAGTCGGTAATCAGTAGCAAAACAGTCGGGAAATGTAGCGACTGCGGAATCAGTAGCAACAATCAGTAGGAAAAACCCTGTTTTGGTGTAGTGAACAACAAACTGATCAAAAGATGTAATCTAAAACAGATCGGGATGAACTGAACAAACGATGCAATTTAAAACAGATCGGGATATACAAAGAAGCCGATGATTAGATCAAGACAAACGATAAAATCAATAGAAACAATCGCATAGAGACTAAAGCAAAATAAAACAAAAGAAATATATTAACTCGTTGACGTGTAAAAAAACATGAAACGTATACCTCGATAGAACACATAGGATGAACCCTTCGGCTAAATATCCCTAAAATAAGAGCAACCTACACGATAAAAGTTTCAAACCATTCAATACCTCAGCAATTAGAAAGCACATACAAATCTCTAAACCAAGGTAAGAAGTACGACCTTTAAAAACATATAAAAGACAGAAATCATAAGAGAAACACTAACAACATTAAAAAAAAACAATATCCTGATGCCCTAATCGTAGGTGAACAAAGATATATTTATAACAAATAAAAAAGTAAGGTTTCAGTGGTTTTTTTCCCACACAAAAACCATAGATCAAACTAAACGGCGGACGGCCCATAATTATATATGATAAATCTAATGTCCACTATTACGAAACAACACAAATTAAAAGCCCAAAATTCGAGAATCGGTACGGTAAATTATGAATTATAATCAAAACTTAATTAGAACCGATTTAAAAGGGACTAGCCGAGTTTTACGGTTTAGAGTGAATGAGAGAGCTCCATTCCTCAAAATCACTTCGCTTATACTATATATGATGACTAGTGGGTTAGCCGCGCTTCGCGCGGTATTGATTTATTTTATTTTTATGTAGTTAAAAAAGAATTCGGCAATAACAAAATTTAGTATTTCACGAAAATTATTTTTAGTAATTATTTAGTATATTTAGGTATACCCTCCTCTATAGATGAGATGCGCCGAAACATCCTACACTTGGACATCTAATGCTCAAAACTAAGCATAACTCAAACCAACCACCAAATTCGGTATACTTATCTAGATCAGTTAAATCCTTTGAAAATCCCTAAATTTCACACAATGAAAAAGGAGAATAAATTTCCAAGGGTTCAAAACCCACGTTAGAGAATAATTGATGGTTAAACTTCATTTTTCTCAAATATGGGTCAAATATCCATTCATCTAACATTAATCTCATTTCAGAAATATCTGACATCTTTCATAGAAGCATTCATAACTCTCTCTCTCTCTCTCTCTCTCTCTCTCTCTCTCTCTCTCTCTCTCTCTCTCTCTCTCTCTCTCTCTCTCTCTCTCTCTCTCTCTCTATCTCACACACACACACACATCAACGCGGTAAATTGAACCACAAAACACAGTTTGCTTGATTTAAATATAACATTCACTATCTTTCTCCCGTTTTCCCTTTTTGTGAGTTTCGATGTCTCCATTCTGACTTGAGCATTGTTTTTTTTTTTGCAAAGACTTCAACAATTCTTTCTCTCAGTGATTGGCTTAAAATGTTATCATTTTGGGATACCATCGTTTGCCTATCATGATATGCATTCTTGCATACCCATCAAAGATTCATAATTGTCATTCAAGCTTCTGGAAACTCATGCAAGTATTCATTTGTTGAATGATTTCTCATGCCCGAACACTAATTTCTAACCATCGAAATGATTTGTTTTAATTATCCTCTATAAAAATCAATTGACAGGATCACATCAGTTGGTCATAAACTATGATTAATTAGTAATTTTTTTCTACTTATAATTCGTTAAACAATCGATTTTAAAACTCCTATACGTTTCATTTAGAATTAATCCATATTGATTGTTTCAAGTTATATTTCTCAACATTTTTTGATTTTTTTTTTAAATTCTATAGTTTTCCTTCAACTATATTTATAAATGGATAAAACTAAAATTATTAAATTAGAGTTTCTTTAGATCAATAATATATAAGCTATCTTTTATTCAAAAAAACATATTTTCAAGTTTCAGGAAAAAGTATTATATTAGTGGATGATAATTATTATGAGAATTTAAGCATAATTACACAAAACATAATAAATCAACTAAAGTGGTTACTAAATAGCTTAAAATCAACAATATGAATTGATGATGTGTCATAATTTGAAACTATAAGTTGATGATGTGGCAGCATGAGAAGAGAGTTTATTCTACTTTTTATATATAGACTAGGTGGTGGTCCGCGCCATGCGCGGACATGATGTTTTTTAAATTTAATAACGAAAACGATTCTAGTGTATTATCCAAAATTAACATTATAATCAATTGTCCAATTTTTCTAGCTAAATATAGCGCTATAAAAACGATAAAATCGAATGATTGTGTATATCAATGTTGATTATGCATAAATATAACACCATTCTCTTAAATTATACGTATACAAATATTTATTCTTGTAGTTTTTGTTCATATTTTTCAGTACGTTATTGCTTTTACAAACTTAAAATTAAAATAATCTTAATTTTTATTCTCTTTAATGTTAATTTAAAAATATAGTATTTAGATTAAGTTTTAGTATATCAATTAAATTTTAGTTCATATCACATTCTAAATTTGTAGTAGGATTAGTATTAAATATTTTTGGTTTAAATTAAAAATATATTTATAAATATAGTTATGTATGAAATAAATGCACATTTAAAATAAACTTTTAATTAATTTTTTATTTATGCTGATGTGGACACCCTAAGAGGAGAGAAAACTCTCCCATTATATAATAGATTTTAGATTATAATAACAAAAATGAATCCTTCATATATATATAATAAGTAACAAAAATTAATCATTTCCTTCATAAATATTAAATAATTTAAAAATAATAAATAGATAAAACAATCTACAATTCCGAACACAAACAAAATAAGAATATTCCAAAACAATAACGAAAACATCAGTCATAACATAAATAAAAATAAGACGACATCACTATTATGCATCTCTTACTTGAGAAGTTGTTGCACGTGTGTCCTCGTTATTTATCTTCTCTCAAATCCTAAATTTTTGATTAAAAGGGAAAATATATACATTAGTCTTGTTAGAAGTGATTTCAAATCAAAAATTTGCTCATAAACTTAAATAATTTGCTTACTTGGCCCGAAAATTTGAAACTGCATCCATTAGTGGAAAACTTCATGATCTTGGATAGTCACTTCCTCTGAAAATATTTATAATTAGATTCATAAAATAGTGGAATAATAAACTAATATACAATAAAAATATGTAAATTTAGATCACATACCACCGTTCTTTCTAACACATCAGTCGGTTAAGACGCATACAACAAACAGACCATCAAATCCTATGCATTTTTCTTTTATTCTCATTTGCAAATTCCTCGTGTGCGATGCATTCGAGTTTTCGAGTTTTCTAAGTTTTCTTACGAAAACTATCTAGTTTTTTGACCCAAAATTATCATTATAACCAATTGTATATTTAAAAACGGAATTACGAAAATGATAAAACTGAATGATTATGTATATTATTTTTGATTGTATACCCGAGTATTTCCAAAAAATATAACAAAATTCTGTTAACCCACTCACAATTTTATATGATATCAAAGTTTGCAACCATAGATACAATATAATAAATTATAAAAAAATATCGCAATCCCCAAATAAAGTAAACACTAATCCACATTTACCACTCATATTTTCCTTCTTCTTTTTCATCATCACTATCCTCATATTCCCCAACTTCGTCTTCTTTTTTTTCTTTCCAATTTTTAGTCCTACTGTTCTTCTTCATATTTTTTTTGTCTTATTTGAATTCTTATTCTTCATCTTCACATTCTTCTACTTCGTCTACATAATTTCTGTTTTTCTTCTCCATCTACTTCTTTTTCTTCATTTTTTTGGGTTTTCTTCTTCTCCTTTAACTTCCTCATGTTCCTATCCTTATCCTTATCGTTCTTCGTTATTTCGTTCTATCCATCTTATTTCTAATTCATCGTATTATTCTTTTTTTGTCTTCTTATTCTTCTGGTTTTTCTTAGCCTCCTTCCTCATTTTCACATTCTCATACTTTGTCATCTTCTTCTTCCGTTCTCCTTCCTCATCTTCAACTTCTTTGTCCTCGTATTTTTTGAATTCTTCTTCATCAACTTCGTTGATATCATGGTTTTAACCCTTTTTTAGCCATGATATAAGTCCTTTTTATAGAGTTTTTCTAGTAATTTGGAGTCTTTTAGAGTCTTTTCAGGTTTTAGGTACGTTTGGAGCATAATTGGAGATATTGAAGCATTTTGGAGCTTTATGGAGCAAAGCAGAGATCGTGTAACTGAGACAGTCGATTTGATGCCCGAGTATCGACCGATACCACTGGTATCGATCGATACCAATCGTTGAGAGACACGAGTCGCGATAATTAGAAGATTGAAGAATTTGCAATCTGCCCCAGAAGACTTTATTAATTACAATTAGCCCCAAAACGTGTTTTAGGATTATTAATTAGGTTTCTCAGCCACTTTTGTTGGCTACGCTTTATTCTATTCTGGTTTTTGGAGAGAGTGCTTTGTGAGGGAAACAAGTCAGAAATTTGTTCGTCTGAGAGAAGATTTCGAACCCTCTTGTTACTCTTTTCTTATTGTTTAATTTAATGATCTATTC
Source organism: Eutrema japonicum (assembly GCA_030161315.1). NCBI lineage: Eukaryota > Viridiplantae > Streptophyta > Magnoliopsida > Brassicales > Brassicaceae > Eutrema > Eutrema japonicum. Next base: position 42,455,283 of record BSQW01000013.1, read on the forward strand.
AGTTATGTTGATTGTTTCATTCTCCATGTCTGAGTAGATCCATCTTAGGTTTAGGGTTTTCTCATAGGGATTTCTCTGATTGCTGGTAATTGATTAGTTAGGATTCACCATCTGAATTAGTTCTTCACCATAGGTTGTTCTCAAAGCTAATTCTGGATTGATCACCTAGAACTTAGATCTTAGATTAATCAATTAGGAACGACAGTGCAATTGAGTAATCTGACAAAACCTAGGGTGAGCAAATTGATTATTCGCAAAGAGATTTGATTTAGTTGATTTGTGAACATATCAAACTCGATATTAAGGCTGATTTATTCTTAGGAATTTGCAAAGAGATTTGGGATTCAGATGTTTAGATTTAGATAATTCTCGCAACGACAGTTGGTTAATTATAACTTAGTGATTTGAGTTCAAGAACCGCGCTAAATCTGAATCCTGACTGATTGGTTATCTGCATTCATTGATTTTCTGAGAAATACCCTGGGCCTATATTCTCTCCATCGATTTTACAACCTTTTTTATTGTTTATTGCCTTTTGTTTCAACTGAATTACTTAGCTTGATTCGAAACTAATTGGTCTATTGTGTAATTTTCTTGAGTCTTTGTGGTTCGACCCCTAAATATACTGCAACTACAGCTTAGTACTTTTAGGGTATTATATTTGAGCTTATCAAATTTTGGCGCCGTTGCCGGGGACTCTAAAATTCGCCATTAGATTTTAGTCTAGAATTTTGACTGAGCCCGTGTATCGATCGACGCCACCCACTGTCGGTCGATACTCTTCGACTAAGTTTATTGGTATCGATCAACACCACCCAGTGTCAGTCGATACTCATCGTAATTTTTGTTACTTACGTGCCTTGTATAGTGTGTTTCAGGTGTATGCCCACTCGCGAAACCAGGAGGAACAAGAGCACTCAGCTAGTTGATCTTTCCAACAAGGAGCTAGCAAATTTGGAATGTGCAAACAGGAAAGCAAAGAAGCCAGCAGAGATGAACAATCCAGTGGTATTGATTCGTGATGATGCTGGAGCTTTGAGAGACCAAGAGGGTCAATTGTGCAATGAGAGAGGGCAGTGACTTGATGAAGCTGGAAACATCATTGTCCCTGCAGTTGCTGTGAATGTTAAGAATGATGTGGTTAATCGTGGTAGAACGATTGGTGAGTACAACAGGCCTGATCAGTTCTATGTTAATCGATCAGCGATTCGCCCTCCTGCTTTTCAGAGGAATGACTTTGAGCTGAAACCTGCATACTTCACTCTTGTGGGTCAGCACCCTTTTCATAGTCTTTCTCATGAACATCCCATGGATCACATCGAGAGGTTTGAGGATTTGGTTACTAACATCAAATACAATGGAGTGTCCAATGATTTCCTTTTCTGTAAGCTCTTCCCATACTCTCTTGGTGGAGATGCAACTTATTGGCTTAAGCAGTTGCCCCCTGGATCACTGACTACTTGGGAGGAGATAAAGAATGCCTTCTTGAACAATTTATATGATGATGCAAGATCCGAGGAACTCAGGAATAAGATCTCCCTGTTTTCTCAGGGAGCGACTGAGGCGTTTAAGGCTGCTTGGATTAGATTCAGATCATATCAGAGGGATTGTCCACATCACGGGTTCACTAAGGTTCAGCTGCTTGGTATTTTCTTCAGATGGATTGATTGGAGATACCATATGTCCTTAGATGCTGCGAGTTATGGGAACTTCAACACCAGGTATCCTGACGATGCTTATGTGCTTATTGAGAACTTGTCATCTAGCAATAGTACCAAGAATGCAGACTTTGAGCGAAGAAAGCAGACTGGAAACATGGATGGGTCGCATATTATGCTGAGGTTCAAGATAAGTTGGATTCAATGCACAATCTCTTGATTCATTTTGCTGATAAGGTTGAGAAATTCAACGAGGATGAAGTGGAAGGTGTTAACTACATTGGTGGTTCTGGTTTTCAAGGTCATAGAAATCAATACCAGCAAAGCAACAACCGAAACTTCACCAACAATGATCATCAAGGACGGTACAAATCTGATGTCAGCCCAGCTGATTTTAGAACCTATGGAAATTCGTCCTACCAATCTCCACCACCCAAAACTCCTGAAAGCAAAGTTGAATCTATGCTGGAACAGATTCTTGAGGGACAGCAGAAGATGACAATGGATTTTAATGGGAAGATGGATGCCATGTATACTGATCTGAATGGAAAAATCGAGGCTCTCAGTACTCATCAGAAGATGCTGGAAAGATGGTTCATTCACAAAATGAATACGTCAATGCAATCACCTTAAGGAGTGCTAAAGAGCTCACTGCAGTGGTATAAAAGGGTTTGGATGTAGAGAAATTCACGGAGTTAGAAGAGGTTGAAGACGATTTTGAGCCTTATATCGATCGACACCAACCTGAAGAAACAACACATGAGCCTTGTGTCGATCGACACCAATCTGGTATCGGTCGACACCCCTCGCAGACTGAGCTAGAAATTGAGAAAACACCGAAGACTGTTGAGGAGAGGGTTTACAAGCCTAAGGTGCCATATCCTTTACCACCTAGACATCTCAGAAATCCCATTACTTCAGAGAAGTTGCTCGCTTTTGAGAAGATGGTAAGGAGGATTCCTCATACGATATCTTTTGAAGAAGCTTCGGAAAACTGCCATTTGCTTGGTTACTTCCGAGATTGTAGAGAAACTCTAGAAGAGATCGAGGCACTCTTCATCAAAGCAAGAAGCACACCACCACCTATGAAGCAGTTGACTAAGAGGGAAGACCCAGGAAAATTTTCAGTTCCATGCTTTATCTCTGGAGTTGAATTCAAATAGTCTCTCATTGATACAGGGTCTAGCGTCAATGCCATGTCAAAGGCAATTGCAGAGAGGCTGAAAATTGGTGATATTAGATCTGCTCAGATGTCTCTTGTATTGGCTAACTCTTCCACCCTACTTCCATATGGTACAATCACTGATTTGCTGGTTAAAGTAGGAGATTGTCTGGATTCTACTGATTTTCAGATTGTGGAGATGAGTGCAAGATCTAGTACGCCTTTGATTCTTGGAAAACCGTTCATGGATACAGTTGGTGCAATTATAGATACGTCCAGTAAGAGAATCTCGTTCTCATACATTGACAAGGAGGTCTCCTATAAAGCCATTCGTTCTAGAAAAGCTCCCAAACATATCTCTTGCATCACTGTTGTCACAGGAGAGACGTTGATGGTTGATTTTTTGGACGAGCCTTATGATGAGCCAACTGTCATAAACATTTTAGATGGTCCTTCTATCATCACCAAGAAAGACATAAAAACGGCTAAGGCAAAGAAGAAGGTGAAGAACAAAAGAGTCGAGAGTGCTACCCATGTGACCTTAATCCCTCAGAACTGCGATGGAGATTCGATTGAATATAAGGTGAAGTGCAAGGGAACTTCGAAACCATTCTCTAAGGTAAGAGCTATTCTCACTTCAGAGCTGAAAGAGAAAGGAAAGGATGTTGTGAAGGGTATGTTGAGCAAAATTTTGAAGCTGGAGATGTCAAGTTGTGGAGCTTGTTTTGGAGCAAGTTCTCATTCTTATCCTGACTGATCGTCCGTAAAGTCAAGCTCGTGATGTAAAACAAGCGCTTGGTGGGAGACAACCCACTGGTGAGTCTGTACATAAGTCTTTTATTTTTGTATTTTTCGTTTTTGTGTTTTGTGTTTTCGTGTGAATCAGATGAAAAAGGTCTGTGTCGACCGACACCACTGGTATCGATCGACACCAGGGAAAACAGACGTTGGATCGACCAATGGTCCTTGTATCGATCGATAACAGTAATGGTATCGGTCGATACCTAACGCACATGTAACTTCTTTGATTTTCACGTCTCCACTCAGCTGTTTTGGTTTCTTTTACCTTCTCTAGGCTTGATAACACTGGAGACAGTGTTATTTAAGTCTGGGGGAGGTAGTTGCTGACATTGTTTTTGTTTTTCTTAGAGTAAAAAAAAAAAAAAATTAAAATTGTTTTATCGAGTCAAAACATGTTGGAGATTATGATCATGTGCTTGAATCTATTGTTCTGATTTTGCTTTTGAGTGACCAGTGTAACAGGATCAGTTCTAGATCGACTAATGAAAAATTCAAAGAATGACCAATTGATTAGAAAACACCCATGTCTCCAGCAGAGTTCCATTAAAGCCTGAGCTAATTCTTTGCACTTCATCGATTTGATTGATGTCCATAGAGCTTGATTCCTCGTTCATATCTGACAAAGGAACCCATGTGTAGAAAGTAATGGTATTCCTCTCCCTTGTTATAAGTAAAAGCATGAAAAGATGAAATGATTTTCTTTTGAGTAGAGGGTTAGGAAAATTTCCAGCGATCCCATTATTATACTTGGAAGGAATGATCACACAAAGATTGAAAGTGAGGTTAGGAAATTTTTTGGTGATACCATTATTCGCCTACACCTTTTATACGTAGAGAGGGAGAACCGGGGATTTGGTGGCAAACACCATCAATACTCGCGTCTCAAACCTTAATATGTATATGCAAGAAAATGTGATGTGAAATAAGTCTGGGGGAGAGGAAATACTACCAAAAAGTGTGGAACTTGGGTGGTTTTTTTGTCGTGATATTGTATGGGAAAGAGTCTAGAAGGTTCTTGAACATTGGCTGCAGCGATGAAACTGGCGATGAGGGCTTTATTGGACAATGCTGTGAGATAATGTGTGGAGTCTGGGAAGCTGCGAATGTCTACGGAGAAGTACATGGTGGTTAGATCTGGAGCTGGTTAGGTGATATCTGGAAAGCTTAGGAAAAAGGTCATTGCGATGGTTCAGGAACATGTGAGTCTCCGTATTTTCAAACCTCTTTCTCTGATTTAGTTTTCTGTTTTGCTTGAGGGCAAGCAAAGGCTAAGTATGGGGGAGTTGATATATCATGGTTTTTACCCTTTTTTATATATCATGATATAAGTCCTTTTTATAGAGTCTTTCTAGTATCTTGGAGTCTTTTAGAGTCTTTTCAGGTTTTAGGTAATTGGAGATATTGAAGCATTTTTGAGCTTTTTGGAGCAAAACAGAGATCGTGGAGCTGAGACAGCTGATTTGATGCCCGAGTATCGACCGATACCACTGGTATCGATCGATACCAATCGCAGAGAGACACGAGTCGCGACAATTAGAAGGTTGAAGAATTTGTAAATTGCCCCAGAAGACTTTATTAATTACAATTATCCCCGAAACGTGTTTTATGAGTATTAATTAGGTTTTTCAGCCACTTTTGTTGGCTACGCTTTATTCTATCTCTGGTTTTTGGAGAGAGTGCTTTGTGAGGGAGACAAGTCAGAACTTTGTTCGTCTGAGAGAAGATTTCGAACCCTCTTGTTACTCTTTTCTTATTGTTTAATTTAATGATCTATTCAGTTATGTTGATTGTTTCATTCTCCATGTCTGAGTAGACCCATCTTAGGTTTAGGGTGTTCTCATAGGGATTTCTCTGATTGCTGGTAAATGATTAGTTAGGATTCACCATCTGAATTAGTTCTTCACCATAGGTTGTTCTCAAAGCTAATTCTGGATTGATCACCTAGAACTTAGATCTTAGATTAATCAATTAGGCACGACAGTGCAATCGAGTAATCTGACAGAACCTAGGGTGAGCAAATTGATTATTCGCAAAGAAATTTGGTTTAGTTGATTTGTGAACATATCAAACTCGATATTAAGGCTGATTTATTCTTAGGAATTTGCAAAGAGATTTGGGATTCTGAAATTTAGATTTAGATAATTCTCGCAACGACAGTTGGTTAATTATAACTTAGTGATTTGAGTTCAAGAACCGCGCTAAATCTGAATCCTGACTGATTGGTTATCTGCATTCATTGATTTCCTGAGAAATACCCTGAGCCCATATTCTCTCCATCGATTTTACAACCTTATTATTGTTTATTGCCTTTTGTTTCAACTGAATTACTTAGCTTGATTCGAAATTGTGTGATTTTCTTGAGTTCTGTGGTTCGACCCCTAAATATACTGCAACTACAGCTTAGTACTTTTAGGGTATTATATTTGAGCTTATCATTCGTCTTCTTCTTCCTCTTCTTTATCTTTCATTTTTTTTCATCATCCTCTTCATCGTCCTCGACTTCTACTCCTTCTTTGACTTTTTTCCTAGTCTTTCTTCATCTTCTTTTTCTGATTTTTTTAATTCTTTCTTACCTCGTCTACGTCTTCTTCGTCATCTGAATTCGTCTTTATATATGCTTCCTCTTCTTTATCTTTCAATTGTTCTTTTTCCTCATATTTTCCTTCTTCTTTTTCATAGTCTTTTTGACTTCTATTTCACCATGCTCTAATTCACAAACCTCTTCATCTTTTTTTTTCTTCCATATTTACTCCTCCTCTTCTTCTTCATATTCTTTGCCTTATTTGAATTTTTATTCCTCATCTTCACTTTCTTCTACTTTGTCTACATCATCTTCCGATTTTCTTCTCAATCTACTTCTTTTTCTTCATCTTTCGGTTTTCTTCTTCTTCTTCAACTTCATCATGTTCTTATCAGTATCCTTCTTCGTTATTTTGTGCAATCCATCTTCTTCCTAATTCCTCGTATTATTCTTCTATTTTTTTTAGCCTCATTCCTCATCTTCACATTCTTATACTTCGTCATCATCATCTTCCGATCTCCTTCCTCACCTTCAACTTCATTGTCCTCGTATTTTCGGAGTTCTTCTTATCAGCTTTGTCTTCTTCTTTATCTTTCATTTTTCTCATTTTCCTTTTCCACTTCTTCTTCTTTATCATCTTTGTCTTCTTCGACTTCTTCTTCTTCTTTTTTCTGTATTTCTTCATATTTTTTTTTGTTTTTTCTTCTTTCTCTTATTCTTACATATCTCGTCTACGTCTTCTTCCTCTTCTACGTCATATTTATCATATTTTTGACTTCTTTTTCATGATCCACCAACTTCTTCTTTTTTTCCTCCAATTTTTACTCCTCTTCCTCTTCTTCTTCATATTATTTGTCTTATTTAAATTCTTATTCCTCATTTTCACCTTCTTCTACTTTGTCTACATCGTCTTCCGAATTCTTCTTCTTATACTTCTTTTTCTTCTTCTTCTGGTTTTCTTCTTCTTCGTCTTCCACTCCCTCATATTCTTATCCATATCCTTCTTCGTTATTTCGTGCTATCCATCTTCTTCCTAATTCATCGTATTTGTCATCTTATTCTTCTGTTTTTTCTTAGTCTCCTTCCTCATCTTCACATTCTCATAATTTGTCATCTTCAAGTTCCGGTCTCTTTTATCATCTTTAACGTCTTCGTCATTGTATTTTCCAAAATATTCTTCATCAGCTTAGTCTTCTTCTTCTTCCTCCTCTTCTTTATCTTTAATTTTTTCATAGTTCTCTTCACTGTGTTCGACTTCTACTTCTTCTTCTTTGTCCTCTTTGTCTTCTTCGACTTCTTCTATCCTTTTTCCTTCGATTGTTTTCATCTTATTTTTCTGATTTTTATTCTTTCTCTTATTCTTACTTTCTACTCTACATCTTCTTTTTCTCCCACTTCATCTTCATCTGCTTCCTCTTCTTTATCTTTCGGTTTTTCTTCTTCCTCGTAATCTCCTTCTTCATTTTCATCATCTTTGATTTTTTTTTCACCATCACAGTTATCTCAATCTCTTATCATCCTAAATATCCAATTTTGACATAAAGATCAAATTGTCAAGTTAAAAATAGATGAAACATGTATAGTTTGGTGATACCTCATAAAGTTTTTCTGTTTGGAGAGTATTAGACTTCTGCTTGAGTTTACCGAATAGCTTTATAAACATGGTGATTGTTGGTTAATATATAACTCGCAAACCAGACTAAGGTATCGTCTACATGAATCGAAACAATAATCACTTTGCAAGACTAAGAACTAAAAACTTAACACAATGAAACAACATCGCTGAAAATTCTCTCATTGGATTAATGAATTTAAAAGTAGTCAAAAAGAAGAGAAGATGACTAAACATGTGGATTTTAATATCTCTATCAGAACAGAGAAATCAAGAGATTAGAAAATATGATATCATCACACTAACAATGTTGGAGAACTCTTCGATGAATTCTCTCTAACCTGCCAGTAAACACTCCACAATGGAAATCAAAACATAACTCAGGTGACAAATCTGAAGACTAAGAAAACATCAAACAAACGTAACAGACCAATGGCGATTAGCAAAGATTCAATCAAAGATCAAAGTGATTAAGCAATTCCACACGATCATATGGTAAAGTGTAACATATCCGTAAATCTGAAATCTGCTAGACAGGAAAACATAATTATGAATATAAAAACAGAGAAAATATTGACCATTGGATGTGATGCTCATGTCACTAAATTGGAGCTCGTTGGCATACTCTACAAACCCACAAACCCATAATTTGAGCTCAAACGATATCTACGGCGAAATCTCTAAGAACATAAATATTTCCACCTAAAAAAGGGATCACTCATTTCAATGAAAATAACAACATCAAAGAAGAGTAACATAAATAAAGCAAATTAAGAGAGCTGGTTTGGTCAGTTTTACCGTAAACGAATTCAGTGAGGTTTCTATAACGAATGTGTTTTTTGCTACCAAACTCATAAAGCTTGACTATGAGAGTGTTGGCATAAATAGATATTGTAGTTGCTAGACATTAGTCTACATTTCTTTGTTCTTTAATTTATATCAAAATTTAAATAAAAATCAATTGGAGTACGTATTTGCGACGTCTTCAGTATCGTTCTCTCGTACTTCTTTCTGTTTATCTGTGAGTTTTTGCGACATGATTTGAAAGACATATAGTGTTATGTTCACTTTTTCTGCTATCTCTTTGATCATACCTTGATAAGTCTCTTGTGTCACTATAAGACTTTTCTAAAGCAATGCTTGTTCCACCAAGTGATTAGTTTCTTCTCCACTAAAAGCTTCTTATTTCACTGTTAGAACCTATACGGTTACTCCTAGCTTCTAGTTCGATAAATGTAGCTTAACCTCGACGTTACTGATCTTCACCTTGATAGTTTTGGTCTCACCTCCTTTAATTTCCAGCTCGTAGGTCTTCATCGTCTCTCCAACGATCTCTGGGCTTCTTTGTAATCATTTGTTAGTTTATTGAGTCTTGACTCACTTTCTTTGAACAAATCATTAATTTGTTTGTGTTTCTTTGTCAAAATATTGTAAGTACATGAGGCTTATGCAGTTTCTCAACATTTTCCTTGATAATAATCTCTACACTTTTTTAAAATTGCTAGTCAAACTTTTTTTGTTACTACCCGATTTTTAATTCTTTTATTATTGTGATCTTGACATTTTTCTTATTGTTATTTGAATAATGAACAAACATATACTTTTATACCGTGGGGATGAAATTGAATCTAAGTTATTTGAAGAAATGTGATAGATAATTTAACCAAACTTAACAAAGTGTAGAAACGAATGTGATAGATAATTTAACCAAACTTAACAAATTGTAGAAACGAATACGGAATACATACACCAAAGTCTCCCAATATATAAGATACAAACAACAAATCGTATTGGAGCGGGACTCAACCTTACATGCAGAGATTTTGGCGGTAAAGATATGCAACTAATCGTTTGTATGAATGAGCAAAAAATCCTCTCTTTCTCTTCCGTAATGATCCTCATCAGCTTTTCGTTCTGACGATTCAGTTCTACCTTACCCATTGCCGCTAGATCCGGGTCGAAATATGCTCTATTTGCCACCACCATCAGATCAAGTACCTATTAAAACAAACTGCTATTTGAAATTAACACAACTATTGCTTTCAACATATTTGTGACGACCAAGTCACAAAATAACCTGAGTGACCTTATGCTACGTATCCAAAAAATATATAAAAAACCCCCAAAAAAAAGCCAAGGAGACACAAAGATATCCAGAAGAAAAAAAAATGTTATAAAAATATCAGAAAAAAAGAAACGTTATAAAAATATCAGAACTATTTGAGATAACTTCTCACGAATATGTTTTCGCTTATGTTACCAGAGTCTATTGTCATCTTCCATGTTTATTAGAAGAAGACACGACTTAAAGATTAAGTTTGTAAAATTAGAAAAAAACTAAACACTACAAACATAAAGATACTCGAATAACCTTTCAATTTTATTGATTTTTTGTGATTAGTAGTTGTTTGTTGTTTCCTCTATGACCTGATATTAGTGTTCTCTTATCATCAGATTTAGATTATAAAATATACCCATTTGATCTCGGAGAAATTCCAATAATTTAAGTTAAGAGGGGATTACCTTTTTAAGAGCAAGCCTCTGAAGTTTTGGAATCCCTTTGAGCAATCGAAAGTTCGCTCTTCGAATCTCGGCGTTCATAAGTCAGAATTATGACTTGCACTCTATTCTTCTCAGACGCCATTTTCTGTATGAAAGGAAATACATAACTCAGATAAGTTTAATTAATCTGAAATTTTCATTTCCATTTTTCATTCTCTTAGAATCACGGTTACAACAATAGCAGTACTTATATGAAAAGCAAAGGGGATACAATGGAAACCCTAATCACCACTTGGCAAAGATCTGATCGTAGCTTCAATCTTCAGATGAGGATGCTAAAACATCAAATTGGTTTTGAATTGTAATCATACGAGTTTGTCCTTTTGCTTTACCTGCTCTGCAATTTTGTTTGACCTTTTGCAAAGCTACTTTACCTGTTCTGCATTTATGATTTTCCTCTTGCAAAGAGGAAGACAACGGTTGTAACTTGTCAAGTGTGAAGCTATCATTGGCTTTGGTTTCATTTTTCTTCACAGATTTGGGCTTCAAATCATTATAGCCCATATCCATTTCTTTTATGTTTTTGACTTCTTTTGACGAGATGCTGTCGTTTAGATGCTCTGTTCTGATAGCCCCTCTTAAACATGGCGTTGGGGGAACATCGACGCCAAGTTTGAATCTCAGAGAGACAAAAGGTACCGCCGGCAAGGACTTTGTAAATATGTCGGTGATCTGAAGTTGCGATGGCACATGTTTGACAATGAGTGAGCCTAGAGCAACACGTTCTCGAACGTAATGGTGATGTGTTTCGAAATGCTTCGATCTTGCATGGTAAGCTGGATTCACTGTTAAATACACAGCAGAGAGATTGTCACAGTAAATTTCAGGAGTGACATGGAGTGGGATCCCCAAGTCCTTCAAGAGATTACCCATCCATGTGAGCTCAGACGCAGTTTCAGATAGAGATAAGTATTCTGCTTCGGTTGAACTCTTAGCCACTGTGTTCTGCTTCTTTGAAGACCAAGAGATGAGATTATTCCCTAGAAAAGTACAGAAACCACCAGTTGATCTACTGGTAATAGGGCAGCCAGCCCAATCGGAATCGCTATAAGCCCTTAGTATAAAATCTATCTCTTTTCTGAAAGTAATCCCCATTGTGATTGTGCCTTTGATATACCGAAGTATGCGTTTGAGAAGATGAAATTCTGAGACTGTAGGAGCATGCATCTTTTGACAAACGAAGTTCACAGCAAATTGAATATCAGGTCTAGTAAGTGTAAGATATTGCAGTTTACCGACAAGGCTTCTGGAGTATGTTGGATTTTCAAAAAGCTCGGTCTGATGAGGAACTTTGTGAGGCTGTAGTGGAAGAGGTGTAGGCATAGAGGAACAGTCACTCATTGCAGCAACAGCCAGAAGGTCTTCAGCATATTTTTGCTGAGACAAAAAGAGCCCCTCTTGATGAAAAAGAGCTTGAATTCCCAAGAAATAGTGCATTTGACCAAGATCTTTCATCCTGAAATGATTGTTGATATCAACAAGAAACTTTTCCATTGTTGAAGATTTGTTTCCTGTGATAACCATATCATCGACATAAAGGAACAACATAATAACGTCGTTGTTATTTTCATAAACAAATATAGAGGGATCAAGTTTACTGCAAGTGAATCCAAACTCTAATAGATAATTGCTGAACTTGTCGAACCAGGCCCTTGAAGCTTGCTTGAGTCCATATAGAGCTTTGTGTAGTAAACAAACATGATCAGGATGAGCGTTGTTGACAAAACCAGACGGTTGTTTCATGTATACAACTTCATTGAGATCACCATGGAGAAAAGTATTCTTGACATCCATTTGCTTGATGTCCCATTCCATTACAGTTGATGCATGAAGGACAGCTCTAACGGTTGCAGTTCTGACTACCGGACTGTATGTTTCTAAGTAGTCAATTCCCTCTTCTTGATCAAAGCCCTTTGCAACAAGGCGAGCTTTCAATTTGTTTAGAGAACCATCTGCATTGATTTTTGTTCTGAAAACCCATTTGCTACCAAGAACATTCATACCATGTGAGTAAGGAATCAAAGAAAATGTATTTGTTTCTTTACAATTGCTCATCTCTTCAGTCATTGCTGCTGTACAGCCAGGGTCCTTGAGAGCTGCAGTAACAGTCTTTGGCTCTGGATATGACACTTTATGTGTTAGTAGTGCATATCTTGGGTTTGGTTTTGATATTCCCAGTTTAGATCGAGTGAGCATTTGATGTTGAGATGTTGTCGATGCAGGCAAATTTGGAGCTGTAGAAACTGATGGAGATGGTGAGACTGTAGTGTCATTAACAGAAGAAGAGACTGGTGATGTAGAGTTGGGACTTATACAAGGTATGACTGGCCCACTATAAGGCAGAAAACCGTTGTTGCCTATAGGATCATGATCGATGCATGCCGTACGCTCAGAACAGCTTTTGTCATTAGTAGTAGTCATAACGGATCCAACAGGAATGGTAGGAGTCTCAGGAGCATTCGATGTAGTTAGTGGTTGAAAATCTGATGCATTGAGCAAGGTATTAGCTGGTGGTTCAGATGAAGAGCTTGAAAGGATGGGACCAGCTACATCATTGTGAGACTCTAAAGCAGCTGCAACAGAGAATACAAAGCTCTTGAGCCAAGCAGTATGCAAAGAAGAGCGGGTCTTTTGCTGCAAAGAAACATAAATATCTTGAAAAGGGAAAGACTCTTCATCAAACAGAACATGGCGACTCAGATAGACACGACCAGTGGGTGGATACAAGCACATGTATCCTTTATATTTTGCAGTGTATCCAAGAAAAACGCATTTTAAGGATCTTGGATCAAACTTGTTGGCCGCATATGCTCTAAGAGTTGGAAAACAAGCGCATCCAAAGGTTCTTAGTGATGTATATTCAGGAGCTTGACCATGCAGTCGTTGATATGGTGAAGTGTTGTTCTCAAGAGAAGTTGTTGGAAGCAAATTGATGAGAAAATTTGATGTAAAGAAAGCTTCTACCCAATATTTTTGTGGCATACGACTTTCAAACATCATAGAGAGACCTAATTCAACAAGATGTCTAAGTTTTCTCTCAGCCAAACCATTTTGTTGTGGAGTGTGAGGGCATGAGATAAAATGTTGGATACCACATTCCTGTAGGTGCGAGAGATGCTGATTACTCATGAATTCTCCTCCTCCATCACATTGAAAAGTCCCAATTTTTTATCGAACTGATTTTCAACACGCTTCTGAAATGCAATGAACGTTGAATAGAAGTCTGACTTGTACTTTAGTGGGTAAAACCAACAGAAACGAGACCAATTATCAATAAGAATTACATAGTAACGAAAGCCTTGCACAGATGTAATTGGTGCAGGTCCCCAAAGGTCACAATGTATTCTTTGAAGTGGTCTAGAGGCAACAAAAACAGAATCAGAAAAATGGAGTCTTGAGCTCTTTCCAAGCTGACAGGATTCACACATCAAGCTTGTACTCTTATTTATGAAGATGACTTTAGAAGAAGCTAACTGCTGCAGAACCTGAACATTTGGATGACCCAACCTCCTATGCCAAACAACACTACTTGCAGATTGTTGTCTAGAGGAGTAAAGCACTTGTGGCTTGGGTTTATTTGAGTCCTTCAAGACGTAGAGACCTTCACTGTTTCTTCCCAGCAGGAGTAACCTCTTTGTGACCTTGTCCTTAACAATAACCCCATCACAATCAAACTCAAACGAACATGGATAATCCTTTGTAACCTTAGAGACATAAAGTAAAGATTTTGCAATGTCAGGACATACAAGAACATCAGTAAGAGGTATCATACCCGAGGGAGAACCAATGGCTGCAGAACCGGTATGTGTAATGGGCAAGAAGTTTCCATCGGCAACCATAACAGCCTCTGTTCCAGTGTAAGGTCGTGACTGTTGAAGATGATGAGGTGAGCTGGTGATGTGAGCACTTGCACCAGTGTCGGGAAACCACTCTTGGCCAGATTGTTCAGTGATATCAGTTATCCGCAGAGCAGCCATAGCAGTATGAACATCATCCATTTGATAGGTGTTGTCACACCGATGCCAGCAACTTAGAGCATGATGTCCCTTCTTTCCACATATTTGACAGGCATGACGACTGTCAACATTAGAAGAACCTTGAAATGATGAAATTTGTTGATGAAAACCTCGACCCCTTGTAGAAAAAGAGCTACGGCCTCGACCTCTGCCCCTCTTTGGTAAAACGGGCCCCTTGCTCGGTTATTGTAATAGCTAGAGGGAACAGTGTTGAACGCAAGGTGAGGCAAAACTTCAGAGGAGGTTAGATAACTTTTCAGACGATTATCATAAGCAGAGAGACGAGGTACGATGTCGTTGAAGGTCGGAGTGAGAGCAGAATCGATAGATCCTTCAATGTTTGTCTTTATCGGCTCAAACTCTCGACCAAGACCGTGAAGAGCAGCAAAAATCTTCATTTTTTCTGGAACTGGACTTCCAATGGAAGAGAGTTGATCACATATTGCTTTAATCTCCTGAAGATACTCAGACATGGGCCTTTCCAGCTTTGTGACTGCTTGGAGCTTACGCTGTAACTCAAAAAGTCGAGAGGAGGAGACTTTGTTGTAGTGATTAGCGAGGGTTAGCCACACATCTTTAGAGGTGGTGCAGTCAACAACAAGACTCAAAAGATCTTCAGAGAAGGAGCCAAGGAGCCACTTACGAACGACCTGGTCTGTTTGAACCCATTTTGCAGCATCATGATTCGGAGCTTCAGTGTTGACTTCAGTGTTGGTGTTGGTGTTGCTGCGAACAAGAGTGAAATCAAGAGGCTTTGGGGTCGCGCCAGTGACAAAACCAAGAGGACGTTGGCCAGAAAAGAAAGCCTCAAACTATGACTTCCACACGATGTAATTTTCGGGTTTAGAGTAACCGTGACACAATTTGAGATATTCAAGGAGGGAGAAGCATAGAGGTCCATGGTTTGATCCGCCATGTGCTCTGATACCATAAAAGGAAATACAGAACTCATATAAGTTTAATTAATCTGAAAATTTCATTTCCTTTTTTCATTCTCTTAGAATCACGGTTACAACAATAGCAGTACTTATATGAAAAGCAAAGGGGATACAATGGAAACCCTAATCACCACTTGGCAAAGATCTGACCGTAGCTTCAATCTTCAGATGAGGATGCTAAAACATCAAATTGGTTTCGAATTGTAATCATACGAGTTTGTCCTTCTGCTTTACCTGCTCTGCAATTTTGTTTGACCTTTTGCAAAGCTACTTTACCTGTTCTGCATTTATGATTTTCCTCTTGCAAAGAGGAAGACAACTGTTGTAACTTGCCAAGTGTGAAGCAATCATTGGGCTTAGCTTTGGTTTCATTTTTGTTCACAGATTTGGGCTTCAAATCATTATAGCCCATATCCATTTCTTTTATGTTTTTGACTTCTTTTGACGAGATGCTGTCGTTTAGATGCTCTGTTCTGATACTGTAATGTTCCTCAGATTACACAAACTAAAATAATGGGATATCAATTACATTCAAATTGTATCCCACAACTCTAGCTGCCATATTATTCTCTCCGTAACTTTAGCAATGTAATTCATGGTAATTGTAGTAGTTTAGGGAAGTCTGATTCTCGTATTGTACTATATATTTGTGTAATTGTTCTTGTGAATACCAATTGAGAAAAGCATTTTCAATACATGATTCTATATTTCTTCATGGTATCAGAGCCTGAACAATAATCTTTGAATTTTTTGATCTTTTGATTCTTATTTTTCATCTTTCTTTTCACGACAATCTTGATCGATGGATGAAATGACGAACATGAACACGATAGCAACAACGATGAATGACTCATTGAATCTGAACCTGACTGCGACTTTGGTACACACAAACACGAATTCAAAATCGACAGAACCCCAAGGAACGAACCTGATTGATGGAACGAATCTTACTCCAACAAGAGCATTGGATGACAAACCAAAAACTAAAACGATGGAAGAAAGAGGACATGGAGTCTATGCGGATGCTGTTCATGTGCAGAGCATCATGAATCATGAACACGGTAATTATGTCATCACTAACGAAGACTGAGACGGTGTGAACGGCTTAAGCGGCACACAATGGCGTACGATCCTCAATCTATTGAACGCCGAGAAGATTTACGCCAACACTGAAATAATTTCTGGTCAGCGCTCTTTTCCTTTATGGATTATGGATACAGGTGCCACACATCATCTCACAGGGAGATACGACATTCTAACAGATGTGAGAGATATGGCTCCTATCTTAATCATTTGGGCTGGCGGGCGAGAACGAATCTCGGTTAAAGAGGGCACAATCAGATTGCGATCGAATCTGATATTGAAGTCTGTTTTCTTTGTTGAAGAAATGAAGTCTGATTTGATATCTCTTGGACAGTTAATGGATTAATTAAAATCACTGTGTGGTACAATTGGCTGATCATTTTCTTGTTGTTCAAGACCGAACTTCAACGACGGTAATTGGAGTAGGTAAGCGAGAGGCAGGTGGAACATTCAATTTTCATAGCACAGAGATGGCGAATTCAGTTACAACACGAAATGGGAAAGATTATGAATTGTGGCATAATCGAATGGGTCACCCATCTTCTGGAATAGTTGGTTCGCTTCCGGATGTTTCCGTTCATGTTTCGTCTAAAGTGTCCAAAAAGGTGTGCGATGTATGTCTCCGCGCTAAACAAACAAGATCTTCGTTTTCATCAAGTCTCAATAAAACTACAAAAGTTTTTGAGTTAATCCATTGTGATTTATGGGGTCCTTATCGGACGGTTTCACATTGTGTGCACGTTATTTCTTAACGATTGTCGATGATTTTTCTCGAAGCGTTTGGCTTCATCTTCTAACCGACAAAACGGAGGCACCAATTTGTTTGCAAAACTTCATATCCATGGTCGATAGACAGTTTCAAACCAAGGTTAAAAGTGTTCGAAGTGACAATGTAACGGAATTTACAAGTATGACGACTTATTTTCGACAATAATGGATTCTACACGAGACTTCGTGTGTCGGAATTCCACAACAAAACGGGAGAGCTGAACGGAAGCACAAGAACATTCTCAATATTGCTCGAGCTCTTCGTTTCCAATCGAATTTACCGATTGAATTTTGGGGTGAGTGTGTCTTGACGGCGGGATATCTCATCAATCGAACACCGAACTCTGTTCTTCAAGGGTTAACACCATTCGAAGTTTTATACGACAAAACTCCGGATTATGAATATTTGAGAGTTTTTGGGAGTTTGTGCTACGCACATAATCAAGCTCATAAAGGGGATAAATTTGCAACGAAAAGTCGGAAATGTGTTTTTGTAGGCTATCCCTATGGTAAAAAGGGTTGGCGTTTGTATGACTTGGAGCGTGAAGAGTTTTTGTGTCTCTCGTGATGTGATCTTCTATGAAGATCAGTTCCCATTTGTTTAATTGCAGGCTCGACAAATAATGATGGAGAAGAAGGAGAATTATGGGCCCCGCTTTGTTCTAATCTATTTGTAGAAGAAGAAGAAGTTCTAAGGCCCACTGGAAATTTATTAAATGACTCTAGCCCAATAACAGGGTCACAACCACCAATAGAGCAACAAGGGCCCGACACTTTATCATCTCCTTCTTCTAATGAAAATCATGCGTCATCTTCTACGGATTATCTCCTAGAATACCACTATGTGGAATTCTCTAACCATCTGATTGAGTCTGCTACACCGCCTCTTGTCCCGCCTAGTACCCCGGTGCAGCCTGCTCCGTCTGTTGTCCCGCCTCTTGTCCCGCCTAGTGCCACCATGGGAGCTTCTAGGGCGCGTACATAGAAAACGAACTCCTTCTGTTGTTCTGCGTTGTTTTGCTGTTAACACTGCGCAAAGCAAGCTTTTGTCAAAAACTGAGGTATCTTCGTCATATCCAATCTCGAATTATGTCACCTACAATCGTTTTTCAGCAACACATCGCGCCTTTCAAGTTGCAATTACAATCAATGTTCAACCGAATTTTTACAATCTTGCGGTTAAGTTGAAACAATAGAGGGAAGCCATGAGCAAAGAAGTTACTGCCTTAGAAGAGAATGAAACTTGGACACTGGAAGATTTACCTGCAGGAAAGCGGACAATTGGCAGTAAATGGGTGTATAAGATCAAGTATAACTCGGACGGGACTATTGAACGGTATAAAGCACGGCTAGTTGCTCTTGGTAACAAACAAGTTGAGGGAGAGGATTATGGGGAAACTTTTGCTCCAGTAGCAAAGATGGGAACAGTTCGTATGTTTCTCAAAGTCGCTGCGGGAAACGAGTGGCCAGTGTATCAAATGGGTACGTGCATAACGCCTTTCTACACGGTGATCTTGAGGAAGAGGTCTACATGAAACCACCACCTGGTTTCTATTTGAAAGAAGAAACGAAAGTGTGTCGACTGCGGAAATCCATATACGGGTTAAAGCAGGTGCCTCAATGTTAGTTCGAGAAACTCAGTAAGGCCTTGCACAGTTATGGATTTCAAAAATCTCTTGCTGATTATTCTCTTTTCACGTTTGACAGAAACTGTGTTCAAATCAACTTACTCATCTACGTTGATGATATGATACTTACTGGGAACTCTGAGCAAGAGTTGAAGGTATTCAAAAATTATATCTCTTCTTGTTTTAAGATGAAGGATTTAGGAGCATTGAAGTATTTTCTGGGGATTGAAGTGTCTAGAAGTAAATCAAGATTTTATCTAAGCCAAAGAAAATATGCTTTAGATATTATTTCTGAAACTGGATTATTGGGAGCTAAACCAGCGACATTTCCATTTGAGCAGAATCACAAATTGACACTTTCTACCTCTGAAATTTTGCCAGATCCGGCTCCTTATAGACGTTTGATTGGTCGGTTTATCTATTTGGCGGCAACTCGACCAGATTTGGCGTTTTCGGTACACATACTTGCTCAATTCATGCAGACGCCTCGTGATGATCATTGGCAAGCAGCTTTGCGCATTGTGCGGTATCTTAAAGGGACACCAGGTCAAGGAGTTCTTTTGAGTTCAGAAAAAGATTTTCAGATTTTGGGATGGTGTGACTGATCTGATTGGGCAAGCTGTCCACTTACTTGTCGTTCAGTCACCAGTTATTTTGTTCAGCTTGGTCAGTCACCTATTTCTTGGAAGACAAAGAAGCAGCCTACGGTTAGCAAATCGTCGGCTGAGGCCGAGTGCCGAGCTTTGTCCTTTCTTCGTGATGAACTTCTTTGGATAAAGAATGTTCTCACATCACTGGGTGTGTCGCATACACAACCGATGCAGGTTTATTGTGACAGCAAGGCAGCGATTCACATAAGCACAAATCCAGTCTTCCATGAGCGCACGAAACACATCGAGAACGACTGTCATGCAGTTCGTGATGAAATTCAATCAGGTAATATCTCCACTCATCATGTCTCCACAACTCAACAACTGGCCGACATAATTACCAAACCATTTGGAAAACAAGCTTATGTAGATTTTAGACACAAACTGGGCATTCTTGACTTGCATGCTCCAGTTTGAAAGGGGGGGGGGGGGGATGGGGATATCAATTACATTCAAATTGTATCCCACAACTCTATATATCATATTATTCTCTCCGTAATATAGTTTAGGGAAGTCTGATTCTCGTATTGTATTATATATTTGTGTAATTGTTCTTGTGAATATCAATTGAGAAAAGCATTTTCAATACATGATTCTATATTTCTTCATAAAATAGACAGAAACGGAAAGAAACAAAATATGTTTGATGAAAATTATAGAAAAATAGAGAAATATTTAGATAGGTAGAGACATAAAAAATATCATATTTCTTATCTATCTAACACTAACATTGCCGCTTTAACGCAAAAAACAATATCATTTACTCAAAAATATAACAACAAAAGTAAATCCAGAAACTAACGACACCAGCATATTTCTAAGAGATCATGATCATATAAAGATCTAAACTATAGAAAAAATCCATTGCTCAAGACTCATCAATTTAGAATAATTTCATGATTAAAGACGCCAGATAGATCTCTAAGAGAACATGATTATAAAAAGATCAGAATTTTAGAGCAATCCATTGCTCAAGACTCATCAATGAAGGATCTTTTGATGAGTTTAGAATACTAACACTCTCTCTGAAACACAGGAATCTGAAAAGACGATGAACCCAAAGCCATGGGCACGTTCTGTGGTATGGTCTCTCATGATCACATATTCAACCAAATCTCCATACCTGCTAATATAATCCAAAAGTCGTTCTTTTGTCCAACGAAATAGTTGGGGGTTTGGCTCCAGGCTCCGCCAACTCCGTTCCTCCAGCTTCACTAAAGAAACCAAAAATCAAAACCCCACAGAGTTAGGTTTCCTGTAATTCCAAAAACCCATAAATTTTTATTGAGCTTATTATAAGAAACATGGAACTTGAAAACTTGAAAGCTCATCTTGAGACAAAACCCCTAACCCTGGATGCAAATAGTAAGGAAATACATCTAAAATCAGAGACAACAAAGATGAGTTCCACATGACCTTAATGGCGTGTAGCTGAAATATCATGTATTTGAAAGCTTGATGTAAAGAAACATAACGATCAAAAGAAACACAGAGGTATATGCGATCTAACTTTACTACTACTTATTCTTCTTCTTCTTCTTCTTCTTCTTCTTTTGAGGATGAAAAACAGAATTTTATAGAAGAATAAAAAAAACGATTACATGATTCTTAGGAATTATTTAAACTAAAACCACCTTTGAATGTACACTGTACACAAACTTCTTCTTATGATGTCCCTCGTCGTTGTACTTTTCATATCCAAAAGAGTCTCTCGGTTGTCTGGCTTCACTTTTGTTTTTCGTTTTTACTTCTGACCAAAACAATAGCCAAACAACAAAACAAACCACATCAAAACCGAATGATCCAACCCAGTCTCGTTAGAAGACACAAATTTAAAGCAATGCTTTTATTTGTTGTCGTATCGTCGTCATGTTGTTTCACCAATCTTCTCTGTTTCATGTATATGTATCAGTATATTAAAATCCATACAATAATATGAGACATCAAATTAAACACAAAAACCTAAAGCATAAATCTAACCTCGACATCTTGATCTTCATCAAAATCGTTTTCAAACTCTCCTCGTATATGAAGTAGATCAGCATCCAAATAACCTCACCCAATTTATTCTCTCCTTGATCACTTGCTTTTTCTTCTATATGTTTCATCCACATACCTACAAATATAAAAATCAAAAGATTAGTTTGGAGACGAAACTATCGCAGAAAGAAAAAATTGACTAAACCCTAACACAGAAACGTAAAAGAAAAAAAAAGAACATGGCTATTATGAAAAGAGACGCAAAGTATTTTTAAGAAAAAACGATCTAGGTTTAGGCATTTATGCCTCTTTTTTTATAACGATAATTATCACCGTAAACAAATATTTCTATATGATTACTATAAACGCGTTTTCCTTTTTTAATATAACCCGATAAACACATATACGATATTATATTTCCATTGATCAAATATTTAATTATTTGCGATGAGGAAAACTTCCGTTTCAGATTAGAACGAATCAAGTTATGTAATATTTTCATTTTTTACTTCCATTTTGGATAAAATCTGTTTTTAGCTAAAATAATTATTTCAATAACAGAGTAACAAAAAAAACGATCTAGGGTTTAGGCGTTTATGCTTCTTTTTTATAACAATAATTATCACCGTAAACGAATATTTCTATATGATTACTATAAACGTGTTTTCCTTTTTTTTATATAACCCGATAAACACATACGATATTATTTTTCCATTAATCAAAGATTTAATTATTTGCGATCAGGAAAACTTCCGTTTCAGATTAGAACGAATCAAATTATGTAATGTTTCCGCTTTATACTTCCATTTCGAATAAAATATGTTTTTAGCTAAAATAATTAATTCAATAGCGGGGGTAACCAAAAAAAAAATTGGGGGATTCGAAAAATAAATCACGAACCAACACAGCCACCGTATATTTTTTGTAAAACCATCGACCGTCATGAATATATTATATTGTAGACCAACAAAACTGGTTTGGACCGCTTTATTTTCAGGACCGAATCTGATCCATATATTGTTTTTTTAATTACATAATTAATTACTTTATTTAATTATAAACCAACCAATCAGATTAAGTTATTTTCACCAACCAATCAGATTCTATCGTTTTCATTTAACAAGACGACACCAAAATATGAGATTTAAACCACAGCCCGAATCACTATAATAGATACGCTCTCTATTAAAATCTATACAAATTCTTCTCTCTCCCAAACAATCAAATCAATCCTAAATCTCATTCTCTCAATCAATCAATCCTAAAATCGTGAAATTCAATTTCTTGGTCTCTTTTTCTCAATCATTCAATATGGCTACGGCGTGAAATCCAGAAGATGAACAAAAGTTTTTGGAATTTTGATCTTGGTACTTTCCAAATCGGAAGTACATGGTAAGCGAATTAATTGGGCATATGCACAGCTCTGGAGGCTGCCTAGGTATACTCCATCAAATATTGCGTTATAATCGTCACTTTATGCTCAATGGAAAACTACGGATGTCCAAGAAACTAGAGGATCTTTGTCACCAACTATATCTGATTCCACTAAGCACAAAGTGACGATTATAACACAATAGGGCATTCTTAATTTTACCTACAACATTCGATAAGTTACTGTGAGGTGGTAAGGAAGCTTTGTTGATGTCCCAAAACATGTAAACAAGGATTTCTGCAAACTATACAAAAAGACATGCAAGCCATTAGCACGAACATATGAAATCAATTCAAACATGAGTGTGTGTGTGTGTATGAGAGAGAGAGAGAGAGAGAGAGAGAGAGAGAGAGAGAGAGAGAGAGAGAGAGAGAGAGAGAGAGAGAGAGAGAGAGCTTTCCGTTTCGACCGGAGAAGAAAGAGAGACTCCAGAAACAACAATTAAAAGAAATTTGATGATGATTCCCAATTTGATCTTAAATCTTTCTGTGTTTATTTGGTGAGATGCTTTCTCGTTTGAGTTAGCTCACTCTTTTCATTAGTCGATTTGATTAATTGCAATATAGATTTGTTTCAGGTATCTTACATATATGTCACGAATCAAGAATATTTCACTCTTCTAATACCAAACAAATAAAGATATCATCAAATTCATAAGAACCTTCTCAATGTCAATAACAAAAATAATTAAATAAATAAATATATTCTCAGCGAGATCACGCGAGAGTTATTAAGTAAAATCCACTAATCTACTAATCTCTCTAGCTACTAGCTAATTAGAGTTCTTCTGATCTGCAGGGGTAGTAGAAAGCACACAAAAATGGAATCTAGAATCGGCACTATTCCAGAAGAGTCCAATCTTTTGTCCTTTCTTCAAATCTCTCCTCTTGACAAACTGTTGACGCCATGTACCGTTGAAAACATAGCTTCTTGTTGTGTTGACCATTCTCTTCAGAACCAGGTCGTGCTCTGTGTTCGTGTCGTGATCGTACATTCTAATATTGACTCCATAGCCTTTTTGGATTTCTCTTTGTTCATCTGGAGATAGATGACTCAAGATGTGGCTCTCGACGTGGTTTCTTGTCAGCATAAGTCGGCATAGATGATCGATATCGCTTTCGGTCAGCATATGCACATGGGAAGGTCGGACTCTTGAAGATCGAGTTTTCTTATCGTTCGAATCAATTTTAGAGAGAGAGTCGAAAGATTGTTGATCAGGTTTTTTGTTTTCGATATGTGAAACTTATCTGGTTTATAACGAGAAAAAAGAAAGTGTTTTGATTAAAGATTTTGCGTGGCAAAATCCTCAACTTTAAATTCTCCTTTTTTTGTTTGACGGCTTAATTTTTTTTGTTAAATTTGTTTTTCATATATCTTATTTGTTAGAGAATATTCAGGTGAATTTTTTTAACCATATCTAATATATAAGTGGCTACTATATTCTATATGTTCAATGCAATATTGTAAAGTGAATATCTCTTTTTCCTTTTAACTTTACTGATTTCTTTTGATTTTTTCATATATTTTTGTGTTATTGATCTTTTCAATAAATATAATTTACTGATTTATTATTTTCTTCTCCATATATATGCTATGAAATGAATGTGTTTCTAATTGAATACACATCATTTTATTTATAAACATATCAAAATGACAGAGTCTAAAGTTCCTTGGCAATCTCATTGGTAAGGCATAGAAACTGCATCCCAACACCGAACGATGCATACGTCTTGATGTTGCTCGTATCTTGGTTGTGGTGAACTTGGAGAAACCACTCCCAGCGAAGATTCGTTTGACATCTTGCCCGAAAGTTGTTATCCCAATTAGCTACCCGTGGCTGCCTCCCCGCTGCGCTACGTGACCGGTGGGCTGAGATGTGCCGTCGAGATGTCCGGTGACAGAGAACGTGAGACAATGAGTCTCAAATAATTCTCGCCATATATCGTAGTTCATACGACCCATGTCTAAGATGATGGGAATATGAGCACGGATCTGAGTCTGACCAATTATTCGATCATTGGTAACAGCAGCATCAATGATGTTAGCCATGAGAAGAGCTAAAGAAGGTGAGTAGAGACAGAAAACAGGGATTAAAAAAATAGAGTAACGTAGAGAGGAGGAAGAAGATAGAAGAAAAGAAAAGAAAAGAAAACAAATCGTGTAACAAGAAGGATGAAGAAGAAAGAGAGACTCTTGTGAGAGAAGAAGAAGAAAAGTTTGCTCTGATACCATGTAATTCGGTATGAATCTCAATTCTCCCTTGAGAATGTGTAATTACAACCAATATAAAAACATACAACGGTAATAATAATAATTACATAATTATTGAGTATCTTTTATGTGTAGGAAGGAAATACTTTAGTTTCCTATTCTATCAGAATCAATTTTAGAGAGAGACTGTAAGAGAGATCGTCAAAGAGACTCATTCACTCATATATATAGACGAACGTTAAACGTAATTTGACTAGGAGGAGTCAAGAGTATGCATTTATTATAAAAAAACTTCGTTATTATCAGTTTAATACGTGTGTAAAATAATTTCACTGATCCATTCACAAAATGTTCGATTTCAATTTGGTTTTTTTTACATTGAGTCACATATCAATCTTGAATTGTAAATTTAATTTCAATTTCAATTTCAATTTCATCCGCTAAACTTTCCGGCAGAAAAAGAAAAGAAAATAAATTCCAGCGATTGTTGAAAAAAATAACAAATCTCACATGATTCTTGAACCCCATTTGTTTCAGGTATCTTACATATATGTCACGAATCAAGAATATTTCACTCTTCTAATACCAAACAAATAAAGATATCATCAAATTCATAAGAACCTTCTCAATGTCAATAACCAAAATAATTAAATAAATAAATATATTCTCAGCAAGATCACGCGAGAGTTATTAAGTAAAATCCACTAATCTACTAATCTCTCTAGCTACTAGCTAATTAGAGTTCTTCTGATCTGCAGGGGTAGTAGAAAGCACACAAAAATGGAATCTAGAATCGGCACTATTCCAGAAGAGTCCAATCTTTTGTCCTTTCTTCAAATCTCTCCTCTTGACAAACTGTTGACGCCATGTACCGTTGAAAACATAGCTTCTTGTTGTGTTGACCATTCTCTTCAGAACCAGGTCGTGCTCTGTGTTCGTGTCGTGATCGTACATTCTAATATTGACTCCATAGCCTTTTTGGATTTCTCTTTGTTCATCTGGAGATAGATGACTCAAGATGTGGCTCTCGACGTGGTTTCTTGTCAGCATAAGTCGGCATAGATGATCGATATCGCTTTCGGTCAGCATATGCACATGGGAAGGTCGGACTCTTGAAGATCGAGTTTTCTTATCGTTCGAATCAATTTTAGAGAGAGAGTCGAAAGATTGTTGATCAGGTTTTTTGTTTTCGATATGTGAAACTTATCTGGTTTATAACGAGAAAAAAGAAAGTGTTTTGATTAAAGATTTTGCGTGGCAAAATCCTCAACTTTAAATTCTCCTTTTTTTGTTTGACGGCTTAATTTTTTTTGTTAAATTTGTTTTTCATATATCTTACTTGTTAGAGAATATTCAGGTGAATTTTTTTAACCATATCTAATATATAAGTGGCTACTATATTCTATATGTTCAATGCAATATTGTAAAGTGAATATCTCTTTTTTCCTTTTAACTTTACTGATTTCTTTTGATTTTTTCATATATTTTTGTGTTATTGATCTTTTCAATAAATATAATTTACTGATTTATTATTTTCTTCTCCATATATATGCTATGAAATGAATGTGTTTCTAATTGAATACACATCATTTTATTTATAAACATATCAAAATGACATGTTATTTTGTTATATTTACCAACATAACATGCTATTCTATATAAATAAAAACATTGAATAAATTATTTTTCTTTTTCAAAATTAAAGTAAAGCGAATACATGTTTTTGACATACACAACATATAAAATAAGAGAAAGAGGAGATGGTTTTTTTTTCTAATAGAAAGATATTCTCGTCCAGGTGAAATGTAAAATTGCCTACTCACTACATTTTCTCCATATTAAGGTTGTATTTTTAATTTTTGTTCAATGTATGGTTACGTAGTTGACAAATTCACTCTATTATTACATCCGACATCAAAAGAAAACGAGTTATTAGTTCATTCACGCATTATCCGGCTTGTAGAATCATGTAACAAAAGTTTTAATTTTAATATGGAATGATATTTCAACTTCATTTTCATTTTCGGCCTGAAATTAATTTGGTGAGATGCGTTCTCGTTTGAGTTAGTTCACTCTTGCCATTAGTCGGATTTGTCTGTGCTACGATGGCCTGATCCTTGCAAAACAAGATAAACACACACATTCCACACAATTGGTTCTTGATTCCACTATCAGTTTTCCTGTTGTTTCTCAGAATGACACAAACACACACATTCCACATGTTCTTGATGATTCACTGATTCCAGTGGCATTATCTCATCCTCATGCATATCATACATCTACATCATCATCTAGTGTCACAAATACTTCACAAGAGATTGTTCCAACAAATACAGGTGTGGTTTTACCTAATATTACTAGGCCAAAACGGCATGTTAAAGCTCCTAGTTACTTATCTGATTTTCATTGCTCCCTCACACAAATTTCTACTCCACCACCTACTTCTGAATTTTATCCTCTTTCCTCCATCCTCTCTTACTCCAATCTCCATCCTACCTATCAATCCATTGTTCTTTCTTGTTCCACTGAGACAACAACATCCAACTTTAAGCATGCTGTGATATCTAAAGTTTGGAATGGGGCTATGGATGTGGAATTCTATGCTATAGAGTTTAATAAAACATGGGATATTGAATCTTTGCCACCTGGAAAGAACGTTGTAATCTGAAAATGGGTCTACACCATTAAGAACCACTCATATGGCACTATAGAGAGACACAAGGCAAGGTTGGTAGCAGAAGGCTTTACTCAACAATTGGGAGTGGATTTTGATTATACTTTTTCTCTTGTGACAAAATTAGCAAGTGTCAAGCTGATGTTGGGTTTGGCTTCCTCTCATGGTTGGACTTTAACTCAGATGGATGTCACTAATGCCTTCTTGCATAGTGACTTTGGATGAAGAGATTTATATGAGTCTACCAGTGGGTTATACACCAGGTCCAAATGTAGTTTTGCCTCCTAATCATGTTTGTCGTCTACCCAAATCTATCTATGGATTAAAGCAAGATTCACGCCAACGGTACAATTGTTTTTCATCTGTTTTGTTGAAAGCTGGTTTTCTTCAATCTAATGCAGATAATACATTGTTTGTGAAGATGACTGGTGATTCTGCTATTGCTCTCTTGGTCTATGTAAATGATATCCTCATTTCCAGCAATAATGACAATGCAGCTCAAGCCCTCAAGACTATTCTACATCAGAATTTTAAGATCAAGGATTTAGGTCATGCTCGTTTCTTTGTAGGGCTTGAGATTGCTAGAAATTCTACAGGAATTCAGGTCAGCCAGAGGAAGTATGCTCTGAATCTCCTAGCTAACACAGGTCTACTGGCTTGTAAGCCTTCCTCTGTTCCAATGGATCCAACTGTGCCGTTGAGCAAAGATTCAGGAACTCTATTTCCTAGTGCAACTACATACAAGACTCTTATTGGCCGTTTATTGGCCGTTTTCAGTTTACCAGTTAATAATATTGATTACGATTACTAAGATTCATTACACTGATAACAAAAGGTTGGATAGATAACCACAATGTTAACAAAGTAATACGATTGTTGGCCAATAACATTATTATTTTTATAGCTAACGATATCGATTTTGACTGATAACAATGAGGTTATCAATTTTGTATTGGAGTGTAATAGATCAAGTTTTGGTAACTGATCAACAATTAACTGATCAACATATTTGCTAACAGATTTATTATACATATAACAAATAGGTTGGATAGATAACATCAACATTATCAAAGTAACAAATTATTTACCAGTGATGTGTAACATGTAACATGTGTAATATTTGTTAACAAATTATATATCAATAATATCTATTGTTACATGCAAACAAAGACACAATCATGTTTATGCTACATATACATATATGCCATCATCGTATCTTGAAGATTCACCGGATTTTCTCCTAATCGTCACTTCACCGTCACCATCATCGGAACTATGGTTTTCGTCGGATTTGTTTCCTTCACCTCCAAAGCTTTTTCCGACACCGTCACCATCATCAGAACTATGTGTTTTATCGGATCTTTGTCGGATTTGCTTCCTTCCCATTCAAAAGTTTAAACACAAACACCACCATCACCATCATTATCATGGCCTTGGTAGATCTGATAGAGAGAGAGAGATATAGAGAGAGACTCACAAACTCTATCTACAACAGTAACCTACAATATCTAACGTCATATATAGGCTTAAGTATATCTAATATCCTTTTTTTTTGAAACAGCAAAAACGAGCGAGGGGCAAACCTTAAACAACCACCTATTTGCTACATGAGATTTTAGTTTCCAAAAAGTTTTGGTTACTTTCCTAATTACGCTTTCCACTTTGGTTTTCTACCTAATTAGTCGAGGATTCATCAAAATCGGATGAATATCAGAGTGTGGAGAAGCGTACTTCTGTTACAACAGGAAAAAGGAATGAAAAAATAATGTCAACATCGGGTTCCAGAGATGAGGACATAAATTAGATGGCGGAAGAATGTTCTACTCCTGTTTCGGTCGCACCTGCTTCGGGTGAGAAAAGTTGGAGTGTACCAATAAACTCAGAGAAGTGGGAAACTGTGAAATCTCCTGCAAAATTGTGGAAAATTGGGAAGGGAACGGAAGTGGAAACCATTGCTTCTACTTCGCATTATGCAACATTATATGAATCGGAGGCTGTGATCATTGAAGGTGATGAATCGGCGGCGGGGAAGGATACAGAAGAGAAAGGGGATGAGATTGACTCGGATAAGGAGGAGGACCCAAAACCAGGAGTTGGGTCGAACTTGAAAGCAGCATGAAGAGCATATCTTCTTCGCGAATCCAAATCTTCTCATAAATTTGTAAAGGCGGCTTTAAACTCATCTTCTATGGAATCCCCAGCAAAGAGTTCGAGCAAGAAGAAGAAAAAGAAGTAAAAAAAAAATCAAAATTAATGTCGGATTTTTTCTGGAATATAAGAGGATTCAACAAGGAAAGGAAGCATAATGTTGTGAAGAATTGGTGCAGAGATAATGATTTTGTATTTGGAGGTTTAATAGAAACTCGAGTTAAGGAAAGCAAAGCGGAAAGTATTGTTGCTAAGGTGTTTCCAGGATGGTCCTTCATAAATAATTATGAACATCATCGATTGGGAAGAATATGGGTGGTTTGGCGGGATTCACTTCGGCTAACTCCCGTGTTTAAAAGTATTCAAATGGTGGCAGTTCTGGTAAAGTTACAAGGATCGGAAGAAGAGTTCTTGTGTTCTTTGGTGTATGGATCTAATTTTATGGAGGATAGGAGGTACTTGTGGGAGGATCTCCGTAGTCACTTCGATTCTCCGATCTTTCGGAGGATGAGATGGATGATAATGGGAGATTTCAATGAGATTATTGCGATGGAAGATTATTCTTCCCCTAATTCAATTTCGGGTTATTTGAACAGGATAATGGATTTTCAAGAGATAATCCGAGATGGTGTGTTTTGTGATATGGGTTCTCATGGTCATACGTTTACTTGGTGCAACAATAGAAAGGAATATTTTGTTTGCAAAAAACTAGATCGAATTCTAATTAACGATCACTGGCTTGATCAAGTTCCAAGTTTGTACTGTGTATTTGAAGCGGGAGGCTGTTCTGATCATTTAAGATGCCAATTTTATGTGGAAGCATAGACTCCAAGACCGAAGAAGACGTTCAAATTCTCTAATGTGATTGCTTCGATGCCTCATTTTCAAACTGGTTTGAAAGATTATTGGGAAGGAACTACACCATTATTCCATTCTACTTCTGTGTTATTTACTCTCCAAGAAGCTCAAGAATTTGAAATCCATTGTTATGAAAATCTCAAGAGGGGCTTAGAGTAACATTTCTCAGCGAGTGAAATCAGATTTTGAGACGTTGTGCACAAAACAGGAGCAGAACTTGCAGTCTCCATCGGAGATTTCTCAGCAAGAGGAGAACGAGGCGTTTGGAAAATGGGACAAGACCGTGATTATAGAGGAGCGATACCTGCACCAAAAATCAGAAGTGAATTGGATGTTGGTGGGAGATAAAAACACTAAGAGCATCAACAATGGGGGTGTCTCATGGTGTCTCAATGAGACACCCCCATTAAAAAAAAAGAAAAAAAAATCAAAAGTGAAGAGAGAGAAGAGAGATGTTGTCTCAAATCAAATAAAAAATTTGAGACACCCTTCTCATAGGTGTCATATTGTGATTGGTCCAACTTTTTTTTGTTTTAATTTAATTATTTAACTAAAAAAATTAAATAATTTTTATGGATATATATATATATATATATATATATATCAGTAGATATGATTTGTGGTCCCAATTACTCATCCAGGGTTAGGGGTCTACAGGACCTACACTCACTGAGTAATCCCAATTACTCACCTCTTTTTTTTTCAGGTGAGTTCGAGGAAGTGTGGGAGTAGACGTTCTGGTGTAGTGTAGGGGCTTTGGGAGTTTATTTATTATTTTCGCTTCTTAATGGTTTTATTATTTTAAGTTAAAATGTTTACTTTGAGTTTTGGTTTAAGTCGTTGTTTCAGTTCGGTTTTATGTTGTAAGACGTTTGGATTCGATCATTGGGAATAAGATTGCATTAGACTTTAAAGTGTTCTTTGTGCGATAAGTCAATGAAATGACAATGCCGTCTCGGTTAAGTAAGAGCGGGTTGTCTCAACCAAACTTGCCTTGTGTCTCTCTATAGTGCCATATGAGTGGTTCTTAATGGCGTAGACCCATTTTCAGCCTACAACGTACTTTTCAGGTGGCAAAGATTCAGTATCCCATGTTTTATTAAACTCCATAGCATAGAATTCCACATCCATAGCCCCATTCCAAATTTTAGATATCACAGCCTGCTTAAAATTGGATGTTGTTGTCTCATTGGAACAAGAAAGAACAATGAATTGATAGGTAGGATGGAGATTGGAGTAAGAGAGGGCGGAGGAAAGAGGATAAAGTTCAGAAGTATGTGGTGGAGTAGAAATTTGTGTGAAAGAGCAATGAAAATCAGATAAGTAACTAGGAGCCTTAACATGCCGTTTTGGCCTAGCAATATTAGGTTAAACCACACATGTATATGTTGAAACAATCTCTTGTGAAGTATTTGTGGCACTAGATGATGATGTAGATGTATGATATGCATGAGAACGAGATAATGCCACTGGAACCAGTGAATCATCAAGAACATGTGGAATGTGTGTTTGTGTCATGCTGAGATGCAACATGAAAACTGATATTGGAATCAAGAACCAATGGTGTGGAATGTGTGTGTTTATCTTGTTTTGCAAGGATCAGGCCATCGTAGCACATACAAATCCGACTAATGGCAAGAGTGAACTAACTCAAACGAGAACGCATCTCACCAAATTAACTTCATGCCGAAAATGAAAATGAAGTTGAAATATCATTCCATATTAAAATTAAAATTTGTTACATGATTCTACAAGCCGGATAGTGCGTGAATAAACTAATAACTCATTTTCTTTTGATGTCGGATGTAATAATAGAGTGAATTTGTCAACTACGTAACCATACATAGAACAAAAATTAAAAATACAACTTCAATATGGAGAAAATGTAGTGAGTAGCAATCTTACATTTCACCTGGACGAGAATATCTTTCTATTAGAAAAAAAAAATCATCTCCTCTTTCTCTCATTTTATATGTTGTGTATGTCAAAAACGTGTATTCGCTTTACTTTAATTTTGAAAAATAATTTACTTTAATTTTGAAAAAGAAAAATAATTTATTCAATGTTTTTATTTATATAGAATATCATGTTATGTTGGTAAATATAACAAAATAACATGTCATTTTTTTTTGTTGAAATGTGAAATTATATTAATCAATAAAGAAAAGAGAATGTTATCTACAAAGCTGGGCTTGTTTGATCAGCCTGAACTGTGAAAGCAGTAAAAATAGAGAAAATTGAGCCAGAGGAGGAAAAACATAGAAATAAGAAAACAGAGAAACAGAGGTGCTAAAATCTCAGAGTTATGTGACTCACAGATGCCCAACTCAGAACCATTTTGTTGCTCTCGTCCTGAGCCACCATTAGCGAGGGAAGCCGGCTTCGGATCTCCCGATCAATCGATCTAGCAAGGAGGAGCGGAGTATGGTGAGGGTGTTGGTGACGTCTTCCGTTCCTCTCTCTCCATACATTGTAAATCACCGCTTGGAAGGCTAATTTGATCAATAGAGAGTCTACCGCGCTTAGCCGATTTCGCATAAGAGATTGTAAGGTTGTATTCCAGTCCGGATTGATTTGACTTCCAAGCAATTGCGTTGCAAACACCGTCCATACAGTGTATGTGTAGGGACAGGAAAAAAATAGGTGATCATGGGTCTCATCGATTTCGCCACAAAGGAGACCGTGTTGGGTGATCCCCCATCGCCGAGTACGAGCGCCTGTAGCTAGACGGTCACGAATTGCAAGCCAAACTATGAAGGCTTGTCTTGGAATAGCCTGAGTGAACCAGACAAGTTTGTGCCATACAACCACTGGGTTTGGGCTTCGAATCAGTTCCCAAGTTCGCCTCGCAGAGAATTGATGTTTATATTCATCCTCTCCTTGTTTCCATAAGTGGACATCACTGCCTGTCGTAGAAATGGGGGGAGGCAATGCTCGAATTCGGTGCAGAAGGGTCTGTAATTGCAGGCCACGACAACGACGGAATCTCCAGCCTCCTTCATTTCATGCTTCCGCGACCGAAGCCAATCGTTGCAGGCCCAACATCCGGGTCCCTAATTCGCCAACTACATCAATTAAGCGTCCCATATTCAGCCAATTATCAAACCAAAAGAAAGTCGATCTCCCATCCCGCACCTCAGTTCTAAGAAACTCATAAGCGAGTGGACGCATACAAAGAAGTTTTTTCCAGATCCAAGAGCCCCGAGAGCCCTCTCTAACATCCCAAAAAGAGGAGTTCTGCAGCAGATAGTGCCTTGTCCACGAAACCCACAAGCTTCCTGAATTTGTAAATAATCTCCAAATGAGTTTCAGCGAGAATACTCGCGCAACATCATGCATTTTCCGAATTCCCAAACCCCCATCTTTCTCGGGTCGACAGACATTTTCCCACGCCACCTTGGCTTTTGACGTAGTATGAGGAGAGCCTGACCAAAGGAAAGCCGAGCACATACTTTCAATTATTTCATAGCATCGCTTAGGTAATCTAAAAGTTGCACTCCAAAAGTTTGTGATGCTCGTGATCACTGATTGGATCAGTTGTAAACGCCCTGCAAAAGATAGCATTTTACTAGACCAACTCAACATACGAGATCTGATCTTGTCTATGAGAGGTTCATAATCTGCCCGCTTCATACTCTTTGTGGTTAGAGGAAGTCCTAGATAACGAATGGGGAGTTGTTCTAACTGAATACCGAGATCCTGAGCTGCGTTTTTTTATCGCATCACTATCTCGACCAGCCACGTATAGTGAAGATTTAGTAGCATTAATCGCTAAACCTGATTCCCTCGCAAAATCATTTAGTTCGTCGATCGTTTCCATCAGAGAGTTCACCGTACCATTCGTGAAAACCATCATATCGTCCGCAAAACTAAGATGATTCAAATTTAGTTCTTGGCAATAAGCATGATACCCAATTCTTCCTTCCATCGCAGCTTGATTCAAACGGAGAGATAGAACATTTATAGCGATGACAAATAGATACGGGGAAAGAGAGCAACCTTGACGTAGCCCCCTTGCACTCGGGAAAACCCCTTCAATTTCTCCATTAATAGACACAGAGAAGTAGGCCGTAGAGATGCAACTTTGGATCCAGAGAATAAAGATATCCGGAATTCCCATAGCTTGCAACGTAGCTATGATAAACTCCCATCGAACGGTGTCAAAAGCCTTCGCGATATCAATCTTCAGGGCACTGCGAGGTGAGATAGAATCCTTATGATAGTCAATGACAAGTTCAGTGGCAAGCAACACGTTTTCAAGGAGAAGACGACCATGAACGAAAGCACTCTGGTTGGGATTAATAGCCTCTGGAAGAATCAGTTTGAGTCTATTCGCAAGAATCTTGGAGATGATCTTATAAAGGGTGTTGCAGCAAGCGATAGGCCTAAAGTCTTTCATTCTTTGTGCGTCCGGGATCTTTGGAATGAGAGCAAGTATAGTTGCATTTACCCTATGCGGCATGTGTCCGTTTACAAAGAATGATTGGACAGCCACTGTAACATCATGACCAATGATGGGCCACGAAGCAATGAAAAATTCTTTCGTAAAACCATCCGGACCCAGTGTCTTGTTGGATGGCATTGAGCTGAGAGCAGCCTTGATATCTTCTGCGGTAACTGGGCTAATCAATATATCGGCGATATGGGGAGGGCATCGATAATGGATCAATTCCACAAGTCTCGCCATTTGCACTTCTGATTGATGTGGCTGAGCTTGGAGAAATCGATGAAAATGATTTGCTGCTTCTTCCTTGATTTCTTTCGGATCGGTGAGGGTAACACCACTCTCTGTTTTCAGTTGTCTCAGGGAATTCCGAGAATTTCTCGCTTGTACAATGCGATGAAAAAACGGAGTGCTGCGGTCGCCATGATTTAGCCAAGTCATTCTGGATTTTTGCTTGAAGAATTGCTCCTCGATGGTAGCATAGTGAATCCAGTCTGCCGATGCCTAGGACTCTTCCTCACAGTTCTCCGTAATGGGATTTAGTAGCACTTGGTTTTCCCGATCACATATTGTCGCAAAAGCTTCACAAGTTCTCTTTGTAATGTCGCCATACTTTTCTCGATTTAGAGCCTTGAGAAACGGCTTGAGCAGCTTCAACTTTTTATGAAGCAGATGCAGGGCTGCTCTAGAGTGGAAGAGAGGCTCTGTATTCTCCCATAGGCTGGCTACAGTGGCGAGAAAATCTTTGTAATCAGTAAGGTAGTTCCAGAACTGAAAATGATGGCTTTTACCCGGAGGAGGAGGGGGGTGGAGATGAATAACACACCGAGCATGGTCGGATATGCCATTAGCTTCAAAACAGGCGTAAGAATGCACAAACTTTGTTGTCCAAGCTTCGTTAACCAGGGCACGGTCTATTTTTTCCCAATGGGATCCTCATCTCTGTGATTCCACCATGTGAAAATCGGGCCTGAATAGCCGAGATCCATAAGATCACAATCAGAGACTAGCATTTGAAAATCCCTCATTCCTCCTTGATCCCCAAGAGACTCAGGAAAATGAGAGTGGTCTTCCGATGCTAGTATTTCGTTGAAATCTCCCAAAATGATCCATGGCGCATTTCCCGTATTGAAGAGATCACGATGTGATATAATTTTAATTCCAGAGAAGCATACGCTTTCTTCTGAAATTTGAGGCATAGACACTGGAAACCAGAAACTCTTCACCCGAAGGTAGAGAGATCAAAACTGTAATGATTTGGGGTCCCTTATACAGCGTAGAGACCGAGACAGCAGGAGACCAGACAAACCAAATCCTCCCAAGACGATAGTAGTTGTAGTTTGTAACTGAGTTCCAACCAGGAAATGTACTTTCTATAATAGCAGGTGAAAGGTCTTCTTGAACACGGGTTTCTAGAAAACAGCCAAAAACAAAATTTGACGAACGTATCCAGGTACGGACATCATCTTGTATGCGCATTTTGTTGAAACCACGGGTATTCCACGCAAAGAACGACGTCATTATCATTAGAGCCTCCGGTGGGAGGCCTTCTTTATTGTATGTTGATGTGAAAAAGTTTGAGCTTGACGAGTTACAATTTGCTTCTTTGGAAGTTTACTCTTCTTAGGATGCCCTCCATTATGTTTCTGCTTTGGCTTAGAGTTTGGGATCGGCTCTTCCTCCGAGGAGCTTTCCTCTGCAACTTCTTCTCTTGGGATTTCACCTTCATCCTCTTCTTCTTCTTCTTCTTCCGAAACAGAGGTAAGGACATTGAAACGCGAAGGAGAGTTTTTATCCTTAGTCTGCATATCCTTGGCACTCAAATTAGGATTTTTTGATGGAGATGATTTCCCATTCGTTACCATTGTCCACTCCAATGCCTCCTCGGGGCAAGAAACATCATGGAAAGGTTCCTTCTCCCCTGAAATTTGGATATGAGAATCAGTCGTTTCCTCCAACTCCTTCATTGCCTCCGAATTATCCTCTATTGCTACCGTCCCGGGGCTATCTGTTGTGCTTGCTTCAACTCTAGGCAGTTGATTGCTCTCTGTTTTTCGCCCGAGTTCTGAAAATTGGCTTCTTTTTGGCTGCTAGGAGTCTCACTTTCCCAGCATTTTCCTCTGTTTCTACTGCAGCACCACATCTCATTTGTTCACATTCCTTATCCGTATGACCCCAGTTTAGACACGTAGCGCAGCGGGGAGGCAGCCACGGGTAGCTAATTGGGATAACAACTTTCGGGCAAGATGTCAAACGAATCTTCGCTGGGAGTGGTTTCTCCAAGTTCACCACAACCAAGATACGAGCAACATCAAGACGTATGCATCGTTCGGTGTTGGGATGCAGTTTCTATGCCTTACCAATGAGATTGCCAAGGAACTTTAGACTCTGTCATTTTGATATGTTTATAAATAAAATGATGTGTATTCAATTAGAAACACATTCATTTCATAGCATATATATGGAGAAGAAAATAATAAATCAGTAAATTATATTTATTGAAAAGATCAATAACACAAAAATATATGAAAAAATCAAAAGAAATCAGTAAAGTTAAAAGGAAAAAAGAGATATTCACTTTACAATATTGCATTGAACATATAGAATATAGTAGCCACTTATATATTAGATATGGTTAAAAAAATTCACCTGAATATTCTCTAACAAGTAAGATATATGAAAAACAAATTTAACAAAAAAAATTAAGCCGTCAAACAAAAAAAGGAGAATTTAAAGTTGAGGATTTTGCCACGCAAAATCTTTAATCAAAACACTTTCTTTTTTCTCGTTATAAACCAGATAAGTT
Organism: Eutrema japonicum; assembly: GCA_030161315.1. Classification (NCBI taxonomy): domain Eukaryota; kingdom Viridiplantae; phylum Streptophyta; class Magnoliopsida; order Brassicales; family Brassicaceae; genus Eutrema; species Eutrema japonicum. The sequence continues at coordinate 42,493,235 of BSQW01000013.1, forward strand.
TCACATATCGAAAACAAAAAACCTGATCAACAATCTTTCGACTCTCTCTCTAAAATTGATTCGAACGATAAGAAAACTCGATCTTCAAGAGTCCGACCTTCCCATGTGCATATGCTGACCGAAAGCGATATCGATCATCTATGCCGACTTATGCTGACAAGAAACCACGTCGAGAGCCACATCTTGAGTCATCTATCTCCAGATGAACAAAGAGAAATCCAAAAAGGCTATGGAGTCAATATTAGAATGTACGATCACGACACGAACACAGAGCACGACCTGGTTCTGAAGAGAATGGTCAACACAACAAGAAGCTATGTTTTCAACGGTACATGGCGTCAACAGTTTGTCAAGAGGAGAGATTTGAAGAAAGGACAAAAGATTGGACTCTTCTGGAATAGTGCCGATTCTAGATTCCATTTTTGTGTGCTTTCTACTACCCCTGCAGATCAGAAGAACTCTAATTAGCTAGTAGCTAGAGAGATTAGTAGATTAGTGGATTTTACTTAATAACTCTCGCGTGATCTTGCTGAGAATATATTTATTTATTTAATTATTTTGGTTATTGACATTGAGAAGGTTCTTATGAATTTGATGATATCTTTATTTGTTTGGTATTAGAAGAGTGAAATATTCTTGATTCGTGACATATATGTAAGATACCTGAAACAAATGGGGTTCAAGAATCATGTGAGATTTGTTATTTTTTTCAACAATCGCTGGAATTTATTTTCTTTTCTTTTTCTGCCGGAAAGTTTAGCGGATGAAATTGAAATTGAAATTGAAATTAAATTTACAATTCAAGATTGATATGTGACTCAATGTAAAAAAAACCAAATTGAAATCGAACATTTTGTGAATGGATCAGTGAAATTATTTTACACACGTATTAAACTGATAATAACGAAGTTTTTTTATAATAAATGCATACTCTTGACTCCTCCTAGTCAAATTACGTTTAACGTTCGTCTATATATATGAGTGAATGAGTCTCTTTGACGATCTCTCTTACAGTCTCTCTCTAAAATTGATTCTGATAGAATAGGAAACTAAAGTATTTCCTTCCTACACATAAAAGATACTCAATAATTATGTAATTATTATTATTACCGTTGTATGTTTTTATATTGGTTGTAATTACACATTCTCAAAGGGGAATTGAGATTCATACCGAATTACATGGTATCAGAGCAAACTTTTCTTCTTCTTCTCTCATAAGAGTCTCTCTTTCTTCTTCATCCTTCTTGTTACACGATTTGTTTTCTTTTCTTTTCTTTTCTTCTATCTTCTTCCTCCTCTCTACGTTACTCTATTTTTTTAATCCCTGTTTTCTGTCTCTACTCACCTTCTTTAGCTCTTCTCATGGCTAACATCATTGATGCTGCTGTTACCAATGATCGAATAATTGGTCAGACTCAGATCCGTGCTCATATTCCCATCATCTTAGACATGGGTCGTATGAACTACGATATATGGCGAGAATTATTTGAGACTCATTGTCTCACGTTCTCTGTCACCGGACATCTCGACGGCACATCTCAGCCCACCGGTCCCGAAGATAAAGCCTGGAAACAGGCTGATGGTGCAGTGAAAATGTGGATATATGGCACTATATCGGAGTCTCTTCTCAACAATGTCCTCAAAACAAAATGCACCGCTCATGAGCTATGGAGCATCATCGAAAATCTCTTCCGAGATAACAAAGAAGCTCGTGCCATTCAATTGGATAACGAGCTCCGCACACTGACGATGGGCGATCTCTCCGTCCACGATTATTGTCAGATACTGAAGTCCCTTTCTGATCTTCTTGCAAACGTCAACGCTCCGGTTTCCGATCGAACCTTGGTGATGTATATGCTTAATGGCATCTCAGAAAAGTTTGATAACATAATCAATGTTATCAAACATCGGTCTCCTTACCCGTCTTTTAGTGAAGCCCGATCGATGCTTCTCGATGAGGAACGAAGGCTCGCCACACAACGCCGCACTGTGTCCAGTCACTCCGACAACTCCTCGTCTCCGCAGATTCTACTTGCGACCTCGTCCAATAATTTCTCGATGCCATCTCAGTCACCTCATAACCACCTCGCCGCCTCGCGTAATAAATATTCAACGCCTCCAACCTCGCCTCATCACAACACTTCCAACCGAGGAAATCGTAACCGTAATCGTGGCGGCGGTCGTAATGGCAAAGGTCGTGGAAACCCTTCTTTCCAGTGTGGTAATGGACCATGGCCACTCAACAATTGGGCTTCATCAAATCAACAAAATTGGCCCAATTTTCCACCTTGGCCTATTACTAATCAGTGGCCCAACAACAACACAATTTGGCCCAACAACAACACAATCTGGCCCAACCAACAACAACAGTAACTCATCTTCACGTTTCAACGGCACCGCCTCTTCACCAGCACATCCACCGCCACTGGCTCAAGGTCTTCTCAGCCCGTCTCCGTCTGGCCGCTCCGCTTATCTCAGTCAGACTTCTCCGTATCCACAACAAGGTTTCATTCATTCCGATCTCCTCAACACCTTTAACACACCGACGCTTAATGATCCGACAGATTCCGGTTGGTATATGGATTCTGGCGCTACCGCTCACCTGACCTCGCAGCCAGGTACGCCTCCTTCTCCTCCTAGTTCACTTCCAGTTGTCACTGTCGGTAATGGATCCTCCCTACCTGTCACGTCTATTAGCAATTCTTCAATTTTTTCTTCTTATGCACGTCCTCTTCATCTCCGAAATATTTTTCATTGTCCTGGAATTCTTAAAAATTTAATCTCTGTTCGCCAATTTACTTCTGATAATCTCTGTACAATTGAATTTGACCCTTTTGGTTTTCTTATTAAGGATCTTCATACCGAATTACAGATTCAAGGAAAACTCTCTTCGACGAAGAAGATTCGAATGAGTAGGAGCCAAGAACCGCAAAATACCCTTCAAGAATCTCTTTCTTTGAGTCCAAGGAAACAGAGATGTCTCTTCTGACAATCCTATATCTCCCACGGAGCAGAATCAAACGAATATGAGTCAAGAACCGCGAAAAAATCCTCAAGACTCTTTTTTCTTGCAATCCAAGGAAACGAAAATGCCTCTCTCTGTCGTTTTTCTGATGAACAAAGATGAAGAAGCTTTGGAGAGTAGAGATTGTTCGTTCGAGAAAAACCCAAATTACCTCGGTTTTCAGCACAACTACTAATTATAACAATAGCAAAAATGGCCAATCTTACTTGAAAGTTGAAGCTTCAAGTAATAGTAGTGGTGGATTTTCTGCTGCGCCTATGATGGCACTGTTAGAAGCTTAAGCTTCTATTACAAAGAACACAACAAGCGTTTTACTTGTTGTTCTGTTTCTTAGAAAAATCGATAAAAGAAGAAAAACCAGAGTAATAGAAACTGATTTTTTATTTGAAAAGAAAAATTATGTTTTACATCATGGTTTCAATGTGTTAAATATATAAACAACAGACATGAAAGAACAAAGAGTTGTGTCTCTTCTACTTGTGACTTTCAGACAAAACAACACAACCTAAAGTCACGACTCTTGATTAAAATAAACTTAACATAGTAAAAACTCAATTATCGATCAACACTCCCCCTTAATTGAGTTTGGGTCTTACTCCAAGCTTCCTCCTCAGTTCTTCAAACCTTGAGCCGCCAAGTGCATTTGTCATAAGATCTGCAAGTTGAACTTCTCCTTCACAATACTTCAGTTGAATGAGACCTTTGTGTTCTGCTTCTCGAACAAAATGATACTTGATCTCAATGTGTTTTGTTCTTCGATGTTGCACCGGATTCTTTCCAATCGCAATAGTAGATTTGTTATCACAAAAAATGGGAACACCATTTTGAGAATCAAAGCCAATTTCTCTCATAAGTCTTTGTAACCAAATGGCTTGATTTGCTGCTGCACACACTGCAATGTATTCCGCTTCGGCGGTCGATTGAGCCATTGTTTTTTTCTTACTTGACTGCCAACAGAACATCGCAGATCCAAGAGTAAACACGTAACCAGATGTACTCTTTTTGTCTTCATTAGACCCACCCCAATCACTGTCTGAGTAACCGCATAACTCCGGATCGTTGATACTAGTGAATTGAACTCCAAAATGTGTTGTGCCTTTCACATACCTTAACACCCTTTTTGCTTCTTGATAATGCTTGACAAGAGGCTTAGCCATGTAACGTGAGAGATAAGAGCTTGCAAACATCAAGTCTGGTCTAGATGCACATAGATACAACAAGCCACCAACGATACTCCGATACTTTGTCGGTTCACCATATTCTTCATCATCCTCAAGGTTCTTGTTGTGTGGTGCAAGTGGAGTGCTCACGCTCTTGCAATCTTTCATACCAAACTTCTCAATAAGTTTGCAAGCATATATTTCTTGTAAAAGAAAAATTCCACAATCATCTTGAATTATTTCCATTCCAAGAAAATAATTCAACAATCCCAAATCTGTCATCTCGAACTCCATCTTCATATCTACCTTGAATTTTTCAATGAGTTGAGAATTGGTACCAGTGATTACTAAGTCATCCACGTAGAGACTCACGATCAAAATATCCTTGCCTTTCTTCATCACATACAAGGCTGCATCATTTTGGCTTCTTTGAAAACCACGTTGGAGAAAATATGAATCGATTTTCCCATACCAAGCCCGAGGAGCTTGTTTTAAGCCGTATAAGACTTTTTCAGCCTTAGAACTTTCCTTCTTCACCTTCGACTATGAATCCGGGTGGCTGTGCAACATAGATCTCCTCCTCAAGTTCTCCGTTGAGGAACGCTGACTTCACGTCCATTTGATAGAGTCTCCACTTCATTTGTGCCGCGAGAGCAAGGATGACTCGAATTGTGTCATGTCTTGAAACCGGTGCAAACGTTTCAAGGTAGTCAACACCATATTCTTGAGAGAACCCTCTTGCGACTAACCTCGCCTTGTATTTGAAAGGATCACCATTGGTTTTCATCTTGAGACGATATATCCACTTCACGCTAATGATATTCTTTTCCTTCGGTTTATCTACAAGAAGCCATGTTCTGTTTTTTTCTATCATCTTGATTTCCTCTTCCATGGCTCTTCTCCATTCTACTATCTCTGAGACTTCATCATATGTTTGTGGTACCTCTGTTAAGAGAAAACATGCTTCATATGCTGGAGCCGCTTCTTCTAGATCCACCATTGGTGCAATTTGCATTATTTCTATCATGGACTTGTATTTCCTTGGTGGCTCTGAAGTCTCTCCTTCTTCTTCATTGTTATCACCATCGTTAATTTGAGAGTGAACAGGGCTGGAGTTTTCTTGATTATCCTCTGGTTGTGGCGATAGAATATTTGTGGACAAGACAAAATTTCTTTTGACTTCTTCTTTTCTTTCCCAGTCCCACTTCTTTAATTCTTCAAATGCCACGTCTCTTGATATCTCCACCTTCTCATTATTTAAAATGAGAACTCTGTAGCATTTTGATTGACTACAATAACCAATAAAAACTCCACGTTTGGCCTTCGCATCAAATTTGCTTCTTTTTTCTTTTGGCACATGTACAAAGCATAAACTTCCAAATATCTTCAAGTGCCCAACTGTCGGTTTATGCCCACTCCACTTCTCAATTGGTGTGATGTCTTCTTCTATGGCTTTAGTAGGTAAGCGATTTTGCAGGTATGTCGATGTATACACCGCCTCAGCCCATAACTTGTGAGGAAGTCTTTGATCAATGATCATGGTTCGAGCCATCTCCACTAAAGACCGGTTTTTACGCTCTGCAACCCCGTTTTGTTGTGGCGAGTATGGAACCGTTACTTGTCTCTCGATTCCCCATTCATGACAGAATTTATTCAATTCACTCGATGTGAATTCACCACCACCATCGGATTGAAGCATCTTTATCTTGTTTCTTGATTGAGTCTCCACCAGGGCTTTATACTTCTTAAGCATCACAAATGCTTCGGACTTGAGTTTAAGAAAATATACCCAATACATATGAGTGTAATCATCAACGAATAATAAGAAGTACCAGCTTCCATTGAGTGACTCTGTTTGCATTGGTCCGCAAACATCGGTGTGAACAATCTCGAGTTTCTCCTTTGTCTTTGTTAGAGATTCCTTTGTAAATGCATCTCTTGCTTGCTTTCCTCGCTTACATGCTCCACACACTTCTCGGTTCACTTGAAAACTTGATAAACTATCCACCATCTTCTTCTTTTGCATTTTTTGAATTCTTGAATTACCCACGTGACCCAATCTTCAATGCCATAACTCCATCTCCTCTTCTTCACGGGCAGTCATGGCATTTTCTTGAGAAGAATTCCATTTTATTGGAAAACTCTTTCGAACCATCTTAATCTCCATAATCTTTTTCTCCATAGGATCTAAGATTATCACTACAAGAAAACTGTATATTTCCAAAGAAAATTTACGACCGTTTTAAATCGATGTAACTTTACATCGACATTACGACGACTTTAGGACGAAATATGTGTTCGATGTAAAATCGTCGTAAATATGTGTATTCGTAATATCGATGTAAATTTACGACTAGTTTACGACGACATTACGACGACAACATAAATCGTCTTAATGTCGTCGTAAATTTACGTCGATATTACGACGAATATGTCTTCTGTATATTACGTTGATATTACGACGATTTGACGTCACATGTTCCCAGTTAGGTAGACCACGTTTTTTAATAGGTCCACCTACTAAATTTACATCGAATTTACATCGTAAAATTCGTTGTAAATCCGTAAGAAAATCGTTGGTAATTCTGAAAACATTTCTATAAATACAGCCTAACTTCAAATGAAAGAATCAAAAAAAAAACAAACAGAATAAAAAAAAAATATATATATATATATAAATTTCTATATACGAACTACGAAAATAGATGTATACGCAAAAGGATTCAGAGGGAGATTTGACGGAAGAATTCAAAGAAGGGCTTGAAATATTCATGTATCAGGCCGGAAATATGCAAACAACCCTGGAAAGTGGTAAGATGTTCTGTCCTTGTCGTAAATGCAAGAATACGAGATATATGTTTATTGAGACGGTGTGGAAGCATTTACTAAATAGAGGGTTTATGCCGCAATATTATGTTTGGTATCAACATGGAGAGTGTTTTGAAAGAACTCAAGCAACGGATAGTAGTAGTAATTATCAAGGTCAAGTAGAATCAAATTATCAAGGTAGTTATGATCATGGTCAACATCAATTTGATCAGGGTGCAGATCATGATAGGATGCATGCCATGGTTAATGATGCATTTCATGAAACAAATGCTGATAATAGTACTGTTGAGGAACCGGACGTAGATGCGAAGCGATTTTATGATATGCTAGACGCTGCAAACCAGCAACTCTACGATGGATGTAGAGAAGGTCAGTATAAATTGTCGTTAGCTGCTAGGATGATGACAATTAAAACTGATCATAACTTAGCTGAGGTTTGCATGAATGATTGGGCTGATCTTATTAAACAGTATTTGCCAGAGGATAATTTGGCTGCCGAAACATACTATGAAATACAGAAGTTGGTGTTTAGTCTTGGGTTGCCTTCTGAGATGATAGATGTATGTGTTGACAATTGTATGTTTTTTTGGAAAGATGATGATAAGTTGCAGGAATGTCGATTTTGCCAAAAACCGAGATTTAAGCCCCAAACAACTGGGCGTACTAAGATACCATACCAACGGATGTGGTATCTTCCTATAACTGATAGGTTGAAACGATTGTATCAATCTGAAAGGACAGCTGCATCGATGAGGTGGCATGCAGAACATTCACAGAGAGAAGGAGAAGTGACTCACCCGTCAGATGTAAAAGCTTGGAAACACTTTAACACGGTACACCCTGATTTTGCTAACTCTAAGCGAAATGTGTATCTTGGTCTTTGCACTGATGGATTTAGTCCATTCGGTATGTCTGGTAGGCAATATTCTTTGTGGCCAGTTATCGTAACTCCTTATAACCTTCCCCCAGATATGTACATGCAAAGGGAATTTTTTTTCCTGAATATTTTAGTCCCTGGTCCCAATCATCCGAAGCGGTCCCTTGATGTGTTTTTGCAGCCTCTCATTCATGAGTTGAAACAGTTGTGGTATACAGGAGTGCGGACATATGATTGTTCGAGGAAAAAAAAATTTACGATGCGTGCGGTGCTTATGTGGACAATAAGCGACTTCCATGCATACGGAATGCTATCAGGTTGGACGACGCATGGGAGGTTATCTTGTCCTTATTGCCTCGATCGGACAGATGCGTTTCAACTGACACTACAAGAAAACAGGCAATTTGCAACGAACGATATCGTTGTAACATCGTTGCAAAAGAGGGTTTGCATCGAATTTGCGACGAAAATGATATCGTTGTTAACTGATCGTCGCAAACAACAAATCGTCGTAAATTCGTCGCAAAAGTACGAGGGAAAATACTTCGTCGCTAAATCGTCGCTAAATGTTCGTCGTAAAATCGTCGTAAATGTTACATTGAAATTACGACGAATATGAATACGTCGTAAAATCGTTGCTATTTCGAAGGAAAATATGTCATTGTAAAATCGATGGAAAAAATTATCGTCGTTAATTCGTTGCAAAGAAATCGTCGTAAAATCGGGGCTAAATAATCGTCATTAATTCGTTGCAAAGAAATCGTCGTATAATCGTGGCTAAATAATCGTCGCAACATCGTTGCGAATAAATCGTCCTAAAATCGTGGCTAAATAATCGTCGCAATATCGTTGCTAATAAATCGTCGTATAATCGTTGTAAATAGCCACGATTTTATAACGATTTTTTAGCAACGGATTACCATCGAATCACCGACTATTCTATATATGATTTTTATTATTATTAATTTTAAAATTTTATTAATTTCGAAATTTTAAAATAAAAATTTTAAAAATATTATATAATATAATTTTATTAAAAAGAAAATATAATAATCTGTTACAAAAAAAAAAAAACCAAAATTAGAATTCGAAATCCTAAATCTAAATAACTATATCGTAATCGTCGAGATTGACATCGTCTTCGGGACGTCTCGACGAACCGGATGTGCCTGCCGCTGCCTCTGCCTCTGCCGTTGCCGCTGCATCTCTCTCTGCTCGGAGTCTTCGCTTTTCCCGTAGCATAGCCTGCATTGTTGGGTTCCCTGTTGCCAAGATGTCGAAGAGTTCGTCATTCTGCGTAGCATCCAGGTGAAACTGCTGCTGAAGACTCGCAATCTTCGCCTGATATGCCTGAGACCGAGTAGCCTCGGTCTCAACCCGCTCCTGAAGACTCGTAATCGTGGCACGTAACACGACTGGATCATCTTCTGGCAATCGGCGTCGCGGAGCATATGAAGAAGCAGCCGAGACATCTCGAATAGATCCCATCCCGACAACCTTCCCCTTTCTCTTAGGAGCAACCTATATTTAAATTTTTCATTTAGAAATTTTTAAAAAATCAAAAACTAAAAATTAATAAAGAGTAACTATTCTATATATATACCTGCTCGAAGATCCGGTCAATATCGGGTGTGGTCAACCCTCCAGACATGACCGACGAACTACCGGGAGAGAGCTGTTGAGAGAGTTGTGTCTCTCGATCGGTGACTCTGGAAGTCACCTCATTGAAGATGTGCTCGGCAGTCTCGGAAACAAAGGAACCATCCTTCTTCCGGTGCGTCCGCTCAAAAACCCTGGTCAACGGAGGGAGTACACCTCCTTCTTCGGCGGCCTAAAGAAAAAAAACTATGTTATTGGCAACGTAAATTAAATAAATTAATTTAAATAAATTTAATTACCATCTGTAGACGAACACCCGCAAAAGGTGTTTGCCCAGCTGTATGAGGCAGAGCCTTGAGTCGCCCGGCCGAATCAACGGTGTTGCGGGAAGCCGAACACTTCTCAGCAATGATGATGGACTTCGGTTCCAGCCAATACCGCACCAAGCCGTCCCAAACGGCTTTATCCATGTAGAGGGGCTTTGCTTCATCGCCATCTTTCTTCCATGCTTTCTTCCACTCTCCAACCACGCCTTGGATACGAAACTTTACCCTCTCGAGAAATAAAGTTTTAACCTCCTCATGAATAGAAATATCCCAATGATATTTTTGCTGCACGAAAAACAAAAATAATTACACATTTTATAAAGTAAAATTAAATATATATTTAAATATAATTAAAATAATTAAGAGAAAAAAAAAAAAATTTCCATACGTACCGCAAACATCTTGAACCATGTGTCCTTGACGTGTTGAGGAAGCTGGGAAAAATTGGTATGCGGCTCGACAAAATAAGACTTGATGATGTCGGAAACGGTGCGTCCAACTTTGGATTCAACTCCAAACCTGAAACAAAAAATTGTAAAATTTTGAATTGTTAGAAATAAATATAAATATGTAATAATAAATGTAAAAAATAAATATTTATATATATTACCATTCCGACTCGTCAGTATGATCCGGATCTAATCTTTTAAGACTATGACGCCCCGGCTGTGCAAGCAAATCATGAACCGTCATGTGTGCATACGGGGCCGGGGCATGTCCTCCAGATTGCGGAATCTGAGGTGGTTGTAGAGGCGGCGGAGGTTGCGTCACAGGGACGAAATCCGTCTCTGTAGCCTCAGAAGACGGAGGCAACCCGGGACCCGTAGAATCACCAATATCTCTCAAAAACTGAGCGTAATGTGCACGACGCTGGCCCATCTGCATAAAAATGAAAAAACATTACTATCTATAAACATCCGGGCAGTCTGCTATTTTTCCTAATTTGATTCCGTTTCTACCGCAAATTATTTCATTTTTATCTATACTAATTAATTAAAAACATAAAAAAAAAATATTTACCTTTTTTCGCAAAGAATTCGCAAGGAAGCTGTAAGCAGTTTTTTTTTAATTTGTTTGCAAATGAATTGGCAAGGAATTCGCGTGTATATATAAGATTACTTGTCGTCGCGAAATCGTCGCTAATCAGCGACGATTTCGCGACGAATCGTGGCTATATCGAGGCAAATTAACCGTAGCTAATTCGTCGCTAATTTTGCAACGATTTTGTGACATTCGGAGTTTGCGACGATTTAGCCAAGATTTGTCAATATTCGTTGCCAAATCGTCGCGGATTTGGATCGATTTTGTGACGATTTCTTTAAAAATCGGTTTTAGGATTTAGGGTTTAGGTACGAAATTGTAACGTAATGTCATTTTGGGTTTAGGAGTTGAAAGTTGTTTACCTGCTTCTGATGTTCCGGCTAACAAATAATTCTGGGAATCAAGTTTTTACTTGAAAACAAGATCTTACAGAATTATTTATTGGCCAGAGCATCAGACAAGCAGGTATAACATAAAAACTTAAAGAAAAGTGGATATGAATTTATTTTTTGAGTTTGCAATGAAGGTGTGAAAGGTATTTATAGAAATTTTTTACAAATTACCAACGGATTTGCAACGAAATATTACAACGAATTTACGTCGTCGCAAAGTAGCATCGAATTTGCAACCTTCGGAGTTAGCGACGATTTAGCCACGATTTGTCAATATTCGTTGCCAAATCGTCGCAAATTTGGATCGAATTAGTGAGGATAGTTGTAAAATCGGTTTTAGGGTTTAGGGTATAGGTACGGAATTGTAACGTCGATTGCAACGTTTCAAAAACAACTTGACTTGTTTACCGTAAATCCAAATTCATGAAATTATCAATAAGTTCATCGATATTGAAAAATAAGTAAAACATATAGTTTGCGTATACGTTAGAGATTAGTAATACAATGATTCAGTTTGTGGATATTACTGTGATTGACCAAGTTTTCATTTCCGGACAATTCTCTAAAGTCACGATCAATTTCATTGAAAGATGCATAATACAATGCGATGGTAATACGTTAGGGTTTAGGGTTTAGGGCAAAGGGTTTAGGGTTTAGGGTTTATGACAAATCGTCGCTAAATCGTCGCAAATTGGCATCGAATTTGCAACCTTTAGTGTTTGCGACGATTTAGCCACGATTAGTTCAAGTCGTTGCCAAATCGTCGCCAATTTGCATCGATTTTGTGAGTATCACAATTAGCGACGATTTAGCGACGATTTCTTTGAAATCCCTTAAACCCCAAACTAAATCCCATTTCCGATCACCACTCATTTCCCACCGTTGTTGGGGAAATTAATAAATTACATGACACATAAACACATATATATGTCTCGTAATTTATTAATCGCCGCACCTACGGCGGAAAATGAGTGGAGATCGGAGATGGGATTTAGTTTGGGGTTTAAGGGATTTCATAGAAATCATATCACTTAAATTTCACAATAACTACTCGATCATAATATTATATTAATACATTAAATTCACAATAATTACTAGCTAGCGCGGTCACTCTGATTCATTTTCGGACGAAGAGTAGTTCACATCCGTTTCTTGATCATCTGGTTCATCACTTTCTTCGAACTCATCTTCCTCATCTTCTTCCTCTGTATCGTCTGGGAGATATTCAACTTCCCTGTTTTGAGGATCTATCAAAAGGATGTCTTCATTGCTCTCATTTAGTTCTGGCATATCAGAGCAATGATCTTGCTGCATTGGTAGTTCCTCATCAACCCCCACAATTCGACCCCTCGGAGAAACTTTTATAACTGATAACCATGAGATACGGGTGGTACGAACTCGCGGATATGGAACAAAGCTGACTTGTTCTGCTTGTGATGCTAGGATAAATGGCTCATACTTATTGTAACGTCGTGATTGGTTGACATCTACTGCCCCAAATTTATTTTTACGGACGCCTCGATCAACTGTTGGATCGAACCAGTCGCATTTGAACAGAACGCATTTCAAACCTAAGCAACCAGGGTACTCAACTTCAATTATGTCTTGCAACACTCCATAAAAATCTATTTCGCCCCGCACACATACCCCGTAGTTGGCAGTAGCTCTTTGATTGCCGTATTTGAATGTATGAAAGATATATCCGCGTGTGCAATACATGGGTGCACTCGTTATCTTCGATATGGGGCCTTTTATTAACTCATGGAACCAGAGTGGATATGCGGTATCCCCATACTCGACCTATATCATTAATTAATTTAATTACAAAGTAATCAAAATATGTATTAGGTTAATTGTCCAAGTTAGTAATATTACTTAAATTTTTACGTACTTGCGTCTTCAACCACGGGGCAAAATGTTGATCTTTACGCTTGTTGATTTCATCGTCTGAGATTACTTCAATGACTTCTCGGACTTGTCTAACAAATTCTCTGCATACATAAGTATTTGTAATTGGTATAAAGCTAGCATATATATAATTTAGCCATATATATAAGACGTATGTTTATACACTTACGTCTCAAATGGACTAACTTCTTCGCAATTTAAGAGGATATACGTTTGTGCACTATGATGGTCTTTTTCATTGGCAAACCAAACTGACTTCACTCTTCCACATAATCGACCGATTGAAGAAAAGATATATGGGACACCTTCATTAGCATATGTTCGGCCTACACCTCCATCATCATATCGCCGTGCTGCCCTTTTCCGTGTGCGAACCTTCGAGCCAAAATAGTACCCGGTGAAGTGAGAAGTTTCTTCTGTTAAACTTCCTGCTACTATTGAGCCTTCAACTTTGGCTAGATTTTTAGCCTTCCGCTTCAAATGTCCCATGAATCGCTCGAATGGGTACATCCATCGATACTGCACAGGTCCCCCAAGTTCTGCTTCGTGAGGTAGATGAATAGGTAGATGTTCCATAACATCAAAAAAGGCTGGGGGAAATATTTTCTCCATGTTGCACAACAAAATAGGAATACTAGCATCAAGTTGTGCAATAACATCTTCTGACAAAGTACGGGTACAAAGATCCCGAAAAAACCCTCCAATGCCTGCAATTGCTTCGTGTACATTTCCTGGTAGAAGTTCAGCAAATGCAAAAGGAAGTAGTTGTTGCATAAAGACGTGACAGTCATGACTCTTCATCCCAGAAAACTTTTGGCCATTCTCAACACATTTAGATAAATTAGATACGTACCCGTCCGGGAACTTCACATCAGATGTCGCCCATTTGAACAAAGCTGACTTTTCTTCCGCACCAACTCGAAATATGGGGACAGGTGCTTTCCCATTGCTTGTAATATGTAACTCATTCCGACAACAAAGATCAGGCAAGTCTAACCTTGACTTACCGCTGTCTTTAGTCCTTCCACGCACGTTTAACAATGTATGCATGATGTTATCAAAAAAGTTTTTCTCAATGTGCATGACATCCAAATTGTGTCTAAGCAAATGATCCTTCCAATACGGAAGCTTCCAGAATATGCTTTTCTTATGCCAATTGTGATGCTCCCCATATCCATCCGGCATATTAGCTGGAGTGTGCCAATTTCCACCACGATTGACTGTTTCCAATGCACCATAATGATCAATTTCTGCTTCTAGATCTTCCCCAGAAATATAAACCGGAGGAGGAACACGAACAGTTTTGTTCTTTCTAAACAACCGCTTATTTCTTCGATATGCATGATGAATCGGTAGAAATCGGCGGTGACAATCAAACCAACTTGTTTTCCGACCATGTTTCAATTGAAACGCATCTGTCCGATTGAGACAATATGGACAAGACAATCGCCCATGCGTAGTCCAACCTGACAACATCCCGTAAGCAGGGAAGTCGCTTATTGTCCACATAAGCACCGCACGCATTGTAAAATTTTTTTTCCTTGCAAAATCATATGTCCGAACCCCGGTATACCACAACTGCTCCAATTCCTGTATCAGAGGCTGCAAAAACACATCAAGGGAACGCTTCGGATGCTTCGGACCTGGTATTAAAATACTCATGAATAAAAATTCCCTTTGCATGCACATATCTGGGGGTAGGTTGTAAGGCGTTAGGATTATTGGCCATAAAGAATATTGCCTACCAGACATACCAAACGGACTAAATCCATCTGTGCAAAGACCAAGATACACATTACGTTTCTCTCTAGCAAAGTCTGGATGTACCGTCTTAAAGTGTTTCCACGCTTTTGCATCTGAAGGATGAGTAACCTCCTCATCTGTTTGCAAATGATCTGCATGCCATCTCATCGATGCAGCTGTCCTCTCGGACTGATACATTCTTTTTAATCTATCAGTTATAGGAAGGTACCACATCCGCTGGAACGGTACCTTACTACGACCAGAACCTTGCGGCTTATATCTTGGCTTATGGCAAAATCGACATTCCAGCAACTTATCATCATCTTTCCAAAAAAGCATGCAATTGTCAACACAGACATCTATCATCTCAGAAGGCAACCCAAGACTATAAACCAGCTTCTGTATCTCATAGTAAGTTTCAGCTGCTAAATTGTCCTCTGGCAAATACTCTTTAAGCAAATCAGCCCAATCATCCATGCAAACCTCAGCTAAGTTATGATCAGTTTTAATAGTCATCATCCTAGCCGCCAACGACAATTTAGAATGTCCTTCTCTACATCCATCGTAGAGTGGCTGATTTGCAGCATCTAGCATATCATAAAATTTTTTTGCATCTAGATTGGGTTCCTCATCATCATGATGATCATGTGCAAATGTACTTACGGTTTCATGAAATGCATCCGTAACCATGTCATGAATCCTATCATTATCTTCACCATGCTGCTCCGCATGCTCATTAAATTGATTAAAATTATTTGATTCATCAAAATTCGATGCTTGATAATTGCTACTACTACTAGCTGCATTTCCCCCATGACCCTCTCCATGATAATACCATATATAGTAATGCGGCATAAACCCTCTATTTAATATATGCGACCACACCTTCGAGATAATGATAAATTTCCTATTCAAGCATCTGGCACAAGGACAGTACATCTTACCACTGATAATCGTATTATGTATACTTCCTGCCTGATGCATGAATCCCTCCACCCCATCACTGAACTCCTTTGTTAGCGATCCATCTGAATCAAGACGATTATACATCCATCTTCTAATTTCGTATATTGACATTTTTTTTTTGTCAGAAGGAAGTAAATATTGTTTTTGAATATGAAATTTTAATTATGAAGTTGGCCACTATATATAGATTTTTATTTTCACTACCATCGAATTACCTACGATTTTACATCGATTTCACATCGATTTTACAACGAATCTAAAAATGTTTACATCGACTTTACAACGATATTAAACATGTTTACCTAACTAAACACCGTGAATTTAAAACGTGCTCACCTAACTGATTAATCGTTGGGAAATCGATGTAAAGTTCAAATTATACAAATCATTGCTAATTCGTGGGTAATTTTACGACGATATTACAACGTTTTATATAAACGTCGTACAATCGTCGCTACGTTACAACGATTTTACGACGATTTTGATAATCGTCGTAATGTCGTCGGTAATCGTTGTATAATCGTCGCTAATTAGCGACGATTTGACAACGAAAATTATCGTCCCAATTTTGCGACGACTTTACGACGTTTTCAAGAATCGTCGTAAAGTCGTCGCGAAAACGATGGAAATTTGCAACGAATTAAAATCGTCGCAAAAATTCGTTGCAAATTGCCTGTTTTCTTGTAGTGTGAAACATGGTCGAAAAACATGCTGGTTTGATTGTCACCGCCGGTTTTTACCAATCAATCATCCATATAGGAGAAACAGGCGGTTGTTTAGGAAGAATAAAATCGTGCGTGTCCCCCCACCAGTGTATCTATCTGGGGAAGATCTAGAAACGCAAATAGATCATTTTGGGGAACTAGAAACTGTGAATCGTGGGGGAAATTGGCACACTCCAGCTAATATGCCTGATGGATACGGGGTTAATCACAATTGGCACAAGAAAAGCATTTTTTGGGATCTTCCGTACTGGAAAAATCATCTACTGAGACACAATCTTGATGTCATGCACATTGAGAAAAACGTTTTTGATAACATCATGCATACAGTGTTAAACGTGAAAGGAAGAACCAAAGACAGCGGAAAGTCAAGGTTGGACTTGCCAGATATTTGCAACAGAAATGAGTTGCATATAATGAGCAATGGAAAATCACCAGTTCCTATATTTCGGTTGGGTGTAGAACAAAAGGCATCGTTGTTCAATTGGGTTTCATCTGACGTGAAGTTTCCTGATGGGTATGTATCCATTCTTGCTAAATCTGTTGAGAAAGGAGAAAAGTTTTCAGGGATGAAGAGTCATGACTACCACGTGTTTATGCAACGTTTACTTCCTTTCGCATTTGCCGAACTCCTTCCAGAAAATGTTCATGAAGCAATTGGAGGTAAGATACTTCATCACATATAAAATTATTGAGATTAATTATATATATATATATATATATATATATGTTACAATGTATATAATTTTGTTTTTGCAGGCATCAGAGCGTTTTTCTGGGATCTTAGTACACGGACGTTGTCAGAAGATGTAATTGCACAACTGGCTGCTAATATTCCAATCTTGTTGTGCAATTTGGAGAAGATATTTCCCCCTGCGTTTTTTGATGTTATGGAACATCTTCCCATTCATCTCCCCCATGAAGCAGAACTAGGAGGCCCTGTTCAGTTTAGGTGGATGTACCCATTCGAGCGCTTCATGAAACATTTAAAGGGAAAGGCAAAAAATCTAGCAACGGTTGAAGGATCAATTGTTGCGGGAAGTTTGACAGAAGAAACTTCACACTTCACTTCATATTATTTCGCTCCAAAAGTCTGCACACGCAAACGGGCCCTCCGACGATACGATGATGGCGGTGTGGGACGAATTTATTCAATAGAGGGTGTCCCAGATATATTCTCACCAATTGGTCGTCTTAGTGGAAAATTGAAGGAAGTTTGGTGGGATAACGAGCATGACAGGCACAGCGCACATACGTACATCCTCCTAAACTGTGATGAAGTGAGTCCTTACGAAAGGTAATAACAAAACTATTTAATTAATCAGTCATTAATAATTAATTAATATAATTATAATTAAATGTGTTAATTTTTATGTCTATATATGTATTTTGCAGCTTATTTGTTACCCAGGTACGAGAATGCATTGAAGGGGTTTCAGATGATGAAATAAACGACCGTAAAGATCGTCACTTTGTTGAGTGGTTGAAGACGCAAGTAAGTTAATATAGTTATAAATATTTCATTTAATTATATCGGCTTTCAATCTAACTGTTACACTTATCATAGGTTGATCATGGCGATCCCGCATATCCATTTTGGTTTCATGAGTTACTCCTAGGCCCCATCGGGAAGATAACGACCGCACCCATGTATTTTACCCGTGGTTATGTGTTTCATACATACAAGTATGGCGTTCGTCGGGCAACTACCAACTACGGAGTATGTGTTAGGAGTGAAATAGACAGTTTTTGTGAATGAAACACGTAGATTAGGGTTAATTTAACTTTATTACATAATGCTAAACCCTAAATATACAGCTATTTAATGTAAATCTGATGGTACTTAACGATGATTTTACGACGAAATTATTTAATGTAAACACGTAGAACGTTGTATTCCCACTTCTGATGATCTGGCCAACAAAGAATTCTGGGGGTCGAGTTTTCTAGATTCATAAAGATAAACCACCATAAGTGAAAGATACATAGAATTGGACATCCTTATATTACGAAGGATTTACATAGATGTCCAATTCTATGAATCATTCACCTATGGTAGATGAAGACTGTCTTTACTTGAAAACAAGATCCTACAGGGTTATTTGTTGGCCAAATCATCAAGAAGTGGGAACACAATGATCAGCGTAAAAACTCAAGGAAAAGTGGGTATGTATATATTTAATGTGTATTTTTTTTAGTTAGCATTGAAGGTATGGAATGTATTTATAGAAATGTTTTAGAAATTACCAACGAATTTGCAACGAAAATTTACAACGGTTTTACATCGAATAGCATTACAACGATTTTACATCGAATATGCGACAAAATTACGTCGACAAAATGCGATGTAAATAATTAGGTGACCTATAAAAAACCGTGTTTTACCAAACTCTCAGAGTCGACGTGAAATCGTCGTAAACTCGTTGTCAGTTAACAAAGATTTTACGACGGATTCGTCGTAAAATCGTTGTAATTGTACAACGATTTTACGACGAATCCGTCGTAAAATCATTGTAATACCTAAAATATAGGGTTTAGGGTTTGATTTACATGTTTGGTTTTTTATCTTAGATCTTGTTTTACGTAAGTTCTAATCATAGTATAAACAAGTTTATGTTTTTACAAAATCATTTACATTATTTAAGTCATGCATGTTACGAATATACTAATATATAAGAACGAATGCTATATTAGAATTATTGAATCTATTGTTAAATAGATTCAATCGTCGTTATTGAATATTTTGTTAAATATTAGAATTATTAGATGCACAAATAAACTTCGTTCTAACTTCCAGGATATGTGTATTGTGATTTAGGGTTTAAGGTATAGATTTATTTTATTACAACGATTTTACGACGAATCCGTCGTAAAATCGTTGTAATACCTAAAATATAGGGTTTAGGATTTGATTTACATGTTTGGTTTTTTTATCTTATATCTTGTTTTACGTAAGTTCTAATCATAGTATAAACAAGTTTATGTTTTTACGAAATCATTTACATTATTTAAGTCATGCATGTTACGAATATACTTATATATAAGAACGAATGCTATACATTATTATGTAAGATATGGAAATCGACGACGATATAGATTCAATCGTCGTTATTGAATCTATTGTTAAATATTAGAAGTATTAGATGCACAAATATACTTCGTTCTTACGTCCAGGATATGTGTATTGTGATTTAGGGTTTAGGGTATAGATTTATTTTATTACAACGATTTTACGACGGATTCGTCGTAAATTCGTTGTAAATTTACAATGAATTTACGACGAATCCGTCGTAAAATCGTTGTAATAAAAAAAAATATTTAATTTACCGCGTGGGGGAAAATTTTGATACGTTGAATTTTCGGTTCAGTATTACGATGATTTTACGACGATTCCGTCGTAAAATCGTCGTAAATTCCCAACGCTTTTACGACGACACCAAAATCTATATATACGTGACCAGATTTTTCCTCCTAACAATCTCAAATCACTCTCTCTCTCTAAAAATCTCTGCCCTCTCTCTAAAAAAAGGTAACATTTTTTTTTGTATTTTTAAATTATAGTATCGTTGTAAGGATTTTGAATTGTTAGTTAGGATTGTAATATTTATTAGTTAGGATTGGAATTATTAGTTAGTAATGGAATTATATTATACTAGAATTGAGTTATTTTTAAATATTTTTTAGATATGGCGCCACGTAAATCACACTATCGGCAGTTTCTCGAGACGGAACCGAGTGCTAATTCGCAACTCCCGTCATCTTCTGCGACACAGTCCGCTGTTCCGGATTCTTTTCCCGGACCAGCGCCGCCTCCGGAAGCAGATGCTCGACCGCCGTTGTTGTATGCGGGATTGACGGTCGAAGATATTTTGCAGTCGCCGGGGCATGATTCTTTACACCGGTTAGATCCACGACGGTTCCCGAATACTTTTTGGTACGTAACTAGAATTTTTATTTTTTTATAACATTATGAATTTGTGTTTTTTTACTAATAATTTTTGTTTTATTTCTCAGGTTTAAGGAAGATAACAAAGTTGGACGGAGTGTGGCTGGCACCATTAAAGCCTATTTCATGGTGCCTCACCGCAATTGGTCTTCGGTTCCGGAAGACGTTGTCGAGACATGGTTTAAATGTTTCGCGGTAATTTTTTTTTATTATTATTCATTATTATTTTGTTCAATTCTTTATCTTTAATATATCATTTCTAATTTTTTTTTTTGTATAGCAAAAATGGCATTGGGACGTTGCGATCAGCGAGACGGTGAAGACGGAATTCAAAAAGAAGGGAAAATTGCGGCTCAACAATGCCGTCTCCGACTGGAAGAGGAAGTGGGAGGTTAAAGGCGTTCATGGGAAGCCGCCATACATGTCTTCCGATGTTTGGAACGGCTTGACGGCATACTGGAGAGATCCGCATGCGCAGCAAGTGGCCGCTAAGTGTTCAGCTTCACGAAACACTATGGGTCCAGACGGTCTTCCAGCGCTTATGCCTCATACGTCGGGGCAAACGTCTTTTGCGGGAAGACGCCTTCAAATGGTAATAATTTTTTCGGTTATAATTTTATTTATGTAATTTTAATTTGTTATTAATTTATATTACCCATCAACCGTTTGATTTCTTTTTGAATGTCTTTTTTGTTAGGCAAATGGAGGCGAACTTCCTCCAATGACCCGAGTTTTTGCGGAAACTCACATGAAGAAAGACGGATCTTTTGTAGATCCTCGAGCAGAGGCGATCTACAATGACGCGCATGCAAGGATCGACGAGCGTCAAACTCAGCTTTCTCAGCAGCTATCACCCGGCGGTAGTTCGGTCCAATCCACTACGACTTTGACGGTTACCCAGATGGACGAGATATACGCAGAGGTAATTTAACGTTTTTTTTTTCAGAAGTTAACGTTTCTTTATACAATTTATTAAATTTTACGTTTCCTTTTTAAAGGTTGTCCCGAAGAAAAAGGGCAGAGTTTTAGGGGTGGGATCGATCGTAGATAGTGCTGCCGCGTCGTCCCGTCGTCAGCTTTTCGACGATCCGGTTATTTTGCGGACGGAGTTAAACACCGCCAACTCCGAGATCAACACTTTGCGGGCGAAGCAGGTGGTATACGATGAGAAGATCCAAGGATACGATAAAACAATCCAAGGATACAACACTCTCTTCGATATTATTGCCCTGACTAACCCGACTTTGGCGGCTGCACTGAGGCAGCAAGAAGGATCGACATCGGGCCAGCCGACTGATCCGCTCGCGCAAGAACGAGCGAATATGGAGCAGAATGGATCGGACGACGAGCTTTTTGATAATTTACGTTTTTCAGCTGGACAATAGTTTGTATTAAGAATTTTATTTTGTATTTTAAATTTTATTTTATATTTTGAATTTATTTATAAAATTTTAATTTATAAATATAATTTTATTAATTATTTTTAAATTTTATTTAATTTATTTAATTTATATAAAATTATATTTAATTTACGACGACTTTACATCGAAAATTTTACATCGATTTTACATCGAATTAATAATTTACATCGATTTTACATCAATTTTACATCAATAATGTTACATCGATTTTACATCGTTCAATAATTTATGACGAATTTACATCGAATATTTTACATCGATTTACCAACGCATTTACAGATACCTATTACGACGAATTTACGACGTATTGTCAAAATAGAAATTGTATAATTCGATATAAATTCGATGTAATGTTTCATCCTATTACGACGCATTTACGACGGATTTTCGAAAAAAAATTTGTATAATCCGATGTAAAATCGATGTAATATTTCATCGTGATATCGATATAAAATCGATATAATGTATTCGTCGTAAAATCGATGTATATTTACATCGATTTTACGACGAATAATATACGACGATTTTACGAAGATTTTTAGTGCTCCTTAATGTTACGACCAATTTACGCTGATTTCCGATTAACGACGATCATATTACGACGAATTGTTAATCGTCGCTAATCCGTCGTAAACCATGTTTCACGACCAATTTACGACGATTACGTTAGTTGTAAAATGGCAGTTTTATTGTTGTGTATACACCGCTTGTCTTCAAACATGACACGATATCCATGAGATATTATTTGTGGAACGCTTAGTAGATTCTTCTCCAATCCTGGCACAAGAAAAACATCATTGATGACTCGTTTTCCTTTGTCGGTCATGATAGTGATGTCTCCTTTGCCGGCTGTCATTACGACTTCTCCGTTTCCAACTTTGATTGGAACGTTGATACCTCTATCCAATTTTGTGAAGTATTTCTCTTCCTTTGTCATGTGATTGGTGCAGCCACTGTCCACCAACCATACTTCTTCTTGAGTGATTGTTGGTGTTTCTTCACTTGCACTGAAAAGCATGTGAACTTCATCTTCTTCGTCTTCTTCTTAAAGACTAATATGTGCTCGTTCATATTTCTTTGAACGGCAATCCCTTTAGAAATGTCCTGCCTTACCACAGTTGTAACATTTCTTCTTGTTTTTCGAGAGCCTTTTGTTGAACACCTTTGTTCTGTTTCTTCCAACAATCTGCCTCTGTGTGATTGTCTTTCTTGCAGACACCACACCATTTTTTGCCTTTTATTTGACGTTCACCGAATCTGTTTTCCCTTTTGAATCCAGATTCTCCTCCTCTTGATTGTACATTGAACGCTCCTTCAGTCGAATTCTCATATCATGAAGCAAAACGATTTTCTTGTGCATGAAGAGTGCCGATCAACTCCGTCAGCGTTTGTAAATCTTTTGTTTGCTCTATCACGGCCACGATACTATCGAACCTTGCAGGAAGGGAGATGAGTAATTTTTGAACGATTTGATAATCAGTTTTCTCTTCTCCATGGACTCTCAATTGATTTTCCAAATCAATTAGCTTTCCCGTGAAAACCTTGACATTTTCACCATCATTCATTTTCAAGTTTTCATATTCTCTTCTCAGTGACTGGATTTTGATCAATCGAACTTGAGAAGATCCTTGAAACTCAGATTCCAACGCATCCCAAGCAATTTTAGAAGTAATTGCTGGTGCTATACGCAGAAATATTTGATCGGAGACTGCAGTTTGTAGAATTTGCAGTGCCATCAAATCCTTTGTTGATGCTTCCTCCCACCGGCTTTCTAATTGGAGCGATGCCGGTGTATGATATGTTTGTGTCGGCTTGTCTGGAACTCCTTCTTCCACTACTTCCCACAATTTCTTTGTCTTCAGAATTGTCTTGATTTTAATTCGCCAGAAATCGTAATTTTCTCCATCAAATATCGGAATTACTTGATGAGATGTTGTCTCCATTGTCTCTGTTTTTTTTTTGCTTGAACTTTGTACTTGAATTTGCCCTTAGATCAGTAGGGCTCTGATACCATGTTAGAAGCTTAACCTTCTATTACAAAGAACACAACAAGCGTTTTACTTGTTGTTCTGTTTCTTAGAAGAATCGATAAAAAGAAGAAAAACCAGAGTAACAGAAACTGACTTTTTATTTGAAAAGAAAAATTATGTTTTACATCATAGCTTCAATGTGTTAAATAGATAAACAAAAGACATCAAAGAACAAAGATTTGTGTCTCTTCTACTTGTGACTTTCAGACAAAACAACACAACCTAAAGTCACGACTCTTGATTAAAATAAACTTAACATAGTAAAAACTCAATTATCGATCAACACTCCCCCTTAATTGAGTTTGGGTCTTACTCCAAGCTTCCTCCTCAGTTCTTCAAACCTTGAGCCGCCAAGTGCATTTGTCATAAGATCTGCAAGTTGAACTTCTCCTTCACAATACTTCAGTTGAATGAGAACTTTGTGTTCTGCTTCTCGAACAAAATGATACTTGATCTCAATGTGTTTTGTTCTTCGATGTTGCACCGGATTCTTTCCAATCGCAATAGTAGATTTGTTATCACAAAAAATGGGAACACCATTTTGAGAATCAAAGCCAATTTCTCTCATAAGTCTTTGTAACCAAATGGCTTGATTTGCTGCTGCACACACTGCAATGTATTCCGCTTCGGCGGTCGATTGAGCCATTGTTTTTTTCTTACTTGACTGCCAACAGAACATCGCAGATCCAAGAGTAAACACGTAACCAGATGTACTCTTTTTGTCTTCATTAGACCCACCCCAATCACTGTCTGAGTAACCGCATAACTCCGGATCGTTGATACTAGTGAATTGAACTCCAAAATGTGTTGTGCCTTTCACATACCCTAACACACTTAAAATTAGGCTTCACTATCTCAATGATAGATTACCAAATGCTCAGCCATTAAGGCGAAGAAAAGAATGGAAAAACAAAACATAAAAGACAAACAGAGAGAGGCAAGACGGGAAATAGATTCCTCTTCTTCATATCTTACCAACCCATTAAAAAAACAGAACAAAAATCACCAATTAAATATTTTCTATCACTTACATACTATGATATCACCTTGCTTAAGGTCAACGACAGATTCACCTTCATATCTTATCAATCCAGAAAGAAATTCAGAATCATTCGACATACATAGATTTAAAAAGAAAAGAAGGAATTCATAAATGAAACCTGAATTGTAAATACTTGGTTTAAACTATGGAAATCAATTACACTCCATCACAAACAAACAAAATTATGAATATATCGGTATTACATTTTTCGATTTTAAAAAAAAAAATTATATTATACGCCTCCATTGTTAACCATGGTTTGTGTTGGTCATTTTTTAACATCATTTTAATTATTTTTTTAACAATTGGTTTTAATTACATAATTGAAAAAAATTAGAATCTAATAAAGTTATTAAATAAACATCGAGGGAAAACAATTCACACCAAAACAGCAATCCAAATGAAATCATAGAAATCTTCTCTATGAAGATGCAGCAAAATTACTCGGCTACTACATGACACAAGCAGGACCGGTTCACTAATAAAGTGGACCCTGTGCATATTATAAAAAAAAATATAATTTTAGGCATATAAACAATTTTTTTTATAAAGAACCCTTAAATATATACAAATAAAACTTTTAAACATGACAAAATTTTGCAAAAATCAGGTGGTCACTGTGTATTTGCACCTTCAACACTTGCCTAGAGTCGGCCCTGGACACAAGATACAAATGAAAAATATGTGAAATATCATAATAAATCAAATTTCTTATCATACTGTCAGCTCATAATCCACATGTCAAATTTTAATTGGTCATTTTTTAAACATCATTTTAATTATTATTTTTTAACAATTGGTTTTAATTACATAACTAAGGTCATTAATGAATAAATTTTATTTATACATATAAAACAAAAATCATACTGATAATTAGTTTCAACAAAATTAAAATCTATTGATATCTACCACATTTTTGATATTTAATTTATAAAAATATCCTCAAAATAAGCTTAAATATCAAAATATGATAAGTTATTTCAACTCTCACATTTTGATAGACACAACAAAATTACAACTACAAATTAAACACCACATAAAACAAAATTTAGAATCTAATAAAATTATTAAATAAACATCGAGGAAAAAAAATCCACACCAAAACAGCAATCCGAATGAAATCATAGAAATATTCTCTATGAAGATGCATCAAAATTACTCGGCTACTGCATGACACAAGCAGGACCGGCTCATTAATAAAGTGGACCATGTGCATATTATAAAAAAAAAAATCTAATTTTAGGCATATAAACAAAATTTTTTATAAAGAACCCTTAAATATTTACAAATAAAACCTTCAAACATGACAAAATTTTGCAAAAATCAGGTGGTCACTGTACATTTGCACCTTCAGCACTTGCCTAGAGACGGGCCTGGACACAAGATACAAATGAAAAATATGTGAAAAATCATAATAAATCAAGACTTGGATATGTATGTTATATTATTACTTAAAAATTGGAAACAAAAAGACTTAAGAATTAGAAACATATTTTACACAATAATAAGGATTAGAATCGTACATCAACAATATTGGAAATAATACTAAAAATAAAATATAAAATATAAAACGAAAAAACACAATATTACTCGAGGAAGACAAGAGGCACAAACCTAAAATTCGGTGCAACTAGCTCCATCCCAAAGCACAATATCTAATTCTAAGTAAGGATAAACCCAACATCCGCCACGTATGCTTCAGAACCGAACTCTCAACCTCCTTCCGCAATAACTCTAAAACAAAACAACTCCTTTAGTGTATTTTTATCTCTTTGGTGTCTTCATTACGCTTTAATGTAACTAATTCAAAGATGAACTTTGTGACATCAATTAACATATAATTAATACACTCTAATTGATATAAATTAAAATAAAAAAATGCATTATTAGAGATTCCTAATTTCTACTATAAAAACGCAAAATAACAAATTTTTAAAAAAATTAATTGCATAAATTGACATCTATTTTTATAAGAAAAAATAATATTGAAAATAATATATGTAAAGTATTAAACTATCAAAAACAAAATATATAAAGAAAAAAAGTTAACACGTCCGCGCGTAGCGCGGATCACATTCTAGTATAATATAAATTCGCCTCTTTTCTACATACCCCAAACAAATTTATCACTCCCTCTGGTTTTTATTGATAGATTTTTTTAAGCTTTTCACACATATTAACAAAAAATATTAAAATTTGATTATAAATGCATTATTTTTTGTGCTTAACAATTTTCTATAACTCTAAACCAATAGTAATTCAATAAACTTAATAATTTTTTTTAAAGTTTACAATTCATCATCATTAATTAAAAAAACTATCTTTTTGAAACAATTTTTTTTCTAAAACATCTACTAATAAAAAAAACAGAGAGAATATTTACTATGCATCATGAACTAATTGCATTCACTAAACACTTAATGTGATGTGAATCATAGTTTAGGATATAGGGTTTAGTCATAACGACGATTTTACGATAATTTAGAAATAATCATCGTAAATTCGTTGTAATGTTTAAAAATCAAATTCTACAAATCTTATTATAGAGTGGGTTATATGTTGTATATGAGCTTCCTTTACTTCATTCACCTTGTTTTAGATAAGTACACAATCATACAAAATTATGAGTTTTCAAAAAAAAATCAATAATATTACTTCATGCATGTTATATATGGATACTTATAAGTATAATGGTTATATATTATTATGTAGGATAAGAAAGTTTGTACTCAATTATAATAAATCGTCGTTATTGAATTTGTTGTTTACTATGACAAGTCTTGGGTTCATCGTTATCTCATTCGAAGTCACTCGTTTTGGGACGCTCGTGATTCAAATGTTGGATCTTGGATATGGAAAAAGCTCCTTAAACTTCGTCCTCTTGCTTTTTCTTTTTTCGATTTGAGGTTCATGACGGTAAGATTGCTCTATTTTGGTTTAAATCAATAATATTACTTCATGCATATATATAGATACTTATAAGTATAATGGTTATATATTATCATGTAAGATAAGAAAGTTTGTACTCAATTATAATAAATCGTTGTTATTGAATTTGTTGTTTACTATGACAATTCGTGGGTTTCGAAGTCACTCGTTTTGGGACGCTCGTGATTCAAATGTTGGATCTTGGATGGAGAAAGCTCCTTAAACTTCGTCCTCTTGCTGCCTCTTTTTCGATTTGAGGTTCATGACGATAAGACTGCTCTATTTTGGTTTGATGATTGGCTTGCTACAGGTCGCCTTCTAGATATAATTGGTGAATCCGGAACTCGTGTGTTGGGTATCACCCGACACGCAACCATCTCTGAAGCTGCTCCGGGTAACCAGTGGCATCTCCATCGTTGTCTGGGTCAGATTTTCAGAGACATTTTTGCCCGGATTTTAATTTGTTACGTCTCATTCTTCAAGCTGTGATATATAGTTCATGGCGTGAGCGCAATAGAAGGAGACATAATCGTGACCACTTTGTCCGCATTATCGACAAGACCATCCACAACCGTCTTATCTCCCTTTCCTTCCACAGTACCAGCAAATATGGAGGCATTCTCCAACGGTGGTTCCACAAACGTGGAACGGGTTGCTCTTAAATTTTTAAAAAACATATCTCAATTATTTTCTCATTGTTTGATGGAAAATTGATTCCTAGCTACACGAAGTATACTATAATGCATGGATACACATCTGAAGTAAAACAATGTTCTAAAAACTACACGAAGTAACGATAATGCATGACTACACATCCAAAGTAACGATAATGCATGGCTACACATCCAAAGTAAAACAATGTTCTAAAAACTACATCAACAAGTGATATAGCATAGCCAGCTACACGAAAACCATCCGAACAAACATGAGTCATATGTGTAACACCATAACCATATATTTCTGGTAAATCATTCATCGAGCTTCAGCGTTGACTCGAATTTTAAACAATAAAACCCACCCAAATTTAAACCGGCATGAATATTACCACCGTGCTACGCACGGACACACACACATATATATATATACATTTTATAAAATGAAGAATATATTTACGAGGAACAATTATAAAAGTAGGTCAATCACATTTTCTCCTCTTCTTTGAAGACAACGAACATGGGCCTAAGAAGTTCGGGTGGTAGGGAAATGCGTGAATGATCTCATGTCTAGATCAAGACCATGTCTAGATATTATTTTTCTTTGGTTTCAGATCAATATATATATCTTGATTTTGTTGTTTTTAAACAATTTTACCAAATTTGTAGTCTCTCTCATAAATAAGTTTGTGGAAACAAGTATAGCCTGAAAAAAACTAACAATAGTACGAGAAAGAAAATAAAGTATACATAGCGAGGTATGATTGAAAAAATAAATTTTCTTCATTATGTAGTGTATAGAAGATGTGTCTAATCGTTTGTTTTTTTTTATGTTGTGTTTTCAGTTATATTTTGCTGGTTTAAAATAATCAAATCAATTTAACTAAATTTGATTTAATAAATCAAGGAGTTTCAATTAATATTTTTCAATTTTAAAAATTGTATATATATAGATATTGTGTCCGTCTGTAGCACGGGTGGTAACATTCGGGTCTTATTAAGTCAAGTCGGGTTAATTTTGGGTGGGTTTTATTGTTTCAAATTCGAGTCAACGCCAGAGCTCGATGAATAGTTTACTGAAAATATATGGATATGGTGTTACACGTACGACTCATATTTGTTCGGATGGCTTTCGTGTAGTTGGCTATGCTATATCAATTGTTGATGTAGTTTTTAGAACATATTTTTACTTTGGATGTGTAGCCATGCATTATCGTTACTTCGTGTAGCTGGCTATGCTATATCAATTGTTGATGTAGTTTTTAGAACATTGTTGTAGTTTAGATGTGTAGCTATGTATTATGGTATACTTCGTGTAGCTGTGAATCAATTTTCCTTGTTTGATTCTTTTGTTCTCTTCCCATTGTTTTTGTAAATACCACATTTTTTGTTGATTAATAAATTTAACATTTCAATTAAAAAAATACTTAAAACATGAAACAGATAAAGTATACGATACGATAGTTTTAGACTTTTAGTTAATTACAATTTTGGTCGGTTAGAGTAAAGTCGATCTCGATTTTATTTCGGTTTCGAATCGTTAGAACATTAGAAAATAAAACAATCAGCTCTTACAAAAATTTCAAACAATCCACCCTACACTCAACACTTTCTTTTGTAATCATGTTTTCTAACTACAATGATGTAAATTTCGGTTTCACATGTGGATCTCCGATCTTTCTAGGGTTCCTTTTGTTGTTAATAGATTACCTAAAAGCTCACATATAAAATGGGCCCAAAACCCCAAAAATAAGACGGCTTCAGCAGATACTATTACCGAAAAAACTTGGCACGTGGCTGGTTCAACGACAGTTTCGTTTTACGAGTCCAACTTGGTGCCTTTAATTAGGTGTAAGTTACAAGGGTACTTTCACGAAACTCTCTGTTTCGATATTTAACAAGTAAAAAATGTTTATTGATGAATCTTTCTTTAAAATCTCAGTCCTTCCTTTCTCGACGAACCTCATCCACACCGTTTCGACCCACCACTGCTGCTAACGGAACCCTAGATTGCATTTCTCCGGGATGTCAAACGGCACGGATCAGCTTCAACCACCGCCGGAAAACACGGTTCATCCGGCGGAATCGACGCCGCGGAAGCGTTCTTCGCCCGGCGATAGTAACTGGCTGCCTTCTGGTTGGACAACCGAAGATAGGGTTCGAACCTCCGGCTCCAAAGTTGGTGTCGTGGATAAGGTGAACTTATCTTTCAATACTTGAGATCTCTTGTGTTGATTTTCGTAGTATTCGGAAAAATTGGTCTTAGGCTTTTAGATTGTTATGATCTTATTAGTTATATTTGAGAATTAGGAGACTAAAATTAAGAATCTTGCTTCTAACTAGTCATATTATTCAGGATACTTGATGCTAAAGAGCTAAAAGAATATGACTTTGTTTTGTTTAGTTAAAGATAATTAGATGTGAATTTAGTGATTCCTTTCGTAAATGCATATGCTAATTGGATGAAAATGCTCTGTTTGAAGGATGCTGAATTTGAAGTTTAAGCTCATCATTTCGGAAAATACGATAATGCAATCATTGTTTTCCTATTTTGTAATGCAGTTCTACTACGAACCAGTTACGGGTCGTAAGTTCCGGTCCAAGAACGAGGTGATGTACTACTTGGAACACGGAACGCCTAAAAAGAAAACCAAGAAAGCGAAAAACGGCAACACGCAATCAGAAGTGAGTCGGAAAACATTTCTCTCTTTTGAGTTTTAGTGGGGGTTATTGGTTCTTGCATTTTAATGGATTTTTCAGATTTAGAAATCATAATGAATCCATTGATTTTAAAATCAGAGAAGTGGATTTCAAAGTTAAATACTTGGATTTCAAAATCAAATAAATGGATTATTATAAATCAACCAAATAGATTTACAAGAATTTTAGTATTATAAGAAGAAAAAAAAACAAACAAACCAACAAAAATGTTCGTTCTTTTTCTTTCACTAATCATCTAGTATTCTCCTAAAGTATAGAATCTGTACACATATTTGTTGCAATTATTGCTCTTAATTTATTGGCATATTCTCTTTCTCGATCCTGGGTTCCAAAAATTTCTTCATCATTGTTATTAACTTCTTCAAGATCTTCTTTTTCTTCTTCATCATAATTTGTTTCTTCATGAAAACTATCTATTTTAAGTTTAGCGATCGTGCAGAACAATCACAATCTTTGTTTGTACATTAGCAGTCTCTGATTACATGAAACCTGAGAGGTCTCATTGGCAGTTTTTTGAACCTCCACTTAAAAACTAACTAGCCTCGTATCCAGCATGTAGTAGATGTTACGTATCCACTTAGAAACTAGCCTTGTAACATGTAGTAGCTTAATGTTACGTGTAGTTATTTCTTGTCTCTTCTTCTACACATTAATTGATAGGTGTCTTTCTATTTTTAATTCTACATAGTAGTTTCATCTTTAAAAAAAAACACTTGTAAATCCAAATCCAACCAAATAACAAGGTTTCATTCGATATTTGCTCATTTGTATTTTACTCTTAAAAACACTTGTAAATCCATTCAAATCCAAATTAAAATCAAATCTTTATGAAAATCTTTACTATTGAATAACACTTGATTTTAACATGAATTTTAAAATCATAGAACCAATAACACAAGATTTGAATATGGATTTCAAAATTATAGAACCAATAACACTTGATTTGGTTTGAATTTCCAGATACATTAAAATGCAAGAACCAATAATCCCCTCTTATTATGTGATGTGAATTAGGGCAAATCGCAACTAAAAATAAAGTCAGAAACCTTAGAGAGAAAACGTATTGAGGCAAATATCCGTTTAGGGTTTCTTTATTATTGTATGAATTATTAATTACAAACCGCAATCAGAAGTGAGTCGGAAACATTTCTCTCTTTCTAGCTTTATTATGAGACTTCAGCTTAGAGTTTAAGCCCGTGTTTGTGTCTTCTTAACTCACATTTTTTTGTAGCGTTCTGAAAGCCGAGGAAGCTATAAGCGGCAGACCAAATCCAACAAAAAGGCTAACGAGCAGCCACCACCACCGCCAAAGCCGTTGGACTTTGATTTTCTGAATGTTCCGGAAAAGGTCATTTGGACCGGGACAAACGGTTCAGAAGAATCTTGGTGGCCTTTCATTGGGGACTACAAGATTCAAGAATCTGTCAGCCAAGAATGGGACAGAGCGTTCACTTTTGTCACCGCCGAAAACGTTGGATAAACGACGGTTTAGAAGATTGGTGCAGCAACTCACATCAAATGTAATAACACGAGCGCTAGAGAATCATATCTATTTAGTATTTTACTGATCATAGGAGTAATGTAGGTTAATTTTAGTACTCAGGTGATTGTTAAGTAACACTTTAATTTTGGTTGTAATCTACATTTTTTAGCGTTTTCTTGGGTATTTTCAAGGCATCGAATATTAGTTTTATTGTGTCTGCGTCTTGGAACGTGCTAATTAGCGTTTTAAAAGCATCCCTGGACTAGGCATGTTACTTCTCAGTTCTCTCTACTCTGAAACGCATTGTGACATATCTTTATCATTTAGAAGCTTTTAACGTTTATAAAAACATAAAATGATAAAATAAGACAAAAGTGTTTGTAGTCCAACGGTGAGGATAATTGTTTTTCCAAGCAATAGACTTGTGTTCAACTCCCTTCTTGATAATTCATTTTTAATGTAAAGCTGGAATTTAATAGTTGTTTGGACCATATTGGGCTTCAAATTTCAGGACCCAATAACACAATATCTTTTAAACTAAAACAAAAGCTGTAGTCCAACGGTTTGGATAATTGCCTTCCATCCAATAGACCCGGGTTCAACTCCCGGCAGACGCAAATTTTCTTGATAATTCATTTTTAATGTAAGGCTAGAATTTAATAGTTGTTTGGACCATATTGGGCTTCAACTTTCAAGACCCAATAACACAATATCTTTTAAACTAAAACAAAAGCGTCTGTAGTCCAACGGTTAAGATAATTGCCTTCCAAACAATAGATCCGGTTCACCCCCGGTAGACGCATTATATTTTTTTTCCAAAATTTTTGTTTTTTTAATCGAAACTCCACTTGTTACAAAGTGTTTTTTTAATCGAAACTCCACTTGTTACAAAGAGAACATTTTTTTTTTTTGATATTCGGAAGTAATCCCAGGTACATAGAAAATTCCAGACTAATTCTTCTTTAGTTTAGCTTCCTTTTCATGCTCAGATCCGGGTTGGATGGCCAAGCAGAATCGAAACCATGACCTCGGGTAAAACACATACTCATATCCCAAAACCAGTGGAAAACCATCACATTGATGGAAAAAATCGGTTTCGCCGCCGTTCAAAAATTCATTCAAGGGCAAAACCAAGTTTATGCATCAATACTTGAGTGAAATTCCATTCTCTTCGATTAAAAGCCTTAGTTTTCATTTTTTGGTCATAAATTCATGACTACTTTCATTGTTATATTCTAATTTTTTCTGCACCCGAAATTGATATGTGAACACAGAAGTTTCTTAGAACGATAAAAGAGATTTTTGCATGTTTAGTCATTTTTAAAGATTTTATATATTATTTTAATAGTTTTTGAAAAATTGTGTAAAATTAATACTTTTGTATTATACATGTGTTAACTTTTTAATCATAACTATATATAAGATTGTGCACCTCAACGTATATAATACATGAACTAATAAAAAATAAAGATAAAACCGTTATTTTAACAGATAAAATATTATCGTGTATTTACATATTTTTAAAGTGCTAAAATATAAAAATGTTTTGAAATAATGTCAGCAGATGCAAATATCTGACGATAAAATTTAAAAAAAAAACATATTCTATTATCAGCAGATGCAAATATCTCACGATAAAAAAAATTTTAAAAAAACATATTCTATTATATAGTCCTTTTATGTCTTTGAATAGTGGTGTTTGTATGATGATAATAATATATTCAAAACCACCCACCTTTTATCCTTCCCAACTTTTTCTGAGATAGGATAAGATTAAATAACATAATTTTTATATTGTAATTTAGGAAAAGGCATAGGCGGCCCCACCTTTTTTTGTATTAATGATTGTTGTGGGGCAAAATAAATTAGTTTGTATCCAACACAGGATATATTTGTCGAACTTGTACGTAAATTTTGACTTTTTGATTTTTCGAGATAAGATTAGATAAATATTCCGATGGATAAAGATAAAAATTATTATTTGTTAAGAGATACGAGAAAATATTGTTTTGCCGAATTATGGAAAAAAAAAAAAAAAAAAGAGAGAGTACGTGACACCGTGTGTGTACAGTGTGTTATCTCAATCAACGTCTCGACTAGAAACCAAACATGGTTGTCACCGTATTACGCAAAAATATTACATGACGTATTGAACTTCTTAAGATGTTTTTTTTATAGATTTGTATTTGTAATTTAGTGGTTTATATTTGTTGGGATATCGATCTTCCATCACGTTATCAGCATCCGAATTCAAGCTTATA
Source organism: Eutrema japonicum (assembly GCA_030161315.1). Classification (NCBI taxonomy): domain Eukaryota; kingdom Viridiplantae; phylum Streptophyta; class Magnoliopsida; order Brassicales; family Brassicaceae; genus Eutrema; species Eutrema japonicum. The sequence goes on from BSQW01000013.1 coordinate 42,528,308, forward strand.
TATTGCCTATTATATATTGAAAAAAAAAAATCTCCGGTTTGGCTGAACCGAAGATCGCGTCAGTTCTCGGAGAAACTGTAGACATCTCCTTCCACAAGATTTAAGAACTTGCCTCAGGAGGATGCTTGTGGATTCAACGATGAGGAATCCAATTCTTCTGAACTGCGGTAAAAACGGGATGATCCGCGTTTTGACGTGTGATTGCAGCTTTATCATCTTGTTTTGTTTCGGTTCTTAATTTCTGTAACTCTCTAACTATCTCATTGCCGTTCCGTGTTGGCTGTTGTAATTTTGTCGTTGCTTTGTTTTGTTGTTTATAGTTTTTGGTCGATTGTTTTTCTTTGTTGTATCTCTATAATGCTGTCAAAAAATTTTAAAATTTTTAAAATGGTATAAAATTTAATATTTTACAACAAAAAAATGTTTTTAGTTTAATTATATAAAACTTGCTTACTCGCCCATAATGTCCTGACTCCGTAAACTATGCCAACGCGGGTTTTACTTGTGTCACATGCATATTTGCACACACTGAAAGGGAAAAAGAGGTTTGAGCAACCAAGGTTACTTAGTGGTTTTAACCCAAAAAAGGATTAATTAGTGAGGATAAACACACATACCCACATGATCTGCATTACATAACGAGAAGAGGAAGCAATCGCATGCACATAACCTTGGACTAGTCATGCATCAATCAACTTAACTTATGTACCAAGCAACCTAGCATTTTCTAGTCATCACACGGGCTAACATGCTTCCGTACACGGTCCAGACATAGAACTGAGCTAACGTACATCCGTTCGCAATCTTACACTCAAAGCCTGGTTAGGCCTTCCTACATCATATATAAACGTATAACAGTATCCTATCATAACATCATTAATTAACATCATGTATCATCATTATCTATCTTCAGCTCTCATCTCAACCCACTACAAGAAAACAGCGTTTTAGCGACTACAATATTAGTCACTTTTTAGTCACTAAAACGCAAATTGCGACTAAATAGCGACTAAATCAGGTAGTCGCTAATCTTTAGTCGCTAAAGTGCGTAGTCATAAATGTAGTCACTATTTAGCGACTATTTTACGACTACAAACAATAGTCGTAAAATTTAGTCGTAAAGTAGTCGTAAAATATACCGACTATTTTGCGACTACTTGTAATTATTTACCGACTATTTAGCGAGCTACCTTAAAAAAATAATTAAAAAAAAACAAAAAAAAAATATTTTTCTTTATTAAAATATTTAATTACAGAAAAAAGAAAAAAAAGAAAAAAAAAATAGATCTTCGATTTCTTCTTCACCCTTCACCGCCGATCTGCTCATCCTAGCTCTTGCCGGCGCATCCCGATCTGCTCCTCCTCGCCGGCGCATTCCGATCTGCTCCTCCTCGCGGTGCATCCCAATCTGCACCTCCTCGCCGGCGGCTGAATCTGGAAAAAGAAGAAGAAGTAACCTGGAAACAAAAAAAAGTTAGAACAAAATCGAAGGAAGAAGAGGGGGTGAGAAACTAGTCCGCTTGGTGAGGTGGAGCTGTGGTCACAGCTGAGGGAAGAGAGATCGGCCGCTGGTGGTGGCTCACGGTGGTGGTGTTACGACCGATTTTGGGGTTTTAGAGCGAGGTGGTGGTCTCGGCCGAGAAGGAGAAGGGAAGAAGGGATCGCGGAGGGGAGGAGAAGGGGAAAAAGACAACGGCGGCGGGGAGGAGGTGATGGTGGTGTGGTCGCGACGGTGGAGGAGAAGAAAATCGACGAGAGAGAGAGAAGAGAGTATGGCAAGAGAGAGAAGAATAAACTCGCAGAGAAGAAGAAAGAAAGATAAAGAGTTTTTGTAGATCTAGATCTAGATCCAAAATCGACGAGAGAGAGAGAAGAGAGGATGTAATTTAGTTGTATTTTCTTTTCTTTACATATTTTCAATATTAAATCCTAGATTTTGATCCCAAAAAAAAAAAATCCTAGATCTAAACCAATTGTGAAAGACATATATGTATGTAATTATCTATTTCCTTTTCTATTTTTTGATATCCTTATGAATCGTGATATTCAGTGATTTCCTTTTCAGAGTCTCGCAAATCTCGATCCTATGCGGGAGTAAAATTATAATGCATTTATAGATCAATTATTTGTTAAAATTTATTCACCACAAACAAATTTTAATTTAGGCTTTTCAAGAGAAATAGGAAGACAAATTTTAATTTATTCACCACAAACATATTTTAATTTATGACCATAATGTAAAAGACAAATTTTTTAAAAAATTATTTTTAAATTTGACATAAATAACATAATTAACATTATGACATAAATAACATATTTAATTAGTAAGTTCTTCGTCATCTAGTTTTTCATCAGAAGACGAAAAATTACATTGAAATTGATCCGCTAGCGAGGCTGTTTGCAATATCATCATATATATATAAGTCATATATATATATATATATATATTTTATGACTGATTAGCGACTAATATGCGACTATTTCGGCATATTGCACAGTAGTCGCTAATTTAGCGACTAATTACCGACTAATGTGCGATGTGCAGAAATAGTCGCAAATTAGTCGCTAAATTAGCGACTGATTACCGACTAATGTACGATGTGTCGAAATAGTCGCAAATCAGTCGCTAATTTAGCGACTGATTACCGACTACTGTGCGATGTTTTCTTTCCGTCTGAAATGTAGTCGTAAATTAGTCGTAAAATAGCGACTATTTTAGCGACTATGTTCTTTGGTCGTAAAATAACGACTCAATTACGACTAATTTATCTTAATCGCCGAATAGTCGCCAAAAAGTCGCTAATTAGTCGCTAATTTAGCGACTAATTATGTAGTCGCTAAATGTAGTCGCAAAAACGATGTTTTTTTGTAGTGACCACTAATCCTAAACTAGGCGTACTAGGATTAATGCAACAGGTAATTAGGCAATACGAAATCTACAGTCTATGTCATTATCTTAGCCTTTATCTGTTTGAATAAGTCCACATCGGTGTTCCCAGGTAAGCTAGAGTCTAATGCGGTTGGCGGTTCGAAACTGCATTTAGGAAATTAGTGTTTAGCACTAGGGTTTCCATAAATGAACTATTCATAAATAGACTTTCTACAAATAGACTTTCCTTAGGGTTTGAGACCCATTTACATATGCGGAGCCTGATTTTTGGTAGATATATGATTCTGAATTTTCAGCCAAAGCTACAACGAGGAATTCCATGTGAGAGCCAGACCACATTTCTACACAAAACCGATGCCTGATCTGATCCATGTACGAGAGGATAAGCTACATGCATTTTAGTCGCTAGGGTGCGTGGCACCATAAGTAGATATCGAGTCCATTAGAGTCTGAAGATGGTGCCATAGAGCAGATTTGCTCGATATCTACGCAATTCGAGATTAAGGCTACTCTTTTTTTTTTTTTTTTTTTTTTGAATAAAAGATTGATCGAGGCTACTTTGGATACAATTGTTGTTAGAGTAATGCATATGAGTCTTGAGCCGTATATCCCAATGACATCAATAATTCAAACCATCAAGATCCAGATTTTTTTTTTTGTCATCCCATTGAATTCCAACTATTAGACAAAAATATTGTTTTACCATCACAAGCATTTGGTCTAATGAAATTTAAGACTTGGTTACGGAGCTACAAGAGATTGCACCAAATACACGAGCCAATAATAGTGTCATATGTTCGTCTCATGAAATCTTCGTGAGCTACTTGAAATTGTGGATGCAGATTTTGTAAACTGTTCCGGTTAAGGATATATACTTCTAAGAAAGTCTTAATCCGAACTTCACTGGTGACTTTTTTGGGTGTGATTTCAGGCCATTCTTGATACAAAACAATTTGAAGAATGGTTAGGCAAACCATCCTGAATTTGATCTATGGGTTTGACTGGTAATCCAGTAATGTAGTGGTACAAGTTTACAGTTTTAATAATTAGTTTATCGTTATATTTTGGTTGAATTTTTTACATTTTAAAACTATTTTTAGTTATCCTACATCTACAATTTATAGTGTTTCATAATCTTTATATACTAGATTAGATTTTATTTTATTAATCTGAGATTTTTAATATGTTTCTCAATACGATAACATTAACTGTTAAAAAAAATTGAACTCAGATACATAATTTGTTTTTAATATATAATCAGTTACTGTGACTACCTTATTTAAAGCAATTTAATTAATAGATTACTTATTTATTGCTATTTCTTATATAGCAAACTAGGTACAATCTTATTTTTCTATGTGAATTCCTTTCCTTACACAAATAAATATCTGTGGCAATTTGATTGTTTTCTTCACATAAAGAAAAAACCTTCAAAAACAAGAATATACAAAGAAAAATAAAAGCATAAACGAATATTCCAAAGTTACAGAATGACAGAAACTGAAATATCTTATTATATAAAATTTAATGTATTAAAGTTTTTGATTCGCATGATGATGATATATGTCAAGTCAATTGATCAAATTATAACTATTAAAGTTTTTGATTCGCATGATCATGATATATGTCAAGTCAATTGATCAAATTATAACGTATGTTAAAAAAATTTACAATAAAATTTTTATAAAATTTAAAATTGATTCATAATCCTAAAATATAAAGTTATTACAAAACAAAAAAAATAAAAATAAAAAATATAAATTGATCCTAAAAATTAAAGTTAATAAAAAGAGAAAAAGTCAAAAATTTATAATGAATAAAAAACATAAAAATATGGAAAGATTAATAATCAATCCATAATTCTAAATGGTAAAGTTACTTAACACAAAAAAATATATAAAAAAGAAAAATTTAAAAAATTAATAATCGATTCATAATCTTAAAAACTAATTACTTAAAAAAATAATAATACAAAATCTACATTTATCCTAAAAGTAAAAGTTAATAATAAAAAAATAGTTTTTTTTATTTAAATTAATGAAATAAAACAATGGATTACTAATCCTAAATAAATAAAAAAAAAAATTCTCACATCTATATAAATAATTTGTAAATGTCAATTACATACCAAAAATTAAAACTCCAATAATCGTTTCCAAAACTATTTACTGTATATGTTCCACCAATTATTTTTTTATAGTATATATTTATTTCATTAAAAATTTATTTCTAAATTTTTATGTTATTTATTTTCACAAATAATTTAATTTAATTTTTTAATTTTAGTTTTTTTCACGAATTATAAAATATATTATTATAAACTCGCATATATGGATTCTAATCTAATCATCATTAAAAAAAATATACATTTTACATTTTCTTATGATTATGAATTTTCTTATTTATTTATTCAAAAATTTTATATTAGTGACAAGACGTAATTTTCTCTTAATAGGCTACGGACCAGAGCCATGTGATGGGTAACACCGTTGCCACGTGGCGAGATCTGATAACTTACGACTTACTAGTGTGTCGTGGGCCACCGAGCATGGAGAAAGAACCGGGTCTTTCGGTGAATGTTTTACTGGCTATAGCCGGTAAGAACGGGACGGGTAATACCGGTAGGTCCGGTATTTGATGAGCTCAATAACATATACATGGAGATGGAGGGGTTTAAGCAAAGGCGAGTTGGTTCTTTGAATTGAAGGGTTTTTGTTATTTTCATTTTCTTCTTCTTTTTGAATTTTGATTTGATTTGATTATCCTTTGTGGTGGTGAGAGAAAATTCTATGGGTAGCGTTTGAAACAAGTAAAAAATTTCCGTCACTTTCTCTGGGAAAAACATGGGTTAGATGGAAAGATTTTGGTTGAGTGTGTGAAGAATTCTGATTCCCTTCGTTTGCGTTTTGTCTCCGATCTCGCATTTTCTGGAGAATTCGTCGAAATTTTCTTTTACTGTTTAATCGTCTGGAAACTGAAGATTCATAGAAAGGTGAGAAAGTTTTGTTTTTTTAATGGTTTTGTCATCTCGATTTTGTCGAAAGTTTGTGTTTTTGTGTTTGATCGACGAGAAACTTAAAAAAAAAAAAAACTTTTTCGTGTGAATTTTGATCTTGAAAATTCCTAATTTTCATGTTCTCTGGTTCTGGATCTTAAAGGAGGTTTCGTTATCTTTTGAAACTTATCGATTTTTGTCGTTTTGTTAACACCAACCCAAAATTATGGTTCATCGATCTGAGAATTTGAAGTGTTTCTGTTTTGCAAAAACGTAAAATCTATTCTTTGAATTACAAACCGATCGAAGCCAAATCTATAGAATTACGCTTTGCGCTCTCGATTTGGATCTTGTGTTTTTTAGGGTTTTAGGATGGTTTAGGGTTATATCTTCTCTGGGTTGATTTGAAACCCTTTTGTATTGCTTCTGATGCAATCCCAAGATCTGTTATTTCATAATCTCAATTGTTGGTGAAATTTGAGTCTTATGGTTTCTTGTTTCCAATCTAACAGATTGCGAATTTTCATCGATTGCTTCTCGCGCGTGGCGATCGTGTTATGCATCTCAAGTAATGGTGTCGCATAAAGTCTTGGAATTTGGAGACGATGGCTACCAATTGCCTGCCAAGGCACGAGCTTCGAGATCAGTCCGGGTAAATGGGCTTTGCTATTCTCGGTTTTCTGGTTTAGCTCTTGTACAGAATTGTTACGTGGATGATCCGTTTACATGATCACTCGCTTTTTCCCAGAAGAGACGCATTTACGAGAAGAAAATGTGCGCCATTGACTTATTGGCCACCGTAGCTGGAAGCTTGCTGCTCGAGAGCGAAAGCTCGGCAAATGCGGGTGAAGATAACTGTGTAGTTGTACAAAATACTGTAAAGAAGGAAATTTCGGCTGGAGAAAACCCTAATCACTTGTTGATGTCCCTGAGCCCCAGTGTTGATGTGCAGTATGGGTTCAGCTCTGTGATAACAAATGGTAATCACTTGTTGGTAGGTGACAAAGTAGAGAATGAGGTGAAGCGTTTTAGTAACTTGGGTGTAAGTGATTCTTGTGAAGTTGAAAACTTCAGTCAGGATCTTAATCCGGGTGTGAATGGTGTCGTAAAGCCTGATGTTGTAGTTAGTATAGGTAGTAACAGTAGTACCGAGGTGGGAGCATGTGGGATCGATGGTCCCCATGGCTCTCGGGATGATGTAAATTTATTTAGTAGAGATAATGATGATGATGAAAACTTCTCTGGGTATATTCGCCCTCGTATGAATAGGACTGTTCCTCGTATTGGAGACAGAAGGATCAGGAAGATATTGGCCTCTAGACATTGGAAAGGAGGTTCCCGGAACAACGCAGGTAAATTGCTCAAACTAATGTTTTTAAGTTTATCTTTGCTGTCTGTAATGATTGTTATGATTTTATTTTGGTACTTTTGCAGATGCAAAGCCATGGTATTGCTCTAAGAGGAATTATTACTTGCAACATCATCAGAGGAATTATCCCATCAAGAAAAGGAAATACTTTGACAGCATTTCTGATTCGAATTCTGATGATTACCGCTTGAAAGCAAAGACACATAAAGGTTAAAAAAAAAACTATCATCTTCGCATTCTCTTGTTAAAATGTTGTGAGTCTCTGCTATTTTGTAACGCGGTTTCGCAAATTGATCTGCAGGAAGCAGAACAATATCTTCCATGAAAAGTCGAAATGCGTCCTTTGTGTCAAGGGACCATCATGGTAATTTTTAATGGAGTCTCAATCTGAACCCGTTGTTGGCTATTGTATTATTGTGAAATGTTTTCCTTTCGTTTATCTTTAGTGAGGCTGCGGATCAAATCCTTTAGGGTGCCTGAGCTTTTCGTAGAGATTCCAGAAACTGCTACTGTTGGTTCCTTGAAGGTGCAATACTCAAACCTAGTTGTACTGAAAATCCTTATTGAGTACTTACCCTCTTTTTTTATGTCGGTATGTCAGCGGATGGTGATGGAAGCAGTGACCACCATCCTCGGTGATGGACTCCGAGTCGGGCTGATGGTTCAAGGGAAGAAAGTCCGAGATGATAGCAAAACCCTTCTTCAGACTGGGATTTCTGAAGAGAACACTCACTTGGACTCTCTGGGTTTCAGCCTTGAGCCCAGCTTAGAAACTACCCCTCAACCATTGTTATCCAGGTTCACCCTTCTCTTCACTCTCTGAGATGCCACAGCGAGAAAAATCCATTCTTTTGCGGCTTAAGGTTATTGTTTCCTCTCTGCCAGTTACCTCTCAGAGCATGCCTGTGATGCTTTGACGTTATGCCCCGGCAATGTGTTGGACTCCAATCATGACTCAGCACCATCCCCGGCAGATGATTCTAGAGCTTTGGTTCCCATTGCGTCAGCAGCATTGTTGGTACCTCAGGGTCCTAACCGTACATTTAAAAGGACTGAGCAGCAGCATGCCGCACACCGCAGAATTCGTCGACCTTTCTCAGTTACTGAAGTAGAAGCACTGGTCGAAGCCGTTGAGAAACTCGGAACCGGAAGGTTAAAAAGAAAAGAAAAAAAAACAAAGAAATAGCATCCCTCTCCTCGTGTTGCTTTAAATGACGAACTGTTTTGTATGTATGTTTGAAACTGCAGGTGGAGAGACGTTAAGGTTCGTGCTTTTGAGGACGCAGACCACCGTACCTATGTTGATCTCAAGGTTAGTATTAACTGTTAAACCTGTTCTTACAGTAGTGAAGTATTACTATCATTGTTGTTGGTATTGAGTCTCTGCTTATGTAGGATAAATGGAAGACGCTGGTCCACACGGCGAGGATATCGCCACAGCAGCGGAGAGGAGAGCCCGTGCCGCAGGTTCTTTTGGACCGTGTTCTGAAGGCACACGCTTACTGGTCACAACACCAAATGTATCAACTGCAGACCGAACCACCACGCTTTGAGGCAGAGGCTCTGATCTAAAGAGGTCCTTATTCTAAAGAACCTTTGTGTATTATGATGATGATGATGATCAATATTGTAAGATTCTAACATAGTTGAAGATCTGGTCTCAGTTCTTCTTGTGTTTTTTTTCTTTTTCTTTCAAAGTGTAAAGTTTTATGATTGGAATAAGGTGGGTTTTTCTAACAATGTAAGTAGTGTGTAAATCTGTTGCGACATTTTTATTCTCCCTATATGATACTAGATTTAAGTTTTTTACCAAATCCCGATGATATCAATATAGTTTTATGATATAGCAATCAAGATAGTATTATTATTAGTTTATCCGTTTAAAAGAATGCATTTTTAACATTTTAATATAACTCTTCGTCGTTAGTTTCTGTTACTTCAGAAAGTCTAATAAAGACATAAGTTATTTGATTGGTACAACCGTACAAGATTATCTTTCTCCCAATTGTCAACAACTAAATTCAATCTATATGTGTTTACAGTTTTTACTCCATATATATATTTTTTTAGGTTGGCATGTTTTACTCCATTTAAATTAAACTAGATTATAAACCCTGTGTCCGCACAAGATTTTTTTTTTTTTATTATCAAATTTTGTAATATAATATGTTTATTTTTGTTTTTATATATATATTTTTTTATATTTAATTTTTGTCATATGAGACACATAAATATTTTGATGTTTAGATATAATTTGTTTTTTCTAATCCGTCTTAAAACAGAAGTTCAATATGAAAAGTAAAAAAAAATTCTATTTGTTTTTGTTTTAATGTTTTCTATTTTGTATGAGAAAGAAATAATAAATGTACCCAAATATTTAAGCATAGCCTTCATGCTTCAAATAAGGGCATAATTCTTCATCGTGGCTCAAAAAACAGATTCCAACGTGGCATAAGTGTATGAGAGTCCAAGCAAATGAAAATATTGCATTAAACTCATCCTGCGAAATTAAAAAAAAAACTATAATGAAAACTTATCTCACACAAAGTATATGTATATATTTCTATTTTGCTAATCGCAATCAAATTTTCAAAACAATTATACAATTTTTGTTGTGAAAAGTCGAGTGATATGAGATGAACATGACTTAGAATAATATTTATATAGGGAAGATGATATGAAAATTAGGATGAGAATATTATATTCTCTAAAGATTTGTATATATCTAAGTTAAGATTTTAATTAGGATATATCTTAATTTTAAAAATTATTTGATTCGAATATCTTAATTTTAAAATGAATTTAAATGGCTGATATTGATAGAATTTTCTTTCTACAAATTAGTGGGTAATTTATGTAATTTATAATTTATAATAATCGATTTATAATAATCGATTTTATTTATAATTTTAAATATTTAATTTATTTTGGCATAGTCTGAATTTTTTTAATTATCAATTAAAATTAATTTATATATATATCAATTAAAATAATTAATATTTTAATTTAACTAAAAATATATGTTTAGCAACAGAAATAAAATGTAAAGAATAGTAATTATCCAGGATATAAATAAACTAAAATGAAAGTTTTTTGTTTGGATACAAAAAATATATCTGTTTTAATAGATTAAATATGTATAGAACCATAAACCCAACATTATTATCAGTTTCATAAAGATCCACTGGTGTAATATTAAACAAGTGCTTAGTGCTTAGTGCTTAGTGCTTAGTGCTTAGTGCTTAGTGCTTAGTGCTTAGTGCTTAGTGCATACCGACATACCGTACAATCCTTATACCACGTACAAGGAAATTTCGTAGTATTCTTTTTTTTTTTTTTTTGGAGAAACTTTCAAGGATTTATGTGGGCCTACCAAAATTTTGTTTTTTGTGTGCAACTCCAAAAAAGAAAAAGAAATATTAAGATATCTTTTTAGTAAAAGATCCACACTTTTAAGTACTTTTTAAATGATAACCACACACATGACATACAAAAATAAAAGTATTTCGAAGAGGGGATGAATGTAGACAACAAGTCTCCATCTTTAAAACTCCTCTCCCCATTACTGTACAAAATACTCTAAAATAAGGATTAACCGTATAGAATATGAATATCTAATTATTAAATTGGGTATTATTCCTTCTGATTCAAATTAATAAATGTTTTTGAAAAAAAATTGTTTCAAAATGATAAGAATTATTACGTTTTATATGTATTTTTATCAGTTAATGATCATAAATTGTTAAATTTTAGAAAAATGGTTGAAATTCTTAAATTACTATTGGTTTAGAGTTATAGAAAATTGTTTATCACAAAAAATAATGAATTTATAATGAAATTTTAATTTGTTTTTTTTAACATGTATGAAAAACTTTAAATATTTATTAATTTGAAATAGGGGAAATATATAGGTTAACATAATGTTGATAAAATAATATGTTAACATAGTAAAATTTCTAGCTACTAGATTGGTTATTAACTTATGATAATTATATATATATATATATATATTATGTTAGCATATAAATAATTATTTTGGGTGCCTTAAAGTTAGATAATCTTGTATTTTATTAAACAAATTAAATATCCCCTCTTGGACTTTGACTGTTCAAGAATTCGTAGACAAGTAGGTTAGGTTTGGCATCCACGTTTGCTTCTCACCTTGAACTGAAATCTCTGTCACAATTCCTTAAATATCTTTCGATATTTCTTTTTTGTTTAGTCAAATCTTTCGATATAGATCTATTCTTTATACAATAACGACACCAAATATTATATCATTTCGTAAAAAGTAGATTTCAAGGGAAAACTCTTGAGTTTTTTCTTAAATAAAATTAAATTAATTTGTGACGAACAAAAATATTTCTTTGTTAATTTTTTTTTTATAACCAAGAAGTTTCAGACTAAAGTCTGTATATTCTTTTAGATCAGGATTCGTAACATATTATATGGTCCCGTTTCAACCGACATTCGATTAAGTGACTTCTAAACTTTGTTTTTGGTGTTTTTTCTAGTTAAATTAATGACATTTGGTAAATATTTTTGTTTACTTTTTTTAATTCCTTTTTTTTGTTGTTAACAAAGTAAAGTTTACCAACATTTGGTAACAAAGTAGAGTTTACCGCTGAACGTTTCTTTTATTTTTGTTTACTTGCAAAACAAAGTTTACCGACGAATTTCTCTATAAATACATTTTCACTATTTCCAATGAAAAGATAAAGCGATCAAATGATAGACTTTGCACGAACCACACTTATGACTTATGGCTATGACAATGTGTAATCCTCTCTTTTTATTATATGTTTCCTACTGGAATGGGTTTTTGTAGTTTGTTCCTTATAATAGGTTAAATTCTCTGATCTCACACAACGAACCAAACAATATTGATTTACTTCAAAATTTTCTTCTATATTTCATAATAAAAAAGAAAAGTCATGCCAATATATATATATATATTCAAGGTGCCTAGAACTTTGACCAAATAGAAGACAACAGCAAGAAAACAGAGTAGATAAAAAGTCTTTTTTATTACTAACCTTTTGTGGCGGCTCAGTGTTTATCTCAACCCCACACACATTTCTCTGTTTCCTCGAAACTTCATTTTTTCTTCTTTGCCAAGACAAAATAAAATACCAATCAATCAATTCATATAGTATATTATTATTAACATCCCTCACCTGTGTTCACATGAAACTTCCCACTACTTTCTCTCATTTTCTTCTGTTCGTTGACTAAAGTTCTCTCTCTCTCTCTCCTTCTTCTTTAAACTTCATCTTAGAGTGAGATTTTTGGATCCTTTCATGGATGCTATTCTGCAAGTTGGTGGGTTCAGATTCGAAAACGGTTCTGGATCTTGCTGCAAACCAAGGAACAATCTTGACTCTGGGACCAATCGTTTCACCTGTTTCAAAGAATCTGAATCTCAGAACCCTTCTTCTCCGACTGAATCTACGGTATGTTCAGATTACCACCCTGTTTTTAAGTACATCAATGACATGTTGATGGAGGAAGATCTTGAAGGACAGTCTTGTATGTTGGAAGACAGTTTGGCCTTACAAACCGCCGAGAGATCTTTCTTCGAAGTGCTTCAGGATCAAACTCCTCCGTCTGATCATATCTCCGGCGATGTAGACGGAAACTTCAGCTCATTAACGAGCTTACACCAACCAACCTCAGATTTCACTGGATCGCCTGAGATTATTTCAGAAGAATCAACCAGAAGGTATCGCCTACGGGATGATGATGAAGAAGATGATGTTGAGGGTGGAAGGAAATCAAAGCTCCCTGCAATTTCTATGGCGGATGAGCTGGCGGAAAAGTTTGAGGAAGTGTTGTTGGTGTGTCAAAAGAAGGATCATGGAGAAGCGACACCGAACAAAACCGGACGAGCAAAGAGCTTATCGAACCGGTCCAAGCCTCAAAAGTCAGATCAGCCAGTGGATATGCGGAATCTCCTGATGCAATGCGCGCAAGCTGTGGCGAGTTTTGACCAGAGAAGAGCAGCTGAGAAACTGAAGGAGATAAGGGAACACTCTTCTAGCCACGGAGATGGAACTCAGAGACTCGGTTACCATTTCGCAGAGGCGCTTGAAGCACGTATTACTGGAATCATGACTACACCAGTATCTGCTACTTTAAGCAAAACATCAATGGTGGACATTTTGAAGTCGTACAAGGAGTTTGTTCAGGCTTGCCCCACCTTAATAATGTGTTATTTCACTGCAAACAGAACAATCTTTGAGCTTGCTTCCAAAGCAACAACGCTTCACATCATTGATTTTGGGATTCTCTATGGATTTCAGTGGCCTTGTCTGATACAAGCCCTGTCAAATCGACCGGGCGGACCACCAATGCTCCGTGTGACTGGAATCGAGCTGCCTCAGCCAGGATTCCGCCCATCAGAACGGGTGGAAGAGACCGGGCGAAGACTGAAGAGGTTCTGTGACAAGTTCGACGTCCCATTTGAGTACAGATTCATAGCCAAAAAATGGGAGACCATAACTCTTGATGAGCTGGTGATCAATAGCGGAGAGACAACTGTTGTGAATTGCATCCTGCGGCTACAATACACGCCTGATGAAACCGTGTCCCTCAACTCTCCGAGAGACACGGCTCTGAAACTTTTCAGAGATATCAATCCTGACCTCTTTGTGTTTGCAGAGGTTAACGGGATGTACAATTCGCCCTTCTTCCTAACAAGGTTCAGAGAAGCTCTGTTCCATTACTCGTCCCTCTTTGACATGTTTGAGACCACACTATCAGAAGAGAACGATTGCAAGACCCTGGTGGAGAGGGAGTTAATCATAAGGGATGCCATGAGTGTGATCGCCTGTGAAGGGCCTGAGCGGTTTGCAAGGCCCGAGACCTACAAGCAATGGCAGGTTAGGATTTTAAGAGCCGGGTTTAGGCCAACGAAACTAAACAAACAGATCATGAAGGAAGGGAAGGAAAGAGTGAGACAACGTTACCACAAAGATTTCGTGATCGACAACGATAGCCACTGGATGTTTCAGGGCTGGAAAGGAAGAGTCCTCTATGCCGTTTCCTGCTGGAAACCTGCTAAAAAGCAATAAACTATTCTGTAATCATTTGCAAGATTTTGTTAGCTTTCCATTTCTTTGTTTGACAATGTTTTTGTAAAAACTGTTGGATTTTACTCTCATATATATGGAATGCGTCTTTTCTTTCTTGCAAGTACATATGGCAACCAAGAATCCATACAAAAAAAATCCATAACTTTGCTATAATTTAACCAATAGCAAATCAGAGTGTATGATGGTAATACAGACACTGTAAGAGGATGATCTACTAGCACATAAGAACGCATGTGCGCTAACCGTTAACAGAGATCACAGTCAGCTTAATTAACCGGTTTGGGTTTGAGGTTTTGACGGCATCAGAACGCTCCAGTCCACCTTCTTGCCTTTTTGGTGCTTAAAGGCATTGCCTTTTCCATTTCTCCGAAACTTGTTTGGATAGTGTTGTTCAGACACTACCTCCTCAGACTGCTTTCTTTTCATGTTACCATTGGATTCTTGACTAGGCTCGGCCTTGCCCTTCGGACACTCCGGTTCATCGAGACAAGATGCATTCTGACTGGTAACAATTCAACAACATAAAGAGAAGCAAAAAAATCAGGAATGATAGGTTTTTCTCTTCAGACTCCATTGCTACCAGGAAGGTACTAGTTTCCCCAAAACAAGATGATTGGATAAAACTTAGGCCTCTTTACTCAGTAGCCGAGTGCAAAAATAAAAAAACGAACATGAAACGGGAAGTTACAGACCTAAAAGACATCTTTCCTTCATTACTGCTACAACTTTTGGTGGAACCAACTGTTCTTTGACCGTTTAATGCCTCTTCATTCAATTTCTACCACAAAAACCAGTTCCTCTCTATCAGAATGATGAAACTATAGAACACCAATCACAAACATCTCAGGTCTCACGCACATACACACACACACACTCACCTCAATATAAGGATTAAAAGACTGAAATGACATACGTCCAACAAATGCTCCTGGCTGAGGATCACAATCAGTAATGACCACACTGCAACGATACAAAGAACACACAATGGAATAACTATCATACACTCGGACAAACAACAAATATAGAGTTTTGTTTTCTGATCATGTCTATTTATCGACAAAAGTTGCTAGGCAAAGCAGTCAAGGGCCAAAGGAACAAGATAACATAAGACAGACAAGACATCATCATCGATACAGTACCACTTTTTTCTAAG
Source organism: Eutrema japonicum (assembly GCA_030161315.1). Taxonomy (NCBI): domain Eukaryota; kingdom Viridiplantae; phylum Streptophyta; class Magnoliopsida; order Brassicales; family Brassicaceae; genus Eutrema; species Eutrema japonicum. Next base: position 42,543,809 of record BSQW01000013.1, read on the forward strand.
AGACGATGAATTCTCGTTTGGCTCTTCATCACTCTTCTTTACCTCTACTTTCAGAGTAGCCCTTTGCATAAACTACAAAGCAACAGCGTTAAAGCCTATATGGTTTGATAGAGAAACAAACACCATCAAAATTTAGAACGGATTCCACTAATCGAGGATTTAAAGTTCGTACCTTGAGGTTTCTCAGAGTCCCACTAATCTCTCTCTTCGCCATTGTAGTCTCTCTCGGGTTTTAGGTTGCTTCCGATTTGAGATCATTCCAAACTGTCCGTCTCCCGCTAGGTTTTTAGTATTCCAACCCGAAGGACAATATCATTATGGGCTCGTTATTTTTAACAAATTTGGGCTTTTAAACAAATTAAGTAGTCCTTGGAGAGCTTCCTTTCATCTTTTATTGGAAAACGACGGTTTTCCTCCTCAGAAGTATGATATAGGTGTAGATTCACTCGAAGTTTGGATCTTGACACAAATTTCCTCAATTCAAAAGTTTAAGCCGTATTTCTCCCCAATTTGAAACATCAAAACCTATTTACACACATGATAGAAGTTTGAAGAGTAAAACCACATAAACCATGATTTAGATCGATTTACTATTTACCGAATGATACTTAACCACTTAAAATTGGAATTAAAATGATTTATTGACCTGATTAAAAAAATAAACCACCTTTTTAATTAAATATATTTTATTAATCATCCCCATCAGAAAATTACAATCGACGATGAAAGTGAACAAAAAAGCAGTACATATGAAATTAGACTAGGCAAAATCACGACATCGGAAATCAGATTTACAAATTTGAGGTTGGGAAAGAGGTTACATGCGAGCCGGACACACCACCAACCCGGCGGACACGAGCATGGTAGCAAAACCCAATCACCGTCGTGGTAGAAGAGTAACCGGAGTGTCCAGATCCGGCCACCGGATCCGCCATCAGCGAGGAATCAGACAGCTTCCCTACTCCTGGAAGTGGCGCATAATCAAGCTCGGTGAGCACCATCACTCGATTAACCGAATCGACCAGAACAGTGTCGTGCCGTGACCAAGCCGAGCCTAGCTGAGGCAACACCTTGAACTGACGAGTCAACAGATTGCAGGCGACGAGGGATTTGCTAGACTCGTCCGAGTCGATCGAGTCTCCCCAGAAGACGCTACATGCTGCGGCAATAAAAAACGGAGGAAATCGAGATGACACGATGTCGTAAGATTCAACGATGGTTGTGGTGATGCGGAGGCCGGAGAGCGAGTAGATTCAGCGGCGGACGAGTAGAAATGATCTCGGTGAAGTACTGAGAGGTCAAGAGGCCGTTGATTGGCGACGACTCCATGATTGTCTCCTCCGTTGGTTTTGCGGCGGCAGACGGAATTGTGGCTTAGAGAAGGGAAGCCGTTAGTGGTGGAGAAGTTTCAGGAGACAAGAGACGGGTTGTGGTGGTCGAAGACGGTGAGGATTGGTCTCTGACGTGAAGAAATAGAGAGAGAGTTTCACCCAAAAAAAAAAAAGAGAGAGAGGAAAAACCAAAGGTGCTAATTTGCCAAATCATAAATTTGCAAGATCCATCTGTAATAATTTATGAATATGACGAAGAAGAGATTTGTAAAATCATAAATATGTTTTGAAATATTTGTAATTCATAAATTCGATGAGCTAATTTGCAAAATCATAAATTTCGGTTTACTATCGAGTTTAGCTGGTTTGGTTTTAGTTTATGTTATAAACCGAGAAAACCAACATCTGTGTGTAAATAGGTTTTGATGTTTCAAATGGGGGAGAAATACAGCTTAAACTTTCGAATTGGGGAGATTTGTGTCGAAGTCCAAAATTCGGGTGGATCTACACCTATATCATACTTCTGATTGGGAAATACGTCGTTTCCCCTCTTTTATATATGGGCTTTCCTTCATCGTTTGTCGTGTTAAGTTACATGAGTTTCCAACTCAAAACCAATTGGTAATGAGTGGATTGGCCCATGTCCCTTATATATTACTTAAATTAGATCCCTTCTAACTTCTGATGTAGGATAATATTCCCTAATATGTTGTGTGTAACCATGATGCCGATTACATCCCAAAACATGATTGGGATTGTATTGTTGTTAAACGATTGGGATGTTGGTGGTCAATTTGATGCTCTTATTTTTAAAGACATCATGATCGAACATCAGTTTCTCTGTAAGAAAATCATTGGAGAAATAATGAAACATGGTGTGCAAGAGAAAACAGTGACAACAACTCGGAGTGGAGATAACGATGAAGACGGGAATTTCAAAAATTATGGACTCGTGAAACTACGGAAGCAAACATTCCTAATTGATGATGAAGCATCATGTACGAGATACCACTGCAGGATATCCTCACAATTTTTTCGAGAGAAAGCAATCAACGAGAAAAGGCTTGGTCTTAATTGAGATCGAATCGGAAGAACAATAAAGTCAATATATTTCAAAAAGGCGATGATACGGAAGTGTTGGTACGTTCCGGGACTATTATCGAAAGCATTAGGGTTTTGTTATGCGGTGTGCAATTCAAAGGTTTAGCCAAATGATGCTATTGAGGCACACATTTCGCATCATATTAAGATCAAATATGGAGAATGAAATAATGGATTTCATGATTCGTTAGCGAGTTAGACTTGTCTACGGAAATCATCGTCAAAATCACTTCTTTTGTTGTATCTTTTTCACTATATGACGCATATATCTGCTTATGTAATAACTTGTTTTTCGAAAGTTCTATACGACTTTATTTTAATCACATACTTTTGTTGACTGAGCCAAATTAGTCACGTAACATAACGATTAAACAGGGTTAAAAATTGTTGTCAAACCCAGTTAATCAAAACGACGCCGTGCCCATTCACACATAAAATTCACACATACACTTCGAAGGCATCTCGCGGTTTCCGACACAAACATCCGATTCTCAGAATTGCAGCTCAGCGGTTTAGGAGAAGAAGAAATCGAGGAATCCATTGAGGAGAGGAAGACGAAATCGAGAGAAAAGAAGTCGTAAGAGAGAGACCGAGAGAGAAGAAATCGATTTGGGGATGAGAGAAATCGAACTGGAGATTTTCGAAGACAAGGGTTTATCGAAATCGATTTCGTAATTTTGGAAATTTTAAGTGTAAATGGACACAACATCGTTTTGATTAACTGAGCTTTACAACGGTTTTTTTACCGAAGACTAAATACGATTTACAGTAGCGTGAACCTTCCCAATATGGGGGGCGTCACCAATGAAGTATCCAACAATATAATTCGTCCAAAGAGGCTGGAAGTGCTGAAGAACTTCTTTCGGGATAGATGCTTGGGCAACACCATCAATGATTTTAACATCAGTGACGTAGGAAAGAGAGTTGTGTGTGTTTTCGGAGAGAACTTGAATCCTTGAAGCTTTGTGGGTCGCTATGGAAGGAGAGGACGGCGGAGGAGGCGGCTCAGATGAAGAAGGAGGCGACCCCATGGCTGGAGTCGGCTTAGGGGGGTGAGGCGTGAGAAATACGAAAAAGAAAAGTTGGAGCAGGGGAGGCTATCGCCAGAGCGGTAAGTTTACTTTTTTTACTAATATCTTTTTTATATAATAATTATGTAAATCTAAATATATAGTTTACTTTACTAAAATTTAAAATAAATTACTAAGATAACAACAAAATGTCGTAATTCTTTTTAAAACAATAAAAACTTGAAAAATTTATTAAAAAAAAAAATCCCGCAACATAGCGCAGATAATTACTTAGTATTTTTAAAACCATTACATACCATTGTACTTTGATCTTGGTTATATTACCAATTACATAATTGTTGTTAACAAGAACCTATTACATATTTTTTGTTTAATATTATATCATGCCTAGAATGTAAGTTTTTGTGTACTTTTTTCCAAGTTGGACGCAAGTCTCAGTAGAAATTAGTGAATGACGACACAATATCCATCACAACATATATATATATATATATATATATATCACTACAAGAATACACTCGATTTCCGACGGGTATATTGGTTGGAAAACGGTCGGAAAACGTCTTTCCCGACGAATTTCCGACCAATATCGCCCGTCGGAACTATCGCGTCGGAAATCAAATATGGTCGGAAATTGGTCGGTAATTCCCGACCGATTACCGACCAGAGTATTCCCGACCATTTACCGACGCGACATATCACCCGACGATTTCCCGACTAAAGTCCGATGCACCCATTCCCGACCAAATACCGACCAAACTAAGTTCCGACCACATTCCGACCATTATAATACCCGACGATTTACCGACAAAGGTCCGATGACATTTTTTCCGACCAAATACCGACGTTTATAATTTCCGACCATATTCCGACCGTTCTATTGGCCGACCAAATTCTGACCATTCTAATTCCTGACCAAATACCGACCAAACTAAGTTCCGACTAAATTCCGACCATAATACTACCCGACGATTTACCGACAAAATTCCGATGACCGTTGCCGACCAAATACCGACGTTTTTAATTTCTAATTTCCGACCAAATTCCGACAAAATATATTATTTTGAAATTATTTTAAAAATTACGAATATTGATTAATATTCAATTGAAAATAAATTTATTCGAAAATGAAAATGAAAATTAATATTAAACATTAAAATTAATATTAAACATTAAAATATTTGAAAATAAAATAGTTTAGAAATAAGAAAAAGTATTTTTAAAACATTAAATATTAACATTATTAACATTTGCATATCCGGATTCGGATCCGGATCACGTTCCCGGGAAATCCGGAAACTTCGCTCTCATCCAAGACGACATGCTAGCGATATCTGACCTCGCCTCCGAAAGCTCATCTTGCGTGGCACCTAACCTGAATTCGGTGTCCGTTTTCGCCGCCTCCAAAGCTTCTACTTTGGACTTGAGCTCTTCATTCTGCTGGATGAGATCTTCAGAGAAAAAAGAACAAGAAGAAGACCCGTCGTCCATAAACGGGATCGTACCCAAACCGCCGCGACGTCGCCCTTTTTTATCAAGGGGAAATTCCTGTATAAAATATAAATAAATTAGAACATAATAAAATTATAATGTAAAACTATAAGGAAAAAAAAACTTACGTTCATAACGAGTTGGTTGACGGCTTCCCGCGACATCTCGAAGGAGGAGGAGGAGTCACCTTGTGACTGTTGGGTCAGCTCGATGTCGGTCTTCTGCTTCGTCACGTTCTCGTAGATCTCCCTTATGAGGGGATCCTGAATAAGCCCGGTTGTCTTGTTCGTGTGGCACCTCTTCATTAAGTCCAAATGATTCGGACGCACACCTCCGGCCTCATTAGTCTATAAAAACAAATAAATTTAAATATAAATAAATAATTTAATAATTAATTAAGTAGAGAAAACAATGTAAACAATAAAGGATTACCATTTGAATTTCTCGGGTCTGGAAGCTGCTCGATCCGGAGTTGTGGATGTATTGGCCCTTCCCGTTGCGATCACTCTTTCGGTTTCCCGAATTAGTCTTCGAGAGTTTCTCTGTCGCCGGCTGTTGCCAATATGGTCTGTAGTGATTCCAAACCTCCAAATTCAAGCCTTTCGGCTTGTCTGCCCCTTTCCTCCACTTTTTCTTCCACTTGTTCATGTGTCTCTTGAACTGCGTACTCGCTTCCTTCATAAATAATTTTTCCACCGTGACAGTATGAGAAGGATGCCATGTAAACTCTTGCTACGAAAACATAAATAAAAATGCTTAGTAAAATATTTTAAAAATACTTATAAATATAAGAAAAAATATAGTAATTGACAACTTACCGCAAATTGTCTAAACCAAATTTGCTTCTCATCATACGGGACTTCTGAAAACTTCTTGTACGGTTTGTCGAGGATCGAATGGAACATCCTCATAATGGCCTTGCTAATCCCGTTGTTCGATATACCAAACCTACAAAAAAGATAAACTATAAACAATTTGCTATTAAATATATATGAAGTAAGGGTTTTTACCATGTCGATCTTCCAACGAGATGAGGATCAAGCCGGATGAGCAAGTCCCGGCCCGGTTGTTGGACTAACTCGTCGATGGTTATGATTCGAGGAACTTGACTCTACGACTCCGGGATATTCGATGTGGCCGGACTTGGTGGTTCTGCCCCTCGATTCGAACCATCGCTACGTGGAGGTTGTTGCACCCCTTGAGACGAACCACCGATGCACACGTTTGCGAAACCGTCGTAAGACCTTACCAAAAAACGCAAAATTTGTTAGATATTAAACGTAAACGCAAACTTTGTTAGATATGAAATGCAAACGTAAACTAAAATTAAAACCGACAAGATTGTTGAATCCTTGAAACTATACGAACGAGCATGGAGAGGAATTGAAGGTAAAAAATGAATGATCTAATAATATCTCACTTGCTACTGAGTTATGTATGGTCTATATAACCATCAAAAATATGTTTGTTTCTCTCTAACAGAACATGTGGGCACAAAGACTGCTGTTCAGATTTGAAGCCATGCTCAGAATTTTTTCTCTAAGGTATATACACTTATTTGCAATAATATCTTTTCCCTTGTTCACAGAAAGTACCAAGGACTGCTTAAACATGTACATACATTTGTCTAGAGACTTATGTTCTGACTTAGCTCTGTTCTGTTGTATCATACAGGTTATCTATATACTTAATTTTTCCGATCGATCTAACGAACTATTGTTTTCTGAAAAAACATTGATACATGAAATCTATGTGATTGTCGTGTGTTTGTTTAAGCATATTAGACATACTGAGAATATGTGAAAAATAAATCAGTAGCAAGTGAGATACAGTATGTATCGGTATGTATTCACAATCTATCGGTATGTTTTCAAGATATGTATTTTCATTTGTTTTGGTCTCGGTGTATTCACGCAAATCGGATTCACAAAAAAAAATCCCACAATAAATCCCACAAATCTCACAAATCTAACCTCAAATCACAACAATTAACCACAAATCTCAAGCTACAACAACAACCACAAATCTTAAAATTACTTACATGGTTAGAAGTCGGCGGCGGACGGTGAAGAGAATCGGCTCCGGAGGACGGTGAAGAGAATCGGCTCCGGCGGACGGTGAAGAGAATCGGCTCCGGCGGACGGTGAAGAGAATCGGCGGAGAGAGAGAATCGGTTTGAGAGAAGAGAGAACGAACAAACGAAGAAGAAGAGGCGTATGTGGTATTTAGATCTACGAAATTCCGACCACCATATCGGTCGGAATTTGGTCGGGTTTGAAAATATCAAACCACCAAAATATTTCATTTAGCGGTTAATTTCCGCGGGTTTTATTTCGGATTGGTCGGAAATTGGTCGGAATTTCCGACCAATTTCCGACCAATATGAATATTTCTGGAAAATGCTAAGTGTTTATAATTAGAGGACATTTCCTGAGTATTAATATTGGTCGGAAATTGGTCGGAAATTTCCGACACATTTCCGACCAATATGAATATTTCTGAAAAATGCTAAGTGTTTATAATTAGAGGACATTTTCTGAGTATTAATATTGGTCGGAATTTCCGACCAATTTCCGACCATTTAGGGTTTCGAATATAAAATACTAAATTTTCAAATTGTATACCGTTTAATAAACATGTAAACATGTGATGTCTAAAAAATATGTGGCAAAGTAAACATATAATAAAATATATGATGTTTTTATAAATTGAAAGTATATCGAATTAAACCGTTCATAACGAAACATTCACTTTATATTTATATTTTTCGGTTTCTTTTAGGTTTTATAGGATATGCCCCAAAATTGGTTTAGTTAAAATATATTGACATTGAATTCTTTCAAAAGATCATATCTAACCATATTAAACATAGTGCAAATCAAATTTATGCGGTTTGAGGTTTCGAAACCCCAAATGGTCGGAATTTGGTCGGAAATGTCGAGTAATTCCGACCATTTTCCGACCAACCAATTCGATTTAATCAAGAAACAACGTTGTTGCAATTAAAAAAAAAGAAGGCATGATCAAAAACTATATATATATGTGTAAAAAAAAGGATGATCAAAACCCCTTTAGTGCACCAAAAAAAAAAAAAAAAAAACTTAGCGGTTAATTTGGTCGGGTTTGAAACCGCCAAAATATTGGTTTTATTTCGGGTTAGTCGGAAATCAGTCGGTATTTCCGACCAATTTCCGACTAACCAATAATATTGCATTTTCTGAGTATTATAATATTGGTCGGAAATTGGTCGGCAATTTCCGACCAATTTCCGACCAATATGAATAATTCTGAAAAATGCTAAGTGTTTATAATTATAGGACATTTTCTGAGTATTAATATTGGTCAGAAATTGGTCGGAATATAGAATTAAATGTATTAAAAAATACGTACACCATATTTAAAAATTTTGAAAAATTTTGAAAATTTTGTTGCTTTAAAATAGATGCATATGAAAAAACATTGTTACAAATTTGTTACTTAAAAATAATTAAAGTATGTGAAAAAAGATTCATAAATTTGTTACTTAAAAATAAATGCATATAAAATATTTTTTACAAAAACCTATTCTGAGTCCGATGAATAATCTGAAGAAGCTGAATAAGATTCCTCATCAAATTCTCCTCTTTCTTCTTCAGAATCCTCAAATAGTTCGCCCATGCCGGTGAAGTCAACCACAAGGTCAACCTCTAGAGAATGCTCGATTTCACCTAAATTACCAATTGGCATTTCCTGTAAAGGGTCATGCTCGGAAACACCAGATATCATTCCTCTTGGTTGTATCGATGTTACTGCAATCCATGGATCTTGCTTGTTCCTAACCCGGGGGTATCGAATGTAGGAAACCTGGTCTGCTTGTGAAGCAAGAATAAATGGATCGTATTTCCGATGTCGCTTGCCTCCGTGAACAGATGTCACACCGAATTCGTCCTGACGTAGACCTTCCACTGGATCATACCAATCGCAATAGAACACAATGCACTTCAAACCAATCATTCCTGGATATTTGACTTCTAATATTTCGCGGAGTATTCCGTAGTAAACAAATTCTCCGGATGTAGACGAAATACCGTAGTTGCATGTTGTCCTTGAACTCCCTTCACGAAAAGCCTTAAAAGCATACCCCCGAGTGCAATACATCGGATAAACACTTGGAACAAAAGTAGGGCCACGCACCATCTCAACTAACCATGTGGGAATCTATGTCCCGGTAGTATTAATCTGATCAACCTGTACAATTTGTGGACACTCATAAACAATATGTGTAAGTATGTAAAATTTAGTTTAATTGCGGGAAATCGAGCACTTACGTAATATTTCAACCAATCCGCGAATTCCTTCTATTTACGGACCATAAGCTCATCCTCTGTGCAATTTGGAAACCAATTCCTTATTTGCTCCATGTATATACTGTGAATAAAACAAATACATTATTCAAAATACTACCAAGGATTAATTTTTGGTATTTACTAAACAAATACATTATTCAAAATCAAGTGACGTACCTCTCATATTCGAATACGTCTTCGCAGTTTGTCAGAAGATATGTATGCAAATGCCTTTGTTCCTCCTCTGTTAGTCGTCTAGACCTCCCTTTTCCACTAAGCCTTCCAATTTCTGCAAAATTTTTTGGGACATAGACCGGATACATCGGTTTTTCTCCTCCATCATCATGACGTGCAGGTCGTCGACTTTTAGTCTTCACCGAAGATGGAAAGTAGTAGCTAGCAAAGTTGGATGCTTCTTCATTCACGCTCTGTGCAACAATAGAACCCTCGACTCTTGCAAGATTTTTCACCTTCTTCTTTAGGTGGAGCATATATCGCTCAAACGGATACATCCATCGATATTGAACTGGCCCACCAAGTCTTGCTTCCCTAGGGAGATGAATAGGAAGATGTTCTATAACATCAAAAAATGCTGGTGGAAATATTTTCTCGAGGTTGCATAGGAGAGCCGGTATCTTTTCCTCCAAATTTTGGATACCGTCTGCTGTAAGTGATCTCGTGCATAAATCCCGGAAGAAAGCACCGATCCCTGCATAAATGATAAATAAAATTAGTAAAATTTAGACAATTTAGATAAATTTAGTAAAATTTAGATAAAATTTTGTAAATTATAAATGTACCTGCAATAGCTCCATGGACGTTTCTAGGAAGAAGACCGGCAAAGGCAAATGGAAGGAGGCGTTGCATGATAACGTGACAATCATGACTCTTCAACCCTGAAAACTTCCCTTATCCAATATTAACGCAATTACGAAGGTTAGATGCGTATCCGTCTGGGAATTGAACACTATGCGTAATCCAGTCGAAGAACACCTCCTTTGAAGGCTCATCCAAACGGAAAGCGGGGGCCAGAGATTTTCCGTTCGCCATTATATGGAGTTCCTTCCGAGAACAAATTTCTGGCAAATCCAATCTGGCCTTCAAATTATCTTTCGTCTTCCCTTGCACATTTAGAACAGTATTCATGATGTTGTCAAAAAAGTTCTTTTCAATGTGCATGACATCTAGATTATGGCGCAGCAGATGGTTCTTCCAATATGGCAAATCCCAAAAAATACTCCTCTTGTTCCAATTGTGGTATTCGCCACAACCATCTACGGGAAAATGACCATTATCACCACATGAAACCGTCTTCTCAGCACCAAAATCTCTCAACTGAGTGATGATGTTATTCCCATCCGGCTCAGGAGGTGGACCATCAAATACTTTTTTGTTCTTCTTAAACAATGTCGTGCTCCGACGATATGGATGATCATGCGGCAGAAATCTTCGATGACAATCAAACCAAGAAGTCTTTCGACCGTGCTTTAATTGGAACGCATCAGTGTTATCTTGACAATACGGGCACGCCAACCTTCCATGAGTCGACCATCCAGATAGCATACCAAATGCTGGAAAATCACTTATGGTCCACATAAGTACCGCACGCATCGTAAAATTCTGTTGGAGAGAAACATCGAACGCTTGAACACCATCTTTCCATAACATTTTCAACTCATAAATTAATGGCTGCAAGAAAATATCAAGGGATCTCTTAGGATGCTCCGGTCCGGGGACAAGAATCGTGAGGAACAAAAACTCTCGTTTCATGCACAAACTAGGCGGCAAATTGTAAGGTGTGACGATTACTGGCCACAATGAATATTGCCTCCCATGTTTCCCAAAAGGGTTGAATCCATCTATAGATAACCCGAGGTATACGTTACTTGGCTCAGCCGCAAAACTAGGATACACCTCTTGAATATGTTTACATGCTTCTGCATCTGAAGGATGCGCAATCTCTCCATATGAGTTATGTTCTGCATGCCATCTCATAGCTCCTGCCGTGCGCTCGGATTGATATAACCTCTTCAACCTATCTGTTAACGGCAAATACCACATCCGTTTATGTGGAACTGGTACTCTTCCACCCGTTTCCTGATACCGAGGTTTCCCACAAAAACGACACTTGCGACGGTTTTCGTCTTTTCTCCAGTATATCATACAATTGTCGATGCACACATCTATCATCTGATACGGCAAACCAAGACCAGCTACAAGTTTATGAACCTCGTAGTATGAAGCCGGTGAGAGATTATCTTCAGGTAAAATATCTTTCACAAAATCAGCTATCGCATCCACACAATCCTCTGCCAAGTTGAAATCGGTCTTTATTGTCATCAACCTGCTTGCAGTTGATAAAGGCGATATTCCCTCTCTACATCCTTCGTATAGTGGATGCTTAGCTGCATCTAGCATATCAAAAAAGTTACGAGCTTCTAAATTAGGTTCCTCTATTCTAATACCATCCGGAACATACGATGCTACGTTTTCGCGATACGCATCATTCACCATCTGAACGTTTGCATCTACTTCCGGTGTTGGTTCCTCTATTCTACCCGAATAATTAAAACCACTACAATGATGTTGCACCATTGCATCAGTTTCTCCATGCGTATACCAAATCTTATAACTCGGCATTAACCCATTCCTATAAAGATGCTTCCATACTTCCCCAACAGAGACTAATCTATGATTCCGACATTTAGGACAAGGACAATACAATTTACCGTATTCCGACGTCATCCTATTGTTTGTCGCAAATATCATGAATTCCTCAACACCTTGTGCATACTTGATATGCTCAATTTAATACCCTAAGATACTAAAGCAGTTGTTGTAGTAAGTGTAGGGGTCGAACCACAAAGACTCACAGAGATCACACAATAAATTATGAAGTGTCGAATTACGCTAAGCCAGATAGATGTAATTAAAAACAGTGTAGAAATTAAACGAGATGTAAATCAATTGGGAAATATAGGCTCAGGGTTTTTCTCAGGAAATCAGTGAATGCAGACTAACTAACTAACATGATTCAGATTTAGCGCAGTTCTTGAACTCAAATCACTAAAATATAGCTAACCAACTCTCGTTGCGAAAACTATCTAAATCTAAATCCTAGGAATTCCAAATCTCTTTGCGAATCCTAAAGTCTAAATCAGCTTTAACAACAGGTTTGATATGTTCACAAATCAATTAAACCAAATCTCTTTGCGAATAATCAATTTGCTCACCTAAGTTCTATCAGGTAATTAATTGCACTCTCGTACCTAATCAATTATCCTAAGATTCATATTCTAGGTAGCTAATCTAGAACAAGCTATGAACACAACCTAAGCGAAGAACTATAATTCAGATGGTGAATCCTAAAAGATATTTAACCTAGCATTCAAAGAAAACCATTATGAGAAAACCCTAAACCTAAGGTGGATCTACTCAGACATGGAGAATGAAACAATCAACATGTTTGAATAAATCATCAATAGAATAGAAAGAAGGGTTTAGAGATCTGATCTCGGACGAAGGGAGATTCAGACTTGTCTCTCTAAAACCAAAGTAAAATCAAACACAGAAAATAAAAGCATAGCCTAAACAATGGCTGTAAAATCCTATTTATAACCTAAATCACGATTTGGGGCCTTCTTGTAATTATCAAAGTCTTCTGGGTGCTTTTGCAATTCTCCAAGACTTCATAATTAGTGGCCCATGAAATCTCGATGAGTGTCGATCGATACCAGGGGGTATCGATCGATGCTCGGTGCTCAGATCGGGCTCTTAGTCATCAGACTTCAGTCTCGCTCCAGAATGCTCCAGAAAAGCTCCAATAATTCCAATTAAGCTCCAGACGTGCTATAACCTGTGAAAGACTCTAAAAGACTCCAAAACACAAGAAAAGACTCTATAAAAGGACTTATATCATGGCCTAAATAGGGTAAAAACCATGATATATCAATACTCCTCCGTCAATAGATTCGTCGCTGGATCTTGTCGTGGTCTATCCATCCACGATCGAAAATAATCTCTAGTGTTTGGATTTGAAGAAGACATTTTCTATGTTTTTTTTGGGTGTAAATTGTGAATGAGGGTGGTGTTGTATTTATGATTAAAATTTCTGCGGATTTCCGACCAATTTCCGACCAGTCTAAAAATTCAAACGGCTATATAACGGCTACTGCAACGGGCAGATTAACGTGTATATTTCGTCGGAATTTAGTCGGATTCCTTACTGGTCGGAAATTGGTCGGAAATTTCTTCTAATTTCCGACCAATTTCCGACCAGTCAGGAATCCGACTAAATTCCGACGAAATATATACGTTAATCTGCCCGTTGCAGTAGCCGTTATATAGCCGGTTGAATTTTTAGACTGGTCGGAAATCGGTCGGAAATCCGCGGAAATTTCCGACCATACTTATAACGAAAATTTCGTCGGAATTTAGTCGGATGTAGTATTGGTCGGAAATTGGTCGGAAAGTTAATCCTAATTCCGACCAATTTCCGACGCTTCTTAGTAGGTCTCCAATACGTCGGAAATCCGTCGGTATTTCCGACCAAATTTCCGACCAACTTAAAATTGTCGGGAATTACCGATCAATTTCCAGCGGTTTTGTTTTAATCGGAATGTGGTCGGTATTTGGTCGGAAAATCCCGACCATTTTAAATTGGTCGGAAATATGGTCGGAAATCGGGATGTTTTCTTGTAGTGTATATATATATATATATATATTTCGACGAAAGTGTATGTTTAGAAATAAATCTTCTTTTTACCAATTACAAAAATGTTCATTAGTATTCTGTAGCTATATAACGGAATATTCATACAAATTGATCTATACCGTCGTTAAAAATGTTTAGAAATCTGATGGCTTCTAGTCTCTTTGATTACACATTTACGATGGCTGTTAGAAAAAAAACATATGACGCAAACATCGTGACTTTTATTTAGTTCCGACAATCATTTAAAGAAAATGCTATCATGATCGATTCTCCAATGGTATTTCCTCTTCCTCATAAACTCTCTGCTATCATGTCTGAATCCATGTCTCCATTGAAGTACATCTCAGCTTCAAACACACCAAACTCAGGATCTTCAGGAGCTTTCTTCATCATTTTTGCCTCATCGCCAAGCTCCTATTCTTTTGAAGTGATTGCTCATGTTTAGGGTTTTGCAGGGTTGCATGAGCTTCTTGGTTGTGACAAGAGCTTCTTCCTTTGTTGCGGATATTATTCCATCATATCAATTTGTTATTATTTCATATCTCCTTGTTTAGGAAACTAGATATCTTCTTCTTAGTATATAACATCATGTAATTGCTTCTATTGAAATACATAAAACCCTTTTTACAATAGCGCCTCCTTCTCTCGTTTATCATGGTATCAGAGTTTGACCAAATTTTTTTTTTTAACCAAAACAAACAGATCAAATACGAGTGATGACAGAAGTAGTAAGGAGAACGATTTCGCCATATGATTTAACGGCAGCGGATAACTCCGGTGCGATAATCTCTCATCCGATTTTAAAATCAAATAATTACGATGAATGGGCGTGCGGATTCAGAATGGTGCTGCGTTCAAGAAAGAAGTTTGGATTCCTTGATGGATCCACCCCTTAACCTGCAAAAGACTCACCAGATCTAGAAGATAGGTTAACTATCAACTCTCTACTCATGTCCTGGATGAAGATGACCATCGATCCAGAGCTGTTGACGAACATCTCCCACCGTGATGTGGCGAGAGACTTGTGGGAACATATCAGAAAGAGATTTTCTGTCTCTAATGGACCGAGAAATCAGAAGATGAAAGCAGATCTTGCGTGTTGCAAGCAGCAAAGAATGACAGTGGAAGCTTATTACGGTAAACTCAACAAAATTTGGGATAACGTAAACAATTATCGACTACTTCGAACTTGCAAGTGTGAAAAATGTGACTGCAATTTAGGCACACATCAAGAGAAAGATAGAGAAGATGACATGGTTCAACAATTTTTGTTTGGACTCGATGACACAAATTTTCACACCATACGCTCCTCCTTAACATCTCGTGTGCCTCTCCGTGGTTTGGAAGACGTCTACAACATCATAAGGCAGGAAGAAGATGTGATTAACAATCATCGAATTAAAGAAGAGAGACCTGAAGTCACAGCATTTGCAGCACAATCTCGGCCTCGTTTCAAAAAAGAGGGACGAGAAAAGTTTGGGATCTACAAGCACTGTAACCGCGGCGGACACTCACCAGAAAACTGCTTCCTCATCGTTGGCTTTCCAGAGTGGTGGGGTGATCGGCCAAGAGGAAGGTCCAATACACAAGGATCTTTAGGAGGAGGACGAGGAAGGCCAGTATCGGGTTTTAATGGTGGTCAATCCCGAAATCTGCCTTCTTCCTTTGCTAATGCGGTTACGATTGGCACTTCATCTCAGGAACACGTAAATCATGTGGTCACAGACCGTGATCGGAATGCAGTGAGCGGCCTCATGGACGAGCAATGGCGCATTGTTACTAAGATTCTCAATGCTGGAAAAAGGGATGAGACATACGCTGCAAAAGCCAGTACATCTGAAAATTTGACGGGTACGTGTTCTAATTCTTCTTGGATCTTAGACACCGGTGCATTGCACCATATGATAGGGAAGATAGATCTGTTGACGAATTTGCGGAAAATATCTCTAGTTCTGATTATACTTGCTGATGGGAATAAACGAGTGGCTGTTAGAGAAGGAACAATACATCTAGGAAACATGATTCTGAAATCTGTGTTTTATGTGGAAGAATTGAAATCTGATTTGATCTCTGTTGGACAAATGATGGATGAAAATTATTGTGTCGTACAACTTGCTGATCACTTTCTCGTGATTCAGGACCGCACTACGAGGATGGTGATTGGAGTTGGTAAAAGAGAGGCTGGAAGTTTTTATTTTCGGAGTATGGAGTATGTTGTGGCGTTACATACAAACGTGGAAAGCTCGTTTGATCTCTGGCATAAGCGGTTGGGACACGCTTCAGCAAAAGTCGTTAATTTGCTTCCAAATATTGAGTTTTCAGTTAGTAGTGAGGTTTCTAATACAATGTGTGACACATGTATGAAAGTGAAACAGACATGTGAATCCTTTCCTTTGAGTCAGAATAAAAGTTCAGCCATTTTTTAACTTATATATTGTGACGTATGGGGACCTTACCGAACCCCATCTCACTCAGGTGCTCGTTATTTTTTTACTATCGTAGATGATTTTTCTCGAGGTGTGTGGATCTATTTGATGGTTGAAAAGAGCGAAACGCAGAAACATTTGCGTCATTTTCTCGCGCTAGTTGAACGACAATTTGAGACAAAGGTAAAAACGTTGAGAAGTGATAATGGAACATAGTTTCTGTGTATACGAGATTACTTTCTACAACATGGAATTCATCATGAGACCTCGTGTGTGGGGACTCCGCATAAGAACGGAAGGGTAGAGAGAAAACATCGCCACATTTTGAACGTCGCGAGAGCTTTGCGGTTTCAATCATGTTTACCGATATATTTTTGGGGAGAGTGTATTTTGACAGCATGCTATCTCATTAACAGAACACCGACTGCAGTTCTGAACGGCAAGACGCCTCATCAAGTAATCTACAACTTTGTTCCGGGTTATGCTAATTTGCGTGTGTTTGGTTCATTATGTTATGCACATAACCACAATCATAAAGGTGATAAATTTGAATCAAGAACAAGACGGTGCGTTTTTGTTGGCTATCCCCATGGTCAAAAAGGTTGGAGGCTATACGATTTGGAAGAGAATATATTTTTCGTCTCACGGGATGTGATTTTTGAAGAAACTGTGTTTCCGTTTCTCACAAATAGAAACGATGAAGAAGATGGTGATAATGGGCTATTGGGTCAACAAACAACAACCCTTTTTTGTTGGACTTGTTGGAAATTAATGGGCCACAACCTATAACTCCAACAGGCCCAGAAACAATTGGACATTATAATACAAACCCATCGTTGCCAAATTCATCATATCTTCCTGAAACTACGACGCCGATCATTGAAGCTGAGAACCTCATCGCAGAAGTCGACAAACCTCCAGCCGGACCACCGGCGGTTATACCACCGCCGGAACCGATTGAAATTCTTGGAAGAGGCCACCGTCAGAAAATTAAACCGGCGAAGTGGAAGCAATTTCAAACCAACACGGTGACAGTGGAACCGACTTCTCCCTCTGTGTATCCAATCGAGAACTATGTGGACTGTCATCGTTTCTCTGCGATACACACGGCATACCTAGCTGCGATTACATCAAGTATGGTTCCTCGCACATACCACTTGGCTATGAAAGATAAAGTTTGGAGAGACGCCATGGGAAATGAAATTGCTGCTCTAGAGAAAAATGGTACGTGGACAATTGAAGATCTACCGCCTGGGAAAACGGTAATTGGGAACAAATGGGTTTACACTATCAAATATCGATCTGATGGGATAATTGAACGATTTAAAGCGAGATTGGTGGTCTTAGGAAACCGTCAAGAAGAAGGTGTGGATTATGATGAAACATTTGCGCCTGTTGTCAAGATGGGTACAATTCATTTGGTTCTTAGTGTTGCTGCAGCTAGGAACTGGCATGTACATCAAATGGATGTACATAACGCGTTTCTTCATGGGGACTTATAGGAGGAAGTATATATGAAAATGCCACAAAGTTTCTTTTCGGCTGACGAACCTCCAGCCGGACCACCGACGGTTATACCACCGCCGGAACCGATTGAAATACTTGGAAGAGGCCACAGTTGGAAAATTAAACCGGCGAAGTTGAAGCAATTTCAAACCAACACGGTGACAGTGGAACCGACTTCTCCCTCTGTGTATCCAATCGAGAACTATGTGGACTGTCATGGTTTCTCTGCGATACACCCGGCATACCTAGCTGCGATTACATCAGGTACGGTTCCTCGCACATACCACTTGGCTATGAAAGATAAAGTTTGGAGAGACGCCATGGGAAATGAAATTGCTGCTCTAGAGAAAAATGGTACGTGGACAATTGAAGATCTACCGCCTGGGAAAACGGTAATTGGGAACAAATGAGTTTACACTATCAAATATCGATCTGATGGGATAATTGAACGATTTAAAGTGAGATTAGTGGTCTTAGGAAACCGTCAAGAAGAAGGTGTGAATTATGATGAAGCATTTGCGCCTGTTGTCAAGATGGGTACAATTCATTTGGTTCTTAGTGTTGCTGCAGCTAGGAACAGGCATGTACATCAAATGTATGTACGTAACGCGTTTTTTCATAGGGACTTAATGGAGGAAGTATATATGAAAATGCCACAAGGTTTTCTTTCGGCTGACGAACCTCTAGCCGGACCACCGGCGGTTATACCACCTCCAGATACTATTGAAATTCTTGGAAGAGGGCACCGTCGGAAAATTAAACCGGAAAAGTTGAAGCAATTTCAAACCAACACGGTGACAGTGGAACCGACTTCTCCCTCTGTGTATCCAATCGAGAACTATGTGGACTGTCATCGTTTCTCTGCGATACACACGGAATACCTAGCTGCGATTATATCAGGTACGGTTCCTCGCACACACCACTTGGCTATGAAAGATTAAGTTTGGATAGACGCCATGGGAAATAAAATTTCGGCTCTAGAGAAAAATGGTACGTGTACAATTGAAGATCTACCGCCTGGGAAAACGGTAATTGGGAACAAATGGGTTTACACTATCAAATATCGATCTGATGGGATAATTGAACGATTTAAAGCGAGATTGGTGGTTTTAGGAAACCATCAAGAAGAAGGTGTGGATTATGATGAAACATTTGCGCCTGTTGTCAAGATGGGAACAATTCATTTGGTTCTTAGTGTTGCTGCAGCTAGGAACTGGCATGTACATCAAATGGATGTACATAACGCGTTTTTTCATGGGGACTTAACGGGGGAAGTATATATGAAAATGCCACAAGGTTTTCTTTCGGCTGACGAACCTCCAGCCGGACCACCGGCGGTTATACCTCCGCCGGAACTGATTGAAATTCTTGGAAGAGGACACCATCGGAAAATTAAACCGGCGAAGTTGAAGCAATTTCAAACCAACACGGTGACAGTGGAACCGACTTCTCCCTCTGTGTATCCAATCGAGAACTATGTGGAATGTCATCGTTTCTCTGCGATACACACGGCATACCTAGCTGCGATTACATCATGTACGGTTTCTCGCACATACCACTTGGCTATGAAAGATAAAGTTTGGAGAGACGCCATGGGAAATGAAATTGCTGCTCTAGAGAAAAATGGTACGTGGACAATTGAAGATCTACCGCCTGGGAAAACGGTAATTGGGAACAAATGGGTTTACACTATCAAATATCGATCTGATGGGATAATTTAACGATTTATTGCGAGATTGGGGGTCTTAGGAAACCGTCAAGAAGAAGGTGTGGATTATGATGAAACATTTGCGCCTGTTGTCAAGATGGGTACAATTCATTTGGTTCTTAGTGTTGCTGCATCTAGGAACAGGCATGTACATCAAATGTATGTACGTAACGCATTTTTTCATAGGGACTTAACGGAGGAAGTATATATGAAAATGCCACAAGGTTTTCTTTCGGCTGACGAACCTCTAGCCGGACCACCGGCGGTTATACCACCTCCAGAACCTATTGAAATTCTTGGAAGAGGGCACCGTCGGAAAATTAAACCGGCAAAGTTGAAGCAATTTCAAACCAACACGGTGACAGTGGAACCGACTTCTCCCTCTGTGTATCCAATCGAGAACTATGTGGACTGTCATCGTTTCTCTGCGATACACACGGAATACCTAGCTGCGATTATATCAGGTACGGTTCCTCGCACACACCACTTGGCTATGAAAGATTAAGTTTGGATAGACGCCATGGGAAATAAAATTTCGGCTCTAGAGAAAAATGGTACGTGTACAATTGAAGATCTACCGCCTGGGAAAACGGTAATTGGGAACAAATGGGTTTACACTATCAAATATCGATCTGATGGGATAATTGAACGATTTAAAGCGAGATTGGTGGTTTTAGGAAACCATCAAGAAGAAGGTGTGGATTATGATGAAACATTTGCGCCTGTTGTCAAGATGGGAACAATTCATTTGGTTCTTAGTGTTGCTGCAGCTAGGAACTGGCATGTACATCAAATGGATGTACATAACGCGTTTTTTCATGGGGACTTAACGGAGGAAGTATATATGAAAATGCCACAAGGTTTTCTTTCGGCTGACGAACCTCCAGCCGGACCACCGGCGGTTATACCTCCGCCGGAACTGATTGAAATTCTTGGAAGAGGACACCATCGGAAAATTAAACCGGCGAAGTTGAAGCAATTTCAAACCAACACGGTGACAGTGGAACCGACTTCTCCCTCTGTGTATCCAATCGAGAACTATGTGGAATGTCATCGTTTCTCTGCGATACACACGGCATACCTAGCTGCGATTACATCATGTACGGTTTATCGCACATACCACTTGGCTATGAAAGATAAAGTTTGGAGAGACGCCATGGGAAATGAAATTGCTGCTCTAGAGAAAAATGGTACGTGGACAATTGAAGATCTACCGCCTGGGAAAACGGTAATTGGGAACAAATGGGTTTACACTATCAAATATCGATCTGATGGGATAATTTAACGATTTAAAGCGAGATTGGGGGTCTTAGGAAACCGTCAAGAAGAAGGTGTGGATTATGATGAAACATTTGCGCCTATTGTCAAGATGGGTACAATTCATTTGGTTCTTAGTGTTGCTGCAGCTAGGAACTGGCATGTACATCAAATGGATGTACATAACGCGTTTCTTCATGGGGACTTAACGGAGGAAGTATATATGAAAATGCCACAAGGTTTTCTTTCGGCTGACGAACCTCCAGCCGGACCACCGGCGGTTATACCACCGCCAGAACCGATTGAAATTCTTGGAAGAGGCCACCGTCGGAAAATTAAACCGGCGAAGTTGAAGCAATTTCAAACCAACACGATGACAGTGGAACCGACTTCTCCCTCTGTGTATCCAATCGAGAACTATGTGGACTGTCATCGTTTCTCTGCGATACACACGGCATACCTAGCTGCGATTACATCTGGTACGGTTCCTCGCACATACCACTTGGCTATGAAAGATAAAGTTTGGAGAGACGCCATGGGAAATGAAATTGCTGCTGTAGAGAAAAATGGTACGTGGACAATTGAAGATCTACCGCCTGGAAAAACGGTAATTGGGAACAAATGGGTTTACACTATCAAATATCGATCTGATGGGATAATTGAACGATTTAAAGCGAGATTGTGGTCTTAGGAAACCATCAAGAAGAAGGTGTGGATTATGATGAAACATTTGCGCCTGTTGTCAAGATGGGTACAATTCATTTGGTTCTTAGTGTTGCGGCAACTAGGAACTGGCATGTACATCAAATGGATGTACATAATGCGTTTTTTCATGGGGACTTAACGGAGGAAGTATATATGAAAATGCCACAAGGTTTTCTTTCGGCTGACGAACCTCCAGCCGGACCACCGGCGGTTATACCTCCGCCGGAACCGATTGAAATTCTTGGAAGAGGCCACCGTCGGAAAATTAAACCGGCGAAGTTGAAGCAATTTCAAACCAACACGGTGACAGTGGAACCGACTTCTCCCTCTGTGTATCCAATCGAGAACTATGTGGACTGTCATTGTTCCTCTGCGATACACATGGCATACCTAGTTGCGATGACATCAGGTACGGTTCCTCGTACATACCACTTGGCTATGAAAGATAAAGTTTGGAGAGACGCCATGGGAAATGAAATTTCTGCACTAGAGAAAAATGGTACGTGGACAATTGAAGACCTACCGCCTGGGAAAACGGTAATTGGGACCAAATGGGTTTACACTATCAAATATCGATCTGATGGGATAATTGAACGATTTAAAGCGAGATTGGTGGTCTTAGGAAACCGTCAAGAAAAAGGTGTGGATTATGATGAAACATTTGCGCCTGTTGTCAAGATGGGTACAATTCATTTTGTTCTTAGTGTTGCGGTAGCTAGGAACTGGCATGTACATCAAATGGATGTACATAACGCATTTCTTCATGGGGACTGAACGGAGGAAGTATATATGAAAATGCCACAAGGTTTTCTTTCGGCTGACGAACCTCCAGCCGGACCACCGGCGGTTATACCACAGCCAGAACCGAATGAAATTCATGGAAGACGCCACCGTCGGAAAATTAAACCGGCGAAGTTGAAGCAATTTCAAACCAGCACGGTGACAGTGGAACCGACTTCTCCCTCTGTGTATCTAATCGAGAACTATGTGGACTGTCATCGTTTCTCTGCGATACACACGGCATACCTAGCTGCGATTACATCAGGTACGGTTCCTCGCACATACCACTTGGCTATGAAAGATAAAGTTTGGAGAGACGCCATGGGAAATGAAATTGCTGCTCTAGAGAAAAATGGTACGTGGACAATTGAAGATCTACCGCCTGGGAAAATGGTAATTGGGAACAAATGGGTTTACACTATCAAATATCGATCTGATGGGATAATTGAACGATTTAAAGCGAGATTGGTGGTCTTAGGAAACCGTCAAGAAGAAGGTGTGGATTATGATGA
The DNA here is from genome assembly GCA_030161315.1 of Eutrema japonicum. Lineage (NCBI taxonomy): Eukaryota > Viridiplantae > Streptophyta > Magnoliopsida > Brassicales > Brassicaceae > Eutrema > Eutrema japonicum. The sequence goes on from BSQW01000013.1 coordinate 42,566,696, forward strand.
AATATTTGCTCCTGTTGTCAAGATGGGTACAATTCATTTGGTTCTTAGTGTTGCTGCAGCTAGGAACTGGCATGTACATCAAATGGATGTACATAACGCGTTTATTCATGGGGACTTAACAGAGGAAGTATATATGAAAATGCCACAAGGTTTTCTTTCGGCTGACGAACGTCCAGCCGGACCATCGGCGGTTATACCACCGCCGGAACTGATTGAAATTCTTGGAAGAGGCCAACGTCAGAAAATTAAATCGGCAAAGTTGAAGCAATTTCAAACCAACACGGTGACAGTGGAACCGACTTCTCCCTATGTGTATCCAATCGAGAAATATGTGGACTATCATCGTTTCTCTGTGATACACATGGCATACCTAGATGCGATTACATCAAGTACGGTTCCTCGCACATACCACTTGGCTATGAAAGATTAAGTTTGGAGAGACGCCATCGGAAATGAAATCGCTGCTCTAGAGAAAAATGGTATGTGGACAATTGAAGATCTATCGCCTGGGAAAACGGTAATTGGGAACAAATGGGTTTACACTAACAAATATCGATCTGATGGGATAATTGAACGATTTAAAGCGAGATTGGTGGTCTTAGGAAACCGTCAAGAAGAAGGTGTGGATTATGATGAAACATTTGCGCCTGTTGTCAAGATGGGTACAATTCATTTGGTTCTTAGTGTTTCTGCAGCTAGGAACTGGCATGTACATCAAATGGATGTACATAACGCGTTTTTTCATGAGGACTTAACGGAGGGAGTATATATGAAAATGCCACAAGGTTTTCTTTCGGCTGACGAACCTCCAGCCGGACCACCGGCGGTTATACCACCACCGGAACCGATTGAAATTCTTGGAAGAGGCCACCGTCAGAAAATTAAACCGGCGAAGTTGAAGCAATTTCAAACCAGCACGGTGACAGTGGAACCGACTTCTCCCTCTGTGTATCCAATCGAGAACTATGTGGACTGTCATCGTTTCTCTGCGATACACACGGCATACCTAGCTGCGATTACATCAGGTACGGTTCCTCGCACATACCACTTGGCTATGAAAGATAAAGTTTGGAGAGACGCCATGGGAAATGAAATTGCTGCTCTAGAGAAAAATGGTACGTGGACAATTGAAGATCTACCGCCTGGGAAAACGGTAATTGGGAACAAATGGGTTTACACTATCAAATATCCATCTGATGGGATAATAGAACGATTTAAAGCGAGATTGGTGGTCTTAGGAAACCGTCAAGAAGAAGGTGTGGATTATGATGAAATATTTGCTCCTGTTGTCAAGATGGGTACAATTCATTTGGTTCTTAGTGTTGTTGCAGCTATGAACTGGCATGTACATCAAATGGATGTACATAACGCGTTTCTTCATGGGGACTTAACAGAGGAAGTATATATGAAAATGCCACAAGGTTTTCTTTCGGCTGACGATCGGCCAGCCGGACCACCGGCGGTTATACCACCGCCGGAACTGATTGAAATTCTTGGAAGAGGCCAACGTCGGAAAATTAAATCGGCAAAGTTGAAGCAATTTCAAACCAACATGGTGACAGTGGAACCGACTTCTCCCTCTGTGTATCCAATCGAGAAATATGTGGACTATCATCGTTTCTCTGTGATACACATGGCATACCTAGCTGCGATTACATCAAGTACGGTTCATCGCACATACCACTTGGCTATGAAAGATTAAGTTTGGAGAGACGCCATCGGAAATGAAATCGCTGCTCTAGAGAAAAATGGTATGTGGACAATTGAAGATCTACCGCCTGGGAAAACGGTAATTGGGAACAAATGGGTTTACACTAACAAATATCGATATGATGGGATAATTGAACGATTTAAAGCGAGATTGGTGGTCTTAGGAAACCGTCAAGAAGAAGGTGTGGATTATGATGAAACATTTGCGTCTGTTGTCAAGATGGGTACAATTCATTTGGTTCTTAGTGTTTCTGCAGCTAGGAACTGGCATGTACATCAAATGGATGTACATAACGCGTTTTTTTATGGGGACTTAACGGAGGAAGTATATATGAAAATGCCACAAGGTTTTCTTTCGGTTGACGAACCTCCAGCCGGACCACCGGCGGTTATACCACCACCGGAACCGATTGAAATTCTTGTAAGAGGCCACCGTCAGAAAATTAAACCGGCGAAGTTGAAGCAATTTCAAACCAGCACGGTGACAGTGGAACCGACTTCTCCCTCTGTGTATCCAATCGAGAACTATGTGGGCTGTCATCGTTTCTCTGCGATACACACGGCATACCTAGCTGCGATTACATCAGGTACGGTTCCTCGCACATACCACTTGGCTATGAAAGATAAAGTTTGGAGAGACGCCATGGGAAATGAAATTGCTGCTCTAGAGAAAAATGGTACGTGGACAATTGAAGATCTACCGCCTGGGAAAACGGTAATTGAGAACAAATGGGTTTACACTATCAAATATCGATCTGATGGGATAATTGAACGATTTAAAGCGAGATTGGTTGTCTTAGGAAATCGTCAAAAAGAATGTGTGGATTATGATGAAACATTTGCTCCTGTTGTCAAGATGGGTACAATTCATTTGGTTCTTAGTGTTGCTGCAGCTAGGAACTGGCATGTACATCAAATGGATGTACATAACGCGTTTCTTCATGGGGACTTAACAGGGGAAGTATATATGAAAATGCCACAAGGTTTTCTTTCGGCTGACGAACGTCCAGCCGGACCACCGGCGGTTATACCACCGCCGGAACTGATTGAAATTCTTGGAAGAGGCCAACGTCGGAAAATTAAATCGGCAAAGTTGAAGCAATTTCAAACCAACACGGTGACAGTGGAACCGACTTCTCCCTCTGTGTATCCAATCGAGAACTATGTGGACTATCATCGTTTCTCTGTGATACACATGGCATACCTAGCTGCGATTACATCAAGTACGGTTCCTCGCACATACCACTTGGCTATGAAAGATTAACTTTGGAGAGACGCCATCGGAAATGAAATCGCTGCTCTAGAGAAAAATGTTATGTGGACAATTGAAGATCTACCGCCTGGGAAAACGGTAATTGGGAACAAATGGGTTTACACTATCAAATATCGATCTGATGGGATAATTGAACGATTTAAAGCGAGATTGGTGGTCTTAGGAAACCGTCAAGAAGAAGGTGTGGATTATGATGAAACATTTGCGCCTGTTGTCAAGATGGGTACAATTCATTTGGTTCTTAGTGTTGCTGCAGCTAGGAACAGGCATGTACATCAAATGGATGTACATAACGCGTTTTTTCATGGGGACTTAGCGGAGGAAGTATATATGAAAATGCCACAAGGTTTTCTTTCGGCTGACGAACCTCCAGCCGGACCACCGGCGGTTATACCACCACCGGAACCGATTGAAATTCTTGGAAGAGGCCACCGTCAGAAAATTAAACCGGCGAAGTTGAAGCAATTCCAAACCAGCACGGTGACAGTGGAACCGACTTCTCCCTCTGTGTATCCAATCGAGAACTATGTGGGCTGTCATCGTTTCTCTGCGATACACACGGCATACCTAGCTGCGATTACATCAGGTACGGTTCCTCGCACATACCACTTGGCTATGAAAGATAAAGTTTGGAGAGACGCCATGGGAAATGAAATTGCTTCTCTAGAGAAAAATGGTACGTGGACAATTGAAGATCTACCGCCTGGGAAAATGGTAATTGAGAACAAATGGGTTTACACTATCAAATATCGATCTGATGGGATAATTGAACGATTTAAAGCGAGATTGGTGGTCTTAGGAAACCGTCAAGAAGAAGGTGTGGATTATGATGAAACATTTGCTCCTGTTGTCAAGATGGGTACAATTCATTTGGTTCTTAGTGTTGCTGCAGCTAGGAACTGGCATGTACATCAAATGGATGTACATAACGCGTTTCTTCATGGGGACTTAACAGAGGAAGTATATATGAAAATGCCACAAGGTTTTCTTTCGGCTGATTCGTATAAGGTATGTCGTCTTCGTAAATCATTATACGGATTGAAGCAGGCCCTGAGATGCTGGTTTGCAAAGTTATCGACGGCTTTACAAACGTATGGTTTTAAACAGTCGTTATCAGATTACTTGCTATTTATCTACAACAACAACGGTATGTTTGTTCATGTCCTCATCTATGTCGATGACTTAGTTATCTCAGGAAGTTGTCCTGTTGAGATAGCAATTTTCAAAGATTATATCTTCAATTGTTTTCATATGAAGGATCTCGGCGTTCTCAAATACTTTCTTGGGATTGAGGTTGCTAGGAATGAACCAGGTTTCTATTTATCTCAACGGAAATATGTCTTGGACATACTCATAGAAATTGGACTTCTTGGAGTAAAACCAGCTTATTTTCTAATGGAACAAAACCATAAATTATTCTTGTCATAGTCACCGTTGCTTCAGAATCCAAGGGAGTATCGTTGGCTCATAGGAAGGCTCATTTACTTGGCTGTTACTAGGCTAGAATTGTCATATTGTGTTCATACATTGGCACAATATATGGAGAAAGCGAGAGAAGATCAATGGGAGGCTTCGTTGCGAGTAGTCCGATACTTGAAATCAAACCCAGGTCAAGGTGTTTTACTTGCCAAAACATCCAATTTGCAACTCCATGGCTGGTGTGATTCTGATTGGGCGGCGTGTCCTCTCACCAGGAGATCTTTAACCGGCTATTTTGTGCAGCTCGGAAACTCGCCAATCTCATGGTCATCAAAAGAGCAACCAACAGTTAGTCTCTCATCGGTGGAAGCTGAGTATAGGGCTATGATGTTTTTGACGAAAGAGCTATTTTGGCTCAAGATCGACGAAAATTTCTACAGTTTGGCCAATTTTCGCTCCTGGACCTCTTTTCCATTCATCAAGGTGATTGCATTGATGTGAGCCCTTGGGTTCTCTCCTTTCCCTGGAAGAAAACCTTCTTGCCTTTTCACAGCCTCTGAAGTCTGAGCAACCTGAGTTTCCAGCTTCTTCTGATGAATGTTAAGAGCTTCGATCTTTCCACTCAGATCATTGTACATGGCATCCATCTTCCCATTGAAATCAACAGTCAGCTTCTGCTGTCCTTGAACCAGCTGTTCAAACATAGACTCAATCTTGCTATCTAGGGTCTTAGCAGGTATAGGTTGATAAGATGAACTCCCATAGTTCCTGGTATATCCACTGCTCTGGAAAGGTTTCTGGACAAACTGATTCGATTTTCCTTCCTGAGCATTGTTGTTGAAGTTTCTGTTATTATTCTAGTATTGATTTCTCTGACCTTGAAAACCAGATCCACCAATGTAGTTAACATCATATGCAAAGTGAACAACCTTCATCGTCTTGCCCATCAACAGATTGTGCATAGAATCTAACTTGGCTTGAACCTCAGCAATCTGCGAACCTTCCATGCCACCAGCTAGCTTCTTGCGCTCCATGTCTGCATTCTTGGTACTATTGCTAGATGCCAAGTTCTCAATTAGCACATAAGCGCCCTCAGGATACCTGGTGTTGAAGTTTCCATTGCTCGCAGCATCAAAAGCCATCTGGTACCTCCAATCAATCCCTCTAAAGAAAAGTCCCAGCAGCTGAACATTAGTGAACCCATGATGTGGACAATATGACCGAAATCTGAGCCAAGCAGCCTTAAATGCCTCAGTCGGTCCTTGAGAAAACAGAGAAATCTTATTCCTGACCTCTTCGGATCGTGCATCATCTTAGAAATTGTTCAGGAATGCATTCTTAGTCTCTTCCCAAGAAGTCAGTGACCCAGCTGGCAACTGCTTCAGCCAATAAGCTGCATCCCCACCAAGAGAGTATGGGAAGAGCTTACAGAAGAGGTAATCATAGGATACTCCATCGCATTTGATGCTTGTAACCAAATCCTCAAAGTGATCCATAGGATGTTCATTGGAAAGACCATAAAAAGGGTGCTGACCCACAAAAGTGTAGTAAGCAGGCTTCAGCTCAAAGTTGTTTCTCTGAAAAGTAGGAGGGCGAATCGCAGAACGATTGGCGTAGGACTGATCAGGCCTGTTGTACTCAACAATTGTTCTACCACGATTAATCACAGCACTCCCTGCGACAATCTCCTCGACAACAGCAGGAGGTGGAATGATGTTCCCCTCTCCATCCAATCGTTGCCCTCTCGCATTGCATAATTGACCCTCTTGGTCTCTGTAAGCACCAGCTTCATCTTGAACCAAAACCACTGGATTGTTGTTCATCTCTGTTGGCTTCTTTGCTTTTCCAGTTTGTGCGTTCCAAAAGTGCTAGCTGATCGTTTGATAGACTAACTAGCGGAGTGTTCTTGTTCCTCCTGGTTTCACGAATAGGCATGCACTTGAAACACAAAAGTCAAGAACGTAAGTAACAAAAATTCACGACAGGTATCGACCGATACCACTACGGTGTCGATCGATACTGGTCGAACTTAGTCGAAATTCTCAAACTAAAATCTAATGGCGAATTGAATCCCCGGTGACGGCGCCAAATTTGACAAGCTCAAATTAATACATTATAAGTACTAAAGCTTTGTCGATGGTAATACTTAGGGGTCGAATCCACATAGACTCAAGAAATCACACAATAGATTGTATAGATAAAAAATTAAGCTAAGTGATCAATGGAATTGAAAGGAAATACGTAAATTAAACAAGTTGTGATTCGATTGGGAGAAAGATAGGTTCAAGGTATTTCTCAGGAAATCAATGAATGCAGATAAACTAACAAATCAGGGTTCAGGTTACGCACGGTTCTTGAACTCAAATCACTAAAGTATAATTAACCAACTCTCGTTGCGTGAATTATCTAAGTCTAAATCCTATAATTCCAAATCTCTTTGCAAATCCTAAAGTCTAAACCAGCTTTTAGTTCAAGTTTGATTTGTTCACAAAACAACTAAACCAAATCTCTTTTTGAATAGTTATTTTGCTCACTCTAAGTTCTGTCAGGTTCCTCAATTTCACTCTCGTGCCTAATCGATTAACCTAAGATCTAAGTTCCAGGTGATAAATCTAGAATTAGCTTTGAGAACAACCTAAAACGAAGAACTAATTCAGATTATGAACCCTAATCAACAATTCAACCTAGCATTCAAAGAAATCCCTTATGAGAACTCTAAACCTAACATGAGATCTACTCAGGCATGGAGATTGCAACAATAAACATGATTGAATAAATCTTTGAATAAATAATAAAGAAGAGAGTAAAACAAGGGTTCGAAATCTTCTCTCGGACTAACAGAGTTTCAGACTTGTCTCCCTCCAAAAACTCTCTCACAAAACCAAAGTAAAATAAAGTATAGCCATCAAAGTGGCTGAAAAACCTAATAAATAACCTAAGTCACGTTCTAGGGCTTCTTGTAAATAATAAAGTCTTCTGGGGCAATTTGCAGTTTCTCAAATCTTCATAAAAGTCGCGATCCTTATGTCTCTTCGACGGGTATCGATCGATACTCAGGCATCAAATCGGTGTCTCAGCTACATGATCTCTGCTTGGCTCCAAAAAGCTCCAAAATGCTTTAATATCTCCAATAATGCTCCAAACGTACCTAAATCCTGAAAAGACTCTAAAAGACTCCAAAATACTAGAAAGACTCCATAAAAAAGACTTATATCATGGCTTAAAACGGGTAAAAACCATGATATATCAGCTGGGTCGAAAGGAATTTCAGATTTTTCTTCGCAAGTTAGGCATTCACGAAGTTCACGCTCCAACTTGAGGGAGGGTGTGGCGGATATTATTCCATCATATCAATTTGTTATTATTTCCTATCTCCTTGTTTAGGAAACTAGATATCTTCTTCTTAGTATATAAGCTCATGTAATTACTTATATTGAAATACAGAAAACCCTTTTTACAATATCGCCTCCTTCTCTCGCTTATCATCCTTGCTTCTCAAGTAAGACGAAGAAAAAGAAGGAAGTGACATAGGGGCCAGACGAGTATTGAGCTAATGTGTCAGTTACACCAACAAACCGGTTTATACCATCATCGAGGAGGAACATGAGGTCAATACGGTTAGAGCTAAAAATCTAGTTTCTCCAAATTATTGTGACAGAACAGAGTAAGGCGTACAAGGATAAACCAGAAAATTGGCAATAGATTCTCCAGTTTCATTCTCAAGATCATACAGACGTCGTTTGGGTTTATGATAGCAAGCAAGTATGGATACTTTTCTGATCGTTCTAGATAATTGGATCGATGAAACAGAGTAGCAACACGCAGCGAACCACTACTGAGAGCAACAATTGAGTGTAAACAGACAAATGAAAACCTAATCTCGATATCCGATACATCAAAAACCTGCTTCAATTTTCTTACACTATCCATTGCATTCATAAATATTTTGCACAATTCATCTACATGTAAGATTTTATTGATTCAAGTCGATCTTATAATAAAACTTGTGAGATGATTATATGTTCATTTATAACGGGTTTTATAAGTACCTTCAGAATCGAGAGAGGTGGCTAATAATGTCAGAGGCTCAAAAAAAAGGTCTGGTTATTATTCCCACAACGGTAAACAATTAATCGTTCACTCTCAAAGGTGGTGTATAAAAGCGAAGCTCGATTGGTCTAACAATTCATACCTTTCTCGGCCTTTTGGCTAAGATCAAGTGTAGTATCTGTTCTTATCAGTTTAATATCTGACATGTGGGCCATCGGCTCACACGATATTAACTCTATTTTTTAAGGGAGAAGGCCCATTAATATAGCTTGCTATCTGGGCTTTCGCGAATCGCCCATGCGTTGCGCTATTGCACGGACCTCGCTCAACTCGCCAATTATGAAACCAAACTTTTTATTTAGTTTATCAATGCAATATAGACTTTAGTTAATTAGATATTTAAATTCTAAATTAAAATGACCATAGCGAATGATTTGGTGATAATTATGCCACGTTTTGAAGAATTAAATTAACTAATATCTTCGGTTTATTTTGTCGATTATATAAAGAGATTTGATTTTTAGTTTGTATTATGTTGGCATATTATTTCCTACTCTCTGTGGATGATCTCACTAACCACCAGAAATCTTAAATTTGCTGTACTGTTACCTTTTTGTTGTGAAATAATCAGATTATAATTTCTATAAACATCATCAATTCCTGAACCTATGTTTGTGGCCTTTTTAGGTGATAGGAAGCAATGCTGATGTAGCGAGTGACCACCAACTTTGACAACTTTTCTTCCTATTAGACTGTTCACTAGAGACTTAAGATCAGTAGCATGGATAGCCCCGATCTCACCAATCATGGATAGCCCAGATCTCACCAATCCCTTTGACAGTTGTGGTTACATTGTTCGTATTAAAGTCCTCAGGAATATACGATTTAATTCACTCTAATTCCTGTTAAAGTCCAATTTAGGATGATTGAGAGTGAATCTTAGTCTAGCGATAAACTTACGATCCCTCGTACGAATCCTGTTGAACAAGATAAGCGACACTATCGCAATGCAGAAGAGAGTCGTTTTGGCTTTAAAAGGGGTTGGGTTGAGGGGAATGGGGATTGTTTTGTGAGAAAGAGTAGAGAGTGGAAGGAGAGTAAGAGGCATAGATTAGCTGATGATGATGATGAAAATGAGGAGAGTGAAGACGAATTGTTGGCAATGAGGATGAGGAGATCCTTTGATATCAGCAAGAAAGCAAATTTGGGGTGTGGTCAATTTAGCATTGATAGGGAATGTGGAACTGGCTCTAGTAGTAAAGATTTATATATTGAGAAGAGAAGAAAACCATGCTTAGATGGATCAAGGAACATAGGTTTTGCTAATCAAGGTTATAGAAGCAGGTGCATGGTGAGTGGAAACGAAAGCAAAGCTCATGCATTATTGTCACAAAGGAAGTACAAGCGTGACATGAATTTCGATGGACTGATCATGGTTTAGGGGAAAAATGGTGTCCTCAAGGTGATGCTGAACAAGCAGAGTAAGATGGGAGGGTTGCCGCAAAGTTTCACTGATATGGAAGCTAAACAAACTCAATATGGCTCAAAGATTCAAGAGACTGGCAAAATACGTGTTGCTATCCAGTCGCCAACCACTATTAAAACGGAAAATATGGCGAAATTGCTTCCCCCTGCTAGGATACAGTCAAATGGGTTGAAAATACCCACGGCCTTAACCATGAAGAGTAAGGGCCAGGACCAAGATTCTGAAGATAGTGATACTTCGGGGAATGCTTGGTAGTAAGGGCCTGGACCAATGAACATCATATACTAAATCGAGGAATCCATTGAGGAGAGGAAGACGAAATCGAAGAATCGATTTAGGAGAGAAATCGAGGAAAAAAGAAGTCGTAAGAGAGAGACCGAGAGAGAAGAAATCAATTTTGAGGTGAGAGAAATCGAACTAAGATTAGGGTTTATAGAAATCGATTTCGTGATTTTGGGAATTTTAAGTGTAAATGGGCACACCATCGTTTTGATTAACTGAGCTTTACAACGTTTTTTTATCGAACATATACCATCATCGATCGTTACAAAAAGCCAGTCAAAAGAAAAAAGAAGGGATACCCACGGCCTTAACCATTTCTAGATAAAAAAAGAAGAAGGGATAACTCATTTCTAGATAAAAATTCCTTTACTCTCTCTAGGCGACTCAGAAGACGATTCCGTTAACCGTCTTCTCTTTGCTTCGAGAAGTTCATGTCCGGCGGTTCCAATCCGTGATTTCTGGGTCAAATCTGCCGGTTTTTGTCCGTTGGGAAGTTTCCTTGGCGGTTGTAATCGAATAACTGTAACAGAATCTATCAAAACTTTCAAACCGCCATGGTTACTTTCCTATATATATCATTCTCTTCAACATCCTTTGTTCGATCTTTTTCGCAAGTCTCAGAGCAAAATGAGTGACAATATTCGACGAAAGATGCAGGATATCAATCTTGGGCTCAATGATGAACCAATTGCTCTTCCGCATGATGTCATCGCTCAGGCCGTTCAGGCGAACCGACTTGCTATTGTTGGGGCTTTACTTAACCCCAAAAGACAGAATATGCGTGCTCTAATCAACCAAATGCCACGACTTTGGGGGCTTAATAACGAAGTGGTGGGCCGGATTACTGAACCATCAAAGTTCCAGTTCGTCTTCCAGAATGAAGAGGCGCTAAATATGGTACTAAGACGTGGTCATTTAGTGAATGGATGCTAGTTACTCAACGGTGGTTTCCGAATATGCCTGATGAAGCGATGAAGACAATCCCTTTCTGGGTACAGATCCGTGAGATACCTTCCCAATTCCTTAACCGTGAAATGATCGACTTCATTGGCGATACTCTAGGGCCGGTTGTCGAATCCGAATTTGATGCTACATCAAATCTGGTGGATTTTGTGCGTGTCAAGATCAACTGGAACATTGACAAGCCCCTGCGGTTCCAGCGGAATTTTCAGTTTTAGTACAGAGGAAAACACGATTCTGAAATTCAGGTATGAGCGTCTCCGTAGTTTCTGTGTTAGATGTGGTATGTTGATACATGAAGCCAAAGATTGTCCTTTACACTTTGATGATAATGACGACGGTTCACAAGATGACAACAATGGAGACGACAGGAATGATGAAATCCAAGAGAAAGTGGTGAATGAAATGGATAGCGTTGTAAGAGATCTGATGGCTGCTGGGCCGTCTTCTCTTAGGAGTGATAAGGCAAGTCCTTCTTTGGTGACTGATAGAGATTTAACTGCAGAGAATTGGTGGTATGTGCAGTCTAAATTGATGGAGGAAGAATCAAACGGTTTTGGTAAAAGAAAAAGACAGGAGATTGAGAGTTTTCTGCACGCCTATGATAGTGATGTGTATTCAAATGTGAATACATAAGAATTATACAATGATTTGCCTGTTGTGGTAATTCCTGGAGTTACCAATCTAGATGTTGTCCCAAATACCATGGTACTTTCGGAGATGTCTGCAGGTTTGGAAGTTTTCAGGGGACAAGTGGAGGAACAACAATATCAACGACGGAGATTGGAGAAAAGAAAATTCAGAGAAGATGAATTCCTTGATGTTTTCAAAGCATATGTGAACCAGGGGGATGATGCTGGTCTGAACAAGCGTAGGAAGGAAATCGTGGAGTGTATGTTTCATGATCTGATAACTATTTCTGCAAATCAAATGGACCCGTATTCGATCAACAAGGAAGAGATGTGTGAATCAACAGGTTCATGCTCGGTCACTCAAACAATAGACAGAGGCGCTGGGGGGGCTGGTACCTCCACAGTCACCATGAAGATCGTCTCTTGGAATTGTCGGGGGTTACAAGCACCTTTAAAGAAGGAACAACTTCAGGAATTTGTCGTAATGTTTCTCCTGACTTATTATTTTTATGTGAAACTCTAAATAAGTGTGATGTAGTTAGAGATGTTTGTGTGTTTTTAGGATTTGATTTCGTTATTTCCGTTCCTCCTAATGGCCGAAGTGGAGGAATAGCTATTCTATGGAAAAAAACTATAGTTATTAATAAGATTTTCCAATCTGTAAGGATGATAGATGTGTTTGTGGAGTTTAATGGCATGAACTTCTATTTGTCGTGTGTTTATGGTGATCCCGTGCAAACAAATAGACATGAACTTTGGGAAAGGATTGAAAGAATTGGAACTACAAGGAATGGGCCATGGCTCCTTGTTGGAGATTTTAATGAAATGTTGGATAACTCAGAGAAGGAAGGTGGACCTTTCCGCGATGAACGAAGCTTCCAGAATTTCAGAAACATGTACAGTACATGTGACTTATCGGACTTGCGATATAAGGGTAATTGATTCTCTTGGGTCGGACAACGTGGAAGACATACAGTGAAATGCTGTCTGGATCGAGTCATCGTGAATTCGGAATGGCTGGCAACTTTTCCGGCATCTGAAGCGGAGTTCTTACGACTTTACAGTTCTGATCATCGACCGGTGGTCACTAAAATTGCCTTCGTTGAAGAAAATCCCACGAAACCTTTTCGTTTTGATAAGACACTGCTGCAAATCAAGAAATTTAAGGATTACGTTTATCATGGATGGAATTCAACAAAACTAAATCATACTCATTCAATACTAGATCGAATTCGGGAATGTCGACGATCGATTGGTACTTGTCGGAAATTTTTGAAGTTAAACTCATCCAAAATAATAGAAGAGTTGCAAATAGAACTGGAACTGGCGTTATTATCTACTGGTTCTTATAGAGATTCAGTTCCTCAAATTCGAAGAGAACTCGTTCAAGCTTATCGCGATGAAGAAGTGTACTGGCAATTGAAGAGTCGAAACCAATGGCTTAATCTTGGAGATCAAAATACACGCTTCTATCAAGCTTGTACGAAATCTCGTTTTTCCAGGAATCGTATCCATGCTATATCCGATTCTAATGAAGTTATTTACCAAGGAGATTTTGATGTGGGAAAACATGCTGAAGATTATTTCCAGTCAATATACAAAAGTGATAAGAATTCTGTACTATCTAAATTTTTTTCTGAATTCAATCCAACAGTCACGGAGGAGATGAATTCGTCAATCACAAAAACATTTACAAATTCTGAAATTTATGATGCGGTCTGCAACATTGGGGCAGATAAAGCTCCGGGTCCTGACGAATTAACGGCTCGTTTCTACTAAGAATGTTGGGATATCGTTGGGAATGATGTTATAGCGGAGGTTCATTTTTTCTTTTAAACATCAACGCTGAGACGGGTATAAATCATACCAATATCTGTATGATACCGAAAATTGAGAAACCAAAAACATTATCAAATTATCGACCAATTGCTTTATGCAATGTTCTTTATAAAATTATCTCAAAACTTCTGGTTATGCGGCTGAAGTCTTATCTAGACAAAATTATATCTGAATCTCAAGCAGCATTTATTCCAGGACATCTAATATCATATAATGTTATGATAGCACATGAACTCATGCATTCATTGAAATCAAGAAAAATAGTCTCTCAAACTTATATGGCGATTAAAACAGATATGAGTAAGGCTTATGATCGCGTTGAATGGAATTTTCTAGAAGAAACTATGCGTGCTTTTGGATTTTCTAACCTATGGATTGGATGGATAATGGCCATTGTTCGTTCTGTTAGGTATTCAGTATTGATTAATGGAAGTCCTCAAGGGCATATTACACCAGAAAGAGGACTGCGGCAAGGAGACCCGTTATCTCCTTATCTCTTTATCTTATGTGCAGACGTGATGAGTCATCTTCTTGATGTTAAGGTTCAGAAAAGGCAAATAAATGGTATTAAAGTCGGAAATGGGGTTCCTGCTATTACACATCTTTTGTTCGCGGATGATTCCTTATTTTTCTGCATTGCAAATTAAAAAAATTGTGTAGTTATTAAAGAGGTTTTTCGTATTTATGAACTCTGTTCGGGACAACGAATAAATCATGAAAAATCAATGATAACGTTTGGCTCAAAAATTCATGGAGATAAACAAGAGAGATTGAAACGAATTATTGGAATTCAAAATCATGGTGGAGGTGATAAATATCTTGGTTTACCGGAATAATTTGGGCGAAAGAAATTAGAATGTTCAACAACATTATTAATAGAGTAAAAGAGCGAACTTCTTCATGGCATTCGAGATTTTTATCTCCAGCTGGTAAAGAAGTATTATTGAAATCAGTAGCCATTTCCATGCCGGTGTACTCAATGTCATGTTTTAAAATTCCAAAGCAAGTAATTTTAGAGATTGAAAGTATTTTGATGGGATTTTGGTGGGAAAAGAGTTCTTCTCAAAGAAGCATTATGTGGGTTGCGTGGAAGAGATTACATTATTCCAAAAAAGAAGGTGGATTAGGCTTCCGGGATATGTCAAACTTTAATGATGCATTACTTGCAAAGCAAGCTTGGAGGTTATTACCAAATCCAAACTGTTTATCTTCACGCTTATATAAAGCAAGATATTTCAAGGATATTCATCTATTTGAAGCTAAAGCCAGGCCATATCATTCTTACGGTTGGGCATCTATACTTCACGGAATTGATCTCTTAAAAAAGGTTCTCGAAATATTATTGGAGATGGTTGTAGTACAAAGATTTTTCAAGATAATTGGCTTCCCACTCATCCTCCTAGGCCGGCTGTATCTAATAATACCAACAATATGCAAATGATATATGATCTTATTAAAAAAGAGGGGACATGCAGATCATGGGACGTAGAGGCCTTATCCTCCTTATTATCAAATGAAGATTGTGAACTGGCTCAATCTTTATACATAGCACAACGACCTGGTGCAGATGACGTCCGATGGAATTATAATAAATCAGGTAACTACTCAGTTGCTTCAGGATATTGGTGTTCACGTCACAACAATGAATTTGAAGATATGGCCTCACAAATTCCGATCGGAGATACAGAATTAAAAGCAAGAATTTGGAAATTGAATATAATGCCTAAGATAAAACATTATCTATGGAGAATATTAACCAAAGCCATTGGTACATCGACTAGATTAATAACTCGGGGTGTCCGAATAAATACTACTTGTCAACGTTGTTGTGCGGAAGCAGAAACCATTAATCATATCCTTTTTACATGTCCCATTTCTTTAAGAACATGGAGGCTTTCAAATTTGCCTTATAGTTTTTTATTTTCACCTTCTCAAGATGTAGAAGAAAATATAAGAAATATCATTAATCTCCAAGGGATACAAGGGCCTTCTGATGAACAAAAATTGCTAACGTTCTGGTTAATGTGGCGTATTTGGAAATCTAGAAACAACTTAATCTTTAACAAGAGAAAAGTGGACTCCCAACGAGATAAAAATCTTGCAATTGCAGATGTTAGAGAATGGATTTCGGCAACTACCAAAGAGATTGAGTTTAATACACAATCAACATCAACGTCGACAGCCTCTTCGGTCACAAAATGGAATCGGCTTAGTGTGGGTTCACTTAAATGCAATTATGATGCGGCTTATGATTCGATTTTCAGGAGGGTTGTTGGTGGATGGATAGCAAGAGATCACATGGGAGTTTCAAAATTTTGGGGAACTACATTTTTAGGATATGCGGCCTCGAGTTTGGAAACGGAAGGGAAAGCATTGTTAGCATCTATACAAAATATTTTGAGCAGAGGTTTCAAAAGCGTTCAGTTCGAAGGAGATTGCCAGGTGCTTGTTGAGTTATTATAGGGAGTGAAAGAATATTTTTCAATGACGAACTTAATCGATGATATTAATGTATGGAAGCACAAGATTCAGAATGTAACTTTTCTCCATGTAAAAAGAAATTCAAACGAAGCAGCGCATAAATTAGCTCAAGATCCATATAATAATGTTTTCTACTCTGGATCAATGTATCCGCCTTCATGGTTAACTAAAATTTTGTATCTTGACTTTGTTAGGTCTAATCAATAAAGAAAAATTATCAGAAAAAAAAAACTCATTTCTAGATAAAATTAAAGGCAATCATAATTCATTACATTTTGAGCCATGAGAGATGCATCTTTGGTACTTGTTGTAGTCTCTTTTCCCATTCTCCATTCCATTAACGTCGCCATAACAATCTGCAACCTATTTACTTGGAACTCAAAAGATGGTCATGCTTTTGGTCTTTCCACCGCACCAACCAATTCTATCTAAAAACTATATATTCTAACTAGATTGATAAAAAAAAAAACTCTAATTATCTATGGAGGTAAGTTTACTCCTTTACTAATATCTTTTTATATAATAATTATGTAAATCTAAATATATAGTTTACTTTACTAAAATTTAAAATAAATTACTAAGACAACAACAAAATAATATAATTCTTTTTAAAACAATAAAAACTTGAAAATTTTATTAAAAAAAAAAAATCCTGCAACGTAGCGCAGATAATTACTTAGTATTCTTAAAACCATTACATACCATTGTACTTTGATCTTGGGTATATTACCAATTACATAATTTTTGTTAAGAAGAACCTATTACATATTTTTTTCGTTAATATTATATCATGCCTAGAATGTAAGTTTTTGTGTAATTTTTTCCAAATTGGACGCAAGTCTCAGTAGAAATTAGTGAATGACGACACAATATCCATCACTACATATATATAAATGAAGTGTATGTTTATATATATATATATTTTTTTTTTTTTTTTTTTTTTCGACGAAAGTGTATGTTTAAAAATAAATCTTATTTTTACCTAACAAAAAAGTTCTTTAGTAATTTGTAGCTATGTAACGGAATATTCATACAAATTGATCTATACGACTATACCGTCGTTAAAAATGTTTAGAAATCTGATGGCTTCTAGTCTCTTTGATTACACATTTACGATGGCTGTTAGAAAAAAACATCTGACGCAAACAGCGTGACTTTTATTTAGTTCCGACCAGGGATGTTAATATGGGTAAATCCACCCTATTTAGACCCACTCCATTTAGATTTATTCTATTTAGATCCACCTCATTTATATTCATACCCATTTAGATCCATACCGTTTAAATCCATTTAATTTTTAGGTCTAATAGGGTTACCTGTTTAGACCCATCTAAATTGTTTTTACCCATTTAAATCCATTTAGACTCATTTAAACCTATTTATAAATATATGTGTGTTTTTCATTATATATTTATAAATACTTTTGTTGTAAATGATATATATGTTTTAAGCTCAAAAGAGATGCAATCTACTTGATTTCATCTGATTCACAGTTCTACTCGAATACCCGCGATGCAATCTACTCAATTTCATTCAAAATCTCAGGAGAGTCCTGATTTCGTTGACCGCCATTACCGAAATGAACACAAAATAGGCCGAACACAAGTTGATTCGCAGTAAACTTACCGGATTGGAAGAGACGGCGGTAGATGACAAGAGCCCGTGAGACGGAAGGTTGGAAAAGAACTTGGAAGCACTCTGATCACGAGAATCGGATGGCCGAGAAGATAAACCAGTGATAAACCCTAACATATGCAGACGAAGCGATAGAGAGAAGAGAAGAGAAGAGAAGATAGATCGCTAAGAGAGGAGAAGAGAAGATAGATCGACGAAGAGAAAAAAAGCCCTAAAGCCAAAAACGATGTCGTTTTACTTATGTAATTTAAGTGTAAACGAGTTTAAACGGGGTCCCATTAATTTTGATTGAAAACTTTTTTACTATACGGGTCTAAATGGGTAAACCCATTTATTTCAAACTGTTAAATGGGTCTAAATGGTTTTTTTTTTTAAACAGGACCCATTTAGATCCGCCAAATCTATACCCATGACAACATCCCTAGTTCCGACAATCATTTAAAGAAAATGCTATCATGATCGATTCTCCAATGATATTTCCTCTTCCTCAAAAACTCTCTGCTATCATGTCTGAATCCATGTCTCCATTGAAGTACATCTCAGCTTCAAACACACCAAACTCTGGATCTTCATCATTTTTGCCTCATCGCCAAGCTCCTATTCTTTTGAAGTGATTGCTCATGTTTAGGGTTTTGAAGGGTTGCATGAGCTTCTTGGTTGTGACAAGAGCTTCTTCCTTGCTTCTCAAGTAAGACGAAGAAGAAGAAGGAAGTGACATAGGGGCCAGACGAGTATTGAGCTAATGTGTCAGTTACACCAACAAACCGGCTTATACCATCATCGAGGAGGAACATGAGGTCAGTACGGTTAGAGCTAAAAATCCAGTTTCTCCAAATTCTTGTGACAGAACAGAGTAAGGCCTACAAGGATAAACCAGAAAATTGGCAATAAATTCTCCAGTTTCATTCTCAAGATCATACAGACGTCGTTTGGGTTTATGACAGCAAGCAAGTATGGATACTTTTCTTATCGTTCTAGATAATTGGATCGATGAAACAGAGTATAGCAACACGCAGCGAACCACTACTGAGAGCAACAATTGAGTGTAAACAGACAATTTCGATGGACCGATCAGGGTTCAGGGGAAAAATGGTGTCCTCAAGGTGATGCTGAACAAGCAGAGTAAGATGGGAGGGTTGCCGCAAAGTTTCACTGATATGGAAGCTAAACAAAGTCAATATGGCTCAAAGATTCAAGAGACTGGCAAAATACGTGTTGCTATCCAGTCGCCAACCACTATTAAAACGGAAAATATGGCGAAATTGCTTTCCCCTGCCAAGATACAGTCAAATGGGTTGAAAATGCCCACGGCCTTAACCATGAAGAGTAAGGGCCAGGACCAAGATTCTGAAGATAGTGATACTTCGGGGAATGCTTGGTAGTAGGGGCCTGGACCAATGAACATCATATACTAAATCGAGGAATCCATTGAGGAGAGGAAGACGAAATCGAGGAATCGTGAAAAAAAGAAGTCGTAAGAGAGAGACAGAGAGAAAAAAAATCAATTTGGGGGTGAAAGAAATCGAACTAAGATTATGTGTAAATGGGCACAACATCGTTTTGATTAACTGAGCTTTACAACATTTTTTTACCGAACATATACCATCATCGATCATTATAAAAAATCAGTCAAAAGAAAAAAGCAGGGATAACTCATTTCTACATAAAATTAAAGGCAATCATAATTTATTACATTTTGAGCGATGAGATATGCATCTTTGGTACTTGTTGTAGTTTCATTTCCCATTCTCCATTCCATTAACATCGTCATAACAATCTGCAACTTATTTACTTGGAACTCAAAAGATGGCCATTCTTTTTGTCTTTCCACCGCACCAACCAATTCTATCTAAAACCTAGATATTCTAACTAGATTGATTTAAAACTCTAATTATCTTTGGAGCTAAGTTTACTTTTTACTAATATCTTTTTTATATAATAATTATGTAAATCTAAATATATAGTTTACTTTACTAAAATTTAAAATAAATTACTAAGACAACAAAAAAATAATGTAATTCTTTTTAAAACAATAAAAACTTGAAAAGTTTATTAAAAAAAAAATCCAGCAACGTAGCGCAGATAAACACCAAAAATCCCGCAACCTAGTTTTCTTAAAACCATTACATACCATTGTACTTTGATCTTGGTTATATTACCAATGACATAATTGTTGTTAACAAGAACCTATTACATAATTTTTCATTAACTATTATCATGCCGAGAATGTAAGTTTTTGTGTACTTTTTTCCATGTTAGACGCAAGTCTCAGTAGAAATTAGTGAATGACGACACAATATACATCACTACATATATAAATGATATTTTTTCCGATGAAAGTGTATGTTTATAAATAAATATTCTTTTTACCAAACAAAAATGTTGATTACTAATCTGTAGCTATGTAAAGATCTAGTTTTGTAACGGAATATTTCTACAAATTGAATTATAGAAATCTGATGGCTTCTACACATTTACGATGGCTGTTAGAAAAAAATATCTGACGCAAACATCGTGACTTTTATTTAGTTCCGACAATCATCGATGGTTTTTTTGGGACCACCCCATTGAGTAGAGAGTACCTATCACTAGAAACAAAAAAAACATTTTATTTTTCCATAAATGAATGAAAATTATCTAAACCGTGTCTATGATCCTATCTATCCTTTAGATATATTATTTGTCAAATTAAATGTTTGAATAATTCAGATGATCAGCTGGTGATGGAGGAGGTAGTGACGAATGGGAGAATCATGCCACCTATATATCCATTTCAACTTTAAACCTACAAAATAAAATAATAGTCTCTTTTTATGAACAGTTTTTCTTTTTGAACAGCTCAAAATAAAATAATAGCAGGCCGTGTTTCACAAACAGTGATGATTTTATGTTTTCTGTTAAGCATGTGCATTCGGGTTATCCATTGGGGTTTAGTTCGGGTATTTCGGATATCGAGTATTTTGGGTAAAAAATTTTAGTAACCACATAGAAACTGAGAAAATTTCGGGTCATATCGGTTCGGTTCGGTATGGTTATTTGATTTTGGAACCGACTTAGAACAGAAAACAGTTGATTCCGGTTCGGATTGGTTACTTTGTAACTATATTACCCGAATGTACCCACAAAATAACCGTATAAACCCATAAACCCCAAAAACTCGAAAATGGAATCGACGGATCTAGAGTAGAGATGGATCGATCCGAGCTGGACCGATCCATCTAGATGTGGTTGATCAATCCCAAAAATACTTGCTGGATGGTAGATCGATCGAGTGATGGGATCGTTCGATCCAATCTTTTTTTACATGATTCAGGGAAAGGAAAAGGGGATAAAAACCACTTAAGTTTTTTTTTGGATACCTAAACGGGTATCAGGTATTACCCGAACTAAATTGAAAAAAATCCGATCGGTTATTTAGTCATATCTGAAACATATCTAAATCCCTGTTTTTTGGGTCTGTGTAAAATGTATAGGGCTATTTTCAATGAATAATTTTGAATAAAAATACAATTTTAACATTATTATTTTAGTATATTAATTAAATAGAGAAAAATTATTTAGTGTATTAATAAATGACTAGATTTTCACCCGCGCGCCGGCGTGGATTTTTTTTTAAAAAACATTAATACAATATTTTCATATCTTGGTCACATTAGCCGATCCGGTTATAGCTCTAAAACCTGAATCCAGACAACAATCCGGTCATGTTATAGCTCTAAAACCCGATATTTTTAAAAAATTTAATACAATATTTTTATAAATTTTCGTAATTAACTTAAAATATAAAAAATAACCAAAATTAAAACTTTTGTGATATCAATGGTTTAAAAAATTATGGTTTGTATTTGTAATTTTATCTCCAAAAAATGAATTTTAAATTGAACAAAATTATTCTGTTTGGAAACAGGATAGTTATCCACAAAAATTGGAAGTTTAAAAGTTATCCATGGTAGCAATAGTTTTAAATATATTTTTTCTGTTTGGTCACAAAATAGCAATCTGTATAATTTAAATTTAATTATTTTAGCTATTCAAATTTTCAAACCCGTTTTGTAAATTTTGTTATTATGTGAATTTAGATTAGTACACAATCAATCTATATATTTATCAATTTATAAGTGTTAAAATGCTAATCCTTTTTTTTAATCTGCCTCAAATCAGCCTATTACATTGGATCTTTTGACAAACAAACTCGTAAAAGATGGCGATTATAAAAACATAACCCTAATCCGCCCATCATATTACCGTATAATATAAATATTTACTAATTTCAAAAATGTTAATTTTTAAAATTGATTGATTATGATAAAAAAAATAATTAGATATTCAAAATAATTTTTTAATTTTTGGAATTAAATTAAAATATAAAATATAACCAAAATTAAAATTTTTGTGATATCAATTATTTAGAAGATTATGGTTTGTATTTGAAATTTTATCTCAAAAAAATAAATTTTTAATTGAACAAAATTATTCTGTTCGAAAACATGGATATTTATCCACAAAAATCTAAAGGTTAAAAGTTATCCATGATAGAAATAATTTTTTGGAATTAAATTAAAATATAACAAAAATTAAAACATTTGTGATATTAATGGTTTAAAAGATTATAGTTTGTATTGGTAATTTTATCTCTAAAAAAATGAATTTTTAATTGAACAAAATTATTCTGTTTGGAAACAAGATACTTATCCACAAAAATTGAAAATTTAAAAATTATCCAGGATATGAAATTATGAATAGTTTTAAATACATTTTTTTCTATTTGATCAAAAAAATAATACTCTATTTTAAAAGATTAGATAATATTAAAAAATTAATAATTTTTTTTAATATATGTAAAATATGTCAAAATGAAATTTTGTATGAAACCGAAATTTAGATGTATACATTCGTGAAATCTCAGTATTGACGTAACTCAAAAGCTTTTCTGATATTCAACGGAATATCGAAATGATGTTTCCGGGAAACAAACTTCAATCATAAGGATTTGCCATAAATGAAACTAAACTATCAAATGGATTTGAATTCAAAGTTTGCAACTTCTCTCTTCGTTTTTCGGTGCATTCATTTCTCACCGTCAAAAAGAACACTCTGAACACATACTTTTTCACTTTCTCGGAATCGAAAAAAAGCTTCAGAAGAGAGTGCAAAAGAAAATAAATTCAAGAATCTTTAACGAACATAATGAATTTGACATTTTGTTCCCATAAATTTCATGTAACAGACTAAAAAGATTAATCGAAATTACAAAAAGGAGAAAAAACAATATCAAAAAAATAGTAGGTTCCAATCGTTCTTCTGAATTTTATATTTACATTGTTTGAATCAACAAACCAACAAACCAAATTTGAACTCTTTTCCCCTAACCTGATTTGATGATTTTTCTCCACCGATGCAAACTCTCGTCAGAAAAATCTTCTGATCAACGAAGTCGATCGATGCATAACCCTAGATTCGCCGTCTGTATCCAAATCTATAAGATTGGAAGAAGAAGAAGAAGAAGAACCACGGTTTGGTCTCACCCTCCTCATAAACGAAACCATTCCACGAACTGCTCTCCTCAATCTTCCGCCGGTGCCTGAGCGACCACCGTTTCTGCTTATCTCCGGAGTCCCATGTGCCCTAACCCATGAGATTCGTCTCGGTCCCTCGTTACTCCCGAGCCCACCGCCGTCCATTTCCGTTAACACCACCGGCAAAATTCTCTCCCCTTCTCTCATCGCCGCGTTAAACCTTCCAACGGCGAATCCACCGCCGGGGAGTCTCCAGATCGTCATCCCCACGGCGTGTTCTTCCTCGTTACTCCGTTGAATCGGATCCGAAGGCAATTCGAATCTACAAACAGGGCACGAGTTCCGGATCGAGAGCCACGGGACGATGCAATCGCCGTGAAAAATGTGCTTACACGGCATCTCACGCCCTTCCATTCCCGCCTCGAAAACCTCCGTGCACACGGCGCAATTCGCCTCCGCTTTCATGTGGAAATCCGAGATCTCGACTCTCGGCAAAGACTCAATCGCTGATTTTGACGCCGGAGGATTCCCAGATCTACCGATCCCTGTAGTCGACGCCTCGATCTGGCTCAATTGTTCTAGCAACCGCTCAAATCCAGATCCCATCAAGATCTCGGATACAGAATCCGGTAGCGGTCTAAGACCCGAACCGGATCCGTCGTCGTAATAGAACTCATAAGCGCGTCGATCCCTAGTAATCCCTTCTCCTTCTTCGTTCTCAACTCTCTCACCACCGGCTCCTCCGTGTAAAACGATTACCGGATTAAATGACGTGCGGCGACCGGATCTCCGTCGTCTAATTACAGATCTATGAGTATCTTCCACCGATCTAACTTCCTGTAACGCCGGAGTCGCCGGCGCTTCCGCGGCGGAAGAATCCTCAATCTCTTCGATGAAACCGCCGTCGCAATAAGGACACAAGACGCCGGCGTTTGCGTCTTGGTCAGACCAAACGCTGATGAAACGCGTGCAACTGTAGCACCAATACGACGTAGTAGCAGCCGTCGTCGGAGTTGTTGTTGTCGCCGCCGACCTAGATGGCATCATCGCTTGACTTGTGTTGCTGGTGAAAGGATCTGAGAGCGAAGCAGTAGAAAAAGTTATATGAGAGAATGGAAGAATGAAAAAAAACGTTTGGTTATATAACGCGGTTTTGTAGGTGAGTGATAACGGCGTTAAGATTAGACGGTTATAACACGTGACAGTGTTTGACTGGGGGAGATGATGACGGAGTTATTAACGGTGGTTTTGGAGTGAAGGGGTGTGCGACATGTTTGACCCCAAATGTGAAAAGTGAAAACGCCTGTGAGGTTTCGAAGAAGTTTCTTTAAGTTTTCTTGGAAAGTAATTTATACGTCGTCGTTTCGGGGGGTAAGTATGCTTTAAGAGTAGTATATTTAAATAATTTTGTTTGTTTGTAATATTTGTTTAGAACTTCAAAAAATGTTTGCTTGTTTATATCTCGATCATTAACATTGATTGACATTTGTGTTGGAGGTGGGCCTAGCACCCCCAATTAGTTAGGCCCATCTTAGGAAAGGCCGTTCTTCGGTGCGGTCACCGGACTTAATATCACCGACCTGCAAGACCACTCTTCAGCTCGGTAGCCGACCTGAAAACAACGTACCCCGGGCCCGCGCTGATGCCCCACCAAAGCAGGAAGTGTCAGAAGAGTAGGCGCGTGGGAGTTGGTAAGGCAGTACCCTACCCGCGTAGGGACGTGCCTTCGACCCGACGTCCCACCAACCCTGCAGAGCTGACAAGGGCAGGAGGGAGCAGGTGGAGCAGAGTTGGTAAAACAGTGCATTGCTCTGCAACACGCCACGCCGAGCTCATCATGACCTCTCTCCTCGAAAGCCGGGACACGCCTCCTAGGCCACCTTACCCGCAAAAGAGGCCGTAAACGACACGTGGCCCGAGATCCCGGAGAGCAGGAAGCCGACCCCGACTATATATACCCCTCATATGTCATTAATGAGAAGGACTCTGATTTTGACTCTCTCACCTACCACAAGTCACCCGACCTCTCTATCTTTGTAACGAGACAACACTTTAGAACGCCGAACTAGACGTCCTTCGGAACCAGTTCGTAATTCAAAAGCGTTTGCTTCTCTTTCATCAATAAAACGAAACACGGCCCCCGGCCTACTCATATTTCTCCCGACCTGTCTTAATTGTGGTTAAATTGCTCTATTAACGAAAATCTCACCTCCCGTCTCCTAATCATTCTTTAAACACACTTAGTGATCCGTGGGATCAACAATTGGCGCTAGAAGGAGGGGAGAGATTCTTCTACACGCAAGGAGCAGTTCAACCACCGCCACAACAGAAGCAACGATGGCAATTCCGACCCCAAGAGTGTTGTCAGACCAGGACACTCCGGCCCAAACAACGGCCCAGGCCCCGACAACGGCCCCGCCAACGACTCGAACGACGGCGACCATTCCGTCGTCAGCCCGAGCAGATGCCAACCAGACGATTCCTCGAGAGCAATTCTCCAGGGCCCCGCCCCCGGCTTCAGCACCCGCTCATTCCGACGGCTCCGCCGCCCACAACGCGCCACGAGCATCGGAAGACCAGCCCACGCCGTCCGTCGTGATGCAGACCCTGCTCGCCCGGATCGATGAGCTAACGCGAGCCACAGACCAACGGTTCGCCACGTTAGGGGCCTCCCGTGACCGGTCGGACAATGTCGGGTACCCCGACGTCCATCCCAGAGAACCGGTCTCTCGGGAAGAAACCCCCCGCTTCCGGACAAGCCGACCGAGCGACTCGCCGTCTGGATCTGAAGGGCCGGACGGACGTTTCTTCCCGGCCGTAGGAAGCCACCCGGGCGACGAAGCCCACCATCTCCGATCCAGCGCGGAGCGCTCAAGAGACGCGGAGTTCGAGGCTATGAAGGAGACCATCCGTGCGATGTCCTCCAAAATCCACCAAGCCACCAGCGCGGCCCCGGAAATCGATCGCGTCCTCAGAGAGACGCAGAACACGCCGTTCACCCGCCGGATCGCCTCCGTCCCACTCCAGCACCTCGGAAAGCTCAAGCTACAGCCCTACGCGGGCACCACCGACCCGGCCCAGTATCTTACGGCGTTCACCATCGCCATGGGCCGCGCCCACTTCTCACCAGACGAGCGCGAAGCCGCTCACTGCCAGCTTTTCGTGGAGAACCTCACCGGCCCGGCCCTCACGTGGTTCTCTCGGCTAAAGACGCACTCCATCGACAGCTTCAGGGACCTGTCGACCACCTTCCTCGAGCATTACTCCATCTACATCCGCCAGTCCGCATCCAGCGCGGACCTCTGGGCAATGAACCAGGGAGCAAAGGAGTCGCTCAAGTCCTTCATCGAGCGCTTCAAGGCCACGGCCTCCCAGAGCAACGTGACTGACGAGTCAGCGCTCCCCGCTCTGAGAAAGGGACTGCGGGCCGATTCGGCCTTCAAAGACGACATGAAGCTTAACAGGCCGCGCTCGCTGGAAGACGCCTTGCACCGCGCTGGACTCTTCGTCGAGCTCGAGGAGGAGAAGGCGGCTGAGTCGAGAAACAGCACCCCTCACAAGGCCCCGGTCCCAAAGGAGCGGCCTCAGGAAAGGTACCAGGAGCCTCGTCAACACTACGATGACGAGTACCAGCGCAGCAAGGGAAAGCAGGCCGCCGCATTCCTGGTCAGCGGACCGCCCTCCGGCCCCCGTCTGCGCGGTCCCATATTTCCCACCGGCCCCGCGCCAGGGTTGCCTTGGAACAAATACGTACGGGATCCCCACATCCAGGATCGGCGTCCCGACGAGCCGAGCGATAGGGAGTTCCGACCAGATGAGCCATACGACAGGACGGCCTTCTGCGACTTCCACCGGCGAAAGGGGCATCCGACCTCTCACTGCCGCGCCCTCCAAGAGGTCCTGCTGAAACAATTTCAGCGGGGAGAAATCAGCGTCCCAGAGCGGCTGCGACCGCATGCTCGGGACGGCGATCACGATCAACCCCGCGACAACCAAGGTCGCGAGGATAACCGGGCTAGGCCCTACCACCGCGCCCAAAACGACGACCGGCGGCGACGATCTCCCTCGCGAGACCGTGAAACAGGTAGATCGCCTCCCCCGGCCCGCACTCTGATAGGGATGATCATGGGAGGCCTCCTCTCGTGTAACGACTCAGTGCGGTCCATCAAGCGTCACGAGAGGAGGACTGACGCATCCCTGAAGTGGCACTCCGGGCCGGAGATCGACGCCCAGGACACGAGCAAGAGGGGGATATGTTTCACTGAGGCCGATGCAGCCGGGGTCCACCAGCCCCACAACGACCCCCTCGTCGTACAAGTCCTCATAGCCGACTGCGACGTTAACCGAGTCCTCGTCGATACGGGCAGCTCGGTCGACCTCATCTTCAAGGATACCCTCGCCAGGATGAACCTGAACGGGGTCGAGATCAAGCCGCACTCCATCCCGCTAACCGGCTTCGCCGGGGACACCGTCAACGGAATCGGCACCATCGAATTGCCGGTCTACGTAGGTCGGGTGACGAAAATCGTCAAGTTCGTGGTCTTCGACACCACCCCGATCTACAACATCATCCTTGGAACCCCCTGGCTGCACTCGATGAAGGCGGTCACGTCGACGTATCATCAGTGCCTCAAGTTCCCCAACCAGGCCGGCACATACACTCTTAGGAGTAACCAGAGGGTCTCTCGCGCCTGCTTCGCCATCGAGCACAAGCTGCGCCGCGCCGCGCCGGCCTGCTTGGCCATCAATGCGCTTCCCCCTCCCCCGAATCGACCAGGTCGTCGAAGCCACCGCGGGAAACGAGCTACTCTCCTTCATGGATGCCTTCTCGGGGTATAACCAAATCCCCATGCACCCCGATGATCAGGAGAAGACCGCGTTCATCACGGACCGAGGCATTTACTGCTACAAGGTAATGCCCTTCGGACTAAAAAACGCCGGGGCCACCTACCAACGGCTCGTCAACCGGATGTTCGCCGACCAAATAGGCCGCACTATGGAAGTATACATAGATGACATGCTGGTGAAGTCTCTGGTGGCAACCGACCACGTCACTCACCTCCGGTCCTGCTTCCGAACGCTGAACGAATACAACATGAAGCTGAACCCGGCCAAGTGTTCCTTCGGCGTCACATCGGGCGAATTCCTCGGGTACATCATCACCCGGCGCGGGATCGAGGCCGACCCCAAGCAGATCCGAGCTATCATCGAGCTCAAATCCCCGGAGAGCACGCGTCAAGTACAACGACTCACCGGGAGAATAGCCGCACTAAACCGGTTCATCTCCCGCTCTACCGACAAATGCCTCCCGTTCTACCAGCTGCTCCGGGCTAACAAGCGGTTCGAGTGGGACGACAAATGCGAGGATGCCCTCCGACAGCTGAAGGAGTACATATCCACTCCTCCCGTCCTGTCGAAGCCAGAAGAAGGCGAAACCCTCTACCTCTATATCGCCATCTCCGCGTCAGCGGTCAGCGGAGTGCTGGTACGGGAAGACCGAGGCGATCAGAGACCCATCTCCTACATCAGCAAATCCCTTGACGACGCGGAGAGCAGGTACCCGACTCTGGAGAAGCTCGCCTTGGCAGTGGTCGTCGCAGCTAGAAAGCTCCAGCCTTACTTTCAATCCCATGCGATTGCCGTCCTAAGCACCTACCCCCTCAGAACCATCCTCCACAGCCCGAGCCGATCGGGCCGGATAATGAAGTGGGCCGTTGAGCTGAGCGAGTATGAAATCGAGTACCGAGGTCGGACCGCGATCAAATCTCAGGCCCTGGCCGATTTCCTAGTCGAGTTGGCACCCGAGCTGGCAGTCAGCGAAGTGCCCGAGGTGTGGACTCTGCATGTCGACGGATCGGCTTCCAAGCATGGGTCCGGCGTTGGCATACGCCTCGAAACCCCAACCAAGGAGATCCTCGAGCAGTCTTTCCGCCTGGCCTTCCCGGCATCAAACAACGAGGCAGAATACGAAGCTCTGATCGCCGGCCTGCGCCTAGCAAAGGAGGTCGGCACGAAGAAAATCCGAGCTTACTGCGACTCCCAGCTCGTCGCCAATCAATTCAGCGGAGAGTACGAGGCCAAGAGCGATCGCATGGACGCTTACCTCAAGGTGACCCAAGGCTTGGCCGCAGACTTTTCCGAGTTCACCCTGACGAAGATTCCCCGAGGCGATAACACTTTCGCGGACGCTCTCGCCGCACTGGCCTCCACCTCGGCCCCAGCCCAGCAACGGGTGATCCCGGTCGAGAGCATCGACTTCCCTAGCATCGAGCTGCCAAAAGGGGCCTACTTGATCAACCCCCAGGCCGCGGACCCTGACGAAGACGCACCACCTCCCGAAGTTCTACCGCCGCCCCCGGCCGAGCCCGAGCTGCCGGACTGGCGAGTCGACCTGCTGCTGTACATCGCAGACGGCATCCATCCCCCAGACCGGTGGGCCGCCCGACGGCTAAGAAAGAAGTGTGCCCGATACACGATGCTGGACGGCAACCTGTTCCGGTGGAGCACCTCGGGAACCCTGCTCGGCTGCCTCCACGGGCAGGAAACCATTGACGTGATGAAGGAGATGCACGAAGGTGCCGGCGGAAACCACTCAAGCGGCCGGGCTCTCGCCCTGAGAATCCGGAACCAAGGGCACTACTGGCCGACGATGCTTCAGGACTGCGCAAAATTCGCAGCCCGGTGCGAGAAGTGCCAGCGTCACGGCCCACTCATTCATCGCCCTACCGAGCTCCTCACCACTGCGGTAGCACCCTACCCCTTCATGCGATGGGCCATGGACATAGTCGGGCCTCTTCCCCGATCTCGCCAAAAACGCTTCCTCCTGGTCATGACCGACTACTTCACCAAATGGGTCGAAGCCGAGGCTTACGCCAAGATCACGGCAGAGGACGTCCGGAAATTCGTCTGGAAGTTCATCATCTGCCGACACCGGTTGCCCTACGAGATCGTAACCGACAACGGTGCCCAGTTCACATCGGCCCTCTTCGAAGACTTCTGCGCGAAGTGGAAAATCAGGCTGAGTAAGTCCACCCCGAGATATCCCCAAGGAAATGGGCAGGCCGAGGCCACCAACAAAACCATCCTCGACGGCCTCAAAAAACGACTGGACGACAAGAAGGGGTCCTGGGCCGACGAGCTCGATGGAGTCCTCTGGTCCCATCGCACAACGCCGAAGACATCGACAGGACGCACACCGTTCAGCCTCTCTCACGGAATGGAAGCAATGGCCCCCTCCGAGGTCGGGCTCCCCACTCCTCGCCGCGCTATGCTCACCCAGCAGCCCGCCCTGAACGACACCATCCTACTCAGCGAGCTAGATTTCCTTGAGGAACAGCGGGACCTTTCCCTCCTCCGAATCCAAAACTACCAGCAGCTCGCCTCCAAGTACTACGACAAGAGGGTTCGAGGCAGGTTCTTTACCGAAGGCGACCTGGTCCTCCGCAAAGTCTTCGAAAACACCGCCGAGCTAAACGCAGGCAAGCTCGGTGCACATTGGGAGGGCCCTTATCTTATCTCCAAGGTCGTGAAGCCCGGCGTCTACGAACTAGTCACGATGACCGGCGACGCAATCCCGCGCTCATGGAATTCGATCAACCTCAAACGGTTCTATTACTAGGCCCCCGGGCTCCATTCCTCTCTCCGCCTTTGTAAACAAACGAACTACGATTGGCTTGATCCCTTCTACTAAAGGGTACGTAGGCAACCCCTAACCACGGCTCAGCTATTAATCTAATAAAACCTTTTTGACAAAGGAATACGGTCCCCGACCTGAACAAAAAGCCGAGCTCCAAACGCTCGCGCCAAAAAAAAAAAAAAAAAAAAAAAAAAAAAAAAAAAAAAAGCCGAGCTCCAAATGCTCGCACTACAAAAAAAAAGCCGAGCTCCAAACGCTCGCACCACAAAAAAAATCCGAGCTCCAAACGCTCGCACTACAAAAGAAAAAAAAAAAAAAAAAAAAAAAAAAAAAAGAGAAGCCGAGCTCCAAACGCTCGCACTACAAAAAAAAAAAGAGAAGCCGAGCTCCAAACGCTCGCACTACAAAAAAAAAAAAAACCAAGCCGAGCTCCAAACGCTCGCACTACAAAAAAAAAAGGAAGCCGGGCTCCAAATGCTCGCACTACAAAAAAAAGGGGACCGAGCGCCGGTGCTCGCTCTCCCCGGCACACAAGTTATAAGTGCCAAAGCCGGGCCCCAGGGCCCGCACCTCTACTAGACACACAAGCATTAAGTGTCTCTAAAGCCGGGCTCGCTACCCGCACCAAAAAAACAAGGTACACAAGCAATAAGTGCCTTAAGCCGAGATTACCTCGCACCCAATACAAGAGCACGGTCCACGACCTGCTTACTTGACAGAGTACGGTCTACGACCTACTCTACCAATCAAAAAAGCCTCGAAATGGCACTTATACAAAAAAAAAAAGGAGAGGGCCAACGGCCTCGATATTATTAAAAAGGGCCCACGGCCTAGTCATCACAACAGCCTCGAAACGGCACTTACAAAGAAGAAAAAAAAGGCCAACGGCCTCGATTATCACAAAAGGGCCAACGGCCTCGCTATTATAAAAAAAAAAAAAAGGCCCACCGTCTAGTCATTACATAAATGGCCTACGGCCCGGTCTTTGCAAAAGAGAGAAGAAAAACAAAAAGGAAAAAAGTATTTACAAGGCCGCATCGGCAGGTCGGTCTTCGCCCCCGTCAGCACGGGTACCATCTACATCACCCGGGGCCACCATCCTCGCATTGGTGCCGTACTCACCAAGGAAGGGCTGCTCAGACCTCTCTTCCCCAACCACGGCCTCACCAGATGGCGCATCGGTTCCGGTCTCACCGGGTAGCGCGTCGGTGCCGGCCTCATCAGCACACGGGGCCAAGTCCTGCGCTGGCAGATCTGCTTGGACGGTCTCAGTCAGATCCACAAAGGGCACCTCCGATGGAGCGGCGGGCATGATCCGCTCAAGCTGGACGCCATGAGCACGGTCCAGAGGGGTGTCCAGATCCCCCGGGGTCAAGTCCGGAAAATCAATTCCGTCCAGCACGGCGCCAAATGCCGCCTCATCCTCGTCCAGCTTCTGATATCGGTAGAACGGTACCGACACCCCGTCCTCGGCCTCCATCCTCTTGAGGCACGCCCTGACGCCGATCACCTGGTTGTACAGCAGGTGAGGCTCTAAGGCCCGGCTGCGCCCGTCCAGATGGGCGCGGATCTTCGCCATCTTCGCGGACCACTCCTGGTTCCGCGCGTCCCACCGGGCTGTCACCCGGTCACTCTCCACAGCCAAGGCCACCTTCGCCCGGTCTATGGCGGACTCCAGCCCCTGCACCCTAGAGCGGAGTGTCTCCCGCTCCCCCTTCAAAAGCCCGACCTCCTCCTCCAGGGAAGCCGCCCGAGCCCGCTCACCGGCAGACCGGCCTCTCTCAGCCTCCAGCTCGGCCTGAAGACGGCCCGCCTCTCCGGCCCGGGCTCGCACCCGTGCCAACCTCCTACGGATTTTTCGAAAAAGGCAAACACAGTTGAGCACGGGAAAAACCGTCCTAAGATGCGCCGAACTAACATTAGATCAACTTCGGCACGCTCACTTCGCCTCGCGACACCGAACTGGGGGAGGGCCTATTGTTGGAGGTGGGCCTAGCACCCCCAATTAGTTAGGCCCATCTTAGGAAAGGCCGTTCTTCGGTGCGGTCACCGGACTTAATATCACCGACCTGCAAGACCACTCTTCAGCTCGGTAGCCGACCTGAAAACAACGTACCCCGGGCCCGCGCTGATGCCCCGCCAAAGCAGGAAGTGTCAGAAGAGTAGGCGCGTGGGAGTTGGTAAGGCAGTACCCTACCCGCGTAGGGACGTGCCTTCGACCCGACGTCCCACCAACCCTGCAGAGCTGACAAGGGCAGGAGGGAGCAGGTGGAGCAGAGTTGGTAAAACAGTGCATTGCTCTGCAACACGCCACGCCGAGCTCATCATGACCTCTCTCCTCGAAAGCCGGGACACGCCTCCTAGGCCACCTTACCCGCAAAAGAGGCCGTAAACGACACGTGGCCCGAGATCCCGGGGAGCAGGAAGCCGACCCCGACTATATATACCCCTCATATGTCATTAATGAGAGGGACTCTGATTTTGACTCTCTCACCTACCACAAGTCACCCGACCTCTCTATCTTTGTAACGAGACAACACTTTAGAACGCCGAACTGGACGTCCTTCGGAACCAGTTCGTAATTCAAAAGCGTTTGCTTCTCTTTCATCAATAAAACGAAACACGGCCCCCGGCCTACTCATATTTCTCCCGACCTGTCTTAATTGTGGTTAAATTGCTCTATTAACGAAAATCTCACCTCCCGTCTCCTAATCATTCTTTAAACACACTTAGTGATCCGTGGGATCAACAATTAAGGCCCGGCTGCGCCCGTCCAGATGGGCGCGGATCTTCGCCATCTTCGCGGACCACTCCTGGTTCCGCGCGTCCCACCGGGCTGTCACCCGGTCACTCTCCACAGCCAAGGCCACCTTCGCCCGGTCTATGGCGGACTCCAGCCCCTGCACCCTAGAGCGGAGTGTCTCCCGCTCCCCCTTCAAAAGCCCGACCTCCTCCTCCAGGGAAGCCGCCCGAGCCCGCTCACCGGCAGACCGGCCTCTCTCAGCCTCCAGCTCGGCCTGAAGACGGCCCGCCTCTCCGGCCCGGGCTCGCACCCGTGCCAACCTCCTACGGATTTTTCGAAAAAGGCAAACACAGTTGAGCACGGGAAAAACCGTCCTAAGATGCGCCGAACTAACATTAGATCAACTTCGGCACGCTCACTTCGCCTCGCGACACCGAACTGGGGGAGGGCCTATTGTTGGAGGTGGGCCTAGCACCCCCAATTAGTTAGGCCCATCTTAGGAAAGGCCGTTCTTCGGTGCGGTCACCGGACTTAATATCACCGACCTGCAAGACCACTCTTCAGCTCGGTAGCCGACCTGAAAACAACGTACCCCGGGCCCGCGCTGATGCCCCGCCAAAGCAGGAAGTGTCAGAAGAGTAGGCGCGTGGGAGTTGGTAAGGCAGTACCCTACCCGCGTAGGGACGTGCCTTCGACCCGACGTCCCACCAACCCTGCAGAGCTGACAAGGGCAGGAGGGAGCAGGTGGAGCAGAGTTGGTAAAACAGTGCATTGCTCTGCAACACGCCACGCCGAGCTCATCATGACCTCTCTCCTCGAAAGCCGGGACACGCCTCCTAGGCCACCTTACCCGCAAAAGAGGCCGTAAACGACACGTGGCCCGAGATCCCGGGGAGCAGGAAGCCGACCCCGACTATATATACCCCTCATATGTCATTAATGAGAGGGACTCTGATTTTGACTCTCTCACCTACCACAAGTCACCCGACCTCTCTATCTTTGTAACGAGACAACACTTTAGAACGCCGAACTGGACGTCCTTCGGAACCAGTTCGTAATTCAAAAGCGTTTGCTTCTCTTTCATCAATAAAACGAAACACGGCCCCCGGCCTACTCATATTTCTCCTGACCTGTCTTAATTGTGGTTAAATTGCTCTATTAACGAAAATCTCACCTCCCGTCTCCTAATTATTCTTTAAACACACTTAGTGATCCGTGAGATCAACAATTTGTTTAGTTTATTAAATATAAATATAGGGATTAAACTTTTTTTGTTGGGGGTCAAATAAATGCTTTTTTATGGTTAACCAAAACATGACTTTTTGAGTCCTATATCTAGAGTCAATATGGTTGGATAAGTTATACTCGTCTCTTGCTCATCTTTTGGACAGAACAAGGCGTACTGGTTTGTGTTTCTTTTTTGAGATTGTACATTTTTTGGGTTTCGCTCCTCCGCAGCATTGTTGAGCAAATGTAAGAGATAGTTGATCGCTATAACAAAAAAGTTAGGGGATAGGGGATCCCAGTGGCAGAACTAGAAATACATTTTACTCGGGTCATAATAATATAATGTGTAATAATACAAAAAAAATCGAAGTTTTTTTAAAAATGAATTTATTTATTGTTAGATACTATTCGGTTACACATAACATGATGAAATGCGTTATAGAAGCTACTTGACCTCGTCAAAGTTTATAATGTCAAATTACATCCGCTAAAATCACAATAAAGCACGAGCCAACCCAATCCAACCATCCGGAAACACGATCTACAAATCTCGATCAATAAATTCCTATATAAACTCCTGAATTTCGTATAATGGAGAGTGAGAGAACTCTCAAAGGATTCAAAACAATATGTTCGAGAAAACTAGTACTTGTACCTCTTTCTTTTTAAATTAGGTTGACGATCTATTTTTCCTTGAGAACTTCCATATAATAACACATCTACACAAAATTTAACCGTATTTCTATTTTTCTACGAAATCAAAGTTCGAATTCTATTTCCCCACGAAATCAAAGTTCAAAACCTATTTCCCCACGGTCCATGATTTGACTCGGTTTATTGTATACCAATTAAATATAAACCGAAAGAAAACCAAACTTAACCCAATTACAAACCAAATCAATGAGCTAAACCCGATTACAACCTAGTTCATGCTCTCTCTTCTCGTGGCGACGGAGACGACGATGTTTTCTCCGATCCATCTAAGGGTTCTTTCTTCGGATATATCTTTTGGAGATTACTGGGCTCAATTACAAAAATCAAATTTTGGTGGATTATGGTTATCTTTTGATTTTTGTTTTGGTCTGCGCGTTTGGTGTTCAACGGAATCGACGGTATTACCGCTTTGTTTGATCGGGGCGTAAATGTTTTCAGATCAGTATCTTTAGAGAAATTAATGGATCCATGGCTCACAGTCGAGGCTCACACACCATTTCGAATCTCTGGGATTCGCTGGATCAAGGAAATTTATGGATATTTGCAAAGGGTTTTGGATCCAACCACAGCTAGATCTTATGATTTGCTGTAATGATCAGATTTCAGAAGTTTGGATTTATTTTGGGGTATATATTGATATTGATTGGAATAATTACAAGTTATTATATGACAATTATCATCAAGTCAGACATCAAAGTCAGAAAAAAGTATACAGAACAAAGGATTCCTCTAAAAATGCAGGATACTTACTTCATGAATACCTGCAAAATCAATCAATTTGGAAACAAAATCAGTACTTTTTGGAGAAGAAAACTGTTAAGAACACAACTCGTTTTATTCCACACAAACACGGACTACACAATCGAAACACTTCCGAGACTCTCAGATAGTGATCGATCCAATTCGAAACTCAAGAACAATCTCGAGAGCTTCGCCAATTTGCAGAGATAACAGTCTCTAACAACCCAATGTGATCTGAATTACAAATTCGATAAAACCCAAAGCACAAAATACAAACTCTACTTATACGCTATTCGTCTAACCACTTATATTTCTTCTGCAGTCCACTTCAGCTTCTTATCTTCTCAATCACAGTCAACGGTCTTCAGCTACCAACTCAACACTCTTCTTCTTGTGAGTATAAGCCCTTATGGGTTTATCAATACCCCCGTTGCTAACACGAAGCTTGTCCTCAAGCTTCAGTTGAGGAAATAAAGAGATCAGGGACGCAGCCCTTTCCCAAGATTTTTCATGATCCGGCAGGCTTATCCAACTCACCAACGCTTCCAAATGTCCAACATCATCATAATGAGTATCCAGTATGGAAGCAGGTTCAATGATCACCTTATTATCAACTGAAAATGAAGTAGGAAGATCAAAGACATGGTGGTCTGCTCCAAGTACATGTTTCAGTTGCGAAACATGAAACACTGGATGGATCTTCGACTCAGGAGGTAACTTCAACCTGTAGGCAACATCTCCAATTCTGGCTAACACTTCAAATGGTCCATAAAACCGTGCAGCAAGCTTCTGGCATATACGTTTGGAGAAATATTGTTGTCTATAGGGTCTGAGTTTCAGAAAAACTTTATCACCAACTGTAAAATCGAGTTCCCTCCTGTTCTTGTCGGCATTGTTTTTCATTCTCTCTTGGGCCCTCTGTAAATGATCCTTAATTTGAATGAGCATTGAATCTCTCTGTTTCATCATTTGCTCCAATTCAAAGTTTGATGTTGATCCCACCTCGTATTTCAGTAAGTTTGGTGGTGATCTTCCACACACCACCTGGAAAGGTGTTGTTCCCAGAGCTGTATGATAACTTGTATTATACCATAATTCTGCCCAAGGCAAAAATTTGGCCCATGTCTTTGGATGTGACGACGCAAAACATCTGAGGTATGTTTCCAAGCATCTGTTAAGAACCTCTGTTTGTCCATCAGATTGTGGATGGAATGCAGTGCTATATTTGAGATGTGTCCCTGCCAATTTGAATAATTCTCTCCAAAAAGAGCTCAAGAAGATTATGTCTATGTCAGAAACAATAGACAGTGGGTATCCATGTAATTTGACTATCTCCTGTAGGAACTTGCTAGCTACATCAGCTGCATTGAATGAGTGTCTTAACCTGATGAAGTGAGCATATTTGCTTAGGCGATCGACCACCACAAAAATGACATTAACCCCTTGAGACAACGGAAGACCCTCGATAAAGTCCATTGAAAGAGCTTCCAAAATCTGACTAGGAATGGGCAGGGGTTGTAGTAATCCGGCAGGAGCTAATGTTGAGTATTTGTGTAGCTGACATACATAACATTGTGCCACATATTGCTGTATATCTCTTGTCATTTTTCCCCAAGGAAACAGTGTTTGGATTCTCTTCAATGTCTTTAAAACACCTGAATACCCTCCCAAAACACAATCGTGATATTCATTGAGTATAATTGGTATATAAACTGAATTTGAAGAGATAACCAATCTTCTCTTATATAACAACTGCCCATCTGTCACTGAGTATCCCATTTTCTCTTCTTGACCAGCTGCACCCTCTGTTTCCATTCTTGTAAAATTGCATCTGATTCAATCTTTCAGTATATCCTGGAGTTGTAGACAAGAAGGCATGGTTACAGATATCAAGGTATGCATTGTAGAAGGTGTCGGCTCACTGATGATTCGAGATAAGCCATCCGCAACTTTGTTCTCTACCCCTGGCTTGTAAACAATAACGAAGTCATAACCCAAAAGTTTTGTAATCCATCTTTGATACTCCATTGAAACCTCCCTTTGTTCCAGCAAGAACTTTAAGCTCTTCTGATCTGTATGAACCACAAATTTTCTACCTAACAGATAATGCCTCCACTTCTGAATAGCTAAAACAATAGCCATTAATTCCCTTTCGTATATAGGTTTTATTTGATCTTTGTCCGACAATCCTGAACTGAAGTATGCAATTGGTCGGTGTCTCTGCATCAACACAGCCCCCAAACCATAACCCAAAGCATCAGATTCGACAATAAAAACCTTTGAAAAATCTGGTAGAGCTAACATTGGGGCAATAATCATAGCTTCCTTTAACTGATCAAATGCAATCTGAGCTCTTGTAGACCATTTAAACTGATCCTTTTTTAATAAATCCGTCAAAGGTCTTGCTACAAAACCATAGCTTTTCACAAACTTCCTGTAATAGCCTGTCAACCCCAATAAGCCCCTCAAATCTTTAACATTCTTTGGTGTAGGCCACGTTATCATAGCTTCTGTCTTTGCTGGATCCGTTGCCACACCCTCTTCAGAAATGATATGGCCCATATTCAACCTGTTGTTGGCCAAACATACACTTCTTCCTATTGGCAAGTAAATTCTGTTCCACAAAAATCTTTAGAACAATCTGCAGATGTTGGACATGCTCATCTACTGAATTGCTGTAAACCAGTATATCGTCAAAGAATACTAACACAAACTTCTGTAAAAATGCTCTGAACAAGTCATTCATTAATGCCTGAAAAGTTGATGGAGCATTCGTGAGACCAAACGGCATCACAACAAACTCATAGTGACCATCAGCTGTTCTAAAAGCACTCTTGGCAATATCTTGTTCCAACATACGAATTTGGTGATATCCAGAACGCAGATCCAACTTTGAGAATATTTTAGCTCCATGTAGTTCATCTAAGAGTTGGTCAATCATTGGTATTGGAAATTTATCCAACACAGTAAACTTATTCAATGCTCTGTAATCAATACAGAATCTCCAACTTGCATCTTTCTTTTTGACCAGAAGAACATGGCTTGAATAAGGACTACGGCTTGGTCTAATAATTCCTGAGGACAACATTTGCGATACTTGTTTCTCCATCTCTTCCTTATAAGCATGTGGATACCTATAAGGGCGTACACTTATTGGTCCAGCTCCTGCTACTAAAATAATAGCATGTTCATGGCCTCTTTTAGGTGGGAGCTGAGTGGGTTTAGCAAAAACTTTCAAATACCCTTCCAATAAGTGATCAACTGGTCTAGGAACTTGATAGATTACTTCTTCCTGTTCCGCCTGAAACAATTCCATTTCATAACCAGTTGAATGTTGTATCATATGCAGAGAAGTTCCTTTGCTATGGAGATTAGGATCACTAATGAGAGTCACAATCGCTCATCTATGATTAAAAGAAATCTCATGGTTCTCCCAGTCCATTGCACACTTCCCCAATGTCCTCAGCCATTGAACTCCAAGAATAATATATGTATTTCCCAAATCGAGAACAATGAAGTTTGCAGTGAATTCCCATGTTTGTAAAACAAATGGAACCTTCCTGCAAATTCCTGTGCCGGTAGCTGTAATCCCCATACCCAGAAGAATCTCCAATGTTTTATCTCGTGTGGGCTGTAACTTCTTCTTCTTAACAATGGCAGGATCAATGAAGTTGTGGGTGGCTCCACTATCCAACATCACCACAATCTTAGTTTTGTCAATATATCCACATAACTTTGTAGTTGTAGGGGACGACAGCCCCATTAAAGAAAGAAGAGATAGCTCCATCAATTCTGTAACTCTTCCATCTTCATCTTCGAAAGTGTCTACTCATTCTTCATCCACAATTTCCACCTCACATCCGTTGATAACAGCCATAACTTGTAGTTCCATATTCTGACATTTATGAACCTTAGACCATTTTTTCTTACACTTATAGCATAATCCCAGTCTTCTATACTCATCAAACTCAGCCTGTGACAACTTCTTGATTGTATGTCCTGCCTGTTGTGATTTCCACGAAGGTTTAGCAGGCTGACCATATTTAGCACTGTTAACCTTCTCCATTTGAGTCTCGAATCCTTTAGTAAACTCCTTGTTTGTGTCTTGTACTGAATGTGGAGTTGAAGATCTTTGACTGTTGTAGTTTGATGACGATCTTAGGGGAGTAAAAGTAGATCTTCTGTAATGATTGGTTGAAGAAGCCGTGGCCATTGAAGTACAAAAAGCACTATCCTCCATTCTGATCACGGCATTGAAATGCTCCGTTAATCCTTGTGGTTACTTTAGTTTGATGACTTCCTGCATTTCTGGTTTCAAACCCAAGTAAAAAACGTGTTCTAGATTAGCTTCATCGATGCCCTTCACCACAGTAGATAGTTCTTCAAACTCATTCACATATTCGGCAATAGCACCAGTCTATCGCATACTGAATAATCTCTTTCCCGGATCTTCTTCTAATCTTTGACTGAACCTCGCAATTATCCTCCTCTTGAACTGAGACCAATCTTGAAACTCTGCTCTCTCCATTTCTCTGTTATACCAATTCAGTACAGGTCCTTGCAAGCTAACTGACATCAAATCCAATTTATCCGCATCGTTGTAGTTGCCTAATCTGAAGAATCGTTCAGCTTGTGTAATCCAACCATATGGACGAGTTCCATCAAAAACCAGTAGCTCAATCTTCTTCAGCATACCATTACGGTTCTCTAACACACTATTAATTCCCCGATAGCCTACTGGTTGATTTTCCCGGTCAATAGAGTCATGAGATTGTATCTGACGAATATTTCCCGATGACGATGCAATTTGCTTCCAGGCGGCTTTATCGGCGAACTGATACGCCTCCATACGAGCCAGCGTATGTGCTATGTTGTTGATGTTCTTGTCCATTAAGTCGATCCATTTATCTACTTATGATAAACGATTCTC
This sequence comes from Eutrema japonicum, assembly GCA_030161315.1. Lineage (NCBI taxonomy): Eukaryota > Viridiplantae > Streptophyta > Magnoliopsida > Brassicales > Brassicaceae > Eutrema > Eutrema japonicum. Next base: position 42,607,970 of record BSQW01000013.1, read on the forward strand.
GATGTTCGCGACTCGACTCGTCATTTCCGAGTTAGCCTCCGTCAATATCCAACCCCCACGCACCTCTTCCATCTCCGGTGTCAATTCCTCCATTGTTCCTTGTAACTCCGACGCGAACTGATACGTAACCGCCACGACCTCCGGCAACATGTTCGCTGATCGCCACACCAATTTGTTAAGAACACAACTCGTTTTATTCCACACAAACACGGACTACACAATCGAAACACTTCCGAGACTCTCAGATAGTGATCGATCCAATTCGAAACTCAAGAACAATCTCGAGAGCTTCGCCAATTTGCAGAGATAACAATCTCTAACAACCCAATGTGATCTGAATTACAAATTCGATATACCCAAAGCACAAAATACAAATTCTACTTATACGCTATTCGTCTAACCACTTATCTTTCTTCTGCAGTCCACGTCAGCTTCTTTTCTTCTCAATCACATTCAACGGTCTTTAGCTGCCAACTCAGCACTCTTCTTCTTGTGAGTATAAGCCCTCATGGGTTTATCAAAAACATGAAGGAAGCAAAGCAAAAAATAATAATTGAAATTTCACGGACTTGATAACGTCTTCTTCTTTATCTTCCTAGTCTCAAAAGTATTCTTCTTTATCTTCCTAGTTCCGCCGCATCAGTCGTCAGAATCATCATTTCCGCCGAAGATGGAGAACCGATTGTAGAGTAAGAACAAGGACTAGGCTTAGAAGCTCTGCGATCGCATCTGTAATGCCTTCGCCGCCGTCTCCGAGGAAGAACAGAACGAGCACTACCACCGCAACTACGCCAGTCAAAAGCTTCTTCGCCTCACCAATCATCGTATGTCTGTCGATTGTGTTCCAATGGCTCCGCTGGGGAATTTCGTTTCGGATGATGATCGCGTCAGTCAAAAGCTTGGACGAATTTGAGGTTTGATTATTGGGTGAAGAAGAAGAATTGGGATCGAAATTTTTTCATAGATTATTTCAATTTCAATTTCGTAAAGTTTCAATTTCAATTTCGTAAGTTTCAATTTTAATTTTCCCAATTTCAATTTCAATTGCAAACCGCTTAAAACCGACCTCAAACCGATATAACAATATCCGTGGGCAAATAAGTTTAGAAATTTGATTTAGTGGAGAAATATGATTCGAACTTTCAAATGATGTGGAAATAGAACTACAATTAAACTTTGTGTAGATGTATTATTATATGGAAGTTCTCAGGAGGAAATAGATCGTCGACCCTTTTAAATTTAAGTCAAAAGTCCATTCATTCAACATCGGTGTCCTTCCATAAACGTTTGATATGTTTTTAAAATGCATTCAACTATGATTCAACCCGTGCTATATAGCTAGCGCGGAGTAATTTTTGTTTAAAAATTGTTTTAAAATTTAAGAAATTTTTTTCTTATGAATTTTAAAATATGTTTAACTAATATATATAGAATTATCAACTCGGACTAACCTGTCTACTTAACCCATTTGCAATAAACTAAAATATTATTCGAGCTAACCCGTAAAAACCTATAATCTTTAAAACATAACTCTAATATGCATCGTTTAATGACTATGGTTTTTGTGGTCAGTCCATACACTCTTTAAGAAATCAATTTTTTCGTGTCTAACTTTTTATAAAATTAGTAAAATATTTTATAGTAATTATAGTAAAAAAATATTGCAAGATTTCGAATATATTTTTTATTTGAATATGTATGGATTGATTATTATTTAATAATGTTATAATAATTAATAAACTAAATAGTAAATAACCTATTTAATGAGAAATAAATATTTTTCATATTCTCATCAATAATTTAAAAAATAATTATATCATTTCCAATTTCAACTATCTTTTCTTATTTGTAACAACATTTCATGTAATAACTTACAAAACAAAATTCATTTTCAAAAATGTCTTCTTAAATAATTTTATAGAGATTCATGTTCTCTTTCTCGCACTTCTCATCCACAAATTGAACCATGGACACACTTTGACCTAGTTTAAACTAACATGCACTTTCTTCTAGGGGTGGGCATTCGGGTTTTTTGGTTTTCGAGTTTTTCGGTCTTAAAGTATTATGTTCCATTCAGGATTAAATTCTATTTTGGTTCAGTTCAGTTCGGTTTGGTTTTTTTTTTTTTTGGTTTTATAAATAATAACCGGATTAGAATCACTTTTGTGTAATTTCGATTATTTAGAATAATACAGTTAAATTTAAATAAGAATAAAAAGTTTGACGATTGTGAAAAAATATTTAACCAAAAAATGAACAAAGAAAAAAGAAGAAACATTTTCTAGATTAATATGGTTGTTAAAATCATCTACAAAATCATAGTTTTGCCATTGTTTTTCACTTCCAACTCGACCAAAAAAAAAAAAATCAATGGCTTAATGATTCAACTGACGTTCGAAGAAAGAGCAATCTATGGACACATGGCACTAAGATATTTTTTCCAAATATAAAAATCCACACGATAAACTACTATACTTTGGCTAAAAAATCCAGTTCTATATTAATTTAGTTTCAAGTGCTAATTATGTGTTCTTTAACATTAGTTGATCAAGAATATTCTTTTTTATATTTTCCAAAGAAGGCATCATGTTTTAAAAGTTTCAACTTATATATTCATTCAAAAAAAAAACCAATATAAAATAACTTGGTTTCGTAATAGCAAATTATATGGTACGTAAACATACCTTATATAAGTTGCGTTTTAATTCGATTATCCAATCGGTTAATTTGATATTCGGTTAATAAAGCGAATCAAACCAAAAACCGAATAAATTTAATAATGTGTCCATTTGGATTATTCGGATTATCCGAAACTGAACCAAATAACGTTATTCAGTTTGATTCGGGAAATATGCCCGGTCCTACTTTCTTCCTTCCATTTTTTCATTTTTTGACCAGATTCGTGGTTCTAGTGTGAGGCTGTGAGCATTGAATTAATTCTCTTATGCTTTCTTTAATAGAGAAGATATATTTTACTCCACGCTTCCCTTTGGGATTTAAAGGCGATTAGGGTTTCCAGACGTTTTAACTTCAGCCTGCCAATGGATTGAACCATTCCAAATTTTCTACAACAAAAGCTTCATAACTGATTTCGTTCTGTGCGACTTCAGTAACGAGAAGCAGCAAAATTTATACAAGAATTTGCTGTGATGAATGAGTGGGACGGTATTACAGCATCCAATTATGATTTAGCTACTAGCACGCTTAAAATGTTCACGAATAAATCTCTCGGCGTGAGACGGGTACCTATCTCGGACATAGGCTCGAAGACACTTCTGGTAGGAGAAGTCTATCCATCCACCATCCGTTCTCACAACAAAGAGGCACCTCGAGTGCCTGAATTGAGGATGTCGATCAACCTGCCAATAACAAGTAGCCACTTATAAGCATTCTCAACCACACACATTACAACTAGTAGTAGTACTTTCAATCATATTAAAAGATAAAATGTAATGGTGAATTACATCAAAGAGATTGCAGAAAGACTCCTACAGATATGGTTTCACAGATCAAACTAGCTTATCACATAACTTCCACTTTTGTAGGTTCATCAGTTATCTAATAATACACAAAACTAATATAAAGACAATAGCAAAAATGTGTAATGCATAGATGGTAAAGCAAGGTGTGTGAAAGCTTAGTTTGAAGAAAACAGATGCAGCATCATACTTTGATAGAGAATTTGGATGTAACAATGAGGGTTTGGATTATTTGTTAGAGTCCATGCAAGCAAATGAAAAGTTACGGATATAACCATTTATATCTATTCACATTTTTAGACAGAGCATGCAAGTGAGTCATCTATCTATAATTGTGGTTCGAGAATTGATCCTAATGATGTGGGGGAAACATGCACAATACCTCCAGATGATGCTTATACGATAAGAGATCAAAGAAAGAGGGATATCTTACGTACCATTATAAAATCAAGACCGCATCCAATTTTATCTTTGGAGTAAGGGTGATACGCAAGAAGCTTTTCCATGACAATTTTCTCATCCTCAAACTCTAACCTTTCACCATCCAAATACCTGATTATCATAAGAATAGAAAAAACAGTTCATTCGGACTGCAAAAATAATCTACACGAAAGGGTGGGCATGCACTGAAGCTAGCTTCAAATATCAATAGTTCACTACAGAACACTTCCTATTTGGCTATTGTTCCAGTAGACTGAAGATACAAGAGCATCTATCACCGTATGGAGAACGATTAGTAAGTACAAGGCTAAATATCAATGATCCGATCAAGCTTGAAGCATCCATCGCTAAATTTCTCAATAAAAAAAGCAATTGGAAAAACTTCTCTAGCAAAAATTTAGCCTATCCACAAAGCAGTTTGGTTGGAACCATTGTAGATTAGACCTAACCCGAACATTAATCCAAACATGGAACAGATATTGCAGAACTTGAAGGATTCATTCCAAATACTTCAATAACAATCAGGGATCAACCACAAACCTAAACTTCGATTGGAATTGTAATTCAAAACATTGGCACTACATTTTGAAGATTCAGTTCTATCAAGTTGTGGTAGACGATAATGCAGCTTATCTAACCCAACACTCGAATCATAAACAAAACAGACAGTGACATTCATCTTCTGCCGAAAAAAAAAAGAAGAAGAAATTTACCTATCCGAATGAAGAATGTCTTTAGCGAGAAGAGCTATAGGTTCGATATCTCGAAGAATCTCCGCCTCTAGGTTCTTCCACTTCCGATAATCAGGATCTTCAAAACGCCAGCTATCATCAACAGGCGACTGCGAGTTCATAGCCGCGGCGGATCCCTCCGCCCGAGAGTCATCCCCCTGAAACTGTGGTTTATCAGCAAGGGAACACAACAGACGCCGACGGTGAGAGAGGAATCCAGCGGCTGCGATGCTGACTTGATGACGGTGGTTGAGAAAACCGTTGCGGAGTAGCGGGAGGGTTCTGAGGAGGAGTAGCGAGGTCATTGACGATGATCGAAGATGGATAAGAGAGAACACACAAAGATCGTCCCAAAAAAACAAGAACCAGAATCGATCCTCCTTCTCTTCAAGAGTTCACCAAACGAGAAACCTGAAGAGAAATGTAACGAGTAAACCCTAACCTGTACAGTCACTCGAAGAAGAAGAAGAAGATAAGGACGAAAGGAACGTTTCATTTCCTCTACCGGGCCCACAGGCCCATATTTATCTCCAATAACGAAGCTGGGATTCGAACCCGAGATGCTGAGGAAGCCCACAGAGTGCCAGAGTGGCTTTTTCTCGATATTTATTTTCATTTCTCAATAATGAAAAAAAAGAAGAAATCGTGAAACTTTGTTGCCATTCTGTGCCGTTAGATTGATTCTATAAACCATGATCCAACGGCTTAGATATCGTATTGCGTGTCAACACTGTACACACTCATCACCGAATCTTTCTCCTCTTTTCTCTCTCCAGCTGGCCGAACCCCACACAGGCAACTTGGTAAGTCGTTAGTAAATGACCGAAATACCCACAGAGATAGCTTACTTGGCCATTTTAAATCCACGTGGCTCATCTTATGTGCCTAGTTTTGTAATTTCGTATTTACTCCTCTACAACGCGACTATTGTTACGAAACGTTCACTTATGACGTGTTTTAAAGAGATTGGTTGAGTCGGTCGGAGATATTTAGAAGATCAAAAATATCTAGCTAACTCGTCCACGTTGGCACTAACCCAAGGCCCATCTGGAATTAGATATTGCGCTTTTTCTCTTATCTTTTGCTTTTTTTCCTTGGAAAAAGGATAAAACAATGAACAATTGATATTTTTCTCTCTCTTTTTGAAAATTGCTCATCGTCGTCACAAGCCAAACTTCTCCACGAATTTTCAATCTTGCTTTTTCTCCGATCTCTGATCCGAGAATCAGAGATCTTTCTATGGGCTCTCAATAACTGAATTTCGAGAAAATCAGAGAGTAGAAGTGGGAGAGGAAGTGAGGATGAGCGATTACGATGTTTCCGGCGACGGAGATATGGTTCTTGAATGGGAGATGGGGCTACCCAGCGACGAAGATTTAGCATCGCTTTCTCACTCTCTGATTCCGGCGAATCTCGCGATGGCTTTTAGCATAACCCCGGAGAAGAGCCGTACGATCCAGGATGTGAATCGCGCATCGGAGACGACGCTCTCGTCTCTGCGCGGCGGATCTTCCGGTCCCAACACTTCCTCCTCGAACAACAACAGCAATAGCTTCAAAACCGGCGTCGCGGTGGAGGAAAAAGATCGGGTCGGATCGAGCAGCCCCGGATCCGATTCGAAGAAACAGAAGACATCGGACGGCGATGGCGATGGCGGTGTCGATCTCTCAACGGCGGAGGAAGGAGATTCGGGAACTGAGGATCATAGCGGGAAGACACTGAAACGGCCGCGTCTGGTGTGGACGCCGCAGCTGCACAAGAGATTCGTTGACGTTGTGGCTCACTTGGGGATTAAAAATGCCGTCCCGAAGACGATTATGCAGCTGATGAACGTCGAAGGGCTGACTCGAGAGAACGTAGCCTCTCATCTCCAGAAGTACAGGCTGTACCTCAAGCGGATGCAGGGATTGACGACGGAAGGTCCGTCTACTTCCGATAAGCTCTTCTCATCAACGCCTGTGCCTCCACAGAGCTTCCAAGACATCGGAGGAGGAGGGAATGGATCGGCCGGACACGTTGGAGTGCCAATTCCGGTGCCGTACGGTGCGCCGCCGATGATGCAGATGCCAGTCTATGCGCATCATATGGGTATGCAAGGATATCATCACCAGAATCACGGCCATGATCCTTATCATCAGAACCATCATCATCATGGACCTGGTGCGTTTGAAGCAAATCCATATATGATGCAGCAGAACAAGTTCGGGTCCATGGCGTCGTATCCTTCTGTTGGCGGTGGAAGCGCGAATGAGAACTAAAACGAATCGAATTTGGGAGTCTATAGATGGATCAATTGGGGGGGAGAGAAGAAGAGGTGAGCTTGTTTTTGCTCGTGGAACTGATAATTAGTCAAGCTTCTGTCTTTAAGTACAGCTATTACATTCTTACACGATTTGATCAAAATTTATATCAAATTTCTGTCTTTGCTATAAATGGTATACAATAAAGCCAAAGGCTTTTTTAATTCACTTGTTCGGTGCATTCTGATTTTGGCAGAGCTAACATCAACAAACTCGAAATTGATTTTAGGATTCTCGTGCTAAGTTGAATTGTTTCTTGGCAAGTATTTAAATTGCTCTCGTGTGACTTGATACAATCCAGATCAGGGTTGATTCATCAAGCTGTTCTTGAGAACCGTATTACTAATTAACACTTTGGAATTGGAACCAAGTAACTAACAACCGAGTCTTGCTCTAACCACATGAGTCTTGTGCCTTGCTATTGTTTTCTTTTGCTTAAAGCCATACGTAGTGCTGCACAAGTACACTGTACTCTTTCTAGTTTGCTTATAGAAACATAGTCACCAAAGTGCTAGTTTTACATGTTCTCCGGTTTTGGTTTTCCGTCTTTTGATGCGTTTGGATTCAGACAGTATAAGATTTTAGGTAGAATGAGCATTTCCTTGCTTGTTAATATGTATTGTCATTGCAAAAGAGTTGGTAATAATCGTGTGAGTTTGTCCATCGCAAGAAGAGTATGTTTTGTTTTTCTTCTCAGCAAAACCACATGCCTTGAGGTAGATTGGTCAGGTATTAGTTATACTGTTTCCGAAATCATCTGCGTCTTTGCAGGTCTTGATCTGATTTGATTATTGTTAACAGGTTCTTGGCTTCTGGTACATTTCCACTTCATCACACACATCCATTCAAAATTTCTCATCTTTTGTCCGAGTTTCCCATCCCCATCTATACAGGAGGAGATCATACAATATACCTTGTCGAAGCTAAACCAATCAGTGTTCTTGGAGCACCACAATGCAGGCTTTGAAGGCATCTGACAAGTTTCATACTTTAATTCTGTTTTGTGAGGTAAGTCCCTTTACTTATTTGTCTGTAGACTTCTTAGAGAGAGAATCAAGAGAGATGGCCTCAGACACAATCTTCATGTTTATTTACTTTCAATATATAATTCAGTATTCGTCATATGAAGACTTTTTCTTTTCTAAAGTAATAGCCTTTGCATTGGATTGGAGAGCCACATAACCAATGAACATCCAACAAAAGGAAGAAAGTGACATTCCAACAAAAGTGAAAGTCTTTTTATTTTTCTGGCTGACATAGAGTTATTGGTGTTAGCTACGTAGGGTTCTACTTTGAGATTTAGATAATAATTTAAGACCTTTTCGTCTCCAATATCAGATCATAATTTTATTAAAAATACATTTAGATTTTCTCTGCACATCACACATTCATATACTATTCTCTGCACATCACACATTCAGTGACAACCTTATCTTCAGATCACTTTGATTTTATCGTTGAAAAGTAAAAGTTTCTAGAATAGAAAAGTACATAGATTTCTTAATACCCACACAAGTCATTCATCCATAAGACTTTTTAACCTCCCGTTTTCACTGGCAGATATGGTGAAGTAAATAGAGACTAATTTCTGATTTGCTTCACAGAGTCCTCGAGAAGTTGTACGAAATCCTCTAGCGAGTTGTGTGAAGAACCTCCACTTCTAACAGAGGCTCTTAGTTTCTCCTTCAAACTGACGGCCCTCTTCTTCATCTCCTCTCCTTCCTCTTCCACCAGTAACCTCTTCACAGCTTTCTCGACCGCTCCTCTGTCTAGCTCACCTTCCACTTGAATCCCAATTTTCCACACGCACTCCAAGTACCTCGCGTTCACCTTTTGATCGCTGGAAGATGGCCTGCAGATCATTGGAACTCCTTCGCCAATGCTTTCTAGTGTCGAGTTCCATCCACAATGGCTCCAAAACCCTCCTACTGCAGGGTGAGCAAGTACTTCTTTCTGTGGTGCCCATTTCACAATGTAACCATGTTCTGAAACCATCTTACTAAATTCCTCAGACAAGGACTCTGTCCATTCTGAACCACTTATTGAGCCTGGTCGGATCACCCATAAGAAGTGATGGTTGCTAGCGGCCAATCCTAAAGCTGTTTCCATCACCTCACTGATTTCCATCAAACCTAAGCTTCCCAAGCTTATGAATATAACTGAATCTTTCTTTTGTTTGTTTAACCACCCGATACAGCTCTTGTTCTCTTAAGCAGACTTGTAGGAGCTGAGGCCACCATATGAAGAGGGCCTATAGGATACACTGGAATCTCTAGCTGTTGTTGCAAACAAGACAGAGATGAGCTCTCTGTCTTATGTTTATGTTGCTTTCTAAAACTTAAAAACATCCACATGTTTCTGTTGCTTTGTAAGATAATCTTATGTCTCTTTGTTAAAAGTTGATTTCTAAGACTCTCAATTGTACCAGATATACCCAGTTGTTCCGCGAAACTTAGTTAAGCTGAACCTAATTGAACCAGTTGTACCAAATTCACCCAGTTGATTGGTCAACGATGATCTTAGTTGAACCTAATTAAACCAATTGTACCAAAATACAAAACGCCAAAGTACCAAAGTACAAAAAAATGAAAGACCAAAGTACCAACCAAAATGCTAAACACCAAAGAACCAAATTACTAAAAACACTTACTTCTTTCTCTGCTTCTTCTCAGGCTTCTCAGACTTCTTTCTCTGCTTCTTCTCAGGCTTCTCAAGCTTCTTATCAGGCTTCTTCCCATCAACCCACAATGTTCTTAGCCACTCAGACTCACTCCGGTTGGTATTGGAGTGACACTGAGCACCTTCGCCTTCATGTTCTTATTCTCTTTCTTTCCTTTTCCTTTTCCTTTCTTCTCTTTCTGACCACCGTCTTCCTCATCTGCATAAAAAAATAAACAAAGTTAAACACAACAAGAAAATCATCAAGTCCCTCACCCCAAACCCAAAAAACTCACTTATTTTCACTATGATTGTCGCCTTCCTGTCGATTTCAGCTTACACATACTTCCGACCTTGCAAGACTTGGAGTACTCGCTTGGACCAAAAAACATCTTATCTGGCGGTTGTGGTTGGCTCTCATTATCATCAGCATCACTATCGTAGTCCTGCAAATTAAAAAAAAACACACTTATGATTATCAGTTATCCAGAGTTGAACTAAATTGTTCCAGTTACCCTGGATTTTTGAGTTCTGCCGGCGAGGAATCGACGAAATCGAAGATCAGAACGGCGAGGGAACCGGAGTTGGGAGTTCTCGGGCTCGCTCTTATCAGATTCGGTTGTCGGAATGGAGTTCTGTCGGAATCGATCGGAAGTTTGAGGGAGTTAGAGAAGGAGAGAGCAATGGTCTCGTGGAGAAGTGGGAAGAATTTTTTTTTTTTTAATTTTTAATAAACTGCATTAGGATGGGTTTGGGTCGGATCGAATCCAACTGGTTGGGTTTGGGTTTGGGTCGAATCCAACTGGTTGGGTTGTAATTATTGATTTTTCATTTGGTTTTTAGGTTTTTCATTCATTTTTGATTTAAAAATAAATATTTATTAAAAATACAAAAAAAGTGGCATATAGGAATAATATTTTAGATATAGTGGCATTCCAGCCATTGTTCCTCTCTAGACAGCTCGCCATGTTGATTATCAGAGAGGACAACTATATTCCTATACAGCTCCATTATGCCTTCTAATGATCCCCAACGTGAAACCGGAAAGTCTGTGTATCTCAGGGGATGAAACTGTGGCACAAGCTCTTCTTGTCGTGCTTTGGGTTCTGTGATAAGGGCAAAAACCGTGCTGTTATAGATTATAGACACTAGCAAAAACAGGAAAAATAGAATTCTAGAGTACCTTTCAAGGGATCCAGGACATTGTTTGCATAGAGTTTGTCGAATACAGAGCGGCAAAGAAAAGCCGTGACACTTGTGGTGCTGAATATAACGTTTGGAAGCTTAAACTCTTTGGCTGTAGCTCCAGAAAAGTACATGAACTCGTCGTAGATGATACAAACATTACTTTGTTGCAGCAACAACGGACCTAAAAAGTCCTTGAATCTCACCTGACACTCTTGGTTGAGATTAAGCAGAAACTGTAATGGCCCGAGGTTCTTGAAATCAGTTTCCGGTAAGCTTTCTGGAATGGTGACAAACTGAAAATCAGTGAAGTCATCCGAAGGGCTAAAGTAATTGAACTTGGTCTGAGCAATTGTAATTGAGAAACCCTTCAAGTGAAGAGTTTTCGCAAGCTGCATCATTGGAGATATATGTCCTTGTGTTGGAACTGGAACCATCACTATCCTTCTCCTCGCCGGCCTTTCCTCCATTTCCAAAACCTGCAAAAAGAAACTAAGAAATAGTCTCCTCAGCTTCGTGCTCTGTGAGTTTATGTTACTTCTGTCCTTTTTTTGTTTTTATTTTTTGGGGGGGGTGGGTGGGTGGGTTGATACTCAAAGAAGTCTCTTTCATATACAAATCAATTTTTCAAGCTTGTGGACATTGATTCATCCGTATTACGTTTTTATTTGCTCTCTTCACCACATGTGAAGCAATGAAGCATGTGGTGGATGATCTATGTGAGTACGATAAGGTGGTTACATACTTACATCTCTTTATCTTTCTAGAGAGTAACCAAAGACAAAAGCAAAGATGCTTCTGTCTTCTTGGTCCTCTCTTGTCGTCTTTGGCTTCGTATCAAAAGATAGTTCCAAATGTGAAAAAATTGACTTTTTTCTGATGCAACAATTCTATCTTGAGCAAACTACCAAAAGAGACTCGAATTTTATTTGAATTGCTTTTTATTTGGTTAAGAAAAACAATGTACTTATGAAATTTTGTAAGATCAAGCAATTCAATGATCTCTAGTAATACATGAAGTGCAGCTTCTCACTCTGCGTTCAAGTACTTGACGAGATCATCAAATGCTTTGTGTGAGGAGCCTCCACTTCTCACAGAGGCTTTGAGCTTCTCTTTTAAATCAAGTGCTCTTTTCCTCATGTCTGCAACTTCTTCATCCACAATCAACCTCTTCACAGCTCTCTCTACTCCTCCTCTTTCCATTTCACCTTCCAGCTTAATCCCAATTCTCCACACACTCTCTGTATACTTTGCGTTTAACTTCTGTTCGCCAGTAAAAGGCGTGCAGATCATCGGGACTCCTTCCACAATGCTCTCAAGCGTTGAGTTCCATCCACAATGGCTCCAGAAGCCCCCCACTGCAGGATGTGCAAGTACTTCTATCTGCGGTGCCCATTTCACAATGTATCCCTTTTCTGACACCATCTTACTGACTTCCTCTGGCAATGACTCTATCCATTCTGACCCGAGGATAGAACCCGGTCGGATGACCCATAAGAACGGTTGGCTGCTATTAGACAATCCACAAACCATCTCCAAGACTTCCTTGGTTTCCATCTGAGTTACGCTTCCAAAGCTTATGTATATGACTGACCTTGGTTTCTGCTTGTTCAGCCATTCAATGCAGCTCCTGTCTTCTTCCATTAAACTAGAATTCACTGAAGATGTAATGTGAAGAGGGCCTAATGGGTACACTGGAATTCCCAGTTCTTGTTGCAGCCATGACAGGGAAGAGTTCTCTAGACAGCTCGCCGTATTGATGATAACAGCGGAAGCTGTTCTTTTATCGACTACCTCTCTACAGAACTCGAAATATGGCTCTAATGGCCCCATTCCTGAAGTCGGTAAGTCTTTGTATCTTAATGAATGCAAATTTTCCACCACCTTGTCTTGCACTTCAGGATCTGCAAAGTATAAAAAAATACCTTGTTTAGTTAAGCAAGGTTTTCAAGGTGGGTTATATAGCTAGTTTTAGGTACCTTCCATGTCGATCAAGAACTTCTTGGCAATTACTTTGCTTAAAACACTGCAGCAAACTTTATGTGTAGCAGTTGTAGTATTGAATATGACACATGGGATCTTGAACTCCTTAGCTGCAGCTTCAGAGAAGTACATGAGCTCGTCGTAGATGATACAGACGATATCATTGCCTTGTTGTAACAACAACTGGCCTATACAATCCTTGAAGCTTGCCTCACTGGTTTTGTTGAGCTTCATCAGAAACTTGACTAGTCCGAGGCTCTCGACTTCAGACTCTGGTAAGCTTTCTGGTATGGTGATAAATTGAAAACCAGAGGAGTGATGCGAAGACGAACTTACTTGATTGAAATGTCCCTGAGCAACTGTAATTGAGAAGCCCTTCAAGTTAAGGGCTTTACCGAGTTGCAACATTGGAGTTATATGTCCTTGTGCTGGAGGTGAAACTAACACTATCCTTCCCTTCGCTTCCCTTTTCTCCATTGCTTAACTTCTCTCTCAATTCGGAGCAGCTCTAAATAAAGGGAGAGGAGGCGAGGGAGAGAGAGAGGGAGGCGAGGGAGATAGAGAGGGAGGCGAGGGAGAGAGTCAGACAGAGAGAGGGAGGCAAGGGAGAGAGAGAGAGGGAGGCGAGCGTGAGGTGAGAGAGGGAGAGGAAGAGGGAGAGAGAAGAAGAGAAAGAGAGGAAGGGGGCGGAGAAGACGAGAGGAAGAGAGAGGGATGAGAAAGAAAATTTGTTTTTCTTTCTTTTTTGTTTTTAATGCGGGTAACCCGCAAACCCGCGATTCTAAAACACTCGATCCGCACGTGCCCCACAATTTAAGACACTCGACCCGCATCCGTCCCGATTTGAAAAAAAAAAAAAATTTGACCCGTAGAACGAGTCCCGCGGATAAACACTCAAATTGACAGGTCTAGTTAATTCCAAAGTAAAGCCAAGTGTTGTTTTGTTTTGTTTTGGCTGTTTAAGCCACATTAATTAATTGGGTAGGTTCCGTTTTGAGTTTTAGATAACAAGTAAAATGTCAAGCGGATTAACTTGTAGTCTCCGAATATAATATTTTCCTTAAAAGTGGCAAAATGCATTATTCTCCAGTAACTTTCCCATTGTGTTAGAGAGACACCCACTACTGAACTTTCAACAGAAGAATAGAAACTGACATTCCGACAAAAGTAAACGTGTTTTTTTTTTTTGTCTATATAGAGTTAAGTTTTTTTTTTTTTGATGCAGAATGCTATTGTGGTTGTTGTGATAAGAAGAAGTGAGTTGCAGAAAACGAAGAAATGTGAGTAGCATGGTGATACGATATATGGATTTAGACTGAGAGCTTTGATGATTTTCTTTTTCACAATTGGTTTTGAGGTTTTCCTTTTTAATTATGTTTAAACGTTTTTCTTTTTAGCGTTAAGTTGTATTCATATATAATGATTTCTTATGATCAATAAGAAAAAAACTTTTAACAATTAACCTTAATATCCAAGAAATAATTAGTGTTAAGGAAAAACTTATGTTAATTCTCTCATCTTACTTTCACAATAACGTTAGATTATACCGATCCGATTACGCGAGCTAAAGCTAGATCTTTGGCTCATATCACTTGGGCTTAACAATAACATGTATTTGTATTTCTGAAAACCTAAAAAGAAGATTGGCCCAAGAATGGTCTTCAAATGAGTGTTTAATATGGGTCCCAAATGGGAACAAGAGATCCTTTGTCTCCATTGAATTACATACAACTTTACATACAACTCAGAGACTTGAATGCTCTTTGTGGATTCACTTATTGGCAGCCAGCTACCTCCAAGCTTACTTGGCCATGGATTTGTGGTTCAAACTGTTTCTCCACAAACAGTACCTTTCAATCATTTAAAATTGTAACTATTGTATCCCTAAACTTCTATTCCATTTAATGCAATAAAACCTAATTATTTTGGAGATCCATTGTATCCGATTAAATGTCTATAAGTATTGTGGTTGTTGTGAATGTCAAAACGAAACCTACCAAATGTCTCCAAAAACAAAAAAAATAACTCTGTTAGTGTTACAACTAAATGCAAAATGCTAGTGTGGTTGTTGGAGTTTGTAGCACTTTCTTCATGGTTTTGGCAATTAGTGTTAACAACTTAATGCAGATACGGTGAGTGAGATATGCTTCGGTTAAATTCTTACACAGTTCGACCACAACTACATGCTAGTTTCCTTCCATACGATAACTCTGTTCGATAATATTTCTTATGTTTCCGATCGATTTCTTTTATATAAAGAAGAAAGAAGAGCAAAACATAATGAGTTCAGACATCATGTCAATTGTTTTGCATCTTATGAGTCTTTCTTTAACTAAGAGACTTTGCATATCAAATTTTGAGTTCCATTGTCGGAGGAACTGTGAGTTGCTTGTTCTTAGTGATGTTAATATAAAACCGGAGTCAATTGGCCGATCTCGGTTCAAACTAGGGGTGCGGAGCGTACCACTAACATACTTTTACATAAACTTGGAATAAGATAAGCTAAGGATAAGCATAAAATATAATTAATTATAATAAAAAATATAGCAAGATTTCGAATATTTTTTTTAAAATTTATATGGATTGATTATTATTTTAAAATATATAATATTAAAATCAAGAAACTAAATAGTGAATAATATCTTTAATGATAAATAAATACTTTTCATATTCTCATCAATAATTTTAAAAGACAATTATATCATTTCCTATTTCAATTATTTTTTCTTTATTTATAACGGCATAATATGTAATAACTTACAGAGATAAGGTTGGTGTATATGATAGAATATTTATGGTTGGTATACATATAAGTATTACTAGGATTAGCACATGTTAATTTTTTCCAAAAAATTGTTTTGACATTTAATTTTAAAAATTTGGTTAAGTTAAAATTGGTTGCCTCATAGATAAATATGTATATAATAACATCACACAATTAAAATTACGTATATACGTCGAATAAGAATTGGAATTAGTTTCATTGTGCGATTTAATATATACGTAAATTTTAGTTGTGAAAGTGATGTGATGTTAATAGGAAAAATGGTCAAAATAAATTTCGATATGCCGAAAAAAAACTGAACTAAAATATTGTGCAATTTTCTACCTTCCGGACTTAAAAATTCAAATTTTGTATCCAAACTATTGAATCTAACCCAAATCCAACATTGACCGCAAATCTGTTAGTCAAACCGTTAACAACGCTGACTCAGTAGTCTCATTCAGCTACCACGTCAGCTAAAACGTCTATAGTTGCTGAGTCAGCTGCCACGTTAAACGTCATTAAAAAAAATGAAAAAAAAATTGCAATTTTCTTTTCAATTTTAATATATTTATTTGTTTGTATAAATTTGTAATATTTTATTAATCTTAAGTAACTATGGACGCTGACTCAGTAGTCTCATTCACTACCACGTCAGCTAAAGCGTCCATAGTTGTTGAGTCAGCTGCCACGTTAACCGTCATTAAAAAAAATTGCAATTTTCTTTTCAATTTTTTTTTATATTTATTTGTTTGTATAAATTTGTAATATTTCATTAATCTTAAGTAGGTGGATTGCTTTACAGTTGACAAAAAAAAAGGTGCATTGATTTCCTAAAAAGAAGAAAAAACCCCGAAACACTAAATTATCTTAATAAAAACTTGTGAATTCGAAACAAACCGAAATAAAATTTGGAATCAGACCGACAATATACCTAAATAATTCAATTATTAGAATGAAAAATAAAAATTACAGAAAAATGCTAAGACGCTTCTCCGCAAGAAAACCAACTTGATGATGTTTAAACTACATGAGAAACTTTCAAGTAATAAAATTTATCCTCTAGTGCATGCTGGACAATTAACCTGTGTAAATTGAGGCTTCACGAGCAGCCACATACATGTTGGAGGTGTTGGCTAAGTGTTGTACGCTTCATTACAGTTTCCTCGCGGATGAAAAGTGTGTTGGTGATTGTTAACGTTTTATTTGGCTTCTTTACTGTATTTTGGTGTTTGGGTCATCGTTAAGTTTACTATGGTGGGCAAGTTGCAAAAAAGCGAACCATAGCCTTTTGTATTCACTGGCAGATATGGAGAAGTAAATAGACACTAACTCCAGTTTCTTTCACATAGTCTTCATCAAGTGTACAAATTCATCTAGCGAGTTGTGTGAAGAACCTCCATCTCTAACAGAGGCTCTTACTCTCTCCCTCAAACTGACGGCTCTCTTCCTCATCTCCTCTCCTTCTTCGCCCACCATTAACCTTTTCACAGCTCTCTCGACCGCTTCTCTGTCTAGCTCACCCTCCACTTGAATCCCAGTTTTCCAAACACACTCCAAGTACCTCGCGTTCACCTTTTGGTCGCCGGTAAATGGCCTACAGATCATCGGAACTCCTTCGCTGATGCTTTCTAGCGTCGAGTTCCATCCGCAATTGCTCCAAAACCCTCCTACTGCAGGATGAGTAAGTACTTCCTTCTGCGGAGCCCATTTCACAATGTAACCTCGATCCGAGACAATCTTGCTAAACTCCTCAGACAAGGACTCTCTCCATTCCGAACCACTTATTGACCCTGGTCGGATCACCCATAAGAAGTGTTGGTTGCTAGCAGCCAATCCCAAAGCAGTTTCCATCACCTCGTTGATTTCAATCAAAGCTAAGCTTCCCAAGCTCAAGAATATCACAGAATCTTGATTTTGTTTGTTCAGCCATTCGATACAGCTCTTGTTCTCTTCAAGCAGACTCGTAGGAGCTGAGGCCACCATGTGAAGAGGGCCTATAGGATAAACTGGAATTCCTAGTTGTTGTTGCAACCACGACAGAGATGAGCTCTCTAGACAGCTCGCCGTGTTGATTATAACAGAGGAAGCTGTCCGTTTGTCAACTGTATTCCTATACATCTCCACTGTGCTCTCTAATGATGCCCAACGTGAAACCGGAAAGTCTTTGTATCTCAGGGGATGAAACTCTGGCACTAGCTCTTCTTTTTGTCCTTCGGGTTCAGCGAAAAAGGTAAAAAAACCATGCTGTTACAGATTATGAACACTAGCGAAAAACCGGAAACAGAGAATTCTAGAGTACCATTCAAGGGAGCAAGGACATTGTTTTCATAGAGTTTGTCGAATACAGAGCGGCAAACGAAAGCCGTGGCACTTGTGGTGCTGAATATAACGTTTGGAAGGTTAAACTCTTTGGCTGCAGCTTCAGCAAAGTACATGAACTCGTCGTAGACGACACATGCGATCATGTTACTTTGTTGCAGCAGCAACTGACCCAAACAGTCCTTGAAGCTCTCCTGACACTCTTTGTTGAGCTTATGCTGTAACCGTATTGGCCCGAGGTTCTTGAAATCAGTTTCCGGCAAACTTTCTGGAATGGTGACAAACTGAAAATCAGTGAAGTCATCCGAAGGGCTAAAGTAATTGAACTTGGTCTGAGCAACCGTGATTGAGAAACCCTTCAAGTGAAGAGCTTTCGCAAGCTGCATCATTGGAGATATATGCCCTTGTGCTGGAACTGGAACCAACACTATCCTTCTCCTCGCTGGCTTTTCCTCCATTTCCAAGAACGAGTAAGAAATAGTCTCCTCAGCTTCGTGCTTAACGAGTTTGGGTTACTTTGTTCCTCCAATTTTTTGTTTTTGTTTTTGCGGTGAGTTTTATTTAAAGTAGCATGTGGACACATGTGAAGCATGTGGTGGATGTTTTATGTGAGTATGATTGAGGTGGTTACATCTCTTTATCTTGTTAGAGAGTAACAAGACAAAAGCAAAGACGCTTCTGTCAGAAATTCTATCTTGAGCAAACTGCCAAAAGAGATACTCGTATTTGATTTGAATTGCTATTATTTTTTTTTATTTTTTTGGATGAATGATAAATTATATTCAAAAAAAAAAAAAAATGTTCTCTACATTTTACATACAAGCTTATAAATAAAGAACAACTTTAAGAAATAATTTTGAAGGTGATCCTCTTCGAACACCATCATCGCCGCTGACGACAACACATCCAATCTTCAATTCTCTGGTCTTGACGCAAACCACAATTGCATACCTTCTTTATATCGCACATCAATCCTAGCATTCGAATTGTAACATCTATAATCCTTCCAACACTACACGAAATGAAGACCCATAGTCTAAACCTAAAACGAGCTCAAGCAAGGTTCCACACAATATTCTTTTTAGTTACTCTTTCTCATTTCATCACATAATCTCTTTTCTCTTTACTCTTCTTTTCTTCCCGATTCTCAATCAATGCACTCTACTAGTGCTCACACTTAATCTAACACAATGGGAA
The DNA here is from genome assembly GCA_030161315.1 of Eutrema japonicum. NCBI lineage: Eukaryota > Viridiplantae > Streptophyta > Magnoliopsida > Brassicales > Brassicaceae > Eutrema > Eutrema japonicum. Next base: position 42,627,030 of record BSQW01000013.1, read on the forward strand.
TCCGTCTGGCTCTCCGGCCTTTTTCTCATACTTGGCTCTCTGGCCTGAAACATCGGGATAACTTCTTTTAACCCCGTGCAAGCCTACCATTCTCTGGTCTCGGGTGCGCAAACAAATCGAACCACTGATCCCATCACAGTGTCGAAGCCCTAACGATTACTAATATATATCTCAGTCAATACCGGTTTAATCCTACACGCAATCATTCATCTAGGTGCATGACACACAAACATGACAAACTCAACAAACAAGCCAGCCGGTTCAATCTGGTACATCAATCAACGAATCACAACTCCAAGTTCTACCCAATACCCATTACCAACTAGACAAGTAAACAGGCAGCAACGGTTTAAGAATGGACTATCAGCATCATAACGCATAATGGAAAAAGGAAAACGCATCATGCCCTCACCTGAATGCATGCGGTGGAGGAGGAGGCGGAGACGGTGGCAGTGGCGTGACTAGTTCGCCCCTGATCTCATCAGAGCTCGGCGTTGAAGGAGGAGAAGCAGATCCGACACCGTACACTGGAATGGCCATATCTTCTGACACATATATCCGATTCGGATGAACTCGAGCTTCACGGAAAGAGGAGACTCTGGGCTTCAGTTTAATAGTTAGATTGTCGTCTGGTTCCCAGTGGTTCGTCCGGAAAGTGGCCCGCAAGGTGGCGGCGATGGTGATGACGTGAGAAGGGAATCTCGGCGGCTACTCTCGGTGGGTGCAGCGACGGCGCGAGGAAGAGAGAGGAGAGGCGGCGCGGCGGCGATGCTGGCGGGCGACGGAAAGAGAGTGGCCGTCGGAGAGCTCGAGGGAGAGAGAGAGCAAGGAGCCGCGAGAGAGAGAGAGAGAGCAAGGAGCCGCGAGAGAGAAGGAAAAAAAAGAGACTTAGGGTTTATTTTTCCTTGCTTTCGGTTTATATACTTGCCCAGTTTAGGAAAATTAGAAATTGAACCGGTTGGTCCGGTTTGGGTTATCACATTCTCCCTCCCTTGAAGAGGATTCGTCCTCGAATCCAAGGAAAGAAGTATGTGAAGGAACGAAACGGAAAAGAAACGTTTCGGAATATAAAACGAAAGGGTTACAAGTAAGTAAGGAAGAGAATGCAAGAAAAGAACGTAAGGGCAGAAAGACAAGTAAGGTGGAACGGAAAAGCACATAAAAGAGAAAGTTGCTAGAACGGCTGACAGAAACACAAATGAGAGTAAAAACCAGGAGGAATCGTTATTAAAACCAAAAACACTTTTCTTATTAAGATAAAAGAGGAGTAGAACAAATTTTTTTGCAAAACACTAAATCGGAAAAGAAACGAAAACCAACACTATTAGATCGTGGTCCATGTTGTTGTTGTTGTTCTAGGTTTGAAATCATACATAATAAAATCATAACTCAAAGAAAATATATATATATTTTGTTTTTGTAAAATATTTTAAACTTTGGGCGCGACCACTCTAGGACAACGCTAGAGTGATCTAATCCTGGGCTCTGATACCACTTTGTAACATCCTTATCCCGGGTCTCCGGAGATAACCGAGAATTGGGCATGTTAGGTCGACCTATGGCCAGCAGCACAGGATCGCCAGGAAAACGACCGGTAACAACAACAACACAACACACGCGATCCAATCTAACCTGAAAAGAAACAAGGGGAGAGGGTTGAGTAATCGAGATTACCCAGTGAGGATGAGCCTTCAAAGACTCACTTAACCCTTCCAACACTACACGAAATGAAGACCCACAGTCTAAACCTAAAACGAGCTCAAGCAAGGTTCCACACAATATTCTTTTTAGTTACTCTTTCTCATTTCATTACATAATCTCTTTTCTCTTTACTCTTCTTTTCTTCCCGATTCTCAATCAATGCTCTCTACTAGTGCTCACACGCAATCTAACACAATGGGAATCCGTCTGGCTCTCCGGCCTTTTTCTCATACTTGGCTCTCTGGCCTGAAACATCGGGATAGCTTCTTTTAACCCCGTGCAAGCCTACCATTCTCTGGTCTCAGGTGCGCAAACAAATCGAACCATTGATCCCATCACAGTGTCGAAGACCTAACGATTATAATATATATCTCAATCAATACCGGTTTAATCCTACACGCAATCATTCATCTAGGTGCATGACACACAGACAGGACAAACTCAACAAACAAGCCAGACGGTTCAATCTGGTACATCAATCAACGAATCACGACTCCAAGTTCTACCCAATACCCATTACCAACTAGACAAGTAAACAGGCAGCAACGGTTTAAGAATGGACTATCAGCATCATAACGCATAATGGAAAAAGGAAAACGTATCATGCCCTCACCTGACTGTATGCAGTGGAGGAGGAGGCGGAGACAGTGGCAGTGGCGTGACTAGCTCGCCCCTGATCTCATCAGAGGAGCTCGGCGATGAAGGAGGAGAAGCAGATCCGATACCGTACACTGGAATGGCCATATCCTCTTACACAGATATCCGATTCGTATGAACTCGAGCTTCACGGAAAGAGGAGACTCTGGGCTTCAGTTTGATAGGTAGATTGTCATCTGGTTCTCAGCGGTTCGTTGAGAAAGTGGCCCGCAAGGTGGCGGCGATGGTGATGACGTGAGAAGGGAATCTCGGCGGCTATTCTCGGTGGGTGCAGCGACGGCGCGAGGAAGAGAAAGGAGAGGCGGCGCGGCGGTGATGCTGGCGTGCGATGGAGAGAGAGAGGCCGGCGGAGAGCTCGAGGGAGAGAGAGAGCAAGGAGCCGTGAGATAGAAGAAAAACAAAAAAGAGACTTAGGGTTTTTTTTCCTTGCTTTCGATTTATATACTTGCTCGGTTTAGGAAAATTAGAAATTGAACCGATTGGTCCGGTTTGGGTTATCACACGAATGGAGCTGAAACGATTCCTAACTCCTTTATCAATGATCTTTATCAACCTGAGAGCCTATTTGGGGAGGGAGCCATGACAACGATCATTTCTTTCTCTCCACAACGTATAAATTGCTATTACTTTGAATAAAACAACTTCTTCACTCGGTAAATTTTGCAAGATCAAATCTTGATCAGTACAAGCCAATAATCTGTATTAATACATGAAATTCAATTTCCTCACTCTGTCTCCAAGTGCTTGACAAGCTCATCCAATGCATTGTATGAGGAGCCTCCACTTCTGACAGAAGCTTTGAGCTTCTCTTTAAAAACAAGGGCTCTCTCCCTCATGCCTGCACCTTCTTGATCCTCGATCAACCTCTTCACAGCTCTCTCGACCCCTCCTCTTTCTACTTCACCTTGAAGCTGAATCCCTATTCTCCAAACATTTTCTATATACATTGCGTTCAACTTCTGCTCCCCGTTAAAAGGCCTGTAAATCATTGGGACCCCTTCCACAATGCTCTCGAGTGTTGAGTTCCATCCGCAGTGGCTCCAGAAGCCTCCCACTGCAGGATGTCCAAGTACTTCTATCTGCGGTGCCCATTTCACAATGTATCCTCTTTCTGACACCATCTTGCTCAGTTCTTCTGGCAATGACTCATAGCCAGATCGGATGACCCATAAGAAAGGTTGGTTGCTATCACACAATCCCCAAGACATCTCCAAGACTTCCTTGGTTTCCATATGAGCTATGCTTCCCAAGCTTATGTATATGACTGACCTCGGTTTCTGCTTGTTCAGCCATTCAATGCAGCTCCTGTCCTCTTCCAGTAAACTAGAATTTTCTGAAGATGTAATGTGAAGAGGGCCTAATGAATATACTGGAATTCTGAGTTCATTTTTCAACCATGACAGAGACGAGCTCTCTAGACAGCTTGTCGTGTTGATGATAACATCGGAAGCTGTTCTCTTGTTAAATACTTCCTTACAAATCTCCAAAAATCGATCCAGTCTCCCCATTCCGGAAATCGGTAGGTTTTTGTATCTTAATGGATATAAATTTTCCACCACCTTGTCTTGCAATCCTGGATCTGAAAAGTAAACAAAAAAAACATCCTCTGTTGAGGAAGAGGGCGTTTTGTAGAATGGGTAATAAGCTAGTATTGGGTACCTTCAATGTCGATCAAGAACTTCTCGGCATTGAGTTTGCTCAAAACACAGCCGCAAGCATGATATGTAGCACTGCCAGTGCTGAATATGACACTGGGGATCTTGAACTCCTTAGCTGCAGCTTCAGAGAAGTACATGAGCTCGTCGTAGATGATACAGACGATATCATTGCTTTGTTGTAGCGACAACTGAGCTATACAGTTCTTGAAGCTTTCCTCACTGGTTTTGTTGAGCTTCATCAGAAACTCGACTAGTCCGAGGCTCTCCTGTTGAGACACCGGAACGCTTTCTGGTATGGTGACAAATTGAAAGCCAGGGAAGTGCTGAGAAGAACTTACTTGATTGCATTCTCCCTGAGCGTATTTAATGAGCGTATAATCTGTATCAATGGTCCTATAAATGGTCCCTGAGCGTATAGTCATTAAATTGAAAGCCAGGGAAGTGGCTAACTTGATTGAATTCTCCCTGAGCAACTGTAATTGAGAAGCCTTTCAAGTTAATGGCTTTTCCGAGTTGCATCATAGGAGTTATATGTCCTTGTGCTGGAAATGGAACCAACACTATCCTTCTCTTCTCTGCTCTTTTCTCCATTGCTTAACCCTTCTCTCTGCTCTTCTTTTCGTATCTCAATGCAAACATCTCTGTAAAAGTGATCAATATATATTATTATTAAAATCTCATTAGGATTGGAGTACAATATTCTAGAGGAGACCGTGTTATATAATATAATTTAAGTGTTCCTAAAATGCCAATTTTTTAAAAGAAATAACCTTTCATTGAATTGCAGAGCCATGGTGGTTTTTGCCATGTTATGGCATGTTTTCTTTTGACATTTAAATCATTTAATATGTCAAAGAGAGATAAGGTTGGTGTATATGATTGAATATTTATGGTTGGTGTATATGATTGAATATTTATGGTTGGTATACAAATAAGTATTATCACCAAGTGTGCCAGCTCGACTCGTAAAGGTACCTGGGCGAAATTTTGAGGTCACATGATCAAGTGACGCTTGGGACGGAACCATTTAAAATGCTCTCATCCCGAACCTGGGGATGTACGGACCTCGATCCAGAACCTCTTGGTATTATGTTTGCATGACCGTTAATTTTTCCTTATTTTCTTTCTTTATAACCTAAAACCTTCCATTGTGACATTCCAACAAAAGCTAGGTTTCAAGAAAACTGCGTAAATGGATATATATACTCGTATTGATTTGAATTGCTTTTTATTTCCATAACACACCATTTACTCGGTAAATTTTGCAAGAACAAGCTTGATCTTTTAAGTTACATGAAGTTCATCAGTTTAGTTATGTCTTTAAGAATTGCTATTTGAAGTTCAACATCTTTTCACTCTGTCTCCAAGAATTTTACGAGCTCATCCAATGCGTTGTATGAGGATCCTCCACTTCTCACAGAAGCTATGATCTTCTCTTTTAAACCAATGGACCTATCCCTTATATATGCACCTTCGTCATCAATGATCAACCTCTTCACTATTCTCTTAACCTGTTCTCTTTCCACTTCATCTTCAACCCGAATCCCAATTCTCCACACACTCTCTATATACTTTGCGTTTAACTTCTGCTCACTGTTAAAAGGCCTGCAGATCATTGGGACTCCTTCCACAATGCTCTCGAGCGTTGAGTTCCATCCACAATGGCTCTAGAAGCCTCCCACTGCAGGATTCCCAAGTACTTCATTCTGTGGTGCCCATTTCACTATGTATCCTCTTTCAGAGACCACCTTACTTACTTCCTCTGGTAATGACTCCGTGACAGGGATAGATCCCGGTCGGATGACCCATAAGAAAGGTTGTTTGCTATCACACAGTCCCCAAGCCCTCTCCAGAACTTCCTTGGTTTCCATGTCAAATATGCTTCCTAAGCTTACGTATATGACTGACCTCGGTTTCTGCTTGTTCAGCCATTCCATGCAGCTCTTGTCCTCTTCGAGTAAACTAGAATTCGATGAAGATGTAATGTGAAGAGGGCCTAATGGGTACACTGGAATTCCGAGTTCTTGTTGCAGCCATGACAGAGACGAGTTCTCTACACAGCTCACTGTATTGATGATAACAGCGGAAGCTGTTCTTTTGTTGACTGCTTCCCTACAGAGCTCTACAAATCGCTCTAGAGGCCCGAATCCTGAAGTCGGGAGGTCTTTGTAACTTAATGGATACAAATCTTCCACCACTTTGTTCTGCATTTCAGGATCTGTAGAGTAACAAAAAATCCCAGTTTGAGTAATATGACATGTTACAGAATGGATAATAAGCTAGTTTTAAGTACCTTGTATGTCGATCAAGAATTTCTTGGCATTGATCACTTTGCTTAAAACATTGCAACAAACTCTATGTGTAGCACTTGTAGTGTTGAAGATGATACTGGGAAGCTTGAACTCCTTAGCTGCAGCTCCACAGAAGTACATGAGATCATCGTAGATGATACATGCTATGCCATCGCCTTGTTGCAGCAACAACTGAGCTATACAGTCCTTGAAACTTGCCTCGCTGGTTTTGTTGAGTTTTATCAGGAACTCGACTGGTCCAAATGTCTCCAGTTGAGACACTGGTAAGCTTTTTGGTATGGTGACAAATTGAAAACCAGGGAAGTGTTGCATGGAGCTTACTCGATTGAATTCTCCCTGAGCAACTGTAATTGAGAAGCCCTTCAAGTTAAGGGCTTTACCGAGTTGCATCATTGGAGTTATATGTCCTTGTAATGGAAGTGGAACCAACACCACCCTTCTCTTCTCTGCCCTTTTCTCCATTCCTTAACTCTTTCTCTCACTCTCAATGCAGAAGATAGCTGAATGAGTGACCAACTTATGATTTAAAATCCCATTAGCATTGGAGAGATTTCAAAATCTTCCAACAGAGCTCACAATAACTTACCATTGTATTATTAATTAGAAAGCCACGTTAATGAAGTAAAGTGAATTAGTTGCAAGAAAAGCCAAAGTTTGTTTGTTATTTTGTTCTGGCACACATGGAGTTGGTGGTTTTACCCATGGTATTTTTCCCTTTTTTATTTAGATAATAATAAATCTGTAAAAGAAAAAAGGTTTTAATCTCCACTAATCTTTTTTGTTGTATTTGTATATGATTCTCTGCACATACGACACTACATACCAGCTTTATGCATAGGCGGAGCTAGTGAAGGAATTCAAGGAAGGGTGGGGTCATGTGTTGATATAAGATTGGAATCCACCAAATCTTATTAATCACAAAATGTCAAAGTGGACAAGTTTGTTGTGGATTGAAGTTCGCCACTCAAAGTTGCGGGAGACTTTGAGATAAGAACACGAATCAATGTCTATGTGAATCCACACAAAAACAGAGATCCCACTTGCTTTTTAAGGGAATCACACGCAATAGAAAAGACAAGCAAACAAAACCTAAACTTCAAAGGTGAGAAAATTTTCGATTTTCTTAATATTTCAAATTTAAGGGTGATTTTTTTACAATGAGATGAGTTGAACTTTTATAGGCTCAAATACACAGATTAGGACCCCTTAATGGCCATAAACAAAAGCTAAAATCTTGGCAAATAATTCTAAAATAAATGTAAATCAAGAATGCAAATGTCTTGGCTATTTTCTAGCTCCTAATGGCTCGGTCAAATGGTCAACTCCTTTAAAGACTTGTATCTTGAAAGCTTGGGCTGGAAGTGGTGATCTCTTCGCACGTCTAGGTTCAATGAACAAACCTTCAAATCGCAGCCATTGTGATTTGAATGTCTTTGGCTCCATTTTAGGCAAGTTTGACTCGAGCTTGATCCGCCTGATCAAGTGAGGTGTGGTGCACCTTAGGACGTGTAGATTAATCTCTAGATGGTCTCCTGGTTTTCAAATAAAATATTGAGACTCACACAAATAAAATCTTTGGAGACTTTCCTTACTTGGTCGAGGAATGGACCGTTTAAGGTCGTTGTGATCATCCGATAGATCCGGGTTGATCCATGTCGGATCTTCTTGGTTTTGGATGCTCCAATGGGACTTCAAGTGGACCTTCTTCTCTCCTGGGTTGGGTTGTGCACTGGTGAAGTCAAGTAGTCAGTTTTTAGGCTCATTCAGTTTGGCATGTGGAATAGGACCCAGTGAGATGATCTCTTTGATTAAGCTTGTCTCTGAGTGGATTTCTTGAGTCTCCACAAGTCTTGACATTACTATTCTTCATGTGCATATGCTGACTTGATGTCTGCATCAGCTGACCCCAACATAATTTTAAAATATAAATTATGTAGTAAATTTAATGGTTAGGCATGCAAGTTGGTTAATTTTTTCTTCATTGTCCCCGGGTAACCATCGATCGAATTTTACTATTGACCCATTTCCAACTTTTTTTTCCTAATATATTAAAATAGAGACATTTTTTGTATCCAAACATGAAAAAATGCATATAAGTTTATTCTTATCATTGATAACTATTATTCCCTTCATTTTATTTCTCTTGCCAAACATATATTTTTTGTTAAATTTAAAAATTAATTATATTTGATTCAATTAAATAGTAGTTAATTAATTAATCCGATTATAAATATATATATTAATTTTAATTCGTAATTAGAAAAATTCAGAATATGCCAAAAATTAAATTAAATATTTAAAATTATAAATAAAATCGATTATTATAAATTACATATTACAAAAATAATTTAAATTATTATTATTATTTTGTTACTAAAATAATATTAGTTATTTTGAATTTTTGAATTTAGATTATGCCATATATTTTAATAATCAAATTTTTTTACATATTCAAAATTAACAATTTGCATTGAAAGATAATCTTAAATTTTGAATTTAATATAGATTTTCTGAGATTTCATCAACACTTACAAAACAAATATTCTAAATTAATAACAAAATATGTTTATTTCTAAATTTAAATCTTATTAATACACTCAGATTTATAATTGAATATTTTTCAAACTGAAAAAGAAATATATTATTAATTAGATTTGCACAACCATAAATTCGATCATGCATATGGACAACATGCAGTTACTAATACATATTCAATATTTTTTATTTACATATATAAAATGATTAGTATTTTAGGAATCACACAATTTTAAGAATTGTTAATTTAGAATTAAATTCGAAATGAAAATCTAATTAATCTTGGTAAGATTGTCCAGATTATGCTAATATTCGTTTATATTAATACATATTTATTAAAAAAAATATTATCATAAAATCTAAACCAGAAATGATTATTCTATTCAAATTCAAAATTAAGAATTCTACCACAAGTTTCCAACGATAAAATGAAAGAAACATTAATTAATTAGATTCCTAAAATCATCATGACTTATTATACAAACTAAATACATTTGCACATAAATAAATATATTAAAAGAATTAATTTGTGGTTTCCTAAAATTTCAATATTACAATTTTGCTACCATTAATCACAATATATATCATTAATTATATTACCGATATTACGAATATAAAAATCTCATATTTTCAGCAACCATAACAATTATAATAACGGCAACCATAAAAATCGTAGCATAGAATTTGCCACTTATGTTGATTTAATTATTAATATTTTTAAGTATTATTAAAAGTCTATGAATGACTATTTATTTAAGGAAGCATGTATCATCGAATAAATGCCGATATTCATAATTCAAAAAATCGAATAAAAGAGAAAATAAAAATTTGAATATCTATAAATTCTTGCCACACTATAGGGAATTTAGGGAATATACCCACTAATTTGTTGAAAGAAAATCCTATCTATATCAGCCAATTAAACTCATTCTAAAATTAAGATATCCTAATCAAATACTTTTTAAAATTAAGATATATCTGAATTAAAATCTTTCTAAAATATTAACTTACATAGATACAAATCTATAGAGAATATAATATTCCAATCCTAATTTGCATACCATATTTCCTATATAAATAGGATTCTAAGTCACGTTCCTCTCATATCACTCGATTTTTTCACAGCAAAAAATGTATAATTGTTTTGACAATTTGATTGCGGTTAGCAAAATATAAATATATACTTATATTTTGTGTGAGATAAGCTTTCATTATAGTTTTTTTTTTTAATTTTGTAGGATGAGCTTCCATTTGCTTGGACTCTCATACACTTCTGCCACGTTGTGATATGTTTTCTGTGTCACGATGAAGAATTATGCCCTCACTTGAAGCATGAAGGTCATGTTTAAACATTTGGGTATATTTATTATTAAAAGTTTTTCTTATAAATTAAAAATATTACTATTCGTGTTATGATTTCAAGTGTGCTCTTATATATTCTTTTTTGAAATTGGTGTGCAATTTTGAATAGCTTAATCTAACAAAAGCTAAATTTGGGATTTTTTCTTTACATCAACATTTAATTTTGTCACACTTATGTCCATAATTTTTCATCGTATGGTTGATTTGGAAAGGTATGCATATAACCAAAATTATGTATATTTCAATTTAATTTAATACAAATTTTTTTATGCATATTACCAATTGAATTCGCGTAATTAATATAATTTTCTTGCATCATAAGAGAAATCACGTCTTTGATATAGGGTGATAAATCCGGATTTTGATCGTTTTATTTTTTTTTATAAAACTGTAACAAAGGAATAAAATGATGGTTACAATCTCTTTTTTTAAGATCAGGTTATATTGAAAATTTTGGATATCTAAAAAAATTTATAAGTATTTACACCAAATTAAAGCATATTTCGATTTTTGAAATATTTTTATTATGTTTAATCATGTTTTTCTTTTTTGCGTTTTTGAAATTTTTGAAATTTATAAGTATTTACACCAAACTACATGAATTCTATACTCCAATTGCTTCAAATAGTATAAGTCAAGACCTAGAATTCGATTCGGAATGATTGCTTGATTTTGAGGAAGAAAATATGGATAAAATGGAATAAGATTTGAATCATGTGGCACAGGAAATTTATGTTGATTTGATTTGATATTTTTATTGATTTTGGTTCTATTGATTAGAGAGAGTTGCTCTTTTTAGAGTTTGATACTCTGTTTTTTCTTTATCTTCAAAATAAACATCATTCATTGTTTAAAAAAAAAATGTCGTTGTTGTCTATAGTTGTTTTGTTTTTAGAGCTTGTTGCTTTCAGTTTTACACTTTTGTTTTACTTCGTTAATGATTATATATATTTGTTATTTGTAGACCACATTTGTTTGTTTATTTATATTGTCAAACATAATTTAAGAAGATGTGAACATTTAATTTACAAATTTTAATAATTAGATAACCAATTTATTAATCATATATTTTAAAAAGTTTCTTAATTTCATTATCTATAATATTAGTGAACATAGTACTTTATAAAAAACTAGATAAGTACTCGCATATATGCGGGTTTGTAATTTAATATTTTATAACCCGTGAAAAAAGTTAAAGACAATCAAATGAAAAATAAAATTAGATTATTTGTGAAAATATCTTATACATAAATTTAGAAACAAATTTTACGATGAAATAAATATATACATTAAAAGAAAAATTTGGTGAAAAAATGCAGTAAATAGTTTTGGATACGATTATTAGATTTTTTTTTGTTTTTTGTAATTTATATACTACCAAATTGTGGTTTATATGGAGGTGAAAAATAAAAATTCTTTTTCTTTTATGATTAATTTTCTTAATCTAAATGGAAAATTAAGAAATATTTTGTCCTTACTATATTAATCTTGCCTTTTAGGATAAATTATAAATTAAAACTGATTTTTTAATATTTACTTTTATTCATTTGTTTTAAAAAAATTAAATTGACACATGTCAAGATCTAAATTAACTGTGACAAATGTCACGATCTCGTGAGTGAGAGTTATTCTATGTGTCATACTCACATTGAAAGATCCAACTTTATATAATACGATATATATATTTTAGTAACTTTACATTTTAGAATTATGAATGTGAAATTGAAAAGCTATCAATTTGGTTATCTAGAGGTGGGAAATGAGAATTCATTTTCTTTTTAGGATTGTATTCCATTTTAGGTTTGTGGTTTTTTAAGAATTACTAATTGTTCTTTCCTTTTATAAAACTTTAGCTTTTTATGATTGTAATATATTGTTTAATTTCCTTATTCTAAATTGAAATTTGTTTTTTAAATAAAATTTAGCTTTTATTTATTTTCTTTTTAGTATTGTAATCTATTGTTTAATTTCTTTATTCTAAACTAAAATATGGTTTTTTTTTACTTTGGCTTTTATTTATAATTTTTGTTTTTTTTTAATCTAAACATAACTATTTTTTTCATTTATTTTTTAGGATTAGGAATCGATTTTAAATCGTATATTAATCATTTTCATTTTAACTGAAGAGTATATTTATAATTTCCCTTTTTTAAGTTTGATTGTGGTTGTAGATTATAAACTTTTAAGTTTTCTTTTGTCACTTTCTTTTTTAATATTTACTTTAATTCATTTTTACTAAGATTGCCTTTTTTAGTTTAAATTTTTTAAATATTTACTTTAATTCATTTTTATTTTTTTTAATTAAATTGACACATGTCAAGATCTAAATTAACAATCGTGACAAATGTCACAATCTTGTGATTAAAAATTATCTTACGTGTCACACTCACGTTGAAGGATCCAGCTTTATATAATAAGATTGTTTAATTTAAAACCTAAACGAACGTAGAACGTAAAACTATATTTTGTAAATTCATATGAACTGAAAATATATATATAACAAAACGGGTCATAAAATTGAAGTAGTTAAAATCACTAATTTTGAATCATACATGTCATACCAAAAATATATATTTCCATACAAATATAAAAACAAAAACAAATAAAAAATCATCATATGCCCTCATCTTAGATTAAAATTTTAGAAAACTATATAATATATTTTATACCAAAAATAAAACTATTAACACATCTCAAACTTTTACATCCACAAATACATTTTGTCGAAAAAATAAAGCTAAACATCAGAAAACAAAATTTAAAACTTACCCCCGTTCTATGACGGATTAGAAAAAGATTATGTCAACATAATGAACTCTCGTTACTTTTCATATTGAACTCCCGTTTTAAGGCGGATTAGAAAAAACAAATTATATCTAAACACCAAAATAATTATGTGTCTCATATGATAAAAATTAAATATACAAAAAATTATATCTAAAGACAAAAATAAACACAAATTATATTACAAAATTTGATATAAAAACAAAACATTTCGTGCGGGCAAACGGGTTTAGAATCTAGTAACAAGTTATTTAGTGTAACATCTCATTAACCATTACATATTTTCTATTATTAGCCCTAAATTTTGTTTTTCAAAAGAAAATTGTTTTTTTTTTCATTTTTGAACCTTCGCTTCTTTTTAAAATAACCATCTCTTCTATTTATTTTTCTTTATATCACACATTCTCTTAATTTAAACCACGTTTAATTTTTCTCTTGTTATTAATCATATTTAACTTTGAAGATTTGTTAATTTATATACTCATACTTTTCTTATTCTCTTCTAGTTCTTATTCTTTAATATTTGAATAAATGGTTTTGCAAACTATATTAAATGTTTTTCTTAACCTGATGAAAAAAATTCCTAAACAACAAGTTATTGGAATTAACAAAGTATATTATTTAGAAATTGGTTGACGTTTTTTTAGATAATAATTTCTTCAGCTATAAACTACATCAAACTAATTATATGTGAGATGTTTTGAAAATTTATACAAAAAAAACACTTTAAAATATTTACAAAATACTCTTTATGCAAGAATAGTTTACCGTTTTTTATTTTTATATTGTATTTGATATAATTTTATATTATACTCTGACCCATTTAGAATAATTTTCTAGCTCCCCTACTAGCAAATTGCTGGGAAGGTGGTTGCTCCTTTGGATATTTCCTCCAACGTAGGAAGATTCCAACAAATGCGACATCTGAGTATTTTTGGTTGGTATACAAATAAGTATAAACTGTTTGTATACAATTAAGTGTTCTCATATTCTTCTTTTATATAACCATTCATTTTGTTGGCCATTCACACACTAATGAACTTTCAACCACACGATGAAAGTGGCATTCCAATAAAAACTAAGCCTTGACATATAATTGTTCCAAGATGATCTCCCCTCTCTACATTTCAACATCTTTTCACTCTGTCTTCAAGAAGTTTACGAGCTCATCCAATGCATTGTATGAGGAGCCTCCACTTCTCACAGAAGCTTCGAGCTTCTCTTTTAAACCAATGGATCTATCCCTTATGCCTGCACCTTCGTCATCAATGATCAACCTCTTCACCATTCTCTTAACCTGTCCTCTTTCCACTTCACCTTCCAACCGAATCCCAATTCTCCAAACACTCTCTATATACTTTGCGTTTAACTTCTGCTCGCCAGTAAAAGGCCTGCAAATCATTGGAACTCCTTCCGCAATGCTCTCGAGCGTTGAGTTCCATCCGCAGTGGCTCCAGAAGACTCCCACTGCGAGATGCGCTAGAACTTCATTCTGCGGTGCCCATTTCACAATGTATCCCTTTTCTGAGACAATCTTACTGACTACCTCTGGAAATGACTCGGTTATAACCCACAAGAAAGGTTGGTTGCTATCACACAACCCCCAAGCCATCTCCAAAACTTCCTTGGTTTCCATCTGAGCTTTGCTTCCCAAGCCTATGTATATCACCGACCTCGGTTTCTGCTTGTTCAGCCATTCAATGCAGCTCCTGTCCTCTTCCAGTAAACTACAATTTGCTGAAGATGTAATGTGAAGAGGGCCTAATGGATACATTGGAATTCTGAGTTCTTGTTGCAGCCATGACATAGACGAGCTCTCTAGACAACTCGCCGTGTTGATTATAACAGCGGACGCTGTTCTTCTGTTAAATACTTCCCTACAGATATCCAAATATCGCTCTAGTGGCCCCCCCATTCCTGAAGTTGGTAGGTCTTTGTATCTCAACGGATGTAAATTTTCCACCACCTTTTCTTGCATTTCAGGATCTGAAAAGCAAAAAAAAAAAAAAATATAGTCCTCTGTTGAGTAAAAGGCTGGGTTGGAAAATGGGTAATAAGCTAGTTTTGCATACCTTCAATGTCGATCAAGAATGTCTCGGCGTTGAGTTTGCTTAAAACAGAGCCGCAAACTTGATTTGTAGCACTGGCAGTGCTGAATATGACACTGGGGATCTTGAACTCATTAGCTGCAG
This sequence comes from Eutrema japonicum, assembly GCA_030161315.1. NCBI lineage: Eukaryota > Viridiplantae > Streptophyta > Magnoliopsida > Brassicales > Brassicaceae > Eutrema > Eutrema japonicum. The sequence goes on from BSQW01000013.1 coordinate 42,642,231, forward strand.
CTTCTGAGAAGTACATGAGCTCGTCATAGATGATACATGCGATATCATTGCCTTGTTGTAGAAACAACTGAGCTATACAGTCCTTGAAGCTTGCCTCGCTTGTTTTGTTGAGCTTTATCAGGAACTCGATTGGTCCAAATGTCTTCATTTGAGACATTGGTAAGCTTTCTTGTATGGTGACAAATTGAAAGCCAGGGAAGTGGCTAACTTGATTGAATTCTCCCTGAGCAACTGTAATTGAGAAGCCCTTCGAGTTAAGGGCTTGACCGAGTTGAATCATTGGAGTTATATGTCCTTGTAATGGAAGTGGAACTAACACTATCCTTCTCTTCTCTGCCTTTTTCTCCATCGCTTCTTAACCCCTCTCTCTCTCTCTCTCACTTCTTTCATATATCAATGAAAAACATCTCTAAATAAGCAATCTATATTATTATTAAAATCCCATTAGCATATGATTCTACAGCCTTGCGGATGAGACTGTGTTATACAATTACATGCGCTCACTGCTAACGTCACACAAAAAGTCAATGGTTTTTGTTTGTTTGTTTGTCTATGCACATGTGACATTGCATACCAACTATGCATGGGCATTTTATCCGGACCCGAACTGGAACCGGCCCGAAATACCCGAACCGAAACCCTATCGGTTCCTAAATGGGTCTAAAACCCATCTACCCGAAAGACCTAGAACTGAACCCATTAATCGTCAAACCATTTCGGTTCCTATTTGGGTCCAAAACACTTTTACCCGAATGCCCGAATGCCCAGCCCTAAGATTACCAACTTTATGCTTAAATTACATTGCTGTGAATGTGAAGGCCCCTTTGCATATTTCTCAAAAATATCAACATGCACTTGCTTAATTGGCAGAGAAGATCTGAACACATGCAAAATGAATGATTCTCAAATCATGGCGCAGTTATTTGATTAAAAGGGAACAGTTTTTGTCTTAGATCAGTTGACCCAGCATGGTTACAGGCTGTGAAAATAAGGACCACGCACATATAAAATTCAAAAGATAAATCCACCATATCATCCATAACTATTGCTCCATAATTTCTAGTCCATTTTGCAAATGGATCACTTTATCACATCTTTTAATTAGCGTCTATACACATGATAAGGGGGAGATTTAATATATTACCTTGTGGTACAAGTTAACTTCTGGTGTATAGAGGATCGAGCAGCTTCATTTGTCATCCTCTGGTTCTCAGTTTCAGCTCTATTAAACTGGGCATGGCCTCTTCTTCGATTTGCAACTCATCTAATCCGTCGATGTAAAACGCAAGTTTCCTTAGCCGACCAAAACCTTGTTCGCTGATCCTCATCTTTTCTCCTGAGTAATAACAAGAATCCAAGACTACATTTTCCAGTCTCTGCAGTTTCTTTAACGCAGGCATTGGGTCTTCCTCAAGACTGGGAAATATCAAATCCATGTCTTTGGGAAGACTCCTTATGTGGCAACGCAGTGTCAACTCGACTAGGGTTTGTAATCGAACTCCTTCTTCCGATTCCGACGATAACTTGAAGGTGGGTACCTTGAGCGTGAGGACACGAAGTTTTGTCAGTTTAGAGAAGGAAGCCAAGTCCAAAGGAACTCTTTTCTGATCTACCCACATGGAGTCGTAGATTTCCAAGTCCCGGAGATTTATAAGCAACTCATGTTTCAGTTTGCTCTAGCTCTAGGAGGAGATAGACCTCACGAGTCATTGCCTGAGGCATCTAGGGTCTGCAAAAAACTGTAGGTTGGAGATAAAAACTGGCAAATTGCTGATAAAAGTATCAGCGATCCCAAGGTATCTCAAGTGGATTAACTCTCCGATCACATCTGGTAAATGAAGCCCTCCAAGATGAAGCACTCTAAGTAGCTTCAAATTAAAGGTAATGGGTTTCACAAAACCCCACATTGTTCCATTTCTTTCTCCGAAGAACAACAAGGATCGCATCCGTTTGTTCACACGTATCTCGCACGAGTAGGGCTCCATACGATGATGAACGACTTCCCTTCTGCAAGTAGGAGAAGAATGCTGGTCTTTGTAAACATGTACAAAGTTGAGCTCTTTTGCTTTCTTGATGGCGACGTCTCTCAGAAGATCATGGATTCTACAAGACATCACTTTTCCTCTTTGTCTTCTCACTGCTTCCACTAGGCTTCTGTCTATCAACTCTTCGATATAATTCCGAGCCACATCTTCCATCATCATCTCCTCATCCTCTTGAATAAACCCTTCTGCTACAAGTAAGTGTATCAACTTCTCTATATCGATCTCATAGTCCTCTGGGAAGACGCTAAGGTAAAGAAAGCATAGTTTTAACTCGTGTCGCAGCTCCTTAAAGCTTAAATCAAATACAGTGGAAACGTGAATGGAGTCATCCTTTAGGCGTCGCCAGGAACTGGCACACACATCATTCCACTCGTTTGGCCTCTTCCTAGACATAAGACCAGCAAGAACGACTATAGCAAGCGGTAATCCATAGCATTTTTGAATCATTAAGCGGTAATACCTTCCTTAAACTTGAAGTATTCTCTCTTGTTCGAGGCTCATTGAAGTTGCCTATGCCATAAGTCTCCCGCTTGCGAGTAACATCTAAGATTCTTCTCTTGAGGGTTTTGATATCAGTAACTATGTTGTACTCATCCATCTTCTCTCCTATTTTGTTGGTCAATCTCATCAAGCCTCGCCTTTGTGATCTTTCTTCGGCTTTCAGGTTATAGCTGTCCAAAACATCTTCAACATCATATGCTATGTCTAAAACCAGTTTTGTCCATTCTTTTGAAACTTCATCTTCTCTTTCTCGAGCTTCAACATCTTTGAGATAACCTTGGATGCACGTCAACTCCGTCTTCAGCTCCTCTTGTTCGAGGCTCATTGAACTTGCCCATCTTTGATTCCCATCAACATCGACGCTTCTTCGATGAGATAGTTGCCCATCTTTCCCACGACGAAACCTGTGATTGCATCTACCATCTCAACAGATGGAGGTGATTCCAAGGAAAATATGAACAAGATTGAAGATATGTTTTGTTTCCTTGTGTCACTTTTCAAGTTTCGGAAGCCTTGACTTTGTGGATATTTTGTTTTTGACATTTTATCAGATTTAATCCCCTCCTCGTTTGTCAACTTTGCATACGATCTTTCGTGAAAGTTTCAGTTTTTCATAAATGTTGAAATAGTCTTATATATTTGGAAATGTCGTATTCAATCCCAAAGTTTGACAATTAGGAAATTGCTTTGTCAAATTTTGGCTCAGATTTTTCTAAGTGCTAAAGTTTGGGGGTTTGTTTAACAAAAATAAACAACCCAAATCTCACTCAAAGAAGGAATCAGGAATCAGGAATCGTAAAGAACCTCAACGTAGTCTCTCCCTTGAAACTTTAAACAATGAAGTTTACGAAGAAGAAACTCTTTCCTGATTCTCAGCATAACTCAACAACGCAAGCAAAACACTAACATTAAGCAATTATTTTGAAGGAAAAATTTGCAGAAGGGCTTGAACAAATTGCAGAAGCCTAAGTTGGGTTACATGATCTTACTTCTCATTACCTTAATACCTCTCTCCAAACCGGAAGAACAGAGCACCAGTTCCGTTGTTGTGATCTACAGCATACTCAGCTCGTACCAAACCCAGCTTCACACCTACACCATACGATGAACCCTGTCCCATTCTCCTGTAGACCGCTGTAGGGTTTCCCTTCACATCCTTGGAGCTTCCCAAATCGTTCCCGTGCTCAGCAAAGGCGTAGGCATGCGTGTTCTTCACAGGTATTCTGATCTCAGCACCAAGCTGCAATCCATGAAACATATCAGACAACACAAATTTTTTTTATTCGGACTTGGGAGAAAGAATGTTTTCTTTTGTTCGTTTCTTGTTTACCTCGAGAATGTTTCTAGCTGCACCGAGCTCACCCATGTTGTAGCCACGAACAGAGTAAGGACCACCAAGGACAAAAGCATCATAGCTTGGAAGGTCACCAACACAGCCACCGTAATGCCCGTGGAGAACTAGAACCGGTGGCGGTGGCTTGCCAGCGCCTTCTTCTACTTGCTGCAGCTGAATGAATCTTGTCAGGGTTAGTTGGTGTCGGTTGAAGAAGGGGAATTTGCTTCCGATACCTAGGCCTTGATCCACCTGCGATTTGCAAATACAGAGTGTAAAGCTGATGGAGTATACATATGACTCATAATTATAATCACGTTTTATCATTGGGTAAACAAACCTGGAAGACATTCCTCTCCCCAACAACGGCACCATTAACGAATTTGGTGTTGTCACGGGTGATGTTGGCTTGTAGAAAAGCCATTCGATCAATACCGGTACCACTGAGAGTTGTTGGAGGTCCATCAGCACTGATTCCACCGCTAGGTAATAGTCTCTGACCATTTGCAGCGATGTGACTGCTTTCATCTCGTGTTGTTATCTCCTCCATAACAAGCCCATATGTAAACTTACTCTGACGGGTGAAGTTCTGCATGAAAATATGGTTAAATTTAAGTGTTTGTAGGACAAAACAAGCCGACTATGGCACTGAGTATTGGCAAGCTTACCTCAGTTATGTTAGCTTTCAGACCAGCTCGATCAACCCAAATTGGTGGCACTTCCTCAACACCTGGTCCTCCAGTGAATACTGGGCTAAGTTTGCGGCTGTTGAAGCAGCTCGTTTTGAATGTACGGTTACGTGGATTGTAAACACCATCCAGGTATGGGTGTACATACTCGAGCTTAAACGAAAGATCATCCTGCACATAGAAGCAGTGATAGATGGACGGTATCAAATAGACAAGTTGAATGAGAGATGTATCAAATATGTAAGCTTACTAAATGTACCTGAGGATTCAAGAAGTTGCTAGTGGTCACTGAACCCATGAGAGACCTATTAAGACCTTGGAGGTTCCGATGTTCGAAAGTAACAGACCCACCTGGCTGGAATGAAGCCTGATGCATATAAACAACGACAAAGCAAAATGATTTGAAATTTTTAAAAATTTCAAATCTGTACTTATTCCAGTAAGGAAGGTTTCATACCAGTGTGGGAGCTCCTCCACGCCCAGGAACAATACTCCATTCAGTACTGACTTCAGCTGACCTCTGTTCTAGCTCTTTCAGTTTGATCTCAACAATGATGCCGCCTTCGTTTTTCTCGTCTGGGCGTGGATTAACTTCAATGTTAGAGAACAGCCCTAATGAGTTGATGTTCCTGAGAGCTTGTTTCCCAGCTTCAATGTTGAAAACATAGCCTTGGCGGAGCTGTCGAGAAAAATATATACTATCACCAAAACGAACATAACAAACGAGATAAATCATAACATTCCTGGAATATGGAGATTTGTAAAAGCCAAAAAGACAAGTTAACACTGAAACTACGTAGTGTCCATTGAAGCTATGAAACCTTTTAGATCCATTATTAGATTTAAAGCCAAGTTCTCGATAAAAGTCTGAACTTTTTCCTGATCTATCAGTTTATAAACATTAGTTTCTTCATTATCCCATACCTATGAGACCATCAAAGCTACAGCCAGAATCAATAACCAACTAAAATCTGACATAGCAGAACTCGAGACACATACCTGCTTAGGCAATTCCCTGCGCACAACAGGAACTTGAGTGTTACCTTCAACCACATTACCAAGCTTATCTTGAAACTGAATAACCAGCTGGGTGATGTCTCCTTCCACAACTTCACAAACAACCTCCTTGGTGTTCAAATTCCCGAAATTCACAACCTGAGCACAGGCATACCCTTCGTCATGGTACCATTTCTGAACACGGTCCCTAATCTTCTGCAACAGCCTCGCACTGACTTTCCCTTGATCCCTCAGCATCTGCATCACCTCACCGTAAACAGGTGCTGGCAACAAACACGGCCTTGCCCTATCGATCCTCCGCTTGTAATCCTTCTCCAGGCTCCTGTAATACTCGAGCTTCTCTTTATCCGTCATGTCTGAGTCCATCTCAATCGGCTTCGACTGCACCATTAGCCCCACGTTGATGCATCGGAACCTGTCGGCGGATTGCCATGTGCTCTCTGCGAAGGAGATCGTGACACCTAGGGTTCCGTCAGGTTTCGTTTTCCCTTCCAAGTCGACTTTCTCGAACATCCCGCAAGTAGCTAGGGTTTCTAGCTCCTTCTGCAATTGGGCTTTGGTGTAGACTCCTCCTGGCCGGATCGATACCATCTCGAAGAAGGAATCCTCGGTGCCGATGGTGCTTTGTCTCCTCCGGTCAAAGAACATAATGTCGGAGACCTTATACTTCTTGAAGCCACTGAGCTTGTTCAATTGCACCACGATGTTCGCCGGTAGCCCGTGAGAATCCCAATCCGGTGACTGTTCCTCATCAGCAACTGAAAGCGCCGGACAAAACAATCTCTCCCAAAATCCACCATCATTTCCGTCACCACCGCCGCCACCCCCACCAAATCCGCCGAAATTCCCGTCGCCTCCTCCGCCGCCTATCAGAAACGATGGAAGATTCGAGATTCGGAATAAAAAGAAGGACGCAGCGGAGGAGACGGAGGCTACGGCCACAGGTTTCGCCAGGCTTTTAAGGAGAATATCTTTGGAAGAGGGTTCCGTATCTCGGGTAGGTAAGCTACTGCTGCATTTTATGGATGAGACGCAAGGAGACGGTGAGGAGATACGGAGAAGGCGAGACGAGGAATGAGATAGAGATTTCCGACGGGAAGAGATAGAAGTAGGAGTGGTAGAGCTTTTCGCCGCCGGGATAAGCTGCCCATTGACGGAGAAGGCGGCCATGGCGGAGAAGAGAGAGCAAAGATAATGTTTTAGAGAGAAGAAGCGAAGATTTTGGCTTTCGGCAAAAGCATGTATCTTTGGGTTTTATGCAAATTGAGAGATTTTCTTTTAAGACTACGTTACGTTTTTTGTATTTGCAAGAAGAAAGCATGACGTTTTCTTCAGTTGCAAACAGCACGCGCGTCTAGTGAGATGAGGCAAAACTACCGAGAGCTAAATCATCACCAAAGGTCCAAAACTAAAGTAACAAATGAGTTTATTATGTATGGCAATATGATTTGATTTGTGCAATATGATCAAGGCAATTTTCTCTTTAAAAAACTGTCAACAAAACATGTGTTTTAGTCATTTTGTTATTAGCATCTAGATGCTATTACAAACGAACAAAATTACATCTAGATGTAGAATCGAAATTAGAAACGAACAACATCCAATGCATTTGGATGATGCATCGAAATCCACAAACGATTAGAGACTAAGTATTTTCATGGAGACCAAAAAAAAAAAACACATATTTTTGAGATTTTTATAGCATGTCATGATTTTGCTACGCAGACTTGTCTCTGTATTTCACATTCATTGAAGTTGTATGTGCTTTTGAATTGACTTAGAGCTACTTAAGTTGAATTTCAACTAGATTTCAAGTGTGTTCTTTTTCTTTCTCACATTAGTGGCAAATGTTTTTGGTCATACAAGTTCACATTTTTACATTAGCAAATTTCTATAAATGTGAGTCCTCTGAATCAGCTCAAAACGTCAATATCTAAGGCAGAGACTTTGTCTTCTTTTTCAATGCTTCTTCAATTAGAGGCCATGGCTATTTTAAAGCAATTTTCTTATGGTATGTCCAAGAACCTCGGAGAGACAAGACTCGTGGACATTCACACCTTTTATTCTGTTTTATGTTATTGTCTAAGAATCAAAGTTCCAAACAGAAAATCTACAAGAATTTTTGTTTTGTTTTGTTTTTATCAAATGTCGTCTCATCTTGATCCGGTAGCTGAGCTCGAAAACTTAAAAACACATGTTGATCATTCAGGAAATCCTAGCTTCTCAAAACTTGGCCAGCGTCACCAATGTAAGTCTCTTCAAGAAATGATCCGATTAATCTGATTTGGTGCTCTTGAACGCATAATCTTGGTTTTGAGATCTGTTTTCTTTCATACTTTGATTTTATTTCAGCTGGTGAAGCTTCAAAGTTGTCGCCTACTGTTTCACCAAGAAAGGAAAATTATGAGCTTCAGGGAGAACATTCCCACCATAAGAAATCTTTGTTCTCTAAAATGAAAGACAAGGCAAAAAAACTTCAGCACAGTCTCAGCACCAAGAAGAGACATGATGAAGAAGGCGATGCAACCATGTCTCCATTTGGCAGATCCGAAGACCATGAAGTTAGAGAAGCAGGAGGTTACAAGGCACTTTCACCGCGTGACAAGTTGAAAGACCGTAAAGTCAGAGAAGAAGAAGAAGAAGAAGATCCTGAATATCTTGGAGCCCCAAGTAAATCAAATTGAGTAAAGCTGCATAAACAACCCACTTTTTTTTTTGAAAGTGCTTTATACTGATCGATTGTCTTGTGTGGTATTTGTAGTGTATGAAGGCACCTGAAGAGTTAAAGGAGACTGCGAGGCAGCGTCCCCGGGAAAACCCTGTGATCACTGAGACGAATGTCTTGTCCGTTCTCCCAGCCAAACACGACGCTAAGCAAGAACGTAAAGATTGTACTGGTTTCAACACAGAAAATCCTGTGGTCTCTGAGAAGAATGTTTTGTCTGATGTCAAACAAGAGAAGCTTGATGATTCTGACAAAACAACAGTAACAGAATCAATGGCAGAAAAGACAGGGAAGGATTGCACAAACCAAGAACCTATTAGTCCAAGCAAGACGGTAACCGAAACTGTGACAGAGAAGCTGGCACCTGCTTATGCTAAAGATTCTTATACATCTTTTTGATTGAAGATTTTGTTTCCTTTCTTCCTGTAGTTAAGTTGACTTGTGTAATAAGAAGAAAAGATTTCATCTTCAGGAAAAAAAAAATTATTATAATATTTTGAATTCATTCAGGTGATCAAACATATGAACCTGTTCAATGTGCAATATAAATTGAATTTAATGATTAAATACCATTTTTTAAGAGATTAAATACCATTTTTTAAGAGATTAATTACAATTAAAGAACAAGAATGGACGGTTTGGTACAACAGTTGACCTTGCCCCCCTTGAAAGAAAGTGGTATGCAACTCATTGCCCACAACAACACACAAATCACCAAAAAGAGACGCCTTGACAAAGTTGCAACAGACACAAACAATGGCGTTCACAAAATTGTCTTGAGAACCTGCAAGAAAATCTGAAAATGGGAGCAGCATTAAGATCAATGTATGCAAACAGCAAGTATGAAGAAGTCCGAGAAGAATGGGAGGAAGATTACAGCCCTCAGAGGTTTTCTTACAAAGCTCTCTACAAAGCCACCAAAGGGTTCAAAGAGAACGAGTTGCTCGGAACCGAGGCGAACGGGGCAGTCTACAGAGGAAAGCTCTCGTCCAACGCGCAGATCGCTGTCAAGAGAGTTTCTTTGGATGCAGAACAAGACACCAAGCACCTGGTTTCTCAGATTGTTGGTATTGGGAAGTTAAGGCACAAGAACCTTGTGCAGCTCTTAGGATACTGCAGAAGAAAAGGTGAGTTACTCTTGGTCTATGATTATATGCCTTACGGAAACCTGGACGATTTCTTGTTTAATGAAGAGAAGCCCAAGCTTAGTTGGTCACAAAGGTTTCACATCATCAAGGGAGTGGCCTCGGCTCTTCTCTATCTGCACGAGCAGATCGTTCTCCACAGAGATGTAAAAGCAGCAAACGTGCTCTTGGACGAGGATTTAAACGGTCGGCTAGACTTTGGCCTGGCTATATTCGGCACAAACAGGAACCCCATGCTTGGAAGCGTAGGGTATGTGGCTCCAGAGCTTATCATCACAGGGATGCCGACAACAAAAGCCGATGTTTATTCATTTGGGGCATTACTACTTGAGTTTGCCTGTGGGAGAATGTTCATAGAGTATCCGGGGAAGCCTGAAGAGTTCAATCTCATCAGGTGGGTGTGTCAATGCTCGAAAAGAGGGAACTTGGTCGGTGCCCGAGATGCTAGACTGGAAGGAGATTACGTCTGCAAAGAGATTGAGATGGTACTGAAGCTTGGGCTACTCTGTGCACAGTACAATCCAGATGACCGGCCTAGCATGACACAAGTGATGAACTATCTTGAAGGAAACGATGTTTTGCCTGAGATGCCTCCAGACACTCCTGGTATCAGTATTCCTACACCGTACCATGAAGTTCTGGCGTAGCAGCACTGTGTCTAGTGCTTCTAGTGCTGGCAAGAATTGAAAAGTCGAGTCTCCTCAAGAACCTTACAAAAAATCTGCACAACAAACCAAGTTACCAGAGAGATATCATTGGAAGAACGCTATAGATTTCGCAACATTTCTTCACAGTTTTTCCTCATTCTATAAGTCACTATGTATCCATTGAAAGGTATTGTCACAACCCATATGGTCAGGACACACTTGTAATGTTATAATGGCATGAAAAATATATTTTTTAAAAAAACAAAAAATGTGTAACAAGTAAAGTTTTCCTACAACTCTCCTAAGCAGTTTTCTCTCACAACTTTTAAAACTCTATTCCTCTCTGTTTCACCAGTAAATCATTTACCTTCTACATCTCATTAACCATCTTCTTCTGATGTAGCCCATGTCCTTGAAATGTCTACTTATTGGTTCTATTTTCATTCTTATCTTAGCATCTTTTGATGTAGCCTATGATATACCTGTTAATAATCTTCATTTTGTTTCCTTCATATTCATGAGCACTGTATAAACATGTAAAAATGAAACATGCCTGATTCTACTAATCATAAAATGGTAGTGCCAAAAATATTATTGTGGCCTTTTTTTCTAAAAAATAATCTTAGTTTTTCTATTTAGATTAAGGAAATAAAACAATGGATTACTAATCCTAAAAGGAAAAAACTATAATTTTTCACCTATATATAAATAATTTGGTAGTATAAGTCAATTACATACCAAAAATCAAAAGTCCAATAATCGTTTTCAAAGCTATTTATTGTATCTGCTCCACCAAATTTTTCTTTCATAATATATATTTATTGTTATTGAATCAATTTTAAGTTGGATCGACAAAATCAATGATAATGCAGAGCATCATGAAACCGAAGAAAATCATGAGATTGCTATCAACTACATCTATAATGGAAAGATATGGAATCAGAATAAAATTCCACAGCAACGTTCCGTCAGTCACTGCGTGATTAATGGAGCAGCCAATGAAAACGTCGTCGATCAATTACGTGACTTGAACGGCGAGGATTGGTCGCGGACGTGGTCGGATTTTGCGTCGGCGAAAAAGAAATTCGCGCCGGCGTCATTGCAGAGCCGGCGAGAGGAGGGAAGTGAGAGAGGGTGAGAGAGAGAGTGTTGGAGGTGAGAGAGAAGTGCGTGTGTGGGGGAGGTGACCAGAACGCGAGAAGAGGCATCTTTTTCTGGATTCTTTCTAGTGTTTTTAAATTTTTTATTTCAAGTCAGAGAGAGAGAGTCGATCATGTCGGTCCGAGAGAGGCGCGATTTCAGGCCCGTTGGACCCGGTCGGAGAGATTTCGAGATCTAACTCCGCCGGCGTGCATTTTTCGGCGCCGCTCGGTAGCGTATACTCGAAGAAGAGCCATAAAAAGAAGAAGCGCATTTCCTGGCACCCGATTTTCGGAGAAAAAAAACAACGGCCCTGGGTTATTCCAGTGTCGAGTTTCGTCATAGTTCTAAGAGGAAAAACACTGTGAGATCCGACGGCGGCAGCGGCGTTATCGTCGAAACTGCGTTAGCGGCTGCCGAAGTGAAGGTAAGTGGCGGAAGCGAGAACAATTTACAATGGACATTGGAAAAAGCAGGAGAGGACAAAGTGCAATTAGCGGTTTAAGAGAAGCAATGATGATTTCTCGGTGGAATCTACAACGTTTTCAATAGACCCGACGCTCCAAAATTTCTAATGACTAATCTTTACCCTGATGTTCATAGTGAGTTAAAAGAAAACCCGTTACGCGGATGCTCTCCTAGTTATGTCTTAAAATCTAATTGAATTTTTTTTTACATGTTTCAAAATCTGATTGATTACACAATCATCAACATTGAAGAAAACTGATAATTTTATTAATAATTTTTTGGAATAAATATGAAAGACTATCAACATCCCATCAGGCCAAAGAAGCGTTTTCAGCTGAAACAGAGGATTCGCCAATATACTCAGAACGAAGCTGCATAAGTAGTCGGCCAAGATAGTTGAGCCCTTCTCCGTCGCGGCCACCTCCCCAGAATAGATCGTGCGGTGAAGCCTCCACAAGAACCGATCCAGCGGTCGAGAGCAACATTGATTTCAAGTGAGGATAAGTCGAGAACTTGCATTTCAGAGCCATGTACATTACTTCTATCTTCACATCTTCCCAGTCGTCCCGAACCTAAAACAACCATTAAAGCGCAGTATTATTGATTCCCTAAAGAACAATCTTGAGAGATCAACAAACAAGTAACAACTGTTTTATTGCTTGAAACTGGACAATTGAACTTTTATTCATACCAATTCAGGTTGCTGTCTCTGCTTTGATCTGCCTATCAGAGCAGCCTCCTCTGGACTTCTTGTCGTTCTTATTTTCTCAACGCAATCATGTGCCAACGGATTTTCGACCCCAACAAACTTGTTTGCCTTAAGGTTTTGGGTAATGGATCAAGAGATTATGTTATTTTGAAAGAACAAGATACAATTTACATGGACATTGTAGTACCTGATAGTAGTGCTCCACACTGGACCATGTTCTGTAATCATCATTCTCCTGGCCATAGGGCATTCGAATTGGATGCGGAGAAAAATTTGAAAAGCTTCCATAAAGGTCCCATGTTTTGTAGAAGAATATGATACTAGATTCAAAGGGGTTAACACTGGGGTCGATCTCGAAAGTTGCGTCCTCCGAAGGGATAACAGGTAAAAGGTCTGGTATGGGCTGAAGAAATCCACTGACAAGCATGTCAGGACCAACCTGTAGTTTTCAAGGATTTATGTACTTAAATCCCCGGTACTAAGAGACGAAATTCAGGAACATTTCTAACTTGTCACAGTGAATGTTAAGTCATAAAGCGGAATTATTACCTGCTCATAGCAAACATCGATTAGATTCAATGCTTGTGTCATCTCTACCATCCCGAGGTCACCAACAGGGGATGGCGCTTGCCTCCCACCGATAATTTTCGGGGCAACAAAAGCAACAACCTGGAAAATAAATTATGTTGAGAGAAAAACAGAAGTAAACCTTGATAATGAGCTATAAACACAAGTGTCACAAGCTGCAAGAAAATGAGATTTAACCAGACAAATCTGAGGAAATTACAAACTAGTTGTTTTATGTCAGTCTACTAAAACCTGTATTATCTGGTTTTCTATTGGAAGATATCCACAATGTTGATTCTTACTCCATTCCAAAATAATATATATATATATTTTCCAAGATAGCATAAGATGACTACATATAAAGAATGGAAATAGTAAAAAGGGCACCTTGTGGATGACACCGGATGATATAGCAGATGCAGCTAATGTACCACCACACTCCCATAGAATAGAGAGATATCCACGGAGATGAAAATATTCCATGACTTCTCTTGGATTCAACATGTCAAACTCCACAACTTCAACACCCTTGGACGCAAGAAATTTCTGGTAACTCTTTCTTGCACCCCTTTGTGTAGCGACAATGGTAGATACTTCCGAGACATCCCATAGATTGGCTTTCTCGGGAAGATCAAGACTCTGAGTCATCACAATCCGAGTAGGCGTGTGGCCATGTCCATGCCTTGCAGTCAATCGAGGATCTGCAGTTAAAGAATTACATAACTTCCAGATATTCTTATATATGTCAGTTGTAGACATCTATAAAGGTGCAAGATTTGAGGTGCATTATATACCATCTTGGCGTACGGTGTTCCCTCCAACTATCACAGCATCACTTCTCCCTCGTAACTCAAACACTCGGGTTCTAGAGAGTTTACTACTTATCCATGCTGCATGTCCACTACTTGCTGCAATCTTACCTGTCAATAAACCGAAAAACAAAAACAAAAACATTAGCTGCAATCTTTCATCTATCCATATGAAATGCAGGTTGACATAATTACCATCAAGAGTCATGGCATACTTAAGAACAGAGAACGGAACACGAGAACAAGCTCTATGAATCAGAGGAGCATTCACAAGGAGACAAGATTTCCGAGCATCCTGTGACAAAGAAAGATATTCTGATAATCAAGAATGTGAAAGTTTGCACATTAGTAAACAAACACTTAATTACTCAAGAGCTAAAAAGGAGATACCTCGAGAACTTTACTCTGAAAGTCTTCTCCAAGAACACTCACTTCAATCCCATGACTTCTTAGCTTACGAATCGCAGAGCCTCTTAGATGTTGCAGAGGATGCCTAATTCCAACAACAACTCGTCCAATTCCTGCCTAATCTATACGAATTGCAAAGCCTCTTTCATCAAATTTCCTACCAAAATCAGTTATACGAGGACAAAATCTTGGAGCAAGGAGCAAAACCTGAACAAGAGCAGAGACGGCAGTGTGGTCGCCGTGACAATCACCAGGCTCCATGTTCAGATAAGCCGTGGAGCCTCTACAAGACTCTCCGGCGGCTTCAACGGCGAGGGCTTCAGCCGGTTTAGTTCCCTGGGCGTATAGATATCCTTCTCCGGTTACTTTTCCGGAGGAAGTGGCGATTACACAGCCGAAATTAGGGTGAGGCGATGTAAGTCCGGCGGACATCTCGGCCAAATCGGCGGCTCGGCGGATGAAGGCGGCATCGTTTGCGTGGTGGTTACGACCGTTGTCGGCGGTTGCGAGAGTGGCTCTGCAGATGAAGGGAGACGAACAAACTCGGAATGAAAGAGCCATTGGAATCGCTTCTTCTATCTGTGTGAAGAGAAGGATTCTAAAAGAAATGATTATCAAATCATTTGATTAATTATAACTTATAAGCATTTTAATTAGCCAAATTAAGCATCAATTACGCTTCAGAGGAGCCACGTCAGCAACTGATCCGATCAGAAAACATGCAATTAGGGCTGGGCATTCGGATCTTCGGGTCGGGTCGGGTCGGATTTTTCGGGTTTCGGGTTCATTCGGGTCCTGAGAATTAGATCCATTCGAGTCTCGGGAAAATTTCGGTTCGGTTCGGATCGGGTCCTTTTGGGTTCGGATAAGGTCCTTGATTTTAAATTAGATCCGAAAAGGATCCGAAATAAATTCAGGATATGGTTTAACCCGAAAAAATCCGAAAAAATCTGAAAAAACCGAAAACCCGAAAAAAACCGACAACCCGAAAAAACCCGAAAACCCCAAAAAACCAGAATAAAAAACCCGAAAAAAATCTCGAACATAAAATATTTTCGGGTTTATCGGGTAAAACCCAACCCGAACCGAAACCCGAATCAAATTTGAAATGAAACCGTTCGGATTATTTCGAAAAACCGAACCCGAACCGAATCATGTTTTTCGGGTCGGGTCGGTTCAGATCGGGTTTTATGCCCAGGCCTAAGTCATGCACACACAAAATCGCCAACGGAACAAGCGACGGCGGTAACGTGGCAGCAACGGAGTAAAGAAGTGGAGGAGATGGCGTGGCTATGGTCAGGATTATTAGGGTTAGGTTGAGGCGTAATTTCTAAATAATTTAAAGGGTATATTCGTAATTAACAACTTTTTGAGTTAGATGATCTGTTCTCAAAAGTCAACTTCGATGAGTGTTGGCGTCAACAACGGTCAACGAGGATTTGTCGTTTTAAGTTTTCGGACATTAGATGACCGTCCAACCGCTAGAAATCTCAACTAAAGATCGGTGATCGCTAATGTACTGAAACGCATATTAATCATGAAAAAGAAGTTGTAAGCTCTTAAAATCAAAATTTATCCAGAAACTTCAGATTTGCAGGAAACAATTCAAGAATCAAGATTTTTTTAAGTTTCTACACCTTCGTAGCTCAAATTACATAATTAAAAAAAAAGTATTCATTAGTATTTTTTAGCAAATGTATTGATCAAGGCTAGAGGGTTGCTAGTTCCTCTGCCCAAATTCGCGATCCGTGCACGGACCGAGTTCTTGATCCGCCCATCCATGATCCATCTAGCGAATCCATCGGAGCAAGTATTGGCATTAGTCATAGCTAGGGGTGTTGTCACCAGGGCTCAAGCCCTGCGTTAGCCCGGCACTGTGTAAACTCGGCCCTGCGCTAACCCGGCCCTGCATTAGCCCTGTAAATTTTAGAAAAAAGAGTTAGCCATGAACCCTGCATTAGCCCTGTAAACTGTATTAGTCTTTTTTTCTTTATAATTAAAACAAAAAATTACATTTTTTTAATGTCATTTCATCTTTGCATCATTCAAGTTATTATTTAATTATTTTAGAAGTCGATAAACTACTCTCGCTTTGAATAACATAGAATCTTAATCATAATCATAAAACATAAAATCAAATGTTCTAACATACTCATCTTCTCCATAACATAAAAATTAAAAATCTCATCATAAAAGCAATATCCATCATACAAGCAATACTCATCTTCTCCATAACATGTGTATATGTGATGGTTGAGTGACACTTTGTGTTTGTCCTTGAGTTGCTTCTTCATCGTTCATCTCTATCTCTATCTCCATGAACTCATTTTCTACATCTAAAAGAGCAATTTTTTTCTTTGTCTGCTGATCCATACTGCACGACAAAAAGGAAAAATAAAGAGATGATAATTCTACACAGGAAAAACCATGACGATGCTATCAAGCTTTTCTTGTCTCATGTAGGTAAGATTTATGAACAGGGTAGCAAACAAAACAACTTTTGTCGTGCACATTATTAATGACCACTACTTAGAATTATTTAATAAAGAAAACAACTTTTGCAAACCAGATGCTAAACCAAATCTGGGCAATATACCCCAACTTCATTGCCTTAGCCGGTGATTCGAAACACGTTTTAGCAACCCAACCCAACATAACTTTTGAACTTCAAATTCTAGCCATGAAAACAACAGAGCAAAGCACCAACTTTTGAACTTCAAATTTTAGCCATGAAAACAAAAACGCAAATCAAATCCATAATCAAACTCATACAACAATCAAACCCTTGAAAACGCTACAGGCTACGCATTTTGGAGCATATGGAGATGCAGAGTCATGCAGAGACGTCAGAAGTTTGGCATTCGTTGAAGACCTTTCCACCGTTGGATTGAGCTCAAATTTGAACACAAGATAGATCAATGGATTAGCTTTCATATGGAAGTGGTTTGAGGCCATTCCAATAGTGCGATCAAACGTTAACCCAATTTTCGTGAAAACTGTCCAGTCTGGCGAGCAGAAGAAGCAGGATGTCGACCGACACTGTTTGGTGTCGACCGACACCGCTTGGTGTCGACCGACACCGACAGCAGGAAAGCAAATACGTGATTTTTAAAGCCTGCAGAGTTTCTCCCTAAGCCCAGAAGACTTTATTAATTACAAAAAGGCCCAGAACGTGTTTTAGCTTATAAATTAGGTTTTCAGCCACCTGTTTAGGCTATGCTTTAATACTTATTTTGGTTCTTGAGAGAGATTGGTTACAGGGTTTTTAGAGAGACAATTCCGAACCTTTGTTACTCTTTTCTTATTATTCTATTTGATGATCTATTCAATCATGTTACTTGCTTCAATCTCCATGTCTGAGTAGTTTTTCTATAGGTTTAGGGTTATCTCAATAGGATTTCTCTGTATGATTTGATTTATTGATTTATTAGGATTCATTATCTTATTTGTTCTTCACCATAGGTTGTTCTCAATACTAATTCTAGATTACCTACCTAGAACTTAGATCTTAGGATAATTGATTAGGCACGAGAGTGCGATTAATTACCTGATAGAACTTAAGGTGAGCAAAATAACTATTCGCAAAGAGATTTGAAAGATGTTTTGAAATAATGTGTGTAGTCTGGGGAAACTGCGAATGCCTAAGGAGAAGTACATGGTGGTTAGTTTTGGAACTGGTTAGGTGACAATTGTCTGCTTGTGAAAAGGGTCATTGCGATGTTTCATGAACAGGTGAGTCTCCGTGTTTTCAAACCTCTTTCTCTGGTTTAGTCTTCTATTTGCTTGAGGGAAAGCAAAGGCTACGTCTGGGGGAGTTGATATAGAATGGATTTTACCCCTTTTAGACCATGATATAGGTCATATTTATGGAGTCTTTATAGTATTTGGAAGTCTTTTAGAGTCTTTTATAGGTTTAGGTACGTTTGGAGCTTAATTGGAGACATTGAAGCATTTTGGAGCATATGGAGATGCAGAGTCATGCAGAGACGTCAGAAGTTTGGCATTCGTTGAAGACCTTTCTACCGTTGGATTGAGCACAAATTTGGAAACAAGATAGATCAATGGATTAGCTTAATTGGAAGTGGTTTGAGGCCATTCCAACAGTGCGATCAAAAGTTAACCTAGTTTTCGTGAAGACTGTCCAGTCTGGCGAGCAGAAGAAGCAGGATGTCGACCGACACTGTTTGGTGTCGACCGACAGCGACTGCAGGAAAGCAGATACGTGATTTTTAAAGCCTGCAGAGTTTTTCCCTAAGCCCAGAAGACTTTATTAATTACAGAAAAGGCCCAGAACGTGTTTTAGCTTATAAATTAGGTTTTCAGCCACCTGTTTAGGCTATGCTTTAATACTTATTTTGGTTCTTGAGAGAGATTGGTTACATGGTTTTTAGAGAGACAATTCTGAACCCTTGTTACTCTTTTCTTATTATTCTATTTGATGATCTATTCAATCATGTTGCATGCTTCAATCTCAATGTCTGAGTAGTTCTTCCATAGGTTTAGGGTTATCTCAATAGGATTTCTCTGTATGATTTGATTTATTGATTTATTAGGATTCATTATCTTATTTGTTCTTCACCATAGGTTGTTCTAAATACTAATTCTAGATTAGCTACCTAGAACTTAGATCTTAGGATAATTGATTAGGCACGAGAGTCCGATTAATTACCTGATAAAACTTAAGGTGAGCAAAATAACTATTCGCAAAGAGATTTGAAAGATGTTTTGAAATAATGTGTGTAGTCTGGGGAAACTGCGAATGCCTAAGGAGAAGTACATGGTGGTTAGTTTTGGAACTGGTTAGGTGACAATTGTCTGCTTGTGAAAAGGGTCATTGCGATGTTTCATGAACAGGTGAGTCTCCGTGTTTTCAAACCTTTTTCTCTGGTTTAGTCTTTTATTTGCTTGAGGGCAAGCAAAGGCTACGTCTGGGGGAGTTGATATAGCATGGATTTTACCCATTTTAGACCATGATATAGGTTCTATTTATGGAGTCTTTATAGTATTTTGGAATCTTTTAGAGTCTTTTAAAGGTTTAGGTACGTATGGAGCTTAATTGGAGACATTGAAGCATTTTGGAGCATATGGAGATGCAGAGTCATGCATAGACGTTAGAAGTTTGGCATTCGTTGAAGACCTTTCCACCATTGGTTTGAGCTCAACTTTGGACACAAGATAGATCAATGGATTAGCTTTCATTTGAAAGTGGTTTGAGGCCATTCCAACAATGCGATCAAAAGTTAACCCAGTTTTCGTGAAGACTGTCCAGTCTGGCGCGCAGAGGAAGCAGGATGTCGACCGACACTGTTTGGTGTCGACCGACACAGCTTGGTGTCGACCGACACCGCTTGGTGTTGACCGACACCGCTTGGTATCGACCGACACCGACTGCAGGAAAGCATATACGTGATTTTTAAAGCCTGCAGAGTTTTCCCTAAGCCCAGAAGACTTTATTAATTACAGAAAAGGCCCAAAACGTGTTTTAGCTTATAAATTAGGTTTTCAGCCACCTGTTTAGGCTATGCTTTAATACTTAATTTGGTTCTTGAGAGAGATTGGTTACATGGTTTTTAGAGAGACAATTCAGAACCCTTGTTACTCTTTTTTTCTTATTCTATTTGATGATCTATTCAATCATGTTGCTTGCTTCAATCTCCATGTCTGAGTAGTTCTTGTTCTCAATACTAATTCTAGATTAGCTACCTAGAACTTAGATCTTAGGATAATTGATTAGGCACGAGAGTGCGATTAATTACCTGATAAAACTTAAGGTGAGCAAAATAACTATTCGCAAAGAGATTTGAAAGATGTTTTGAAATAATGTGTGTAGTCTGGGGAAACTGCGAATGCCTAAGGAGAAGTACATGGTGGTTAGTTTTGGAACTGGTTAGGTGACAATTGTCTGCTTGTGAAAAGGGTCATTGCGATGTTTCATGAACAGGTGAGTCTCCGTGTTTTCAAACATTTTTCTCTGGTTTAGTCTTTTATTTGCTTGAGGGCAAGCAAATGCTACGTCTGGGGGAGTTGATTTAGCATGGATTTTACCCATTTTAGACCATGATATAGGTTCTATTTATGGAGTCTTTATAGTATTTTGGAATCTTTTAGAGTCTTTTACAGGTTTAGGTACGTTTGGAGCTTAATTGGAGACATTGAAGCATTTTGGAGCATATGGAGATGCAGAGTCATGCATAGACGTTAGAAGTTTGGCATTCGTTGAAGACCTTTCCACCGTTGGTTTGAGCTCAACTTTGGACACAAGATAGATCAATGGATTAGCTTTCATTTGAAAGTGGTTTGAGGCCATTCCAACAATGCGATCAAAAGTTAACCCAGTTTTCGTGATGACTGCCCAGTCTGGCGCGCAGAGGAAGCAGGATGTCGACCGACACTGTTTGGTGTCGACCGACACAGCTTGGTGTCGACCGACACCGCTTGGTGTTGACCGACACCGCTTGGTATCGACCGACACCGACTGCAGGAAAGCATATACGTGATTTTTAAAGCATGCAGAGTTTTCCCTAAGCCCAGAAGACTTTATTAATTACAGAAAAGGCCCAAAACGTGTTTTAGCTTATAAATTAGGTTTTCAGCCACCTGTTTAGGCTATGCTTTAATACTTACTTTGGTTCTTGAGAGAGATTGGTTACAGGGTTTTTAGAGAGATAATTTAGAACCCTTGTTACTCTTTTTTTCTTATTCTATTTGATGATCTATTCAATCATGTTGCTTGCTTCAATCTCCATATCTGAGTAGTTCTTCCATAGATTTAGGGTTATCTCAATAGGATTTCTCTGTATGATTTGAGTTATTGATTTATTAGGATTCATTATCTTATTTGTTCTTCACCATAGGTTGTTCTCAATACTAATTCTAGATTAGCTACCTAGAACTTAGATCTTAGGATAATTGATTAGGCACGAGAGTGCGATTAATTACCTGATAAAACTTAAGGTGAGCAAAATAACTATTCGCAAAGAGATTTGAAAGATGTTTTGAAATAATGTGTGTAGTCTGGGGAAACTGCGAATGCCTAAGGAGAAGTACATGGTGGTTAGTTTTGGAACTGGTTAGGTGACAATTGTCTGCTTGTGAAAAGGGTCATTGCGATGTTTCATGAACAGGTGAGTCTCCGTGTTTTCAAACCTCTTTCTCTGGTTTAGTCTTCTATTTGCTTGAGGGCAAGCAAAGGCTACGTCTGGGGGAGTTTATATAACATGGATTTTACCCCTTTTAGACCATGATATAGGTCATATTTATGGAGTCTTTATAGTATTTTGGAGTCTTTTAGAGTCTTATACAGGTTTAGGTACGTTTGGAGCTTAATTGGAGACATTGAAGCATTTTGGAGCATATGGAGATGCAGAGTCATGCAGAGACGTCAGAAGTTTGGTATTTGTTGAAGACCTTTCCACCGTTGGATTGAGCTCAAATTTGGAAACAAGACAGATCAATGGATTAGCTTTCATTTGGAAGTGGTTTGAGGCCATTCCAACAGTGCGATCAAAAGTTAACCCGGTTTTCGTGAAGACTGTCCAGTCTGGCGAGCAGAAGAAGCAGAATGTCGACCGACACTGTTTGGTGTCGACCGACACCGCTTGGTGTCGACCGACACCGACTGCAGGAAAGCAGATACGTGATTTTTAAAGCCTACAGAGTTTCTCCCTAAGCCCAGAAGACTTTATTAATTGCAGAAAAGGCCCAGAACGTGTTTTAGCTTATAAATTAGGTTTTCAGCCACCTGTTTAGGCTATGCTTTAATACTTATTTTGGTTCTTGAGAGAGATTGGTTACAGGGTTTTTAGAGAGACAATTCTGAACCCTTGTTACTCCTTTCTTATTATTCTATTTAATGATCTATTCAATCATGTTTCTTGCTTCAATATCCATGTCTGAGTAGTTCTTCCATAGGTTTAGGGTTATCTCAATAGGATTTCTCTGTATGATTTGATTTATTGATTTATTAGGATTCATTATCTTATTTGTTCTTCACCATAGGTTGTTCTCAATACTAATTCTAGATTACCTACCTAGAACTTAGATCTTAGGATAATTGATTAGGCACGAGAGTGCGATTAATTACCTGATAAAACCTAAGGTGAGCAAAATAACTATTCTCAAAGAGATTTGAAAGATGTTTTGAAATAATGTGTGTAGTCTGGGGAAACTGCGAATGCCTAAGGAGAAGTACATGGTGGTTAGTTTTGGAACTGGTTAGGTGACAATTGTCTGCTTGTGAAAAGGGTCATTGCGATGTTTCATGAACAAGTGAGTCTCCGTGTTTTTAAACCTCTTTCTCTGGTTTAGTCTTCTATTTGCTTGAGGGCAAGCAAAGGCTACGTCTGGGGGAGTTGATATAACATGGATTTTACCCCTTTTAGACCATGATATAGGTCTTATTTATGGAGTCTTTATAGTATTTTGGAGTCTTTTAGAGTCTTTTACAGGTTTAGGTACGTTTGGAGCTTAATTGGAGACATTGAAGCATTTGGGAGCATATGGAGATGCAAAGTCATGCAGAGACGTCAGAAGTTTGGCATTTGTTGAAGACCTTTCCACCGTTGGATTGAGCTCAAATTTGGAAACAAGACAGATCAATGGATTAGCTTTCATTTGGAAGTGGTTTGAGGCGATCAAAAGTTAACCCAGTTTTCGTGAAGACTGTCCAGTCTGGCGAGCAGAAGAAGCAGGATGTCGACCGACACTGTTTGGTGTCGACCGACACCGACTGCAGGAAAGCAGATACGTGATTTTTAAAGCCTGCAGAGTTTCTCCCTAAGACCAGAAGACTTTATTAATTGCAGAAAAGGCCCAGAACGTGTTTTAGCTTATAAATTATGTTTTCAGCCACCTGTTTAGGCTATGCTTTAATACTTATTTTGGTTCTTGAGAGAGATTGGTTACAGGGTTTTTAGAGAGACAATTCTGAATCCTTGTTACTCCTTTCTTATTATTCTATTTGATGATCTATTCAATCATGTTTCTTGCTTCAATATCCATGTCTGATTAGTTCTTCCATAGGTTTAGGGTTATCTCAATAGGATTTCTCTGTATGATTTGATTTATTGATTTATTAGGATTCATTATCTTATTTGTTCTTCACCATAGGTTGTTCTCAATACTAATTCTAGATTAGCTACCTAGAACTTAGATCTTAGGATAATTGATTAGGCACGAGAGTGCGATTAATTACCTGATAAAACTTAAGGTGAGCAAAATAACTATTCGCAAAGAGATTTGAAAGATGTTTTGAAATAATGTGTGTAGTCTGGGGAAACTGCGAATGCCTAAGGAGAAGTACATGGTGGTTAGTTTTGGAACTGGTTAGGTGACAATTGTCTGCTTGTGAAAAGGGTCATTGCGATGTTTCATGAACAGGTGAGTCTCCGTGTTTTCAAACCTCTTTCTCTGGTTTAGTCTTCTATTTGCTTGAGGGCAAGCAAAGGCTACATCTGGGGGAGTTGATATAGCATGGATTTTACCCCTTTTAGACCATGATATAGGTCATATTTATGGAGTCTTTATAGTATTTTGGAGTCTTTTAGAGTCTTTTACAGGTTTAGGTACGTTTGGAGCTTAATTGGAGACATTGAAGCATTTTGGAGCATATGGAGATGCAGAGTCATGCAGAGACGTCAGAAGTTTGGCATTCGTTGAAGACCTTTCCACCGTTGGATTGAGCACAAATTTGGAAACAAGATAGATCAATGGATTAGCTTAATTGGAAGTGGTTTGAGGCCATTCCAACAGTGCGATCAAAAGTTAACCCAGTTTTCGTGAAGACTGTCCAGTCTGGCGAGCAGAAGAAGCAGGATGTCGACCGACACTGTTTGGTGTCGACCGACAGCGACTGCAGGAAAGCAGATACGTGATTTTTAAAGCCTGCAGAGTTTCTCCCTAAGCCCAGAAGACTTTATTAATTACAGAAAAGGCCCAGAACGTGTTTTAGCTTATAAATTATGTTTTCAGCCACCTGTTTAGGCTACGCTTTAATACTTATTTTGGTTCTTGAGAGAGATTGGTTACATGGTTTTTAGAGAGACAATTCTGAACCCTTGTTACTCTTTTCTTATTATTCTATTTGATGATCTATTCAATCATGTTGCTTTCTTCAATCTCCATGTCTGAGTAGGTCTTCCATAGGTTTAGGGTTATCTCAATAGGATTTCTCTGTATGATTTGATTTATTAATTTATTAGGATTCATTATCTTATTTGTTCTTCACCATAGGTTGTTCTAAATACTAATTATAGATTAGCTACCTAGAACTTAGATCTTAGGATAATTGATTAGGCACGAGAGTCCGATTAATTACCTGATAAAACTTAAGGTGAGCAAAATACCTATTCGCAAAGAGATTTGAAAGATGTTTTGAAATAATGTGTGTAGTCTGGGGAAACTGCGAATGCCTAAGGAGAAGTACATGGTGGTTAGTTTTGGAACTGGTTAGGTGACAATTGTCTGCTTGTGAAAAGGGTCATTGCGATGTTTCATGAACAGGTGAGTCTCCGTGTTTTCAAACCTTTTTCTCTGGTTTAGTCTTTTATTTGCTTGAGGGCAAGCAAAGGCTACGTCTGGGGGAGTTGATATAGCATGGATTTTACCCCTTTTAGACCATGATATAGATTCTATTTATGAAGTATTTATAGTATTTTGGAATCTTTTAGAGTCTTTTACCGGTTTAGGTACGTTTGGAGCTTAATTGGAGACATTGAAGCATTTTGGAGCATATGGAGATGCAGAGTCATGCATAGACGTTAGAAGTTTGGCATTCGTTGAAGACCTTTCCACCGTTGGTTTGAGCTCAAATTTGGACACAAGATAGATCAATGGATTAGCTTTCATTTGGAAGTGGTTTGAGGCCATTCCAACAATGCGATCAAAAGTTAACCCAGTTTTCGTGAAGACTGTCCAGTCTGGCGCGCAGAGGAAGCAGGATGTCGACCGACACTGTTTGGTGTCGACCGACACCACTTGGTGTCGACCTACCCCGCTTGGTGTTGACCGACACCGCTTGGTATCGACCGACACCGACAGCAGGAAAGCATATACGTGATTTTTAAAGCCTGCAGAGTTTTCCCTAAGCCCAGAAGACTATATTAATTACAGAAAAGGCCAAAAACGTGTTTTAGCTTATAAATTAGGTTTTTAGCCACCTGTTTAGGCTATGCTTTAATACTTACTTTGGTTCTTGAGAGAGATTGGTTACAGGGTTTTTAGAGAGACAATTCTGAACCCTTGTTACTATTTTCTTATTATTCTATTTGATGATCTATTCAATCATGTTGCTTGCTTCAATCTCCATGTCTGAGTAGTTCTTCCATAGGTTTAGGGTTATCTCAATAGTATTTCTCTGTATGATTTGATTTATTGATTTATTAGGATTCATTATCTTATTTGTTCTTCACCATAGGTTGTTCTCAATACTAATTCTAGATTAGCTACCTAGAACTTAGATCTTAGGATAATTGATTAGGCACGAGAGTGCGATTAATTACCTGATAAAACTTAAGGTGAGCAAAATAACTATTCGCAAAGAGATTTGAAAGATGTTTTGAAATAATGTGTGTAGTCTGGGGAAACTGCGAATGCCTAAGGAGATGTACATGGTGGTTAGTTTTGGAACTGGTTAGGTGACAATTGTCTGCTTGTGAAAAGGGTCATTGCGATGTTTCATGAACAGGTGAGTCTCCGTGTTTTCAAACCTTTTTCTCTGGTTTAGTCTTCTATTTGCTTGAGGGCAAGCAAAGGTTACGTCTGGGGGAGTTTATATAGCATGGATTTTACCCCTTTTAGACCATGATATAAGTCCTATTTATGGAGTCTTTATAGTATTTTGGAGTCTTTTAGAGTCTTTTACAGGTTTAGGTACGTTTGGAGCTTAATTGGAGACATTGAAGCATTTTGGAACATATGGAGATGCAGAGTCATGCAGAGACGTCAGAAGTTTGGCATTTGTTGAAGACCTTTCCACCGTTGGATTGAGCTCAAATTTGGAAACAAGACAGATCAATGGATTAGCTTTCATTTGGAAGTGGTTTGAGGCGATCAAAAGTTAACCCAGTTTTCGTGAAGACTGTCCAGTCTGGCGAGCAGAAGAAGCAGGATGTCGACCGACACTGTTTGGTGTCGACCGACACCGCTTGGTGTCGACCGACACCGACTGCAGGAAAGCAGATACGTGATTTTTAAAGCCTGCAGAGTTTCTCCCTAAGCCCAGAAGACTTTATTAATTGCAGAAAAGGCCCAGAACGTGTTTTAGCTTATAAATTAGGTTTTCAGCCACCTGTTTAGGCTATGCTTTAATACTTATTTTGGTTCTTGAGAGAGATTGGTTACAGGGTTTTTAGAGAGACAATTCTGAACCCTTGTTACTCCTTTCTTATTATTCTATTTAATGATCTATTCAATCATGTTTCTTGCTTCAATATCCATGTCTGAGTAGTTCTTCCATAGGTTTAGGGTTATCTCAATAGGATTTCTCTGTATGATTTGATTTATTGATTTATTAGGATTCATTATCTTATTTGTTCTTCACCATAGGTTGTTCTCAATACTAATTCTAGATTACCTACCTAGAACTTAGATCTTAGGATAATTGATTAGGCACGAGAGTGCGATTAATTACCTGATAAAACCTAAGGTGAGCAAAATAACTATTCTCAAAGAGATTTGAAAGATGTTTTGAAATAATGTGTGTAGTCTGGGGAAACTGCGAATGCCTAAGGAGAAGTACATGGTGGTTAGTTTTGGAACTGGTTAGGTGACAATTGTCTGCTTGTGAAAAGGGTCATTGCGATGTTTCATGAACAAGTGAGTCTCCGTGTTTTTAAACCTCTTTCTCTGGTTTAGTCTTCTATTTGCTTGAGGGCAAGCAAAGGCTACGTCTGGGGGAGTTGATATAACATGGATTTTACCCCTTTTAGACCATGATATAGGTCTTATTTATGGAGTCTTTATAGTATTTTGGAGTCTTTTAGAGTCTTTTACAGGTTTAGGTACGTTTGGAGCTTAATTGGAGACATTGAAGCATTTTGGAGCATATGGAGATGCAAAGTCATGCAGAGACGTCAGAAGTTTGGCATTTGTTGAAGACCTTTCCACCGTTGGATTGAGCTCAAATTTGGAAACAAGACAGATCAATGGATTAGCTTTCATTTGGAAGTGGTTTGAGGCGATCAAAAGTTAACCCAGTTTTCGTGAAGACTGTCCAGTCTGGCGAGCAGAAGAAGCAGGATGTCGACCGACACTGTTTGGTGTCGACCGACACCGACTGCAGGAAAGCAGATACGTGATTTTTAAAGCCTGCAGAGTTTCTCCCTAAGACCAGAAGACTTTATTAATTGCAGAAAAGGCCCAGAACGTGTTTTAGCTTATAAATTATGTTTTCAGCCACCTGTTTAGGCTATGCTTTAATACTTATTTTGGTTCTTGAGAGAGATTGGTTACAGGGTTTTTAGAGAGACAATTCTGAATCCTTGTTACTCCTTTCTTATTATTCTATTTGATGATCTATTCAATCATGTTTCTTGCTTCAATATCCATGTCTGATTAGTTCTTCCATAGGTTTAGGGTTATCTCAATAGGATTTCTCTGTATGATTTGATTTATTGATTTATTAGGATTCATTATCTTATTTGTTCTTCACCATAGGTTGTTCTCAATACTAATTCTAGATTAGCTACCTAGAACTTAGATCTTAGGATAATTGATTAGGCACGAGAGTGCGATTAATTACCTGATAAAACTTAAGGTGAGCAAAATAACTATTCGCAAAGAGATTTGAAAGATGTTTTGAAATAATGTGTGTAGTCTGGGGAAACTGCGAATGCCTAAGGAGAAGTACATGGTGGTTAGTTTTGGAACTGGTTAGGTGACAATTGTCTGCTTGTGAAAAGGGTCATTGCGATGTTTCATGAACAGGTGAGTCTCCGTGTTTTCAAACCTCTTTCTCTGGTTTAGTCTTCTATTTGCTTGAGGGCAAGCAAAGGCTACATCTGGGGGAGTTGATATAGCATGGATTTTACCCCTTTTAGACCATGATATAGGTCATATTTATGGAGTCTTTATAGTATTTTGGAGTCTTTTAGAGTCTTTTACAGGTTTAGGTACGTTTGGAGCTTAATTGGAGACATTGAAGCATTTTGGAGCATATGGAGATGCAGAGTCATGCAGAGACGTCAGAAGTTTGGCATTCGTTGAAGACCTTTCCACCGTTGGATTGAGCACAAATTTGGAAACAAGATAGATCAATGGATTAGCTTAATTGGAAGTGGTTTGAGGCCATTCCAACAGTGCGATCAAAAGTTAACCCAGTTTTCGTGAAGACTGTCCAGTCTGGCGAGCAGAAGAAGCAGGATGTCGACCGACACTGTTTGGTGTCGACCGACAGCGACTGCAGGAAAGCAGATACGTGATTTTTAAAGCCTGCAGAGTTTCTCCCTAAGCCCAGAAGACTTTATTAATTACAGAAAAGGCCCAGAACGTGTTTTAGCTTATAAATTATGTTTTCAGCCACCTGTTTAGGCTATGCTTTAATACTTATTTTGGTTCTTGAGAGAGATTGGTTACATGGTTTTTAGAGAGACAATTCTGAACCCTTGTTACTCTTTTCTTATTATTCTATTTGATGATCTATTCAATCATGTTGCTTTCTTCAATCTCCATGTCTGAGTAGGTCTTCCATAGGTTTAGGGTTATCTCAATAGGATTTCTCTGTATGATTTGATTTATTAATTTATTAGGATTCATTATCTTATTTGTTCTTCACCATAGGTTGTTCTAAATACTAATTATAGATTAGCTACCTAGAACTTAGATCTTAGGATAATTGATTAGGCACGAGAGTCCGATTAATTACCTGATAAAACTTAAGGTGAGCAAAATACCTATTCGCAAAGAGATTTGAAAGATGTTTTGAAATAATGTGTGTAGTCTGGGGAAACTGCGAATGCCTAAGGAGAAGTACATGGTGGTTAGTTTTGGAACTGGTTAGGTGACAATTGTCTGCTTGTGAAAAGGGTCATTGCGATGTTTCATGAACAGGTGAGTCTCCGTGTTTTCAAACCTTTTTCTCTGGTTTAGTCTTTTATTTGCTTGAGGGCAAGCAAAGGCTACGTCTGGGGGAGTTGATATAGCATGGATTTTACCCCTTTTAGACCATGATATAGATTCTATTTATGAAGTATTTATAGTATTTTGGAATCTTTTAGAGTCTTTTACCGGTTTAGGTACGTTTGGAGCTTAATTGGAGACATTGAAGCATTTTGGAGCATATGGAGATGCAGAGTCATGCATAGACGTTAGAAGTTTGGCATTCGTTGAAGACCTTTCCACCGTTGGTTTGAGCTCAAATTTGGACACAAGATAGATCAATGGATTAGCTTTCATTTGGAAGTGGTTTGAGGCCATTCCAACAATGCGATCAAAAGTTAACCCAGTTTTCGTGAAGACTGTCCAGTCTGGCGCGCAGAGGAAGCAGGATGTCGACCGACACTGTTTGGTGTCGACCGACACCACTTGGTGTCGACCTACCCCGCTTGGTGTTGACCGACACCGCTTGGTATCGACCGACACCGACTGCAGGAAAGCATATACGTGATTTTTAAAGCCTGCAGAGTTTTCCCTAAGCCCAGAAGACTATATTAATTACAGAAAAGGCCAAAAACGTGTTTTAGCTTATAAATTAGGTTTTTAGCCACCTGTTTAGGCTATGCTTTAATACTTACTTTGGTTCTTGAGAGAGATTGGTTACAGGGTTTTTAGAGAGACAATTCTGAACCCTTGTTACTATTTTCTTATTATTCTATTTGATGATCTATTCAATCATGTTGCTTGCTTCAATCTCCATGTCTGAGTGGTTCTTCCATAGGTTTAGGGTTATCTCAATAGTATTTCTCTGTATGATTTGATTTATTGATTTATTAGGATTCATTATCTTATTTGTTCTTCACCATAGGTTGTTCTCAATACTAATTCTAGATTAGCTACCTAGAACTTAGATCTTAGGATAATTGATTAGGCACGAGAGTGCGATTAATTACCTGATAAAACTTAAGGTGAGCAAAATAACTATTCGCAAAGAGATTTGAAAGATGTTTTGAAATAATGTGTGTAGTCTGGGGAAACTGCGAATGCCTAAGGAGATGTACATGGTGGTTAGTTTTGGAACTGGTTAGGTGACAATTGTCTGCTTGTGAAAAGGGTCATTGCGATGTTTCATGAACAGGTGAGTCTCCGTGTTTTCAAACCTTTTTCTCTGGTTTAGTCTTCTATTTGCTTGAGGGCAAGCAAAGGTTACGTCTGGGGGAGTTTATATAGCATGGATTTTACCCCTTTTAGACCATGATATAAGTCCTATTTATGGAGTCTTTATAGTATTTTGGAGTCTTTTAGAGTCTTTTACAGGTTTAGGTACGTTTGGAGCTTAATTGGAGACATTGAAGCATTTTGGAACATATGGAGATGCAGAGTCATGCAGAGACGTCAGAAGTTTGGCATTTGTTGAAGACCTTTCCACCGTTGGATTGAGCTGAAATTTGGAAACAAGACAGATCAATGGATTAGCTTTCATTTGGAAGTGGTTTGAGGCGATCAAAAGTTAACCCAGTTTTCGTGAAGACTGTCCAGTCTGGCGAGCAGAAGAAGCAGGATGTCGACCGACACTGTTTGGTGTCGACCGACACCGCTTGGTGTCGACCGACACCGACTGCAGGAAAGCAGATACGTGATTTTTAAAGCCTGCAGAGTTTCTCCCTAAGCCCAGAAGACTTTATTAATTGCAGAAAAGGCCCAGAACGTGTTTTAGCTTATAAATTATGTTTTCAGCCACCTGTTTAGGCTATGCTTTAATACTTATTTTGGTTCTTGAGAGAGATTGGTTACAGGGTTTTTAGAGAGACAATTCTGAACCCTTGTTACTCCTTTCTTATTATTCTATTTAATGATCTATTCAATCATGTTTCTTGCTTCAATATCCATGTCTGAGTAGTTCTTCCATAGGTTTAGGGTTATCTCAATAGGATTTCTTTGTATGATTTGATTTATTGATTTATTAGGATTCATTATCTTATTTGTTCTTCACCATAGGTTGTTCTCAATACTAATTCTAGATTAGCTACCTAGATCTTAGATCTTAGGATAATTGATTAGGCACGAGAGTGCGATTAATTACCTGATAAAACTTAAGGTGAGCAAAATAACTATTCTCAAAGAGATTTGAAAGATGTTTTGAAATAATGTGTGTAGTCTGGGGAAACTGCGAATGCCTAAGGAGAAGTACATGGTGGTTAGTTTTGGAACTGGTTAGGTGACAATTGTCTGCTTGTGAAAAGGGTCATTGCGATGTTTCATGAACAGGTGAGTCTCCGTGTTTTCAAACCTCTTTCTCTGGTTTAGTCTTCTATTTGCTTGAGGGCAAGCAAAGGCTACGTCTGGGGGAGTTGATATAGCATGGATTTTACCCCTTTTAGACCATGATATAGGTCTTATTTATGGAGTCTTTATAGTATTTTGGAGTCTTTTAGAGTCTTTTACAGGTTTAGGTACGTTTGGAGCTTAATTGGAGACATTGAAGCATTTGGGAGCATATGGAGATGCAGAGTCATGCAGAGACGTCAGAAGTTTGGCATTTGTTGAAGACCTTTCCACCGTTGGATTGAGCTCAAATTTGGAAACAAGACAGATCAATGGATTAGCTTTCATTTGGAAGTGGTTTGAGGCGATCAAAAGTTAACCCAGTTTTCGTGAAGACTGTCCAGTCTGGCGAGCAGAAGAAGCAGGATGTCGACCGACACTGTTTGGTGTCGACCGACACCGCTTGGTGTCGACCGACACCGACTGCAGGAAAGCAGATACGTGATTTTTAAAGCCTGCAGAGTTTCTCCCTAAGCCCAGAAGACTTTATTAATTGCAGAAAAGGCCCATAACGTGTTTTAGCTTATAAATTATGTTTTCAGCCACCTGTTTAGGCTATGCTTTAATACTTATTTTGGTTCTTGAGAGAGATTGGTTACAGGGTTTTTAGAGAGACAATTCTGAATCCTTGTTACTCCTTTCTTATTATTCTATTTGATGATCTATTCAATCATGTTTCTTGCTTCAATATCCATGTTTGAGTAGTTCTTCCATAGGTTTAGGGTTATCTCAATAGGATTTCTCTGTATGATTTGATTTATTGATTTATTAGGATTCATTATCTTATTTGTTCTTCACCATAGGTTGTTCTCAATACTAATTCTAGATTAGCTACCTAGAACTTAGATCTTAGGATAATTGATTAGGTACGAGAGTGCGATTAATTACCTGATAAAACTTAAGGTGAGCAAAATAACTATACGCAAAGAGATTTGAAAGATGTTTTGAAATAATGTGTGTAGTCTGGGGAAACTGCGAATGCCTAAGGAGAAGTACATGGTGGTTAGTTTTGGAACTGGTTAGGTGACAATTGTCTGCTTGTTAAAAGGGTCATTGCGATGTTTCATGAACAGGTGAGTCTCCGTGTTTTCAAACCTCTTTCTCTGGTTTAGTCTTTTATTTGCTTGAGGGCAAGCAAAGGCTACGTCTGGGGGAGTTGATATAGCATGGATTTTACCCCTTTTAGATCATGATATAGGTTATATTTATGGAGTCTTTATAGTATTTTGGCATCTTTTAGAGTTTTTTACAGGTTTAGGTACGTTTGGAGCTTAATTGGAGACATTGAAGCATTTTGGAGCATATGGAGATGCAGAGTCATGCAGAGACGTTAGAAGTTTGGCATTCGTTGAAGACCTTTCCAAAGTTGGTTTGAGCTCAAATTTGGACACAAGATAGATCAATGGATTAGCTTTCATTTGGAAGTGGTTTGAGGCCATTCCAACAATGCGATCAAAAGTTAACCCAGTTTTCGTGAAGACTGTCGAGTCTGGCGCGCAGAAGAAGCAGGATGTCGACCGACACTGTTTGGTGTCGACCGACACCGCTTGGTGTCGACCGACACCGCTTGGTGTCGACCGACACCGCTTGGTGTCGACCAACACCGACTGCAGGAAAGCATATACGTGATTTTTAAAACCTGCAGAGTTTTCCCTAAGCCCAGAAGACTTTATTAATTACAGAAAAGGCCCAGAACGTGTTTTAGCTTATAAATTAGGTTTTCAGCCACCTGTTTAGGCTATGCTTTAATACTTACTTTGGTTCTTGAGAGAGATTGGTTATAGGGTTTTTAGAGAGACAATTGTGAACCCTTGTTACTCTTTTCTTCTTATTCTATTTGATGATCTATTCAATCATGTTGCTTGCTTCAATCTCAATGTCTGAGTAGTTCTTCCATAGAGTTAGGGTTATCTCAATAGTATTTCTCTGTATGATTTGATTTATTGATTTATTTGGATTCATTATCTTATTTGTTCTTCACCATAGGTTGTTCTCAATAATAATTCTATATTAGCTACCTAGAACTTAGATCTTATGATAATTGATTAGGCACGAGAGTGCGATTAATTACCTGATAGAACTTAAGGTGAGCAAAATAACTATTCGCAAAGAGATTTGAAAGATGTTTTGAAATAATGTGTGTAGTCGAGGGAAACTGCGAATGCCTAAGGAGAAGTACATGGTGGTTAGTTTTGGAACTGGTTAGGTGACAATTGTCTGCTTGTGAAAAGGGTCATTTCGATGTTTCATGAACAGGAGAGTCTCCGTGTTTTCAAACCTCTTTCTCTGGTTTAGTCTTCTATTTGCTTGAGGGCAAGCAAAGGCTACGTCTGGGGGAGTTGATATAGCTTGGATTTTACCTCTTTTAGACCATGATATAGGTCCTATTTATGGAGTCTTTATAGTATTTTAGAGTCTCTTAGAGTTTTTTACAGGTTTAGGTACGTTTGGAGTTTAATTGGAGACATTGAAGCATTTTGGAGCATATGGAGATGCAGAGTCATGCATAGACGTCTGAAGTTTGGCATTCGTTGAAAACCTTTCCACCGTTGGATTGAGCTCAAATTTGGATACAAGATAGATCAATGGATTAGCTTTCATTTGGAAGTGGTTTGAGGCCATTCCAACAGTGCGATAAAAAGGTAACCCAGTTTTCGTGAAGACTATCCAGTTTGGAGAGCAGAAGAAGCAGGATGTCGACCGACACTGTTTGGTGTTGACCGACACCGCTTGGTGTCAACCGACACCGCTTGGTGTCGACCGACACTGCTTGGTGTCGACCGACATCTCTTGGTGTCGAACGACACCGACTGCAGGAAAGCAGATACGTGATTTTTTAAGCCTGCAGAGTTTCTCCCTAAGCCTAGAAGACTTTATTAATTACAAAAAGGCCCAGAACGTGTTTTAGCTTATAAATTAGGTTTTCAGCCACCTGTTTAGGCTGTGCTTTAATACTTACTTTGGTTCGTGAGAGAGATTGGTTACAGGGTTTTTAGAGAGACAATTCTGAACCCTTGTTACTCTTTTCTTATTATTCTATTTGATGATCTATTCAATCATGTTACTTTCTTCAATCTCCATGTATGAGTAGTTCTTCCATATGTTTAGGGTTATCTCAATACGATTTCTCTGTATGATTTGATTTATTGATTTATTAGGATTCATTATCTTATTTGTTCTTCACCATAGGTTGTTCTCAATACTAATTCTAGATTAGCTACCTAGAACTTAGATCTTAGGATAATTGATTAGGCACGAGAGTGCGATTAATTACTTTATATAAATTAAGGTGAGCAAAATAACTATTCGCAAAGAGATTTGAAAGATGTTTTGGAATAATGTGTGTAGTCTGGGGCAACTTCGAATGCCTAAGGAGAAGTAAATGGTGGTTAGTTTTGGAACTGGTTAGGTGACAATTGTCTGCTTGTGAAAAGGGTCATTGCGATGTTTAATGAACAGGTGAGTGTCCGTGTTTTCAAACCTCTTTCTCTGGTTTAGTCTTCTATTTGCTTGAGGGCAAGCAAATGCTACGTCTGGGGGAGTTGATATAGCATGGATTTTACCCCTTTTAGACCATGATATAGGTCCTATTTATGGAGTCTTTATAGTATTTTGGAGTCTTTTAGAGTCATTTACAGGTTTAGGTACGTTTGGAGCATAATTGGAGACATTGAAACATTTTGGAGCATATGGAGATGCAGAGTCATGCAGAGACGTCAGAAGTTTGGCATTTGTTGAAGACCTTTCCACCGTTGGATTGAGCTCAAATTTGGAAACAAGACAGATCAATGGATCAGCTTTCATTTGGAAGTGGTTAGAGGCCATTCCAACAGTGCGATCAAAAGTTAACCCAGTTTTCGTGAAGACTGTCCAGTCTAGCGAGCAGAAGAAGCAGGATGTCGACCGACACTGTTTGGTGTCGACCGACACCGCTTGGTGTCGACCGACACCGACTGCAGGAAAGCAGATACGTGATTTTTAAAGCCTGCAGAGTTTCTCCCTAAGCCCAGAAGACTTTATTAATTGCAGAAAAGGCCCAGAACGTGTTTTAGCTTATAAATTAGGTTTTCAGCCACCTGTTTAGGCTATGCTTTAATACTTATTTTGGTTCTTGAGAGAGATTGGTTACAGGGTTTTTAGAGAGACAATTCTGAATCCTTGTTACTCCTTTCTTATTATTCTATTTGATGATCTATTCAATCATGTTTCTTGCTTCAATATCCATGTCTGAGTAGTTCTTCCATAGGTTTAGGGTTATCTTAATAGGATTTCTCTGTATGATTTGATTTATTGATTTATTAGGATTCATTATCTTATTTGTTCTTCACCATAGTTTGTTCTCAATACTAATTCTAGATTAGCTACCTAGAACTTAGATCTTAGGATAATTGATTAGGCACGAGAGTGCGATTAATTACCTGATAAAACTTAAGGTGAGAAAAATAACTATTCGCAAAGAGATTTGAAAGATGTTTTGAAATAATGTGTGTAGTTTGGGGAAACTGCGAATGCCTAAGAAGAAGTACATGGTGGTTAGTTTTGGAACTAGTTAGGTGATAATTGTCTGCTTGTGAAAAGGGTCATTGCGATGTTTCATGAACAGGTGAGTCTCCGTGTTTTCAAACCTCTTTCTCTGGTTTAGTCTTCTATTTACTTGAGGGTAAGCAAAGGCTACGTCTGGGGGAGTTGATATAGCATCCATGATATAGGTTCTATTTATGGAGTCTTTATAGTATTTTGGAGTCTTTTAGAGTCTTTTACAGGTTTAGGTACGTTTGGAGCTTAATCGGAGACATTGAAGCATTTTGGAGAATATGGAGATGCAGAGTCATGCAGAGACGTCAGAAGTTTTGCATTCGTTGAAGACCTTTCCACCGTTGGTTTGAGCTGAAATTTGGACACAAGATAGATCAATGGATTAGCTTTCATTTGGAAGTGGTTTGAGGCCATTCCAACAGTGCGATCAAAAGTTAACCCAGTTTTCGTGAATACTGTCCAGTCTGGCGCGCAGAAGAAGCAGGATGTCGACCGACACCGCTTGGTGTCGACCGACACCGCTTGGTGTCGACCGACACAGCTTGGTGTCGACCGACACAGCTTGGTGTCGACCGACACCGTTTGGTGTCGACCGACACCGACTGCAGGAAAGCATATACGTGATTTTTAAAGCCTGCAGAGTT
Organism: Eutrema japonicum; assembly: GCA_030161315.1. Lineage (NCBI taxonomy): Eukaryota > Viridiplantae > Streptophyta > Magnoliopsida > Brassicales > Brassicaceae > Eutrema > Eutrema japonicum. The sequence continues at coordinate 42,679,029 of BSQW01000013.1, forward strand.
TTCCCTAAGCCCAGAAGACTTCATTAATTACAGAAAAGGCCCAGAACGTGTTTTAGCTTATAAATTAGGTTTTCAGCCACCTGTTTAGGCTATGCTTTAATACTTACTTTGGTTCTTGAGAGAGATTGGTTACATGGTTTTTAGAGAGACAATTCTGAACCCTTGTTACTCTTTTCTTCTTATTCTATTGGATGATCTATTCAATCATGTTTCTTGCTTCAATCTCCATGTCTGAGTAGTTCTTCCATAGATTTAGGGTTATCTCAATAGGATTTCTCTGTATGATTTGATTTATTGATTTATTAGGATTCATTATCTTATTTGTTCTTCACCATAGGTTGTTCTCAATAATAATTCTATATTAGTTACCTAGAACTTAGATCTTAGGATAATTGATTAGGCACGAGAGTGCGATTAATTACCTGATAGAACTTAAGGTGAACAAAATAACTATTCGCAAAGAGATTTGAAAGATGTTTTGAAATAATGTGTGTAGTCAGGGGAAACTGCGAATGCCTAAGGAGAAGTACATGGTGGTTAGTTTTGGAACTGGTTAGGTGACAATTGTCTGCTTGTGAAAAGGGTCATTTCGATGTTTCATGAACAGGTGAGTCTCCGTGTTTTCAAACCTCTTTCTCTGGTTTAGTCTTCTATTTGCTTGAGGGCAAGCAAAGGCTACGTCTGGGGGAGTTGATATATCAATGATTTTACCTCTTTTAGACCATGATATAGGTCCTATTTATGGAGTCTTTATAGTATTTTATAGTCTTTTAGAGTTTTTTACAGGTTTAGGTACGTTTGGAGTTTGATTGGAGACATTGAAGCATTTTGGAGCATATGGAGATGCAGAGTCATGCATAGACGTCTGAAGTTTGGCATTCGTTGAAAACCATTCCACCGTTGGATTGAGCTCAAATTAGGATACAAGATAGATCAATGGATTAGCTTTCATTTGGAAGTGGTTTGAGGCCATTCCAACAGTGCGATAAAAAGGTAACCCAGTTTTCGTGAAGACTATCCAGTTTGGAGAGCAGAAGAAGCAGGATGTCGACCGACACCGCTTGGTGTCGACCGACACAGCTTGGTGTCGACCGACATCTCTTGGTGTCGACCTACACCGACTGCAGGAAAGCAGATAAGTGATTTTTAAAGCCTGCAGAGTTTCTCCCTAATCCCAGAAGACTTTATTAATTACAGAAAAGGCCCAGAACGTGTTTTAGCTAATAAATTAGGTTTTCAGCCACCTGTTTAGGCTATGCTTTAATACTTACTTTGGTTCGTGAGAGAGATTGGTTACAGGGTTTTTAGAGAGACAATTCTGAACCCTTGTTACTCTTTTCTTATTATTTTATTTGATGATCTATTCAATCATGTTGCTTTCTTCAATCTCCATGTATGAGTAGTTCTTCCATATGTTTAGGGTTATCTCAATAGGATTTCTCAGTATGATTTGATTTATTGATTTATTAGGATTCATTATCTTATTTGTTCTTCACCATAGGTTGTTCTCAATACTAATTCTAGATTAGCTACCTAGAACTTAGATCTTAGGATAATTGATTAGGCACGAGAGTGCGATTAATTACTTGATATAAATTAAGGTGAGCAAAATAACTATTCGCAAAGAGATTTGAAAGATGTTTTGGAATAATGTGTGTATTCTGGGGCAACTTCGAATGCCTAAGGAGAAGTAAATGGTGGTTAGTTTTGGAACTGGTTAGGTGACAATTGTCTGCTTGTGAAAAGGGTCATTGCGATGTTTAATGAACATGTGAGTGTCCGTGTTTTCAAACCTCTTTCTCTGGTTTAGTCTTCTATTTGCTTGAGGGCAAGCAAAGGCTACGTCTGGGGGAGTTGATACAGCATGGATTTTACCCCTTTTAGACCATGATATAGGTCCTATTTATGGAGTCTTTATAGTTTTTTGGAGTCTTTTAGAGTCTTTTACAGGTTTAGGTACGTTTGGAGCTTAATTGGAGACATTGAAGCATTTTGGAGCATATGGAGATGCAGAGTCATGTAGAGACCTTAGAAGTTTGGCATTCGTTGAAGACCTTTCCACCATTGGATTAAGCTCAAATTTGGACACAAGATAGATAACTGGATTAGCTTTCATTTGGAAGTGGTTTGAGGTCATTCCAACAGTGCGATCAAATGTTAACCCAGTTTTCGTGAAAACTGTCCAGTCTGGCGAGCAGAAGAAGCAGGATGTCGACCGACACTGTTTGGTGTCGACCGACACTGTTTGGTGTCGACCGACACAGCTTGGTGTCGACCGACACCGACTGCAGGAAAGCAGATACGTGATTTTTAAAGCCTGCAGAGTTTCTCCCTAAGCCTAGAAGACTTTATTAATTACAGAAAAGGCTCAGAACGTGTTTTACCTTATAAATTAGGTTTTCAGCCACCAGTTTAGGCTATGCTTTAATACTTACTTTGGTTCTTGAGAGAGATTGGTTACATGGTTTTTAGAGAGACAATTATGAACCCTTGTTACTATTTTCTTATTATTCTATTTGATGATCTATTCAATCATGTTGCTTGCTTCAATCTCCATGTCTGAGTAGTTCTTCCATAGGTTTAGGGTTATCTCAATAGTATTTCTCTGTATGATTTGATTTATTGATTTATTAGGATTCATTATCTTATTTGTTCTTCACCATAGGTTGTTCTCAATACTAATTCTAGATTAGCTACCTAGATCTTAGATCTTAGGATAATTGATTAGGCACGAGAGTGCGATTAATTACCTGATAGAACTTAAGGTGAGCAAAATAACTATTCGCAAAGATATTTGAAAGATGTTTTGAAATAATCTGTGTAGTCTGGGGAAACTGCGAATGCCTAAGGAGAAGTACATGGTAGTTAGTTTTGGAACTGGTTAGGTGACAATTGTCTGCTTGTGAAAAGGGTCATTGCGATGTTTCATGAACAGGTGAGTCTCCGTGTTTTCAAACTTCTTTCTCAGGTTTAGTCTTCTATTTTCTTGAGGGCAAGCAAATGCTACGTCTGGGGGAGTTGATATATCATGGATTTTACCCCTTTTAGACATGATATAGGTCCTATTTATGGAGTCTTTATAGTATTTTGGAGTCTTTTAGAGTCTTTTATAGGTTTAGGTACGGTTGGAACTTAATTGGAGACATTGAAGCATTTTGGAGCATATGGAGATGCAGAGTCATGCAGAGACGTCAGAAGTTTGGCATTCGTTGAAGACCTTTCCTCCGTTGGATTGAGCGAAAATTTGGACACAAGATAGATCAATGGATTATCTTTCATTTGGAAGTGTTTTGAGGCCATTCCAATGGTGCGATCAAACGTTAACCTAGTTTTCGTGACGACTATCCAGTCTAGTGAGCAGAAGAAGCAGGATGTCGACCGACACTGTTTGGTTTCGACCGACACCGCTTGGTGTCGACTCTTGGTGTCGACCGACACCGACTGCAGGAAAGCAGATACGTGGTTTTTAAAGCCTGCAAAGTTCCTCCCTAAGCCCAGAAGACTTTATTAATTACAGAAAAGGCCAAGAACGTGTTTTAGCTTATAAATTATGTTTTCAGCCACCTGTTTAGGCTATGCTTTAATACTTACTTTGGTTCTTGAGAGAGATTAGTTACAGGGTTTTTAGAGAGACAATTCTGAACCCTTGTTACTCTTTTCTTATTATTCTATTTGATGATCTATTCAATCATGTTGCTTGCTTCAATCTCCATGTCTGAGTAGTTCTTCCATAGGTTTAGGTTTATCTCAATAGGATTTCTCTATATGATTTGATTTATTGATTTATTAGGATTCATTATCTTATTTGTTCTTCACCATAGGTTGTTCTCAATACTAATATTAGATTAGCTACCTAGAACTTAGATCTTAGGATAATTGATTAGGCACGAGAGTGCGATTAATTACCTGATAGAACTTAAGGTGAGCAAAATGACTATTCGCAAAAAGATTTGGTTTAGTTGTTTTGTGAACAGATCAAACTTGTAGATTAAAAGCTGGTTTAAATCCTTAGGACTCGCAAAGAGATTTGGTTTTCTATGAATTAGACTTAGATAGTTTTCGCAGCGAGAGTTGGTTAACTATATTATCGTGTTTGAGTTTAAGAACTGCGCTAAACTTGAATCCTGATTTATTTGTTTATCCGCATACCTAGATTTCCTTCGAAACACCCTCAGCCTAGTTTTCTCCCATCGATTTACATCTCTTGATTTAGTTATTGTTTTCTGCTTCTATTAAACTTGACTTAGCGTAATTTTAATCTTATAATCTATTGAGTGATTTCTTGAGTCTTTGTGGTTCGACCCCTAACTTTACTACAACTACTGCGTTAGTACTTTTAGGGTATTAATTTGAGCATATCAAATTTGGCCCCGTTGTGGGGGAGTAAGTTCTCAATTTTCTCCTGATTAATCACCTGAGCCGAAGTCAAGCTAATGACTAAATACTAGCTTTTGGTGGGAGGCAACCTACTGGTAAGTCTGTATATAAGTTTTTTGTTTTTGTTTTTGTTTTCGGTTTCATGTTTTGTGTCTTGTGTTTGGCGTGAATAAGTTACAGAGGAGCGGTATCGATCGACACCCACCTGGTATCGATCGACACCACATGCATCAATGACGATGAGAAGAAGTTTATGTGTCGATCTAAGCCTGGTATCGCTCGATACCAGTGATGTGTGTCGGTCGACACCCCTACCCCAATTCGGTAACATCACTGATTTTCACGCATTCATTTAGATGTTCTGATTTCTTTTACTACTCTAGGCTGGATAACACTGGGGACAGTGTTGTTTAAGTCTGGGGGAGGTAGTCGCTGACAGTGTTTTTGTTTTTCTTAAAGTCAGTTGTTTTTGAATCATTCGTTGTTTTATTGAGTCAAAACATGTTGGAGATGATGATCTTATTCTTGATTCTATTGTTCTGGCTTTGCTTTTAAGTGACCACTGTTACAGAATCAGCTATAGACCGACTAATGAAAAATCCAAAGGCTGATTAGTCAACTAGAAGACATACATGTTTCATGCAGAATTCTTTTAAAGCCTGAGCCAAATTTTTGCACTTCATCGATGTGGTTAGTATATGTAGAGCTTGATTTCCCATTTGTATCTGACAAAGGAACCCATGTGTTTAAAAGTGATAGTATCTTTCTTCCCTGTTATAAGTTAATAATTAAGAGCATAAAAGATGAAATGAATTTCTCCTAAGTAGAGGCTATGATTTTCCTACGATGCCATTATTCGCCTACATCCTTTGATACTTTGAGAGGGAAGAACCGGGGATTCGGTGGCAAACACCATCAATAGTCGCGTCTCCTACCTTGATATGTATATGCATGATCTAAAAAGAAAAAGAAGAGAACATAATAATAAATAAGTCTGGGGAGAGAAATCGATACAAAAAGTGTGGAAAAGGGTGGTTCCTTGTTATGATATTGTATGAGAATAAATCTAGAAGGTTCTTGGTATTAATCACAGCGATGAAACTGGCGATGATGGGTTTATTTGAAAGATGTTTTGAAATAATGTGTGTAGTCTGGGGAAACTGCGAATGCCTAAGGAGAAGTACATGTTGGTTAGTTTTGGAACTGGTTATGTGACAATTTTCAGCTTGTGAAAAGGGTCATTGCGATGTTTCATGAACAGGTGAGTGTCCGTATTTTCAAACCTCTTTCTCTGGTTTAATCTTCTATTTGCTTGAGGGCAAGCAAAGGCTAAGTCTGGGGGAGTTGATATAGCATGGATTTTACCCCTTTTATACCATGATATAAGTCCTATTTATGGAGTCTTTATAGTATTTTGGAGTCTTTTAGAGTCTTTTACAGGTTTAGGTACGTTTGGAGCTTAATTGGAGACATTGAAGCATATTGGAGCATATGGAGATGTAGAGTCATGCATAGACGTCAGAAGTTTAGCATTCGTTGAAGACCTTTCCACCGTTGGATTAAGCTCAAATTTGGACAAAGGATAGATCAATGGATTAGATTTCATTTGGAAGTGGTTTGAGGCCATTCCAACGCTGCGATCAAAGATTAACCCAGTTTTCGTGAAGACTGTCAAGTCTGGCGAGCAGAAGAAGCAGGATGTCGACCGACACTGTTTGGTGTCGACCGACACCGCTTGGTGTCGACTGACACCGACTGCAGGAAAGCAGATACGTGATTTTTAAAGCCTGCAGAGTTTCTCCCTAAGCCTAGAAGACTTTATTAATTACAGAAAAGGCCCAGAACGTGTTTTAGCTTATAAATTAGGTTTTCAGCCACCTGTTTAGGCTATGTTTTAATACTTACTTTGGTTCTTGAGAGAGATTGGTTACATGGTTTTTAGAGAGACAATTATGAACCCTTGTTACTCTTTTCTTATTATTCTATTTGATGATCTATTAAATCATGTTGCTTGCTTCAATCTCCATGTCTGAGTAGTTCTTCCATAGGTTTAGGGTTATCTCAATAGGATTTCTCTGTATGATTTGATTGATTGATTTATTGGGATGCGTTATCTTATTTGTTCTTCACCATAGGTTGTTCTCAATACTAATTCTAGATTAGCTACCTAGAACTTAGATCTTAAGATAATTGATTAGGCATGAGAGTGCGATTAATTACCTGATAGAACTTAAGGTGAGCAAAATAACTATTCGCAAAGAGATTTAGTTTAGTTGTTTTGTGAACAGATCAAACTTGTAGATTAAAAGCTGGTTTAAATCCTTAGGACTCGCAAAGAGATTTGGTTTTCTAGGAATTAGACTTAGATAGTTTTCGCAGCGAGAGTTAGTTAACTATATTATCGTGTTTGAGTTCAAGAACTGCGCTAAACTTGAATCATGATTTATCTGTTTATCCGCATACCTAGATTTCTTGAGAAACACCCTCAGCCTAGTTTTCTCCCATCGATTTACATCTCTTGATTTAGTTATTGTTTTCTGCTTCTATTAAACTTGACTTTGCGCAATTTGAATCTTATAATCTATTGAGTGATTTCTTGAGTCTTTGTTGTTCGACCCCTAACTTTACTACAACTACTGCATTAGTACTTTTAGGGTATTAATTTGAGCATATCAAATTTGGCCCCGTTGTCGGGGAGTAAGTTCTCAATTTTCTCCTGATTGATCACCTGAGCCGAAGTCAAGCTAATGACTAAAAACTAGCGCTTTGTTGGAGGCAACCTACTGGTAAGTCTGTATATAAGTCTTTTGTTTTTGTTTTTGTTTTCGGTTTTATGTTTTGTGTCTTGTGTTTGGCGTGAGTCAGTTACAGAGGAGCGGTATCGATCGACACCCACCGGGTATCGATCGACACCACATACATCAATGGCGATGAGAAGAAGTTTCTGTGTCGATCTAAGCCTGGTATCGCTCGATACTAGTGATGTGTGTCGGTCGACACCCCTACCCCAATTCGGTAACTTCTCTGATTTTCACGCATTCATTTAGATGTTCTGATTTCTTTTACTACTCTAGGCTGGATAACACTGGGGACAGTGTTGTTTAAGTCTGGGGGAGGTAGTCGCTGACACTGTTTTTTTTTTCTTAGAGTCAGTTGGTTTTGAATCATTCGTTGTTTTGTTGAGTCAAAACCTGTTGGAGATGATGATCTTATTCTTGATTATATTGTTTTGGCTTTGCTTTTAAGTGACCACTGTTACAGAATAAGCTACAGACCGACTAATGAAAAATCCAAAGGCTGACCAGTCAACTAGAAGACATACATGTTTCATGCAGAATTCTTTTAAAGCCTGATCCATATTTTTGCACTTCATTGATGTGGTTAGTATTCGTAGAGCTTGATTCCCCATTCGTATCTGACAAAGGAACCCATGTGTTTAAAAGTGATAGTATCTATCTTTCCTGTTATAAGTTAATAATTAAGACCATAAAATATGAAATGATTTTCTCCTAAGTAGAGGCTAGGATTTTACTACGATGCCATTATTCTGCTTAGTGAGGAATGACCACACAGAGGATTGGAAGCGAGGCTAGGATTTTCCTACGATGCCATTATTCGCCTACATCCTTTGATACTTTGAGAGGGAAGAACCGGGGATTCGGTGGCAAACACTATCAATACTCGCGTCTCCTACCTTGATATGTATATGCATGATCTAAAAAGAAAAAGAAGATAACATAATAATAAATAAGTCTGGGGGAGAGAAATCGATACAAAAAGTGTGGAAAAGGGTGGTTCATTATTATGATATTGTATGAGAATGAATCTAGAATGTTCTTGGTATTAATCACAACGATGAAACTGGCGATGCTGGGTTTATTTGAAAGATGTTTTGAAATAATGTGTGTTGTGTAGGGAAACTGCGAATGCCTAAGGAGAAGTACATGGTGGTTAGTTTTTGAACTGGTTAGGTGACAATTGTCTGCTTGTGAAAAGGGTCATTGCGATGTTTCATGAACAGGTGAGTCTCCGTGTTTTCAAACCTCTTTCTTTGGTTTAGTCTTCTATTTGCTTGAGGGCAAGAAAAGGCTATGTCTGGGGAGTTGATATAGAATGGATTGTTAGGCCAAGAAAAGGCTAAGTCTAGAGTCTTTTACAGGTTTAGGTACGTTAGGAGCTTAATTGGAGACATTAAAGCATTTTGGAGCATATGGAGATGCAGAGTCATGCAGAGACGTCAGAAGTTTGGCATTCGTTGAAGACGTTTCCACCGTTGGATTGAGCTCAAATTTGGATACAAGATAGATCAATGGATTAGATTTCATTTGGAAGTGGTTTGAGGCCATTCCAACGCTGCGATCAAAGGTTAACCCAGTTTTCGTGAAGACTGTCAAGTCTGGCGAGCAGAAGAAGCAGGATGTCGACCGACACTGTTTGGTGTCGACCGACACCGCTTGGTGTCGACTGACACCGACTGCAGGAAAGCAGATACGTGATTTTTAAAGCCTGCAGAGTTTCTCCCTAAGCCTAGAAGACTTTATTAATTACAGAAAAGGCCCAGAACGTGTTTTAGCTTATAAATTAGGGTTTCAGCCACCTGTTTAGGCTATGCTTTAATACTTACTTTGGTTCTTGAGAGAGATTGGTTACAGAGTTTTTAGAGAGACAATTCTGAACCCTTGTTACTCTTTTCTTATTATTCTATTTGATGATTTATTCAATCATGTTGCTTGCTTCAATCTCCATGTCTGAGTAGTTCTTCCATAGGTTTAGGGTTATCTCAATAGGATTTCTCTGTATGATTTGATTGATTGATTTATTAGGATTCGTTATCTTATTTTTCTTCACCATAGGTTGTTCTCAATACTAATTCTAGATTAGCTACCTAGGTATTAGATCTTAGGATAATTGATTAGGCATGAGAGTGCGATTAATTACCTGATAGAACTTAAGGTGAGCAAAATAACTATTCCCAAAGAGATTTGGTTTAGTTGTTCTGTGAACAGATCAAACTTGTAGATTAAAAGCTGCTTTAAATCCTTAGGACTCGCAAAGAGATTTGGTTTTCTAGGAATTAGACTTAGATAGTTTTCGCAGCGAGAGTTGGTTAACTATATTATCGTGTTTGAGTTTAAGAACTGCGCTAAACTTGAATCCTGATTTATCTATTTATCCGCATACCTAGATTTCCTGAGAAACATCCTCAACCTATTTTTCTCCTATCGAGTTACATCTCTTGATTTAGTTATTGTTTTCTGCTTCTATTAAACTTGACTTAGCGTAATTTGAATCTTATAATATATTGAGTGATTTCTTGAGTCTTTGTGGTTCGACCCCTAACTTTACTACAACTACTGCGTAAGTACTTTTAGGGTATTAATTTGAGCATATCAAATTTGGCCCCGTTGTCGGGGAGTAAGTTCTCAATTTTCTCCTGATTGATCACCTGAGCCGAAGTCAAGCTAATGACTAAAAACTAGCGCTTGGTGGGAGGCAACGTACTGGTAAGTCTGTATATAAGTCTTTTGTTTTTGTTTTTGTTTTCGGTTTATTTTTTGTCTCTTGTGTTTGGCGTGAATCAGTTACAGAGGAGCGTTTTCGATCGACACCCAACTGGTATCGATCGACACCATATGCATCAATGACGATGAGAAGAAGTTTCTGTGTCGATCTAAGCCTGGTATCGCTCGATACCAGTGATGTGTGTCGGTCGACACCCCTACCCCAATTGGGTAACTTCTCTGATTTTCACGCATTCATTTAGATGTTCTGATTTCTTTTACTACTCTAGGCTGGATAACACTGGGAACAGTGTTGTTTAAGTCTGGGGAAGGTAGTCGCTGACACTGTTTTTTTTTCTTAGAGTCAGTTGTTTTTGAATCATTCGTTGTTTTATTGAGTCAAAACCTGTTGGAGATGATGATCTTATTCTTGATTCTATTGTTCTGGCTTTGCTTTTAAGTGACCACTGTTACAGAATAAGCTACAGACCGAGTAATGAAAAATCCAAAGGCTGACCAGTCAACTAGAAGACATACATGTTTCATGCAGAATTCTTTTAAAGCCTGATCCATATTTTTGCACTTCATCGATGTGGTTAGTATTCGTAGAGCTTGATTCCCCATTCGTATCTGACAAAGGAACCCATGTGTTTAAAAGTGATAGTATCTATCTTCCCTGTTATAAGTTAATAATTAAGACCATAAAAGATGAAATGATTTTCTCCTAAGTAGAGGCTAGGATTTTCCTACGATGCCATTATTCTGCTTAGTGAGGAAAGATCACACAGAGGATTGGAAGCGAGGCTAGGATTTTCCTACGATGCCATTATTCGCCTACATCCTTTGATACTTTGAGAGGGAAGAATCGGAGATTCGGTGGCAAACACCATCAATACTCGCGTCTCCTACCGTGATATGTATATGCATGATCTAAAAAGAAAAAGAAGATAACATAATAATAAATAAGTCTGGGGGAGAGAAATCGATACAAAAAGTGTGGAAAAGGGTGGTTCCTTATTATGATATTGTATGAGAATGAATCTAGAATGTTCTTGGTATTAATCACAACGATGAAACTGGCGATGATGGGTTTATTTGAAAGATGTTTTGAAATAATGTGTGTTGTGTAGGGAAACTGCGAATGCCTAAGGAGAAGTACATGGTGGTTAGTTTTTGAACTGGTTAGGTGACAATTGTCTGCTTGTGAAAAGGGTCATTGCGATGTTTCATGAACCGGTGAGTCTCCGTGTTTACAAACCTCTTTCTCTGGTTTAGTCTTCTATTTGCTTGAGGGCAAGAAAAGGCTATGTCTGGGGGAGTTGATATAGAATGGATTGTTAGGCCAAGAAAAGGCTAAGTCTAGAGTCTTTTACAGGTTTAGGTACGTTAGGAGCTTAATTGGAGACATTAAAGCATTTTGGAGCATATGGAGATGCAGAGTCATGCAGAGACGTCAGAAGTTTGGCATTCGTTGAAGACGTTTCCACCGTTGGATTGAGCTCAAATTTGGATACAAGATAGATCAATGGATTAGATTTCATTTGGAAGTGGTTTGAGGCCATTCCAACGGTGCGATCAAGGGTTAACCAAGTTTTCGTGAAGACTGTCCAGTCTGGCGAGCAGAAGAAGGAGGGTGTCGACCGACACCGACTGCAGGAAAGAAGATACGTGATTTTTAAACCCTGCAGAGTTTCTCCCTAAGCCTAGAAGACTTTATTAATTACAGAAAAGGCCCAGAACGTGTTTTAGCTTATAAATTAGGTTTTCAGCCACCTGTTTAGGCTATGCTTTAATACTTACTTTGGTTCTTGAGAGAGATTGGTTACAGGGTTTTTAGAGAGACAATTCTGAACCCTTGTTACTCTTTTCTTATTATTCTATTTGATGATTTATTCAATCATGTTGCTTGCTTCAATCTCCATGTCTGAGTAGTTCTTCCATAGGTTTAGGGTTATCTCAATAGGATTTCTCTGTATGATTTGATTGATTGATTTATTAGGATTCGTTATCTTATTTTTCTTCACCATAGGTTGTTCTCAATACTAATTCTAGATTAGCTACCTAGATCTTAGATCTTAGGATAATTGATTAGGCATGAGAGTGCGATTAATTACCTGATAGAACTTAAGGTGAGCAAAATAACTATTCCCAAAGAGATTTGGTTTAGTTGTTTTATGAACAGATCAAACTTGTAGATTAAAAGCTGGTTTAAATCCTTAGTACTCGCAAAGAGATTTGGTTTTATAGGAATTAGACTTAGATAGTTTTCGCAGCGAGAGTTGGTTAACTATATTATCGTGTTTGAGTTTAAGAATTGCGCTAAACTTGAATCATGATTTATCTATTTATCCACATACCTAGATTTCCTGCGAAACACCCTCAACCTATTTTTCTCCCATCGAGTTACATCTCTTGATTTAGTTATTGTTTTCTGCTTCTATTAAACTTGACTTAGCGTAATTTGAATCTTATAATATATTGAGTGATTTCTTGAGTCTTTTTGGTTCGACCCCTAACTTTACTACAACTACTACGTTAGTAATTTTAGGGTATTAATTTGAGCATATCAAATTTGGCCCCGTTGTGGGGGAGTAAGTTCTCAATTTTCTCCTGATTGATCACCTGAGCCGAAGTCAAGCTAATGACTAAAAACTAGCGCTTGGTGGGAGGCAACCTACTGGTAAGTCTGTATATAAGTCTTTTGTTTTTGTTTTTGTTTTCGGTTTTATGTTTTGTCTCTTGTGTTTGGCGTGAATCAGTTACCGAGGAGCGTTTTCGATCGACACCCACCTGGTATCGATCGACACCATATGCATCAATGACGATGAGAAGAAGTTTCTGTGTCGATCTAAGCCTGGTATCGCTCGATACCAGTGATGTGTGTCGATCGACACCCCTACCCCAATTCGGTAACTTCTCTGATTTTCACGCATTCATTTAGATGTTCTGATTTCTTTTACTACTTTAGGCTGGATAACACTGGGGACAGTGTTGTTTAAGTCTGGGGGAGGTAGTCGCTGACACTGTTTTTGTTTTTCTTAGATTCAGTTGTTTTTGAATCATTCGTTGTTTTATTGAGTCAAAACCTGTTGGAGATGATGATCTTATTCTTGATTCTATTGTTCTGGCTTTGCTTTTAAGTGACCACTGTTACAGAATAAGCTACAGACCGACTAATGAAAAATCCAAAGGCTGACCAGTCAACTAGAAGACATACATGTTTCATGCAGAATTCTTTTAAAGCCTGATCCATATGTTTGCACTTCATCGATGTGGTTAGTATTCGTAGAGCTTGATTCCCCATTCGTATCTGACAAAGGAACCCATGTGTTTAAAAGTGATAGTATCTATCTTCCCTGTTATAAGTTAATAATTAAGACCATAAAAGATGAAATGATTTTCACCTAAGTAGAGGCTAGGATTTTCCTACGATGCCATTATTCTGCTTAGTGAGGAATGATCACACAGACGATTGTAAGCGAGGCTAGGATTTTCCTACGATGCCATTATTCGCCTACATCCTTTGATACTTTGAGAGGGAAGAACCGGGGATTCGGTGGCAAACACCATCAATACTCGCGTCTCCTACCTTGATATGTATATGCATGATCTAAAAAGAAAAAGAAGATAACATAATAATAAATAAATATGGGGGAGAGAAATCGATACAAAAAGTGTGGAAAAGGGTGGTTCCTTATTATGATATTGTATGAGAATGAATCTAGAATGTTCTTGGTATTAATCACAACGATGAAACTGGCGATGATGGGTTTATTTGAAAGATGTTTTGAAATAATGTGTGTTGTGTAGGGAAACTGCGAATGCCTAAGGAGAAGTACATGGTGGTTAGTTTTTGAACTGGTTAGGTGACAATTGCCTGCTTGTGAAAAGGGTCATTGCGATGTTTCATGAACAGGTGAGTCTCCGTGTTTTCAAACCTCTTTCTCTGGTTTAGTCTTCTATTTGCTTGAGGGCAAGAAAAGGCTATGTCTGGGGGAGTTGATATAGAATGGATTGTTAGGCCAAGAAAAGGCTAAGTCTAGAGTCTTTTACAGGTTTAGGTACGTTAGGAGTTTAATTGGAGACATTAAAGCATTTTGGAGCATATGGAGATGCAGAGTCATGCAGAGACGTCAGAAGTTTGGCATTCGTTGAAGACGTTTCCACCGTTGGATTGAGCTCAAATTTGGATACAAGATAGATCAATGGATTAGATTTCATTTGGAAGTGGTTTGAGGCCATTCCAACGGTGCGATCAAAGGTTAACCCAGTTTTTGTGAAGACTATCCAGTCTGGCGAGCAGAAGAAGCAGAATGTCGACCGACACTGTTTGGTGTCGACCGACACCGCTTGGTGTCGACCGACACCGACTGCAGGAAAGCAGATACGTGATTTTTAAAGCCTGCAGAATTTCTCCCTAAGCCTAGAAGACTTTATTAATTACAGAAAAGGCCTAGAACGTGTTTTAGCTTATAAATTAGGTTTTCAGCCACCTGTTTAGGCTATGATTTAATACTTACTTTGGTTCTTGATAGAGATTGGTTACAGGGTTTTTAGAGAGACAATTCTGAACCCTTGTTACTCTTTTCTTATTATTCTATTTGATGATTTATTCAATCATGTTGCTTGCTTCAATCTCCATGTCTGAGTAGTTCTTCCATAGGTTTAGGGTTATCTCAATAGGATTTCTCTGTATGATTTGATTGATTTATTTATTAGGATTCGTTATCTTATTTTTCTTCACCATAGGTTGTTCTCAATACTAATTCTAGATTAGCTACCTAGATCTTAGATCTTAGGATAATTGATTAGGCATGAGAGTGCGATTAATTACCTGATAGAACTTAATGTGAGCAAAATAACTATTCCCAAAGAGATTTGGTTTAGTTGTTTTATGAACAGATCAAACTTGTAGATTAAAAGCTGGTTTAAATCATTAGGACTCGCAAAGAGATTTGGTTTTATAGGAATTAGACTTAGATAGTTTTCGCAGCGAGAGTTGGTTAACTATATTATCGTGTTTGAGTTTAAGAACTGCGCTAAACTTGAATCCTGATTTATCTATTTATCCGCATACCTAGATTTCCTGCGAAACACCCTCAACCTATTTTTCTCCCATCGAGTTACATCTCTTGATTTAGTTATTGTTTTCTGCTTCTATTAAACTTGACTTAGCGTAATTTGAATCTTATAATATATTGAGTGATTTCTTGAGTCTTTGTGGTTCGACCCCTAACTTTACTACAACTACTACGTTGGTACTTTTAGGGTATTAATTTGAGCATATCAAATTTGGCCCCGTTGTGGGGGAGTAAGTTCTCAATTTTCTCCTGATTGATCACCTGAGCCGAAGTCAAGCTAATGACTAAAAACTAGCGCTTGGTGGGAGGCAACCTACTGGTAAGTCTGTATATAAGTCTTTTGTTTTTGTTTTTGTTTTCGGTTTTATGTTTTGTCTCTTGTGTTTGGCGTGAATCAGTTACAGAGGAGCGTTTTCTATCGACACCCAACTGGTATCGATCGACACCATATGCATCAATGACGATGAGAAGAAGTTTCTGTGTCGATCTAAGCCTGGTATCGCTCGATAGCAGTGATGTGTGTCGGTCGACACCCCTACCCCAATTGGGTAACTTCTCTGATTTTCACGCATTCATTTAGATGTTCTGATTTCTTTTACTACTCTAGGCTGGATAACACTGGGGACAGTGTTGTTTAAGTATGGGGGAGGTAGTCGCTGACACTGTTTTTTTCTTCTTAGAGTCAGTTGTTTTTGAATCATTCGTTGTTTTATTGAGTCAAAACCTGTTGGAGATGATGATCTTATTCTTGATTATATTGTTCTGGCTTTGCTTTTAAGTGACCACTGTTACAGAATAAGCTACATACCGACTAATGAAAAATCCAAAGGCTGACCAGTCAACTAGAAGACATACATGTTTCATGCAGAATTCTTTTAAAGCCTGATCCATATTTTTGCACTTCATCGATGTGGTTAGTATTCGTAGAGCTTGATTCCCCATTCGTATCTGACAAAG
Source organism: Eutrema japonicum (assembly GCA_030161315.1). NCBI lineage: Eukaryota > Viridiplantae > Streptophyta > Magnoliopsida > Brassicales > Brassicaceae > Eutrema > Eutrema japonicum. The sequence continues at coordinate 42,694,945 of BSQW01000013.1, forward strand.
GAACCCATGTGTTTAAAAGTGATAGTATCTATCTTCCCTGTTATAAGTTAATAATTAAGACCATAAAAGATGAAATGATTTTCTCCTAAGTAGAGGCTAGGATTTTCCTACGATGCCATTATTCTGCTTAGTGAGGAATGATCACACAGAGGATTGGAAGCGAGGCTAGGATTTTCCTACGATGCCATTATTCGCCTACATCCTTTGATACTTTGAGAGGGAAGAACCGGGGATTCGGTGGCAAACACCATCAATACTCGCGTCTCCTACCTTAATATGTATATGCATGATCTAAAAAGAAAAAGAAGATAACATAATAATAAATAAGCATGGGGGAGAGAAATCGATACAAAAAGTGTGGAAAAGGGTGGTTCCTTATTATGATATTGTATGAGAATGAATCTAGAATGTTCTTGGTATTAATCACAACGATGAAACTGGCGATGATGGGTTAATTTGAAAGATGTTTTGAAATAATGTGTGTTGTGTAGGGAAACTGCGAATGCCTAAGGAGAAGTACATGGTGGTTAGTTTTTGAACTGGTTAGGTGACAATTGTCTGCTTGTGAAAAGGGTCATTGCGATGTTTCATGAACAGGTGAGTCTCCGTGTTTTCAAACCTCTTTCTCTGGTTTAGTCTTCTATTTGCTTGAGGGGAAGAAAAGGCTATGTCTGGGGGAGTTGATATAGAATGGATTGTTAGGCCAAGAAAAGGCTAAGTCTAGAGTCTTTTACAGGTTTTGGTACGTTAGGAGCTTAATTGGAGACATTAAAGCATTTTGGAGCATATGGAGATGCAGAGTCATGCAGAGACGTCAGAATTTTGGCATTCGTTGAAGACGTTTCCACCGTTGGATTGAGCTCACATTTGGATACATGATAGATCAATGGATTATATTTCATTTGGAAGTGGTTTGAGGTCATTCCAACAGTGCGATCAAAAGTTAACCCAGTTTTTGTGAAGACTATCCAGTCTGGCGAGCAGAAGAAGCAGAATGTCGACCGACACTGTTTGGTGTCGACCGACACCGACTGCAGGAAAGCATATACGTGATTTTTAAAGCCTGCAGAATTTCTCCCTAAGCCTAGAAGACTTTATTAATTACAGAAAAGGTCCAGAACGTGTTTTAGCTTATAAATTAGGTTTTCAGCCACCTGTTTAGGCTATGATTTAATACTTACTTTGGTTCTTGAGAGAGATTGGTTACAAGGTTTTTAGAGAGACAATTCTGAACCCTTGTTAATCTTTTCTTATTATTCTATTTGATGATTTATTCAATCATGTTGCTTGCTTCAATCTCCATGTCTGAGTAGTTCTTCCATAGGTTTAGGGTTATCTCAATAGGATTTCTCTGTATGATTTGATTGATTTATTTATTAGGATTCGTTATCTTATTTTTCTTCACCATAGGTTGTTCTCAATACTAATTCTAGATTAGCTACCTAGATCTTAGATCTTAGGATAATTGATTAGGCATGAGAGTGCGATTAATTACCTGATAGAACTTAATGTGAGCAAAATAACTATTCCCAAAGAGATTTGGTTTAGTTGTTTTATGAACAGATCAAACTTGTAGATTAAAAGCTGGTTTAAATCGTTAGGACTCGCAAAGAGATTTGGTTTTATAGGAATTAGACTTAGATAGTTTTCGCAGCGAGAGTTGGTTAACTATATTATCGTGTTTGAGTTTAAGAACTGCGCTAAACTTGAATCCTGATTTATCTATTTATCCGCATACCTAGATTTCCTGCGAAACACCCTCAACCTATTTTTCTCCCATCGAGTTACATCTCTTGATTTAGTTATTGTTTTCTGCTTCTATTAAACTTGACTTAGCGTAATTTGAATCTTATAATATATTGAGTGATTTCTTGAGTCTTTGTGGTTCGACCCCTAACTTTACTACAACTACTACGTTGGTACTTTTAGGATATTAATTTGAGCATATCAAATTTGGCCCCGTTGTGGGGGAGTAAGTTCTCAATTTTCTCCTGATTGATCACCTGAGCCGAAGTCAAGCTAATGACTAAAAACTAGCGCTTGGTGGGAGGCAACCTACTGGTAAGTCTGTATATAAGTCTTTTGTTTTTGTTTTTGTTTTCGGTTTTATGTTTTTTCTCTTGTGTTTGGCGTGAATCAGTTACAGAGGGGCGGTTTTGATCGACACCCACCTGGTATCGATCGACACCATATGCATCAATGACGATGAGAAGAAGTTTCTGTGTCGATCTAAGCCTAGTATCGCTCGATACCAGTGATGTGTGTCGATCGACACCCCTACCCCAATTCGGTAACTTCTCTGATTTTCATGCATTCATTTAGATGTTCTGATTTCTTTTACTACTCTAGGCTGGATAACACTGGGGACAGTGTTATTTAAGTATGGGGGAGGTACTCGCTGACACTGTTTTTGTTTTTCTTAGAGTCAGTTGTTTTTGAATCATTCGTTGTTTTATTGATTCAAAACCTGTTGGAGATGATGATCTTATTCTTGATTCTATTGTTCTGGCTTTGCTTTTATGTGACCACTGCTACAGAATAAGCTACAGACCGACTAATGAAAAATCCAAAGGCTGACCAGTCAACTAGAAGACATACATGTTTCATGCAGAATTCTTTTAAAGCATGATCCATATTTTTGCACTTCATCGATGTGGTTAGTATTCGAAGAGCTTGATTCCCCATTCGTATCTGACAAAGGAACCCATGTGTTTAAAAGTGATAGTATCTATCTTCCCTGTTATAAGTTAATAATTAAGACCATAAAAGATGAAATGATTTTCTCCTAAGTAGAGGCTAGGATTTTCCTACGATGCCATTATTCTGCTTAGTGAGGAATGATCACACAGAGGATTGGAAGCGAGGCTAGGATTTTCCTACGATGCCATTATTCGCCTACATCCTTTGATACTTTGAGAGGGAAGAACCGGGGATTCGGTGGCAAACACCATCAATACTCGCGTCTCCTACCTTGATATGTATATGCATGATTTAAAAAGAAAAAGAAGATAACATAATAATAAATAAGTCTGGGGGAGAGAAATCGATACAAAAAGTGTGGAAAAGGGTGGTTCCTTATTATGATATTGTATGAGAATGAATCTAGAATGTTCTTGGTATTAATCACAACGATGAAACTGGCGATGATGGGTTTATTTGAAAGATGTTTTGAAATAATATGTGTTGTGTAGGGAAACTGCGAATGCCTAAGGAGAAGTACATGGTGGTTAGTTTTTGAACTGGTTAGGTTAAAATTGTCTGCTTGTGAAAAGGGTCATTGCGATGTTTCATGAACAGGTGAGTCTCCGTGTTTTCAAACCTCTTTCTCTGGTTTAGTCTTCTATTTGCTTGAGGGCAAGAAAAGGCTATGTCTGGGGGAGTTGATATAGAATGGATTGTTAGGCCAAGAAAAGGCTAAGTCTAGAGTCTTTTACAGGTTTAGGTACGTTAGGAGCTTAATTGGAGACATTAAAGCATTTTGGAGCATATGGAGATGCAGAGTCATGCAGAGACGTCAGAAGTTTGGCATTCGTTGAAGACGTTTCCACCGTTGGATTGAGCTCAAATTTGGATACAAGATAGATCAATGGATTAGATTTCATTTGGAAGTGGTTTGAGGCCATTCCAACGGTGCAATCAAGGGTTAACCAAGTTTTCGTGAAGACTGTCCAGTCTGGCGAGCAGAAGAAGGAGGGTGTCGACAGACACTGTTTGGTGTCGACCGACACCGCTTGGTGTCGACCGACACCGACTGCAGGAAAGCAGATACGTGATTTTTAAAGCCTGCAGAGTTTCTCCCTAAGCCCAGAAGACTTTATTAATTACAGAAAAGGTCCAAAACGTGTTTAGCTTATAAATTAGGTCTTCAGCCACCTGTTTAGGCTATGCTTTAATACTTACTTTGGTTCTTGAGAGAGATTGGTTACAGGGTTTTTAGAGAGATAATTCTGAACCCTTGTTACTCTTTTATTATTATTCTATTTGATGATTTATTCAATCATGTTGCTTGCTTCAATCCCCATGTCTGAGTAGTTCTTCCATAGGTTTAGGGTTATCTCAATAGGATTTCTCTGTATGATTTGATTGATTGATTTATTAGGATTCGTTATCTTATTTTTCTTCACCATAGGTTGTTCTCAATACTAATTCTAGATTAGCTACCTAGATCTTAGATCTTAGGATAATTGATTAGGCATGAGAGTGCGATTAATTACCTGATAGATATTAAGGTGAGAAAAATAACTATTCCCAAAGAGATTTGGTTTAGTTGTTTTGTGAACAGATCAAACTTGTAGATTAAAAGCTGGTTTAAATCCTTAGGACTCGCAAAGAGATTTGGTTTTCTAGGAATTAGACTTAGATAGTTTTCGCAGCGAGAGTTGGTTAACTATATTATCGTGTTTGAGTTTAAGAACTGCGCTAAACTTGAATCCTGATTTATCTGTTTATCCGCATACCTAGATTTCCTGAGGAACACCCTCAACCTATTTTTCTCCCTTCGATTTATATCTCTTGATTTAGTTATTGTTTTCTGCTTCTATTAAACTTGACTTAGCGTAATTTGAATCTTATAATATATTGAGTGATTTCTTGAGTCTTTGTGGTTCGACCCCTAACTTTACTACAACTACTGCGTTAGTACTTTTAGGGTATTAATTTGAGCATATCAAATTTGGCCCCGTTGTCGGGGAGTAAGTTCTCAATTTTCTCCTGATTGATCACCTGAGCCGAAGACAAGCTAATGACTAAAAACTAGCGCTTGGTGGGAGGAAACCTACTTGTAAGTCTGTATATAAGTCTATTGTTTTTGTTTTTGTTTTCGGTTTTATGTTTTTTCTCTTGTGTTTGGCGTGAATCAGTTACAGAGGGGCGGTTTCGATCGACACCCACCTGGTATCGATCGACACCATATGCATCAATGACGATGAGAAGAAGTTTCTGTGTCGATCTAAGCCTAGTATCGCTCGATACCACTGATGTGTGTCGATCGACACCCCTACCCCAATTCGGTAACTTCTCTGATTTTCACGCATTCATTTAGATGTTCTGATTTCTTTTACTACTCTAGGCTGGATAACACTGGGGACAGTGTTATTTAAGTCTGGGGGAGGTAGTCGCTGACACTGTTTTTGTTTTTCTTAGAGTCAGTTGTTTTTGAATCATTCGTTGTTTTATTGAGTCAAAACCTGTTGGAGATGATGATCTTATTCTTGATTCTATTGTTCTGGCTTTGCTTTTAAGTGACCACTGTTACAGAATCAGCTACAGACCGACTAATGAAAAATCCAAAGGCTGACCAGTCAACTAGAAGACATACATGTTTCATGCAGAATTCTTTTAAAGCCTGATCCATATTTTTGCACTTCATCGATGTGGTTAGTATTCGTAGAGCATGATTCCCCATTCGTATCTGACAAAGGAACCCATGTGTTTAAAAGTGATAGTATCTATCTTCCATGTTATAAGTTAATAATTAAGACCATAAAAGATGAAATGATTTTCTCCTAAGTAGAGGCTAGGATTTTCCTACGATGCCATTATTCTGCTTAGTGAGGAATGATCACACAGAGGATTGGAAGCGAGGCTAGGATTTTCCTACGATGCCATTATTCGCGTACATCCTTTGATACTTTGAGAGGGAAGAACCGGGGATTCGGTGGCAAACACCATCAATACTCGCGTCTCCTACCTTGATATGTATATTCATGATCTAAAAAGAAAAAGAAGATAACATAATAATAAATAAGTCTGGGGGAGAGAAATCGATACAAAAAGTGTGGAAAAGGGTGGTTCCTTATTATGATATTGTATGAGAATGAATCTAGAATGTTCTTGGTATTAATCACAACGATGAAACTGGCGATGATGGGTTAATTTGAAAGATGTTTTGAAATAATGTGTGTTGTGTAGGGAAACTGCGAATGCCTAAGGAGAAGTACATGGTGGTTAGTTTTTGAACTGGTTAGGTGACAATTGTCTGCTTGTGAAAAGGGTCATTGCGATGTTTCATGAACAGGTGAGTCTCCGTGTTTTCAAACCTCTTTCTCTGGTTTAGTCTTCTATTTGCTTGAGGGGAAGAAAAGGCTATGTCTGGGGGAGTTGATATAGAATGGATTGTTAGGCCAAGAAAAGGCTAAGTCTAGAGTCTTTTACAGGTTTTGGTACGTTAGGAGCTTAATTGGAGACATTAAAGCATTTTGGAGCATATGGAGATGCAGAGTCATGCAGAGACGTCAGAATTTTGGCATTCGTTGAAGACGTTTCCACCGTTGGATTGAGCTCACATTTGGATACATGATAGATCAATGGATTATATTTCATTTGGAAGTGGTTTGAGGTCATTCCAACAGTGCGATCAAAAGTTAACCCAGTTTTTGTGAAGACTATCCAGTCTGGCGAGCAGAAGAAGCAGAATGTCGACCGACACTGTTTGGTGTCGACCGACACCGACTGCAGGAAAGCATATACGTGATTTTTAAAGCCTGCAGAATTTCTCCCTAAGCCTAGAAGACTTTATTAATTACAGAAAAGGTCCAGAACGTGTTTTAGCTTATAAATTAGGTTTTCAGCCACCTGTTTAGGCTATGATTTAATACTTACTTTGGTTCTTGAGAGAGATTGGTTACAAGGTTTTTAGAGAGACAATTCTGAACCCTTGTTAATCTTTTCTTATTATTCTATTTGATGATTTATTCAATCATGTTGCTTGCTTCAATCTCCATGTCTGAGTAGTTCTTCCATAGGTTTAGGGTTATCTCAATAGGATTTCTCTGTATGATTTGATTGATTTATTTATTAGGATTCGTTATCTTATTTTTCTTCACCATAGGTTGTTCTCAATACTAATTCTAGATTAGCTACCTAGATCTTAGATCTTAGGATAATTGATTAGGCATGAGAGTGCGATTAATTACCTGATAGAACTTAATGTGAGCAAAATAACTATTCCCAAAGAGATTTGGTTTAGTTGTTTTATGAACAGATCAAACTTGTAGATTAAAAGCTGGTTTAAATCGTTAGGACTCGCAAAGAGATTTGGTTTTATAGGAATTAGACTTAGATAGTTTTCGCAGCGAGAGTTGGTTAACTATATTATCGTGTTTGAGTTTAAGAACTGCGCTAAACTTGAATCCTGATTTATCTATTTATCCGCATACCTAGATTTCCTGCGAAACACCCTCAACCTATTTTTCTCCCATCGAGTTACATCTCTTGATTTAGTTATTGTTTTCTGCTTCTATTAAACTTGACTTAGCGTAATTTGAATCTTATAATATATTGAGTGATTTCTTGAGTCTTTGTGGTTCGACCCCTAACTTTACTACAACTACTACGTTGGTACTTTTAGGATATTAATTTGAGCATATCAAATTTGGCCCCGTTGTGGGGGAGTAAGTTCTCAATTTTCTCCTGATTGATCACCTGAGCCGAAGTCAAGCTAATGACTAAAAACTAGCGCTTGGTGGGAGGCAACCTACTGGTAAGTCTGTATATAAGTCTTTTGTTTTTGTTTTTGTTTTCGGTTTATGTTTTTTCTCTTGTGTTTGGCGTGAATCAGTTACAGAGGGGCGGTTTTGATCGACACCCACCTGGTATCGATCGACACCATATGCATCAATGACGATGAGAAGAAGTTTCTGTGTCGATCTAAGCCTAGTATCGCTCGATACCAGTGATGTGTGTCGATCGACACCCCTACCCCAATTCGGTAACTTCTCTGATTTTCATGCATTCATTTAGATGTTCTGATTTCTTTTACTACTCTAGGCTGGATAACACTGGGGACAGTGTTATTTAAGTATGGGGGAGGTACTCGCTGACACTGTTTTTGTTTTTCTTAGAGTCAGTTGTTTTTGAATCATTCGTTGTTTTATTGATTCAAAACCTGTTGGAGATGATGATCTTATTCTTGATTCTATTGTTCTGGCTTTGCTTTTATGTGACCACTGCTACAGAATAAGCTACAGACCGACTAATGAAAAATCCAAAGGCTGACCAGTCAACTAGAAGACATACATGTTTCATGCAGAATTCTTTTAAAGCATGATCCATATTTTTGCACTTCATCGATGTGGTTAGTATTCGAAGAGCTTGATTCCCCATTCGTATCTGACAAAGGAACCCATGTGTTTAAAAGTGATAGTATCTATCTTCCCTGTTATAAGTTAATAATTAAGACCATAAAAGATGAAATGATTTTCTCCTAAGTAGAGGCTAGGATTTTCCTACGATGCCATTATTCTGCTTAGTGAGGAATGATCACACAGAGGATTGGAAGCGAGGCTAGGATTTTCCTACGATGCCATTATTCGCCTACATCCTTTGATACTTTGAGAGGGAAGAACCGGGGATTCGGTGGCAAACACCATCAATACTCGCGTCTCCTACCTTGATATGTATATGCATGATTTAAAAAGAAAAAGAAGATAACATAATAATAAATAAGTCTGGGGGAGAGAAATCGATACAAAAAGTGTGGAAAAGGGTGGTTCCTTATTATGATATTGTATGAGAATGAATCTAGAATGTTCTTGGTATTAATCACAACGATGAAACTGGCGATGATGGGTTTATTTGAAAGATGTTTTGAAATAATATGTGTTGTGTAGGGAAACTGCGAATGCCTAAGGAGAAGTACATGGTGGTTAGTTTTTGAACTGGTTAGGTTAAAATTGTCTGCTTGTGAAAAGGGTCATTGCGATGTTTCATGAACAGGTGAGTCTCCGTGTTTTCAAACCTCTTTCTCTGGTTTAGTCTTCTATTTGCTTGAGGGCAAGAAAAGGCTATGTCTGGGGGAGTTGATATAGAATGGATTGTTAGGCCAAGAAAAGGCTAAGTCTAGAGTCTTTTACAGGTTTAGGTACGTTAGGAGCTTAATTGGAGACATTAAAGCATTTTGGAGCATATGGAGATGCAGAGTCATGCAGAGACGTCAGAAGTTTGGCATTCGTTGAAGACGTTTCCACCGTTGGATTGAGCTCAAATTTGGATACAAGATAGATCAATGGATTAGATTTCATTTGGAAGTGGTTTGAGGCCATTCCAACGGTGCAATCAAGGGTTAACCAAGTTTTCGTGAAGACTGTCCAGTCTGGCGAGCAGAAGAAGGAGGGTGTCGACAGACACTGTTTGGTGTCGACCGACACCGCTTGGTGTCGACCGACACCGACTGCAGGAAAGCAGATACGTGATTTTTAAAGCCTGCAGAGTTTCTCCCTAAGCCCAGAAGACTTTATTAATTACAGAAAAGGTCCAAAACGTGTTTAGCTTATAAATTAGGTCTTCAGCCACCTGTTTAGGCTATGCTTTAATACTTACTTTGGTTCTTGAGAGAGATTGGTTACAGGGTTTTTAGAGAGATAATTCTGAACCCTTGTTACTCTTTTATTATTATTCTATTTGATGATTTATTCAATCATGTTGCTTGCTTCAATCCCCATGTCTGAGTAGTTCTTCCATAGGTTTAGGGTTATCTCAATAGGATTTCTCTGTATGATTTGATTGATTGATTTATTAGGATTCGTTATCTTATTTTTCTTCACCATAGGTTGTTCTCAATACTAATTCTAGATTAGCTACCTAGATCTTAGATCTTAGGATAATTGATTAGGCATGAGAGTGCGATTAATTACCTGATAGATATTAAGGTGAGAAAAATAACTATTCCCAAAGAGATTTGGTTTAGTTGTTTTGTGAACAGATCAAACTTGTAGATTAAAAGCTGGTTTAAATCCTTAGGACTCGCAAAGAGATTTGGTTTTCTAGGAATTAGACTTAGATAGTTTTCGCAGCGAGAGTTGGTTAACTATATTATCGTGTTTGAGTTTAAGAACTGCGCTAAACTTGAATCCTGATTTATCTGTTTATCCGCATACCTAGATTTCCTGAGGAACACCCTCAACCTATTTTTCTCCCTTCGATTTATATCTCTTGATTTAGTTATTGTTTTCTGCTTCTATTAAACTTGACTTAGCGTAATTTGAATCTTATAATATATTGAGTGATTTCTTGAGTCTTTGTGGTTCGACCCCTAACTTTACTACAACTACTGCGTTAGTACTTTTAGGGTATTAATTTGAGCATATCAAATTTGGCCCCGTTGTCGGGGAGTAAGTTCTCAATTTTCTCCTGATTGATCACCTGAGCCGAAGACAAGCTAATGACTAAAAACTAGCGCTTGGTGGGAGGAAACCTACTTGTAAGTCTGTATATAAGTCTATTGTTTTTGTTTTTGTTTTCGGTTTTATGTTTTTTCTCTTGTGTTTGGCGTGAATCAGTTACAGAGGGGCGGTTTCGATCGACACCCACCTGGTATCGATCGACACCATATGCATCAATGACGATGAGAAGAAGTTTCTGTGTCGATCTAAGCCTAGTATCGCTCGATACCACTGATGTGTGTCGATCGACACCCCTACCCCAATTCGGTAACTTCTCTGATTTTCACGCATTCATTTAGATGTTCTGATTTCTTTTACTACTCTAGGCTGGATAACACTGGGGACAGTGTTATTTAAGTCTGGGGGAGGTAGTCGCTGACACTGTTTTTGTTTTTCTTAGAGTCAGTTGTTTTTGAATCATTCGTTGTTTTATTGAGTCAAAACCTGTTGGAGATGATGATCTTATTCTTGATTCTATTGTTCTGGCTTTGCTTTTAAGTGACCACTGTTACAGAATCAGCTACAGACCGACTAATGAAAAATCCAAAGGCTGACCAGTCAACTAGAAGACATACATGTTTCATGCAGAATTCTTTTAAAGCCTGATCCATATTTTTGCACTTCATCGATGTGGTTAGTATTCGTAGAGCATGATTCCCCATTCGTATCTGACAAAGGAACCCATGTGTTTAAAAGTGATAGTATCTATCTTCCATGTTATAAGTTAATAATTAAGACCATAAAAGATGAAATGATTTTCTCCTAAGTAGAGGCTAGGATTTTCCTACGATGCCATTATTCTGCTTAGTGAGGAATGATCACACAGAGGATTGGAAGCGAGGCTAGGATTTTCCTACGATGCCATTATTCGCGTACATCCTTTGATACTTTGAGAGGGAAGAACCGGGGATTCGGTGGCAAACACCATCAATACTCGCGTCTCCTACCTTGATATGTATATTCATGATCTAAAAAGAAAAAGAAGATAACATAATAATAAATAAGTCTGGGGGAGAGAAATCGATACAAAAAGTGTGGAAAATGGTGGTTCCTTATTATGATATTGTATGAGAATGAATCTAGAATGTTCTTGGTATTAATCACAACGATGAAACTGGCGATGATGGGTTTATTTGAAAGATGTTTTGAAATAATGTGTGTTGTGTAGGGAAACTGCGAATGCCTAAGGAGAAGTACATGGTGGTTAGTTTTTGAACTGGTTAGGTGAAAATTGTCTGCTTGTGAAAAGGGTCATTGCGATGTTTCATGAACAGGTGAGTCTCCGTGTTTTCAAACCTCTTTCTCTGGTTTAGTCTTCTATTTGCTTGAGGGCAAGAAAAGGCTATGTCTGGGGGAGTTGATATAGAATGGATTGTTAGGCCAAGAAAAGGCTAAGTCTAGAGTCTTTTACAGGTTTAGGTACGTTAGGAGCTTAATTGGAGACATTAAAGCATTTTGGAGCATATGGAGATGCAGAGTCATGCAGAGACGTCAGAAGTTTGGCATTCGTTGAAGACGTTTCCACCGTTGGATTGAGCTCAAATTTGGATACAAGATAGATCAATGGATTAGATTTCATTTGGAAGTGGTTTGAGGCCATTCCAACGGTGCAATCAAGGGTTAACCAAGTTTTCGTGAAGACTGTCCAGTCTGGCGAGCAGAAGAAGGAGGGTGTCGACAGACACTGTTTGGTGTCGACCGACACCGCTTGGTGTCGACCGACACCGACTGCAGGAAAGCAGATACGTGATTTTTAAAGCCTGCAGAGTTTCTCCCTAAGCCCAGAAGACTTTATTAATTACAGAAAAGGTCCAAAACGTGTTTAGCTTATAAATTAGGTCTTCAGCCACCTGTTTAGGCTATGCTTTAATACTTACTTTGGTTCTTGAGAGAGATTGGTTACAGGGTTTTTAGAGAGATAATTCTGAACCCTTGTTACTCTTTTATTATTATTCTATTTGATGATTTATTCAATCATGTTGCTTGCTTCAATCCCCATGTCTGAGTAGTTCTTCCATAGGTTTAGGGTTATCTCAATAGGATTTCTCTGTATGATTTGATTGATTGATTTATTAGGATTCGTTATCTTATTTTTCTTCACCATAGGTTGTTCTCAATACTAATTCTAGATTAGCTACCTAGATCTTAGATCTTAGGATAATTGATTAGGCATGAGAGTGCGATTAATTACCTGATAGATATTAAGGTGAGAAAAATAACTATTCCCAAAGAGATTTGGTTTAGTTGTTTTGTGAACAGATCAAACTTGTAGATTAAAAGCTGGTTTAAATCCTTAGGACTCGCAAAGAGATTTGGTTTTCTAGGAATTAGACTTAGATAGTTTTCGCAGCGAGAGTTGGTTAACTATATTATCGTGTTTGAGTTTAAGAACTGCGCTAAACTTGAATCCTGATTTATCTGTTTATCCGCATACCTAGATTTCCTGAGGAACACCCTCAACCTATTTTTCTCCCTTCGATTTATATCTCTTGATTTAGTTATTGTTTTCTGCTTCTATTAAACTTGACTTAGCGTAATTTGAATCTTATAATATATTGAGTGATTTCTTGAGTCTTTGTGGTTCGACCCCTAACTTTACTACAACTACTGCGTTAGTACTTTTAGGGTATTAATTTGAGCATATCAAATTTGGCCCCGTTGTCGGGGAGTAAGTTCTCAATTTTCTCCTGATTGATCACCTGAGCCGAAGACAAGCTAATGACTAAAAACTAGCGCTTGGTGGGAGGAAACCTACTTGTAAGTCTGTATATAAGTCTATTGTTTTTGTTTTTGTTTTCGGTTTTATGTTTTTTCTCTTGTGTTTGGCGTGAATCAGTTACAGAGGGGCGGTTTCGATCGACACCCACCTGGTATCGATCGACACCATATGCATCAATGACGATGAGAAGAAGTTTCTGTGTCGATCTAAGCCTAGTATCGCTCGATACCAGTGATGTGTGTCGATCGACACCCCTACCCCAATTCGGTAACTTCTCTGATTTTCACGCATTCATTTAGATGTTCTGATTTCTTTTACTACTCTAGGCTGGATAACACTGGGGACAGTGTTATTTAAGTCTGGGGGAGGTAGTCGCTGACACTGTTTTTGTTTTTCTTAGAGTCAGTTGTTTTTGAATCATTCGTTGTTTTATTGAGTCAAAACCTGTTGGAGATGATGATCTTATTCTTGATTCTATTGTTCTGGCTTTGCTTTTAAGTGACCACTGTTACAGAATCAGCTACAGACCGACTAATGAAAAATCCAAAGGCTGACCAGTCAACTAGAAGACATACATGTTTCATGCAGAATTCTTTTAAAGCCTGATCCATATTTTTGCACTTCATCGATGTGGTTAGTATTCGTAGAGCATGATTCCCCATTCGTATCTGACAAAGGAACCCATGTGTTTAAAAGTGATAGTATCTATCTTCCATGTTATAAGTTAATAATTAAGACCATAAAAGATGAAATGATTTTCTCCTAAGTAGAGGCTAGGATTTTCCTACGATGCCATTATTCTGCTTAGTGAGGAATGATCACACAGAGGATTGGAAGCGAGGCTAGGATTTTCCTACGATGCCATTATTCGCGTACATCCTTTGATACTTTGAGAGGGAAGAACCGGGGATTCGGTGGCAAACACCATCAATACTCGCGTCTCCTACCTTGATATGTATATTCATGATCTAAAAAGAAAAAGAAGATAACATAATAATAAATAAGTCTGGGGGAGAGAAATCGATACAAAAAGTGTGGAAAATGGTGGTTCCTTATTATGATATTGTATGAGAATGAATCTAGAATGTTCTTGGTATTAATCACAACGATGAAACTGGCGATGATGGGTTTATTTGAAAGATGTTTTGAAATAATGTGTGTTGTGTAGGGAAACTGCGAATGCCTAAGGAGAAGTACATGGTGGTTAGTTTTTGAACTGGTTAGGTGACAATTTTCTGCTTGTGAAAAGGGTCATTGTGATGTTTCATGAACAGGTGAGTCTCCGTGTTTTCAAACCTCTTTCTCTGGTTTAGTCTTCTATTTGCTTGAGGGCAAGAAAAGGCTATGTCTGGGGGAGTTGATATAGAATGGATTGTTAGGGCAAGAAAAGGCTAAGTCTAGAGTCTTTTACAGGTTTAGGTACGTTAGGATCTTAATTTTAGACATTAAAGCATTTTGGAACATATGGAGATGCAGAGTCATGCAGAGACGTCAGAAGTTTGGCATTCGTTGAAGATGTTTCCACCGTTGGATTGAGCTCAAATTTGGATACAAGATAGATCAATGGATTAGATTTCATTTGGAAGTGGTTTGAGGCCATTCCAACGGTGCGATCAAGGGTTAACCCAGTTTTCGTGAAGACTGTCCAGTCTGGCGAGCAGAAGAAGCAGGATGTCGACCGGCATTGTTTGGTGTCGACCGACACCGCTTGGTGTCAACCGACACCGCTTGGTGTCGACCGACACCGCTTGGTGTCGACCGACACCGCTTGGTGTCGACCGACACCGACTGCAGGAAAGCAGATACGTGATTTTTAAAGCCTGCAGAGTTTCTCCCTAAGCCCAGAAGACTTTATTAATTACAGAAAAGGTCCAAAACGTGTTTAGCTTATAAATTAGGTCTTCAGCCACCTGTTTAGGCTATGCTTTAATACTTACTTTGGTTCTTGAGAGAGATTGGTTACAGGGTTTTTAGAGAGATAATTCTGAACACTTGTTACTCTTTTATTATTATTCTATTTGATGATTTATTCAATCATGTTGCTTGCTTCAATCCCCATGTCTGAGTAGTTCTTCCATAGGTTTAGGGTTATCTCAATAGGATTTCTCTGTATGATTTGATTGATTGATTTATTAGGATTCGTTATCTTATTTTTCTTCACCATAGGTTGTTCTCAATACTAATTCTAGATTAGCTACCTAGATCTTAGATCTTAGGATAATTGATTAGGCATGAGAGTGCGATTAATTACCTGATAGATATTAAGGTGAGAAAAATAACTATTCCCAAAGAGATTTGGTTTAGTTGTTTTGTGAACAGATCAAACTTGTAGATTAAAAGCTGGTTTAAATCCTTAGGACTCGCAAAGAGATTTGGTTTTCTAGGAATTAGACTTAGATAGTTTTCGCAGCGAGAGTTGGTTAACTATATTATCGTGTTTGAGTTTAAGAACTGCGCTAAACTTGAATCCTGATTTATCTGTTTATCCGCATACCTAGATTTCCTGAGGAACACCCTCAACCTATTTTTCTCCCTTCGATTTATATCTCTTGATTTAGTTATTGTTTTCTGCTTCTATTAAACTTGACTTAGCGTAATTTGAATCTTATAATATATTGAGTGATTTCTTGAGTCTTTGTGGTTCGACCCCTAACTTTACTACAACTACTGCGTTAGTACTTTTAGGGTATTAATTTGAGCATATCAAATTTGGCCCCGTTGTCGGGGAGTAAGTTCTCAATTTTCTCCTGATTGATCACCTGAGCCGAAGACAAGCTAATGACTAAAAACTAGCGCTTGGTGGGAGGAAACCTACTTGTAAGTCTGTATATAAGTCTATTGTTTTTGTTTTTGTTTTCGGTTTTATGTTTTTTCTCTTGTGTTTGGCGTGAATCAGTTACAGAGGGGCGGTTTCGATCGACACCCACCTGGTATCGATCGACACCATATGCATCAATGACGATGAGAAGAAGTTTCTGTGTCGATCTAAGCCTAGTATCGCTCGATACCAGTGATGTGTGTCGATCGACACCCCTACCCCAATTCGGTAACTTCTCTGATTTTCACGCATTCATTTAGATGTTCTGATTTCTTTTACTACTCTAGGCTGGATAACACTGGGGACAGTGTTATTTAAGTCTGGGGGAGGTAGTCGCTGACACTGTTTTTGTTTTTCTTAGAGTCAGTTGTTTTTGAATCATTCGTTGTTTTATTGAGTCAAAACCTGTTGGAGATGATGATCTTATTCTTGATTCTATTGTTCTGGCTTTGCTTTTAAGTGACCACTGTTACAGAATCAGCTACAGACCGACTAATGAAAAATCCAAAGGCTGACCAGTCAACTAGAAGACATACATGTTTCATGCAGAATTCTTTTAAAGCCTGATCCATATTTTTGCACTTCATCGATGTGGTTAGTATTCGTAGAGCATGATTCCCCATTCGTATCTGACAAAGGAACCCATGTGTTTAAAAGTGATAGTATCTATCTTCCATGTTATAAGTTAATAATTAAGACCATAAAAGATGAAATGATTTTCTCCTAAGTAGAGGCTAGGATTTTCCTACGATGCCATTATTCTGCTTAGTGAGGAATGATCACACAGAGGATTGGAAGCGAGGCTAGGATTTTCCTACGATGCCATTATTCGCGTACATCCTTTGATACTTTGAGAGGGAAGAACCGGGGATTCGGTGGCAAACACCATCAATACTCGCGTCTCCTACCTTGATATGTATATTCATGATCTAAAAAGAAAAAGAAGATAACATAATAATAAATAAGTCTGGGGGAGAGAAATCGATACAAAAAGTGTGGAAAATGGTGGTTCCTTATTATGATATTGTATGAGAATGAATCTAGAATGTTCTTGGTATTCATCACAACGATGAAACTGGCGATGATGGGTTTATTTGAAAGATGTTTTGAAATAATGTGTGTTGTGTAGGGAAACTGCGAATGCCTAAGGAGAAGTACATGGTGGTTAGTTTTTGAACTGGTTAGGTGACAATTTTCTGCTTGTGAAAAGGGTCATTGTGATGTTTCATGAACAGGTGAGTCTCCGTGTTTTCAAACCTCTTTCTCTGGTTTAGTCTTCTATTTGCTTGAGGGCAAGAAAAGGCTATGTCTGGGGGAGTTGATATAGAATGGATTGTTAGGCCAAGAAAAGGCTAAGTCTAGAGTCTTTTACAGGTTTAGGTACGTTAGGAGCTTAATTGGAGACATTAAAGCATTTTGGAGCATATGGAGATGCAGAGTCATGCAGAGACGTCAGAAGTTTGGCATTCGTTGAAGATGTTTCCACCGGTGGATTGAGCTCAAATTTGGATACAAGATAGATCAATGGATTAGATTTCATTTGGAAGTGGTTTGAGGCCATTCCAACGGTGCGATCAAGGGTTAACCCAGTTTTCGTGAAGACTGTCCAGTCTGGCGAGCAGAAGAAGCAGGATGTCGACCGGCATTGTTTGGTGTCGACCGACACCGCTTGGTGTCGACCGACACCACTTGGTGTCGACCGACACCGCTTGGTGTCGACCGACACCGCTTGGTGTCGACCGACACCGCTTGGTGTCGACCGACACCGACTGCAGGAAAGCAGATACGTGATTTTTAAAGCCTGCAGAGTTTCTCCCTAAGCCCAGAAGACTTTATTAATTACAGAAAAGGTCCAAAACGTGTTTAGCTTATAAATTAGGTCTTCAGCCACCTGTTTAGGCTATGCTTTAATACTTACTTTGGTTCTTGAGAGAGATTGGTTACAGGGTTTTTAGAGAGATAATTCTGAACCCTTGTTACTCTTTTATTATTATTCTATTTGATGATTTATTCAATCATGTTGCTTGCTTCAATCCCCATGTCTGAGTAGTTCTTCCATAGGTTTAGGATTATCTCAATAGGATTTCTCTGTATGATTTGATTGATTGATTTATTAGGATTCGTTATCTTATTTTTCTTCACCATAGGTTGTTCTCAATACTAATTCTAGATTAGCTACCTAGATCTTAGATCTTAGGATAATTGATTAGGCATGAGAGTGCGATTAATTACCTGATAGATATTAAGGTGAGAAAAATAACTATTCCCAAAGAGATTTGGTTTAGTTGTTTTGTGAACAGATCAAACTTGTAGATTAAAAGCTGGTTTAAATCCTTAGGACTCGCAAAGAGATTTGGTTTTCTAGGAATTAGACTTAGATAGTTTTCGCAGCGAGAGTTGGTTAACTATATTATCGTGTTTGAGTTTAAGAACTGCGCTAAACTTGAATCCTGATTTATCTGTTTATCCGCATACCTAGATTTCCTGAGGAACACCCTCAACCTATTTTTCTCCCTTCGATTTATATCTCTTGATTTAGTTATTGTTTTCTGCTTCTATTAAACTTGACTTAGCGTAATTTGAATCTTATAATATATTGAGTGATTTCTTGAGTCTTTGTGGTTCGACCCCTAACTTTACTACAACTACTGCGTTAGTACTTTTAGGGTATTAATTTGAGCATATCAAATTTGGCCCCGTTGTCGGGGAGTAAGTTCTCAATTTTCTCCTGATTGATCACCTGAGCCGAAGACAAGCTAATGACTAAAAACTAGCGCTTGGTGGGAGGAAACCTACTTGTAAGTCTGTATATAAGTCTATTGTTTTTGTTTTTGTTTTCGGTTTTATGTTTTTTCTCTTGTGTTTGGCGTGAATCAGTTACAGAGGGGCGGTTTCGATCGACACCCACCTGGTATCGATCGACACCATATGCATCAATGACGATGAGAAGAAGTTTCTGTGTCGATCTAAGCCTAGTATCGCTCGATACCAGTGATGTGTGTCGATCGACACCCCTACCCCAATTCGGTAACTTCTCTGATTTTCACGCATTCATTTAGATATTCTGATTTCTTTTACTACTCTAGGCTGGATAACACTGGGGACAGTGTTATTTAAGTCTGGGGGAGGTAGTCGCTGACACTGTTTTTGTTTTTCTTAGAGTCAGTTGTTTTTGAATCATTCGTTGTTTTATTGAGTCAAAACCTGTTGGAGATGATGATCTTATTCTTGATTCTATTGTTCTGGCTTTGCTTTTAAGTGACCACTGTTACAGAATCAGCTACAGACCAACTAATGAAAAATCCAAAGGCTGACCAGTCAACTAGAAGACATACATGTTTCATGCAGAATTCTTTTAAAGCCTGATCCATATTTTTGCACTTCATCGATGTGGTTAGTATTCGTAGAGCATGATTCCCCATTCGTATCTGACAAAGGAACCCATGTGTTTAAAAGTGATAGTATCTATCTTCCCTGTTATAAGTTAATAATTAAGATCATAAAAGATGAAATGATTTTCTCCTAAGTTGAGGCTAGGATTTTCCTACGATGCCATTATTCTGCTTAGTGAGGAATGATCACACAGAGGATTGGAAGCGAGGCTAGGATTTTCTTACGATGCCATTATTCGCCTACATCCTTTGATACTTTGAGAGGGAAGAACCGGGGATTCGGTGGCAAACACCATCAATACTCGCGTCTCCTACCTTGATATGTATATGCATGATCTAAAAAGAAAAAGAAGAGAACATAATAATAAATAAGTCTGGGGGAGAGAAATCGATACAAAAAGTGTGGAAAAGGGTTGTTCCTTGTTATGATATTGTATGAGAATGAATCTAGAAAGTTCTTGGTATTAATCACAGCGATGAAACTGTCGATGATGGGTTTATTTGAAAGATGTTTTGAAATAATGTGTGTAGTCTAGGGAAACTGCGAATGCCTAAGGAGAAGTACATGGTGGTTAATTTTTGAACTGGTTAGGTGACAATTGTCTGCTTGTGAAAAGGGTCATTGCGATTTTTCATGAACAGGTGAGTCTCCGTGTTTTCAAACCTCTTTCTCTGGTTTAGTCTTCTATTTGCTTGAGGGCAAGCAAAGGTTACGTCTGGGGGAGTTGATATAGAATGGATTGTTAGGGCAAGAAAAGGCTAAGTCTAGAGTCTTTTATAGGTTTAGGTACGTTAGGAGCTTAATTGGAGATATTGAAGCATTTTGGAGCATATTGAGATGCAGAGTCATGCAGAGACGCCAGAAGTTTGGCATTCGTTGAAGTCGTTTCCACCTTTGGATTGAGCTCAAATATGGATACAAGATAGATCAATGGATTAGATTTCATTTGGAAGTGGTTTGAGGCCATTCCAACGGTGCGATCAAAAGTTAACCCAGTTTTCGTGAAAACTGTCCAGTCTGGCGAGCAGAAGAAGCAGGATGTCGACCGACACTGTTTGGTGTCGACCAACACCGACTGCAGGAAAGCAGATACGTGATTTTTAAAGCCTGCAGAGTTTCTCCCTAAGCCCAGAAGACTTTATTAATTACAGAAAAGGCCCAGAACGTGTTTTAGCTTATAAATTAGGTTTTCAGCCACTTGTTTAGGCTATTCTATACTACTTACTTTGGTTCTTGAGAGAGATTGGTTACAGGGTTTTTAGAGAGATAATTATGAACCCTTGTTACTCTTTTCTTATTATTCTATTTGATGATCTATTCAATAATGTTGCTTGCTTCAATCTCCATGTCTGAGTAGTTCTTCCATAGGTTTAGGGTTATCTCAATAGGATTTCTCTGTATGATTTGATTGATTGATTTATTAGGATTCATTATCTTATTTTTCTTCACCATAGGTTGTTTTCAATACTAATTCTAGATTAGCTCCCTAGAACTTAGATCTTAGGATAATTGATTAGGCATGAGAGTGCGATTAATTACCTGATAGAACTTAAGGTGAGCAAAATAAATATTAGCAAAGAGAGTTGGTTTAGTTGTTTTGTGAACAGATCAAACTTGTAGATTAAAAGCTGGTTTAAATCCTTAGGACTCGCAAAGAGATTTGGTTTTCTAGGAATTAGACTTAGATAGTTTTCGCAGCGAGAGTTGGTTAACTATATTATCGTGTTTGAGTTTAAGAACTGTGCTAACCTTGAATCCTGATTTATCTGTTTATCCGCATACCTAGATTTCCTTAGAAACACCATCAGCCTAGTATTCTCCCATCGATTTACATCTCTTGATTTAGTTATTGTTTTCTGCTTCTATTAAACTTGACTTAGCGAAATTTGAATCTTATAATCTATTGAGTGATTTCTTGAGTCTTTGTGGTTCGACCCCTAACTTTACTACAACTATTGCGTTAGTACTTTTAGGGTATTAATTTGAGCATATCAAATTTGGCCCCGTTGTCGGGGAGTAAGTTCTCAATTTTCTCCTGATTGATCACCTGAGCCGAAGTCAAGCTAATGACTAAAAACTAGCGCTTGGTGGGAGGCAACCTACTGGTAAGTCTGTATATAAGTCTTTTGTTTTTGTTTTTGTTTTCGGTTTTTATGTTTTGTGTCTTGTGTTTGGCGTGAATCAGTTACAGAGGAGCGGTATCGATCGACACCCACCCTGTATCGATCGACACCACATGCATCAATGATGATGAGAAGAAGTTTCTGTGTCGATCTAAGCCTGGTATCGCTCGATACCAGTGATGTGTTTCGGTCGACACCCCTACCCCAATTCGGTAACTTCTCTGATTTTCACGCATTCATTTAGATGTTCTGATTTCTTTTACTACTCTAGGCTGGATAACACTGGGGACAATGTTGTTTAAGTCTGGGGGAGGTAGTCGCTGACACTGTTTTTATTTTTCTTAGAGTCAGTTATTTTTGAATCATTCGTTGTTTTATTGAGTCAAAACCTGTTGGAGATGATGATCTTATTCTTGATTCTATTGTTCTGGCTTTGCTTTTAAGTGACCACTGTTACAGAATCAGCTACAGACCGACTAATGAAAAATCCAAAGGCTGACCAGTCAACTAGAAGACATACATGTTTCATGCAGAATTCTTTTAAAGCCTGATCCATATTTTTGCACTTCATCGATGTGGTTAGTATTCGTAGAGCTTGATTCCCCATTCGTATCTGACAAAGGAACCCATGTGTTTAAAAGTGATTGTATCTATCTTCCCTATTATAAGTTAATAATTAAGAGCATAAAAGATGAAATGATTTTCTCCTAAGTTGAGGCTAGGATTTTCCTACGATGCCATTATTCTGCTTAGTGAGGAATGATCACACAGAGGATTGGAAGCGAGGCTAGGATTTTCTTACGATGCCATTATTCGCCTACATCCTTTGATACTTTGAGAGGGAAGAACCGGGGATTCGGTGGCAAACACCATCAATACTCGCGTCTCCTACCTTGATATGTATATGCATGATCTAAAAAGAAAAAGAAGAGAACATAATAATAAATAAGTCTGGGGGAGAGAAATCGATACAAAAAGTGTGGAAAAGGGTTGTTCCTTGTTATGATATTGTATGAGAATGAATCTAGAAAGTTCTTGGTATTAATCACAGCGATGAAACTGTCGATGATGGGTTTATTTGAAAGATGTTTTGAAATAATGTGTGTAGTCTAGGGAAACTGCGAATGCCTAAGGAGAAGTACATGGTGGTTAATTTTTGAACTGGTTAGGTGACAATTGTCTGCTTGTGAAAAGGGTCATTGCGATTTTTCATGAACAGGTGAGTCTCCGTGTTTTCAAACCTCTTTCTCTGGTTTAGTCTTCTATTTGCTTGAGGGCAAGCAAAGGTTACGTCTGGGGGAGTTGATATAGAATGGATTGTTAGGGCAAGAAAAGGCTAAGTCTAGAGTCTTTTATAGGTTTAGGTACGTTAGGAGCTTAATTGGAGATATTGAAGCATTTTGGAGCATATTGAGATGCAGAGTCATGCAGAGACGTCAGATGTTTGGCATTCGTTGAAGACGTTTCCACCTTTGGATTGAGCTCAAATTTGGATACAAGATAGATCAATGGATTAGATTTCATTTGGAAGTGGTTTGAGGCCATTCCAACGGTGCGATCAAAAGTTAACCCAGTTTTCGTGAAAACTGTCCAGTCTGGCGAGCAGAAGAAGCAGGATGTCGACCGACACTGTTTGGTGTCGACCAACACCGACTGCAGGAAAGCAGATACGTGATTTTTAAAGCCTGCAGAGTTTCTCCCTAAGCCCAGAAGACTTTATTAATTACAGAAAAGGCCCAGAACGTGTTTTAGCTTATAAATTAGGTTTTCAGCCACTTGTTTAGGCTATTCTATACTACTTACTTTGGTTCTTGAGAGAGATTGGTTACAGGGTTTTTAGAGAGATAATTCTGAACCCTTGTTACTCTTTTCTTATTATTCTATTTGATGATCTATTCAATCATGTTGCTTGCTTCAATCTCCATGTCTGAGTAGTTCTTCCATAGGTTTAGGGTTATCTCAATAGGATTTTTCTGTATGATTTGATTGATTGATTTATTAGGATTCATTATCTTATTTTTCAATACTAATTCTAGATTAGCTCCCTAGAACTTAGATCTTAGGATAATTGATTAGGCATGAGAGTGCGATTAATTACCTGATAGAACTTAAGGTGAGCAAAATAAATATTCGCAAAGAGAGTTGGTTTAGTTGTTTTGTGAACAGATCAAACTTGTAGATTAAAAGCTGGTTTAAATCCTTAGGACTCGCAAAGAGATTTGGTTTTCTAGGAATTAGACTTAGATAGTTTTCGCAGCGAGAGTTGGTTAACTATATTATCGTGTTTGAGTTTAAGAACTGTGCTAACCTTGAATCCTGATTTATCTGTTTATCCGCATACCTAGATTTCCTTAGAAACATTATCAGCCTAGTATTCTCCCATCGATTTACATCTCTTGATTTAGTTATTGTTTTCTGCTTCTATTAAACTTGACTTAGCGAAATTTGAATCTTATAATCTATTGAGTGATTTCTTGAGTCTTTGTGGTTCGACCCCTAACTTTACTACAACTATTGCGTTAGTACTTTTAGGGTATTAATTTGAGCATATCAAATTTGGCCCCGTTGTCGGGGAGTAAGTTCTCAATTTTCTCCTGATTGATCACCTGAGCCGAAGTCAAGCTAATGACTAAAAACTAGCGCTTGGTGGGAGGCAACCTACTGGTAAGTCTGTATATAAGTCTTTTGTTTTTGTTTTTGTTTTCGGTTTTATGTTTTGTGTCTTGTGTTTGGCGTGAATCAGTTACAGAGGAGCGGTATCGATCGACACCCACCCTGTATCGATCGACACCACATGCATCAATGATGATGAGAAGAAGTTTCTGTGTCGATCTAAGCCTGGTATCGCTCGATACCAGTGATGTGTGTCGGTCGACACCCCTACCCCAATTCGGTAACTTCTCTGATTTTCACGCATTCATTTAGATGTTCTGATTTCTTTTACTACTCTAGGCTGGATAACACTGGGGACAGTGTTGTTTAAGTCTGGGGGAGGTAGTCGCTGACACTGTTTTTATTTTTCTTAGAGTCAGTTATTTTTGAATCATTCGTTGTTTTATTGAGTCAAAACCTGTTGGAGATGATGATCTTATTCTTGATTCTATTGTTCTGGCTTTGCTTTTAAGTGACCACTGTTACAGAATCAGCTACAGACCGACTAATGAAAAATCCAAAGGCTGATCAGTCAACTAGAAGACATACATGTTTCATGCAGAATTCTTTTAAAGCCTGATCCATATTTTTGTACTTTATCGATGTGGTTAGTATTCGTAGAGCTTGATTCCCCATTCGTATCTGACAAAGGAACCCATGTGTTTAAAAGTGATAGTATATATCTTCCATGTTATAAGTTAATAATTAAGAGCATAAAAGATGAAATGATTTTCTCCTAAGTAGAGGCTAGGATTTTCCTACGAAGCCATTATTCTACTTAGTGAGGAATGATCACACAGAGGATTGGAAGCGAGGCTAGGATTTTCTTACGATGCCATTATTCGCCTACATCCTTTGATATTTTGAGATGGAAGAACCGGTGATTCGGTGGCAAACACCATCAATACTCGCGTCTCCTACCTTAATATGTATATGCATGATCTAAAAAGAAAAAGAAGAGAACATAATAATAAATAAGTCTGGGGGAGAGAAATCGATACAAAAAGTGTGGAAAAGGGTGGTTCCTTGTTATGATATTGTATGAGAATGAATCTAGAGAGTTCTTGGTATTAATCACAGCGATGAAACTGGCGATGATGGGTTTATTTGAAAGATGTTTTGAAATAATGTGTGTAGTCTAGGGAAACTGCGAATGCCTAAGGAGAAGTACATGGTGGTTAGTTTTTGAACTGGTTAGATGACAATTGTCTGCTTGTGAAAAGGGTCATTGCGATGTTTCATGAACAGGTGAGTCTCCGTGTTTTCAAACCTCTTTCTCTGGTTTAGTCTTCTATTTGCTTGAGGGCAAGCAAAGGCTAAGTCTGGGGGAGTTGATATAGAATGGATTGTTAGGGCAAGAAAAGGCTAAGTCTGGAGTCTTTTACAGGTTTAGGTACGTTAGGAGCTTAATTGGAGACATTGAAGCATTTTGGAGCATATGGAGATGCAGAGTCATGCAGAGACGTCAGAAGTTTGGCATTCGTTGAAGACGTTTGCACCGTTGGATTGAGCTCACATTTGGACACAAGATAGATAAATGGATTAGCTTTAATTTGGAAGTGGTTTGAGGCCATTCCAACGGTGCGATCAAACGTTATCCCAGTTTTCGTGAAGACTGTCCAGTCTGGCGAGCAGAAGAAGCAGGATGTCGACCGACACTGTTTGGTGTCGACCGACACCGCTTGGTGTCGACCGACACCGACTGCAGGAAAGCAGATACGTGATTTTTAAAGCCTGCTGAGTTTCTCCGTAAGGCCAGAAGACTTTATTAATTACAGAAAATTCCCAAAACGTGTTTTAGCTTATAAATTAGGTTTTCAGCCACCTGTTTAGGATATGCTTTAATACTTACTTTGGTTCTTGAGAGAGATTGGGTACAGGGTTTATAGAGAGAAAATTATGAACCCTTGTTACTCTTTTCTTATTATTCTATTTGATGATCTATTCAATCATGTTGCTTGCTTCAATCTCCATGTCCGAGTAGTTCTTCCATAGGTTTAGGGTTATCTCAATAGGATTTCTCTGTATGATTTGATTGATTGATTTATTAGGATTCATTATCTTATTTGTTCTTCATCATAGGTTGTTCTCAATACTAATTCTAGATTAGCTACCTAGAACTTAGATCTTAGGATAATTGATTAGGCACGAGAGTGCGATTAATTACCTGATTGAACTTAAGATGAGCAAAATAACTATTTGCAAAGAGATTTGGTTTAGTTGTTTTGTGAACAGATCAAACTTGTAGATTAAAAGCTGGTTTAAATCCTTAGGACTCGCAAAGACATTTGGTTTTCTAGGAATTAGACTTAGATAGTTTTCACAGCGAGGGTTGGTTAACTATATTATCGTGTTTGAGTTCAAGATTTGCGCTAAACTTGAATCCTGATTTATCTGTTTATCCGCATACCTAGATTTCCTGAGAAACACCCTCAGCCTAGTTTTCTCCCATCAATTTACATCTCTTGATTTAGTTATTGTTTTCTGCTTCTATTAAACTTGACTTAGCGTAATTTGAATCTTATAATCTATTGAGTGATTTCTTAAGTCTTTGTGGTTCGAGCCCTAACTTTACTACAATTACTGCGTTGGTACTTTTAGGGTATTAATTTGAGCATATCAGCGATCCCGGAAGTGATTTAGCTGAGGGCGGCATTCTAGGGCTTCTTCAAAAGTGTGTGTAAGAGTAATTTTTCGTACCATCTTCTCAAAGCCACACAGCTGCTTTGGGGAAATGGGATCTCTGAGGTGTTTGGGTACTCGAGGGTATGGAACCTTAGGCTTGTAGACACGTTCCTCAATCATCTATGATTCCTTCAAGGTTTCTAGTTCAGCTTGCGAGGGGTGTCGATCGATACAAGGTTGGTGTCTTTCGACACAAGGTTCATGTATCAGTTCTTCGGCAGTGGTGTCGATCGATATCAGGGTGGTGTCGATCGATTCTGATGAATCAGCTTCGAAATGACCTTCTGAAAGGTGTTCGAGATTTCCTGCACTGGGAAAGGTAATGGCATTGACATATTCGTTCTGTGCCTGAGTCGCTTTTGCTTTCACAGCTGCTGCAGTTTGAGCCACTTGCGTTTCCAGCATCTTCTGATGAGTGTCAAGGGCGTCGATCCTTCCGCTCAGATCCTTGTACACACCTTCTATCTTTCCATTGAGATTCACTGTGAGCTGCTGCTGTCCTTGAACCAGCTGTTCAAACATATCCTCGATCTTGCTATCTGGGAGCTTAGCAGGTACAGGCTGATAAAATGAATTCCCATAGTTCCTGGCATACCCACTGTTCTGAGACGGTTTCTGGCCAAACTGATTTGACCCTCCTTACTGCGAGTTGTTGAAGTTTCGGTTGTTGTTGAAGTTTCTCTGACCATGAAAACCAGAACCACCAATGTAGTTAACATCCTCTACTTCATCGTCGTTGAATACCTCGACATCTTCAGCAAAGTGAACAGCTTTCTGTGTCTTGCCCATTAGAAGATTGTGCATAGAGTCCAACTTAGCTTGAAAGTCAGCGTTCTGTGAACCATCCACATTACTAGCTAGCTTCTTCCGCTCAAAATCAGCATTCTTGGTGCTATTGCTAGACGCCAAGTTCTCAATCAGGACATAGGCTTCATCAGGATATCTGGTGTTGAAGTTTCCATTACTTGAAGCATCCAAAGTTATTTGGTACCTCCAATCAAGTCTTCTAAAGAAAAATCCCATCATTTGAACATCGGAGTATCCATGATGTGGACAGTCTCGCTGATATGATTTGAACCTCGTCCAAGCAGCCTTGTACGCCTCAGTAGGTCCCTGAGAAAATTGGGAGATTTTGTTCCTCAGATCCTCGGATCTTGCATCATCGTAAAAGTTGGTCAGGAAAGTAGTCTTAGTTTCCTCCCAGTTAGTCAGCGATCCAGGAGGTAACTGCTTCAGCCAGTAGGTTTCTTCCCCACCAAGAGAGTACGGGAAAAGCTTGCAGAAAATGTAGTCGTAAGAGACTCCATTGCTCTTGATGCTAGTGACCAAATCCTCGAACCTCTCAACATTATCCATGGGATGCTCGCTGGAAAGACCATGAAAAGGGTGCTGTCCCACAAGAGTGTAGTATGCATGTTTCAGCTCAAAGTCATTCCTTGGGAAAGAAGGAGGACGGATCGCAGAGCGATTTGCGTAAAATTGGTCAGGTCTGTTGCACTCACCAATCGTCCTACCACGATTAACCACATCGTTCTCATCATTCACTGCGTTCGTGTTCCCAGCGGCATTCCCAACGACAACTGGAGCAGGTGGAATGACGTTCCCCTCTCCATCCAGACGTTGTCCTCTCTCATTACACAAACGACCCTCTTGGTCTCTGTAGGCACCAGCCTCATCTCGAACCAACTCTGCTTGATTGTTGTTACTTCTTGTTGGTTTCTTTGCTCTTCGGTTTGTGCGTTCCAAAAGTGCTAGTTGCTCAAGTGACAAGTCAACCAGCTGAGTGTTCTTGTTCTTTTTGGTTTCACGATTAGGCATGCACCTGAAAACAAGAGTCAAAAACGTTAGTAACTTGTAACACGATGAGTATCGACCGATACCAAATGGTGTCGATCGATATCAACAAAGAAAAGCGTCGAGTGTCGACCGATACTAGGTAGTTACGATCGATACCGACAAGCTTAGTCGAAGTTCTCAAACGTAATCTAATGGCGAATTGAGTCCCCGGCAACGGCGCCAAATTTGATATGCTCAAATTAATACCCTATTTAGATACTAAAGCAGTAGTTATAGTATAGGTAGGGGTCGAACACAAGGACTCAAAGAAACACACAATAGATTATAGATGTGAGAATTACGCTAAGCAATCAATCGTATTGAAAACAAAATGCAAATTAAAACGGTTGTGAAATCAATTGGAGAAAGATAGGTTCATGGTATTTCTCAGGGAATCACTAAATGCAGATAAAATAACTAACATGATTCAGATTTAGCACGATTCTTGAACTCAAATCACTAAGATATATTTGACCAACTCTCGTTGCGAAAATTATCTAAATCTAAATCCTAGGAATTCGAAATCTCTTTACGAATCCTAAAGTCTAAATCAGTTTTTTTTATCAAGTTTGATCTGTTCACAAAACAACTAAACCAAGTCTCTTTGCGAATAGTTATTTTGCTCACCCTAGGTTATGTCAGGTAATTAATCGCACTCTCGCGCCTAATCAATTATCCTAAGATCTAAGTTCTAGGTGATCAATCTAGAATTAGCTTTGCAAACAACCTATGGTGAAGAACTAATTCAGATAGTGAATCCTAATAACAAATCAATCTAACATTCAGAGAAAACCCTATTGAGAACCCTGAACCTAACAAGGGATCTACTCAGACATGGAAATTGAAACAATCAACATAGCTGAATAAATCATCAATAGAATAGAATAAGAGTAGAGAATAAAACAGAGGTTCGAAATCTTCTCTCAGACGAATAGAGTTCTGACTTGTCTCCACTCTCAAAAGCTCTCTCTCAGAAATCCTCAGAATAAACTTTAATGAAAAGCACACAGCCAAAGTGGCTGTAAAACCTAATTTAATAGTCTAAACACGAATTGGGGTCTTCTTGTAAATATTAAAGTCTTCTGGGTAAGTTATGCAATTCTTTAAACTTCATTAAAAGTCGATGGTCGTGATCTGCTCGATGGGTGTCGATCGATACCAAGGGGTATCGATCGATGCTTGACGCTTCGATCGGACACTTAGTCACCAGACTTCAGTTTTGCTCCAGAACGCTCCATAAAACTCCAATATCTCCAATAATGCTCCAAATGTGCTAAAACCTGTAAAAGACTCTAAAAGACTCTATAATAGAATAAAGACTCGATAAAACGGACTTATATCATGGCTTAAACAGGGTAAAAACATGATATATCACTTCTTTTCCCTTCTATCTTTTGAGGCTATCTTATTTTTTAGAGTTAGTCTT
The DNA here is from genome assembly GCA_030161315.1 of Eutrema japonicum. Taxonomy (NCBI): domain Eukaryota; kingdom Viridiplantae; phylum Streptophyta; class Magnoliopsida; order Brassicales; family Brassicaceae; genus Eutrema; species Eutrema japonicum. Next base: position 42,724,757 of record BSQW01000013.1, read on the forward strand.
ATAATTTTTGCACCAACCAATCTACACAAATCCGATCCCCTTTTTCCTTTCTCATTTTCTTACTTTCCATTCCACAATCCATTCTCAAACGTTCACCAAGTCTAAGACCGTTCCCCCAAACTTGAACCAAGAACCGCCATCCTAACTAGCATATTCCTAGATTAACTCCGAGATGTTGGAAATGAATCTACATGAGAATTCCCTCTTTTCGCCCTAAACCTAACACGTTTTGCCAAGTTTGTTCGAAAGAAAGGACAATTCACACACTAATAACAATGACTTGAATGAAGGCTAAGTTTAGGGTAGGGGAAACCATTCCAATGATGGGATATGGCTACTTGGATAAGCAAGAGTGGTAAAAAGGAGAAATAATATCCAAGTATGTATAGGTGATCCACGAATTCATTCTAGATTGCAAAAACATAATATTTACAAGTTAAATTTATGGTTATCACTTAGATGAGGTTGAATTCAAGTCAAGGTTTGTTTCAATCAAAGCAAGAACAATAAGACAAGAGATCAAGGCATGGTTCGTTCTTAATTTCTACACGAGATCAAAGCATCAAGTAACTAGCGACAATGGCATTGAACTAGGCTCTTAATATGGTACTTTACAAGGACAAATCTATCATTGTTCCTAATGCTCATGCAAAGCTACCTTATATGCTATGCATCTAGACTCAATCCTATATGGAATGCACAAAAGTTCAAAACTTTCAAATTTATTGAAAATGCATGATATGCATGAGACTCAAGGTGCAAAAGGCAAAATAAGAACACCAAAAACTATGTTAGATAACACACAAACCCTCCCCCAAACTTAAATTACACAGTCACTTGTGTAATAGAAGCTTAAGGAAGAGTTAAACAATGCATGAAAGAAGGAAAGAAGATATGATTCTAAATGCTATGTACAAAGTTTTTGGAGTGTTACATTGGAAAAGGATGGAGGGGACGAGAGGGATCAAGGGACGCCATATGCTATCACCTCATCCTAAGCACTTTAGTCCATAAATCCATGCCCATAAGACCATTGAAAACCTACTTGCACTAAAAAAACCCATCAAAAGGAACTAACAACGAAAGAAAAGCATAAAAGGAAATATGTACAAGGATAAGCTTGGGGTGTCTCCCAAGAGCACTTTGTTTAGAGTCACGAAGTTTGACTTTTGTTACCCTTTTAGGCGGGTGGTTAAGGAGTGCGCGCACTCCATGGCGGTTCCTTAAGCTTTAGTTTGAGAACTTTACCCATTAAGCCTTGAAGATCCGCGTGATTTGGCTCCCTAACCTCCGGTGTGAGGGTTGCTATGGCCTTGTCAAAAGGCTTGGGACGCCCTCTACATTTGACCTTGTACTCAATCATCCCTTCTTCATGTTTCCATGGGATGAGAGTCACGATCGAAGGTTGGTCTAGCAAGGGTCCAATCCCCTTGAGCATGCTTGGTTTCCTCTCCTCGGACTTAGGCTTTGTCCTCTTCCTGTCAACCTTATCACTTTCACCCTCACTCTCCGTTGTGGTGTGAAAGAGGGAATTCAAGCAACTTCCATATAGAGCTAGTGCTTCTTCAACCATCCCATAACTCACCGTCTCATATACGCCCACATACTCAACCTCCCGGGCTTCGGCTGAATTGTCTCCACAAATAATGGTCCCACAAATAGCATTGGAAGAAGGCATCATTGTATAGGGAGCTTGTCATCCACGTTATTAATAACAACCCTCTTGTTTATGAAGTCCAAGCTTGCACTGATTGTGTTGAGGAATGGAGTCCCGAGGAGTAGAGGGAGCTTTATGTTTGGTGCCATCTCCATTACAACGAAGTCCGTTGGTACAAGACACTTTCAAATCTTTAGAGCAAAGTCTTCAACCATGCCAAGAGGTTTCTTCGTGGAAGAGTCTCCAAATGTGATGGTGGAGGGGTAATCTTTCAAATTATCTACCCCGAGACTTTTGGCCATCTCCAAGATCATGACATTCACGGTTAAGCCCGAGTCACACAAAGCATCATCAACTTTCAAGAGTCCAAGTGTGCAAGATATTGAGAATTTCCCGGGGTTTCCAAGCTTTGGGAGAGTCTTAGGCTCGATCCTTGTTGTGCTTGAGGGCACTTTCTCTTGTGCCTTATTGAGGAAACGACCGGGGAATGGAAGTGGAGGCTCATATGGGGGTGGAGGCTCTCTCTTTGACTCAACAAGTGTCTCCACGTTTTTCACTTTAACCACGTCCTTGATGGACTTCTCAACCTTGTTACTCTTTTCTCCAACCAACATCATATCATTCTCACTCAAAAGGGTCACCTCCCCACCTTGTTGCTCAATTTCCTCATTCAGGTTAGAGACTAACCCGGGGAACTCCTTAATTATGTGATCTTGCTCCTCAATAGTGGAAAAGGTGTTGCAAAACTCTTTAAAGGTTAGTATTGCCTTACCATTTGAGGAGCCTTGAGGATGATTTGAGGGTGAGGCGGCACTCCTTTTCTCCATTAGTTGCACATTTGAGCTCAATGCCTCAAACTTGCTATTAAGATCATTGTAAGAGCAAATGACATTGTTAGTGGTTTCTGTTTGGCCCTTGATTAGTTGTTGGAACATAGAGGCCAATTCAAGCTCTTGCGGTTTAGACGTAGGTGCTTGACCGTGGGGCACAAACCCTTGTTGTTGACCTTGAAAACCGGGTGGAGCTTTTGGTTGGAATCCACTTTGGTTTCCTTGGAATTGGTTCCTTGGGACATACCCTTGTTAGTTGGAGTTAGAAGGTTGACCTTGAGATTGGAATTGTTGTTGTAGAACTCCTTGAGTTTGGGTAGATTGTTGAGGGTAGAGTTGGTCTTGTGGATTCCTATAGGTTTGGTTAAACCCTTGTCTTTGGAAGTTACTTTGGTTCCCCACGTAGTTCACTTCCTCTTGTGTTTCCATGGCTTCCTCTTGATAGCAAGCTTGATTGTTCTCGTAGTCACCAATGAAATGGACCACCTTTTGAGACTCTTTTTGAGAGGCAAGAATCTTGTCTATCATAGAGGCTTGCTTATCCAACTTGTCATTAAGAGCCTTCATGTCTTTGGCTCTCTTGTTCTCATCAAAGTCACTTGTGGTCCTTGTGGCATGGTCATAATCGTCGCCATAGGTGCCATCACTTTGAGCCAAGTTCTCTACTAACTCCATTGCATCCTCCACGTCCTTAGCTAGGAAATTATCATTCAATGCCGTATCAAGTAGCATTCGAATCTTAGGTAAAGCGCCTGGGTAGAGAGTACTAAGAAGTGAGGTGTTGGAGAAGCCATGATGTGGGCATTGAGAAGTGTAACCTCTAAATCTCTCCTAAGCCTCGTTGAAAGACTCAATAGACCGTTGTGTGAAACTTGAAATCTCATTGCGAAGTTTGGCGGTTCTAGCCGGTGAGAAGAATTTGGCTAGAAAGGCCATTTTGCAATCATCCCATGAAGTAATAGAACCTTGAGGCAAGCTTTTCTCCCATTGGTGAGCCTTGTCACCCAAAGAGAACGGGAAGAGACGAAGCTTGAAACCATCTTCGGATACTCCATTAATCTTGGTGAGGCCACATATCCGGTCAAATTGGTCAATGTGATCTAGAGGATCCTCCATTGCCAACCCATGGAACTTGTTAGCTTGAACCATGTTGATTAGCCCGGGTTTGACCTCAAAGTTGTTGTTTTCAACCGGAGGTGGTTGAATCCCTTGACGGTTTTGGTGTGCATTAGCGGCATCACCCTCTCCAATAACGTGTCTAGCTCTTGGTGGATGGTTGGGACGGTTTGGTTGGTGATGGTTTCCATTGCCACCACCTCCTTGGTTGTTGCCATTCCCACCGTTCCTTTGGTGGGGAATGTTCTCATGAACGTTCCCGAGTGGAATATCATGAAGATCTTCCATATCGTTACCAACTTCTTCTTGAACTCTCTCTCGGTTCCTTCTTGCTCTTGAACCCCTCTCTAGTTGATCAATATCGTCCCTTGGTTGTATGAGATTGGTATTGCCATGGGAACGGGTATGCATACACCTTATAGAGAGCAAAAGCAATGCGAAGTGAAGAAGATTAGTAACTTAGTAGAAAATAATACTTAAGCTCACTAAGAACCTAAATCTCAATGTTAAAACAAATCCCAATATGGCAACAACGCCAAATTGATACAAGACTTTTTAGTCTCTAGAAGGTATCAATATCCCCAATACTATGTAGTAAGGAGGTTATCAATCCATAATTGGAATTATTCTAATCACTAAGAATGCAAGGCACTTAAAGCAAGTTAAGCTAAACAAGTGTGGTTTGTTGTTAATTATCAATTCGAAAAAAATGAATAGCAAGGCAAACAAGATGTAATTCAAATAACAAAAGCGGAACTAGAGATGAGGTTATTGATGTAAGGTGATCCAAATACAATTAGTGGTGTTCATTCACTCAAAAAAACTAATTCCTAGGCATAAGATCCTTAATCTTGACTAATTCTCTTTCAAGCAACTAATCAATATGCTAATCACCTAATTCATTAACAAAATTTCATTTGTGAATTATTGATTAGCAAGCATTAAGAATACAAACAAGATCAACCAAAAATACACCCTAGACAACTATCATCATAGGCTAGGAGCATAAATCTCTTGTCTAGTTCATCAAGGCATTTCATCAAACACTTGGTGTGCATGAAATGCCTTATGATCTAGATCCACTCTTTCAAGTTAGATCTAGTATTAGGGACACTAGACAAGAAGGAATATAAGACTATCTAACCCTAAACACCACTAATCAACCCTTAGATCACCTAATCTATCCCATCTCAAGATCCTAAAAGACTACTCAATCCCCATCAAGAACAACCCAAAATCGATTATGATAGAGGTTGAATCCATGGATGAGTGTTGGATAATCAAGATAGAAAGAAGATAGCTGGAAGAGATTGATAAAAACAAATACTAAATTGCATAAAACAAAGGATCCTTCTTACAAATCTCAAAACCTCTCAAAGGTAAAGGTTTTTGAGCATAAGAAAAAGCATAAAAACAAAATTAGGTTTAGATGGGTATTTATAAGAAAAGAGGGCGACATGATTAACATCCAGACAACTGGTCGATGTAACTGGTCGATGCTAAGGGCCTGATCTTCCATCTGGCTGTTGCATCGACCTGTGGTCGCGATGTAGATGTCCTGAAGCTGAGCATCTGGTAACATGTCGATGCTAAGGGCCTGATCTTCCATCTGACTGTTGCATCGACATGTGGTGTTGATGTGCTAGTCTCGAGGTGACTTTAGTAAAACTGCGGTAGCTATCGAACCACACGTCTATATCGCCTGATTCAACTTCCCCTGGACAGCTAACTCACCCCTCTACAACATTCAAGAAGGTCGCCAAGGCTGATTCTGATCGGAGGGCTGTCGGCCATACACATCTTTCCGGCATCTCAGATGGACTTCGCACTCCTCTTAGGTCCAACTCTCCAAATATGTCCAACCGCCTCCAATTACCTACGAAATACTCCAAAACATGAAAGAATACACTAAACCTAATGCAAATGTGTTAATCTCTAATTGAGACCTAAATGCAAGACAAGACCATGATCATGCATGCGAATTACACAAAACTCTAAATGAAATGCATGCTAAAACATGCAATATATGAGTATATCATTAGGCAGGGGCCACAGAGGTGGGGTTCTTCGATACATCTTAGTTTAGGATGAGAGAGCTCTCAGCATCATTGTGTGTCCAAGTGATGTCGCTAAAAGGCCTTTAGCGCATGCTTTTTGTTTTTTCAGCTTCCGCTGAGCGCGCTCAGGACGAGTGTGCCATTCTGTGTTGGTATGCTAGTTCGGTAAGCTAGCATACCGGTTGTGTGTATGTAAACGGGAATGCACATTAAGCTAGGTTGGTCTAGTGCGGTGCTTCCCTCGTAGCTAGTTTAGGCTTTCGCTATCTGGGGTAGGTTGTTAGTGGCTTGGGAACTAACTTGCAGGGTAGGGGTCCTTAGCTCACTAAGTATTCACTAGGAGTACTCATTATAAATTTTACAGATTTGCAGGTAGCCTTAGTAGTAGTTAGAGGGAGGCGGCAAGCATTAGGCCCACCAGAGTAGATTTGAGTGTTAGTGAAAAAGGAATCTTTGAATGTTTTCAAACCGGTTTTAAGAAGTGATGCATCCATTGTGAAGAATGTTTTTAAAGTTTTAATAAAGATGTTTTCAAGCTTAAAACCTCGATTCTTAGGATACTAGGCCCAGTCCGGGCCGAAACAACCTTTGATGGACGGTACGGGTAGAAAAGCCTTAAGCCATCGGTTAAAGGGTATAAAAGAGATGCAATCAGTCGAGATAGTTTGGCCGGGAAAGTAGTATGGGATGCCTTCCTAGCTGGACCATCTCGGCGGTTCTCCCTTCACTATAACTGGCAACACCCCCGGTCTTGGCTTGGAGATGATGGAAAATCTTAGGTCGGAATCGGGTGTGTTACAGTGATGATGAGCCATCGACGTATAAGAGCCATTTTTCCTCTTCTGTGAGATCGTTGCAGGTCAGCTCGGGGGGAAGCTCGACTATAAAGTCGACCAGCACTTGGGACTTGGCGCTTGTTTGGCTTCGATACTCTATGTCGTATTCGGTTAATTCGATCGCCCATTTTGCTAGTCGGCCGGATTGACTAGGGCTGTGGAGTATGGTTCGGAGTGGCTGATTGGTTGGGACGACAATGGAGTGGGATTAGAAGTAGGGTCATAACTTTCTTGCCCAGGTGATGACTGCTAATGCTAGGGTCGGGTATCTTATTTCTGCATCGTCGAGGGTCTTGTTAACGTAGAAGATCGGCTTCGTTCCCCCCGATCTTTCTTGACTAACACGACACTGGCGGCCAAACTGGAGATTGAGATGTAGAGATATAGGGTTTTGCCGACCTCTGGTTTGGCTAAGATTGGTGGCGTAGATAGGTAGCTTTTTAGCTGCTGAAAAGCCTCTTCGCAGTTGTCGTCCCATTCGAATCGCTTATTTCCCCTTAGTAGTTGGTAGAATGGTAGACATCGGTCGGTGGATTTGGATATAAAGCGATTTAGAGCCGCGATCCGGCCTGTTAGTCGTTGTACTTCTCGTGCATTTCTTGGGGGTGGTAGGTTGATTATCGCGGATATCTGCTTGGGGTCGGCTTCGATTCCTCTTTGAGTGACGATGTATGCGAGGAATTCGCCCGAGGTTACGCCGAACGTGCATTTTTCTGGATTCAGCTTCATTCGGTACTGATTCAGGATGCTGAAGAAGGTTTGTAGGTGGCCGATGTGATCTCCGGCGGTGATCAATTTTATGAGCATGTCGTCTTTGTAAACCTCCATTGTCTTCCAAAGTTGTTCGGCGAACATATGGTTGACCAATCGTTGGTAGGTCGCTCTTACATTCTTTATACCGAAGGGCATGACCTTATAGCAGTAGGTGTCGCGGTCGGTTATTAACAAAGTTTTCTCTCGATCGTCTGGGTGCATCATTATCTGATTGTAACCGGAAAATGCGTCCATGAAAGATAGCAGCTCGTTGCCCGTCGTTGCTTCCATCAGGCGATAAATATGTGGTAAAGGAAAGCTGTCCTTTGGGCAGGCCGTGTTGAGGTCGGTGAAGTCGATACATATCCTCCATTTACCACTCTTCTTTTTGACGACCACAGGATTGGCCAGCCATTCGGGATATTTTACTTCGGGGATAGACCCTACGGCCGATAGTCGTTCGACTTCCTCGTTGATGGCTTTGGCCTTCTCGTGGCCAAGCTTCCTCTGTTTTTGTTTGATCGGTTTGAAAGTTGGGTCGGCGTTTAGCTCGTGGCGAGCGATCTCTGGTTCTATACCGACCATATCACTCACCGACCATGCAAAAGTGGATACGTTCCGTCGAAAGAGGCGGATTAGTTCGAATTTGATTTCATCATTAAGTTCGGCTCCTATGCCGATGCTTCGTTCAGGCCGAGTCTCGTCTATGTTGACTTGAAGAACGATCTTGCGCCTTGGGTCGTTCTGAGGTGGGGGCTCGGTATGGATTTTAGGCTCGATCATAAGACATGTTTACGGTTGCTGCGGGGCCGAATTTCCCAGCTTGTGCTCGGCGATGAAGCATGTTCGAGACATCACTTGGTTCCCTCGAATTGTCTTGACTCCGTTCTGGGTGGGGAACTTGATGCACTGGTGATAGGTGGAGGGAACGGCCTTCATCGCATGTATCCATGGCGTCCGGAGTATTACATTGTAGATTATTGGTTTGTTGACGATGACAAATTTGATCAGTTTGGTCGTTCTTCCTGCGTAGACCGGCAGTCTGATCATTCTGATCATCATAGTGGTATCCCCGTTGAACCTTGTTAGTGGTTTGACGGATGGTTTGAGATGGTGGTCGGTAAGCTCCATCTTGTGTAAGGTTTCTTTGAATATTAGGTCCACCGAGCTACCGGTATCTATTAAGACTCGCGAGATTTCACAATCACCGACCCTTAGTTCGATCACAAGAGGATCGTTATGTGGTTGGTCCACGCCGTCGGCATCGGCCTCGGTGAAACTTATCATTTCGTTGATAGGCTTATTGGCGATCTGCTCTTGCCATTTTTGAGCTACCATCACCTTCCTGCCATATTTTTTGATTGACCGAATCGAATCATTGCATGTCATGAGGCCACCCATGATCATGTTGACTCGTCTTCTAGCGGGCGGCGGCTTTCCTGGTCTATCGTGGAAGTCGCGATCTCTCTTTGCCTGCTCGTCGTCCGTCCTTTGTATAGTCGGTGGAGGGGGAAGGTTTTTGTTTTTATTGGGTCTTGGCCGATCTTCATTGTTGTTAGGTCGGTGAGCTTCATTTGGTCGTTGCTCGTCGACCCATGCTGAGGAGTGATTCTGATCGCCGATTTCTCCTCTTTGGAATTTTTCGAGGAGGTACTCTTGTAGTTGGCGACATTGAAAGGTGGGATGTCCGTATCGCTTGTGGTAGTTGATGAGGTTGTGTTTCACCGATATAGTTTACGTTTGCTTTTCTAGCTCTATCGTTGCCGTTGTTGTTGGCGCAATAATTTTGATTAAGGTGTTGTCGTTGCTCGTAGTATTCCTCCTTGGGCTTGTCCTTTGCCGGCGGATCTGGATTAGGTGGGTATTTCCTGGCCATCGCTTCCTTCTCCTCTTTGTCCTCGATGTATAACACTGCTCGGTGTAGTGCATCTTCTAAGGTCGGTGGTTTATCGAATTTGAGCCTGTCCTGGAATTTCATGTCATGCCGGAGGGCTCCCCGTAGGGCCGGTATTACCGCATCGTCGGGCACCGGGACTCGAGAGGCCACCGAATTAAATCGGTTCATGAAGCTCGGAGAGATTCCTTTTCCCCCTGAGTGATGGTATAGAGATCGGCGCAAGAGGTCGGGTGCTGTAGGAACATGTGATAGCGTTTGAGGAAGGCGGTGCTCAGCGCTCGGTAGCTATCTATGAAATTTGCGTCGAGCTTGGAGAACCAGACCAGGGCGTCTCCACCAGCGTTTCGCCCTTCGGCGGAGTATCGAGCTCGGCCCATCGCAATTTAGAATGCCGTCAAATATTGGCTAGGATCGGTGTTCTCCGAATATATCGAAAAGTTGATCTTCCCTGGATTGCGTAACGGGAAGTCGGATATCCGGGTCGTAAAAGGTGTGTTTTGCGTTTCTTTTAATACACGGTCGATCTCGGGGGCTGAGCTGGTTGCCCGATGTACTAGGGATGTCATGGCCTGCAGTTTAGCATTCATTTCTTCCATCTCTTGATCTCGTTCAAAGTTTCTAACTCGGTAAGGGGGGTTAACGCCTCGAAGCTCGGTAGGTGTGCTCTATTTTTGGTGTACGTCGGGTTTCAGAGCAAGTTGATCGGGGAAGATGGCTGATCGGCGAACACGTTACGGCTTGTGCGATGGTGCTCGGGAGTTTGGGCTTCCTAAGAGTGTAGGTCGTTGACTTGATTTTGGCAAGCCGTTTGTACCGCGGTTATCTGGTCGAATCGTGCGTTCGTTCCACGAGTGAGCTTGTCTATTCTCGCGAGATGTGTTCCAAAGATGGCTGGAATATCGATTGGTTCGAATGTGGATATGCTGCTGACGAGAGGGGTTACCCGGGTAGTTTCGAGTGTCGTGGTTGAGGTCGGCACACTGTTGTTATTTTTCTGGATCGAAAGCGGTTCGGATCCGATGAATCGAGGTGTTGTGATCTTAGCGGCCGTTGCTGTCGTGGATGGTTATCCTGACATTGTTGAGTTGTTATCGCCGAACTACTTTTTGCGCTGAGAAATATCTCTGAGCCCCACGGTGGGCGCCAATTGTTGTATCGGTTATTGTCACCGAATAACCTTAGTAAATATTCAAAGAGGATGCTCGGAGAATTTCGATTGATATAAAGTTTTTGGTCGGTGAATAACAAAGATGAACGAGGTCGGGAGGTTCTTGATAAAGAAAAGTAATAACAAGTCGATCTTAATCGCGATCTTCAAATAGTGTATTGAATATCGACGTTATGTCTAAATGGGTGATAGATCGGTTCTTTCCCTCGATTGATTATGAGATCGGTTTGAATAGTTGTCAGAGCTTTTATTCCAGAATTCGGATCCCCTTTACAATGAGGGTACATTTCTATTTATACTAAAATTAAGGCGGTGGTTTAGAAATATCTAAACCCTAAACGGTACGGTCGGTCAGGACAGATCGACGTCGGGACAGGACAGATTGATGGTGGGGCAGGATAGGTCGCTTGGTTGGGTAGAGTGTACTGACCGATCTCGGTAGCACTCCACCTCATCTCTTCCGCGAGTGTACGACCCACCTGGGTGGGCTTTGATCGATTCGTGGGTCGACTACTTGATAGGCCTTTTGTTCGGATGAGCCGATTTTGATTCTAGATGAGCCTCAAAAGAAAGGGGGTTGCGAAACCCACCTCCAACAATACGTTAATATGAGCATTGCTCTCTAAAAAAAGTAAGAAAAAAAATCATTAAGCTAAATTATATCGGGGATTTCTATATCCTTTTTAACGTTATAACCGGTTCCAAAACAAACTCGACGTCGGTTTAGGAATCATTTAATGGCTCGACGGGCCTTTGCTTAACTAACCAAAAATAAAAGGATATAAATGAAATAACGTAAAACTATTGTGGCAATAAAAGGATATAAATGAAGTTGAAAAGTCTCTCTAATGTCTGAGGACCCCATATGATCGAGATTCTGTGGCGAAAAGTTCATACCAAAACACATCAAGATATGTTTATGACCTGGCACGATTTCATTGGCTAAAAATCCGTTTCGGATAATGAATCCGTTTCGGATAATGAAGCATCTGTGGAAAACACAAACAACGAGAGTGTTTCGCACTAGCAATGGTGTCTCATCTTCAATGTATGACATCCACATTGTTTACTTGAGGAACAAGCAAAAAAAGCCCTAAGCTCCCCGACCTGCTCTAATGGCTTTCACTTCATTGCCGTTAACCACCGCACCACCGCAGTGCGCAAGGCTTAACCGGAGAAAACCGGGGTTAACCGTGTTGGCCGCCAAACAGACGGGGTTTCAGCTCGGGAAAACCAAGGGCGATGACTCGGAGGGAAAGCAAACCGGGAAATCGCCAGACTCGAACCCATTCCGGTTCGATTTTGGTAAGTTACCGGACATGAAGTCGTTGATCCCGGTGGTGACGAACCCTTCGACCGGTTTAGCGTTTGGTAACAACCGAAGAAAAGATTCCAGTACAGTTTTCGTAGCCGGTGCTACAGGACAAGCCGGTATACGAATAGCTCAAACGCTCTTGCAACGAGGATTCAGCGTCCGAGCTGGCGTTCCTGATCTTGGAGCCGCTCAGGACCTCGCTCGTGTCGCGGCCACTTACAAGGTCTCAGGCTTTTTTTTTTTAATCTGTCCAATTTCTAAACGCGATAACGATGATCTTGATTTCTGTTCACAATTTAAGAGAGCGATGACAAACTACGGCTTTGATTTAGCAATTTTGCGTTTGTCAATTTACGATTTTCCTAGTGTAAGACACAAAAACATGCGGTGCCAATTCGGTCGCGTTTAGCGTTTGTTTTTGACGATCCGTTTTTCAACAGATTCTATCAAAGGAGGAGGTCAAAAGGCTAAACGCGGTGCAATCCCCATTCCAAGACGCCGAATCAATCGCCAAAGCCATTGGAAACGCGACCAAAGTTGTGGTTACGGTTGGGGCGACAGAAAACGGCCCGGACGCTCAAGTCTCGACCTCAGACGCGTTACTCGTGATCCAAGCGGCTGAGCTCGCGGGCGTAAGCCACGTGGCAATCGTCTACGACGGTAGCATCAACGGATCCACGTACAACGTGCTCGACGGTATCACTTCGTTCTTCAGCAACTTGTTCGGTCAATCTCAGCCGTTGACTATCTCTGACCTTATCGAGAAAGTGGCTCAAACTGACGTGGCGTACACGCTCATAAAGACGAGCTTCACGGAGGATTTCTCGCCGGAGAGATCTTATAACGTCGTGGTTTCAGCTGAAGGAAGTAACAGCGGTAGCGGCAGCAGTTCCGAGGCCTACAAAGTAATGTAATGTATGCGGTTAAAAAGGGATATATCATATATTACATTGAAACGAAATCATTTGCTTATATAATGATTTTTATTAACTGGTTTGGCGTTCTGATTGCTACCAGGTCCCAAAGTTGAAGATCGCGTCGCTGGTTGCAGACATTTTCGCTAACACGGCTGTGGCAGAAAATAAGGTAGCTTATAGCACAAGTAACGGGAAAAATTGTAGCCATTAACGTTTGTGTCAGTGTTTTTGCTCAAAAACTTGATGATCTCAGTTATGTGTGCGTGTGTGTTCTTTTTCAGGTGGTTGAAGTTTCTACAGAACCATCAGCACCGTCGCGGCCAGTAGATGAGCTTTTCAGGTGAATGTTCTACAAATGTTCCTCAATATTGTTGGTTAATTCATAAGTCATTGTTGTATTGCTAGTATTGTTATAATGATCTTAAAACTAGCGAAATCAGGTTTAAACACATTCTCGGTAGAGAGTTTTATAGCTTAAATTAATGTTTGCGTCAACTTATATTGATGAAATATTATCTATGATATAGTGTGATCCCGGAAGACGGGAGGAGGAAAGTGTACGCAGATGGGATCGCAAGGGCAAGAGCCGAGGAAGAGGCGAAAGCCGCTGCTGAGAAGGCCCAAGAGGCAGCGGAAGAAGCGAAAGAGCTTGAGAAAAAAATGCAGAAGCTCTCTGAGAAAGAAGCAAAAGCTGCAAGCTTGGCTGAGGACGCGCAGCAGAAAGCAGAGGTTGTGGGAATCATAGTGGACGGTCTATTTAACAAGGCTAAAGATATAGGCTCAGGTTTATCCTGGAATAAACTCGGATCTCAGATTGCTACCGCGGTTCAGAACGCTTCAGAGACGCCTAAAGTGCAGGTTGCTACGGTCAGAGGACAGGCAAAGGCTAGAAACTTGCCGCCCAAGAAAGCAGTGGTAAAACAGAGAAAGGTGAACGCTAAACAGGCAGTTGCTGCGTTTGCGTCCAAACAGAAGGATGAGCGTCTGAAGAAGCCAGAGGTAAGGAAGGTGTTCGGAGGACTGTTTAAGCAGGAGACCATCTACGTCGATGATGACTGAGAACGCCATAAATGACGCCGTTTTGGAGTTACAGTTCTTTTGTCTTTCCTCTATTTTCAAGTTAAATTTCTATAAGCATATATGTTGCGTTTGCAATCTCGAATCAACCTTGTTCTTTCAGCTCACAATCTCTCTCGTTCGTCAAATCCGATTAAGAGCAATCAAAGATTAAAAGAAAAAAAAATGGAACACACGATTTAACCAGTTCAGGTCTCGAATGAGAACACTACGTCTGGGCTTGACGGCACAAGCAAATTTACTAGATCTCAGTGTTTACACAAGTAAGAGCTTAAAGAAGATGATCGCACACAGTCGCGAGTCATCTCTTTCAGTCTTATATACAAACTCGATTTCTCGGTTCTTAGAGATATAACAAAGCTGGTACAAATCTGAGATAGCCGGTTACCAATCAATTACTTTGATCACCAATTAAATCATTGTACCAAGTGATATACTCATATATTGCATGTTTTATCATGCATTTCATTTATAGTTTTGTGTATATTACATGCATAATCATGGTCTTGTCTTGCATTAAGGTATCATTTAGAGATTAGGGCATTTTCACTAGGTCTAGTATGTTCTTGCCTGTTTTGGAGTATTTCCTAGGTAATTGGAGGCAATTGGGCGTATTTGGAGAGTTAGACCTAAGTGGAGTACAAAGTCCATCCGAGATGCTCGAATCAGCCTTGACAACCTTCATGAATATTGTAGAGGAGTGCGGTAGCTGTCCAGGGGAAGTTGAATCAGGCGATTTGGTTGTGTATTTTGATAGTTACCGCGGTTTTACTAGAGATATATCCGCCTGGCTGAGAAAACGCACCTTGCACCATCGGCATGGTATAATGGGGTCGGTCCTAGCACAGGGAACTCAACCGACCAAAGCTAACCGCCCAGATCATGCTCGGTTACAGACAAGACCAATCTCAACCGACCAAGATCCACTCGGTTAACTCCACCCGTGCCAAACTTTCACCCGAACCAGCCGAGCTCGTCCAAAGTGTCTCAAAGATGTGGCTAGATGGAGACATTACAATCCGATTCAGCTTCAACTGCCTTCATAGAGGTTGTATAAGAGTTAATCAGCTTTACACAGGAGTTTGAATCGGGTTATTTTGACGTATGGATAGGGAGATAAAATGGATTTACTGAAGGTATGTCCGCCTAGCCGAGAGAAGATGACACCGTCCAAAGAATCAGTCAAACGGTCTTCATAAGAGTTGTAGAGGGACGAGTTACCTGTCTACAGGAGTTGGATTCAGGTCATTCGGATGTCATATTCAGAAGTTATGACCAATTCACTGAAGACGTATCCAAGTTTCGGCCGGGTCAATACCCGGTTTGTCCCGGGTTGACCCGGGTCCGACCCAACTCAGCAAACACCTTTTTATATTTTAGAGATCTGATTTTTAGATCTATCTCTTTTTTTATTCTTTTTCCCCTTTTTCTCTCCCCTTTCTCTCTAGAACAAGACTAGGGTCTTGGGATTTTTCCAAAGGATCTCTTTGATTTTATGCAATCTAGTATTAATTTCTATCAATCTCATCCTTCTATCTCTATTCTATCTTGATTATTCAACATTCATCTATGGATTCAAGCCCTATCTCCATCGATTTTGGCTTGGTTCTAATGGGTCTTGAGTAGTCTTTTAGGATCTAGAGATGGGGTAGATTAGGGTGATCCAAAGCTTGATTTGTGATGTCCTAGGATAGATTATCTCATATCCCTTCTTGAATAGTGTTCTTAATGCTAGATCTAACTTGAGAAAGTAGATCTAGATCACCAAGTCACTTAACCATACCGGTTTAGTTCCTTACAAGTAATTGTGTCACATTGGATTAACAATCTCCACCTTGACACAATACTTCCGAGTTTGTTTCTTAATGTCGTCAAGCGTAGCCACTTCCTTAGCACCTGGCTACTCTGAGCAAAGCCAAAGCCTGCTCAAATTTCTGAACCGGAATCACCTTGGTAAGTATGTCAGCTGGATTCTTCGATGTATGAATCTTCAACACACTTATCTCTCCAAGTTCCACAATGTCTTTGACAAAAATCCTCTTCACAGCCATGTGCTTCGTTCTCTCGTGAAACACGTTGTTCTTGGCAAGACAAATATCACTTTGTGAGTCGCAATGCACAACTACAACGTACTGCTTGAAACCCATCTCTTCTGCTAAGCCCTTTAACCAAATACCTTCTTTTACAGCTTCTGTCAACGCAATATATTCTGCTTCTGTAGTCGAGAGAGCCACAATATGTTGAAGACTAGACTTCCAGCTCACTGTATTGCCTCCTGCAGTGAACACATAACCTTTAGTAGACCTTTTATGATCTAAATATCCTGCAAAATCTGAATCTGAATAACCTTCAATCTTGAAATCCCCTGAAGTCTTTCTGAAAACTAAACCTATGTCTTGAGTACCTTTCAAATACTTAAGTCTCCACTGAACTGCTGACCAATGGACTTGACCTGGATTGCTTATGAATCCGCTCACCAATCCAATCGCATATGCTACATCTGGCCTAGTGCCAATCATAGCGTACATAACACTTCCAACAACATTTAAATAAGGAAACTCACTTGTCTCGTCACTTTCTTTTGCATCTTTAACTGAAGCCAGTTTGAAGTGAGCACCAATATGAGTTGACACAAACTTTGACTCATCCATCCTAAGCACTTGTAGAATCTTCTTGATGTAGCTAGACTGAGACATGGTAAGAACTCCATCTACACGATCTCTTTCTATATCCATCCCTAAAATTCTCTTGGCTGGACCCAAATCATTTATTTCAAACTCACTACTCAACAGTTTCTTCACTTTAACAATCTCTGACATACTCCTAGATGCAATCAGCATATCATCTACATACAGAAGCAAGTAGACACATACCTCATTCCCAAGCTTCTTCAAGTAAACGCATAGATCAAATTCACTTTTAACAAACCCATGCTTCACCATGAACTGATCAAAACATTTGTTCCACTGTTTTGGAGCCTGCTTTAACCCATATAACGACTTTCTCAGATGACAGACCTTTCCTTTCTAACCTTTGACTTCATATCCCTCTGGTTGATCCATATAAATGTCCTCTTCAATACTGCCATGAAGAAATGCTGTCTTTACGTCAAGCTATTCCAATTCTAGATCTTGATTCACTGTAATTGACAACATCATTCTGATATAGACATGCTTGACTACCGGTGAAAGATTTCTTGATAATATATGCCCTCTCTCTGAGCATATCCTTTGGCAACAAACCGTGCCTTAAATCTTGGAGCTTCAACTCCAGAAATACCAGGCTTGAGTTTATAAACCCATTTGCAGCCTATCACTTTTTGCTTGTCTGGCAAATCTTCTACATCACATGTCATGTTTTTATTCTATGAATGCATTTCATCATCCATAGCAGCTTTCCACTTATCCCAATCTTTGCTTCTACGAGCTTCCCAATAATCATTTGGTTCTTCTGAATCCATGTCTTCACCAACTGTAAGTGCGAAAGCCAAAACATCATAATCATTAAATCTGGCCGGTTTGACTATCTCTCTTCTGGCTCTATCTCTAGCCAGTTGATAGTTACTTAGATCCTCTTGTTCTTCTTCTGAGTCTTCTTCATCCGCAGACTCTACTTCAGCTCCATCTTCAAGTGAGTATTCTTTTGCCTTAGAATATTCACCAGCTTCAACTATCTTAACTAGCAATTATATTTTCCTTTATTCACAACTTCAACCTGAAGATTTTCAGTCTTCTTTTCTTTAGACAAGTCCTTGTAAAGCTTATCTTCAGTGAACACAGCATTTCTGCTTATAACACACTTCATGTCTTCTAAGAACCAAACTTTATACCCTTTAACTCATTGTGGGTAACCAATGAAAATACCCTTGAGGGCTCTTGGTTTTAACTTTTCTTGATCTATATGAACATAAACCACTGAACCAAACTTTCTGAGATGTGAATATCTTGGTTCTTTTCCAAGCCAAACTTGCTCTGGAATATTTCCATCATTTGCAGATGAAGGAGTCTTGTTGATAAGGTAGATTGATGTTGCTACAGCATATGCCCAAAACTTCTCTTCTAGTCCAGACTCATTCAAGAGACACCTCACTTTCTCCATGATTATCATGTTCATACGTTCCGCGACACCATTTCATTGTGGTGTGTATGAACATGTTCTATGTCTTTCAATACGATTTTGTTTGCAAAAACCATCAAACTCAGAGTTACAGAACTCTAACCCGTTATCCGTCCTTAGACACTTAACCTTCTTGTTAACCTGATTTTCCACAAGGATCTTCCATTCACAGAACTTCCCGAAGGCTGCATCCTTTGTTGCCAAGAAATAAACCCAGACCTTACGAGAGTAATCATCAATTATTGACAGGAAATATTGCTTCCTAGACAACGAGAAGTGGACATTAGGAGAACCCCATAGATCTGCATGTACATATTGGAGCACTGCTTATGTACTGTGTTTACCAATACTGAAACTCAATCTCTTGTTCTTCCCCATTACACTGCTTTCAGAAAACTCCAGATTCCCGATCTTCTTCTTATCCAGAATTCCCTTCTCAACCAGAATCTTCAAATTCTTCATACTCATATGTCCTAATCTACTCAGTTTCTTCATTTTCCTCCTCTAACATCACCGATAGCCATTCTCTTGTATATGTAACAGCTCGATTAATTGTTTCTTGCATATCAGTTTTCACTTGGTTGCATAACAATTCATTGCGTCTTTTCCAAAACCGCCACAAAATCCAAAACGGCAGAGAACGTTGAAGATTATCGATTTTATGACCATGATGAAGAGTTAAGAGGTACCGATTTTTTTTTCAATTGGAGTGTTGAGGTTGCAAAGAATATATGTTGGAAGGTCTATGATTCTCCAAGCTGTCGCTGCGTAGTCACATGTAAAAAATAAATGATTGCTTGTTTCATCCTCTGTGCAGCAACGGTTGCAATATTGGTTCACCATAATATTACGGCGTCGTAAATTTTCCGAAACACCAATTGCCCTTGATGCTATTCGCCATAAAATATGTTGTAATTTAGGAACGATATTCAGCTTCCAAATCCCAGCTGCAGTGTCTGGAGATGTCGCTAACGGTGGACATGGTTCATCTTCATCCAACCTGAGATTCGATGCTAGCCAATAACCTGATTTAACCGGGTAATTCCCATCAGCATTATAGGCCCATATTTGGTCATCTTTAACCGGTCGTAAAGGTAGAAAAAGCTTTCGGATTAAATGATGATCCATAAGATCAATTATATCATTTAGTTTGTTTTCATTCCATTGTCGAGTAGTTGGGTCAATTAGAGTTTGCACCCTAATCTCAGGTTCCAAAGTTGTTATAAGAGTTTGTGGACGTGGTGGTAAAGTTGGAAGCCAAGCATCAGTAACCAAGTTGGTGTCTTCACCGTTTCCAATCCTAAATTGGACTCCCTTTCTTAGTAATTCGCATCCAAAACGTAACGTACTTCAACCGTAAGACGGCTGCATTCCTGGACCCGCCGATAATAGGTCTCCTTTTCTAAAATATCTTCCTTAAAAAAGTCGATATAGTAGACTTGTTGGATGTCATAGTAGTTTTCATACTTGGTTTGCTAGCAATGATTTATGTGTTTTACCACTCAGTCAATTAAAACTAAAGCTCACACTGCCGCAATCATAACGGTTGTCAATGCAGTACTTTAGGATCGAATCCACAGAGACCACGGTTACACTACAATTCTTACAATTATGAAACTAAGCTAAGACAAGATTATATTTGGTTTTGGAAAGAGTAACGAACGCAATTTAAACGATGTAAATTCAATAAAGGAAAAACGTTAGGTCAAGGGTTTGTTCTTGGGAATCCAGAGATCACAAATCAGACAACTATTCAGGGAATAATTAAACACAAGTTTCAAAGGCAAACATAAATATTAACCAATCCACTCTCGTGCTCATGGTTACTAAACCTAATAACCTAATCCATTCTCGTGCTCATAGAATTCTATGTTAGCATTAAAGAGAAGGTTCAATATGTTCACGAATCGCCCTAGCATCAACTCTCGCATGCTAAGGACGATTCACTCACTTATGTTCTTTCTATGCAACCTAATCCACTCTCGTGCTCATAGGTTACTATACCCTAATCCACTCTCGTGCTCATAGGGCAAGCTGCACCCTAGTTCATAGACATAGCGGTTAGCTCAAACCTAAGCAATAAACACAACAATAAGCGAAAACCACAAAAGATAAATCCCTATTTGTGTCTAATTCAAACATTCATGGATCCCTTCGAAACCCTAAACCTAACTATGGAACTACTCAGACATGGTAACGGAGAACAAGCAGAGAGATGAAGAACTCATAATATAAAAAGACACTACAAGAAAACTGCCCTTTTACAACTAACAGAATCGTCGTAAATTGGTCGTAAAACATGGTTTACGACGGATTAGCGACGATTAATAATTCGTCGTAATATGATCGTCGTTAATCGGAAATCGTCGTAAATTGGTCGTAACATTAAGGAGCACTAAAAATCGTCGTATATTATTCGTCGTAAAATCGTTGTAAATTTACATCGATTTTACGACGAATACAGTACATCGATTTTACATCGATATCACGATGAAATATTACATCGATTTTACATCGGATTATACAAAAAAATTTTCGAAAATACGTCGTAAATTCGTCGTAATAGTATGAAACATTACATCGAATTTACATCGAAGTATACAATTTCTGTTTTGACAATACGTCGTAAATTCGTCGTAATAGGTATCTGTAAATGCGTTGGTAAATCGATGTAAAATATTCGATGTAAATTCGTCGTAAATTATTGAACGATGTAAAATCGATGTAAAATTATTGATGTAAAATCGATGTAAAATGGATGTAAAATCGATGTAAATTATTAAACGATTTAAAATCGATGTAAAGTTTTCGATGTAAAGTCGTCGTAAATTTAATATAATTTTATATAAATTAAATAAATTAAATAAAATTTAAAAAATAATTAAAAAAATTATATTTATAAATTAAAATTTTATAAATAAATTCAAAATTTAAAATAAAATTTAAAATACAAAATAAAATTCTTAAACTATTGTCCAGCTGAAAAACGTAAATTATCAAAAAGCTCGTCGTCCGATCCATTCTGCTCCACATTCGCTCGTTCTTGCGCGAGCGGATCAGTCGGCTGGCCCGATGTCGATCCTTCCTGCTGCCTCAATGCAGCCACCAAAGTCGGGTTAGTCAGGGCAATAATATCGAAGAGAGTGTTGTATCCTAGGATTGTTTTATCGTATCCTTGGATCTTCTCATCGTATACCACCTGCTTCGCCCGCAAAGTGTTGATCTCGGCGTTGGCGGTGTTTAACTCCGTCCGCAAAATAACCGGATCGTCGAAACGCTGACGACAGGACGACGCGACGACACTATCTACAATCGATCCCATCCCTAAAACTCTGCCCTTTTTCTTCGGGGCAACCTTTAAAAAAGAAACGTAAAATTTAATAAATTGTATAAAGAAACGTTAACTTTTGTAAAAAAAAAACAATAAATTACCTCTGCGTATATCTCGTCCATCTGGGCAACCGTCAAAGTCGCAGTGGATTGGACCGAACTACCGCCGGGTGATAGCTGCTGAGAATGCTGAGTTTGACGCTTGTCGATCCTTGCATGCGCGTCATTGTAGATCGCCTCTGCTCGAGGATCTACAAAAGATCCGTCTTTCTTCTTGTGAGTTTCCGCAAAAACTCGGGTCATTGGAGGAAGTTCGCCTCCATTTGCCTAACAAAAAAGACATTCAAAAAGAAATCAAACAGTTGATGGGTAATATAAATTAATAACAAATTAAAATTACATAAATAAAATTATAACCGAAAAAATTATTACCATTTGAAGGCGTCTTCCCGCAAAAGACGTTTGACCCGACGTATGAGGCATAAGCGCTGGAAGACCGTCTGGACCCATAGTGTTTCGAGAAGCTGAACACTTAGCGGCCACTTGCTGCGCATGCGGATCTCTCCAGTATGCCGTCAAGCCGTTCCAAACATCAGAAGACATGTATGGCGGCTTCCCATGATCGCCTTTAACCTCCCACTTCCTCTTCCAATCGGAGACGGCATTGTTGAGCCGCAATTTTCCCTTCTTTTTGAATTCCGTCTTCACCGTCTCGTTGATCGCAACGTCCCAATGCCATTTTTGCTATACAAAAAAAAAATTAGAAATGATATATTAAAGATAAAGAATTGACCAAAATAATAATGAATATTAAAAAAAAAATTTACCGCGAAACATTTAAACCATGTCTCGACAACGTCTTCCGGAACCGAAGACCAATTGCGGTGAGGCTCCATGAAATAGGCTTTAATGGTGTCAGCCACACTCCGTCCAACTTTGTTATCTTCCTTAAACCTGAGAAATAAAACAAAAATTATTAGTAAAAAAAAACAAATTCATAATGTTATTAAAAAAACAAATTGTAGTTACGTACCAAAAAGTATTCGGGAGCCATCGCGGATCTAACCGGTCTAAAGAATCATGCCCCGGCGACTGTAAAATATCTTCGACCGTCAATCCCGCATACAACAACGGCGGTCGAGCATCTGCTTCCGGAGGCGGCGCTGGTCCGAGAAAAGAATCCGGAACAACGGACTGTGTCGCAGAAGATGACGGGAGTTGCGAATTAGCACTCGGTCCCGTCTCGAGAAACTGTCGATAGTGTGATTTACGTGGCGCCATATCTAAAAAATATTTTAAAATAACTCAATTTTATTATAATATAATTCCATTCCTAACTAATAATTCCAATCCTAACTAATAAATATTACAATCCTAACTAACAATTCAAAATCCTTACAACTATAATCTAATATAAAAATACAAAAAAAATGTTACCTTTTTTAGAGAGATGGCAGAGGTTTTTAGAGAGAGAGAGTGAGGAGAGAGAGAGAATTTTGAGATTGTGAGCGAGGAAAATTTTGGTCGCGTATATATAGATTTTGCTGTCGTCGTAAATTCGTTGGTAATTTACGACGGGTTTACGACGAAATCGTCGTAAAATCATCGTAATACTGAACCAAAAATTTAAACGTATCGAAATTTTTCCCCACGCGGTAAATCAAATATTTTGGGTGTTATAATGAAATTACGACGGATTCGTCGTAATGTCGTTGTAAACGTACAACGATTTTACGGCGAATCCGTCGTAATTTCGTTGTAAACTTACAACGATTTTACGACGAATCCGTCTTAATTTAGTTGTAATAAAATAAATCTATACCCTAAACCCTAAATCACAATACACATATCCTGGACGTAAAAACGAAGTATATTTGTGCATCTAATAATTCTAATATTTAACAATAGATTCAATAACGACGATTGAATCTATTTCATCGTCGATTTCCATATCTTACATAATAATGTATAGCATTCGTTCTTATATATAAGTATATTCGTAACATGCATGACTTAAATAATGTAAATGATTTTGTAAAAACATAAACTTGTTTATACTATGATTAGAACTTACGTAAAACAAGATCTAAGATAAAAAAACAAAACATGTAAATCAAACCCTAAACCCTATATTTTAGGTATTACAACGAAATTACGACGGATTCGTCTTAAAATCGTTTTTAAACTTACAACGAATTTACGACGAATCCGTCATTTTAGGTATTACAACGAAATTACGACGGATTCGTCGTAATTTCGTTGTAAACTTACAACGAAATTACGACGCATCCGTCGTAATTTCGTTGTAATACATAAAATCTATACCCTAAACCCTAAATCACAATACACATATCCTGGACGTAAGAACGAAGTATATTTGTGGATCTAATACTTCTAATATTTAACAATATATTCAATAACGACGATTGAATCTATATCATCGTCTATTTCCTTATCTTACATAATAATGTATATCATTCGTTCTTATAAGTATATTCGTAACATGCATGACTTAAATAATGTAAATGATTTTGTAAAAACATACTATGATTAAAAATTACGTAAAACAAGATATAAGATAAAAAAAACCAAACATGTAAATCAAACCCTAAACCCCAAATTTTAGAAATTACGACGAAATTACGACTAAATCGTCGTAAAATCGATGTAAAATTACAACGAGTTTACGACGAATCTATCGTAATGTAAATTAAACCTAAATCGTCGTAAACGCGTCGTAAATTCACGACGATTTTACGACGAAATGAGTGACATCGGTATCACGACGATTTGACGTCGACTTTGAGAGTTTGGTAAAACACAGTTTTTAATAGGTCACCTAATTATTTACATCGCATTTTGTTGACGTAATTTTCGTTGTAATGATATTCAATATAAAATCGTTGTAAACTTACCCCAAATTTTAGAAATTACGACGAAATTACGACTAACTCGTCGTAAAATCGTTGTAAGATTACGACGATATTACGACGAAATGATAGTTTGGTAAAACACGGTTTTTTATATGTCACCTAATTATTTACATCGCATTTTGTCGACGTAATTTCGTCGCATATTCGATGTAAAATCGTTGTAATGTGATTCGATGTAAAACCGTTGTAAATTTTCGTTGCAAATCCGTTGGTAATTTCTAAAAGATTTCTATAAATACATTCCACACCTTCAATGCTAACTCAAAAAAAAAATACACACCTTCAATGCTAAATCCGTTGGTAACTTTTCCTTGATTTTTTACGCTGATCATTGTGTTCCCACTTCTTGATGATCTGGCCAACAAATAATCCTTTAGTCTTCAACTACCATAGTGAAAGATTCATAGAATTGGACATCTATGTAAATCCTTCGTGATATAAGGATGTCCAATTCTATGTATCTTTCAGTTATGGTGGTTGGTTTTTATGAATCTAGAAAACTCGACCCCCAGAATTCTTTGTTGGCCAGATCATCAGAAGTGGGAATACAACGTTACGTTCTGCTCCTAAACCCAAGATGACATTACGACGATATTACTACGTACGAATGTGGTCCTAGGCATCGTAATTTCGTCGTAAAATCATCGTTAAGTACCATCAGATTTACATTAAATAACTGTATATTTAGGGTTTAGCATTATGTAATAAAGTTAAATTAACCCTAATCTACGTGTTTCATTCACAAAGACTCTTAATTCATCAATGTTTCGTCGAATTTTTATTAGTTTAATATATAATTTTACAACAAAAACTTAAACATTTAACAAACCGAAAATTACATATATATATATATATATAAGCTTTCAATCAGAATCATCATCTTCGTTGGGCTCATCATCTTGATTGGGTTCATCATCTTCAGGTCCATCATCATCGTCAGTTTCTTCAAACTCGTCGGAATCGCCTTCTTCTTCTGTGTCGTCAGGTAGATATTCAAGTTGCCTGTTTCAAGGATCAATTAAAAGAACGTTCTCCGTAATCTCTGGTTCTGTAATATCAAGGCAAGAATCTTCTTGCATTGGAAGATCATCAACACCAACAATTTTACCCCTTGGAGCTATTTTAATAACCGATAACCATGAGATCCCAGATGTTCGAACTCGCGGATATGGAACGAACGTTACTTGTTCTGCTTGTGATGCTAGGATGAATGGCTCAAACTTGTTGTAACGTCGTGATTTGTTGATGTCAACCACACCAAATTTGTTAATTCGAACCCCTCGACCGACTGTTGGATCGAACCAATCACATTTGAAGAGAACGACCAATCACATTTGAAGAGAACACATTTCAACCTAACCAGTCCGGGGTACTCCACTTCAATTATTTCCTGCAAAACCCCATAAAAATCTATTTCACCCCTAACACATACTCCGTAGTTGGTAGTTGCCCGACGAACGCCATACTTGTATGTATGAAACACATAACCACGGGTAAAATACATGGGTGCGGTCGTTATCTTCCCGATGGGGCCTAGGAGTAACTCATGAAACCAAAATGGATATGCGGGATCGCCATGATCAACCTATGATAAGTGTAAAAGTTAGATTGAAAGCCGATATAATTAAATGAAATATTTATAACTATATTAACTTACTTGCGCCTTCAACCACTCAACAAAGTGACGATCTTTACGGTCGTTTATTTCATCATCTGAAACCCCTTCAATGCATTCTCGTACCTGGGTAACAAATAAGCTGCAAAATACATATATAGACATAAAAATTAACACATTTAATTATAATTATATTAATTAATTATTAATGACTGAATAATTAAATAGTTTTGTTATTACCTTTCGTAAGGACTCACTTCATCACAGTTTAGGAGGATGTTCGTATGTGCGCTGTGCCTGTCATGCTCGTTATCCCACCAAACTTCCTTCAATTTTCCACTAAGACGACCAATTGGTGAGAATATATCTGGGACACCCTCTACTGCATAAATTCGTCCCACACCGCCATCATCGTATCGTCGGGGAGCCCGTTTGCGTGTGCGGACTTTTGGAGCGAAATAATATGAAGTGAAGTGTGAAGTTTCTTCTGTCAAACTTCCCGCAACAATTGATCCTTCAACCCTTGCTAGATTTTTTGCCTTTCCCTTTAAATGTTTCATGAAGCGCTCAAATGGGTACATCCACCTAAACTGAACAGGGCCTCCTAGTTCTGCTTCGTGGGGGAGATGAATGGGAAGATGTTCCATAACATCAAAAAATGCAGGGGGAAATATCTTCTCCAAATTGCACAACAAGATTGGAATATTAGCAGCCAGTTGTGCAATTACATCTTCTGACAACGTCCGTGTACTAAGATCCCGGAAAAACGCTCTGATGCCTGCAGAGACAAAATTATATACATTATAACATATATATATATATAATTAATCTCAATAATTTTATATGTGATGAAGTATCTTACCTCCAATTGCTTCATGAACATTTTCTGGAAGGAGTTCGGCAAATGCGAAAGGAAGTAAACATTGCATAAACACGTGGCAGTCATGACTCTTCATCCCTGAAAACTTTTCTCCTTTCTCAACAGATTTAGCAAGATTGGATACATACCCATCAGGAAACTTCACGTCAGATGAAACCCAATTTAACAACGATGCCTTTTGTTCTGCACCCAACCGAAATATAGGAACTGGTGATTTTTCATTGCTCATTATATGCAACTCATTTCTGTTGCAAATATCTGGCAAGTCCAACCTTGACTTTCCGCTGTCTTTGGTTCTTCCTTTCACGTTTAACACTGTATGCATGATGTTATCAAAAAAGTGTTTCTCAATGTGCATGACATCAAGATTGTGTCTCAGTAGATGATATTTCCAGTACGGAAGATCCCAAAAAATGCTTTTCTTTGCCAATTGTGATTTACCCCGTATCCATCAGGCATATTAGCTGGAGTGTGCCAATTTCCCCCACGATTCACAGTTTCTAGTCCCCCAAAATGATCTATTTGCGCTTCAAGATCTTCCCCAGATAGATACACTGGTGGGGGGACACGCACAATTTTGTTCTTCCTAAACAACCGCATGTTTCTCCTATATGGATGATTGATTGGTAAAAACCGGCGGTGACAATCAAACCAGCATGTTTTTCGACCATGTTTTAGTTGAAACGCATCTGTCCGATCGAGGCAATAAGGACAAGATAACCTCCCATGCGTCGTCCAACCTGATAGCATTCCATATGCAGGGAAGTCGCTTATTGTCCACATAAGCACCGCACGCATCGTAAATTTTTTTTTTCTCGAACAATCATATGTCCGCACTCCTGTATACCACAACTGTTTCAACTCATGAATGAGAGGCTGCAAAAACACATCAAGGGACCACTTCGGATGATTGGGACTAGGGACTAAAATATTCAGGAAAAGAAATTCCCTTTGCATGCACATATCTGGGGGAAGGTTATAAGGAGTTACGATAACTGGCCACAAAGAATATTGCCTACCAGACATACCGAATGGACTAAATCCATCAGTGCAAAGACCAAGATACATATTTCGCTTAGAGTTAGCAAAATCAGGGTGTACCGTGTTAAAGTGTTTCCAAGCTTTTGCATCTGACGGGTGAGTCACTTCTCCTTCTCTGTGTGAATGTTCTGCATGCCACCTCATCGATGCAGCTGTCCTTTCAGATTGATACAATCGTTTCAACCTATCAGTTATAGGAAGATACCACATCCGTTGGTATGGTATCTTAGTACGCCCAGTTGTTTGGGGGCCTAAATCTCGGTTTTTGGCAAAATCGACATTCCTGCAACTTATCATCATCTTTCCAAAAAAGCATACAATTGTCAACACATACATCTATCATCTCAGAAGGCAACCCAAGACTAAACACCAACTTCTGTATCTCATAGTATGTTTCGGCAGCCAAATTATCCTCTGGCAAATACTCTTTAATAAGATCAGCCCAATCATCCATGCAAACCTCAGCTAATTTATGATCAGTTTTAATTGTCATCATCCTAGCAGCTAACGACAATTTAGACTGACCTTCTCTACATCCATCGTAGACTGGCTGGTTAGCAGCGTCTAGAATATCATAAAATCGCTTCGCATCTACGTCCGGTTCCTCAACAGTACTATTATCAGCATTTGTTTCATGAAATGCATCATTAACCATTGCATGCATCCTATCATGATCTGCACCCTGATCAAATTGATGTTGACCATGATCATAACTACCTTGATAATTTGATTCTACTTGACCTTGATAATTACTACTACTATCCGTTGCTTGAGTTCTTTCAAAACCCTCTCCATGTTGATACCAAACATAATATTGCGGCATAAACCCTCTATTTAGTAAGTGCTTCCACACCGTCTCAATAAACATATATCTCGTATTCTTGCATTTACGACAAGGACAGAACATCTTACCACTTTCCAGGGTTGTTTGCATATGTCCGGCCTGATACATGAATATTTCAAGCCCTTCTTTGAATTCTTCCGTCAAATCTCCCTCTGAATCCTTTTGCGTATACATCAATTTTCGTAGTTCGTATATAGACATTTATATATATATATTTTTTAATTCTGTTTGTTTTTTTTTTAATTTTTTCGTTTGAAGTTAGGCTGTATTTATAGAATTTTTTTCAGATTTACCAACGATTTTCCAACGGATTTACAACGAATTTTACGTTGTAAATTCGATGTAAATTTAGTAGGTGGACCTATAAAAAAATGTGATCTACCTAACTGAGAACATGTGACGTCAAATCGTCGTAATATCAACGTAATATACAGAAAACAAATTCGTCGTAATATCGATGTAAATTTACGACGAGATTACGACGATTTATGTTGTCGTCGTAATGTCGTCGTAAACTAGTCGTAAATTTACATCGATTTTACGACGATTTTACATCGAACACATATTTCGTCGTAAAGTCGTCGTAATGTCGATGTAAAGTTACATCGATTTAAAACGGTCGTAAATTTTCGTTGGAAATAGACAGTTTTCTTGTAGTGAGAGAGAAAGGGTTTAGAATTCTTCTCAATAGATGCAGAGATTCTTCTCCAAAGCTTACAATGATCAAGAGCAAAATGTCTGAATAGAAAATAAAGGGTAGCCGTCTAAGAGGCTAAAAATATAGTATATATAGGCCTTAGGTCGAATTAGGTCAAAACATGCAGTTTCCGGGGCAAAACAGGAAATTCAAAAATTTCATTTTTCTTCTCTGAGGCACGCATCGACCGATGCACTCCATGCATCAATCGATTCCGCTTTCTCGGGTGGTGCTGCATCGGTCGATGCACTTGCATCGACCGATTTTGGCTTTCTCTTCACGGTTCCGGCGTTTTTGCCCACGTAACTCCAATTTCTTCCTTAGACGCCTTTTTACCTGAGATAACTAAATAAAGGACTAAAAGACTCTAAAAACGAACTTTGACTCGATAAAACATTTGCAAGGAACACTAAACATGCGTTAGAAAACGATTAAAACCAAGCATATCAATTTCCCCAGACTTAGTCTTTTGATTGTCCTCAAGCAAACAGAAAACTAAGCAAGAAGAAAAAGTTTGAAAAAGCACGGAGACTCACATTTCCTTTAGAATTATGTAATGACCATTACCTTAGTAATCCACATATTGCCGAACTAGCTCCGGATCGGACCGCCATGTACTTTCTGCAAGCATCACAGCCTCCCAGATTCAACTCAATGTCCCGCAGAATAATCCAAAGCTATCATCGCTGGGTCTCATCAAAGATCATAGTTCCAAGAACCTTCTAGACTCTTTCTCTTTCAATATCGTGACGAGACAACAACACAACACTTGGTACCTTTTTCTCTCCCCCGGACTTATTCTTTTCTCATTTTCTTTCTGTAGTGCCAATGGCTGATGGAACGCGAGTATTGATAGTTTTTGCCACCGAATCCCCGGTTCATTTTAGTGCCACCCTTTCATTCTAAGGTTTAGACGAATAGTGGTATCTCTGTAAATTTTCATAACCTCACTTCCAACCTTAGTGTGATCATCTCCTTCGGAATAAAATAATGGGATCGATGGAAATTTTCCTAACCCTTTACTCGAAAGAAAATCATTTCATCTTTTCTGATTTTATTTAAAATAAGGGGGAGGGATACCATAATTTCAACACGGGTCGTCTCGTCATATACGAATGAGCTCTAAAACACCAATCACGATGATGAGGTAAAAGGAAGAGCTCAGAAACTAGCTCAAGCTTTTAATTTTTTTTTTAAACATGGGTGCCTCTGTTTGACTGGTCAGCCTTTAGATTTTACATTAGTCTGATCTAGAACTAGCCATGCGACAATGGTCACTTAGATGCAAAATTAGTTAAGAATTCAAAGGTCATGATCATAATCTCCAACAAGTTTTGACTCAATAAAACAAAATGATTCAAAGAAAACATCAAAATGACTCAAAAGGGAAAAACAAAAGAAAGAAATAGCATTAGTAATGATAGAGACCCTCCTCCATACTTACTTCACACCGTCTCAGTGTGAAAATAAACCACGAAGAAGGCCAAACAGACTCAAGAAAAATATAAAATGAAAGAAAACGTATCGGTGGGTTGCCTCCCACCAAGCGCTAGTTTAAAGTCATTAGCTTGACTCATAAGCCTTCTAGGCGCGGGATGGATGATTGAGGGGAATAGTTTCTTCCCCATCCATTTCTACGTTAGCGAGGTATGGTTTTAGGCGCTGACCATTAACCACAAACTCATCTCCGGTAGAGCTCAGCAACACCACAGCTCCGTACGGTCTCACCTCCTTGATTGTGAATGGTCCGGACCATCTCGGTCTCATCTTCCCTAGGAAAGGTTTAAGGCGAGAGTTGTAGAGCAATACCTGATCATTTGCAGCGACATTCCTGGGAATGATCTTCTTGTCATGATACGCCTTGGTCTTTTCCTTGTAAATCTTTGAACTCTCATAGGCCAAGTGAAGAATCTCTTCCAGCTCGTGTAGTTGTATCGTCCTTCGTTCGGAGGCGGATTTGATGTCATAGTTTAGTAGTTTCACAGCCCATGATGCCTTGTACTCGAGCTCCACGGGAAGATGGCATGATTTTCCATAGACAAGGTGGAATGGTGTCGTGCCTAAAGGAGTCTTATAGGCAGTCATGTACGTCCAAAGAGCATCATCTAGCTTTGTAGCACAATCCTTTCTTGTCGTGTTCACAGTCTTTTGTAAGATACCCTTGATTTCCTTGTTGGAGATTTTGACCTCTCCACTCGTCTGTGGATGGTAAGGAGTGGCTACCTTATGCTTGACCCCATGCTTCTTCAAGAGCCCTTCAAAGGCCTTGTTGATGAAATGAGATCCACCATCGCTTATCACCGTTCTAGGCACACTAAACCTTGGAAAGATCACAGATTTGAACATCTTCAAGACCACCTTGGCACCGTTTATCGGGCTAGCCAACACTTCAACCCATTTAGACACATAGTCGACCACAACGAGGATGTATTCATTCCCATAAGATGATGGGAAGGGACCCATAAAATCGATACCCCACACATCGAACACTTCGATTTCCAATATGAAATTATGTGGCATTTCATTTCACTTGCCAATATTTCCTTGCCGCTGACATGAATCACATTTGGAGATGAAGGCGTGTGCGTCGCAAAATATAGTTGGCCACCAGAAACCAGCTTGCAGGGCTTTGGACATTGTCTTGAACGTGGAGAAGTGTCCAGCGTATTTCGAACCATGACAGTGGAACATAATACCGGTAATTTCCTCCTACGAAACACATCGCCGAAAGACATCATCGGAGCACTGTTTGTATAAGTGGCTCGTCCCAAAAGTAGCGTTTGATATCCCTTAAGAATTTCCTCTTCTTGTTCCCAACGAAGCTGATATTTTATGGTTTTTATCCCGTTTAAGCCATGATATAAGTCCGTTTTATAGAGTCTTTCTACTATTTTGTAGTGTTTTAGAGTATTTTACAGGTTTAGCACGTTTGAAGCATAATTGGAGATATTGGAGATATCTGGAGCATTTTGGAGCAAAGCAGACGTTCGTGTAGCTGAGTACCAGATTTGAAGCCTCAGTGTCGATCGATACTGACTAGTATTGGTCGATACTCACTGCAGCAAGACACGAGTCGCAACTTATGAAGAGTTGAAAAATTGCAAAATGGCCCATAAGACTTTATTATTTACAAGAAGGCCCAAAACGTGTTTTAGGTTATTTATTAGGATTTACAGCCACTTTGATGGCTAAGCTTTATTCGATGCTTTAATTTACTTTGTTTTTGTGAGAAAGCTTTGGAAGGGAAACAAGTCTGAAACTCTGTTCGTACGAGAGAAGATTTCGAACCCTCTTGTTATTCTTTTTTATTTATTTGAGTATTTATTCAGTCATGTTTATTGTTTTAATTTCCATGTCTGAGTAGATCCACTTTAGGTCAAGGGTTTTCTCATAGGGTTTTCTCTGATTGCTAGTAATTGATTTGTTAGGATTCACCATCTGAATTAGTTCTTCACCATAGGTTGTTCCCAAAGCTAATTCTAGGTTGATGAATCTGGAACTTAGATCTTAGGATAATTGATTAGGCACGAGAGTGCGATTAATTACCTGATAGAACTTAGGGTGAGCAAAATAACTATTCACAAAGAGATTTGGTTTAGTTGTTTTGTGAAGAAATCAAACTTGAATTAAAAGCTGGTTTAGACTTTAGGATTCACAAAGAGATTTGGAATTCTAGGATTTAGACTTAGATAATTCTCGCAACGAGAGTTGGTTAATTATACTTTAGTGATTTGAGTTCAAGAACCACGCTAAATCTGAATCATGACTAGTTAGTTTATCTGCATTCATTGATTTCCTGAGAAATACCCTGAACCTATCTTTCTCCCAATCGACTTACAACACTTTTAATTTGCGTATTGCTTTCAATTATATCTTTTGGTTAAGCTTAATTCGAATGTATTTAATCTATTGTGTGATATCCTGAGTTCTTGTGTTCGACCCCTACATATACTACAACAACTGCTTTAGTACTTATAGGGTATTAATTTGAGCATATCAAATTTGGCGCCGTTGCCGGGAACTCAATTCGCCATTAGATTTTAGTTTGAGAATTTCGACTAAGTTCGTCAGTATCGATCAATACTACTCAGTGTCGGTCGATACTCGTCGTTTTCTTTTGTTGATATCGATCGACACCACCCAGTGTCGGTCGATACTCATCGTATTTTTTTGTTACTTACGTGCCTTGCCTTTTGTTTTCAGGTGTATGCCTATTCGCGAAACCAGAAGGAACAAGAGCACTCAGCTAGTTGATCTGTCAAACGAGCAGCTAGCACTTTTGGAACGCACAAACAGAATAGCAAAGAAGCCAGCAGAGATGAACAACAATCCAGTGGATTTGGTTCAAGATGAAGCTGGAGCTTACAGAGACCAAGAGAGTCAATTATGCAATGAGAGAGGGCAACGACTTGATGAAGCTGGAAACATCATTGTCCCTGCAGGTTCTGTGAATGTTGGGAATGATGTGGTTAATCGTAGTAGAACAATCGGGGAGTACAACATGCCTGATCAGTTCTATGCCAATCGATCAGCGATTCGCCCTCCTCTTTTTCAGGGTAATGACTTTGAGCTGAAACCTGCATACTTCACTCTTGTGGGTTAGCACCTTTTTAACGGTCTTTCTCATGAACACCCCATGGATCATATTGAGAAGTTTGAGGATTTGGTCACCATCATCAAATACAATGGAGTGTCTAATGACTTCTTTTTCTCCAAGCTTTTCCCATATTCTCTTAGTGGGGATGCAACTTATTGGCTGAAGCAGTTGTCTCCTGGTTCGCTAACTACATGGGATGAGACGAAGAATGCGTTCCTGAATAATTTCTATGATGATGCGAGATCCGAAGAGCTCAGGAACAAGATTTCTCAGTTTTCTCAAGGTCTGACAGAGGCACTCAAGGCTACTTGGATTCGTTTCAGGTCATATCAGAGAGATTGTCCGCACCATGGGGTCACTCAGGTTCAGCTGCTGGGTACTTTCTACAGAGGGATCGATTGGAGGTACCAGATGGCTTTGGATGCTGCGAGTAATGGAAACTTCAACACCAGGTGTCCTGACGATGCTTATGTGCTTATTGAGAACTTGGCGTCTAGCAATAGCACCAAGAATGCAGATATGGAGCGCAAGAAGCAAGCTGGTAACTTAGATGGCATTCAGATTGCTGAGGTGAATGCTAAGTTAGATTCAGTGCACAATCTGTTGATGGGAAGGACCCAAAGAGCGGTCCACTTCGCTACTGAAGATGAAGTGGAGGATGTTAACTATACTGGTGGAGCTAGTTTTGGGTCGAATCAGTTTGTCCAGAAACCATTCCAGAGCAGTGGCTATACCAGGAACTATGGGAGTTCGTCTTATCAACCTCTGCCTGCTAAAACTCTAGAGATCAAGATTGAGTCTATGTTTGAACAACTTGTTCAAGGACAGCAGAAGATAATAGTGGACTTCAATGGGAAGATGGATGCTATGTACACATATCTGAGTGGAAAGATCGAGGCTCTCAGTATTCATCAGAGGATGCTGGAAACTCAGGTAGCTCAGATTTCAGCAACTGTCAAGGGAAAGATGGTTCATCCACAAAATGAATACGTCAATGTAATCACTGTAAGAAGTGTTGAAGAGGTCATTCCAGTGGTGAAAAAGGGTCTAAATGAGGAAAAAATCCATTGAAGATGATTTTGAGCCTGAGATGGCTGTGTTCGTATCCACCACTAGTATCGATCGACACTCACCTAGTACCGATCGAAACTCCACTAGTATCGATCGACACTCACCTAGTATTGATCGACACTCACCCTGTATCGATCGATCCCAGTCTGCAGAAGCGACACAAAAACCCAGTATCGACCGACACCAACCTAGTATCGATCGATACTCCTCGCAGACCGACCTAGAAATTGCGAAAACACCAAGGATGACGGAGGAACATGTTTACAAGCCTAAGATACCATACCCTCGACCACCTAGACATCTCATGAACCCTATTACTGCGGAGAAGTTGCTAGCTTTTGAGAAGATGGTCAGGAGGATTCCCCACACTATATCTTTTGAAGAAGCTTTCGAAAACCGTCCTTTGGAGTGTTACTTCCAAAATTGCAGAGAAACTGAGGAAGAGATTAAGGCACTCTTCATCAAGGCCAGAAGTACACCACCTCCACTGAAGCAGCTGACTAAGAGGGAAGAGCCAGGAATATTCTCAGTTCCATGCTTTATCTCTGGAGTTGAATTCAAAGAGTCTCTCGTTGACTCCGGGACTAGCGTCAATGTCATGTCAAGGGCAATTGCAGAGAGATTGGGATCTGATATTCGATCTCCCAAGACATCTATCACATTCGCGAACTGTTCCACCTCACTTCCATTTGGTACAATCCCTGATTTGCTGGTTAACGTAGGAGATTGCCTGGTTCCTACTGATTTTCTGGTTGTGGAGATGAGTGCAAGATCTAGTACACAGTTGAATCTTGGAAGACCGTTCATGGCTACGGTTGGTGCCATTATAGATACACCAAGCAAGAGAATCTCGTTCTCGTACATTGACAAGGAGGTGTAATACAAAGCCATTCCTACTAGAGGAACTCCCACACATATCTCTTGCATCACCATTGTTACAGGAGAGACGTTGGTAGTTGATCTTTTGGAAGAGTCTCCTGACGAGCCAACTGTCATAGATCTTCTAGATAGTCCTTCTGTCATCACCAAGAAAGACGTCAAAACATCTAAGGTAAAGAAGAAGGTGGAGAGCAAAGGAGTGAAGGGTGTTGCTTCTATGAATTTAATCCCTCAGAAGTGTGATGGGGATTCAATTGAATACAAGGTGAAGTGCAAAGGAACCTCAAAACAATTCTCTAAGGCTAGAGTCATTCTTACTTTGGAGTTGAAAGAGAAAGGAAAGGAGGTTGTGAAGAGCATGTTTAGCAGAACTCTGAAGCTGGAAGTGTCTAGTTGTATAACTTGCATGGGAGTAAGTTCTCAATCTTCTCCTGATTGATCACCTGAGCCAGAGTCAAGCTATTGACTTAAAACAAGCGCTTGGTGGGAGGCAACCCACTGGTAAGTCTGTATATAAGTCTTTTGTTTTTGTTTTTGGTTTTGGTTTTATGTTTTGTGTCTTTTGTTTTGCGTGAATCAGTTACAGAGGATCGGTATCGACCGATACCACCTGGTATCGATCAACACCACATGCATCAATGAGGATGAGAAGAAGTTTTTGTGTCGACCTAAGCCAGGTATCGCTCGATTGATATATCATGGTTTTTACCCTGTTTAAGCCATGATATAAGTCCGTTTTATCGAGTCTTTATTCTATTATAGAGTCTTTTAGAGTCTTTTACAGGTTTTAGCACATTGGAGCATTATTGGATATATTGGAGTTTTATGGAGCGTTCTGGAGCAAAACTGAAGTCTGGTGACTAAGTGTCCGATCGAAGCATCAAGCATCGATCGATACCCCTTGGTATCGATCAACACCCATCGAGCAGATCATGACCCGCGACTTTTAATGAAGTTTGAAGAATTGCAGAACTTGCCCAGAAGACTTTAATATTTACAAGAAGACCCCAATTCGTGTTTAGACTATTAAATTAGGTTTTGCAACCACTTTGGCTGTGTGTTTTTCATTACATTTTATTTTGAAGATTTCTGAGAGAGAGCTTTTGAGAGGGGAGACAAGTCAGAACTCTGTTCGTCTGAGAGAAGATTTCGAACCCCTGTTTTATTCTCTACTCTTATTTATTCTATTGATGATTTATTCAGTTATGTTGACTGCTTCAATTTCCATGTCTGAGTAGATCTCTTGTTAGGTTCAGGGTTCTCAATAGGGTTTTCTCTGAATGCTAGATTGATTCATTATTAGGATTCACTATATGAATTAATTCTTCACCATAGGTTGTTTGCAAAGCTAATTCTAGATTGATCACCTAGAACATAGATCTTAGGATAATTGATTAGGCGCGAGAGTGCGATTAATTACCTGATAGAAACTAGGGTGAGAAAAATAACTATTCGCAAAGAGATTTGGTTTAGTTGTTTTGTGAACAAATTAAACTTGATATAAAAGCTGGTTTAGACTTTAGGATTCGCAAAGAGATTTGGAATTCCTATGATTTAGACTTAGATAGTTTTCGCAACGAAAGTTGGTTAACTATATCTTAGTGATTTGAGTTCAAGAACCGTGCTAAATCTGAATCCTGTTAGTTAATTTATCTGCATTTAGTGATTCCCTGAGAAATACCCTGAACCTATCTTTCTCCAATTGATTTCACAACCGTTTTAAATTGCATTTTGTTTTCAATACCATTAATCACTTTGCGTAATTTTCACATCTATAATCTATTGTGTGTTTCTGTGAGTCCTTGTGTTCGACCCCTAGCTATACTATAACTACT
Source organism: Eutrema japonicum (assembly GCA_030161315.1). Lineage (NCBI taxonomy): Eukaryota > Viridiplantae > Streptophyta > Magnoliopsida > Brassicales > Brassicaceae > Eutrema > Eutrema japonicum. The sequence continues at coordinate 42,762,218 of BSQW01000013.1, forward strand.
GCTTTAGTATCTAAATAGAGTATTAATTTGAGCATATCAAATTTGGCGCCGTTGCCGGGGACTCAATTAGCCATTAGATTACGTTCGTGAATTTAGACTAAGTTCGTCGGTATCGGTCGATACTGTCTAGTATCGGTCGATACTCGCCGTTCTCTTTTGTTGATATCGATCGACACCACTTGGTATCGGTCGATACTTAACGTATTACCGAGTTACTTACGTTCTTGACTTCTGTTTTCAGGTGTATGCCATATCATAAAACCAGAGGAAACAAGAACACTCAGCTAGTTCAACTGTCATTGGAGCAACTAGCACTTGTAGAACGCACAAACAGGAAGGCAAAGAAACCAGCAGAGATGAACAACAATCAAGTATAGTTGGTTCGAGATGAGGCTGGTGCCTATAGAGACCGAGAGGGTCGTTTGTGCAATGATAGAGGACAACGTCTGGATGGAGAGGGGAACATCATTCCACCTTCTCATGTTGTCGCTGGGAATGCCGCTGGGAACGTGAACCCAGTGAATGCTGAGAACGCTGTGGTTAACCGTGGTAGGACGATTGGTGAGTGCAACAGACCTGACCAGTTTTACGCAAATCGCTCTGCGATCCGTCCTCCTGCTTTTCCAAGGAATGACTTTGAGCTGAAACCCACATACTACACTCTTGTGGGACAGCACCCTTTTCATGGTCTTTCCAGCGAGCATCCCATGGATCATGTTTAGAGGTTCGAGGACTTGGTCTCTAGCATCAAGAACAATGGAGTGTCTTACGACTACCTCTTCTGCAAGCTTTTCTCATACTCTCTTGGTGGGGAAGCAACCTACTGGCTGAAGTAGTTACCTCCTAGATCGCTGACTAACTGGGAGGAAACTAAGACTGCTTTCCTGACCAACTTTTATGATGATGCAAGATCCGAGGACCTGAGGAAAAAAATCTAGCAATTTTCTCAAGGACCTACTGAGGCGTTCAAGGCTGCTTGGACGAGGTTCAAATCGTATCAGAGAGACTGTCCACATCATGGATACTCTGATGTTCAGCTGATGGGGTTCTTCTTTAGAGGCCTTGATTGGAGGTACCAAATGACTTTGGATGCTTCAAGCAATGCAAACTTCAACACCAGGTATCCTGATGAAGCCTATGTCCTGATTGAGAACTTGGCGTCTAGCAATAGCACCAAGAATGCTGATTTTGAGCGGAAGAAGCTAGCTAGTAACGTGGATGGTTCACAGATCGCTGACTTTCAAGCTAAGTTGGATTCTATGCATAGTCTTCTAATGGGAAAGACACAGAAAGCGGTTCACTTTGCTGAAGATGTCGAGGTATTCAATGAGGATGAAGTAGAGGATGTTAACTACATTGGTGGTTCTGGTTTTCAGGGTCAGAGGAGTGAATTCAACAACAACCGAAAATTCAACAACAACTATCAGCAAGGAGGTTCAAATCAGTTTGGCCAGAAACCATCTCAGAACAGTGGGTACACCAGGAACTATGGTAATTTATCTTATCAACCCATACCTGCTAAGCTTCCGGACAGCAAGATCGAGGCTATGTTTTAACAGCTGGTTCAAGGATAGCAACAGCTCACAGTGAATCTCAATGGGAAGATAGATGATGTGTACAAAAATCTGAGTGGAAGGATCGACGCCCTTGATACTCATCAGAAGATGCTGGAAACGCAAGTGGCTCAAACTGCAGCTGCTGTGAATGGAAAGGCAACTCAAGCACAGAAAGAATACGTCAATGCAATGACCTTGAGAAGTGCAGAGAGTTTCGAAAACCCTCTCGAAGGCGATTTCGAAGCTGATTCGTCAGTATCGATTGACACCATCCTGGTATCGATCGACACCACTGCTGAAGAACCGATACATGAACCTTGTGTCGATCGACACCATCCTGGTATCGATCGACACCCATCGCAAGTCGAACCGGAGATTGTAAAGAAACCGGAGGTGATCGAGGAACATGTCTACAAGCCTAAGATACCATATCCGAGAATACCCAGACATCTCAAGGACCCGATTTCTCCAAAGCAGCTGCTCGGCTTTGAGAAGATGGTACGAAGGATCCCTCTTTCGCTGACTTTTGAAGAAGCTCTAGAGTACATGCCTTTGCTGAGTCACTTCCAAGATTGCAGAGAAACTGAGGAAAAGATCAAGGCACTTTTTCCCAAGGTCAGAAGTCTACCACCTCCGATGAAGAAGCTGACTAAGAGGGAGGACCCAGGAATATTCTCTGTTCCATGCTCTATCTCTGGAGTTGAATTCAAGGAATCTCTGGTTGACTCAGGGGCTAACGTCAATGTCATGTCGAAAGCAATTGCAGAGAGATTAGGAGCTGAAGTTCGTTCTCCCAAGACATCTATCACATATGCGAACTGCTCCACCTCACTTCCATACGGTACAATCCCTGATTTGATGGTCACGATAGGGGACTCTCTGGTTCCTACTGATTTTCGGGTCGTGGAGATGAGTGAAAGGTCCACTACGCAGTTGATTCTTGGAAGACCATTCATGGCTACAGTTGGCGCTGTCATTGATATGCTCAATTAATACCCTAAAAAGTACTAAAGCAGTTGATGCAGTATATCAGGGGTCGAACACAAGAACTCAGAGAAATCGCACAATAGATTGTATAGTATCTAATCAAGCTAAGCAATCTAGATGAAACAAAAAACAATAAACGGTAAAAGAGTTGTAAAACCGATGGAAGAATACAGGCCCAGGGTATTTCTCAGGAGATCAATGAATGCAGATAACCAATCAGTCAGGATTCAGATTTAGCGCGGTTCTTGAACTCAAATCACCAAGCTATAATTAACCAACTGTCGTTGCGAGAATTAACTAAATCTAAACTTCATAATCCCAAATCTCTTTGCAAATTCCTAAGAATAAATCAGCTTTAATACCGAGTTTGATATGTTCACAATTCAATTAAACCAAATCTCTTTGCGAATAATCAAATTGCTCACCCTAGGTTATGTCAGATTACTCAATTGCACTGTCGTGCTTAATCGATTAACCTAAGATCTAAGTTCCAGATTCGTCAACCTAGAATTAGCTTTGAGAACAACCTATGATGAAGAACTATTTCAGATGATGAATCCTAATTAATCAATTACCAGCAATCAAAGAAAACCCTATGAGAAAACCCTAAACCTAAAGTTGATCTACTCAGACATGAAAATTGAAACAATAAACATGTTTGAATAAATCATCAAATAAAATAGAAAGAGTAATAATAGGGTTCGAATTCTTCTCTCAGACGAACAGAGTTTCAGACTTGTCTCCCTTTTTAAAAGCTCTCTCACAAAACCAGAATAAAATAAATCGTAGCCATCTAAGTGGCTGTAAAACCTAATTAAATAGTCTAAACACGAATTGGGGTCTTCTTGTAAATATCAAAATATTCTGGGCAAGTTCTGTAATTTTTCAAACTTCATTAAAACTCTCGACTCGTGATCTCCTCGACGGGTGTCGATCGATACCAGGGGGTATCGATCAATGCTTGATGCTTTGATCGGGCACTTAGTCACCAGACTTCAGTTTTGCTTCAGAACGCCCCATAAAAAACCAATATCTCCAATAATGCTCCAAAAGTGCTAACACCTGTAAAAGGCTCTAAAAGACTCTATAATAGAATAAAGACTCGATAAAACGGACTTATATCATGGCTTAAACGGGGTAAAAACCATGATATATCAACTCTCCCAGACTTAGCCTTTGCTTGCCCTCAAGCAAATAGAAGATTAAATCAGAGAAAGAGGTTTGAAAACGTGGAGACTCACCTGTTCATGAAACATTAAAATGACCAATTTCCCAAGCACCCAAATGTTACCTAACCAGCTTTTTGATCTAACCACCATGTACTTCTCCATAGACATTCGCAGCTTCCCAGACTACACACATTATCTCACAGCATCATTCAATTAAGCCATCATCGCCAGTTTCATCGCTGTGATTAATACCAAGAACCTTCTAGATTCTTTCCCATACAATATCAAGACAAGGAACCACCCTTTTCACACTTTTTGGTATTATTTCTCTCCCCCAGACTTATTTCTTATTGTATCTCTTGCATGTACAAATTAAGGTTCGAGACGCGAGTATTGATGGTGTTTGCTCCCTCAAAAGTAATCATAGGTGTAGGCAAATAATGGTATCACAGGAAATTTTCCTAACCTCGCTTTCACCTTTGTGTGATCATCTCCTCTGAAGTAGAACATTGGGATCGCAGGAAATTTTCCTAACCCTCTACTCAGAAGAAAATCATTTCATCTTTAAATGCATCTTATTTATTAACTTGTAACAGGGAGAGAAATACCATTGCTTCAAACACATGGGTTCCTTTGTCAGATACGAATGAGGAATCAAGCTCTACGAATACTAACCACATCGATGAAGTGCAAAAATTTGGCTCAGGCTTTAAGGAACCTTGCTGGAAACATGAGTGTCTTCTAGTTAACTGGTCAACCTTTGGATTTTTCATTAGTCGATTTAGAACTGAGTCTGTAACAATGGTCACTTAGAAGCAAGGTCAGATCAATAGATTCAAGAAAAAGATCACAGTCTCCAACAAAGTTTGGCTCAATAAAACAACGAATGACTCAAAAACGGACTGACTCTAAGAAAAATTAAAACAAAGTCAGCGACTACCTCCCCCAGACTTAAACAACACTGTCCCCAGTGTTATCTAGCCTAGAGTAGGTAAAAGAAAACAAAAGAACAGAATAGAACGAAGAGAAACAAGAAGTTACCATGCTGAAACATCGAGTATCGATCGACACACAGCTTGGTATCGGACGATACCATGCTTAAATCGATACATGTTCTCCTTTTTCGCGTAGGGTGTCGATCGATACCAATGGGGTATCGATCGATACTCAGGTGATTTCGTGTTTGCTCCTTGTTCATCATGATACAAAACACAAAACAAAAAATAATAAAAAGAAAAAGACTCAAAAACAGACTTACTAGTGGGTTGCCTCCCACCAAGTGCTCGTTTAACGTCATTAGCTTGACTGTAACGCCGTTCAGGCTGTGGGTGCATCATCCAAAGGCATTATCTGCCCTATTGGAATCTCGGCTTTCGCCCAATAGTGCTTCACCCTCTGTCCATTGACAGTAAATTCATCGCTTGTAGTACTAATTAGCACGACGGCACCATGTGGTCTGGTCTCCTTGATTGTGAAGGGACCTGACCAACGAGAACGCAGTTTACCAGGGAACAATTGCAAACGAGAGTTATACAGAAGTACCTGGTCGTTCGGCTCGAAATGTCTGGAGATGATCTTCCTATCATGATAGGCCTTAGTTCTCTCCTTGTACAGCTTCGAGTTCTCGTATGTGTGGTGCCTAATCTCATCCAACTCGTTCAGCTGAATCAATCTCCTCTCAGCTGCAGGCTTGATGTCAAAATTCAGCAACTTCGTTGCTCATGCTGCCTTGTGCTCGATCTCCACTGGAAGGTGACATGCTTTCCCATACAGCAAGTGAAATGGTGTAGTGCCCAGCGGTGTCTTGAAAGCAGTCCTATAAGCCCACAGCGCGTCATCCAACTTCGTAGACCAATCCTTCCTAGAAGTACCCACTGTCTTCTCCAAAATTTCCTTGATCTGTCTGTTGGAGACCTCTACTTGCCCACTGGTTTGAGGGTAATATAGAGTAGCCACACGATGATTGACAACATGCTTCTTCAGTAATCTCTCAAAGACTTTGTTAATAAAGTGGCTGCCACCGTCACTTATAACAATACGAGGCACTCCAAATCGTGAGAAAATGATGGTCTTAAACAGCTTAAGAACCACCGCAGAGTCGTTGTTTGGACTAGCAATCGCTTCCACCCATTTGGACACATAGTCCACAGCAACCAGGATGTATCTGTTATTGTGTGACGAGGGAAAGGGACCCATAAAGTCAATGCCCCAGCAATCAAAAACTTCAACTTCAAGGATGAAATTATGTGGCATTTCATGCCTCTTGCTGATCTTCCCTCTCCTCTGATAGGCATCACACTGTGAGATAAAGGCATGAGCATCCTTGAACATAGTAGGCCACCAGAAGCCTGCTTGAAGAACCTTGGACACTGCCTTGAAGGTAGCAAAGTGTCCTGCATACTCAGACCCATGACAATGAAAAAGAATCGCAGCACCTCAGAATCTGCAACGCATCTTCTGTAGATACCATCTGAGCAGTGCTTGTATAGGTAAGGCTCATCCCAGAAGAACCTCCTCATCTCGCGCATAAACTTCTTCTTTGCATACTTTGTGGGATGCTTTGGCTCAGTCTCTGCAGCAAGGTAGTTTGCAATGTAGGCGTACCATGGTCGTGCATGACTAGACACAGCAGCTAGATAGACAGCATAAGAGTCGAAGTGCTCTGCAGGCAAAACATGTTCAAATTGCGTCGGGTATCGACCGATACTAGGTGAGTATCGATCGATACCGAAAGTCTGCATTCGTGATAATTGCAGATTTTTGGGACAAATGTCTTGAAGTTGAGCTTCAATGAAGTAAATACCCTCTTCTGGCAAGAAATCATCAATAGGTACGACTTCATCGACCTTTAATCGCGATAAGTGGTCAGCATCGCTATTCTCAACTCCTTTCTTGTCCTTGATCTCGATGTCGAACCCTTGGAGCAAAAGAACCCATCGGCAGCGTCGAGGCTTGAGGTCCTTGTTCTTCAGCAGGTATTTGAGAGCAGCATGGTCTGTGTGAACTATAACCTTGCTTCCAATCAAGTAGGACCGAAATTTCTCAAAAGAGAAAACAACTACAAGTAACTCTTTCTCAGTGGTGTTGTAATTTCGCTGAGCATCATCCAACGTCCAGCTGGCATAATAAATAGCATGGAGTTTCTTTTATTTCCTCTGGCCCAACACAGCTCCAACAGCAAAATCACTTGCATCGCACATAACCTCAAAAGGTAAACTCCAATCAGGTGGTTGGACAATAGGAGCACTCACCAATGCCTTCCTAATCTCCTCGAAGGCTGTAAGGCAATTAGATGTGAAATCAAACTTGACTTCCTTACATAACAGGGCTGTGAGTGGGCGTGCAAGCTTAGAGAAATCCTTGATGAACCTCCTGTAAAACCCAGCATTACCAAGGAAACTTCGAATCTCGGAGACAGATCGTGGAGGTTGCAGGCTTGTCATGATCTGAATCTTAGCTTTGTCAACTTCGATCCCTGCTTTAGAAACTTTGTGCCCAAGAACAATGCCATCTTGTACCATGAAGTGGCACTTCTCCCAGTTAAGAACCAAGTGCTTCTCCTCGCATCGTTGAAGCACCTTGCACAAATTATCCAGACAATCCTTGAATGACGATCCATACACAGAAAAGTCATCCATGAATACCTCCATAAACTCCTCAGTCATGTCTGTGAAAATCGACATCATGCATCGCTGAAAAGTCGCTAGAGCGTTACATAATCCAAATGGCATTCTTCTGTAGGCGAATGTGCCATAGGGACATGTAAAAGTCGTCTTTCCTTGGTCCTCTGGATGTATAGGAATCTGCAAAAAGCATGAGTACCCATTGAGAAAACAGTAATATGGGTGACTTGCTAACCTCTCCAGCATCTGGTCAATGAATGGCAATGGGAAGTGATCCTTCCTTGTAGTTGCATTCAGTTTCCTATAGTCTATACACATCCTGTGACCAGTGATTGTCCTTGTAGGGATCAGCTCATCCTTTTCGTTCTTCACCACATTTATACCTCATTTCTTAGGCACAACGTGAACAAGACTAACCCAAGAACTATCTGAGATGACATAGATAATCCCTGCTTCCAACAGCTTCATCACTTCCTTCCTGACCACTTCCTTCAGGTTCGGATTCAGCTTCCTCTGACACTCAATCGAAGACTTTGACTCATCCTCCAGGTGAATCCGATGCATGCACAAGTTTGGTACTATACCTGAAATTTCAGCAAGAGAATAGCCAAGAGCTTTGCGATATTTGCGCAGCTTGCTTAGCAGTAAGGCAATCTCTGTGTTGTTCAAGGAAGCATTAACGATTACTGGGTATGTGGAATTAGGACAAAGAAAACTATACCTTAGATTCGCTGGAAGTGGCTTTAGTTCCACCTTAGGAGCATTCTCTGCACTCCAATCTCCAGGCCCAACAGCTTGTTTAGAACTGTCAACCAACTCTCCTTCTGGCCGCAGGGTATCGATCGATACTAGAGGGGCATCGATCGATACTGGTGATGCTGAATCGAGCATCTTCGATTATCCGGCAGTATTATTACATGAATGGACCTTTGAGGTGGCCGAACAGACCAATGCCCTCTCCAGTGGATCCTCAGGGTGCATCTCTTGGAAGTAGTCCTTAGCTATGTTACTGAAGGTGTCGACATAGAATGTCTGCCCATCGATGGTTGGCCTCTTCATCATCTTTTCCATGTTAAAGGACATCACCAAGTCACCGATGTTAAGAGCTATATGTCCATTCCTGCAGTCAATCAAGGCTCCAGCGGTTTCAAGGAATAGTCTGCCCAGGATAAGAGGATCCTTAGGCTCAGCATTGTACTTCAGGACGATGAAATCTGTTGGGATCAAGCAATTCCCAATCTTGATTGGGAGATCTTCGAGTAGTCCCTCTGGAAGTCGCACTGAGCGATCAGCAAGTACCAGCGAAATCCTTGTAGACTGAAAATCTGTCATTCCCATTCGCTTGGCAACTGAGTGTGGCATAAGGTTCACATTTGACCCAATATCGCAGAGAGCACGCTCGAATCTCTCTGTGAAGATAGTGCAGTCTAAAACAAAGCTCCATGGGTCTGGTAGCATTTTGGGAATTCTGTTGAGAAGAATTGCATTGCACTCAGCTGTAATCATCATTACACATTCCTCAAGGTTCACATTTCTAGACACCATCTTCTTCACATACCTCCGGAAAGCTGGAGAAGTCTTAATAGCATCAACAAAAGGAAGCTCCACAACCAACTTATCCATCATAGCCTTGCATCTGGCGTCCTCCCATTCCTTCTTTGTCATCTTAGGAAGCATAGGATAAGGTATCTTGGGTCTATACACCCTCTCCTTGAAAATCTCGGGCTCCTTCTCGATCTGTATCTCAGCATCGATCGATACTGGAGGAGTATCGATCGACACACGGGATTTTGGATCCTCTCGTGCAGGTGTCTGGACTGGTGTCGATCGATACTGGTTGGTATCGATCGATACTTGGGGGTCTTCAGAATCCCAATCATCTTCTTCAGCAAGATCGACGAGATTCTTTGCAATTGGGCTGTTCTTCAGTCCTGTAATCACCTCTTTTCCACTTCTCAAGGTGATGGCATTGATGTGAGCTCTTGGATTCTCAGTTTGCCCTGGAAGTAAACCTTCCTGCCTCTTCACAGCTGCTGCAGACTGAGCAACCTGAATTTCCAACTTCCTCTGAGTCATATTGATACCTTCAATTTTCCCATTCAGATCAATGTACAGAGAGTCAAACTTCCCATTGAAATCACCTTGCAGCTTCTCCTGTCCCCGAAGAAGTTGTTCCATTAAGGATTCCATCTTATTCTCTGTGACTTTTGGAGAGATGGGTTGATACGAAGAGTTCCCGTAATTGCGAGTGAAATCGCTACTCTGGAGTGGTTTCTGGACAACTTGTTTTGCTCCGAACCCAGCTTGGTTCCCCTCAAACTTGTACCCAACTTTTTCATTGTTGTTGTTGAAGTTTTGGTTGTTGTTGTATCCAAATCGCTGACCCTGAAAACCAGAACCACCAACGTAGTTAACATCCTCCAATTCATCTTCATCAATATTTTTGACTCCATCAGCAAAGTGTACAGATTTCTTCGACTTCCCGATCAGAAAATCCAGCTTGGCTTGAACTTCAGCAATCTACGATCCATCAACTCCTCCAGCTTGCTTCTTCTGCTCAAAATCAGCATTCTTGGTGCTATTACAAGACGCCAAGTTCTCATTTAGCACAACAGCATCATCTAGATGCCTGGTGTTGAAGTTCCCATTACTCGCAGCGTCCAAACCCATCTGGTATCTCCAATCGATCCCTTTGTAGAAAGTGCCCAGCAGCTGAACATGAGTGAACCCATGGTACGGACAGTCTCTCTGATAGGACTTGAAAAGAATCCAAGCAGCTTTAAGTGCTTCCGTCGGACCCTGAGCAAATTGAGAAATCTTGTTCCTGAGGTCATCGGATCTCGCATCATCATAGAAATTGACCAGGGATGCATTCTTCGTCTCCTCCCATGTAGTTAGTGAACCAGGTGCCAACTGCTTCAGCCAATAAGCAGCATCCCTACTAAGAGAGTATGGGAAACGTTTGCAGAAAAGATACTCAGTTGGCACTCCATTGTACTTCATACCAGTGACCAAATCCTCAAACCTCTCGATATGATCCATGGGGTGTTCATGAGGTATGCCATGGAAAGGATTCTGACTCACAAGAGCGTAATAGGCAGGTTTCAGCTCAAAATCATGCCTCTGGAAAGTTGGGATGCGAATCGCAGCTCGATTTGCGTAGAATTGATCAGGTCTGTTATACTCACCAAGCGTTCTACCTCGATCAACCGCAGCATTCCCAACGTTGGCACGCCCAGCTGGCGCGACAATCTCACCGACAATAGCAGGAGGGACAATGATGTTTCCAGCTTCATCAAGTCGCTGCCCTCTCTCATTCCACACTTGACCCTCTTGGTCTCTCAAGACTCCAGCTTCATCAGCTCTTAATACAACTGGGTTGTTCATCTCTGATGTTTGCCTTGCCTTTCTGTTTGTGCTTTCCAAACGTGCTAGCTGCTCCAATGACAGTTCAACTAGCTGAGTGCTTTTGCTCCTTCTGGTTTCACGATTAGGCATACACCTGAAAACAAGAGTCAAGCACGTAAGTAACCAAAAATACGATGAGTATCGACCGACACTGGGTGGTGTCGATCGATATCAAATAAAAGTAACAACGCGTATCGACCGATACTAGGTAGTATCGATAGATACCGACGAGCTTAGTCGAAACTCGACAGCTAAAATCTAATGGCGAAATTGAGTCCCCGGCAACGGCGCCAAATTTGATATGCTCAAATTAATACCCTAAAAAGTACTAAAGCAGTTGCTGCAGTATATCAGGGGTCCAACACAAGAACTCAGAGAAATCGCACAATAGATTGTATAGTATCGAATCAAGCTAAGCAATCTAGATGAAACAAAAAGCAATAAACGGTAAAATAGTTGTAAAATCGATGGAAGAATATAGGCCCAGGGTATTTCTCAGGAGATCAATGAATGCAGATAACCAATCAGTCAGGATTCAGATTTAGCGTGGTTCTTGAACTCAAATCACCAAGCTATAATTAACCAACTATCGTTGCGAGAATTAACTAAATCTAAACTTCAGAATCCCAAATCTCTTTGCAAATTCCTAAGAATAAATCAGCTTTAATACCGAGTTTGATATGTTCACAATTCAATTAAACCAAATCTCTTTACGAATAATCAAATTGCTCACCCTAGGTTCTGTCAGATTACTCAATTGCACTGTCGTGCCTAATCGATTAACCTAAGATCTAAGTTCTAGATTCGTCAACCTAGAATTAGCTTTGAGAACAACCTATGGTGAAGATTTATTTCAGATGATGAATCCTAATTAATCAATTACCAGCAATCAGAGAAAACCCTATGAGAAAACCCTAAACCTAAAGTGGATCTACTCAGACATGGAAATTGAAACAATAAACATGTTTGAATAAATCATCCAATAAAATAGAAAGAGTAATAAGAGGGTTCGAATTCTTCTCTCAAACGAACAGAGTTTCAGACTTGTCTCCCTTTTTAAAAGCTCTCTCAGAAAACCAGAATAAAATAAATCGTAGCCATCTAAGTGGCTGTAAAACCTAATTAAATAGTCTAAACACGAATTGGGGTCTTCTTGTAAATATCAAAGTCTTCTGGGCAAGTTCTGTAATTCTTCAAACTTCATTAAAAGTCGCGACTCGTGATCTCCTCGACGGGTGTCGATCGATACCAGGGGGTATCGATCGATGATTGACGCTTTGATCGGGCACCAGACTTCAGTTTTGCTTCAGAACGCTCCATAAAACTCCAATATCTCCAATAATGCTCCAAAAGTGCTAACACCTGTAAAAGGCTCTAAAAGACTCTATAATAGAATAAAGGCTCGATAAAATGGACTTATATCATGGCTTAAACGGGGTAAAAACCATGATATATCAGTCATGGACACGCCCAGCAAGAGAACCTCGTTTTACTACATTGACAAGGAGGTTTTCTACGACGCCATTCCTACACGTGTCTCTTGCATCGATGTTGTCACAGGAGAGTCGTTGGTAGCTGAAAAACAGGGAGAGTTTTCTAACGAGCCTAAAGCTATAGGCATATTAGATCACCCTCCTATCGTCACTAAGGACGTCATAAAAATAACCAATGCACAGATGAAGGTGAAGAACAAAAGAGTCGAGAGTGCTCCACGTGTGACCTTAACCCCTCTGAAGTGCGACGGGGATTCAATCGAGTATAAGGTAAAATGCAAAGGGGCCTCGAGGCCATTTTCTAAGGTTAGAATTCTCCTTACTCCGAAGCTGAAGGAGAAAGTACAAGAGGTTGTGGAGAACATGTTGCGCAAAACTCTGAGTTTGGAAGTATCTAGTTGTGGGACTTGCATGGGAGTGAGTTCCATACTTCTTTCCGACTGATCATCCATCCAGTCAAGCTCGTGACGTTAAACAAGCGCTGAGTGGGAGGCAACCCACTGGTAAGTCTGTACATACGTTTTTATCTTCATTTTGTTTTTTGATTTTTGGTTTCGTGTCTTGTGTAAAACGTGAAGCAGATTTGACGAGAAGTATCGATCGACACCAGTTAGTGTCGATCGATACCAAGTGTCGTAAAAAGAGGCTCATAACTTTTACAAGTGTCGATCGATACCTCTGGGTATCGATCGATGCTCCACGGCCAGGTAAGTTTCCTTAAAACCCTACGGCTTTGTCTTCTTCCTCACAACCCCCTCATCGTTCGATACCGCCGCCTCTCTCTCTCCCTCAATTCCCATTTTTTCAAATCTTCACCCAATTGAGCAATTTAAGTGTCTGGATTCATTAGAATTTCACCCTCTATCCGTTTCTAACACTCGTTTCCCAATCCAACAAAGGTATGACCTCGAAATCTCAATTTTTCAATCCGATCTTTTTAGGATATGAGTTTGTGAAATTCCACTCCTTACAACTTGTTTTTATCGATGCATGTCGTTTGCTGAGTTGTCCTAAGGTAGTTTCGAACCGATCTTTGCCTTTAAATTTCCTTGATTTCCATTGTTGATGAATTGAGGTTTTGTGTGTCACGAAACTGAAATAGCTTCAGGGTATCGATCGATACCCTATGGTGTCGATCGATACCCTCATTCCTACTTGTGCAATTTTGCTTGTGTTGATCCAAGAGATGTTTGATTTATGCGGTATTGTTTGTTTGTCTCTGATTTCATATGTGTGCACCAAAGAGAGCAAGGACTTCAGGAGAGCTGAGGACATTCAATGTGAATGAGCGAGCTGAAGCGAGAATCTCATCGAAATGGGTTGAGGTAGAGGTCAAAGCTTGTCTTGCCGACAACCGCTACAGAGTCATGCCGGTTAACCAACCCACCACCAGCGTGCTAGTAAACGAGCACTCTATCCGCGCTCTCCGTACGTCGAGCTCTCGCCAGTTACCGATAACATACAAGCTGAATGATAGAGTTAAGTTTTGGGATGGTGAATATTGGCGTCGAGGTTTCGTGAGCACTGTCCGGGGTCTTGACAATTACGGGATTATATTTGATGGAGAGACAGAGGAAGATGAGCTTCCGGGTAGTGTATTACGCAGGGCTTCTCCACCATCAGCCACACAGTCTGCACCACCACCTCCACCTATGAACCATACTCCTCGGTCTGCTTGTTTTCCTTTTGCCTCTCCAGCACACCGACCGAACCCTTGAATTTATCTTTCTCCAATTGAATTTACAACCGTTTTAATTTAAGTCATGTTTTCAATATTATTGATTGCTTAGCTTAATTCTCTGCTTCATAATCTATTGTGTGTTTCTGTGAGTCCTTATATTCGACCCCTACTATACTGCAACTACTGCTTAGTACTTTTAGGGTATTAATTTGAGCATATCAAATTTGCGCCGTTGACGGGGACTCAATTCGCCATTAGATTTTAGTCTGAGAATTTCGACTAAGTTCGTCGGTATCGATCGATACTCACTAGTATCGGTCGATACTCGTCGTCGTCTTTTGTTGATATCAATCGGCACCACTTGGTATCGGTCGATACTCATAGTGTTACCTATTACTTACGTTCTTGAATTTTGTTTTCAGGTGTATGCCTAGTCATAAAACAAGAGGAAACAAGAACACTCAGCTAGTTGAACTGACGTTGGAACAACTAGCACTTATGGAACGCACAAACAGAAAAGCAAAGAAACCAGCAGAGATGAACAACAATCAGGAAGGGTTGGTTCGAGATGAGGCTGGTGCTTACAGAGACCAAAAGGGTCGTTTGTGCAATGCGCAGGGACAACGTCTGGATGGAGAGGGGAACATCATTCTCGTTGCTCCTATTGCTGTTGGGATTGTCGCTGGGAACGCGAACGCTAAGAATGCTGTGGTTAATCGTGGTAGAACGATTGGTGAGTGCAACAGACCTGATCAGTTATATGCAAATCGATCAGCGATTTGTCCTCTCCAGACGAGAGGGTACCAAGATAGTCTGCGAAAGAAATTGGGATGGACAGGAGAATGCATATGCCTTGAGTGATGACACCGCCTTTAGACCCATTTCTGAGGAGTGGGACGATTTTGACACGCTGTTCTATAACGCCTTGTTGGGTGTTACTATCGAGCCTACCAGGTTTGTGGATGGGCTTTCTTTGCATCAACTGGGCCTCGACACAGATTTGGCTCGTCTGCTTGGGCGGATTGGTTTTGGTCACATGTCTACACAGCAGCATGACCTCTACCCAGACTTGGTTCGTCAGTTTATGGCGACAGCTCGCATTAGCTATTCAGATGAGGTTATGCGGGACGCACAGGGTGGTAGCCTCTCCTTCATGGCTCGCGGAGTGAGATACAAGATCCCATTCCCTGATCTCTATGACCTTTATGGGTTTCGGAGGGATCGCAGGAGAGTTGCTCTTCCAGCTAGCCATCCTGACATGCGTGGATTTTGGGCATGGTTTTGGAACGGTACCTACGAGTCTAAGACGTCCACTCAGATGGACATACGACATCCGGTCCTGCGTTGTTTTGTTAGGATCCTGAGCACTACTCTCCTGTGCAAGATGGAGCCTAACAAGATGCGAGTGTCTGAGCTTCTGCTTCTCTTTCTGGCTGTCAGGGACATCATCCCTGAGCAGGATTTTAATTGGCCTGAGCTTGAGGATTTTAACTTTGGGGCTGTTTTTGCGCATCATCTGATCTCTCTGAAGACCAAACCATTCACGGGGACGAGCACAAAGAAGGAGTCAGTTGGTAGTCTTCTGACACCTATCTTCCAGCACCTCCAGATCTGTACTACGAGCTGCAGGATAGTCACTACGCGTCGCTACATGGATGAGGCTCATCTGAGGAACCTTAGGTGGTTGAAGACCGAGAGGAAGTGGATTCTTAGTAGATCAGATGGGAGATTTCTGGTGCAGCTACCTAACAGGGATCTGACAGACGTATCTAAGGGCCCTCCTCAGCTTCATTTTGAGCCTCCTGCAGAGCTGTTGACTCCGATTCCTGCGACTAGACGACAGGTTCGTCCACCTGCTGCTGACATCCCATCCACTTCACGTCAGAGAAGACGTACACAGGCTGCACCGTGCCCACCTATTCCTGAGCCACAGTGGCCTGAGGACACGGACGTCCCGATGGAGCCAGCTGCATTTCAGAGGCTGATGATAGCGAGCATGAAGAGCATCTGGGCTGCTGTTCGCTGCTGTTGCACGATTGACACGGATGCTAATCCATCGTCCCAACCTGGACCTTCTCATACCACTGCTACTGCTGACCATGGGAGCGATTCTGAAGAGACACAGGATTAGTCTTCTCTATCTTCGCGTTTGTATTTTTCTTTCTTTTTCTTTTATTTTTCTTTTCTGTTGAACTTATGTCAGTATTTGTTTTTGAATTTGAACTTCTTTGGATTTATGTTTGATCTACCATGTTGCTTTTAACCTGTTTTTGAGTGTTCCTAACAGTGCTAACATCTAACACAATGGAATGCTTTCTCTAGTTAAGCGACTCGACACCCCTGATTTTCAATCAGTGTGTCGACATACAGTTGGTGTCGATCGATACCCTCCAGTATCGATCGATACCCTGTAAAGGTACGGTTTCTACTTTTTCATAATCCACCAAGTTCATTTCTTTTGTTTCACCAAGCTTAGGCTAAATAACACTAGGGACAGTGTTGTTCAAGTCTGGAGGAGGTAGTCGCTGATTTTGTTTTCGTTTTTCTTAGAGTCAGTCCGTTTTTGAGTCATTCGTTGTTTTATTGGGTCAAAACTTTGTCTGAGACTGTGATCTTTTTCTTGAATCTATTGAGCTGACCTTGCTTCTAAGTGACCATTGTTACAGAATCAGTTCTAGATCGACTAATGAAAAATCCAAAGGCTCATCAGTTAACTAGAAGACACTCATGTTTCCAGCAAAGTTCCTTAAAGCCTGAGCCAAATTTTTGCACTTCATCAATGTAGTTAATATCTATAGAGCTTGATTCCTCATTCGTATCTGACAAAGGAACCCATGTGTTTTAAAATAATGGTATTTCTCTCCCTGTTACAAGTTCGTAAATAAGATGCATTAAAAGATGAAATGATTTTCTTCTGAGTAGAGGGTTAGGAAAATTTCATGCGATCCCATTATTCTACTTCAGAGGAAATGATCACACAAAGGTGAAAGCGAGGTTAGGAAAATTTCATGTGATACCATTATTCACCTACACCTTTGATTACTTTTGAGGGAAGAACCGGAGATTTGGTGGCAAACACCATCAATTCTCGCGTCTCGAACCTTAATAAGCATATGCAAGAGATATAATAAGAAATAAGTCTGGGGGAGAGAAATAATACCGAAAAGTGTGAAAAAGGGTGGTTCCTTGTCATGATATTGTATGGGAAAGAATCTAGAAGGTTTTTGATATTAATTCACAGCGATGAAACTGGCGAGGATGGCTTAATTGAACGATGCTGTGAGATAATGTGTATAGTCTGGGAAACTGCGAATGTCTACGGAGAAGTACATGGTGGTTAGATCAAAAAGCTGGTTAGGTAACATTTGGGTGATTGGGAAATTGGTCATTGCAACGTTTCAAGAATAGGTGAGTCTCTACGTTTTCAAACCTCTTTCTCTGGTTTAGTTTTCTATTTGCTTGAGGGCAAGCAAAGGCTAAGTCTGGTGGAGTTGATATATCATGGTTTTTACCCTGTTTAAGCCATGATATAAGTCCGTTTTATCGAGTCTTTATTCTATTATAGAGTCTTTTAGAGTTTTTATAGGTTTTAGCACATTTGGAGCATTATTGGAGATATTGGAGTTTTATGGAGCGTTCTGGAGCAAAACTGAAGTCTGGTGACTAAGTGTCCGATCGAAGCATCAAGCATCGATCGATACCCCTTGGTATCGATCGACACCCATCAAGCAGATCACGACCCGCGACTTTTAATGAAGTTTGAAGAATTGCAGAACTTGCCCAGGAGATTTTAATATTTACAAGAAAATCCCAATTCGTGTTTAGACTATTAAATTAGGTTTTGCAACCACTTTGGCTGTGTGTTTTTCATTACAGTTTATTTTGAGGATTTCTGAGAGAGAGCTTTTGAGAGGGGAGACAAGTCAGAACTCTATTCGTCTGAGAGAAGATTTTGAACCCCTGTTTTATTCTTTACTCTTATTTATTCTATTGATGATTTATTAAGTTATGTTGATTGCTTCAATTTCCATGTCTGAGTAGATCTCTTGTTAGGTTCAGGGTTCTCAATAGGGGTTTCTCTGAATGCTAGATTGATTCATTATTATGATTCACTATCTTAATTAATTCTTTACCATAGGTTGTTTGCAAAGCTAATTCTAGATTGATCACCTAGAACTTAGATCTTAGGATAATTGATTTGGCGCGAGAGTGCGATTAGTTACCTGATAGAACCTAGGGTGAGCAAAATAACTATTCGCAAAGAGATTTGGTTTAGTTGTTTTGTGAACAAATCAAACTTGATATAAAAGTTGGTTTAGACTTTAGGATTCGCAAAGAGATTTTGAATTCCTAGGATTTAGACTTAGATAGTTTTCGCAACGAGTGACGAGTGTTGGTTAACTATATCTTAGTGATTTGAGTTCAAGAACCGTGCTAAATCTGAATCATGTTAGTTAATTTATCTGCATT
Organism: Eutrema japonicum; assembly: GCA_030161315.1. NCBI lineage: Eukaryota > Viridiplantae > Streptophyta > Magnoliopsida > Brassicales > Brassicaceae > Eutrema > Eutrema japonicum. Next base: position 42,780,605 of record BSQW01000013.1, read on the forward strand.
TAGTGATTCCCTGAGAAATCTCTTGAACCTATCTTTCTCCAATTGATTTCAAAACCGTTTTAACTTGCATTCTGTTTCAATACCATTAATCACTTAGCGTAATTTTCACATCTATAATCTATTGTGTGTTTCTGTGAGTCCTTGTGTTCGACCCCTAGCTATTCTATAACTACTGCTTTAGTATCTAAATAGGGTATTAATTTGAGCATATCATCGATACCAGGCTGTGTGTCGGTCGACACTCCCCGTTCCATCACGGTAGATTTTTATTTTTCCATAATTCCAACTTCGTCCATTTGATTTCTTTTACTAACTCTAGGCTAGATAACACTGGGAACAGTGTTGTTTAAGTCTGGGGGAGGTAGTCGCTGACATTGTTTTTGTTGTTCTTAGAGTCAGTCGTTTTTGAGTCATTCGTTGTTTTATTGAGTCAAAATCTGTTGGAGACTGTGATCTTTTTCTTGACTCTATTGTTCAGACTTTGCTTCTAAGTGACCATTGTTACAGAATCAGTTACATATCGACTAATGAAAAATCCAAAAGCTGACCGGTTAACTAGAAGACACCCATGTTTCCTGCAGAGTTCTTTAAAGCCTAAGACAAATTTTTGCGCTTCATCGATGTGGTTAGTATTCATAGAGCTTGATTCCTCATTCATATCTGATAAAGGAACCCATGTGTTTAAAGTAATAGTATCTCTCTCCCCTGTTATAAGTTTAAAAAAATAAGTGCATGAAAAGATGAGATGATTTTCTCTTGAGTAGAGGGTTAGGAATGTTTCCAGCGATCCCATTATTCTACTTGGTGAGGAATGATCATACAAAGGATTGGAAGCGAGGCTAGGATTTTCCTATGATGCCATTATTCGCCTACACCCTTTGATACATTGAGGGGGAAGAACCGGGGATTAGGTGGCAAAGACCATCAATATTCGCGTCTCATACCTTGATGTGTATATGCAGATCTAAAAAAAAAGAGAACATAATAAGAAATAAGTCTGGGAGAGAAAATGATACCAAAAGTGTGAAAAAGGGTGGTTCCTTATCATGATATTGTATGGGAAAGAATCTAGAAGGTTCTTGGTATTAATCACAGTGATGAAACTGGTGAGGAAGGCTTGATTGAACGATGCTGTGAAATAATGTGTGTAGTCTGGGAAGCTGCGAATGTCTACAGAGAAGTACATAGTGGTTAGACTTGGAACTGGTTAGGTGATATGTGGAGCACTAAGAAAAATGGTCAGTGCAATGTTTCATGAACAGGTGAGTCTCCGTATTTTCAAACCTCTTTCTCTGGTTTTGTCTTCTATTTGCTTGAGGGCAAGCAAATGCTAAGTCTGGGGGAGTTGATATATCATCATTTTTACCCCGTTTAAGCCATGATATAAGTCCGTTTTATAGAGTCTTTCTACTATTTTGTAGTGTTTTAGAGTCTTTTACAGGTTTTAGCACGTTTGGAGCATAATTGGAGATATTGGACCTTTCTGGAGCATTTTGGAGCAAAGCAGACGTTCGTGTAGGTGAGTACCGGATTTGAAGCCTCAATGTCGATCGATACTGACTAGTATCGGTCGATACTCATTGCAGCACGACACGAGTCGCAACTTATGAAGAGTTGAAGAATTGCAAAATGGCCCAGAAGACTTTATTATTTACAAGAATGCCCAAAACGTGTTTTAGGTTATTTATTAGGATTTACAGCCACTTTGATTGCTAAGCTTTATTCGATGCTTTAATTTACTTTGGTTTTGTGAGAGAGCTTTGGAAGGGAGACAAGTCTGAAACTCTGTACGTCCGAGAGAAGATTTCGAACCCTCTTGTTACTCTTTCTTATTTATTTGAGTATATATTCAGTCATGTTTATTGTTTCAATTTCCATGTTTGAGTAGATCCACTTTAGGTTTAGGGTTTTCTCATAGGGTTTTCACTTATTGCTTGTAATTGATTAGTTAGGATTCACCATCTGAATTAGTTCTTCACCATATGTTGTTCCCAAAGCTAATTCTAGATTGATGAATCTGGAACTTAGATCTTAGGATAATTGATTAGGCACGAGAGTGCGATTAATTACCTGATAGAACTTAGGGTGAGCAAAATAACTATTTGCAAAGAGATTTGGTTTAGCTGTTTTTTGAACAAATCAAACTTGAATTAAAAGCTGGTTTAGACTTTAGGATTCGCAAAGAGATTTGGAATTCTAGGATTTAGACTTAGATAATTCTCGCAACGAGAGTTGGTTAATTATACTTTAGTGATTTGAGTTCAAGAACCGCGCTAAATCTGAATCCTGACTAGTTAGTTTATCTGCATTCATTGATTTCCTGAGAAATACCCTGAACCTATCTTTCTCCCAATCGACTTACACCACTTTTAATTTGCGTATTGCTTTCAATTATATCTTTTGGTTTAGCTTAATTCGAATCTATTTAATCTATTGTGTGATATCATGAGTTCTTGTGTTCGACCCGTACATATACTACAACAACTGATTTAGTACTTATATGGTATTAATTTGAGCATATCAGAAGCCATTTGGTTCTTTCTCCGCAGCTAAGTAGTTTGCTATCTCACCAAACCAAGGCATTTCGGGGAGGTCGGTGGGGTGTGAAGATGTATAGTAGTCATTGCATGCAATACTGATCGCGTACACGTTCTCCTCAGGTAGGCTGTCGTCCAAGGTAGTTTCTTCAACCACCCGTAGCCTAGATAAATTATCCCCTACACCATTTTCGATCCCTTTCTTGTCTTTGATCTCAAGATCGAATTCCTGCAGTAGAAGAATCCATCGCAAAATTCTAGGTTTGGGGCCCTTCTTCGTAAGCAGGTACCTTAGAGCAGCATGATCAGTATGCACTATAACCTTAGACCCTACAAGATCAGATCTGAACTTCTCAAAGGCGAACACGATACCAAGAAGCTCTTTTTCGGTCGTAGCGTACTTGCATTGTGCATCATCTAGAGTTCTGCTGGCGTAATAGATAACATGAAGCTTCTTGTCCTTATGCTGTCCCAAAACAGCTCCTACCGCGAAGTCACTAGCATCAGTCATTACTTTGAAAGGTAGGTTCCAGTCTGGTGTTTGGACAATTGGTGTGCTGATAAGAGCTCCCTTGATCGTGTGAAAGGCCTCTAGACAATCGCTGTCAAAATTAAACTTCACAACCTTGCACATCAATCGCGTCAAGGGTCTAGCAATCTTGGAGAAATCCTTGATGAACCTCCTGTAGAACCCCCCATGTCCCAGGAAGCTTCTAATCCCCTTGACAGAATCTGGGGGCTATAGGCTAGTCATCACCTCGATCTTTGCCTTGTCCACTTAGATTCCTTGTTCTGAGATCCGATGACCCAAGACAATCCCATCTCTGACCATAAAGTAGCACTTCTCCCAATTCAGCACCATATGCTTTTCCTCGCAGCGTTGTAACACCCTGCACAAATTAGAAAGACATACAGCGAAGGAAGATCCATACACAGAGAAGTCTTCCATGAAAACTTTCATTATGTCCTCGGTCAAGTCGGTGAAAATCGACATCATGCATCGTTGGAATGTTGCTTGGGCATTGCAAAAGCCAAATGGTATTCTGCGATAAGCGAAAGTACCATAAGGACATGTGCACGTTGTTTTCTCCTGGTCGTCCGGGTGGATGGGTATCTGAAAGAAGCTAGAATAACCATATAGAAAACAGTAGTAGGGATAGTTAGCCAACCTTTCAAGCATTTGATCAATAAAGGGCAAAGGGAAATGGTCTTTACGAGTAGCGACATTCAACTTCGTATAATCAATACACATCCTATGCCATGTGACAGTTCTAGTTGGTAACAACTCATTTTTCTCATTTTTAACAACTATAACACCACCTTTTTCGGCACAACATGGACTGGGCTAACCCAAGTACTATCAGAGATAGCATATATGATACCCACCTCTAGAAGTTTCATTATCTCCTTCTTTACAACATCTTTTAGATTCGGGTTTAACCGTCTCTGATGTTCTATCGAAGTCTTAGATTCATCATCTAGATGTATCCTATGCATGCAAAGTACAGGTGAAATCCATGTGAGATCATTTAGTGAGTAGCCTAAAGCTGTACGATACTTTCTAAGTTCACATAGAAGCAAAACAGTTTCCACATTGTTCAACTCAGCATTGATGATTACAGGGTAAGTGGAATTGGGGCCAAAAAATGCGTACCTTAGCCCAGATGGGAGCGTTTTGAGCTCGATTTTTGGAGCCTTCAGCTCACTCCACGGGTCAGCAGGAGGTGCGATAGGAGTTGCTGCTCTTAGCGTCCCTGCGGTCTTATCTAAACTGATGTACTCGACTATTTCCCCCATTGTCTGGCTCGAGTTCAGCATCTTAGCATAACCGGTAATATCGTCACTCATAAACCCATGTTCACTCTCAACCCTTGTCAACACGGTCTTCAACAGGTCATCCACTAAAATCTCTTCAACAACTTCGTCGGAGACTTCTAGTGAGTCATCAATCGAGAAGGTATGGCCGAGACTTCTAGTGAGTCATCAATCGAGAAGGTATGGCCGTCCAACATAGGCTTCTTCAGCATCTTATCCATCTCAAACTTCATGACGATGTCCCCCAGGTGGAGATCTATTCACCCATTCCTCACATCTATGATGGCTCCTGCTGTACATAGGAAAGGTCTTCCCAAAATGAGAGGATCCTTTGGTTCTTCATCCAGCTCTAGGACCACAAAATCAGCAGGAACGAGTGCATTGCCAATTCGCACATGTAGATCCTCAAGAACACCAACAAGCGGCTTCACAGAGATCTTAGTCTGCTTGAACTTTGTGAATCCAAGCCGCTTAGCCACAGATTATGGCATTATGTTGACGCTAGACCCATGATCGCACAAAGAGTAAGCAAAAGTCATTGTCCCAATCTGTACGGAGAGAATAAACTTTCCTGGGTCACCTAGCTTCTTTGGCATCTTATTTTGGAGGACAGCACTGCAATCTTTAGAAACCATCATGACATTATTTTCAGTTGACACCCTTCTTGTCACTAAGCTCTTCACATATTTCTTCAATGAGGGTAACATTTGGATTGCATCAACAAGGGGAAGCTTCACCACAATATCACTCAACATCTCCTTGCACTTGGCTTCCTCTAGGTCTTTACGTGACTTCCTTAGACGATTAGGGTAGGGCATCCTCGGGGTGTAAATGCGTGCAGGGGGTGGTACTTGTGGCTCATATGTAGCGTATGCACATTTGGAAACCTTCTCCTTTTCAGCCGTCTTCTCGTCAACCTCTCCTAGATAAATGATGATGTCGGCATCTGCTCATTTCCATGCAGTTGGTTCTAATTCCTTTCCACTTCTGAGTGTGATAGCGTTGACAAACTCATTCCTCGGATTCTGCTCTACTTTCCCTGGAAGAGTTCCATGCGGTCTCTTGATCGCCTCGGCAGTTTGAGCAACTTGAGTATCAACCTTTTTCACATGAGTGCACACAGCTTTATACTTGCTGTTGAGATCGTTGTACATGTTATCAACCTTGATATTGATATCCTTAGCAGATTGATATTGATTGAGCCAGAGCTGCTGCATAAGAATCTTAAGTTCATCCTGAGATTCGTTTGCAGAGCTTGTAGGAGCTTGGAATGGGGCAGGTTTTGTTGCCTGGAAGGAGTTGAACGGCTGCTTCTGCTAGAATCCACCTTGAAACCTGTTATGACCTTGGAAACCTTGAGAGAGTCCCGAGGTGCCTGAGTTCTGCACAAATGTCCTCCCTTAGGGATGTTGAACTTGCTGGGATAGACTTAATCTTGGGGGTTCTCGACGTTGGTGCTTCTGTAAGACAAATTCGGGTGGTTCCTGTTATTCTGGTTGAAACATCTGTTCTGCATGTACCCATGCCCACTCACGTATTTCACCTCATGTTGCTCATTAGTTTCATCCTCAGCTAATCCCTGACAGAAAATTTCATCTCATGCCTCCTCGCAAGACTGCACACCTCTCTGATTCCCTTTCGGTAGCAAATTCACTTTCGCAGTCAGCTCATCAATCTTTTGCGAATCTGCACCATTGACACGCTTAGACCTGTTGTACTCAAGACATCAATTTCTAGAGCTTGAAGCTAAGTTCTCTATCAGCTGGTACGCTCCTTCCTTGGTCTTAGTCATGAAATTTCCATTACTTGCAGCATTAAGGGCGTTCTTATAGTTCCAGTCAACTCCATTGTAGAAGATGCTTAGAATCTGTTTATCTGAGTACCCATGATGGGGGCAATCTCTGCGGTACTCTCTGAACCTCTCCTAAGCTTCGCAAAAGAACTTTCCTGTGTGCTGCTGGAAAGTAGTGATCTTGTTTCGCAGTGAAGCTGTCTTAGACTTGGTGTAGAAGTGGTCCAAGAAAGTAGCTCTGCATTCGTCCCAAGCAGTCAGCGACCCAGTTGGAAGTGACTTGAGCCATCTCAGAGCCTTGTTCGCCAAAGAGAAAGGAAAGACTTGGTAGTGCTGCAGGGAGACCATGGAACATGTGCTGCTTTACCAATGCGATCATCTGAGGTTTGATCTCATAATCTTGCCTCGTAATGGCTGGTGGATGGATGGCAGCTCTGTTATGGTAGAAAGCATGAGGCGTGTCCAAATCCCCAATGGCATGTTGTTGTTGCTGCTGTTGTTGTTGTGGTTGCAACTGCTGCACTTGTTGTTGCAGCCTTTGGAGTTCAGCAGCTGCAGCGTTTTGTTGTTCGTTGTTTAGTTCGTCCATGATGACGGGAATTGATCTTGCCCTCTGGTTCGTTCGTTCTAACCTTGCTAGCTCTTCGTTACTAAGCTCGCAAAGGTTTTCAGAGCCCCTACTTCTGGTAACTCTATTCAGTTTTTCTGATGGTCACATGAAACGCAAAAAGAAGATAAAATAGAATATATTAGTAAATCTTAGACTAAATTTTAAATTCAGAATTGAAGGTAACGCTATTGATCCCCGGCAACGGCGCCAAATTTATTTAGGTGTTTTACCACTCAGTCAATTAAAACTAAAGCTCACACTACCGTAATCATAACGGTTGTCAATGCAGTACTTTAGGATCGAATCCACATAGAACACAGTTACACTACAATTCTCACAATTATGAAACTAAGCTACCACAAGATTATATTTGGTTTTGGAAAGAGTAACGAACGCAATTTAAATGATGTAAATTCAATAAGGGAAAAACGTTAGGTCAAGGGTTTGTTCTTGGGAATCCAGAGATCACAAATCAGACAACTATTCATGGAATAATAAAACACAAGTTTCAAACTCAAACATAAATATTAACCAATCCAAACTACAAGAAAACAGCGTTTTAACGCCTACAACTGGCGACTAAAAAATTAGTCGCTAAACGTTGCGACTAATTAGCCACTATTTGGCGACTAATACGATTTGATCGTAATTGAGTCACTATTTTACGACCAAACATTATAGTCGCTATAGTCGCTATATGACGACTAATATGCGACTACATTTCAGACGGGAAATAATAGTCGCCTAATAGTCACTAATTTAGCGACTAATATGCGACTTTTTGGCAGGTCGCTGATTTACGACAAAGTTACCACTAATTTGCCGACAGGTAACATGAGTCGCATAATAGTCGCCATTTGGCGATCAATATACGACTATTTCGTAGGGTCGCATAGCAGTCGATAATTAGTCGTAAAGACCGGTGAAAAACACGTGTTATTCGTTTTGGGGTTGGTGTAACGATTTTATGCGACTGCAAGATGTAGTCGCCTTTCAGACGCCGTGTATTAGCTATTTAGTCGGCATAAATGTCTATATAAGCTCAATTCATCCCATTTCTCCTCCTCATTCGAGCTTCAACACAAAATCAAACATATATCTTCTCCTCATTCTATTTTTCAGTTATATAATGTCGGGAAATTTTAATTGTAATAATTTCCGGGAGTGGATGTATTAGAGGTTCGATGAAGAGACGGGAAATTTCTCGGAAGAGTTCAGAACGGGGGTGGATGGATTCATGACATTTGCAAATAGCCAGCCTCTATCACAGAGTAATGGCGGTAAGTTTTTCTGCCATTGTAGTGTTTGCAAGAACGAGACATTTATCCCGGGGATAAGAATTTGGAATCATCTTTATAGCAGATGATTTATGCCAGATTATTATGTTTGGTATAAGCATGGAGAAGAAATCAATATGGATTTAGGATCGAGTTATGTTGATACGCCATATATAAGTGGGAGTGAAAATGTGGGAAATGTAGTAGAAGATAGATATGTGGATATGGTGAATGATGCATTTTGTCATAACGTGAGTTTTGATAACTATCATCAGGATGGTAGTTATCAGAATGTAGAAGAACAGGTACGTAACCATTCAAAGAAATTTTACGACTTATTAGAAGGTGCAAAGAATCCATTATACGATGGTTGTCGTGAAGGTCACTCACAGTTATCCTTAGCTGCTCGAGTCATGCAAAATAAGTCAGAATATAATATGAGTGAGTTAGTCGATTCGGTTTGCGAAATCTTGACAGACTATTTACCAGAAGGAAACAAGTCAACCAGATCACATTACGAGACAGAAAAATTGATGCACAATTTAGGCCTCCCATATCATACAATTGATATTTGTATTAACAATTGTATGATCTTCTGGAAAGATGACGAGAAAGAAGATAAATGTTTGTTTTGTGGTGCACAAAGATGGAAGCCTAAGAACGACCGACGTATAACCAAAGTACCATACAGTCGTATGTGATATCTACCTATTGCTAACATATTGAAGAGAATGTATCAGAGCGAGAAGATTGCAGCGGCAATGAGATGGCATACCGAGCACAAATCAAAGGAGGGAGAAATGTGTCATCCTCCTGATGCGGCAGAGTGGAGATATTTTCAAAATCAAAATCCCCGGTTTGCCGTAGAATCCCGTAACGTTTATCTTGGATTATGTACTGATGGGTTCAATCCATTTAGCATGTCTCGTAATCATTCGATGTGGCATGTGATATTGACTCCATATAATTTACCCCCTAGTATGTGCATGAATACAGAGTATTTATTTCTTACAATTCTGAATTCTGGGCCAAATCATCAGCGAGCTAGTCTCGATATCTTCCTCCGGCCTCTTATTGAGGAGTTAAAAGAGTTATGGTCTAATGGTGTCGATGCATACGATGTGTCCTTGAATCAAAATTTTAATCTAAAAGCAGTGCTTATGTGGACGATAAGCGACTTTCCGGCGTATAGCATGTTATCCGGATGGACAACCCATGGTAAATTGTCTTGTCCAGTTTGCATGGAAAATACAAAGTCATTTTATCTACCTAATGGAAGGAAGACGTGTTGGTTTGATTGTCACCGAATATTTCTTCCTCATGGTCATCGACTAAGGAGGAATAAAAAAGACTTCATGAAGGAAAAAGACGCTTCGAGAGAGTATCCACCTCAGTCTTTGACCGGTGAGCAAGTTTATTGCGAGCGGTTGGCTGGTGTAAATCCATCAAAAACAAAGGACGTCGGTGGAAACGGGCACGAGAAGAAGAAGTCGGGCTATGGGAAGCAGCATAACTGGCACAAGGAAAGCATATTCTGGGAGCTACCGTAGGGACCTCAATCTCCGACATTGTCTTGATGTGATGCATATAGAGAAGAATTTTGTTGACAACATCATGAATACTCTTATGAGTGTGAAGGGTAAATCGAAAGACAACATCATGTCAAGATTGGATATTGAACAATTTTGTTCTCGGCCACACTTACATATTGATAGTGAGGGTAAAGCTCCTTTACCAGCCTTCACATTGACAAAAGAAGCCAGAAAAAGTTTACTGGAATGTGTGAAACATGCAGTTAAATTCCCAAATGGTTATTCCTCAGACTTAGCGACTTGTGTTGATATGAACAACCAAAAGTTTTCAGGCATGAAGAGTCATGACTACCATGTTTTTATGGAGCGGTTACTTCCATATATCTTTGCATACCTCCTAGACCAGAATGTCCACCTTGTGTTATCAGGTACTAATTATTTACGACTATTTCTTTAAATAAATATTAGTATAGTAATTTATATAGTAACCGCTCCACAATTTTCACGTATATTGTAGGGGTTGGAGCATTTTTCCGGGACTTATGTTCGAGAACTTTGCATAAAACTCGCATTCAAATTATAAAACATAACATAGTTTTGATCCTATGCAATTTGGAAAAGATCTTTCCACCTTCATTTTTCGATGTGATGGAGCACCTGCCTATAAATCTCCCCTATGAAGCTAAATTAGGAGGTCGTGTCCAACATAGGAGGATGTATCCTTTTGAAAGGTTTTTCAAAAAGTTGAAAGGGAAAGCAAAGAACAAAAGATATGCGGCATGATCGATTATTGAATCATATATCAATGACGAGATTGCTTATTTCTCAGAGCACTACTTTGCCGCGAATATACAAACGAAATCAAGGTAAATGCTAAATTCAATCACTTCATGTCCACTATGCCATTTATATTGTAAACACATGCTATGTATTTTAATGTGAATTACTTTTCACTAATTCTGTCAGGTTAACAAGATTCGATGAAGGTGAAGTCCCTGTATATCATGTCCCTGGGGTACCTTCTATATTTACGCACGTAGGTCGTCCAAGTGGAGAAATGCATGAAATATGGCTCTCAGAAAGAGACTATCAATGCGCACATGCATATGTTTTACGAAATTGTGACTATTTTCAGCCAATTGAGAGGTATATAAGTTGGCATCTCTCGCACCACGCGTTTTAATATATATTCCACTATATTTTTTCATTTTTGTGTTGGTCTTGTATAGTATGTTCGAGTATATTTCTGCAAAATACACAGGATTATCCGAAAAAGAACTCTCCGCGAAAAGAGCTGACGAATATCATATATGGGTGAAAGAATATGTATGTCTAAATAATATTCATAACTATGCATACATTTATACTTATAAATATTGATGCTATTGTTTATATATATGCAGGTTGCTTACTGGAACGCCACGAATCCATTTCCTACTTGGGTTCAAGAGATAGTACATGGACCTTTGAATAAGGCCAAAACATGGCCAATGTATTTTACAAGAGGCTATTTGTTTCATACGCAAAATCACGGCGCTGGACTAAAGACATGTAACTATGGGATATGTGTTAAAGGTGAAAATTACACTGATGCATCTGATGAAGCGGATTTCTACGGGACCTTAACTGGTATCATAGAACTCGAGTACGAGGGGATGGTCAATTTGAGAATCACACTTTTTAAGTGTAATTGGTATGACCTTGTTATCGGTAGAGGCACTCGGAGGAGCAATGGTGGCGTTGTAGACGTTCTTTCATCGAGAAAATACAATAAATACGAACCATTTATTCTAGGTACGTACTTATATATATATAGCATTTTATTAATGTCGATATCATATATATACATATGTATAACTTATATTGAAAACAGCCTCGCAAGCGGAGCAAGTTTGTTATATTATGTACCCATACACAAAGAAACCGAAGCAGTTGTGGCTCAATGTTCTAAAAGTGAATCTGAGGGGAAACATTTCAGGGGAATATGATAAAAAAGAACCGACTCTTCTGCGAACAGAAAATGATGATGCTGTATTGATGACTACAATTGAAGATCTCGAACTCGACAATTTCGTACAAAGAGTAAACCCAAACCTCGATTACGATGTCGGAGATGCAGAACCAGAAGATGAATTTCGGTATAATTTGTCGTCTTCTGATGAAGAATCAGATGACGAAGAACTATACTAATTAACTATGTTACTTATGTCACAATGTTAATTGTGTTATTTCTGTCAAACTTGAAAACAAAAATTCTAAAAATTTGTGGTTTACAATATTGTAATCAAAAATAAACATTTCACATTAATTTAATCTTTGTACCAATGAGCCTAACCAAACTGGTTCAGTCAATTACAACATCTCTAAAACATCCCAGGAACTCGGTACTGACGTAAACCTGATGTAAAATTCGGTTCTTCCTTTTCCTGACTCTGTTCTGACCCTTCATCACAATTTTATTACAATATTAGGCTCATGATATATATTACAATTATACTATATATATATTGATGCAGGTTTTCTGTCAGGATATGATGTTGGTATATATATATATTAACATAAACTTCTAATAAAATCTAAATGAAAGATTTAAAACAGTTTGGAATCTCAAAAGATTTCCTGCGGTGAATCATTGCCTTATTTGAAAAATTAGATGTGTACATGACAGTTGAGAATCTTACCGATGCAACTATTTACTCCTTTTTAGGCTTCCTCGACTCTTCCGCTTCTCAACTCTTCGGCAACCCTAGTAATGTTACAATAAATATATCTCAAAAGATTTAATGCGGTAAATCATTGCCAATTTTGAAAAATGGGATGTGTACATGACAGTTGAGAATCTTACCGATGCAACTGTATCCTCCTTTTTAGGCTTCCTCGACTCTTCCGCTTCTAAACTCTTCAGCAACCTAGTAATGTTACAATATATATATATATATATATATTGTAACCAAAAGTTACAACTACTCACATATTGTCCTGCCGAAAAATAAACAAATTCTCAGAACTCAAGATAACTGGAAATGGCAAACGAAGCTTCCCATTTACTATCACAAATCAACACATCTAAAACAGTTTGGAATCTGAAAGTCAAGATCTTGCGTGTTTGGACAAGAAAATGGGATTTGTCTGTACCAACTATGAATCTACTACTTTGTGATGAAGAGGTAATAACTATCTTCTATTCTTTTATAGTGCTTCTAAAAACTAACTATTTTTCTTCAGGGAAAAATAATAGAAGCACACGTTTCAGGAGAGACATTGAGATCGTTTTCTTGGGTGAAGCACTTTGAACGTTACTGGTTCTCACTCAAGGGTTTTTTTGTGATGTTTAGCGATATTCTTGGCAAAACCAATCGCCACAGCTATCAAATTTATTTCAAGAATGACACAGAATTCACCTTACTCAAAGATTATCCAAACCACAATCATTTATTGGTTTTCACTCCCATCATTGACATCATCTGAGGCCCTGTTACAGAACGCTATCCTATAGGTATCTTCATTTAGATTCAGAAAATATTTATTTAGATCATAATATTTTGTATTGTTTATATAGTCATATTTTTGGTTTTATAGATGTTATAGGAGTAATAACGTGGGTTGGAAAGAAGGAAAGAAGATGGTCAGATGAATCTTCTTATCATATTCCAAGGATGAAATCAAGTGTTCAGTTTACTATCCGAGACAGAGAGTAAGTGAAATCTAATTATTTGATAGAATTAACAAACTGGAATACGTTTCTAAATGAATATTCCTATATGACAGGTTTAAAGGGTTAGAGTGTTTGGCATATGGTGAATTGGCTGACCAATTATCCTCGAGTTTTACAAGTGCTCATGAATGGCACATTTTCTGTATTTTAAGATGTTTCCGTGTCCAAAACTTCCGCGGTGAGTTTATCTTGTTAGTCATTGTCTAGTTTCTTTTATATCCCACACCTTACTAACAACCACAAACTCTTTCAACTATAGGTCTTACATGGCTAACAGCAGAAGAAGGCCTTTCCAATATAGAGTTTGAAGATTATAGTTTTCCAGAACTCTACGCATTTATAAACGGGTAAGATAAATATATAACTTAGTTGTAAAATGTTTCCTAAGTAATCTGTATTTTCGGATTACAGTTTGAAGATTATAGTTTCAGAGTTGATGTTGAAGATTATAGTTTCAGATTATAGGACAGTAAACTGTACTGAGTTTGATGTTGATTATAGTTTCAGATTATAGGACAGAAAATTGTACTCAGATTAGAGTTTGAAGATTATAGTTTCATAATAGAGGTTGAAGATTCTAGTTTCAGATTATAGGATAGAAAATTATACTGAGCTTGATGTTGATTTGAGTTTGAATATTATAGTTTCAGATTTGATGTTGTTTACTAATTTTGTAAACCTTTAAATGTTTACAGGTACCCATATCCTCCGCCAGAAAGTTACAACAATGAACACAAGATTGGATTTAAGACATTCTAAGACATGATTGTCTTTGTTTTCAGAGTTTAAATCTTGCTTCATCGTATATTGTTCATTGTCTCGGATATTCGGATATTTTGGTTGTGGTTATTGTTGGTCGTGCTCAAAACTTATTTCAGATATTGTTGTTATTTTAAGTAATTATGTTTTCAAGTAATTATTTTTTCAAGCAAAAAAAATTATAATTCTGTTTTCAAGTCATTCATTTTTCAATATATCTTATCTAGATCTTAATGAAGTGTTGAGCAAAGTAGACATGAAAACATGAATAATTGCGATCGGGATTTTACCTTAAGATCTTGTATTGAGCTCTAGATCCACCGGAATGACCACTCTAAGCATATGTTTATTCTGGTTGTCGTAGCCGTGAATCTGTGCCTCTTCTCCGACAACAACAAATTGGCCTAACAACAAAAGAACAATAGAATTTCATAAATAAAACAAAATCATATCAAATATTTGTCCAGATTGATCTATGAACCCACGATTGTGGGCTATATTTTACCTCTACAGATTGATCTATGAAACCACGATTGAAAGCCGATCTCACTTCCTATCTCTTAAATTTTTTTTATGTGTAGGTAAAAAGTCTGGATGCGTGAGACAGCAAATATCTCAGGTTTAGCCACTAAGTTACGACTACTAAACATAAAAAACATAAAAATTTGGGTTGAGGCCCAAACCAATTTCGCAAAAACAGAACCTAATTTCCCACAAAGCCCGTGAACCTAACTACGGAACCCTAAGTCAAGCGTTTTGTTCTTCCCCTTGGTCTTCGATTCCTCTCCTTCGATTCCCCTTTTGCTATAAACTTCTTCTATTCTGCTTCGATTCCACTTCTTCGACTTCTCTTCTTCGATTCCTCTTCTTCATATATCAGAGAAGATCACACGATGCCTAGATAGAAGGGCCGTAACGGACAGAAGAGAAAAATCGTTCTCAACATTTCTCAGAGAGCCGGAGGGTCAAATCGCTCCGCCTCTTCATTGCGAACACCCAACCATCTACCGCAGCAGTACAATTTCACGCTGGCACCACCTCAACTCCCCGTCCACGATAAACCGTCAACGTCAGCACCAAATGTCCGGAGCTTTCCACCGCCACAACAACTTTTCGAGAACTCCATGCCTCAACACCGTGGACAAGAACTCCCTGCGACTGCTTCGGCTCCACTGGAGGACGCTCCTGGATCACCACTTCGTGACTCTCATGGTCAGAGTCATCCTTCTTCTCAAGGACACATCTGCCATGACGAAACTGCTCCAGTGTTGCCGGATCTCCTTGTGGACACGCTCCGAGCTCTTAATGCTCTACTTATGGTGCCAGACCGGGATAAGTTCACCACTGTCCTCTCTCCCACACCAACGCCGAACTCGACTTGGTAATTGTATCGCATATGGTAAATGCGATTGTATTGTTCAGTTAATTCGACTTGGTAATTGTATCACATCTTGTTCAGTAAATGCGATTGTATTGTTCACCACTGTCTCTTGTTAAGTGTTAGATTATTGTTCTAGCTAATTTGAATCATTATTTTTCTAGCTGTTTTGGAAGATTACTGTCTTTTGAAGTCGTCTCTTGCTAAGTGTTACATCCTAGCGGTCACTTATTTGTATTGTTCTAGCTGTTTCTTAACTGATATCTGGTAAGTTTATAGCATCTCAAGGTTGGTTTCTTTGTTTGTTTCTGCTAAGTGTTAGATTATAAGTGTTAGATTCTAGCTAAGTGTTTGATTGTAGGTAAGTGTTGGATTCTTCTAAGTGTTAGATTCTGCTAAGTGTTTGATTCTCAATGTTGGTTTCGTGGTTTGTTTCTGCTAAATTTTACATTCTAAGTGTTAGATTCTAGCTAAGTGTTGGATTGTAAGTGTTTGTTTCTTGGTTTGTTGTAATGGGGGAACAATGCTTCTCTTTCTGTTGCCTTTGCTTATTGGCTTAGCTTCCAGTCATTATCTTTCTGTTGTGGTTGGTTAATCTTAGGGTCAGTTTGGTGTCTAAGTGTAGAAACATGCTTCTGGCTTCATGTTTCATGTTTGATTGTATTCTTTCCTTAATTGTCTTGTCAAATCTGTAATGTGTAGTATTGATCACAAGGCATGTAAGAGATATCTCTTACATGCTTCTGTCTTCATGTATCTGGTTTGCGGGTTAATTATGTTTCATGTTTCTAGTTTCATGTTTTCTGGTTTCATGTTTCTGGTTTGCAAGTTAATTATGTTTCATATTTTTGGCTTCATGTTTTCTGGTTTCATGTTTCATGTTTGATTGGTTTTATGTTTCTGGATTACATGCTTCTGGTTTGTATTATGTCCTTCTTTATTTCATGTGTGTTTGCAGGTTTACTCGCGACAAGGAATCAAAAATGGTTCGGGAAATTACTAAAGTGTTTACAAACAAATTCGATGCTCCCTACTATAGCTGGACATGTGTGCCTCGGGACAGACAAGAAAGATACTTCCTCGAGTTCGCGGTACAGTTTTCTGTCCTATAGCCTTCACATATAGGTTTGCTTGTGATGTTTTCACTAACATCATTCTATTCTCTTTGTATTGTAGAAAACCCACACCTGGGATCCCTTGATAACATGGACAGTTCAAGGGTATTTCGAAGAGATCTGTCAACGCCGGATGAAAGACATGGTTAGCACCGCGAGGACTAGTCGAGAGCGACCTAATTGGATCGGCGACACTCTCTGGAAAATGATGACCGACTACTGGGACACTGATAAAGCAAAGCAAAAGAGTCTCACCTATTCCAATGCTCGTATGTCTGACCGTAAAGGTCTCGGTCCTCACATCCACTTATCAGGGCCAAAGTCGTATCAACAAATCCAACAAGAAATGGTTAGTTACTTTAACTTTTTCTTACTCCTTAACAACTTTAAATTATGTTTCTGGTTTCATGTTTCATGTTTCTGGTTTCATGTTTCTGGTTTCATGTTTCATGTTTCATGTTTGATTGGTTTCATGTTTCTGGTTTACTTGCTATCCTTGGTTATTTTGTAACATTGCAGGAAGAGTAATTGGGAAGACCGGTTAGTCTTGGTGATGTTTCCATTAAGACACATACAAGGCCAGATGGTACGCATGTCGATAGGAAGGCGGAGAAAATCGTTCAAACATATGAGCAGAAGGTGCAAGAGAATTTGTCTGAGCTCGTGACAGAGCCTTCAGAAGTTTCGGACGGTGCTTCGCAACCTCGTGCGCTAACAACAGATGAATATACAAGCATCTTTCTTCAGGTAAAGTAACATTTTTAACAGTTCACATTTATAGAGTCTTGGATTTTGTCATTAAGGTTTTTCTCTTACTTTTCACAGTCCACTTAGTTGGATTCACGAGGAACTCCTTATGGAGTTGGAAGCCTCAAGGAGACTCTTCTCAATGGCAAGCGAAAGCAACCGGGAGACTCTTCATCGTTTGTTGCACTGCAAGAGCAACTGAAGGAAGCTCAACAGAAAACCGAAGAGCAGGCAGCTTATAATGAACGACGTGATGCTGAGATTGCTGTCCGTGAAGCAGAGCACTCCCGAGCTGCGGCTGAGCAAAAGGACAAGCTAGAGCACTTCTCCTTGGTGGAAAAGTACCTGCAACAAACTGATCCGGGGTTTCTAAACTTCTTGGCTTCTCACTCAGCTCCAGCAACAATTGCTTTGCATCCATCAACCAATCTTCGTCGACCAGATCCAAGTACAACCCCATCTGGTTCTGCTTCGTAGGTTTTGTGCTTACTTTTTCTGAACCTTGTTACCTGTGAACTCATGAATTTGTTATTTTTGTTTATGTTTTTGCATTTGTTATGGAGGTTGAATACTTTTGTTAATATTTTTAATCAAATTTTAGTTTGAATCAAATTTTTTTAATTTTGTAACACAGATTACCATTTGAGAAACAAAACGAACACCAATCTGACACACCATATTCTTAATTTGATTACAATTTTAGTCACTAAACAGTAGCCTATTAGTCGCCAAATAGTCGCAGAAAAATAGCTGATTTGTCGCAAAATATTTACATCTTCAAAAATTGATGTTCCAATTAGTCGCCAATTAGTCGTTCATTTAGTCATAGAATGGTCGCTAAATAGTAACTAACATTTACGACTACTTCGTGACTAAAACTATCCGATTGCATCTACACCCATTCCATAGTCGTTAACTAGTCGCAAAGGTAGTCACCTATTAGTCGCCAAATAGTCGCAGAAGAATAGCTAATTAGTCGCACAATATTTACATCTTCGAAACTTGATGTTCCTATTTATCACCAAATAGTCGTTCCATTAGTCATAGAATAGTCGGTAAATAGTAACTAAAATGTACGACTATTTAGTGACTAAAACTATCTGACTGCATCTAGACCATTTCTATAGTCGTTACCTAGTCGCAAACGTAGTCGCCGATTAGTCGTAAAAGTTTGCGACTATTTTACGACTATTGAACGGCTACACACTGTTCATGCGGTATAGTCGTAATGTAGTCGCCATTTGGCGACTAATTTTACGACTACATACTTTAGCGACTAAATATTAACGACTACATGGTTTAGTCGCTTGGTAGTCGTAACACACCTTTTAGCGACTAATTGCGACTACTTCTGCAGTCGCCAAAATGATGTTTTCTTGTAGTGCCACTCTCGTGCTCATGGTTACTAAACCTAACAACCTAATCCACTCTCGTGCTCATAGAATTCTAGGTCAGCATTAAAGAGCAGGTTCAATATGATCACGAATCGCCTTAGCATCAACTCTCGCAAGCTAAGGACGATTCGCTCGCTTATGTTCTTTCTATACAACCTAATCCACTCTCGTGCTCATAGGTTAACTATACCCTAATCTACTCTCGTGCTCATAGGGCAAGCTGCACCCTAGTTCATAGACCTAGCGGTTAGCTCAAGCCTAAGCAATAAACACAACAATAAGCGAAAACCACAAAAGATAAATCCCTTTTTGTGTATAATTCAATGATTCATGGATCCCTTCAAAACCCTAAACCTAACTATGGAACTACTCAGACATGGTAACGGAGAACAAGCAGAGAGATGAAGAACTCATAATATAAAAAGAGAGAAAGGGTTTAGAATTCTTCTCAATAGATGCAGAGATTCTTCTCCAAAGCTTACAATGATCAAGAGCAAGAATTATGAATAGAAAATAAAGCGTAGCCGTTTAAGAGGCTAAAAATAGAGTATATATAGGCCCTAGGTCGAATTAGGTTAAAACAGGCAGTTTCCGGGGCAAAACAGGAAATTCAAAAATTTTCTTTTTCTTCTCGCAGGCACTATGTGCATCGGTCGATTTCAGTTCTTCGGGAGAGCTTGCATTGACCGATGCACTCCTTGCATCGGTCGATTTCAGTTCCTCGGGAGTGCATCGATCGATTTCGGTTTCTCGGACCAGCTCGCATCGACTGATGCACTCCTTGCATCGGTCGATTCCGCTTCCTCGGGTGGTACTGCGTCGGTCGATGCACTTCTCACTTCTTGCATCGTCCGATTTTTGGCCTTCTCTTCACGGGTTTGTGCCTTTTTACCTGAGATAACTAAATAAAGGACTAAAAGACTCTAAAAACGAACTTTGACTCGATAAAACATTTGAAATGAACACTAAACATGCGTTAGAAAACGACAAAAACCAAGCATATCAAGCAACGCTTGATTAAATCTATGGAGATCTCTAAATCTCATTCCACCAGTATTTTTCGAATGGGACATCTTCTTCCATGATACCCAAGCCATTTTCTGGGTGTCATCAGTGGCTCCCCGCCAGAAACGTGACAACATACTATCTATTCCGGAGCAAAGTTCATTTGGTAACTCAAAACAGTTCATTGAATACACTGGCATCGCATACCCATCTGCTTTAATGAGTATTTCTTTCCCAGCAGTCGAGAGAAATCTTGTTTGGCACCCATTAATTTTCTTATGTACGTTGTCTTTGATGTATAGGAGCATCTCTTTCTTCTGGCGTCCAAATTGCTCGGGAAGACCAAGATACTTTCCTCATCCTCCTATATTTGGTATTTGTAAGATTTGTTGGATGCTGTCTCTAGTATGTTGAAATACTTTTTCCCCAAATGTAATTGTCGATTTGTCTAAGTTGATCATCTAACCAGAAGCTGTGGCATATATAGTCTTCAATTTTTTTTTTTTTAGCACCATTGCGCATGTCCGCCTTCAAGAAAAATACTGAATCATCTGCAAAAAGTAAATGGGAGACCGCCGGTCCACCAATGCTAATTCTAATCCCTAGTAGTCGTCTTTCACTCTCAGCTTTAGTAATCAACGAACTTAGTACATCTGAACACATAATAAATAGATAAGGTGATAATGGATCACCCTGACGGATTCCCCGTGTTGCACCGAATTTTTCGTATGGACTTCCATTCACCAGCACTGAAAAAGATACGGTTGTAACATATTTCATGATCCAATTAACCCATTTAGCACTGAAATCTTTTTTTTAGAACTTGTTCTAGGAAGTCCCACTCGATTCTGTCGTATGCTTTACTAATATCCGTCTTGACTGCCATATACGATATTGCACATCGTTCCCGACTTTTCAGAGAATGTAATACTTCGTGTGCAATAAAAACATTATCTATAATAAACCGTCCTGAAGTAAAAGCTGCTTGGTTTTCCGATACTACAGAAGGAAGTACCTGTCTCAGCCCTTGAACAAGGATTTTAGAAATAACTTTTTAAATACCATTGCAGAGGCTAATTGGTCTGAAGTCTTTCATTGTTGTTGGGTTATCTGGTTTTGGGATCAAACATAGGTTTGTGTGGTTGAGCTCCTTATTGAAGAAATCATCTTCAAAGAATCGTTGAACTTTGTTAATAATCGCAGGTCCAACAATATTCCAATACTTTTGATAAAAACCTGCAGTAAACCCGTCTGGACCATGGGCTTGTGAAGCTCCGATGAAAAACAATGCTTTCTTAATCTCCTCTATTGTGACGCTTCTGGTCAGGTATGTGTTCATTTCCTCCGTAACAACATTGTTTAAATTGTTTATGACATATTGTAAATTCCTTTGACCGGAAGTGGAAAACAATTCTCTAAAATACGATTCAGCTTCCCTTGCAATCTCTCTGTTCCCATGAATATCCGTTCCGCTACTATTTTTTAGCGTAACTATACGATTCCTGGCTCTGCGATTCTTTGTAGTGGCATGATAAAAACGGGTATTCCGATCTCCATTTTTAACCATTGATTCCGACTCTTAATTTTTCAATAAGTTTTTTCATCTTTGTAAGCAATAGCCGATTCCCTATGCAGAATGTAGATCAATTGCAGTGACATTGATGGATCAGTATGGGATGCATCAATTTGAGCACTAATCTCTTTGATCCTTTTGGCTGAATTTCTGTTATGTGATCACTTCCACTCAGCAATAGTTTTACGACAAACTCTGATACGCTCTAAGATAGGAGTATTTTGGTTTTCCCCTACTTTGTTCCATCCATCCATAATCACATTTTCAAAATCCAGGACTTGACATAGACGACTATCAAATCTAAAAGGGCGTGTACCCTGATCGGATCGTTTCCTGATTTTAATGATTCCTGGCCGATGATTTGATTCGATAACTTGTAAATATTCAACTTCTGAAGCCGGAAAGGCTGCTCTCCATTCATCATTCGCCATAGCACGATCAATCCAACTTTCTACATTATGAGTTCGTCGTTTCCCAATCCAGGTCATATTCTTTCCTTTATATGGAAGATCCCTTACCCGACAATGATTCACCATATTTCGAAAATCAACTAAGCTCCAATTTTCCCGAGACTTACCTCCTTTTTCTCATCAGCGTTAAGAATTTCATTGAAATCTCCACACATTATCCAAGGCCCAACTCTTCTTGATGCAATACGCTGCAATCTTTCCCATAGAATATTCCTTAATTTTCTGATGGGATTTCCATAAACACAAGATAAATAGAAGGAACCTTCTTTATTACATACTAGATTAGGTCCCGAGTGATACGCGGGTAAAAAATAAAAAAAAATAGATTCTAAAATTGATATTATGCTTAGTTATGACCTGTATAGTTAGATTTTAAATTAAAATTTTGTTTAGTTATCTATGACTTACGTTTAGTCATTCATATTTTAAAAAAAAATAACATTGTTTCATATTACCCATAAATCTAATAAACAATCTATTTAAATGAATGAGAGGGTTCCATAATTACCAAACACACGATAACAAATTTTTCTTCTTCTAATTTTTATATATTATGAATCGTATATATCTTTTTTTATTTAACACTTTTTATTTGGTAGTTTTTATTTTTTTCTCTTACTTCACTTTTTCAATGTTATTAGTTTCCATTATATAAAACACAATTATTTTTCATTTTTTGTTATTTTTATTTGGTAGTTTTTATTTTTTTCTCTTACTTTACTTGTTCAATGTTATTAGTTTCTATTATATAAAACATAATTTTTTTTTATGATTGCAATCTATTGTTTAATTTCCTTATTCTAAACTGAAATATGTTTTTTTAAATAAAATTTGGCTTTTATTCCTTTTCTTTTTAGGATTGTTATCTATTGTTTAATTTATTTATTCTAATTTAAAATATGGATTTTTTAATTTTCGTTTTTATTTATAATTTTTGTTTAATTTTTCTTAATCTAAACATAACTACTTTTTAATTTAATTTTTAGGAGTAGGAATCGATTTAAAATCGTATATTAATAATTTTTCTTTTAAGTTTAGAGTATATTTATAATTTTCCTTTTTTAAGTTTGATCGTGGCTGTATATTATAAACTTTTAAGTTTTCTTTTGTCACTTTCCTTTATTATAAGGTTTCTTTACTTATACTTATTTTTTTTGTAAGATTGCCTTTTTTAGTTTAAACTTTTTTAATATTTATTTTAATTCATTTTTACTAAAATTGCCTTTTTTAATTAAATTGACACATGTCAAGATTTAAATTAACAATCGTGACAAATGTCACAATCTCATGATTAAAAATTATCCTACATGTCACACTCACGTCGAGGGACCCAGCTTTATATAATAAGATATATATATATATGAATCATATATAAATTTTATAGTTTTTTGTAGTTTATATATATATTTTTATTATTTATTACTTTATATTTAAATAAAACACAATTTATTTTTGCTTTTTTATTATTTTGTCTTATAGGAAAGTTTATATTATTGCATTGTTATTTTTTATTTTTTACACATTTCACGATCTCATAATTGTTAGAATCTTAGTTAGAATCTTAATTTTTTTTTTTTTCCTTTTATTCAGATTATTACTTTGACACATATCGCGATCTTAAGTAACAACAATACATGTCACGATCTCGTGATTGAAAATTATCCTACGTGTCACACTCTCGTCGAGGGATTCAGCTTTATATAATAAGATTTCTTTAATCTAAATGAAAAAAACTAAGTAATGTTTTTTCTTTTCTATATTAATTTTGCCTTTTAAGATAAATTTAATTCGTTTACTTTTTAATTTTATTTTTATTAACTTTCTCTTTTAAGATTATGAATAAGAATTTTTAAGTTTTTATTAATCTATTTTAAATATTTCCAACTTTGACTTGACACATGTCGCGATCAGGTGAATTAGCATTTTTGAAACATTTAGTTTTATATGATAAAAAAATTACTAATTCTTAACTGAATTAGCATTTTTGGCTTTTTTTGCTGATAAAAATTTAGAAATGTGTAGATTATTATATAGAGTTTGGTCGTTGTTGTATATTAATAATTTTCCCTTTTTAAGTTTCCTTTTGTCATAATGAAAAGGATTATAAATTTTTAAGTTTGGTAGTATATTAATAATTTTTCTTTTAAGTTTAGAATATATTTATAATTTTCATTTTTTAATTTTGGTTGTGATTGTAAATTATAAAATTTACCTTTTAGAATTATGAATGTGAAATTAATAAGGTATCAATTTGGTTATCTAGAGTCGAGGAATGAGAATTTTTTTTCTTTTTAGGATTGTATTCCTTTTTAAGTGTGTGATTTTTTTTAATAATTACTAATTATTCTTTCCTTTTTTAAAACTTTAGCTTTTTCAGGATTGTAATCTATTGTTTAATTTCTTAATTTTAAATTGAAATATGTTTTTTAAATAATATTTGTATTTTTTTCTTTTTCTTTTTATGATTGTAATCTATTGTTTTATTTATTTATTTTAAACTAAAATATGGGTTTTTTTTACTTTGACTTTTCTTTATAATTTTGTTTAATTTTTCTTAATCTAAACATAACTACTTTTCCATATACTTTTTAGTATTAGAAATCGATTTTAAATCGTATATTAAAAAAAATTCTTTTAAAGTATATTTATTATTTTTCTTTTTTAAGTTTGATCGTGGTTGTAGATTATAAACTTTTAAGCTTCCTTTTGTCACTTTCATTTATTATAAGTTTTCCTTACTTATACTTATACTTCTTCTTTTTTGTAAGATTGCATTTTTACTTTACACCTTTTAATAGTTACTTTAATTCATTTTTACTAAGATTGCTTTTTTAGTTTAATATTTTTTAATATTTATTTTAATTTATTTTTAATTTTTAATTAAATTGACACATGTTAATATCTAAATTAACAATCGTGACAAATGTCACGATCTCGTGAGTTATAATTTTGTCTACGTGTCGCGCTCACGTTGAGGGATCCTGCTTTATATAATAAGATTTATAATTATCCATTTTTAAGTGTAAAGTATATTTATAATTTACATTTTTTTAAGTTTGGTTGTGACTGTAAATTATAAACTTTTAAGTTTCTTTTTATCATTTTCCTTTATTATAAGTTTTTCTTACTTATTCTTGTTTTTTCTTTTTTTAAGATTGCATTTTTTTAGTTTAACATTGTTTAATATTTACATTAATTCATTTTTGATTTTTTGATTAAATTGACACATGTCAATATCCAAATTAACAACCGTGAACCGTGACAAATGTCACGATCTCGTGAATAGAAATTATCCTTATATTTTGTCACTTTCCTTTATTATAAGTTTTCCTTACTTATTCTTGTTTTTTATTTTTAAGATTGTCTTTTTATTTTAACATTTTTTTAATATTTAGTTTAATTTATTTTTAAACTTTTAATTAAATTGGCACATGTCAATATTTAAATTAACAATCTTACATTCTCGTGATTGATAATTATCCTATGTGTCACACTTACATCGAAGGATCAAGCTTTATTTAATAAGATTGTTCAATCGATAAGTAACGGAACCTGCTTTCCCCATACTTCGGTGATACATGATCTCAATCGAAAGATTAAATTTTAAAAACGGATAATGTGTGTATTTGAAACCAAAGCAGTAAACCCGGTTGGACCGATTGTTCTGTGCTTGGGCATTGATCCGGTTCAATTTAAAGATCATTGGATTGAATTTCACTAAAATTCGGTGAACCAGATTAACCGGTTAAATCGTTCGGTTCGTTAGATTCAGATACACATAATATTTTTTTCCCCTCTAATCATAATAATACTATGATTTAACCTGCGCTAATTATAGCGCGGAGTAATTTTTTTTTATAGAAATTATTTTGAAATTTAAGAAAATTGCGTTTATCTGAATTTTACAATATAGCTAACTAATGATTATAGATAAAGCTGTCAATTTATAATAATTTGTCTATTTAAAAACGTTTTGCATTGAACTAAAATATTATTCGGGCTAACCGGGCAAAACTTATAATCTTGAAAACATAACTCTAATATGCACCGTTAAATGACTATAGTTTTTGTCGTTAGTGTACGAACTCGTAAAAAATATAGTTTTCTTGTGTATAACTTTTTATAAAATTAGTAAAATATTTTTCAACTTTTGCTTTGATATATATTCAAATAAAATACAATAAATTATAGTCAAAAATATAGCAAGATTTTGAATAGATTTTTTTCTTTGAATATATATGAATTGATTATTATTATAAAATATATTGTATTAAAAATAATTAAGAAATTAAATAATAAATCACCTCTTTAATGCACAATATATAATTTACATATTCTAATCAATAATCTTTAAATACTATTATATCTTTTCCTATTTCAATTATTTTTTATATTTTCCTATTTCAATTATTCTTTGTTATTTGTAATGGCATTTCATGTAATAACTTACAAAACAAAGTTCATTTTTTAAAATGTTTTCTTAAATAATATTATAGAGATAATCACAGAAGCAATTAACAGACTAAATTCAAATGTATACACAAAATATCTCGTGAACCACAATCTTCTTCTTTTTTCTCTAATCATAATCATTGATCAATGTAACCATATAAAGCAATTAACCAACAAGATATCGAATACACACATAATAATATCCTTATCATATTCAAATCCTTTTTACTCTAATCACATTTGGTTTAATCCAAGCCAATAACCTAATAGAAGCAGATACTAAGAACATCACGATCGTCTTTCCTCATATCTGAGCCGATGAAGTTTTGGACCCTGGTGTCGATATCACTGTCGCCGGGATCCGAGTCTTCAGAACTGCTACTCACATCTCGAGCAATCCTTGCGTGGTGTTCTTGAAAGATGTATTTCCACTCGTTCATTTTGAACGGTGGAAGAGGTGGTGTCAGTGAGGGTAAGAAAATTCTGGCAGAAGGGAAGGTTCTTCTTCTTCATCGTGAGATTATGGCTCCGGTGGAGAGGAAGAGTGAAGGGAAGGTTCTTCATCGTGATATTCCGATGGAGACAAGGGAAACGGATATGGAATCTCTCGTAGAGGATCGGATCATGCAGTAAGGGAGAGACGGAAAAGAAGGAGAGATCAGCTTCCGGCAACGGATAAGCAAGCACTTGCGGTATCTCTTCCTCTTCGTCCTTAGAGAAGAGGTACCCTACAAAAGCAGCAGCCAAACATAGGACATAGCATACGTCGAACATAGACAATCTAAGCATGTACACGATGATGCATGCCAAGACAAGTAAAATGAAGGAGTAGACGATTTAATCATAGGCATAGCCAACCACTGTTCGACTCATGGACGGCGCGTCATTCCCAAAGGAAGAAGATGGATGCATCGTCGTCAAGCGTGGAGAGAAGAAGTAGATAACCTACAAAATCCCACATTTTTAGTTTTGCTTGCGTTCTAAGGAATAAAAATGGGAGAAAACCAGTACGGAAAGATGAGAAAAAAATCAGAGATACAATTCATACCGTGAGAGACAAGCGAAGCAACATAAGTGATGTGATCATGGACAACATTCACAACATGGAATTTGAACGAGATGATGAACTAGTAGCCGAGGAGCATGAACCAGAACAAGAGGAGCTTGTAGCCGATGAGTCTTTGATCACTCTAACTGGTCCCATGACACGAGCAAAGACTAAGAAGCTTAAGGAAGCTATTGCTGGCATACTTAACCAAATTCAGACTCAACCAAGTTATTTGGGCCTAGAGGAAAAGGAAGTTGCATCTACATTGGTTGTGATCCAAGCTCAAGATGGCTAAGTGGGCTTGTGATCCAATCTTGCACTATTTTTCCCTATCCTTGTTTTTGTCTCAATGGATTTTACAAGGATAGGTTTTTAATGAGCCAAGATACGATCACCTCTATCTATAAGTCCACTCGCCCAAAGCAAAGCCAAGGTCCAGCATATTCATTTTCGACCAAAGCAAGTCCCAGCATGTTTTATGTATATTTTCTTTTTATAAACCCTAGCAGCCTTTGTGGTAAAACTCATCTTTCATTTTTATCAAAAACGTTTCTTCTTCGTTTGGTTTAGAGAGTGATTCTCTTCTGCTTGCTTGTTGGTGTATTATATCCACAAGTGTTTCGATTATACTTTGGTGTGTCATATCCAGAGCAGGTCGTTTGGTGAATCAAAGGATATTACGCCTCTTTTGTGTGACCTATCGCCTCACATCCCTTGAAGCACTTGTCCTTGCAAGGCTTATCCGGCTCCTGCCCAATTCTAGAGTGTCGAATCTTAGGGAGTTCATATTAAGTGGTATCAGAGCTTCGCTCTACAAAAATCTGGGTAAAGTCTATCCTTTTATTTTTGCATATGTTCTTAGCTTTCTTTGTGTTTTGAGTCTGTTCATCATCATGTTTTGTGTCGAGTCTGTTTATCATTATTTATGTGTGATTTTCGCATCTAGTTACTTGTTTAAGTGTTGTTGTCGTTTCAGTTTTATCAAAAATCAAAAAAAAAAAAAATAGGGTTCTAGTGTTTGCGATTTTAGTTTCTAAAATTGTCTCTTTATTTATGTGTGTTAGATCGATTATAAGGTGTTGGTTTTTCAAGTATTGTTTCAGTTTGTTGTGTTAATTGAGTCTAGAAAGCTTGTTATTTGTTTTAGTTGCAACAATCGATTTCCAAGTGCATCAGCTTTAGTGTTTAACAATTTGAATGTTTTGGCAAATCTGTTCATATCCAAAACTTTGATGAGTCAATTTTTTGTGAAGAACTAGTTACTGGTTTTATGTTTTGTTTCGTGTCAGGTCAAGATGGAGGATGAAGAGCAAGCAGAAAACATCAACAAACTATTGATGGAAGCAATGATGGCTCGTATGTAGCAGATGATGAACACTACTCTAGATGCAAAACTAGAAGCTTTCCGTCAAGAACTGCAACTGAATGGAGAAAAAGTGCAGAGTGACAACCAGCAAAGAAGAGCTCGTAATAGAAATCCCATTTTTCCGCGAAAAAACGTAAAATCTCGTTTTTCGCAAAAAAACATAAAATCCCCACTACAAAAAAATGTGGCTATTGTGACAAAAATTTGTGACCAAAATTTTGGTTACAATATTGAGACGAATAATAGACAAAATTGTGACGAATTAATAAGGTAACAAAATGGTCACTAATTCGTAACAATATTGCAACGAAACAAAGAGTAACAAAATAACGTCACTAACGGTGACAACTCTATGACTACATGGTTTGTCACAAATATTGTTACGAACATGAGACAAAATGTTGTCACTAAATAATACGATTTTGTGACTAAAGTCACGTCGTCCATTGTGTCAAAAATTGGTAACTATTTCGTCATAACTTGTTATTGGTTTGGTGACGTTTATTTCCATTACGGATTGTCACATAAAAGTTATCAGATTCAGTGACAATTATAAAAACACGTTACAGTAAATTTAGAACTACTTTTGTCACAAATTTTGTAGTAATAAAATATCTTATATCTAAATTAGATCTATTTCCATTAATTCTATTCTTACAATTTTACAACAAAACATAATTTTTATTCATCTAATTTTTTTTAAATACAAAATATGTTATCTTCGAGTAACAATATTTTTGTTTCAAGACATGGATGTATAAGTGAATTGATCAAACAACAAATGAAATTTTATAAGGATTTTGTTAAGGCTTGGAAAATTTATAAAATTTGCGATTAAATCGAGTTACTAACAAATCATAGTTAAACATAATTAATGTCTTAATGATGCATAAAATTGATATTGGATCAGACGATGAATATTGGATATTCAAATAATATGACCGATGAATGGTCTGAATTATTCTAATAATAACTGAAATTATGTTTGTATTTTATTTTGGCATAAGACTTATGTTAATGTCTTTTCAATCCAATGAACATCGTATTTCGAACATGTTATTATATGAAGATTTTTAAAGCTTAAATTAGTTAACATAAATATTAATAATCGAATTTCAAGGAGGAAAAGTCTTCGAAAATTCTTAATGTTTTATTTTGACATATAATTTCAATGTTTCTTTAACTTTATTTTTTCTATAGCTTATTAGGCGGGCATATAATTTTTTATCGGTTGGACTATATATCAGACGGGGTTCACTTTCAAATTAAACATTATACATATGCTTAATAGTTTTGGAAAAAAAAAAATTAAACGTCTTGTAATATTCCAAATATGTGCCAAAACGACAAAGTATTTAAGCAAAACCCTAAAAAGGTGTGTGTGAGTATTTATACCATTTATTTATTGTATCTCGACATATAATTTATTGTAAAAAAGAAATATCTTCTATATTAAAAATGATATTAGGTATTAGGTATTTAGTGTATCAAAGACACCACCGACTAATAACAATAGGTTTGAGATCATATTAGACCAGCTCCGATTCACCATCTGGTTCTCCTTTCTCTCCTCCTTACAAGTGGTATTATAGCGGGTTTCGAGAGGAAGATAATTCTAGGTTAGTGGGTTTGGGATAATTCGGATTTCAAAGTTTTTCAAAATGGAGATTTTTCAAAACGTTATAAAACCACCACCTAGATGAGCCTCCAGTTATTATTACTTTATTTTGCAGGGACATCAGTCTTTACGGGACCGGACTGACTAACTTGCTATCGTGTGTGCGGATGTTGCCAAATAGAGCATAAAGTTTGGAAACCTTGGACCAAGTGTGATTATAAAGGAGGATCTGTGAGGCGTAGAACAAAGGTGAAATTCTAAGGAGGGCAAAAGACAACATAGTGATTGGGTATCACGTAGTGAACAATGGAACGTTCCTACTAATAGCTGGATGTGCCCGAGAGAAAAGATCTGGAGGACGAGATCTTAAAACGAGCACGCCAGTTAAATTTCTCTACATGTTTGGGAAGCGCCCTAAAGTAAGTGACCGGAACCAGTGTGGAAGGACACCACACATATACTTCTTCAAGGAGCATGTACAAGTTTGGATGATGATTATTTGACGGAAAATATATCATAGGAAGTGTAAGGCGTGCGAATGGTGAAAGCGAAGTTCATAGCTCCTAGTGGACTACATCAAGTTACCGTTACCCGAATGGAAAGGGATATGGTGACAAGTTACCATTACCCGAATGGAAAAGATATGGTGACAAGTACCATTACCCGAATGGAAATGGATATGGTGACAAGCACATTACCAGAATGGAAAGGGATATGGTGACAAGTATCATTACACGAATGGAAAAAGGGATATGGTAACAATGGAATATGCTACTGGTCAGCCCAAAGCGAATGCGGTAAGGAAGCAACTTGGGTAGTTGCAACGCGGACGGAGTAAGAAAGAACGGAGAAGAAAAAATGGACAGGATAACCCGTATAGTTCAGTGTGGCTTTGGAACAAGCTCCGGATAATGGTCATCCGTTGAACATAAGGGTGGAGAAAGAAGAGTCCTTGTCAAGTGTGCGGGAATTACTAATCAGGCCATGTGTTATGGAATTCACTAAGGCTAGGTGGTAATTGAATTTTTCTAGGGAAGGTGAAAGGAATTCAGTAAGGACTGTGGAAAGAAATTCACCAAGAAATGTAAGGAGTAGTTGTTCATATTTGGAGCTATCCTTAGTGCAAAGACTTCAAGGACGCGTTTGGAAGTAACTTCGGGAAAAACAAATGGAAACATGCATCCAAATTGGAACGGGGACCCCGAAGAAAGTGTTAGGAAAACACTACGACGGCTTGATAGGTTAGAAGACCTTGAAATAGAAATCAGTTGTGTAATCAGAGTAAGCACAGCGGAAGCGTGGTGGGTCACAACCCATAGGTCTCATGAAGTCATAAAGGTCATGGATATCATCTATCTTCAGCATAGTATAGGGTAAGGTAAAACTATCTACTTGCGCAACAATCATCGCTACAACAGCACAACACCAGAAGATCCATTGAGGAAGATCTATTTGGAAGTGTAGGATTCCCATCATGATTAGAATTGCTCGAAGGATGAGTGTTCTATCTAGGCTCTAGGAGGTTAACAACTATGACACTAGACGTCCCATGTGTTCATACGGGTATGCATCGGCTTTAACCATACTCAAGGACAGAGATAGTTTTTCGCTCTACGGTAAAGATAAACCCTTTTCCGCGAAATGGACGCTGGAAATTAAAGCACCACCCACCCACCATTGTTATATGTGAAGCAATAACTTTGCAAGCAACCCCTAGGACGAGGACACTCCGAGGTTTGGTCGGGATGTTACGAAGTTTGGTTGGAAACCAAGTGGGGGAGAAGTAGTCCCATAAATTAGAGGACGAATTCCGTTTAAGTGGGAGAGAATGTAACCTCCCTAAACTGGGTATAAAAAAAACGGACCGACTTAATTTATTAAGCCCGTAAGCCCATTTTAAAACCTAGGAAACCCTTCCTATTATCTCTATAAAAAGGAGAGAAAGTTGAGAGAGACACAGTTGAGAGGCGTGGGCGAAGCCCTGCTCGTTTTGTTCCTTACACCGTAAACCCTAGCCGCCTCCATAAGCAAGTTGTCGCCGCCACCTTGAGGGACGATTTCCCAGTGACCGGTATGGAACCAGGTGATTCTATACCTATCCGTGGAAAGCCCCGAGTCTCAGCTTTCCAGGAAGACCAAAATAGTCACGATCGGAGGTATGTGTCAAAAGTTATCGTCGTTTCTTTGTATTCGCTGCAGTTTGCCCGAATCTCTAATCTGAGTAATTTCAGTAGGAAATAGAAACGGATGAAAAGAACTGTTCGGATTGATTTGAAAATCAGTAAGGATATTCCTGACTCTCTTATTTAGATAATACAGAAAGCGGTTCATCATTTGGAGTTGTGATATGAAACTTATGGATGTCTTCTCAGGCCTGATCGGTGCAGTGCGGATCTGCGACCAGTGAGAGTAGAAACCGATCTGGAGGTTCGGTAGTGATCCGATCAAGCTGATATTTGGTAAGGATGTTTGTTACCCTTAGATCTAAGTCTCTATAAAATATCTCAGTGTTCTACCTTGTGGTTTGGAAGTTATGTTAGTATTACCGAGACTTTTTTGCGCAGCGCACAGGTTAGACCAGTCTAGCGAGTTGAGTTGTTTGGATAGGCAGATCAATCTGGATCGACCTGAAACTTTGTAGAGATAATAAAGACACGTGGATCTAGCTCTCGGTTGAAAGATAACTGATTTGGGCTCAGGAGCATCTGCAATCGTGTTGTCAATTCAGTGGCTAAGGTGAAGATTAGATCTAGGTTTTCCATACGTTGATTAATTCCTTTTTGGTATGTTGAGTCTAGATCTGATTAGGCTAGGGCGTGTTACGGAGTACGGACACGTTTTCTATGTGCATTTAGTTAGATCTGCATCTGCTTAATGAAATGAGTTAAGAAAGCATTAGATGAAGAACATGCATCCTTGATTGTTCACTCTGTTGTGTGATCAGTGTGTGTAGTGTATTTAAAATGAGTTGATCGTCACCGGAGAAGGGAACGGTGGTACGATTATGTTTGTTGTGAGCTGAGACTTGCGGAAGAAGTCAGCTTGCATCGGGGTGGGTCTTCCCGGGCCCAGAGAAATATGGTCCAAAGTGGACTGGGCTAGGAGATGCCGTGTAATTATGGTCCATGGTGGGTTTGGCTATCGAGATGTCGTTGAAGTTGGAGTTATTCCCTTGCGTGTAAATTGTTTGTGCGCTGGTAGAGCATAATGTTTGAGCTTGGTTAGATTTATTCTTAGCGTATTTAAAAAGTAATGTTTGGATGTGTTGAAAGTGTAGGTTTAGTTCTCACTGGGTAATCCAAATTACTCATCCTTCTCTCTTCTTTTCAGGTGAGTCTGACGAGGACGAATATGTGGAACTAGATGAGTGATTCCGGTGTGGTGTGCAGTTTTGGGAGTTTGGAAGTTCTCCTTTGGGTTTTATTTGGCATTTCCGTTATTTCATTTTTAAGACAATTATTCGGGAAATGAATGAGAGAAGTATTATCCAGAAAGTGGTTACTTGTGTAATGAGTTATTGTTGTTAGCCGACACGTCGTCTTTACGGAGATAAAGAGGCGGGGTCGAGGGTGGCATTGCCGATTCGTATGGTCCCTTCGGGAAGGCGGTGTCGGGGTGTTACAAGTGGTATCAGAGCGGGTTTCGAGAGGAGGATAATTCTAGGTTAGTGGGTTTGGGATAATTCGGATTTCAAAGTTTTTCAAAATGGAGATTTTTCAAAACGTTATAAAACCACCACCTAGATGAGCCTCCAGTTATTATTGCTTTATTTTACAGGGAGATCAGTCTTTACGGGACAGGACTGACTAACTTGCTATCGTGTGTGCGGATGTTGCCAAATAGAGCATAAAGTTTGGAAACCTTGGACCAAGTGTGATTGTAAAGGAGAATATGTGAGGCATAGAACAAATGTGAAATTCTAAGGAGGGAAAAGGACAACATAGTGATTGGGTATCACGTAGTGAACAATGGAACGTTCCTACTAATAGCTGGATGTGCCCGAGAGAAAAGATCTGGAGGACGAGATCTTAAAACGAGCACGCCAGTTACATTTCTCTACATGTTTGGGAAGCGCCCTAAAGTAAGTGACCGGAACCAGTGTGGAAGGACACCACACATATACTTCTTCAAGGAGCATGTACGGGTTTGGATGATGATTATCTGACGAAAAAATATATCATAGGAAGTGTAAGGCGTGTGGATGGTGAAAGCGAAGTTCATAGTTCCTAGTGGACTACATCAAGTTACCGTTACCCGAATGGAAAGGGATATGGTGACAAGTTACCATTACCCGAATGGAAAGGATATGGTGACAAGTACCATTACCCGAATGGAAAGGGATATGGTGATAAGCACATTACCCGAATGGAAAAAGGGATATGGTAACAATGGAATACGCTACTGGTCAGCCCAAAACGAATGCGGTAAGGAAGCAACTTGGGTAGTTGCAACGCGGACGGAGTAAGAAAGAACGGAGAAGAAAAAATGGACAGGATAACCCGTATAGTTCAGTGTGGCTTTGGAACAAGCTCCGGATAATGGTCATCCATTGAACAGAAGGGTGAAGAAAGAAGAGTCATTGTCAAGTGCGCGAGAATTACTAATCAGGCCATGTGTTATGGAATTCACTAAGGCTAGGTGGTAATTGAATTTTTCTAGGGAAGGTGAATGGAATTCAGTAAGGACTGTGGAAACAAATTCACGAAGAAATGTAAGGAGCAGTTGTTCATATTTGGAGATATCCCTAGTGCAAAGACTTCAAGGACGCGTTTGGAAGTAACTTCGGGAAAAACAAATGAAAACGTGCATCCCAATTGGAACGGAGACCCCGAAGAAAGTGTTAGGAAAACACTACGACGGCTTGATAGGTTAGAAGACCTTGAAATAGAAATCAGTTGTGTAATAAGAGTAAGCACAGCGGAAGCGTGGTGGGTCACAACCCATAGGTCTCATGAAGTCATAAAGGTCATGGATATCATCTATCTTCAGCATGGTATAAGGTAAGGTAAGAATATCTACTTGCGCAACAATCATCGCTACAACAGCACAACACCAGAAGATCCATTGAGGAAGATCCATTTGGAAGTGGAGGATTCCCATCATGATTAGAATTGCTCGAAGGATGAGTGTTCTATCTAGGCTCTAGGAGGTTAACAACTATGACACTAGACGTCCCATGTGTTCATACGGATATGCATCGGCTTTAACCATACACAAGGACAGAGATGGTATTTTGCTCTACGGTAAAGATAAACCCTTTTTCCGCGAAATGGATGCTGGAAATTAAGGCACCACCCACCCACCCTTGTTATATGTGAAGCAATAACCTTGCAAGCAACCCCTAGGACGAGGACACTCCGAGGTTTGGTCGGGATGTTACGAAGTTTGGTTGGAAACCTAGTGGGGGAGAAGTAGTCCCATGAATTCGAGGACGAATTCCGTTTAAGTGGGGGAAAATTGTAACATCCCTAAACTGGGTATCAAAAAAACGGACCGACTTAATTTATTAAGCCCGTAAGCCCATTTTAAAACCTAGGAAACCCTACCTATTGTCTCTATAAAAAGGAGAGGAAGCTGAGATGAGAGACACAGTTGAGAGGCGTGGGCGAAGCCCTGCTCGTTTTGTTCCTTACACCGTAAACCCTAGCCGCCTCCATAAGCAAGTTGTCGCTGCCACCTTGAGGGACGATTTCCCGGCGACCGGTATGGGACCAGGTGACTATCTACCTATTCGTGGAAAGCCCTGAGTCTCATCGTTTCAGGAAGACCAAGATAGTCACGATCGGAGGTATGTGTCAAAAGTTATCGTTGTTTCTTTGTATTCGCAGCAGTCTGCCTGAATCTGTAATCTGAGTAGTTTCAGTAGGAAATAGAAACGGATGAAAATAACTGTTCGGATTGATTTGTAAATCAGTAAGGATCTTCCTGACTCTCTTATTTAGATAATACAAAAGCGGTTCATCATTTGGAGTTGTGATATGAAACTTATGGATGTCTTCTCAGGCCTGATCGGTGCAGTGCGGATCTGCGACCAGTGAGAGTAAAAACCGATATGGAGGTTTGGTAGTCATCCGATCAAGCTGATATTTGGTAAGGATATGTTTTACCCTTAGATATAAGTCTCTGTAAAATATCTCAGTGTTCTACCTTGTGGTTTGGAAGTTATGTTAATTTTACCGAGACTGTTCTGCACAGCGCACAGGTTAGACCAGTCTAGCGAGTTTAGTTGTTTGGATAGGCAAATCAATCTGGATCTACCTGAAACTTTGCAGAGATCATAAAGACACGTGGATATAGCTCTCGGTTGAAGGATAACTGATTTGAGGATCAGGAGCATCTGCAATCGTGTTATCAATTCAGTGGCTAAGGTGAGGATTAGATCTAGGTTTTCCATACGTTGATTCATTCTTTTTTGGTATCTTGAGTCTAGATCTTATTAGGCTAGGGCGTGTTACGGAGTACGGACACGTTTTCTATGTGCATTTAGTTAGATCTGCATTTGCTTAACGAAATGAGTTAGGAAAGCATTAGATGAAGAACATGCATCCTTGATTGTTCACTCTGTTGTGTGATCAGTGTGTGTAGTGTAGTTAGAATGAGGTGATCGTCACCGGAGAAGGGAACGGTGGTATGATTATGTTTGTTGTGAGCCGAGACTTGCGGAAGAAGTCAGCTTGCATCGGGGTGGGTCTTCCCGGGCCCAGAGAAATATGGTCCAAAGTGGACTGGGCTATGAGATGCCGTGTAATTATGGTCCATGGTGGGCTTGGCTATCGAGATGCCGTTGAAGTTGGAGTTATTCCCTTGCGTGTAAATTGTTTATGCGCTGGTAGAGCATAATGTTTGTGCTTGGTTAGATTTATTCTTAGCGTATTTAAAAAGTAATGTTTGGATGTGTTGAAAGTGTAGGTTTAGTTCTCACTGGGTAATCCAAATTACTCATCCTTCTCTTTTTATTTCAGGTGAGTCCGACGAGGACGAATATGTGGAACTAGATGAGTGATTCCGGTGTGGTGTGCGGTTTTGGGAGTTTGGAAGTTCTCCTTCGGGTTTTATTTGGCATTTCCGTTATTTCATTTTAAGACAATTATTCGGGAAATGAATGAGAGAAGTATTATCCATAAAGTGGTTACTTGTGTAATGAGTTATTGTTGTTAGCCGACATGTCGTCTTTACGGAGATAAAGAGGCAGGGTCGAGGGTGGCATTGCCGATTCGTCTGGTCCCTTCGGGAAGGCGGGGTCGGGGTGTTACAATGTTGATATTTAAAAGTGTTTTAACATCCTAATTCTGAAAATTTCTGCACAGATCACGATTATGAGTGTCCAATTGGTGAGAACATTTTTTCTCGATTGAATCATAAACAGATTATGGCTTTTAATTACTATAGACTAACAAAATTCACAATCACAAAAACAGATTATTGCTTTTGATTTGGGTTGGTGGAAGCTATTGTTCCCAGTAATATATATTCACGTGTCTACTCGATTTCAAACTGCATAAATCATGGTTTGTGTTTTATTGAGGATGAGTGAGTACTTATAAATTACATGTCATGTTTGGGTCTCTAAAGCTTCGATCTTGGATATAGTTTTGTACTGATTCTCTCTTGTAACTATCAGTAAATCTATATTTATGTGGTTTTGCGAATTCTGAATATACAGAATGAGTTCAAGTAACGGTCATTTCGCTTCAAGAAATTGGATGTATGAGAGTATCAATCAAACGACTAATGAGGTTTCAGAAGAATTTTGCCAAGGTTTAGAGAATTTCATAAAATTTGCGAAGAATCAACCACTGTTTTTGGAGACTAGTAAGTTTTTTTGTCTATGTATTAAATGTGGGAATGGAAAACAAGACAAAGAAGAAGTAGTGTCGAGACATCTATATAACAGAGGGTGTATGCTGAACTATCGGGTTTGGATTTCTCATGGAGAAGATTACGATATTCTAAATAATAATTTCGAGCACGGAGAAACTTTAGGAGCTGATTCTCAAACGGAGCAAGATAACCCTTATAAGGAAATGATTTCATATGCATTTGGTTTTAATACGATGTCGGGATTTGGTCAGAACATGGAAGAAGAGCCTAATCTCGAGGCCAAAAATTTTTATGATATTTTGGAGGCGGCAAAACATCCAATATATGATGGGTGTACAAAAGGTTTTTCACAACTATCCTTAGCAGCTCGGTTGATGAATTTGAAGACGGATTATAATCTGCCTCAAAATTGTATGGACTCAATTTCACAAATGCTAAAAGAATATTTGCCAGAAGGAAACATCTCTTTGGATTCTTACTATGAAACAAAGAAGCTTATGTGATCTTTGGGTTTACCTTACTACAAGATTGATGTATGTCAATATAATTGCATGCTTTTTTGGAAAGATGCTGCAAATGAAGAGAATTGTCGATTCTGCAAAAAAGATAGATTTCGTCCTACTAAAAAGATTGGAAGAAAAAGAGATGCGTATCGCCATATGTTTTATCTACCAATATCTGACAGGTTAAAAATATTATATCAATCAGATAATACTGCTGTGCACATGAGATGGCATGCCGAACACTCAACTAGAGGTGGAGAAATATCTCATCCATCAGATGGAGAAGCATGGAAACATTTTCACGAGGTATTCCCTGATTTTGCGAATGAGTCAAGAAATATTTACCTTGGGTTATGCACAGATGGTTTTAATCCGTTTGGTATGTCAGGCCATAACTATTCGTTATGGCCCGTAATCATGACGCCGTATAATCTGCCTCCGGAGATGTTCATGAAACAAGAATTTATGTTCTTGACGGTTTTAGTCCCTGGTCCTAACCATCCTAAGAGAAGTCTCGATATTTTTCTTCAACCATTGATAGATGAGTTGAAAGATTTGTGGTCTTACGGCGTTCAGGCATTCGATGTTTCTACCAAGCAGAATTTTTTATTACGAGCTGTATTAATGTGGACGATAAGCGACTTCCCTACTTATGGTATGCTTTCTGGATGGACAACTCATGGTCGGTTAGCTTGTCCTTATTGTTTGGATGAGACTAATGCATTTCAGTTGAAAATGGTAGAAAAACAAGTTGGTTTGATTGTCATCGGTGTTTTCTATCATTAGATCATAGTTATCGACGAAACAAGAAACGTTTTAAAAGAGGAAGGGATGTAAGTGATAGTCCACCTCAGTTGCTTACAGGTGCAGAAATTTGGCACTGGCGTGTCAGCAGTTTGCCCAAAACAGTTGATTGTGGAGGAAATCATGGACGATTACAAGGATATGGTGATACTCACAACTGGCATAAGCAGAGCATCTTTTGGGAGTTACCTTATTGGAAAGATCATAAACTTCGACACAATCTTGATGTAATGCACATCAAAAAGAACTTTTTGATAATATTATCAATACTCTACTAAATGTGCAAGGGAAGACGAAAGATGATATAAGATCACGGCTTGATTTGAAAGAGTATTGTAGTCGGAAAGAGCTGCATTTAACAACTGATGGGAAGGCTCCAATACCAATTTTCAGACTACAAGCTGAGGAAAAAAAAACGGGCTCGTTTTTCGCCAAAAACGTAAATTCTTGTTTCTCTACCAAAAACATAAAATCATGTTTTTCCGCCAAAAACGTAAAATTCCGTTTTCCCGCCAAAAACATGAAATTTTGTTTTCTAGCCAAAACACAATCTCGTTTTCCGCCAAAAACGTAAAATCCCGTTTTTTCTATTGAAACATATATTCCGTTTTTCTGCCAAAAACGTAAAATTATGTTTTCCCGCCAAAAACGTATATTCCGTTTTTCCCCTAAAAACAAAAATTTTGGTTCCCGCCAAAAACGTGAAATCCCGTTTTTCATTAGTAAAACAAAAAAAAATCATTTTCTCTTATTTTCCCATCAAAAATGTTATTTCGTATTTTCACTCCTAAAAAAATAAATCATTTTTATTAAATATTTTTATTTTTTTAATTTAAATTTCGTGTTTTCACTCCTAAGTGTATTTTTAATTTTTTATAAAAAAATAATTTATTAAATTTAAATATTTCATGAAAATAGAAATCTATAAATTATAAATTTATATGATGAAATTTCTTATAAACAAATATTTTTCGTGAAAATGAAATTTACAAATGTCAAAATAATAATTTGAAAATTATTTGGTTGTAAATATTGTTTAGATCATGAATTAAAATTAATATGGTTAAAATTAAGACTAAAAATATGATTAGATTAAACCATGAGTATTTTAGTCATTTTCCTATTAAAGCATCTAGATGGAGATGTAAAATGATCAAACAAAGGTTCATCCAGATGAATTTTCTAAATGAACAACCAAAAATGAAAACAAACATCATTCAGATACATCATCCAGATGAATCATTTAAATGGATCATCAAGATGCAAATGCCAGATGAACAAACGAGCATGGCCCACCTCATCATGATGTAACCAGCTAAGGAAGGAAACATGTGTAAACCCAAATGATAGCGATAAATAAAATTGTAAAACAATTAATTTTTATTCCAGAAACACAAAGTCACAAAGGGAAAAAAGCAAAAATAAAATCCAAACCGCAACAAACCATCAGAATCATAAAATTTCTAAAAATTTAAAAAAACATACGACTATTCTAAAATCCGAAAACCAAAAAAAAATAAAAGAAAACTCCCTAGAATTCAATTCTCTATAATAGTTCTTCTTCCCCGCTTATTACTTCCATCTTTCTCATTAGTTTCTGGTGTTTGAATGTGCAGATCAGAAACTCTCTTAGATCCGACCACCGGTGGTGTCATAACCGAACCATCATTTGATATTTCAAGATCATTAACAACTTCAACTGGCTAAACACGTTAAAATCCAGACAAATTGTAAGAACTCGGCAATAGTAAAAATTATTTGTGAAAACAATCGACCTTTGTATATATAGTAAAAAATTATGATAACTTACCGTTGTATTATAATTGTAAACAAACTCTTCAAGCATCACAAGGTTTGACAATGGTGGTCTTGTAAAAACAAATCTTGGAAGAGAGAGGACTTGTCTTGTAACGAGTGGCATAATCCTTAAAGACGAAATTACTAAGCACAATTGAAGGCCCTTCTTTAAGCTCATCATCAAATCTCTTTATCGAATCTCCGTCAACAGTTGCGTGAATTCTAGAACCCTGTCAATGCACATAAACAATGGTAAGTATTAGCGGGCATGCAATAACAATATTCTTACAACAAAATATTGCTTTAAATATCAAACATGCATATCGAACTTACAAATAGACTTACCACTTGATCAACCAAAACCATCTCGATGGAAACAACTTTGCTCGATTTCACAAATTCCACAATTTCATGATCTGAACCTTCAATATTTAATGATTAGTTGTACAGTCGATGTTGTTAATCAACACCATTGTTGCGGGTTTCCTCTCAAGATACGACATTCTTTGTAACTTTGCGAAAGAACTCAGAAATTGGAAATTAGGGTAAAGAACAAAATAAACATTAACATGATATTTATATCGAATCCAAGGGGCGTATAACATGTGCTGATAGTATCGAGCCTTCTGACACGAGTGACGCAGACGCTATGGTTTATACGCAGGAGTTCTTAAACAGTATTAAGATTTGCGGTATGCCCAATCATGAATTGGTTTTAAAGGTCGAGACCCCTATCATGTTGCTTAGAAACATTGATCCCAAGAGCGATTTGTGCAATGGAACACAATTGATAGTTACTCAACTGGCAAATCATGTTATCGAAGCTTGCAACACGTTTTCTCTATGAAATTTTTGATGAAGAGATTAAGCTTTGTCGAACTTGTGCTATTATTGTAGTGATGTGGGTTTTTTTAATAGATGGTAGAGAGATGGATGATATCGGTTTGTGGGTCATGTAGAAGATTTTCGTGAATTTATATTGGATGATTTGGATTTTTGTTTTGTGATAGGTTAATTTTTTATATATATTTATTGAGTGGTGTATTAGGTTGTTAGTGATTGGCTAGTTTAGATTTTTATGTATTGATAAGGTGTTATATATGTATATATAAAGTTAGCTTTTCTCGCTTCTCCTGAAAACACCTCATCTTCCACATCATTGCCACATCATATATTTTTTAATATTTTTTAATTTCAAATTTAATACACACTTTTTGATAAAATTTAATACACATATTAATTATAAATCTAGTTTTAACAATATGAAAAGAATTTGAAAATGCATTATTCATATCATATATAATATAAGCGAAGTGAGATTTAGTGATAGAGCTCTCTCATTCATTCTCAGCATTGCTAATTATCCTCTTGTCCCTGCTCAAAAAGTCGTTAAAATCCTTTTAATTAAAAAAATCGGTTAGTATCCTTTTAAATTAAAAAATCGTTTAATGCACTTTAAATCAGTTCGGGTTAGATGTTATTTCAAATCATATATAATATAAGCGAAGTGAGATTTAGGGATAGAGCTCTCTCATTCATTCTCAGCATTGCTAATTATCCTATTCTCCCTGCTCAAAAAGTCGTTAACATCCTTTTAATTAAAAAAATCGTTCAGTTTCCTTTTAAATTAAAAAATTGGTTAATTCGGCTTGCAAGGTTTATCCGGTTCCTACCCAGTTCTAGAGTGTCGAATCTTAGGGAGTTCATATTAAGTGGTATCAGAGCTTCGCTCTACAAAAATCTGGGTGATGTCTATCCTTTTATTTTCGCATATGTTCTTAGTTTTCTTTGTGTTTTGAGTCTGTTCATCATCTTGTTTTGTGTCGAGTTTGTTTATCATTATTTCTGTGTGATTTTTGCATCTAGTTACTTGTTTAAGTGTTGTTGTCGTTTCGGTTTTATCAAAAATCAAAAAAAAAAAAAATAGGGTTCTAGTGTTTGCGATTTTAGTTTCTAAAATTGTCTCTTTAGTTATGTGTGTTAGATCGACTATAAGGTGTTGGTTTTTCAAGTATTGTTTCAGTTTGTTATGTTAATTGAGTCTAGAAAGCATGTTATTTGTTTTAGTTGCAACCATCGATTTCCATGTGCATCAGCTTTCGTGTTTAACAATTTGAATGTTTTGGCAAGTCTGTTCATATCCAAAACTTTGATGAGTCAATTTTTTTGTGCAGAACTCGTTACTGGTTTTATGTTTTGTTTCGTGTCAGGTCAAGGTGGAGGATGAAGAGAAAGCAGAAAACAGCAACATCAACAAACTATTGATGGAAGCAATGATAGCTCGTATGTAGCAGATGATGAACACTACTCTAGATGATAAAGTTAGTTTTTCTCTCTTCTCATGAAAACACCTCATCTTCCACATCATTGCCACATCATATATTTTTTA
The DNA here is from genome assembly GCA_030161315.1 of Eutrema japonicum. NCBI lineage: Eukaryota > Viridiplantae > Streptophyta > Magnoliopsida > Brassicales > Brassicaceae > Eutrema > Eutrema japonicum. The sequence continues at coordinate 42,824,122 of BSQW01000013.1, forward strand.
ATCTTTTTCAATTTCAAATTTAATACACAATTTTTTTGATAAAAATTGAATTCACATACTAATTATAAATCTAGTTTTACCATTGTGAAAAGAATTTGAAAATGCATTATTCATATCATATATAATATAAGCGAAGTGAGATTTAGGGCTAGAGCTCTCTCATTCATTCTCAGCATTGCTAATTATCCTCTTGTCCCTGCTCAAAAATTCGTTAATATTCTTTTAATAAAAAAAATCGGTTAGTATCCTTTTAAATTAAAAAATCGGTTAATGCCCTTTAAATCAGTTCGGGTTAGATGTTATTTGAAATCATATATAATATAAGCGAAGTGAGATTTAGGGATAGAGCTCTCTCATTCATTCTCAGCATTGCTAATTATCCTCTTGTCCCTGCTCAAAAAGTTTTTAATATCCTTTTAATCAAAAAAATTGGTTAGTATCCTTTTATATTACAAGAAATCGGTTAATTCGGCTTGCAAGGCTTATCCGGTTCCTGCCCAGTTCTAGAGTGTCAAATCTTAGGGAGTTCATATTAAGTGGTATCAGAGCTTCGCTCTACAAAAATCTGGGTAATGTCTATCCTTTTATTTTCGCATATGTTCTTAGTTTTCTTTGTGTTTTGAGTCTGTTCATCATCTTGTTTTGTGTCGAGTCTGTTTATCATTATTTCTGTGTGATTTTCGCATCTAGTTACTTGTTTAAGTGTTGTTGTCGTTTCAGTTTTTATCAAAAATCAAAAATAAAATAAAATAAAAAAATTTAGGGTTCTAGTGTTTGCGATTTTAGTTTCTAAAATTGTCTCTTCAGTTATGTGTGTTAGATAGATTATAAGGTGTTAGTTTTTCAAGTATTGTTTCAGTTTGTTGTGATAATTGAGTCTAGAACGCCTGTTATTTTTTTTAGTTGCAACAATCGATTTCCAAGTGCATCAGCTTTCGTGTTTAACAATTTGAATGTTTTGGCAAGTTTGTTCATATCCAAAACTTTGATGAGTCAATTTTTTGTGCAGAACTAGTTACTGGTTTTAAGTTTTGTTTCGTGTCATGTCAAGATGGAGGATGAAGAGCAAGCAGAAAACAGCAACATCAACAAACTATTGATGGAAGCAATGATGGCTCGTATGTAACAGATGATAAACACTACTCAAGATGCAAAACTAGAAGCTTTATGAAAAGAACTGCAACCGAATGGATAACAAGTGCAGAGTGACAACTAGCAAAGAAGAGCTCGTAATAGAAATCTCATTTTCCCGCGAAAAACGTAAAATCTCTTTTTTCGCAAAAATATAAAATCTTATTTCTCCCCAAAAATGTAAAATTCTATTTTTCCACCACAAACATGAAATTTCGTTTTACTGCCAAAACACAAAATCTCGTTTTCCGCCAAAAACGTAAAATCCCGTTTTTCTGCTGAAACATATATTCCGTTTTTCTGCCAAAAACATAAAATTATGTTTTCCCGCCAAAAACGTATATTCCGTTTTTCCCCTAAAACGAAAATTTTGCTTCCTGCCAAAAACGTGAAATCCCATTTTTCGTTAGTAAAACAAAAAAAAAACATTTTCTCTTATTTTCCCATCAAAAATGTTATTTCGTGTTTTCACTCCTAAAAAACAAAATCTTTTTTTATTAAATATTTATTTTTAAAATTAAAATTTCGTGTTTTCACTCCGAAGTGTATTTTTAAAATTTTATAAAAAATAATTTATTAAATTTAAATATTTCATGAAAATAGAAATCTATAAATTATAAATTTATATGATGAAATTTCTTATAAAAAAATATTTTTTCGTGCAAATGAAAATTTACAAATATCAAAATAATAATTTGAAAATTATTTGGTTATAAATATTGTTTAGATCATGAATTAAAATTAATATGGTTAAGATTAAGACTAAATATATGATTAGATTAAACCATGAGTATTTTAGTCATTTTCCTATTAAACGCATCTAGATGGAGATGTAAAATGATCAAACAAAGGTTCATCCAGATGAATCATCCAAATGAACAACCAAAAATGAAAACAAACATCATTCAGATACATCATCCAGATGAATTATTTAAATGGATCATCTGGAAACAAATGCCAGATGAACAAACGAGCAGGGCCCACCTCATCATGATGTAACCAGCTGAGGAAGGAAACATGTGTAAACCCAAATGATAGCGATAAATAAAATTGTAAAACCATTAATTTTTATTCGAGAAACACAAAGTCATAGAAGGAAAAAGAGAAAATAAAATCCAAAGCCCAACAAACCATCAGAATCATAAAATTTCCAAAAATTTTAAAAAACATACGACTATTCTAAAATCCGAAAACCAAAAAATAATAATAAAAAAACTCCATAGAATTCACTTCTCTATAATAGTTCTCCTTCCCCGCTTATTACTTCCATCTTTCTCATTAGTTTATGGTATTTGAATGTGCAGAACATAAACTCTCTTAGATCCGACCACCGGTGGTGTCATAACCGAGCCATCATTTGATACTTTAAAATCATCCACAACTTCAACCGGCTAAACACGTTAAAATCCAGACAAATTATAAGAACTCGGCAATAGTAAAAATCATTTGTGAAAACAATCGACCTTTGTATATATAGTAAAAAAAAATATGATAACTTATCGCTGTATTATAATTGTAAACAAACTCTTCAAGCATCACAAAGTTTGACAATGGTGGTCTGTAAAAACAAATCTTGAAAGAAAGAGGACTTGTCTTGTAAAGATTGTCATAATCCTTAAAGACGAAATTACTAAGCACAATTGAACGCCCTTTTTTAAGCTCATCATCAAATCTCTTTATCAAATCTCCATCAACAGTTGCATGAATTCTAGAACCCTGTCAATGCACATAAACAATGGTAAGTATTAGCGGGAATGGCATAACAATATTATTACAACAAAATCTTGCTTTAAATATCAAACATGCATATCGAACTTACAAATAGACTTACAACTTGATCAACCAAAACCATCTCGATGGAAACAACTTTGCTCGATTTCCACAAATTCCACAGTTTCATGATCTGAACCTTCAATATGTAATTATCAGTTGTACAGTCGATGTCGTTAATCAACACCACTGTTGCGGGTTTCCTCTCAAGATACGACATTCTTTGTAACTTTGCAAAAAAACTCGGAAATTGGAAATCAGGGTAAAGAATAGAATAAACATTAGCATGATATTTATATCGAATCCAAGGGGCGTATAATATGTGCTGATAGTATCGAACCTTCCGACACGAGTGACGCAGACGCTATGGTTTATACGCATGAGTTCTTAAACAATATTAAGATTTCCGGTATGCCCAATCATGAATTGGTTTTAAAGGTCGGGACCCCTATCATGTTGCTTAGAAACATTGATCCCAAGAGCGGTTTGTGCAATGGAACACAATTGATAGTGACTCAACTGGCAAATCATGTTATCGAAGCTTGCAAGACGTTTTCTCTATGAAATTTTCGAAGAAGAAATTAAGTTTTATCAAACTTGTGCTATTATTGTAGTGATGGTGGGTTTTTTTAATAGATGGTAGAGAGATGGATGATATCGGTTTGTGGGTCATGTGGAAAATATTCGTGAATTTATATTAGATTATTTGGATTTTTGTTTTGTGATAGGTTAATTTTTTATATATATTTATTGAGTGGTGTATTAGGCTGTTAGTGATTGGCTGGTTTAGATTTTTATTGTTGATAAGTTGTTATATCTATATATATAAAGTTAGTTTTTCTCTCTTCTCATGAAAACACCCCATCTTCCACATCATTGCCACATCATTGTCTTGCCAAAATTGTTACGCCCGGTGAGATTCAACTTTATATGAGAAAAAAATGTCTGACCTGCGAGTTTTTGTTTTTTAAGTTTTATAATAGTTTAATTTATTTATGAGAACTTTTTTATTCATTTTTAGTAAAACAAATCATTGCTTGTAGATTGTAAGCCTAATATTTTATTTTAAACTTAACTAATTGTTTCTCTTATTTTCACCTCCATTAAAATGAAAATGTAAGTGATAGTCAATCACTTCAATATCTACGGCCAATCACTTCTATATTAGTTACAAATAATCATGCTTGTTTGGAACTTTCATATCTAATATATATTTAAAGACCAAATAAATCATGTTATCCAAATATTTAAATTACTGAACGTTTCATTTTTATTATTTTAAATTATGTACTTTTTTTTTTTAAAACGATTTTCTTATATAGAATTTATTTAATAAAGTTACTATAATATGCAATTATTAAACGATCATGATTTTACTTTTTATTTATTAGATATTCTGTTTTTATAAATAAAATCTCTATATATTTGTGATATGAGAAATTAATATTGTATATATTGTATACAATTAGTTTGGATCAAATAATATTCATTCACTAAACATCTTTTCGATATAAGACTTTAACCTTGTAACTATAATAAAGTGTGTAATATATTAGAAAAACTAAAATTTTAAATCTATTATTCTTTCAATAAATTTTGTTATCGAAGCTTGCAAGACGTTTTCTCTATGAAATTTTCGAAGAAGAGATTAAGCTTTATCAAACTTGTGCTATTATTGTAGTGATGGTGGGTTTTTTTAATAGATGGTAGAGAGATGGATGATATCGGTTTGTGGGTCATGTGAAAAATATTCGTGAATTTGTATTAGATGATTTGGATTTTTGTTTTGTGATAGGTTAATTTTTTATATATATTTATTTAGTTGTGTATTAGGTTGTTAGTGATTGGCTGGTTTAGATTTTTATTTGTTGATAAGGTGTTATATCTATATATATAAAGTTAGCTTTTCTCTTTTCTCATGAAAATACCTCATCTTCCACATCATTGCCACATCATATATTTTTTTAATATTTTTTAATTTCAAATTTAATACACAATTTTTGATAAAACTTTAATACACATATTAATTATAAATCTAGTTTTAACATTATGAAAAGAATTTGAAAATGCATTATTCATATCATATATAATATAAGTTAAGTGAGATTTAAGGATAGATCACTCTCATTCATTCTCAGCATTGCTAATTATCCTCTTGTCCCTGCTCAAAAAGTCGTTAATATCCTTTTAATTAAAAAAAAATCGGTTAGTATCCATTTAGATTAAAAAATCGGTTAATGCACTTTAAATCAGTTTGGGTTAGATGTTATTTGAAATCATATATAATATAAGCGAAGTGAGATTTAGGGATAGAGCTCTCTCATTCATTCTCAGCATTGCTAATTATCCTCTTCTCCCTGCTCAAAAAGTCGTTAACATCCTTTTAATTAAAAAAATCGGTCAGTTTCCTTTTAAATTAAAAAATCGGTTAATTCGGCTTGCAAGACTTATCCGGTTCCTGCCCAGTTCTAGAGTGTCGAATCTTAGGGAGTTCATATTAAGTGGTATCAGAGCTTCGCTCTACAAAAATCTGGGTGATGTCTATCCTTTTATTTTCGCATATGTTCTTAGTTTTCTTTGTATTTTGAGTCTGTTCATCATCTTGTTTTGTGTCGAGTTTGTTTATCATTATTTCTGTTTGATTTTTGCATCTAGTTACTTGTTTAAGTGTTGTTGTCATTTCAGTTTTATTAAAAATCAATAAAAAAAAATTAGGGCTCTAGTGTTTGCGATTTTAGTTTCTAAAATTGTCTCTTTAGTTATGTGTGTTAGATCGATTATAAGGTGTTGGTTTTTCAAGTATTGTTTCAGTTTGTTATGTTAATTGAGTCTAGAAAGCCTGTTATTTGTTTTATTTGCAACCACTGTTCAAAAAATCGGCCTAGGCGCACGGCTAGGCGCCGGTTCGGACCTGACCGACCCGATTTTAGTAAAATTGCTGAGAAAACTCGGTATCCCGGTTTAGTCGGTTCTAGTCGTACCAAATCAGACCAAATCGGACAAAATCGTTCAAATCGGTTTAGCACATGGTTTAGTTATTTTCAATTAATTTTTTTTTGGTTTTTCAATGTGATGTCGTTTAATGAAGTGAAAACCACAAAACAAAACTGAAATTTTACCAATGTAATTTTCAAATAAAACACTAAAAACTTTACAATATATATTATATATATAATATATTAATATATTAATAAAAAATTCGTTAACGCCTAGGCCCCGCCTAGGGTCTAGTCCCCATCACACGCCTAGCTACCGCCTAGCGATTTTTTGAACATTGGTTGCAACCATCGGTTTCCAAGTGCATCAGCTTTCGTGTTTCACAATTTGAATGTTTTGGCAAGTCTTTTCATATCCAAAACTTTGATGAGTCAATTTTTTTGTGCAGAACTAGTTACTGGTTTTATGTTTTATTTCGTGTTAGGTCAAGGTGGAGGATTAAGAGCAAGCAGAAAACAACAACATCAACAAACTATTGATGGAAGCAATGATGGCTCGTATGTAGCAAATGATGAACACTACTCTAGATGATAAAGTTAGTTTTTCTCTCTTCTCATGAAAACACCTCATCTTCCACATCATTGCCACATCATATAATTTTTTAATTTTAAATTTAATACACATACTAATTATAAATTTAGTTTTAACATTGGGAAAAGAATTTGAAAATGCATTATGCATATCATATATAATATAAGCGAAGTGAGATTTAGGGATAGAGCTCTCTCATTCATTCTCAGCATTGCTAATTATCCTCTTGTCCCTGCTCAAAAAGTCGTTAATATCCTTTTAATAAAAAAATCGGTTAGTATCCTTTTAAATTAAAAAATCGGTTAATGCCCTTTAAATCAGTTCGGGTTAGATGTTATTTGAAATCATATATAATATAAGCGGAGTTGAGTTACAACAGGCAGTAGAAGAGCTTCAAAATGATGATACTAGGACTCAAGAGGAGTTGATAGAAATTACAGGAAAATTAAAACAAGCTTACCGGGACGAGGAACTCTACTGGCAACAGAAAAGTCGCACTTTGTGGCATACGGTGGGGGATAAAAATACAAAGTTTTACCATACGCAAGTATTGCAAAGGAGGGCAAGGAATCGGATTGTCGGGTTGCATAATGCCTCAGGAGTGTGGGTCACATCAGAAAAGGAGGTAGAACAAGTGGTGGTAAATTATTTCAACGATCTCTTTACCTCGACGTCCTCGACAGTGGTTTTGTGGGATACAAAATTATTTCAAATGTTTTTTTGTCAACGTTTAAAGCGCCTACTACCGAATCTTATTTCCGGAGATTCAATCAGCCTTTGTGTGTGGTAGATTAATTTCGGATAATATTCTGATAGCTTAAGAGATGTTTCATGGCCTAAGAACTAATAAGTCATGTAAAGGTAAATATATGGAGATAAAAATGGATATGAGCAAAGCGTACGATCGGGTGGAATGGTCTTTTTTAGAACATCTCTTGAGGAAGTTCGGCTTCTCCGAAAAATGGATAACCTGGATGTTGTGGTGTATCACATCAGTAGAGTACAAAGTTCTTATCAATGGGCAACCCAGAGGACGGATTATTCCAAAGAGAGGGCTCCGACAAGGGGACCCCCTGTCACCATATCTTTTTATACTTTGTACGGAGGTATTAATCGCCAATATCGGAAAGGCAGAAAGAGACAAATTAGTCACGGGGTTAAAGGTTGCGAGAGCAAGCCCATCAGTATCACATTTACTCTTTGTCGATGATAGTCTTTTTTCTGCAAGGCTACCAAACAGGAATGTGAAACCATTCTGCATATACTTCGACAATACGGGTCAGTGTCTGGACAACTAATAAATTTTAGTAAATCCTCTTTATAATTTGGTCACACGGTAAATGAGACTGTTCAGGATGAGGTCAAACACATATTAGGGATTTCTACCATCGGTGGCATGGGCTCTTATCTAGGCCTTCCGGAAAGTCTCGGAGGAGCAAAAAGTAGGATTTTTAATTTTGTCGCAGAGAGACAAAACAATCGAATCAATGGATGGACATCAAGGTTTTTATCCAAAGGGGGCATGGAGGTTCTAATTAAATCAGTGGCATCAGCGATGCCAACTTTCGTCATGTCGTGTTTTCGATTACCCAAATCCATAACTGCAAATTAACTAGTGCGGCGGCACGATTCTGGTGGAGTTCAAATGGAGAACACAAAGGAATGCATTGGATAGCATGGAAGAAATTATGCCGAAGCAAATCGGAAGGTGGGATGGGTTTTCGGGCTGTCGAGGATTTTAATACCGCTTTATTGGCCAAAAAATTATAGAGATTAATGTATAAACCGGATTCCCTATTTGCGCGCGTTTTCAAGGGTCGCTATTTTCGGAACACATGCCCTTTGGACTCTATTCGATCTTACTCCCCATCGTATGGATGGAGGAGCATTATTTCAGCTAGATCTCTGGTCAAAAAGGGCTAATTCACAGAGTTGGATCAGGCTGTTCGATTTCAGTATGGAACGACCCATGGATACCATCTTCTCAGCCGAGGTCAGCAACATGTAAAGGGTATAATTATTACCCGAATCTAATGGTTAATCATCTGATTGACCGACAGACACAGTCGTGGAATATGGCTTTGTTGAATGTCATTATGGACCCGACAAATGTAACGATTATACGGGGTCTACCAGTAAGTAGTACCTTCAAACCAGATACTATTGGATGGCACTACACAAAATCGGGAAAGTATACGGTTAAGTCGGGTTATCAAACTGAACAATCAGACCAGAACACAGGTTTCACTGGCTTCTATGGTCCGGATGTGACGATCTTACAGGCTCATACATAGAAGCTGAAGTGTTCTCCGAAATTACGACACTTTATATGGCAAGCTGTATCGGGATGTCTTGCGGTCTTAACAAATTTACGAAGTAGGGGGATAAATTGTGATTCACAATGTGCTAGGTGCGGATCGGACAATGAAACTATCAACCATGTCCTTTTTGAATGTCCTCCGGCATTACAAACATGAGCGCTTTCTAAGATACCAACGCCTCCTGAGATTTTCCCATTGTCATCGATTTTTGCTAATTTCGATCATCTCTTTTGGAGGCTTCCTACAGCAAATCAGGATACGAGTTTTCCTTGGATTACGTGGTTCCGAGAAATGATAAGGTTTTTTCAAATGTGGACAGAGAACCACCAGAAATTCTGAAATTGGCGGAAACGGAGGCTTTAACCTGGGAAACAGCACAGAGTAGTGATCCTGATGTGATACTCCAAAGTGTGCCCCCTACTCTGGTGTCACTGAATTACGAAGGCTAGCGGTGCACTTTTGATGGATCTTGTAAAGAGACCGATAGTTTCTCTGGATTAGGTTGGCACTGCTTTCAGGAAGGTCTCGAAGAGACAATTATGGGAGCAAGAAATCTACGACGAAGCCTCTCTCCACTACATTCAGAATTGGAGGCACTCATCTGGGCTATGCATTGTTTGACGGCAAACCAGAATACGGAAATAGCTTTTGCAACAGACTGCTCCGAGTTGGTGAAGATGGTGTCTACACCCGAGGATTGACCGGCTTTTGCTTTACACTTGGAGAAATTCGTGAAGAGTAAGGAGTTATTTTCTTTCTTCTCAATCTCGCTCATCCCACGCGCTTACAACACAAAGGCAGACAAGTTAGCAAGAAGTGCTCGTGTTTACCCAGTGGATATTACTTATGTAAACTCGATACCTCCGGTTTGGATGTCTGAACCGTTCTAGGTATCTAGGTTGTTGACAAAACAAACAAATATATATATATATATATATATAATACAAGTGAAGTGAGATTTAGGGATAGAGCTCTCTCATTCATTCTCAGCATTGCTAATTATCCTCTTGTCCCTGCTCAAAAAGTTTTTAATATCCTTTTAATTAAAAAAATCGGTTAGTATCCTTTTAAATTAAAAAAAGATCGGTTAATTCGGCTTGCAAGGCTTATCCGGTTCATGCCCAGATCTAGAGTGTCAAATCTTAGGGAGTTCATATTAAGTGGTATCAGAGCTTCACTCTACAAAAATCTGGGTAATGTCTATCCTTTTATTTTCGCATATGTTCTTAGTTTTCTTTGTGTTTTGAGTCTGTTCATCATCCTGTTTTGTGTCGAGTCTGTTTATCATTATTTCTGTGTGATTTTCGCATCTAGTTACTTGTTTAAGTGTTGTTGTCGTTTCAGTTTTTATCAAAAATCAAAAATAAAATAAAATAAAAAAATTTAGGGTTCTAGTGTTTGCGATTTTAGTTTCTAAAATTGTCTCTTCAGTTATGTGTGTTAGATCGATTATAAGGTGTTAGTTTTTCAAGTATTGTTTCAGTTTGTTGTGATAATTGAGTCTAGAACGCCTGTTTTTTTTTTTAGTTGCAACAATCGATTTCCAAGTGCATCAGCTTTCGTGTTTAACAATTTAAATGTTTTGGCAAGTCTGTTCATATCCAAAACTTTGATGAGTCAATTTTTTGTGCATAACTAGTTACAGGTTTTATGTTTTGTTTCATGTCATATCAAGATGGAGGAAGAAGAGCAAGCAGAAAACAGCAACATCAACAAACTATTGATGGAAGCAATGATGGCTCGTATGTAGTAGAAGATAAACACTACTCTAGATGCAAAACTAGAAGCTTTATGTCAAGAACTGCAACCGAATGGATAACAAGTGCAGAGTGACAACCAGCAAAGAGGAGCTCGTAATAGAAATCTCGTTTTCCCGCGAAAAACGTAAAATATCTTTTTCCGAAAAAACAGAAAATCTTATTTCTTGCCAAAAACGTAAAATTCTGTTTTCCCACCACAAACATGAAATTTCGTTTTCCTGCCAAAACGCAAAATCTCGTTTTCCGCCAAAAACGTAAAATCCCTTTTTTCTGCTGAAACATATATTCCGTTTTTCTGCCAAAAACGTAAAATTATGTTATCCCACCAAAAACGTATATTCCGTTTTTCCCCTAAAACGAAAATTTTGTTTCCTGCCAAAAACTTGAAATCCCATTTTTCGTTAGTAAAACAAACAAAAAATCATTTTCTCTTATTTTCCCATCAAAAATGTTATTTCGTGTTTTCAATCCTAAAAAAATAAATCTTTTTTTATTAAATATTGATTTTTAAATTTTAAATTTCGTGTTTTCACTCCGAAGTGTATTTTTAAATTTTTATAAAAAATAATTTATTAAATTTAAATATTTCATGAAAATAGAGATCTATAAATTATAAATTTTTATGATGAAATTTCTTATAAAAAAATATTTTTTCGTGCAAATGATAATTTACAAATGTCAAAATAATAATTTGAAAATTATTTGGTTATAAATATTGTTTAGATCATGAATTAAAATTAATATGGTTAAGATTAAGACTAAATATATGATTAGATTAAACCATGAGTATTTTAGTCATTTTCCTATTAAACGCATCTAGTTGGAGATGTAAAATGATCAAACAAACAAAGGTTCATCCAGATGAATCATCCAAATGAACAACCAAAAATGAAAACAAACATCATTCAGATACATCATCCAGATGAATCATTTAAATGGATAATTTGGAAGCAAATGCCAGATGAACAAACGAGCAGGGCCCACCTCATCATGATGTAACCAGCTGAGGAAGGAAACATGTGTAAACCCAAATGATAGCGATAAATAAAATTGTAAAACCCTTAATTTTTATTCGAGAAACACAAAGTCATAGAAGGAAAAAGTGAAAATAAAATCCAAAGCCCAACAAACCATCAGAATCATAAAATTTCCAAACAATTTAAAAAACATACGACTATTCTAAAATCCGAAAGCCAAAAAAAAATAAAAGAAAACTCCCTAGAATTCACTTCTCTATAATAGTTCTCCTTCCCCGCTTATTACTTCCATCTTTCTCATTAGTTTATGGTGTTTGAATGTGCAGATCAGAAACTCTCTTAGATCCGACCACCGGTGGTGTCATAACCGAACCATCATTTGATACTTTAAAATCATTCACAACTTCGACTGGCTAAACACGTTAAAATCCAGACAAATTATAAGAACTCAGCAATAGTAAAAATTATTTGTGAAAACAATCGACCTTTATATATATAGTAAAAAAATATGATAACTTACCGCTGTATTATAATTGTAAACAAACTCTTCAAGCATCACAAAGTTTGACAATGGTGGTCCTGTAAAAACAAATCTTGAAAGAGAGAGGACTTTTCTTGTAAAGAGTGGCATAATCCTTAAAGACGAAATTACTAAGCACAATTGAACGCCCTTCTTTAAGCTCATCATCAAATCTCTTTATCGAATCTTCATCAACAGTTGCATGAATTCTAAAACCTTGTCAATGCACATAAACAATGGTAAGTATTAGCGGGAATTGCATAACAATATTATTACAACAAAATCTTGCTTTAAATATCAAACATGCATATCGAACTTACAAATAGACTTACAACTTGATCAACCAAAACCATCTCGATGGAAACAACTTTGCTCGATTTCCACAAATTCCACAGTTTCATGATCTGAACCTTCAATATGTAATTATCAGTTGTACAGTCGATGTCGTTAATCAACACCACTGTTGCGGGTTTCCTCTCAAGATACGACATTCTTTGTAACTTTGCAAAAAAACTCGGAAATTGGAAATCAGGGTAAAGAATAGAATAAACATTAGCATGATATTTATATCGAATCCAAGGGGCGTATAATATGTGCTGATAGTATCGAACCTTCCGACACGAGTGACGCAGACGCTATGGTTTATACGCAGGAGTTCTTAAACAATATTAAGATTTCCGGTATGCCCAATCATGAATTGGTTTTAAAGGTCGGGACCCCTATCATGTTGCTTAGAAACATTGATCCCAAGAGCGGTTTGTGCAATGGAACACAATTGATAGTGACTTAACTGGCAAATCATGTTATCGAAGCTTGCAAGACGTTTTCTCTATGAAATTTTCGAAGAAGAGATTAAGCTTTATCAAACTTGTGCTATTATTGTAGTGATGGTGGGTTATTTTAATAGATGGTAGAGAGATGGATGATATCGGTTTGTGGGTCATGTGGAAAATATTCGTGAATTTATATTAGATTATTTGGATTTTTGTTTTGTGATAGGTTAATTTTTTATATATAATTATTGAGTGGTGTATTAGGCTGTTAGTGATTGGCTGGTTTAGATTTTTATTGTTGATAAGGTGTTATATATATATATATAAAGTTAGTTTTTCTCTCTTCTCATGAAAACACCTCATCTTCCACATCATTGCCACATCATTGTCTTGCCAAAATTGTTACGCCCGGTGAGATTCAACTTTATATGAGAAAAAAATGTCTGACCTGCGAGTTTTTGTTTTTTAAGTTTTATAATAGTTTAATTTATTTATGAGAACTTTTTTATTCATTTTTAGTAAAACAAATTATTGCTTGTAGATTGTAAGCCTAATATTTTATTTTAAACTTAACTAATTGTTTCTCTTATTTTCACCTCCATTAAAATGAAAATGTAAGTGATAGTCAATCACTTCAATATCTACGGCCAATCACTTCTATATTAGTTACAAATAATCATGCTTGTTTGGAACTTTCATATCTAATATATATTTAAAGACCAAATAAATCATGTTATCCAAATATTTAAATTACTGAACGTTTCATTTTTATTATTTAAATTATGTACTTATTTTTTTAAAAAAAAATCGATTTTCTTATATAGAATTTATTTAATAAAGTTACTATAATATGCAATTATTAAACGATCATGATTTTACTTTTTATTTATTAGATATTCTGTTTTTATAAATAAAATCTCTATATATTTGTGATATGAGAAATTAATATTGTATATATTGTATACAATTAGTTTGGATCAAATAATATTCATTCACTAAACATCTTTTCGATATAAGACTTTAACCTTGTAACTATAATAAAGTGTGTAATATATTAGAAAAACTAAAATTTTAAATATATTATTCTTTCAATAAATTTTGTTGATTTTTTTAAGTTTTCATGATATGAAAATGAAAATTAACTTTCAAAGAGAAAATTGAGTGAATATTAAAAGTTGACCAAAAAAATTAGAAGTTGATTTGGATATTAGGTGAGGAGGAAAGAGAAAACCCAAAATACCCTTTGCTTTTTTAATAATCACATAAATGCCATTGGTCATAAAATTATTTTCTGATAGAATAATCCGGCGACACTGGTCATTTAACGGCTGGTGTTACTATTCATCAAAACTCGACGACCACTATTCATAACCAGAATACATATTGTTATCATCGTTAACATTGTCATGGTAATCCAGTTATCATTGTTACCATCGTTAACATTGTAATGTTAAACCAGTTAGCATCGTTAACATATAGTTAGCATCGTTAACATTGTCATGTTAAACCAGTTACAATGTACATTTTTATGAAATTATCAAGTTAATCCAGTTATCATATCATAAATTATCGTGTTAATCCAATTATCATTGCCGGTGTTATCGTCATTGCCGGTGTTATCGTCATCCGCCAGTGTTATCGTCATCCGCCAGTGTTATCATAACACCACCGGTACTATCGTCGCTCTCCAGTGTTATCGTCGCATGCCGGTGTTATCGTCGTCTGCCGGTGTTATCACCCACCGGTGTTATCACCCACCGGTGTTATCGCCGCCTACCGGTGTTAGCGCCGACCACCGATCTTCTTCTTCTTCTTCTTCAACAGTGTGATGAGAGAGAAAAAAAACAAATGTAATTAGTTAAAAAAGATAGAGATAGAGAAGTCTTTTTAACGTGAATATGTATATTTAATTTTGGGGTTAATTAATAGCATTTGTTGCTATTACTCCCTTTCAAATTCCTTCCATAATTTAATAAAATATATAGTTAATATGTATATCGAAGTTTTAACTAATTAAATTATGGAAATTAAATATGAAAATGATTTGGCATACATGTGGATGATATATATTACATTAATATTGTATATATTGTCTACTATTAGTTTGGATCAAATAATTTCCATTCACTAAACATTTTTTTGATATAAAACTTTAACTTTGTAACTATAATAAAGTATGTAATATATTAGTAAAAATCAAAATTTTGAATATATTTTCTTTCAATAAATTTTGTTGATTTGTTTTAAGTTTTCATGATATAAATATGAAAATGACATTTCAAATTCTTTGCATAATTTAATAAAATGTGTAGTTAATATGTATATCAAAATTTTAACTAATTAAATATCAAAATGATATGGCAATGATGTGGAAGATGAGGTGTCTTCATGCGAAAAGAGAAAACCTAAATTTATATATATATAGATACTAGGGTGTGATCCGCGCTATGCGCGGGCGTGATAAACAATTTTCTAAACTGTTTTTATTATTTAATGTGATTTTATTTTTTCGTAGTTTATTGATTATTGTTTTTGTCAGCTTAAGATATATGTATATGTTTATTTATTGTTTTGTGCAATTTTGGTTTTTCTTTTAAATTTTTTTAAATTTATGATCATCTATGTATTTGTTTAGTTAATGGTACACATTTTTACCTGTTTTTTTCTTCCGATTGTCAATTTTATGCAATTAGTTGGGTTTTTAAACGGAAGATATTAACATTTTAAAGTTTTTGTTGCATAATTTTTGTTTTTCTTTTGTTTCATGTAAAGCCTAATTATGGAAGCCCATATATAATATGTTTCTAATTTATTTGATATTAATGAATTTAAGAATTTGAGCTATTTTAAAAACAATTAATTATAATTGAATTTTAAGATAATTCCATGTTGTTTTTTAAAAATATGTTGGATGTCTAGGTGGACGCTGATGTGGCGGAATGTGAAATGAGGAAATATATTGTTACCCGGTTATTATATTTATCTTCCCGGGTATAATTATCCAGTTTATGTTAAACATATGACGCAGAGTGGACATGTTCCCGTTGAAACACTCATCTTCCTACTACCGCATTCTCCATTTGAAATATATTCAAAAATTAAAATTAGAACTACAATGGGTTAAGACACAAATCATATGTCTCGTATTTTGTGTGTAAGTAAAAGATGCTGATTAAAGTGTGAAAAGATGATACATGTTTTTTTTAACTTACAAAACAAAATATTAAATTTTTAAACAATAAGAATTTTTAGCTAAAGCATTTAAAATTTTTTATTAAAATAATTTAAATCAAAATAATAAGTCACTAAGTTTGCTCCTACGGCACTCCAGTTCTTGGTAACTAAGCACTTCCTTGGATAAGCGAGGCAACCATAAAATTATGTGCCTTGACATCAAACATAAAAGGTTTGCACCCGACCCACTGAAGAATATAAAATCGATTGTTATGTTGACGTCGCGGTAGAATTGGCGGTTGGCATGACTGTAGGGAGTGTTCTAGTAGTCGTCGAATGAGAATTGATAGTAGACAGAGTGATCAGATTGTGATCGAAACGCTCCAGTCTGGTGCTTCGCTGGTCCGACAATGTTTATGATTCTGATGTTCTTTATTATGAAGTATTTGTCTTCAATTGTTGCATGTAGATATAACTTAATTTTTCTTTTTATAAATAGAAATTTTGATTTCACATTCTTTTATATATTTTAAAACAAAAATTGACGTTTATATATTTTTAATTATTAAATATAAAATTAACCACAAAACATATCAACTTTCACTTTATAGTATATATTTTACCACATATGTCAATGAAAATTAACTTTTGATAAATTTAAAAAACAATGTGGTGGATATCAATGGATTTTAGTTTTTGTTAAAACTGAATTCTGTAATTATTATTTATGTTCTTTGTTTTATATATGTATAGATAAATTTATTCACTAATTATCTTAGTTATATAAATAAAACCAATTAAAATATGCCATGTAGACGCTGAGGTGGCGAAAGGAGAAGAGATAAAAGTTTTCGTTATATATATATATTGGGTAGATATGGATAATAAACCATAAAATTTTAATAATAAACTATAAAATTTTAGGATAACCGGATTTGAATCCGATTTTACCAAATTCGCCTAACATTCACTGTCATTCCATAAACTTGAATGATAACTCTTACCTTTTAATGGGTATGCGAGAATGTATATTATGCGAAGTAAATTGTGATACCCCAAAATGTTAACATGTTCAAGTCAATCATCAAATCAGAAAATGAGTGAAGTCCTCCGGAAAATTATACCGAGGAAGTGGAGACATTGAGAATGGCCAGGAAAAAAAAAGAGAAACATGAGGAAGATAGTGAATGGTAGGTTTGAATCAGGCCAAAATGTTGTTTGTGATTCAATATGTCGTGTTGTGAGAGAGAGAGAGACTCTCAAATGATTAAATGACTAACTGCATGATTATTTATGTGAAAATGACTTGACTCTGATACAACTATTCAGAATTGGATATGTGATTAAGGATATTCGGAAATCATAAATTTACAAAAATCTTAAGATATTTACAAACAAAATTTGATTTTAAAGTTTAGATTAATATACTATATAATTGTTTTCTAAATATTGTATATGTATAAGTACATCAAGTAGATATTAATCCATTAAAAACTATAAATATTTTTTTTTTAAACTATTTTTTTGAAATATAGTATTTAATAAAAAAATTGATATCACCGAATTTTCTTTTAACTATATGTCCGTAAACACAATACAAAATTCTGCGCGGATCAGCTACTAGTATATAAATATAAATATAAAAAGGAAGAGGAGACATCAAAACAAGTTTGTGGAACAACCAACCACAAAGAAAAGGCAAAAGATGATTAACATGATCCAAAACTCATCAGTTTGCAGATATTTTAGATCTTTGTGTAAGAGGATCAAAGCCACCAAGGCTAAGAGGATCAGAACAATGCTCTCGGCTACTCTATTTTATAATGCATGTTTGATCCTAATTAATGGCATTTAGTTCAGGTAATTCAGTACAGAAGTTTGTATACCGCTCGGTTATTATAAAATTCGGTTCGATATAGATTGATTAATTTTTGTTCGTTTCAGTTTGCAAAAGATTATAGAGCAGAAGCATTGTGAGCTCAAGTTCTCTAACAAACACGAGCATACAAATAGGACTAGTGAAGCAAAATGGACTAGTGACTGTAGCCTACGAGCCAGGACGCAGAAGCAAATTATCTTTACATAGAAAACGCTGATTTGGAACTGATGGCAAAATCAAAACACCTTTTTCTTATATATATTTATTGAAAAACAATATGACATAACAATGATCCCAACAGATATTGTTGGCATATACTACAGAAAATTTTCTAAACCCCTAACTTGCTTGTAATTTCTTTGGCCTGACTAGATCCAAGAGCTCTCAAGTCAAGATCTCTCCTTTGCTTATTATTCACAAGCAAACGTATAAGTACACCCTAAGTATTACCAGTAATCTCCACAAGAACACACTCCATTCTTGAACCGATGAAACCGGTTCACATCTCTAACCAGAATCTCTTTTTCCATAAACTTCGAGATGAACATTGTAAACAAGTGACAGTCCTCGCACAAACGCAAGTTCTTCGTGATCCTTATCGGTTCTCCTTTTGCTGTATTTATCAGCCCAAACGCCAACGCCAGTTTCTCACTGTGTCCCAACACTATCCGCTCTTTCTCTTTCGTCTCGAGATCATACAGAACGCCTTTGGTCTGCGGTATGTACCCTTTCTCCTTCATATCTTCGGCTAACTTAACTAAGAGAGTATGAATCTGTTCCATGAGAGGGTTGAACTCATCCACCGAGACAAACGAGTACATTTTCCTTCTCACTTCCATCCAGCACCGACCAGGCAGCTTCTGCAGTCCTCGGTACTCTAGAAGCTTCTTCACTTTCTTAACCTTATCCCACATATGCGCTTCTGCGTAAATGTCTGCCAGTAGTACATAGTTCCCTGCATTTTTCGGTTCAAGCGCAAAGAGCCTTCTACTTGCCCGCTCTGCGAGCTCAACATTACCGTGAATTCTACAAGACCCGAGAAGGGAACCCCAAACCTTAGGCCCAGGTTCAGTCCTCATGTCTTGTACCATCTTTGCTGCCTCGTCTAACCTATTTGCCCGCCCTAACAGATCAACCATACAAGCGTAATGCTCGACTTGTGGTTTTATCCCATGGTCTCTCCACATCGACTCAAACAGTCTTTTTCCTTCTTCAACAAGACCCTCGTGGCTGCAAGCTCCCAACACGCTGACAAATGTTACAGGAGTCGGAAAAGCTCCATTGGCAAGCATCTCTTCGAATATCTGAATTGCTTTCCTTCCATACCCGTGAACGCCATAGCTTGATATCAAGGAATTCCAGGATACAACATCTCGCTCATGCATCCGATCAAATACTCTTTGTCCCACTTGGAGCCTACCGCATCTACCATACATTGTCACAAGAGCACTGATCACGGGTAATATGGAGTCAAGCCCCCGTCTGAGT
Organism: Eutrema japonicum; assembly: GCA_030161315.1. Taxonomy (NCBI): domain Eukaryota; kingdom Viridiplantae; phylum Streptophyta; class Magnoliopsida; order Brassicales; family Brassicaceae; genus Eutrema; species Eutrema japonicum. Next base: position 42,843,443 of record BSQW01000013.1, read on the forward strand.
ATGTACCCATGAATCAATCTCCCTTGCTCTAAAGCCGAAAGTGAAGCACAGGCTTGAAGCACACTCACCATAGTCACAGAATTCGGGGATGAATCTTTGGTTTCTGTCATCATTTCACGGAAAGTCCTCAGAGCTTCAAAAGCTTTACCGTTCTTTGCGTAGCAGGCGATCATAGCGCTCCAAGAAACAACGTTTCTCACAGGCATTCCATCGAACACATGGCTGGCATAATCCACACAGCCAAATCGAGCATACATGTCCAACAACGTAGTCATGATGTAAACATGCGAATTGTATCCGCGTCGGGTAAGGTGCGCATGAATCTCTTTCCCTTTGGTCAGATGATTCGCCGTGCATTCCGATGCGACACAAGCCTTTAGGACGTAAGTGTATGTGAACCTATCTGATTGGACTCCGATCCTATTCATCTTCCAGTACAAACCCAACACTTCTTCTCCATGACCCGATAATGTAAGCGCTCGGAACAAAGCGTTCCACACGTATATAGTTCTCTTACGCGTTTTATCGAACACCTTCCGTGCGTAATCAACCGAGCCCAAATCCGAGTACATACCGATAAGCTTCGTTGCCAGAAAAGGGTCTTGATCGGACCCATTATCCCGAATGTGTCGATGAACGCGCAGACCATCAGAGAGAGAGCTTCGATCACCGCAGCATCGAATCAGAAGCTCGTAAGTCTGTTGACTCGGGCTTGATTCCTTAGACAAGACGCGAATCGCCTGTTTTAAGTTACCTTCTTTGCACAATGATTGAATTAATTGATTATTAGAGACTTTAGTTCCGGCGGCGGAGGCTGACGAACGGTTGTTTAAGGCAACGGAACACGACGGTGGCTTCGGAGAAGAGCGAGGTAAGAAGTTAAAGGTATAATAAGTCGGTTGTATTGCTTGAGGAGGGTGAGATAGAAACATTTTCCGGTGACTGAGCTTTCCACGTTCTGTTTCCCGGAAAATTTTCCGAAAAGAAAAACATAAAATTTCGCGGCTTCTCTTTTATCAAATCTGCTTTTTCTGATCGACGAAACAGAAAGATGCAAACTTGCCGAAGCCACTAGTTTCTCTCTGCTACTTCTCTTGGTTGGATTTCACGTGCCAATCACGTGGTAATGCCTATCTCACGAAACTGGGCCTTTTTGGATCAGGCCGTATCGGGTATGTTCGAATATTTTTACTCATACTATGATCAAAACTACGATCCACAAATTTTTCGTTCGGTTATTTTTCTAATTCGGATCGAGTTTTTCGGGTCGGATACGGGTTCGGATACGGTTAAAACGTCCAGCTCTAAACTTTACTAAGGGGGATTTGTCTAAATTAGCTTCGAAATCCGAAGTACTTAGATACTAAGACCGGTGTGGGTATTTTTCTAGTTCATATTGGGTTTGGGTACGATTAAAACGCTGAGCCTAGTAGTAAGTGTTAGGTTTCCTCAGGAGAAACGGAAGAAAACACCGCTACTTTCTTGCACAACAAGCAACCCGGAAAGAAAAAGTACCAAAAGACTCCATTCAATACTCTTTTTGGACAAAACTGTGCTATATGCTTGAAACCCTAAATCATGGAAGAACACTACAAACCGGAGAAGATTCAGGTCCGTTGATCTTCAAAGTATGAACGATTTTCAAATGGAACGAAAAAACAGCTTGGTGAAGTTTTCATACTCGGCTCAGGCATGTTCTCTTCTCCATTAGGGTTTTGTTTCATCATCGTTGTGTACGTTGAGACAGATAAAACAGAGTCCTGCAAGAGACAACCACAGCTACGACTACTGGTAACTAGGGTCTAGAGAACCCTCTGTTTTAATTAGAATCCAGGAACTGAAGCGTGTCCTTCAGTGGGTTTTCAGTACAGATATTTATAATGAATATACACTAGAGGATTCGTATCTCGACATGTGAAAGAACAAAGAAGGAAAAGAAAACAGAGCAAAATTTGGGATGAAGAAAGAAGATAGCATGTTAAAGAAGTGGCAGAGATGTATAACCATGTATATAGCCTTTGCAACTCCGGATAATTCTCATGGAGCTTCAGAATTATCTGCCACAATATTTGTTGTCGCCTTTTCTCCTCTCTTTTTTCCGCAAGATTTAAATCTGTGTGGACTGCAAATACATGTGAGAGAATCTGTGTGAGCTTTTCAGATGATGAAAAGCTACCCTAAGGCCTAATTCCTTGTTCCAACTTCCAAGTTCAGAGACAAAAAGGTCAAAACTTGAAAAGAAATATAACATGGAAGTCGCGAACCACGATACAAACGAAAGAACTCTCCCTACGTCATTGAATACATGATAGCAGATGAAATTTGGTCATGGAATTAATGTGAGATGTGAAAGCTTTAACATCAGTCGTGCAGATGAACTAAAAATAACAAATCTGAGATTCTGATACATGAAGGTTCAAACAATTAAGAGAAGCACTCAAAATACCTCCTCTTCACAAGAACCGTGGCCTCCGATCCCCAGGCTTAAGAATTTGGAAAGAGCACATTAAACTTTCATCGACACTCATCATCGCACCAGCATTGTCAAATTCACCACAGTAGTTTGGAGCTGAAAATATAGTCACAAGCTGTCTATCGGCAAAGAACTCATATCCATCCTCTACAACCTGTGAGAATATTATAGGTTTTAGAGCAGCAGATTCGGTATTCCCAAACCATAAAAGTTAGACGAAACATGAATACAATGTACTAACCTGGTGGGCACGACAGACTAAATCCATATCATTTTTTATTAGAAACTCAGCAACTTTGTCAGCGCCAAAAGTGTAGGAGACTCCGCGATCATTCATCCCCCAGCCCTTGACGTCTTTACTAGGATCAGACCAAAGAAGGTCACAGAGCAAACCAGAGTCTGGAACATCAGTTGGACGCTCTATGTTCTTAATCTGTTCCACACTGGTCAAATCGGGAGAAAGTCCACCGTGCATACAAAGTATCTTTTCGTCTATGACAGCAGCCACAGGGAGACAGTTAAAAGAGTCTGTAAATACTTTCCAGAGCTTCACGCTGAATCTTCGTTTACATTCGTCATAGAATCCGTAGATTCTGTTAATAGATGCACATTCGTGGTTTCCCCTTAAGAGAAAAAAGTTCTCGGGGTATTTGATCTTGTAGGCAAGTAGAAGACATATCGTCTCCAAGCTCTGCTTCCCGCGGTCAACATAATCTCCTAAAAATAAGTAGTTTGCTGCAGGAGGGAAACCTCCATACTCGAAAAGCCTCAATAAATCTGAGTATTGACCGTGAATATCACCTGAAACAACACAAATGACAAAGACAAATGTCACACATCAACCTAGGAATCCACAGGAACCATTATCAACAATGTTTGAAGGAATACAAAGAAAAGCAATGCATGGATTTGCTAAATCGTAGAATATCAAACCGATGCATTTTTGCCAACAAATATATCATTAAAAAACAAAAAAAACAACTTGCTTCCTCTCAGATAACAGTAAAAGCTCTATTACCATTAGGATCCTAATGAATAGCCAGATTCTCTTGGGCAGATTCCAAGACTCCAAGAACAGACCCCAACAAACATATCCATCATTAAGTGACATCAATTGGTAAAAGACAGATTATTACTACAGCTTCCAGGAAAAAGCTCTCCCCAACTTAGTATTATTCAACAGATGATTACTTTACTTTCCTTTTCTTTCAAGATTAGCTGCTGCAATCAGATGATGCTAAACATCTCTCTTATCCATTCTACATTCCAACAAAACTTAAATGTTATCCAATCATCTTTCTTCGAAACCATTTACATTTCCACAAAACTAAACTCGTCTCCAAGAAAACTGCTAGCGAGCTAAAAGTGCAAACTTTTCTAGCCAAAACTAAACAAGAGAAGGCATGAAGAATCTCAGATCCCAAAGCGAGCAAACCCATAAATAAAAACAGACAAAAACGATGCCTGGGAAATCGGGTAGAGATTATAAATACCGCAGATCTTGACGGGGGCATCAAGCTCAAGGAGAGTGGGCTGTTGAAGGAATATCTCTTTGGAGACGACGCAAAGTAATCGGATCTCAGACTCGTTGAGCATCATAGCCTGCTTCGTCCCAGGCTTAGGGTTTCTGTAATCAAGCAAACGCCGAATGATGTCGTCGAGAGCAGCAGGGTCCATGCTTCCCTGCCCTTGTTGCGCCATTCAATTTCACTACCTAAACACCTCGCGATTTATATGTCTTCCAAAGAATCTACGCAACTGAGACCAGTGCCAACGATTTTCCTTGCACGCGGCTAAAAATTTCATTTATTAAACTTACTTCTTTTAGCTGCAAAAATCGCATTTTTGGTAATTAAAACCCAAACATCTTAATATATAAACATTAATTAATCATTAAGTCAACCACTCTGCTAAGGGTCTTCCACGTTTGGTTTTATTAGAGTAGTTAAACTGGTTTAATTGATTGAGATGGATTAGTATTGGTTTGATGTATTGGTTAAGTCTCCTTTAACTTAATCTTGTTTATATAGAAACGATTGTACATTCACTTTCTTTTTAATGAGAAATATACTTTAATCCTTAATATGGTATCAAAGCTCTAACAATCTCCGTGAGAGTTTTCTTCCGCCATTGTTTCTCATTCAAATTTTTTCAACCTTCTTCATGAAATCGAGCTGGATTCTTCAGCAATGAATGTATCGATTCCTCAGCTGGTTTCCGATTTCATCATTTGGTTGATTTCCGCAGTGATTGAGCTTCTTTCGTTCGTCTCTTTCATATTCTTATTTCCTCTTTTCTTTCCTTTTTTGATCTAGATTCAACACCGTTTCTCGTTTATTCACCTCACATCGGCTTGATTTCTCTTCGGCAAGTCCAATTTCTTACTTGGAAATGGCTTCGTCTCATCTCAATCCTACGACTGGGAATGCGATTACCGTTTCATCGCATCCTCTCGATCAATACAAGAATCCTTACTTCCTTCATTCGTCGGATCATTTTGGCCTGATTCTCGTCTCAGATTGCCTCTCCTCTAGCTCGGAATTCCATTCATGGCGTCGTTCCGTAAGAATGGCACTCAATTTCAGAAGCAAACTCGGTTTCATCGACGGTACTATCCCTAAACCTCCTTCGGAACATAGAGATGCTGGTTCTTGGTCTAGGTATAACGATATGGTAGCTACCTGGTTAATGAATTTCGTATCCAAGAAAATTGGTCAGAGTTTGCTTTTCATGCCTACGGCTGAAGCAATTTGGCTGAATTTGATGTCTAGATTTAAGCAAGATGATGCTCCTAGAGTCTATGAAATAGAACAGCGTTTGAGTTCAATAATGCAAGGTCCGATGGATGTTAGCACTTACTATACTGAATTGCTAACTCTTTGGAAAGAATACAAGAATTATGTGAAATTGCTAGTTTGCACCTGTGGAAAGTGTGAATGTAATGCTGCTCATCTTTGGGAAAAACTTCAGCAACGAAGTCGTGTGACTAAATTTTTAATGGGATTGAATGAAGTCTTTGAACCAACCAGAAGACATATCTTGATATTGAAACCCATTCCCTCGATGGAAGATGTCTTTAACCTGGTCACACAAGATAAACGACAAAAGTGTCTGAAGCCTTCTACAAAGTTGGATAATGTTGCTTATCAGACCTCTATGGATTATGTTGCTGGCGGCTATACTGGACCTTCTGAGAATACTGCTTATGCAGCTTCATATAGACCTCAGCAACAACGATCTTATTGCACTCATTGTGGTAGGAATGAACACACTATTCAGAAGTGTTACAAGCTTAATGGCTATCCTCCTGGTCATAAGATGTCTCAGAAAACTACTGCTCATCAATCTTTTCAGCCTCGTGGTCAATTTCAGGCTGGTCATCGTCCTAATTTTCCTCTACAATCTCAGTTTTCCAAGTCTGGTGTAATGGCAAATGCAGTCATTGGATCATCACCAACTGCAAGTAGCCTTGATCTTACTCAGTTTAGTAATGATCAGGTTCAATCTCTGATTAATCAGCTCATGGCTCATGCACGGATTCCAGAGCATGCTTCTCCTTTTCCTACAGCTTCCATCACTGAAAATGGAGTCATGGCTGCCACATCTACATCTAGTACTGTCTCAATAGCATTTCCTTCCTCTAGTCTCCGCTTTGAAAATCACTCATTCACTTTTCATCATCATAGTCTTTCTTCTCTATATTATGTTCTTCCTAATGATGCTTGGATAATTGACAGTAGGGCCACTAGCCATGTCTGTTCAGACTTGTCGATGTTTAGTGAAACTTTTCCTGTAACACGAGTCACAGTCTCACTTCCAAATGGCACTAGTGTTCCTATTACACACACTGGCACTGTGTATATTTCTGCTTATCTTGTGTTACGTGATGTTCTTTATGTTTCTACTTTCAAATTTAATCTACTCAGTGTTAGCTCTTTGTTGAAACATAATCATAGCTCATCTCATTTTTATCCTAATTCTTGTTATCTTCAGGACAATACTCAGGACTTGACGATTGGTAGAGACATTCTTATACACAGTGTTTACATTCTAGAGACTGGTGTCACTCTTTCCTCTACCAACTTCTGTGGATCCTTGTTAGAAAATGGACATCTCTGGCACCAACGCCTTGGACATCCATCTCCTCTCAAGTTACAGCACATGTCAGGTTCCTTGCCTATGTCTAAAACTAGTTTTACACATTATAATGTTTGTCCTTTAGCTAAGTAAAAGAGATTACCATTTGTTTCTCATCATCGCCTGTCTGAATCTCCTTTTGAACAGGTTCATCTAGATGTTTGGGGTCCTTTTTCAGTAGAGTCTGTGGAAGGATATAGATACTTTCTTACCATTGTCGATGATTGTACAAGAGTTACATGGCTTTACATGTTGAGAAATAAAAGTGATGTTGTTTCTGTCTTTCCATCTTTTATTCAACTTGTCAAAACTTAATATCAATCTATCATTAAGACCATTCGTAGTGACAATGCACCATAACTTGCCTTTACTCAACTTATCAAAGAACATGGAATCATTCATCATTTTTCTTGTGCATATACACCGCAGCAAAACTCTGTTGTTGAGCGAAAACATCAGCATCTTTTAAATGTGGTTAAGGCTTTATTGTTTCAATTCAATGTCCCTTTAGTCTACTGGTCTAATTGTGTAGTTACTGCAGTTTTCTTGATAAACAGAACTCCTTCTTTAGTCTTAAATAAGTTGTCTCATATGAGAAATTATGCAAGAAAGCACCTGACTATTCTTTTCTTAAAACTTTTGGTTGCTTATGTTATGTTTCTACACTTGCTAAGGATAGACACAAATTCACACCTAGAGCTAGACCTTGTGTTTTTCTAGGATATCCGTCCTGTTACAAATGTTATAAAGTGTTAGATCTTGACACAAATGGGGTTTATATGAGAATATATTTCCTTATAAAACTGATCAGTCTTTGAATAGCACATATGTGTTTTGTCGATCTATTTTTCCTATGCTGATTCTTGTTGATCTAGATAGTAACATGCACATCTCTGATTTACTTGCTGATCTATCTCACACTGGATTTCCTATTGCATCTCATCATGATATTCCTGCTACATCTCATAATAACATCCCTGCACATGTTCCTCTTGCATCTGCACCACACTCTAGTGCCTCATCTATACCACTAGAGACTGTCACTCCCGATACAAGACAGGTTGCACTTCCCATTGGCAGGCCTAAGAGACAAGTGAAGGCACATGGTTACTTATCTAACTATCATTGCAATCTCTCTCAAATTTCTTCTTTCACTCATGTTCTCTATCCTCTCTCTTCTGTTCTTACTTACTCAAACATTTCTCCACAATATCAGTCCTTTGTTCTCTCTTGTACTACTGAGATAGAACCACATAATTTTAAGCAAGCTATGGCTCATCCTCATTTTCTGAAGGCTATGGATGTGGAGTTGTTTGCTCTTGAATCAAAGAGAGCATGGAGGATTGAATATTTGCCGCATGGTAAGCATGTTATTGGCTGCAAATGAGTTTATACTATTAAGTATAATCTTAGATGGATCTATTGATCGATATAAAGCACGTTTAGTGGCAAAAGGATACACTCAACAAGAGGGAATTGATTACATCGATACTTTTTCACATATTGTTAAACTTGCTAGTGTTAAGCTGGTTTTAGGTCTTGCTTCTTGTTTTGGATGGACTCTCACTCAGATGGATGTCACCAATGCTTTCATGCATGGTAACTTGAATGAAGAGATATTCATGAGCCTTCCTCAGGGTTATACTCATGCTAAGGATGTTTCTCTTCCACCTAATCCGGTATGTCGTCTCTACAAATCATTGTACGGCTTGAAGCAGGCCTCAAGAGAGTGGTATCATTGTTTCTCCAAAGTTGTTATGCAGGCTGGTTTTATTCAGTCTCCTGGTGATACTACTCTCTTTGTTAGGCAAACTGAATCATCATTAACTGCTTTATTGGTATATGTTGATGATATCTTGATAGCATCCAACAATGATTCAGAGTTACAAATTCTTAAAGATGCTCTCCATCGGGCATTTCAGATAAAGGATATGGGCTCTCCAAAGTTCTTTTTAGGACTAGAAATTGCTCGTATTGTTTCTGGAATATCAGTTTGTCAATGGAAGTATGCTCTGGATATACTTGCTTCAATTGGTATGTTGGCTTGCAAACCTGTTACTGTGCCAATGGATCCAACAGTTCACTTAAGAAAAGACACTAGTTCCAAATTGGAGAATGCTACTCCATATCGTGAGCTTATTGGTCGCCTTCTCTACTTGACCATCACTAGACCCGATATCACTTTTGGTGTGAACTACTTAAGTCAGTTTTTGTCATCTCCAACAGACATACATCTTCAAACTGCTCATCGGATACTGCGATACTTAAAGAATAATCCAGGACAAGGTTTGTTATATGCTGCTGATTCTGAATTGTGTCTCAATGCATTTGCTGATGCAGATTGGGCTACGTGCCCTGACTCTCGAAGATCAATAAGTGGTTTCTGTGTTTATCTGGGGAAATCATTGATTTCTTGGAAATCAAAGAAACAACAAATCGTAAGTCGCAGCAGCACAGAAGCAGAGTATAGGAGCATGGCTCTTGTCATTTGTGAGCTCCTATGGCTTGATCAGCTTCTCAATGACTTAAAGGTTATGGTTAAGACTTCAGCTAAGCTTTTTGTGACAATAAGTATGCTTTACACATTGCTACTAACCCAGTTTTCCATGAAATGACCAAACATATCGAGATTGACTGCCATACAGTCCGAGATCAGGTTAAGAATGGTTTTATGAAGCTATTTCATGTTCTTAGTGCTAACCAACATGCTGATATTTTGACAAATGCTCTACATCCAGGACAATTTCATTCTCTTCTTCAACGAATGTCTATATCAAGCCTCTTCCATCCTGATTTTATTCCATTAGATCATATTTCATCTTCACGATTGGTTTCAATTTCAGAGGCTTGCGGGGGAGATATATTAGAGTAATTAAGTTGGGTTAGTTGATTGAAATGGTTAATATTGGTTTAATGTATTGGTTAAGTCTCCTTTAGCTTAATCTTGTTTATATAGAAACGATTGTACATTCACTTTCTTTTTAATGAAAAATATACTTTAATCTTTAATAGGTTTATGCCCAAAGTTGAGAGAAATAAAACAAACAAGATTCTGACGTTGACTATGTAAAATTTTCATGATTAATTTTATTATGAACACACTCACTTTCGTGCATGCAATCGGGGGTATTTTTATGCAAGTTGGCTGATATGACGTTTCTTTCTCCACCACCGCTTTTATCCTTCTCCATGTATCGTCCATTTTCTCTATTTAAATCATTCGAAAAATCATTTAATTTGGTCGGTTCTACAGATTAGCCTCGCCATTATTTTATCTGAACCAAGTGGGGTCCAAAACAACACTTGCATTTTTATTTGTGTTAATTAATTAATTGAAAGAGCAAAGTTAATTGATCAACATTTTTCATCTATATAATGATTGGAAAATAAACTAATTCTTTACACATTTCTTATGAATTTTTGAGAAAATGACATATTTTCCCCTCAGAAATATTATATAGGTGCAGATCCACCTAAAATTTTTACCTCGACACAAATCCCCCCGATTTGAAAGTTACAAACGTGTATCCCCCTAATCTGAAAGTTTAAAACTTATTTTCTCCCAATTAAAAACATCAAAACCTATTTACACATAGATGATGGTTTTCTCAGTTTTTAACTTAAATCAAAACCAAACCAGCTAAACCCGACACTAAACCAAATTGAAAACACATATTCGAACCCGACCCGACCCAACTCGAATACCCGTATTCAATTATGAAAATTCCCAAATCAACTTCCTCAATTCAATTTTTTATTCCTTTTGTTTATTCAGAATATCAAAACATACAAACACTCTGATACAAATCAAAACCTTATTTTTAAATTGCGCTAGGCGCCATAAGGCGACATGTTGTTGATTAGCGCCTCACGCCTAGGCGCTAAAAAGCGCTCGCCTTTGAGAACCAAGGCGCTCTAATTTGTGAGGATTTTAGGTTTCGAACTCTTAGTCTTTGGTGCTGGTTTTTTAAAATTAGGGATTTCAGATCTTCAAATCGGGGAAATATTATCGTAGCCTATAAAATAATATGTCAAAATTGGTTCATTATTTCTTTATATTGGTTTATTAGTTTAGTTGGTTCATCAGAAAATGAACCGGTGATTGATTTTGTTTGATAAACAGAATATCAAACATGGTTTAATCCTTCAAAACCGGTTAGGTCGATAAATAAACTAAAATTGAACCGGTGTTGGGTTTATAAAAAAGGTTTACTAGGGTTAATTTGATCGTCTACTCCAACACGAGTGAGAAGCTTCTGTAACAGAACAGGGCCATGGCATGAAGCTCAGGGTTGGGAGAGGAATTGAGTGCCTCAACGAGTGATTTGAACAGATTGAACACCTTACTCCAAGAGGCGCTCGCCTCCACCGCCCATTGCTTCAACCAAGGTGCACCTTAGGCGCACGCCTTCTGGACCACGCTTCGCCTTCACCTCCTGAGGCGATCTACCCATCGCCTGATGGTGCCTAGCGCCTAGGCGCGCTTTTTAAAACTAAGATCAAAACCCCACAAATCAACATTTCTCCATACAAACACTCCTCTTCCGGCTTCTTCCTCTTTTTGTTTGCTCTTGGTCACCACTCTCTCTGCTTCTTGTCTTCATGCTTGCTCTCCCATGGCGGAAACCAATTTTTGGCGGGGATACGACGACTTTACGATCCGCCGTCAGAGAAGGTTAGTTCTGCATCGCCGCATACTACAATGACATCGTCTCCGTCGTCGTCTGTGCGGGGGCTCAAAGGTGATCTAGAATCGAGCCGATTTGGTGCGGCGGCGAGCGAGAGGCTGAGGCAGGCGGAGGAATCTTTGCGTACGGTTATGTTTCTGAGCTGTTGGGGGTCTTGGTAGATCTGGTGGATAAAAAAAATCGAAATCAAAACATTTCTTTAAATGTTTGTGTTTTGGTTTTGAGTTTTCTTTGTTTTTCTTTTTTTTTTTCTTTTTTTTTCTTTTACGATGTTCTATGTGAATATTTTTCATCTTTCTTGTTCTTTGTATTTATGTAAATCATGTATCAAAATAAAAGTTGTGATGGAGAAAATAGTTTACTCGTTCTTGTCGGATTCACCTTCTTGCTTTCTTTCACTTTCTTGATTTGATTCGATTGTTTTTCTCCTTTTCCACTGATTTCTGGATTAATCTCGGATGGGTGGTTGGGTTTTTTGTCCAAATTTTCTGGGTTCTAGTTCGATTTCGATTCCCACGAGAGAACAATTCGAAGCTGATGAACTTATCTAAATCAAAATTAAGTTACTGGGATTATCGTCTGTGCTCTGAAATTGTGGATTTGCTGATGTAAATTGGAAGTTTTAGTCTGTCTTGTTTTGTTCGAATTCGTATATAACGCATGATCGAGTTGCGGAGATTTTGTCTCTGAGCTTCTTATGTATGTCTGATACACTTGAAATAGGGTTGTAACCGGGAAGGTTTGGAGAGAGCTCTGGAAGGTTTGGAGAGAGATCTGTTTTTCATAGTTTACGTTCGACGAACAAACGATGACTTATGAGTTTGGGAATCAAAACAGTGATGAAGAATGAAGAGAATTAAGATGAAGAAAGGTTTTGTATTGAAGGTGGATTCATTGTTCATCATAGAGTGAGAAGATCAATTAAAATAAAAAAAGAAGCGTTTAATTTAAGAGGAGAGAGAGAAGATCACACAATCGATAATTGTAACCGGGTGAAGAAGAAAAACAAATCGGGTCGGGTTGGGTTTTTGGGTCGGATTGTAATTTGATTTGATTTTGGTTTAGTATTCGGTATAAGTGGTTTTATGTCTGGTTTACGTCGTAAACCGTCTTAAATTATGGTCTGGATGGTTTTACGATTCGATGTGTGTAAATAGGTTTCGATGTTTCAAATTAGGGGGAAATACGTCTGAAACTTTCGAATTAGATGGAATTGTGTCGATGTTCAAAATTCGGGTGGATCTACAACTATATAAATAACTTGAGGTGGAAATACGTCGTTTCTCTGAAATTTTTACTAAAATATTCGAGATATTAACTTTAAAAGTACAAAGATTGCCGTTTTTACATACCAAGTAAAAACATTGCATAGTTTTTCAAAATTCTCAGTTACCTTCTTATTCGAAAAAACAAATCTTTATTAGTAGAAGCCTCTCACAGTCACTCTCAGTGTGTAACATAAAGAAAGGATTTTGGTAGTGGATAAATTAATCAGAAACGAACCAATGATTCGATTAAACCAAGCCAAGACAAACCAACCTAAACCGGAGATGGAAAAAAAAAGAGGATATATTTTTTTCTTTTGTCGAGAGAGAGAGAGAGAGAGAGAGAGGATACTTCATAAACCAGGAATGAAGAAAACACACCAACGCAAGAAGAAAACAAAAAAAAAAGCATTCTACATAACAAGCTTTACTGACTAACGAATTTCACAATCTTTAACTGAACACAAACCCGAACCAAAGAGCATAAAAACAGAGTAAATCGACACAAGTATTCTACATAGTTTTGCATAGTTACGTTTCATCAGCCAAAACTTGAAAAGAAAGGAAGCCAGTAAAAACAAAAGTTTGAATCTTTGAATAGTGAACAAGCGAAAAAACAGTTTACCTTTAGTTTAGGTAGAGCAACATGCTCGTTTCGCGCCTCCAGATGTGTCATCAACGTTAATCGTAGTTCCTTGTCCCGGAATTGCGGAATTAGCGGCCGCTGCTTCTTGTGCAGCCAGTGCCTTTTTGCTTATGATATGGTAGATCTCTCCTAAGATGGTCTGAAATGCTTTCTCAACATTTGTTGCTTCAAGAGCAGATGTCTCCAGAAATGAGAGACCTTCCTTCTCAGCCAAACTCTGACCATCTTCCTCAGCAACGGATCTCAAGTGGTTCAGGTCGGATTTGTTCCCAGCCATCATGATCACAATGTTGGAATCCGCATGGTCTCTCAGTTCGCGCAGCCACCTCAAGACATTGTCAAAGGTCTGTCTCTTGGTGATGTCGTAGACAAGAAGCGCACCAACTGCGCCTCTGTAATAAGCGCTGGTGATGGCCCTGTACCTCTCCTGGCCTGCAGTGTCCCAGATCTGAGCCTTGATCGTCTTTCCTTCCACCTGTGTATCCATAATACAATCGCAGAGATAGACAGTAACAAACAGTTAGATATTAAGAGGTGAACCATCCCTATATTACGAACAAGGTTGCTAATGTTTCAACAATCAAAAGTTAAGAAACTATATCTACACATTGACAAAATAAACTCCCGAGTTGTTAAAATCATCTTTGTAACATCGATAATCAACATTTTCAATGCATCTCTCCATATGCAACTACACAGGTGTGTCAAAAATTTCTCTTTCTTATGTTATAATTGGTTGACTTCAAGATGGTTTAAAGGTGGACTAGGTCATGCATGACAAATGACAATAATAATCAGGAGATACAACTAATTATTGAGGACAAGTTGTTAGAATCTTCTTCTTCTTTTTTCTTCAACTGGCCCTCACGACCATCCATCCAATCATAGTCTTAAATTGAGCAAAATCATCGGTCATGATTTATGGCCAGCACATAAATAGTTGTGATTATGGTGTGACAGCACACGGTGTATTCATTAGACTGACCTAAATCCTCCCAAATCAATAGACTAAAGAGAATGCAACTTGAAAGAAACTAAACAGACTAAAGTTCCAGACCCATCGCTTGAAATGAACTAACCGTAAGGCCATGAAGCTGGAAGTAAACCGTAAGGCATAATCCAAAACAGCAAGCAAATGCAGCAGAGAAAGTAGAAACCTGAGTAGTTCGATAATAGCTAAGATAAACAGAAACAAGCAAGTAAAAGAAAAAGCTCATCCCCAAGGTCACAGCTCTAAGCTTTGACCTAAATCACGTGAATCAGAGCATCATTTGTTCAACATTTCTCTGATTCTAACAGCAAAACATTCCGAATTTTGATTCCCACGTGAATTGGCAGGTACTTTAAGAGAAGAATTTCGAATCACCTGAGTAGTTCTGGTGGCGAATTCGACACCGATAGTGGATTTGGATTCCAAGCAAAACTCATTCCTGGTGAATCTCGACAAGATGTTAGATTTCCCAACACCGGAATCACCGATCAACACGATCTTAAACAAATAATCGTATTCCTGATCTACCCTATGCGCCATTTTCCCCCCTTTCTCCGATCTCGCAATCAACCTATACACAAATGAAAAACATCCCCGGAATCAGAACCCTCGTCTCCATAATCAAACACACATCGTTGAAAAAAATACTCAACAGATCCAACGAAACTAAGAAGAGACCAAGTCAAATCAGAAGACGAAAAACGATCGTGTACCCCTTTCGCTTGAGGAAAAAAAAAAACAAATTGGCGGATGAATCGAGAAATCGAAATTTTCAACGCCTCGCTTCAGATCTGAAAAGGAAGAAACTTCAATTGGGAGGAGGGATTTCGTTTCTTTCTTAACAAGCTACGAATGTTGTTCTCTCCTAATCAATGGTGGAAAATAGAAAATTCTGACGAATTGTTTAATTTGTTTGGGCTTCTTCTTCTGAGAGAGAGAGAGAGAGGAAGCAATAAAGTAAAAGATATATACGATATATATATACGCGTGGTATACGTATCTATACAGTGGACAGAAACGACGTCGTGTTTAAGAAAAGGACGTCGTGCTGATGTGGCAACTGATGATTCGAAAGCAGGCTGGCAAAAAGTACGAGCATGTTCCAAGGGCATTATAGGAAATTTATAATTGCATCTAGCAAATGATTGTCTTGTGGGTGTGGCAATGGTAGTAATGTAATGAGAATTTTGTTATAAAAATATATTCATATTATATATGTGAGAAAGGTGAGAGAGAGATATTAGAGTAAATGAGTAAAGATGAGAGAGTGGAGAGAGTCAGGAAGAGAGAGAGAGAAATATCTCTTTCTTATCTTATTCATTTACTACAAGAAAACAGCGTTTTGATGACTACAATAATAGTTGCTTTTTAGTCACTAAAACGTAAATTGCGACTAAATAACGACTAAATCATGTAGTCGTTAATCTTTAGTCGCTAAAGTACGTAGTCGTAAAATAGTCATAAAATTTACCGACTACTTATAATTATTTACCGATTATTTGGCGACTACTTGTAAATATAATTAAAAACAAAAAAAAATTTATATTAATTAAATTAATTAATTAAAAAAATGAAAAATAAAAAAAATATCTTCGATCTTTTTTCTCGCCGGCGACGCTTGGATATTCTTCTCCCTCGTCGGCGGTCTCTATCTCGGGGGCTCTGTCTCTCCCTCGCCGGCGCCGCTTCGATCTTCTTCTCCCTCGCCGGCGCCGCTTCGATCTTCTTCTCCCTCGCCGGCGCCGCTTCACCACAGCAACTGTACGGAGATCGCTAGATCTGAAAACGAAAGCTTCCGATCTGAGAAAAACAATTCGCGTTATATGGGAGAAGGAACGAAAACCAAACTCTAAGCAGTAAGTCTGTAACCAATTCGGAAAGGAAATAATGAACAACACAAACAATTCGCGTTATACAGATGTTCGAAAACGAACAAATCTAACAGATTCGAAGAGAGATTGGTGCGTCTGCGAGAGAAACGCCACTGTTCTCAGACCTCATCGCCGCTGCCGCGAGTCGCCGGTAAGATCCATACACGCGTTGTTGCCTCTGTCTCGATTAAAATCGACCAAACCCTCCGCCGCTGATAGAAGAGTAAGACACGAAGAAGGAGAAGATGAGAAACAGTTTATGTTCATTGGATTTAATTGAATGAATGAGTGAGATTGTGCCACGTAATCAATCCGGATGATCTCTCCTCATTTACACAAGATTTTTTTTGTTTCTTCATACATTTTTAAAATGTTTTATTTACATTATTAATGAATATTTTTTATTAATAAGTTTATGATAAGTTTTTGTCCATTCGATTTAATCTATCAACGGTTCATAGTGCAATCTTTGTTTCTATGGATTAACAAATGAGAAACTTAATTTTGTTTTTAATAATTTGTTTTTATAGTTGATGATTTAAATTTTTAGGATTTTAGGGGTACTTAGGGTTTTAGGATTTACAAAATGATTTGATTTGGTATTTAGGGTCTTAGGGACTTATTATTTAGTGTAGTAATGATTCTAGGTATATAGTTGTTCACCATATAATTTTTTTAACACTTTATCGTTGGACATTTTATTGAGGTAAACATGAAACACAGAGAGAGATACAAATTTGTCACCAAATTATCCGCAAAATTGCATATGACCATAATGTAAACTTTATTTTGGATTAGAATCTTATGTTAACTTTATTTTAAAATTATATGATAGTAAAAATTACATATATATGACCATAATGTAAAAGATAAATTTTTAGAATTTTTGTTTTCAAATTTTACATAAATAACCTAATTAACATTGTGACATAAGTAACATAGTTAATTAGTAGGGTTCTTCGTCATCTAGTTTTTATGTTAAATTAATTTGAAAACTTTAATTTAAAATTATATGATATTAAAAATTACATATATATGATGTATTGTATTTTGTTTATATAATAAAATTTTACTTAAATAATATCATAATTTATGAAATTTTCGTAAAGAATAAGTAGGGTTCATATGCGATCTGCAGAAATAGTCACATATTAGTCGCTAAATTAGCGACTATTAGGCGACTACTGTACTATCTGCCGCAGTAGTCGCCTAATAGTCGCTAAATCTAGCGACTATTAGGCGACTACTATGCGATATGCCAAAATAGTCGCCTAATTTAGCGACTATTAGGCGACTACTGTGCGATCTGCCGAAATAGTCGCCTAATGGTCGCTAATTTAGCGACTATTATGCTACTATTATTTTCCATTTAAAATGTAGTCGTAAATTAGTCGTAAAATAGCGACTAATTTAGCGACTATGTTATTTGGTCGTAAAACAGCGACTCAATTACGACTAATTTGTATTAGACGACAAATAGTCGCTAATTAGTCGTAAATTAGTCGCAAATTTAGCGACTAATTATTTAGTCACCTTTTGTAGTCGTCAAAACGTTGTTTTCTTGTAGTGATTGTGTTTCTTCACACTTGCATCTGTATTTATAGTAAAACTATAACAGTAAAATAATAAAGTTAACAAAGTAAGAGATAAATGAGGATAATTATCTTTAACACTCCCCCTTAATTATCCATCACTGCTAACGTATCACGTACTGCCTCGTTAAAAACTTTATCACGGAAAAATCCAATGGGATAAAAACCATGACAAGGAAAAAAGAGTACAGTGACGCAATTTCCTCCTGAAATGATGGATATAGCATTCTCTTCATAAATCCCATAGATGACGCATTCCGATACTTTGAATATGTTTTCTGAATGTTGTAGTGGGAAGCGCCTTTGTAAAAAGATCTGCTGCATTGTCACTTGAACAATTGTATTGGATATCGACTTCTTGATTTTTCTCGAGTTCTCGAGTGTAAGAGAAAAATCTTGGAGGGATATGCTTCGTTCTATCACTTTTGATATAACATTCTTTGAGTTGAGCGACACATGCAACATTATCTTCGAACAATATCGTTGGCTCCTTATTGGTGACTATATCACTTGATTGTTGTATGTGATGAGTCATAGATCTGAGCCACACACATTCTCTACATGCTTCATGAAGCGCAATAGTTTCTGCATAATTTGAGGAAGTGGCGACTAGAGTCTGCTTTTGAGAACGCCAAGATATTGCAGTACCTCCAATTGTAAAATGTATCCTGTTTGCGATCTAGCTTTATGTGGATCTGATAAATAGCATGCATCTGCAAAACCGACTAAATCGAAATTGGAGTTTCGAGGGTAAAACAAACTCAAGTCAATTGTTCCCTGAAGATAACGAAAAATATGTTTTATTCCATTCCAATGTCTGCGCGTAGGTGACGAACTAAATCTTGCAAGTAGATTTGTTGCAAATGCTATATCCGGTCGGGTATAATTTGTAAGATACATAAGTCTACCTATAGTGCTCATATAAGGTACTTCATGACCTAACGCTTCCTCGTTATCTTCACAAGGTCGGAATGGATCTTTTTCAGTATCGAGAGATCGATTAACAATTGGAGTACTCAAATGATTCGCTTTATCCATATAAAAACGTTGTAAGATCATTTTGGTATAATTTGATTGATGCACAAATATTCCATCTCGGAAGTGCTCTATTTGTAATCCAAGCCAAAATTTTGTCTTTCCGAGATCTTTCATTTCGAACTCTTCTTTAATATGAGTTCTTGCATCTTCAATTTCTTTTTGAGCTCCAATTATGTTCAGGTCATCAACATATACAGCAATGATCACAAATCCTGATGATGATTTCTTAATAAATACGCAAGGGCAAATTGCATTAATCACATACCCTTTTGTTAGCAATTCGCTTAAGCGATTATACCACATGCGCCCGGATTGTTTTGATCCGTAAAGTGATCGCTGTAATTTGACCGCACATATTTCTTTAGATTTTGAGCTTAATGCTTCAGGCATTTTCAATCCTTCTGGGATTTTCATATAGATATTGTTATCAAGTGATCCATATAGATATGTTGTCACAACATCCATAAGATACATTTCTAGAATTTTAGATGCCCCAAGGCTCATCAAAAATTTGAATGTTATTGCATCCATAACCGGGGAATATGTTTCTTCATAATCAATTCCCGATCTTTGAGAAAATTCTTGTGCAACAAGACGGGTTTTGTATCTTGTCACCTCATTTTTCTCATTTCTTTTTCGTACAAAAACTCATTTGTACCCAATCGGTTTTACATCTTTGGATGTAGTGACAATAGGTCCAAAAACATTTCGTTTATTAAGGGAGATCAATTCAGTTTCTATGGCCATTTTCCATCTCTCCCAATCAGATCTTTTCTGGCAATCTGATATGGACCTTGGATCTGGATCGTCACTTTCATAATCAATTTCTGTGCATACAGAGAATGATAAAATTTCATCATTATCTTCTATTTCATATCTATCTCAGATTTTTCCGTCTTGGGCATAGTTAATGGAAATCTCATATTTTTCTTTGTCATTTTCGTCTTCAGAACTTTTCTCTGTATGTGATTCTTCTGGACTATTTTCATTTTTTTCTCCCAGTTTCTTTTTCTTCCGGGGATTTTTATCTTTTGAGCCTATCGGCCTCCCCCTTTTCAACTGAACCTTGGGTTCATTTGCTATTTTTCCATCAATTTGTTCTTCTGGAACAATAATTCTTGACGGAGCATTCGTAGCTGGTATATATGACTTTGTCACCCTTTTTGTATCTGTGAACGCATCTGGTAATTGATTTTCCATATTTTGTAAATGTACTATTTTCTAAACTTCAAGTTCGCATTGTTTTGTAGGGGGATCAAGGTACAACAAAGATGGTGTGCATCATGTAACATCTTTCAGAATTTCTTTAATTCCTCCCCCTAACGCTAGAAATTCATTTTCATTAAAATGGCAATCGGCAAAACGTGCCGTAAACATATCACCAGTTTGCGGTTCAAGATACTGAATTATACTTGGTGATGTATAACCGATGTATATTCCCAATCTTCTCTGCGCCCCCATTTTTGTTCTTTGCGGTGGGGCTATATGAACATAAACCCCACACCCAAAAACACGAAGATGGGATACATTTGGCTCCTGGCCAGACGCTAACTGTAATGAGTAATATTTATGATATGAACTCGGTCGTATCTGAATCAATGCCGCTGCATGCAAGATAGCATGACCCCATACTGAAATTGGGAGTTTTGTTCTCAATATTAACGGTCTAGCAATGAGTTACAGCCGTTTAAGACTCAGCCATGCCATTTTGTGTATGAACATGCGGAACCAGATGTTCAACATTGATTCCCAATGACATACAATAGTCATTGAAAGCTTGTGAAGTGAATTCACCAGCGTTATCAAGCCTTATTTTCTTTATAGTATAATCAAGAAATTGTGCTTTTAGCCTGATTATTTGGGCAATGAATCTTGCGAAAGCCATATTTCGTATAGTCAATAGACGCACATGTGACCATCTACTGGATGCGTCAATTAATACCATAAAATATCAAAATGGCATGCATGGTGGGTGAATGGGCCCACATATATCACTATGTATTCTCTCTAAGAATACTGGAGATTCATTCCCGATTTTGGCTGGTGATGGCCGAGTTATGAGTTTTCCTTGAGAACAAGCATTATATGAAAATTCGCTTGATTGAAAAATCTTCTGGTTTTTCAAAGGATGGCCATTAGAGTTTTCCACAATGTTTCGCATCATGAATGAACCAGGATGCCCTAGTCGTTCATGCCAGACTTTAAATAAATCTGTAAACTTCTGGTTTACCGTAATATATGATTCAGTTAGATTTATTTTTGTGGAATATAATCCGGAGGATAATACTGATAATTCTTCTAATATAAGTTTTCTCTCCGGAGTAACTGATGTGATGCAAAGATATTCAATGCCATTTTCATTCATAGTTTCTATGTGATATCCATTTCTGCGAATATCTCTGAAATTTAACAAGTTTCTAGAAGATTTATGGGAATATAATGCATCATTTATTTTAAATTTTGTTCCCCTTGGCATCGAAAAACTGACTCTTCCGGAGCCCATAATAATTTTTGCATTACCACATATAGTATTCACGCTTCCGGCGAAATCTTTCATTTTAAGAGAAGAGAAATACTTATTATCCTTAAGTATTGGGTGCGTTGTAGCACTGTCTGCCAGACATATATCTCCATCTTCGATCTTAGATTTCGACCACTCTTGTAACGCTCTTGTAATCCTGAAACCGGAGGTTTAACCACTCATGCTTAGCTTTTGGCAAGATCACATATTTCTAGTGATCAAACCTATCTTTGAGTGATTGCCAAAGATCTGCAGGATCTTCTTTCGTGATATATTCATCTTTTAAACCATCATGGATATGGTGGAATAAAAATATCATGGCGTTTGCCTTTTTCTCTTCATGAGTTGTTTTTGATTTATCGATGGTATAAAGGAGCTCTTTTCCTTTTAAATGCATCCTTGCGGCTACTGCCTATTTCATATAATTATTACCAGATATATCAAGGGCAGCGATTTCAAGTTTTGCCAAATTTGACATGATAACTGAATACATAATATAATAATTCATTAATTCAATTTAAATTTCCAATTTTAAAGCAACGCAATGAAATTCGTAAACATAATAACAACATAATTTAAAACAATATATGAGGCAAGCCTTCCATATAATTTATGATAATAAACAGAAAATTAAAATAACAATAATTTAAAACGTCTTTTGGACGAAGCAGTTCTTCATGAATGCTTTTATATATGTCTTCTGGACATTTTTATTTTAAGTATGTCTTCTAGACATTTTTGTTTTAAATATGTCTTTTGGACATTATTTTTGTTATATGGTTCTTTTAGAACCTTTCATAAATGTCTTCGGGACATTTATTTTATGGAGGCAATGATCTGAGGAGACATATTCTGCCATATGATCATAAGCCAACCATAGATTTAAAGAGCCGGAACCTGTCATATGATCTAAGGAGACATAGTCTACCATATGATCATGATAGTGAAGGCAGAGCCTATCATAACGATCGGTTCAGGGAAGGTAGCGCCTATCATCCCGAAAATAAATATAAACACATTAAACATAAATTAAATCTCACCTTTTTGGTATAGGAACGGATCGTACTGATAACGTGTTATAAAACTATATATATTATATATGTGAGAAAGGTGAGAGAGAATATTAAAGCAAGTGAGTAAAGATGAGAGAGTGGAGAGAGTCAGCGAGAGAGAGAGAAATATCTCTTTCTTATCTTATTCATTGTGTTTTTTCACACTTGCATATGTATTTATAGTAAAAATATAACAGTAAAATAATAGAGTTCCTGTCGGTGAGATAACTTCATTCGTGGCAAAGTAAAAGATAAATGAGAATAATTATCTTTAACAATTTTCGATTTTTTGGAGATTTTCATTCCGAAAAATCGAAAAAATCGAAAAATAAATTTTCGCTTTTAACTTGCACACGAAATAAAATATTTTTTTATTTTTTATTCTCGGTTTTTTTTTTCTGTTACGGTTTATTTTCCACACCTACATAAATGAGAATAATTATCTTTAACAATTATCTTTAACAAATTCTTTATTTTTTCGATTTTTTGTAGAATGTAGGTGTGGGAAAATAAACCGTAACATAAACAAAAAAAATTAACCGAATCATATGAAACAGATTGGTTTTATTATTTTAAAACTCAGAAACCAAAACCAAAACCAAAACCGAAACCAATTAAAATCGGTTTTAGTGTAAGAAAATCAAACCAAACCGGACAAACCGAAATTTAGTAAATTATGTAGAATGAATTACATGAATATAATATCAATTAAATTGTAATTATATAGTAATATAGATATGAATTTTTTTTAATTCTTAAATAAAACTGAATCCAAACCAAACAAAAAAAAATCAAAAAAGAAGCAAATTCAAAGAAAATGTTGATTAATAGATCCAAATATATAGCCGAAATTTATTAGTAGATTCGGTTGGATTTTCACTTTTAATCCTTTTTTCACAAACTAGGCCTATGCAAAATACCCGGAATTAAAAAATCGAACCGAAACCGAACCAAATTAGAAGGTATCGAACCGAACCAAATAGTTATAAATATCTGAATGATTCCTCCTATAAAATATTTCGGGTACCCAAATCAAACCGAAACCCGAACCGAACCGAACCAAAACCCCAATATGTACCTGAAATATACAAAATAGAATTATATATCTAAAATATTATGTATCTTTAGTTTTTAAATAACAAAATACTCAAAATTACAATTATAAACCGAATATATATTAGTTAATAGTATTTTCTTTGATTTCTCTGACTGACCGGCGTCGGCTCCAGCATCGACCGTACTTTTCTTCTCTCTACTTTTAAAAGTTTATTAGGTTTTCTCTTCCCTGGACACGAGATTCGTGAAAGTTTTCTTTCTCTGATCTTTTTTTTCTCTTTTGTTGTTGATTCTATACTATGTTTAGATGTCTCATGTGTTTGATCGGGTGATACGTTTGTCGATCCTATGGAGTTTTCAATACCGATTAGTTCTTATTGTCATCATGTTGGTGGTAGTGGGCGAGATTGGAAGTACAATGTCGGTACTGCTTAACTGGTGGACAAGACTACTGGCAATGGAAATTCAAAATCAAGGAGGGACTTTCGAATATTGGTCAATGCAATTCTCTTATGTGAATTATCTAGGGGCGATTTCTTTGGTTCGAGTAACCGTTTTCTTTTCTTAAGGTCGGTTCAGTGCAATCGTGATGTTTCTCTTAATAGAGTGCTTGTTTCCGGTGAGTTCTATCTCTGTTGGCGGGAATTCCGGTTAACAACCGGTGATTGTCCTCATACCCCATGGTATGGAGGTTTCATTTGGGTTTTGATCCTGGAATCATTGGAATAAGCACGTTGTTTGAAAGATGATTTTCTTCGGATCAAATTTGGGTTGAAGGAGATGTCAAAGATAGCCAAGCATCTAACGAGGAGAAAAACTATTTGTGATTATGTTAGAGAGAATTACAGAATAAAAAAAACCTCGGAGAAAGGAATATTCGCCTCGGAGGAGCTATTAACCTTGAATCGTTAATCTTGAGCAGGAAAAAACCTCAGAGAAAGGAAGATTCTCCTCGGAGGAGCTATTAACCTCGGGCGACCCATCAACCTCAACGTCGGTTCTGCAGTCGAAGGAGAGCGAGGATCATATTCACCATCCACCTTGGTTGACTTATTCATCTCGGCTTCCGATGTGGAATCACGACTGGGAGGAAGACGATTGGTCGAACCAACCAAGCCATTCAAAACATCGCGATCTGACATATCGCCTCGGAAATAATAAACTAAGAAGAAAAAAAGAGAGAGAAGAGAGTTACCTGAATTTCGGAAGTTTTGGAAAGTGATTAGGAGAAACGTAGAGAAATTCGGGTGATTTCAATTAAGCATTGCTAGCAAAAAAGGCATGGAAAATCGTTAATGAACCTACATCACTATTATCTCAATTGTATAAAGGGAGATATTTTGCGGCAAAAAAACTTTCTAGAGAGCGGTAAAGGGTATCGGCCTTCCTACGCATGGAGAAGTATAATTTTTGGTCGTGAATTTTTGAAGAGAAGCCTAATGAAATCTATCGGAAATGAGCTAAACACAAAAGTTTGGATGGATAATTGGGTTATGGATCAACACCCTCGACGACCAAGGAACAAAGAGAACTTGATTGACTTGGAGCTGAGAGTAGCTTTGCTAATCTCATCAGAAAGAAAATGGAGTCCGAATAAAGTTCATGAGATGTTCCCACCAGCAGATGCAACACAGGTTTTGGACACGCCGATTGGAAGAGTAGAAGATTCATTTATATGGGCGTATACAAAGCACAGTTCGTATACGGTGAGAAATGGTCATTGGTTCGTCTCTAATCACCAATTGATACAGCAAGAACCCATTACTGTAACAGAGGAAAGTAGAATCAGGTTTAAGCAGAGAATCTGAAAAATTCCAACTGAGCTAAAAAATTGTTTCTTCTTATGGTGAGCTCTTACAAGCGCGTTAGCGGTGGCGGAGAGACTTAACACCAGAGGCTTACATGTGGATCAAGGCTGTAAATTATGTCAGCAGAACATTGAGTCAATCAATCATGTGATAAGCCATTAAGAGTATACACCTGCAAGAAGAAGAAACAAGTAAGAGTCTCACAACAAGGTGAAGCAGAGGGTATTGACTGCTGACGTGGACAAGGTCAACAGAAGACTGTGGAATTTCGTAGAATCATATATAGATATTTTGTATTTCTGTTTTAGATATCGATTGGATAATCTGATATGTGTTTGTTAAGAGTGTGTTCTTAACAGAATAGCGATTCTTCTTGAGCTTGTTCTTTAGAATCGTTTGGCATTTCCTTGGATTCATCCTTGGATTTGTAGGATCAAGTCTCGATTGAGAGTCTCATCAAGGTGTTGATTCTGTATCTTTTGATAAGTGAAATAAAATCTCGGTATTTCTCTTATCAATTGGTGCGGTGAGCATCCGATCGCGCGATGACGGAGTTGAACGAAGAATGGTGGAAATCAATGCGGATACATCGGAGCTACAAGGATCTGTTTCTGAGCTGAACAACGAAGTCGAGATCCTCCGCGGTGGTTGAAAGCTGTTGACGACATCAAACTCGGAGGTCACAGCTCGAGTTACTGGTATCGAGAAAAAGATGAGCTCCATGGATAAGAACCTAAGCTCGATCTCGCAAATTCTCGCACGGATGGAGGCAAATCAATTTTCCGATAAAGCACAAAGGAAACAACATGTTTCGACATCAGAAACCTCTAATCAGGTACGCCCCATAGATTGCGATGCGATTCGGGAACACCAACCGTTAGGTTATCGAGGAATCCACAATGTGTTAGAGAATTGAAATGGTATGTTGAAAAATATTGAATTACCGATATTCGACGGATCTCGTCCATATGGTTGGATTGTGCAAGCCAAAAGGCTTTTTCGGCTAGGAAATTACAACGATGCAGATAAACTGGATTTGATGTCTGTCAGCCTCCAAGGACCGGTATTGAATTGGTTTAATCGCGAAATGGAAAGAGAAGAGTTTGAGAGCTGGCCTTAGTTTAAGAGAAGAATGATTGCAAGATTCAGTTTGAAGTTAGAAGAGAATCCAGCCAAGAGGCTATTCAGCTTGAAGCAAACAAGATCTATTGTGGAGTATGTGAATGAATTTGAAGAACTTTCAACGATAGTACAAGGAGTTGATGAGGCTGACATGGAACATGTTTTCTACTTGGAATTGAAACCAGAGATGCAAGAGGTGATTAAGCTGAGGGAGCCACAAGGTTTAACTGAACATTTTAACGCAGTTATCAGGATGGAAGACAGTGCTTTTTGTGCTTCAATAGCGGCTTCAACACAACAATCACACACTCGCAGAACATCTTATCTACCTATCAGATATTCGTCACAGTTTAATTCGCAGAAGTTTGGGAGCAACACCTCAAACCAGGATATCAACAGAGAGGGGACTAAAGGATTTCAAAATCAGGCTGATAGATACTATGGATCCAAATTGAACACAACAGAGAAACAGCCATGGAAATCACAGAATGCAGCAGCAGGAATTCAAAAGTTAAGCCAAGCTGAATATTAAGAACTGAGACGTCAAGGCTTATCTACAAATGTAAAGAGAGATGGTCCAGAACACATAAGTGCAAGAATATGGAACTAAAGGTTTTGGCTATGGTTGACGGCATTGAAGTGGAATTAATAGATGAAGAATGGTTTGATACTTTTGAAGATGAATCAGGCAGAGTTACAGAGCTGATGGAGAACGATTGGGAAAACCATGATTTTCCTTCCTAGATTTATCTTCTCCCACTACGACAAAGCTATGGAGAACGATTGGGAAAACCAGAGTAGTAGTAATGTTGGACAGTGGAGCTACTCACAACTTTATTGATCCATATGTGGTTACCAAGGCCAAATTACAGCCAACAATCAACAACAATTTGGACATATTACTGGGAACAGGCATCACGGCCAAAGGGTCAGGGGTTTGCAAGAAGATTCCATTTGTTTTACAATCAAATGAGTTTGAAGCAGATTTTATTGTACTGGAATTGGAGAACAATGACATTATATTGGGAGTACAGTGGTTGAGGACGTTAGGGAAGTGTGCAATGGACTGGGAAAACCATGAGATTTCTTTTAATCATAGAGGAGCGATTGTGACTCTCATTGGTGACCCTACTCTCCACGACAATAAGACTTCTCTGAAAATTAGGCAACAATCAATTGGTTTTGATATGGAACTGTTTCAGGCTGAAAAGAAAGAAGAGATTCAAGTAGTTCCAGAACCAATTGAGCACTTATTGGGAAGGTATTTGAGTGTTTTTGTAGAACCTACACAACTCCCACCCTTACGAGGACATGAACATGCGATTAACTTAGTCGCAGGAGCTGGACCAATAAGTGTGAGGCCGTATAGGTATCCCCATGCCTATAAAGAAGAAATGGAAAAGTTAGTCAAAAAGATGCTATCGGATGGGATCATAAGACCAAGCAGAAGCCCCTATTCGAGCCCTGTTTTATTGGTTAAAAAGAAGGATGCTAGTTGGCGTTTCTGCATTGATTATAGAGGGTTGAACAAAATCACCATCCCGGATAAATTTCTGATACCTATGATCGATCAACTGTTAGATGAGCTTCATGGAGCTAAGGTGGTCACTAAGATGGACTTAAGGTCAGGATATCATCAAATCATAATGGAAGAAAGAGACATCGAGAAGACAGCATTTAGATCATCTACATGCCATTACGAATTCTTGGTGATGCCTTTTGGATTGAGCAATGCTCCAGCAACATTTCAAGCACTAATGAATGAACTATTCAGACCATTTTTGGGTCAGTTTGTTCTGGTGTTCTTTGATGACATACTAATTTTCAGTCATACCATGGAGGAACACGTCACTCATTTGAAGACAGTGTTGGATATTTTTGTGAACCAACAGTTGCTAGCCAACAAGAAGAAGTGTTCGTTTGGTCAAGGGCAGGTTGAATATTTAGGTCATGTAATCTCCTTCCAAGGGGTTGCTACGGATCCAGCAAAGACCGAGGCCATGAAGAAATGACCAGTACCTAAGAATGTGAAGGAACTAAGAGGATTTTTGGGCCTCACAGGATATTATAGAAGATTTATCAAAGGATATGGGACAATTGCAAGACCATTAACTGAATTGCTCAAGAAAGACGGGTTTGATTGGTCTATAAGAACTCAGCTGGCTTTTGAACAGTTGAAAGATGTTATGATGAATGCTCCAGTTTTAGCATTACCAAATTTTGATGAGGTCTTTATCGTGGAATCTGATGCATCAGGATATGGGATTGGAGCGGTGTTAATGCAGGGTCAACAACCCATTGCATATTTCAGTTGCGGATTGAATGATAGAGAACAGATAAAGCCAATCTATGAGAGAGAACTCATGGCTATTGTGCTGGCAATACAGAAATGGAGACACTATCTGATCGGGAGAAAATTTATCGTCCATACAGATCAAAAGAGTCTAAAATTCTTATTGGATCAGCGAGATGTTTCAATGGACTACCAGAAATGGTTGACTTAACTCTTGGGTTATGACTTTGACATCATTTATAAACCAGGAGTAGAGAACAAAGTAGCTGATGGTTTATCCAGTATGATGCCAGCTACAAAAATAACTACCTCAGCCAACCTGTTATCTCTGACAGTGCCTACTATTCTTCAGTTACAAGATATTTTACGAGAGATTGAAGTGGATAAGGAGCTACAGAGTTTAAAACAGAAAGTTCTAGCCAATCAATCTAAGAGAGTGGGATTTACTGTGGTAGATGGAAGGTTATTGTACAAAGGCAGGCTGGTGATTTAAAAAAAGTCATCCTTCATTCCACTAATACTTCAAGTTTATCATGATGAAGTTATTGGTGGGCATTCTGGGGTTTTAAAGACTATGCGAAGGATACAACATGTTTTTTATTGGACAAATATGAATACTGACATTCAAAGATATGTGGATGAATGCAGTATCTGTCAACAACATAAATACTCGACATTATCACCAGCAGGGTTACTACAACCTCTACCTATTCCGCAACACATTTGGGAAGATATCTCTATGGATTTTATAGAAGGTATGCCTTTGTCGCAGGGGTTCAATGTGATTTTAGTGGTGGTGGACAGGTTAAGCAAGTATGCTCATTTCATTTGTTTGAAACATCCATATACTGCCGCTAAGATTGCTTCAAAGTTTGTTAAAGAGGTGGTGAGATTGCATGGATTTCCAGTTTCAATAGTTTCATATCGTGACAAGATCTTTATGAGTTCTTTTTGGAAAGAGTTATTCAAGCTAGCTGGTACAAAGTTGAAGTTCAGCATATCTTATCATCCTCAATTAGACGGACATACTAAAGTTGTGAATAGATGCCTTGAAACTTATTTGCGTTGTTTTGCTTCTTCTCACCCAAAGTCGTGGGCTAGCTGCACGTTATTACGGCCCGTTTGAAGTGGTGGCTCGTGTGGTAGCTGTTGCTTACCGTCTTACGCTTCCGAAAGACTCTAAAATCCATAATGTGTTCCATGTGTCTCAGCTGAAACCAGTGCTAGGAGAGAATCACTTGGTTATTGCCTTACCTTCAGTGTTTTCCACTAATGAGGAACTACTTGTGATTGAACCAGCAACAGTGATTGAGACAAGGTATGATGCAGAGGGTTACTTGGAAGCGCTGATTAGTTGGACTGGACTTCCCGAGCATGAAAACTCATGGGAAAGAGCGGTTACCCTGCTCCATCAATTTCCTCATTTGAAGCTTGATGGCAAGTTTCGTTTGAGCGCTGGGGGTATTGATAAGCCATTAAGAGTATACACCTGCAAGAAGAAGAAACAAGTAAAAGTCTCACAGCAAGATGAAGTAGAGGGTATTGACTGCTGACGTGGACAAGGTCAACAGAAGACTGTGGAATTTCGTAAAAGCATATATAGATATTTTGTATTTCTGTTTTAGATATCGATTGGATAATCTGATCTGGGTTTGTTAAGAGTGTGTTCTTAACAGAATAGCGATTCTTCTTGAGCTTGTTCTTGAGAATCGTTTGGCATTTCCTTGGATTCATCCTTGGATTTGTAGGATCAAGTCTCGATTGAGAGTCTCATCGAAATGTTGATTATGTATCTTTTGATAAGTGAAATAAAATCCTGGCATTTCTCTTATCATCATGTTCTGTTTCTTTGCGATTCAACGCATCAATTGTGGGAATCAACATAAATCCCGCCACCTGCATCTGGTTTTACAGAAACATTAGAGGAAAATATGGCTTACATCCCTGATTTGATGAACTCTCCAAATATTGCAAGGGATACTACTGATCGTATTCCCTGGATCTTATGGAACATTTGGAAGAATAGGAATGCAATTGTGGACTCGGGAAAGCAAGAAGCTATGACAGTATGGACGCGCAAGGTTATTGATGATGCTCAAGCGTGGAAGGATGCTAATAAACCTGCTCTAGAAAATGAAAACTCTGGGCTATTAGTCAGAGCATATGACATTCGATGGCATCCTCCTCCACTGGATATAATTAAGTGTAATGTACATGTTAACTGGAGGAACCCTTTGCTTCATTGTGGAGGACCTTGGATAGCTAGAAATCATCGAAGTGAAGTACTTTATCTCGCTAGAGAAGCTTTCACGAGATCTCCAAACTGGATCATGGGTGAATTGCGGGGAATAATATGGGTGTTACAAAGCGCGAGACTTGAGGACGGTCAACATTCTGTTCTCTTTAGACTATAAAGAGGCCTTCGATGCTATATCTAAATCGGAGGATTGGCCGAGATACATAGCACTCACAGAAAAAATCCGATCCTTACGACTATGTTTTGGAAGGTGCATGTTTGATTTGGAATCTAAGGAATCGAACTACACAATCCGAGCAATTGCACAAAGCTTCACACGAGATGGAAAATTCCAATCTTACCTAACTCTGGGTGGCCCGGCATGGCTTCATCATCAAATTCAAAGAGACGCAATGGGGGTTGATCGAGTTGTGACGGTTTTCTTTCAGCAGGAAGCCATTTCTATTGATAGCATTTAATAGTCTTTTCTTTAGGCCTTCGATGTTTTACGAATGCTTTTTGGCTTCGATTTTCTTGGTTTCATATGCTTTACGAATGTTTTATAGTATTGATTAGTGAGGATTAATTGATTGCTTTTATATTTATATAAACCAATACACCTCATATGCTTTACGAATATTAATGGCAATTATGGACGAAGAGGAGAAGACAAATTTAAACTGATCTGTATTGGTTTAATATTTTTATGAGGTGTGAAAAAGCTGATGTGTCATTAATTGATTGCTTTTATTTATATAAACGAGAATATATATACATAGTCAAATGGAGGTTCTTTCTATTTGGTAATTTTCTAAATTCATGAACAAAAAAAAAAAAATTGATGGTGGAAGTGGAATGGTGGAATTAGAAACGGTAGCAAATTAAAACGTTCCAATCAAAATCATTAATATGGAAACTACGTAGATTTTATTGCCATTAATATATTAATAATTAGAGAAACAAATTTTAAGGACTTTGAATGCGTTCTTAGATCCCATTCATAAGCTCTTCCTATAAGTAATCGTTTCATTCTCGCAATCTTATACAATTTAATTTCAACTCATTAAAAACAAAAAAATGGCAAAACCTGCAGGCTCCTATTGTCTCCTCTCATGTCTCTTTGCCTTGCTTGTGAGTTTTGCCTTAGCAGCGAAAGATGAACAAGAAAAACAGGTAATTGCCCAAATCAACCTTTGCTAATTATTATAATTATTGATTTATATGACAAACCATGATGATGAATTAATGATTATGATGATGATAATCCTATTCCTTGTAGGTGTATATAGTATACATGGGTGCACTTCCTGCTCATGTTGACTACATGCCAATGTCCCATCACACGAGTCTTCTTCAAGAGGTCACCGGAGAGAGGTGCAATTAATTTTTTTCATTTTAACGGCATAATTAAGGCATAAGTGTATATTGATCAATTAATATTTAATCAATCAATCCTGGTTTGATTATTTGTATATAGTTTCATTTTAAACGATCAAAGTCATAGATCGATAAAGATCCTAGCAATAACTAACGTATTTTTTTTTTGTAGTTCGATCGAGAATCGATTGGTTAGGAGTTATAAAAGGAGTTTCAATGGATTTGCTGCCCGGTTAACTGAATCAGAAAGAGAGATACTAGCTAGTAAGTGTTCTAATTAAGGGCTTACTCGACCCGAAAAAAATTCAAAAAAATTTACGCAATTTCAAATTACATGCTTATAGTTTAACAATTTTGTGAAAAATAATCATTTTCTTAGGTATGGAAGATGTTGTGTCGGTGTTTCCTAGCAAGAAACTGAAGCTCCAAACGACGACGTCTTGGGATTTCATGGGTCTCAAGGAAGGTAAAAGGGCGAAACGAAACCCTAGCATCGAGAGCGATACGATCATCGGTGTCATCGACAGTGGAATCTACCCTGAATCCGGAAGCTTCAGTGACAAAGGCTTTGGTCCACCTCCGAAGAAATGGAGAGGTGTTTGCGAAGGAGGCAAAAACATTTCTTGCAACAAGTATATATAAACCCACTCATATTGATCATACAATTAAATTGCGTAAAGATTTGTCAATTTTGTAGTCTAAATGTGAAAAAATGATGCGTGTTTGTTGTATGCAGCAAGCTTATTGGCGCTAGGTACTACACACCCAAAATAGAAGAGTTTCCTCATTCAGCAAGAGACAACATGGGACATGGATCGCACACAGCGTCTACAGCAGCTGGAAACGCTGTGAAGGACGTGAGCTTTTACGGACTAGGAAATGGAACCGCGAGAGGAGGCGTTCCGGCCGCAAGAATAGCGGTTTACAAAGTATGTGAGGCCGGCCTCGTTGGGTGCACTAGTGATGGAATTCTATCCGCGTTCGATGATGCAATAGCGGACAACGTCGACCTCATCACCATCTCCCTCGGTGGGGATAACGGTGAGCCGTTTGAAGTGAACCCGACCGCGATCGGGGCTTTCCATGCCATGGCCAAGGGTATCCTTACTGTGAATTCAGCTGGAAACAATGGTCCAGAACGTAGCACAGTCTCGAGCATAGCGCCGTGGATCTTTACCGTCGCTGCTAGTAATACGAACCGCGCATTCGTCACCAAAGTTGTTCTCGGAGACGGCAAGACAGTTGTCGTGAGCACCAAGAAACACATCATTGTTCTTTATGAAAAATCGCCAACGTACATATCTTGTCCTCTGCTAATATTAATGCTTGTTTGCCAAAACAGGGAAGATCGGTAAATTCCTTTGATCTTAAAGGAACAAAGTACCCTCTAGTGTACGGAGAATCAGCTTCAAGTAGTTGCGATGCTGCTTCCGCCAGGTAAATAACTTCCGTCCCAAGAAAACATATATCTCCATATATACGTTTTAGCCCTTTCACACAGCGGGTTTAAATGGTAATTGTGGTTTCAGGTTCTGCGCACCAGGATGTCTAGACAGTAAACTTGTTAAGGGAAAGATTGTGTTGTGCGATTTCGCAAACCAACCCGATGAAGCTCAATCTATGGGAGCCATCGCGTCCATTACTAAGAGCAGCAACGCAGACTTCGCCAGTATTTTCTCTTTCCCAGTCTCTCTTCTATCGGAAGACGACTATAACACTGTCCTCTCGTATATGAACTCCACAAAGTAAACCTCGTCTCTCTGTTTCATTAGATTTCTTACAAATTCTCCATCTCAAAGCTTGATTATTTTTTTGTATTGGACAGAAACCCGGAAGCGGCTGTTTTGAAAAGTGAGACGATTTTAAAGCAGACAGCTCCCGTCATTGCTTCTTACTCTTCCCGTGGTCCAAACACAATCATTCCTGATATTTTGAAGGTATATTTAGAAACGGAGAAGATATCAATTACTTGTACCGGTCTTTCTAGCATTTATTTGTCTAATTGTATGCTGAATTTGATTGCAGCCGGATATTACAGCACCGGGATCAGAGATCCTCGCTGCTTATTCTCCTGATGTTCCACTGAGCAAGTCAGACACAAGACATGCAAAGTACTCTGTTTTAACCGGAACTTCAATGGCTTGTCCGCACGTTGCTGGTGTAGCCGCCTACCTAAAAACGTTTCACCCTCGCTGGTCTCCTTCCATGATCAAATCCGCCATCATGACTACTGGTAAGAAAAATAAGATGCACTCTGTTTAGAATTATCTGATATTTTTTCGTAGGAACATAACCTTCTTGTGTCGCAAGAAATACTTAGAATACTCTGTTTTTGGGGCTTTCTCGCAGCTTGGCCAATGAATGCATCTACTTCTCCGATCAACGAGATGGACGAGTTTGCTTATGGAGCAGGTCATGTCGATCCCGTAGCCGCAATTCATCCTGGACTTGTCTATGAAGCTAATAAATCCGACCACATCGCTTTTCTCTGCGGCTTGAACTACACCGGAAAGAACTTAAAACTCATCTCCGGCGAAAGCAGCAATTGCACTAAAGAACAGACTAAAAATTTACCCCGAAACCTAAACTATCCTTCCATGACTGCTCAAGTCTCGGCCACAAGACCGTTCAAAGTTACTTTCCGTAGAACAGTCACAAACGTCGGAATGTCTAACAGTACTTACAAAGCAAAGGTAGTTGGATCTAAACTCAAAGCCAAGGTTGTTCCCGATGTCTTGTCTTTTAAGTCGTTGCACCAGAAGAAGTCTTTCACGGTGACAGTTTCAGGCAAAGGTCCCGGAGCTGAAAAACTTGTGTCTGCACATCTGATCTGGTCTGATGGCTTCCACTCTGTGAGAAGCCCCATCGTTATTTACACCGCAAACTGATGAGTCCGAATCAGTTTCTGTCTCTATATGTTATCAACGATTATGATTGTTAATTCTTAGTGTTCATGGTATGTTTTTGTTGTTGCTAAAGCGTTCATGGTATGTAAATTAGTTTTTAATGATGTTTCTGGTTCCTCTACCTACAATTTGGTTCTAAACCTCGAATTAAGAACCTGTTCTTTGCATAAGTTTTCTTGTTTTTCTACCATGTCGGCGCTAAATATCAAGATGGTCATGAGAATCATGAAAAAGTATTAAAAGTATACAAGGTGAAACTTGGAAAGTGGTTTGGCACTCGCTTAAGACTCCTAAAGCTCAAAATGTTGCTCAAATTCTAAATCCTTTCCAAAGTCTTAAACAAAATAAGCAAACATTGTAAAACGAGTTTTTTAGTTGAATAAATGATACATTTTCTTCAACAAACAAAAAAAACCTGGAAACTGAAGACATGCACAGTTCTTGTATTCAAGCCTTATATGGCTGTGTTACAACTTGTCAGAGATTAACCAATCGACATCGTTCCAGATGCGGAGCCGAAGCCGAAACAATAATCTTTAAATTCCGGCTTAGACTCATGGCAACATGGGCATTTGCCATGGGTCCAAATTTTTTTATTAAAATTCTTCAAGAAAAAATGGCCCAAAAAACTATTAAAAAAAAATTATTTGAAAAAATGCCCAAATTTTATTTTTTTACCTAAAGTTCATATATAAGTAGAGACGGACCTGGCCCTCTAGCGGATACCGTCCTCTCCGAGATGCTTCATGAGTCCTCTTTTCTGAAATTTTGACTATTTGCTTTGGAGAGCAAAATATTTAGGTGCGAGCCAAGATCAAATAGTTTTTTTTCCTTTGGATAATTTGGTATATTTGGAAAGTCTGAAATAAAAAAATATTTAATGATGCATATCGATCTCCGATGGATACTGTGTTCCACTTGCGATTCATGAAGTCGAGAGTAGGAAGAAAGGCTAGAAAGCAAACCAGATTGATGAGGCTACTAGTAAAGTCGCCCATCCCGAGATCCTTTCACCTTGGAGCACGACGGTACCCCCAATAGCGTTAAATTGATTGGATTATTGGTTCATGGATTTTAATTGATTTGGAAATCCAAACTAAATATAGTGTTATTGGTTCTATGATTTTAAAATATATGTTCAAATCCAGTGTTATTGGTTATATGTTTTATAAATACTAATTTAAATCACGTGTTATTCAATCTTACGAATTTACTTACGGATTTGATTTTACTATGAATTTTAGTGGATTTGGATGGATTTCCAAGTTAAAAATACAAAGGAAAAATTCCACAAAAATACTGCAACTTTATTCCGATAAGTTTTTTAATACTTGAACTATTTTTGTACCCAGTAAAATACCCAAACTATTTGTTTTGACTGTTATTATTATTTTTGGTTGATCATATGTTTTACATTGGTGTTATATATTTTTTTATTTTTTGAGGTTTTCGAAAATTTTAGTTCAAAAATTCAAAATTTAAAATATAATATATT
Source organism: Eutrema japonicum (assembly GCA_030161315.1). Taxonomy (NCBI): domain Eukaryota; kingdom Viridiplantae; phylum Streptophyta; class Magnoliopsida; order Brassicales; family Brassicaceae; genus Eutrema; species Eutrema japonicum. The sequence continues at coordinate 42,880,010 of BSQW01000013.1, forward strand.
TTTTTAAAAATTTAAAATTATTGTTTGACGTCAAAACAAAAATTATTGTTTCTTAACTTTATATTTTTTTGGATTTGTTTTCAATTTTTTCGAATTTATTTTGATTTTTTGAGAATTTTTTGAAAATTGAATGAAATTATTTATTTATTAATTAATATATTATTATTAAATATAAACACTGTATCAAACCGTATATAGTTCCATATACATCTGTTAACGTGGGGTTGTGAAATGATCCTACGATTCGTAATTGGATATTTAAAATGTACAAAACAAATAGTTGGGTATTTTACAGGTACAAAAAATAGTTCAAGCCTGATCCGAAACGGTGTCGTTTTGCACTATATCGCATTACGCTGAAAACGGTGTCGTTTTGAAAAACTCATAACCGTTGTGTGTTTATGTTATGTGTGATGCCTGCCGAGAAGAGACGATTCAAAGTTCACAATTAATTCCACCCTGAGAGATGGTAGCAATTCGCGTCTTGTCGCGAAAATTCCCAACTTTCGCTTCGCTTTTCTTCCAAAACCTGACTAGAAATCCGGCAATACATCGAATTTCATTCTCGTATCTAAAACCCAAGACGCTACACCCGGTTTCGCCGAAGCCCTTCACGGTGTTTGTCGCTCAGTTCCATGACGGGAGGCCAAGGGGTCCTCTCTGGAGAGGGAAGAAGCTTATCGGTAAAGAGGCCCTTTTCGTGATTCTGGGTCTCAAGAGATTGAAGGAAGACGACGAGAAGCTGGACAAGTTTATAAAGACCCATGTTTTCAGATTGTTGAAGTTAGACATGTTAGCTGTTATCGGCGAGCTTGAAAGACAGGAAGAGACTGCGCTAGCTATCAAGGTGATTTCTCCATGTTCTCTAAGGTTTTTTTTGCTTCGGCTTATCTTTTACTTGCGTCGCTTTTAGTTTGATTTCACATGTGGGTGTTTGTTTGGGGCAATTCTTTGACCTATGCTTGAATACTACGATCGTATATCCGTTTGCATATAGTTTCATCGTAACATTCGATGTTTCTGCTCAGAAAATAGGGGTCGATTTTGGTTAGATCCAGTGTCTTTTGAAGGTGCTCGTAAACTGTTCGACGAAATGCTTGAGCAAAGGTGACATTAGGGTAATTTGTATGCTTAAGTTGATAAATCATCATGAAGCTTTAAACTTTCCTATATGAATCATATACGCATGTTCTTGTGGTCCTTCATGCATTTCATTTGTGTTGGTAATGATTGGCTTCTTGAACTTGCAGATGTTCGAGGTGATCCAGAAGCAGGAATGGTACCAACCCGATGTGTTTATGTACAAGGACCTTATAGTATCTCTAGCCAAGAGTAAAAGAATGGATGAAGCAATGGGGCTGTGGGAGAAAATGAAGAAAGAAAACCTCTTTCCGGATTCTCAGACTTATACTGAGGTTATCAGAGGATTTCTGAGAGACGGATGTCCCGCTGATGCCATGAATGTGTATGAAGACATGTTGAAATCTCCAGATCCGCCGGAAGAGTTGCCGTTTAGGGTTCTGTTGAAGGGGCTTCTGCCGCACCCGCTTCTCAGAAACAAAGTGAAGAAGGACTTCGAGGAGTTGTTCCCTGAGAAACATGCTTATGATCCACCAGAAGAGATATTTGGTAGATGTTGAGGTGTGTATGCACAAAACTCTACTCTTCTATCTCAGTGTTTCCCAAATTGTTTCTCTGGAATTTGTGTTTACTCCTCTTATGAAGTTTCAGTCTTTTCGCACTTTAAAGTAGTTAAATCATATCTTATTGTAGATCAGTCTGAATATTGAATTGCACACTGAAACAATATCAACAGGAAAGGTCTGCGACTTCATGCGTGACTTGTGTGCATTGTGTAGGCTCTGAACAATATCAACAGCGGAAGTCTATCTTGATCAAGATCCAGAATGTGTTCTCTCTTGAAGAAGTGTCATCAGATCTTAGCAAGTGGGGAAATAAAATCAATAGTCGTTACATCACAAGAAACAAATACTTACTTAGTTAGACCAACCCAAATAACGTAAAGACTTCTATTCCTTGTTCTGATGCTTCATAATATTAGTCAAAGACCGAACTTTTGTGGAACGATCATCTTTTTTAGAAAAAAGATTCGAAGTTGACAACTTTTCCACATTTCTCTCTGGCCTCTCAGGTTGTTGAAGGGGTCCTTTTACATTAATCCTTCATGAACAATTTGGTAGAAATTTAATATTGTTGATTTAGCAGATGATTCTTGTCCTTGTGGGCGTGCCGGAGTGGTTATCGGGCATGACTAGAAATCATGTGGGCTTTGCCGTGCAGGTTCCAATCCTGCCGCTCACGGTTTTTTTTTATATTGTTTTCGATGTGATCATTATTGACCCCTAAAAAGCTAACTGTTGAGCAAACTAAGTGCCCTGTTGGTTTTTAGCATACATTACCAAATCCATTTAAGTATCTCGAATATTATGTGGTCATTTAGTATTATTATACTTATCATCACCTTATTGTTGAAAAGCAAGAAATTTAAGTATAGAATATGGCATCCACTTGACGAGACAAGGAGAACATTTTTAGTTTGGGATCAAAGATAATTTGACCATTCTTTTTATAAATGTGACATTACTGGTGAAATCTTTTGAGAATAACGTTAAGATCTTCCCGCCGTTTAATCTTAGTTTTTTGAATATAATGTTAAAGAAGCTCAAGTACAATTATGGTTGGCTCTTTGTGATCAAGAAAGGTTGGAAACATATAGAAGTGGTAAATATTCTTTCCACATTGACATCTTTTAGTACAGATATGTCTAAAAGATTTGTCAAATTATTCAAATATTCAAGAATAATTTGACTAGATAAAAAACAACACCAAATTGTATCTAACCTGGTAAATCAAAAAAACCAAACCGAATTGACTAAATCTAAAGTGGTTAAAGATTAGTTTTTGTTTGACTTGACATGTGATCATAGTTGCAAGCAATGTCTCTATATATATATAGCCACTGATCTTGTTGTGGCTACACACCTCATCAAACTATCTTCTTCTTGGTTCTTTTTGGTCAAAAATTCATTAGTCTTAAGAACACATTTGTCTATTAAAAAAGAAGGGAAATTAGTAATGGAAGGTAAAGGAAAAGTCGGATCATCATCTTCTTCTTCTTCCTTCACCACTCAACTCTTTGGTTCCAAGGAACCTTCTTCCTCCTCCAACTTCAACTCCATTTTCCCTCCTCCCTACAAGGTCCTACTTTTATCCCCTCTTCCTTCTGTTGTTTTTTTTTTTCTGATTGATTCTTGAAATTCATTCTTCCTTTTTCCTTTTTTCAAGTTTTCAGGGAACAGCAAGAAACATCCTAAGCTCCAAACATGGGTCCCTAGGTCAGTTGAAAAGCCGTTCTCTAACTATTTTTGTTTTTGGACTTATTTACTTAAACCTCAGAAAACTTGTCGCCCTTCTTGGATCAATATGGTTCCTTTGCTTTACATTAAGCCAAGTTTTGTCGGAATACGTTCTGGTTCATCTCGAAAACATGCCAATCTTGATTCAAGAATGGCTCAAGTTGCTATATTTGGTTTGGTATTCAGTCAATCAAGAACATGAATATTTCAATCAAGAATTATCCAAATTACTTCCTTTTGCTTTAAACTAAGCAAAAACCATACCGTTCTTTTATATCAGAAGAAATTCCATTTTTTTGCAATGTTTCCTTCACCCATCATAAACAAGCTTGAATACATATAGCTATATAATGCCAAGAACGGCTCAAAGATTCTTCATTTTGTATTTGAGATTCACCGTTCTTTAGTCACGAAAACAATCCGAATCCAGCTGGTCTAATGATGTGCTCAATTTAATACCCTAAGATACTAAAGCAGTTGTTGTAGTAAGTGTAGGGGTCGAACCACAAAGACTCACAGAGATCACACAATAAATTATGAAGTGTCGAATTACGCTAAGCCAGATAGATGTAATTAAAAACAGTGCAGAAATTAAACGAGATGTAAATCAATTGGGAAATATAGGCTCAGGGTTTTTCTCAGGAAATCAGTGAATGCAGACTAACTAACTAACAGGATTCAGATTTAGCGCAGTTCTTGAACTCAAATCACTAAAATATAGCTAACCAACTCTCGTTGCGAAAACTATCTAAATCTAAATCCTAGGAATTCCAAATCTCTTTGCGAATCCTAAAGTCTAAATCAGCTTTAACAACAGGTTTGATATGTTCACAAATCAATTAAACCAAATCTCTTTGCGAATAATCAATTTGCTCACCTAGGTTCTATCAGGTAATTAATTGCACTCTCGTACCTAATCAATTATCCTAAGATTTATATTCTAGGTAGCTAATCTAGAACAAGATATGAACACAACCTAAGCGAAGAACTATAATTCAGATGGTGAATCCTAAAAGATATTTAACCTAGCATTCAAAGAAAACCCTTATGAGAAAACCCTAAACCTAAGGTGGATCTACTCAGACATGGAGAATGAAACAATCAACATGTTTGAATAAATCATCAATAGAATAGAAAGAAGGGTTTAGAGATCTGATCTCGGACGAAGGGAGATTCAGACTTGTCTCTCTAAAACCAAAGTAAAATCAAACACAGAAAATAAAAGCATAGCCTAAACAATGGCTGTAAAATCCTATTTATAACCTAAATCACGATTTGGGGCCTTCTTGTAATTATCAAAGTCTTCTGGGTGCTTTTGCAATTCTCCAAGACTTCATAATTAGTCGCGGCCCATGAAATCTCGATGAGTGTCGATCGATACCAGGGGGTATCGATCGATGCTCGGTGCTCAGATCGGGCTCTTAGTCATCAGACTTCAGTCTCGCTCCAGAATGCTCCAGAAAAGCTCCAATAATTCCAATTAAGCTCCAGACGTGCTATAACCTGTGAAAGACTCTAAAAGACTCCAAAACACAAGAAAAGACTCTATAAAAGGACTTATATCATGGCCTAAATAGGGTAAAAACCATGATATATCAACTCCCCCAGACTTAGCCTTTTGCTTGCCCTCAAGCAAATAGAAGACTAAACCAGAAAAAGAGGTTTGAAAACGTAGAGACTCACCTGTTCCTGAACCATCGAAAAGACCCTTTTCCCAAGTACCCAAATGTCACCTGATCAGCTTTCGATCTAACCACCATGTACTTCTCCGTAGACATTTGCAGCTTTTCCAGATTCCACACAAAATCCCACAGCATTGTTCAAATAAAACCATCATCGCCAGTTTCATCTCTGCAGCTAATATTTAAGAACCTTCTAGACTCTTTACCAGACAATATCTTGACAAAGGAACCACCCTTTTTCACACTTTTTTGTATCAATTTCTCTCCTCCAGACTTATTTCTTATTATATCCTTATTATTATTTTTTATTTTCAGCTTAGCATATACATATCAAGGTAGGAGACGCGAGTATTGATGGTGTTTGCCACCAAATCCCCGGTTCTTCCCTCTCTATGTATCAAAGGATGTAGGCGAATAATGGCATCATAGGAAAATCCTAGCCTCGCTTCCAATCCTTTGTGTGATCATCCCCTCTTAAGTAGAATAATGGGATCGCTGGAAATTTTCCTAACCCTCTACTCAGAAGAAAATCATTTCAATCTTTTATGCTCTTAATCTATCAACTTATTTCAGGGGAGAGAGATACCATAATTCTAAACACACGGGTTCCTTTATCAGATATGAATGATGAATCAAGCTCTATGAACACTAACCACATTGATGAAGTGCAAAAATTTGGCTCAGGCTTCAGAAGAACTCTGCTGGAGACATGGATGTTTTCTAGTCAACTGGTCAGCCTTTGGATTTTTCATTAGTCGATCTAGAACTGATCCTGTAACACTGTGCACTCAAAAACAAAATCAAATCAATAGGTTCAAGCACAGGATCATCATCTCCAACAAATTTTGACTCAATAAAACAGTTTTGACTCGATAAAACGACTGACTCTAAGAAAAACGAAAACAATGTCAGCAGACACCTCCCCCAGACTTGAACAACACTGTCCTCAGTGTTATCTAGCCTAGAATCAGTGAAAGAAACAAAGAAAAAGGATAGAACGAAGAGAAACAAGAAATTACCGTTCTGGAACAGTCGGTGTCGATCGACACACGTCATGGTATCGATCGATACCATGCTTAGATCGACTTTGTGAATTTTCATCCGCGATTGGTGTCGATCGATACCATAGGGGTATCGATCGATGCTTAGGCGATTTCGAGTTGCTCCTTGTTCATCCTGACACAGACTCAAAACAAACGAAAATAAAAATAAAAACGAATCAAAAACAGACTCACCAGTGGGTTGCCTCCCACCAAGCGCTCGTTTAACGTCAATAGCTTGACTGTAACGCCCTTCAGGCTGGATAAGAGTGAGAGCTTGCACCAAAACAGGCTCCATCACTTGATATTACTAGCTTCAGAGTTCTGCTTAGCATGCTGTCCACAAATTCCTGCCCTTTCTCTTTCAGCTCAGAAGTAAGAAGGACTCTGGCCTTGGAGAATGGCTTCAAGGCTCCCTTGCATTTGACCTTGTAATCAATCGAATTCCCATCACACTTCTGAGGAATCAGAGTGACATGGGGATTCTCGACCTTTTTGTTCTTGGCCTTCTTCTTCTTTGTTGCCTTAGTCTTCTTCTTGGGGATGTTGGGCGGTTCAGCTGGAACGTCTGTGACAGTAGGCTCATCAGGAGGCTCTTCCAGAAGATCAATTGCTAGCGACTCTCCTGTGATAACCTTGATGCTAGAGGCACGTGTGGGAATACTCCTAGGTGGAATGACATCATAGTAGACATCACCGTCAATGTAAGAGAAAGATAGTCTCTTATTAGGTGTGTCTATGATCGCGCCTGCAGTAGCCATGAACGGTCGTCCCAGGAGTATAGGCATACGAGATATCGCACCCATCTCCACAACCTGAAAATCAGTAGGCACCAGACAGTCTCCTACTTGGACTAGCAAACCAGCGATTTCACCATATGGAAGTGAGGTGGAATCGTTTGCAAACGTGATAGATGTCTTAGGAGATAGAATAGTAGCCCCCAACTGCTCTGCAATTGCCTTTGAGATGACATTGACACTAGCCCCTGAGTCGACAAGAGACTCTTTGAAATCAACTCCTGAGATGGAGCTTGGTACTGCGAATTTCCCTGGGTCTTCCCTCTGTGTCAATTTCCGTGGTTGTAGTGAATTGCGAACTCTTTCTCCTATCACCTCACGTGATTTCTTGGCTTCTGGTTCTTTTTGCGAGGGGTATCGATCGATACCAGGTAGGGTATCGATCGACGCCATGCGATTTGAATCGTTTCTGACAGGTACATCTTCATCAGAAAGAAGCTCCACGTTCGGGTTATCCAGCATATACTGTAGTCTAGCAATCTCCCATTCCTCCCTTGTCAGCTTAGGAACCATAGGATAAGGCATCCTGGTTACATACACTCGTTCTGCAACGACCTTAGGCACCACAGTCAAAGTTTCAACTGTTTCCTCAGAAATCGCCCCGGTATCGACCGATACCAATGGGGTATCGATCGATACACGGGTTTTCGAATCCATTCGAGCAGATGTCTGGGCTGGTATCGATCGATACTGGGGAGTATCGATCGATGCTTGTGCGATTTCAGGATTATCTTCGAGATTTTCTGCACTTGAGGAGATTGCATTGACGTGTGAATGAACCGTCTTTCCCTTAGAATTTGCTGCAGTCTGAGCTGCTTGCGTTTCCAGCATCCTGTGGCTCGTCTTTAGAGCTTCGATCCTTCCACTCAAATCGGTGTACAAATCATCCATCTTACCATTGAAGGTGACCGTCATCTTCTCCTGCCCTTGAACCAGGTGTTCAAGCATAGCCTCAATCTTACTCTCAGGAGTTTTGGGTGGTGGGGATTGGTACCCTCCTTGGTGACCATAGTTTCGATTGGTGTTGTACCCAAATCGCTGACCCTGAAAACCAGAACCACCTATGTAGTTAACATCTTCCACCTCATTCTCAGTAGCAAAGTGGACGGCCTTTGTTGTCCTTCCCAGCAGAAGACTGTGCATAGAATCCAGCTGAGCTTTCACTTCAGCAATCTGTGACCCATCCATGTTACCAGCCAGCCTCTTGCGCTCGAAATCTGCGCTCTTGGTGCTACTGCTAGAGGCAAAGTTCTCAATCAACACAATAGCATCCTCAGGATATCTGGTGTTGAAATTACCATTGCTCGAAGAGTCCAGACCCATCTGATATCTCCAATCTACTCCTCTGAAGAAGATACCCAGCAGCTGCACATCAGAGTATCCATGATGTGGACAATCTCTCTGGTACGATCTGAATCTTGTCCAAGCAGCCTTGAACGCCTCAGTAGGTCCTTGAGAAAAAGTGGAGATCTTATTCCTCAGATCTTCAGATCTTCCGTCATCGTAGAAGTTAATCAGGAAGGCTCTCTTGGTGTCCTCCCAATTAGTTAGCGATCCAGGAGATAGCTGCCTCAGCCAGTAAGTAGCTTCTCCACCTAGAGAGTAGGGGAAGAGCTTGCAGAAGAGATAGTCGTAGGACACTTCATTGCTCTTAATGCTAGTGACCAAGTCCTCGAACCTCTCTACATGGTCCATTGGATGTTCATGAGGAAGACCATGAAAGAGATGCTGTCCCACTAGAGTGAAGTAAGCAGGCTTCAGCTCAAAGTCATTCCTCTCAAACGCAGGAGGACGAATTGCTGAACGATTGGCGAAAAACTGGTCAGGTCTGTTGCATTCACCAATCGTCCTTCCACGATTAACCACAGCATTCCCTGCGTTGGCGCGCCCAGCTGGCGCGACAATCTCAACAACCGCAGCAGGGACAACGATGTTACCAGCTTCATCAAGTCGCTGCCCTCTCTCATTACACACGTGACCCTCTTGGTCTCTCAGAATTCCAGCTTCATCAGCTCTTAAAACCACTGGGTTGTTCATCCCTGATGTTTGCTTGGTCTTTCTGTTTGTGCGTTCCACAAACGCTAGCTGTTCCAGTGACAGTTCAACTAGTTGTGTGCTCTTGTTGCTTCTGGTTTCACGAACAGGCATACACCTGCAAACAAAACACTAGGCAAAGCACGTAAGTAACCAGAAAAATACGTTGAGTATCGATCGATACCAAGTGGTGTCAACCGATACCAACAAAAGAAGACGACGCGTATCGACCGATACTACAGAGTATCGATCGATACCGACGAACTTAGTCGAAATTCTAAACTAAAATCTAATGGCGAATTTGAGTCCCCGGCAACGGCGCCAAAATTGATATGCTCAATTTAATACCCTAAGATACTAAAGCAGTTGTTGTAGTAAGTGTAGGGGTCGAACCACAAAGACTCACAGAGATCACACAATAAATTATGAAGTGTCGAATTACGCTAAGCCAGATAGATGTAATTAAAAACAGTGCAGAAATTAAACGAGATGTAAATCAATTGGGAAATATAGGCTCAGGGTTTTTCTCAGGAAATCAGTGAATGCAGACTAACTAACTAACAGGATTCAGATTTAGCGCAGTTCTTGAACTCAAATCACTAAAATATAGCTAACCAACTCTCGTTGCGAAAACTATCTAAATCTAAATCCTAGGAATTCCAAATCTCTTTGCGAATCCTAAAGTCTAAATCAGCTTTAACAACAGGTTTGATATGTTCACAAATCAATTAAACCAAATCTCTTTGCGAATAATCAATTTGCTCACCTAGGTTCTATCAGGTAATTAATTGCACTCTCGTACCTAATCAATTATCCTAAGATTTATATTCTAGGTAGCTAATCTAGAACAAGATATGAACACAACCTAAGCGAAGAACTATAATTCAGATGGTGAATCCTAAAAGATATTTAACCTAGCATTCAAAGAAAACCCTTATGAGAAAACCCTAAACCTAAGGTGGATCTACTCAGACATTGAGAATGAAACAATCAACATGTTTGAATAAATCATCAATAGAATAGAAAGAAGGGTTTAGAGATCTGATCTCGGACGAAGGGAGATTCAGACTTGTCTCTCTAAAACCAAAGTAAAATCAAACACAGAAAATAAAAGCATAGCCTAAACAATGGCTGTAAAATCCTATTTATAACCTAAATCACGATTTGGGGCCTTCTTGTAATTATCAAAGTCTTCTGGGTGCTTTTGCAATTCTCCAAGACTTCATAATTAGTCGCGGCCCATGAAATCTCGATGAGTGTCGATCGATACCAGGGGGTATCGATCGATGCTCGGTGCTCAGATCGGGCTCTTAGTCATCAGACTTCAGTCTCGCTCCAGAATGCTCCAGAAAAGCTCCAATAATTCCAATTAAGCTCCAGACGTGCTATAACCTGTGAAAGACTCTAAAAGACTCCAAAACACAAGAAAAGACTCTATAAAATGACTTATATCATGGCCTAAATAGGGTAAAAACCATGATATATCAACTCCCCCAGACTTAGCCTTTTGCTTGCCCTCAAGCAAATAGAAGACTAAACCAGAAAAAGAGGTTTGAAAACGTAGAGACTCACCTGTTCCTGAACCATCGAAAAGACCCTTTTCCCAAGTACCCAAATGTCACCTGATCAGCTTTCGATCTAACCACCATGTACTTCTCCGTAGACATTTGCAGCTTTTCCAGACTCCACACAAAATCCCACAGCATTGTTCAAATAAAACCATCATCGCCAGTTTCATCTCTGCAGCTAATATTTAAGAACCTTCTAGACTCTTTACCAGACAATATCTTGACAAAGGAACCACCCTTTTTCACACTTTTTTGTATCAATTTCTCTCCTCCAGACTTATTTCTTATTATATCCTTATTATTATTTTTTATTTTCAGCTTAGCATATACATATCAAGGTAGGAGACGCGAGTATTGATGGTGTTTGCCACCAAATCCCCGGTTCTTCCCTCTCTATGTATCAAAGGATGTAGGCGAATAATGGCATCATAGGAAAATCCTAGCCTCGCTTCCAATCCTTTGTGTGATCATCCCCTCTTAAGTAGAATAATGGGATCGCTGGAAATTTTCCTAACCCTCTACTCAGAAGAAAATCATTTCAATCTTTTATGCTCTTAATCTATCAACTTATTTCAGGGGAGAGAGATACCATAATTCTAAACACACGGGTTCCTTTATCAGATATGAATGATGAATCAAGCTCTATGAACACTAACCACATTGATGAAGTGCAAAAATTTGGCTCAGGCTTCAGAAGAACTCTGCTGGAGACATGGATGTTTTCTAGTCAACTGGTCAGCCTTTGGATTTTTCATTAGTCGATCTAGAACTGATCCTGTAACACTGTGCACTCAAAAACAAAATCAAATCAATAGGTTCAAGCACAGGATCATCATCTCCAACAAATTTTGACTCAATAAAACAGTTTTGACTCGATAAAACGACTGACTCTAAGAAAAACGAAAACAATGTCAGCAGACACCTCCCCCAGACTTGAACAACACTGTCCTCAGTGTTATCTAGCCTAGAATCAGTGAAAGAAACAAAGAAAAAGGATAGAACGAAGAGAAACAAGAAATTACCGTTCTGGAACAGTCGGTGTCGATCGACACACGGCATGGTATCGATCGATACCATGCTTAGATCGACTTTGTGAATTTTCATCCGCGATTGGTGTCGATCGATACCATAGGGGTATCGATCGATGCTTAGGCGATTTCGAGTTGCTCCTTGTTCATCCTGACACAGACTCAAAACAAACGAAAATAAAAATAAAAACGAATCAAAAACAGACTCACCAGTGGGTTGCCTCCCACCAAGCGCTCGTTTAACGTCAATAGCTTGACTGTAACGCCCTTCAGGCTGGATAAGAGTGAGAGCTTGCACCAAAACAGGCTCCATCACTTGATATTACTAGCTTCAGAGTTCTGCTTAGCATGCTGTCCACAAATTCCTGCCATTTCTCTTTCAGCTCAGAAGTAAGAAGGACTCTGGCCTTGGAGAATGGCTTCAAGGCTCCCTTGCATTTGACCTTGTAATCAATCGAATTCCCATCACACTTCTGAGGAATCAGAGTGACATGGGGATTCTCGACCTTTTTGTTCTTGGCCTTCTTCTTCTTTGTTGCCTTAGTCTTCTTCTTGGGGATGTTGGGCGGTTCAGCTGGAACGTCTGTGACAGTAGGCTCATCAGGAGGCTCTTCCAGAAGATCAATTGCTAGCGACTCTCCTGTGATAACCTTGATGCTAGAGGCACGTGTGGGAATACTCCTAGGTGGAATGACATCATAGTAGACATCACCGTCAATGTAAGAGAAAGATAGTCTCTTATTAGGTGTGTCTATGATCGCGCCTGCAGTAGCCATGAACGGTCGTCCCAGGAGTATAGGCATACGAGATATCGCACCCATCTCCACAACCTGAAAATCAGTAGGCACCAGACAGTCTCCTACTTGGACTAGCAAACCAGCGATTTCACCATATGGAAGTGAGGTGGAATCGTTTGCAAACGTGATAGATGTCTTAGGAGATAGAATAGTAGCCCCCAACTGCTCTGCAATTGCCTTTGAGATGACATTGACACTAGCCCCTGAGTCGACAAGAGACTCTTTGAAATCAACTCCTGAGATGGAGCTTGGTACTGCGAATTTCCCTGGGTCTTCCCTCTGTGTCAATTTCCGTGGTTGTAGTGAATTGCGAACTCTTTCTCCTATCACCTCACGTGATTTCTTGGCTTCTGGTTCTTTCTGCGAGGGGTATCGATCGATACCAGGTAGGGTATCGATCGACGCCATGCGATTTGAATCGTTTCTGACAGGTACATCTTCATCAGAAAGAAGCTCCACGTTCGGGTTATCCAGCATATACTGTAGTCTAGCAATCTCCCATTCCTCCCTTGTCAGCTTAGGAACCATAGGATAAGGCATCCTGGTTACATACACTCGTTCTGCAACGACCTTAGGCACCACAGTCGAAGTTTCAACTGTTTCCTCAGAAATCCCCCCGGTATCGACCGATACCAATGGGGTATCGATCGATACACGGGTTTTCGAATCCATTCGAGCAGATGTCTGGGCTGGTATCGATCGATACTGGGGAGTATCGATCGATGCTTGTGCGATTTCAGGATTATCTTCGAGATTTTCTGCACTTGAGGAGATTGCATTGACGTGTGAATGAACCGTCTTTCCCTTAGAATTTGCTGCAGTCTGAGCTGCTTGCGTTTCCAGCATCCTGTGGCTCGTCTTTAGAGCTTCGATCCTTCCACTCAAATCGGTGTACAAATCATCCATCTTACCATTGAAGGTGACCGTCATCTTCTCCTGCCCTTGAACCAGGTGTTCAAGCATAGCCTCAATCTTACTCTCAGGAGTTTTGGGTGGTGGGGATTGGTACCCTCCTTGGTGACCATAGTTTCGATTGGTGTTGTACCCAAATCGCTGACCCTGAAAACCAGAACCACCTATGTAGTTAACATCTTCCACCTCATTCTCAGTAGCAAAGTGGACGGCCTTTGTTGTCCTTCCCAGCAGAAGACTGTGCATAGAATCCAGCTGAGCTTTCACTTCAGCAATCTGTGACCCATCCATGTTACCAGCCAGCCTCTTGCGCTCGAAATCTGCGCTCTTGGTGCTACTGCTAGAGGCAAAGTTCTCAATCAACACAATAGCATCCTCAGGATATCTGGTGTTGAAATTACCATTGCTCGAAGAGTCCAGACCCATCTGATATCTCCAATCTACTCCTCTGAAGAAGATACCCAGCAGCTGCACATCAGAGTATCCATGATGTGGACAATCTCTCTGGTACGATCTGAATCTTGTCCAAGCAGCCTTGAACGCCTCAGTAGGTCCTTGAGAAAAAGTGGAGATCTTATTCCTCAGATCTTCAGGTCTTCCGTCATCGTAGAAGTTAATCAGGAAGGCTCTCTTGGTGTCCTCCCAATTAGTTAGCGATCCAGGAGATAGCTGCCTCAGCCAGTAAGTAGCTTCTCCACCTAGAGAGTAGGGGAAGAGCTTGCAGAAGAGATAGTCGTAGGACACTCCATTGCTCTTAATGCTAGTGACCAAGTCCTCGAACCTCTCTACATGGTCCATTGGATGTTCATGAGGAAGACCATGAAAGAGATGCTGTCCCACTAGAGTGAAGTAAGCAGGCTTCAGCTCAAAGTCATTCCTCTCAAACGCAGGAGGACGAATTGCTGAACGATTGGCGAAAAACTGGTCAGGTCTGTTGCATTCACCAATCGTCCTTCCACGATTAACCACAGCATTCCCTGCGTTGGCGCGCCCAGCTGGCGCGACAATCTCAACAACCGCAGCAGGGACAACGATGTTACCAGCTTCATCAAGTCGCTGCCCTCTCTCATTACACACGTGACCCTCTTGGTCTCTCAGAATTCCAGCTTCATCAGCTCTTAAAACCACTGGGTTGTTCATCCCTGATGTTTGCTTGGTCTTTCTGTTTGTGCGTTCCACAAACGCTAGCTGTTCCAGTGACAGTTCAACTAGTTGTGTGCTCTTGTTGCTTCTGGTTTCACGAACAGGCATACACCTGCAAACAAAACACTAGGCAAAGCACGTAAGTAACCAGAAAAATACGTTGAGTATCGATCGATACCAAGTGGTGTCAACCGATACCAACAAAAGAAGACGACGCGTATCGACCGATACTACAGAGTATCGATCGATACCGACGAACTTAGTCGAAATTCTAAACTAAAATCTAATGGCGAATTTGAGTCCCCGGCAACGGCGCCAAAATTGATATGCTCAATTTAATACCCTAAGATACTAAAGCAGTTGTTGTAGTAAGTGTAGGGGTCGAACCACAAAGACTCACAGAGATCACACAATAAATTATGAAGTGTCGAATTACGCTAAGCCAGATAGATGTAATTAAAAACAGTGCAGAAATCAAACGAGATGTAAATCAATTGGGAAATATAGGCTCAGGGTTTTTCTCAGGAAATCAGTGAATGCAGACTAACTAACTAACAGGATTCAGATTTAGCGCAGTTCTTGAACTCAAATCACTAAAATATAGCTAACCAACTCTCGTTGCGAAAACTATCTAAATCTAAATCCTAGGAATTCCAAATCTCTTTGCGAATCCTAAAGTCTAAATCAGCTTTAACAACAGGTTTGATATGTTCACAAATCAATTAAACCAAATCTCTTTGCGAATAATCAATTTGCTCACCTAGGTTCTATCAGGTAATTAATTGCACTCTCGTACCTAATCAATTATCCTAAGATTTATATTCTAGGTAGCTAATCTAGAACAAGATATGAACACAACCTAAGCGAAGAACTATAATTCAGATGGTGAATCCTAAAAGATATTTAACCTAGCATTCAAAGAAAACCCTTATGAGAAAACCCTAAACCTAAGGTGGATCTACTCAGACATGGAGAATGAAACAATCAACATGTTTGAATAAATCATCAATAGAATAGAAAGAAGGGTTTAGAGATCTGATCTCGGACGAAGGGAGATTCAGACTTGTCTCTCTAAAACCAAAGTAAAATCAAACACAGAAAATAAAAGCATAGCCTAAACAATGGCTGTAAAATCCTATTTATAACCTAAATCACGATTTGGGGCCTTCTTGTAATTATCAAAGTCTTCTGGGTGCTTTTGCAATTCTCCAAGACTTCATAATTAGTCGCGGCCCATGAAATCTCGATGAGTGTCGATCGATACCAGGGGGTATCGATCGATGCTCGGTGCTCAGATCGGGCTCTTAGTCATCAGACTTCAGTCTCGCTCCAGAATGCTCCAGAAAAGCTCCAATAATTCCAATTAAGCTCCAGACGTGCTATAACCTGTGAAAGACTCTAAAAGACTCCAAAACACAAGAAAAGACTCTATAAAAGGACTTATATCATGGCCTAAATAGGGTAAAAACCATGATATATCAACTCCCCCAGACTTAGCCTTTTGCTTGCCCTCAAGCAAATAGAAGACTAAACCAGAAAAAGAGGTTTGAAAACGTAGAGACTCACCTGTTCCTGAACCATCGAAAAGACCCTTTTCCAAGTACCCAAATGTCACCTGATCAGCTTTCGATCTAACCACCATGTACTTCTCCGTAGACATTTGCAGCTTTTCCAGACTCCACACAAAATCCCACAGCATTGTTCAAATAAAACCATCATCGCCAGTTTCATCTCTGCAGCTAATATTTAAGAACCTTCTAGACTCTTTACCAGACAATATCTTGACAAAGGAACCACCCTTTTTCACACTTTTTTGTATCAATTTCTCTCCTCCAGACTTATTTCTTATTATATCCTTATTATTATTTTTTATTTTCAGCTTAGCATATACATATCAAGGTAGGAGACGCGAGTATTGATGGTGTTTGCCACCAAATCCCCGGTTCTTCCCTCTCTATGTATCAAAGGATGTAGGCGAATAATGGCATCATAGGAAAATCCTAGCCTCGCTTCCAATCCTTTGTGTGATCATCCCCTCTTAAGTAGAATAATGGGATCGCTGGAAATTTTCCTAACCCTCTACTCAGAAGAAAATCATTTCAATCTTTTATGCTCTTAATCTATCAACTTATTTCAGGGGAGAGAGATACCATAATTCTAAACACACGGGTTCCTTTATCAGATATGAATGATGAATCAAGCTCTATGAACACTAACCACATTGATGAAGTGCAAAAATTTGGCTCAGGCTTCAGAAGAACTCTGCTGGAGACATGGATGTTTTCTAGTCAACTGGTCAGCCTTTGGATTTTTCATTAGTCGATCTAGAACTGATCCTGTAACACTGTGCACTCAAAAACAAAATCAAATCAATAGGTTCAAGCACAGGATCATCATCTCCAACAAATTTTGACTCAATAAAACAGTTTTGACTCGATAAAACGACTGACTCTAAGAAAAACGAAAACAATGTCAGCAGACACCTCCCCCAGACTTGAACAACACTGTCCTCAGTGTTATCTAGCCTAGAATCAGTGAAAGAAACAAAGAAAAAGGATAGAACGAAGAGAAACAAGAAATTACCGTTCTGGAACAGTCGGTGTCGATCGACACACGGCATGGTATCGATCGATACCATGCTTAGATCGACTTTGTGAATTTTCATCCGCGATTGGTGTCGATCGATACCATAGGGGTATCGATCGATGCTTAGGCGATTTCGAGTTGCTCCTTGTTCATCCTGACACAGACTCAAAACAAACGAAAATAAAAATAAAAACGAATCAAAAACAGACTCACCAGTGGGTTGCCTCCCACCAAGCGCTCGTTTAACGTCAATAGCTTGACTGTAACGCCCTTCAGGCTGGATAAGAGTGAGAGCTTGCACCAAAACAGGCTCCATCACTTGATATTACTAGCTTCAGAGTTCTGCTTAGCATGCTGTCCACAAATTCCTGCCCTTTCTCTTTCAGCTCAGAAGTAAGAAGGACTCTGGCCTTGGAGAATGGCTTCAAGGCTCCCTTGCATTTGACCTTGTAATCAATCGAATTCCCATCACACTTCTGAGGAATCAGAGTGACATGGGGATTCTCGACCTTTTTGTTCTTGGCCTTCTTCTTCTTTGTTGCCTTAGTCTTCTTCTTGGGGATGTTGGGCGGTTCAGCTGGAACGTCTGTGACAGTAGGCTCATCAGGAGGCTCTTCCAGAAGATCAATTGCTAGCGACTCTCCTGTGATAACCTTGATGCTAGAGGCACGTGTGGGAATACTCCTAGGTGGAATGACATCATAGTAGACATCACCGTCAATGTAAGAGAAAGATAGTCTCTTATTAGGTGTGTCTATGATCGCGCCTGCAGTAGCCATGAACGGTCGTCCCAGGAGTATAGGCATACGAGATATCGCACCCATCTCCACAACCTGAAAATCAGTAGGCACCAGACAGTCTCCTACTTGGACTAGCAAACCAGCGATTTCACCATATGGAAGTGAGGTGGAATCGTTTGCAAACGTGATAGATGTCTTAGGAGATAGAATAGTAGCCCCCAACTGCTCTGCAATTGCCTTTGAGATGACATTGACACTAGCCCCTGAGTCGACAAGAGACTCTTTGAAATCAACTCCTGAGATGGAGCTTGGTACTGCGAATTTCCCTGGGTCTTCCCTCTGTGTCAATTTCCGTGGTTGTAGTGAATTGCGAACTCTTTCTCCTATCACCTCACGTGATTTCTTGGCTTCTGGTTCTTTCTGCGAGGGGTATCGATTGATACCAGGTAGGGTATCGATCGACGCCATGCGATTTGAATCGTTTCTGACAGGTACATCTTCATCAGAAAGAAGCTCCACGTTCGGGTTATCCAGCATATACTGTAGTCTAGCAATCTCCCATTCCTCCCTTGTCAGCTTAGGAACCATAGGATAAGGCATCCTGGTTACATACACTCGTTCTGCAACGACCTTAGGCACCACAGTCGAAGTTTCAACTGTTTCCTCAGAAATCCCCCCGGTATCGACCGATACCAATGGGGTATCGATCGATACACGGGTTTTCGAATCCATTCGAGCAGATGTCTGGGCTGGTATCGATCGATACTGGGGAGTATCGATCGATGCTTGTGCGATTTCAGGATTATCTTCGAGATTTTCTGCACTTGAGGAGATTGCATTGACGTGTGAATGAACCGTCTTTCCCTTAGAATTTGCTGCAGTCTGAGCTGCTTGCGTTTCCAGCATCCTGTGGCTCGTCTTTAGAGCTTCGATCCTTCCACTCAAATCGGTGTACAAATCATCCATCTTACCATTGAAGGTGACCGTCATCTTCTCCTGCCCTTGAACCAGGTGTTCAAGCATAGCCTCAATCTTACTCTCAGGAGTTTTGGGTGGTGGGGATTGGTACCCTCCTTGGTGACCATAGTTTCGATTGGTGTTGTACCCAAATCGCTGACCCTGAAAACCAGAACCACCTATGTAGTTAACATCTTCCACCTCATTCTCAGTAGCAAAGTGGACGGCCTTTGTTGTCCTTCCCAGCAGAAGACTGTGCATAGAATCCAGCTGAGCTTTCACTTCAGCAATCTGTGACCCATCCATGTTACCAGCCAGCCTCTTGCGCTCGAAATCTGCGCTCTTGGTGCTACTGCTAGAGGCAAAGTTCTCAATCAACACAATAGCATCCTCAGGATATCTGGTGTTGAAATTACCATTGCTCGAAGAGTCCAGACCCATCTGATATCTCCAATCTACTCCTCTGAAGAAGATACCCAGCAGCTGCACATCAGAGTATCCATGATGTGGACAATCTCTCTGGTACGATCTGAATCTTGTCCAAGCAGCCTTGAACGCCTCAGTAGGTCCTTGAGAAAAAGTGGAGATCTTATTCCTCAGATCTTCAGATCTTCCGTCATCGTAGAAGTTAATCAGGAAGGCTCTCTTGGTGTCCTCCCAATTAGTTAGCGATCCAGGAGATAGCTGCCTCAGCCAGTAAGTAGCTTCTCCACCTAGAGAGTAGGGGAAGAGCTTGCAGAAGAGATAGTCGTAGGACACTCCATTGCTCTTAATGCTAGTGACCAAGTCCTCGAACCTCTCTACATGGTCCATTGGATGTTCATGAGGAAGACCATGAAAGAGATGCTGTCCCACTAGAGTGAAGTAAGCAGGCTTCAGCTCAAAGTCATTCCTCTCAAACGCAGGAGGACGAATTGCTGAACGATTGGCGAAAAACTGGTCAGGTCTGTTGCATTCACCAATCGTCCTTCCACGATTAACCACAGCATTCCCTGCGTTGGCGCGCCCAGCTGGCGCGACAATCTCAACAACCGCAGCAGGGACAACGATGTTACCAGCTTCATCAAGTCGCTGCCCTCTCTCATTACACACGTGACCCTCTTGGTCTCTCAGAATTCCAGCTTCATCAGCTCTTAAAACCACTGGGTTGTTCATCCCTGATGTTTGCTTGGTCTTTCTGTTTGTGCGTTCCACAAACGCTAGCTGTTCCAGTGACAGTTCAACTAGTTGTGTGCTCTTGTTGCTTCTGGTTTCACGAACAGGCATACACCTGCAAACAAAACACTAGGCAAAGCACGTAAGTAACCAGAAAAATACGTTGAGTATCGATCGATACCAAGTGGTGTCAACCGATACCAACAAAAGAAGACGACGCGTATCGACCGATACTACAGAGTATCGATCGATACCGACGAACTTAGTCGAAATTCTAAACTAAAATCTAATGGCGAATTTGAGTCCCCGGCAACGGCGCCAAAATTGATATGCTCAATTTAATACCCTAAGATACTAAAGCAGTTGTTGTAGTAAGTGTAGGGGTCGAACCACAAAGACTCACAGAGATCACACAATAAATTATGAAGTGTCGAATTACGCTAAGCCAGATAGATGTAATTAAAAACAGTGCAGAAATTAAACGAGATGTAAATCAATTGGGAAATATAGGCTCAGGGTTTTTCTCAGGAAATCAGTGAATGCAGACTAACTAACTAACAGGATTCAGATTTAGCGCAGTTCTTGAACTCAAATCACTAAAATATAGCTAACCAACTCTCGTTGCGAAAACTATCTAAATCTAAATCCTAGGAATTCCAAATCTCTTTGCGAATCCTAAAGTCTAAATCAGCTTTAACAACAGGTTTGATATGTTCACAAATCAATTAAACCAAATCTCTTTGCGAATAATCAATTTGCTCACCTAGGTTCTATCAGGTAATTAATTGCACTCTCGTACCTAATCAATTATCCTAAGATTTATATTCTAGGTAGCTAATCTAGAACAAGATATGAACACAACCTAAGCGAAGAACTATAATTCAGATGGTGAATCCTAAAAGATATTTAACCTAGCATTCAAAGAAAACCCTTATGAGAAAACCCTAAACCTAAGGTGGATCTACTCAGACATGGAGAATGAAACAATCAACATGTTTGAATAAATCATCAATAGAATAGAAAGAAGGGTTTAGAGATCTGATCTCGGACGAAGGGAGATTCAGACTTGTCTCTCTAAAACCAAAGTAAAATCAAACACAGAAAATAAAAGCATAGCCTAAACAATGGCTGTAAAATCCTATTTATAACCTAAATCACGATTTGGGGCCTTCTTGTAATTATCAAAGTCTTCTGGGTGCTTTTGCAATTCTCCAAGACTTCATAATTAGTCGCGGCCCATGAAATCTCGATGAGTGTCGATCGATACCATGATATATCATCTAACTTCAGTCTCGCTCCAGAATGCTCCAGAAAAGCTCCAATAATTCCAATTAAGCTCCAGACGTGCTATAACCTGTGAAAGACTCTAAAAGACTCCAAAACACAAGAAAAGACTCTATAAAAGGACTTATATCATGGCCTAAATAGGGTAAAAACCATGATATATCATCTAACAAATACATTATCTCCTCGGTTTTTGTGGTTTCTTCACAGACCAACGTAAAGAATGTGCAACCTGCAATCTAAGTTCATCTCTTTACTACGGTGGCCAAGACGTTTACTCTGGATCCACAAACAACCATACTTACCCTACCGTGAGTCATAAACATATATCCGTGTTGCTAATGATTCGATCATTATAATCTTTTATTGTTTCAAAGTAAAGATAGATACTTGACTTTGTCAAAATGCTTAATCAATCAGGTTAACAAGGCTCAGCCCAGAGAAGACGATGACGCTAGTGGAAACAGCTCGCTAGACGCATCCAGAGGAAACTGGTGGCAAGGCATATTCTCTAACATAACGTTTTCTGATACAATCCCATGTCTTTCTTTTGTTTACCTTCTAACACTTCCCGCCATTTTTTGCAGGTTCACTTTATTATTAGAATCTTTCTTTCCGAAATATGAAGAACATCAAGTTGAAACAGAACGATTTTGATCGTATCTTTCTTAGTTTGACTTGTTGGAAAGAAACTGTATCCATGATGCCTTTGTTTGTCTCTCTGTCTAATATTAAATCAAAGATTAGATTTGCGTGAAGTGGCAGAGAAACACAGGATTATCTCTGGCCATCTAAGTGATCTAATAAAAAGAAAAAGAATATTAGGGTTAATAAATAAAAGTGTAGAGAACAAGTAAGACATAGATAACAAGTGCAGAAGGAACTAGCACAACAAGAGGCACAATTGCCGCAAGTGCGTGAAAGCTTCTCTTACATTCCAAAGGTCCAAGCTTGATCTGAACAAGATCCACTAACGCCATCGTCAAGAACCCACATCCCAAAACCGACCCGACACACGAAGCAACGATCCCAACTCTCAAAGCCGCTAAATTCACGCGCCCCATTCCCGCGTTTAACACACGCGCCTCCTCCACTACCCTCCCGTTCGCTGTCGTCTTGACTGTTTGTTTGAGAGACATAGCGATGAGGCTGGAGAAGAGGAAGAAGGTGAAGGAGTAAACGTGGCTTAAGACTAGCCTCTCCGCTAATATAGGGCCTTTTGCGGCGATACATCGGCGGAGATGTTGGTTTCCGGCGGCGGAGGAGGAGGAAACAGGGAAAGTGATGTTTCCGCTTGTGGTGAGGCCGAGGAAAAGAGCAAGCGAGAAGAGGGAATTGACGTTCACGATCCCGTCGAGAGCCGTGACGTGGATTAGCGTCGTTGGGATGAGCCGTCGCCGGAGAAATTCCACGGCGATGCCGGAGATCGCCATCTAGAGTATTTGAATGGTTGTTTCGCTCGCTATATAAAAAGTATACACTTTTGAGAGAATGGAAATTTATTTGAACCGAAAAAAAAAAACAGTTGTTTTCTAGAGTGTGAAAAAGTGTGTAGCGTCGTAGCTAAGAAATGCATGTCGTCTCTGGTGAGTAAAAGCGACGGGACAGGTGATGATGGGCAACGTGAACCCGTCGTCTTTTTTATTTTTTAATTCTTTTTTATTTTATTTTATTTTTTGCGCAACACTTTCATTTTATTTCTTAAGCAAACTTGATACAACAAGAGGTAATTATCCATCATCTTTGATTACGTCAATACAAAATAAAAATGATAAAGGTTAAAGTAGATAGAACTTGATAGTATGACAGCGAATTCAAAACTAAGTTTGAATGCGTCAATATGATCTTCACGGTCAAATCGGATTATTTAAACTTAGTCACTTTGGCATATGATGTTGAGACTAAAGCCTTACCTCTGGGATTCGCCGAAGCGATCCGGTTTGCCTCTTCTGGTTTCGTACAGCCGCTACGCAAGAAGACAATTTGTTAGGAGATCTCAGAGATTATACGAGATCAAGTTAAATGGAAAGTTAACATTTGTGTTAAATAGGTAGATTTCCTATTATCATATTTGTAAAGAACTTGCTAGACAAGTTATGTCTTTGTATAAATAAGCTTATTGGCCAAATCAATAAATTGAGAGAAACTATTATACTTCTAAGGTTTCCTCCAAATCTATCATGGTATCAGAGCCTTGATCCAAATCGTGTGGATTAAGGTTTTCTTTTTATCTTCCGCGTTTCAAAAAAAAAAAAAAAAAAAAAAAGTTTGATTCAAGTTGTTTCTATTATTTTACTATCTAAAAAAAAAGACGAGAGAGAGAGGAGGAGAACGTGATAAGTTTCTATAATTCTTATGAGAAACGAATTATGTTTTGTTATTATTGTATCTTCGTGACATAATGAAACCAGGTTTCTCATGCTTGTGACCTCGATGCGTGCACCAAGATCGATTCTGATGATGATTCTGACGGATATCATACTGATCCGGCAGAGTAATAACGATTAATTCAAGATGACGTTGCTGTGGATTATGAGCATAAACATGTTGATAGTTTCTGATGTAATTTTTCTTTTTTAGGTTTTCATGTGGCTATCTATCAACTACAAATTTAATGGTTGCCACGAAAATTCTGTTAAGATGATGACTCCAACGGATATATACTGATCTGATGGTTTATGATAATGTCTATGACATTTTTTTTTAACTTAAGACACAAGTTTTTTCATGGACAAGAAGTTCGAAGAGCGACCCATACTTGTGACTTTAGTTCGAATCGACTTGAGGATTTCAAGTTTCTAAATGATCCAGGCGATATACGGCGTTATGGATTTTAAGGATTATCCAATCTCATACGTGTTACCACGTATGAGCTTGCGGGAGGGTGTTAGGAGATCTCAGAGATTATACGAGATCAAGTTAAATGGAAAGTTAACATTTTTGTTAAATAGGTAGATTTCCTATTATCATATTTGTAAAGAACTTGCTAGACAAGTTATGTCTTTGTATAAATAAGCTTATTGGCCAAATCAATAAATTGAGAGAAACTATTATACTTCTAAGGTTTCCTCCAAATCTATCACAATTCGGCAAGGACATTCATAAGATTTCCCGGCACATAGCTCGGGAGAAATACACCTCTCAAAAAGAGGGAAGTTGTTAGAGCTAATCTCTCCTCGAGAGGAGAAGAAGGCAACAAAAAGCTTTCACATAAGGAAAAGTTTGCTACAATCGCCATCCCCAAATCAAAAGAATTTGTGACTATCCCGATCGATTGACCAAAGAAGTCATCAACATATTTGGGCTTGGGGGATGGGCCAGGTATGGATAAAACCCGTGGGCTTAAAAGCCCAGCAAGTGGATTGAACAAAATCACTCGTATCTCCTGGAAGATTGAACGACGAGCAAGTTGGGAGTGTGGTGGAGGCAGCTGATACCGGTGGATGAACCGAAGGGGAGTAAGAGCGGTGGTGCAAAGATGATGAAGTGTGACTGGTCGTACTGCGGAGGAAAGGAGACTCGACAGCGGTGATGCGACCGTCGGTGTAGCAGTGAATGAATACTTCCGAAGGTTTGGAAGGGAGAAGCTCGGATTTGGCAGGTCCGTCGGAACCGGCGGCTCTAGTGGGAGAAGGAGGTTCGCCTGCGCCGAAGGAGTCACCAAACGAAGGTGGGAAAAAGCCAAGAGACAGATCCTTTGGAGATTCGTCGCAAAGGAGGGAGGCTGGAGAACACACATCGGCACAGTCTCAAGCAACATCGAAGTCAGAGCAGGAGAAAACTCGATCTGGAGCAAATCTGAGAAGGTCTCACCGGCGAAAACCACCGGCGGAAGGAGAGATCTGGTCTTCGAGTCGCACATGTTGATTCTGGGAGAGGAGAAGGCAACGTCAATCTGATTGCTTGCGGTGAGGACATGAACTGATGATATTTTACATCTTTTATTCAGTTATTTTTTTCACGAAAGATACTTCAATTATTTTGATCAAACGAAAATACATTTGCATCATATAATCAATAAAACACAAGAGTGCTTACGAATGAAACATCTGTTATCGCTTTTTCTATTTTTGTTATGGCATTCATGCTTTAGGTCGACACCTATAAAAAAAAAAAAAAAAACCTCAAGTTCGTTGACCTTAGTCGTGAAACTCGGCCATTTGGATGGGTTACCCATATGAACCAGGTTTTCGGAGTCCAGAATAAAATGTGTGCATAAATAGTTATGCCGTATCAGATAAGTCATCGTCCATATTAAACTATGTTGTCCCATTTGTAGTTTTATTGCCCATTCAACTCCATTAGTGGTAATATGACAAGAGCCATAAATGTAACAAGTAAAGATGGGAAGATCTCCACCTGAGAGTTGAGCGATGTTTTATTTTTTTTTGCTATGAATGTAAATATTTTATTAAAAAATGAAAACGTTCTGGTGTTACAAGATGTGTTAACAAATTGTTCGACCTAAAAAATTGGTCCCATGACAAAAAAGAATAAAAAACATGGAAGCAAATTCAATCAGTACAGATGTCGACACCGTAGCAATGAAGCAAATGGTGTCAAGCCAGTAGCGATAAAAAGCTTGAAAACTTTAGGTAAAAATGAAGCTGAGATATGATCGATAGGAGAAAAGCAAAAAGAATGACTGAAGAAATGTCCATTATGCAGATTGGAAGCTGATTCATCCGGCAGCCCAAAAGAGAGCTATTCCTCAAATGAGTCAGAGGGGGCCCGAACCTTGACGTCCTCAGCCAAGTACTTCGACCATCAACCGTCAAACCTTGATCAAGCACTTAAAAGGGACTACACTAACTAGCAAAGCCTAGAAACGCTACTCGCTGAAGCCAAGATCCTCCCTAGGAGCGCCTCTAGGCGAGCAGAACGAAGCGATAAGAAGCTCAACTAGCCTTACTACCTCCTCCAACAGCAAGATAAACAAGACGCAAACAAAACTAAATGCAATCTCAATCAAGACACACAAAACAGAACACTTACTCCAACCGAGCAAAACAAGCAAACGGCAGGGATAAGATGAGCATAACCGCAAACCTAGCCGAGCCGAACCGCCGCTCCACACGAACCACCTCCGAGGTCGCCCGACTAACTCCTCGAAACTGATCACCGTCCTCACGCAATCAAGAGACAAAGAGAAAAACTCACATCGGATACCACCGTCGAGCCGCACAGAGCCACAGATCCTCTCAGCCACAAGAAACTGACCCCAACAAGCAACCGTCAAAGAGCCACGACTTCTTCTAGCTGTCGCGAAACCGACCTCAACTAGGCGCCGCAGAGTATCCACACACGCCAAATCGAGAGAAACGAGTAAACAAGACACCGTAGCGGGAAACTAAGGTCACAAAGTTGACCAAAAGGCGTCACCTTAGCATCTCCTCCAAAACGACCGAGGAGAGCTTCGCTGAGCCACCTGCCCAAGGTCACCACAAAGAGACGCCGCTAAAGGAGCCACACGAGCCAAGAGGATACGAGATGCCACCACTCCGAAGCAAGCCGCGAGTCCAAGCCTCAACCCTAGTTTTCGGCAGATGAACATGTCCTCTAGGTCCAATCACCATCACCGAACGTATAAGAACTCAGATCTACTCGGCGTCACACTCAAAGTCTCAACAAACCGAGAAACAGAGCCGAGACTTGGGAGGTTCTTGCTCGATGGGAGAGCCCGACTGCCACAACCCCATTCACCAAACCAAACCGGAGTGAATCACCGCTCCGACACATGAGTTCACGAGTGCCAAAAGCTGCCGGAAGGTAAACGCCGAAGAGAAGCAGAGAGAGCGGAGTTGACAGGAGAAAGAGGCGGACGAAGGAGAGAAGCCTACCGCCACCACAAACAGATGACTCACCGCCACCGCGAACCCAGCGACACCGCTGAGCACGCGTCGCCGTCGAACAAGGACCCAGCGCCGAGATCCAAATCTCTGCCGCTACAAAACCGAAGCCTCTACACACCGACGACTCAAAACCGAAAGCAAAGAGCAAGCAAAGAAGAACAAGGGGGGGGGGGGGGGGGTGGCACCGGTGCTGAGGGAGCCACCGGCGCCGGAAAATGGGATATGAGGTTGAGGAAGTTTTGCGGCTAGGGCGAACTCTCTCTCTTAAAAAAAATGCGAGCCTTGAGGATCATATTCGCTAAATTTTGTGTTGAGCGATGTTTCATGAGCCTTGATTACTATTCCACTAAAAGAAAACAGGGGCATTTCCGACGGATTTTCTGATGGCAATAATTCCGTCGGAAAATTTCGACGGTTTTCCGTCGGAAAATTTCGATGGTTTTCCGACGGAATTCCGACGAAATTAAACTCCGTCAGAAATCTGTGCCCGTCAGAAATTTTGACTTATATTGTAGTCGTTTGGAAGAATATAGACGTTACTTAGCTGTTTGAAAATTGTCGGTAGCCATTTGAATATAGCCGTTAAATCCGTCGTAAATCGTGCATAATTTCTCTATATAAACGTTTCCACCCCTTCTCTCATTCATTACAATTACAATTAGAAAAAACTCTTTTCTTCTCTTTTACCAAATGTCTTCTTCATATCCTTATAATTATTTTCGATCATGGATGGACAATCCTCATCAAATTCCAGAGACGGGCCTAGTTACTGAGGAATTCAAAGAAGGTCTGCAGGAATTCATGGCATTTGCGGGTATGCAGAAGAAAGCGATAAAAACTGGTAAAATCTACTACCCTTGTACGAAATGTCGGAATCGTAGATTAATCGTGATAGATGAAGTATGGTCACACTTGTATTGTCATTAGTTTGTTCCGGGTTACAAGATTTGGTATTATCATGGAGAAAATGATAACATGGTGGGTAATTATGCTAGTACTAGTGAAAAGTATATTGGGGATAACGCTAACTTAGAAGAACCTGCTATGGAAGTAGAAAGTATTGTAGGTCATGTTCAGATGGTGAACGATGCATTTCGTGAAAATATACCATCGGTTGCTGAGTATGGAGTGTTGGGCCCAAATTCCACACTCAAAATCTAGCCTGATTAAGTAGGCCTAGAATCAATCCCAGCTCACTGAAAAGCCTCGTAGAGTAAGCCCGCGAGCTGGGAAGGAGCTGAGTACGCAGAAAAGGGGGAGATCGTTGGGAGAAGGAGCTCGCAGCTAGCAAGTCAAACACATTAATCAAAGTCCCCATGATCAAGCTCAATTATAAATTCCTAGATTGTAAAATTAAGTCTGAATTAAATTACGTATATTTAGGACTAAGCGGTTACATTCTTGAAAGACGTGTATAAGTTTAGAATATCGACAATAATGTAAGATCATCGAATTCTTGGCAAAAAGATAGTAATATAATCTTCTCTCATTTCAAACTCTCCTAAGTTCATACGACCTGAAAAAAGCCAAGAGTTGAGGTTGTGAGATTCTGCTCTCACAATTTGGCGCCGTCTGTGGGGAAGAGCAAAACAACTTCCTATTTGTAACCTACGAAACTAACCACTCAAAAGAAGATAATGGCGAACACAACAAGTGCGGTAGTTACCACATTATCCGGAGCCTTAAACACCTCCATTCCTCTAACCCAGTCTGATGATATCGCTCCAACAGACCTAGACGGAACAAAAAACGTTCCCATTACCACCTCGGGAGCGAATGTCTCGACTGAGATCGACGATATTACCGATACCTCGGGACCTGCAGCCTTGTACCAGTCGGCTCCGAATCAATTAGCTGAGATCCGGAACCTGATATCATGCCTCATAGAGCAAAATCGCTCAATGGCAGCACGCCATGATGACCTCGAAAGAACGGCTCGGGCAGGCGCCATCGGGCAGGCGCCATCGGGCGGTTCGCCCCTCCACCTGGGACACAATCCCTTTTTGCCTCTGGGCAGGGAAGATTGCCATTCCCACCTCCACCGGTGACAAGGCTAAACTTTTCCGATATCAATGCTTCGACCAGCAGGATGGTTGGCTCATCCACCACCTCACGGTTCAACTCGATGATATCGGACCCCATATTCACTCCTTCCACGATCCAGATCGCGGAAGGAGGAATTACGCCAATTGCGACCTTACCGGGAGTAGACCCGACCTCAGACCAACTAATCGGTCATGATCGCTCTGGAAACGTAAATGAGGTCGAACCTCGGGAAAATCCCGAGGTCGGAGTACGACATGAGAACGGAGGCAACAATCATTTCCAGCCTGCCGGAGGATCCCTGCTCTGCTTCCCGAGCAATAATGAAAACAACCTGGGATCCACTAGCTCACATGGGTTTGAATCAATCAAGAAATATTGCGAAGAAACGAAAGCCGAACTACAGCGGATGAGATCGCAGGTCCACGCCGCTCTAAGCTCAGCGCCTGAGATAGATAGAGTGATCGATGAAGTCAATCAGACCCCATTCACCTCTCGAATCGCAAGCCCTCAGCTCGGCGATGTCGGGAATATCCGATTTCCCCGGTATAACGGAGAAACCGACCCAAGGCATTTATGAGAAGCTTTAAATTTGCTTTTTCGAGGGTGCGACTACTCGGGGGGGCGACCTCGAGTCAGCACGCTGCCGTTTCTTCG
This sequence comes from Eutrema japonicum, assembly GCA_030161315.1. Taxonomy (NCBI): domain Eukaryota; kingdom Viridiplantae; phylum Streptophyta; class Magnoliopsida; order Brassicales; family Brassicaceae; genus Eutrema; species Eutrema japonicum. The sequence continues at coordinate 42,909,662 of BSQW01000013.1, forward strand.
CCGAAAATCTAACCGATTCGGCCTTATAATGGTTCACCTCTTTAAAACCAAACTCAATTGACAACTTCAACCAACTTCAAGCGGCATTCTTGAAGCAATATTCAGTATTTATCCTGATCGAGACCTTAGAGGCCGATCTGTGGGTACTCACTCAAAAACCAGGTGACTCATTGCAAAAGTATATTGACAGCTTTAAAGCCGTCAAAGCAAAAATCGCCGATCTACATAACCCAACGGCCCTGAAAGCCCTCCAAAACGGACTGATAAAAACCTCAAAATTCTTTGAGGAGCTCACAGTTCGGAAGCCCATATCACTAGATGATGCATTACACCGCGCTTCGCGCTGGATTATTCTCGAAGAAGCGAGTGCAGCTCAACCAAAGCAGCATGCACCCGCAACCTCGACTAAGCAAGCCCAGATAACCAACTCCCAAGGACCGAAAAAACCCGGGAAAAAAGAGTCCCAATATCAGAGAAAAAGTCAGGGGATACATTCATACTCAGTGGGAAACCCACCTCGTAATAGATTCAAGCCTTACGATCCCAGTAAGTGGTGTGATTTCCACAAAATCAAGGGCCACTGGACCGAAGAGTGCCATGAGGTGAAGAAGCAGCTCGCCGCCAAATTCGTAGCAGGAGAGCTGGGTGAAATCGAACTGGAGAAAACTCCTCCGAGGAAGAACTATTACCCAGCTCGAGACGATGAAAGGCATGATCGCCCATCCGAGGATGATCGTAAGCGAGAACGTTCCGCCGAGGACGCGAGATCCCCCCAAAGACAGGGAAATAGATCTGCCTCCTCCCAGTACGAAGAAAAGAATTAACTTTATTCATGGAGGTTCCCAACTATGTCGCAACTCCGTAAACTCAATTAAGAAACATCAACGAAGGGTAAGTACCGACACACGTGATAAGACCCCGTTCAAGGGACCTGACACACAAATTTCGTTCTGGGAAAGTGAGGTTGCTGAGCTAGATTCCCCACATGATGATGCTCTCTTAATCATGCTAGAAGTAGGTGAATATGAGCTCACTAAGATGCTCGTAGACACGGGGAGCTCTGTAGAACTCATCCTCCTAAGCGTCCTTAGGGAAATGGATATACTGGATCACGAAATCGAAGAGAATAAGATGGTGTTAACCGGCTTTTCTGGGGAAACCACGTTATCCCTCGGAACGATAAAACTCCCTGTAATAGCAGCCGGAGTAAGAAGGATGGTCGAATTCATGGTGATAGACAGCCCAACCCCATTCAATGCCATCCTAGGAAGAACCTGGATACATTCAATGAGGGCTGTATCCTCAACATACCATCAATGCATAAAATTCTCTACCCAGCACGGAATCGCAGCGGTTAAGGGGAGTCAAAAGGAATCCAGAATGTGCTACATGGCAGGTTTCCATATCGCAAAGGAAAGTACTATATACCAACTACAACGTAAAGATGAGCTCGCATACCACCTAGCTAAAAAGAAAAGTGGTCCAGGCTTCATCGGACATCGCAAAGACTTTATCGAGAAAATTGTGGTTGGTCAACGAGCCTCATCCTGACCAGAAAGTAGGAATTGGGTCCGAACTCTCCAAGGCTCAAAAGGACCAATTAATAACATTCCTATAAGAAAATTCCTGCTCATTCGCATGGACAACAGCTGATATGCCCGAAATCGATCTAAACATCATTTCACATGAGCTCAACATGGATCCAAATCACAAACCAGTACGTCAAAAGCGTCGGAAATTTGGACCTGACAAGACCGAGGCTGTTAATAGTGAGGTCACCATTTTGCTAAACGTCGGATTCATCAAGGAGGTAAAATACCCTGTCTGGCTAGCAAATCCGGTCGTAGTAAAGAAGAAAAATGGCACCTGGCGAGTATGTGTGGATTTTACAGATCTAAACAAAGCATGTCCTAAGGATAGCTTCCCACTACCTCACATCGACCAGCTGGTGGAAGCTACCGCAGGGCACCAGCTCCTTCGCTTTATGGATGTGTTCTCAGGATATAATCAAATACAAATGAACCCTGAGGACCAAGATAAAACATCCTTCATAGCGGAACGTGGAACATACTGCTATAAAGTGATGCCATTTGGACTTAAAAACGCGGGAGCAACCTACCAAAGACTTATGAACAGGATGTTTGCCAGCCTCCTGGGTAAGTCAATGGAAGTCTACATTGACGACATGTTGGTTAAGTCTCTGAAAGAGGAAGATCACATAAGCCAGCTGGGGGAATGTTTCACCTTACTAAACAAGTATCGGATGAAACTTAATCCTTCAAAGTGCACCTTTGGGGTCGCTTCAGGCGAATTCCTAGGTTACATAGTGACTCAAAGAGGAATAGAAGCAAACCCCAAAAAAAATCAGTGCGTTCTTGGAATGCAACCTCCGAGTTCGGTAAAAGAGGTGCAAAGACTGACAGGCTGCATTGCCGCATTAAATCGATTTATTTCCAGGTCGACCGATAAATGTCTCCCTTTTTACCAATTACTAAAGGGAAACAAAAAGTTCATATGGGATGACAAGTGTGAGGAGGCCTTTAAAAAACTAAAGGCGTACCTCTCCGAGCCCCCCATTTTGTCAAAACCAATTGAGGGAGAGCCGCTTTACCTATACGTAGTGATCTCCGAGGCCGCAGTGAGTGGCGTCCTCATAAGAGAAGAACGAGCTGAGCAGAAACCAATATACTACGTGAGCAAATCCCTAGTAGACGCTGAAGCCAGGTACCCACGAATGGAAAAACTGGCTCTGGCAGTATTAATCTCAGCTCGCAAGCTCAGGCCGTATTTTCAGTCACACCCTATCATAGTAATGACAACACAGCCATTACGCACAGTATTGCACAGCCCCAGCCAGTCTGGCAGGCTAGCCAAATGGGCCATCAAGCTGAGAGAGTACGATATCGAATATCGACCTCGGATTAGCGCCAAAGAACAGGTACTATCTGATTTCATCATCGAGCTCGCAGCTAACAGCCAGGTGACCGGAACAAGCGCCGTGACCTGGCAGCTTTATGTCAATGGAGCCTCCTCGAAACAGGGGGCAGGTGTTGGAATCTACCTAATGTCCCCATCTAATGAGGTCGTGGAACAGTCCTTTAGACTCGGATTTTCAGCATCGAACAACGAAGCCGAGTACGAGGCCTTAATAGCAGGTCTCCGACTCGCAGCTGGAATAGGAATACGCAACTTGAATGCATTCAGCGATTCCCAACTCATTACAAGCCAGTTCCATGGAGAATACGAAGCCAGAGATAGCAGGATGGAATCATATCTGGCCATAGTTCATGAGTTAGTTAAACAATTCAAAGTCTTCACCCTGACGCGAATACCGCGGGGTGAGAACACGATCGCAGACGCACTGGCAGCTCTGGCATCGACCTCGAATCCACTTGTAAAAAGAGTGATTCCAGTGGAAGGAATTGAAAAATCAAGTATTAAAATCGATAAAAACATCGATAGTTTAATGGAAATAGACAATGACGATATGGAGTTGGACATAATAATAGCCCCAATAACGGGCGACCTCCCTCCCGAAGTAGGAGAAGCTGAAGACCCGGAGCTAGCCCCGCTTGACGCCGGGCATGTTACCCTCCGCGAAAAAATTATTGCAAGAGCTGACTGGCGAGTAGAAATTATACAATACATTGAGGGGGGAGATGCTCCCCCTAGCAAGTGGGAAGCTCGCAAGCTCAAAACCATAGCTTCAAGATATTGTATAATCAACCCCCGCCTTTACAAACGAAGTTTAAATGGCCTACCTAGTATGCGTCCACGGGCTCGAAGCTTTTATGATATTATCAAAAATACACGGAGGCTCATGTGGTAGCCACTCAGGAGGAAGGGCATTAGCTATCAGGATCAAAAGGCAAGGATACTTTTGGCCCACCTTGGTCGCTGACTGCGAAGAATATTCCAGAGCATGCGATAAATGCCAACGGCATTGCATCAACCTACTGAAAGCTTATCTTCCATCTCATCTCCATACCCCTTTATGAGGTGGTCAATGGATATAGTAGGGCCCATGGTAACCTCGGGAAAAAGAAGGTGTAGCTTCTTACTCGTCCTCACTGACTACTTCACCAAATGGGTGGAGGCAGGAGCTTTCTAGCAAATTAAAGCAAACCACGTACAAGAATTCGTATGGCAAAACGTAGTCTGTCGGCACGAAGTCCTATAGGAGATTGTAACCGACAACGGTTCACAGTTCATCTCAAATCAGTTCCTCGAGTTCTGCGGAGATCATGGAATCCGATTAACAACCTCGACCCCACGTTACCCTCAAGGCAACGGGCATGCCGAGGTAGCAAACAAGCTAATACTGAGCAATCTCAAAAAACGACTGGATGCTAAAAAGCAAAAATGGTCCTACGAGCTCCCTGGAGTACTGTGGGCCTGTCGGACCTCACCTCGCAAAACAACCTCGGAAACACCATTCTCCTTGGCTTATGGGATTGAGGCCGTGGTTCCCGCTCAGGTCACAGTCCCCAGCCTGAGGGTATACATGTGCCCCGTAAACGAGGAAATGAACAACGAAATGCTTCTCGACCAACTCGATGTTATCGATGAATGTCGAGATCGAGTACTCGTTAATCTTCAAAACTATCAACACGCGGCAGAACGCTACTATAATTCAAAGGTCAAACGGCGAAGATTTCGAGTTGGCGAGCTCGTCCTACGAAAAACCTACGAAAACACAAGGGAAAGGAACGCTGGAAAACTGGGCACCAACTAGGAAGGTCCATACCGGATCTCCGAAGTAGTAAAGAACGGCGTATACAAGCTCGCCAGGGTGCACGACAATACACCTGAAAGGAACTCATGGAATGCCATGAATTTAAAGAAGTACTATCATTAAAAAGACACTTGTAAAAATCGAACTACGAAAAGGCTTGATCCTTCCTTAGGGTACGTAGGCAACCTCATAAGGGTGCAGTTATTAAAATAAAAAAAATTCTTCTTCTTTTAAGCCTGTTAAACGCAGCCTGAGATCTTTCAGCTACTATTTACAAGCTAAAAGCTTTACTCCATAAATGAACAGCCTTACGAGATAAAGCATGCTACCAGCTAGCATGACTCGACTTTGCGTCTAAATTGCAGAGTCACAACCTTTCTAGGCTCTAAATGACAATAACCTCTACGTCTAAACTGTTTAGGTTACATGCATGCCTCTAAACGGCTTCGACCTTGCGTCTTTAAATCGTCTGGTCAGCTCCCGAGGTCTCTAAACGACCTGGGAGAAAGGTCTCTAAACGACCTGGGAGCAAGGTCTCTAAACGACCTGGGAGCAAGGTCTCTAAACGACCTGGGTCTTTGGCTGAAAAACTGCATTTGATCTAAAAAAGACAGCCTCTAAATGGCAAAAATTATGAATAACCATAAAAAAGATTCTTTTTAATTAAAGCCTCCTCAAGGGAGCACAAGTTCAAACCAAAAAGCCCACTAGGGCATAAACGAGTTCAACAAATAAACCATAAAAGGGTTTAAAAACCTCCCCAGGCACCAAATTCGAAGAACAACAAAAGATGAGAATAGTAAAGGAATCTTTAGCAGGCAGGTTCAGCTGGTTTGTCCTCCGGGACATGTTGATTCAAGGGCAGCGGGAACTCCTTCCCAAGCTCCTGAGAACCAAGGTCCAGCTGATCACTCAATTGTGCGCTTGGCCCAGCAGGCAGCGTAACCGAATCATCGGATACCTGAGGAATGTCAATTTTACCCAGGGAAAAATCTGATACCTGGACGATGGCGAGCTCTGCGTCCAACCTCAGCTTCTCAACCTGGATGCTCTTCTTTTCAGCCTCAAAATCATTGATGGTCAGGTTGATAATGTCATCAAGAAGAAGGATATTGGATTTACACTCCATAACCTGAGTCTCGGTATCGACATCGATCTTCTTCTTCTCCCATTTATCCTTTATCCCCAAAAGAATTGCGCGGTACTGTTTGGATATCTCCCTCCTCTCGGCCTTCTCAGACTTCTTCACCATCTCTTTTTGCTCTTGGCAAGCTTCTTCGAGTCCTCCGTAACCTTCTCAATCTGGACCCTTAAATCCACTATATTTTCACTGGCTGAACGCAAGCCAACCTCAACAGCTCCAGCTCGCCCCTCGGCAACACGGAGATCCACCTTCAAATCCTCACTTAATTTCTCCAACACAGAAACTCGAGCTTGAGCCTCCTGAGCGGAATCCTCCCATCTCTTGGCCGAAACAGCTTGGTCCTTAACCTGGCCTTCCAAAAGGGTAACCTCAGCCATCCTCTCCTCGTTCCGAGTAATTCTCCTCACCAGCTCGTCCCTTTCATAGAAGATCGGAAATGGTCCTAGCTGCCCTCTCCACCCCCTCGGGCTGGGTAGCAGAACGGAGATCTTGCTCAAAAGAGGTAATCAGCTCGTTGGCGGCGGAGGCGGCATGAGAAAAGAATATGAAAATTCAGCAGAGAAAAACCAAAGTAATGGAAAACAAAGTAAAGATAGCTAAACCTACCTGGCCCATCGCACTTGCGAACTGAATATAGCCCTCAGGCTTCTTCATGTTCATAAGAGACGGCAAGAAGCATGACGAAGGCCTAACACGCCTAAAGAGATTCGCAAGCTGGGAGCTGTTCTCAACGATTGCCTCAGGTCCATCAAAATCGAACCTAAAGGCATTCAGAGAAATACCTCCACCAGCCTGAGAACGAGGTACCACATGCCTCCTCGATGTTTCTTCGCCATCAAACCCGTCGCCACGAGATCGTTTGGAGCGAGACTGATGCTCAGCAGAATGACTTGGTTCCTTAGAAGACACCCTGGAAGTTGACCTTTGAGGACCTTTAGCTCGTGCATCATGTTGGGCGATCTCGGTTCCATCACCCGCTGGCAAAATGCCACCACCACCATGATCAGCTTCGGGCTCGCAGTGATCACCTTTTCAACCTCCTCTCGACGCGGGGTCTCTACACGGATGGACTTACCAAAAGCCTCTTTGACCCTCTTATCAAGAGCACCGGCTGGCATCAGGGCAGAGCGCAGTCGCATCCTCTCCCTATAAGAAAGGTGCTGCGTTTCTTAGGAGGAACCATTTTGCTGGACTCGGTGGAGCTCTCGCTGTGAGTAAGATCGATCTGGGAGGGAGCGAGGGCAGTATCCGGCACCTGGGAGCCAACCGAGGGATCAACCTCAACGCGGTCTAGATCTTTAGCAACAGCCTCGAGTCTCGGAATAATGGATGGAGCGGGAGCCAAAGCTTGAATTTGAAGTAGGGGAGATGGAGTCGGAGAATCTGCAGAATCAAACAAAAAAGATCTAAGTAAAGAAACAATTCTTAATCTAAAAAGATAAAGATATAAATCCACCCAAACCTATGAGCGGGCAAGCATATGCAACGGATAGCCCGGGAGCTCGGCGTTCATGAGCTTGCTGAATTCTATCAAGGGAGAAACCCTTCCAATCGGAACTCTCACCCTTGACAAGGTCGATAAGCCGTTGAACCTCAGCCGTTACTATCTTTGAAGAATCAATTGACTCTGCATAAAAGAAAAAGGGTCACCATATTAGAACAGAAGAAAAACGGCAATTAAGAAATCCCCAAAAGGGATGCTCGAATCAGCATCCGGGAGATCACGCTGACCAGTAATCTGAGCCCATGAATGTCGAAGCACCGACTCGCCCTCAACGGACCCACTGGAGAATCTGAAATAGAACCACTGCTCCCACCATTTATCATCCCTCACATTGAATCTAAAAATGGACCGATTGACCTTCGCCGGAAATAATAGGTCCCACGAAGATGAAAGTTCCCCTTGACATTAAAGAGCTGGCGAAAGACCTCAGTGTCGAACACAATCCCAGATTCCTTAGAACGCACCCAGAGGGCGACGAGGGACCTCATCGCGCTGGGCATAAGCTGCGGAAGGGCGAGTCCGAGGCCGCTGATGATATTAGAGATAGCTGCCGGGATGGGAAAAGTGAGGCGGCATCTCAGGAAAAACGCGGCATAACCACATGCATAACCCTCCGGAGGACTCTCCGGAGAGCTATCAGCCGGCGGGATGAGCATATCGCCGATATCAAGTCCGCACAAGGAAGAAATATTTGCGAGCTCAGCAAGGGGAGGAGGAGCACCCAGCTGAGAAGTAGAAGTCATTGCAAAAAAAAAAAAAGAAGTAAAGAAAATCTAATTTGAAAAAGGAAGAAATTCGACCGGAAACGATGGAGGTTGAACTTTCACAGAGAAAAATATCTCGGGTAAAAGCAAGAATAAGATGCAGACAGTTCAATTAATGGAGTAAAAATAACAATAAAAAAGAGAAGTGGAAAAAAGTGAAAAGACATCATTACCTAGGTAAGTGAGAGCTGAGGCGGCGTGGGAAGTTGAAGCAACAAGAACCGCTCATTTATACCCACTCGCCCACTCGTCCTGTTACATCCCTTAAAAGTCGCGCAGACACTACAAGATCCCTACAAACTCGCCCTACGAGCAAGCTAGAGATAAATTAGAAGCCAGAGACTGCGAGATCATACCAGCTGGAGAATCAATTAAATCCCGAGATCACAGCTCCGCATCCTCAACGATAAATCATTAAAGATACTGGGGGGAAACTGTTGGGCCCAAATTCCACACTCAAAGTCCAGCCTGATTAAGTAGGCCTATAATCAAGCCCAGCTCACTGAAAAGCCTCGTAGAGTAAGCCCGCGAGCTGGGAAGGAGACGAGTACACAGAAAAGGGGGAGATCGTTAGGAGAAGGAGCTCCCAGCTAGCAAGTCAAACACATTAATCAAAAACCCCAGGATCAAGGTCGATAATAAATTCCTAGATTATAAAATTAAGTCTGAATTAAATTATGTATATTTAGGACTAAGCGGTTACATTCTTGAAAGACGTGTATAAATTTAGAATATCGACAATAATGTAAGATCATCGAATTCTTGGCAAAAAGATAGCAATACAATTTTCTCTCATTTCAAACTCTCATAAGTTCATACGACCTGAAAAAACCCAGGAGTTGAGGTTGTGAGATTCTGCTCTCACATGGAGATAGAGGAGAAGAACCTAACTTAGAAGCTCGAAGATTCTTTGATGTGTTAGACGCTCCTAAACATCCGTTATATGATGGGTGTAGAGGTGGATATTCCCCTTTATCAACTGCAACTAGGATGATGGTATAAAGACGAATTTCAATTTGAGTGAGGAGTGCGTGGATGCAATCACTGATTTTGTGAAAGACATTTTGCCAGAAGATTATCTTGCACCGGTATAAGACCGAACGCGAGGCGATGGAAATGGTAAGTATAATTTTAATTTTTAATTACTAATTCTTTTTATTATTACTTTTTACTTAACAAAATTATACATGCGGAGGCAGACGGCAAAGCTCTCGAATACCTTAAAGTGATCGAGAGGAGGCACACCAACAAAAAAAACTGGTGTGATCCAGGACCCGGGCATGCGTCACATTGTCGAGACCTGCAAGAAGAAGAAGACAGAACATGAAGTTTCGATGTCGCAGCTCACTCTTGACGGATCGTCGGACTCGAACGAGTACGAGTTATCCCGGGAAGAGATCAACCAAATTGTTCTCTCGGTAAGTTTTTATTTGTTTTCAATTTTTTCCGTAATTTTATTACTAACATTTACTCTCTTCGTTTCAAAAAGAGTGTCGTTTTAAAGTTTTATTTTTGTTTCACAAAGAATGTCGTTTTACATTTTCAATGCAGAATTTTGAATATAATTACAGTTTTAACCCTGTTGTTTTAATGTATTAATTTGAGAGAGAAAATTGTTTAATGTATTAATAAGTGGTAATATAGAACTTTTAATAGTTTTTTTAATATGTGTAAAATGTGTCAGAATATCTTTGTGAAACAGAGGGAGTATAATATTTTGTAGGAACCTCGACAAGTCAAAGGTCGATTCTCTGGGTTAGGCGGACTTCCGACCCATGAATCTTCTTTCTCGGTTCCTCGGTATCCTTCGGAATATAGGGAAGAAATCGCGAGGCTCAGCGGTGAAAGACCGTGGCGAGGAGGTCGCGGAGTTAAAGACCACACACAGCTCAACCCAGACACAGCTCACCGAGTTGCAGACGATCATGGAGGGCGTCTTCCCCCATCTGTTTCGAAAAAACAACCCGACGACCCCGACAACTCGCCGACCGTTTGAATTAAATGTTTTATGTTTTTTTTGAACAATTTTAATTATGTTTAATGAATTTATTTTTATGGTTAATGAATTTTAATAATGAATTTCTTTTTTTTCAAATATTTTTTAAAATATTTATATTTTATAAAAATTTCAAAATAATTAATTAAATAAAAATCATTTAATTAATTAAATAAATTTAATTATTAAATAAAATAAATTAAACAAATTAAACAAATTATTAAAATATATGTCGGAAATCCGTCGGAAACAGTCCGTAGGAAATGATCCGTCGGAGTGTTGCCATAAATGTTTCAACCTCGCCGTGAATCCCAATATCCCAGTGATATTTTTGCTGCATAAAAAACAAAATTAGTTATATATTTTATCAAATGAAATTAACATATAAATATAAATTAATTATAAGTTTCACGTACCGCAAATATCTTGAACCAGGTATTTTTGACGTGGCTCGGAAGCTGTTTCCAATTGGAATGAAGCTCGATGAAGTAAGCCTTGATGATTTCGGACACGGTGCGCCCAATTTTGCATTCAACCCCAAACCTGAAACAATAATTAATAATTAAATAAAACATATTTAATCTAATAATGTAATAATAAATGTAATTGGAACACAAAAACTACCATTCAGAACCGTCGGAATGGTCCGCGTCTAATCTCGTAATATGATGACGTCCCGGCTGTGCAAGTAAATCCAACATCGTCATGTGTGAATACGGGGCTGGCGGACGGCTTCCAACTGGAGGAACCTGTGGTGGTGGTGGTGGCGGCGGTGGCTCATGTGTCTGCGGGACGAAATCTGTGTGGGTAGCCTCAGAAGACTCGTGTTGGACTCTACCCGATGTCCCAGTACCAGCACAATCTCTCAAAAACTGAGCATAATGCGCAAGACCGCTCATCTACATAAAAATTGAAACATATTACTAACTATAAAAACATATCAAAATTAATCTCCTAATTTCTATTTTTCTATCAACCTAATTTGTTCCATTCCTATCTATCATTAACTAAACAAATTAAACATTATTAATAAAATATTCTATCTATTCCAACTAAACAAATTAAATATAATTAAAATACAAAATATTTTTACTAACCTTTTTTTTTTGGTCGCAGGGGGTGAGGGGGAGAGAGTTTGAGAGAGATTAGAGAGTGTGAGGAATGAGTTGTGATCGGCTGATTATATAGAAATGGATGTCGTCGCTAAATCGTCGCAACATGAAATTTAAAATTTTGGGTTTTTCCACACGCGGGAACAGTTACGCGGTAAATTAAATTCTGTGGTGCGACGATTCGTCGTAAAATCGTTGCACCACGGAATTTAATTTTTTATATTAATGTTAATTAAATTCATAGGTTGCGACGATATTTTATAAAAATAGGGTTTATGGTATAGGGCATAGGTACGAGGATTGTTACATCGCTTGCAACACTTCTAAACTGATCTTAATGTTTATCGAGACCTCTAAATCTTCAAATCATCTATATGTTCATCGAGATTGAAGAAATACTAAAACATAGAGTATGCGTACATGATACATTTGCTAAGATGAAGTCTAGATAATGAGTTTGTCGAGAGAACGGTGATTGATTGAGTTTATATTCCCGATAATTGAATGAACTCATTAAGGATTTCAAATAAGATTTGGAAAATACAATGAGATGTTACGGTTTAGTGTTTAGGGTTTGGGGTTTAGGGTTTGTATGTATTTCATTAAATCGTCGCTAAGTCGTCGTAATTGGCGACGATTTTGCGATGATTTATAGAAATCGTCGCGAAATCGTCGCCAATTACGACGACTTAGCGACGATTTCGCGAAATTTATTGTTTAAGATGAATATAGTGTGAAGAAAATTTATCTAAACTCTTCACCCTATGATCCTTAAGATGTGCATTAACATCTTCTTACTAGATTCATCTTAACATCTTAGGGCCATTTGCTCTCATTTGGTATACATGAGATTTCATAACAAATTTCATGTTTTATTGTATAGGGTCTTATGTCAAAGGGTTTAGGGTATAGATAACAAATTTCAAGTTTTATTGTATAGGGTCTTATTGCAAATTTGTGACGATTCCCCTGAAATCCCATTTTTAGGGACTTGACATCTCATTGCAAAATACAAGGAGATGTTAAGATGTTTAAGTTTAGCCATAGGGCATAGAGTTTGGGGTTTAGGGTTTAGATGAGATTTCATAGGAATCGTCGCTAAATCGTCGCAAATTTGGGGCGATTTAGCGACGATTCCCAGGAAATCCCAATTTTAGGGACTTGACATCTCATTGCAAAATATAAGGAGACGTTAAGATGTTAAAGTTTAGCCATAGGGCATAGAGTTTATGGTTTAGGGTTTAGATGGGATTTAATAGAAATCTTCGCTAAATCATCGCAAATTTGCGACGATTTAGCGACGATTCCTATGAAATCCCCTAAACCCCAATCTTCATCCCATCTCCGATCACCGCTAATTTCCCGTTTTAGTTGGGGCGATTAATAAATTAAAAGATACATAGACACATATGTCTCGTAATTTATTAATCGCTGCACCTACGACGGAAAATGAGCGGAGATCGGAGATGGGATCAAGTTTGGGGTTTAGGGCATTTCATAGAAAACGGATCACTTGAATTTCACAATAATTACTCGATCATAATATTAATTAATACATTAAATTCACAATAATTACTAGCTAGCGCGGTCACTCTGATTCATTTTCGGACGAAGACACATCCGTTTTTTGATTATCTGGTTCATCACTTTCTTCGAACTCATCTTCCTCATCTTCTTCCTCTGTATCGTCTGGGAGATATTCAACTTCCCTGTTTTGAGGATCTATCAAAAGGATGTCATCAGTGCTCTCATTTGGTTCTGGCATATCAGAGCAATGATCTTGCGGCATTGAGAGATCCTCAAGCCCCTCCATTCGACCCCTCGGAGAAACTTTTATAACAGATAACCATGAGATACGCGTTGTCCGAACTCGCGGATATGGAACAAAGCTGACTTGTTCTGCTTGTGATGTTAGGATAAATGGTTCATACTTATTGTAACGCCACGATTGGTTGACGTCTACTGCTCCAAATTTGTTTTTACGGACCCCTCGATCATCTGTTGGATCGAACCAGTCGCATTTGAAGAGAACGCATTCCAAACCTAAGCAGCCGGGGTACTCAACTTCAATTATGTCTTGCAACACTCCATAAAAATCTATTTAGCCCCCCACACATACCCCGTAGTTGGCAGTATCTCTTTGATTGCCGTATTTGAATGTACGTATGAAATATATATCCGCGTGTGCAATACATGTGTGCAGTCGTTATCTTCGATATGGGGCCTTTGATTAACTCATGGAACCATAGTGGATATGCGGTATCCCCATGCCCGACCTAAATCGTTAATTAACAAAATCAATATATATGTATTAGATTGTCCAAGTAATTAATTTCTACGTACTTGCGTCTTCAACCACGGGGCAAAGTGTTGATCTTTACGCTTGTTGATTTCGTCTTCTGAGATTCATTCAATGACTTCTCGTACTTGTCTAACAAATTCAATACATACAAAAGTATATATATCCAATTAAGCGTAAATGGATATATAATTTAACTATATATATAAGCTTACTTTTCAAATTGACTAACTTCTTCGCAATTTAAGAGGATATACGTTTGGGCACTATGATGGTCTTTTTCATTGGCAAACCAAACTGACTTCACGCTTCCACATAATCGACTGATTGAAGAAAAGATGTCTGGGACACCTTCATTAGCATATGTTCTTCCTACACCTCCATCATCATATCGCCGTGCTGTCCTTTTCCGTGTGCGGACCTCCGAGCCAAAATAGTATCCCGTGAAGTGAGAAGTTTCTTCTGTTAAACTTCCTGCTACTATTGAGTCTTCAACTTTGGCTAGATTTTTAGCCTTCCGCTTCAAATGTCCCATGAATCGCTCGAATGGGTACATCCACCGATACTGCACAGGTCCTCCAAGTTCTGCTTCGTGAGGGAGATGGATAGGTAGATGTTCCATAACATCAAAGAAGGCTAGGGGGAATATTTTCTCCAAGTTGCACAACAAAATATGAATAGTAGCATCAAGTTGTGCAATAACATCTTCTGACAAAGTGCGGGTACAAAGATCCCGAAAAAACGCTCCAATGCCTACAATGACAATTACCACATATAAGGTAGACTTGTTAATTTTTCATTTCATATATATTATATCAATGTTTACATATGTGATTAATTTAAAGTTACCTGCAATGGCTTCGTGTACATTTCCTGGTAGAAGTTCAGTAAATGCAAAAGGAAGTAGCCGTTCCATAAAGACGTGACAGTCATGACTCTTCATCCCGGAAAACTTTTGCCCTTTCTCAACACATTTAGCTAGATTAGATACGTACCCATCCAGGAACTTCACATCAGATGTCGCCCATTTGAACAAGGCTGACTTTTCTTCTGCACCCAATCGAAATATGGGAACATGTGCTTTCCCATTGCTTGTAATATGTAACTCATTCCGACAACAAAGATCAGGCAAGTCTAGTCTTGACTTACCGCTGTCTTTAGTCATTCCACGCACGTTTAACATTGTATGCATGATGTTATCAAAAAAGTTGTTCTCAATATGCATGACATCCAGATTGTGTCTAAGAAAATGATCATTCCAATACGGAAGCTTCCAGAATATGCTTTTCTTATGCCAATTGTGATGCTCCCCATATCCATCCGCCATATTAGCTGGAGTGTGCCAATTTCCACCACGATTGACTGTTTCCAGTGCACCATAATGATCAGTTTCTGCTTCTAGATCTTCCCCAGAAAGATAAACAGGAGGAGGAACACGAACATCTTTGTTCTTTCTAAACAACCGCTTGTTTCTCCTATATGGATGGTGAATCGGTAGAAATCGGTGGTGACAATCAAACCAACTTGTTTTTCGACCATGTTTCAATTGAAAAGCATATGTCTATTGAGACAATATGGACAAAGCCAATCGCCCATGCGTAGTCCAACCTGATAACATCCCGTAAGCAGAAAAGTCGCTTATTGTCCACATAAGCACCGCACGCATTGTAATTTTTTTTTCCTCGCAAAATCATATGTCCGAACTCTGTTATACCACAACTGTCCCAATTCCTCTATCAGAGGCTGAAAAAACACATCAAGGGAACGCTTCGGATGCTTCGGACCAGGTACTAAAATACTCAAGAATAAAAATTCCCTTTGCATGCACATATCTGGAGGAAGGTTGTGAGGCGTTAGGATTACTGGCCATAAAGAATATTGCCTACCAGACATACCAAATGGACTAAATCCATCTGTGCAAAGACCAAGATACACATTCATTTCTCTCTAGCGAAGTCTGGGTGTACCGTCTTAAAGTGTTTCCACGCTTTTGCATCTGAAGGATGAGTAACCTCCCCATTTGTCTGCAAATGATATGCATGCCATCTCATCGATGCAACTATCCTCTGAAACTGATACATTATTTGTAACCTATCAGTTATAGGAAGGTACCACATCCGCTGGAACGGTACCTTACTCCGACCAGTACCTTGCAGCTTATATCTTGGCTTATGGCAAAATCGACATTCCAGCAACTTATCATCGTCTTTCCAAAAAAACACGCAGTTGTCAACACAGACATCTATCATCTCAGAAGGCAACCCAAGACTATATACCAGCTTTTGTATCTCATAGTAAGTTTCAGCAGGTAAATTGTCCTCTGGCAAATACTCTTTAATAAAATCAGCCCAATCATCCATGCGTAGCCGCCAACGACAATTTAGAGTGCCCTTCTCTACATCCATCGTAGAGTGTCTGATTTGCATCATCTAGCATATCATAAAATCTTTTTGCATCTAGATTGGATTCCTCATCATGATGATCAGGTGCAAATGTACTTACGGTTTCATGAAATGCATCTGTAACCATGTCATGAATCCTATCATGATCTTGACCATGCTCCGCATGATAATCAAATTGATTAAAATCATTTGACTCATCAAAATTTGATGCTTGATAATTGCTACTACCACTACCTGCATTTCCCCCATGACCCTCTCCATGATAATACCAGATATAGTAATGCGGCATAAACCCTCTATTTAATATATGCGACCACACCTTCGAGGTAATGATAAATTTCCTATTCTTGCATTTTGGACAAGGACAGTACATCTTACCACTGGTAATCGTATTTTGTATAGTTCCCGCCTGATGCATGAATCCCCCCACCCCATCACTGAACTCATTTGTTAGCGATCCTTCCGAATCAAAACGATTATACATCCATATTCTAATTTCGTATATTGACATTTTTTGTTGTTCAGAGAGAAGTAAATATTTTTGAATATGAAATTTTTCTTATGATGTTGGCTATTATATATAGATTTTTATTTTCGTTACCATTGAATTAGCAACGAATTTTGCATCGATTTTGCAACGATTTTACAATATGTTTACCTAACCATACACCCATTAACTTAAACGTGTTCACCTAACTCATATATCGTCGGTAATTCGTTGCAAAATTCAACGAATACATTTCCTTGGTAATTAACGACGATTTTACGACGATATATTTCGTCCCAATTTTGCGACGATTTAACGACGAGTTTTACAATCGTCGTGAAATCGTCGTAATAACGATGTTGATTTGCAACGAAATAAAATCGTCGCAAAAATTCGTTGCAAAATGCATGTTTTTTTGTAGTGTATATAGTTCTGACCAGATCAAGAGATTGCTTAATATTTTTTGTTATTGTTTTCAATGTGTTCGATTACATTATATAGCTAGCTTTGGCTTAGCCCTCTAGTTTAGGATCAAAACATAAAGGAAATATTTTAGATTTCTTAAATATTCTCTCATACTCCCTCTCAAGATGGCGAGTGTAGATCGTGAACTCCCATCTTGCCAACTAAATAAGAAAATTGAACTCGTCCAATTGCTTTAGTTAGTAAATCTGCGATCTGCAAATTTATCAATTGATCTTCGTACTTTACGCGCATAACACAAGCATCCAAACGTACGAACCCCATCATAGAAAGGAAATTTGTTGAAAAGAAGTTCGTACAGTGTTTTTCCATCAAGAAGTGGAGACGGTGTTCTATTAATGAGAAATGTTGCTGCTTGAACACTTTCTCCCCAGAACTTAGTTGGCAATTGAGCTTGAAACAATAAAGCACGGACGACATTAAGAATATGTCGATGTTTCCTCTCAGCTCGACCATTCTGTTGTGGAGTGGCGACACAAGATGTCTGATGAATTATACCATTTTCTGTAAAAATACGTTTTGAGGCAGGTAAACTCAGTTCCGTTATCCGTACGAATCTTCTTAACCCATTTTCCAAATAGTCTATCTATCCACGCAAAGAAGTTCTTCAGGAAAATGGAAACATATGACTTTTCGATGAGCAGATGAGTTCACAAGGCTCGAGAATAATCATCTACTATGGTCAGAAAATAGACGGAACCGCAAGCAGCTTTAGTTCTATATGGTCCCCAAACATCGCAATGTATTAATGAAAAAAAACCATCTGCTTTATTTAAACTGTCTGGAAACGGAACACGAGTTTGTTTTGCTCGAAAGCAAACATCACAACAATCTTCTAAAGCACTACTACGATGTCAAAAAACACCAAT
Organism: Eutrema japonicum; assembly: GCA_030161315.1. Classification (NCBI taxonomy): domain Eukaryota; kingdom Viridiplantae; phylum Streptophyta; class Magnoliopsida; order Brassicales; family Brassicaceae; genus Eutrema; species Eutrema japonicum. The sequence goes on from BSQW01000013.1 coordinate 42,927,457, forward strand.
ATCAGAAAGAGACGATAAAACTTTTGAAGAAGGATGACCCATCCTGCGATGCCAAAGTTCCCGAGTATCAACTTTCACCACACGATTCGTTTAAGGAATAATCGAACCAGCAAGATGATAAACCCCATCACGCTTTTCACCGCTCCAATCAAAGTCTTCGAAGCTTGGTCTTGTATAACACAAAACCGTTTAGTAAACACCACTGCACTCGCTATATCTCGTAAAAGTTTAGCAACAGAAATCAAAGTGACGGTGAGTTGCAGAGCGTAGAAAACGCGATGAAGAATTAATTTTCCTCCAAGTGACAACGTGCCGTGTTGTGTGGCCCATATCATCCCATCGTTTGGTAACTTGATGGGACATGGTTCAATTTTTACGCAAATCCGTCAAAAGATTGATGTCACCAGTCATATGGTGAGATGCTCCAGAATCTATAATTAAATCAAAACAACTCTGAGTGCCATATAATATGAGTTTGTCATTGTTATCAGAGAGTTTCTCTGAAGACGATTTGCGTGATTCAACAAATTCAACAAGATCGTTCCATTGACTCGTGGTCAAGGGAGGAATGCCCTTTGATCCAATAGTAGCTGACGACTGCACAACGTTGTTGTAATCTGAGAACCTCATCCTCGGGCTCCCCTTCCACGAGAAGATCCCCAGCCTCGCGAACTCGTGCCGCGACCTCCTCGAATTGTAGATGAAGGATTTGAAGGTGTGTTTTCTTTATACCCCTCGGGATATCCAATGATCTTAAAACACCCACTCTTCTCATGTCCAACTCTGCCACAATGGGTGCAGACCAGCGACTGTCAAGAAATGCTATTCGCTGAAGCTGTTACATTGAGGTCAATAGCGGAGACTCGATCGTGTTCTTTAATGACTGCATTTATATGTCGTTCTTCTTGTATCATTTGAGAATACACTCCATCGAGGTTCAGTTCGTGGATTCGAACAAGAAGATTAGACATTGTTGTGCTAAATCGTTGACTAGACAAACCCATGAGGAACAGATGAATTTGTAGTTGTTCGTAATTCTTTTGATACTTCTTCATCGACGTGCACCCGGATTGTCCGCTACAGCATGCGAATCTGTTGTCAACATCTACGATCGCATCCCAGATAAGCTTTAGACGAGCAAAATAGTCTTCTATGTTGTCTCCGTCTTGTTTACATGTGAAATCAACATGTAGTTGATGTTCCTTGGTTCCATCGCCAACTCCATAGCGATTTTTAATGCTAGACCACATATCAGAAGCGTTTTCTACAAGAGAGATTGAGGAGCGAAGTTTTGGCTCCACGCTTGCGTATATCCAACCGATGACCATCGAATTGACCATCAACCATCTCCCTACATCATCTCATTCTGCTGCTTTTTTTAAGGTTCCATCAAGAAATCCCAGTTTTATTTTTGTTCTCATTGCATTGACGAAGAGTTTCGACCAACGCTCATAATTCACACTATTCAATAGAATTAGTGTCTGCACATGACTTGTGCTATCGGTGGTATTGAAGAAGTAAGGTGAGATAAGAGCTGACAATGGCGGCCATGATTCCTTGCTCTGGTTTTTTTTTTTTTAAGGTTTAGGGTTTCTTGTTTTTCAAGCAATATGTACATGCCAAAAGGGAGCGTTTGATACCATGACCAGATCAAGAGATTGCTGAATATTTCTTATTATTAATTTCAATGTGTTCGATTACGTTATATAGCTAGTTTTGGTTTAGGACATCAAGTTTAGGATCAATACAGAAAGAAAATATTCTAGATATGCTAAATATTCTCTTATTAGTTCCATATGGAGGGGGATATTGGCGACAATTACCGTGCAACCCTGAAAGATATGTCGTTCCATCCTGAAATTCCAAAACCGAGCCTACACCATCGGGTTGTTTATTACCTTTCCATGAACCATCTATAAAGCACGTGAATGGAGAGACGAATGCAGCATTACCGAGTCCGCAGAAACTTGTGCACTGAAGGCTGTATCATCCGGACTGTTGGCCAAAGACCACACCTCCGATTCTTTTCGGGCAATGTCAATTATATATCTCCAAAGTGAGCGATCAATTCCATAGATTGTTATTTAATTAGATAGGTATATTTTGAATAGACTTTGTAAATTGTTGAAAATTAAACATTATTCACTTTCAATATCTATCAGGTTAAATCATGATAAATTTTGTCAATATATCGCGATCATGGATTCTCAAGAAAAGAGGTCGTCTATATTCTCCACTAGATCAATAACCTCTCTGAGAATCAGAGAATATTATGTACCATGGTTTCATCACCGGATAAATGAGGTTAGAAACCGTTAACCAACGATCCACAAGAGCCAATTTATCTCAAATTCGAATCAGTTTTTCTATTTATTATGTGCAGACTGGAATGTTATAAGGATATTTTTGACAATTCAATCCCAACAATCGGTCATTGACCACATTAATTGAGTTAACATCTATTTTAGCAATTGTACTTCAGTTCTAGTTACTACATACACACCGTTGTACGGTACAATGAATTTGTAAACCATTTTATTTGAGAATTAAGTTAATAAATCTGTAATAAACAAATGCTATATATTTTATATCCAAAAGATTAGATGTTTATTTCTAAAATAAGATGTTCTTTATTCCTAATACTAATTTGGTAAAATACAGCTATATCACGAAAATAAGGTAAGTATATATATATCTTTAGGGTATTATCTAAAATAATGACTGTTTTGTACTACACAAAGTTTGACAATTCAAAACGTGCTGTACTTGTACTACAATTACACGAACAAAAGAAAGTCTCAATAAATACGAAACCATTCTCTTTCAAGATTTTGTCTCAAACACAAACAAACTCTAGAATTTCATCATTACCATGGATCATGATAACATGCATAACATGCCACCACCATCATCATCATCAATGGCGAATCAAACAAAACCCCATATGATGATGACGATGCACATGACCTTCTTCTGGGGCAAGAACACGGAGGTTCTCTTCTCCGGCTGGCCCGGGACAAGCTCCGGCATGTACGCTCTTTGCCTCATCGTCGTTTTCCTCCTTGCCGTAATCACCGAGTGGCTCGCCCATTCTCCAATCCTCCGTGGCGGCGGCTCCAGCAGCCGTGCCGCTGGAATCGCTCAGACCGCCGTGTACACACTCAAGACTGGCCTCTCGTATCTCGTGATGCTCGCCGTTATGTCCTTTAACGGCGGCATTTTCATTGTCGCTATCGCCGGATACGCCTTGGGGTTCTTTGTCTTCGGAAGCACTGCTTTCAAGAAACCCTCCGATGACCGGAAAACCGCCGACCTTCTCCCGCCGTCGTCAGGCTGCGTTTGCTGATGATAATAGCTTTTGTATTTCCTTATAAAGAACTTTCCGTTTGTGTGTGGTTTGCTTTGCCTTGAATTTTAATAGTGGAAGTTAAATATTTTCAATTGATATTTTTTTGTTAGTACAAATCATTTACCAAATTAATATCACAGGTTCATTAAAGTTTTTGGAATTTAACGAAAGCTATGTACTGTACAATCCTATTCTTATTTAGTTATTTTGAAGGATATGGTTTTTTGTTTTTTTTGCATTATTGTAGTTAAACGTAAATAGTAAATTTTGAACCACAAATTCATGATAACAAACGCTGTCCGTTAAATGTTCTTGTAACCCCATCTAAAACGACCCTATTGCTTTAAGTCAGTCCTCTGCAAGAGAAGGTGAGTTTTCATTGGTTAAGAACTTACTACATTTATGGAAACAAGAAGAACTGAAATATTGATTTTCAGCGTATCATATGGCTAGACTACTAGATCAAATTTATTGATAATTTCAGTTTGTTATATATCTAGAAATATTTTGTGAGTTTTTATTGTTTTATACGTTAAATTATTATTATTTTTTTTTTTTGTTAACCAAGTTTTGAATATATGTTTTTAATCTTTTAAAACAAATAACCAAAATAAAAACAAACATATCACCATTCAAGTTTTTTAAAAACTAAAATCTACAGAAAAACCAAAAACTTAAAAACCAAAATCTAAAAATCAAAAACTAAAACCAAAATCCAAAAACCACTCAAACAATCATGGCCTTAATTAAATTCATTTATGATATTCATCATTTGTTACTTCCTAAAATAGTTCATATATGATAATCGTTAGGGGTGGGCATTTCGGTTTAATTTCGGATTCAGTTCGGTTCGGTTGAATAAAACTCTAGCCGAACTCAACCAAAATAAGTTTGGTTCGGTTTGACTTTAGTTCGGTTCGGTTATAATTTGGTTTAGTTTTAGTTCGGTTTAAAAAAATCAACTTATAAAAACAAGAGTCCTAACGAAACGTAAACAAAACGAAGCCATAAAAAAATCATTCCCTAAAAGTCTAAAACCAAACTGAAATTATTCCGCTTAATCAAAATAAAAAATGAAAAAAATTCATGGCTTCGTTTTTTCCATGTCATTAAAACGAACCCGCAACTAGTCAATAATTTAAATATAAGTTAATTATACAAGCCAATATTAATTCATCTCTTATATGAACCGACCATATGTGTTTATATTTTTAATATTTTTAATTAAATAATTAACAAAAAAAACATATTGATTTATCTGTTCGGTTTAAAAAAAATTTCAACCAATTGAGTTATATATAAAATATGGTTTATTTGGGTCGGTTTAAATTCGGTTGGTTCGGTTTGGTTCAGTTTTTTTACCACCCCTAATAATCGCCATTTGTTTATTCATAACGCCAACAAAATGAATCAGGTAAAAGATTATGATAATAACTATCATGAGAAAAATTATCTTACAAACGGAGTAAAAGCGTAAAACAATATAACAAAATAGAAGACAATAACACTGGACTAAAGGTTTAGAAGACAACAGTTTATTAATTGTATAAAATGACAAACTGATTACCAGAATAGTATATCGTTTGGAAAAATTATAAAAATAGTTTTTTTTGGAAAACGTTTTTAGGGTTTAGGGTAGAGACCTAAACCCTACACCCTTAAAACTAAACCTTAAATCATAATCTAAAACTGTTCAATTTTTTTAAAAAAAAATCTATTCTAACAATTTTTCTAAACGCTATATTATTCTCGCAATTAGTTTGTCATTTTGTACTATTTTAGAAGGTTTTCACTTATTAATAATAGGAAAAATAACATTATGGACGATAGAAGACAAGATTTTAAATCGTTTTGATAGAACTTGATACTGCAAAAAATTATAACAGTTCCAAGCTTTCTTTATGCATTATCGCTATTTAGAAATTAAAAAAGTAGACACTGTCGTTGACAAAATAATTAATAAATAAATATATCTTGAGTTCAAAGCCTCAAACGAATAAATAAGTACTACGTAGTACGTACCAGGAGGAACGGCAAGATTCACGCCTTCTCTTTTTCTTAGGAAAGTAAAATGATTCGAGGTACTACTTGATTTCTTTAAGAGGCTAAAGTGGTTAAAATATATATTAAATCATGGGGGAATTGTTGAAAATAACATAAAATTTAGTTTTTTCAACAAAAATAATTTGTAGGGGTAGTGAAATTACAGTTACTTCCTCAATGATTAAACAAAAATTCAATACGTGTTTTTACGATTATAACCCTGAGACGCAGGTAGACTTCTGTAATTAGATTTTATATTTTTTAAAAATATATATATTATGTTATCAAATTTTGAGGTTTTAAAAATTTATTATTCTCAATTATGATGTTTTAAAAATCAAATATTCATAAAATTTGATCAGATTAACCAAGAAAATAATTTATAGGTTATAGTTGAATTATAGGTAAACTTCATATAGAAGTCTACTCTGTAATTAAATTTTATATTTAAATAATAATAATAAAAAATTATGTTATAAAATTATGAGGTTTTAAAAATTTATTATACTAAGTTATGATGTTTTAAAAATCAAAAATTCATAAAATTTGATCAGATTAACCAAGAAAATAATTTATAGGCTATAGTTGAATTATGAGTAGACTTCATATAGAAGTCTGCTAAACCGAAATCTATTGAAATAAATTTACCTAACCAAAATTTGTTGAAGTCTGCTGAACCAAAAATTATTAACCTAACCAAAATTTGTACCTCCTTATATAAAGGAACTTACGACTTGTAACCCTAATTTTGTTATAAAAAAAACTCTAGTCTCTCTCTAAAACGGCGCTCCACTCTCTCGCATCTCTCGCCGTTAACCTCCACCGCCTCTCCATTCTTGCCGGTTGTCGTAGTGGTAAGCTGTCGTTCTTCTTCTTCTTTCTTCGTCTTCATCTCTTCTAACCCGTCTTCATCTCCCTGTCTTCATCTCTTTCTCACTTATCCTATTATTGCAGATCTGAGGTCAGAGAGCAGAAGCCTGTTTCTTTGAAGATGATGAACCATCGACGAGATCTGATTGGTCCTGGAAAAGCTTGACTGGATGCGGTGGTTTGCCTCTTCTGGATTACTTCCTCCGCGAAACGGTAGGCTTTCGTTCCTCTCTTTCACCTCTATACCGAGTATCGCCGAACATTTTCGTTCACTTATTGGGTTCACTCTTTCAGATATGTTGTCGGCGGATCTCTCGTTGGCAGCCGTTAAGCCGTCGACGCTCTCTGCCGTAGGACTGTTGGTAGACTTCGTCTGACACGCAAGGACTTCTTTGTATACTTCTTTCAAAACTATGTAGACTTCATTGGTAGACTTCTTATTCAAATTGGTGGCCATTCGTAGACTTCTTTCAAAATTCTGTAGACTTCTTTAAAAATTCTGTAGACTTCATTAGTAAACTTCTTTAAAAATTCGGTAGACTTATTTAGTAGACTTCTTATTCAAACATGGTGGCCATTCGTAAACTTCTTTCAAATTTCTGTTTTGTTATTGTGCGCTTGGTTTGATTCAATTGAGAATTGGTTTAAGTGGATGGTTTAATTGATGGATTGGTTTAATTTTTCGAGAAGAAGTGTTGTTGTCGTTTTGTGGTGGAATTATTATGGAATCATTTTTAATTGGATTTGTTTGGTCTGGTGAATTAAACCGGGAACGTTGATTAAACCATCATACCCATGACCATGTTTTTGTCTTAAAATGGTTTACTTAACCAGGAAGTAGACTTCAAATGAGAACCCATCAAAGCAACATCTACAGAAGCACCTCCTGCTGTTCACAGTAAGAAAACATAATTCATTGAAATTCTTAGCTGTATAGGAGGCTACATTCTTACTGCTGAATTTGATTTGATTGACTTGTATAGGGCCAATGAGCAGTGGAAAGACAGAAGAAGATGAAAATTTGTTTGTGAATCAAAAGAAGATGTATTGGAAATAGAAAGTGCCGGTATAGACTGAAGTAGTGTTTAGTCCCAATGGGATGTGTTGGTGTGTACGAAAAACTCATTTTCTGTGTTATACAATTTGTTTTGATTTAAGGGCAAATTGTTAGAATTTTTGTAATACCAAATCTACTATCTCTTGTCTTGTTTTATTGATCATGTAATGCAAATTGAATATGCCGTTTGACATAGTTCCCAAATCAGCTTGTAAACAATTATTAACAGAACATAGAAACAATTCATAGCAGAACTTAAAAACAATTTCTTAAGATAGCATCTATAACAGACTTCTGTTACCTTACAACGTTACCAACATTTCGAATTCTCGCCAAGTTTCCATCACTATAAGTCTATAAGGATAAAACACAAATTTTCATCACTATAAGGATAAAACACATAAGCTTCTAACAAAATTGCAATTATAAAGAAGATTTCACCAGAAGTCTACATAAATATGCTAAAAGCCTAATCAAACAAAAAAATGAGTCTTTTATAATTATAACACATAAACAAGCCAAACTCATACAGAAGCAAAAACAAAAATACAAATGTAAGAACAAGAAAATCTAAAAAAAACATTATAAATATGCTAAAAATGCTTTTTTAACAAAATTATCTACATAGACTTCACTTTGAAGTCTGTCCTAGATAAATGAAGAAGACTTCCAAATGAAGTCTTCTATTACGAGCTAAATGCCTAACCAATCAACAAATTTGTTTCACCCATAATTGTTTAGTTAAAACACATAAAATTCATACAATAGTAAAAGCACTAGTAAAAATACATACCAGAACAAAAAAAGCTCAAAGATTCGTTATAAATATGCTCTAAATGAGTTTTACAAAAAACGTTATACAATAGACTTATATGAGAAGTTGACAAAGAAGACTTCATTTGAAGTCTACATAAATTCTTAGAAGTCTGCGTGTGAAGTCTACTGTGGAACATGTTATTTTTGCATTTGACCAAACTGTTGACTTTATAAAAGTAGACTTCGTCATGAAGTCTGCTAAAAAATAGGTTAATTTTTCATTTGAGCAGAATCTCATCAGTGTTTGACTTTTAAAGTAGACTTCATTTGAAGTCTACGCTGTTAAAGAAGACTTCTAATGAAGTATACGTTATTAGAAAAGACTACAGACTGAAGTCTACTGAAAATGAGTCACTTTTGCAATTCAAATACTGAAAGTAGACTTCAAACGAAGTCTACGAAAATAAGGTTAGTTTTGAATTTGACCAAAAATATTCATTGAAGACTTCGTTTGAAGTCTACTTCAGTTTTTGAAAAAATAGACTTCTTTTAAAGTCTACTCTAGATTTGTAGACTTCATATGAAGTCTACTCTAAAAAAGTTTTTTTTTTAAATTTGAAATTTTTGTCAAACGCAAAACTAACTTTCATAAAAAATCAAAATTTTGGTCAAATACCAAACTGACTTAAAAGAAGACTTCTCTTGAAGACTTCTCCAGAAAACTTCAGATGAAGTCTGCCATATAAAAGTCAAAGTTTGGTCAACTACAAAAGTAGCCTCTTTTTTTGGAGACTTCATATGAAGTATACGGGTGATTTTTTTGTTTTCAAAGGATAACTCACAGACTTCACCTGAAGTCTCTTTACAAAAATAAAAAAATAGTCAATTGCAAAACTAACCTATGGTTGACTGGAGACTTCAAATGAAGTCTACGATGAAGAGCAGAATTCATTTGAAGTCTACTATCGCGAAACAAATCTGAAAATTAACGAAAATCAAGTGAATAATTACCTAGATCCGGTTTGAGGCTGTTTTGAGCTTCTTCGAGTGCCCAGAACACTGTGATTAACCAATATCAAAGAAGTCCAGTAATTCTTATGCAATAGCCACCGAAACAAGCAAGATCTAAGAATTTATAAATTTTGAAAACGAAAATGAGAGAGTTTGTTGGATGAAAATGGAGAAGAAATAGAAGATTATGAAGTTATGAGCATAAATATGCGGAGTTAGAGTCAAAAAAATTGGTTGGAGAAGCATTTAAAGCTCGAAATTGGTTGTTCATGGTGGTTGAGAAAATTGAAGAAGATGGCATTTTCGTAAATAAGTGGATATCCAAAGGTGTTTTGTGTATTTTTCAGAATGAAACAGACTTCAAAAGAAGTCTACTCATTTTCTCAGAATGGCATTTTCGTGAATATTGCAAGGTGGAAGGGTGTAATGGACAAAAAATGGCATTTGTTGAGGAGAAGGAAAAAAGAGGTTATGTTTGTGTTTGACCTCAAATTTTAGGTATTTTTGCAAATACCCCTTAAACCATTGTCTAAATATTCTATATTTCTATTTTAAGTAACCGGACTCACGGTTATATAAAGAAAAAACCCTAAATTAACTTCGAATCAGACAAACTTATTTACTCTACACTCACATCCCTATGTCTCATCTGATGCCCCAGTATGGTCCATTGATGGCTGCTCCCAAAGATCTTTCACTTCGAAAGATATGTGGAACTACTTGAGGAGCTCCAGAAACCAACCACAATGGATGGAGTTGCGTCTTGGAGTTACGGAATTAAATTAAATTGCTTGCTCTGCGTATCAACAAATGAATCGCGGGACCATGGTGTTTTTTATCTGCGGATATATGGAGAAAGAGCTCTCATTCTATTTTTCTTTTCTTCCTCCTATCTATAACTGATAATCACCTGAAACAGTTTCCGCCAAAGTTTCCAATCAACTTTATACCACATTTGGCGCGAAAGAAATGATCATATAGAAATAAAAAAACCACTTCACCAACATCTCGATTAATTAAGCTCATCGATAAAAATTTCGGAATCGTCTAAACTCAATCCAGTGGAGATCACTCTTACGAGGAGGGACTTGCTGAATGGTTTGCGACACGACCATAGAGAAAACTTCATCAACATTTAAAAATTTGACTACTTGCTCAATCTAGATTTCAATTCAATGTAATCTTGCTTTCAAAGCAAAACTGATGCATTCAATGTATCAATTTTTTTTTTTGGTTTGACTAATTAAAAAAACAAATGATCAAAGCAAATGAATCACGGGACCATTTGTTTTTAGTGCGGATATATGGAAAAAGGTACAACTTTTCCTCTAAGGACTATCGTCAGCAAAATCTTCTCGACGGTGAAAAACAAGTTTGGCAATGCAACAAACTGGATCCACTATGGGTACTCTTCTTCTTGACATATGGTCTTCACGCTAGTCAATTTCCGCAAGAATGTGATTTGCTCCTTCTATGTTGGCTTAATAAAAAAAAAAGCTCTCTTTTCTCTCTCGACGAGTTCGCCCTAGCCGTCGAGTTTTCTCAGTCTCAGTTTTCGTTTCCGGCGCCGGTAGATCGCCTTTGAGAGGCAAGTTTCTCAAAGGATCGCAAGCAGCCGCCACTACCCTCTTTTCTCGACTTGTCTCCTCGGTGGCTGGCGCTTCTCGTCTCCGCCGGGGGGACCTCCGTCCTCGCCGGTTTAAAAGTACCTAGGGTGTCGCATCGGGCTGGGCTCCAGTGGTCCTGCGCGGAGGCTCGAATCGAGGGATGAGTGTGGCTCCTTGGAAAATCTCTCGGTTAGACCTTCGGTTGAAGATCCGATGGCGCACAGTTTCGGATCCTCCTGGATCTTGGTGTGGCCGCCGAGTATCTCTAATGGTGGTGTGGTTAGGTGGGTTTCTTGGTGGAGCATGGTGTGAGATCTTCGAGGATAGATCTCGGCGTGTTGCTGTCAGATCTGGATTTTCCTCACCGTCCTGGGCTTACCAGAGTTGTGGTAACCTTCGGCGTGATCTCTAGGTTGGTCCGCATCGCTGACTTGTTCAAGGCGGTGGCTTTCCTGGTGGTTCTGAGAGAGTGAGACTCGCCGTGTTGAGCCGGTATTCAGGGCTCGGTTCGGTATGGCGTATGCTCGGTTATCATTTGGTTTTCGTCTCTGGTGACTCCTTGGCGAGTCGCTGATGGGTTTTTGCTTGTTTTCCTCGTTGGGTTATTTGTTTTTTTTGTGTGGTTAAATTGAGGTTTCCTTATGTTTGGTTTGTGCCTCGTTTATCTTGCTTTCAGGGGAGGTAGTAAGACTGTTGAGCTGTGAAGTTGCTACGTTATGTGCTACCGACATCGGGGAAGTGTATCTTGGTAGTGTGAGCTAGCTAGTCTTCGCTTGATAGTTAGTGTAGTCCCGTCTTAGTACCGAATATATGTTTGTTAGTTGAGTGTCGAACCATAGACGTTGAGGACTGTCTTTGTTCGGGCCTCCTCTGACTCCTTAGAGAGGAATGGTTTTTTTCAGGTTACCGGATGAAACAACTTATGCGTGCATGGTGGGCGTTTCTTGATCCTTTATGTGGTTATTCTCTCTTCGATCCTATTTCGGTCTTATCTTTCCATCGGGGTTTCAAGCTCTTTATCGCTACTTGATATTTGTTGCTTCAAAGCTTCGGTGTCGACAAAGTACCGATTGTATTTGCTTCCATGCTTTTTTTATCATTTTTTTGCCATGAGACCAAGATTTTAGGTCGTTTCATTTGCTAAACATTTCATTTTTAATGAAATATTTACAATTTAGAAAAAAAAAAAAAGTTGGCTTAATAATTACATGATCCTTCTCTCCTCCTAAACGTACTTCGTGCCGGGCTTTTGATTTGTTTTTTGGTTGTTGTTTGTTGTTCTTATTTGATTCAATGTAAGCTCTATCATATATTAATCCAAGAAAAAATTTAACTTTGAATCAATGTATTTCTCAAAACAAGCTAACAAATTGTAATTTCTATAAATAAAGCACACACATATATATATATATATATAAAGTTAACTTTGTTCTCTTTTCGTAAAGACACATCATCATCCACATGTATGCCATATCATTTTTATATTTAATTTTCATAATATAATTAGTTAAAATTTTGATATACATATTAACTATACATTTTATTAAATTATGCAAGAAATTTGAAAGATCATTTTCATATTTATATCATGAAAACTTAAAAAAATCAACAAAATTTATTGAAAGAATAATAGATTTAAAAATTTGAGTTTTACTAATATATTACACACTTTATTATAATCACAAAGTTAAAGTTTTATATCGAAAATATGTTTAGTGAATGTATATTATTTGATCCAAACTAATAGTAGATAATATATACAATATTAATGTAACATATATCATCCACATGTATGACACATTATTGTGATATTTAATTTTCATAATTTAATTAGTTAAAACTTTGATATACATGCATATTAAATATACATTTTATTAAATTATGCAAGAAATTTGAAAGATCATTTTCATATTTATATCATGAAAAATTAAAAAAATCAACAAAATTTATTGAAAGAATAATAGATTTAAATATTTGATTTTTACTAATATATTACACACTTTATTATAATCACAAAGTTAAAGTTTTATATCGAAAATATGTTTAGTGAATGTATATTATTTGATCCAAACTAATAGTAGATAATATATACAATATTAATGTAACATATATCATCCACATGTATGACACATTATTTTGATATTTAATTTTCATAATTTAATTAGTTAAAACTTTGATATACATGCATATTAACTATACATTTTATTAAATTATGCAAGAAATTTGAAAGGTCATTCTCATATTCATATCATGAAAACTTAAAAAATCAACAAAATTTATTGAAAGAATAATAGATTTAAAATTTTAGTTTGACTAATATATTACACACTTTATTATAGTTACAAGGTTAAAATTTTTATATCGAAAATATGTTTAGTGAATGAATATTATTTGGGGAAATTTTAAAAAATACCACCATTTAGACTTCTCTTTACAAAACTACAATCAGCTAAAAACTTATGGGAGAATTGGAAATATAGGACACATTGAACTTAAAATTGCCCCCTTAAGATTTATTAGACTTTTGCCACTTTTTGACAAACATACAATTTTATTATTTTTTTATAATTGAAAATAAATACATATAAATTTCGAAAAAAATCGAAAATATCAAAAAAAGAAATACAAATATATTGGGTAACCATTTTAGGAAAGATTTTGATTTTAAAAATAGTAATTTACCTTAACTACGAAACATATAATATTTATTCTACAAACGTAGAATTTGTTTTCTATTGTTTCCTCTCTAATCTACGAAAGGTAGATTCAACATTCTATTAATTGTTCTGCCTTCTACGGGAGATCTAAAATACGGTTTCTACAACTTGTTATGTATTCTATAGATTTCGGATTACGTATTCTACATTTAACATTATATTCTATTTTTTAGAGAATATAAGTTCTGTAACTATGTATTTGTTCTATGGAATGTAGATTTCCTATTCTAGGAAGTAGTTAACAAAATCTGAGTAAATCTAGGATCATGGGTTATCCAAATAACTGAAAATATTTTTTTTTCCATTTTTTCTCTACGCTTTATTCCTTTTTTCCCTTTTTTTTCCAATCCTTTTTTCCTTCTTTTTCTTCTCTTCATCGACTTCTCTTTGTTCCCTTTGCTTCTCTTCATCGACGACAGAGGTGTGACGATTTTTTTTGTTTAAATATTTTCTTAAACGTTGTTTACTCTATCGCAAAGATGATGCATAAATATGTATCGACTGGTGTATGGAAGAGGTCGGATAAGGTCTGGGTTTTTGTTGTTGATGAAGGCAAAAGAGGTAGATTACTAATTTTGGAATCAACTACTACTCTTGAAGAGTTAAAAACGATGGTTTTGGAGGACTTTGGAATAGTCAATCAGAATGTCGAGTTTAGTTATCTACCGAGCGATTTGATTGAATCTCCCCCAGTTATTATCGTCAATGATCGTCAACTGAAAAACTTTGTTGGGTATGCAAGGAAGAATACCTCGATAAATTTGTGTGTCACATTTACAGTTGAGCGATGAGAGAATACAATCAACATTGATTTGAATAAAGAGCCGTCTGATCCTACTAGTAGTCAAGATGATGCTAAGTTGACTGAGAAGTTTGTAGAAGTTGTGCAAGTGCAGCCGAAATATGCTTTGGAAAACAATGTACGCAACATTGACATTGAGGGCGATATTGGTGATGTTGGCCTTGTTTTTGAAGACAAAGAAGATAGTGAAAAGTCAGTTCCAATTTCAGTGACGGATGCAGTAAAGAAGGACCAAATTTTTAGAAGCAAAAATCTTCTTAAGGCTGCTCTGGAAATTTGTTCAATGAAGTATAACTTTGACTACACGGTTGAAAAATCAACAAAACAATGGTGGCATATACGCTGCAAGGATAACGAATGCAATTGGCGTGTTCGTGCTGAGAGTTTAGAGGGGTCTACGTATTTCAAGATCAATAAGTATGTGGATGAACATACATGTGCTCCTTCCATGAAAAAAAATAACGGCAGGACTGCTTCAGCGAAAACAATTGGCAATCTAGTAATGCATAAGTATGAGGATGTCAAGGAAGAGCCTAAAGCGAGAGAAATCATACAGATTATGATTATGGAGCATGGATGCGAGATCTCTTATACCCATGCATGGGAGGCTCGTGAGTATGCAGTTAACACTGTCAGAGGTATTCCAGAGAAAAGTTATGGTAAAATCCCAAAATACTTGCACATGTTGAAAGAAGCTAATCCGGGTACACATACTCATTACGAGACTGATTGTGATGGTAGATTCAAATATCTATTTATATCTTTTGGCCAATCAGTTAGAGGATTCCACAAAGCCATTCGTAGGGTCATTGTTCTTGGTGGTACGTTTCTAAAGAACAAATACAAAGGAGTTCTGCTTGGTGCTACAGCTTTAGATGGTAACTCTTGTAAAACCAAGAGCACAAAGACAACAAAGAACGATTGGACAGATTCTGCAAATTCTCTATTTGCTTTATTAGAAATCACTTAAACACACTTCTTACAAGTTGTTTAATCAGATTTACGTAACGTCACAACTTGACTTGCCACTGACCAATTTCTAATCTACCCAAGAACCCTTAAACACTCTTGTTCACCCGTTCTAAATCTCAACCAATACAAGAACTCTCTGTTCTCACAAGAACTATATGTTCTCTCACCAAAACCCTTTGAGCACGTACCACGTGACGTCTCTGTTTTTGGATGACGAAACCCTAACGGCTCCTCCGCCTTAAATATTCTCCAACACACGTCATAGAGAATATTTGTTTCCAATTTGTGATATCTCCAAATCTTCCTTTTTCTTAGATTTGAGATTCTCGATTCAGATACATCTTGTATCTTCAGCTCCAGTAATCTTTTGCCACGTCACACACGCTTTGTTTTAACTTTACGTGTCAAATCAGATATCTTGTGTTGCAAATTGATTTTGTGTGCAACCACCTCATTCCTTGGTGCTAACAATCTCCCCCTTTTTGTCTGAGTGTGACACCTCAAGCTTCTTGCATCCTCAGTCTCTCTCTTCTCCTCTTACGCCGTCTGGATTCGCCCTGTCCTCCTATTCTCCCCCTGCTTGAGTGCACTCTCAGAGAAAATTAACAGGAACAGCACATTCCCTCTGTGTCTCTTGAAAACTTGGCAGTGGTACTCATTGGGGTTCTAGCTTCCTGGCTTGTCTGTATCTTGAACCTTGTCACCAGATTTATTGGTTCACAGCCATCCTTCCCAAATGCATGTTCATCTCTTGTTTCATGAATTTCCTCGTGAGTTTCATCAATCTCTGTAAGGACCATATTGCACACAATCTCTGGTTGTGCAACACACATGTCTGCAGTTTTTTTAGTTTCACGTGCTTGTGTTCTCTGCATCAATATGATTTTGTTCTCCCTTGATTGTCTTGAGTACAAATGCTTCTTAGCTATCCACACCTTTCCAAAGCACCTTCTCTCGATGTGGCAGTTGTTGTTTCTCCAAGCCTCCCTGATTTTCTTCTTTAGCTCAAAACAGTTCCTCTTGATATGTCCACTTTTCTCGCAAAAATAACAAGCTTTTCTTGGCTTGACAACTTCTCTCTTTGGTGTCATCCTCTGGGGTGTTAGAATATCGATCTTTCTCATTTCCACTTGGATGTTTTTGCCTTCCTTTTTCCTATCGTGTTTACCTTGAACAAAGTTATTCATGTTTTGATAACTTGGTTCCACATAACTTTGACTTGGCTGATAGCGACCGTTAAAACCCAGTCCCCAATTTTGCTTGTCAGTTTTTCCCATTGTCAGCAAGTGATCTAACTTGTCACTTCCATTGTTCAACATTTTGATTTTCTTGTAATTCTCAGACAAATCATGTTCAACACTCCTGCTCTTATCTTTCTCTTGAGCAAGCAATTCCTGCATTTCAACCATTTTGACTTCCAATTCCAAAACTTTTAAGCTCTCCTTTTCTGAATTCTCAGCATCATCAGAAACCCCAACATCAGTTGCTTCATCTTTCAACATTTCAGCTTTCTCCTTATATGGCTCGTCTTTCTTTTCAGAATTAGCAGACTCTTTGAGGCCACCTGCAATTTCATGTTTTGTCTCCTTTTGATTCGATTCTGCGTGTGACACAGATGAAATTGTGTGTAACACACCTACTGCATCTACTATACTACCATCGAAGCTCTCCTTCGTTGGTTTGCTTTCAAACTCAAGAATGTTGACTTTTGCTTCCAAAATCGCTTTATCTTTCAACAAGTGCAGGTTTTCATGACTCAGTTTCACCCAGTTGTCATACAATGACCGATATTCAGCCTTTGCATCAAATTCAACATTGTCATCTGATTCTGATTCAGCATCAGATTCTTCATCTGATTTCTCGCCTACAAATGCCACAAAGTTCAGCACGCCACCTTTCTCATCGCTCTCTTCAGACTCAGTTTCGCTGAAGCTCAAGAATGACTTGTCATGCTTCTTATGTAGACTCGGACATCAAATTTCCACCTTCTTGGCCCTCTTCCATCTTCTGCATCGGATCTGATTTCTTATTCGCAGTAAACGCTAAATCTTTGACAATTTTAAGTTGGTCTACATCTGCCTCCATCTCCTCAGCTTTCAACATTCCCAGCAACTGAGAGAATTTCATGTCATTGGTGTTCATAGCCATCTTTAGAACAGCCTTTTGAGCTCCATACTTTGGAGGTAGGCATCTCAACATCTTTTTGACCAGCTTCTTATCCTTATAAGTTTTTCCAAGCACCAATGCTTCATTCGCGATAGAGCTGAGTTTGGATCCAAAACTTGAGATGGATTCGTCACTTCCCATTCGAAGATTTTCAAACTGAGACGCTAGATGATCTATCCTTGTTCTCTTGACACTAGATGTTCCTTCATAGAAATTAACCAACACTTCCCAAGCATCCTTAGCAGCGACACAACCTTGAACTAGTTTGAACTTGTCAAGTTCAATAGCTGCAAAAATCTCACTGATTGCCTTAGAATTGAATTTCGATGCCTCTTTATCCGCTTCAGTCCATTTATCCTTTTGTTTAGGCTTCTTTTCTCCTGCTTTATCAAGAACATATGGTTCTTCCCAACCAATTTCCACAGCAGTCCACGCATCCTCGTCGATCGACCTGATTCTCTGCTTCATACGCACCTTCCAGTGACCAAAATTGTTCTCATCGAGCATAAGAGTTCGTCGAACGGCTATTGTCTCCATGTTCTTCTCAGGATCTCACCTGTGTTCGAAGCGTACTCCTTCAGCTAGGTGTCCCGCTCTGATACCAATTGTAAAACCAAGAGCACAAAGACAACAAAGAACGATTAGACAGATTCTGCAAATTCTCTATTTGCTTTATTATAAATCACTTAAACACACTTCTTACAAGTTGTTTACTCAGATTTACGTAACGTCACAACTTGACTTGCCATTGACCAATTTTTAATCTACCCAAGAACCCTTAAACACTCTTGTTCACCCGTTCTAAATCTCAACCAATACAAGAACTCTCTGTTCTCAAAAGAACTATATGTTCTCTCACCAAAACCCTTTGAGCACGTACCACGCGACGTCTCTGTTTTTGGATGACGAAACCCTAGCGGCTCCTCCGCCTTAAATATTCTCCAATACACGTCATAGAGAATATTTGTTTCCAATTTGTGATATCTCCAAATCTTCCTTTTTCTTAGATTTGAGATTCTCGATTCAGATACATCTTGTATCTTCAGCTCCAGTAATCTTTTGCCACGTCACACACGCTTTGTTTTAACTTTACGTGTCAAATCAGATATCTTGTGTTGCACATTGATTTTGTGTGCAACCACCTCATTCCTTGGTGCTAACAACTCTAACTTGTATCCAATTGCAATTGGGGTTGTTGACTCAGAGAATGACCGGTCATGGGAGTGCTTTTTAATGCAACTTAAGGTTGTAATTGCAGACGAGCAAGGTTTGGCTTTTGTGTCAGATAGAAATACTTCTGTTACTAAACCACTTGACAAAGTTTACCCGCATTCTTCTCATGGAATATGCATCCACCATTTGTTGAATAATGTGGTAACATATTTCAAGACAAAGGGTTTGACTGCGATGATTGAAAAAGCTTCAAAAGAGTATAGGGTTCCCGATTTTGAGAGGAGTTTCAACGATATTTGCAGAATTAGTCCGCTTGTTGGAAAATATCTACTAGACGCTGATGTTAGAAAATGGGCTCGTTGCAAATTTATTGGATTCAGGTATGACGTTAGAACCAATAACCCCGTTGAATCGTTAAATTCTGCATTGCGAACACCTAGAGAGTTTCCAGTAATTCCTTTGTTGGACATCATAAGAGAAATGTTAACCCGGTGGTTTTATGAGCGTCGAAGATTAAGCTCGAAGCATAAGCACCCTTTAACCATTGAGGTTGAGAAAAAGATTCGTAGAAGGACTGAAAAGGGTAAAACATTTATTGTTTATCCGGTTAACCAGAATAAATTTCTAGTTAGAGGCGACAGATTTGACTGTCTTGTTGATTTGGAGAGAAGAACATGTTCATGTGGGAAGTACAACTTGTTAAAAATTCCTTGCAGACACGCCATTAAAGCTGGTTTTTCTGTGGAAAAGGAACCACACACGCTCACCGATGAAAGGTACAATACTGCTATATCTCTTACGTTTCATATTTGCCATCTATGATGTTAATAATTTCAGATAAAATTTACGAATAGGTATACTACTGCCGCATGGATAACGGTTTATGAGGAATTTATTAATCCAATAGGTGTTCCTGAGGACGCATGGTGTGTCCCGATGGAGGTTGAACAAGCCAAAGTACTCCCACCAGAATCAAGAAGAGCAGCTAGTAGACGTAGAAAACGAAGATACGAATCGGTAGAAGACAAAATACGTTTCTCACAAGGATCACAAGGGTCTAAGAAGCACAAGTGTAGTCGGTGTGGTATGCAAGGTCATAAGAGAGGGACATGTGACATACCAATATAGGCGTTACTTATCTCTGTTTTAATTTGATTTGGTTTGCTTCTTATGTTCGTTTGAATTTTGTTGCAAAGATTTATATTTTGTTGAATGGTAGGTTCGGCTTTGGTTTAACGAGAGTTTCTCCTCAAGTTTTTGTTTAACGAGGTTCTTCTTATGTTCGTTTTAATTTTTTTGCAAAGAATTATATTTTGTTGAATGGTAGGTTCTGTGTTGGTTTTACGAGAGGTTCTGTTTTTGTTTAACGAGGTTCTTCTTATGTTCGTTTCAATTTTTTTTTTAAATACAGATGGGGTCAAATAAATTAAATGTGTATGAAATATCGATTGAGGTGCTTAGTACCGCTGGTTACATGTTACATCTCCTAACCTACAGGTTCCGTGTTCGACTCCAACACGGTACCTGGAAACTTTTTTTTTTTTGTTAACAAAAACTAGTTTTATTTTTGTTTAGACACACGATGTTTTTATTTTAAAACCAAACATCTAACCCTAAACCTCTCTTCGATTATCTTCTCTCAAGGCCAGATGTCAGTTCATGCGATCTGAGATTTTTAAATTTTCGTTTCTCGATTTTAATCTGATTTGAGTGTTTAAGTTTCTGAGATTTATATGCTTTCGGATCGTCCATTTCTGGGTTTGATTTTGATTATGTTCGTTTAATATAGGAAAATGAGCTATACATCATCAGGTTCGACATCCTATTCACTTAGAGGGATTCCTAGAAAATGTGGATGTGGAGAGAAAACCGTTTTAGGTATATCAAATACGGCGAAGAATCCTGATCGGAAGTTCTATAAATGTGTTGCTGCAAAAAAGGTCAGAATTTCCCTATGACTATGCTTTGTGTTGTCTTGTGTTTTGATATAAGATTTAATATGTCTTGGTTAAAGGGTGACTACGGACACGTTTTCAAATGTGCCAAAGAAGCTAAGATGGAAGAGTTCGATGTCCTTGCGGAGACTCAAACGCTGTTTGTTGAAGACTTGAACAAAATCCTAAATTCACAGAAGATTATGATGGAGAAGTTTGACAAGCTCGTGGAGAAGAACAAAAGGATCAACCATCAACTACGAGGTCTCAAAGGAACAATACAAAAAATTGGATTTTTTGTTGCAGTTGTAAGGGTTGGATGTCTGTGTTATGCTATTTTTTAGTCAAACTATGGCGTAGGGGTTTACCTTTTCATGTGGTTCTCTTCTTTGATACAAGACTCTATTTTGATTCTTATATGAGTTCTATTCCTTTTTTTTTCAAAAACCTGATTCTGAAATGAGTTGTATGATTCTGTTTGTATTCGGATGAAAATACATGCTTTTAAAAGAGAAAAACATGATTATGAAAGATCAATAAGAAAACATGATTTTGATTCTTATATCGTCCAGCAAAGATATGTCTAGCCCAAGCACGTGACACTCGATTAATTTCAATGCGTACACTCCACAGTGACACTTAATCTTATTTAGCTTAGGCTTCATCGGCACATAAAAGACTGAATACTGTGTGAGGTTAATATTTTTCCTGTCTTCTGCAGGTTGAACTGCCTTCACATTCCGAGGGATCATAACTGCAAATTTTTCACTCCTGAACAATCGAAGACTTCAATTGTTATTTGGACGAAACTAATGCACAAAGAAATCCAGTGATTACCGTTTACATGGAGCGGAGCGTAGAGACGGTCAACATCCTTATACCAAACTTCTCTTGTTCTTCCATGGGATGGAAGCTCACCGGTACCGTAATGTAAGAGCCAAGGATCTAATTTGTATGCCCTCTTATTTTGCATAAATTTTTTGTACGCACCACTGATTTGGAGTTCGTAGAAACAGTTACTGAAGGCAACACGATCTGGTTTCCATCGGCGCAAAGATGTCTTCTCCTGGAATAAGTACATAACTGCGTCCATCTCCTGCAAAATGTATAACTCGTAAATATCTTGAGTATTATGTAAACTTATAAGCTATATATTTTTGTAAATCGTACCTCGTTGTGAAGCCAATTTTTGGGCATCATTATACGATTAGCTAATTCTAAGGAAAAAATGCTTGGACCAATCTTCAAGTCTTTGAAATAGTCAAACATTGTCGAGATAAATTATTAATTTGTCAACATTTTTTTTTATAAAAAAATTGAATAAATTATAAGTTCTTGGAGGACTTACACGGGAGACTGAGACCACTCAACAAGTTTATCAAATGACTCATCTGACACGTAAACCAAATCGTAATCGGGTTCTTCTTCTGGGATTCTTAAGTTGCCTGTCAACTTTTTCCATTTGGTGTTGGGTTTTGCTGTGGTCTTCTTCCCTCTTGTTTTCTGATTTGTATTTTTCTCAACAAGCACTGAATTGGTTGTGGGCACCCATCCGATTTATTTGATGTCATTTGAAGTCTGCGTAGAATCAAAGCCGGTAACAAACGGATCTTGATGTAGATCCGCCATTGTTTTTCGTAGCCATTCTTGTGTACCCATTCCCATATCAATATCAGAAAGCTGACTCAATAGAACTTCGTGAAGATTATCAGAAAGTCCATCAAATAATTTTGCCTGCCAATACAAAAAATACCAATTACAAAATATATTACATAATATATATGACAATATTACATTTCTTAGAGTACCATTACAAAATATTTTACAATCTCTAAGTCCACCATATTATATTTTTTAGTGTACCATTACAAAATATTTTACAAATTATTTTAGAACCTGAGATTATTACTTAGAGGGGAAAAAAGTCTAATTCGTGCCTCAACCAAAGCCGCTGGTACCGATTAGTACCCGAACTATTGAGTTATGCTCAAACATACCCGAATTATTGAAAATTTGAATATCTATATCCGAACTCTCTTTTTTTTGGCCGAAACATGCATTGACTCGTTTTCCGTTAGTCAACCCCGTCAAATTGTTAACGGTGCTGAGTCAGCTGTCACCCTGGAATCCCTGTTGGAACGAAATTGTCATACGACGTCGTTTTGTATCGGTCCAAAAATTAAAAAAATTGCACATGCAAAGAATCGAACCGTGCCCCACTCCAAAATTTCGAACTGCTATACCGCTGGGCCAGATACAATTATTATGATATGTCGCACCGTTTAATTTATATTGTAGTTTAGATTAGAAAAAATCATAAAAATAAAACGACGTAGTTTTGATTGGTTTTCTGATTAAAAAAAAAATTAGACAATCAAGTCTTCTTCTTCGACGAGTTGTGCCAATTTCAGACAAGAAATTTGGGAAAGAACTCTCTCATCTAGGGTTTTGGTTGACTAAGAAATCATAAGAGAATGACTACCTCATCGAATCAAAAAGCTTCCTAATCGAATCAAAATCCCATTGTCGATTATGATTTTGAGAAATGATAATGTATACTCAAAATCCCATTGTCGATTATGATTTACGATTACATGGCCTAAAACTTCAAAGTATTACACGAAACGTACGTATAATAAGAGAACCAGATTCGACTAAAGCCAGAGATTCTGATTCCCAAGAAAAACGAGCGAAATCAATCAAAACCAATGGTGACCCGATTCGTCAAAAAAATACAGAAACAAATCGAAAAGATTTGAAAACAAAAATTGCCATGAGTTACTTACAGGGAGAAACGCCAAAACTTTGCTTTGACTTCAGAGAAATCGATTGCGCAGAGAACCATAAAAATTTCAGAAACCCTAAGAATTTGCAGAGAAGAAGAGAAACAAACAAAAAATAAAATTACAACGACTGAATGTAATGGCTACCTCATCGAATCAAAATCGCCGACGATGATTTTTGATGGTCGTGTCTAGAATCAACCTCCGAAGTCGCCGGAATCGTATCAAGGAGCACCTATCACCTCCGGCGATAATCTGATTGCGGGGAAGTCAAAACTACGTCGTTTTATTTTTATGGATTTTTCTAATCTAAACTACAATATAAATTAAACGGTGCGACATATCATAGTACTTGTATCTGGCCCAACGGTATAACAATTTGAAATTTTGGAGAGGGGCACGGTTCGATTCCTTGCATGTGCAATTTTTTTAATATTTGGATCGATACAAAACGACGTCGTATGACAATTTCGTTCCAACTAGGATTCCAGGGTGGCAGCTGACTCACCACCGTTAACAATTCGACAGGTTGACTAACGGGAAACAAGTCAATGCATGTTTCAGACAAAAAAGAGAGTTCGGGTATAGATATTCAAATTTTCAATACTTTGGGTATGTTTGAGCATAGCTCAACAGTTCGGGTATTAATCGGTACCAACGGCCTTGGTTGAGGCACGAATTAGCCTTTCTCCCTCACTTAGAGTGTCTGTCTTTCTTACCTTCAGTCCAGGCTGTGGAGTGTCGTTAGCAGCGGTTGATGGCTCTCCTGTGGTTGATGGATCTCCTGTGGTTGATGGATCTCCTGTGGCTTGCCTATTCTTAAAAATCTCTTCTAACTTGCCGATTCTGTCTTCAATTTTCTTCTCGAAAGTGCTGAGTGAAGCATCAATAATTCCTTGAATGAAAGACTTCATGTCTTCATCAGGAACATTCTGTTTTCCAGCTGATCGTTGGCACATCATCTTCTGCTTGCGTGCCTCAAAACCAGGATCAAAGACTCTTTTTTTGCCACGGTTTGAACCACAAACTGATATATCTACACCACTTGGTGTTCCAACTTCACTATCACCATCCAAAAACTTAATCTCTGCCTCAAAATTTCTGTAATGGGCATCATCATCCACATAAGATGTGTGAGTAGCTTCCTCAATTCCCCATATGAAGTCACTCCAGTCATTTCCATCCCTGATCATTGTCTTCATACAGTCTACTCTCCCGTCAGCCATTTCGTCAGCCCTTACGAAATCAGCTGAATCAATAACGTCGAAGTTCCCGGTACAAGATATGTAGGGATACAAGACATGCTACAAAAAGAAAAACAATA
Source organism: Eutrema japonicum (assembly GCA_030161315.1). NCBI lineage: Eukaryota > Viridiplantae > Streptophyta > Magnoliopsida > Brassicales > Brassicaceae > Eutrema > Eutrema japonicum. The sequence continues at coordinate 42,952,021 of BSQW01000013.1, forward strand.
AGAATTGATTGTTAAAAAAAGAGTAAACATTATACACCATAAATCAAAAGAGTACCAAAACTAAACATAATCAGAATGAGTACCAAACAAGTAAACATTATACACCATACATGCCTATACACAATACTGCTTGTAGATGTTCCAAATACCTAAAAAACAAATGTTTTACACTAATAACCTCCTTCCGAAAAGTGGATTCGAATTGAATAAACTCTTGGTATGATATTCTAGCAGTTCCTTTCCACTTAGAACATCTACAAGCAGTATTGTTCTCATTATGGACTGTTATTCCCAGCAACGTACCAAAATCAGGAATTGCTTCCATGATCCAAACCTGAAGAGCTAATGAGAAACCTCGCAATGTATAGCCTTCGGGACGCGCAAGCTTATCACAAGTTTTGATGACATCCTCAACCAGCATGTCAAATGCATGACGTCCCCATGGATACATCCGCAACTTCTCTATATCCATCACCAGCACGATGTATTCTCGTGGGATATTAACGGTCTTATCTTGCGCCATTACCACACCCGCAATAACAAACAAGTAGACCAACCTCAACCTGTCTTCACGTGTCCATTCGTTAGCAGTGTCGAGGTTCTCTAACAGTAAATTATGTAAAGTTATTCATGTGTTATTCCGCAGCAAAGTACTCCAGAACCCGCCATCATTTTTTCATTTTGTGAAGTTGCATTTCTTAGGTTCTTTGTAGCTGAGCCCAGTAACTGCGTGGAATTCTTGCATAGAAAAACGAAGAGGCCTCCTTGCAAACACAAACCATAGCTCATGTTTCTTGTCAGTGATGAGTTGTCTACACATGAAGCTGTGGATCAGTCTCGCAGAGTATCCGAGGCTCTGTTGATGCATTGCTAGAATCGGACCGAAGACAGGATCTACCAAAACTTTCTGGTACTCATTCTGCACCTTTTTCTTCAGTAGGTTTAGAGTTGACAACATACAGCGGTTGTTGATCTTTTCAACTTGAGGTTCACTCCCAGGCTTAAATAGAAATTTTGGCAACTCAGTCGAATCCATACCTACAAATGAGTACACACAAAATGTTAAAAAACAAAACTTTATATAAGAGAAAACAAAAAAATTGATCAATAATGCAAACTTTCACTATACAAAACCATTAAGAAGTGCAATATGATTATTGGAATTGTAAAATATGAGGGTGTAGTCAGAGAGAAACAAAAGCATGACAATCCAATATAGTAATGTATCATCAGATGCATTCAATTTCTGAATATCATATAGAATTTCTGTAAGAAAATTGAACATGATACTATGGCAACTGACGATCTGAGAATAAATATTTGACACATGCAAAATGAAAGAACAGGGAAAGGATATACTATTTCTATCCTATTAAAACAAAAGGAGCAAGAATGAGAGTAATCCGAAGGTATATATTGCTGTGTTGTCTTCATTTTTATCATCTAGACACTTTCCTAAGAAAATAAAAATGATCTGAAGTCGTACCCTAAAAATCTGAAATGTTCTGAAGAATGAACTAAACTGAGAATGTTAACATACATTAGGAAAATATAGAAAAACCATTTCAGACACAAACAACTGGTAAGACAGAGTAGACTTGAGATGAAAAACAATGATTTCATCAGTTAGACAGACTTTTAAAATACGTAAGAGCTAAAGGCAAGAGATATATGAAAAAGCGAGATCAATGATGAGAATGGAGATTGTGTACCGAGATTAGAATCGACGGGTAACTTGCAAAACTCTCAATCACTGGCTCCGACAAGGGCTGAAGAAACCCTATAAGGAAAAGTAAATGCAAAGAAGGTGAGCAAGTAGATCGGCACTAAAGAAACACTTACCCGATGGAAATCAATGAGTGATGAGAATGAAAAGAGAAGGGAGATGACGGAGAGAGGTGGTCGGAGACTGACGAAATCGGACACGAACCGACGAAGACGATGGAACCTCCACGGAGGATGAACCGTGGACGACGATGGAGGACAAAATCCTCCGGATTTCACTCGCCGGAGACTGACGGAGATGCCGGATTCTTCAGACCTAGGTTTCTCTCGACGGAGATGTCGAGAAGAGAAAAGGTTTTGTGGGAAAAAAAAATAAATGGTATAAGGATTTTGCCATTGAACTTAAAAAAAATAAATACTTTCCTTTTTATGTAGACCAATCAAAGAATTTTGCCATTGAACTTAATTTTTTTTCTTTTCTAAATCAATTATAATTAATAATTTAAGGGTAGTGTGGGAAATCAATTAATCTAAATCCTAAGGGGACAAATTTTAGTTTCATAAATCTTAAGGGGACAATTTTAAGTTCAATGTGTCCTATATTTCCAATTACCCAAAACTTATTCAAAACTACCCTCATTTAATAAAATATTGTCCATTTTGCCCTCACTTGATAAATTGCGACTAGCTTTTTTGTGAGGTTTATACTCCAGATCTCGCCGGAATTCATACTCAAAGAAGATTGGTCCAGCGATTCTGTCGCCGGTGGTTGAGTATTTTGGGAGAAAATTCCGCCACCATCGACGCCACCATCGACGACAACAACTGTTATTGCGCGAGGGAAGAGATTGCTTATCTTTTCTAGGTATTGGGAGAAAATTCATAGATTTGCTTTTGCTTGATTAGGAGATGACGACTTTAGATTAGGTGATGAGATTTCGAAGATGTCTGTCCAATTGATAATTTATGGATTGTATTTGATTTTAGGTTTTGGAGATGACGATGATTGAGCAATTTCTTTGTTCAGTAAATCTATATAGCCTTATAAATTAGCTTCTGGGTTCAATAACCTTGAAAGTATGTGAAGTCTGTGTCATTAAGATGGGACAATTGAGAAATTTCTTTGTTGAATTCTTAGGGTCTATGTAGCTTTATAGATGGATTTCAAGTTTTGGAGATGACATGTCATTGAGAAATTTATTTGTTCAATGGATTTGTAAATTTGAGCTTTACAAGCTTCTGGTTCAATATGTCTCATTAAGATTATAGAGATGACAATGTGGATTGTAAATTAATGAGCTAATTTATAGGACTTTGTAAACCATATTTTTGCTTTTATCAGGTTATAATGATTGAACTATACTCTGTATGTGAAAGATGGGAGTTCACAAATGGCACATGGGATTTCATTATTGATGGTGAAAGAGGAAGCTCAATTAGTGTCATAAAAAAGATATTACCTACAAAGATTTGGTTGATGTGGTTTTAGAAGATTTTGGCATTGATGGTGATGTGAGCTCTGTAAAGATTAGTTATGGATCACATTTAAAAGAATTTCCTCGAGTGTTTATTAGGAATGATTGCCAAGTGAGATCTTTTATGAACAAGCTTGAAGATAGCAAAGAAGTTAAGTTATGTGTTACATTGATAGAAAATAACAAGAAAAGTAGCAACGGAATGAGGTACTTACAAATGTTTGTTATTTATAAGTGTTTTTAATTTATTTTCTGCAGATTTATAAAATTACATGTTTCTCTTGCAGAGAGAAACTAACTCAATTACTATGGTAGATAATATTCAATTCGAGGATAGTTTTAATGCTCCAGCTCCTTCACGGGATGAGGTAGTTTTATTTACAAAAACAATGTGTTATTCCTATATACGGGTTTTTAAAATATGGTAGTGTTTGTCTTATAGGGACAAACTCACTCAATTATTAATGAGAGTATAACAACAACTAATTGTCCACTTCTTGTTGGGCATGAGGTACTTTTATCAAGAAATCTCTTTGTTTAGCTATTCATTTATAAGAGTTTGTAAATTTGTTTGCTCTTTTTGTTTCTTCCAAATTTGCAGAGAAACAAAAAGTTTTATGGATCAGAAACATCAAAGAGTTTTAATTCCCCAGCACCTTCACAGGGAAAAATGAACGTAATTATTGATGTGAGTGTTACAACTACTTATCATTCACTTCATATTGGGCATGAGGTACTTTTATCAATAAAGCTCTTTGTTTAGCTATTCATTTATAAGGGTTTGTAAATTTGTTTGCTGTTTTTTTTTGTTCTAAATTTAGAGAAGTGTGAACTCGACTACTCATGTGTTTTATGGATCAGAAACTTCAACTTTAAGACGTGGTTACCAATATGAAGTTTCAGTGCCTGATCCAGGACCTATGGCTCCCAGTTGTTCCTCTAATAACTATGTCGGTGATGATGATGGCCTTTATTGTGGAAAATTTTTCAAAGACAAACATGAAATGAACAACAGGCTGTGGACGCTGGCAATGAAATATAACTTTAAGTTTCGTACTCAGCATTCAGACAAGAAAAGATATGTTCTTCGTTGCATTGATGAAAAATGCAACTGGAGATTTCGGGCAACCAAAGAGAAGGGGACGGAAAGCTTTGTGGTTAGCCAGTATGTGCATGAGCACAACTGTGACACTTCCTTAAGGAAGGTCAATCATCGACAAGCAAATGCCAAGTTGTTGGGTACAATGGTAAGCAATCATTTCGAGGGAGAAAATATTGGACTAAGACCAAAGAAAATTGCAGAGAAGATTAGAAAAGACCATGGGGTTGTGATTCCATATTAAAAAGCCTGGAGAGCTCAAGAACATTCACAAGAGGTTGCTAGAGGTACTCCTGCTGATAGCTATGAAGACCTGCCAAGTTTGTTTCATATGGTAAATGTAACTAATCCTGGTTCTGCTACTTTTATCGAGGTTGATCCAGCTGGGAAATTTAAGTATGATTTTTTGGCATTTGCTGCATCGGTTAAAGGTTTTAAGCTGACGAGAAAAATAGTTGTTATTGATGGCACCTTTTTGAAGGCAAAGTTTAAGGGGACTTTGCTAGGTGCCTAGGTGCCTCAGCACAAGATGGTAATTTTCAGCTTTACCCTATTGCTTTTGGCGTTGTGGATTCCGAGAATGATGCCTCATGGAATTGGTTTTTGATGTGTCTACAAAAGCTTATATCGGATGACAAAGATTTGATTTTCGTGTCTGATCGTGCACAATCCATTGCGAATGCTCTACTAGCAAACTATCCACTTGTTCATCATGGGATCTGCTCTTATCATTTAGAAAAGAACATTGAAACACAATTCAGGAGCTATAGCCTTATACAATTTGTGAAGGAGGCAGCTAATGCTTACACGGTGTTTGATTTTGATATTCTGTTTAGTGAGATTATAGGAGCGCTGACCCGTCTCTTGCAGATTATTTGTCGAAGGCTGACATCAAGAAATGGGCACGTGCTCATTCACCTACTAATCGCTACAACATAATGACATCAAATTTAGCTGAATCTCTAAACTCAATATTGGTTTTGACTCGAGAGTACCCTATAGTCTGCATTTTTGATACGATTAGGTCTACTCTAACTAAATGGTTTCACGAGCGCCGCGAGAAGGGTATTCTTCATAAGCATCCTGTGACTATAGAAGTGGGAAAGAAAATGAAAGGATACTATGATGGTGTATCTCGCTGGCTTGAAGTGTGTCAAATCAATCATTCAGAGTTTGAGGTGATAGGAGATCGACGGAAGCATGTGGTGAATTTGGGAACAATGCAGTGCACATGTGTTATGTTTGATATCCAAAACATTTCATGTGCTCATGCAATTGCGGCTGCAAAACATGTGAATTCTAATGAAAACGACTATGTTGATTAGTTCTTCTCCAATGAAAGGTATCTACATGAAACTTTGAGAAAAGAGCAAAATGTATAAGACTTTATAAATTTATAAATACTTATATATGAATAGCTTCTGAGAAGAGTTTTCTTGATTTATGTACATTGATTTACTATTGTTCTTGTAACTAACACTACAATTTTCTTATAGGTGGATACAAGCGTATTCGGAAAGTATTTATCATGTTGGTGATCGAGCATTTTGGGTCATTCCACCTCATATTGCTGGTTTTGTTTGTCTACCACCATATACTCGCATCCCTAGTGGCAGGCGGAAAAAAAGAGAGGATACCTTGTGTTTGGGAGTATGGGAAATCCTGCACCAAAGCTATAAAATCTGCAAGTCGAATTTATATGGTTTTATATGATAGTTTTAAAACTATATAAAATCATATAAATCATTTTAAAACTTTATAAAACCATATAAATCCTTACATTTGGTGTCTTTCGTGAGAAACCCCTATTATTTACTCGAATTCTCTCTATCAGGTGATATATATTGCATAAAATTTACATAACTCTAGTTGTATAATTATAGTTCTGGTTTTATACACTCGGCTGAAACTACATTATTGGATATTTGAGTGTTTTAATTGAATTTATATGGTTTTATATGCTAGTTATAAAACCATATAAAACCATATAAATCCTTTTAACCCTTGAAATTAAAAGTAGAGACTAAAATTTGGAACTTTTATATAATGTTAATAGGGGAAAGAAGAGGTCTTAGGCTAATGGCCCGCGTCCTAGTGACCCGCCCCCGCGGCGGAAACATACCTCAATATGAATAGCTTGATCCGATCCATGTACGAGTGATGAAGCATTAGTACGGTTATCTAACTATTGTTAGATAGTTATAGTTATTGCAATACCAGAACCGAAACAAATCTGTTGAGGAGCCATTCGAGGTAATATTGGCTAACCGAAACCGAACCTCCTATTTCGGGTTCTTCGGGTTGGGTTTTTATGCCCCTGGCTAATATAAACCCATATAAAACCTTTTAAGGTCTTTTAGAACCATATAAATAATTTTAGTACAATCCTTTTAATTAAAGTCTTATGAATCATTTACAACATTTTATCAATATGATTTACAATGTTAGCTTTCATATTATAGTTGGTTATCTACTTAGTTGTCTATTGGATATTGGTAAATACTCGGCCGAAGCAACATTATTTGGATATCAAATGTTTTAATTGAATTTATATGGTTTTATATGATAGTTTTAAAACTATATAAAACCATATAGATCCTTTTAAAACTATATAAAACCATATAAATCCTTACATTTGGTGTCTTTCGTGAGAAAACTCTATTATTTACTTACAGTCTAGTTAAAAAAAAAAAGTTCGAACTAGACATAAAGATTAAACTCATTAACCTTTTGCAACCAAATATTGTGTATGCGTCCAATTGGCCCGCCCCACAGCATACACTTTTATTTTTTGGACAGCAACGGACCAGCCCGCTAAAACCGCAATCCACGTTACAGGAACGGACCGACGCAGCGTCTTCAAGCACGTCGCTGTGAACCACGCTAATCAACGAGTTGGTAATGATCATTACAACAATCCCTTAAACTATATATATATATATATATATATATATATATATATATATATATATATATATATATGATGAATGTTTGATATATTATCTTTTCTTCTTCTCTCTCTCTCTCTCTCTGATATTTTGCGCTTCTCTGTGTCCTCCAAGGTCCTTCTGATATTTCTCATCCAAAACATTACGAAATATTGCGTTTTGGAATAATGGACAAGGTCCATTAAGTGAAAACTATAATGAGGCCCATTAACATGAAAAAAGTTGACCGACTCTATTTTCATTGACTCTCTTTCCTCATTTCAGTGATTCTGATTGATTTCTGAGCTCGAATTCTCTCTATAAGGTGATATATATTGCATAAAACTTTCATAACTTTGGTTTTATAATTATAGTTCTGGTTTTATACACTCGGCCAAAACTACATTATTGGATATTTGGGTGTTTTAATTGAATTTATATGGTTTTATATGCTAGTTATAAAACCATATAAATCCTTTTAAAACCATATAAATCCTTTTAAAACCATTTCCAAACAATTAACTTTGTAATTTTTAAAACTTTGTAAACCCGATAAGAACAACAAACAACAAACTTCATCAAAAGCTTTATACGTGTTTTCGATACAAAATACCAATGTTTCAGCATACCATATAGTGACTATTAAAACAGAAGAGAATTATACAAAATAAACTTCACCAAAAGTCTTAACTAACAGACAAAGATGTTCATACTTATTGAAAAGTTAAAAAGAAAGCACTGCCATTTTTTTCACAGCTCCTGCTTGTACCTTGCAAAATGAAAACATCAAAAATTGGGATGGGTTAGTGGAATTTTATTGAATACACAATGTGCAATTGCACCACAAAGTCATTTACCTGGAGGTCAGATTATTGATCTGATAACTCTGCAAATATATCACAAGCCAGCTTCTTCCTCATATCTCCAATATTTTCAAAGGGCAGCTTGGTCAAGTCTTGAATGCGCATGGCATGACACTCAATGATTTTCAGCATTTAAATGGCCGTATCTTCGAGTTTAGTAACTTGATTCAAGAAAATCTTGTCAATCCACACTTTCATCTTAAAGTTTAAATATTTTACTGGTTTGAACAAGATTTTACCTGTGGCAGTTCTTCACATTCCCTGGTAATTTTGAAGGGTGTGAAGTCTGTGGTGTTTTCGTCGACAACATGTCGAAGAACGTAAGACATTACGTTTCCATACTCCTGGACATGCGAGATAAACACTTCTTCTTTAATCTTGGATGCTGTAGTGTCCAATATTGTAATTCTCCTCTTCTCCATGTTGATCACCAGTGCAACCCATGATTTTTCCTTTAAATGCAAAGGTGCATAGAGGAGCTCGACGTTTTTCCCTACAAAGTCAACCTCGCTTCCAAATTGGAAACCATCCTTGTCCGATAAAAACTCGAGGTATGAATCGTCTAAAGCTTTCAAGAAAGACTCTCCAAGTATCAAAGCTCTCTTGTTGAGAAAGAGGTGTGGATTTTATTCCTTATGCATCCTCAATAACTTCAAACATGCATCAACATGCTGTAACAAATAGAGGATTAATAACCAATAATTATTCTTTAGTAAGGCACACAAAATTACAAAGTTTTTAAAAAACTCTTACCATGCTTGAAACGGTCCTCCCTGGTGTCTCTAGACTTGTGAACCACTTTGCATCTATTATATGGCCAGAAATTAGCAATTGCCTACATGAAAACATATTGTTTTATCAATACAATTGCATCATATAGCACATGTTTTTATCAGTGGAAACTTGTTTTTTTTTACTTTCTCCATTCAGTCAGTTTTTCCATTCGAATTTTATCAACAGGTCCAAATGGATGAAATATGGGATGTTTTTCTTTTCCTCTGTGTAAGGCGGCTGAGTATGGATTGAAGGAACGAGTACTCTCTCACTTCTTCTTGCCACAACTCCAATTGCATTAGCTTTTGCTCTTTGTCTACGCTTCTTCTTCATAGTCACTGGCTCGGCTTCTTCATCTCTCTAAGAGCCACCAAAAAAAACAAATGTTTTTGCAAGCTTTTTATATGCTAACTGATAAAAATTATTTTAAAACAGGATTCGAAAATACAAAAATTAGCGGATCTTAACCTCATTGAGTATCTTTTTCCGTTTCATTGAACTCTGAGATGCACCCACTTGAGAAATTTGAGGGTTTGACACTTCTTCATTAATAATCTGATCATATCAAACGCCTAGCATTGGTTTACATATGTTTTCTTTATAAAGCCTTGTAAATAATAAGCCAAAAAAAGATTAACCTCAATGCTTTTTTTTTGTGCAGCTCTTTTCTTATGTTTCATAGAACCTAATGCACCCACTTGAGATACTTGAGGATTTGTTACATCTTCAACAAAAATCTGATTAAAACAAGGTGGTTAGCAGTTTACAAATAAGACACTACATATCTTTTATTTATTTATAAAGCCTTGTAAATTACTTTTTCATTGTTTGTCTCACCCACTTCTTTTCCTTTTCCACTGCTCTCATTTCTCCTCACTTCATCTATCTTGTTTTCACGAATTTCCTGTGTAAGAAGATTGAAATTCGGAGTAGAAAAATGTGTACTAGGTGATGTTTCCTATATAAGTATATAGACATAGATTATTTTCCAATTATACTCAAAAACATGTAACATTGATTTTTACAAACTACTCTTTTTATCATGTACATGTGCTTTCTCTGCCTGCAAAAGAATGAATGATACAAAATTATCAATAATAATCCCAAGAATCAAGGGAATCAATCAATAATTCAAATATTTGTACTTAATTGCTTTCTTTCACTTACTTCCTCTTCTTTGTCATCCCCTTCTGTGTTAACACCCAAGGCTTTCTTGATTATCTCCACGTCGTTCTTCAAACCTCCAACTATCTTTAGTAGCATGTCAATTTTTTGGCTGTTAGAGAGAGGATGTGGAGGAGAAGGCAGATTGTTTTTGCTATGCAAATTTCCAATTTCTTCTGATGCAACAAATACATCTACCCATTCTTGGAGCCAGTCGTTTCTCTTCATTTTATATCCTTGCTTCACGAGTTCAATAACCCCTTCAAAGTCTTTGTCATCAGGTTTTGTTGGCGGAACCAAATGTATGTATTCATTTGGGTCTCCAACATAGGTTTTTGCTATGCAGATTTCTAATTTCTTATGATGCAACAAATACATCTACCCATTCTTGGAGCCAGTCGTTTCTCTTCATTTTATATCCTTGCTTCACGAGTTCAATAACCCCTTCAAAGTCTTTGTCATCAGGTTTTGTTGGCGGAACCAAATGTATGTATTCATTTGGGTCTACAACTATAGGTTTGACCAAAACCTGCGAAAATAGAACAAATGCACATATAAACCCGAAACCATTTATAAGGGCTTTTAAACAAATTAGAAAATCAGAAACAATTCGTTTTATAAAGGCTTTTAAACAAATCAGAAAACTAAAAACCACTCACGTTTTTCATCCTCTCAACTCCTACAACTTCAGTTATTCGTGGAGCCCGAGTCAACTTCCATTGCAGGCACCAGAGATCCGTAGAGGAGGCTGTGTCACATTGTTGGGCAAATGTGTGACCTAGGTGTGGTATAGCAGAGGTGATTACCATGGAAAATCCTTTTACTTCATACTGACCTTTTGACCAAGTTGATGTGTTCATCCTGCGCACACTAGCTGAGAGAACTTCATACCCCTTCCTTCCCCATCGATAACAGGAGTAAGTATCAAAGTTCAACCTTTCTCGAGGGATTTTTTTAGTTGGATTTTCAGCAATCACTATTCCCTCAACTAAGATAACTGCTCCTAGAGATATGTTTTCAAGATCTGACATATTTTCCCTTTTCTGTGATAGAAGCCTCAGCAAGTCTTCACTGTGTACTTATCCTCTTTTCTCAACATCCACAGATACGGTTTGGTTGGGTATTTGTGCTTGACTTGAGTCATTGCGCTTTTTTCCTCTGCCTCACAAAGTAATCATGTTGTGAGAAAATATTCTCTCAACGAAAAACGCATTGGCTGGTATGCAAATGCAAACCAAATATCTTCCCAGAGAATTGGATGTCTTTTCTCCGTGCGAGTCTGACTATAGGGTTGAGAAAGGAAACTTCAATCACAGAAAACGCATCATCCCCCAAAATACTTGAGACTGTATCTATTAATAATATATTGGAATGCTGCATGATTGTTGATATAGTATCTGGCTCTGTTCCGGGTTGATAGATCCTCCCGGGTAATTTGTATGTTTCATAGAAATTATTGTTGTCCATATTTGTGTCCATATCTGTGTAAAAATTGAAAAAAGTAAGCTCGGGTTTGTAAACTGATTAGTTTTAAAAACCCTTATAAATTAGTAGATATGCTAAAGATCTCAACAATTGATCAAAACACAATCGGTCCAATCATATTCAGAACAACAATATCATGATTTCCCCTCTTCATGTTTCCTCATACCCAACTAAAAATCTCGACCTAATATTTGAATTTCCCTTTTTTGATGCAATACCCATTTAAGCCAGACCAAGTGAAATTAAGACCTTTACAAGGTCTTGTAAATATACTTATAAACCCTTTTCCTCAAAACTAGCCTATCAAAAATCTCACGCTCTGAACACAAAATCTTGAATTTAATAATGAAAAAGTATGGCTGACACTTTGAATCTACAAACGAAAATCACCAGAAAAATCAAAAATCCAAACAAAATGAGCTCAAGAACATGCTCTGAACAAAAATCGATGATGAAAGCGTCCCGAAAGAAACTGGTTATATCTTGACTTAATTAATCGAAGAAACTGAGAGACATAGATAGTTTATTTACTTGATTACATTGTAGGAGACTTGAATTGACGAGAAACCTCAAGCCGTGGTGGTCGGAATCGAATCTTCAGAAAGAAATGGCAGAGATGAACAATTTTTTTTTTTTGGTCGGAAGAGATGAGAAAGAAATCGACGAGAGCGTGTGTTTGTCGCTCAGGGTTAAGTTTGTCTTTCACTTTAGCATAGGGTGTATTTTTGAAAATACACAGCGTGTAATGGTAGTTTTAAATTGTGGTGTCTCCAAAGTTGTATTTTTGAGATTATCCCTTATTTGATCCAAAATAATAGTATACAATATATTCAATATTATTAATTTAACATATCACAAATATATAGAGATTTAAAAAAAACAGAATATCTAATAAATAAAAAGTAAGCTCATTATCGTTTAATAATGCATATTATAGTAACTTTGTTGAATAAATTATATATAAGAAAATCGATTTTTTACAAAAATAAGTACATAACTTAAAATAATAAAAATAAAACGTTCAGTAATTTAGATATTTGGATAACATGGTTTATTTGGTCTTTAAATATAGATAAGATATGAAAATTCCAAAGAAACATGATTATTTGTAAATAATATAGAAGTGATTGACCGTAGATATTGAAGTGATTGACTATCACTTACATTTTCATTTTAATGGAGGTGAAAATAAGAGAAACAATTAGTTAAGTTTCAAATAAAATATCAGGCTAGCTTACAATCTACAAGCAATGATTGGTTTTACTAAAAATGAATAAAAAAGTTCTCATAAATAAATTAACCTATTATAAAACTTTAAAAACAAAAACTCGCGGATCACACACTTTTTTCTTATATAAAGTTGAATCTCACCGGGCTTACCCCTTATCAATAGATTTATTTATGTGTTGACTAAATTTTTATTATTGTTGTAATTAAATTCATTATTTTATCAAAATATATAATCTAACACATTGTCTTGAATAAGCAAATTCTAAAATGGTTAAATCTGAATTTTTGTGACATGTAATCCATGAATAGATTTAAAATCAACAAAAGTTGATCAATTGTTAATTCTATTATTGTTGTAATGGGCTTACCCCTTATCAATAGCCTTATGTGTTGGCTAAATTTACACATTTCTCTCCACTTATATATGGAAATCGTTTTCAAAAAAAAAAAATTAGAATTAAGAATCACAAACATATTGCACACATAAATAGGGTTAAAATCATACATGAAACACTCCAAAAATAATAACTTCATATGAAACAAAATAAAATAAAAACTATTATGCAACTTTAAAATGTAAATATATTCATTTCAAAAAAACTCAACTAATTGCATAAAATTGATCACCAAAGAAAAAAAGAGTTAAAAATGCGTATCATCCAATAAATAAACACATAGATGATCATAAATTAGAAAAAAAAACAAATACACAGATCTTAAGTTGATAAAGATAATTAAATTAACTACGAAACCAAATAAATCAAAATACCAATAGATTAAAAAATTGTTTACCACGTCCGCGCGGATCACACCCTTTGTGATTGAAATTGAAAGTGAAATCTCACCGGCGATGAGGAAAGATATCGGAGAAGACGAGGGTTTTAGAGGAGTGAGTAATGTTTTTTACCGGTAATCCTATTCACAAAAAGTCTCTCTCTCTTGAAATGTTTAGATCGACGCTCGACCTCATATTTCTTATACTTTTCCAAATTGGCCCATATTATATATCTCAAATATTTTTCCCATTAACCCATAAATCTACGATGATTTTGATAGTAAATTAGTGATAGAAATTAAATCATTTTTCAAATAAAATTAGATTCATTTTGTAGTCACCAACATTGGATCATCGAAGATGAATAATAGTAAATTCTGAACATTTTATTAGTATTCGGTTTTAGGTAAAAATAGATAAAAATACATGGACCTATTTCGAAGTATTTTTTTTAATAAGTTTGGAGAATTCTAAATTCACAAAACTAACTTTCCTTTTATTAGTATTCGAAGTAACTTTCGGAGTATACAAAACTAACCTAATATCGAAGTATTTATTTTATTAGTATTCACTTGGGTTAAAAAAATATACAATTCCCTAAACTTTAAAATGACAAAAACTTAATTTTTAAAAACCAACTAATTGAATAAATAGTCAACCAAAGTAAAAAAAAAATCAAATTGTGGATCACCCACTAAACAAATACATAAATAACCATAAAAAAAAACTTAAGAATAAATAATCCACAGAGACAAATTCATTAACAATCATATTAATAAAACTAAAATAATATTATACTCCCTCTGTTCTATATTAAATGATGTTTAAGATTTTTGCACACAAATTAAGGATTCATTTAATTTTAATTTTTCTATACTAAAAACATCATTTATTGTACATTTAAACACAATTCAACCAATAAGATAATAATCTGCAAAATACAAAGAGTAAAAAACAATTAAAAATTATTTAATTTTGCATTGATTTGTGAGAACATCACTTATTTGAAAACAAAAAAAAACCCTCTAAAACATCACTTAATACAGAACGGAGGGAGTACCAATTTTTTTTTAAAAAAATTGTGTTTACGTCCGAGCATAGCGCAAATCACACACCAGTACAATTATATAAAGAGAAGCCCTAAATTAATTTCACGTTTTTTAAAAATATGAGGCTCTCATATTGATCCCAAACAGTCACAGAAAGGTTACAGGCCTGCTTAAACTCGGGAACAGGCAGTCCTTCAATTATGACATTTCTCATGCTTTTCTTCTCTAAATTGTAATAGAAAAGACAAAACTGTTCATACAATTCTTTTGGAACCAGACAAATCTCGCCGGAAGAAAAGGTACCCTTGACCTTGAAGTCAAGGCCATCAGCAGATTTGGGCAGATGAAAAGTGTTCATGGACCATTCCTCTTTCTCAGAGTCTTTCACAATCCACATCCGAAAACTACCCTCACGAGGATTCTCAACCACACCAAGTTTCCCTCTGTAGTTGATCAGAATTTTATCCGTGCGGTATTCACTAGTATCAATCCAAGGATAAGCACGCCACATACTCTGATAACCCATAGGTTTAAATTTGCTTGGTACTTTGATGATGTTGAAACGTTTCAAGCCTAACATTGAAACTCACAATCATAGAATAACTATTCCGGGAATCAGCCCCGTAGTACACGGTTCCGTTCATAGACAACCCCCGTGTACAAACAATGTGTGGACATGCGACACATGGAGCCTCTCTCCAAGCTTCTTCTCCTCCCAATGTCACAACCTTGTGCTTCAATCTCGACAACGGCAAGCACTTTGTATTGATCTTCAACAGGATCGTACCCTAAAATGTAATCGGGGCGTGGAAAAACTATCGGAAAATCTTTGAATTCGGATTGGGGAAAAGTATGCAGCTGCCTTGTGACCATTAACCCACATATTCTGATAACCCACTAATGGTAGAAGTTTGCTTGGTACTTTGATGATGTTGAACGTTTCAAGCCTTACATTGAAACTCACAATCATAGAATTACTATTCCGGGAATCAGCCCCGTAGTACACGGTTCCGTTCATATACAACCCCCGGGAAGAAGCCTCTCTCCAAGCTTCTTCTCCTCCCAATGTCACAACCTTGTGCTTCAATCTCGACAACGGCAAGCACTTTGTATTGATCTTCAACAGGATCGTACCCTAAAATGTAATCGGGGCGTGGAAAAACTATCGGAAAATCTTTGAATTCGGATTGGGGAAAAGTATGCAGCTGCCTTGTGCTGGGGTTACAAATCCCAACATCTTTAAAACCGTCTCCAACGCAGATCAAGCCCCGACACGCATTATACACCAATTTCCCTTTAATATTGACTAGACTCAGATAGTCAGATCTCACTACCAGATGCTTTTCTCCGTAAAAGTCCTTAAAAGCAATGAGGAGACAAGGAGGAGCTGAGGAAGAAGCAATTTTCAAGTGCCGGTTCCTGAAATCAAGGCTGGTGATGATTGAGGACCAAAGCTTGGAGACGCATCTAAATCTCGATAGAGACTTCACAGGCAGTCGTAAGAGTGTATTGATCTGGAGATCGAGAGGAATGTAGATAAGCTTCATCCGCTAGTTCGGTGCTTGAATCGGACATAAGCTTTGTGTTACTATAAAACCCTAAAATAGTAAAGCCTTTATGTATTGCCTTTCCTTGAATCGGACTCCCGAATCCTTACTTAACCTAATAGGAATTTGGGAACTTCCTTTATTTTCGGGTATTTTATTAATCATGACAAAGCGAGACGTTATGATTCATCGAAGATACGAACGAACCAAATTTAAGGTCAAAAGTACACAAACACACCATAAAGTCAACAAGATCCAGAGTTATCAATACAAGCATAAAAAAACCTGCAACTGGTAGTTGAGGGTTTCTTTTTTTGAAGCAAAAAAAAATAAAAATTGACTAAATTGGTTTTTAAGGTGGTACACTTACTCTCAGTACTCCTCCTGTTGGTATTCTCCTTCTTCCTCATCCTCGTACTCACCTTCTTCATCTGCGGTTGCGTCTTGGTATTGCTGGTACTCTGAAACAAGGTCGTTCATGTTGCTCTCTGCCTCTGTGAATTCCATCTCGTCCATTCCCTCACCTGTGTACCAATGCAAGAAAGCCTTCCTCCTGAACATAGCTGTGAACTGCTCGCTAACACGCCTGAACATCTCTTGGATCGATGTCGAGTTGCCAATGAAAGTGGAAGCCATCTTCAGACCAGTAGGAGGGATGTCACAGACAGTTGACTTCACATTGTTGGGGATCCACTCAACAAAGTATGAAGAGTTTTTGTTCTGCACGTTAAGCATCTGCTCGTCCACTTCCTTTGTGCTCATCTTGCCACGGAACATAGCAGAGGCTGTTAGGTAGCGCCCGTGTCTTGGGTCAGCAGCACACATCATGTTCTTGGAGTCCCACATTTGCTGGGTGAGTTCAGGGACTGTAAGGGATCGGTACTGCTGTGATCCTCTTGAGGTGAGAGGAGCAAATCCCACCATGAAGAAGTGGAGACGAGGGAATGGGATCAGATTGACAGCAAGCTTACGGAGGTCAGAGTTTAGCTGACCAGGGAATCTCAGACAGCATGTGACACCAGACATTGTGGCAGATATCAAATGGTTCAAGTCACCAACTGCATAAATAGAATGAATAAGTATCTGAGTTACATCCTAGCCATTTACTCATACACACATAAAACAAACATGTACAACAAGAGCACAACTATATTATAGAGCAGGCAGTACAATTTCAAATCATTAAGGCAGTCTAAGGGAATAGTAGCTTAAGGATTTATTGTGATCAACGAAGATAACCAGAGAATAGTAAACAGGGCCAATAACAGAATAGACAGGACGCGTATATATGCAAGAACAGACCAATGAAATTTCAAACTAGATTGGCTAATACGAAACAATGACCAAATCATGTTCACCATCTAGACAAAGCATATAGACCATAGATAAAAACAAAAATGCATCACACAGGGAAAGGAGAGAGCTACACATCTGGGAAGAGCACCAATGCGACCATGAAAAATCTTAGTAGGACTTACAGCTTGGGGTGGTGAGTTTCAGAGTCCTGAAGCAAATATCGTACAAGGCCTCGTTGTCAAGAACCATGCACTCATCTGCATTCTCAACAAGCTGATGAACAGACAAGGTAGCGTTGTAAGGCTCAACAACAGTATCAGATACCTTAGGCGAAGGGAACACTGAGAACGTAAGCATCATTCGATCTGGGTACTCTTCACGGATCTTGGAAATCAAGAGTGTTCCCATACCAGATCCAGTTCCTCCTCCCAAGGAATGGCAAACCTGAAACCCTGCAGATCAAAATCCGCACAGTTTCAAACTCCAGTACACGGGAAAAAACAGTTAAACGAAAGCAAAATCGAACGGATCAAGAAGATTAACCTTGAAGACAGTCACAGTTCTCGGCCTCCTTACGAACAACATCGAGGACGGAATCGATTAGCTCAGCACCCTCAGTGTAATGCCCCTTGGCCCAGTTGTTACCAGCACCAGACTGGCCGAAGACGAAGTTATCAGGACGGAAAGTCTGACCGTACGGTCCAGATCTGAGACTGTCCATGGTTCCAGGCTCCAAATCCATGAGTACAGCACGAGGGACGAATCTACCACAGCTAGCTTCATTATAGTAGACGTTGATGCGCTCGATTCATGACAAAGCGAGACGTTATGATTCATCGAAGATACGAACGAACCAAATCGATAGTTGATGTTTTTAATGGCCAGAATTTGAAAGTTGATGTTTTTTAAACAATTTTCCCTTACATAATTATATATTTTCCGGTATTTAAAATCAAAAGAAAAACAAACATGGCCGGACGCTAGATTAAAAGAAGATTCAAACGAAAGAGGACATTAGGAAGACCGAACCGAGTTTAAGAACAAAAGTACACAAACACACCACACAAGATCCAGAGTTGTTAATACAAAAATAAAAAGTTGTATACAGGTCTGGAATTTTGGGATAAAATCGTCTAAAATGAAAAATATTTAATGAATTATTTCTACAATTGACAACCAAAATAATTAGTTTGGTTAAAATTTTGAGAAATACCATTTTTGTTTTTCCAAAAAAATATCACGAAGGAAAAAACAATTTCAAAAGATATTATTGTCTCTATGAACTAGTTTATGAATGTTTATAAACTCAATTTATTAATTAATTTACAAACGTCTATAAAAAAATGTTATCATCATAACTATCTTAAAAAAGCTTATAACATGTTATAAAATTTTATTAAATCTTAACGATATTTTATAGTGTTCCTTACAAAAATAAAATTACAACTTTATAAACATTTTTATAAACTACTTTGTAGACATTTATGAAATTTTATGATTGAAAATAGTTAATTTTAAAATAACTAAAGGATACAAAATTATTTGTAAGATTTTTAAACCTTAAAACACAATTGTATATCGGGATTAACTCAATTGTTTGAAATCAAGTAATTGTAGTGGGATGGTTCCCTCTCCGTTGGAAAAGTCGATCGACTCTCCGCAAGAACGAAATTATCACATTAGCACTTGATCAATTGAGGTATTAAAATTGGGATGTGTCACTCTCACCTAGAAAACTAGTCTGGGTAAATAAAAACTCGATTGTTTGAGCCATCCAGATTAATTACTGGCAAATATAGTTCCCTTTTTTCCTCCTATCTTACACGTATATGATTTCATTTAAAACTAATTCAGTCGCCGATTTGATTCGCGCGCGGCCAGATTGGTTTCTATCGGTTTAGACTCCAAAACATGTTTCTTTGTTTTTATATTCGGACTGATCGGAAAAGAAATTGCACGGCTAAAAAATTCCCTATTTGAAGTTATTATTAATTAAGAACATAAATGTTCAACAGATTAATAATTCAGAATCTACTCATCATCTGTATCTTCAGCACTGCACAAAACAGAAGAATCAACCATTGTGACCATTAATCGCAAGACTCTCTATGCAAGTTTTACTTCGTTCAATATTACTTGTGACATTTTCACGAGTGTTGAAAGGATATGATATGATTTTAAGCTAGAAACCTTTCAACCCAACTTTAGTAATATTTAAAAAAAAAAAAAAAAAAACTCACTACATAATAGGCCATAAAAAGTGCTTCTCAAAACACCATGAACCTTGGTGCTTCTCAAGAATTACCGTCGAAAGAATTTGCCAGAAACATGCCTGAAAAAAATATATAAGTTCCAACATGAATCTTAGTGCTTATCAAAACAAAGTTCTGTTTCTATATAGATATAAGTATACATCTATAAAAGAGGAGCCCTAAATTAACTTCACGTTTTTAAGAACATGAGGCTCTCATAATGATCCGAAACAGTCACAGAAAGTCGCTTACGCTCGGAAACAGGCAGTCCTTCAATTATAACACTTCTCATGCTATTCCTTTTCAAATTGTAATAGCAAAGACAAAACGGATCTGACAACTCTTTTGGAACCAGGCAAATTTCGCCCGTAGAAAAGGTATTCATGACCTTGAAGTCAAGGCCAGCAGCAGATTCAGGTAGATGAAAAGTGCTCATGGACCATTTCTCTTTATCAGCATCTTCCACAACCCACATTCGAAATATACCCTTACGAGGATTCTCAACCACGCCAATTTTTCCTTTATAGTTGATCAAAGTTTTATTAGCACCCCACATATTCTGATAACCCACTAATGGTAGAAGTTTGCTTGGTACTTTGATGATTTTGAACGTTTCAAGCCTTACATTGAAACTCACAATCATAGAATTACTATTCCGGGAGTCAGCCCCGTAGTACACGGTTCCGTTCATATACAACCCCCGGGAAGAAGCCTCTCTCCAAGCTTCTTCTCCTCCCAATGTCACAACCTTGTGCTTCAATCTCGACAACGGCAAGCACTTTGTATTGATCTTCAACAGGATCGTACCCTAAAATGTAATCGGGGCGTGGAAAAACTATCGGAAAATCTTTGAATTCGGATTGGGGAAAAGTATGCAGCTGCCTTGTGCTGGGGTTACAAATCCCAACATCTTTAAAACCGTCTCCAACGCAGATCAAGCCCCGACACGCATTATACACCAATT
Source organism: Eutrema japonicum (assembly GCA_030161315.1). Taxonomy (NCBI): domain Eukaryota; kingdom Viridiplantae; phylum Streptophyta; class Magnoliopsida; order Brassicales; family Brassicaceae; genus Eutrema; species Eutrema japonicum. The sequence goes on from BSQW01000013.1 coordinate 42,972,646, forward strand.
TCCCTTTAATATTGACTAGACTCAGATAGTCAGATCTCACTACCAGATGCTTTTCTCCGTAAAAGTCCTTAAAAGCAATGAGGAGACAAGGAGGAGCTGAGGAAGAAGCAATTTTCAAGTGCCGGTTCCTGAAATCAAGGCTGGTGATGATTGAGGACCAAAGCTTGGAGACGCATCTAAATCTCGATAGAGACTTCACAGGCAGTCGTAAGAGTGTATTGATCTGGAGATCGAGAGGAATGTAGATAAGCTTCATCCGCTAGTTCGGTGCTTGAATCGGACATAAGCTTTGTGTTACTATAAAACCCTAAAATAGTAAAGCCTTTATGTATTGCCTTTCCTTGAATCGGACTCCCGAATCCTTACTTAACCTAATAGGAATTTGGGAACTTCCTTTATTTTCGGGTATTTTATTAATCATGACAAAGCGAGACGTTATGATTCATCGAAGATACGAACGAACCAAATTTAAGGTCAAAAGTACACAAACACACCATAAAGTCAACAAGATCCAGAGTTATCAATACAAGCATAAAAAAACCTGCAACTGGTAGTTGAGGGTTTCTTTTTTTGAAGCAAAAAAAAATAAAAATTGACTAAATTGGTTTTTAAGGTGGTACACTTACTCTCAGTACTCCTCCTGTTGGTATTCTCCTTCTTCCTCATCCTCGTACTCACCTTCTTCATCTGCGGTTGCGTCTTGGTATTGCTGGTACTCTGAAACAAGGTCGTTCATGTTGCTCTCTGCCTCTGTGAATTCCATCTCGTCCATTCCCTCACCTGTGTACCAATGCAAGAAAGCCTTCCTCCTGAACATAGCTGTGAACTGCTCGCTAACACGCCTGAACATCTCTTGGATCGATGTCGAGTTGCCAATGAAAGTGGAAGCCATCTTCAGACCAGTAGGAGGGATGTCACAGACAGTTGACTTCACATTGTTGGGGATCCACTCAACAAAGTATGAAGAGTTTTTGTTCTGCACGTTAAGCATCTGCTCGTCCACTTCCTTTGTGCTCATCTTGCCACGGAACATAGCAGAGGCTGTTAGGTAGCGCCCGTGTCTTGGGTCAGCAGCACACATCATGTTCTTGGAGTCCCACATTTGCTGGGTGAGTTCAGGGACTGTAAGGGATCGGTACTGCTGTGATCCTCTTGAGGTGAGAGGAGCAAATCCCACCATGAAGAAGTGGAGACGAGGGAATGGGATCAGATTGACAGCAAGCTTACGGAGGTCAGAGTTTAGCTGACCAGGGAATCTCAGACAGCATGTGACACCAGACATTGTGGCAGATATCAAATGGTTCAAGTCACCAACTGCATAAATAGAATGAATAAGTATCTGAGTTACATCCTAGCCATTTACTCATACACACATAAAACAAACATGTACAACAAGAGCACAACTATATTATAGAGCAGGCAGTACAATTTCAAATCATTAAGGCAGTCTAAGGGAATAGTAGCTTAAGGATTTATTGTGATCAACGAAGATAACCAGAGAATAGTAAACAGGGCCAATAACAGAATAGACAGGACGCGTATATATGCAAGAACAGACCAATGAAATTTCAAACTAGATTGGCTAATACGAAACAATGACCAAATCATGTTCACCATCTAGACAAAGCATATAGACCATAGATAAAAACAAAAATGCATCACACAGGGAAAGGAGAGAGCTACACATCTGGGAAGAGCACCAATGCGACCATGAAAAATCTTAGTAGGACTTACAGCTTGGGGTGGTGAGTTTCAGAGTCCTGAAGCAAATATCGTACAAGGCCTCGTTGTCAAGAACCATGCACTCATCTGCATTCTCAACAAGCTGATGAACAGACAAGGTAGCGTTGTAAGGCTCAACAACAGTATCAGATACCTTAGGCGAAGGGAACACTGAGAACGTAAGCATCATTCGATCTGGGTACTCTTCACGGATCTTGGAAATCAAGAGTGTTCCCATACCAGATCCAGTTCCTCCTCCCAAGGAATGGCAAACCTGAAACCCTGCAGATCAAAATCCGCACAGTTTCAAACTCCAGTACACGGGAAAAAACAGTTAAACGAAAGCAAAATCGAACGGATCAAGAAGATTAACCTTGAAGACAGTCACAGTTCTCGGCCTCCTTACGAACAACATCGAGGACGGAATCGATTAGCTCAGCACCCTCAGTGTAATGCCCCTTGGCCCAGTTGTTACCAGCACCAGACTGGCCGAAGACGAAGTTATCAGGACGGAAAGTCTGACCGTACGGTCCAGATCTGAGACTGTCCATGGTTCCAGGCTCCAAATCCATGAGTACAGCACGAGGGACGAATCTACCACAGCTAGCTTCATTATAGTAGACGTTGATGCGCTCGATTCATGACAAAGCGAGACGTTATGATTCATCGAAGATACGAACGAACCAAATCGATAGTTGATGTTTTTAATGGCCAGAATTTGAAAGTTGATGTTTTTTAAACAATTTTCCCTTACATAATTATATATTTTCCGGTATTTAAAATCAAAAGAAAAACAAACATGGCCGGACGCTAGATTAAAAGAAGATTCAAACGAAAGAGGACATTAGGAAGACCGAACCGAGTTTAAGAACAAAAGTACACAAACACACCACACAAGATCCAGAGTTGTTAATACAAAAATAAAAAGTTGTATACAGGTCTGGAATTTTGGGATAAAATCGTCTAAAATGAAAAATATTTAATGAATTATTTCTACAATTGACAACCAAAATAATTAGTTTGGTTAAAATTTTGAGAAATACCATTTTTGTTTTTCCAAAAAAATATCACGAAGGAAAAAACAATTTCAAAAGATATTATTGTCTCTATGAACTAGTTTATGAATGTTTATAAACTCAATTTATTAATTAATTTACAAACGTCTATAAAAAAATGTTATCATCATAACTATCTTAAAAAAGCTTATAACATGTTATAAAATTTTATTAAATCTTAACGATATTTTATAGTGTTCCTTACAAAAATAAAATTACAACTTTATAAACATTTTTATAAACTACTTTGTAGACATTTATGAAATTTTATGATTGAAAATAGTTAATTTTAAAATAACTAAAGGATACAAAATTATTTGTAAGATTTTTAAACCTTAAAACACAATTGTATATCGGGATTAACTCAATTGTTTGAAATCAAGTAATTGTAGTGGGATGGTTCCCTCTCCGTTGGAAAAGTCGATCGACTCTCCGCAAGAACGAAATTATCACATTAGCACTTGATCAATTGAGGTATTAAAATTGGGATGTGTCACTCTCACCTAGAAAACTAGTCTGGGTAAATAAAAACTCGATTGTTTGAGCCATCCAGATTAATTACTGGCAAATATAGTTCCCTTTTTTCCTCCTATCTTACACGTATATGATTTCATTTAAAACTAATTCAGTCGCCGATTTGATTCGCGCGCGGCCAGATTGGTTTCTATCGGTTTAGACTCCAAAACATGTTTCTTTGTTTTTATATTCGGACTGATCGGAAAAGAAATTGCACGGCTAAAAAATTCCCTATTTGAAGTTATTATTAATTAAGAACATAAATGTTCAACAGATTAATAATTCAGAATCTACTCATCATCTGTATCTTCAGCACTGCACAAAACAGAAGAATCAACCATTGTGACCATTAATCGCAAGACTCTCTATGCAAGTTTTACTTCGTTCAATATTACTTGTGACATTTTCACGAGTGTTGAAAGGATATGATATGATTTTAAGCTAGAAACCTTTCAACCCAACTTTAGTAATATTTAAAAAAAAAAAAAAAAAAACTCACTACATAATAGGCCATAAAAAGTGCTTCTCAAAACACCATGAACCTTGGTGCTTCTCAAGAATTACCGTCGAAAGAATTTGCCAGAAACATGCCTGAAAAAAATATATAAGTTCCAACATGAATCTTAGTGCTTATCAAAACAAAGTTCTGTTTCTATATAGATATAAGTATACATCTATAAAAGAGGAGCCCTAAATTAACTTCACGTTTTTAAGAACATGAGGCTCTCATAATGATCCGAAACAGTCACAGAAAGTCGCTTACGCTCGGAAACAGGCAGTCCTTCAATTATAACACTTCTCATGCTATTCCTTTTCAAATTGTAATAGCAAAGACAAAACGGATCTGACAACTCTTTTGGAACCAGGCAAATTTCGCCCGTAGAAAAGGTATTCATGACCTTGAAGTCAAGGCCAGCAGCAGATTCAGGTAGATGAAAAGTGCTCATGGACCATTTCTCTTTATCAGCATCTTCCACAACCCACATTCGAAATATACCCTTACGAGGATTCTCAACCACGCCAATTTTTCCTTTATAGTTGATCAAAGTTTTATTAGCACCCCACATATTCTGATAACCCACTAATGGTAGAAGTTTGCTTGGTACTTTGATGATGTTGAACGTTTCAAGCCTTACATTGAAACTCACAATCATAGAATTACTATTCCGGGAATCAGCCCCGTAGTACACGGTTCCGTTCATATACAACCCCCGGGAAGAAGCCTCTCTCCAAGCTTCTTCTCCTCCCAATGTCACAACCTTGTGCTCCAATCTCCTAGAAAATATATCAACGGCAAGCACTTTGTATTGATCTTCAACAGGATCGTACCCTAAAATGTACTCGGGGCGTAGGAAAACTTCCGAAAAATCTTTGAATTTGATTCGGGGAAAAGTATGCAGCTGCCTTGTGCTGGGGTTAAAAATCTCCACATCTAAAAAACCAGCTCCAACGCAGAACAAGCCCCGACAAGCATTATACACAATTTTCCTTTTAAATTTGACAAGGCTCAGATCTTTGTGGGAAGAAGAGGAGGAGGAAGGTGCGTTTGGGTTAGGCGACGAGGCTACCAGAAGCTTTCTTCCGTAAACTCTTCAAAAGCAATGAGGGGACAAGGAGGAGCTGAGGAAGCAGCAATATTCAAGTGCCGGTTCCTGAAATCTCGGCTGGTGATGATTGAGGACCAAAGCTTGGAGACGCATCGAAATCTCGATAGAGACTTCACAGGCAATCGTAAGAGTGTATTGATCTGGAGATCGAGAGGAATGTAGATCGATGTCGGAATCGAACAAAAGCTTGACTTTCTTCGGGTGGCGACTCGCTTTTACCTACTTCTTCTCTTTGCTTTCTTCGCCAATTTTTTCTTTGGACGGATGCACAGTAGCCGTAAACACAATTTCATCAGCTCCTTCAAAAACGTCTATACGTAAGCAATATTCAAGGACGAAGTTTAATTTGTTTCTTGACAAAACCCTATCAATAAAACAAAGCGTAGCAAAACTTAACTTGACCTAATAGAAATTTGGGAATTTGACATAATTCCTCTATATTGTTTTTCTTTTTACATTCTTTATATTTATATTTATATTTTATTTTTTTGTTCAAGCCATAATGTTTATTTTCGGGTATACATGCATTTAAGGGTGTACACATAAGATTTTAAACAATTAATTTTATTGGTCTACAACAACATTCAAAATTAAGAAAGTATCCAAATTCTAATATAATTATTAATAAAAAATATAAAAAAGGAAATTATGTATTAAAAACTTACATTAACAACAAAAACAAACATGATATTAAATTAAGAAAATTTCTTAATTTAAAATAGTGTTATCAATTATATAAATAACTAAAAATAAATATAAATACAATAGTGATTTCAGTTACACACATGTAAAGAGATTTTAGCTAAGACCACTTTGTTTATTATGATGGAATCATTTTACCATAATTTTTGCTACAAAATGATTTATTATCTATAATATATATATATATATATATATATATATATATTACTTATAAAAGTTGAAGTTACTTGATTCTAAGGCTTTCCAATAAAGTTTTAATCAACCAAGTTAATTGTCTTTTTATATTCGGTTTGGGATTGCCATAGATCAATGTAAGAGTTCTTTGTTTTGAGTTGTTATATTTGTTATTCTTTTTAGAATTTTTATGTAAGTTGTATTGATTTTGCCTAGTTAATTGTCTCCTTGATCAAAGTTATACTCTGACGGAATATAAAAAGAATAAGAAAGGCATGTATGGATTGAGAAAGACGATTAAAATGAAAGAAAAATGACCATGTATAAAATCTCATCGCTTAGGTTTATGATCTCATCAAAAAACCATTGAAAAGTTACTACAACCAATATGTCATAAGACAAAATTCCGTCTTCTATCTTTTCAAAGTAAAACTTACAAAAAGTATATTTACTTTGTCAATTTTTTGTAAATTATAAATTTGTTTCAAAGTTCATTCCATATTCATATATTGTCTTAGTTTCAAAATTAACTTTTTCATAAATATAAGAACAAGAGTTGTGCTTATTAGTTTTTTTTCGATTTGTATATTAAATTATAAATTTGTATTGATTAAAATATTTTAAAAGGAGAATAGTTTTTGACTTTTTTGTTTTTTTGTTGTTTTCGTAGAAAACAGATATAACGAGAATGGAACTGAATGTGATATAAAAAAACTATTCACTCTGATGGTAAGAAGTGCGGTAATATCATTGAAAAAATCATATAACAGTTACCACAAACAATATACTACCGGAAAAAGTCTTGTCTTTACCTCTTCAAGATAAACTAACAAAAAATATATTTAGATCGTCAAACTTTTGTGATTTTAAATTAGTTAAAAATTTTAATTCATATTTATCTATTTTCTTCGTTTCAAAATTAAAATTGTCATGGATCTGAAAGCAAAAGTTGTGTTTATTAGTTTTTTTCTTCAATTTAGTATATTAAATCAGAAATTTGTACTAGTTAAACTAGTTAAGGAAACAAAATAACTTCTAACTTTATTACTATTTTGTTGTTTTCATAGAAAACATATATAACGAGGATGAAACTGAAAATGATGAAAAAAAATTATTTTCTTGATTTGAAGAAATGATGTATAATATTTTATTTTTGTGTCAATACTATGTTTATTAAATATCATTTAATTATTTTGTTACATTTTTAGTTGGATTTGGTATAGTAACTTATAAGTATTCAACCAAAGAATACGTTTTTCAAACAAGATATATATATATATATATATATATATATATATATATATATATATATATATATATATTTAAAACAAAACCGTTGAAACCTCACAAACTAGATATAATTCATTTCTGAGATTAAAACTGCAATATTTTTTTATATATTATTATAATCACCAATATACATATTAGTAATATCTGAATAAATAAATTGGTTGCATATGATTTTTATCAAAATAATATTAAAAAGAATATCCACGCTACGCGTGGATGCAAAACCTAGTAGGTTTATAAATAGTTAAACTTATATGGACTTACCAAAATTCAAAATAGTGACTTTAATTTTTGGTTAATTTTAAATTAGGCTCACGGGTTACCTTAAGTAAACTTTAACTTTTAAAATTAATGCATTATTATTACTAATTTTTTTATATAATTTAATATTAAAGTATTTTATTAAAATTTAAATATTAATAATTTATTACACTCAATAAAATATTAACACTATTTAACAACAATTGTGTACAAGTGATAGAAATATTTGACTTCAATTATTATAACCGTAACAAATATGTTTATAAATAGTTAAACTTATATGCACTTATCAAAATTCAAAATATTGACTTTAATTTTTGGTAACTTTTTAATTAGGGTTACATGTTACCTTAAGTAAATTTTAACTTTTAAAATTAAGGTATTCTTATTACTAAACTAATTTATATAATTTAATGTTAAATATTTTATGAAAAATTAATTATTCTTAATTTATTACACTTAATAAAATATTAACACAAAATTAACATCAATTGTGTACAAGTGATAGAAATATTTGACTTTAATTATTATAACGGTAACAAAGATTAACATCATTTATATTAATTGATGTCAATTTTTTAATCATTTTTTAGAGTTGATGCATATTAACATCGATTTCAAAAATAGATGCAAATATTTGTAACAACTGCTTAAACTGATGTAAAGTATTTGCATCACCACTTTCAGAGTCACTTATTCAAATCATGATGTAAAATTTTCTTACATCATTTATAAATAATGCAAATATATAAAATAAATGATGTAATACATTTTTTTTTTGTGTATTCACACTTTATTTCCTATCATAATACCAAAAATGGTAAATACCTAATAATAAAATCACACATATATTAAAAAGCCCTTAACCAGAATTTAAAAATAATTTAAGAAATTGTGAAAATTTAAATAAAATCACACATATATTTAATAACTTAAGAAATTTAAAAATAATTTAAGCCCAAAAACTTTTGGGAAAAAGGAAAGAAATCTAATTTGAATTTCCCTTATCGTGGAAATCTAATAACTCAGTCGAAGATGATGAATCATATAAACTCTGCCAAACGAATGCAAAAAAAACTAATAATCCAAAGGGGGTGTATTCAATATAGTAGTTAGGAGGATTTGGAAAGATTTGAGTTTTAGTGAGTTTTTAGATGATTTGAGTGAATTAGGGAAGTTGTTATGATTTGTTTTTAAATAACTATGAAATCTCTTCTAAAACCATGAGATTTGGATTTTTTTTTTTTTTTAAACTAAGAAACTCTACCAAAACATCTCCAAATCACTAAAAGTCCCCTAAAATACACTACTTAAAATATTTCCAATAACAGTGGATTTAAAGGTTCATTTAGAAATCAGTAGTTCAATAACATGAGATTTGAAAAGACTTTTGAAAATTCATGTTTGAATAACATCGGATTTGTGATTTTGATACAAATCACTCCAAATACTAGATTGAATACACCCCAAGTTTTCGAAATCAATCGACTTTTCTCAGTGTTTTTGTGTTTTTGATCAAGCTTTGTGGTGATGGCGATGGAGAACATGCAACAACATATATTAAAATCATATAACTATATGCTCTCAAGTCTGCCAATTACAAATACTTAGAGAATTAAATGACTATTTTCCCGCATCATATAACTATATGCTCTCAAATATCGACCATTAGATATAACTAGAAATCTACCCGCGCGTTGCGCATATATAAAGTTATATCGCATTTCAATTTTTTGTTATTCTTTTAATTTTATTTTAAATATTTAATTTTGTGTGTTTAGCTAGTTTAATTTTCTACTCGTTTAAAGAATTTTTATCAATAATTTTAAATTAATTAAACGATTAGTAAACCGTTTACATCGATAGTATGAAATAAATAATGTTTAACATTCTTTGCTCACTACCGAATATTAAATATGTGAATTCTATGATTGTAATTCTTTTATATTTGTATATACTAACAATGAAATATATACTATTTGGTTTTAAATAATCAAACTGAATTAATGTATATATTAAAATGTTAACATATTATCGTAATTTTTTTTATAGCGGTACGAAATGCATGGTGGTATAGTTAATAGTGGTAATAGATGGCGGTACGATAAGTGATGACAATTTAACAATAAAGATGATGACATTATTGTGGTTTGTAAATATATATAACATTTTATTTGTGTATTTTATTGTGATAACTCTTAAGCATTATGACAATTGATTATTTTTAGTGTTGAAATTTTTTTAAAAATATTTTAAAATTGAAAAATACATATTATACTACTATGAAATTTTCTAACTTTTCTTATATGGTTTAAGTGTGACTGCGACTTATATTTATTGTATATATAACTAAATTCAATGACACTTAATTATCTTTGATCTCGTTCTGATCTTCGTGAAACTCATTTTTACTTAATGATAGCTATTTACAATCTTTTGACCACTTTTTTTTTTCTACTGTGGCTAATATAGCATTTTCTATTTTCTCTTATCTTTATGCACATTTTGCATATTTTCGACTTTGTGAAAATAAATTGTTAAAACTTATCTTTATCATAAATCCATAGTATTTTTTTTAACCCTTAAATAATAAATATTTATTCTTGTAGTTTTTGTTCATATTTTTCACTATGTTATTTATTTTAAAAAACTAAAATAATCTTTAATTTTTTCTCTTTAATGTTAATTTAAATATAGTTATTCAGATTAATTTTTAGTACTATATCAATTAAATTTTATTTATATTCTTTAATTCATATCACATACTAAATTTGTAATAGGATTAGTATTAATTATTTTGGTTTAATTCAAAATATATTTATAAATGTAGTTTTTTTTACGTATTTATAAATGTAGTTATGTATGAAATAAATGCACATTTAAAATAAACGTTTGTTTTTATGTTGATGTAAACACCTTAAGAGGAGAGAAAAATCTCCCATTATATAATAGACTTTCTGTCTTGATACCGGAAATGGTTTTAAAAGTCCAAAACTAACGAGATTTTAAATAAGAAGCTGTTAAGTTAGCGCGTATTTAATTATGAGATACGAACACACCATATAATTACATGCCCAAATCTCAACGATTTGATCGTTATTTTTTTCAAGATACTCGAAATGATAAACACTTAATAATAAAATTAAATTTAAAATTAAAATTAAAAAACCCAAAATAAACAAGATTTGAAATGAAATAGGAAGCCGTCAAGTTGGCACGCATTAAATCATGAGACACGATTGCACTATATAATTACGTGTTTCCAAATGCCAACCATTAGCTCGTTATTTCCTGTCTTGATACCCATATGATTGCACCATATACTTGCATGTTCCCGAATTCCGACTCTTAGATAATTGTTTCTTGTCTCGATACCCTAAAACGGTAAATACATAATAGTAAAATTATACTTGAAATATATTTTTTTTTTTAAACTAAAACTAACGAGAATTTAAATGATAGAAGAAACCGTTAAATTTGCACGCATTAGTTCATGAGATGAGAATGCGTCATATAATTATATGTTCTCAAATACCAACTCTTCTATCATTATTTCTGGTATCGATACATGAATTGGTAAATACTCTCCGCTTACCTCTCTTCGCGATGCAGCCTGAACTTGAACTCTATTCCAGATCAATCTTAGACTATACGTTTCTGCTTTACTCTGTTCCAGATCTCCTCGCTCAATCTTTCTTACTCCCATTAAGAGCTTATCTCAGGACGCAATCAAAGACTATACCTTTCTGCTTTACTTAAAATTTATTTTGCTCCTCTCTCTCTCTTCGCAAATCAAGCTATCTCACTCGCCGTAATCTCTTACTCATTGGTCATCACAAGTCTCCTCCTTCACTTTTGCTCCTTCGTCTCTATGTATTTCCAATGATGAAGGAGGAGACCTATGATGACCAATGGGTAAGAGAATATGGCAATTGAGATTGCTTCATTTGCGAAGAGAGAGAGAGGGGCAGAGTAACTTTTAAGTAAATGTAGTTTCTAGTGATGAGAGTTTTTTGGAGTAAGGGTTTTGTAACTCGACTCTGACACGATTTGATTGACACATTTTTTTTTGTCAATATCTGTGAGAGAAAGAGGAAGAGATAGTGACAGAGAGGATTTATTTTTTGGTGTGAAGAATATTGGTGTGTAGAAACCATACTCAGTCTTGAAAGCTCCTCTCCCCAGGACATCATCCTATTGAAGGATGAAAAACAAACGAATCAGTCACTATTTTGTTTCCCACCATAAAAAGAAACAATAATAACGAGTTAACCACCGGATAACAATATAAAATACTAGATGCCAAGGAAAACATAAAATACTTGTAAGACAACCATTTTCTAATTTTCTTCCTATTCTTGAACATATTGGACCTTACGCTCTCTTCTTCCAGTTTATTGTTTCTTTTGTCTGATCGTTCACTGCTGATGCTGGTGAATCTTTATTCAAACCAACAGTGTCGTCGTTAGAGTAGAAAGGGATAAAACAATCTATAATCGAGTCATAATAGCAACGGAAGAAATCTTGAGTCCTCATATGTAAATATCGAGTCTTCAGGCTATTCGTGTTGTAGAGACCGATCGGATCACAACCCGCCATTGATACGACGTCGTTACTTGGGAACCATAGGGGTTCAACATAGCTTCTTTGTGCCCCTGTAATTTTCACGTCCTTCACACTTACCCACGACATTCCAAAACTGCTATCCAATACCCATAAATCATCTCCTTCTTTTGAACTCACCACACCTAGCTTTCCTTCGTAGTTGACCAAAGCTAGACACTTACCGCTGAAATAACTGGAGACCAAGAACAACTAAAACTTAGAACAACAAACAGAAAAACCTTTGTTTTTATTAAGAATAACCTAAACAAATTCTTACAACCGGTTTAATCAGTGTTACGCAACATCACCAACATGTGATTTGCTCCTGAATCTATTCTTAATCTATCCACCTTACCACAACAACAACTATGTATCTTGTATTATTATACAAGCAAAACAAAAACCCTGTTCTTGAGGTTTTCTTTTTTAAAAGAACAGAAAATGAAGAAGCAAATGACTAAACATTGGTTTAAAGGAAGGCGTCAGCCATTATGTAACAAAAGTATGACCTCTCTCACAAGGGAACAACAAATCTTGCCCGAACAATATAGCACGAAGAACAAAAAGTCGTCAAAACAAAAGATGTTCATAGATAGACCAGGTAAAGCAATTATATGAACGGTCTAGCCGTCTAGGCATATATATATACCTTATCTCTATTACAAAATTTCAAAAACAAATTCTAATATTAAAAAAGTAGTCGCCGTCATTAAAAGAAATTTAAAAATTAATAATAAGTAAATATATCTTGAGCTTAACAATAGATTTGTAACGGTCAAACAATAAATTAAAGTTAATAAGTACACTTAGAACGTATCACAATTAAGGTTCATGCCATTCTCCAAATATGCTATGGGTTTGACTTGTATGTCACTTAATAGCAAAATTAATAAGACGAAAAAAAACTTAAAACTGAAAAAAAAACACCATAAAACTAATATTTATTAGATGAATCGTCTTTGACATAAATTAGTTATAAATTGAAAAGGCACAGGATAAATTTTTATCTTTTTATCATTTTTACGTATTATTATGAACTAGATGAGTTCTCGCGTGTACACACAGATTATTTTTTAAAGTTGAGTGCCTAAATTTACCATGACTGACATTTGTTGATATAAACCGATCGCTTCCCGATTCGAAATCGTTTGCTTCCAGTTATGAGAAATTCTTTTTATTTAGGGTGAAAAGTTGGGGCACTCGCAAAAATGGCCTAAAATTTGAGGTCAAACCCAAACATAATTTCTTTTTTTTTCTCCTCAACAAATGCCATTTTTTGTCCATTACACTTTTCCAGCTTGCGATAGTCACGAAAATGACATTCTGAGAAAATGAGTAGACTTCTTTTGAAGTCTGTTTCATTCTGAAAAATACACAAAACACTTTTGGATATCTACTTATTTACGAAAATATCATCTTCTTCAATTTTCTCAACCACCATAAACAACCAATTTCGAGCTCTAAATGCTTCTCCAACCAATTTCTTTGGTTCTAACTCCTCATCTTTATGCTCATAACCTCATAATCTTCCATTTCTTCTCCATTTTCATCCAAAAAATTCTATCATTTTCGTTTTCAAAATTTACAAATTTTTATATCTTGCTTGTTTCGGTGGCTATTGCATAAGAAGGAATGGACTTCTTTGATATTGGTTAATCACAGTGTTCTGGGCACTCGACGAAGCTCAAAACAGCCTCAACCCGGATCTAGATAATTATTCACTTGATTTTCGTTAATTTTCAGATCTGTTTCGCGATAGTAGATTTCAAATGAAGTCTGCTCTTCATCGTAGATTTCATTTGAAGTCTCCTAGTCAACCATAGGTTAGTTTTGCAATTGACTATTTTTTTCGTTTTTGTAAAGAGACTTCAGGTGAAGTCTGGAGACTTCAGGTGAAGTATGTGAGTTATCATTTGAAAACCAAAAAATCACCGGTAGACTTCATATGAAGTCTCCGAAAAAGAGAGGCTACTTTTGTAGTTGACCAAACTTTGACTTTTATATGGCATACTTCATCTGAAGTCTTCTGGAGAAGTCTTCAAGAGAAGTCTTCTTTTAAGTCAGTTTGGTATTTGACCAAAATTTTGACTTTTTATGAAATTTAGTTGCCTTTGACAAAAATTTCAAACTTAAAAAAAAAAAAACTTTTTTAGAGTAGACTTCATATGAAGTCTACAAATTTAGAGTAGACTTTAAAAGAAGTCTATTTTTTCAAAAACTGAAGTAGACTTCAAACGAAGTCCGCAATGAATATTTTTGGTCAAACTAACCTTATTTTTCGTAGACTTCAAACGAAGTCTATTTTCAGTATTTGAATTGCAAAAGTGACCCATTTTCAGTAGACTTCAGTCTGAAGTCTTCTCTAACAACGTAGACTTCATTAGAAGTCTTCTTTAACAGCGTAGACTTCAAATGAAGTCTACTTTAAAAGTTAAACACTAATGAGATTCTGGTCAAATGAAAAATTAACCTATTTTCAGCAGACTTCATGAAGAAGTCTACTTTTATAAAGTCAACAGTTTGGTCAAATGCAAAAATAACATGTTCCACATTAGACTTCACACGCAGACTTCTAAGAATTTATGTAGATTTCAAATGAAGTCTTCTTTGTCAACTTTTCATAGAAGTCTACTGTATAACGTTTTTTAAAAAAACTCATTTAGAGCATATTTATAACGAATCTTTGAGCTTTTTTTGTTCTAGTATGTATTTTTACTAGTGCTTTTGCTGTTGTATGAATTTTATGTGTTTTAACTAGACAATTATGGGTGAATCAAATTTGTTGATTGGTTAGGCATTTAGCTCGTAATAGAAGACTTCATTTGGAAGTCTTCTTCATTTATCTAGGACAGACTTCAGAGTGAAGTCTACATTTGTATTTTTGTTTCTGAATAAGTTTAATTTGTATATGTATATAATTATAACATATTCAATTTTTTTGTTTGATTAGATTTTGAACATGTTTATGCAGACTTCAGACAAAGTCTTCTTCATAATTAATACACATACATGCACATATATGCAGACAAATACTTCAACACTAAATAAGTCATGCACAAAAACAAAATATGTTTTTCCGCAGACTTCACATGAAGTCTACTCTTCGAAGTAAAGGACATACCTTTTGGGTCTTTAGACCATGGAAATGGATGGAAACTTAACTCTATAATGGTTTGAGCTCTGCAACACCTTCGATTTACACATATTTGAAATCCAGTCATGAATTATTGACAAATCTGTTTCAAAACAAGTCATAAATTTGAAAAAAAAAATCGAGATAGCAAATATGAGAAATGAACCAGGAAAAGCTAGTGGAGAAGCCATGGAATGAGCAGCGTGAGATGGAAAAGAGAAGGGAGACGAAGGAAAGAGGAGGTGTGACTCAGATCTGCAACAATAAGAGAGGGATAAATGTGAAAAACGATTGAACAAAAATATAAACAATAAGATAAGGTCTGAAAGAGGAAGAACTTCAACTTACTGGTTCAGAAAGAGGAAGATGAAGATGACACTGGTAAGAGCTGCAACAATAAGATAATAAGTGAGAAAGAGATGAAGATGGAGAGAGATGAGATGAAGATGGAGAGAGATGAGATGAACGACGGCCGTTTTAGAGAGGGACTCAATTTGTTTTTATGCAAAATTAGGGTTAGAAATCCTTTATATAAAAGGGTCAAAAATTTTGGTTAAGTTAATAATTTCCGGTTTAGTAGACTTCTTCTGATGTCTACTCCAAATAGACTTCAAACGAAGTCTACATGTAAACTTCTATATGAAGTCTACTCATAATTCAACTATAACTTATAAATTATTTTCTTGGTTAATCTGATCAAATTTTATGAATTTTTGATTTTTAAAACATCATAACTTAGTCTAATAAATTTTTAAAACTTCATAATTTTATAACATATTATTATTTTTTATTATTATTTAAATATAAAATTTAATTACATAGCAGACTTCATGAGAAGTCTACATGTAGAACATATGAAGTCTACCGGCATTTCAGGGTTATAATCGTAAAAACACGTACTGGGTTTTTGTTTAGTCATTGAGGAGGTAACTGTAATTTCACTACCCATGCAGATTACTTTTGCTTTAACTCAAATAAGGAGTCTAGTTTTGCTGAAAAAACCAAATTTTAGGTTATTTTCAGCAATTTCTCCGAAAAAAATTGTATGAAGCCATTTAAAGAAAGACTACATGAGAAGGCAAAACATACTATTTTTTTTTTTTTTTTGGACATTCTACCTTCTTTTTTGGAAAAAAAAGAAGAAAAAACCGAGAAAATCTTTATAACCTCCGGAAACATATTTGAATGTGAGACTAAAGAACAGGTGCTACGGATGGGTCTTTTACATAAAAAATTTCCGTACTCTTTGTACATTTCATTTATGAGTACATTTGAACGATAAACACCACCCATTAGCATATTTATTACACAGTTGAAACATTTTTTTTTCTATCATAAACAACAAAGAACACACTCACAAAATGAGTTCTTAATTTGGTCATCGAAGCCCAAGAATCTTGTGCATTTATTGTCGACAGAATTTCCTTTGCATCTGTCTCAAACCCAATGCTAATGAAGTCTAGCTGGATTTTTCATACAATTGAGAGCCATTTTAGGTTTTGCACTTCATCATGAAAAGGTGGAGGTCGTTGATTGGGGATAGCACATGCACCATACCATAGCATAATTTCCCTCATTCATCCACCACATGATTGCTAATACACACATACCCACAAAAGCCGAGACTTTCATACCCGACTTGGAACTTATACTAATACACATACCCAAATTTAGCTGAATAATCTGTCTTATTCCTTGTGATCTCTCCAGATTAGTTTCTACCTCATCAAATCCATCCAATCTCACTCACACTTAATCTAATCTTTGGACTTTTAATTCAGATTAGAAAATAACAAAGTCTATAGCAACAATAGTTTACTCTTTTTTCCCTATAAAAACACAGAAGATGCCATATACTAATAGAAATTAACATTAATAAACTAGAAAGAGAGGGAAATACCAGAGAACAATTCATGCATTACGAAGTAATTGAGCAATGCCATAGTCAGTATTTAATCTTCAGCACTACAAGATATCAAAAAATTATTAACACATACAGAATAGTTACTTCAAATGAAAAGTGAAGTAGAAGAAGAGACATAGTTTGTTGGTTTATCTCATGTAACAAACTAAACTCAATTCCAAAGGTTATAAAACGTAGCATAAGCATGTAGACATCTAAACATGTGCAATCTAGCACTTGCAATTCATGGTTGCTTATAGCTTAATATATGGGAAACAAATAACATATATTTGAGGAAAAGAAAAAATACAGAAGAGAACAATTTACTCTTTGTGAGAGCCTCGATATCCAAAGTTGGTTAGGAGTCTAGGACTATTTGAGAGTACGATACCCAATTCTCTTACGGGTAAGAAGGATGGTGATGCTATTGATTTGGGGTCATAAACGCAACTTTGAGATTATGATTCTGCATTTTTATATGAAGTTAACTGCAAAAGAAAATATGTTGAGTAGTAGATCCTATCCCAAATTCGCTTACGACCATTTTCCAATTGTCTGAATCTATGATGGGACAGCAAACACATACTTCCTCCGTTTCACAAAGAGTATCGTTTTAAAGTTTTATTTTTGTTTAACAAAAAATGTCATTTTATTTTTTCAATGCATAGTTTTGAATAAATATAGAGTTTTAACATTATTGTTTTAGTGTATTAATTAGAGAAAAAAACTTGTTTTGTGTATTAATAATGGGTAATATAAAACTTTTTATATTTTTCTTAATATATGTGAAAATGTGTCAAAATGACATTTTTTGAAACAGAGGGGGTAATTTTTTGGGATTACTGCAAAAAAAACCCTTAACCTTTATTTTTTTGAAAGAAAAACCCTCAGTTCAAAAAAATGCAAGTCAATTTTCCCACCTACAAAGTCACCCGCAAAACAACCCCTCTATGTATCGATGACGTGGCAAGAGAAAATGTATGTTCAAAACCAAACGTAAGTTAAAACTCTGCGTTTTAGTCATTTTAAAACGGCATGATTTCTGGAATGTGTTGTTGTTTTTAGACTTAGAAAACGGGATGTTTGAGTTTAGACTTACCCTTCGAGAAACATAATTGGGGGAAAAAAAGAAATTTAGGGGAAATCGAATTTGGGGGGAAATTGTATTGTGCGAAGTGATTAAGGAGAATCGATTTGGACGACATCTTCGAGTCGTCGACGACATCTTCGAGTCGTGGATTTCGACGACATCTTTGAGTTCTGGAATCGAGTTGCAAACATCTTCAAGGATAAGTCAAGTCTGAATAATGAGGTAATGAGACTCGATTCCTCTGATTGATTGTGGAATTTGATTGCTTTGATTGCGAATCGAAACTCGATTCCTCTTATTCCTTTATATTTCCAGTATCACATTCACAATTTTGTCCTTCTTTGTTTTCCCCGTCTCCCTCATCACAAGCATGTATCTTTGATTAGCTTAGGGGCTTTGTCTTCCTCGTCTTCCTTGTCATTCTTTCTCTTCCTCGTCCTTCTTTGTCATCTCAAGTCTGAGCCACTGTCCTCGAGTTGCTTGTTTGTTTTGATGTGTCTCCTTGTTCGTTGTACATCGAGTGAATAATTATTTTTTCTTCTCCATTGTGTAAGCTTGTGAATCGAGACTGATAATATCTCAATGTGTGCAGTTTTGATTTTTTTGTCCAAGCTGGAGGGTACTGGTCAACAGATGAATGTTATCTTGGTGTAGAGACACACGAAGTAGGTAAACATGTTGGTGAAGGTTTTACACTGAATAAGATTGCGATGCTCTTGACACAAGTAATCGGGTATGAAGATAATATGAGAAAGGTATCATGGTTTTCACCTGATACGCCTGATGTGAAAGAGGATATTGAAGACGATGAGAAGCTTGGGAGAGCGGTTCACTACGCTATCGGGACAGGTGTGTTAACCTTATTTATTGTCCGAGAAGATGATCTATTTATAGGTAGAAGGATTGGTGTTGGAAACCCATCATTGTCTGAAGATTTTTAAGTCATCACATTTATCCCTGGTCAAGCTGATTTGAAGATTTCTGTTTTCTGTCCCTGGTAAAGGTAAGATGAGTTTATATTTATGTGACTATTCCAACTGTTTACATTTTTAAGTCATCACATTCCAAGTGTGATGCAGTTGAAAACAACTTGGGGGAGTCTTTTAATGCAGCTATTAGGACTGCAAGAACAAAACCAGTCGTTGAGATGCTAGAGGAAATTAGAAGGCGGGTGATGGTGTGTAATGACAGGAAAATGCTTGAAGCTGAGAGAGCAAGAGGAGTGTACACTCCTAGAGCAGTAGCCTTATTGGATCAGCAGATTGATCTTGCCAAGAATTGTAGATCATTACCTTGTGGTTTGGGGAAGTATGAAGTCAACTACTTCAATGACCGGTATGTAGTGCATTTGAGGAATGAAACTAGTTGCACATGTAGGCTTTACTTGATTAGTGGAATCTCGTGCTGCCACATAGCTTCTGCTCTTAGGCTAGAGAAAAATGCTGATCAAGACCCAAAGACTCTTATTAGTGATTGGTTTACAGTTGAGAAGATTATGAGATGTTATGCCACTGGTTTAAAACCTGTGAATGGTATGAACATGTGGGAGATAACCACAAATGTTAGGGTCAATCCACCACCTTACAATATTTTTTGTATCTTATACCTTGTGATATTTTTGTGTAGCATTGCCGCAATTGTGGTCAAGAATGTCACAACATTCTCAAATGCAAAAATGTTGCAGTTCCGATGCCTACAAAGAAGCCTCCTGGTAGGCCACGCTCTAAAGTTGTTGTTAGTGAAGCTCTGAATCAGGCTGCTGGAGCTGCAACAAGAAGGTCTTCTTCTCAGTCTGTGAATCGTGAAGAGTGGAGGCCTTGGAGTGATGTTGGAGCTGGAACTTCTTCTCAGCCTGTGAATCGTGAAGAGTGGAGGCAACAAAGTAATGTTACAGGAGGTTTGAGTTCATGGTTTAATTGTGGACCTGGATCTTCTTCTCAGCCTAATGAAGACCTACCGAGCCTCTCAGCTGCACTCCCACGGAGGAAACGTGGTAGACCACGCAAGAATCAGGCTGCTCAAGGTGATGAAGCTCCTCCTAATCAGGTTGCACGTATCCGTGGCCGTGGCCGAGGTCGTGGTTCTTCCCAACCGTAAAGACTGTGTTTTGAACTTTGTTATGGTTTTGAAAACCTTTTTATTATGTATGTTAGGCATTTAAACCTGAAACTTATTACTTATGTTATTCTTTTGAACCTTGTTATGGTTTTGAAAACCTTATTGTTATGTAGTAATTAAATTTGGATGCTTTTGTTCTTTGTTATGGTTTGAATTTTGAGCTTTGTTATGGTTTTGAACTTTGTTATGGTTTTGCACATTTGCTTCTTGTTCCATTCCAGGCATAGTCTTCACATGTGCTTCCTACTGCCTTTGGATACAATACTTCTCATTCAATCCGAATGCATATATGTTGTCTACATAATTAAGATACTACAAAACAAAGACCTTAGATACTACAACACAAAGTCCTAAGATACTACTCCAAAGACATTAGATATTGTACCGTACTCTTCTCCTTAAGGATCAACACTTCCCGCCTAAGTGCTTCACATTCCTCACGGGTTTGCCTCAGCTCATCCATGAATGCCATTTGTTGCTTCAAATTCCTAATCTCTTCTTTTTGCTCTCGAATGACATCTCTTGCCTCCAACAATGCTAGATGTTGCCATCCATGTGGTTTCTCTTCATCAACCCAAAGAAAAAAGTTACAAGATTCATAACCGTTACACATTTTACGCCATGTACAGCTGTAGAACCTACGCCCAGTGTTTGCATTAGTCCAAGCTTTTACAATTTTTGCTGGCCGATTACAATGGCACACAACAACTTTGTCATCCTTGTATTCACTCATAGATGAACTAGCATTGTTAGCCATCTGCCAATAATCACACAGAACCCCAATATTCAAAGAACAATCACCCAATATTCAAAGAACAATCACAACTATGATAATCTACATACAATCACAACTGTGAGATTTTTTTTCATTTTCAATAAAGTTATCGTATTACTTAGGATTTAACCTTTGAACTTGAATAATAACCATATCAATTTGTCTCTTCTCAAATCGTAACCTATGAATTCGAATCGTAATCCAAATCAATTCAAATCATGTCAAAGTGAAAGACTTACAATTTGTCTCTTCTCGAACCGTTTCTGCCCAGATAACCGAAATAGAGACAAATGAACTTACCAGATCTTCAGAGTTGGTCGGAATGTCTCAATGCTTCTTCATCGTCGTCGGAACTTACCGGATCTTCCCAGATAACCGAAATAGAAACACGATGAACCCTAATTTTATTTTTCACCCAAATTAATTTGTTCCCGAAACAGAGAAAACAACACGACTTTTACTTTCTTCGTTTTATTCAAAACGCTGCGTTTTAAAAACCGTCAACAATATAACGACGAAATCACGGAGGGATTGTTTTGCGGGTGACTTTGTAGGTGAAGGGATTGACTTGCATTTGTTTGGGCTGAAGGTTTTTCTTGCAAAAAAAATAAAGGTTAAAGGTTTTTTTGCAGTAATCCCTAATTGTTTATGCGTTGTAAGTTAGAGAATGTGTGAAGTTGATAAGAGACATATCATGGACTTATATACCATAGCTAAAGCTGGAAACATTGGAGCACATGAGCTGTTTTTAGCCATAATGACTTTGATGGAGCTCATGGTAGTCACGACACATGCAAAGCTCTTTGTTTCTATCTCAGATGAATTGGATTAAGCTTAACCAAATTATATTTTTTTTAGGTTTGGAAAATTGGACACCGGCATTACCAGATCTGGATTTCGGACTCACCACAATAACCGTGTAATCTAACTTTGCCATAGCCTAGCGACTAAGGGACTAAAATCATATTTACATGCAAAATGGCAGAGAAAAGGAAAATGAGATGTGGAGAAAACCATTTCACACCAATATAGAACAAATTGATCATAACAGCCGTTCAAAATTGTAAACTTGACATACCAAAGGGCGACACAAACATTAAAAGAAGATAGGGAATGAGTTAAACTATTAAATGGGTGACTGTTTACAATTTGGAATCAGCAGCCTTCAGAATAGAAAGGACTTCATTAGATGAAAACAAAATAAAAGATGAAACTGATAGGGAATAAGGAAAAGGAAGCTTAAAAGATTCGACTACAAACAGAGAGATGAAGTGGAGAAGATTAGTCTTCGTTAAGATCAGAAAATAAATACAAATTTGACCGAATCAATACGAAGGAGCTAGGATGTTGTCATCGGTACAGATTTCACGGATTTTCTGTTTAAAAAAAAAAAAAATCCGTTTAAATTCATTTAACAGTTTGAAATAAATGGGTCTAAATGGGTTATAATAAAAGGGTTTTCAATCAAAATAAATGGAACCCGTTTAAACCCGTTTACACTTAAAATAGTAAATAAATAATAAAATATAAAAAATAATAAATAATAAATAATAAATAATAAATAATAAATAATAAATAATAAATAATAAATAATAAATAATAAATAATAAATAATAAATAATAAATAATAAATAATAAATAATAAATAATAAATAATAAATAATAAATAATAAATAATAAATAATAAATAATAAATAATAAATAATAAATAATAAATAATAAATAATAAATAATAAATAATAAATAATAAATAATAAATAATAAATAATAAATAATAAATAATAAATAATAAATAATAAATAATAAATAATAAATAATAAATAATAAATAATAAATAATAAATAATAAATAATAAATAATAAATAATAAATAATAAATAATAAATAATAAATAATAAATAATAAATAATAAATAATAAATAATAAATAATAAATAATAAATAATAAATAATAAATAATAAATAATAAATAATAAATAATAAATAATAAATAATAAATAATAAATAATAAATAATAAATAATAAATAATAAATAATAAATAATAAATAATAAATAATAAATAATAAATAATAAATAATAAATAATAAATAATAAATAATAAATAATAAATAATAAATAATAAATAATAAATAATAAATAATAAATAATAAATAATAAATAATAAATAATAAATAATAAATAATAAATAATAAATAATAAATAATAAATAATAAATAATAAATAATAAATAATAAATAATAAATAATAAATAATAAATAATAAATAATAAATAATAAATAATGAATAATAAATAATAAATAATAAATAATAAATAATAAATAATAAATAATAAATAATAAATAATAAATAATAAATAATAAATAATATTAAATAAATAATATTAAATAAATAATATTAAATAAATAATATTAAATAATATTTAAAAAAAAATTTGGTTTTCCAACCAAAAACATAAAATTTTGTTTTTCCCGGCAAAAAACGTATATTCTGTTTTCCTGTCAAAAACGAAAAAAATTGTTTCCCGCCAAAAACGTAAAATCTTGTTTTCACTGCTAAAAAGGTAAATTATTTCTTATTAGTGTATTTTTAAATGTTATTACAATTTGTTTTAATCTAACTTCTCTTTAAATTATAAACATATATAAACTATTGTTTATAACAAAAATAATTAAATCGAAAATTAAAGTTGAAAATATTTTTTTTATTAGTTAAACAAGATAATTAAAACATATATATCATTTATAACAAAAGTATTTAGAAATTTATAATAAAAACACACATATAGTTATAAATAGGTTTAAATTGGGTCTAAATAGATTTAAATGGGTAAAAACAACTCTGATAAGTTTAAATGGATAACCCTATTAGACTCAAAAACTAAATGAATTTAAACAGGTATATGTTTAAATGAGTATAGATCTAAATGGGATGGGTTTACCCATGACAACATCCCTAGAAAGAGCCGAAGAGGCATGATGACTTGATATCAATAAGATTGTACAGTATATCTTTTCGCATTAGTTTTTTTTTTTCACAAAATGTAATTGTAAAAGTTTTTTCTTCAAAGCTGATGTGTCAAAAATAAAGATGTTGATGTATCACATATTTGTGAGATTTACTTAGTCTTTATATAATAGATTATCTATATCTGGCATAACCGCACCCACGGATTCGAGTTTAACATGTGCATGATCCTCTTCTAACCGGTTTCTATTGCCGGTAGGGTTGGTTTAGTACATTTATATTCAATCCGGTTTGCTTGTTCTTTACGTTTAATCCGGTTTGCTTGTTCTATACGTTTAATCCGGTTTAGCTGACCAACTACAAACACAAGATTCGGAAAGGAAAGCAATGACGAAACAAGCCACATGTATTAAGACTTAAGAACACTCTTTTTTATTTGACATCAAACAATAAATTGACAGTAAAAATTGCATATATATTTGCAGGAATAATTAACAACAGAAAAGAGATTAATTACTAATCATATTCCACTCATCGTCATCTTCTTCAATAGTGTAAAGAACAGAAATAAGAAATCATTGCGACTATTAAAGTCATGATCATTCTTCATTCAGGGCATTTTTCGAACTTCCTTCAATAATAGTACTTGTGTCAGTTTTTCAGGAGAGTCAGACCATTCTTTTTAGGCTCTTACTCAGCATCTTCTACAATCCTTTTGATGGAACTTGAGACTGCAAAAAATTATAATAGTTCCAAGCTTTCTTTATGCCTTATCGGTCGCTATTAAGAAATTAAAAAAATAGACACGGTCGTGATAAAATAATAAAATAAATATATCTTGAGGTTCTACGTATTTTAGTAACGGTCAAACGGCAAGGTTCACGCCCTTTTTTTCTTAGGAAAGTAATGATTCGAGGGACTACTTGAATTCTTTTAGAGGCTAAAACGGTTTAAATATTTATTAAACCATTCCCCAAATATTCTATATTTCTATTTTAAGTAACACCACTCACGGTTATATAAAGAAAAAGCCCTAAATTAACTTTGAATCTGCCTCCCTCCACGTCTGATAAACTTGTTTTACTCTACACTCGTCCCTCTGTCTCATCTTATTCGCCGGTATGGTCCATTGATGGCTGCTCCCAAATATCTTTCACTTCAAAACTTATTTGGAACTACTTTAGAAGCTCTAGAAACCAACCACATTGGATGGAGTTGCGTCTTGGAGTTGCTTGCTCTGCGGATTAGCAAATGAATCGTGGGACCATAGTGTCTTTTCTCTGCGGATATATCACTACAAGAAAACAGGTGGAAATCCGACGGAAATTCCGACGGCAATAATTCCGTCGGAAATTTCCGACGGATTTCCGACTAACTTCTCATCCGTCGGAAATCCGTCGGAAATATTAACCCGTCGGAAATCCGTCGGAAATTCCGACGACTTTTTGACGCTGCCGACATACTGCCGACGGATTTCCGACGACGTTCATCCGTCGCGGATTTCCGACGGATTTCCGACGGATATCCGACGGATGTCCGACGGATATCCGACAGATGCCGACATGGCTGCCGACATGGTTGCCGACATCGATAATATCTGCTTTATATCCGTCGGAAATCCGTCGGAAAAGGACAAAATTTTCCTTATAAAAACGTTTCCACGCTTCATTTATAAGCACAACCAAAAAAAATCTCTGTTATCTAATTCCTTACGAAAATGTCTTCTTCAAATCCTTATAATTATTTTCGATCATGGATGGACAAGCCTCATCAAATTCCGGACACGGGCCTAGTTACGGAGGAATTCAAAAAAGGTCTACAGGAATTCATGGCATTTGTGGGTATGCAGAAGAAAGCAAAAAAAACCGGTAAAATCTATTGCCCTTGTACCAATTGTGGGAATCGTAGATTTATCGTGATAGATGAAGTATGGTCACACTTGTATTGTCATGGGTTTATGTCGGGTTACAAGATTTGGTATTATCATGGAGAAAATGATACAATGGTGGATAATTATGCTAGTACTAGTGAACATTATATTGGGGATAACACTAGCTTAGAAGAACCCGCAATGGAAGAACAAAGTACGGTAGGTCATGTTCAGATGGTGAACGATGCATATCATGAAAATATACCATCGGTTGCTGAGTATGGAGATAGGGGAGAAGAACCTAATTTAGAAGCTCGAAGATTTTTTGATATGTTAGACGCTGCTAAACATCCGTTATATGATGGGTGTAGAGGTGAACATTCCCCTTTATCAACTGCAACAAGGATGATGGGTATAAAGACGGATTTCAATTTGAGTGAGGAGTGCGTGGATGCAATCGCTGATTTTGTGAAAGAAATTTTGCCAGAAGATAATCTTGCACCGGCATCATACTATGAGATACAGAAACTTGTTCAAGGTCTAGGATTGCCGTATCAAATGATAGATGTATGCATAGACAACTGTATGCTCTACTGGAGAGAGGACGCAGATCGTACGACATGTCGTTTTTGTCGCAAACCTCGGTATAAGGAAACAGGTGGAAGAGTGCCAGTGCCATATAAACGGATGTGGTATTTACCGTTAATAGAGAGATTGAAAAGGTTATATCAGTCAGAGCGCACAGCAGGAGCAATGAGATGGCATGCAGAGCATACAACAGATGGACAAATCGCCCATCCGTCAGATGCAGGAGCATGGAAACATTTTCAATCCATTTATCCCAGCTTTGCGTTTGAGGCAAGGAACGTATACCTTGGATTATGTACCGATGGTTTCAGCCCTTTTGGGAAGCACGGCAGAAAATATTCTTTGTGGCCAGTAATTGTAACACCTTACAATTTGCCGCCATCTTTGTGCATGCGAAGGGAGTTCTTGTTCCTTAGCATTCTCGTTCCTGGACCAGAGCATCCGAAGAGATCACTTGATGTGTTTTTGCAACCATTGATTTATGAGCTGCGAATGTTATGGGACCAAGGTATTGAAGCGTTTGATGTTTCTTGTCACCAAAATTTCATCATGCGGTCGGTACTTTTGTGGACTATTAGCGATTTTCCAGCATATGGCATGTTATCAGGATGGACAACGCACGGAAGGTTATCGTGCCCGTACTGTCAAGATAACACTGATGCGTTCCAATTGAAGCACGGACGGAAAACGTCTTGGTTTGATTGTCATAGGCGATACCTACCTAGCGATCATCCTTATCGTCGGAGCACCACATTGTTTAGGAAGAACCGGAAAGTATTTGACGGTCCTCCTCCTGAGTTAGATGGTGAGTATTTGTTGACTCAGTTCAGAGATTTTGGTGCAGAGAGGACCGTTGATTGTGGTGGTAACGGACATCATCCTGTTGATGGTTGTGGCAACGTTCATAATTGGCACAAGAGGAGCATTTTCTGGGATTTGCCTTATTGGAAGAACCATCTTTTGAGGCATAA
The DNA here is from genome assembly GCA_030161315.1 of Eutrema japonicum. Lineage (NCBI taxonomy): Eukaryota > Viridiplantae > Streptophyta > Magnoliopsida > Brassicales > Brassicaceae > Eutrema > Eutrema japonicum. The sequence continues at coordinate 42,999,989 of BSQW01000013.1, forward strand.
TCTGGATGTCATGCACATTGAGAAGAATTTTTTCGACAACATTATGAACACCGTTCTCAATGTCAAAGGGAAGACGAAGGACAATCTGAAGTCTAGATTGGACTTGCCAGACATTTGTTCTCGTAGAGCACTACATGTGACAGGGAACGGGAAGCCTCCGGTCCCGGCTTTTCGTTTCGATGAACCTTCAAAGGCCGAGTTTTTTGACTGGATTACCGAAAGTGTTAGATTCCCAGACGGATACGCATCTAACCTTCGGAACTGCGTTGATCATGGAGAAGGGAAGTTTACTGGGATGAAGAGTCATGATTGTCATGTGGTGATGCAGCGCCTCCTTCCATTTGCCTTTGCATGTCTTCTACCACGTAATGTCCACGAAGCAATTGCAGGTACAATCATTAAATTATTTATTTACTACTTTATACAATATATACTTCATTATTTAATTATTCATTTGTTATCCATATATTGCAGGGATTGGTGCATTTTTCCGAGATATATGTTCTCGCTCTCTTACATCAGACGGTATCCGCAATCTTGGGGCTAATATACCTGTAATCCTTTGCAATTTGGAGAAGATATTTCCTCCTTCATTCTTTGATGTTATGGAACATTTAACAATTCATCTCCCTCGAGAAGCAGAGCTTGGGGGTCCGGTTCAGTACCGTTGGATGTATCCTTTCGAACGGTATATGTTACATCTAAAGAAGAAGGTGAAAAATTTGAGTAGAGTGGAGGGTTCTATCGTCGCACAGACCATCAATGAAGAAACCTCACATTTTGCCGAGTCCTACTTTCCATCACAAGTCAAAACAAAGAGTCGTAGAGCAGCTCGACATGATGACGGAGGCGTCCTACCTTTCTATCCGGTCGATGTACCTCATATATTTTTACAGATTGGACGACTTAGTGGAAAAGGCAAGAAGAGGAGACTTTCACCACAAGAGCGAGAGCATTTGCATATGTATATTCTCACAAACTGCGACGGAGTTGATGAATATGAGAGGTATTATATATTGAACATAATTATTAATTACGTATTGGGTTTTTGATTATATATATATATGTACTAACGTGATAATTGTTTCAATCTCACAGGATGTATATGGCTTATCAACGTTTTGCATTTCCTGACAAAACAGAGGACGAGCTAATCGAGCTCAAACAGGAAGAGTTCGGACGTTGGTTAAGAGATTATGTAAGTCTTTTAATTGCCTTGTTTTTAGCAATCATCATATGTAATGAAAGATTTAATTATTTGAAGTATTTTTATTTTAATTGTGCAGGTGACGACAGAGAAGGCTAACGGACAAACATTTCCCTAAACCCTAAACCCCAAATATACCCTAAATCCGTCGGAAATCCGTCGGAAATTTCCGACGGATTTCCGACGGATATGAAAAATAGACACGTGTTTGTTGACTGACCAATCGAAAAACATGCAAGGAATATACCTTATCCGTCGGAAATCCGTCGGAAATTTCCGACGGATTTCCGACGAATGCGAAAAATTAGACACGTGCATGTTGACTGAGTCCTTATCTTCTCCAATCCGTCGGAAATCCGTCGGAAATTTCCGACGGATTTCCGACGGATTTAGATATTTTCGAGACCGCGGGAATATCAACCGCGTAAATGAAATTATTTTTCGAAATCCGACGGATTTCCGACGGATTTCCGACGGCCATCGAATTATATCGAAGAAACGTAAGTTTTTTTCTTATTTCTCTCTTCTTCCTCTCTCTCTTCCGTCGCTTCTTCTTCCTCTTCTCTCAAAATTTCTCTAATCGAAAATCTCTTCTTCTCCCTCTTATCTTCTTCTACTTCACAATTTCAGTTTTTATCTTCAATTCATCAACTCCTCTTCTTCAATTCCTCAATTCTTCTCCAACAAAACCATGTAAGTTTAATCAATTCCTTTAATTTTGTTTTATATCAATTTAGTTTTAGGGAATATATTAGTTAGGTTGTTAGAATTTTGATCGAAAATGTGAATTGTTAAGTGGTTATAATAGAATTTGTTATTTAGAATAATATTAGTGTTATGGTTTATGTGTTTAGATTGTTGATTTAGAATTGTTAGATCTAGATATTGTTTAAAAATATATGTATATATTAAAATCGTTTTTAAAATATTGTTTAAGTAATAAAAACGTTTAGACAATATTTTTATATATTAAAAACGTTTTTAATATATTTGTTAAGTAATAAAAACGTTTTCATAATATTTAAGTTGATCTTAAAATATTTTTTAAATTTGAAAAACGTTTTTATAATATGTGTATATATTAAAATCCTTTATAATATTTTATAACTAATAAAAACGTTTTTCAAATATTTCTATATATTTAAAAAATTGTTAAAATATTTTTTTAATTTGAAAAACGTTTTTATAATATGTGTATATATTAAAATCCTTTGTAATATTTTATAACTAATAAAAACGTTTTTAATATATTTCTATATATTTAAGTTGATGTTAAAATATTTTTTTAATAATACAAACCTTTTTCAAATATTATTTTAGAAATAAAATCGTTTTAAATATTTTTTATAGTAATAAAACGTTTTCTAAATATTTTTATATATTAAAACTGATTTTAAAATATTTTAGCAAATTTTGTAATTTTTTGAAATATTTGAATTTTTAATAAACTTTGAATTTTTCGGAAACTGTGAATTTCCGGATAATTTGAATTTTTCCTAAATTTTTTTCCGGAACTTTTGAATTTATTGTTAATTTACTAACAATTTTACCGTTTTCCGCAGGGATCACGACGATGTTCTTCAGTTGGGAGGCGGCAACCAAGGACGCCGTTCTCGGAGTTCTCGGTGTACGCCTCCTCCGGGACCAACGAGCTCGGGAACTCACATCCCAGATTCCCAGCAATCCGCTGCTCGGAGCCACATTGAGATCGAGGAGCTAGTCCGGCAGCCTAACCGGGGCCATTGCATTCGACTCGACCCGAAGTTTGAGGACGGCACTTGGTAAGAAATTTTTGGTACATTATTTCAATTTATTTAGATTTTTAAACTTAACATATTTATATCTTTTCATAATGTTTTCAGGTTTAAGCTGTCGACTCAGATCAACAAGGCGATATTACGGATGCTCCACAACATGTTGGACAAACCGTACGAGAAGTATTCCGACATGCCTGCCGAGGAGAAAGACGTGTGGCACCGGACTTTCGCGGTACTTTCTTTATTGATATATTATTTATTTTGAATTTCATTTTGTCAATTTTTCTTTTTGATATGTAACAAATTTTTTTAAAATATTGTAGCAAGAGTTCACGTGGGACTCTCATCATACGCGGAAAGTCATTGACACCTTCGACAAGTATGCCGCAAACTCGTACTCGAAGCACATGTACGAGTGGAAACAGAAGTGGAAGCATAACAAAGACAAGCCGAAGGACCTTGACGACGACGTCTGGAAAGGCTTCTGTGAGTACTGGAGTAGGCCTGCGACGAAAAAGACCTCCGAGCAACAGTCGAAGAACAGAACTAGCCAACGAGGCGGGAAAGGGGTCTACATCCACAACGCGGGCGCAAAGACCATCGAACGGGAAGCGATGGAAATGGTAAGTTTAATTTAAATTTTTTATTGTGAATTCTGTTTTTTTTATTTATTTAACTTAACAAATTTTCGCAGGCGAGAGCATCTGGTTCCGAACCCGATTATCTTCAACTCATCGAGAGTAGACACACCAACAAGAAAACCGGTCAGATACAGGACTTGGGGATGCGGGATGTTGTCGAGAAGAGCAAGAAGACGAAGCTGGATCGTGAACTATCAGCATCGCAGCTCAGTCTCGAAGGATCGACGTCCTCGACCGCTTTGTCCCGGGAAGAGATAAACCAGATTGTACTTGAGGTAAGTTTTAATTTCATTTCGTTTTTTTTTTATTTTCGTTATTTATTAATTATCGGTTTTAATTATTCGCAGCAAACCCGGCAAGTGAAAGGTCGATTCGCTGGGTTAGGCACCCTTCCGACCCAGGAATCTTCTTCCTCGCTTCCTCGTTATCCTTCGGAGTACCGGGTAGAAATCGAGAGGCTCACCCAAACGGTGATAGACCGTGACCGGCAGGTTGAAGAACTACGGACGGAGCAACAGACTACCACCAAGAAGCTCTCCTGCTTGGAGAAGATGATGGAAAAATGCTTCCCGCATATGTTTCGGGATAATAATCCCGACGACGGAGATTCTCCAACCGTTTAAATATTTGCTTTTAATGCTTTTTTTTGAACACTTTATTTTAATGTGTAATGACTTTTTTAATTTTGTTTAATGAATTTATATATTTATTATTTCTATTTTTAATTTATATTTCAAATTTCTATAATTTTAATATATAAATTTCCAAAAAATAAATAATTAAATAAAATTCAAAATACCAATTCTGTCGGAAAACCGTCGGAATAAGTTACTGTAACATCCCGATTTCTTGTATATGCGGAGAGGCTTATAAGAATTGATTTGGCTAGCTATGACACCAAAGTGCACTTAGCTTTTCCGATCACTTGCCCGAAAGAACTCCAGAGTTAAGCGTGCTTGAGCTGGAGTAGTCTAAGGATGGGTGACATTCCGGGAAGTTATTCGCGGTATCGTGTGAGTGAGGACAAAACACGGGGAAAGATCACGTGGTGATTGCAGGGTCAGTAAACAAGTATTACAAGCCTCCCGGATTAACGCACCGGCCGTCGGACAAGGGTGGGGCCCACGGGCCTAGATAAGGCATGGGGCCCACGGGCCGAGATAAGGCATGGGGCCCACGGGCCGAGAGCAGGCATGGGGCCCACAGGTATGGGTGGTCGGGGCGTTATAGTTACCGTCGTAAATCCTTCGGAACCTATTTCCGACGAAGAACCGACGGACTTCCGAGACAACTTCCGATCAAATTATCCGTCGTAACGCCGTCGAATATCCGTCGGAAATCCGTCGGTAATATATCCGTCGGACATCCGTCGGAAATTTCCGACGGAGTTCCGACGGCATTTACGACTGAATATCCGTCGGAGTATCCGTCGGTACTCCGTCGGTAATATATCCGTCGGAAATCCGTCGGAAATATCCGACGGATTTCCGACGGCCTTTACGACTGAATATCCGTCGGAGTATCCGTCGGAAATCCGTCGGTAATATATCCGTCGGAAATCCGTCGGAAATTTCCGACGGAGTTCCGACGGCATTTACGACTGAATATCCGTCGGAGTATCCGTCGGAAGTCCGTCGAATATCCGTCGGAACTTACGCGGTCGGAAATCCGTCGGAAATGTCTGACGGCGTTCCGACGGAACAAATCCGTCGGAAATTTCCGACGGATTCCGACGGAAACCACATTTCCGACGAACTGTAACCGACAGCTTAAATCCGTCGGAAATCCGTCGGAAAAGACCCTTTCCGACGGATTTCCGACGGATTTGACCGTCGGAAATAGCCCTGATTTCTTGTAGTGTATGGAGAAAGGGCTCGTTCTCCTCTTATCTATAACAAATGATCAGCTTACACAGTTTCTGCCAAGGTATGCCTTCCAATCAACCTTATACCACATTTGGCGCGAAAAAAATGTTCGTAGACATGAGGAAACTCCTTCACCATCATCTCGACTCAATAAGCTCATAGAAAAAAATGTTTGGAATTGTCTAACCTCAATCCGTATCAGTGAAGATCATTCTTACGAGGAGAGACTTTCGTCACATGACCATATAGAAAACTTAATCAACATTGAAAAACTCGACTACTTGCTCAATCTAGATTTCAATTCAATGTAATCTTGCTCTCAAAACAAAACTGATATATTCATTGTAAAAAAAAACAAAAAAACAGATGATCAGCAAAAGAATCACGGGACCATCTGTTTTTTAGTGCGGATATATTGTCAACAAAATCTTCTCAACGGTGAAAAACAAGTATTGACAATGCAACAAACTGGATCCTCTATGGTTACTCTTCTTCTTGACTTATGGTCTCCACGCTAGTCCATTTCCGCAAGGATGTGAATAAATAGCTCCTTCTATGTTGGCTTACATGATCCTTCTCTTCTACTAAACGTACTTCGTGCTGGGCTTTTGATTTGTTAGTTTTCATTGTATGTTATTCTTATTTGATTCAAGAAAAAAAAATAATAACTTCGGATCATTGTACTTCTCAAAACAAAGTAACAAAGTGGAATTCCTATAAATAAAGCACAAAGAAAAGCCCTAAATTAACTTCAAGTTTCTAATAACATGAAGCCCTCGTAATGATCCGAAACCGTTTAACCTCGCTTAAACTCGGAAACAGGCAGTCCTTCAATTATGACATTTCTCATACTTTTCTTCTCCAAATTGTAATAGAAAAGAAAAAACGGATCAGACAAATCGTTTGGAACCAGGCAAATCTCGCCGGAAGAAAAGGTTTCCATGACCATGAAGTCAAAGCCAGCAGCAGATTCGGGCAAATGAAAAGTTTTCATGGACCATTCCTCTTTCTCAGCATCTTCCACAACCCATATTCGAAAACTACCCTTAAGATGAGTATTCTCAACCACACCAAGTTTCCCTCTGTAGTTGATCCGAGTTTTATCCGTGCCATAACCCAATGATAAAAGTTTGCTTGGTACTTTGATGATGTTGAACGTTTCAAGCCTAACATCGAAACTCACAATTATAGAATTATTTGGGCAATCGATGTCCTGCCGGGAGGCCCCGTAGTACACGGTTCCGTTCATATACAGCCCAGTGGTATGAGACACATGAGGACAGGCAACACATGGAGCCTCTCTCCAAGCTCTGTCTCTTCCCACAACCAGAACCTTGTGCTCCGCTCTCCAAGGCGATTCATCAATGGCTAGCACTTTGTAATGATCTTCAACAGGGTCACCCGAAAAAGCACTCGGAGAATGTATATACTTCCATATCATCTTTGAGTTTGATTTGGGGAAATTTTTGGAGCTGCCTCGTGATGGGATTACATATCCCAACCTTTTGTCTACTTCCAACGCAGACCAAGCATCGAACCGCATTATACACCACTCTCCCATCAATTTTGAGTAGGCTCAGGTCTTTATAGGGTACACAATATGAGGAATAGGAAGATGCGTGTGGGTTAGGCAACAAGACTAACGTAAGCTTCTTTTTTTTTTTTTGAAGTGAATGTAAAATTTATTCAAACCAAAAAAACGTTTTTACAAAAGATGCATATGTTCGTTGAGGTTAGAAATGGATCTTGAGAATAAAAATCATTAGAAGGAATTAAGAGTAAATGTGAGTCTTCAATTTTTGCTTCGCGATGCAAACCAAAACACCAATCCCTCCACGAAGCGTTTGTCTCCAATTCTTTGAAGTGAGCTTAGGCGATTTCTCATAGTTTTGTCGAGAAGTTTCATGAGACGCTGCGTTGTTGATGGTTGATCACCATGCTTCCGTTGGTTTCTTTCTCGCCAAATCGCGTGAACGGCTGCCTGAAATAGATATCTGGCAACAAACAGCGTCATTCGATCTTGGGAAGAGTTAGAGATGAGTTGGATAATGGAATTCCAATTCGTCGTGAACTGAGTGTTGAGGATACTTCGGGCAAGGTTAGACCAAATCTCAGCAGAGTATCGACAAGCAAAAAAGAGATGGTTACGTGTTTCCATGGGGTCTTGGCATAGGACGCACGTTGTGGATACATTTTGTTGACAGCAAAAGATGCGATCTCCAGTAGATAAGCGGTCATGCACTGCGAGCAAAGTCATGAATGAGTATTTCGGAGTAGCATTCGAAAACCACACACCCTGGCTCCATTGTTGTATAAAATGCGAGTGTCTGATCTGGTTCCAAGTTGATTTTGTTAGGAATTTTGGTTTAAAGACTCCTTCTTTAAATCGCCACAGGTGCCTATCATCTTCGTTCTGTCGCAAGTGAGCTCGAGTAGAGTCAATTACATCTTCGATCTGGTTTAAAAGTGGTAGGCGATGCCTGCGTCTCCTATGGCTTGCTATCACTGTTGCGACAGTGTCATGAACAGAGATCACAAGATCAATGTACCCTCGCGGACCAATGACGTCAAAAAGACAGCCAAGATGATTCTAAGCATCAAACCAGAAAGAAGTTGCCTCACCACTTTTGATCTCTACCTTGTGAAAGTGTTTTGCCTTCTCTCGATATTTAAGAATTTTCCTCCAAATCCAAGAACTCGTGATAGTTCCATATCGCACTGCCCATAGAGACCCCTATCGAATAAGATAACGGTGGATCCAGGAAACCCATAAGGACGATTTTGCCGATAGGATACTCCAGATGAGCTTCATAATGCAGACTGTGTTTGCTTCTTTCAGCGGTTTAAGACCTAGACCTCATTCGCTCTTAGGCCGACACACTTCGTACCATGATATTTTTGCTTTCCGGGTTGAGAGGTACGGACCCGACCATAAAAAAGCAGCACAGATGCTGTTGATCTCATCGATGCAGCCTTGGGAAAGGCGAAACGCAAAGATCCAAAAGTTTGCGATACTTGTGAGAACAGAGTTTATCATTTGCAATCTCCCTGCAAATGAAAGAAATCGGGCTGTCCATGATCTGATTCTTGATCTTGTACGCTCTAACAGAGGAGCATAATCTCTTGCATATTTCTCTCTGTAACTCCAGCAAGATAAGCAGTTGATTTTTCGAGATTTATTTGCAAACCTGAAATCTTTCCAAACTCATCAAAAACCGATATGATCCCTTCCATAGACCTGAATTTTCCATCGGTGAGGGCCATGAGATCGTCAGCGAAACATAAGTGAGTAAGTAAGATGCTTTTACACTGCAGATGGTACCCAAACTTCCTTTCAACCGCAGCCTTATCTAACATTTTAGAGAGGACATTCATACAAATGACAAACAGATAAGGTAAGAGAGCACATCCTTGCCACAACCCCCTTTCACTTCGAAAAAACCCCGCTAGTACCCCATTAATCTGAACTGAAAAAGAGGCCATGGATACACAGAGATGGATCCAGTGAACAAAGACAGGGGGAATGTTTAAAGCCAGCAACGTGTTCACCAAGAACGGCCATTGGACAGAATCAAAAGCTTTGGCGATGTCGATCTTTAAAGCACTCCGGGATGAGATTGCAGGTTTATGGTAGTCTTTGACTAACTCAGAAGCTAGCAACATATTCTCGATCAGCAATCTGTTTTGAACAAAAGCATATTGATTTGGCGCAACAAACTTTGGGAGGAGTACCTTCTGGCGATTAGCGAGGATCTTAGAGATCACTTTGTACAGAACATTACATCAAGATATAGGCATGTAATCTTTCATCTGTTTTGCATCATCTTTCTTGGGTATAAGAGCCAGGATAGTGGTGTTGCTACCTTTGGGGAGAAAACCGAATCTGAAGAACGACTGAACTGCTACCGTAAAGTCTTTTCCAATCACTGGCCATGCTCCCTTAAAAAACTCGCTTGTAAATCCATATGGACCAAGGGATTTATCATTTGGCATAGCGAAGAGGACACCCTTGATCTCCGCTGCAGTAACTTCCCGTATCAGCCTCCTTTGGTCTTCTTGAGAACAGCTGTAATTAAGCAATTCACTGAGAGGCTCAACGGAGATTCCCGTAAAGTCTTCTGGTTTTAATGTCAAGAATTCCCGAAAGTAGGATTTTGCTTCGTTTTTGATATCCCTAGCACTCGTTGCCACCAGACAATTTGTGCAGTGAATTTCCCTTATGGTATTTTGTGATTGTCGGACCTTTGCTGCACGATGAAAAACTTTGTTGTTCTTATCTCCCACGTGTATCCAGTGGAATTTAGAAACCTGCCGGAGAAATTTCTCCTCAATGTCTGCAACCCGAGCCCATTTTCTCCTCAATGTATGTAAGCTTTTTTCCGTAAAAGTACTCAAAACTGATGAGGAGGCGAGGAGGCGCTCAAGAATCAGGAAAATTCAAGTGCCGGTTCCTAAAATCTCGGCTAGTGATAATAGAAGACCAAAGCTTGGAAACGCATCGAAATCTCGATAAAGACTTCACATGCAATCTTAAAGAGTGTATTGATCTGGAGATCGAGAGGAATGTAGATTGGTGTCGAAAATACACATGAGATTAATAACTTTCTTCTCGTTGCGGCTTGCTTTAGCCTTCTTCTGTTGCCTTTCTTAGCCAACTTTTTTTCCGACGGATGAATAGTAGTCGAAAACACAATTTCATTGTCTTCCTCATCGAGACGTCTATTAGATTCAAGTACGAAGCTTTGTTTCTCTACAAAACCCTATAAATAAGAAACCTTTAAACTACGATTATGATCATTTTGGAAATTTTTGTTACACATGTTAAAATATGATCGTGAGTTAAAACTTTGAAACATTCCACTTTATATAATTGGGAAAATTGTTTAAAAAAGCATCAACAATCAAATTATGGCCATTAAAGGCATCAACTATCTCATTCGGTCGTTTAAATCATCGTATTTTGTTGACTTCAAATTTAAACCATCAACTTTTGTTGACCGAGCCATAAAAAATATGTCGTTAAATCCGTAAACGGGGTTACAACCCTGTTATAACCCACAGTTAAACTAAACTATGTCGTTTTGATATTAGATCTAAAAACACAAAACACGATTAAATCCCCAATTTCCTCTTTGACCCTAAATCCCCATTTGATTTCCCCACTCTCTCAACACCAAAATCCTGATTTTTTCTTCTTCTTCTTCTCCTGCTCATATTGATTTCTTCTTCTTCTCCTGCTCATATCAATTTATTCTTTCACTAGACATAATGATTTCTTCTTCTTCTTCTACTGCTCATATTGATTTCTTCTTTTTCTTCTTTTCCTAGACAGATGAGTCACAAATCTGAGCAATGTGTGGTTTGTGTCGATCGCGGTTTTCCATCGAAGTGTATGTGTGGATTGGCTATAACGATCTACACATCTAAAACACAAGAAAATCCGAGAAGACATTTCTTCTGTTGCATAACCAAACGAGATGAGAGTGGTGATTTAGCTTCTTGTTGATAATGTGGTTTCGAATTTAATCAACTGGGACCGAGAGAACAAACCATTTTCTTTGTTTATACATTAGGATCATTTGTTCAAATGGGTGGAGGATGCCGTGTATGAGGAGGTTGAAGATGCTTTACCAAAATTAGGAATCATTGAGAGTGAGATTAGCAATGTGAAATCGGCTATTAAAGAGCTAAAGGATACAATCAAAGAATTGGAAGAAGATGTGTTGTGGAGCAAAAAGGAAATCCAAAGTTACAAAGTGATGATCAAATCGTGTTTTATGTGTCTTTGTTTGATGGTCATTGTTATTGTGTACTTGATGTTTGGTAAATCAAAGGAACAAAAAATTGTTCTTGGTTACTAGTGTCTTTATTCTTTGTTTTGTGTCTTTGGTTTGGGTCTTTTTGTGTCTGTTTCGGTTTTTGTTGTGTCTTTGGTTTGTGTCTTTGTTTTGTGTCATTGTTTTTGTATTTTTTTTGTCTTTGTGTTAGTGTTTTGGTATCTTTTGTAATGAAACTTTGCTTATGCAATGCAACTTCTGTTATTTGGTAGTGACCTGTTCCGAGAGTAGAGAAAAAAATTGAGACTCATAAAACATTCAAAACAAACTGATAGTCATAAAGCAACATCCGAGAGTCATAAAAACAACAAAATGAGAGTCATAAAACAACATGATCCAAAAAGGAGTTCAAAAACAGCATCATACGAGAGTAATAAAACAAATTGTCACTCATAAAATATTCAAACCATGTTCCGAGAAAGAGTTCAAAAACCAGAATTTGAGATTGAGTTTGCTCATTCAAACCATGATCTTCATCCTTGTGATCTTCGATCTTGTGCTTGTGATCCTTGTTGTGATTCTTGTCTATGTTCAAATGAAACTACACCCTAATTCAAATGAAATAAACATTTATTACACTTCGGAGAGTATGTTCGTGTATGTTTAAGTATTATTTAAAACTTTTCAAAGACAAACAAACCTGATCTTTCCTTGGCCGACCTCTTGGCCTCTTTGGTTGACTTTCAACAGTTGAATTCTTACAACCTGCCTTATTGTGCTCATCTTCTTTGAAGTTTGAGCATGTGATAACTCTCTTCTCGCGTGTCAACTTAGTTTTACTTGAGGCAGAGGCAGTCTCATTTTTTCCTTTCTTCCTAGCATAATTACTTGGCCGTCCGGGATTGCCTCTTCTCCATGGTGGTGGCAAGACAGCTAACCTATTCGTTCTAGGCCACAACGGCATCTCTTGGACAGGTTTAATACCATCCTTATTTGTTTCTCGCCATCTCTGTGTTGTGTAACAGTCATCCACATAAGCTTCAACCTTTGTAATGCTTTGAAGAGAAGTGAAACCATGAGGATTATACCTTTGTAATGCTTCCAAATTGGCCACATACTCATATGTGGTTTAGCTGCGAGCTATCCTCCAAAACAAGCGTTGTAGTTCTTGATCATGGCTGTTTCTCTTCCAATTATCTATTATGTGTCTAGCACACTGTCGATGTTCAACTTCTGGAAGAATGGTTTGGACAACCTTAACTAAACCCTGCAAAAGAATACATCAAACAGTCAGATGAGGGAGGAACAAATTAACAAATCCTAGATGAGAAACAAATTACGTACCTTCTGTTTATCTGATATGATTGCTACATTCCTGCCATCATCAAAACCCAAATCAGTAGAGAGATGTCTAACAAACCAGTCCAAATTAGTGTCATTCTCGATTTCCACTACTGCCCAAGCAATTGGAACTATCCTATTATCTCTATCTCTTCCAACAGCAGTTAAGAGGTGACCTTTTATATCCCATTTCAGAAAAGCACCATCCAAACCTATAATAGGTCTACATATTTGTTTCCAAGACTTTCTTTGTAATTTAAAACAAACATATAGCCAATAGAACATTTGTTTGCTTCCAACATTTGGCCCTGGAATAGTCTCGATCTCAAATGTAGTCCCCTCATTCCGCTGAAAAATCTATGCTTGATAATCTCATATCCGTGAAAAATGGGTTTCATGACTAGCTTTCCTTTCTCTCCGAACTTTTGTCTTCGCCTTCGCACATTGGTCTACAATCACTTATAAATTGTATCGAGTCTTAATCTCAGCAACCATCTCTTGTATTGAAAATCTCGAATTCACACTCAGCTTTTCCGAAAACAACGAAGCAATTGTTGATCGCTTCAACATCTTAGAGTAACCTGATATGATGCATATATGCTCATTCACATAGACTTTTATTTGCATCTTATGTCTCCTCTTCTCATACGAGTAATATACTCTCCACGGATAATTCACATCAGTGTCACAACACTTTGCACCGACCCTCATAGCTTGACACATATAGAGCTTAATGTCGTATCTTGTTTTTAGAGAATACATTAGTACCGCAAGCTTGAAATCTTCAGGACAATTGAAAGTTTTCCCCAACGCTAGCAACTCCTCTGGATCTTCATTATCTCTACGATCTGCCTCGTATCCGTCTTCGTCTTCGTCTGACTTAGGATCTGGAAGCCTCTCATCATCCCAAATATCATCTCTGATGTCCGCATCACTGTCGGCTTCTTCATCTCTCGCAGCCTCTTGAAAGTCTGCTTGTAAGTATCATTATTCTTCGACAGCTAAATCGTTGTCATCGGCTTCCTCATCAGCTTCTTCATTATTCACTGCATCATCACCTGCATCATCAACCGCCTCACAATCATCATCACCAGCAACAGCGCAGTCATCTCCACTGTCTGCCTCAAGTTCGGGTTCATTATTCAAATCATCACTCATGACTTTACGATCCCACGGTGGTATGTACGGTCGAGGAGATTGAATTTATGGTGGGTCTCGAACTCTTACTGTGATAAATTCTTCATCTCCGACTCCAACATCATATCCCTCTCGAATTTCAAGAGTTTCACCTTCTCCACTCGTTGTGCCTCGCGTGCTCCAATGGGTTGGAAGATGCTTCGCCCTTTTTCGTTTCGGCATTTCGCAGAGAGAAGTCACAGTTTTGAGTGTTTGAAGAAGAAGAAGAATAATTGGGGATTTTGATGTGGAGAGAGTGGTGAAATCGATTTTGGGGATTTAGGGTTAGATGGAAATTGAGAATTTAATCAATTTTGGGGGGTTTTAGATCTAATATCAAAACGACGTAGTTTAGTTTAACTGTGGGTTTTAACGGGGTTGTAACCCCGTTTAGGAGCTCCGTTTATGGATTTAACGTCGTGCTTTTTATGGTTCGGTCAACAAAAGTTGAGGGTTTAAATTTGAAATCAACAAAATACGATAATTTAAACGACTGACTCGATAGTTGATGTTTTTAATGGCCAGAATTTGAAAGTTGATGTTTTTTAGACAATTTTCCCTTACATAATTATATATTTTCCGGTATTTAAAATCAAAAGAAAAACAAACATGGCCGGACGCTAGATTAAAAGAAGATTCAAACGAAAGAGGACATTAGGAAGACCGAACCGAGTTTAAGAACAAAAGTACACAAACACACCACACAAGATCCAGAGTTGTTAATACAAAAATAAAAAGTTGTATACAGGTCTGGAATTTTGGGATAAAATCGTCTAAAATGAAAAATATTTAATGAATTATTTCTACAATTGACAACCAAAATAATTAGTTTGGTTAAAATTTTGAGAAATACCATTTTTGTTTTTCCAAAAAAATATCACGAAGGAAAAAACAATTTCAAAAGATATTATTATCTCTATGAACTAGTTTATGAATGTTTATAAACTCAATTTATTAATTAATTTACAAACGTCTATAAAAAAAATGTTATCATCATAACTATCTTAAAAAAGCTTATAACATGTTATAAAATTTTATTAAATCTTAACGATATTTTATAGTGTTCCTTACAAAAATAAAATTACAACTTTATAAACATTTTTATAAACTACTTTGTAGACATTTATGAAATTTTATGATTGAAAATAGTTAATTTTAAAATAACTAAAGGATACAAAATTATTTGTAAGATTTTTAAACCTTAAAACACAATTGTATATCGGGATTAACTCAATTGTTTGAAATCAAGTAATTGTAGTGGGATGGTTCCCTCTCCGTTGGAAAAGTCGATCGACTCTCCGCAAGAACGAAATTATCACATTAGCACTTGATCAATTGAGGTATTAAAATTGGGATGTGTCACTCTCACCTAGAAAACTAGTCTGGGTAAATAAAAACTCGATTGTTTGAGCCATCCAGATTAATTACTGGCAAATATAGTTCCCTTTTTTCCTCCTATCTTACACGTATATGATTTCATTTAAAACTAATTCAGTCGCCGATTTGATTCGCGCGCGGCCAGATTGGTTTCTATCGGTTTAGACTCCAAAACATGTTTCTTTGTTTTTATATTCGGACTGATCGGAAAAGAAATTGCACGGCTAAAAAATTCCCTATTTGAAGTTATTATTAATTAAGAACATAAATGTTCAACAGATTAATAATTCAGAATCTACTCATCATCTGTATCTTCAGCACTGCACAAAACAGAAGAATCAACCATTGTGACCATTAATCGCAAGACTCTCTATGCAAGTTTTACTTCGTTCAATATTACTTGTGACATTTTCACGAGTGTTGAAAGGATATGATATGATTTTAAGCTAGAAACCTTTCAACCCAACTTTAGTAATATTTAAAAAAAAAAAAAAAAAAACTCACTACATAATAGGCCATAAAAAGTGCTTCTCAAAACACCATGAACCTTGGTGCTTCTCAAGAATTACCGTCGAAAGAATTTGCCAGAAACATGCCTGAAAAAAATATATAAGTTCCAACATGAATCTTAGTGCTTATCAAAACAAAGTTCTGTTTCTATATAGATATAAGTATACATCTATAAAAGAGGAGCCCTAAATTAACTTCACGTTTTTAAGAACATGAGGCTCTCATAATGATCCGAAACAGTCACAGAAAGTCGCTTACGCTCGGAAACAGGCAGTCCTTCAATTATAACACTTCTCATGCTATTCCTTTTCAAATTGTAATAGCAAAGACAAAACGGATCTGACAACTCTTTTGGAACCAGGCAAATTTCGCCCGTAGAAAAGGTATTCATGACCTTGAAGTCAAGGCCAGCAGCAGATTCAGGTAGATGAAAAGTGCTCATGGACCATTTCTCTTTATCAGCATCTTCCACAACCCACATTCGAAATATACCCTTACGAGGATTCTCAACCACGCCAATTTTTCCTTTATAGTTGATCAAAGTTTTATTAGCACCCCACATATTCTGATAACCCACTAATGGTAGAAGTTTGCTTGGTACTTTGATGATTTTGAACGTTTCAAGCCTTACATTGAAACTCACAATCATAGAATTACTATTCCGGGAGTCAGCCCCGTAGTACACGGTTCCGTTCATATACAACCCCCGGGAAGAAGCCTCTCTCCAAGCTTCTTCTCCTCCCAATGTCACAACCTTGTGCTTCAATCTCGACAACGGCAAGCACTTTGTATTGATCTTCAACAGGATCGTACCCTAAAATGTAATCGGGGCGTGGAAAAACTATCGGAAAATCTTTGAATTCGGATTGGGGAAAAGTATGCAGCTGCCTTGTGCTGGGGTTACAAATCCCAACATCTTTAAAACCGTCTCCAACGCAGATCAAGCCCCGACACGCATTATACACCAATTTCCCTTTAATATTGACTAGACTCAGATAGTCAGATCTCACTACCAGATGCTTTTCTCCGTAAAAGTCCTTAAAAGCAATGAGGAGACAAGGAGGAGCTGAGGAAGAAGCAATTTTCAAGTGCCGGTTCCTGAAATCAAGGCTGGTGATGATTGAGGACCAAAGCTTGGAGACGCATCTAAATCTCGATAGAGACTTCACAGGCAGTCGTAAGAGTGTATTGATCTGGAGATCGAGAGGAATGTAGATAAGCTTCATCCGCTAGTTCGGTGCTTGAATCGGACATAAGCTTTGTGTTACTATAAAACCCTAAAATAGTAAAGCCTTTATGTATTGCCTTTCCTTGAATCGGACTCCCGAATCCTTACTTAACCTAATAGGAATTTGGGAACTTCCTTTATTTTCGGGTATTTTATTAATCATGACAAAGCGAGACGTTATGATTCATCGAAGATACGAACGAACCAAATTTAAGGTCAAAAGTACACAAACACACCATAAAGTCAACAAGATCCAGAGTTATCAATACAAGCATAAAAAAACCTGCAACTGGTAGTTGAGGGTTTCTTTTTTTGAAGCAAAAAAAAATAAAAATTGACTAAATTGGTTTTTAAGGTGGTACACTTACTCTCAGTACTCCTCCTGTTGGTATTCTCCTTCTTCCTCATCCTCGTACTCACCTTCTTCATCTGCGGTTGCGTCTTGGTATTGCTGGTACTCTGAAACAAGGTCGTTCATGTTGCTCTCTGCCTCTGTGAATTCCATCTCGTCCATTCCCTCACCTGTGTACCAATGCAAGAAAGCCTTCCTCCTGAACATAGCTGTGAACTGCTCGCTAACACGCCTGAACATCTCTTGGATCGATGTCGAGTTGCCAATGAAAGTGGAAGCCATCTTCAGACCAGTAGGAGGGATGTCACAGACAGTTGACTTCACATTGTTGGGGATCCACTCAACAAAGTATGAAGAGTTTTTGTTCTGCACGTTAAGCATCTGCTCGTCCACTTCCTTTGTGCTCATCTTGCCACGGAACATAGCAGAGGCTGTTAGGTAGCGCCCGTGTCTTGGGTCAGCAGCACACATCATGTTCTTGGAGTCCCACATTTGCTGGGTGAGTTCAGGGACTGTAAGGGATCGGTACTGCTGTGATCCTCTTGAGGTGAGAGGAGCAAATCCCACCATGAAGAAGTGGAGACGAGGGAATGGGATCAGATTGACAGCAAGCTTACGGAGGTCAGAGTTTAGCTGACCAGGGAATCTCAGACAGCATGTGACACCAGACATTGTGGCAGATATCAAATGGTTCAAGTCACCAACTGCATAAATAGAATGAATAAGTATCTGAGTTACATCCTAGCCATTTACTCATACACACATAAAACAAACATGTACAACAAGAGCACAACTATATTATAGAGCAGGCAGTACAATTTCAAATCATTAAGGCAGTCTAAGGGAATAGTAGCTTAAGGATTTATTGTGATCAACGAAGATAACCAGAGAATAGTAAACAGGGCCAATAACAGAATAGACAGGACGCGTATATATGCAAGAACAGACCAATGAAATTTCAAACTAGATTGGCTAATACGAAACAATGACCAAATCATGTTCACCATCTAGACAAAGCATATAGACCATAGATAAAAACAAAAATGCATCACACAGGGAAAGGAGAGAGCTACACATCTGGGAAGAGCACCAATGCGACCATGAAAAATCTTAGTAGGACTTACAGCTTGGGGTGGTGAGTTTCAGAGTCCTGAAGCAAATATCGTACAAGGCCTCGTTGTCAAGAACCATGCACTCATCTGCATTCTCAACAAGCTGATGAACAGACAAGGTAGCGTTGTAAGGCTCAACAACAGTATCAGATACCTTAGGCGAAGGGAACACTGAGAACGTAAGCATCATTCGATCTGGGTACTCTTCACGGATCTTGGAAATCAAGAGTGTTCCCATACCAGATCCAGTTCCTCCTCCCAAGGAATGGCAAACCTGAAACCCTGCAGATCAAAATCCGCACAGTTTCAAACTCCAGTACACGGGAAAAAACAGTTAAACGAAAGCAAAATCGAACGGATCAAGAAGATTAACCTTGAAGACAGTCACAGTTCTCGGCCTCCTTACGAACAACATCGAGGACGGAATCGATTAGCTCAGCACCCTCAGTGTAATGCCCCTTGGCCCAGTTGTTACCAGCACCAGACTGGCCGAAGACGAAGTTATCAGGACGGAAAGTCTGACCGTACGGTCCAGATCTGAGACTGTCCATGGTTCCAGGCTCCAAATCCATGAGTACAGCACGAGGGACGAATCTACCACAGCTAGCTTCATTATAGTAGACGTTGATGCGCTCGAGTTGCAGATCTGAGTCTCCGGTGTAACGACCGGTTGGATCTATGCCGTGCTCGGCGCAGACCACTTCCCAGAACTTGGCACCGATCTGGTTACCGCACTGGCCACCCTGGATGTGAAGGATCTCACGCATTTTCGGTGGAAGAGAGACGACGATTAGGGATTTCGCGGATCTGGAATCGAAATCCAAATCCGGAGGAGGAGGGAGAGATCTAGGGTTTTCTAGAGTGAAGTGAGAGTGAGAAGAGGACGGGTTTTTTATATAGTAGAGGTAACAACGGGTTTTTTAATATTGTTTTGTGTGTTTTTCCCCTTTATTATTATTTATTTCCCTAAATATCTGAGGCGCCGATTTTGTTTTTTTTTTTTTTCTAAATTCAAAAAATGGTCCGTTTCTTTTTTGTGTATTAGTGTTAGTGTTAGTGTTAGTGTTAGTGTTAGTGTTAGTGTTAGTGTTAGTGTGTGTGTACCCCCCCATTTCAAATTCTCAATACATTTTTTTTTCATTCTTATGCACCATCCCTCTATATTAATTATTTTTCCTTTGTCTCAGAACAATGGATAAAATGTTTATTTTATAGACTGTGACGGTAGTTAGTAGTTTGGTGGGAACATGGATCATTGGTGCGTGTCGCTGACAAGGCTCGCATCGAGCTACGAACTTTATGCAGTTGGATTCCATGGTCTGCCAGGAATGGCCGTGATTTTTGACCCGTAAAGCTAGAGATCGGCCTCTGGAGTGGTTGCCACTCGCTCCTTCGCAGGTCTCCTTCATAACGTCTAGGTTTTCCTCACTGCGGAAGCATCCGAGTAGGGCACCATAAGTATTGACGCGGAAGAGATTGCCATCGAGTTGGGTGTAGTGGGCGCTTTTAGCTTTGAGGCGCCGAGCTGCCCATCGGTCGGGTGAGACGATTCCGTCACTGATGTAGAGTAGAATTTCGGTTCTCCAGTCCACCGGGTCGGTTCTGTTGCCTCTATCGTCCTCTAGAGCGGGTTCGTCCTCTATCTCTACCTAGTCGGTTGTTTCGTTGTCGCTTTCCTGGCTATTTTGGAGATCGCTGATGAAGCATATTCCTTTAGGCAGGTCGATGCTCGGCATGTCGATGCTTTCTACATGTATTATACTGCGTCGATCTGGTTATGAGGTAGATGCAAGTGCTGCCAGTGCGTCCGCCTACGCGTTATTGCTCCTCGGGATTTTGGTGAGTGTAAAAGAGTTGAAACCTTCTGCGAGTTTCTTGACGACCTGTAGGTAGGCTTCCATTCTCTCGTTCTTGGTCTCGTAGTCGCCACTATATTGATTCATCACGAGTTGTGAGTCGCAGAATGCCTCTATCGTTTTCACCCCGATTCCTCTGGCTAGCCTTAGTCCGGCGATCAATGCTTCGTACTCTGCCTCGTTGTTTGAGGCTTGGAAATTTAAACGGAAATATTGCTCTAGGATTTCTTCCGTGGGTGATTGCAGCATGATTCCCACTTCCGATCCGCGCTGTGATGATGAACCGTCAACATAGAGTTGCCATCTCCCATCTTTTGTTAGGAGATTGTCGCTAGCCAGTTCGGGAGGAAGCTCGATTATGAAGTCGGCCAGGACATGTGACTTTGCGCTGGTCCGGTTTCGATATTCTATGTCGTACTCGCTTAGCTCGACTGCCCATTTTGCCATTCGTCCCGATTGGCTTGGGCTATGTAGGATATTTCTAAGTGGTTGGTCGGTTGGAACGACGATAGAGTGGGATTGGAAGTAGGGTCGTAGCTTTCTAGCCGAGATGATGACTGCAAGTGCGAGTTTTTCTAAGGTCGGGTATCGCGTTTCCGCGTCATCCAGCGTCTTGCTGATGTAGAAGATCGGCTGCTGTTCTCCTCGATCTTCCTTTACCAGCACGCCGCTTACCGCCGAGCTGGAAATCGATATGTAGATATATAAAGTCTCGCCCTCTTCTGGTTTTGCTAGGATTGTGGTGTCGTAAGGTAGATTTTCAGTTGTTGGAAGGCTTCTTCGCATTTATCGTCCCATTCGAATCGTTTGTTCCCTCGTAGTAGTTGGTAGAACGGCAGATATCTGTCGGTGGATCTGGAGATGAATCGATTCAGGGCAGCAATTCGGCCAGTTAATCGTTGTACCTCTCGCATGTTTCATGGCGATGTCTGATCGATTATCGATGTTATTCGTTTGGGGTTGGTCTCGATTCCTCTTTGGGTGACGATGTATCCTAGGAACTCGCCGGAAGTTACGCCGAATGTGCACTTTGATGGGTTCAGCTTCATTCGGTACTGATTCAGTGTGTCGAAACAAGTTTGGACATGGCCAATGTGATTGCCGGCGGTTAGTGATTTGATGAGCATGTCGTCTATGTAGACTTCCATTGTTTTCCCGAGTTGTTTGGTGAACATATGATTGACCAGTCGCTGGTAGGTTGCTCCTGCGTTTTTCAGGACGAAGGGCATGACTTTGTAACAGTAGGTGATGCGGTCGGTTATGAATGCCGTTTTTTCTCGGTCGTCGGGGTGCATCATTATCTGATTATAGCCGGAGAAAGCATCCATGAAGGATAGTATTTCATTGCCGGCGGTCGCTTCAACCAATTGATCGATGTGTGGTAGAGGGAAGCTGTCCTTTGGACAGACTTTGTTGAGATCGGTGAAATCGACGCATATTCTCCACTTCCCACTCTTCTTTTTGACGACTACCGGGTTGGTCAGCCATTCGGGATATTTTACTTCGGTGATGGATCCTGCTGCTGATAATCGTCGACGGCCCTGGCTTTTTCTGGGCCTAGCTTTCGTCGCTTTTGTCTGATCGGTTTGAAATTTGGATTGGCGTTCAGCTCGTGGCGAGTAATTGCTGGGTCTATCCCAACCATATCGCTTACAGACCATGCGAATGTTGATGCGTTTCGGCGTAGGAGACAGATCAGTTCGAATTTAATGTCATCATTGAGCTCAGCTCCGATGCCAACACATCGCTCTGGGTCGCTTTCGTCTATGTTGACTTGGAGGATGGTCTCGCGCTTCGGGTTATCTTGGGGTGGAAGCCCGACATTGATCCTAGGTTCGATCATTAAACATGTTCCAGGTCGTTTCGAGGCCGAATTTCGCAGCTTGTGCTCGGTGATGAAGCATGTTCAGGACATTTACTGGTTTCCCCGGATCATTTTGATTCCGTGCAGAGTGGGGAATTTGATGCACTGATGGTAGGTGGAGGGGACGACCTTCATTGCATGTATCCACGGCGTGCCCAGTATTGCGTTGTAGATTGTTGGTTTATCAACGACGACAAATTTGACAAGCTTCGTCGTTTTTCCGACATACACCGGCAATCTGATAGTCCCGATCGTATCTCCACTGAATCCCGTGAGTGGTTTGACGGATGGTTTGAGATGATGGTCGGTGAGCTCCATTTTATCCAGGGTTCCTTTGAATATTATGTCTACCGAGCTGCCGGTGTCTATTAATATTCGCGAGACTTCGCAATCGCCGACTCTAAGCTCGATAACGAGGGGATCGTTGTGTGGTTGATCTATGCATGCGGCGTCGTCCTCGGTGAAGCTTATTGTTTCGCCGATAGGCTTATTTGTGATCTGATCTCGCCATCTTTGAGCAATCAACACCTTCCTGCCGTACTTCTTGATTGATCAAACCAAATTGCTGCACGTCATGAGGCCACCCAGGATCATGTTGACCCATCTTCGGATGGTTGGAGGTGCTCCTTGCTTGTCATGGAAGTCGTGGTCTCGTTTCGGCTGCTCATCATCCGTCCTTCGCATGATCGGCGGTGGGGGAAGGTTTTCGTTCAGATTTGGCTTGGATCGGTTGTCAGATCGGTGGGCATCGTTTGATCGTTGTTCGTCGACTCGTGTCGAAGTCTGACTCTGATTGCCGATCTCTCCTCTTCGGAATTTTTCGAGGAGATACTCTTACAGTTGACGACATTGAGAGGTGGGATGTCCGTATCGTCTGTGGTATTCGCAGAATGAGCGCTGGCTTTCTTCGTTGCGTATCCATTTGTTCGACTGTTGTTGGGGCTGCGCTTCGCCGACGTAGTTCACGTTTGCTCTTCTACCCCTATCGTTGCCGTTATTATTGGCGCGATAACTCTGATTGAGGTGTTGCTGCGGTTCACAGTATTCCTCCATGAGTTTATCATTTGTCGGTTGATCCGGATTAGATTGGCACTTTCTGGCCTTCACTTCTTTCTCTTCTTCATCTTCGATGTATAGTATTGCTCGGTGTAGCGCGTCCTCTAGGGTCGGCGGTTTATCGAACTTGAGGCTGTCTCGGAATTTCATGTTATGTCGGAAGGCTCCCCATAAGGCCGGTATTGCCGCGTTGTCGGGCACCGAGATTTGAGATGCCACCGAATTGAATCGGTTCATGAATGCTCGGAGGGATTCATTTTCCCCTTGGATGATTGTATAGAGGTCGGCGCAAGAGGTCGGATATTGGAGGAACATATGATATCGTTTGAGAAAGGCGGTGCTCATCGTACGGTAGCTGTCTATGGAATTTGCATCGAGTTTGGAGAACCACACTAGGGCGTCCCCGGCAAGGGTTTCTACGAAGAGCTGGCAAAAACCGGCGTCTCGTTCCTCGGCGGAATATCGAACCCGGCCCATCGCAATTTGAAATGCCGTCAGATGCTGACTGGGATCGGTGTTTCCCGAATAGATCGAAAAATTAATCTTTCCTGGATTGCGTAGCGGAAAGTCAGCTATCTGAGCTGTAAAAGGCGTGTTTTGCATTTCTTTTAACACGCGATCGATCTCAAAAGCCGAACTGGTCGCCCGATGAACCAGAGATGTCATGGCCTGTAGTTTGGCATTCATCTCTCGTTACGGCGGGTGTGATGGTGTTCGGGAGTCTGGGCTTCCTGGGAGTGGAGGTCGTTGACTTGATCTTGGCATGCTTCTTGTACCGCGGTGACTTGGTCAAATCGTTCGTTCGTTCCACGGGTAAGCTCGTCTATTCTTGCGAGGAGTGTTCCGAAGAGAGCTGGGATGTCGATTGGTCCTACAGTGGGTACGATGCCGACTAGTGGGATTGTCCGGGTAGTTTCGAGGATCGCGGCCGTAGTCGGTATGTTGGTGCTACTTTGTTGGTTCGGAGGTGGTTCGGGTCCGACGAATCGAGGTGTTGCGGTCTTCGCGCCTATCGTAGTCATGGATGGTTGTTCTGACATCGTTGAGTTGTTTATCCACCGAACTGCTTTTTGCGTTGAGAAATATCTCTGAGACCCACGGTGGGCCCCAATTGTTGTATCGGTTATCGGCACAGACTAACTCTTATATCTACTTTATAGAAGGGACTCGGAGAATTCAGTTGAGTTAAAGTCTTAGGTCGGCGAATATTAAGATCAAGCGAAGTCGGTCTGAATCGAGACTTTAGAGGAATGTTCCCTTTAAATTGATGATAGATCGGTTCTTTTCCTTTGAAGATTACAAAGTTAGTTCGGTTTTTTTCTCTCCTCCTCCTTTTCTCTTTCCCAAAATTTCCCCCTATTTATATCAAACTTAGAGCGGTGGTTTAGAGACCTTTGAAACCCTAATTCGTACGGTCGGTCAGGACAACTCGTTGGTCGGGCAGGACGGATCGATGGTGGGGCAGGACAAATCGATTAGTTGGGTAGAGTGCACTGACCGGTCTCGGTGGCAATCCACCTAATCCTATTTATATGGCCAACCTAGATGAGCTCTATTTGTTTGATGGACCGGTTGCTTATTAAACCGATTACTTAGATGGACCGATCTTGATTTGATCGTGAATCTTTAAAAAAAATGGAGAGGAGGGAAGAGTGGGTCTCCACCAAGTTTCAAGAGACCCACCTCCACCAAGTTTCAAGATATTTTCATACTGGAATCGGATTGCGAGAGAATTACAAAACGAAACGATGGCGTGGGGAGAGTCGCAAGATCACGTGACGAAGCCCCAAAAAACGAGAAACACATCATCATTAACGTAGACGTTACATTATTGTATATAATATGATAATATATAATTATAAGAAGTGAATTTTGGCCCAATTATCCTCTACCAATTGTCTTTCCTTGGTGACAGGGAGGGCTTGGAATAAAATGCCAAAAACTATAAAGGAAAAAACTCAACCGAATTAGGCCAACATGGGATGGTTTGGTCGTATAACTTAAATTTAGAAACGTATGATGCTGTCCTATTTTGGCAAGAATAACAACTCTTTTAAGAAAATTTAATCAATCACACTTTTAAGTTTTTGATTAGAAATTTAAATTAGTGTTTTTTCTTCGATTTAACCTAGTGGACGGCAAAGAGTTATTGACTTGGTCACATCCGATGATACAATCGTCGAATTTGTGACAGATTGTAACTTTTAAATTAGTGAAGCTGTAATGACCTTTGCACAGAAAAAAAAATGTACAATCGTAATCATGAACAAAAAAAAAACATACGTTGTTACACGTATTCCTTCTTGATTTCTTTCATATCCCATTAATATTCTGTGGTGCATTGGTTATAGATTGAGTTTCTGGTCGAGTTTGGTTGAGAAGATTAACCGAAGAAGCTGGAGTTGGGCTTTAAGGCAGCTGGCCTAAAGCTAATAATAGCATTGAGCAAATCATAAACAAGGAAGAAGGCTTGGGCCTCGTAGAATCGATGTTGGCCCAAGTACGAAAGTTGTTATAACTGAAAATGTAACAGCTACAGAATGTAAAACACGAATAACAGGGTTTATCTTCTCAAAAGAATTTCATTAGATTAATTATCAAAAATACTTATAAGTCTTCTCTCAATCTCACAAATCTAGTCTCTTCTGTTCAAAGATCTATACACGATCTTAGAACCTCTCAACACATCCCTTAGCCTTTTGTTTTAGCTTTCTTACAAGAACCCTAAAATCTCTTATTGCTAAGTTATTGCTCTCAACGTATTACCGCATACAAAGGTTTAACACTACCTATTTATACAAAATAGAACATGGCTTATACTAGCTTGAATCGCCAAGTAAAGATCCTAACTAATCTTTTGTGATAAGATACATTCCCTATTTCTTAGGATAAGACTTAGGGAATATTCTTTATGTTGATATCCTCCGAGATCTTCTCTAAGATCCTCTTCCAGCTCAGATCTCGCATCCTGGTCTATCCACGTGGCATCATGGGCTTGATCCACATCATCTTTTATGCTCCAAGTCGTCTAACTCCTTGAGCTGCTCGCCTGTATCACTTGCTGTGTTACTTCTCAACTGCTACAACGACTGCTTCAGCACAGCTACATCTTCAATCTCCCCCATTTTAGCTTTGTGTGTCTCTCAAGCACCTGTAATGAATACTTCTGCAAACAAACATATCCAGAAAGTATATGGTCTCCCAACCAATTCAGAGAAAGACTTCTAATAGATATTCGAGAATTGAGTACATCGTCTTAAACCAAAAACAGAAGTACAAAGTCTGACAGAACCAAGGCCGAGAGTTTCAATACCAAAAATGCAGACTTAAAAACCAGCAAAATCCTAACTCCCCCAGAATGGTAAACCGATTTACAAAAATACATAACTAGCTAGGCTAAAATCGGTTTCCCTCCCCCCACAACTCAAGGCAGCCACACTCAGCCACTTCCCTTTGTACCATCTCCCCCTGCTTGGGAGCACACATCAGTTAAAATCCAGATAAGATAGAATATGAGAAGTGTACACGTGTCATGAAAGCTTACCTAGTATGGATTTGAGTAGAGTCTCCACAACACGAGCAAGAGACCGGAGTGCATGACCTGTATCCTCAAGGGCAATACGAGCTACATCTGGGTTGAATTGTCCAACTGGTACACGAATTGATCTAAGCTCTATTACCTCTGTAGATGATGCTGAAAGAGATGTTGGATCATTGGCTGATGTAGATGAATGACCAGGTGCACGTGCAGCAGTGACCGATGGTTGAGCTGATGTCTTCTTCCCCTTTGATCTGTTCTTAGCCTTGGCCTCTGCTGCTTGCTGCAGTAAGAACCCCTCACCACTTCTTACATCCTTTCGATAGACCACTGTCTTGATGAACCTTTCATTTTCAAACAGCCTTGGTGATTGCTGCATTTGAAGAAGTCCAAAGATGATTCGAGGGAAGATGAGCCACCGTGTATCCTTCTTCTGTAACACTCCAAGACTCAAAATCTGATTGTATACCATGGTTCCAAAATCAACCCGGATTTCATTTGCCATCTTACAAATGAGTCGAGCTCTATCCTCGGATATGTGGTTTTTGTTGCTCGCTGGAACCCAGTTGTGCACAGCAATCGCCAGAAGAGCTGCAGACCATGGTGGAAGCAGTGTTGTGTTCAGAGCACTCCACTCTGTCACCTTCCCTTCGGACAAAAACCTTCCTACAGCCTCAAGTGAGGCTAGATCAGCCTCTGCATCAGCCCGGCTTTCTGCTTCAGATAGTGCTTCAAGACCAAGGAACTTGTTGATCAAGGTAGATGAAAACTCGTATTCATGGCCTCGAAGAACCACTGTAACACTGTCCCCTGAGACTTCAAACTTCACTGATGGTAGGTGAGCATAGAACTCAACAATCACTTCATGAATGTACCCTCCAAGACCTGTCACAGTGTTCCTCATCTTTCCTTTATCAATCACAGCCTTGAATCCTCATTCATCCTCCTTGTCAAATTCCACCAAGTGTTCTCCCATTACAGATCGAGTCAAAAAACGACCGTACCTTTCTCGAGTTTGCGGTGATGTGAATCTTTTGGACTGAAATGGGTCATTGCGTGTGCCTTGGGATGATGATCCAGATCGTAGCCTTTTTCCGGATGCAAGCCCCATCTGTCTGAGTCGCCTTTTCCGACGAGCTTCCTTCTCGTCTCCCATGGCTGCATCTTCTCCGGCAATTTCTGGTTGCTTGCCGGGACTTCACTCAGCTTCGGCGGACTCACCAGAAGCTTCCTCGCCATCTCCTTGTTCTTCTCGAATCGGAGATCCCCACACAACCATCGGGAGTGGAGCCGAGCCCTCGCCGTCGACACCAACCACCTCGGGCAATAGAGCCGAGCCTCCTCCATCTTCTTCTGCGGTCAGATCCGGCAAGTAGGATCCTCCGCCGCCGTCGTCTCTGGCCAATTGCGGTGGTGCCGTGATTTCGCCGTCGTCAACGTAATCGACCAGATGTGGTTGATCTTCTCCGCCGGAATCATGTGAGGCTGGAATCTCACCGCCGTGACCGACCCTTCCTCGTCGAGTTCGAAAAACCATGGTTGCCGATTTGAGCTTCTTCCCCCCCCCCCCCCCCCCCCCTTTTTTTTGTTTTTCGATCTTAGGGTTTTTGAGGCAAGTGATGTTTGAGTTACCCTTTGTCGCGGGTATATACAGATTTTCCCACTTCCCCCTTTTTGTTTTAAGTTTGAAGCAGATTTGGTTTTCCTCTTTAAACCGACATTGACTCGGGTCTGAGCTAACCGGATTTAGATTCTTCACACTTCTGATTTATTGCAACACATAACTTTATAGGACAAGAAAAATCAGTAGTACAACCCTCAAAACGAAATTGATGCACCCACATTCAATTAGATAACATAGAGAAGGATTTAAACCTGTAGTGGCATTCCATATGTCAAGAATTTTAAATTGGCTTTGAAATTGTTTTTGAATCAGTTTTCTTAATGTACCTTTCTTTGATGAGGTGCTTCATGAACTGACACAACACCTACGACAGAATGCACATTTAGCTCGTCATGATACAGCGCATTTGGTCATCTCAACTGCAGTGGCTAGTTTTCACATTGTCACATATTTATCAGCCTGGAGTCAGTTTTCAACCTTCGTTATATATCAGAGAGAGCCGCTGGAATATTGGTTTGACTTGTATCATCCTCAGACCTCTCAAGTACATGATTACTTATTTGTTTCCTCGTACTATCACTGAGATCTTCAGATACCTGATTGCTAGTCAGTTCTCCTTTTTCTTTTGTTTCACATGATTAGCGGATGAGTTAGCACTATCACTTGACTTCTCAAGAACTAACTCATGGCTGATCTCTCTTCAGCGTTGTAGTTCTCTTCTCTTTGTAACTCTGTGCTGATGTCCAGGCTGACGATATGCTAAGTAGTTCTTTTCCACTCATGTCCTTGACTCCAAACAAAATCTGAACCTTATGTACACTTTGTCTCAGCACTTGTATCAGCCCTGGACACTTCACAAACTGTCAGAATTCACAGATTCCAATTGAATTTCTTAAGGTGACAAAACGTGCAAAGTCCAATGGTTTAGTAAATAAATCAGCCATTTGTAATTCAGTGACAACATGTTCAACCACTACCTGTTTTTCCTCAACCAGTTCTCTGATGAAGTGGTGCCTTATGTCAATGTGCTTCGTCCTTGAGTGTTGTACTGGATTTTTTGAAATGCTGATGGCACTTTTGTTGTCACAGTAAACCAGAAGTGTTCCAGACTCCATTCCGTAGTCAGCTGACATATGCTTCATCCACAACAATTGAGTGCAGCAGCTCCCCATGGCAATGTATTCTGCCTCAGCTGTCGAAAGTGATACAGAATTCTGCTTCTTACTCATCCATGCAATCATATTGTTTCCGAGAAAGAAACAGCCACCACTTGTTCTTTTCCTGTCATCAGCACTTTATGCCCAGTCAGCATCGCAGTATCCAACCAGATTTTTGTTTGACCCTTTCGAATACCAGATACCAAGGTTGGCAGTTCCCTTGACATACTTGATGATCCTCTTGACTGCTTTCAGATGTGATTGTTTTGGTTTGGCCTGGTACCTTGCACATACGCCCACACTGAAACATATATCTGGTCTGCTTGCTGTTAAATACAAGAGACTCCCAATCATCCCTCTATACAGTTTGACGTCTACGTCGTTTCCTTCACTATCACTCGTCATTTTAGCTGTAGTACTCATAGGGGTTTTGGCTTCCTTGCATTGATCCAATTTGAATCTTGACAATAGATTCTTTGCATACGTGCTTTGTGAAATAAACACACCATCGTCTGACTGTGTTATTTGTAATCTCAGAAAATACTTCAGCTCTCCCACCATGCTCATTTCGAACTCATGAGTCATATTCTCCACAAACACATCAACAAGTTTTTGAGATGTTCCACCGAAAATGATATCATCAACATAAATTTGGACGATCATGATCTCCTTTCCTTGTTCTAATGTGAACAATGTTTTATCCACACTCCCTCTTGTATATCAATTCTCTTCAAGAAAACTTGTTAACATCTCATACCAAGCTCGAGGAGCTTGCTTCAACCCATACAATGCCTTTTTTAACTTGTAGACATACTCAGGATGAGCTGAGTCCTCGAATCCCTTAGGCTGTTCCACGTGAACCTCTTCCTATAGCAGACCATTGAAAAATGCGCTTTTCACGTCCATTTGATATATCTTGAAATTCAGGATACAAGCCATTCCAAGAAACAGTCGAATAGACTCCAGACGTGCCACAGGGGCAAAGGTTTCTTCAAAGTCAACACCCTCGATTTGAGAGTATCCTTGAGCCACCAACCTTGCTTTGTTTCGCACCACCACTCCACTTTCATCAATCTTCTTCTTGAAAATCCACTTCGTGCCAACGATATTCACACCATCAGGTCTAGGGACAAGTTCCCAGACATCGTTGCGCACGAATTGTTCAAGCTCCTGTTCCATGGCAACGATCCAGAATTCGCCTTCAAGGGCCTGGACATGGTTCTGTGGTTCAATGACTGAGACGAATCATGCAAACTGAACCATCTCACGGAAGTTGATCTGTACCCCTCTAGTTTTCCTCCCTTCATTCACAGCACCGATGACATCTGATGCTGAATGATTTTGATGCACCTGCTGTAGTATGCAATGTTTAGGGCTTCTGCCCAGAACTTGGTAGGGATGTTGTTCCCATGTAACATGGCTCTTGCCATCTCCTGGAGAGTCTTGTTCTTCCTCTCCACAACTTCATTCTGTTGTGGTGTTCTAGGTGCTGAGAACTGATGCACAATCCCTTGGTTTTCACAGAAAGTCTTCATAACATCATTCTGAAACTCTCCTCCATGATCACTCCGAATTCGCTTGATACCGCCTTTCTCGTTGATCAGTTGTAGAACACAAATTCTGAAGCTGCTCACCGTTTCTGATTTTTCGCGTAAGAATCTCACCCAAGTCCATTTGGTGTAATCATCGACGAGCACAAAGACGTATTTCTTCCCTGCGAGGCTTTCAGTTTGCATTGTTCCCACCAAGTCCATATGAAATAAGTCCAACGCAGCTGTTGTGTGAACATCGGGAACTCTCTTGTGTTGAACCTTAACTTGTTTCCCTTTGTTACAAGGTCCACATACCATCTTTTCTCCTCCCTGAATCTGTGGTACTCCTCGTACTATCTCTTGATTGATTAGAGTGGTCATGTTCCTGACATTCATATGACCTAGTCTCTGATGCCACAGATTCAAATCATCTCTAGCACTGAAGCACTTAGTCGAGTTTTCCCACATATAGCAGTTGTTTCCAGTTCTGACTCCCATTAGGGTGATTTTGCCAGCTTTATTGATTGCCTTACACTCTGTGCTAGTAAAAGTGACAATTAACCCTTCATCACACAACTGACTCACACTTATCAGATTTACCTTCAGTCCCTTGACCAGATACACGTTCATCAACTGTGGTAAATCTGCTTCACAAGTTTTCCCTTTCCTTGAATAGCTCCATGACCACCATCTCCAAAAGTCACTTTTCCTCCTTTCAACACCTTGAGACTAGCCAAATTGCTTCTCGTACCAGTCATATGTTTGGAGCAGCCACTGTTGAAATACCACGGACGTGTATCTTCCTGTTCTTTAGAGACAAAAGCCATACTGCATCGAAAATTCGGTCTTGTTGTACTTCGTGATGTATTTCCTGATGCAGTCTGCATCACATCAGCCTTTTTCACCCAAATATGATTTCGAAATCCATTCCAACTGAACCTACCTAGTTTTCTGAGTTGTTTCACCCTCTCCCAGAACTTGTAACAGTATGCCTTGATGTGTCCATTTCTTCCACAGAAGTAGCACCCACTTCCTTGAGCTGCAGTACTATTGAGGTCGTAGTCTGCTTGCTGTGAGAAGCCTGCAGATACGAACTTAATCTCTTCAGACACACTTGTGGTTCTTCCGGTATATCCCAGTCCTCTGTGAGTTTGCTTGTTCCTTCCGTAGCTTAGAATTTTATCCAACTGCTTGGTTCCAGCAAGCATGTGAATCTTTTTGTACTGAAGATCAAGTTCAGCTTGAAGCTTGGCAGAGAGTTTCTTCTCTGAACTGAGTTCATGTTTTAAGTTGTCTGCCTTTGTAGCCAGATTGAGTTTTTCTTTTATCAAAGATACACTTTCTTGACTGAGTTTTCTCTCAGCCATGAGTTCATTCTGTAATGAATCAACAAGTGCTTCAAGACGAAGTTTCTCCTTGATGAGAGCCTGATGTCCTATTCTGATCAGAGTGTCACGAACCTCCAGATAGCTTGTAGCAAGTTCATCCTCATGTCCTTCTTCTGACTCAGGTTCAGACACCTCATCTTCCTCGAACTCCACGATTCCAACAAATGCAACAAAGTTTCTCACTTCTTCTTCTGAGTCACTTTCTTCTTCTTATGATTCTTCTTCAGCCAGCATGGATCTATCTTTTCTTTTCTTCTGATCATTAACACACTCCAGCTGAGTATGTCCAATCCCTTTGCAACCGAAACATTTGATTTCTCTTCTTTTGACCGTGGGACACTCTGTTTTGAAGTGTCCGTATCCTTTGCACTCATGACACTGAAGTTGGCTTCTCTTGGCTAATTTTTCTCCTTCAGATTGTCTTTTGATGAAGCCTACTTTTCTCTGTCCTTGATCTTGTTCAGCTCTTCTTAAGGCTTTATCAAATCTTCGCACCAGCATGCTTACAGGATCCTCATCATCTGATTCCTGCAGTTTCTTTTCACATGAAGACAAGGCGAAGTTCTTTGGTTTCTTCAGTCCATCGAGCTCCATTTCATGAGCCTGCAGCATTCCAACAACTTCTCCAAAACCCAGCTTCTCTGTGTCTTGTGACACATTCAACGCCGATTTATATCCCATAAATCTAGCATGCAGACATCTCAGAAATTTCTTCACCAGTTTTTTATCCTTGTACTTCTTACCAAGTGTTGAAGCTTCCTGAGCCAGTGAGCTTATCTTGGAACTGAAATCTGAGATGGTATCATGCTCCTCCATCTTTAAATTCTCAAACTTTGATGCCAGCATGTCCTTTCTCGAATTTTGAACTTTCGTGGTTCCTTCAAAATGTGTTTGGAGGATATCCCACGCCTCTTTTGCTGTCTCACATCCCTGTATTAGTTCGAAAGTCTTCTTCGAAACACTGCAATGAATTGCTGTGAGTGCCCTTGAATTAAACTTAAATTTTTTCGTTCATCCTCTGTCCAGGTCTCTTCTGGTTTAGCAACATCATTCCCTGCAACATCTTTCATTTTAGGCATTTCCCAGCCTGTTACAACAGCCTTCCAGGCAAGTATGTCAATACCACCTATCACCGATTTCATCCTTGCTTTCCAGAAACTGTAGTTTTCTGGATCCAGAATCACCCTCGAACTGTTGACCAACTCCTGATAGCTTTCCATTTTCCTCCCTAAGATCTCACCTGTTTAGTAGTACGCACAGATGAAAGCTCTGATACCAAATGAAAATGTAACAGCTACTACTACAGGATGTAAAACACGAATAACAGGGTTTATCTTCTCAAAAGAACTTCACTAGATTAATTATCAAGAGTACTTACAAGTCTTCTCTCAATCTTACAAATCTAGTCTCTTCTGTTCAAAGATCTATACACGATCTTAGAACCTCTCAACGCACCCCTTAACCTTTTGTTTTAGCTTTCTTACAAGAACCCTAAAACCTCTTATTGCTAAGTTATTGCTCTCAACGTGTTACCACATACAAAGGTTTAACACTACCTATTTATACAAAATAGAACATGGCTTATACTAGCCTGAATCGCCAAGTAAAGATCCTAACTAATCTTTTGTGATAAGATACATTCCTTATTTCTTAGGATAAGACTTAGGGAATATTCTTTATGTTGATATCCTCTGAGATCTTCTCTGAGATCCTCTTCCAGCTCAGATCTTGCATCCTGGTCTATCCACATGGCATCGTGGGCTTGATCCACGTCATCTTTTATGCTCCAAGTCGTCTAACTCCTTGAGCTGCTCGCCTGTATCACTTGTTGTGTTACTTCTCAACTGCTACAGCGACTTCTTCAGCCCAGCTACATCTTCAATAATAACAACAACTCATGTGTCATCAGAGTTAAGAGACGATTCACTTTCTTCTTCCGAGAGAGTATTCACCATTGTTGCTCTTCTCAAGCTCAATCTCTGTAAACTCAACCTTATAGTGGATTTCTAGGTGCCGTCTTGAAGATAGATGTATCCGGTTTGGGGAATTCTATAAGTGTCGTGTGTTCTTTCGTTTTTCCGCATCGTGTCTTTTGATTCACAAACCGTATCACAAGAACGAAGAGAGAGAACAAACGAGTGAGTGAGAGCGAGAGTTAGATCGATTAAAGAGAGAGTCGCGAAGGTATCTACAACAAGTTCTAAATATACGAAAGGAAAAAACTTTAAAATTTAAATACTTGACCTATTTAATATTTGCCAGAAAACTACACCAATTTTTTTGCGTTGTTAGAAAACTACATGAATTAGTTTTTTGATGCAATTAAAAACCCAAACTATCAAAAAAATTAGTTTCATCCCTCGCGATTTAATAGCTGTTAACGGGTCAAACAGAATCGTTAAATGCGTTAACTTTAGTTAATAAAAATTTCATAAAAATACTTCAACTATTTTTGTTTTTCCTGAAAAGTACACGAACTTTTTTGTTGCCTAAAAAATATCCAACATAATATTTTGGTGCTATTTAATACATCATGTTTCATATTTTTCCAGTTCATCTCGTTCTCCCCTTTTTCGCGAGTTCAATACCGTTGACAGCTTAAATAGAATCGTTAACCACTGTTAAATTCTAATTAACACATAATCAATTAGTGAATATGAAAATCCAATATTACCCTCGAGTTACTCATATAAATTTTCTCCAAATCGATTGTTTTAAATTAGAACTAACAAAGATAAATTTTTAATTTAACACACCATGAGATCTAGAAAACCATATACAATTTTCTATTTAACACACCATGAGATCGAGAAATCATAATTTTCTATTTAACATACCAAATCGATATGGTTTTCTCGATCTCAAATCTGAAATGAATAAAAACGAGTGAAGTGAGTGAGAGGAGGATGTGTTTTATATAGCAGAGGTAATAAAAAAGATTTAGGGTCATACCAAAAAAAAAGATTTAGGGTTTTATGTGTGTTTTCCTTTTATTATTTCCCTAAATATCTGAGGCGCCGGAATTGTTTTTTTTTCTTTTTCGAAATTTTAAAATGGTCTATTTTTTTCGAAATTTCGAATTCTCAAATTCATTATTTCTTATGCCCCATCCCTCTATATTAATTTTTTGGCACAATTCCATCCCATACATTAAAGGTGAAAATAAATAGAATAATGGAGGAACACATGTTTTATTCTTGTTGACAAAAGGAATATTAACGTGTTTGGAAAGACGAATTTAATTTTATCCAGAAATATATTATTTATGTGGAAATTGGTAAGAAAAACAAAATCCATTAGAAGTTCGGGATTAGTATTAGAAAAACCATTAGAAAAACAAGAACTACATGTAGTATTTGAACACACCCAGTCATATATTTTACGTATTTACCTTTCTACACAAATGATCTATTTTACAAAATATATATTTGTCATAAAAACTAAGCACTCATTAACTATACAAAAACTACTAATATGAAAATCGAGTATTTAAGTATTCAATTTTACAAAATATCTCTATTTTGAATTCGAAATTAATGGTTGCTTACCTGATAGAGAGCGAATAATTGGTTGAACTTCTAAAACAAATGTTTATTTTACAGTTTTAACTCCATAAAAATGGGAGGAATCTCTTCTCTTTGATTTTCACCAAGAAGCAAGAACTTTAATACAACATGCTGAATCTAACTAATATTCACGACATATGTTTTTCCAACATCATGATAATCCAGAGGGGTAAACTAATTTCTTAGGCCCTTTTTGTTTTTTCAATTATAAATAGTTAGATAGCTAAGTGTGCCTTTTTAAAATTGGGCAATCTAGCAATTGTTAAGGAAAATGGAGTAGTGATTTGCACAATGGGAGATATCGAGGGCCATTCGAAAATTCTCATGATAAACTATGGTAGACGTATCTGCCATCAGGAAGAAAGTAAATCAAATGTTATCCTTGTCGATGAAAAGATGCGACATGTGGATGCCTTAAGAAGACATATAGTGCAACTCCTTGACAAAGAGTTGTACACACTATCATCTTTTTGATTTGATGAGATTTGATGAAGGAGAGCTCAAATTGACAGTAGTTAGTTGCTCTTTTGCTGGCGCTGATGACAATGCATCCTACTATGTCGAAACATCCATAGATGTGCCATGGGAGGTCAGTACATGTAAACTTGTTACATTTTTTATCTTGTTTGTTAGCTTTTAGGATAGATATCTTGTTTACGTTTTCTGATCTTAATACTGTATTTTTTTTAAATGTCAAATTCGTTCATTCATTCTTGTGTTTTTTTTGTATACAGTGGAGGATTTTAGTTTTCAGAGTTAGAAATGGGGAGTTTGATAGAAACGGAGATATATTCAAATACCTTAAAGCCTTGCATGGGGGGGGGGGGGGGGGGGGGGGGGGGGGGGGGGGGGGGGGGGGGGGGCTTCTTGGAATTGTAGCTAATGCTATTCATTATTTTGAGTGATAGTTACATGATGGTACTTGCGAGCTCCATGAAAATTCCAACCTTGCTATAATTGACTTTGGTGGTATGGAAGAGAGATTTGATATGATTTCCTCAATGATCCAAAAGGTAAGCAACAAATACTTTATTTGTAAAAGTGATTTAAGGGATTTCATATTTTTGCTTTGATGGTTGCATGACTCATTATTTTGTTTGTCTATGTGTGTTTCATGGTTTAGTATGAGTTGCATGACAGTGACATTGACATCAAGCCAAGAGTGAGGACTAGACCCGCAACCATGCATTTGCTACAAGGCGGCTTTCTTCTCTATAGCGATTGGTTGTATAAATTATTGTCAAGTGAGGGCTTTGGTGAAAAAGGCATGCCAATAAAGGTAGGGAAATGGCACTCTAGAGAGTTTGTAACGCAGATGAAAACTGGGACTCTAGCAAAAATATCAGACGAAGACTATGCACAAGCTCCAGGTACTTCTGTATTTTATAAACTAATTTCCTTAGGCCTAGCATTTTTTTCGCGCAGTTACAAATCTCTGCGAGTTGGGTGGCTTTGAGGAGTCGAACCCATGACCTCAGGATATAGTACATACCCATACCCCCAGAACCACTGGGATACCACCACTTGATTGTGTTTTATCTTGTTGACAAAGGAATATAATGTGCTTGGAACAGTTTACCTAGAAATGTATTATTTATATATGTGGAATTGGATAAATAGAGAATTTGTTGTTCGATGAGAACATATATAGGATTCGAACGTGTTTTGAACAAGATTTTTGTGGGATAAATTAGATTAATATTTTGATTCTTATGAGAGATTTATAAGGACAAAAACGAAGAAAAGACAAGTGATTGAGTTTAGATCTAAGTTGTAGTAAAAAGTGGTGTTGAGAGTTGGAAAACTTGTATCTTGCTTCTTGCTCTTGTCATTGTTTTATACTTCAAGATCGTGTTAAGCATCTTTGTTTACTCCGCCAGATTTGTCATGAATGATCTTTAATTTCGACGCTCCGATCGTTACGTTCAAGTGTTTTATTCACCGGTTTGAACGAATCTTTGGTTTTGGCGGGGTTGACTAATCCCCTTTGACCGTAGATGTTTTACTCTGGTGGACCTTTCAGCTCGATCCGTTATCTCATTTACTTATTTTACCTTGTTGACTTTTTTTTTTTTTTGAAAATCGTTGACCTCGTTTACTTTTTTAACTTGGACATTTTTATCATAGGTTTAGTGGGTCGGGTTTTTATGCACCACAGTCCGTTTAAAAGGTTTCATTAAAGTTCATGTCCGTGGAAAATGCGGGTGTTAAAAGTTCACAAACATGTTAGCTCAACAAAATTATTTGTTCTCTGTCTATCGCTTGTGCCTTGCTCAAGCTTCGAATACGTCTCGTGTTGCAATTCTAAGTGGCTTCACAGACCGGACGAGCTACAAGAGCAAGGCAGCTCAAAAAAATCTTTAACATTTGGTTATTTTTCTAATATTATTAAATTCCCATTAAATAATTGGTGTGTTTGTAAGATATGTTTTGTTTAAGGCTAATTTATTTTTTAAAGGCTTTAAGGGTTTAGAGGTGGGACATATTATCCGGGATCCAAGATCCGATCCGAGATCCAATCCAAAAAATGGATATCCGGAGGTGGCCGGATCCGGATCCGGATCCAGATAGTAAAATATCGGATCCGGCGGATCTGGATCCGGATATCCTGATTTTAAGGTCCGGATATCCGGATCCGGTTCCTTAAAATATATTAAAATAATATTTTATTAATAAAATATTAAATATATTGAGATTTTATATATTAAAAATTAAATTTTTTTTTAAATATCAAAATTTATTTATTTTCTTTAAAAATTATATATAATTTTTTAAATTTATCTTTATTTTAATATTTTATTCTAATTTTAAATTTTTTTTTTCGGATCCGAATCCAGATATCCGGGAACAACGGATCCGGATCCGGATATCCGGGAACAACAGATCCGGATCCGGATAGTTAAAACTCGGATCCGGATCCGGATATCCTGAAATTCTCGGATATCCGGATCCGGCCCACCCTAAACTAAGGCTATTATATTTTTAATTTGCATATAAACTCGTTATTCTCGTTGACTTTTTTTTTTTTTGAAAATCGTTGACCTCGTTTACTTTTTTAATTTGGACATTTTTATCATAGGTTTAGTGGGTCAGGTTTTTATGCACCACTGTCCGTTTAAAAGGTTTCATTAAAGTTCATGTCCCTGGAAAATGCGGGTGTTAAAAGTTCACAAACATGTTAGCTCAACAAAATTATTTGTTCTCTGTCTATCGCTTGTGCATTGCTCAAGCTTCGAACACGTCTCGTGTTGCAATTCTAAGTGGGCTTCACAGACCGGACGAGCTACAAGAGCAAGGCAGCTCAAAAAAAATCTTTAACATTTGGTTATTTTTCTAATATTATTAAATTCCCATTAAATAATTGGTGTTTTTGTAAGATGTGTTTTGTTTAAGGCTAATTTATTTTTTAAAGGCTTTAAGGGGCTAGGGGTGGGACATATTATCCGGGATCCAAGATCCGATCCCAAAAACGGATATCCGGAGGGGCTGGATCCGGATCCAGATAGTAAAATCTCGGATCTGGCGGATCCGGATCCGGATATCCTGATTTTAAGGTCCGGATATCCGGATCCAGTTCTTTAAAATATATTAAAATAATATTTTATTAATAAAATATTAAATATATTGAGATTTTATATATTAAAAATTAATTTTTTTTTTAAATATCAAAATTTATTTATTTTC
This sequence comes from Eutrema japonicum, assembly GCA_030161315.1. Lineage (NCBI taxonomy): Eukaryota > Viridiplantae > Streptophyta > Magnoliopsida > Brassicales > Brassicaceae > Eutrema > Eutrema japonicum. The sequence goes on from BSQW01000013.1 coordinate 43,039,597, forward strand.
TTTAAAAATTATATATAATTTTTTTAATTTATCTTTATTTTAATATTTTATTCTAATTTAAATTTTTTTTTTTCGGATCCGGATATCCGGGAACAACGGATCCGGATCCGGATAGTTAAAACTCGGATCCGGATCCGGATATCCTGAAATTCTCGGCTATCCGGATCCGGCCCACCCTGAACTAAGGCTATTATATTTTTAATTTTCATATAAACTCGTTATTCTCCATAGTGAGGAAAATAAATGGACGACGGATTTTACAACGAGATAACAGGATAAATGATGACGATTTGAGAGTTTTGTTGTATCGGTTATCGGCACCGACTAACTCTTATATCTACTTTATAGAAGGGACTCGGAGAATTCCGTTGAGTTAAAGTCTTAGGTCGGCGAATATTAAGATCAAGCGAGGTCGGTCTGAATCGAGACTTTAGAGGAATGTTCCCTTTAAATTGATGATAATAATTATGTCTCCTCGGCAGTCGCGCTCCTCTTCTATATAATCTCCCCCTCTCGCTCTCCTTCATTTCATTCTTCAGCAGAAAAAGGTATTGTTTTCCTCTCGTTTTCTCTCTCGGTTTTATTATATCGTTCTCTCTTTCGTGTCGCAACTCCGTCGTGTCGCCGCCATGATTTCGTTGATTCTGCGACGTGATTTCTCCGGTCAAGCGGGGGTTCGTGTAGTGTCGGTTGATCGTTCTTTGTGTTCTTTGCCCTTCTCGTTTTTAGATCTTCAAAAGCAGATGGCACGTATTGAATCGAGTTGGTCCTCGAGGTCGGTTGAGGAGGATGTTATCTTGGTGAGTAGTGATTCTTCTTTGGATAAGACGACGACCTCGAACAGTTCGGCGGGAGTAGTTAGCTCACCGATCCATGAGTTAGCCATACGGACGCGACCTGATGGCGCTAGTTCCAGCTCGGCTCGCTTGGAGATCGTTGTTCCCCAGTTGATGGACGAGGCGATTGCCGATGTCAAGTTTGAGGCCGAGCAGCTTGCAATGTCCGAGAGGTCGGCTGTAGAGGTTGCTGGGGTCGGAGCTAAAGCGGTTCGTAGGTCGGCCCCAAGATCCAGAGGTCAATCAATCCCTCGTGGTCGGCTCCGTCTGGCAGACATTCCTTCAAAGTCGGACTATGCTTCTTTGAAGAGGTTGCACGCAGGGGCGCAGCTGGTCTCTTGATTGGAACTCGCACCACCTACCCCCGAGGAGCGACCAAGGACAGCCCCCAAGGGGTGGATATGTCTGTACGAGGCGTACTTCACTCAGTGTCGGCTGTGGTTTCCTTTGCCGAAATTGCTGATTGATTATTGTGATGCTCGGGAGCTCGCCATTAGTCAGATAACTCCAGCTGGGATTCGCAACATGGTCGCCGCTCTAGTATTGGGGGCCGAGTGTGGCGTCGACGTCGATCTTCGTTTCTTGGAAGAGATGTCCCGCATTAGTGTGAATGGCAAAACCCCTAGGACGGTTTACGTGGCCGCGAAGAGCAACCACAAGGTGATTCTGGGCGAGAGTGTTAGCAAGTTTAACGACTGGGAGCATCGATACTTCTATGTCAAGATTAACTCGGTATCGGTCGTCGAGGTCGGAAGAAGATACATGACTCGGTGGAATAGGGACTTCGGTAGATATTAGTTTCTATTATGCTCTTTATTGCATTATCTTCCTTGTTTTATTTTTTTTCCTCTGGCTGTTTTAGTTCGGCATCCTATCTCCAAGGCGCCCCTTGTAGGTTTCGAAGCAGATTTGGCGAGAATCCGGGAGCTGGGCCAGAGACGGTGGCCTGAAATTCATCTTCAAAGGATTCAATCGGCGTTAGCTCGTATTCATTCTGGTAAGCCGATCTCTGCATCACCTTCTTTTTAGGTTGGTGATTTTTATCTGACTTAATCATTTTTGGTTTCGCAGCTAGTTGGGGCGCGGTCGTTCGTTCTTCTCAGAGACACAGAGAAATGGGTGGTGTAGATGTTAACGCTTTGCCAAGCTATGCGAGCAAAGCCAGAGTCAGGTCGGCCACTTCCCTTCCGATCGATGCGAGCACCGTTCTCGTCGTTCGATCGGACCCTGCCGATCCCTCAAGTGCCGGGGACGATCGGTCTCAAAGGGGGATCCGCGGAGGTCGGCGCCTCCATTAATACCGAGAGTCGGAGCGATCCGCAAGAATCGAGGGGCGAAAGGGTGGATGAACCCTTTCAAAGGGATGCAGATGTGGCGGAGCCGGTGATGAGGACTGAAGGGGTAAACGTTGCGGATCCGGCAGCGAGGCCCGAAGAGGAGAGGAAGAAAAGGAAGCATTCCTCCAAGAAATCCTCTAGGCATCTCTCGAGGCCAATCGAGCCGCATGGGGATCAAAGTAAATCCGCCGATCCGGGTGTTCCTTCCGTGGAGCGGCAGGTCGGCGAGGGAAGGCCCTCGAAGAAGCAGAAGATCGGTCTGCAGGGCTTCAGCTTCAAATATGGGATGGACGAGTCGTTCGTCAATGACAAGGACGCGTGCTCCGATCTGCTTCGTGAGATCGGAAGTAGTTCGAGCATTCTTCCGTCTTTCGGTAAGCTGGAGGAGGAGGAGACTTACCAGGAACTGGCCCGTCAGTTTATGAAGGTGAACTTGATCATTTCTTCCCTTATTGTTTTTCTTGCTTGATCGAGGTTCCTAACGTTTGCCGTTTTCGATATTAGACGTCGGCCTGTGTGAACAGACTTATGACGTCATATGACAGTAAGTTGAAGAGAGCGAGGACCGAAAAGTTGGATGAGGTGCAGAAGATCAAGGCTGCAGGTCGGCAACTGATAAGGGAGCTGGAGTCGGTCATGAAGCAGCACGCGGAGGAAAAGACGAGGTCGGAGATGCTTGACAAGAGCAACCTTGAGCTTGCATCCACGGTCTCCGATCTCGGCAGAGAGAACTCCGATCTTCTGACGAATTTGGAGGAGATCTCTCGGGAGAGGGTAAGGTTGGAGAAGGAGCTGGTTTGTGAATCAGTTCGGCTGGAGAGGTCGGCAAAAGACAAAGTCCGGCAAGAGAGAGAACGGGTCTGGGAGGAGGTCAATGGGGCGTACGCGCCTCGGCTTAAACGTTTCAAGGCGCATCTTGAAGATCAGGAGAAGGCACGGGACATGGTTTAGATTGCTAATCAGGTCACCGGGATTCTTGATTATCTTTAGTTGATGAAGGATGAGGGTGTTGATATTCCCGATTCTTATTTCACCAAGCTGGAGGAAGACAAGGCCGAGTGGCGCGATGTGGTTAGCAAGGTGCAGATTACCGACCTCTTAGCCAGCGATCTAGACGTGCTGTCTGTCCCGATCGAACTCCCTCCGGGTACCTCGGCGGTTCCTGTTGTTGAAGCTACTGCCGAAGGTGGTGATCCCAAGGATCTAGAGGATCGACCTTCTCAGGATGGGGATCAGTGTTCTCAAGACAACTTGCCTTTGACTCCGCAGATTCCTGAGTCGGACGAGTACAAGGATCCCGCCGACCTGGTTACCGTGGCTGATCGGGCAAAGGAATTGGCCGGCCGATGATCTTTTTCCTTAGTCCTTTTTGTTCTCTCGATTTTTTTGTTGCTGTTTCTTTTGCCGATGTCGTCCCCTTTTTTTAAAATAGACGTTGTTGTCGTTTATATAACTGAAATTGCCTTCTTCAAAATCTGCTTGTTATTGATAGCCATATGAATGAAATTGCATTCTTCAAAACTGGTTTGATTTTTTGTTGTTGACGAATGCGAGGTCGGGCTCGGCTTATTTGATTTTTAGGTGCGAGACATTAAGTTCGGCTTATCCTGTAAGGTGCGAGTCTGGGTTCGGCTTATTATGTTAGTAGGTGCGAGTCTTAACTCGGTCCACTTGTTAACTTCTTAGATCGGGTATGAATATGCGAAGATGTGTTCGACGTTTGTATTCGGCCGACCTAGATATGTGCAGGGGCCCGGCTTAGTGTGTGGGTTATTTCACCACTGCATCCATGAGGAATATGTTTGCTAAATCGAACATCTAGCTAGGATGCCGATGTGGATGGTAGTGAGACAGTACTTAGAAAAAATAACATTTATTTATATAAACAGCTGCACCCCGAAATGGGTTGCCTACGTACCTTCCGAGGAAAGATCAAGCCGATCGTATTTCAAATTACATAGACATAGCTCGGTGAGCGTTTTTTTTTTTTTTTGGGTGTCGATCTAGTAGTAGTATTTCTTGAGGTTCATCGAATTCCAGGATCGTAGGATCGGATCTCCTGCCATGGTTGTTAGCTCGTATACTCCTGGTTTGACAACCTTTGAAATCTGGTATGGTCCTTCCCAGTTGGCTCCAAGCTTTCCTGCATTGGGCTCGGCGGTATTTTCGAAGACTTTTCGAAGTACCAGGTCGCCATCCTCGAAGTATCTTCCTTTAACTTTTTTTGTTGTAGTACCGAGCTGCTTGTTGTTGGTAGTTCTGTATGCGGAGCAGGGCTCGGTCGCGGTCTTCTTCTATTAGGTCTAATCGATCTCTGATCATCCTCTCGTTGAGCTTTGGTTCTTGTGTTAACATTGTTCGTCGGAGGCTGGGTATACCGACCTCAGCTGGAGCCAGCGCTTCTATTACGTGTGATAGCGAGAAAGGCGTTTTGTTGGTAGATCGTCGTGGGGTCGTTCGGTGTGACCATAGTACTTCATCTAACTCGTCGGCCCATAGTCCTTTCTTCTGCTCTAGTCACTTTTTTAAGCCATCAATGATGGTTTTGTTCGTTGCCTCGGCCTGGCTGTTGCCTTGCAGGTATCTGGGCGTGGATTTGCTTAGTCGTATTTTCCACTTCGCACAAAACCCCTCAAATATAGCGGATGTGAATTGGGATCCGTTATCGGTCACGATCTCGTACGGCAGTCCGTGCCGACATATGATCTTCTTCCACACGAACTTCTGCACATCGGTGCCATGGACTTTTGCGTAAGACTCGGCTTCCACCCAGTTGGTGAAATAATTGGTTATGATCAATACGAAGCGTTTTTGGCGAGATCAGGGGAGTGGGCCTATTAGATCCATCGCCCATCTCATGAAGGGGTAAGGGGCTGTGACGGTAGTTAGTAGCTTGGTGGGAACATGGATCATTGACGCGTGTCGCTGACAAGGCTCGCATCGAGCTACGAACTTTATGCAGTCGGATTCCATGGGCTGTCAGAAATGGCCGTGATTTTTGACCCGTAAAGCTAGAGATCGGCCTCCGGAGTGGTTGCCGCTCGCTCCTTCGTGGGTCTCCTTCATGACGTCTAGGTTTTCCTCGCTGCGGAAGCATCCGAGTAGGGCACCATAAGTATTGACGCGGAAGAGATTGCCATCGAGTTGGGTGTACTGGGCGCTTTTAGCTTTGAGGCGCCGAGCTGCCCATCGGTCGGGTGAGACGATTCCGTCACTGATGTAGAGTAGAATTTTGGTTCTCCAGTCCACCGGGTCGGTTCTGTTGCCTCTGTCGTCCTCTAGAGCGGGTTCGTCCTCTATCTCTACCTGGTCGGTTGTTTCGTTGTTGCTTTCCTGGCTATTTTGGAGATCGTTGATGAAGCATATTCCTTTAGGCAGGTCGATGCCCGGCATGTCGATGCTTTCTACATGTATTATACTGCGCCGATCTGGTTATGAGGTAGATGCAAGTGCTGCCAGTGCGTCCGCCTACGCGTTATCGCTCCTCGGGATTTTGGTGAGTGTAAAAGAGTTGAAACCCTCTGCGAGTTTCTTGACGACCTGTAGGTAGGCTTCCATTGTCTCGTTCTTGGTCTCGTAGTCGCCACTATATTGATTCATCACGAGTTGTGAGTCGCAGAATGCCTCTATCGTTTTCACTCCGATTCCTCTGGCTAGCCTTAGTCCGGCGATCAATGCTTCGTACTCTGCCTCGTTGTTTGAGGCTTGGAAATTTAAACGGAAATATTGCTCTAGGATTTCTTCCGTGGGAGATTGCAGCATGATTCCCACTTCCGATCCGCACTGTGATGATGAACCGGTAACATAGAGTTCCCATCTCCCATCTTTTGTTAGGAGATTGTCGTTAGCCAGTTCGGGGAGAAGCTCGATGATGAAGGCGGCCAGGACATGTGACTTTGCGCTGGTCCGGTTTCGATATTCTATGTCGTACTCGCTTAGCTCGACTGCCCATTTTGCCATTCGTCCCGATTGGCTTGGGCTATGTAGGATATTTCTAAGTGGTTGGTCGGTTGGAATGACGATAGAGTGGGATTGGAAGTAGGGTCGTAGCTTTCTAGCCGAGATAATGACTGCAAGTGCGAGTTTTTCTAAGGTCGGGTATCGCGTTTCCGCGTCATCCAGCGTCTTGCTGATGTAGAAGATCGGCTGCTGTTCTCCTCGATCTTCCTTTACCAGCACGCCGCTTACCGCCGGGCTGGAAATCGATATGTAGAGATATAAAGTCTCGCCCTCTTCTGGTTTTGCTAGGATTGGTGGTGTCGTAAGGTAGATTTTCAGTTGTTGGAAGGCTTCTTCGCATTTATCGTCCCATTCGAATCGTTTGTTCCCTCGTAGTAGTTGGTAGAACGGCAGACATCTGTCGGTGGATCTGGAGATTAATCGATTCAGGGCAGCAATTCGTCCAGTTAATCGTTGTACCTCTTGCATGTTTCGTGGCGATGTCTGATCGATTATCGCCGTTATCTGTTTGGGGTTGGTCTCGATTCCTCTTTGGGTGACGATGTATCCTAGGAACTCGCCGGAAGTTACGCCGAATGTGCACTTTGATGGGTTCAGCTTCATTCGGTACTGATTCAGTGTGTCGAAACAAGTTTGGACATGGCCAATGTGATCGCCGGCGGTTAGTGATTTGACGAGCATGTCATCTATGTAGACTTCCATTGTTTTCCCGAGTTGTTCGGTGAACATATGATTGACCAGTCGCTGGTAGGTTGCTCCTGCGTTTTTCAGGACGAAGGGCATGACTTTGTAACAGTAGGTGCTGCGGTCGGTTATGAATGCCATTATTTCTCGGTCGTCGGGGTGCATCATTATCTGATTATAGCCGGAGAAAGCATCCATGAAGGATAGTAATTCATTGCCGGCGGTCGCTTCAACCAAGCGATCGATGTGTATCGGTGAAATCGACGCATATTCTCCACTTCCCACTCTTCTTTTTGACGACTACCGGGTTGGCCAGCCATTCGGGATATTTTACTTCTGTGATGGATCCTGCTGCTGATAATCGTCGACGCCCCTGGCTTTTTCTGGGCCTAGCTTTCGTCGCTTTTGTCTGATCGGTTTGAAAGTTTGATCGGCGTTCAGCTCGTGGCGAGTAATTGCTGGTCTATCCCAACCATATCGCTTACAGACCATGCGAATGTTGATGCGTTTCGGCGTAGGAGACAGATCAGTTCGAATTTAATGTCATCATTGAGCTCGGCTCCGATGCCAACGCATCGCTCTGGGTCGCTTTCGTCTATGTTGACTTGGAGGATGGTCTCGCGCTTCGGGTTATCTTGGGGTGGAAGCCCGACATTGATCCTAGGTTCGATCATTAAACATGTTTCAGGTCGTTTCGAGGCCGAATTTTGCAACTTGTGCTCGGTGATGAAGCATGTTCAGGACATTTCCTGGTTTCCCCGGATCATTTTGATTCTGTGCAGAGTGGGGAATTTGATGCACTGATGGTAGGTGGAGGGGACGGCCTTCATTGAATGTATCCACGGCGTGCCCAGTATTGCGTTGTAGATTGTTGGTTTATCAACGACGAAAAATTTGACAAGCTTCGTCGTTTTTCCGATATACACCGGCAGTCTGATCGTCCCGATCGTCATGGTCGTATCTCCACTGAATCCCGTGAGTGGTTTGACGGATGGTTTGAGATGATGGTCGGTGAGCTCCATTTTATCTAGGGTTGCTTTGAATATTATGTCTACCGAGCTGCCGGTGTCTATTAATATTCGCGAGACTTCGTAATCTCCGACTCTAAGCTCGATAACGAGGGGATCGTTGTGGGGTTGATCTATGCATGCGGCGTCGTCCTCGGTGAAGCTTATTGTTTCGCCGATAGGCTTATTTGTGATCTGATCTCGCCATCTTTGAGCAATCATCACCTTCCTGCCGTACTTCTTGATTGATCAAACCAAATCGCTGCACGTCATGAGGCCACCCAGGATCATGTTGACCCATCTTCGGATGGTTGGAGGTGCTCCTTGCTTGTCATGGAAGTCGTGGTCTCGTTTCGGCTGCTCATCATCCGTCCTTCGCATGATCGGCGGTGGGGGAAGGTTTTCGTTCAGATTTTGCTTGGATCGGTTATTGTCAGATCGGTGGGCATTGTTTGATCGTTGTTCGTCGACTCGTGTCGAAGTCTGACTTTGATTGCCGATCTCTCCTCTTCGGAATTTTTTGAGGAGATACTCTTGCAGTTGACGACATTGAGAGGTGGGATGTCCGTATCGTCTGTGGTATTCGTAGAATGAGCACTGGCTTTCTTCGTTGCGTATCCATTTGTTCGACTGTTGTTGGGGCTGCGCTTCGCCGACGTAGTTCACGTTTGCTCTTCTACCCCTATCGTTGCCGTTATTATTGGCGAGATAACTCTGATTGAGGTGTTGCTGCGGTTCACAGTATTCCTCCATGAGTTTATCATTTGTCGGTTGATCCGGATTAGATTGGCACTTTCTGGCCATCGCTTCTTTCTCTTCTTCATCTTCGATGTATAGTATTGCTTAGTGTAGCGCGTCCTCTAGGGTCGGCGGTTTATCGAACTTGAGGCTGTCTCGGAATTTCATTAGATTGACTTGATCTTGGCATGCTGCTTGTACCGCGGTGACTTGGTCAAATCGTTCGCTCGTTCCACGGGTGAGCTCGTCTATTCTTGCGAGGAGTATTCCGAATAGGGCTGGGATGTCGATTGGTCCTGCAGTGGGTACGATGCCGACTAGTGGGATTGTCTGGGTAGTTTCGAGGATCGCGGCCGTAGTCGGTATGTTGGTGCTACTTTGTCGGTTCGGAGGTGGTTCGGGTCCGACGAATCGAGGTGTTGCGGTCTTCGCGTCTATCGTAGTCATGGATGGTTGTTCTGACATCGTTGAGTTGTTTATCCGCCGAACTGCTTTTTGCGTTGAGAAATATCTCTGAGACCCACGGTGGGCCCCAATTGTTGTATCGGTTATCGGCACCGACTAACTCTTATATCTACTTTATAGAAGGGTCTCGGAGAATTCCGTTGAGTTAAAGTCTTAGGTCGGCGAATATTAAGATCAAGTGAGGTCGGTCTGAATCGAGACTTTAGAGGAATGTTCCCTTTAAATTGATGATAGATCGGTTATTTTCCTTTGAAGATTACAAAGTTAGTTCGGTTTTTTTTTCTCCTCCTCCTTTTCTCTTTCCCAAAATTTCCCCCTATTTATATCAAACTTAGAGCGGTGGTTTAGAGACCTTTGAAACCCTAATTCGTACGGTCGGTCAGGACAACTCGTTGGTCGGGCAGGACGGATCGATGGTGGGGCAGGACAGATCGATTAGTTGGGTAGAGTGCACTGATCGGTCTTGGTGGTAATCCACCTAATCCTATTTGTACGGCCGACCTAGGTGAGTTCTGTTTGTTCGGTGAATCGATTGCTTATTAAACCGATTATTTAGATAGACCGATCTTGATTTGATTATGGATCTTTAAAAAAAGTAGGGAGGGGGGAGGAGTTGCGAGACCCATCTCCACCAAGTTTCAAAATATTTTCATACTGGAATCGGATTGCGAGAGAATTACAAAACGAAACGATGGCGTGGGGAGAGTCGCAAGATCACGTGACGAAGCCCCAAAAAACGAGAAACACATCATCATTAACGTAGACGTTACATTATTGTATATAATATGATAATATATAATTATACGAAGTGAATTTTGGCCCAATTATCCTCTACCAATTGTCTTTCTTTGGTGACAGGGAGGGCTTGGAATAAAATGCCAAAAACTATAAAGGAAAAAACTCAACCGAATTAGGCCAACATGGGATGGTTTGGTCGTATAACTTAAATTTAGAAACGTATGATGCTGTCCTATTTTGGCAAGAATAACAACTCTTTTAAGAAAATTTAATCAATCACACTTTTAAGTTTTTGATTAGAAATTTAAATTAGTGTTTTTTCTTCGATTTAACCTAGTGGACGGCAAAGAGTTATTGACTTGGTCACATCCGATGATACAATCGTCGAATTTGTGACAGATTGTAACTTTTAAATTAGTGAAGCTGTAATGACCTTTGCACAGAAAAAAAAATGTACAATCGTAATCATGAACAAAAAAAAAACATACGTTGTTACACGTATTCCTTCTTGATTTCTTTCATATCCCATTAATATTCTGTGGTGCATTGGTTATAGATTGAGTTTCTGGTCGAGTTTGGTTGAGAAGATTAACCGAAGAAGCTGGAGTTGGGCTTTAAGGCAGCTGGCCTAAAGCTAATAATAGCATTGAGCAAATCATAAACAAGGAAGAAGGCTTGGGCCTCGTAGAATCGATGTTGGCCCAAGTACGAAAGTTGTTATAACTGAAAATGTAACAGCTACAGAATGTAAAACACGAATAACAGGGTTTATCTTCTCAAAAGAATTTCATTAGATTAATTATCAAAAATACTTATAAGTCTTCTCTCAATCTCACAAATCTAGTCTCTTCTGTTCAAAGATCTATACACGATCTTAGAACCTCTCAACACATCCCTTAGCCTTTTGTTTTAGCTTTCTTACAAGAACCCTAAAATCTCTTATTGCTAAGTTATTGCTCTCAACGTATTACCGCATACAAAGGTTTAACACTACCTATTTATACAAAATAGAACATGGCTTATACTAGCTTGAATCGCCAAGTAAAGATCCTAACTAATCTTTTGTGATAAGATACATTCCCTATTTCTTAGGATAAGACTTAGGGAATATTCTTTATGTTGATATCCTCCGAGATCTTCTCTGAGATCCTCTTCCAGCTCAGATCTCGCATCCTGGTCTATCCACGTGGAATCGTGGGCTTGATCCACATAATCTTTTATGCTCCAAGTCGTCTAACTCCTTGAGATGCTCGCCTGTATCACTTGCTGTGTTACTTCTCAACTGCTACAACGACTGCTTCAGCACAGCTACATCTTCAATCTCCCCTATTTTAGCTTTGTGTGTCTCTCAAGCACGTGTAATGAATACTTCTGCAAACACACATATCCAGAAAGTATATGGTCTCCCAACCAATTCAGACTTAAAAACCAGCAAAATCCTAACTCCCCCATAATGGTAAACCGATTTACAAAAATACATAACTAGCTAGGCTAAAATCGGTTTCCCTCCCCCACAACTCAAGGCAGCCACACTCAGCCACTTCCCTTTGTACCATCTCCCCCTGCTTGGGAGCACACATCAGTTAAAATCCAGATAAGATAGAATATGAGAAGTGTACACGTGTCATGAAAGCTTACCTGGTATGGATTTGAGTAGAGTCTCCACAACACGAGCAAGAGACCGGAGTGCATGACCTGTATCCTCAAGGGCAATACGAGCTGCATCTGGGTTGAATTGTCCAACTGGTACACGAATTGATCCAAGCTCTATTACCTCTGTAGATGATGCTGAAAGAGATGTTGGATCATTGGCTGATGTAGATGAATGACCAGGTTCACGTGCAGCAGTGACAGATGGTTGAGCTGATGTCTTCTTCCCCTTTGACCTGTTCTTAGCCTTGGCCTCTGCTGCTTGCTGCAGTAAGAACCCCTCACCACTTCTTACATCCTTTCGATAGACCACTGTCTTGATGAACCTTTCATTTTCAAACAGCCTTGGTGATTGCTGCATTTGAAGAAGTCCAAAGATGATTCGAGGGAAGATGAGCCACCGTGTATCCTTCTTCTGTAACACTCCAAGACTCAAAATCTGATTGTATACCATGGTTCCAAAATCAACCCGGATTTCATTTGCCATCTTACAAATGAGTCGAGCTCTATCCTCGGATATGTGGTTTTTGTTGCTCGCTGGAACCCAGTTGTGCACAGCAATCGCTAGAAGAGCTGCAGACCATGGTGGAAGCAGTGTTGTGTTCAGAGCACTCCACTCTGTCACCTTCCCTTCGGACAAAAACCTTCCTACAGCCTCAAGTGAGGCTAGATCAGCCTCTGCATCAGCCTGGCTTTCTGCTTCAGAGAGTGCTTCAAGACCAAGGAACTTGTTGATCAAGGTAGATGAAAACTCGTATTCATGGCCTCGAAGAACCACTGTAACACTGTCCCCTGAGACTTCAAACTTCACCGATGGTAGGTGAGCATAGAACTCAACAATCACTTCATGAATGTACCCTCCAAGACCTGTCACAGTGTTCCTCATCTTTCCTTTATCAATCACAGCCTTGAATCCCCATTCATCCTCCTTGTCAAACTCCACCAAGCGTTCTTCCATTACAGATCGAGTCAGAAAAAGACCGTACCTTTCTCGAGTTTGCGGTGAGGTGAATCTTTTGGACCGAAATGGGTCATTGCGTGTGCCTTGGGATGATGATCCAGATCGTAGCCTTTTTCCGGATGCAAGCCCCATCTGTCTGAGTCGCCTTTTCCGACGAGCTTCCTTCTCGTCTCCCATGGCTGCATCTTCTCCGGCAATTTCTAGTTGCTTGCCGGGACTTCGCTCAGCTTCGGCGGACTCACCAGAAGCTTCCTCGCCATCTCCTTGTTCTTCTCGAATCGGAGATCCCCACACAACCATCGGGAGTGGAGCCGAGCCCTCGCCGTCGACACCAACCACCTCGGGCAATAGAGCCGAGCCTCCTCCATCTTCTTCCTCGGTCAGATCCGGCAAGTAGGATCCTCCGCCGCCGTCGTCTCGGGCCAATTGCGGTGGTGCCGTGATTTCGCCGTCGTCAACGTCCAGATGTGGTCGATCTTCTCCGCCGGAATCATGTGAGGCTGGAATCTCACCGCCGTGACCGACCCTTCCTCGTCGAGTTCGAAAAAACCATGGTTGCCGATTTGAGCTTCTTCCCCCCCCCCCCCCCCCCCCCCCCCTTTTTTTTTTGTTTTTCGATCTTAGGGTTTTTGAGGCAAATGCTGTTTGAGTTACCCTTTGTCGCGGGTATATACAGATTTTCCCACTTCCCCCTTTTTGTTTTAAGTTTGAAGCAGATTTGGTTTTCCTCTTTAAACCGACATTGATTCGGGTCTGAGCTAACCGGATTTAGATTCTTCACACTTCTGATTTACTGCAACACATAACTTTATAGGACAAGAAAAATCAGTAGTACAACCCTCAAAACAAAATTGATGCACCCACATTCAATTAGATAACATAGAGAAGGATTTAAACCTGCAGTGGCATTCCATATGTCAAGAATTTTAAACTGGCTTTGAAGTTGTTTTTGAATCAGTTTTCGTAATGTACCTTTCATTGATGAGGTGCTACATGAACTGACACAACACCTACGACAGAATGCACATTTAGCTCGTCATGATACATCGCATTTGGTCATCTCAGCTGCAGTGGCTAGTTTTCACATTGTCACATATTTATCAGCCTGGAGTCAGTTTTCAACCTTCGTTATATATCAGAGAGAGCCGCTGGAATATTGGTTTGACTTGTATCATCCTCAGACCTCTCAAGTACATGATTACTTATTTGTTTTCTCGTACTATCACTGAGATCTTCAGATACCTGGTTGCTAGTCAGTTCTCCTTTTTCTTTTGTTTCACATGATTAGCAGATGAGTTAGCTCTATCAGTTGACTTCTCAAGAACTAACTCATGGCTGATCTCTCTTCAGCGTTGTAGTTCTCTTCTCTTTGTAACTCTGTGCTGATGTCCAGGCTGACGATATGCTAAGTAGTTCTTTTCCACTAATGTCCTTGACTCCAAACAAAATCTGAACATTATGTACACTCTGTCTCAGCACTTGTATCAGCCCTGGACACTTCACAAACTGTCACAATTCACAGATTCCAATTGAATTTCTTAATGTGATAAAACGTGCAAAGTCCAATGGTTTAGTAAATAAATCAGCCAGTTGTAATTCAATGACAACATGTTCAACCACTACCTGTTTTTCCTCAACCAGTTCTATGATGAAGTGGTGCCTTATGTCAATGTGCTTCGTCCTTGAGTGTTGTACTGGATTTTTTGAAATGCTGATGGCACTTTTGTTGTCACAGTAAACCAGAAGTGTTCCAGACTCCATTCCGTAGTCAGCTGACATCTGCTTCATCCACAACAATTGAGTGCAGCAGCTCCCCATGGCAATGTATTCTGCCTCAGCTGTCGAAAGTGATACAGAATTCTGCTTTTTACTCATCCATGCAATCATATTGTTTCTGAGAAAGAAACAGCCACCACTTGTGCTTTTCCTGTCATCAGCACTTTATGCCCAGTCAGCATCGCAGTATCCAACCAGATTTTTGTTTGACCCTTTCGAATACCAGATACCAAGGTTGGCAGTTCCCTTGACATACTTGATGATCCTCTTGACTGCTTTCAGATGTGATTGTTTTGGTTTGGCCTGGTACCCTGCACATACGCCCACACTGAAACATATATCTAGTCTCCTTGCTGTTAAATACAAGAGACTCCCAATCATCCCTCTATACAGTTTGACGTCTACGTCGTTTCCTTCACTATCACTCGTCATTTTATCTGTAGTACTCATAGGGGTTTTGGCTTCCTTGCATTGATCCAATTTGAATATTGACAATAGATTCTTTGCATACGTGCTTTGTGAAATAACACACCATCGTCTGACTGTGTTATTTGTAATCCCAGAAAATACTTCAGCTCTCCCACCATGCTCATTTCGAACTCATGAGTCATATTCTCCACAAACACATCAACAAGTTTTTGAGATGTTCCACCGAAAATGATATCATCAACATAAATTTGGACGATCATGATCTCCTTTCCTTGTTCTAATGTGAACAATGTTTTATCCACACTCCCTCTTGTATATCCATTCTCTTCAAAAAAACTTGTTAACCTCTCATACCAAGCTCGAGGAGCTTGCTTCAACCCATACAATGCCTTTTTTAACTTGTAGACATACTCAGGATGAGTTGAGTCCTCGAATCCCGTAGGTTGTTCCACGTGAACCTCTTCCTATAGCAGACCATTGAAAAATGCGCTTTTCACGTCCATTTGATATATCTTGAAATTCAGGATACAAGCCATTCCAAGAAACAGTCGAATAGACTCCAGACGTGCCACAGGGGCAAAGGTTTCTTCAAAGTCAACACCCTCGATTTGAGAGTATCCTTGAGCCACCAACCTTGCTTTGTTTCGCACCACCACTCCACTTTCATCAATCTTGTTCTTGAAAATCCACTTCGTGCCAACGATATTCACACCATCAGGTCTAGGGACAAGTTCCCAGACATCGTTGCGCACGAATTGTTCAAGCTCCTGTTCCATGGCAACGATCCAGAATTCGTCTTCAAGGGCCTGGACATGGTTCTGTGGTTCAATGACTGAGACGAAACATGCAAACTGAACCATCTCACGGAAGTTGATATGTACCCCTCTAGTTTTCCTCCCTTCATTCACAGCACCGATGACATCTGATGCTGAATGATTTCGATGCATCTGCTGTAGTACTTCCGAATCTGACAATGGTTGAGTGATTTCCTCTATTTCTGCATGTTCTGACTCACTGTCTGACCCATCATGCTTTAATGGAGGTACTGAATAGTCATCAAACACCACGTTGACTGACTCCTGGATTGCACCAGCACGTGTATTGTACACCCGAAATGTTGTACTAGAGCCTGAGTAACCCAGAAATATCCCTTCATTGCTCCGCGAATCGAATTTTCCAAGTTGATCCTTGTCATCCAAGATGTAACACCTGCATCCAAAAACATGAAAGTAGCTCAAGTTAGGTGTCTTTCCTTTCCATAATTCATATGGAGTTTTTGTTGTCCCCTTTCTGATGTAGACTCTGTTGATGATGTAGCATGCAATGTTTAGGGCTTCTGCCCAGAACTTGGTAGGGATGTTGTTCCCATGTAACATGGCTCTTGCCATCTCCTGGAGAGTCCTGTTCTTCCTCTCCACAACTTCATTCTGCTGTTGTGTTCTAGGTGCTGAGAACTGATGCGCAATCCCTTGGTTTTCACAGAAAGTCTTCATAACCTCATTCTGAAACTCTCCTCCATGATCACTCCGAACTCGCTTGATACCACCTTTCTCGTTGATCAGTTGTAGAGCCCAGATTCTGAAGCTGCTCACCGTTTCTGATTTTTTGCGTAAGAATCTCACCCAAGGCCATTTGGTGTAATCATCGACGAGCACAAAGACGTATTTCTTCCCTGCGAGGCTTTCAGTTTGCATTGTTCCCATCAAGTCCATATGAAATAAGTCCAACGCAGCTGTTGTGTGAACATCGGGAACTCTCTTGTGTTGAACCTTAACTTGTTTCCCTTTGTTACAAGGTCCACATACCATCTTTTCTCCTCCCTGAATCTGTGGTACTCCTCGTACTATCTCTTGATTGATTAGAGTGGTCATGTTCCTGACATTCATATGACCTAGTCTCTGATGCCACAGATTCAAATCATCTCTAGCACTGAAGCACTTAGTCGAGTTTTCCCACATATAGCAGTTGTTTCCAGTTCTGACTCCCATTAGGGTGATTTTGCCAGCTTTATTGATTGCCTTACACTCTGTGCTAGTAAAGGTGACAATTAACCCTTCATCACACAACTGACTCACACTAATCAGATTTGCCTTCAGTCCCTTGACCAGATACACGTTCATCAACTGTGGTAAATCTGCTTCACAAGTTTTCCCTTTCCCTTGAATAGCTCAATGACCACCATCTCCAAAAGTCACTTTTCCTCCTTTCAACACCTTGAGACTAGCCAAATTGCTTCTCGTACCAGTCATATGTTTGGAGCAGCCACTGTCGAAGTACCACAGACGTGTATCTTCCTGTTCTTTAGAGAAAAAAGCCATACTGCATCGAAAATTCGGTCTTGTTGTACTTCGTGATGTATTTTCTGATGCAGTCTGCATCACATCAGCCTTTTTCACCCAGATTTGATTTCGAAATCCATTCCAACTGAACCTACCTAGTTTTCTGAGTTGTTTCACCCTCTCCCAGAACTTGTAACAGTATGCCTTGATGTGTCCATTTCTTCCACAGAAGTAGCACCCACTTCCTTGAGCTGCAGTACTATTGAGGTCGTAGTCTGCTTGCTGTGAGAAGCCTGCAGATACGAACTTAATCTCTTCAGACACACTTGTGGTTCTTCCGGTATATCCCAGTCCTCTGTGAGTTTGCTTGCTCCTTCCGTAGCTCAGAATTTTATCCAACTGCTTGGTTCCAGCAAGCATGTGAATCTTTTTGTACTGAAGATCAAGTTCAGCTTGAAGCTTGGCAGAGAGTTTCTTCTCTGAACTGAGTTCATGTTTTAAGTTGTCTGCCTTTGTAGCCAGATTGAGTTTTTCTTTTATCAAAGATACACTTTCTTGACTGAGTTTTCTCTCAGCCATGAGTTCATTCTGTAATGAATCAACAAGTGCTTCAAGACAAAGTTTCTCCTTGATGAGAGCCTGATGTCCTATTCTGATCAGAGTGTCACGAACCTCCAGATAGCTTGTAGCAAGTTCATCCTCATGTCCTTCTTCTGACTCAGGTTCAGACACCTCATCTTCCTCGAACTCCACGATTCCAACAAATGCAACAAAGTTGCTCACTTCTTCTTCTGAGTCACTTTCTTCTTCTTATGATTCTTCTTCAGCCATCATGGATCTATCTTTTCTTTTCTTCTGATCATTAACACACTCCAGCTGAGTATGTCCAATCCCTTTGCAACCGAAACATTTGATTTCTCTTCTTTCGACCGTGGGACACTCTGTTTTGAAGTGTCCGTATCCTTTGCACTCATGACACTGAAGTTGGCTTCTCTTGGCTAATTTTTCTCCCTCATATTGTCTTTTGATGAAGCCTACTTTTCTCTGTCCTTGATCTTGTTCAGCTCTTCTTAAGGCTTTATCAAATCTTCGCACCAGCATGCTTACAGGATCCTCATCATCTGATTCCTGCAGTTTCTTTTCACATGAAGACAAGGCGAAGTTCTTTGGTTTCTTCAGTCCATCGAGCTCCATTTCATGAGCCTGCAGCATTCCAAAAACTTCTCCAAAACCCAGCTTCTCTGTGTCTTGTGACACATTCAACGCCGATTTATATCCCATAAATCTAGCAGGCAGACATCTCAGAAATTTCTTCACCAGTTTCTTATCCTTGTACTTCTTACCAAGTGTTGAAGCTTCCTGAGCCAGTGAGCTTATCTTGGAACTGAAATCTGAGATGGTATCATGCTCCTCCATCTTTAAATTCTCAAACTTTGATGCCAGCATGTCCTTTCTCGAATTTTGAAGTTTCGTGGTTCCTTCAAAATGTGTTTGGAGGATATCCCACGCCTCTTTTGCTGTCTCACATCCCTGTATTAGTTCGAAAGTCTTCTTCGAAACACTGCAATGAATTGCTGTGAGTGCCCTTGAATTGAACTTAAATTTTTTTAGTTCATCCTCTGTCCAGGTCTCTTCTGGTTTAGCAACATCATTCCCTGCAGCATCTTTCATTTTAGGCATTTCCCAGCCTGTTACAACAGCCTTCCAGGCAAGTATGTCAATACCACATATCACCGATTTCATCCTTGCTTTCCAGAAACTGTAGTTTCCTGGATCCAGAATCACCCTCGAACTGTTGACCAACTCCTGATAGCTTTCCATTTTCCTCCCTAAGATCTCACCTGTTTAGTAGTACGCACAGATGAAAGCTCTGTTACCAAATGAAAATGTAACAGCTACTACTATAGGATATAAAACACGAATAACAGGGTTTATCTTCTCAAAAGAACTTCACTAGATTAATTATCAAGAGTACTTACAAGTCTTCTCTCAATCTTACAAATCTAGTCTCTTCTGTTCAAAGATCTATACACGATCTTAGAACCTCTCAACGCACCCCTTAGCCTTTTGTTTTAGCTTTCTTACAAGAACCCTAAAACCTCTTATTGCTAAGTTATTGCTCTCAACGTGTTACCGCATACAAAGGTTTAACACTACCTATTTATACAAAATAGAACATGGCTTATACTAGCCTGAATCGCCAAGTAAAGATCCTAACTAATCTTTTGTGATAAGATACATTCCTTATTTCTTAGGATAAGACTTAGGGAATATTCTTTATGTTGATATCCTCTGAGATCTTCTCTGAGATCCTCTTCCAGCTCAGATCTTGCATCCTGGTCTATCCACATGGCATCGTGGGCTTGATCCACGTCATCTTTTATGCTCCAAGTCGTCTAACTCCTTGAGCTGCTCGCCTGTATCACTTGCTGTGTTACTTCTCAACTGCTACAACGACTGCTTCAGAACAGCTACATCTTCAATAACAACAACAACTCATGTGTCATCAGAGTTAAGAGACGATTCACTTTCTTCTTCCGAGAGAGTATTCAACATTGTTGCTCTTCTCAAGCTCAATCTCTGTAAACTCAACCTTATAGTGGATTTCTAGGTGCCGTCCTGAAGATAGATGTATCCGGTTTGGGGAATTCTATAAGTGTCGTGTGTTCTTTCGTTTTTCCGCATCGTGTCTTTTGATTCACAAACCGTATCACAAGAACGAAGAGAGAGAACAAACGAGTGAGTGAGAGCGAGAGTTAGATCGATTAAAGAGAGAGTCACGAAGGTATCTACAACAAGTTCTAAATATACGAAAGGAAAAAACTTTAAAATTTAAATACTTGACCTATTTAATATTTGCCAGAAAACTACACCAATTTTTTTGCGTTGTTAGAAAACTACATGAATTAGTTTTTTGATGCAATTAAAAACCCAAACTATCAAAAAAATTAGTTTCATCCCTCGCGATTTAATAGCTGTTAACGGGTCAAACAGAATCGTTAAATGCGTTAACTTTAGTTAATAAAAATTTCATAAAAATACTTCAACTATTTTTGTTTTTCCTGAAAAGTACACGAACTTTTTTGATGCCTAAAAAATATCCAACATAATATTTTGGTGCTATTTAATACATCATGTTTCATATTTTTCCAGTTCATCTCGTTCTCCCCTTTTTCGCGAGTTCAATACCGTTGACAGCTTAAATAGAATCGTTAACCACTGTTAAATTCTAATTAACACATAATTAATTAGTGAATATGAAAATCCAATATTACCCTCGAGTTACTCATATAAATTTTCTCCAAATCGATTGTTTTAAATTAGAACTAACAAAGATAAATTTTTAATTTAACACACCATGAGATCTAGAAAACCATATACAATTTTCTATTTAACACACCATGAGATCGAGAAATCATAATTTTCTATTTAACATACCAAATCGATATGGTTTTCTCGATCTCAAATCTGAAATGAATAAAAACGAGTGAAGTGAGTGAGAGGAGGATGGGTTTTATATAGCAGAGGTAATAAAAAAGATTTAGGGTCATACCAAAAAAAAAAAGATTTAGGGTTTTATGTGTGTTTTCCTTTTATTATTTCCCTAAATATCTGAGGCGCCGGAATTGTTTTTTTTTCTTTTTCGAAATTTTAAAATGGTCTGTTTTTTTTCGAAATTTCGAATTCTCAAATTCATTATTTCTTATGCCCCATCCCTCTATATTAATTTTTTGGCACAATTCCATCCCATACATTAAAGGTGAAAATAAATAGAATAATGGAGGAACACATGTTTTATTCTTGTTGACAAAAGGAATATTAACGTGTTTGGAAAGACGAATTTAATTTTATCCAGAAATATATTATTTATGTGGAAATTGGTAAGAAAAACAAAATCCATTAGAAGTTCGGGATTAGTATTAGAAAAACCATTAGAAAAACAAGAACTACATGTAGTATTTGAACACACCCAGTCATATATTTTACGTATTTACCTTTCTACACAAATGATCTATTTTACAAAATATATATTTGTCATAAAAACCAAGCACTCATTAACTATACAAAAACTACTAATATGAAAATCGAGTATTTAAGTATTCAATTTTACAAAATATCTCTATTTTGAATTCGAAATTAATGGTTGCTTAACTGATAGAGAGCGAATAATTGGTTGAACTTCTAAAACAAATGTTTATTTTACAGTTTTAACTCCATAAAAATGGGAGGAATCTCTTCTCTTTGATTTTCACCAAGAAGCAAGAACTTTTATACAACATGCTGAATCTAACTAATATTCACGACATATGTTTTTCCAACATCATGATAATCCAGAGGGGTAAACTACTTTCTTATGCCCTTTTTGTTTTTTCAATTATAAATAGTTAGATAGCTAAGTGTGCCTTTTTAAAATTGGGCAATCTAGCAATTGTTAAGGAAAATGGAGTAGTGATTTGCACAATGGGAGATATCGAGGGCCATTCGAAAATTCTCATGATAAACTATGGTAGACGTATCTGCCATCAGGAAGAAAGTAAATCAAATGTTATCCTTGTCGATGAAAAGATGCGACATGTGGATGCCTTAAGAAGACATATAGTGCAACTCCTTGACAAAGAGTTGTACACACTATCATCTTTTTGATTTGATGAGATTTGATGAAGGAGAGCTCAAATTGACAGTAGTTAGTTGCTCTTTTGCTGGCGCTGATGACAATGCATCCTACTATGTCGAAACATCCATAGATGTGCCATGGGAGGTCAGTACATGTAAACTTGTTACATTTTTTATCTTGTTTGTTAGCTTTTAGGATACATATCTTGTTTACGTTTTCTGATCTTAATACTGTATTTTTTTTAAATGTCAAATTCGTTCATTCATTCTTGTGTTTTTTTGTATACAGTAGAGGATTTTAGTTTTCAGAGTTAGAAATGGGGAGTTTGATAGAAACAGAGATATATTCAAATACCTTAAAGCCTTGCATGGGGGGCTTCTTGGAATTGTAGCTAATGCTATTCATTATTTTGAGTGACAGTTACATGATGGTACTTGCGAGCTCCATGAAAATTCCAACCATGCTATAATTGACTTTGGTGGTATGGAAGAGAGATTTGATATGACTTCCTCAATGATCCAAAAGGTAAGCAACAAATACTTTATTTGTAAAAGTGATTTAAGGGATTTCATATTTTTGCTTTGATGGTTACATGACTCATTATTTTGTTTGTCTATGTATGTTTCATGGTTTAGTATGAGTTGCATGATAGTGACATTGACATCAAGCCAAGAGTGAGGACTAGACCCGCAACCATGCATTTGCTACAAGGCGGCTTTCTTCTCTATAGCGATTGGTTGTATAACATATTGTCAAGTGAGGGCTATGGTGAAAAAGGCATGCCAATAAAGGTAGGAAAATGGCACTCTAGAGAGTTTGTAACGCAGATGAAAACTAGGACTCTAGCAAAAATATCAGACGAAGACTATGCACAAGCTCCATCTGCTATGTTTTCTACTGTTAGTGGCGCGATTGGAGTAATCGTTTCACTTCCTTATGAAGCCTACAAGCTCTTGAATAGGATGCATATGTGGATGAGGAGAAGAACAAAGGGAATATGATGCATTAATGAGATGTTTCCACACTAGTGTGTTGAGTTAGAAGGTTTCAGTCCTAGTATGGAATTCATTGATGGAGATTTCATCTAGTCTTTTCCGAGTCTAGCCTTTACGGATCAGATATTTATCGTTGAGAAGTTGAAAGTCACTCTTAGTACCCTCAAAGGGATCGTTGCATATTTCACCCATTTTCATTGAGGTTTGTGTTCTATCATTCCAAAATATGGTATAATTGTTGAATTAAATCATGTGCCTTCATTTTTGAAGGCTTTGAGTTGCGAGGCCGCAAGAAAGCATGTGACCTCAGATGACCTTGGTGTTTATCAAGGAACTTGGCATATGTTTATTTTTGGATAAAACATATGTTTTTTTGGATTAAACCATGACTTATGTTTTCGAAGCTTCCTAACATATTAAAAAAATTATCAATATTCAATAAATGTTGTGGGTTCTAAGGCATCTAAGGGTTCTAAGATCATTAACAAAAAGTGACTTTTGAAAGAATACGCAATTAGCCGAACGAGCTGCGCACCAAACTCATTAAAATGTTATATTTACGATTCCTTTCAAGCGCCACATGGTAATTCTAATTCTTTTTCTAATCTTCATTTTTACATGTTCATTAAAAAATAATTTATCATGCATTATGTGGCTACAAATAATTATTTGCTAATCTTCGTTTTTAGATAAAAAAAAATATTAATAAAAGATAGGTCTATTTGCAAAAATACCCTACAATTTGAAGTCAAAGCTAAAAATATCAACTTTTTTTCCTCTTTTTCAGAATCCCACGAATTGCCCTTTAAGAGTCTGGGTATTCACGCAAATGCAATTACTCAGACTGCTATTAGAGTCTAACATTTTTTTCAAAAGACAAAAAAAACTTTCAGATCTAACTTAATTACGAAACTGTCATCTTCTCCAATTCACCCAAACACCATTAACAACCAAATTTGAGCTCCTAATGCCTCACACGACCAATTTCGAGCCATTAAACTTCTATATTAGAGTTCACAACCTTCTATTCTTCTATTTTCTCTCCAATTTCATCCAAAAAACTCTCTAATTCACGTTTTAAAAACATTAAATTCGGATCTTTTGCGATTTCGGTTATTCTTGCATAAAAATGGTTGGGTTTGTTGGGTATCGGTGTAACTAGAAGTTATGGGCGCTTGACGAAGGTAAAAACGAGCTCAAAACCGGATTTAGATGATTTTTCACATGATTCACAGATTTTCAAATCTGTTTCGCGATTTCAGACTTCCCATGAAGTCTGATGAAACCCATATGGTCAACGAAAGTGTAGTTTTGCAATTGACTTTTAAATACTCAAATTAAAATTGAAGTCTGGTAATTTCCTTTGAAAACAAAAAAAATCAAGAAAAATCCTCTAAACGAGGCATAGGGTAGTTTTGCAATTGACTGAAAACTTGACTTTTTATTCGGACTTCATATCCAGTATGACGGAAAAATGAGTGACTTTGACCGGAAGTTGACTGTTTTTTCAGACGGAATCAAAAGTCTGAAAAAAACAGGGTAGTTTTGCAATTGACCGAAATTTTTCAAAAGTCAACCAAAATGGGGGAAAAAGTATCAGACTTCTATGGCAGTCTGAATAGTAGGGAAAAATTTTCAGACTTCTATGGCAGTCTAAAAATGATGAAATCCATCAGACTGCTAAAGAAGTCTGATATCGAATATTTTGGTCAACGCAAAAAATATACCATTTCTGTCAGACTTCTAGCGCAGTCTGACAGATCTCTTTAGACTGCTCTGGAAGTCTGGGAACGAAAGTCAAACTTTGGTCAATTGCAAAACTACCCCATAATTTTTTCAGACTGCAGGAGAAGTCTGACGTCTCCGCGAAGTCTGACAAAAAAGTCAAAATTTTGGTCAATTGAAGAAATACCTTTTTCTTTTTCCCAGATATCTACTGCAGTCTGACAAAAAAGTCAACGTTTGGGTCAATTGCAAAACTATCCTTTTTGTCAGACTGCGATAGAAGTCTGGTTTGATAACTTTTGTCAGACGGCATCCGCAGTTTGCTTTGTAACATTCTAATTGCAAAAATATCCTCTTTTCATATTGCCATAGAGGTCTGACATACTGTTTCGTCAGACTTATGTGGCAGTCTGGATTGACAAAATGTTTTAAAACCGTTTTTTGTATATTTGTGATTAATTTCGTTGATTTTAAATTTTTTTATATATGTGTTAGTTGTATATGTTCATCATGCGTTAGTTTTACATGCTTTTGTTTGGTAATTATTTTTAAATAAATTTTTTAATAATTATGGCAATGTAGCTAATAGAATCAGACTTCGCGAAGAAGTCTGATATTTCCATTAAGCTCGCTAATGTTGTTTTTCCATGATTGTTTTTACAGATAATGGTGCATCTACCTGTTAATTTTGGTGAATGATTGTGAGAGACCAGATTTGGCATTTTGTGGTGGATACAAAGTTTAGGGGAAAACATATATAATCTTTTGTACTTGGTGAAAAACGCGGCGTACGCATATACGATGTACAATTTTAACCGATACATGGCCTCCTTACGAGCGTTCATTTCGATGGAGACATGTATAATCTGAAAATGTTTTTTCTTATCGGACTTCTTGTGCAGTCTGATTCGGTATCAGACTGCAAGAGAAATCTGATAATGTAATGTTTTTTCTTAACAATTTCTTGTTTTCACTTGCGTTAACCGCGTTCATTTGCATCGAAGTGTGCATTTGTTTCATTTGCCTGCTCCACACAAAGACTTGAGTGTATCACAAGGAAGCAGTTCCGTCGCAAGTTAAGACTAATGTGGTGAATCTCGCAGGTTCTTACTTCTCCTACCTTTGCAAAGACCGAGCTATTCAGTTGGTGAGAAAGAGGCACGTAACAGTTAGTTTTAAGGTACTTTACATGCCTTTATATAAGTCTTTATGTATAGTGATAGTGTTCATTATCGATTGCACTCCAAAGCCATAGAAAACAATAATTAGTGAAAACCATTATGAACAAGTTGTTACCTTTTCGTATACATAGTGTACTTAAAAGAGCTTGGTGAAAGTTGAAACCTCTTGGTGATTTATATATATTAATCATTTCACTATCTCCTAATCAGTACTTCTTTGGTCGATTTATAGATGAAGAAACAATGATACACATAAAAGTCATACACATAATCGTTTAGAATTTTTTGAAGTTCCCTAAAATCAAAAGAATGAGACAATACAAGTAAAACAAATCGTGGATATACAGACGCTCGCTTCCTCAGGTTGTTACAAGTACATTACGGACATCCGGCTTTCTCGGCCTTAGAACAAGTTAACAAACACCAACAAAGCTGCGGAAACGGTCAGCCAAAGACGAGAAGAAGCGGTGGTGGCTACGTTTAGGTCTGCAGCGGAATCGGGAGCCGTAGCAGGGCACTTGAGACCTTCTTTACCTGGCTCAGATTTATAATCAAGAATCGAGAATATGTATATTGTAACCCAAATATTTGGTCAACGAACCTGTATAGTTTATGGATTTATATTGATAGCTATATCTGAATCTGTTTGTAGTTATTTAAACACATTGAGATTTTTTTTCTAACAAAATGAAGAGAGCAAGCAAATGGGTTTGTGTAAAAATCACAACATTCAACAAAATCAATTACTTGGATAGTATCAGACTCCTATCCTAATTGGTTTTCTTCAACAGATGATCTCTAAAACTGAACAACATAAAGTTGCACAAAGGAAAACTTGTTGATAATCAGAAGATCCTCACATTCACCAGACAGAGAAAAAGAGAAAAAAAAAATACCTTCTTTGAGTTCAACAAGTAATCGTAGAGGGACTTCTCCTCCCACAACACGGCCATGTTTTTGTTAGCAGCAGAGTAAGAATATCCTGGAGTTGTTCCAGATTGCCTCCAAAAAAAACCATTCAAGTTTGGTCCTGTTTCATAAGAAGAAAATCCCAAAATTTTCAAAAACACAATACCAAAAACCAAATGATGACGAACGGATGATAAACAGAAACGCTTAGATCTAGAAACAGAATCCGATCAAAGAAAGAACGAACAGACCTTGTTTGGAAGAAGAAAAGGCGACGGCAACAGATCTGAAAAAAAAACCATTTCTCAAAAACCAACTCGCCGGCGAGGAGAGGAATAGGGATGAAGGAGGAAGTAGGGGTTACCGTTCACGGAGCCATGCAACGAGAAAAAGCACACCGGCGGAGGCAACATATCTGGAAAAAACCCTACTTTTCGTAAAGCAAGTAGCGGACGAGGAGAGGAAGAGAGGAAGAGAGGAAGAGAGGAAGAGAGGAAGGAGGAACGACGGCTTACCATTTTCCGGAGTTCGGCAGCCGCAGATCTGAAGACGCGAGAGAGAAGAGAGAGAAGATAGAGAGAGAGTGAAGCGCCGTTTTAGAGAGGGAGAGAGAGAACGACGATGTTTTTTTTATACAAAATTAGGGTTACAAGTTCTAAGTTTCTTTATATAAGGGAGTAAAATACGTTTCAGACTTCTCAGAGAAACCCCGATTCTCTCAGACTTCTCGGAGAAGTATGAGTAAACCTAAATCTAATATTTAGCACTTATGAGTGAAAATTTTAAAATAAAACTTCTAGAAAATATCAAATTCGTGAAATATATGCACATTACAACACATATGTGCAAATTTAAAATTACAAATATAAATTTGGTAAATCATGAATCTAACTTTAAAGTTATATGTAAATGTTTCCATTACAAAGCATGTTTTGAGGTTTACAACCTACTTTACTTTACATGTTTTTAATTTGATTCAATTTTACGAAATTTAATTTTAATACTTCGCAATCGTCTATATTTAATTTATGTATAAGAAATTTTTAATAAAATAATTTTTTACAGTTTTTAAATTTAAATTTACTAATTAAATCTGTATCAGACTTCTCGAAGAAGTCTGAAAAACCGCAAACTTGTATTTAGATCCAAATTCATCTCCAATGATTCAATTTGATTAAATTTTATGTACTTTTAATTTATATACAGCAACAATGTGTATGTGTAATTTATGTAGTAAAAATTTCTAAAAACTAAATTTTTAATATTTTTTAAATTTAAATTTTCAAATTAAATACGTTTCAGACTTCTCTAAGAAGTCTGAGAAACTCCGATTCTCTCAGATTTCTCGGAGAATTCTGAGTAAACATAAATCTAATATTTAGCACTTATGAGTGAAAATTTTAAAATAAAACTTCTAGGAAGCATCAAATTCGTGAAATATATGCACATTACAATACATATGTGCAAATTTAAAATTACAAATATAAATTTGGTAAATCATGAATCTAACCCTAAAGTTATATGTAAATGTTTCAATTACAAAACATGTTTTGAGGTTTACAACCTACTTTGCCTTACATATTTTTAATTTGATTCAATTTTACGAAATTTAATTTTAATACTTCGCAAATCGTCTATATTTAATTTATGTATAAGAATTTTTTAACAAAATAATGTTTTACAATTTTTAAATTTAAATTTACTAATTAAATCTGTATCAAACTTCTCGAAGAAGTCTGATATTTTTTGAGGTATAGGCATAATTAACTAACCTTGTTTAATTTGATTCAATTTTATGAAATATTAATTTCTATACATCAAAATCGTCTATATTTAATTATTGTTGAAAAAAGTTTTAACAAAATTTGTTTTTTTAAAATTTTTAAATTTAAATTTACTATTTTAATCTGTATCAGACTTCTCGAATACGTCTGAGAGAAGTCTAGTAAGAGAAATCAATCAGACTTCTCTTAGAGTCTAATTGTCAGACCTCTATAGAAGTCTGACATGTCGCGAAGGTTAAAATGGTAATAGCGGTTTCGCGTTTTTTGTTTGGTCATAAGGGGGTAACTGTAATTTTCCACTCCTGAAAGTGTAGCGCAGCATTTGATTGAAACGATGGTGTAGTTTTGTAAAAAAAACGAAATTTTGGTGTAAAAACAGCAATTTGCCCTAAAATATATTATATTATAAGTTTATAAACTTTTTGTTAATCTTCGTTTTCAGAACTAAAAATCGTCGAAAGTCTCATCCAACAAGCAAATACTAATAGAAATCATGTCATAGGTGGATAACACACATAATTGTGCACAACTAAATCCACTGCGGGTTATATGAGATTACAACTAATGCATTTGTTTCAAAAAGATTGTTGCAACATGATCATACCATCGAGCCTACACTTCTGATATTGAATCCCTCTAGCGTTCTTATTATTGGGAAACATGGTGTTATCTACTTCGATGATAACGATACCAAAACAAAATTCATGGGACATGTTAGTTTATTCTTGCATTTTCATCAACTTTATCTTAAATCTTTATAATGTCCATCTCTATTGGCTTTTAAAGTTTCTCTTAAAAATTCATTGTGCATTTCCAAATTAATATACAAGCATATGGAAGAGTGGATGATGACAATATCCAAATGAGTATGTATCTTCTTGGTGACCATTATGGACATCTTTCAGTGATTGAAATTGAAAAAAATAGCGTTGAACGTTGAGTTCATATTAAAGTAGTTGATTCTTTAAACATAAAAATTTAATGGAGATACTGAAATTTTGTGCATAGCCTCTATTTATCTATATCCTAAAATTTTCAAGACTCACATTTAGGCCATTGGATAAAACCTCGATAGCCTCTTCTATAACATATATCCGCGATGATGTTGTCTTTGTTGGCTCACGTTATGATGATTCACAGGTGTGAAAATTGAGATTAGTTTTATTGTTTTGTAATGTATGAATGCAAACAATTTAGCTTCATAGTTACTGTTTTAAGTCACATATATCTTCTGGTTTTGTATTTTGTTTTCCTTAGTTCCTGGTACACGATAAATGATTATTACCCATTCCTTATTTTTCTTTGGTTTTTATACCCAAATACAGCTGGTGAAGATGCATCAACTGCATGTACCACATCTGAATATAAATACCTCAGCTCTACAAGTGTTGAAAATATTTACTAATTCATGTCAAGTAATTGATTTTTCTCTAAGCAACAAGCATGCAGGAGTGCAGAAGCTCGTCATGTGCTATGGCACTCATGAAGATAGTTCTCTTGAGGCTGTAAGTACTGCGGTGGGAATCAATGAAAATGTTTTATTTACATCAACCATGTTCATTTTTCCTTTGGTGTTTGGCATTAAGTAACTCATCATATGATTTGGCTAATAGATCTATGTTGTATTGCAAATGTTTGCCAGCGCCCCACTTGTCAAAAGAATATGGTCACTGAAATCTTCTATATTTGATAATAACCACACATTCCTCGTACTTACATAAGAAAGAAATGTTTTAGGTCTCTTTTTTTCAATTCTAAATAACTAGATATATGAGATGTGCTTCTCAAAATTGGACAGTCTAGCAATTGTAAAAGGAAGATTGAGTTGTTATTTGCATAATAGAAGACTAGGACTTAACCCGCGCTATAATTAGCGCGGTAATTTTTTTAAAAAAAATCGTTTTGCAATTTAAGAAAATTTGTTTTTATTTGAATTTTACAATATGTTAAGTCATGATTATAGATAGAGTTGTCAAACAGTATAATTTATCTATTTAACCCGTTTTGTAGTGGACTAAAATATTATTCGGGCTAATCCGTAAAACCTATAATCTTGAAAACATAACTCTATTATGCACCGTTTAATGACTCTAGTTTTGTGGTTATTTTCTTGTCTCTAACTTTTTCTAAAATTAGTAAAATATTTTTTAACTTTTATTTTGATAGAAATTCAAATAAAATATAATAAACTATAGTGAAAAATATATCAAGATTTCAAATATATTTTTTTCTTTGAATATATATGGATTGATTATTATTTAAAATATATAATAGGTAACATCTTTAAGGCAAAATAAATACTTTCCATTTTCTTATCAATAATTGTAAAACACAATTATATCATTTTCTATTTCAATTATTCTTTGTTATTTGTAATGACATTTCATGTAATAATTTACAAAACAAAGTTTCTTTTCAAAAATGTATTCTTAAATAATATTATAGAGATATAAAAAAATGTAAAAGTTCTCATGGTAAACTATGATCGACGTTTATGTTGTCAAGAGGAAAATGAATCAAATGACATCCTTTTCGTGACAAAAAAAAACAACCAATAGAAAGCTTTAAAAGACATCTCGTGCAACTCCAAGATAAAGAGTTTATGACAATATCATCTTTTAGATTGAATGATCAAAAGCTCAGATTCTCGATACTTAGTTGTTCTTTTACTATCCATAATAACACATACTACTATGTTGGAACAACCCATATAAATTTGGATCTAGTATATATTGTTAGCTTTTATGAGAAAAATTATAATTTTTTATAATTTTGATGATATTTTGTAAAATCAAACTCAAATTCATTTTTTTCATACATGGGACGATACTTCTTGTTACTATTTCTATTACTTCGTTTATTCTTGTTACTATTACTTCTTGCATATTTGAATCTTATTCTTTTTCAACTAGCGGAGCTATCTATTGTCTTAAATGAGAAATGTTTCTTGTTATTATTTCTATTACTTCTCATTATTTTAAAGAGAATAAACAATCAACGATAGATGTTAGAAAATATATAATTTTTGTGTACAACAATAGCTTTTATCAGTGCGACACATATTGTTTTCATATCGATCATTATCTTGACTTATAATGATTTTATAGTGATCATTATCGTGATGCATAATAAAATGAACAAATATAACCTAAACCCTAATATATCTAGATGAAATAAAAAAAAAACTCAAAGCAACCACAGCCCCTAAGTAGTTATGGAAAAATAATTTTTGTTTGTTTGGTAAGAGATAAATAAGATAATAACATATATATACGAAATTAGTCTAAAAAAGCATCACCTTATTCTTATTCATTTTTTATTCATTTGGGTTAAAAAGGAAAATTTTGTTTTTTTCCCTGTAATGATCTATGAAATATTTTACAAAACAGTTTATACAATCCAAAAAGAACATGTAAACTATTAACACCATTGTGCTATTGGGTCCTGAAAGTTGAAACCCAATATGGTCCGAACAACTATTAAATTCCAGCCTTACATTAAAAAGAAATTATCAAGAGAAATGCGTCTGCCGGGAGTCGAACCCGAATTTATTGCTTGGAAGGCAATTATCCCAACTGTTGGACTACAGACGCGTTTTGATTATAATGCGGAAAATTGCAATATATAAATTCCAAAAAGATATCCCCCAAACGACATTGTTTGCATTCTTTACGCTCGTCCGTGTTTTCTTCTTTGACCAAAATTCTGTAGAAATTGTCATCCCTTTTATTTCTGGAACTAGATTCTCTGATGTTTAATAGGTTTAATAATGTAATGTTTTCAAAATCAGGGATATAGACAACAATTTAGTCCGGATATAGCTTTAAACCCTAAGACTGTAAAATATGGTAAACCCCGTAAAAACTTAGAAAATAAATGTGAACCGAACATAATCGTTGATCCGGATGGATCATGGCTAAGTAAAAATTTATAGTGCAATCAAAGGACTTCATTTATTGTTCTTATTGAGTCATTCTGATTTTATGATCTTCTTTCGTTTATAAATAATAATTTATCAAATACAATAATAATTATTTTGTCAGTTTAACATATTTTTTTCAAACATTTCTTACAGATTTATTAGTTTTCATACTATATATATATATATATATTTTCATTAATTGTTGATTGTGGTCGGATTGTATTGAACCGGGGTCAACCCATGGATCCGGTGACCCGAATGACTCTTTGGTTTGCTTCCCGGGTCAGATTTCAAAACATTAATTTAATGTATTAAAATATTTTTTTATAACATAATTTTTTATGATTTAAGTTAAAATCAGAAAATTTACCAGAATTTAAACAATTTCGTTTGATATTTCCAACTTAAAATCTAATATGATTTAATTTTTTTCCAAAATTTTATATTTTCTGATTTTTTCTATCGTTTACAAAATAATTCTTGTTTGGCAATTTAATATAATTTATGGGAAAATATTTTTTAACATTATTTATTTTATAAATTCATGTTTGGCAATTCTATAAATATTTTTTTATTTCTTCTTTAACATTATTTATTTTTAATATACTAAACCAAAAAATCTCGAAAATCTTTTGTATGTTGTAATTTTTAATATACACCAGCTCTCACCCGCAAAGGTTTTCTGAAGATATTATATTTAAATTTATATATTATCCCAAATTCAAAATTATATTTATTTATATATATTTATATATGTAAAAACAAACTGGGATAATGTTAAAATAGTTTCCAAACAGATTTGTTTTTTTTTAAATATGGAGTGTTTGGATTCGGATACTAAAAGTGCTTATGTTTTAATAGAATAGAAGATAGGCTACCTTTCCTAAAAGGGTTGACTATGGTACACTATATGTAGTATACAACTTCTTTGATATACATCATAGACTTTTCGCCTCTTTTCTACGTACCCCAAACAAATTTATTATTTACTAAACATCATGAACTTTGCATTTTCTTATAATTACAACATATCGACTAGAATTTGTGATTGGGTTTAACAAACCAGTAATCACATTTTTAAAAACCACGATTAAGATAATCCGACCAGTTCAACCCCTAATCCGGCTTAATGTGTGTGTGAGAGAGAGTGTGTATGTGAGAGAGAGAGAGAGAGAGAGAGAGAGAGAGAGAGAGAGAGAGAGAGAGAGAGAGAAAGAAGACCTTACCAGATATAAAAAGCTTTGGAAGAAGCAAAGATGAGACACAGTGAGAGAAAGCGATGATATTGAGAGAAAGAGAGAAACAGATCTTTAGATTTTGTCCCAAATCGATTTTTTATTTCATTAATTCGGGTTAGGGGTTAAACGGGTCAGATTATCTTAATCGTAGTTTTTTAAAATGCGATTACCAGTTTATTAAATTCAATCACAATTTCTAATCGATATGTTGTAATTATAAAAGAATGCAAAGTTCGTGATGTTTAGTAAAGAAAAATTTATTTGAGGTGTATATAGAAAAGAAACAAAAAAAATTATGATGTATATACTATATGTAGTGTAACAGAGTCAACCCTTTCTGAAACCACAAAAAAATTATATGTACTATATTTAGGACTTGTCACATGATAGGGAGAGTGTAAACATTTCTTAATGTTCACAACTCATGTCAAGTGATCTGGAGAAAGTGTGAATATTGATCAACTTGTGCTAAGTGATAGGGAGGAGAAGTGTGGAATTAAGGAATCGGTTGAATTGATAATGTGTTACAATTAGGTGAATGAAATATTTTTACATGTGTTTGGGTTACATGTGTTTTCTCTTACGAATTTGTTTAGTTTATTTTTTCGAAACAACCCTCACACGCAAGAGGCATAATATTGGGTGAAATAAATTCCTGTTTATCCTAGGGTTTCGTTTGGCCGATTTGGTTTTAGGGAATCCGACCGTCGTATACTCTTCCTCCGTTCAGTTGCGTTTTTCATGGTTCGGAATCGGCTATGGTGAATCCACAATCCACGAGAAGCTCAACCAGTTTTAGCGGTCCGATTAACAAGAAAATAATTGTTTTCAAGATCGTCATCCCTAAAAGACGTATTGATTCTCAAAACTTTTCTGTGTATTCGTGTCTATTGGCTATCCTAAATTTCTCTTCTTTTCTTTTTAAATATCTCTAGCTAAAGTAGATCTCAAAATTAACTTGGACAATGCTTGGGAAAAGCTAAAGCCAGTTATAAGAAGCATCTTCCTCGATGAGCCAAATTGTTTCGCCTCCCTTGATATTTTCAATGTATGTTCTTTCTCCTCGCTCGCTCGCTACAGTTTTGATTATTCTTCTTCTTTCTTAAGGGAGCTGTTTGTTGCATCACCCAGGCTGTTCATTTCGCATGGAAGGACACAAAGTTAGGAGAAGCCCTTTACGATATGATTCTGGAGGAGTGTGGGACATACATCTCTGCAGACCTACAGTCTTTAGAATTGCAATGCAATGATGATCCCTCTGTTTTCTTGCCACTCATGGAGAAATGTTGGCTGGATTATGGCCCCAAGATGCAGTACCTCTGCAGCATGGCCGGAAGTGAAGGTCAGAGAGTCGGTGAAAGCACGTTGTGAGATTTGGTTCTTGAGCTTTTCCCCACGCGTCTCTGCTTGGCCTCTCAACTTCGTGACAAGATTCTTTCCAACATTCTAGTACTCATTAGAGATCAAAGGTAAATGAGCTGTTGCCGATTCGAATGTTTTGGATTAGGTGATGGAATTATACTCACTCATTTTGGTCTTTTCATTGTTCACCACCAGATCAGGCAAATCTGTTGACGTGAGCCAGCTAAAGAATATTATGGTTATGTTTAATGGGGAGTGTTTCTACAAGACTCGTTTCTTCCAGAAGCCTTTTGTTGAGTGCGCGGCTGAGTTTTACGCCGCGGAAGCTATGCAAGTCCTGGAGCAATCCGACCTTCCTCAGTACTTGAAGTATGCCGAGGTTACATTTCTTCTCTTTCTTCATGTAGGCTGTTTGTACGGATTTGTTGTTGCATAACCCCTGAGTAGCTACTTTTTTTTTGGTGGTTGTTGCAGCGAAGGTTGTGTGAGGAGAAGGAAAAATGCTTCTCCCTATACTTTTTTACAGAGTTCGAGGAAGAGCTGATTGAAGTTGTAGAGAGGGAACTCTTGGGTGTTCGTGCTTCTGCCATACTTGAAAAGGTCCTCACAAGAAAGCCCTTTCTTTCTCTCTCTGATTTTTTGTGAGCAAAGTTTTCCTAAGCAAGCACATGTGGTTGTAGGGTTTTGAGAAAATAATGGATGAGAGATTATTCATGGATGACCTTCATAGGATGTATGATCTGTTCTCTGAGGCAAATTTAGTGGGTCATATCAACAATGCTTTGAGTTCATTCATTTTGAAAACCGGAAGGAAGATCTTAGCAGAAGTCTCGTCACTACAGGAGTTCAAGGATTCCGTTGATCAGATATGCACTTCCTACTTTTGTGAAGATGTTTCATTGGAGAAGACTGTCGAACAGTGTTTTAAGGATCTGGGTTTGCCTTGGAAGGTATCAAAAATCTGCCGTTTTCCCTTTCTTGCCCTTGTTTCCTTCTTGGAAGTAAAATGTCGATCTTGACCTTTTTCTGCAGGATCGATTCGTCGTTGATAATTTTCTATATGAGACTTACGAACCTCACATTGTGTAGTCTAATAAAGGGTCTTGCAAGAAGTTGTTGGTGGTAAAAGCAAGAGAAGGCCATTTACAATATTTTCGCACCATCTATATATCTATATTAAATGAAAAGACCTATTTGAGGTTCTTTAGGCTATCCAGCTCAGCTTTTAAAAATCTATACTAATGAAAAACCTATATGAGGCTCTTTAGGCTATCCATCTCAGCTTTTAAAAAATTGAGGAGATGATGCCACATCATCACCTACAATTCACGAATCTCCTTTAGACCATCCTCAACGCGGTATCTTAAGGGGAGTTCTTAATTTTTTTTAACCAAAAAATAAATAAAAATTAAAAGAATAAGTAAGAACCATTTCTTAATTAGGTTTAACAAACCAGTAATCACATTTTTAAAAATCACGATTAAGATAATCCGACCAGTTCAACCCCTAACCCGACCCCCTAACCCGGCTTAATGTGTGTGTGTGTGTGAGAGAGAGAGAGAGAGAGAGAGAGAGAGAGAGAGAGAGAGAGAGAGAGAGAGAGAGAGAGAGAGAGAGAGAGAGAGAGAGAGAGAAGACCTTACCAGATAGAAAAAGCTTTGGAAGAAGCAAAGATGAGACACAGTGAGAGAAAGCGATGATATTGAGAGAAAGAGAGAAACATATCTTTAGATTTTGTCCCAAATCGATTTTTTATTTCATTAATTCGGGTTAGGGAGTCGGGTTAGGGGTTAAACGGGTCAGATTATCTTAATCGTGGTTTTTTAAAATGCGATTACCAGTTTATTAAATTCAATCACAATTTCTAATCGATATGTTGTAATTATAAAAGAATGCAAAGTTTGTGATGTTTAGTAAAGAAAATTTTATTTGAGGTGTATATAGAAAAGAAACAAAAAATTTATGATGTATATACTATATGTAGTGTAACAGAGTCAACCCTTTCTGAAACCACAAAAAAAATTCCTAAGCAAGCACATGTGGTGGGTCATATCAACAATGCTTTGAGTTCATTCATTTTGAAAACCGGAAGGAAGATTTTAGCAGAAGGCTCGTCACTGCAGGAGTTCAAGGATTCCGTTGATCAGATATGCACTTCCTACTTTTGTGAAGATGTTTCATTGGAGAAGACTATCGAACTGTGTTTTAAGGATCTGGGTTTGCCTTGGAAGGTATCAAAAATCTGTCGTTTTCCCTTTCTTGCCCTTGTTTCCTTCTTGGAAGTAAAATGTCGATCTTGACCTTTTTTTCTGCAGGATCGATTCGTCGTTGATAATTTTCTATATGAGACTTACGAACCTCACATTGTGTAGTCTAATAAAGGGTCTTGCAAGAAGTTGTTGGTGGTAGAAGCAAGAGAAGGCCATTTACAATATTTTCGCACCATCTATATATCTATACTAATTGAAAGGACCTATTTGAGGTTCCTTAGCTATCCAGCTCAGCTTTTAAAAATCTATACTAAATGAAAAACCTATCTGAGGCTCTTTAGGCTATCCATCTCAGCTTTTAAAAAATTGAGGAGATGATGCCACATCATCACTTACAATTCACGAATCTCCTTTATATAAAAAGCTATACGTAACAATTTCCGTCTCATTTTATGTCTTAACGAGATTAAGTGGAAGCTCTTCAACATAACATGTCGTTTCAATATCCGACTTTCATCGGTTTTTTATTCTTCTCATCTCCCTAATTTCTTAACGCCACTATAATGTCGCCGGACCTCTCTCCTTAAATCCCATTTCGATCTTATGAGAATTAGGGTTTTGAAATTTTTTTGTGGGCCGCTGTACAGTTTTTGGTCCGTCTAATTTATAAAGTTTCCCCTCTGCAATCTTCGGCAATGAAAAAGTCTACCACCATGACCACGTAAATTAACCCTACAGAATAAGGTGGTGACGAGCAATTCGAATCCCCAATCAGCTGGTTATGTGGGCACTTCCAATTAGTTTGAGAATGGAGGTTAGTATTTGCCTTTCTCGATATGTATCATATTTGATAATGATCATGCATCGTTCTCTGCTTTGATATGATTGTCTAGAAACAAGCAGGAAGTTTAAGGGTATATCACTGGCAATATATATATATATATGATTGTCTAGAAGCAAGCAGGAAGTTTAAGGGTATATATATTTTACTAATTTTCGAGTATATTTGATCATTTATGTATGTGATTATATTTTGTTTAATGATCTTCGCTAGCTTGGTTTGTGCACCACATCCCCAGAAGCTACAATGGTACTTCCCGCATTCAATCTCCGTTTTTGAATGTCTCTCCTATTAAAGAGTTCCCTATTTATGAGTTTGGTTTTAAAGTTTCAGTGTCGAGTATGGGTTCTATCTTTCAAATCTGAAATCTATTTTTCTAGATATTGAATGAATTCCCAGATATCTGGTTTTGGATTTTGATTCTGGATTGGGTTATTCTTTGTCACATTTGAGTCGTAGATCGTGAACCATGTTTTTTTAGTATTTTGAAGTTGAATTTTGCTTCCAATGTTGATTCTGAGATCAATTCGTCGTGTTTGCAATGTATTGATCTGATCTCTCGAGGTTAAAGTAGGAAGACCAAAAGGACAGCTCGAAAGTCCGATGATGTCTACCTCAAGCTTACTGTCAATGTCAAAATTATAACAACGATCTATGTCCTTTACTCTTTTTTTCTTCCATCAAAGATATTTTTATTTGGGTGAATCGTACTGAATATTTAGATTTAGATTTAGAACACAGAGGAAGTTCAATGCAGTGATATTGAAGAGGCTTTTCATGAGCAAAGTCAACAAAGCTCCACTTTCTCTATCTAGGCTCGTGGAATTCATGACGGGCAATGTTCCATTTTGTTGAAACCTGCTCGCTCTCTTTACCTTTTATGTTCAAATTAGTCCTTGAATCTGTTCCATTTCTTTAGAATCAGTTTTTCAATCTGTGAAACTAAACTGGTTAGTGCTTATTCGAACATAGTATGCAACATTGAGGTGTCCGATGTTTGACTGGAGTTCTCTTATCTAGACCATATTTTGTCTATGCTATGAGTTTTGAACGTCCTTTTTCATGTTTTGATACTATAGGAAGATAAGATATACAATACTTGAGGGTTGAACACTCTTATAGATATCTTAATGCTAATAATGTCTATACTTTTTTGTTGTTGTTAAAGGTAATTAATAATGTCAATATTATAATTAAGATATTGTTAAAGACATGTGGAAGCTCCAGGTTTTGGCTAGGGTGGTGTAATTTGAAGATGAGATGCTCATGTTCGATGGTGGATGGCATACATTTGGTTTTTGTGTGTTAGTTGCTGGTTATTGTAAGCATATTAATCCCGTTTAAAAATTTGTTAAAAAAATTCAATAAATATTGTCTCCATCAATATATGTATAAATTTAAGGGACAATTGTTAAAATAGTACATTTGGGGACATTAATTTGAAAAGAGATATATGGATAAAGAAAATTGTAAAAATGGTACACTTCTTTAGGAAAATTTAACATAGATAAAAGAGAATCCATCATCATCAAAAACAAATAGTACTTAAAACATATCTTTAGTACAACTATTATTTTGAATTTTAAAGTCTTCGAACAAACAGTATTATACACTCCCTAAATATCAAAGTTAAGAGTAATATGGTTTAAACGGCTATTCTTATCTTTGATATCATCTTCAATATTGATGAATCTGTTAAAAAAATTGAGAGTTTTCGTGTGAAAAATTGAGAGTTTAAACGGCTATTCCTCTCTTTGATAGTGAAAGCCGTTTTAACATTTGAATTCGTATTTTTATCGTAACATTTGAGAGTTTGCGTGTGAATTTTTTTTGCCATAGTCATTCTTATTTCCTTATAAAATTTACTTTATTATCTAATTAGTTTTATGTGCAAATATTTTCACGCTTCTGCATCTGAGGGATGCACAATCTCTCCATCTAAGTTATGTTCTGCATGTCATCTCATAGGTCCTGTCGTGCGCTCGGATTGATATAACCTCTTCAACCTCTCTGCTACCAGCAAATACCACATCCGTTTATGTGGAACATGTACTCTGCCACCCGTTTCCTGATACCAAAGTTTGTGACAAAAACGACACTTCACACGGGTTTCGTCATTTCTCCAGTAAATCATACAATTGTCAGTGCACACATCTATCATCTGATACGACAATCCAAGACCAGCTACAAGTTTCTGAACCTCGTAGTATGAAGCCGAAGAGATATTATCTTCAAGTAAAATATCTTTCACAAAATCAGCTATCGCATCCAAACAATCCTCCGCCAAGTTAAAATCGGTCTTTATAGTCATCAACCTGCTTGCAGTTGATAAAGGCGATATTCCCTCTCTACATCCTTCGTATAGTGGATGCTTAGCTGCATCTAGCATATCAAAAAACTTTCGAGTTCTAAATTAGGTTCCTCTATTCTAATACCATCCTGAACATACGATGCTACGTTTTCACGAAACGCATCATTCACCATATGAACGTTTGCATCTACTTCCGGTGTTGGTTCCTCTATCCTACCCGAATAATTACTGCTACTACCATAATATTGCACCATTGAATTAGTTTCTCCGTGCGTATACCAAATCTTGTAACCCAGCATAAATCCATTCCTATAAACGTGATTCCATACTTCCCTAATAGAGACTAATCTATGATTCCGACATTTAGTACATGAACAATACATTTTACCGTATTCCGACGTCATGCTATTGTTTGTCGCAAATGTCATGAATTCCTCAACACCTTATGCATACTCATCCGTCAGTTGACCCGTCGCTGGATCTTGCCATGGTTTATCCATCCACGATCGAAAATAATCACAAGGGTTTGAGTTTGAAGAAGATATTTTCTAAGTTTTTTTTTTGTAAGTTGTGAATGAGGGTGGAGAGGTATTTATAATGAATTTTTCGCGGATCCTCGACAAATTTCCGATCGATTTTCGACCGCTTAAAAATTTCAAACGACTAGTGCAACGGGAATATTAACGGATCTATTTCGTCCGAAATCGGTCGAAATTTTAGACCGATTTCGGACGATTAGAATCGGTCTCTAATTCGTCAGAATTCCCGTCGAAAATCCCCTCGGGATTCGTGGTATTTTCTTGTAGTGTATATTCCTCTTTATTGATTTTTTTCAGAGTTTTCAAATTCAAAATCTATTTCATCATTCTCTAATATAATCTGCATATGCAACTGCGAAACAAGTTCAATTATCTTTATTTTGGAAGATGATAATTGGATTTTGCCCATCTAATTGAGTTGCTGAAATAATGCATATGGTTAGTATTTTAAATGATTGGTTCTTTTAACAACCATGCACACGCACTTGATTCGTGCTTCTCTAAATTGGATAGTCTAGCAATTGTAATAGGAAAGGAAGATAGAATTGTTATTTGTATAATAGAATGTATAAGTTCTCATGGTAAATTGTGGTCAATGTATATGCTATTGCTACATATGAAGACGAAAATGAATCAAATGGCATTCTTGTCGTGAAAAAAAAAACAACCGGTAGAAGACTTTAAAAGACATCTCATGCAACTCCAAGATAAAGAGCTTATGACAATATCATCTTTTAGATTGAATGAGCAAAAGCTCAAATTCTCGATATTTAGTTGTGTTGGAGCATAATATCGAATACATAAATTACGAATAATAATGCGAAGAAATAACGCATAAAAACGATTAAGAACAAGAACGATGAAGCGGAAGCGAGATGATCTATTTCCTTAATTCTAAATATCTCCCGCAGTGTGGCGGTTTTATGAGATAAAAAATCCCAGGATACAACCACTTGGAGACTACGATCGCATCACCCGATCATAGAATGTACGAACTTATTGTTCTACGCTATACTATCGGACTTACTCTTAAATAAGAAGAAAAAGATGAGAGGGATTGAGGAGATTTGTGTTTCTTCTCTGTGTGAAGTGAGTTGTAAGTGAGTGTGTGAAATGAGAAGGGGAGGCTCTCTTTTTATAGTCTCAGAAGACTTGGAGAGGAGGCCAACGCATTAAAGGCTGTGTTAATGGCTCTTTGACCAATCAGATCTCGCAGAGTAATGGTGGACAAGATTCTCGATTGACCGGGCGAATTAATGGGGCGAGATTTGCGGAGAAAATCTTTTTTGAGCCAAGATAAATTCGTTTTTGGGCCAAAAAGGTTAACCAACACGGAGCCCGGTCCAGTCCGGCGGCGGCGCGCGTGGAGTCCCTTGGTTCCCTCTAAGTTTTTTGAATTTAGACTAATGTTTCCTCTTATTTATATTAGAGGTTTTTCTCATTACTTTCCGATGTGGGAATTTGCAATTTCATTTACTTAGCCATGAGCTATTTCTTTTCACATTTAACACAGCTTAATAAGCCAATGGGATTTATTAAGTTTTGGTCCAACAATCCCCTACATGAATAGAAATTACTCTAAATGCATGGAGACTAGACTGACTCGATAAATTAGACTTGACTAGACTAGACAGACTTTCGAGAGTATAGGCGAAAAATCACTGTGTTTGAGATGGTAGCGTGTTTCAGCCTTGAACCATTCATTGTTAATATCTGTCGGGTTTACATTGCCAGGAGGTGAACATGATGTCTTGAACCACCCAGATTTTTATGTAGACCAAGACAACATGTATAACCCAATTTCATTTTCTCGTAGAACTTAGTTCTCTATTGTGTTCATTTTGATCTTGAACTTGCCTGGTTGATCATGAGAGAACTTGGAGAATATAGTCTGTTAGATTCTCCTAGAAACGGCCTCATTTCACACTCACTAGGTGATTTTCCAGTAGTCTTTATTTTAAGAAGTATATGTGATACTCCACTGATATATCAAAGCGATGGTCTTATCATTAAAAACTATGATTATCCTTTTATACATACAGTAAGTAAATGTATGTAAGCATTGTTTGTCATCTTGGGAACTGAGTAGAAACGAGAAGTCTTTCAGTGCTTGTATTAGATTTTGTTTGATTTAGTTGTCCCTTTGAACCTTACATCTT
This sequence comes from Eutrema japonicum, assembly GCA_030161315.1. NCBI lineage: Eukaryota > Viridiplantae > Streptophyta > Magnoliopsida > Brassicales > Brassicaceae > Eutrema > Eutrema japonicum. The sequence goes on from BSQW01000013.1 coordinate 43,082,248, forward strand.
GGGATCCCCAGTCACGTAGGTGGGGTTTCCATCAAACATCATCGTTATGTTATAGGCTTTAAACTCATTCCCGTTGATGATTTTTCAACTTGATCACGTACTAAACCTTTAGTAAATGGATCCGCTAGGTTTTCAGCCGATTTGACGTAATCTATGGTGATTACGCCAGTTGTGATCAAACTTCTAATGGTTTTATGTCGTCTTCTTATATGACGTGATTTACCATTATAGAGATTATTCAGTGCCCGGGCGATAGGCGATTGGCTATCACAGTGTACACATAATGTCGGTACAGGTTTCTCCCACATTGGAATATCTTTCAGGAAATTCCGAAGCCATTCAGCTTCTTCTGCTGCTTTGTCTAAAGCAATGAATTCTGACTCCATGGTTGATCTTGCCAGTAGAGTTTGTTTGGAAGATTTCCATGATACTGCTGCACCTCCAAGGATGAAGACATATCCGCTTGTGGATTTCGAGTTTTTGGAATCTGATATCAAGTTTGCGTCACTGTATCCTTCCAAAATTGCTGGTTCTTTCCGATAGTGCAGCCCATAACTTTTAGTGTATCATATGTAGTTTAGTACTCTAGTTATGGCTTTCTAGTGTTTGTGACCTGGATTGCTTGTGTAGCGACTTAGTACGTTTACCGCATATGCTTGATCGGGTCTAGTACAATTGATTAAGTACATAAGACTACCAATTACCCGTGCATACTCTACTTGTGACACAGCTTCACCTGAATTTTTAGTCAAGTGAAGTTGGGAGTCAACTGGAGTTTTTGCAGTCCCATTTGAATAGTTTTTAAACCGTTCAAGAATCTTTTCAGCATAGTGAGCTTGAGACAGAGTGATTCCGCCGGAAGTTCTTGTGATTTTAATCCCGAGAATGACATCTGCAAGACCCATGTCTTTCATGTCAAACTTTCCACTAAGCATTTTCTTAGTTTGTTGGATAATGTCATTATTGCTGCCAATAATTAGCATGTCATCTACGTACACGCATAGTAATATATACCCACTAGGAGTAGTTTTTATGTAGATGCATTTATCACATTCGTTGATGCTGAAGCCATTTGACATCATTGTGTTGTCAAATTTTTCATGCCATTGTTTTGTAGCTTGTTTAAGTCCGTATAATGACTTCACAAGTCTACAGACTTTGTGTTCTTGTCCCGGGACTACAAATCCTGAGATATATATGACTTCAAAAGTCATATATATCTCCTCTTCTAATTCACCGTTTAGAAAAGTAGTTTTATCATCCATTTGATGGATTTCCAAATTTCTTAGGGCTGCAATGCCAATAAGCATTCGGATTGAAGTTATTCTCGTTACTGGAGAATAGGTGTCAAAAAAATCCAGACCTTCTTTTTGTCGGAATCCTTGCACCACAAGTCTGGCCTTGTACTTATCAATTAAGCCATCAATCTTTAATTTTGTTTTGAATATCCATTTACACCCTAGTGGTTTAAACCCTTCAGGTAAATCAGTTATTTCATATGTATGATTTTGCTGAATGGAGTCGAACTCACTGTTGACGGCTTCCTTCCAAAAAGTGCATCAGGTGTAGTCATAGCTTCAGTAAATGGTCTTGGTTCATTCTCTGTGAGAAAGACCATCAAGAAGTCAGAACCGAAAGATTTTTCTTTACAAGCTCTTTTGCTTCATCTAGGTTCATTTTCTTCGTCTACTTCGTTTACTGAAATGCCAGAAGTACTAACCTCATTTATAGGGGTGGTAGTGTTTTTTTCTTCCCGAGTGCGTTTTAAATTTTGTTTATCCTTGCACGGAAAGATGTGTTCAAAGAAAGACGTGTTCCTTGATTCCATTATTGTATTTACATGGATATCCAGTATGTCTGATTTGTGAACCAAAAACCGGTAAGCACTAATGTTGTGTGCATATCCAATGAAAATACAGTCAACGATTTTAGGTCCAATTGAGACCTTTTTAGGAGGTGGTACTGCGACTTTTGCTAGGCAACCCCACACTTTCAGGTATTTATACGAAGGTACGTTACCTTTCCAGAGTTCATATGGCGTGTTTCCAGTTACTTTGTGCGGTATTTTGTTGAAGATATAGTTTGTGGCGAGAAGCGCTTCCCCCCCCCCCCCACAGATTCTGGGGTAGCCCAGATTCCTGCAACATTGCATTCATCATTTCTTTCAGAATTCGGTTTTTTCGTTTCGCAACTCCGTTAGATTCTGGTGAGTAGGGAGCAGTGGTCTGATGTATAATGCCTTTTTCTTGACAAAAGGCATTAAAAGGTCCATCGTATTCACCTCCTCTATCACTTCTAACTATTTTAATAGTTTTTCCGAGTTGATTTTCAACTTCGATCTTATATTCTTTGAATTTCTCCAAGACTTCATCTTTACTACGTAGTAAGTATACGTAGCAGTGTGCAATCATCTAGGAAGGTTACAAAATACTTTTTACCTCCTCTAGTTTGTACGAATTTTAAGTCGCACAGATCTGTGTGTATTAGACCTAGAGTTTCGGTGGTTCGTTCGACACGAGGTGATGGAGTTTTCGTGAGTTTTGCTTGTACGCATGTCTCACATTTATTTTTACTTATTTTGCATTTCGGGATTAAATTCAAATTAATTAATCTTTGGATAGATTTATAATTCACATGCCCTAACCGTTCATGCCAAATATCGAAAGTCATATTCCATTGAACTTCTTTTAAGCATTTTGCTATTCGAAGCACGACAAAGTCTCAGGTGGCAGACCACTCCCAACTTGGGGTATCGACTCACCAGACTTGACACGTTCTTGTAAATGTTCTTATTTTAGTGATACTTTTCGTTTCGTTTTGCACACAATCAAACCCGAACGAGTATACTAAAGATAATAGAAGTTCAAACCAGCAATTAAATCAATTGCAAAAATAGACTAAAAAGTAATTTTTCAGAATATACATTTTTTGGAAAATCCACAATTTAATCAAATAAATCACCAAATTTTTTTTTTTTAATTACTTCCAAAATTTTGTTAAAAAAATCAACAAGTATCAGACCAAGTAAATTAATTTTTCTCTAATTTTTGGTAAAAAATTCAACTCCAAAAAGGTTGAATTGTATAATTGATTTCTTGTACTTCCGAATTTTTGTTTTCAGAAACTGAACAGAATAAAACTGATCGTACGAGTAAGGAAATTATAGCTTTCTCTTTTATATCACAAATGCTCAACAAGAGCCATAAAATGGATATAGACGTTTTTGATTCTCCCATAATGACGTGAATTGACTTTGTATGTTACAAAAAGAATTCAAGTTTGAATTTGTCATTATGTTCTTAACTAGAGAATCAATTGTCTTCATAAAGTCAAAATTGAAATGTTACAAAATCAATCATATTTTATTTGTGTTGTCACAAAACACTAAATGAGATATTATGCATTGTTGACTAAATCAAACAATTAGCAAAATGAATTTTGGGCCAAAAAAGATGAATCTTATTTGCCTAATTCTAAAACCCGAGCATAGCCCAGATATCTCATTTTTTCCCAATATGTTAAGCTTTCCCAGAAGCGTTTTTGAATTTTTGAGGTTTGCTTGATTATATCCCAACACTCCAACGTATTCAACGTTGAGCAATAAATGGAGATATGAGAATTTATTCTCATTAAGACAATTTCAAAGTGAGTTATAATTTTTTAAGTTAAAAAATCAAACACAATTGAATATGCACTTAATTGCAAATTGACTCATGACTCATGAGTTTGCTTTTGAGTTTTGAGGGTTTTTTTTGTTTTTCTCTCAAAACTCGAAATAAGCGTTTGCGGATATCGCTAGAAGACATTCCGAAATCACTTTTAAACGTTTAGGGAAGTTGTTATAAAATGTTCCCGTAAATCGTTTGAGATCGTTTCGATCTGTTTGAAAACGTTTCGCGAGACTCGCCCAATGGCCTTCGCGGAAATCGTTTATAGATCTTTTCGATATGTTCGAAAAACGTTTTGCGAAACTCGCCTAATGGCCTTCGCGGAAATCGTTTATAGATCTTGTCGATCTCTTCGAAAAACGTTTCGCGAAACTCGCCTAATGGCCTTCGCGGAAATCGTTTATAAAAAAAGGATGAATATTTTTTATATATATATATCATGGAAACGATCAGTGAATTCGCTAGTAAACGTTCCATGTTTACGATTTTTTTTTTTTTGGTAAACAATTTTACAAAATCGTATAAAGAAAAAAAAAATTCGCAATTTTGTATCCGATTCATGCTATAGGAAGGAAGCGGATATTTAAAATTAAGACTGTTGGAGCATAATATCGAATACATAAATTACGAATAATAATGTGAAGAAATAATGCATAAAAACGATTAAGAACAAGAACGAGGAAGCGGATGCGAGATGATCTCTTTCCTTAATTCTAAATATCTCCCGCAGTGTGGCGGTTTTATGAGATAAAGAATCCCAGGATACAACCACTTGGAGACTACGATCGCATCACCCGATCATAGAATGTACGAACTTATTGTTCTACGCTATACTCTCGGACTTACTCTTAAATAAGAAGAAAAAGACGAGAGGGATTGAGGAGCTTTGTGTTTCTTCTCTGTGAAAAGTGAGTTGTGAGTGAATGTGTGAAATGAGAAGGGGAGGCTCTCTTTTTATAGTCTCAGAAGACTTGGAGAGGAAGCCAACGCATTAAAGGCTGCGTTAATGGCTCTTTGACCAATCAGATCTCGCAGAGTAATGGTGGGCGAGATTTGCGGAGAAAATCTTTGACCCATTTAATTCGTTTTTGAGCCAAGATAAATTCATTTTGGGCCAAAAAGGTTAACCAACACGCAGTCCAAAAAGAACATCTTTTTGTGGCCCTTCGGCCACCCGAGACCCGAGCCCGGTCCGGCGGCGGCGCGCACGTGGAATCCCTTGGTTCCCTCTACGTTTTTTGAACTTAGACTAATGTTTCCTCTTATTTATATTAGAGGTTTTTCTCATTTCTTTCCGATGTGGGAATTTGCAATTTTTCATTTACTTAACAATGTGCTATTTCTTTTCACATTTAACACAACTTAATAAGCCAATGAACTTTATTAAGTTTTGGTCCAACAAATTGCTCTTTTGCTAGAGATAATAACACATACTACTATATATGTTGGAACATCCATAAATGAACCATGAGAGATTAATACAACCCATATAAATTTGGATCTAATAGTATATATTGTTAGCTTTTATGAGAAAAATCTTAATTATTTTTATAATTTTGATAATATTCTTGTGAAGTGAAACTCAAATTTATTTTTGTGTGTTTTCATACATGGGATGATTTCTTGTTATAGTTAGAGATGTGGATTTGAATCTTATTTCTCAATTTCCAAATAGCGACTATTTTACAGTTTTGCATAGGGATCTCAATCGGGCTAGTCCGGCCCGGCCCGAAACCCAAAAAACCCGCATATATTTGAGTCCGATCCGAAACCCATAAAGCTCGCATATATTTGAGTCTGGCCCGAAAAAAAATCGAGCCTATATTCCAAAGCATGACCCGGCCCGGACATGGTTTTAGGGCTTTTCGGGCTTTTTCGGGCTTTTTCGTTCTTTTCTTTACAAACACAAAAAAGTCACAATTTTCAGATGAATAATTAAAACCAAAAGTTGAAATGTATTATATCAAATCCAATTAAATTTAAAAGCAAAAGTTTGACAAAAAATAAATAAAAATCAAATAAATTGTATTACCAAATAAAACATAAAATCAAAACATTTCAAATCTAGGTAGTAGAGTTTAGATTAGAATCTCCTTCATCGTCTTCTAAATCCTCATCACCATCAAGAGGTACAGATAAAAAAAAAATATTAAGTTTTGACATGTATAAATCATATAGAAATGTCATTAAAAGTCTATAGATAATGATTTTAAAAATATGAAATAAATATGGATGAATGATAACGGTACATGGATCACGAAATGTATAGAAAATATGTCAAATTATTATTTTTAGAAAAATAAATGTTTAAATAAAATCTCTAACTAATTAAAATGTAAAGTTCCGGATTTTTCGGGCTAGTTTGAGCCCGGTCGAGCTAAACCCGATAAACACACTAGCTCGAATGGGCTTTAGTCCGAAAGGCCCGGTTTTTTTCGGGTTTATATTTTTAAACCCGAATCTACTATTTTTCAGGATCGGGCTGGGCTGACCCTCGGGTTTTGACCCTAATTGACATCCCTTGTTTTGCATGAGAAAAGTTTTTTGTTACTAATTCTATGAATACTTCTCATTATTTTAAAGAAAATAAATAATCAATGATAGATGTTAGCTTTGTATGATTTTTGTGTACAACACTCTGTTATCAGCGCAACACATAAAGTTTTCATATATATCATTTCGTAACACATAATGATTTTATAGTGATCATTATCGTGATGCATAATAAAATGAACAAATATAACCTAAAACCAAATTTAACCAATCAATTTGTTATATTATGCGTGATTTATATAAACAATCAATAATAATGCAAGCATATCGGTGATTTTGACAAATATCCCCGGAACGACGTCGTTTGCATTCTTTTACGCCGTTTTATTTCTGGAAAGTTTAATATAAAAAAATCTCCGGGAGTTTCGTTCCCTACAGAAAAAGTCGTAGCTTCCAATTTCTCCGTCGATCTTCTCTCTGTACTCAATCCAATCGCCGGAGTTTTTGAATTCGCCTGATTCCTGCTTCTCCCAGCTTCACGCTCCATATCTGTTTCAGGTACTTTCTGGATTTCTTTTTTTTTTGGTTGATTCGTCGATGAAATAAGTCGTTTCTTAATATTTGTTGCTCTTGATACGTGATTCGGTTGATTTTTTTATTAGGACGGGGCATATAGTTGGTGGTGTAATCCAGATTTTGTTTTCCGGCGATTTGGGTCATATGTTCAACACTCTAGGCGGAGGATTTTGGAGTTAGATATTGTCTTATTTTTTCTTTTCGATTCTAGAGTGTTGAATTAATGGTTGAGGAGGATCAATGGATTGTGAAGGAACTCTTGTTTCTGTGAAGATGAGATTGTTGGAGATTGCTACTCATCGAGAAAACTGAGAATTTTGATTGTTTTTTTTTTCTTGATAAGTAACTTGTTTGGGGTATTAGACAATGGATGGAGAGGCTACTTTTTGGATCAGGAGGGCGAATTATTCTCACACTGTTTGTTATCGTATGATTACGCCGAGCTTAGAATCTATGCCTTTTACAGCTAACACAGAGAAGACTTCTGGATTGAAAAGGATGCCTCTGAGTTCACCATCGGATCTCATGTCACTTGTAGGAACTACGCAGCAAGCCACAGGTTCTGAAATACAGAGAAACCCTGTCACGAACAAAAAGAGGTCTGCTTCTCCGTCTCCCCAGATGGCTCTTCCTGATTCTTTTAAGGAAGCAAAGTCTGATATCAAGAGGTTTTCTACTCCACATCCTAGAAGAATAGAACCAGACAAGGGAATGAAGGCCAAGTTGCCCCGCAAAGATTCCTTTGAGAAAATATCGTTCAATCTATGGCCTCTATCGCACTCGGGTCCTATTAGGGATCTTAGTACCCTGAAAATTCAAGAGAGGTCCAAGAGCAAGAAGGAGACGAGGTCTTCAAAGTCTTTTGATTATGGAGCTTCTAGAGTAAGTGCTATGGGAGTGCTTGAAGAACACCTCATTGATACGTCTAAGGTGATCTATGGGGACCAGTTTGCACATGGGATATATAGCCAACTTTACCATGGAGAATACAAAGGCGAAGCTGTTGCTCTCAAGATTACTGAAGCGCCTGTTAATAGCGAAGACAGATTATTGGGAGCTCGTTTGGAGAAACAGTTTACCAAGGAAGCCACTCTTTTATCTCGACTAAGCCATCCAAATGTTGTCAAGGTGATTTAAATTATGTTATATTAATGTAGGTTAGGTAGGATGAATGATGTCTTTGGTTTGTTTGACTCTTATTCTCTGATTGATGATGTCCTAAACAGTTTGTGGGAGTGAATACTGGAAATTGCATCCTAACGGAGTACTTACCTAAAGGGTCTTTAAGATCATACCTGCACAAGCTCGAACAGAAATGCCTTCCTTTGCAACAGCTAATTAAGTTTGGTCTAGATATTGCGAGAGGAATGGAATATATTCACTCAAGAAAGATAGTTCATCGGGATCTTAAGCCAGAAAACGTGTTGATTGACAAAGACTTTAACTTGAAGATTGCTGACTTTGGCATAGCGCACGAGGAGGAGTACTGTGATGTTTTGGGGGCTGGGATAGGAACTTATAGGTGGATGGCACCTGAAGTGCTAAGAAAGAGACCACACGGGCGGAAGTCCGATGTTTATAGTTTCGGACTTGTTTTATGGGAAATGGTAGCTGGAGCCGTCCCATATGAGGAGATGACTCCTGTCCAAGCTGCTTTCGCAGTCATGCACAAGGTAAATAATTCTGCATCTCCTGCTTGTTTCATGATTGTGAAACGTTTTTGAATTTCCGTTATTTTGTGTTGATAATTGGCCAGAACATGAGGCCGGTTATACCAAAGGATTGCCCAGCGGCCATGAAAGAGCTGATTGAGCAATGTTGGTTGTTGCAAACAGACAAGAGACCAGAATTCTGGCAGATTGTGAAAGTGTTGGAACAGTTTGACAAGTCTCTGAAAAACGAAGGGAGACTCAATCTTATGCCGAACCAGATCTGTCCAGAGCTAAAGAAAGGTCATAAATACTGGATTCAGATATTCGGGTCAGTCCACCACCACATCGGCGGCAGCAGCAACAACACCACCACCACCTTAGGCTCAGCCTTGCCTAAGCCTAAATTCGCTTGAGAGAGAGAGAGACTGTGAGTTTTTGTGAATATATAAAAAAAGGGTCAGTGGTTATGTTTTTGTTAATCCACTCTCTCTTCATTTTTTCTTCATTTTTATGGCTTATGGCTTATGTTTTTGTGAATAAGCCATCTCTTCATTTTTTTATGGATTATCATCACTTTTATTTTGAGTTGGTGAGAAAATTAATTTACTTATCTTGGCGTGTGATTGTAATGAAGAAAAGATCTTTATTGCAAAGCCTAACTTTACTAAGAGACACGCATAGTTCAACGAAGAAGCTAGAAGACGAGAAGAAACTCAGACACCAGTAGACCCGAAACCTCCTTCACCACGAACAGTGGAGTCCAAATCTTCAACCTCCATGACTTCAGGCGTCACGATCTTCTCGATTATCAGCTGCGCGATTCGATCTCCCATCTTCACCTCGAAATCAACATCGGAGTGATTGAACAAGATCACACCAACCGGTCCTCTGTAATCGGCGTCGATCACTCCGGCTCCAACATCGATCGAGTGTTTCCAGGCGAGACCAGATCTCGGAGCGATTCTCGCGTAGGTTCCTTCGGGGACGGCGACGCTGAGATCTGTTGGGATAAGCGCCTTGCCTCTCGCCGGAACCTTCGAATCAACGGCACTGGAGAGATCGTATCCGGCAGAGAGAGACGAACCTCTTGTAGGCAAAACAGCATTCTCGGAGAGTTTCTTCACTTTGAAGAATGCTTCGGAATCGCCTTTTCGATCGAGCTTCTGGATTTTAGGCAACGGTTCGTTGACTTCGGGGCTGTTGCTCTTCGTCTCGACGCAGGCCATTGTTGGAATTCGAAGACTAGGTATCGATAACCGCCGCGAGTTCACTGAGTTGCAGAGAAACCCTAATTTCAATTGAGGTTGATTTGTTGTTGTGATAAAGAGGCGTTCTAGTTCCGCCATTAATGTAGACATTCCTTTAGTGAGTGAATGGCGCCAAAAGTTCCCTCCACCCTAAAACTTGGAAAATTCTGAGAATAAATCTCAATGGGCCTATTAGCCCAATTGTTAATATTCATTTTCATCTTCTTCTTCTTCTTTTCCCAATCCGTCAATAGAAATTGAAATTAGAATATGAGATCTTGAAAATGTCTATTCTATTTTCCAAAGTAAACTATTTATTTTTTGTCTACTTTCAGTTGTATTGCTTTCGTATATTCTTATATTTCTGTGAAATAGTTGTCTATATTTCACAACAAGTTATACATAGATAAGATAACAAATATTCTACAATTCTATTCTTAAAAAAAATAGACAGCTATTTTGGTTTACCGTGGTAGGTTAGTTGGGCAAACATGAAATGAATGTGATAAATCACCTCCTATATGAATTAATTTCGCACTAAGTTAACTATCTGACTGACTTATAACATAGTCAACTATATGTTTAAATTTTACTTCCAACATAGTTAACTAGTGTTGGGCATTCGGCAGAAACTGAAAAAACCGAACCGATGATTTCTGTCTTTGGTTTCAAATCGGTTTTCAGCATTAAACCGATCGGCAAGATTTGAAATAACGTTCGTTTCTCGGGTCGGTCCGGTTCGGTTTGGTACACCATAACCGATCAGTTTTATCTTAACCAAACATCCTTGTTTTTTTTTTTTTTGATGACTTAAGGGTAAATCTCAGACCCATGGAGAGGCCCAAACTAATCCCCTGGGGATATACCACCAACGAGCTAAGCGTATACCCGAGTTTGCAAATGGGGCATAGACATTAACCTCATATCATATTTGGCCAAACTAGCAAAAACTTAATTCTCAGCGAGAATCGAACTCGGGGGGACATTTGTTCATCGATTCACAAGTTGATCCCTACCACCAGGCCACCACTAGTTTGGTTCTGAATATCCATGTTACTTTATATATTCATATTAACCAAAATTACACAATAAACCAAAATTTTAAACTAACCGAATAAAGTGAGAAAAAAAAACTGAATAATCTGAAAGTAACCGAAAAGTCAAATTTTTTTTTTTTTTACAAAAACCCAACTAAATTTATGAATCGGTTCATTTCGGAACAAATAATAACAACCAAAACCAAACCGAATTTTTATTCGGCTCACTTTGGCAACATTTTCCATAATCCGAAAAATAAAAAACCGATTAAACCGACCCAAAAAAACTGGGAAAAACGAATGCCCATGCATATAGTTAAATGTAAGTTTATAAATTGCAGGTTTCAGGTATGATTAGCAGTACAACTATATGTTGCTTGAGTTGCATGCAAACTGGTAAGTTGAATTGAACAAGATGCCCTAATGCGGCGAATTGGGGAAACTATGGATTCACATTGTAAGTTAGGATTTTGTCTACAAAGGAACATAATTGTTGATACTTCAAAAATCAAGTGTTCTAAGTTTGTTAATTGTAGTATTTGAACACACCCAATCATATATTTTAAGTATTTACCTTTCTATACAAATTATCTATTTTACAAAATAGATATTTGTCATAAAAACCAAGCACTCATTAACTACACAAAAACTACTAATATAAAAAATCGAGTATTTAAGTATTCAATTTTACAAAATATCTCTATTTTGAATTCAAAATTGATGGTTATTGAACTGATAGAGAGCAAATGATTGGTTGAACTTCTAAAACAAATGTTAAATTTATGGTTTTAACTCAGGAGAAATGTCTTCTCTTTGATTTTCACCAAAAAGCAAAAACTGCAATACACCATGTTGAATCTAACTACTATTCACGACATATGTTTTTTCCAACATCATGATAATCCAGAGGGGTAAACTAATTTCTTATGCTCTTTTCTTTTTTAAATTCTAAATAGTTAGATAACTAATTGTGCTTTCTTTAAATTGGGCAGTCTAGCAATTGTTAAGGAAAATGGAGTTGTGATTTGCACAATGAAAGATATCAAGGGCCATTCAAAAATGTCCATGATAAAGTATTGTAGACGTATTTGCCATCAGAAAGAAAGTAAATCAAATGTTGTCCTTGTCGAGGAAAAGATGCGACCTCCAAAAGACTTAAGAAGACATCTAGTGCAACTTCTTGACAAAGAGTTGTACACGCTATCATCCTTTAGATTGGATGAAGGAGAGTTCGGACTATCAGAAGTTAGTTGTTCTTTTGCTGGCGCTGATCACAACGCATCCTACTATGTCAGAACATCCAGAGATGTGTCAGGGGAGGTCAATATAGTACATGTAAATGTTAGCTTTTAGGGTATATAACTTGTTTACGTTTTCTGATCTTGATACTGTATTTTTTTGAAGATCAAATTATTTCATTCATTCTTGTGTTTTTTTTATACAGTGGATGATTTTATATAGTTTTCAGAGTTAGAGATGCGGAGTTTGATCTGATTTCTCAATTAAACTCAAATAAATAGAGCTATCAAATACCTTAAAGCCTTGCATGGAAGGGAGTTCTTGGAATTGTAGCTAATGTTATTCATTATTTTGAGTGGCAGTTACATGGTGGTGCTTGCGAGCTCCATGAGAATTCCAACCTTGCTAGAATTGACTTTGGTGGTATGGAAGAGAGTTTTGCTATGATTTCCTCAATGATTCAAAAGGGATTAAGATGCATTAATGAGATACATAAATTGCAAGATTTCGAAAGTTACCTTTTGTTAATGATCTTAGAACCCTTTGAACCCAAGACTTTTATTGACATCTTGCAAGTCGTGGGTTCTAAGATCATTAACAAAAGGTAACCTTCGAAAGAATACGCAATTAGCTGCACAAACTGTGCACCAAGCTTATTAAAATGTTATATTTATGATTCGTTCTAAGCGCCACATGGTAACTCTAATTCATTTTTCTAATCATCATTTTATATGTTCATTAAAAAATAATTTATTATGCATTATGTGGCTACATATAGTTATTTGTTAATCTTCGTTTTTAGATAAAAAAAATATTGATAAAAAATATTGTATTATGTATTATAACTTTATTCACCTTTTATTAATCTTCATTTTCATATTAACATATACTATGATTGCAAGCTACACGACATATTGCACATCACATGGTTACACATCTCAACTTTAACAATATATTTATAACTATATCAAATATTGTAATCATATGGTGAGATGCACCAACTAACATAAGTTATGTTGCCAACACCATAACTATCAAATTATAAATTCTTAGCGTTAATCTCTTACGGAATCCGTCTAAACGCAAAAAGCTAAGTTTTGCTGAATTATTTTCATTACTTTCAATCATGAGAATTTGATCGATTATTACAAACCAATTGGTCTAGCTCGAAGTCAGGATCAATTCACGCTTTAAATTATTATTTTTTTATCTAAGTGTATGTTCTTCTGTTCACGAGGGCACGCCAAGAAAAATCTCTCGTCTTGTCGGGACCTTCGAACTTCTCAATTGAAGACAATTCTTTCACCGGAAAAAATCCTAAACGGACCAGATCGAAACCTGTCTTGACACTCGAGCCTCACCAAACAGCAACAAACTCACCGGAGAAATCTCGTCTCGATTTGTTCCCCTTTTATTGTCGGCGTCCTCCGATCATGCCATGACCACAGTCAGCAATCTACCAACTCGCCACCACGGACCTAGGACGCCACCGTCTCTCTTTGAACCACCAACGAAAGCTGCTTCGGCGGTTAACACCCTCGATCCACCGCGCGGAACGTCGAACTCCGTCACAATCCGTCGTCGCTCAAGCTCTCCGGAGCTCCTCCATCGCCGCCGTCACCGGATTCACGCGTATCCACACCGATCGAATCCGCAGCGGAACAATGTCTGCAATACCACTCTGTCTTCAAACTTGTGCCGAAAAGCCATCCTTCTAATAACAATATAATTTTGAATTTTTTTAATAACAAAAACGGGAGAAATGTCCATACCATCCTCATTCATCTATAAAATTACTACCCAACTACACTAATACCCACCCATCCATAGATACACGGGTTACCCACCCAACCCAACCATTTATAACCATTTATTCCAAAATAATCATATAATTTCAGTGAAAGTAATCTGAAAAAAAAACTCAAATTTCAAAAATTCTCGTTGCCGGCAATTTTCGATTTCTCCGATATCCGATATCCGATATCTGACTCCTCTTTCTCTTCGCAATTCTCTTCGTCTCTCTTCCCCTCCGCCTATTTCCCGTTTTCTCCTCCGTCATTTCCTCTTCCTCCTTCGTCGTGTTGTAATCTGTGTGGCGGTTGATTTTTTCTCAAATGCAAAAGTAAACAGAATTCGACATTTTTTCTTGTTGAACTGTGAATTCGACATCTTTTCCTGATGAAAAGAGGAAATGAGCGGTTTCTAATGATGTCAGATTCTTACTCAGAGATTATTTGATCCTCTTTAGTTTTTCTGAAGTGAAAGTTCATAGCTAACTCTTTAATCACTAATGTAGTAATATGGAATCTACTATTTTTTATTCCGGATCCACTACTAGATCGTTTCTTAATACCCTTTTCCCTTGAATTTAAACGCTCTTTTTTTTAATCTTTCATTGATATCTATATTTCTGTTGCTCAAGACTCAAGTTACGAATTAGAACACATCATTGATAGATCGATCACAGAAATTTACTAGTTTTATGATGATTTTTGTCTCTGGAACCTTGAGATTTCTGGTTGTGTTCATATTATTCTCAAAGTGTAGGTCATGGATTTTTCTGGAGGAAAAGTAGCTTTCACACCTGAGATTCAATTCATATCAGAATCCAATAAAGAGCGTGTACCTTGCTAATGTGTTCTTGATGACAATGGCCAAATAATCACCAACATCCAGTTTGTTCAGGTAGACAAACAAAAGATAAAGAATCAGTTTCCTACTTTTGTGAATTCTATATACTTTTTTTAAAGAGAGTAAAACCAAGTGAGGTTCTGCAAAAGATAACAGAGAAAGATTTAGACTTTTGTTTGATGTGATTTGATTGCTTATAAGAGACTGTTTATGAGTTTTGCTTACCTCCTTAGCAACTAAGTATAATGGTTCAGGGTGAAGTTCTCTCTGCAATACAAGACTGATCACAACTTGGGATCCTGCATTTATCATTAGGTTTGGTCAACTACGACTGGTTTGATTTGACCGGTTTTGAGACACCAAAATCAAGACTGAAAGAAATTTCAGACTCTTCATTTTGCGTTTTTTCTTTCCAAATGTTTTGGACCTTATATGGTTTGAGTAAAAAGGCTGAAATTTTATCCTAATTCATTTGGTTGCAGAGAGTGCAAGAGGATATGATTTAATGCTCGGGGTCTGGCTTTCGATCTTATGTGCGGTTTCAAATCTCTTGGCTCTTGTTCTATGCTTTTATTTGCTGCATTAGCCGAGATGTATTTACAAAACCATCAGAATCAAGCTAAGTTTGGATATTGAAGAAGAAAAGACAAAGCTTAGATTAAAGTATCATCTTTACTTACCATCACAAATAAAGTAATTGTCCTTATGAAAACAATTTACAATTTTCTAGCTTTGAGAAATCAAAAGAATCAAAGTGTTGGGTTTGAAATAAAAGCGTATTTAGGTAAAACTTAGTACAACTACACACAACTATATAATTTAAAATTACAATTAAAATAAATAAAAATAATAAAAAGGAGACACGTGCGCCGACAAAAAGGGACATGTACACAATCAAAGTAACATGTGCGCCGCCAATTTTGTACATAATTGTACCCTAAATGTTCAGTTGTACGAAGATCCTAATAGTTGTACTCTTACGATTTTAACATTTTTGTAGTTGAACCTTGATATAAATTATTATGTTGTGGTTGTACACATGATTTTCGACTATTAATATTCATTTACGAGGTTTTCATATTACAAGTTGCGCAAAATCATATATTTTGCCTCTTTTGCATCATAAGGTGGTTAACATTAACAAAGTCTTCCTTATATTATAAGGTGTGTTTGATGTGAAAACAAGAATATGTATTAGGAAAATAATAAATTCATGTTATCCATATTTTTAATCATTTCCTTATAGTTTAAGATCTATTTTGAGTTCTTAAGTGGATGATTTCTTTATAGTTTTTTTTATATTTGTTGAGTATAATTTTATTATTAATTTTTTTATTAAGTAGTTGAACCATAGGAATCCAGTTTTACCAAGTTTGTGCGAAATATAGATACATATATAAATACATACACAAACTAATACGAAATACAAGTACAAATACAAACCCGAATTGTTCTTAATGAGAGAAAAAAATATACAGAATTGGTCTTAGTTGAACCTTAAGGAACACAATTGTACAAACCCGGTACATACCAATACATAATTAAGTTTCCCTGCTACTTTCACTCTGCAACCACCTCTCCAAGTTTATGCCAATCATAGACTTGTTACTCGTCTTCCGGCGACATTCTAGATTTCTTCCCGGTTTTTTGGTAATCCGGCGGTAAGGCGAACAATTCTTGTATATCATCAGGAATACTCCACTTACATTCATCTATGTGTGCAATTCGTTCTCCACATAAGTTATCTACTTCAAAGCTGTTTAACTTCATCTATCCTCCAAAGATGAGGTCTTAAACGATATAACGTAGATGAAATTTTTTGAAATCCATTTATACTCATCTTCGTTCTATGAATAGTATTTTCCATAATCAAAATGTATGTTTGTGTGGATGATGCTCATTGTCTCCTTAAAATACAATAAAAATACTCAATTAGCAATTACACAAGTTATCACAATATATAAAACATTTTTTGCACTAGTTGTCATATATCTCTCAGTTTTACCATTTGTACCAGTTGTCCTATATCTACAGATTTTGTGAACTCGGGTTCTAATCTACCTAAGAATCACTACGATTCAACAACTACAATCGACAAATTACCAATGCAAAGACCTACTCGTCTCATAAAATTTGGTTACCAACCCAATTTGCATACCGAAACAAGCAATTTTCAAATCCAATCCTTAAATTGTGAAATCCCCAAATAACAATTCCTAAGAAGAACTCACGTAGTTTTGAAGCTTCAACAATGGCGGAGGACAAAGAAGCTAAGAACCAGAAACCGATTGCAGAGGAGGAGAAGGCGGAGGCGAGGGCCGGCGAGATGCTTGATTAAGCAGGAGATCGACGACGGAAACTGGATCGGGAAATAAGAGGAGATGAAATATGTAATTATTTAATTTTCTTTTTCCTTTTTTTTTTTTCGTTTTTAGTTTAATGTAATTATTTAAAATGATAATATTGACTAAGTTCATTAAAGGCACAATTGTCAAACCACATTTAGAGTGGCACTTAGATTAATTAATGACACATGATATCAATTTTCAAACCAAGATGTTATTTGTGACTCTCGCCCATCCCCAGCCCCTACAACAAACTAAGACGGCGTGAGAAGAAAATCAGATTTTCTTGGGCTCAAATAAGTTTTGGTCCATTTAACACTAAGCCCATCTAATGGCCCAAAGTATTGTGAAATATCGAAGCCCAACCCCGACCCAGATTCATGGAGACCCAAAAAAAGAAAAAAAAAAGAAAACACTTAGATGGTAAAAAGCCCAACAGTCACCCGATCTCGTTCCAGCTCGAACGCTAGATGCATCCGAAATCACTTACCATAGCTGCGAGGATCCGTCTAACGTTTAAATCCGAATGTTAGGTAGCTCGTGAATCCATCTAAATCCTACTAAATCGGTATCGACTCGGTTTATATCCAACCTGATTTCATTTAGTTTTAAAATTTAATGATAGAGTATTGATGTCAATTAGTATATGAATCTAATAGGGATCTAATATGTAGCTTTGAGATTTATTGATAGAGCATTGATTTCATTTAGTATATGAATCTGACAATTATGAATCGATTGTCTTAAGGAATATTTAATGATAGAGTATCCATTTTTTTAAAAAAATATCAAAAACATTATAGATATGAATTAGTGTTTGGGACAAATAGGTGGACGAATTATGTGTTGTTACGTGTCGTCTATAATTTTTTGCAGGTATGACCTCATGGGTCAAACTGGGCTTATGAAATTCATATACTAAATGAAATCAGTATACCACGAAGATATATTGTGTTATTTTTGTCATGATGGAAGAGTAAAATTATCTAAAAAAACATTTAAAAACTACAACATTATGAAACTTCTAAAACAAATATTTATTTTACGGTTTTAGCTCCATGAAAATGGGAAGAATCTCTTCTCAATGTTTTTTTCATATATGTGAGGTAATAAATGAATAAAGAAACATTTAGAATACTGAATTTACTCGTCTAAAGTTAACAAGCCAAATTAACTCGTTTTAACCAAATGAACGTAAACATAATAATTGAGAAGGATGCGAAATTACAAGATTTCAATAAAAGTCGTGGGTTCTAAGGGTTCTAAAATCATTAGCAAAATGTGACTTTCGAAAGAGTACACAATTAGCTGCACTAAATATGAACAAAGCTCATTAAAACGTTATATTAACGACTCCTTCTCTGGTCATGGCATCAACGACGTTCAAGCGCCACATGGTAACTCTAATCTCCTTTTTCTAATCTTATTTTTGACAAGTTCATTAAAAATTAATGTAGTATGCTTTATATGCAAAGTCAATTAGAGAAAACACTAAACCAAATAAATGCTTTGTAGAATCAGAACGGAATTCAAACTCATTTATTCTAATTCTCCTAATTCTTCTCATCCTCCTTCTTGATGATGAGTTGATGATGGTATGTGGTTAATCTTTATGTCGAATGATTCTAATGATCTAAGTCTTTTTGCATAAAAGTCTTTCTTCTTATAGATGTAAGCGAATGAAGAAGTGCAAGAGGAAGAGGTGCAAGAGGAGGTTCATGAAGAGGTTCAAGAGGAGGCAGAGGAAGTAGCAAGTCCTAGTGTTTATGTTAGTGTTTATGTTAGTTCAAGTTCAGAAGATGAGGAAAATTCATTGGCAATTGAGAACTTTGAGAAGAATATTGCTAAGGTAAGGGGCACAAAGGAGAATGTTAGGTACGGTTCCCTTTTTCTGCCATATATGCCTAGCTTTTTTAGAGGGTTTGTTGTAACCTTGATTATATTATGCTTCCCTCATGGAGTTTGGATCTTGCAGTGCGAAAATATCATTGATTGTGAAAATGTTGAAAGACCATGTTTGTCATGAAGACATTAATTAGTATATCGATTTTTGCAATTGAGAACTAAAAGGAAACTTGGTGCGTTTTTTTTTTCTAATAATGATATTAGTTGTTTGTAATCAGTCACCAAAGTTTAAGTTAATGAGTTATTGCAATAGCTTTGGTCACCACTAATTACAATTTCTGAGAAATAAAATCATTTTTTTTTTGGTAGGTTAATGTAGAGACAAAAAAACTGACATGCCAGGGGAGTTTAATTAGCCCAAGTAAACTTCTTACTTTTCTGATCTTGTTAGATTTTAGAATAAATTATCTTGTTTACGTGTCAAATCTTAATACTGTTTTTTTTTCAAAAGTCAAATTCATTCATTCTTGTGTTTTTTTGTATACAAAGGAGAAATTTAGTTTTTATAGTTAGAGATGAGGAGTTTGATCTTATTTTCAAACTCAACAACAGAGCTGTCAAGTACCCCAAAGCCTTGCATGGGGCTTCTTGGCATTGTAGCTAATCCTAATAATTTCTTATTATTTTGAGTGGCAGTTACATGGTGGTGCTCGAGAGCTCCATGAGAATCTTGACCTTGTATGAATTGAACTTGGTGGGGTGATAACACCATATTTTACATGTTTTTAAGGTTTAGTTTCATAGGTTTTTAATCTCACTTTGTATAGTTTTGAGATATTTTCATGCATTTGAGTCTCATTTGCATTGCATTGCATTTTAGATGTTCTAGGTTGTCTTTGCATTCTTTTTGGCTTGCTTGAGCCATTTTTAGGTGTTCTTGGAGTCATAGGAGTTGGAGGAGCGAAGATAGCTATCAAAAAGTTCATTTCGGAATACAAAGATGCAGGATCAGGTTGAGACGACATACGTTTGGCATTGGATGAAGGACTTTCCACCGATGGATTGAGCTCATATTTTACCACGAGATATAGCAATGGATTAGCTTTCATTTGGAAGTGGTTTGAGACAATTCCAACGGTGCGATCAGAAGTTATGCCAATTTACGTGACGACGGTCCAGTCTGGCGCGCGAATGAGCTGCCTGAAGAAGTCCATCGGTCGACCTCTGCCCGATGCAAGTGACCGATGGAACTTCTGAAAAACAGAAATCTGCATCGATGCGATGTATCGGGAGCAGGAGACCGATGCGACCTGCGCGACCCCTTTTGCCCATAAATACAATTAGACCCATTTGTTGTTTTCTAAGTTTTCTTCTTCATTTTTTTGTGTGTGCTCAACCCAGGAACTCTCTCTAGAGTTTCTTGGGTTGTTCTTCATGTATAATCCACACTTTCGAAGGATTCTTCACTTATATATATGCTTTGATTTCTTCTTTCTTCTTCTTAAAGATTCTTCTTCTTAAACTTGGGAAAGCTCAAGAACACCACTTGGTGTTCTTGATGGATCTTCATTTTCATGCCATATAAGAGAAGATTTCTTCACCCCTTTATATATATTATGTCTTGTTGATTCTTGTTCTTCATTTCTATGGTTTGATTTTGATGTTCTTCTTGTGAGTTGACTTTTTGTTGGATTTTGGATTTTGTTTGATTTAGATGGTTTGATGGTTGATTATTGATGTTTAGGCTTAGATAATCATTTGTTCTCATGTTAGGAGGGATCTTAATGCTAGAATCGAATTGACAACTCATTTCTAGAACTCAAGACATTTCTCGCCCGGAAGGTGTTCGATGAAATGTCTAGAAAACTTCTAAGCATGCAATTCAATTCTTAGCCAATGGAAATTGATGATTAAGGTGAATTGTTGACTTGTATGGACTAATGCTTAATGATTATGGATCATTTAGTTGTGAACGGAAGTTCTTGATAACTAGATGATATGTAAATGGATTAGTATCATGGAAGTGAACTAATCTACTTATGTGATCCATGTCATAAGAATGAATGTGCATTGAATGTTTAGGCATCATTAGTCAATGGTTGATTGACGGTTAGATGATGGTGATTTAGGATGATCTTGGATGAGTCTTTCACTTAGGTTGGTTCGTAATGCTAGATTTGACATGATAAACCGAAACCTAGTACTACACCTTAGATTAGTTAGATTTTTGGTCTCATCCCATGCATTAGGGATAGATTCGAGTAAGCGGTGTTAGTACTAGATTAGGTATGTTCATTCGTTTCTAGATCTTAGGCATTTCACTCATGACTCGAGTTTAAATGAATTGCTTGATCCGAACCTTTTGTGAGCTTTACATATCCTAGCCAACGAAAGTTGATGTTTAGGGTGTTTAGTGAACTAATTGGAATTGTTCCTTAATGCTTGTTAATTATTTAATCACAAATGGAAATTTGTTCTTGATTAGATAATTAACAAGGTGATTAGTGCCATGGAAATGGATTAGTCATGTTTGTGAATTCCATGTTCTAAGATAGTGATTAATGCTTCCAAAAGATTCATTGTTTGATTGTCACCCATCTAATTGATAGCTTAGTTCATGATCCAACATTTTAGTCTTGTGTTTTGTTTTCCTTCTTGCATTTGTTTACTTTCTTATAAATACACGAAAAAAACCAAAAACAATGTTTGCTCTAGCTTAAGAAGTTTCTTGCATTCTTAGTGCTTCAATCTTAACCCCATATGGATTGACATCTCAAGTACTACAATGACATGAGTACACTTGGGATAATTGACACGAAAATATCCCGTATCATGGGGCATGCCAACAATAGTAGGGAAATGGCTCTCCAAAGAGTTTGTAACGCAGATGATAAGGCTAGGACTTAAGCAAGAATGTCTAATGAAGATTATGCACAAGCCTTATCAGGCGCAATTGGAGTAATCGTTTCACTTCCATCCGAAGTCTATAAGTTCTTGAATAAGCTGCATAAAGGAAAAGGATGCTCTGATGAGATGTATCTACACCAGTGTGTTAAATTATCAAGTTTTAGTCATAGGAGCGAATTCATGTATTTTTCTTTAATTATTTGTTACTCTTTTCAATTTGACAAACTAAGTTCCTAAATTTATGTAAAATATAGTGCATCTTCACTTCTCTTGTAGTTTACCAACGAATAGTGAAAGATAAGTGGTAAAAAAGATTAGTAATCTTAAGATGGTAAAACAATACAAACCGGCCTGACATTTCTTACATTGGGGTTTTGTCTTTCAACGTTTGTTTAGAGAATGATATGTCGTTTTTTTTTAATCTGATAGGATTCGAATTTCTGTTTTCTAGATTAGAGTTTATGGGTTCAGGGCCGGTAAAAAGAGCCACCCGTCGTCATCATCCTTCTCTTGTTCTCTCTCACTCTCCTTCTTGCTTCTAACCATTGTTTCGATTGGGTTAGATTTCTTACATTCAGTTTCGTCTTTCAGTTGGCATCGCGAAAAGCCCCCAAAAGCCAACTCACTCAAAACTCTTCATTTCTCTGTTGTAGAACCATGGCGAATCCGAATCCGAATCTTGGTGACCTTAAGATGTTTGTTATTGGCGAACAAAGCTCATTAAAACGTTATATTTCCGATTCCTTTTCTGGTAAACGCAGTTCAAGCGCCACATGGTAACTCTAATCCCCTTTTGCTAATCTTCCTTTTTACAAGTTCATTAAAAATATATTGTATTATGCATTATGTGGCTATAGATAATTATTTGTTAATCTTCCTTTGCAACTAAAACTATCTTTCGAAGTGTTAGTTTTACATGTGCCCAATCTTGGTGAAGTTGTTCATGTGTGCCTTGTGATAATATGTTTCTTTTGGGAAAATTTGCCCATCTAGTTTAGTTGCTCAAATTATGCAACTTGTCATGTTTTACATGTTAGGTTCTTCTATCATCTATGAAAAGTGATAAACCTAGCTTCAAATCGGAAATTGGAAATTGTTTGAAGAGAAAGTCCATGGAGGGGTATGAGGTTGAAAAAATTGGGTAAATTTCGATTAAAATGTTGGCAGCAACAAAATTTCGATATTGAGATATGCTAAAACAAGGGACTTGATATAAAAAAATTTTTATTGATTCTTGAACTGATATATAGAACAAGTCTATATATGATTCTTTGAAGATTATCGATTTGTGGATGAAGTGGACTGATGTGAGAATGTTTTAATTAAAATTTCCTAGTTTATCACGTAATAATTTTGATCTCCGAATAGTTTTATGAGTCTCCAATATGTGATTCTATCAATAGCTCTAATGTTTTCATATAATTCCTTATTCTCTAATTCTTGGATGTAAGAAAATAATCCAAAACAAAATTGTTAGATGGAAACTTGTTGAGAGCAAGTTCATGGAGGGGTGTGTGAAAAGTTTGGGTAGAATCGGATCGAAATGTTGGCCGTTAAAAAAAAATTGGTATTGAGATTTGCTAAAATAAGTTCCTTGCTATACATATTGGTACAAGTTATTCTTACAATAAGCTAGATGTAGAATTTTTATTTTAATTTATGGTTTTATTATCGCTTTCACTGTTGAATATTCTCACAATCGAGGAGGTTGAAATTGACGGACTTTATCCAAAACTAATGCAAAAAATCGATTTACCGAAACAGGATCCATAAGCAATGTGTATCTTTTGCGCGGACATATAGGTTTTATAAATTAATTACATCATTAAGTTATTAAATTTGTTACCGATAAAAAATCAAACACAAATATAACAACAATGTTAGATTTATGATCAATCAAAAAAAAAGAAATAACAACCAATATTATTCATAAAAAATATGAAATAAAGCAATGGCAATCATAGAGCTCGAGAACGTATTGAATAATGTTTCATTTACTCACACATTGTATGCAAAACATTTTTTTTATCTCTCCATCGCTAGAACTCTTACTCTAATCAGTTATTCCTCGTCTTTTTCTTCTTCTTTTTATCGTCTTTGATTTTTTTTCTTCTTCTTCTTAATCTTCTTTGACTTCTACTACTTTTTCTTTATCATCTTTGTCTTCTCCAATAATTCTTCTTCTTCTTACTCTTTCGGTTTGTTTTCGTCTATCTCTTCCGGTTTTCCTTCTTCATCGTCTTCGTTCTCTGATTTATTATTCTCTTGGTTTTTCTTCGTCCCGTCTTCATCCTCAAATTCTTCTGCTTCGTATTCTTCATATTTAGGTTTATCTTCTCCCTCATATTTTCTTTTTCTCTTTTTCATCGTCTTTGGCTTCTTCTTCTTCTTCTTCATCACCTTCGTCTTCTTCTACTCCTTCTTCTCCAAATCCTTAACTTTCTCCTCCTTATTCTTCTTCAACGTCTTGGTCTCATCCGCCTTCTTATTCTACTTATGGTTTTTCTTTTTTTTTCTTTGTCTATGTCATCTTCCCCGTCTTTTCTGACTTTTCTTCATCATCTTAGTCTTAGTCTTCGTCTTCTTCCCCTTCTTTTTCATCATCTTTGGCTTTTATGAATTCCTATTTTTCACTCTCTCACTCTTCCAGTTTTTCTTCGTCATATTCTGCTCCCTCTTCTACATCATTTTCCTTCTTCGTCGTGTTCTTTCTCTACTGTTTTTCTTCTTCATCGTCTTCAACTTCTTCTTCTTCTTCTTTATTGTTTTAAACTTCTATGGCTTCTTCTTCCTCTTTTTTCTTAAGGTTTGTCTTCATTTTCTTCTTCTGATTTTTCTTCGTCCACTTCTTGTTCCGGCTTTTTCTTTGTCCAACTTTTCTTCGCCCTCTTCTTCATCATCTTCATATTCTTCCGTGTTTCTTCGTCTCATCTTTGTCTTCTTCCTCGCCATATTCAACTTTGAATCAAAATCTTCCATTTTCAGTTTCCATTATTTTCTCTCTCTATCTCTCTAGATTCCTAACTTAGATCTCCATTGGTTCTTCCTCGATAATCTCAAGCATGTTCTTCTTCCTCTTCTTCTCCACCATGAAAGATAAATTCCACAATAGATGAGTTTAGTCTTGTCTCCTTCTACTTCTCCTTCTCTTTTTCTCTCTCTTAATTTACCTTCAAACATCTTCCCCATCTCTTCCTTCTCCTTCTTCATAACAATCACACATTTTTCGACGCCAAAACATCTTCATTGTTTCAACCATTGTTTCCTTGTAGCTTCTATAATTTTCCTCAAGAATTTCAAACAAGGTTTGGAACCGGTTCAGTATTGTCGAATTCAATATCTCTAAAGTTTCTTTGTTCATACATAGATATGGTTAGTGGATCGTTGTCATTTTCTCCTCGAGCAATGCTTATTTCTCTAAACACTCTGTAATTTCAAATACTCTCCTTATTAACACAATATTTAAGGGTTAATATTAAAAACACAAGCAAATAAAATAGATTTGTTTCGAAGTCATGATCGAAGATGTGCTAAAACGCATAATAGTGATTCTATCAATTATTGCTGATTAAGAGGCTTACATTAGAATTAAAAAATAGAATATATATAAAAAAATAAATAAAACTACCATTACCAAAAAAACTACACTTACATGTTCTTGAAGGCTCTCTCTCTCTCACAGTTTTTCTCCGTTTTCTTCTTCCTCTTCTTCTTTCTTATCCTTTTTTATCATCTTCGCCTTCTCGACATCCTATTATTCAGGTTATTCGTCTTCTTTTACATATTCTGCTTTATCTTCTTCCTTTTCTTTATCTTTCGGTTTTTCTTCTCCTTCATAATTTCCTTATTTTTTCATCGTCTTGAACTTCTTCTTTTTAATAATCTTCGTCTTCTTCGACTTCCTCTTCTTTTTTTCTTCCGGTTTTTATTCGTCGATCTTCTTGTTCTTGTTCTTCGACTTCTCATAATTCATTGCATTTGTCTTCTTTGTCTTCTATGGTTCCTTATTCTTCTGGTTTTTCTTAGATTCCTTCCGCATCTTCACCTTCTCAGACTTTGGCATCTTCATCTTCCGGTCTACTTCCTCATCTTTAACTTATGGGTCCTCATATATTCCGAATTCTTTGTTAGCAAAAATATATTATGAAACTGAACATAAATATAATAACAATGTTAGACATATATACGATCAACCAAAAAGGTAAAAAAATAATAACCAATATTATTTATTTATAGAAACAAACGAAGACCAATAATTGTATCAAAACCATATTAATTAAAATAAGACAAAAGACCGCTTTAAAAAATATTTTTAAAGACTTATTTATATACAACATTCATAGTCTTCTTTTGTGGCTTCATTTTTGGATATGTAATCAAAATCTTGAGTCTTTTCTTCGTTGTTACCTTATAAACAACAACATAAAATTGTTCCTGAAAGCTTTAATTTTTTTATCAATCAGAATAAAGAGAAATCATAAACACGAAAATATAGATCAATTATCCATGAAGATAGAAATGAACTCTCTCTCTCTCTCTCTCTCTCTCTCTCTCTCTCTCTCTCTCTCTCTCTCTCTCTCTCTCTCTCTCTCTCTCTCTCTCTCTCTTTCTCTCTCTCTCTCATGTGCTTCTGATATTTTCAAAAATAGAAATATATACCCAACAACAACAAAATTAAGACCACCATTACAAAAAAAACTACACTTACATGTTCTTAAAGGCTTTTTTCTTTTTCGCTTTTTTCATGTGCTTTATATTTCGCTTTTTTTCTTTTTCCTCGTATTTTCCTTATTTTTTCATCGTCTTGGGCATCTTCTTTTTCATAATCTTTGTCTTCTTCGACTTCTTCTTCTTTTTCTTCCTATTTTTATTCGTATTCTTCTTCCTTCTCTTGTTTATCATTCTTTAGGTTTTTCTTAGTCACCTTCTCATACGTTGTCATCTTCATCTTCCTGGTCTCCTTCCTCATCTTTAACGTAAGTGTCCTCACATTTTCCGAATTCTTCTTCATCAGCTTCGTCTTCTTTTTTTCATCTTCCTCGTCTTTTCCTTCTTCATCTTCAACGTCTTCGACTTCCTCTCACTTTATTGTCTTTGTCTTCTCCAACTTATGCTTCTTCATTTTCATTCAGTTTTTCTTCGTCCTCTTTCTTCTGATTTTTCTTCTTTCTATTATTCTTACTTATCTCGTCTTCGTCATCTTCCTCTTCTGCTTCGTCCTCATCTACTTCCTCTTCTTCATCTTCCGATTTACCTTCTTTCTCGTATTTTCGTTCTTCTTTTTCATCATCTTCGACTTCTTTTCACCATATTTGTATTCCCTGACTTCTTCTTTTATTTCTTTCCAATTTTTACTCCTCCTCTTCTTCCTCTTCTCCTTCATATTCTTTATCTTATTTGAATTCTTATTCTTAGTCGCTATCATCATCTTCACCTTCTTCTACTTCGTCTACATCATCTTTCGGGTTTCTTATTCTTCTACTTCGTTTTCTTCATCTTCCGGTTTTCTTCTCTTTCTTCGTCTTTAACCTTTCTGACTTCTTATTCCTATTCTTCTGGGTTTCTTATTTTTCTTCAACTTTCACATCTTTGTATCCTTATCCTTCTTCATTATTTTGTGTTCTCCCTTTTTTTCCTTTTTCTTCCGGGTTTTACATGACTTTGTCTTTGTTTTCTTCCTCCTCGTCTCTTTCGACATCTTCGTTGTCTTCTTCTTCTTCTTCTTCGTCTCCTTCTACTTCTTCTTCTTATTATTCTTCCGGTTTTTGTTCTTCTTATATTTGAAATTTTGAATAGAAATATAATTTATAATTGCATGGATTTGTAGATAATCAATTTCATTAAATGTAGTATAATAATTCTTGTGAAATTAGGAAAGAGAGCATGAGATTTTTGGGGCTAATATTTTTTTTGTTACTATCCAATTTTTGATTTTAAGGTTTTTAATGTTATTTAAATAATTTAATTTATCGTCGTTCCT
Organism: Eutrema japonicum; assembly: GCA_030161315.1. Lineage (NCBI taxonomy): Eukaryota > Viridiplantae > Streptophyta > Magnoliopsida > Brassicales > Brassicaceae > Eutrema > Eutrema japonicum. Next base: position 43,109,868 of record BSQW01000013.1, read on the forward strand.
ATTCTAGTCTTTACATTTTTCTAAAATAGCATAATTTCTTTAAAAAAATATTAGTTGAGTAATTACTTTTCGCTGTTATAATGTATCTAATTAAAATTATACAACGTTGTATATTTTTGAAAGAAAAAAGACAATTAACAAAGACATAGATTAATCGATCGAATTGACTAAAAATCTATAACTTAACATTGAATTGACAAACAGTGAATAAAACTTGTTTAAATTAATCGATCAAATTGAATAAATTGCTAATGACAATGAATTGTAGTAAGATTATTCCATTAAGAAATAATATTTTGATCCAAAATCTGAGCGTTGTATATATATCAAGACTAATAATAATTACAATCATCATAAATTAGACCCTTAGAGATCGAGTGTGTTGGCGGATAAATGTCAATATTATGTTGTGGCTGGCTTCCTTCCTAGTTGCTAGAGATTTTTGAAGCGGATCCACCGATTACCTATGTGTAATTGGGTCAGATGTGATTGTCTTTTTTCCATCAATGTTTAGATTATCAAAAATACTCAAAAATTGCATTTTTGTATCGTTTTATGAGATTTTGTTTCATTTCAGTGACTCTTAACATTATTGAGTATAAGTTTTGTATATGTAGAAATTAGAGTTAGCATCAACATAAATAAATTGCAGTAGTGGCCATATATGTACATGTTATATCTTCAATTTATCACATAGAAAATGATTCTAATATGGTTACTAATATGTTATAGCTGGGGTTGTTTCTGGTGAAGATATGCCGGTAAGATTTTGACGTATACAGATACCAATGCTACAACCTTTTTGTATGTATTTTTTTTTTTGTTCTTAACTGAGACTTCATCATCTTGGTTACACGGAGCTGGTGAAAGAAGTAGCATGTAAACTCTCTAGAGATCTTGAATAACGCCAAATGATCAAGTAATTCCTCTATCTATCACACCGGCTTGTGTATACAAATGAAGAGCATAATCTGTATGCATGTAGGTTCTATATAAAACCTTCACATATTACAATCAAGTATAAACTGATGATAGTAGGACACTTGGACATGGCTTTTGTGAGGAAAGTAGTGTCAAATAGAATCATGTTGATCTCTAATTGTTATATTGTTGTATGAAGTAGTTGTGGCTGAAATTCTCTTATCTCGGTTTGTCTAATGTTGAATTCTCTAATTTGGTGCATGGGAAATTAGAGATCAGTGTGTTGTTATAGTTGAGCTGATTGGCGATTTTTTTTATAGAGGTTCTATTTCGGGTTTATTGTCAATTTCGGTTGTGTTAATTTGAACGTTTGGTTATCTATTTTTGGTTTAGTTTGTTATAGTTAATGATTTATGTTAGATATGAGAACTATTTGAAAGAAGGAAAATTTGTCCACGTTTATGGATCGGAGGTCGATATTTCCATCTGATATTTCATCTCCATTCTCTTTTGTTACAATTTATTACATTTGGATTTTCTTTACCAATGTTATGAAGATTTATAATCTATATAGAGAAAGAAGGTTTAAGTCATTGGTCTACATAGAGATTTACATTTAAGATAGTCAATTGTTTTAAATATAAAACACCACAGAAGAATATAACCGCAATCAATCAATTTTGGCTTTGAATTGAATGTTTCCGGAGAGTAAATAAATGCTTAAATCCATTTTCAAATTTGTCTCTCTTTCTAAATTCTCGTATGGGTGATTAAAACATATTTTCCCATTTCCAAATTCAATTCTCCAAAATCAAGAATCGAAAAGGACAATGGATTCTCAAGAAATTGATTCATAATCGAGTACAATCATCGTCTTTCCTCTCTGTTTCTCTCATATCTAAATCTCATTTACTTATTCATAAATTGATTAGATTTTTGGAACACTCTCTCACTTTGCATTAGCAGCAAGAGAAAATGTTGACTTTGCTCAGCCGATAAGAGATAAAGAGAGTAGATGGAATCATCGTAAAAGCTTGGCCTAGGACACTGCTTTTTTCACCAACCCTGGTTTCTTCTCAATTTCCTAAATGCATTTCGTGAATTTAACAAACCTGAAGAAATATAATTATAGTTACTATGATTTTCCCACGTTTTTGTTTGCTACAGGAGTGTTAGATCCTGAAGAATTTTTTGGGAGCTTAAAAATTGGCGTGAATGAGTTTGAAGTCAAAGAAAATCATAAGCACTCGATTAAGACACTTCCATGTGTTTATTCGGAAATCGATGCTCGTTCAAGTCTTTGTTTGGGCCAACGCGTTTTTTTTACCGATCCAGGTCTCACCCTTTTATTTCAACTATTGTATATGGTTTTAACATTTTCACATTTTTAAAACATTATTCCATTATTTTTTTATCATTCAAATAAGGATTCCTCAAGTTTTCATATTTTGAAAAGTGATTCCGCTATCCATTATAGTCGTGCTAAAAATTATGATTAGAACAAAATAAAAGAAAATGTTATTAATCTACTTGCAAATATTTTGCGGAAACTCTATTGTCTATTCATTTAAAATAATTCTTGCTATTCAATTATTTAACAATTCTATTATTCTATATATTTTGCTATATGATCCGCTTTGATTCTGTATTTTGAAAATTGACAATTAGCATTTATTGTGAAGGTGTTCTTGATGCTGAGGAGTTGTCTCTACTGAACAATGGTTTCACCAATAACACACAGTTTCATAATTCAGATGTTTTAATGCCGACGACAACTCAAGGCAGCAGACTTTCTGTGGCGAGCATTGAGTTTGAGTTTGACCTGTTTCACGACCTGAGAGCCTCTCTATGTAATTCACCGAATGTGAAGCAGACGGGAACTCAAGAAATCCAACGCACGTTACCAAATGGTAAAAAGATAAAAAAAAAAATAATAATAACTTGAGAGGGACGACTTCTTTTTTTCTCAGAATCAATCAAATTTGCTTTCATCTAAACATTCTGATTTGTTTCTGAAGAGGACTTAAAGGGTGTAGACAGAAAGATCAACCTTTGAGTCTCATTCCTCTGCCAAAAGTGTCGTCCTCTGCTTCATCTTCTTCTATCTCCAAACTTTTGACTCCTAGTCAAGCTAAACCCAAAAAGAACTGTGTTAATAGTGAACTCGGTGAGAACATGATTCATGTTTTTTTTTGTCGTCAACAGGAGAAATATACATACCCTTAAGAATTCTACATCTTTTTGTTTGATTTTGAAGATAGGAATAAGGAAAAACACAAGAATCATGGGTTTGAAGAACAATCTGGATCATCAATATCTATCTTAAGGTCATCGTATTCAGGTCATGCAATGAAGGATTTGACATCATCCTCCTCTGGTCTGAGGTTACCACTGCCAAATATGAGATTTTTCGACTCGGTATGCTTCCGCAACAATTGTTTTAAGATGCACAACCTCTCAAAACCATCTTAGAACACAAAAGCAAATCTCCACTTCAAGAACACGAACACCTAAAAAGAAAACAAAAAGAGTAACAATCACAGAATGAAAGCAATAGATGATGGCAATCAAAAAAAAAAATACCTCCTAAGAATAGAGCCAACGGACACACCGTATCAAACACGGTCAGCATTAGATCAACAAAAACGGAAAACCACAAACAATAATCAAAATCAAAGCGAAAGGCAAACAAAACAGAAAGTCAACGATGACATACCAATGATCGGAAACGTAATCTTGAGTAACAGGATTAACCACCATGCACCCTTCAAACAAAAAAAAATCCATCGATCTGTTTTGATTGAAGCAAAACAAAAAACCTAACAAAGACGATTCCAAAAAAAATAAACCAAAACAGAGCAAAAAAAAATAAGACGGCACAAAGGTAACCACCATGCACCCTTCAAAAAAAAAAAAAATTTCCATCGATCAGTTTTGATTGAAGCAAAACAAAAAACCTAACAAAGACGATTCCAAAAAAATCAAACCAAAACAGAGCAAAAGAAAAATAAGACGGCACAAAAGTTACAAAAAAATCAAGCCAAAAGAGAGCAAAAGAAAAATAAGACGGCACAAAGACTATGAGTGTTACCAACAACACACAATCAATGAGTTTTTAAAAAATTATAAATGTGGGATATATTTATAGCAAGTCAAAAACTTAAAATTTCTATAAAACGAAAATCGTAACCCAAAAAAATACAAAAGCGGCCACATAATATCAAACTCGAAATTACGTAGGGTTTTCGGAAAACGGGTTCTAAAATTTTAAAACTGAAAGCCCAAAATCGATAATCGATACGCCAAAAAAACTTAAATCAAGACAAAAAAACTTAAATCAAACCGATATAAAAAAGACTAACCGAGTTTTACGGTTTAGGGTGAATGAGAGAGCTTCATTCCGAAAATTTACTTCGCTTTTACTATATATTAGGTGAAACCCGCGCTACGCCGCGGGATGCTCTAGCACAAAATATTTTTATATATAATTTCATGTTATTTTGATAAGAAATAATATTTACAAACTGTCTACCAAATATTAAAAGTATATAGTAGCCTAACTCAACTCTCCAAACCACTCCAAAGCTTTTGTGTCTGATCACAAAACTCTTTTCTTTTGGTAGTTCCAGCAACACAACTCCGCCTAAATAGTCATGCAAATCAATATCTCTCACATTCATACAAAAATCTATCGCCACTTTGACATAATTTATATCAAGCTACCATCTTTGTTAACCAAACAACAACAAAAAAGTTTTTTTGGTGCTAGTTCGTTCGTTGAACCAGTGCTTGATTAATCAACAACAAAATCCAGGTATGTGTATTAGAATGTGAAGAACAAAAGTGCATATACGTTTTTATTCGACCATCTTTAATGGTAAAAGCAAGATTATCTAATGCAAGACCGAATAAAATCAAAATTTTCGTAACGTGTTCCCAGAATTATTTGAAACCAGAAGATCACATACAAAATAGTTGCATTATTAAATTTAAAAGTCCGCAAACTTTGTCACTACACCAAAATTGTGATTTCATCCACCGTATTTATTCAATATACACTCTCCAATATATAAAGTAAAGGATTTTAACCTTATTAAATTTGAATTTTGTTTTCCAATGATGTAAAAAAAAAAAAATTTGGTTCTCCAACTATAGTTTTCCATTCGATGTATTTGTATTAATTGATCAACACTCTTAATAATAAAAGTCGTTTTTATTTTAAAAAAATATATATAGTTTTCCGTCTATTGCTAATTATTTTTTTACAAAAATTGGAAGTTATATCCATTATAAAATAATTTTATCGTCGATCATAATTAGTTTGTAGCAATTGCAAGCAGAAACTATCCTTCTGAAATTCAACAAAAAATAAGACTAAATTGCTGTTTTTACTCCAAAATTTCGTTTTTATGACAAAAATACACCGTCATTTCAATCAAATGTTGCGCTATACTTTCGGGGGCGGAAAATTACAGTTACCCTTTTATGACCAAACAAAAAACGCGAAACCGCTATTACCATTTTAACCTTCGTGACATGTCAGACTTATATAGAGGTCTGACATTTAGACTCTAATAGAAGTCTGATTGATTTCTCTTACCATACTTCTCTCAGACGTATTCGAGAAGTCTGACACAGATTAAAATAGTAAATTTAAATTTAAAAATTTAAAAAAAAACTTTTTTCTACAATAATTAAATATAGACGATTTTGATGTATAGAAATTAATATTTCATAAAATTGAATCAAATTAAACAAGGTTAGTTAATTATGCCTATACCTCAATAAATATCAGACTTCTCGAAGAAGTCTGATACAGATTTAATTAGTAAATTTAAATTTAAAAATTGTAAAAAATTATTTTGTTAAAAATTTCTTATACATAAATTAAATATAGACGATTTCGAAGTATTAAAATTAAATTTCCTAAAATTGAATCAAATTAAAAACATGTAAGGCAAAGTAGGTTTTAAACCTCAAAACATGCTTTGTAATGTTTCGTAAAGTTGGATATCATGTTCTTATCTGTAGGGTTAGATTGAGAGTTTCTAAATTTTTAATTCATAATGTTTGTTTTACATATATTGGTTAGTTTGTGACTAAGTTAAACGAGTTTGATGTTTGTTATAAGTTTTCTATATAATATGATGGTATTTAAGTAGTAATTATCAAGTTTAGGGTTTATCAGACTGCCATTTCAGTCTGATCATGTCCATGGTTTATCAGACTTCTTGATGAAAACCTGTGAATTAACCTGAAATAAGTTACCCTACTTGTGATTTTACCCCATATATAAACTAAAGTTACCAACCCTAATCTGTAAAAGTCATTATCGACTCTCTCTCTCTAAAACAAGAAGAATCTCTCTCTCTCTCTAAACTCTCTTAAACATCTCTCCGGAAACCCTCGTCGCCACCGCCACCGCCACCGCCGTCGTCAGATTCTTCAGTCTGGTAATTACCTCTCCTTTTTTGTGTCACCTTACCAGTCCCTCCATCTATCTCTCTTCATCTTTTCATCACAACTCCATTTTCTTGTAGGTCGAATCGCCACCGCCACCGCCGCCGCCACCGCCCTCGCCGTCGTCAACTTCGTCTTTGCAACTAAGTTAAGCTTCCTAGAAACAAGTTTTTCGCCTTCTACTCTAATTTTTCTGTAAAAAAATTAGATCTATACGAAATAAGACCATTTTTCCATGTTCTTTGCCTAGATATAAACAAACAGATGAGTTTTTAATTAATTTCGTTTTAGATATACAAGATAGAAGTCCATTTTTCTATGTCAAACAAAAGTTCTAAGTCTGGTATGTATTTTGATGCTTGGTTGTATTCAGTCCAAAAAAAACTTGAAAATTACTATATTAGAAGTCTGAAAGTGAATTAGACTCGATACGAAGTCTGATACTTGACCTGATCTGAATTAGACTCGATTAGAAGTATGAAGTTATACTTTCATTTAATTAGACTCTGTTAGAAGTCTGAAATTTGAGTTTGTACGAATTAGACTTGAGAAGAAGTCTGAATTTACACTTTTCCGAATTAGACTTTTTTAGAAGTCTGAATTTCGACTTGATTTTAAATTAGACTTTATTAGAAGTCTGGCTTTAGACTTGTTTTAATTTTTGCGACTGTTTTCTGGTACATAGGATGGGGCGATTCAGTCACCTTCCAACGTCGAGTAGTTCATGCTCAACAGGTCGACGTCGATCCGGATCATCCTACGTATTCCCCAAGAAATGCTTATGTGGTCTGAAGCCCGTCATGCGAACATCCACTACTGCCGATAATCCGGGAAGAAGATTCTTCGGATGTTCTAACTATGATGTAATGGCCTCTATATGTCATGTGGTTCGGTTTTTTTTTTCTGCTTATTATAATTTGGGATCTTAATATGATTGTATAAATGTGGCTGTGTAGGATGGTGTCAAGGTAACGAAGGCAGAGATAGCTCAATTGAAGGAGCGGTTGACGGAGAAGCCATGTGGCTAGATAATGCGTGGCGTCGAGTTGAAGAGTCTGTTTATCTCGATTTAATTTATATGTGTCCTTCTTTACTATGTCAGACTGTTTATGAAGTCTGAATTTATTAGACTTCTTTCGAAGTTTGAAAAACTTAAACTTTTGAAAACTTTCACAAGTCTGGTCCTGAAAATATCACTATTTCAGACTGCAAAACGAGTATGGCAGTAGAAGTATTTGAAAAATACTTTTAAGCGGCAATTAAAAATATTAGAAAAAAACCGCAGAAAAAAGCGGGAATTTTGCCGCCCAATTCTCGCTCAATTATCTCATCACTATCAGACTGCGTTAAGAAGTCTGACATCAGATTGCGAAAGCGGTATTTTTATGTGGTAAAACCATTTTTTTTAACCGCTGCTTAGGACACATTTTACAGTTACCGAAGCAAATAACAAATAAAATAAATAAAAAACTCGTAAGTCTTATTACCAGACTTCTCGCTCAAAAAAAACTCGTAAGTCTTCATCTTTTACATCGTGATTCCCCGCATCTTGATATGCCAAACCGGATCGGCTCGAGACACAAAGACGGATTAAATGCGCACTAGCTAACTCGATCATGCTTCTTACTTGCCTATCATTTGTGACATAAATATGAGTGCTATCCGGACCGATCTGTTGCAAGAGTGGTTCCGATAACGAATATGATAACTCCACCAACTCGGTTTTCTTATCCAGCATATAATCATCTTGTACCATCTCAACAAGTTCACAATATGTAGAACGATTGCTCAAAGTGATAAACCGCCCTCCTTTGAGAGTATCCACCACAAAATGCCAAATCTGGTCTCTCACAACTCATTCACCAAAATTAACAGGTAGATGCACCATTATCTATAAAAACAATCATGGAAAAACAACATTATTGATCTTAATGGAAATATCAGACTTCGCGAATTCTTCGCGAAGTCTGATTCTATTAGCTACATTGCCAGAATTATTAAAAAAATTATTTAAAAATAATTACCGAATATAAGCATGTAAAACTAACGCAGGAGAAACATATACAACTAACACACATATAAAAAATTTAAAATCAACGAAATTCTTCACAAATATACAAAAAAAAACGGTTTTAAAAACTTTGTCAATCCAGACTACCACAGAAGTCTGACAAACAGTACGTCAGACCTCTATGGCAGTCTGAAAAAGAGAGTATTTTTGCAATTAGAATGTTACAAAATAGACTGCGGATGCCGTCTGACGAAAAGTTATCAAAGCAGACTTCTATCGCAGTCTGACAAAAAAGGTATTTTTGCAATTGACCCAAACTTTGATTTTTTTGTCAGACTGCATTAGATATCTGAGAAAAAGAAAAAGGTATTTCTGCAATTGACCAAAATTTTGACTTTTTGTCAGACTTCTCCTGCAGTTTGAAAAAATTATGGGGTAGTTTTGCAATTGACCGAAGTTTGACTTTCGTTCCCAGACTTCCAATCCTTTAGACTGCGATAGAAGTCTGACAGAAATTGGTGTATTTTTTGCGTTGACCAAAATCTTTGATATCAGACTTCTTTAGCAGTCTGACGGATTTCATCATTTTCATACTGCCATTGAAGTCTGAAATGTTTTCCCTCCTATTCAGACTGCCATAGAAGTCTGATACTTTTTCTCCCATTTTGGTCAATTTTTGAAAAAATTCGATCAATTACTACCAGTACTCTGTTTTTTTTTCAGACTTCTGATTCCGTCTGAAAAAACAGTCAACTTCCGATCAAAGTCACTCATTTTTCCGTCATACTGGATACGAAGTCTGAATAAAAAGTCAAGTTTTCGGTCAATTGCAAAACTACCCTATGCCTCGATTAGAGGATTTTTCTTGATTTTTTTGTTTTCAAAGGAAATTACCAGACTTCAATTTTAAAGTCAATTGCAAAACTACCCTCTCGTTGACCATATGGGTTTCATCAGACTTCTAAAGCAGAGTATACAACTCAGATCTAAAAATCGACGATATGCAAAAATTCGTACCTATATCCGTTTAGAGTTTGTTTTCACCCTCCTCGAGCGCCCAGAACGTCTAATATCACCGAAATCCTGCAAGCCTAGTCGTATTTTGCCGTGTTTATACCATAATTTACGATTTCGGTACGTTTGAATTGGAAAATCAGTGGGAAAATGAGAGAGATCGGAGAGAGAAGTCGCGATAAGTGTTTACGAGCTCTATTCTTGAGCTTTAATGGCGGAAAAACGGGTTAGTTACTGCATTAATTCGTCGACGATGGTGGTTGTCGTGGAGGTTGAGAATTGATGGCAATGTCATTTCTGTAATTAAGTTACATCTGAAATTTGTTTTTGTCTTTTGAAAAAAATATTAGACTCTAACAGCAGTCTGAGTAATAGCATTTGTGTGAATACCCATATTTTTAAAAGGTAATTCGTGAGATTCTGAAAAAGATGAGAGAAATGGGATATTTTTATCTTTGACTTTAAATTGTAAGGTATTTTTGTAAAAAAACCAAAAAATAATACAAGAGATTACTTATCCTTACAAAATAGAAACCACACTAACTGAAGCAGAAGCTTCTCATCTACTCTCACTTACCTCTTCCCTCTTCTTCCCCCACCAAAAGGGACTCGGTGATATTATCAGTCATACCTTCCAGAAGTGGTAACAAATGTCCTGATCCAGAAATTTCATGGTAACGAATCCATGGAAGCTTTGATGCAATATAACACTGAAGCTTCACTGGCACAAACTTATCCTCGTTGCCATCCCAAAGGTAAACCGACCCATTGTTGTTCGGGAATGGATCTTGAATGTCTAACGGGTCGAATTCCCAGCTTGACAATCCAACATTCAAATCTTGGTGTAGGCTTTCATATTCACCTTGTTCTCTTGTGTATGCCTGAAAAAACAATGAATCAACACATCATTTGATTCCAAATCATTTTCTTGAAAGTGTTGCAGGAAAGTATCAAACTTATGATATGGATTTTTTTTGCAAAACCGAAACCAAAAATTGAAAAGCCAAAACGAATCGAACCAAACATCTATAGAAGTGGTTGTACCCTATTTGGTCTGACGAATCCGAGCTTAGACAAGACCTCCATGTCCTGGCGGGAGAAAATCACTGGGTTACTCGCGATCACATTGAAGAATGGGAACCATTTCTGAGTGTTCCACCAATATGTAAGCCAACGAGCATAGTGAGCTACTCGAAGAGCCCATTGATCTGCATGAAACATTAGAGAGAAAGCTTCTCTTGTTATTTTACCTGGTAAGTTTCTCTGCCGGTAGTTAATCGCTGGTGCCACCAGCGCCACTCCTGCTAACCTGTTCATAGAATCCATCAACAAAAAACAAAAAAACGCCATCAGATCGCAACTCAGCTATTGTTTCAAGATAAAAATTAATACGTTTACCGTTATACGGTCCAAGAGGAAGTCAAAGCTCATAATCAATTGAATCAAACACATTAACTGCAGTACCTGTGAGGAATGTACTTGGCCATGAGATTTCACCATCCATGAAGAGACCAAAGACATAGAACTTAGGTGACGGATTCGGATCAAGATCACTCTCTCCATAACCAGGACGGTCAAAAGACAATGTGTATATCCTCAATTACTCCACAAGAGCCTAAAATTAAACACAAAGATATCTTTTTTAACTCATTAACTTCACCAAAGACATAAACTTTGACATTTTGAAAACAGTTTTGAGTTTTTTCACATGCTATCGATGATTCGACCAATGGGTGATGAGAGTTTTGGCCGGAAAACTTACTGGTGATAAAGAAATAGGGGAAAGGCGAGTCGCGTAAACAAAAACTGAAGCCATGGATATATATGATCTTGAATTTGGTTTCGTCTCAACGAAATCCCAATTATATGTAAGCCATGTCTCCCGTCTCTCAATTAGATCATCGGCGCCGTCACGGCGGCTCCGCCAGAAAAGCTTAGGATTTACGGCGGTGGTGGTTGGATTGATTAATAAACCCATGCAAAAACTCTGACGATCGATACCATGAGAATAATCAAAGAATTTTAGATGAAAAATATTAGCTTGGTAAAGTCTCAATTAAATAAATGATCTTGAAACCCTCAGATCCAGAGGGAAGAGGGTTCGTCGGCATTGATTTTTTTTTCTTTTCTTAATAAAACAACGCCACATTGGTAATGTTTTTATGGACTTGGATAAGATAATAACCAAACAAGATAATCATGTCAAATTGACGACGAAGACGAACAAGAAAAATAATATATATAATTGTGTTTGTTTTGTAAGTGCTATCAGACTGTCTACAATGTTTAAAGTTTACAACACCCTATTTTTCTCTTTTAATACTCTACATCATCTTCTCTCTTTTCCATTTCATTATTCAATACTTATTATTCAACACCCATTTATAATGGTTTTGTTTTAAAAATATTACAACACCCCACTATTTAAAAATATTACAACACCCCATTTTTTTTTCTTTTCTTAATAAAACAACGCCACATTGGTAATGTTTTTATGGACTTGGATAAGAACAAATGTTTTCTAAGAATTTATTCAAGAAGATAATAACCAAACAAGATAATCATGTCAAATTGACGACGAAGACGAACAAGAAAAATAATATATATAATTGTGTTTGTTTTGTAAGTGCTATTAGACTATCTACAATGGTTAACAACACTCTATTTTTCTCTTTTAACACTTTACATCATTTTTTTCTCTTTCACTTCATTATTCAACATTTATGATTCAGCACCCATTTACAATGGTTTTGTTTTAAAAATATTACAACACTCTACCCCACTATTTATATTATATTTTCTTATGTTTTTTTTTGTGACAACACTCTACCCCACTATGTATATTATATTTTCTTATATTTTTTGTGATTACATATTTTAGCTAAAACAATTAATTATCGATTAAAATTAAAATTAAAATAATAAAATTTAAATAGTTTTATGAAATAAATTTTGATAAAAAAAAATACAGATAATAAAAATAAAAAATATAGATAATTATAATTATAATTAAAACACATACAATAACGAAAAATTAAAATGCAATACAATAAACACACAACACCAATGAAACAAACATAATTTAATTAGCACAATAGACTCAACTCACAAACTTAAATATCTCATTAACCACGGAACATTCCGAATTGTGCCCATATGTGTTTGACTAGATCTACTTGCAATTCGTGATGCACATTTGAATCACGCAACTCGGATCTAGCTCGAACATGATTTGCAAATGCAGGTAGCACCTCAGTCGAGAATGATGGTTTTGTAGTAGACCCACTTGCCTCAGATTGATCATAATCGGTCCAATGTTGAGCATATGTCTCTCGTTCATCCTCAACAATCATATTATGCAATATGATACATGACTTCATGATGATAGCCAGATCGGCTATGTCCCAAAGGCGAGCTGATTCACGAATGATTTTAAATCGAGCCTGCAACACTCCAAATGCACGTTCGATGTCCTTCTGACATCCCTCCTGACGTTGTGCAAATTGCTTGTCTGGTTCACTTTGAGGAAGCCTAATTGATTTGACGAAAGTAGGGTAAGAAGTATATACCGTCAGCTAGATAGTATGCCATATTATACGGACGTTGGTTCACGAAGAAGTTTACTCTTGGAGTATTTCCTTGTTCAACATCATCGAACACTGGTGAACGGTCTAGAACGTTTATATCGTTCAATATGCCCGGACATCCAAAAAAGCATGCCAGATCCATAAATCATGAGATGCAACTGCTTCAAGAATAACAGTGGTGGTTCCCTTATCTCCCCGAGTAAATTGACATTCCCATGCTGTAGGATAATTTTTTCATTCCCAGTGCATGCAATCAATACTCCCAATCATCCCCTGAAACCCTCGCATCTCACTAACACGTAGAATTCTCTGCAGGTCATCTTGAGTTGGGGTTCTGAGATACTCTTGCTCATACAGTTGTATGATTCCTTTACAGAATCTTCGCAAGCACTCCAAAGCTGTAGTACCTCCAATTTTGATGTATTCATACACCGCGTCAGCTGCCACACCATATGCTAACATTCGCATGGTCGTAGTACATTTTGCTACTGGAGATATACCTTCTTTTTTTGCTGCGTCAAACCGTTGGATGAAGTAGTTGTCATTGCTTGATAGATTCTCAACGATCCGAAGAAAAACATGTTTTCGCATACGGAATCGCCGACGAAACATTGCATCGTCATATGTAGGTTGATTGGCAAAATAGTCGTCAATCAGCCTTTGATTTGCCGCTGCATGATCTCTCTTGAAATATCTTCTCTTGCTACGAGGTGGATAGTCTTCCTCTATTTTCTTTCGCCGCTCTTTAAACCGGTTGAGGATATACCTCTCTTCAATTTCAGCCTGCCTTTTGTAAGCTTCGACATCAAAAAGAAATTATGATGGATCCATTGAGATTTTGTTAGTAAGGTAAGATTTGTGGTATTGGTACATCACTGGAGGAATGAGTCCCCATTTATAAGAAATTCACGGATTACACTTACCCTCAATACGGATCAACCTAAGCCGTTCAATATTGTCGGCAAAGATCTAACCGTTGCTTTGATCACTCACATCAACTTTAGCTCAATTATCACATTCTCTGAAAAATACGGATCAATCTAAGTCGTTCAATATTGTCGGCAAAGATCTAACCGTTGCTTTGATCAATCACATCAATTTTAGCTCAATTATCACATTCTCTGAAAAATACGGATCAACCTAAGCCGTTCAATATTGTCGGCAAAGATCTAACCGTTGCTTTGATCACTCACATCAACTTTAGCTCAATTATCACATTCTCTGAAAAATACGGATCAATCTAAGTCGTTCAATATTGTCGACAAAGATCTAACCGTTGCTTTGATCAATCACATCAAATTTAGCTCAATTATCACCTTCTCTAAAAAATACGGATCAATATTATCGGTAAAGATCTAATCGTTGCTTTTATCAGTCACATCAATTATCACCTTCTTCGAAATTCACAGATTACAGTGATGAAAAAATCACGGATTACTTAACAAATAAACATTATTGAAGTTACATTGGATTCTCCCAATAACATTGGATTACAGACAAAGAGACATTAAAGTAAATGACAAATTACAAACTGACACTTGACAAACACTGAAGCAGAAAATGACAGACAAACATTATTAAAGCAAAACACACACAAAATGCAATACAATAACTTGACAACAATTAATCAAACAGATCGTGGCCCAACATCTCCAACACCATTTTGCTCTGGTCATCGAGATCCTTCTTCTCCTTAAGCTTCAGATACATCTTCATCTTCTTTGCTTGAGTCTTTTCTTGCTTTGCTTGAGTCTTTTCTTGCATCAATCGGTTTGCCTCCTCTTGCATCTTGAGTATTTTGTCCAATCGTTCAAACTCTCGCTCCTTGATTTGTCGGAATTCATTCATATCTTCCTCGACCGCTGCCAAGGCTTCACCCTTACCTTTCTTTTTAGCCTTTTTCTTAGATGCATCCCTCCCCATTGGACGAGCACTGGATCCTACAGAGTTGGAGTCACTAGCATCACTCTCGTGGGTTCTCTTAGATCCGCTGCTTCCAGAGCCAGTATTTCCTCCAACCTGACTACCATAACGTGGTTGATCACGGACAGCAAGCCATTCCTTCATTAAATTGAAATTTCCAGTACCAGCACTTGAATATAGTTCATGCGCTTTTGACAATACATCATCCTCCGACCACCCGCTTCTTTGCATACGCTTAGCGTTATCGTATGCGCCAACCCATTTGGCTAATATTTTGTTCATGTAGTTGTAGTGGTTTCTGCATGATTTTCCATCACGCGGAGGATCAAATGAGCAATGTTCATTATAGTACTCAGAAATCTTACCCCAATATGAATCACCTTTCTGGTTTCTGCCAACAACGCTGTCTGTTCTAAATTTAATCCATCCGCTTAAGAGCACCAAATTTTGCTCAGTGGTCCATTTTGGGCTTCTCCGACGAGTAGAAGTTGAATTTTCTGCATCTGGAGTGGCTTTATGAACACCGCTCATTCCACCAAGAGCCATTTGTGTAGAAAATTCCGAAAATTCATTACCCGTTAGAGTAGAAGAATATGGAGGTGGTTGAGATGAATACGGCATCATCGATCCGTAATATGGAGGATGGTTTGGAACAGCTGATGGCATGAAGAAATTTGGTATATGTTGGGGTTGGTTGGAAGACTGATTTTGAAGCGGATAATTGTTGGGATTTGGGTAGTTAAAAGGGTAATTAGAAGAATTTTAAGTGTTAAAAGGGTTATTATTGGGATCTATTTAACTAAAACGGTTTTTAAAACCAAAACGAAGTTTATTGTAGAATAATAGAAAAGTTTAGTAAAAAAATGTGGTTTTTTTTTTTCTGTGTCCAAATGAAATGAAACAAGTGTCTATTTATAGAGTATGAAAAATGATGAATTTTGGTATAAAAATATATAGATATATGTAAAATTATTTTGAGATAATTGATGTTGAATGATTAAGGGGAAAAAACAAATATAGAATTCCAACGACCAATATATATGCGCCACGTGTAAAATTAATTAAAAAAAAAAAAAAGACCAGACCACTCATGTAATGACAAGTGTCTCATTTTGTGTTTATCAACATGGTTGATAAGTTTCAACCGAATATATACCACATCGTTGCTGACTCATTAAACACATACCATTGCAGAGCAAAAAAATATATCAATAGTTGTAATATTTTTTACAACAAACCATTGGAAGTAGTCTTACATGTTATTATAAATAAATAAAAAATTAAAATAGGAAAATATATAATTGTGTTTTAAATTATTAATAAGAATATGAAAATATCTATTTATCATTAAAAAGATTATTTACTATTTAGGTTTTTAAATATTATTAATATTATATATTTTAAAATAATAATTAATCCATATATTCAAAGAAAAAAATCTATTCGAAATCTTGCTATATTTTTTACTATAATTTATTCTATTTTATTTGAAATATATCAAAATAAATATTAAAATATATTTTATTAATTTTATAAAAAATTAGACAGTTAAACGGTACATAATAGAGTTATGTTTTCAAGATTATATGTTTTACGGATTAGCTCGAATAATATATAGTCAACCGCAAAAAAACTTAAATAGACAAATTATTCTATTTGACAACTATATATATAATCATGAGTTAAACATTTTATAAAATTCAAAGAAAAACAAATTTTCTTAAATTTCAAAACAATTTCTTTAAAAAAAAATATTTCACGCTATAATTAACGCGGATTAAATCATAGTAAATATTTATAATATATTTGTTGTATATGTATGTCTCATTGATAATTAGGTAGTAATCTCTAATTTAAGTGGTAATGAAGTATGACCTTAAAAAAAATGTAGACATGGCGCCAGCAGTTTCCTCCATCCTAGCAACAATTTTAATGGGCTTAACCAATTCATTTGTTGTTCGGCCCATTAGCTCAATTGTTAATATTCATTTTTCATCTTTCTTTTTTTCCCAATCCGTCAACAGAGAAGAAGAGAAATTAGGGTTTATCGGTGGGGATTATGAATTTTTGATTCTTCCTCACAAACCTTCGTTTCGTTTTTTCATTTTCTTCATCTTTCGATTTTAGGTTCCTCGAGTGAGTAAATGTAGAAGGGTTTCTTGATAATCGAATACTCAATACTTACTAACTACTCGATCTATGAATCACTCTGTCACTGATTGATGTATCGGTCCAATCGCTTCAACACTTTTGCATTTGCAGATTCTGTGTGCTCGGTTATCGCATTGACCTTGTCATGTTTTCTCTGATACTCCATGGAAAAAGGTCGCTCGAGCTGCAGAAATGGCGTAATCTGAGAGTTTCAGTGAACTTTCTCCAAAATGCATCTGCTTTCTTCAACTCGTCCTCCTCTGCAAATGTGAGCCCTCAAGGTAACACTTTCACTGTCTCTTATCTCGTCGAATCATTGGGTTTAGCTACAAAACTCGCAGAATCGATCTCAAAGAAAGTCCGCTTCGAAGACAAGTTAAATCCGGATTCCGTTCTGAATCTTCTTAAAAGTCATGGTTTTGAAGATTCTCAGATCTCTAGGATCATTAGGACTTATCCACGGTTGCTCATAGAAGATCCTGAGACGTCTCTTCGTCCCAAGCTTCAGGCTCTGCAGTCGAGAGGAGCTTCAAGCTCTGAGCTCACAGAGATTGTTTCAAAAGTTCCGAAAATCTTGGAAAAGAAAGTGGGAAAATCTATCAGCTCGTACTATGATTTCGTCAAAGACATTATGCAAGACGGCAAGTTATGTGATTCTTGGACAGAGGGTAAGCCTGTGAATAGAATCCGAAACATATCGGTCTTGAGAGAATTGGGTGTGCCTCACAAGTTGTTATTCCCATTGCTCATCTCAAATTGCCAACCAGTTTGCGGGAAAGAGAAATTCGAAGAAACCCTCAAGAAAGTCGTTGACATGGGTTTTGATCCGACCAAGTCAAAGTTTGTGGAAGCTCTGCACGTAGTCTACGAAATGAGCGATAAAACGATAGAAGAGAAAGTAAATGTCTATAAAAGGTTAGGCTTTAGTGAGGAGGACGTATGGAAGATTTTCAAGAAGTGGCCTTTCGTTCTCAAGTTCTCGGAGAAGAAGATAACCCGGACGTTTGAAACCTTGAAGAAGTGTGGTCTGGTCGAGGAAGAGGTTCGTTCGGTGTTGAAGATGCGTCCGCAATGCGTTTGCTCTTCAGAGCAGAAGATATTGGACTCCATTGAAACATTTCTAGGGTTAGGGTTCAGCAGAGATGAGGTTAAGATGCTGATCAAGCGATTTCCTCACTGCATTGGATATTCCGCAGAGTTGCTGAAGAAGAAGTTTGAGTTTCTGGTGAAGAAGATGAATTGGACACTAGAGGCTGTGGTTTTGATCCCTGCGGTATTTGGATACAGCCTGGAGAAGAGAACTGTGCCAAGGTGTAACGTAATCAAAGCTCTCATGTCGAAAGGATTGATCAGAAACAAAAACCCTCCGATTTCATCTGTCTTGTTATGTACTGATCAGGAGTTCTTGAACAGGTATGTGATGAAGCACGACAAGCTAGTGCCCGAGTTGATGGCTATCTTCACCAGAGATCGTGTTTTGTAGTTTCGTCGGTTAATCTTTTGACAGGCAAACGAGGAAAAGAGTTTCTATTTAAGAGTGTTTGAAACCATTTTTGTAATCTCAGCTCGACTTGGATCCGACTCGTTTTCTAAAACACAAATCCGTTTGGGGAAATAATAAATTGTCATTGGCTGTCTCCAATCCGAATTTTACAGGAAATACATTTTTTGTCATAAGTAGTATTCAATATTGATGATATACATAATACTGCATTGATATACGTAGTACACATAAAGTTGGTGTAATATTTTGTAATTTGAAGACTAATATATAAATGATCACATCAATTAATCGTAGGTTCTGCAAGAGTTTTAGAGCTTTAGTCGACATTAATACACCTCTTTGGGAGGTGTTTAGGGATTAAACATCTTCAGGTAAAGTGAGAAGCGTCTCTGGTCAGTTTCATTACACTCCAGTCACATACAGACTAGCTGCAAAGACGATGTCGCGTTTTATAGCATTTGAAGCCAAATCCATTTTCTTGTGTAACGCCGAGTTCCCCATAATGGCCGCTGCGTTCTTGAACTCACGGCACGTCTCGTCCAATCTCACAATGGTTCTTACTATCAGACCTTCTGGGACATCTGTCAGCTCACAGATCTCTGCAAATGGAGTCCCCTGCCAAAAAAATCGAGCATACAAGATATGTTCAATAGGATGTGCAAATCGCGCAATGTATAAGAAAGAGAGCTATCTGGTTACAGACCTTTGCCCACTCATAAACGACTTCGACCAGGCCAAATTTGAGATTCTCCTGGGCATATTCCTGTGGGTCTATTTGCAAGTTGTAACGAGCTTGAAGTTCGCCAAGTCTAATTGCTGTATCATAGAGTCTGTGCAAAAGAGGGTCAATGATTGAATTGTTCATATCAATTAATGTTTGTGGTTATGAGAAGGGAAAGGGTGTGGACGTTACAAACCTTTGTTTAGACTTAGCCAGCTTGGGAGTAAGTGAAGGCGCCGAAGTGTTTTTCTGTTGGAAAACAAAGGCAGACATTATAGCCACTGCTTCTTCTGGTTCCAATTCTTCGAATTGATTCTCGAACAAACACACTGTACAAATCAATTCTTCCCCAGAATTCATCTCGCAAGCCACACGGCCTTTGATTTGGACGACGAGGTCATCATCTATACACCCAATTTTCTTCAGAACGTCAATCTGCAAGAAGTGTTTAGAGCTTTACAGGTTACTCAAATTCATCATGCATAGCGAGGTAACAAAGATGCATGTGAACTTTTCTTATTGGATCATACCCGGCCCTGAAACGCAGGCATCTGTAACAGGGCTTCATCGGACATTTGGAATTCGAGATCTTTGAGATCATTCTTATGCTTCTTAATCTCCTTAGCTAGCTTCATGTGCTCTTCCAATTTGACACAACCGTGGCACTTATTCATGGACATCTTTTGTAATAGGCTGGTCCATTTATAGTACGTCTCCACAAGCTCAGCATCTTTCATCTTCAAATCTGAAATAGAATCATGAAATGAATCTATGAGGGAAATGAATTTGCAGCCAGAAAAAAAATGATATGGGGCTAGAATTTAGCTGAAGAACCTTTAATTGGGTCTAGAGCAGGAGGATAATTGTTTCCATCTGATTTGAGATCCAAAAGCTGTTGAACCGTCTGAGAAAATGCTGCCTTGTTCGCATCCTCGAGTAGACGCACTTGATCAATCTTTATCTTGCTAACGCATATGCACAAAACTTCTTTGTTATCAAACCCTTTAACCTCGTACCCTACACCAGCAGCGGCTCCATGGTACGGGAGATCTATCTTGATAACACCGGAACCTTTACGAGTGCTCGCCTTCGAATAATATTCATCTTCAAAACCACGTTTTGACTTGGGCGCAATAAAAAAACCTTGAGAGGGGTCTGAGCTTCTCTTGCCAATGCTGACCATATTTTGTTCTGGTGGCGATATTTCAGATTTTATCACCAAAACAACATATTGTCTATTAGTGCCTGAAGGTCCTTTCAGTACGACTCCAAGTAAATTATCTATGCCCTGTAAAATTACACACATGAGCAACAGATTTATGAACCAGAGAAAAGAGAGGTGGAGACTGGGCCTCACCGTTTCTGATTTCATGACCACTACTCTTCCTGGTACAAGAAAACTCTGGGCATGAGGAGACTGCATGACTGCTTCAGACATTTTGCTGTTACACTCGTTTGCTTCCATATACATCTCATAGTAATCTTCAATGGCCGGTTCACCTTTAATACAACTGGATGCACAAAGCAATAGGTCAATCCGTAAAATCATCTGGAGAAGTTGAATATAGAGGTACCCAAGGAGACGGTAGAATAAATTGGGTACACATGTTCAGTTGTTTTGCCTTACTCAATAATTTTGGTTGGTAGAGCACGCTTTACCATGAGAAGCTGTTGTTTCTCAGGCAGTTTCTTCTGAGCATGGAATTCAGCAAAACTTCTTTTCAACATGTCCTCCACCTTACAACAACAACCATTTGAAAAACTGGTGAGTCAGAAAAAGTCCAGGAAAAGGCTAATGGGCAGGAAATCCATGGGAACTGCAACTATTTGATCTACGAAACCAAGGGTTCAGATATACCTTCAATTCTTCAACACGCAAGAGATGGAGGATCATTATGTAGGTTAGTCGGAACTGAGATTCTAATCTTGTGGCGCATCCCACAATTATACGCCTCAGATCACTCTCGTCAGGAACTTCATCGCGACACATGACAACAACTGTGCCAGTTTTGTCAAGTCCCCTTCGGCCAGCACGCCCTGCCATTTGAGTGTACTCTCCAGGAAGCAATTGTCTAAATTCCTTTCCATCAAACTTCCTCAATGCATCAAAAACTACCTGTAGCGAATATCATGGAAAAGTAAGTTATAGGCAAACTTCATTGAGGAAATTTGTTATAAAGAAATTCCTAAACACTGAAGATAATAATTTGGAATGACATTCTCAACAACTCTAGCAATAACCTTAAACTCCTCCCCCAACAAATGTGATAGGACAATATCTATCATACGTAAGTTGTAAGGAATAATCCACTTAACATCGTAACATTAAATTTACATTAGCAACAAAACCAGAATAGCCTCACCGTTCTAGCTGGAGCATTAACCCCCATAGCAAATGTCTCCGTTGAAAATAGAACCTATAGAAAGATTACAAACAATCAATTACCAGAAGAGATTCACAAAATAACAGAAATGTGGTAATAGGACGTCAAATATGGCAGCAATCAGGAGAATTGAAAAATATTTATTCCAGCACTATACTTATGGTGTAGGCTCAAATAATAGCACAAGAATCGAGTCCCTGAGTATATAAGCCTACCTTAATAACACCACGGCAAAAGAGCATTTCAACAACTTCTTTTACTATTGGAAGCAGCCCAGCATGATGAACACCGATTCCTCTATGAAGTAGGCTTTGGACTCTGAGGACCTTTGAAATGTGTCACCCCAAACAGTTCATGAGTACGAAATCAAGGCACCTCTCTAATATGTGAGAAGACAGGAAATTTTTAAGATAACCAACCTGGGGTAAATTCCGATCAGACCCTTTCAATCTAGAAAAAGCTTTATCGCAGAAGACACGGATTCCACTTTTCTCAGAACTACTAGTGAGGTCAGTCCTAGTCAAAGCTTCGGCACACCTATCGCAATAATTCTTCGAGAAACAGAAAACAACCACCTAGTGGGAAACGTAAAATTAAAAGGTTAGTCATAAAGACCAAAATGGACTTAGACTACGAATAAGATTGAATATAAAACTCATAACCATAGGGAAAACAGAAGTGACATCTAACATACAGGCAATAGGGACTTTTTTGAGAGCTTGTTGATAAGCAGCAACCAATTTGAAGCTGCTGATCGTCTAAATGCCCCATTGTTCTGGCTGTTACCACTGTACGAGGATTTGCCCAAATATTTTATACTTGAGTGTTTATTCTGCTTGCCACGAGCATGAGCTTCATGTTTCTGAGATTTGTTCCCATCTTGATGAGCTGAAGATCCTGCGTGCTGTTTAGGACCGACACCAACTGCACTTGAATTCTTCTTGTGTGAATCTTTAGCATCTTTTATCCCTTTAGAAATAAAAACTTCATTTTCACAAACTTTGTAGAGTTCGCCAGAATAAAATAGGCAATGCTCTAGAGGAACTGGTCTTTTTGTTGTGCTGAAAACAAAACCCACAAACTTATGAAAGTTAAAATTTCAATATGAATCACTGAATTATATTCACATTATTTTACCAGGATACATTAAATCTCACCCAGTAACACGTATCTCCTTTTGTTTTGTTCGGCCAATCCAATCAGCAAATTCAAATGTGTTTGGTACCTATAAGAAATTGAAATTTAGCAATATATGTTATTAGTGCAAGGAAATACATGAGGAGAAGGGCACAGGAAAAAACAGAATGGGAAATAGTGACTCAACCATAAAGCCATACCCATATATATGGCCATAAATGCTAAAAACTGAGGGGCTAGTTTATAAGAAACTCAACCAGTTGAGATCCAAAGAAAAATAAATTAAAAGTCACCAATTCTTTTCAAACACATCTAGTGATAAAATCAATAGCCAAAGCTTAGGTGCATGGTAAACACAACTAACATTTCGAAAGAACTATATTTTCTAAACGAACAAACATAACAGCAAGAAGAAGTACCGTTGCAGAAAGAAGGACAAAATTTATATGCCTTGGCAACATGATGATGACTTCTTCCCACACAACCCCTCTCTCTACGTCATTGACATAGTGAACTTCATCAAATATAACCTGTCAGTCAAAGGAAAAGCAACAGGAAAACATGATTGAAGCTTCACATAGAACTACAAAGGCTGCTAAGAAACGGAGCGATATGAGTACAATGTCAAACTCTGAAGAAAGTAAAGCATCAGAAAGCTCTTTTACCCATTCTATATCACGTATGATATCAGCACCACGATAAAGCATTGACCTTAATATTTCGGTAGTCATGATCAGACAGGATGCCTCTGGCCTTATGCTAACATCACCTGTGAGAAGTCCTACATCGAACTTCCCACAAAAGTCTCTGTATTTTTGGTTGCTGATGGTTTTAATTGGAGCAGTATAAACAGCTCGTGTACAGTGCTGAACAGACGGAAAAAATTGGTCAGCCAACAGAGCAAAGAATCTATTAATACGAACATGGTATAAAATTCAGAATTCTCCACCTTGGTGGCCAAAGCAAATGCATATTCGGCAACAACTGTCTTCCCAGCTGATGTATGGGCTGCTACAAAAACAGAGTCCCCCTTTTCTAAACAATGGATAGCCTGTAGGCATAAGCACTCAATTATCTACTAAAAGTTCATATATAAAGAGAACCAAATACGTTCCTATAAGAATCCACAGACTAAAAAGTCAAAGGAAATACCTCCTTCTGAAAGTTGTCCAATTCGAAAGGGAATTCCATCGCGATGTCAGGAACAAGCTCATAGAACCGGTCTGCAATGTCTTGGCTATCCCCTTTAGTGGCCCATCCCTTAAAGAACAACACGCCGCAAATAAAGTTGATGGGAGGATAAATGGAATTCCAAAATGCAGAATCCACATTCTAACCTCTTTCCGTAGTTGTGTATCACTGTTCCCAGAAATTGCCTCTTCAGCCAATATTGCTGTTTTTGCCGATGACAAAATCTCATCCAGTACAGTGACGTCAGTCTCTGTCCCCTTGCTCGCTTCAGGTTCAGGTTCTGCTTCAGGTTCTGCCTTTGGAGACTCAGATCCTGCTGAGCAATCTTCATAATATTTTTCGATATCAGAACAAATTTAAATGCAAATGAAGATTATATGAATAAAGCATAACTGATGTCACACACCATCTCCCTCAGGTTCGGAGAAAGTATCTTCTTCCCAAACTGTCTTGAATAGATCATCAAATTGAATAGACAACTTGCTCTGAACATATCACCAACACAAAGACAGTAAAAAATAATTTATTACTACAGTCTAGAATTAAAATATAAAAGAAATTTCACATACACCAACGAAATCGATCTACATACCGACTTTTCATCTGAAGCGTTGCCATGTGAACTCTGATCCTCATACACGTTCCATGTTTGGGGATATGGCTTTAAAGTACAAAAAGGAAAACAGGATGAATCAATCAACACTGAATCATATATAAATTCATTAAATGATAAAATTAGATGGTGATAAGAAAAAAATACCATAAGATCTCCAAGATCTAAACTCTGCTTAAAACTAGGAGGAACGGTCTGAGCAGGACCACCATTGAGCAATTCCTGTACCCATTGGCCATTACACACACCATCTGGAAGGGTTCTCTCTGAAGACTGTGAATCCTCCAAGCCACCTGGACGGAAAGGGCGATTATTGACACTTCCTCTCAGAAAATCCTTTGGAGGTCCCACCATTCGCGGAAAATATCCAGAATCTTGATCTCCGTACATTTGTTCTGATAAATCCACCTAAGATAATATGACAATCCATTTCTCCAACTAAAGTCAGAAACAGAAAGCTAATAGCTGGCCAGTCTTCAACCAAAAAGTTCTAACTCTTGGATAACATCACTGTCTGGATGAACTAGTTTATTTAAGATAATTCACGATTTCAAGAGAGAAAAAAAACGAGTTACCTCCACTGATTTTGGCTCCCATCCTCCGTTTTCAGTATCCTCTTTTTGTCGCCTGAATGGCAATTCCCAAGTTGGAACTACAACGGACCTGGGCAAAGAAGGTTGAAGGGGAACCTTCACCCTGGAAAACCAATCAAAATCCCACTGATTACCAGCATTTTCCGCAGAAAATTGATCAGGTTCCAGTCGCGGGAGGAGATATTTCTCCTCAATATGTTTCTTTATCGATTCTTTTGTTTCCTTAGGAAAAGCTGGAGGCTGAGAAATACACATGTAGGGAGACATAAATGAGAACTATCAAATCCATATAAAAGTACCTTATAAAGATGATTTCGTCACTTAACAGTTGAATACAGATCGAAGTGCACATCATCAGATAACCATTTGAGCAAGAGTTTACAGCAATTTAAACACCATATGAAACAAAATTCAGAGATTTTGGCTACTTGTGTTTTCTTTCTTCCTTCACACATAAAACTTGATACAACACTAGAGCTATTATCAATCAATTCCATTCGGATTGAGAGCAACACTAAGTAAACTCACACTAAGACTACCGTTTAAAAGAGCAGATACACAAACGAATAAATAGCACTTAATACACATACTTATTTAGGAAAAATCATCTAATTCAGCTACCAAACGGAACTATTTCCGTCAAAAATCAGTGCCTAAGCGAACCCAATTTTGAAAACGTGATCAGGTTCTTGCCGCTAAATTCTCAAAACCGGAATTAAATAAGTCTCTTAATCATAGAAATCAGAAAAAAAACTCACGGATACGAAATCGGGAAGTGCGTTCACGGAGTCGTCGCTCTCCACCGTGTACAGAGGCTCGACGCGGAGGTGACCACCATGACCAGAGAATCCGACCCGGAAGGAGAGCTCGTTGCCTGCTTGGACTATGTTCATTGTGCTTCCTCTATATTCGTTATCTACTTCGCATTTCCTTCTCTCGTTCCGTAGTCCGTACTGTTTCCACTTCTCAGGGGAAGATCCGGTGAAAGGAACAAACAACTATGACACTTTCTCTCCGGTTGAGTTCCAAACGCCGTGCCGTTTCATAGCTCAAAAACGAAAAGTGTATTGCTATCTCTACCTCTGATGGGCTCTGAAATAGGCCCACTTAAGCCCAACTGTATTCGGAAGGACTACTTGAGTTACAAGTAACAGATACTTTAAAGTGAAAAGGAAATAATTATTCCCTATAAAACAATTTTGTCCCAGAAAAATAAAACCCTAATTCGCCGGCAACAGAGAAGAAGAGTAAAATCTCTCGAGAATGGATTCGTCCGAGGGAAGTTCATCTTGTGCACAACAACAACAGAGGATCGAGATTCTGAACAACAACGAGAATAAGCTCGTGGGTCTGCTTCACGAAACTGGTTCAAGAGAAATTGTGGTCTTGCGCCATGGATTTCGATCGAACAAGAACGCCAAAATCATGAAGAGTCTTGCCGCTGCTATAGAGAAAGAAGGGATCAGCGCTTTCCGTTTTGATTTCTCTGGGAATGGAGACAGTGAAGGCAGTTTCAGTTTCTGTTTTGGTAATTATAAACACGAAGCTGAAGATCTACGTTCTGTTATCGAATACTTCACTACCATGAACCGTGTGGTTCCTATTGTTATCGGGAGGTGATGCTGTCCTCCTCTATGCGTCCAAGTATCACGATATCCGCAATGTAATCAATATCTCGGGACGTTATGACCTGAAAAAAGGCATAGTAGAGCGTCTTGGGGAAGGTTTCTTGGAAAGAATTAATCAACAGGGAAAATCCGGTACCGTGTTACCGAGGAGAGCTTAATGGAGAGGTTAAACACGGATATGCATCAAGATTGACAAAGAAGTCAGAGTCTTGACGGTTCATGGATCGGATGACGATGTAGCTCCTTCCACAAGCTGGAAATTGTGGAAGGAGCTAATCATGGTTTTACCAATCATCATAACCAATTGGTTTCAATAGTTATGGAGTTTATAAAGACAGTCATTGTGAAGAGAAAAAACTAGTCATTTTTGTGTCAGAAAGTTTTAATTCATTCGAAGTTTTTCATATAAGTTTTGGTTTGGGTTTTTCATTGTAGAAATTTGTTCTACAGAGCCCTTTGTCTATGTAGAAATCTGTGACAGCACCAATTAGGTGCAGCAGCTCTAGAACAGAATTCTTGTTCCTAGAGAAAGAGATTGACAGCAGAATAGACTTTGTAGAGTGTATTGACGTGATTGAGAGTGAGAATATGAGAGAATAGGAGATTATATTAGATCGGGAAGAAGAAAACTGATCAAACATGCTCGTTTAGAGTTGTTTGTGATCCAGATCATTATGATTGATTATGAACGAGATCTACTTGAGAATAAGTTGAATCAAGAGAATAGAGTGTTGGTCGAGCTCAATAGAGCATCTTCCTTCACACTTATGTTTATTCCATGATAGAACTTATAATACTTATAGAGAAAACATTCAATGTTGTCCAACATTTATATTCTACTATGAAATATAACATAATAAATGATAACTTAGACTAAAGAACACTTCAAATTTTTGTCTCATGCATGTAGGAGAGAGAGAGAAGCTTTCATCATTCAATATTGGTCATAATAGTTAATGCTCATATTGGGAAACGCATAGATTTAGCCCATTGGACTTCCACTTCGGTCTGCCACGGGTTCACCATCTTAGGGTCACCCTCTCGGATTACGTTGGTTTAGCCATTCTGGTCAGCCACACGGTCTGAATTTCAACACTGATAAGCTCACTCCCCGTAGAATTCACATATAGTATACCTTACAAAATCAATATCCAATCAACATTAACAAAAAAAAAAACACTAAATTCTGGGTTAAGAAAGTGAAAAAGTAACCACAGTAACGATTAATTTGAGCGAATTAATTGGGACAAAATAATGAAATATATCAAAGTCATTCATCTTTTATAGAACCACGTTTTCATTGAGCAAAAATTAAACAATATGCAAACATCATGAACATATACATATACGAAAAAGGTTTATCATTTATTTCATTTTGGTTATATTCTATATAGATATATATCGACTTTGGAGCTGTGTGGATGTGGAGTTGCCTTGGTAAGGAAGGTAGGCTCTGTGCGAACGATACAAGGTCTTTAGGGAACAGGACTGGCCTCAATGTTCCAAATCTCTTTGGCATACTGAGCTATTGTACGGTCACTGCTGAATTTTCCCGATCCGGCTGTGCTCAATATCGACATCTTCAGCCACCTCTTCCGGTCCCTGTCACATCACATTATCACAACATTTTCACATCGAGAGTATTCACTCAATTCAGATTCTGCAGGAACTAAAAAAACTTATGAATGGTTAAGTTGGGGTTTAAGAGATGGACTTACTTGTAAGCTTCATCAACTTTGGCCTGAGCATCCATGTAGCTCGCGAAGTCATACCCAACTAGGAAGTAATCACCACGTCCATAACCTGTGTTACCTTCAAGAGAATCGAGGAGAGGACCGTAATCATAGCTCCCAAACACTCCACTTTTGGCAAACTGCTTCGCCTCTTCGAACCGAGGATCAGGTTTGAACTGATGAATTTTGAAAGGCACACAAATGTTTCATGTCAGAGAGAGTACAGAAGCATATGGTGATTTCATGTAAGGCTCTTTATGGTATGGTGGCTCGCATTTGGTCCAGATAGAAAAAAAAACAAAATTGTATGGGAGAAAAGGAGAGAGTGACATACCAGTCCGTCTTCTCTTTCTTTGCGCAGTCGAGGGACCTGGTCGGCTGTTGCACCAAAAAGAAAGAAATTTTCTTCTCCAATCTCCTCTCTTATCTCAACATTTGCACCATCAAGGGTTCCTATGATAAGGCAACCGTTGAGAGCGAATTTCATATTGCTGGTGCCACTTGCCTCCATGCCTGCTGTGCTGATGTGCTGAGATAGCTCACTTCCGGGTATAAGCATCTCTGCTACAGTGACATTGTAGTTTGGAACAAATACCACCTAGAGAGGCATATCCGTTAGAACCAGTTAGCACTTCTTCAGCCCATGTTCAGAAAAATAAAACGAGTAACAGTGATTCATTGCATTTGCATCTGCATGGCTACGATAAGAACGCTTCACTCTCGGAAAGGAGTGTTGAGTAGCATTAGACTTAACCAGAAGAAACCAAATGTAATATTGACATTTGACAGATCGACAACAATCTCATGCACGCAATCATTATCAAGCAAGCAAGCATCGTGCTTAGCCACCTCTAAGTTGCATGTAAAACGTTTCTATGATGACTCAGGCAATGTTACCTTCAGGTATTCGTTGACCTCTGGATCGCTGTTAACAACGTCGCCTACATCATTCACTAGCTTCACTATCCGTTTTGCATTTGTATAGGTTGCAAAGGCTTTACCCCCAATCATGACAGTACGAGGAACTGTTTTCTTCCTTTCCTCAGGCTTCATCTCCTGTAACATTCAGTTGCAGAAAAGAATGTCACACAAGATATACATACATTGCCTAATATTAGATTCGTCTGCGGTTAAGGCACAAATTTTGGCCAATGATGCTTTATGAGCTTTGGATGGAACCAGCGTAATAGGAAACTTAAGATTCTTGTTCTGGAAAATTTTGCCGAAGGAAAGGGATTATCCTGACGTTTCTTAACTTTTTTACTTTTCTAAATATCATTAGGCACCATAAATTTTAACAGAATCAAAACGTCATAGCTAAAAGTTAGAACCCTGAAACCCATCCAAAGTATCAAGAGTCAGAAGGTCACAACTAAAACCAAATCGAGATAGATGGTTTAGCCAACTATACCTTTAGTTTCTTGAATCTGTATATTACTCCAAGAATGTTCATAAGCTGCCTCTTGTATTCGTGGATACGCTTAACTTGTATGTCAAATAAGCTGTTTGGATCAATACTCACACCAGTCACACGATCTATATACTGAGCCAAACGTTGCTTATTGGCCGCCTTTGCAGAAGCCCACTCAGATTGGAGTTCTTCATTGTCCGCAAACTAGCAGAAGAAAAAAAATAACATTAGAAAGACAAGATTAAACCCCATTGCAGATTTGGTTCTCAAATAAATGAACATCAGACCTGCCGAAGACCAGTTAGTAGGTCAAGATCGGTGATCCATTTGTCAGTCTTCAACCACTTTGTGATTATATCACTGAGCTCAGGGCTGCAGAAACGAAGCCACCTTCGAGGTGTGATGCCATTGGTCTTGTTTTGAAACTTGTTTGGCCAAATAGAGACATAGTCTGCAAATAACTCAGCCTTTAAGATATCACTGTGTAACTGAGCAACGCCATTCACCTGCAAAAGGGCCCCCATAATGAGCACTTGAAACCAAAAAGGAGAAATGGGATTTAGAAACAACATAATATAATTTTGAAATAGGGCCCACTTACCGTGTGCGAGGATACAACACATAAGTTAGCCATTCTCACAACTGGCTTCTGCGGGTTGTTATCTAAGATGCTCAAAGTTGAAAGCTTCTCCTCAAGATCTACACGGGTGTTGCGAATGGTTTGCACAAACTGCAGAAAGGTAAATATCCTATTATGGCAACAGATAACATAAATAAATCATTAGAATTATCAGCAAAATACCCTCTTATCAATCTCTTCTATGATCTCCATATGACGAGGAAGAAGCTTCCACATCAAAGATTGTGACCATTTCTCCAAGGCTTCAGGAAGGACGGTGTGATTGGTGTAAGCAACAGTCCTGTGAACTTTACAAGTAAGTCCCCAACGTAAAAGTGTAAAAAAATTGTTGGCAAAGATGAGAGGTTTCATGCTTAATTGCAATACCTTGATGTCACATCCCAAGCTTCATCCCATCCAAGTCCATTGTCATCCATTAGCAATCGCATGAGCTCAGGGATTGCAAGAGTTGGGTGTGTGTCATTCATTTGAACAGCAACTTTACTTGGAAACTCTGACCATTTCCGGCTGCCTTCGCCGGTGCCCCTCTCTTTAAATCTCGAGATAATATCCTGCAATATGTTTCCATATTATGAAGAGGAGATATTAAAATAATGAATCAACTGCAAGAAATTATGCTAGTGTAATTTTAGTTTATTCGAAATATTGTCCAGTTAATATGCCAACTTGCACTGTTTGCGCATTTCAATTTTTCCCACTATGAACCGTTTACGACCCATAATGACATACATTATGGCTTATAAAAAAATTGAAGAAAATGGAAGGTACCTACAACCAAATTGACAAACCTGAAGCGAAGCACTGCAGAGAAAGAACTGCTGTTTCAACCGTAATAGCTTCCCATTCTCGGTAGCATCTCCTGGATATAACAGAGTGCAAATCTGCATACAAATAAATTCATTGTAACAGAGAAACAAAAAGCCACAAAGCAATAAAAAAAGGTGGAGCTTTATGTAGAGATGAGAAGTTATAACCTGTTGAGCACGAGAATGTAGCTGTGCAGCCAATTCATATTCTCCTTCGTTAAACTGAAAAAGGTCAAGATCCTCCGCTCTAGCTTTTGCTTCCCAGAGGCGGAGACTGATTGTGTTCTTCGTTTTATATCCTGGGATTGGCACATCATAAGCAAGAGCTTGTACAACATCCCCGCCTACCCACTTTCGTCTGCAAATTGGTCAATCGATCCATTGAAATGGTTAATATTAAGCTCAGTGAAAATTTAGAGAACACATATCAAAACTCACTAGTACATGCGTATGTTTAGTAATGTAAGTTCCAACACTAATACTTACGATCCATCCGGATTTATCTGCACATTGCCGAAAAATCTGACAGGGAATACTACATCATGCCTGACAATTTCCCACGGGCTGAACTTCTGCAAGTTCCCATTAAAAGAGGGTGAGTTACAGTGTCAGAAGACGATATTACCAAAACCACCACACTAACAATAATCACCTCAAGCCAGTCCTCTGCAACCTCTTCTTGGCCTTTCTTTGTGATTAGTTGCTTAAACAGTCCATGTCTGTACCTCAACCCATAACCCCAAGCAGGCAAATTTAGGGTGGCCATGGAATCCAAGAAGCACGAGGCGAGTCTCCCCAAACCACCATTTCCCAGAGCTGCATCTTTCTCCTAGAATTACCAACATAAAGGCTTAAACATCTCCAAGTGAGAGATCAAAAAAGAATTTGTCAATGTCTCAAGTCTTCAAAGAGAGTACCTGCTCAGCTATCTCCTCAAGCTCGTAACCAAGCTTACGTAATGCATCAGCATACGGACCTTGAAGGTCCAAATTTCCAATAGCGTTAGTCAAAGCACGACCTTGGAGATACTCCATTGACAAGTAGTATGTTTGTTTTGGATCAACTTTGTTAAAATGAAGATAAGTCTGATTCCACAGCTGCAAAACAAATACACAATCCACCTTATCCTCAAGTTCATAAACCAATTGAAATCCAAATCTACTTCACTTTGATATTTTTCTGGAAATCGTCTCCATCTACGGGAAAAGTCAAGAAATCACTGCATAGACCTACCTGAATGAGACGATCGCGAAGGCTCTCTGCAGTGGCGTAGAGAGCTTGCTCAGGCCCGAACTTCAATGGGGAGAAATGTGGACTGTACTTGGCGTGGTAGATGATATTCCCGGCGATCTCCGTAGCTTCATTCGCCTCCGGGTTCGCCTTCTCCGGAAAACCAGTCGCAGCCTTCCCATTGGCGTTTGCCATCGCTTAACTCCCTGAAAACAACGACAGTATTCGAAAAATTGCACGGAAACTCTAAAGAAATCGACGTTTGAAACCAATTTCACAAATGAGGAAGAGCCACAAAGATACCGAATTTCGAAACGGGAATCTGGAAAGAAATGAACGGACACTTCAAAACTTATAAGTTACAATGGAGAATCTGCCGAAGAAAGAAAGAGTAATTTTCTCTTCTTTTTATTTATTGCTTCTCTGTTTTTGTTTGGGCGATTTGATTCCTTTTTTTTTTCTTTTTCTGAAGGATTGAAAGTGTGAGGATGACAAGAAAAGAGAGAGTGAAGTGAGAGGTTTTTGTGTCAGAGGAAAGATCCGAAGAACTTTTGTAGCTTTACCCAAAAATATCTTAACAAGAGGCCCCATATCTATTTGTTTTTTAGTTAGAGACACCCTTAATATTTCTTTTCGTATTGGACCATGGATCATTTTCTAAGAAATAAATATTGATAGGAAATGCAAGCATTCAATAAAGCAAAAAATTAATAATGTTTTTTTTTTTACGGAAATAAATGGAACAAGGAGAGTGAGGAAAAAACAAAAAGAATCAACCAGAGAGATTCTGGAGTTTAAAACTCAATTTTTTTAATTTCAACCAAAGGAAACCAATCTGAGTAAAAGCCAAACGTAGCGGCTCAATTACGTATCAATACAGTAATGGAGGGACTAAAGTCGAAAACATATTACCAGCCCTGAGGTACACGTGTATGCACGTAATGGAAATAGAGAAAGTGCGCGCGCACCCAGATCACGGATCTACACCTGCAACTTCACTTTTCTCAGCTTCCGTGCCCTTTTCTTAGCTGTCGAAAACCCTTCTACCCGAAAAACCATCGGTTTCGGATATGAATCGACCCGAATACCCGAATGCCCAGCCCTGAATCTCAACCATGCTTTCATGACCACACAACTTAGCAGAACGGATGCTTTTCTCAGAGCTTATTGGTTAAACCAAGCATTGAAACATTGAACATTGAGCATTGAGAACATGGTAGTTTGGTTACATATTCTTTTATTTATCAAAGTAGAAATCTTTTATAGTCTCTCTATACAAGACCGATTTCCTGATATTTACTTGGAGTTGCAACTTCTCTACTTGGGCTGATCCGTCTATTATGTGGATTTGTGGTCCTTCAAGCTGCTAACAAGACCAATATATATATACCATTAGAATTATGCAAGATACTGAAACAATTTTAAATCATTACAAAGTGCATGATACAGAACGACCTGTTGTGTCAAAATCGACTCTTTCTCCAGTTGAATATATGTTGAAAAAGAGAGCAGAGAGGAGATATAAAATTGCTGTAAGAAGGATGAATCCTTGGAAGGAGCCCAATCGTTCTACAAAGAAACCTGCTCCAACTGTACCAACTATTGCAGCCAAAGTCCCAGCAGTAAGACACATTCCTAAAAACAAGGCGGAAACACTCAGAAATATTTTTTGGTAAAATAGCTCCAGATCCCCTACAAGATTTTGATTGTTTCTAAGGCCAATTCCTTCTCAGATGGTACATATTCGCTATCTGTGTTTACTTGAAACCAATGTCTATTGAAGGAGAATTAGAAAAGTGTACCATGTAGAACGCCGGAATATTCTGGAGCAATTTCCTGAAACAAGAGGAAATAAATGTTTAGAGAAACTCGAGATTTGTAGATTAAATAATGAATCACACGCTTGGCTACCTGAAGATTGATAAGAAACCCCAAGTGGCTGAATGATTTAAGCCCAACGGCTAAACTTAGCCAGGCAGATGCTACTAAAGGCTGTTTTGCTGTGGTTAGACCAATGAGAGCGATCCCAGGGCCAATGAAACCAATGGACTGCCAAAACAAGGAATGAAATTCCATTCCAGTCAGCAAAAGAAAAAGAAAAGAAAAATACACCAGATTTTATTGCATCAGACTTCAACACCATTCTGATATGTATACAGGACTCTTCCGTCCGAGAGACCTCGTGACTGAATGCAATCTTGTGACACAGAAAATCGCAAACCTGCATGATTTTTCGCGTTATAGTGATGCTTGTACCACGTCGTATCAACAAGTCCGACCAAAAACCAGCAATGTATCCTGTGAAAGCCATCATAGTCCATGGAACAGCACTGAACCAAGCAGCTTGTTTGAGGTTCACATGATATACCTGCAACACGTTATCACTTATGAAAACTAGAAAGAACAACAATCTATTCCCAATTTGTTGGTTCTAGGGCCTTACTGAATTGAAGTAGATCGGCATCCATGAAAGAAGCACAAAAAAACCCTGTAAGCAAACCATTTAAAGTCAGTTACATGAGTTTCACTTCTACAAGAAAAATCAAGACATTACCTTACAGTAACGAGAATGAATAAATACTTGAACTGAGGGGAATCTTTATACATACCCAGCTATGCATGGAATTTGCAACTATAACAGCCCAAGTCGGCATCTTGGAGAGCAGCCGTCTAAAAGGAGGGATTACGCTTGTGTTGTTTCGTCTGTTCTCCCTAGTAGATGCTTGCTGCTTCTTCTGGTTTATGTACTCGAGTTCAGACTTTGTAATCTGAGGATGCCGATCTGGTGCACTTGACGTAGCAGATAGCCAAACGAGCATCCAGAGGAACCCCGATAACCCAAAAATCACAAATGGGCCATATATACCGCCTTGAGACATAAGAATAGGAGACAGCATGAGTCCAACTACATTCCCAAGCTGAAACCCCGCCATTGCAATGCCAACGGCCCTAGAACGTTCTGTTGGGGGAAACCATCTACAACAAATGTACTATCGCTAAGAGCTCGATATATTCCAGTAACCAATCTGACTCATTACAAAACATGCTTGTGTCTCTTTCTCTCTATCACATTTGAAACAGTACTGAGAAACAAAATATCACTACCTCACAACCATGTTGTTCATGCAAGGAAGAGCCACTCCTTCAGCAACCCCAACCATAGCTCTTGCAGCAAGCAGAGCCCACAGAGAAGTATCAGCAGCCCAAGGGGTAATAAAAGTTGCCAACGACCACATAGCCACGCCCCAGGCCATGACTACCTTACCGCCATATCGGTCCACCAAAGTTCCGCCAGCTATTGGTGAAATTAGGTACCCCCATAGGAACGATGACTACCAAAGAAGCAAACACGAAAGTATGAGACGAACGAGAAACAATGGTGGCTGTTAAAAGGACTTAGTACTTTACTTCGCTATACAATCTATGAGTGTTCTTGGAAGAGCAAATTTTGGAAGGAAAAACAAAAAAAATCGAAAATATTTGGATGAATAACCTGAACGATCCCGGAAAACGACTTGCTCCAGCCTCGAGAAAGCGAAAGAGGCACAATCGCGACGGACATCACAACACGGTCCGCATTGCATAGCGCCAGGGCAAGCGCGAGCATCGCGACCACTTTCACCCTCTCCGAAGTTATAAATTCCAAAAAATCAGGTTGCGCCGTCGCTTTCGCCGCCGTCTCTTCCGCGTCGTGCCGATCTTCCGGTATACGGCGAGCATCGCTGCAATGCACTCGTAATCGATGGCGCGGAATGCCACATAGATCACCGGCAGTGTTTCCGCCGAATCTCAATGAGCCTACGCCTCTCCCGCGGCAGAGGAACAACCTTCCCCTACGATCTCGCTCTGGTGACGACGGAAACCCCAGTGTGGCTAAGCTCGAAGTCAAGATTGCTCGATCTCCATGGATTTTTAGGGCGTTGCGATTTTGGAAGTCTATTGAAGATTGTAAAGAGAGAGAGTAAAACATTTTCACCTACCGGAGCTGCTTAGTGCTTAGTCCAGTAAGAGAAGAAGACGAAGAAGATGCTCTGCGTCTGTCTACGGATTGCAACAGCACAACCGCGCGATGCGGGGGATTGGCACATCCGTAATTAGACAGCCGCAAAGAGTAGTTATGTTTTTATCCGCTAGCTTTTTGTATCGTCTTGGGTCCACTAATATTTTAACAGGCCCATATGTACCCTTTTATTTGTTTTGGGCTTTATAATTAGCGGGATTAACGAGAATATTGCAATTTCAAAATCTATACTATTAAAAATGTTTACATTTTGTAATCAAACAGTCACACATTCAAATTATTCTATTTTTTGGATAACTAATATTTCAGTTGCCAAACAAGTTAATTTAGTATAATTTTAATTTATACTTAAAAATAATTCCAAAAATTCAAATTTTAATTTATATTAGTTTGGATTTCTTTAAATATAGGTGAGATTAATTATCAAAAATCACAGAAACCAGTTGTTATTATATCTTTACAAAAATAATAAACCATATATTAATTTCTATTTAATTTAAATATTCAAATTTAAATAATATTTTCATAATGACATAAATGATAAACGATATGTTATTATATATTTTTATCATAATCGACCAGCCTACAATTTTAAATATTTGAAATTAGTAAATATTTATATTATACAATAATATGAACGGGTGAGTTAAAATTATGTATTTATAAGTGTGGTCCTTTTTGGATTAATATGAACGGACGGGTTATAATTATATTTTTATAATCACGGTCATATTTAATACTAGAAAAAAAAAATCTACAAAAACAAACTATATCTAAACACAAAAATAAATCTTTGTCACCTATTAGAAAAATTATATATATAAAAACGAATTATATTTAAATACAAAAAAAAATTATATTACAAAGTTTGATAAACAAAAAAAAATCTAGTAGAAAAACTTAAATTTGTGACAAAAAAAAAAATCTTACATTAGGATATTCATCAGATTGATTGTTTACATCTTAGCTACATAGAAAAGTGATCTGAATTTGTATTCGATTAACTGGATTTTTATCTATACTATTAAAACAGTGTAACATTTTGTGTCCAAACAGGGATTCCTTCTATTTTAGTTTAATCCCATTCCGGATATCTACTATCCCTTCTTTTTAATTTTGTTTCCAAACAACCTTTCTTTTTTTTTAAGTCGATTTCCTAATTAATAATTTTGGATATTAAATTAAGGAATATTCTTTATTACGGTTCAATCATTTAAGGAATATTCGTGGAATCAATGTTTGAATATCATGTTTCTGTTATTATCTTTTTCCTGTTATTATCTTAATGCTATGATTTTGGTAGGTTTCAATTATATTCAAGATTTTGTATTGATATTTTTCTATTTGTATTCATTTACTTTTCGTTTATTTTAATATAGATTAATTGATTATCAAAGCTTCTTTAAGAAGTTTTACTAAATCTATGACGCCTATATAAGAAGTTTCATTTCGTAGTTTTTTTTTTGCATTTTTGCTGAGCATCTTAATATCTAAATTTAGTGTATATCGTTTCGATTTTTCTTTTGTGCGGTCTTCAAAATTTGAAACTAATGGATTTATTTTTATTTTTCTGATTGTATCAGTTCGCATTGAGAGTTTGCATACCATCTGTTTCCCTTCCTTGATTTGCGGCTAATCGTGAGAAGAAGAAAAAGAAGAAGATGAAGAATAAAAATGAAAAGAAAATGAAAAGAAGATAGTACAAAGAGGTAAAAATCAATCCTTTTGATCTCTCTGTCTTATTACGTGTATATAATGACTCAAGAATAATCGCAAAGGGATCTTGTGGTCATATAAATTAATACCCAATCTAATTAAAACAAACTTGGAATCATTTTCAAATTTCAAATCTTTCTCGCTGGAAAATAGGATGGGTAAAGCAAGGGGAGTGAACAATAGTGTTAATCAAACTCTCTCGGTTATCTTTTTGGTTCCGGCGTGTCTCCTTCCGCCGCCACATTGTGTACCACAACTACGACATCCACCACAACTACTACCGACGGAACCGGAGGGAGACCGATTACGACCACGGCGACCACCGTCACTGATAATAAGAAGATACATGCATATGTCAGAGGAAGCTCTAATAATTACTTCAAATCAGATTGCCAAAACTGTGGAAACTTTATCACGGTAAGGGGAGATTTTTACATTTTTAAGATTAGGATAAAAAATCTTGATTTGATTAAAAAATGATAAAATCCAAACGTGTTTGTTGGTTGGATGATAAAGGAGGTCAGGACATGCCATATACTATATAAGGTTCATGCTGCTCATGGTGGAGGATCTTCTCTTCGTTATCTCTTTGGAGGACCAAGTACTTTTGGATTGGTTCAAAGACGACATGAACAATTGCTTCAACAAAAAAGGTAAGTAAAAATGTTACAAGATATATTTATAATATTTTATTTGACCAGAATAATCTTTGCTCTTTACTTTACTTTTCCATGCGCCACATGAGGGTTTTTAAATGTTTGCTGTTTATTTCTTAATCATTGTTAAGAATGTGAACAATGTATGTATTTGATTCTCCGATTTGATGTTATTAGTATACTTTGTGAACTGGATTTTATGTTTTCTTTAGCACTTCTTGCAAGTTGTTTATGTTGCGATTGGGAGTTTTTGTTTGTATACATGGATGTGATGCATCAGTTCTTATAGACGCAGATGAATCTCACCCTTTTGATAAAGAAGCATCTCTGAACCGGTCCTTGCAATAATTGGCGTTATTGACTCTGGTAGTTTATCAATCATTCTATAAATTTGTTTCGTTCTCAACTTATCGTAACATAAGGATAATGATAATCCATGGAGAAGCTACTACAGGCGAAGGAAGAAAGGTCAAGCAGAGATGTTGCCAGTTGAAAAAAAGATCAATGTTGAGCTGGCAAAAGAATAAATCGTGGATGTATTGAGCTGGCCAATATTTTACAAATGGATGAACATGAGATGTGGTTAGTAGTCAACAAGTCAAAGAGTCAAGAGTCTATATAAATAGCTATGTGTTTGCATATTACGTTTCTCAGCATTTATGTGTGAGTTGTGAGGGATTAAGAGAATGTGTTTCTCTGTGATATTGGGAGAGCTCAAGATCCTTATTGACTTGAGAGATTGTGATTCATTTCTGATAAATCAATAAAGTGAGTTGTTGCTAAAATTCTAATCATAACAGGAAGAAGAAGAGGAAGTGACAAATATGATGAAGAAAACATTAGATAGTGTTAGTAAAAGTGTAGAGTTTTGGGATTTCTATTGGTTTTCTAGAGTTTTGGGATTTATATATTGTTTTTTAATAAGTTCTCCGTCTTTTCCAAAACTCACAATATTGGTTTTCTAGAGTTTTAGGATTTCTATATTGTTTTTACCTAGATTAATACTATTAACAACACTAATTAAAAAAAAAAATTATTAAAAAAATTCGTATAGCATTACATAAAAAATAATATTTCACAACAAAACAAGATAATTATAAGAGAGACACTTTTTGTGTTCAAACACGAAACAATGCATATAAATCTATTCTTTTTCTGGATAACTTTTAACCTT
Source organism: Eutrema japonicum (assembly GCA_030161315.1). Classification (NCBI taxonomy): domain Eukaryota; kingdom Viridiplantae; phylum Streptophyta; class Magnoliopsida; order Brassicales; family Brassicaceae; genus Eutrema; species Eutrema japonicum. The sequence goes on from BSQW01000013.1 coordinate 43,150,093, forward strand.
TGGATTTTTGTGGATAACTATCCCCGTTTCCAAACAGAATAATTTTGTTCAATTAAAAATTTATTTTTTGGAGATAAAAATTCAAATACAAACCGTAATCTTCTAACCTATTGATATCACAAAAGTTTTAATTTTGGTTTCTACTACAATTGAACCATAATTATGGTTTTGAAGAGAAATAGATGTTACAAACTTTAGAACCATATATCAATCTATACTATTAAAACAGAATAACTTTTGTGTCCAAACAGGGAAATGTCTATTCTTATCATGGATAACTGATATTCCATTCTTTTTAATCATGTTACCAAACAGAAATCTTTCTTTTTTTAAATTAAAAAAAAATAATTGTATTTGAAAAATCTTACCAAATCTTTAATTATTTATTATTTTCGAAATTATAGCAAAAATCTTACCAAATCTTTAATTATTTAATATTTACAAAAACATAGATATAATATCTTTACAAAAATATTCCTTAGTTTGGATTTTTTTGGGATTAAAAAATAATTATAAAATTCAAATTTTAATTTAGATTAGTTTGGATTTAATTAAATATAGGTTATATTAATTATCAAAAATCACAAAAATCAGTTGTTATTATATCATTGCAAAAATAATAGATGGATATTTTTAAATATTCAAATTTAAATAATATTTTCATAATGACGGAGATGATAAACGATATATTATTGTATATTTTTATTATAATCAATCAGTCTAAAATTTTAAATATTTGTAATTAGTAAACTAGATTCTACCCCGTGCGTCCACACGGGAATTTTTTTGTTTACCAAATTTTGTAGTATATTTTTTTGTATTTAGATATAATTTGTTTTATAGATTTAATTTTCTAATAAGTGACAAATATTTATTTTTGTGTTTAGATATAGTTTGTTTTTGTAGATTTAAGTTTTTCTAATATTAAATATGACCGTGATTATAAAAACATAATTCTAACTCGTCCATTCATATTAATCCAAGAATGACCGCGATTGTAAAAACATAATTCTAACACGCCCGTTTATATTACTGTATAATATAAATATTTCTTAATTTCAAATATTTAAAATTTTATTCTGATTTATTAGGATAAAAATATACAATAACATATCGTTTATCAAGTCCGTCATTATGAGAATATTATTTAAATTTGAATATTTAAATTAAATCTAAATTTATATCCGGTTTATTATTTTTGTAAAGAAACAAATGGTTTTGTGATTTTTGATAGTTAATCTAACATATATTTAAGGAAATCCAAATTAATCTAAATTAAAATTAAAATTTTGCAATTATTTTTAAATATAAATTAAAATAAATTTTTTATTAATATTGTACTAAATTGACTTGTTTGGCAACTTGAATAATAGTTATCCAAGTAAAGAATATCCTAATATGAATGTTTTCATGTTTGAACACAAAAAATGTATCTGTTTTAATTTTACTTGTAGTAGAATTCTTAATTATGAATTTAAATAGAATAACCATTTTTTTTATCAACTAATAGAATAACTATTTATGATTTAGATTTTATGATAATAATTTTTTTGATAAATCTTTATTAATATAAAAGAATATTAACATAATCTGGATAATCTTACCAAGATTAATTAGATTTTCATTTCGAATTTAATTCTAAATTAACAATTCCTAAAATTGTGTGATTCTTAAAATATTAATCATTTTATATATGTAAATAACAAATATTGAATCTGTGTTAATAACTGAATGTTGTCGATATGCATGATCAAATTTATGGTTGTGCAAATCTAATTAATAATATATTCATTTTTCAGTTTGAAAAATATTCAATTATAAATCTGGTTGTATTAATTGTTAATTTTAAATCTGTATCATTCAAAACAATTTGATTATTAAATTATTTGGCATAATCGAAATTCAAAAATTCAAAATAACTAATATTATTTTCTTAACAAAATAATAGTAAAAATTTAAATTATTTTTGAAATATTTAATTTACATATTTTTGAAATAATCGATTTTATTTATAATTTTAAATATTTATTTTCATTTCTGGCATAGTCTGAATTTTTATAATTACGAATTAAAATTAATATATATATATATATAATGAGGTTAATTAACTAATTAAATTAATCTTTAATTTAATCAGATTAATTAAATAAATTTTTAATTGAACAAAATTCAACTGTTTGGAAAGAGAGAATAATTATTCACAAAAATCTAAAGTTTAAAAGTTATTCAGGATAAGAATATATTTATTTTCATTTTTTCCTGTTTGGACACAAAATAGCAGTTTTTTAATAGATTAGATATCATATCATTTAAACCTACAAATCATCATAAATATTTTATATTTAAAATATAATCATTATTTTATTTATGTGAATTATATTTTTTGGTATTGGTTACTGAATGTTATCGAATTCATGGTTTGTGCAAATTTAATTAATAATATATTCCTTTTTCAGTTTGAAAAAATATTTAATTATAAATTCGAGTGTATTAATAAGATTTAAATTTAGAAGTAAGCATATTTTTTTATTAATTCTGAATATTTTGTTTGTAACTGTTGATGAAAACTCAGAAAATCAATATTAAATTCAAAAATTAAAAATTGTTAATTTTGAACGAAAATTGTTAATTTTGAATAAAAATCTTTAAATGCAAATTGTTAATTTTGAATCTCTATCATTTAAAAAAATGATTATAAAAATATCTGGCATAATCTAAATTCAAAAATCCAAAATAAGTAATATATTATTTTCATAACAAAATAATATTGAAAATTTAAATTATTTTATAATATGTAATTTATAATAATCAATTTAATTTATAATTTTAAATATTTAAATTAATTTTTTGCATAATCTGAATTTTTTAATTACGAAATAAAATTAATATATATATATTCGGATTAACCAAATATAATATATAATTAATTTTTTAATATAACCAAAATATCTGTTTGGCAATAGGAATAATAGTTATCCAAGAACACAATAAAAGTTATCCATAAAAAGAATAGAGTTATATGCATTTTTTCCTGTTTGGTTACAAAATAGCACTTTGTTTTAATAGATTAGATAAATTTTCTGACCCGATTTGTTATATATATTTTCAGTTCTATATTTTATTTTAAATATATTTTTAATACATAAATTATCCATTCGGACTCTTACCCATTGTTTTGTTATTAATTTGCGAATAAAGCATAATCATAAATATTTTCTATAATCAACATAAATATCATATCATTTACACTTAAAATCACCATAAATATTTTATATTTAAAATATAATTATTATTTTATTTATATGAATTATCTTTTTTGATATTGGTAACTGAATGTTATCGAATATATGGTTGTGCAAATTTAATTAATAGTATATTAGTTTTTCTTTTTGAAAAATATTCAATTATAAATTCGAGTGTATTAATAAGATTTAAATTTAGAAGTAAGCATATTTTGTTATTAATTACGAATATTTTGTTTGTAATTGTTGATGAAATATAAGAAAATCTATATTAAATTCAAAATTTAAGATTATCTTTCAAACAAATTGTTAATTTTGAATATGTATCATTTTAAAAAAAAAAGATTATTAAAATATTTGGCATAATCTAAATTCAAAAATTCTAAATAAGTAATATTATTTTCGTAACAAAATAATATTAAAAATTAAATTATTTTGTAATATGTAATTTATAATAATCTATTTTATTTATAATTTTAAATATTTAATTTAATTTTTTGCATAATCTGAATTTTCTAATTACTAATTAAAATTAATAAATATATATATATATATAAATTATATAATCAGATTAATTAATTAAATTACTTTTTAATTGAACTAAATATAATTAATAAGTAATTTTTTAATTTAACCAAAAATATTTGTTTGGCAATAGAAATAGTAGATATCCAGGAAAAGAATTAATGTTATCCATAACAAGAATACAGTTATATGCATTTTTTCCTGTTTGGTCACAAAATAGCACTCTGTTTTAATATATTAGATATTTATATTGTACGATAATATGAACGGGCGGTTTAGAATTACGTTTTTATAATCACGGTCATTTTCAGATTAATATGAACGGGCGGATTAGAATTATGTTTTCATAATCACGGTCATAATTAATACCAGAAAAATTAAATATACAATAATAAATTATATCTAAAAACAAAAATAAATCTTAGTCACTTATTAGAAAATTATATCTAAATACAAAAAAACAAAACAAATTATATTACAAAATTAATTGGCTATTCTTTTTGTGGATAACTATTAATTGCCGAACAAGTCAATTTAGTACAATATTAATTAAAAAATATTTTAATTTAGATATAAAAATAATTCCGAAAAATCATATTTAAATTTACCTATTTTCTTTATTTAGAGTATACAAAATAAAACATTAAACATATTTTTGTTAAATCTCAAAAAATTTTTGCATATATTACCCGTACTATAGATGCAAGATTTGGAAGTAAGGTATTATTTAAGTTAATTGAAATCGATTATGGAAATTTTTGCAAAATAAATGAATCCCTAAATGTTAAAATATATATATATATATATATATATATATGGAAAATGTGATCAACAAATAAATTATTTATAAATGAAATATTCTCCAAAAAATCTTACATATAATTAGTAGCCGTAGATGAAGCTATGATGATTAGCTTACCTAAAAGATTTGATCATCAAGCAAAATTATAAATAAAATATTTTCCAAAAGATTTGTTATGATTTATAAATACGAATTAAATTCTTTGTAACTTACTTAGATGCAAATCTTTAGATATTTTTGGAACTTATCAATAAATTTCCGTTTCTAAATATTTTATTTACAATATATTAACTAATCTAATTAATCACAAATCTCTATCAATATCTTAATTTTAGGAAATTTTTCAACTATTGGAAATATTTTGTTGGTCATTATGATTAATTATTATATTCAAAACTAAAATATCTCAAACCCTATAATTTAGTCTTCTTCTCCTATAAATATTGCAAATTCCCTTGGCCAATCTCACACCACAAATTCCATTCAAAGATCAATTACTCTTTCAAACGAATATTACTACTTTCATAATAGATTCTAATGGTTTTGTTATATGTTATAGGATGTTTCAAGTCTCAATCCATCCAAATATGAATAGTAGTTTCATGTGAATTGAAGTTACTACTAATTTCAAAACTTAAAAACTCTAACTCCAATAGTTGTTCATAAATGTTGCTTTTTGTTATAATTATGTTTGAAATATCAATATATGTCATTTTCAGTTTCAGGTCCAAGAATTCAATTATTTCAACTACGTTAAATGATCTTTCAAATTGGTCAAGACTTTCCAGCCTATGGCGACCAACAATGAAAGAATCTGGTGCTGCACCGCCTGGACAAATTAAGTGAGTAAAGAAGTTTATTCGATTATAAAAATGATAAATTATATTACAAAGTTTCATAAACAAAAAAAAACTACAAAAACAAAAATCATATTACAAAAATTAAATCTACAAACAAATTACATCTAAACACAAAAATAAACACAAGTTATATTACAAAGTTTCATAAACAAACAAAAAATTCCCGTGCGGGCGCAAGGGTTATAATCTAGTTTATATATGAAAACAGAAACAAAAACAAATTAAACTGTTGACAAAACAAACAAATTAAACTAACTCTTGATTTATATCAAAATCTTTTAAAATGAAGTTTATTTTTGTGATAGAAGGTCAGACCAAAACTTGATCAAACCAACAGTTTATTGTTGATACAAAAAAATACAATTAATATCCCTGCATTTTGTATCACACATTTTACATTTTGAAAATCAAATGTAGAAGATAGTTTGAACTTTGATCCCTGCGGTTTTTTATAGAAAAAAAAAAACAAAAATCATTGTTTAGTTTGTCTTTACAGCGTTAGTACTATTCTTTTTAAAAATCTTATTTTCATTATGCCTTGAGTGTCATTGATGTCATCGACTGACAAAGAGACAATAAATGAAAAATTAACTGTCACAGTCACTGTATCTGGAAGGAACACGTGGGAGATTCTAATCTTCATCAGAAAATGAGAACAGTTGATTTCAGTAAATCTGTAGTATATGTCGACAAAAAGAAAAAGGTACTAATCACATAAACAATGTTTGTCTTTGGGACTTACTATGTTTTTGAAGTACACATCTCTTCTCTTGGGAACTTGTCGTAGCTCCGAATCTCTGTCACTCGTGTCGTCCACTTTATTTACGGTCGTACTCTCGATAGATTCCTTTTAAATTCGTAATTATTTCAAAATATTTATAGCACGAACATATTTGTGAATATCTAAGTTATAGTTCACGTTTTAACCCAAAAAAAATGTAAGATGGAAAGGTCTATTAGGAGTATATTAAATTTCAGTTCAATCGAATGAAATAGAAAAAGTTGACTTTGACCTATTGATTTGGAAGGGAATCCAAAGAGTTGACACTCGATAGAAGCTGCCAAATATCGTCGTTTATACAAAACTAACGCATTGTCTATTTTGCTAAAAGAAATTAAGCCAAGCAAGAAATAATCAAGTCATTTTTTTAACATCAAAATATTAAATATACGGTCCTTATACTTTTTCAGAAGATGAACCAGAGTGAGAGCTTCAACGAATCTACTCTTGAACATTAATTATTGTATTAATAGATTAGGATAGGTAAAATCGAGAAAGGCTAATTTTTGTTGTTTGAACCGAAATAATTAATCAATATATTATATTTATCAAAAGGGTTAAACGCAAATTAAGAACTCACTGTCCCAACCGAAGAATGGGTCACAAATTGAACGCAAATTGAAACATGATTTTCGAGTATCAATATAAGACTATAGTTTTAGCAACTGCCAAAAATTATAATACTTTATGCATATAAGGGCTGGGCACGGCTCGGATACCTTTGAATTTCGGAGTATCTTTTACCCGATCCGATCTTTATGGATAAAAAAATAAATTACTTTTATCCAATTTGTAAATAATGTGTACAAAAAAAACGGATACACTAAAAAAAATAGTTGATCCACTAAATACCCAACTTTTTATCCGTACCAACATATTTATATATCGTTGCCCTTATCTGCATAATAATTTTGTATTGGGCTAGGTTGGGTTTGGATTTTAACGTTCACTAAAAAACATAATTAGATATTTTATTGTTAATTGAGCATAATAATTAAGGTTATAGTATTATCAAATATATATATATATATATATAATGTTATTGGTAATGTTATAAAATACTCCCTCCGTTCTATAATAAGTGATGTTTTAGAGGTTTTTTTGTTCTCAAATAAGTGATGTTCTCACAAATAAAAGCAAAATTAAATAGTTTAAAAAAAAATATTTTTGACCCTTTGTATTTTGCAGATCGTTTTCTTATTGGTTGAATTGTGTTTAAATGTATAATAAATGATGTTTTTAGTATAGAAAAAAAAATTAAATGAATCCTTAATCTGTGTACAAAAACCTTAAACATCACTTAATATAGAACATAGGGAGTACAATTAAAACGGATATTTATTGGTCATATAACAGATCGAGTAACGAGACGGGTATGAAAAAAATTGATATACGATATCCGATCCTTGCCCATAAATAATATAATTATGATATTTTTTACCCGATCCTTAAATCACAAATATCTTTTTTTTTAAGACATGTAGGTTGAAGACGGATAACGGATATTAGAGCATCATTATTGGTAGAAATGGGTTTCTTAAGTACTAATTTAATATAAATTTGAAGTTAAGAAACTGTGTTAAAAAACTTCTGTTTTTGCTGTTTTAATGGGGTTCTTAAAAAAGAATTAATTTAATTTTTATTTTTTTAAAATAAAATTTATTTTATTAATTAAACATAGCTACATAAAAATATTACATTTTAAACATAGATTTTGAAGGAAAAAAAACAAAACAACATTCAATTATTAAGAATTTTTTGTTTTTTAAGTTAAAGTTAAGAAAAAGTAAAAAAAAAATTTTGGCAAAAAAAATCCGACTAATTAGAGATTGACACGTGGCTAAGAACAGTGTAAGAACCCCCTTAAGAACCGGTTCTTAAAACTCTTATTTAAGAACTGGTTCTTATACTGTTCAATTTTTTTTTTTTTTTTTGGTTAATAACCCCTTAGAAACCTCCCAATAATGATGCTTTTAGTGCTTAGTCATAAGAGAGTAGGATACTGAAAAAAAAAATTTAATTAATTTTAAAAAAGTTTAAGGAAGTGGAATTTACATATTTGACTCTACAAGGCTCTACACTACACTATCGTCGAGATACTGAAAATAGACCGACCCCATCAACTTCACTCTCTCTCTTTCTGTCTTAAGTCACCGCCGCAGCAGCTATTAACGAACCTCCGTTTAAGCAATGGCCCACTTCAAGCAAACCAATAGCCGTCGTTCCTCCTTATGCCACCGTCATCCTTCCTCCAAACCCACCAGCGGTTTCTGCGCCTCTTGCCTCCGTGAACGCCTCGTCACCATTGAAGGTCAGTCTTCTTCCCCCGCCGCCGTACAGACCCCTGAGCTCCGTCGTATTCGTTCCTATTCCGTTCGCAATGCATCCGCCGCATCCGTCTCGGAGCAGCCGCGACGGAGATCGTGTGACGCCAGGTCAAGCGCGAGCTCTCTCCACGACCTGTTTGTCGATGATGACGAAGAACGGCTTGATAGCTCGATTCGGAAGCCTATGGTCCCGGATTTGAAAGAGGAGGAAGAAGATTACTACGACGGAGAATATATCAAAGGTTTTGATGAGGGAAAACCGAGGAAGATCGTGGAAGAAGAAGAAATCGACGATGGAGAACGTGGAGAGCTCAAGACGATGAAGGAGTTTATAGATCTGGATTGGGGAAACCAAATCAAGAAGAGCAACGGCAAAGATTTGAAGGAAATCGCTTCGGTTTTTAGCAGGACATTGAAGAAATTTTCACTGAATCATCAGAAGAGCAAGCGAGAAGACGAGAAATCAGATGCCAGATTCGCGGGAAATGTGATTGGTGGTCGTCACTCGTGTGATACAGATCCTAGATTGTCTCTTGACGGAGGTAGGATCTCGTTCGAGAAACCTAGGGCTTCATGGGATGGATGCTTGATCGAAAAAACATATCACAAGCTGACGCCATTATCCACTGTGACGGAAGATGCTAAAACCTTTCCGGAGAAGAAATCAGGCGGTGAAGACGACGGAGAGGAGAGGAGCCCAGGCGGGACAGTTCAAACGAGGAACTACTACTCGGATTCTCGTCGAAGAAGAAGCTTTGATCGATCGATTTCGATCAAGAGGCAAGGATTGCTCGAGGTTGATGAATTAAAAGCTATCTCGAACGCAAAGGTATCACCTGAAACTTTTGGTTTGTTTCATGGCGCAAAGTTATTGGTTACGGAGAAGGAACTTAGGGATTCAAACTGGTATTCGATCAAAAATCACAAACCAGAGACCGTAGAATTAGGCTCTAAAGGCAAGATTTGTGTAGCTTCTGTTGAGAGGAAGCATGATGGTGTAGAGTTAAAGAAACCTAGAAAGAAATGGCCGAAGGGATGGAACATCTGGGGACTGATGCAGACGAAAAACGAGACGAAAAACGAAATCAAAACCGAGCAAAGTTTGAAACTTGAAGGAAATGCGATCGAGGGTTCTTTGGCTGAGTCTCTGTTAAAGCTTAGGAGAGTAGCTAAAGGAGAAACCAATGGCGGTGTTAGTGAGAAGCTTTTGAAAAGCTACAGTGTAAGCGCGAGAAAGTCTTGCGATGGTGTGTTTAGTGGTGGTAACATTGTTAGTGGCTTTGAAGGTGGAAGAAGCTCGTGTGATGGTCTGTTTCATGGATCTATTAACAGTGTTGAGGTCGGGAGAAGATCTTGCGACGGATTGGTTACTGGCATTGAGGGCATACAAAATCATCATCTTCACCAAAGAAAAGCAAATGTCGGTACGTGTGCACGAGAAAACCTTGACAACAGTTTGTTTAGATTCTATTTGACTCCGGTAAGGAGCCAAAAGACTAGCAAATCCGGGAAGACTAGGCTGATGAATTAGTTTGATCTGAGATTGTGTGAACTCATGAATCTTTGTTGTAATTACCAACTAGTGTATTTGTTACTTTGGTCTATAGATAAGTGAACTAAGATCCTATTGCCCATTCTGTTCATAAAGTTGAGATTCCGTACATCATCAAGAGCTCCACTTTGTTGTTAAGATCTGTTCTATACATCAACTTTGATCTATATATCAAGTTTCATGTTTTCTAGATTTCCAGTATCGACTAGTTAAAATCTTTCCTCGCTCAACTCAATTGATCGGTGTCTAGCCAATTTGATGCCAAAGATACGTGAAGCTAAATAGCAATGTCTACATTTCTGAAGAACAACCTCTAGTACTGTCACCAAAATAATGAGCTGTAACTAGAAGCTGGTCTTGTTCCGGTTCCGTGGTAGTAATAGCAAATCAACTATACTATTCTTCTAATTGTTTGCTTATACAAATACGACATTGTCTGTAATATATGTCATTAGATACTTTCCCATACCTCAATCAGACCGGTGAACTTACAGCGGTTTTGAATTGAGACCGAAACCGAGAGGGAACAATGGGTCATACGAATTGGCATGAACGTTTAGCGGCAAATGCTTAACGGTTTTGAACCAACTCACTGGTAACTTTCCCTCGAAGTCATAATCTCCAAAAATGACGTCAGCCATTTCTTGTCCTTCTGTTCCAGGCAGCCAAGCAGCTACTAGAGCCTCCGTCTTTTCAAGAACCGCAGGCTCCAAAACCACAGGTCGTCCTGAGATCAAGATCACCAGAGTCGGGATTCTCTCTGCGACCGCAGTTACAATGTTGCTACCATTAAACGGTATTATGAGTTCCGAGTTGTCGCCCATAGTCTCTGCATAGGGTGATTCCCCCACTGCAACAATGGCATAAGAGAATCCTTCACTTGAGGCTAAGGTTTCCTTTGATGGAGTTTTCTCGTAGATCACTTCGGTTTTGTCCCCAACTGCTGCTTTTATGGCATCCAAAAGCGTCGTGCCTACATTTCATACAAAGATAGATACATACCGATTAAGTTTTCAACATCTCTGCCAATTATAGTCTCTTTCCAAACCATATAGCAATCACTTTAATTACCGATTGTGATCCTGCCGCTTAGACCGAACCATGTCTTTGTCCATCCTCCGCACTGATATCCAAGATCATCTGCGTGCGTTCCAGTGACTAGAATTCTCTTGGGGTTGCGATCTAGTGGCAGAAACGGTTTATCAGCATTTTTGCCCTTCTTTAGCAGAACTAACGACTTTCTAACTGCTTCACGCGCCAGTTCTCTATGTTTCTGCAGGCATCGAAACAGAGTCAATCATGCTCTCATACATCTGTACTTGGTACAAGAGACCTCACCTTGCAGCCAACAGTTCCCAACAAAGATCGGTCTGTGAGAGGATGTTCAAAGAGACCAGCTACAAACATCACTCTGAGTATTCTTTCAACAGCATCATTGACCCGAGCCATAAGTATTTCCCCTGACTCCACCAGATTTTTCATGTCCTGTATAAACTTTCCGTAATTGAATGGTACCATCACCTGCAACAAATTATATAATCTTCACTCCTTCAATCATCCAAGAGGATGGAAATCATTTGCTAATATGAAATATATGGCATACCATGTCAATTCCAGCATTAACCGCAGTTTTAATGCAGCTGCGGTAGTTTGATCCCCGAGGCTCACTAAGCCGGTCCAAACCTTCCCAGTCTGAAATTACAAATCCCTGGTAACATAAACAAGGAAACTAGCTCAATATACCTTTAAGCTTATTTGGATTCATTTGTTAGTTTCAATTAAAAAAAAGTTTACACCAACCTTAAAACCGAGTTTTTCCTTGAGAACTTGAGTTAGGAGGAAATAATCGGCGTGGAGTCTACGTCCGTTCCAACTGGAGTAAGATGCCATAACTGTGGAGACTCCCTGAGCAAGACAATTCAGATACGGGGGAATATGTATCTTCTCCAAGTCTTCATATGACGCAATGGTGTTCCCTTCGTTTATGCCCTTGTCGGTACCACCATCTCCAACAAAGTGTTTGGCGCACGCTACAACGTTGTTGCTATCAACCAGAGAACATTCCGTGAGAGGATGTCAACAAACGTATTATAGACCCCGAATCAAGCCATAGTGTAGCAATTTATTTGATACCTCCCTGCAACAAAAGGGTAACCATTTGGGTGTTCATCCGGAGGCTGGCCTTGTAGGCCCGAGACAAGCGAAGTCATCTCACAGACAAGTCCAGCATCTTCTCCATAACACTCATAGCTTCGTCCCCATCTTGGATCTCTCAAGACCTGTCAAGAAAGACAAAGTAACAACTTTCCATTCAATAATGACAAATCATGATGTTCAACATCGTTGTTAGAGTTAACGTCTACAAAAGCGACTCACAGCCACACAGGGAGCAAACGCCCAGTGAGCTCCGCTCGCCCTTACTTCAAGTGCAGTTGCAGCTCCAATTCTTCTGACCAAATCCGCGTCTCTACAGAGTTACCACAAGAACCACCAGTGTTATCACATTAATAGCAGCCAAACACAGCATCGCTGCAATAGATGCACCGATCTTGAACACAATCAGATTCTAATCACAGCCACTGCAATACTACTACTACCTTGTAATCAGAAGCTAATTGAAGCAAAATCAAGATTTCAAACTAGCTCCAAATCAGGTAAGAAGGTTCGATTGAATGTTCTCCACAAGGCAAGGTTCATCAGAAAAACCAAAACAGAAAAAATCAACCAAAAGCGATACCATTACAGAGCATAGTCTCTATCTCTCCCTCTCTCCCTCCTCTCTGTTCAAAGAAAAAGAGAATGGTAATCGGGGAAAAAACCTAGTGGCTCCGAGACCGATGTTGTGGGGGAAGACGGTGGCGCCGTAGACATTGTTGTTGCCGTGAACGGCGTCTGTGCCGTAGATTATCGGGATTCCCAAACGCGACGCTAACGCTGATCGCTGAAAGCCATCGATCATATCAGCCCAATCCGACGACTTGGCGTTATCGAACGGCGCACTCCCTCCGGAGTTCAGTACACTACCTGTGATTGAAATTCATAAATATTACTAATTTTAGTAAGAAAGAGAGAAAACCCGTCAAATTATATTCCGACAATCGGAAAAAAAATACTAAAATTGCGAATTCAAATTAAATTTTAATTTTGATTTACCAAAGGCAAAAGGACAAGTACTCCAAAGTTCATATTTGAAGAAGAAGAAGAAGAAGAGAGAAATGATGTGTGGTTGTGTGTACCAATGAAGAAATCTGTAATGGCGGCGGGAGAAGCGACGGTGCGTTCGATCTGAGTCATCTGACCTATCTTCTCCGGCAGAGTCATGCGAGAGAGAAGGTCCTGAACACGCGCCTCCACTGGCGCGTCTGGGTTCTGGTAAACGCATGACGATTCCTTTCCAACCATTTTCTTTCGTACTCTTCTACTCACAAGTTGATGCTACTTCTCCTTTTATCTAGCTAAACCGGGTAGTTGACAAAAACAAAAATCTAGCTTAACCGGTAGAGACGTGACACAGTGATTTCGACATTCCACCCATATGATTAACTAACTCCGGTTTTGTATTTATTTTACTTAATCACACGTAAAACCTTGCTATATCTGCACAGCTAATTACTAAACCTATGTATATAGCTGGGCAAAATACCCGGAACTGAAGAACCGAACCGAACCCGACCCGAAAAAGGGAACCGAACCGAATCTGGAACCGACAAAATACCTGAACGGATCCTAGACTCCTATATCCGAAGAACCGAAACCGAACCAGAACCGAACCGAACTGAGAACTGAATGGGTACCCGAAATATAATTATATACCCAAAATATTAATTATATTTATACTTGATATAATCCAATTACCCAAAATTATAATTATAAAACCCGAATATATCAATTATTGTTAGACCGAAATATCTAAAATAATAAAAAAATCTGAAAATTCTTAGTTACAGTTGTCAAAATTTAACCAAATTTTATTCAAATTTAGCATTTTTTTAGTTTTTTCCTATATTTCGGGTATCCGGAACCGACCCGAACCCGAAAATACCCGAACCTGAACCGAATTTTATAAATACACGAATGGGTCCTTCAACCCTATACCCGAAAGACCCGATACCCGAAAGAACCGACCCGAACCCGAACGGGTACCCGAATGCCCACGCCTATATGCCTAAATATTTCTTAACTAGGATTTAACCCGCGCTAATTATAGCGCGAAGTAATTTTTTTAAAGAAATTGTTTTGAAATTTAAGAAAATTACTTTTATCTGAATTTTACAATATAACTAACTAGTAATTATAGATATAGCTATCAATTTGTAATAATTTATCTATTTAACCTGTTTTCCAGTGAATTAAAATATTATTCGGGCTAATCCGCAAAACTTATAATCTTGAAAACATAACTCTAATATACATTGTTAAGTGACTCTAGTCTTTGTGGTTAGTCTACTAACTCTTAAAAAAAAAAAAAAGTTTTCGTGTGTCTAACTTTTTATAAAATTAGTAAAATATTTTTCAATTTTTGTTTTGATATATATTCAAATAAAATATAATAAACTATAGTGAAAAATATAACAAGATTTTGAATATATATATGAATTGATTATTATTTTAAAACACATAGTATTAAAAATATTTAAGAAATTAAATAATAAATAACTTATTTAATGCAAAATATACTTTCCATATTTGATACAATAATTTTTAAAAACTATTATATCATTTCTTATTTTAATTATTTTTTGTTATTTGTAATATCATTTTATGTAATAACTTACAAAACAAAATTCATTTTTAAAAATATATTTTTTAATCTATATATATAAATAAACATTTTCTCTCTTCTCATGCTGCCACCTCAGCATCCACTTGTACAATATTTAAAAAAAAAAAAAATTGGGCTTCACTATCTCAAGGATAGATTACCAAATGTTCAGCCATTAAGGCGAAGAAAAGAATGGAAAAACAAAACATAAAAAACAAACAGAGAGATGCAAGACAGGAATTAGATTCATCTTCTTCATATCTTACCAACCCATTAAAAAAACAGAACAAAAATCACCAATTAAATATTTTCTATCACTTACATACTATGATATCAACTTGCTTAAGGTCAACGACAGATTCACCTTCATATCTTATCAACCCAGAAAGAAATTCAGAATCATTCGACATACACATTAAAAAGAAAAGAAGGAATTCATAAATGAAACCCGAATTGTAAATACTTGGTTTAAACTATGGAAATCAACTACAATCTATCACAAAAAAAACAATTATGAATATATAAGGATTACCTTTCTCGAATTTTTTTAAAAAAGAAAATTATATTATACGCCTCCATTGTTAACCATGGTTTGTGTTGGTCATTTTTAACATCATTTTAATTATTTTTTTTAACAATTGGTTTTAATTACATAACTTAGATCATTAAATGTGAGAGTTGTAATAAATGAGAAAAAATTAAGAATCATTCGACATACATAGATTTAAAAAGAAAAGAAGGAATTCATAACTGAAACCCAAATTGTAAATACTTGGTTTAAACTATGGAAATCAACTACAGTCCATCACAAAAAAAAATTTATGAATAGATCATGATTACCTTTCTCGAATTTTTTTTTAAATTATATTATACGCCTCCATTGTTAACCATGGTTTGTATTGGTCATTTTAATTGGTCATTTTTAACATCATTTTAATTATTTTTTTAACAATGGTTTTAATTACATAACTAAGATCATTAATGAATAAATTTTATTTATACATATAAAACAAAAAGCATACTGATAATTAGTTTCAACAAAAAATAAAATATATTTATATCTACCACATTTTTAATATTTAATTTATAAAAAACATCCTCAAAATAAGGTTAAATATCAAAATATGATAATTTATTTCAACTCTCACATTTTGATAGATACAACAAAATTACAACTAAATATAAATACAAATTAAACACCACATAAAACAAAACTTAGAATCTAATAAAATTATTAAATAAACATCGAGGGAAAACAATTCACACCAAAACAGCAATCCGAATGAAATCATAGAAATCTTCTCTATGAAGATGCATCAAAATTACTCGGCTACTACATGACACAAGCAGGACCGGTTCACTAATAAAGTGGACCATGTGCATATTATAAAAAAAAATCTAATTTTAGGCATATAAACAATTTTTTTTTATAAAGAACCCTTAAATATTTACAAATAAAACTTTTAAACATGACAAAATTTTGCAAAAATCAGGTGGTCACTGTGCATTTGCACCTTCAACACTTGCCTAGAGTCAGCCCTGGACACAAGATACAAATGAAAAATATGTGAAAAATCATAATAAATCAAATTTCTTATCATGCTGTCACCTCATAATCCACATGTCAAATTTTAATTGGTCATTTTTAACATCATTTTAATTATTATATTTTTAACAATTGGTTTTAATTACATAACTAAGATCATTAATGAATAAATTTTATTTATACATATAAAACAAAAAGCATACTGATAATTAGTTTCAACAAAAATTAAAATCTATTGATATCTACCATATTTTTAATATTTAATTTATAAAAAATATCCTCAAAATAAGTTTAAATATCAAAATATGATAAATTATTTCAACTCTCATATTTTGATAGACACAACAAAATTACAACTACAAATTAAACACCACATAAAACAAAACTTAGAATCTAATAAAATTATTAAATAAACATCGAGGAAAAAAAATCCACACCAAAACAGCAATCTGAATGAAATCATAGAAATATTCTCTATGAAGATGCATCAAAATTACTCGGCTACTACATGACACAAGCAGGACCGGCTCATTAATAAAGTAGACCATGTGCATATTATAAAAAAAATTCTAATTTTAGGCATATAAACAATTTTTTTTATAAAGAACCCTTAAATATTTACAAATAAAACTTTCAAACATGACAAAATTTTGCAAAAATCAGGTGGTCGCTGTGCATTTGCACCTTCAGCACTTGCCTCAAACCGGGCCTGGACACAAGATACAAATAAAAAATATGTGAAAAATCATAATAAATCAAAACTTGGATATGTATGTTATATTATCATATTTATCTACACTTGAAGACTTATTACTTAAAAATTGGAAACAAAAAGACTTAAGAATTAGAAACATATTTTACACAATAATGAGAATTAGAATCGTACATCAACAATATTGGAAATAATACTAAAAATAAAACAAAAAAATATAAAACGAAAAAACACAATATTACTCGAGGAAGACAAGAGCCACAAACCTAAATTTCGGTGCAACTAGCTCCATTCCAAAGCACAATATCTAATTATAAGTAAGGATAAACCCAATATCCGCCACATATGCTTCAGAACCGAACTCTCAACCTCCTTCCGCAATAACTCTAAAACAAAACAACTCCTTTAATGTATTTTTATCTCTTTGGTGTCTTCATTACGCTTTAATGTAACTACTTCAAAGATGAACTTTGCGACATCAATTAAAATATAATTAATACACTCTAATTGATATAAATTAAAATAAAAATACATTATTAGAGATTCCTAATGTTTTCTACTATAAAACCCAAAATAACAAACTTTAAAAAAAATTGCATGAATTGACATCTATTTTTATAAGAAAAAACAATATTGAAAATAATATATGTAAAGTATTAAACTATCAAAAACAAAATATATAAAGAAAAAAAGTTAACACGTCTGCGCGTTGCGCGGATCACACCCTAGTAATATTATATAGATTAGTTGAACTAAGAATATCTGGCAGAGTACAAAACCAAGAATTATACTTTTCTACTGAATACTCCAAGAATTATCATTCACCCGATCCATAATTGAAGCTAAACCATTTAACCGGGGTTGCAATTGAGACCGAAACCAAGAGGAAACAATGGGTCATACGAATTGGCATCAGCGTTTAACGGCAACTGGTTAACGCATTTGAACCAGCTCACTGGTAACTTCCCTTTGAAGTCGTAATTGCCAAAAATGACATCAGCAATCCCTTGCCCTTCTGTTCCAGGGAACCAAGCAGCAACCAGTGCCTCAGTCTTTTCAAGAACCCTCGGCTCAAGAACCATAGGCCGTCCTGAGAACAAGATCACTAGAGTCGGGATTCTCTCTGCAACCGCGGTTATAGTGTCAGTACTGTGAAGATTTAACTTGATTGACTTTGTAGGTTCGTTGAACTAGTTTGGTGAAAGGAACACGAACGCACGCGTAAAGATTAACGAAAGCAACTCGCGAGATTTGATCACCCTGAGTTCACCGTGAAGGCTACGTCTCAGGGGAGGGAACCGTGTCCCTCAACTGCATTCATTATCAGAGAAGGTTTACAAGCCTTTAACAATGGCTGTGTCTCTGTTATTAGATCCAGAGAGCTAAGATGAAAGGAACTAGAAGTAGAATCCACAAGGGAGAAAGCTCTAGAAGAAGAAGACCTCAATTGCGGAATTGATCTTCTCTCTTCTATCAACGATGGCTTCTCTCTCTCTCTAACTTCTCTAGGTTCAATTCTCTCTCTCTTGTTCTTCGCTATTCTTGTTTTTCTCCTCTCTGTAACAAAACGAAGAAGACGATCCTTTTGTAACAACCTTTTCTTTTTATCTTTGACCACTTTGGTCAACTCTGTAATTTGGGCTCAATGTATTTGCTTTGGCCCAGCGGAATGATATTGTGTCTTGGGCCTTAAGCCCACCTGGATTCGTTGAATGAAGTCAAACATACGTTCACAAGTACCATTGAAAGGTATCGTGAGTTCCAAGTTATCGCCCTTCATCTCTGCATAGGGAGGTTCCCCCACTGCAACAATGGCGTAGGAGAAGCCTTCACCCGATGCTAAGCTTTCCTTTGTTGGAGTTTTCTCGTAGATCACTTCGGTTTTCTCTCCAACCGCTGCTTTTATGGCATCCAAAAGCGTCGTGCCTGCGTTTCGAAACAAAAAACATATATGCATCAAAAATTCTCCAACAACATCTACTACTAGCGGTCTGCGATTGAAATTCGCTTTGATTACCAATTGTGATTCTGCCACTTTGACCGGATTTTGTCTTTGTCCATCCTCCACACTGATTTCCAAGATCGTTTGCGTGCATTCCAACCACTAGAATTCTCTCGGCAGAAATGGCTTATCAGAAATGGCACATCCCTACCCACGTAGGGATGTGCCTTCGACCCGACGTCCCACCAACCCTACAGAGCTGACAAGGGCAGGAAGGAGCAGGTGGAGCAGAGTTGGTAAAACAGTGCACTGCTCTGCAACACGCCACGCCGAGCTCATCATGACCTCTCTCCTCGAAAGCCGGGACACGCCTCCTAGGCCACCTTACCCGCGAAAGAGGCCGCCGACGACACGTGGCCCGAGATCTCAGGGGAGCAGGAAGCCGACCCCGACTATATATACCCCTCATATGTCATTAATGAGGGGAACTGGGGATTTTTACTCTCTCACCTACCACAAGTTACCCGACCTCTCTCTCTTTGTAACAAGACAACACTTTAGAACGCCGAACTGGACGTCCTTCGGAACCAGTTCGTAATTCTAAAGCGTTTACTTCTCTCTCATCAATGAAACGAAACACGGCCCCCGGCCTACTCATATTTCTCCCGACCTGTCTTAAATGTGGTTGAATTGCTCTATTAACGAAAATCTCACCTCCCATCTCCTAATCATTCTTTAAACACACTTAGTGATCCACGGGATCAACAATTGGCACTAGAAGGAGGGGGGTTTAGAGATGAAGTCAAACATACGTTCACAAACTCCACCTTTTGCTTCAGACAATTCCCGACAGAAGCGGCGAACCCTAATCTTCGTGTAAACCTCAACCGTGAAGTCCGATGCGGCTTTTCCAAATCACCATTGCATCTCCGGCCTTGTCTTCCGACGCCATCTTCAGAATCCTCTCCAGGTAACACCTGAAACTCTTAACCATCTATTCACCTTGACAAATAAGAGCTTCTTCCTGTTGATTCCTTCTTTTGCGAAAACTTGCTTAAAGTCTCCGACTTTCTCTTTTCAGCTTTCCGACGAACAATTACTGCTCTTCCGCTGCTCAGACGAACTCAGGTATCGCTTCACAAACCCAGACTCATCTCTTCTCGCGTTTACTCTCTGACTTTCGAAACCCAGAAACCAGCAACCTTCTGACATCTTGAATTTCTTTCAGATACTCCACCTTGAGCTGAATACTTTCCATCTCAGCTCCTTAAGCTCCACGGGTAACTCTTTCTCTCAAGAACTTGAGAATTTTGCATTGTCAATTTTCCAGAAAAAGGACACAGACCTGAAATCTTACTTTTCCTGTTTTTGCGAGATTCATTTGGACAATGGAGTTACCCGGAGCTGCCAAGCCTCTAGGCGATGTTCACAAGATCACAGCAGAGTT
Organism: Eutrema japonicum; assembly: GCA_030161315.1. Classification (NCBI taxonomy): domain Eukaryota; kingdom Viridiplantae; phylum Streptophyta; class Magnoliopsida; order Brassicales; family Brassicaceae; genus Eutrema; species Eutrema japonicum. The sequence goes on from BSQW01000013.1 coordinate 43,170,591, forward strand.
GGAACTTTGGCCCAGGTAAGGCTTTAGTTAAGAAATCTGCTGGATTTCTGCTTGTATGAATTTTGAATAGAGCAACATCACCTTGTGCAACTATATCTCGAATGAAATGATATTTAGTTGCAACATGCTTGGTCCTTTCGTGGTGCACAGAGTTCTTTGCAAGCGCCAATGCACTCTGTGAATCACAATGGATTTTAACACTTCCTTGGGTAAAACCCATTTCATCACATATTCCCTTCAACCAAATGGCCTCTTTCACGGCTGAAGAAAGAGCCATGTACTCTGCTTCAGTTGTTGATAAAGCCACCACTGACTGCAAATTTGACCTCCAACAAACTGTATTACCCCAAACCTTGAAAACAAAACCTGTCACTGATCTTCGTCTATCAAGGTCAGCTGCATAATCAGAATCACAAAACCCTTCAATGCTGAAACTTGAACTCTTACTGAATGTGAGGTTTTCCTTTAATGCGCCCCTTAGATATTTCAACACCCATTTGACAGCAGCCCAATGTTCTCGGCCTGGTTTTGACATGAACCTGCTGATAACTCCCACAGCATAAGCTAAATCAGGTCTTGATCCTATCATAGCGTACATAAGACTTCCCACTGCGCTAGCATAAGGAATCCTTTCCATATGCTCAGCCTCTGACACCCTTTCTTCATTGGTTAAACTTTTCAACTTGAAATGTGATGCAATAGGGGTAGAGACTGCCTTTGATTCAAACATTCCAAAACTTTTCAGTACTTTCTGAATATAATTCTCTTGAGATAAAATCAGAACCCCCTTCTCCCTATCTCTGTAAATGTCCATTCCCAGAATCCTTGACGCTTTTCCCAAGTCCTTCATTTCGAATTCCCTGCTCAAGCTGTCCTTTATCTTTCTGATCTCAGACTTGTTCCCCGAGGCTATAAGCATGTCGTCAACATACAAGAGAAGATAAATGGCCTGATCTGTCTTTATGTTTTTCATGTAAACACAAGGATCAAAGCTGCTTCTTAAGAACTGTTCCCCTTTCATGAAACAGTCAAACCTCAGGTTCCATTGCCTAGGTGACTGTTTAAGCCCGTATAGAGATTTTCTCAGAAGACATACCTTATTCTCTTCTCCAATTTTAATGAATCCTTCTGGTTGACTCATCAAAATCCTTTCATCCAAATTTCCATGGAGGAATGCCGTCTTGACATCTAACTGCTCCAATTCGTAGTCCAAGTTTACCACCAAAGACAGCATTATTCTGATTGACACATGTTTCACAACAGGTGAAAAAATCTCATTGAAATCTACTCCTTCCTTTTGTGAAAACCCTTTTGCTACAAGCCTTGCCTTGTACCTTTGCTTCTCCACTCCTGGAATTCCCGGTTTAAGTTTGAAAATCCATTTGCATCCAACTAGTTTCTGCTTGTCTGGCTTATCAATAAGGTCCCATGTGTGATTCTTTCCAAGTGAATCCATTTCTTCCTTTGCTGCATTATTCCAGTATTTCCACTGCTTACTCTTCTTTGCTTCTTCAAAAGACCTTGGCTCATCTATCTCTAAGTCTTCAGCAGCAGATAGTGCATATGCTACGAAGTCAGAGTCTTCATACCTGGAGGGTGGCCTGACATTATTCCTCCTGCTTCTGTCCCTTGCAAGAAGATAACTATCAAGTGAGTGACTGTTTTCTGTCCCATCCTCCTCATTGAATGTCAGCCCTTCTGATTCATCTAGACTTTCTGAACCATCTGAATCACTTGAGCTCCCTGAGCTATCTGTTCCAGTCTGTGAAGAAAGCTCTCCACCTTGAGAAGAAATCTCACCATGTTCATAATTTGTTGAACTTGGTCCTTGAATGAGCTGTGTGTGAAACTTCACTCTCTTACCAGACTTTTTCTTGTCAGGTTCTTCACTTCCCCCATCAGATTTCTCTGCACTTTCCTGTGTAGGAGCTAAGGTATCTTTGTATATCTCATCTTCTCGAAACACCACGTTTCTGTTTGTTTTGCATTTCCCATCTTTAGGCATCCATACCCGATAACCCTTGACGCCAAATGGGTATCCCAGAAAAAATCCTTTTTCAGCTCTAGGACTAGTCTTTTCCTGAACAGTATGCACATAAGCTGAGCACCCGAATCTTCTGAGATGTGACAGTTCAGGTTTATGACCAGACCACACCTCTTCAGGTAGTTTAAACTCTATTGTGGAATTTGGTGTTCTGTTGATCAGATATACGGCAGTTGAAGTGGCCTCAGCCTAGAACTCTTGACCCAAACCTGTCTCTGCCAACATGCTTCTAACCTTGTCCATAATAGTTCTGTTCATCCTCTCAGATACACCGTTCTGCTGAGGTGTGTACGTGCAAGTCCTGTGTCGTTTGATCCCTGATTTCTTGCACAAGTCATTAAACAGTGTGTTGCAGAACTCTAAGCCATTGTCAGTTCTCAAACATTTAATCTTCTTTTCTGTGTGGTTTTCCACAGCTTCTTTCCATTCTTTGAACTTGTGAAATGCTTCATCCTTTTTCCTTAGGAAATAGACCCACACCTTTTTGGAGTAATCATCTATGAAACTGATGAAGTATTTACAGCCACCCAAACTTTCTGGTGTTGATGGAGATCCCCACAAATCAGAATGAACATATTCCAGAATTCCTTTAGTTGTATGCTTGGCTGCAGGAAAGCTTTGTTTATGAGACTTTCCAAGTACACAACTCTCACAAAAAACTAACTCTCCAACCTCTGTCTTTGGCAAATACCCATCTCGAACTAGAACATCCATGTTTTTAGAGCTCATATGACCAAGTCTTGAGTGCCATAAAACTGTCAATTTTTCCTTTGACTCTGAGAGATTGACTTCAGCCTTGCTCACTATACCTTGGAGATAGTACAGACCTGCGTTGTACTTTCCAGAGATCACTTTCTGACCATCTTTGTAAAAGTTTACTATGAAGCCTTCACCCTTGTATTTGCATCCTGACTTTTCTAGCATTCCATAGGATATAAGATTTCTGCTCATGTTAGGCATATATCTTACATCTGTTAGTATAACCTCTGTACCATCTGGATTGGTAATTCTGATTTTTCCGATACCTTTCACTTCACTGTGAGTGTTATTTGCCATTAACACCTTTCCCCCATCAATTTCTTTAAAATCACACAACAGTTCCTTGTTGGGGGTGATATGGAATGTGCATCCTGAGTCCATAACCCACTCATCATTTGAGTGTTGAACGCTTGCAGTGAGAACCAGAGGCTGTTTCACTTCTGAGGCAACATTGGCAGAAGATTCAACATTTTTCTTCTTTCCTTTACTAGGACATTCTCGTTTCCAATGTCCATCTTTGCCACAGATGAAACAAGCCGATTTACCTTCTTTGTTAAATCTGTTCTTTGAATTTGACCTGCCCTCTTTGCTCTTTGACCTCCATGACTTGTTGGGATTTTTATCATTTCCATTGTTAGACCTCTTTTCAGATCTTCCACGAGATTCAACATACAACCCTTCTGCCTTACTCTTGTTTAGTAACCCTTTCTGTCTTAGTTCAGCTTCTTTTGAATGAGCAGCAACTACAACTTCATCGACTGTGAGTGTTTCCTTCCCACTTCCATACTGAAGGGTGTGAACCAGTGGTTCATAAGCTGTTGGAATCCCTGACAGGAGCTGAATGGCTTGGTCTTCTTCTGAAATGGTAACCTTGAGACTGTTCAAATCTGCAACCAATTTCAGGAAGATGTCCACGTTCTCTTCTATAGACTTATTTTCTTCCATTTTGTAACAAGAGAATTGTTTCTTCAAGTAGATTCTGTTGGGAAGCGACTTGGTTTGATAAATCCTTTCAAGTGCTTTCCACTGTCCCAAAGCAGTAGTTTCATGCATGATCTTCCTCAGAATTAGATCACTCAAGCATGTTCCCAATAGGCTTCTGACTCTAAGATCTTTTGCAGCTTTCTTTTCATCAATTTTTGCCTCTGATGGACCAACTATTGCCTCTGACCCTTCTACTTTCTTTTCTGGTTCTGAGAAGACAGTGAAACCTTCCTTAAGCACTGAGAGTAAACCTTGAATCTCCATTTGGCCCATCATCTTGTATTTCCACATGCCAAAATCCCCTTTACCATCAAACCTATCCATCTCAAATCTTCCTAGAGTTGGTTCCATGTTGACTGGTAATCTGATTTTCTTGCAGGTTAAAACCAGATGATGCTTTTGCTTCAATCAAAAAAGATCCTAAACCTTGAAGGATATTAATCGCAGATGCAGCAAACAGAGAATCACGATTCAACAGCACAGCTATTTCCAGATTCCTCCTACTTCCAAGAAAGAAACCTCTTTGTGAACAAAACAGATAAGCATCTTTACCTTTTTACTTCGATTCACCAACCTCAATCCTGACAATCGCACCTGGGATGCTCTGATACCACTTGTGAAGATTTAACTTGATTGACTTTGTAGGTTCGTTGAACTAGTTTGGTGAAAGGAACACGAACGCACGCGTAAAGATTAACGAAAGCAACTCGCGAGATTTGATCACCCTGAGTTCACCGTGAAGGCTACGTCTCAGGGGAGGGAACCGTGTCCCTCAACTGCATTCATTATCAGAGAAGGTTTACAAGCCTTTAACAATGGCTGTGTCTCTGTTATTAGATCCAGAGAGCTAAGATGAAAGGAACTAGAAGTAGAATCCACAAGGGAGAAAGCTCTAGAAGAAGAAGACCTCAATTGCGGAATTGATCTTCTCTCTTCTATCAACGATGGCTTCTCTCTCTCTCTAACTTCTCTAGGTTCAATTCTCTCTCTCTTGTTCTTCGCTATTCTTGTTTTTCTCCTCTCTGTAACAAAACGAAGAAGACGATCCTTTTGTAACAACCTTTTCTTTTTATCTTTGACCACTTTGGTCAACTCTGTAATTTGGGCTCAATGTATTTGCTTTGGCCCAGCGGAATGATATTGTGTCTTGGGCCTTAAGCCCACCAGGATTCGTTGAATGAAGTCAAACATACGTTCACAAGTACCATTGAAAGGTATCGTGAGTTCCAAGTTATCGCCCTTCATCTCTGCATAGGGAGGTTCCCCCACTGCAACAATGGCGTAGGAGAAGCCTTCACCCGATGCTAAGCTTTCCTTTGTTGGAGTTTTCTCGTAGATCACTTCGGTTTTCTCTCCAACCGCTGCTTTTATGGCATCCAAAAGCGTCGTGCCTGCGTTTCGAAACAAAAAACATATATGCATCAAAAATTCTCCAACAACATCTACTACTAGCGGTCTGCGATTGAAATTCGCTTTGATTACCAATTGTGATTCTGCCACTTTGACCGGATTTTGTCTTTGTCCATCCTCCACACTGATTTCCAAGATCGTTTGCGTGCATTCCAACCACTAGAATTCTCTCGGCAGAAATGGCTTATCAGAAATGGCACATCCCTACCCACGTAGGGATGTGCCTTCGACCCGACGTCCCACCAACCCTACAGAGCTGACAAGGGCAGGAAGGAGCAGGTGGAGCAGAGTTGGTAAAACAGTGCACTGCTCTGCAACACGCCACGCCGAGCTCATCATGACCTCTCTCCTCGAAAGCCGGGACACGCCTCCTAGGCCACCTTACCCGCGAAAGAGGCCGCCGACGACACGTGGCCCGAGATCTCAGGGGAGCAGGAAGCCGACCCCGACTATATATACCCCTCATATGTCATTAATGAGGGGAACTGGGGATTTTTACTCTCTCACCTACCACAAGTTACCCGACCTCTCTCTCTTTGTAACAAGACAACACTTTAGAACGCCGAACTGGACGTCCTTCGGAACCAGTTCGTAATTCTAAAGCGTTTACTTCTCTCTCATCAATGAAACGAAACACGGCCCCCGGCCTACTCATATTTCTCCCGACCTGTCTTAAATGTGGTTGAATTGCTCTATTAACGAAAATCTCACCTCCCATCTCCTAATCATTCTTTAAACACACTTAGTGATCCACGGGATCAACAATTGGCACTAGAAGGAGGGGGGTTTAGAGATTCTTCTATACGCAAGGAGCAGTTCAACCACCGCCGCAACCGCAGCAACGATGGCTATTCCGCCCCCAAGAGTATTATCAGGCCTAGAGACCCCGGCCCAAGCAACGGCCCAGGCCCAGACAACGGCCCCGCCACCAACTCAAGCAGCGACGACGACAGCCCGGCCATCAGCCCAGGCAGCCACCGACCGGATGACTCCCCAGGAGTCCTTCAGGGCTCCGCCACCGGCCCCAGCGCCCACTCCTTCCGGCGGCCCCGCCGCGCACAACGCGCCTCACCCCCCGGAGGACCAGCCCACGCTGTCCGCCGTAATGCAGGCCCTACTCACCAGAATAGACGAGCTGACGCGTGCGACCGACCAACGGTTCGCCACGCTAGCAGCCTCCCGGGACCGGTCGGACAACACCGGATCCCCCGACGTCCATTTCAGAGAGCCGGCCTCTCGGGAAGAAACCCCTCGTATCCGAAGGGGCCAGCCCGGCGACTCGCCGTCAGGCTCCGAAGGCCCGGGCGGACGTTTCGCCCCAGCCGTAGGGAGCTCCCCGGGCGACGAAGCCCATCATCTCCGATCCAGCTCCGAACGCGCCAGGGACGCCGAGTTCGAAGCTATGAAGGAGACACTCCGCGTGATGTCCTCTAAGATCCATCAGGCCACCAGTGCGGCCCCGGAAATAGATCGCGTCCTCCGAGAGACGCAAAACACGCCGTTCACCCGCCGGATCTCCTCCGTCCCGCTCCAGCACCTCGGGAAGCTCAAACTCCAGCCCTACGCGGGAACCACCGACCCGGCCCAGTATCTCACGGCGTTCACCATCGCCATGGGCCGCGCCCACTTCTCACCAGATGAGCGGGAAGCCGCCCACTGCCAACTCTTCGTAGAGAACCTCACCGGCCCGGCTCTCACGTGGTTCTCTCGGCTGAAGACGCACTCCATAGACAGCTTCAGAGACCTGTCAACCACCTTTCTCGAGCACTACTCCATCTATATCCGGCAGTCCGCATCCAGCGCGGACCTCTGGGCGATGAGCCAGGGAGCAAAGGAGTCGCTCAGGTCCTTCATAGAACGCTTCAAGGCCACGGCCTCCCAAAGCAATGTGACGGATGAGTCCGCGCTGCCTGCTCTAAGAAAGGGGCTACGGGCCGATTCGGCCTTCAAGGACGACATGAAGCTCAACAGGCCGCGCTCGCTGGAGGACGCCTTGCACCGCGCTGGACTCTTCGTCGAGCTCGAGGAGGAGAAGGCGGCTGAATCGAGAAACAGCGCCTCTCACAAGGCCCCGGCCGCGAAGGAGCGGCCCCAGGAGAGATACCAGGAGCCTCGTCAACACTATGATGACGAGTACCAGCGCAGCAAGGGAAAGCAGGCCGCCGCGTTACTTGTTAACGGGCCGACCTCAGGACTCCGTATGCGCGACCCCGTACCTCCTCCCGGCCCCGCGCCGGGGTTGCCTTGGAACAAGTACGTACGGGACCCCCACCAGCAGGACCGGCGTCCCGACGACCCGAGCGATAGGGAGTCCCGACCAGACGAGCCGTACGACAGGTCGGCCTATTGCGACTTCCACCGGCGAAGGGGGCACCCGACCTCTTACTGCCGCGCCCTCCAAGAGGTCCTGCTGAACCAGTTTCAACGGGGCGAAATCGACGTACCGGAGCGGCTGCGCCCACATCCCCGGGATGGCGATCGAGTGCAACCCCGTGACAACCGAGGTCGCGAGGATAACCGGGCTAGGCCCTATCACCACGCCCAAAACGACGACCGGCGGCGACGATCTCCCTCGCGAGACCGGGAAACGGGCAGATCGCCTCCCCCGGCCCGGACTCTGATAGGGATGATCATGGGAGGCCTCCTCTCGTGCAACGACTCAATGCGGTCCATCAAGCGCCATGAGAGGAAGACCGACGTCTCCCTGAAGTGGCACTCCGGGCCGGAGATCGACGCTCAGGACACAAGCAAAAGGGGGATATGTTTCACCGAGGCCGATGCGGCCGGGGTCCACCAGCCCCACAACGATCCCCTCGTCGTGCAAGTCCGCGTAGCCGACTGCGACGTTAACCGAGTCCTCGTCGATACGGGCAGCTCGGTCGACCTCATCTTCAAGGACACCCTTGCCAGGATGAATCTAAACGGGGTCGAAATCAAGCCGCACTCCATCCCGCTAACCGGCTTCACCGGGGATACCGTCAACGGAATCGGCACCATCGAATTGCCGGTCTACGTAGGTCGGGTGACGAAAATCGTCAAGTTCGTGGTCTTCGATACCACCCCGATCTACAATATCATCCTTGGAACTCCTTGGCTGCACTCGATGAAGGCAGTCACGTCGACGTACCACCAGTGCCTCAAGTTCCCCAACCAGGCCGGGACGTACACTCTCAGAAGCAACCAGAGGGTTTCTCGCGCCTGCTTCGCCATTGAGCACAAGCTGCGCCGCGCCGCGCCGGCCTGCCTAGCCGTCAGCACGTATCAGCCCGGCGAGACAGTCGCTCGGGACCTCCTGGGGGAAGACCTCGTCACCCAGGTCAACATCGATCCGGGCAACCCCGCCCGTTGCGTCGGCATCGGAACCGACCTCGACGAGACCATCAAGAAGGAGCTGGTCAATTTTCTGGGAGAGAACGTCTCCACCTTCGCCTGGTCAACCGCCGACATGCCCGGCATAGACCTGATAGCAGGATTTTTCCTATCAATTTCTCAAATCCCACTCATGTCATTGTAGTACTTGAGATGTCAATCCATAAGGGGTTAAGATTGAGGCACTAAGAATGCAAGAAACTTCTTAAGCTAGAGCAAACATTGTTTTTGGTTTTTAAATTTATAAGAAAGGAAACAAATGCAAGAAGGAAAACAAAACACAAGACTAAAATGTTGGATTATGAACTAAGCTATCAATGAGATGGGTAACAATCAAACAATGAATCATTTAGAAGCATTAATCACTATCTTAGAACATGGAATTCTCAAATATGACTAATCCATTTCCATGGCACTAATCACCTTGTTAATTATCTAATCAAGAACAAATTTCCATTTGTGATTAAATAATTAACAAGCATTAAGAAACAATTCCAATTAGTTCACTAAACACCCTAAACATCAACTTCCGTTGGCTAGGATATGCATAGCTCACAAAAGGTTCGGATCAAGCAATTCATTTAAACTCGGGTCATGAGTGAAATGCCTAAGATCTAGAAACGAATGAACATACCTAATCTAGTACTAACACCGCTTACTCGAATCTATCCCTAATGCATGGGATGAGACCAAAAATCTAACTAATCTAAGGTGTAGTACTAGGTTTCGGTTTATCATGACAAATCTAGCGTTACGAACCAACCTAAGTGAAAGACTCATCCAAGATCATCTTAAATAACCATTATCTAACCATCAAGACAATTGACTAATGATGCCTAAACATTCAATGCACATTCATTCTTATGACATGGATCACACAAGTAGATTAGTTCACTTCCATGATACTAATCCATTTACAAAATCATCTAGTTATCAAGAACTTCCGTTCGAAACTAAATGATCCATAATCATTAAGCATTAGTCCATACAAGTCAACAATTCACCTTAATCATCAATTTCCATTGGCTAAGAATTGAATTGCATGCTTAGAAGTTTTCTAGACATTTCATCGAACACCTTCCGGGCGAGAAATGTCTTAAGTTCTAGAAATGAGTTGTCAATTCGATTCTAGCATTAAGATCCCTCCTAACATGAGAACAAATGATTATCTAAGCCTAAACATCAACAATCAACCATCAACCATCCAAATCAAACATTATCTAAAATCCAACAAAAAGTCAACTCACAAGAACATGAAGAACACAAGAGAAAAAGACATAGAAATGAAGAACAAGAATCAAATAAGCATAATATAAAGATAGAGTGAAGAAATCTTCTCTAGAATGGCATTTGTATGAAGAACAATCCCAAAACATCAAGAAGAGAGAGTTGGGGACGAGCCCCACTCTTAGAAGAAGAAAACTTTTTTAATAAAATTAGGTTTTTTGGCTTTTAATAGAGTTTGGGTCGAATTTTTGAGTTTCAGATGATCCACAGCGGTCAGCTCATACCGCTGCATGACCGCTGTGATTCTCTGTTTTTTTTCGACGGATGAACCCGCAGCGGTCACTGTAGACCGCTGCATGACCGCTGCGAGCTCCACTGAGTTCCTTCGCGCGCCAGACTGGACCGTCGTCACGGAAATTGGCATAACTTCTGATCGCACCGTTGGAATTGCCTCAAACCACTTCCAAATGAAAGCTAATCCATTGATATATCTCGTGTTAAAATTTGAGCTCAATCCATCGGTGGAAAGTCCTTCATCCAATGCCAAACTTATGACGTCTCAACCTGATCCTGCATCTTTGTATTCCGAAATGAACTTTTTGATGGCTATCTTCACTCCTCCAACTCCTATGACTCCAAGAACACCTGAAAATGGCTCAAGCAAGCCAAAAAGAATGCAAAGACAACCTAGGACATCTAAAATGCAATGAGACTCAAGTTGGACCTAAATGCATGAAAATATCCAAAAACTATACAAATTGGAACTAAAAACCTATGAAACTAAACCTTAAAAACATGTAAAATATGGTGTTATCAACTCCCCCGGACTTGCCTTTTGCTTGTCCGCAAGCAAACAAGAAAAGACAAACCGAAAGAGAGGTTTTAAAGAGTGGGAATTCATAACTAAAGGACATGTCAAAGCATTCAAAGTGGGAATTCTATGCCCAAGATAATACCAAGACATTGCAAAAACGTATCTCAATTATGACTCTAACTTCTCTAGACTTATCGCAACTCCTAATCTTTTCTCTTAACAACAATGCCTCATGCCTACAAGTCCTCTTCTCAACCAACCCTCACATTCATTTGATCTTTCTAAAGGTGCGGTCTCACAAATGGGCAAGTGATCAAGTCCAATCGGTTTGGAAGAAAAGGCAATTGGCACTAGTAAATGTGAGTGCAAGGAGGTTCATTCTCTTTTTGGGTGACTTACTCTCAAGAAAAAGGAATGCTATATGTTATGCAAAAGCAAGGAAGACTAGAAACAATTTATGCATACAAAGTTAAGCTCACATTGTTCTACCCTCCTAGCAAAGCATTCTACCCAAATGGTGATTCCATTTCCTCTTCTTATCTTATTTTCTTGAAGCTCATTAAACCCTCAAAGCCCTTTTGGCTAAATCAAAACTCCCTTTTTAAACCCCTTTTCTTTTCCAAACACCAAACTCCTAGAGACATTTTTAATCGACCCCTTTCTTTTCTTCTTACTCTCCCTAAACTTTTTATTCTTTCTCTTTTTCAAACATGGAGAGTGTTTTTCTTTTTCTTTTTCTAGGGTCTTTCTTTTACGCTCTTCTCTAGAGTTTTCTTTTCCAACCAAGGATTCTTTTTCTACCATTTCTCATTTCACTTTTCATGAGCTCATGCTCCCCAAAACCAAATACCATTCAATCCATTGATCCCCATCTTAATGCTAGCCTCTTTTCTTTGAACAACAAACCTAGCTAAAAATGAAAGCTAACCTTTGTCGTTTCCGATACTTACAAGATTTTACACACAATAGCATATCAAGAAAAGGCCTCACTCAATAAAAAAAACAAGGGGTGGAAAGGAAACGGTTATGGTGAAAGGTAGGGAACCATTCTAAAAATGAGAATGGCCACTCGGGTTATTAGAGAGTGGTAAAAGTGGATAAGATAACCCGAATGTTTTCTTTGAACCATGGTTATGTATCACAAGCCCATAAGCAAGAAGATTATATTCATTTAAGTCCAATTATCAAGGGGTTGATTTCAAATTAAACAAGTATTTACAAGACAAAGAGTTAAGAGTAGAGAGATCAAAGTACGAAGTTTTCAAGTCTTTTGAAATCGTTTAAGCAATATAAAACCATTATCGAGAGCATCACAATGAAAGCTTATCATACATGTTTTATGAACTCTCATGCACATGAATGCAACCAATATGATCTAGAAATGAGTGATCAAGTCAAGTCTAGAATGCACATGGACTAATGCAAACTACATGATGATTTTTTTTGTTTTTCGTTTTTTTTTTATGCAATTAAAAATATACAATGCAATGACTCAAGAAAATGAAAATAAGACAAAATACACAATGTCAAAACACAAGAACCTCTCCCCCGGACTTAAATCACACCGTCTCGGTGTGAATTGAGCCAAAGAGAGAGTAAAACAAACATAAAAACGAAATGGTATATACAAAGGGAAAAGTTAGTGGTACCTTGGAGTGGAGTGGATTCACGAGGAGGAAGCATTGTGCGTTGAAGCTCACGGACTTAGACCATTCCATCCGTCCCATTTATTCACCCTTATTGCTCCTACAAAAACATGAAAACAAAATTTATCAAACAATAAAAAGGCATAAAACAAGAAGTAAAGGATAGGATTGCTTGTTTTATGTCTCTAGCATTGACGGTGGATAGGATTGGGGGAGTCCCCAATGGCGCGTTTAACGTCGCTAGCTTGACGGTTGCGTCCTCTTATTCACTCTCTCCTTGAATGTTTCCTTTACTCCTAGTTTCGAACCTAAGAGATCAAGATCACAAGAAAAGAGAAAAAAGATTAACAACAAAAGAAAATAAAAAGCTCTAGTCTCAAGAAGAATCCAAATCCTAATGATCAATGCTAAACCCCAATGGCAACGGCGCCAAATTGATACAAGATATTTTCGTGTCAATTATCAATTTCTCAAATCCCACTCATGTCATTGTAGTACTTGAGATGTCAATCCATAAGGGGTTAAGATTGAGGCACTAAGAATGCAAGAAACTTCTTAAGCTAGAGCAAACATTGTTTTTGGTTTTTAAATTTATAAGAAAGGAAACAAATGCAAGAAGGAAAACAAAACACAAGACTAAAATGTTGGATTATGAACTAAGCTATCAATGAGATGGGTAACAATCAAACAATGAATCATTTAGAAGCATTAATCACTATCTTAGAACATGGAATTCTCAAATATGACTAATCCATTTCCATGGCACTAATCACCTTGTTAATTATCTAATCAAGAACAAATTTCCATTTGTGATTAAATAATTAACAAGCATTAAGAAACAATTCCAATTAGTTCACTAAACACCCTAAACATCAACTTCCGTTGGCTAGGATATGCATAGCTCACAAAAGGTTCGGATCAAGCAATTCATTTAAACTCGGGTCATGAGTGAAATGCCTAAGATCTAGAAACGAATGAACATACCTAATCTAGTACTAACACCGCTTACTCGAATCTATCCCTAATGCATGGGATGAGACCAAAAATCTAACTAATCTAAGGTGTAGTACTAGGTTTCGGTTTATCATGACAAATCTAGCGTTACGAACCAACCTAAGTGAAAGACTCATCCAAGATCATCTTAAATAACCATTATCTAACCATCAAGACAATTGACTAATGATGCCTAAACATTCAATGCACATTCATTCTTATGACATGGATCACACAAGTAGATTAGTTCACTTCCATGATACTAATCCATTTACAAAATCATCTAGTTATCAAGAACTTCCGTTCGAAACTAAATGATCCATAATCATTAAGCATTAGTCCATACAAGTCAACAATTCACCTTAATCATCAATTTCCATTGGCTAAGAATTGAATTGCATGCTTAGAAGTTTTCTAGACATTTCATCGAACACCTTCCGGGCGAGAAATGTCTTAAGTTCTAGAAATGAGTTGTCAATTCGATTCTAGCATTAAGATCCCTCCTAACATGAGAACAAATGATTATCTAAGCCTAAACATCAACAATCAACCATCAACCATCCAAATCAAACATTATCTAAAATCCAACAAAAAGTCAACTCACAAGAACATGAAGAACACAAGAGAAAAAGACATAGAAATGAAGAACAAGAATCAAATAAGCATAATATAAAGATAGAGTGAAGAAATCTTCTCTAGAATGGCATTTGTATGAAGAACAATCCCAAAACATCAAGAAGAGAGAGTTGGGGACGAGCCCCACTCTTAGAAGAAGAAAACTTTTTTAATAAAATTAGGTTTTTTGGCTTTTAATAGAGTTTGGGTCGAATTTTTGAGTTTCAGATGATCCACAGCGGTCAGCTCATACCGCTGCATGACCGCTGTGATTCTCTGTTTTTTTTCGACGGATGAACCCGCAGCGGTCACTGTAGACCGCTGCATGACCGCTGCGAGCTCCACTGAGTTCCTTCGCGCGCCAGACTGGACCGTCGTCACGGAAATTGGCATAACTTCTGATCGCACCGTTGGAATTGCCTCAAACCACTTCCAAATGAAAGCTAATCCATTGATATATCTCGTGTTAAAATTTGAGCTCAATCCATCGGTGGAAAGTCCTTCATCCAATGCCAAACTTATGACGTCTCAACCTGATCCTGCATCTTTGTATTCCGAAATGAACTTTTTGATGGCTATCTTCACTCCTCCAACTCCTATGACTCCAAGAACACCTGAAAATGGCTCAAGCAAGCCAAAAAGAATGCAAAGACAACCTAGGACATCTAAAATGCAATGAGACTCAAGTTGGACCTAAATGCATGAAAATATCCAAAAACTATACAAATTGGAACTAAAAACCTATGAAACTAAACCTTAAAAACATGTAAAATATGGTGTTATCAAGACCCCGCGACGTGTAGCCACGAGCTCAACGTGGATCCGACCTGCCGACCAGTCAAGCAAAAGCGCCGAAAATTGGGCCCGGAGCGCGCCCAGGCAGTCAACGACGAGGTCGAAAGGCTCACCGCGGCCGGCTCGATCACCGAGGTCAGATACCCGGACTGGTTGGCCAACCCGGTGGTGGTCAAGAAGAAGAGCGGGAAATGGAGGGTCTGTGTGGATTTTACCGACCTCAATAAGGTGTGCCCAAAGGACAGCTTTCCCCTCCCTCGGATCGACCAAGTCGTCGAAGCCACCGCGGGGAATGAGCTGCTCTCCTTCATGGACGCCTTCTCGGGGTATAACCAAATCCCCATGCACCCCGACGACCAGGAGAAGACCGCGTTCATCACAGACCGAGGCATCTACTGCTACAAGGTAATGCCTTTCGTACTCAAGAACGCCGGGGCCACCTACCAGCGGCTCGTCAACCGGATGTTCGCCGACCAAATAGGCCGCACTATGGAGGTGTACATAGACGACATGCTGGTGAAATCTCTAGTCGCCGCCGACCACGTCGCCCATCTCCGCTCTTGCTTCCGGACGCTGAACGAATACAACATGAAGCTGAACCCGGCCAAGTGTTCTTTCGGCGTCACCTCGGGCGAATTCCTCGGCTATATCATCACCCAGCGCGGGATCGAAGCCAACCCAAAGCAGATCCGGGCGATCACCGAGCTCAAATCCCCTGAGAGCACGCGCCAAGTACAGCGGCTTACCGGGAGAATCGCCGCACTGAACCGCTTCATCTCCCGCTCTACCGACAAGTGCCTCCCGTTCTACCAGCTGCTCCGGGCTAACAAACGGTTCGAGTGGGACGAGAAGTGCGAGGAAGCCCTCCAGCAGCTGAAGGAATACATATCTACTCCTCCCGTCCTGTCCAAACCAGAGGAAGGGGAAACCCTCTGCCTCTACATCGCCATCTCTACGTCGGCAGTCAGCGGGGTACTAGTGCGGGAAGACCGCGGCGACCAGAGACCTATCTCCTACATCAGCAAGTCCTTAGACGACGCGGAGAGCAGGTACCCGACTCTGGAGAAGCTCGCCTTGGCAGTGGTCGTCGCAGCTAGGAAGCTCCGGCCTTACTTCCAATCCCATACGATAGCCGTCCTAAGTACGTACCCCCTCAGGACCATCCTCCACAGCCCGAGCCGGTCCGGCCGGATAATGAAGTGGGCTGTCGAGCTGAGCGAATACGACATCGAGTACCGGGGTCGGACCGCGATCAAATCTCAAGCGCTGGCCGACTTCCTAGTTGAGTTGGCACCCGAGCTGGCAGTCAGCGAGGTGTCCGAAGTGTGGACTCTGCACGTCGACGGATCGGCCTCCAAGCACGGGTCCGGCGTCGGCATACGCCTCGAATCCCCGACCAAGGAGATCCTCGAGCAGTCCTTCCGCCTAGCCTTCCCGGCATCGAACAACGAGGCCGAGTACGAAGCTTTGATTGCCGGCCTGCGCCTGGCCAAAGAGGTCGGCGCAAAGAAAATCCGAGCTTACTGCGACTCCCAGCTCGTTGCCAATCAATTCAGCGGGGAGTACGAGGCCAAGAATGATCGCATGGACGCCTACCTCAAGGTGACTCAAAGCATGGCCGCAGACTTCTCCGAGTTCACCCTGACAAAGATCCCCCGAGGCGATAACACTTCCGCAGACGCCCTCGCAGCACTAGCCTCCACCTCGGCTCCAGAGCAACGACGGGTAATCCCGGTGGAAAGTATCGACCTCCCCAGCATCGAGCTGCCAAAGGGAGCCTATCTGATCGGTCCCCAGGTCGCGGACCCTGACGAAGACGCCCAACCTCCCGAGAACCTACCACCGCCCCCGGCCGAGCCCGAACTGCCGGACTGGCGAATCGACCTGCTGCTATATATCGCAGACGGCGTCCTTCCCGCAGATCGGTGGACCGCCCGACGGCTAAGAAAGAAGTGTGCCCGATACACGATGCTGGACGGCAATCTGTTCCGGTGGAGCGCCTCGGGAATCTTGCTCGGGTGCCTCCACGGGCAGGAAACCTTCGACGTAATGAAAGAAATGCACGAAGGTGCCGACGGAAACCACTCCAGCGGCCGGGCTCTCGCCCTGCGAATCCGGAACCAAGGGCATTACTGGCCAACAATGCTGCAGGATTGTGAAAAATTCGCAGCCCGGTGCGAGAAGTGCCAGCGTCACGGCACACTCATTCACCGCCCTACCGAGCTCCTCACCACTGCGGTAGCACCCTACCCCTTCATGCGATGGGCCATGGACATAGTCGGACCACTACCCCGATCTCGGCAAAAGCGCTTCATTCTGGTCATGACCGACTACTTCACCAAGTGGGTCGAAGCCGAAGCTTACGCCAAAATCACGGCAGAAGACGTCCGGAAATTCGTCTGGAAGTTCGTCATCTGCCGGCACGGACTGCCCTACGAGATCGTGACCGACAACGGTGCCCAGTTCACGTCGGCCCTCTTCGAAGGCTTCTGCGCGAAGTGGAAAATCAGGCTGAGCAAGTCCACCCCGAGATATCCACAGGGGAATGGACAAGCCGAAGCCACCAATAAGACCATCCTCGACGGCCTCAAAAAGCGGCTAGACGACAAGAAGGGGTCCTGGGCCGATGAGCTCGACGGAGTCCTCTGGTCCCATCGCACAACGCCGAAGACGTCGACAGGACGCACACCGTTCAGCCTCTCGCACGGAATGGAGGCAATGGCCCCCTCTGAGGTCGGGCTCCCCACTCCCCGCCGTGCTATGCTCACCCAGCAGCCCGCCCTGAACGACACCGTCCTCCTCAGCGAGCTGGACTTCCTTGAGGAACAACGGGACCATTCCCTCCTCCGAATCCAAAACTACCAGCAGCTCGCCTCCAAGTACTACAACAAGAGGGTTCGAGGCAGGTTCTTTGCCGAAGGAGACCTGGTCCTCCGCAAAGTCTTCGAAAACACCGCCGAGTTGAATGCGGGCAAGCTCGGTGCACATTGGGAGGGCCCTTACCTTATCTCCAAGGTCGTCAAGCCCGGCGTATACGAGCTAGTCACGATGGCCGGCGACGCAGTCCCGCGCTCATGGAATTCGATCAACCTCAAACGGTTCTACTATTAAGCCCCCGGGCTCCAATCCGCTCTCCGCCTTTGTAAACAAACGAACTACGATTGGCTTGATCCCTTCTACTAAAGGGTACGTAGGCAACCCCTAACCAGGGCTCAGCTATTAATCTAATAAAACCTTTTAAACAAAGGAAAACGTTCCCCGACCTGCGCACAAAAGCCGAGCTCCAAACGCCCCCGAGCTCCAAACGCTCCCGAGCTCCAAACGCTCCCGAGCTCCAAACGCTCCCGAGCTCCAAACGCTCTCGAGCTCCAAACGCTCGCACTACAAAAAAAAAAAAAAAAAAAAAAAAAAAAAAAAAAACCGAGCTCCAAACGCTCGCAAACCAAAAAAAAAAAAAAAAAAAAAAAAAAAAAAAAAAAAAAAACCGAGCTCCAAACGCTCGCACTACAAAAAAAAAGCCGAGCTCCAAACGCTCGCACTACAAAAAAAAAAAAAAGCCGAGCTCCAAACGCTCGCACTACAAAAAAAAAAAAAAACCCGAGCTCCAAACGCTCGCACTACAAAAAAAAAAAAGCCGAGCTCCAAACGCTCGCACTACAAAAAAAAAAGGGGACCGAGCTCCGGTGCTCGCTCTCCCCGGCACACAAGTTATAAGTGCCAAAGCCGGGCCCCAGGGCTCGCACCTCTACTAGACACACAAGCATTAAGTGTCTCTAAGCCGGGCTCGCTACCCGCACCAAAAAAACAAGGTACACAAGCAATAAGTGCCTTAAGCCGAGATTACCTCGCACCCAATACAAGAGCACGGTCCACGACCTGCTTACTTGACAGAGTACGGTTTACGACCTACTCTACCGATTAAAAAAGCCTCGAAATGGCATTTACACAAAAAAGGGGGCCAACGGCCTCTTTCATTATACAAAAGGGCCAACGGCCTCGTTTATTACAAAAAGGGCCCACGGCCTAATGATTACAACAGCCTCGAAACGGCACTTACAAAAAAAAAAAAAGAGAGAGGGGAGAAAAAAGGGCCAACGGCCTCGTCTGTTATAAAAATGGCCCACGGCCTAATCGTTACAAAAGCCTCGAAACGGCACTTACAAAAAATAGAGAGGGGCCAACGGCCCGCTCTTCGCATAAACGGCCTACGGCCCAGTCCTTACAAAAAGAAACGGCCTACGGCCCAGTCTACAAAAAGAAGAAAACAAAAAGGAAAAATTTTTTACAAGGCCGCATCGGCCGGTCGGTCTTCCCTCCCGTCAGCACGGGTGCCATCTAAATCAGCCGGGGCCACCATCCTCGCGTTGGTCCCGTACTCACCAAGGAAGGGCTGCCCAGACCCCTCTTCCCCGACCACGACTCCACGGGGTGGCACGTCGGTTCCGGTCTCACCGGACGGCGCGTCCGTATCGGCCTCAGCGGCAGACAGGACCGAGGGATCTGCTTGCACAATCCCAGCAGCTTCGGGGACTCCCTCGTCAGCAGACGGGATCGAGGGATCTGCTTGGACGGTCTCAGCGACCGCAAGAACGTCCTCAGCAGCCAGCGGAGCCTCCAAGGTCAGATCCACCACGGGGGTGCTAGAGGGAGCGACAGGTATAATGTGCTCAAGCAGAACGCCGTGAGCACGGTCCAGAGGGATTTCCAGATCCTCCGGGGTCAAATCCGGAAAGTCCATCCCGTCCAGTACGGCACCAAATGCCGCCTCGTCCTCGTCCAGCTTCTGATACCGGTAGAACGGTACCGACACCCCGTCCTCTGCTTCCATCCTCTTGAGGCAGGCCTTTACGCCGGTCACCTGGCTGTACAGAAGGTGAGGCTCTAAGGCCCGGCGGCGCCCGTCCAGGTGGGCGCGGATCTTCTCCATCTTCGCGGACCACTTCCGGTTCCGCGCTTCCCACCGGGCTGACACCCGATCGCTCTCCGCAGCCACGGCCACCTTGGCCCGGCCTATGGCGGATTCCAGCCCCTTCACCCTGGAGCGGAGTGTCTCCCGCTCCCCCTTCAGGAGCCCGTTCTCCTCTTCGAGCCCCGACGCCCGATCCCACCCAGCCGCAGCACGGTCCCTCTCGGCCTCTAGTGCAGACTGGCCACCTCGACCGCCCGGGCTCTTAACCGCACCGCCTCCTCTTCCAGCGCCGCAGATCGGGCCTTCTCATCTCTCAGCTCCTTCTCGAGCCCGTGGAGACGGGTAGACTGGATCTGCGAGCTGGACTCCCGGCACTCCCGGAGGAAGTTAATCGAGGCGGCCTGCTCGGCGAGCCTCTTCTCGTAGGCCTCCGCCAGAAAGGCACTAAGGGCCATCGTCTGCATTAAACAAATTGTTAACAAAGACGCGCAACAAGTCTAGCTAAAAGCAGTTAGACCAGAGCAGAAGCTTACCCGAGCTGCGGATCGCGCCACCTGACGGAAGGTGTCGGACTCCGCCATCTCCAGCGGGACGAAGTGCGGGTACCTCCGCCCGAACATCATGGCTTGCGCCAGCTCGGCGCACTCGTCCGGATCGACGATTACCTGGTTGCTTCCATCCTCGTGGGTAAAGGAGAAGCTGTAGTCCCGAGGCCCATCGTCGGAACCTCCCGAGGCGCCGCCCACTTCGGCGCTGCGACCCTCGGCCTCCTGCACAGCAGCAGGATCCTCCGCGACGACGGTCGTCTCGCCGACCCCATCGCCCCCTTGAGCCCGGGTCTCATCGACCCCCCCTGCCGGCACGAAGGCCAAGGGCACCTCGGGCTCCGGCCCGGGCAGTGAAGGCCGGATGACCTCCCGACCCCCGGAGGAGGACTCTCCCGTCCTCCTCTTCTTTCTGCCGGCCTCCCCACCGGCAGCCCGGTCTTCCCTCCTCTTCGAGGGAGTCGCCGCGGAGGAATCCCCCGCAACCCGTGGTGCCGGATCTCGCCTGACCGGCACCTCGGGTATCGGCGGCGGCGGTGCAACAAACGAGTCCGCGTACTGCGGATTGGCAAACCTCGCTCTACCTGCGAAGGAAGAACCGTTAATTCGGCAAAAAAAAAATAAAAAAAAAAAAAAAAAAAAAAAACCACCTCCGGTCATTGCAGCTTCGATTCTCGCAGCGGTGAAGGACTTCCACTCTCTCTGACGCACTGTCCTGAGCACGGCAAGTAGACCTGCGTAGTCCGGTAGCTTGAATCTGGAGGAGTGAGGACCTGAAGAGCAAGACAAAAAAAAAATCATCAGTCAGACAACCAAAGAGGAGAAGTCAGCTCGACCTGCAAATCCCTACCCGGGGAAAAATTCCAATCCCGGGTGTATCTCGCCAACGGATCGAGCCCAGCCACGGCGGTAGCCCGGACGTAGAAGTAGCTGCGAGACCAGTCCTCGACCTTCGACAGCTTGCTCGCCCTAGACCCCGAGCTGGGTGCCTCCAGAACGTTCGCCGCGGGCTTGAAAGCGGCATAGAAGGTCCCAGGAATCCCGGGGTTTGCCTTCTGCTGGGTGAACGCCTCGAACATAGGCAACGTCACCTCCACGTCGCATTCGTGCCCTAGGGTCAGCAGCACGATCATCCCCTGGACCGTGGACGGGCAGACCTGCGAGAAGGCCAAGCCCCGCGCCCGGCAATACTGGACGAACAGCTCGGGGAGAGGAAGGCGCAAGCCGCACTTCTGGAAGAACGACTCGTACAAGCAGACGAAGCCCGGCCGAGGAGTCCACGGGCGCTCCTCCGCCCTGGGTACCCTGAGCTCAACGTCGGCGGAAAAACCACACAGATTCCCCAGGAGGGTCACCGACTCCGCTGTGCTCCAGGTCGGTGACCCTCCCTGCTCGTAGAGGACCAGGGGGGACCTCACCCTGGCCACTCGAGCTCCGCCTCCACGGCCGCCCTGACGGCCACCACGGTCGCCCAGACGCCCGGTTCCACCCTCAGCTTGGCCAACACCGCGACCGCCAGAGGATCTAACCACCGTCTTCGGCCGGAGATGGGTCCCCGGGAGCAACGGGGCGGCCCCCGAAGTCGAAGGGGCCAACTGTTCCCCACTGTCTGCCCCTCGTCGCGGAGAAGAGGCATGTTCGGAATCACCGGAGGAGGAACTCGGAGAATCGTTACCGCCACCACGGGACGCCGACTTTTCGCTCGACTCAACTCTGATACCGTCTAACGTCGGAGCCATTGCACGGAGAGGAGGAAATCGAAAAGACAGGAAGAAAGTAGGAAGAGAAGGAGGAAATCGGAGAAAGGAGGTTACCTTAAGAGTATGCGCAGAAGGTTTTAGCAGTAGGAGGAAGAAGGTTTAAATAGAGGAAGGGGGACAGTGAAGCGACGCCTGGACACGTGTCAAAAGAAGCACGGCTGCCCAAAAAACCTAATGATGACGTCTCTTCGTTTCCCCACGCCAAAAAGCAAAGGACGCCTCGATAAACGCAAAGCGTCTTTTACACGCCGCGCGTGGGCAGTCCACGCGAAAAACGAAGCGTCCTTTGTCGTCCCACGTGGCGAGCACGCGCCAACCTCCTACGGGTTTTTCGGAAAAGGCAAACACAGTTGAGCCCGGAAAGACCGTCCTAAGATGCGCCGAACTAACAATAGATCAACTTCGGCACGCTCACTTCGCCCCGCGATACCGAACTGGGGGAGGGCCTATTGTTGGAGGTGGGGCTAGCACCCCCAATTAGTTAGGCCCATCTTAGGAAAGGCCGACCTTAATGTCACCGGACTTAATGTCACCGGACTTAATGTCACCGACCTGCAAGAACGTCCTCAGCAGCTCGGTAGCCGACCTGAAAGCAACGTACCCCGGGCCCGCGCTGATGCCCCGCCAGAGCAGGGAGTGTCAGAAGAATAGGCGAGTGGGAGTTGGTAAGGCAGTACCCTACCCACGTAGGGATGTGCCTTCGACCCGACGTCCCACCAACCCTACAGAGCTGACAAGGGCAGGAAGGAGCAGGTGGAGCAGAGTTGGTAAAACAGTGCACTGCTCTGCAACACGCCACGCCGAGCTCATCATGACCTCTCTCCTCGAAAGCCGGGACACGCCTCCTAGGCCACCTTACCCGCGAAAGAGGCCGCCGACGACACGTGGCCCGAGATCTCAGGGGAGCAGGAAGCCGACCCCGACTATATATACCCCTCATATGTCATTAATGAGGGGAACTGGGGATTTTTACTCTCTCACCTACCACAAGTTACCCGACCTCTCTCTCTTTGTAACAAGACAACACTTTAGAACGCCGAACTGGACGTCCTTCGGAACCAGTTCGTAATTCTAAAGCGTTTACTTCTCTCTCATCAATGAAACGAAACACGGCCCCCGGCCTACTCATATTTCTCCCGACCTGTCTTAAATGTGGTTGAATTGCTCTATTAACGAAAATCTCACCTCCCATCTCCTAATCATTCTTTAAACACACTTAGTGATCCACGGGATCAACACAATGTTGTGGGGAAAGACGGTGGCTCCGTAGACGTTGTTGTTGCCGTGGACGGCGTCGGTGCCGTAGATTATTGGGATTCCCAAACGCGACGCTAACGCAGAACGCTGAAAGCCGTCGATCATGTCAGCCCAATCCGACGATTTCGCGTCTTCGAACGGCCAACTCCCAGCGCCGCTCTGTACACTGCCTATAAACCAAATATCAAATTAAAGTTGCAATTTTTCGAAAGAAAATACAAAAGATAAAAATGGTATTATACCGATGAAAGAATCTGTAATGAGTTGAGGAGAAGCGACGGCGCGTTCTATCTGAGTCATCTGGCCGATCTTCTCCGGAAGAGTCATGCGAGAGATAAGGTCTTGAACACGCATGACGGCGACTCAAAAGTCATATTCTCTTCTTCTTGGTCGTCTTTTTCTCTCCACTCCACTTCTCTTTATCTTTCGCCACTACACTCTCTTGCTTAATTAATTGAATTTATCCCTCCAATAATTTGTACTTTCTAGTCTTTTGTTTAAAATAACAATTATTCCCAAATTTTAAAATTATATAAGTAAAATGTGGGAAACCATCTCAGAATCCGTGGTGGTTCAGGCTACTTTATGGGTAATTTTTTCATTTAAAAAAGGGTAATTTAAAACTTGTAGGATAGTTTCTTGTCGACCAAGAAAGTAACATAATGACAAAAATACACGAACGTTTGAGCAAAGATAATAACACACTCGTATCACTTGATTATTATTACAAACACACTCAAACTTCACCGTTTATTGTTCAATAGTTGATCAATCTTCAGCCAGACTGGTGAAGTTAAACAGGGTTTGAATTCCCGCCGGAGTTGCAATTGAGACCGAAACCAAGAGGAAACAATGGATCATACAAATCGGCATCAGCGTTTAGCGGCAACTGTTCAACGCCTTTGAACCAGCTCACTGGTAATTTCCCCTCGAAGTCATAATCTCCGAAAATGACATCAGCCATCCCTTGCCCTTCTGTTCCAGGCAGCCAAGCAGCGACCAAAGCCTCAGTCTTTTCAAGAACTGTCGGCTCAAGAACCATAGGCCGTCCTGAGAACAAGATCACTAGAGTCGGGATTCTCTCTGCTACCGCGGTTGCAATGTCGCTACCATTAAATGGAATTATGAGCTCCGAGTTATCCCCCATGGTCTCTGCATAGGGAGGTTCCCCCACCGCAACAATGGCGTAAGAGAATCCTTCACTCGAGGCCAAGGTTTCCTCCGAAGGAGTCTTCTCGAATATCACTTCGGTCTTGTCTCCAACTGCTGCTTTAATGGCGTCCAAAAGCGTTGTGCCTGCATTTTCAGACCAAAACATATACATTCGTGAAATTTTCAACAAACATCTACAAGACTCTGAGATTGGGGTCTCTTTAATTACCGATTGTGATCCTGCCGCTTAGACCGAACCATGCCTTTGTCCATCCTCCGCACTGGTATCCAAGATCATCCGCGTGCGTTCCAGTGACTAGAATTCTCTTGGCACTGCGATCTAGTGGCAGAAATGGTTTATCAACATTTTTGCCATTCTTTAGCAGAATCAAAGACTTTCTAACCGCTTCACGCCCCAATTCTCTATGTTCCTGAAATCATGAAAACAGAGTCAATCATGCTCTGGACCCACCCCTCCGGTCTAATGACGTTATCTTCAAGAGACCTCACCTTGCAGCCAACAGTACCCAATAAAGACCGGTCTGTGAGAGGATGTTCGAAAAGACCAGCGACAAACTTCACTCTGAGTATTCTTTCAACAGCGTCATTGATCCGAGCCATCGGTACTTCCCCTGACTCTACCAGATCTGTGAGGTCCTTTATGAACTGTTCGTACTTGAAAGGCACCATCACCTGCATAATAACACAGATTAATAATCTTCGTTCAATTATTAATCTGAAACAATGAAAATCATTTACTACATGTTTCAGAAGCTACCATGTCCATTCCAGCATTGATTGAGATTTTGACGCAATTGCGGTAGTTTGACCCCTGTGGCTCGCTAAGCCGGTCCAAAGCTTCCCAGTCTGAAATGATGAATCCCTGGTAACAAAAGCAAAGGAAACCAGCTCAATTCATATACCTCTGGCTTGTTCAGAAATATTCAATTAAATTTTAGGCTGACCTTGAAACCGAGTTTCTGTTTGAGAAGTTCTGTCAAGAGGAAATAGTCAGAGTGGAGTTTACTTCCATTCCAACTAGAGTAAGAGGCCATAACGGTAGAGACTCCCTGAGCAAGACAATTCAAATAGGGAGCAAGATGTATTTTCTCCAAGTCTTCATATGACACAATGGTGTTCCCTTCGTTTATCCCCTTATCGGTACCACCATCTCCAACAAAGTGTTTTGCACACGCGGCCACATTGTTTCTATCACATGTAGTGAACAAATACATGAGAAATGACATCAGAGCTATTAAAGACACATATATCAAGCCATATACATACCTTCCAGCAATAAAAGGGTAACCGTTAGGGTGTTCTTTGGGTGGTTCGCCTTGAAGGCCCGAGACAAGCGATGTCAGCTCACAAATAACTTCAGCATCTTCACTATAACACTCATACGATCGCCCCCATCTCGGATCTCTCAAAGCCTGTCAGAAAAAACAAAAACAAAAGAACAACATCTCTTTCATATCTTGAACACAGCCGATACTCAATGTAGAACACAAAACTGTTTCTCTTATTTGGCATTACGATATGAGAGCTGCCAAAAAAAAAACATATTTTTCAAGAAACTCTCAAAGATATCCCACCAAAGGCTTCATTCAATCGACTAAGAAGCTATTGCAGGAAAAAAGAGAGAGGACGAAGAGTTCTTGGATTAACCAAAAACAATCCTTATCCTAACAACAGTTGAATCGATGATAGAGTAGCTAGACAGAGCCTAGTGAGATGAGTTATCTCATTCAATATCTATAAGGAACTTACGGCCACGCATGGAGCAAACGCCCAATGAGCGCCACTTGCCCTCACTTCAACTGCTGTTGCAGCCCCAATTCTTCTGATCAAATCTGCATCTCTATCGAAATACCAAACAAGAACTACCATTGTTATCAAATTCAACAACTAGGGTTTCATTCCAATCTAATTGCAGCAACACTACAAATATCCAAATCAAGTTTCCGGTTGAATCGTCGAAGCATTACATTTTCCAGCCGTACAACACACAAATCTCTCACTCAATTTTGTAAAAGTGAAAGAGAATGAGAAATCGGGATTAATTTTACCTGGTTGCTCCGAGGCCGATGTTGTGAGGGAAGATGATGGCTCCGTAGACGTTGTTGTTGCCGTGGACGGCGTCAATGCCGTAGATTATCGGGATTCCCAAACGCGACGCCAACGCTGCGTTTTGGTAGCCGTCGATCATATCCGCCCAATCCGACGTCTTGGCGTCCTCGAACGGCCAACTCCCTCCGCCGTTGAGTACACTGCCTGTAAACCCCAAATCCCAATTCATACTTTTAGCAAAATTCAAATTTCAAATTTCGAAATGAAACTAGAGATTTTTTTCGTTGACTAAAAAACAAGTGTGTATATACCGATGAAGAAATCTGTAATGACGGTATGAGTAGTGACGACTCGTTCGATCTGAGTCATCTGGCCGATCTTCTCCGGCAGAGTCATCCGTGAGAGAAGGTCTTGAACACGCGCCTCCACCGGCGCGTCTGGGTTTTTGTAGACGCATGACTCTTCTTTTCCTTCCATACTCTTTTCTTATGTTTTCTCTTCTATCACAAGTTTACTACTTCAAAGCTTTCTCTTTTTATATAGTGCTTGTAAAGTTATTTATTTGAAATTTCTTAAAATTTTAGTATTTTTTAATTTTTTTAAAAAGTAACACTTAATTTATTATTTATGATAATTTTAATTTTGTATAGTACGGCGTGTAAGCATGTGGACGTGTAAACATATGGACGATACACAGATATACAGAGCTATAAGTATTTTTGTCATTTACACATTAAAATACAACTAAAAATAAAAAGTGTTAGCTTTGTAAGGAAAATTAAAATAAATGACACTATATACAATTATGTCTTATATATAGGCAAGAATATTAATTTCAGATATTATATCATTTGAAAATAGTACTCCCTCAGTTTCATAAAAAGTGTTATTTTGACACATTTCAAATATATTAAAAAAACTATTAAAAGTTTTATATTATCTTTTATTAATACACTAAACAATTTTTTCTTTCTAATTAATACACTAAAACAATAAACTTAAAACTAGTTTTTTATTCAAAATTATGCATTGAAAACATAAAATAATATTTTTTTATGAACACAAATAACACGCCAAAACCCTATCGTTACCCAAGCCTAATCAGATTAGTTGACCTATTCTGTTTTTTTTTTTTATATATATATATAGGTTGAGCTAGCCATGTAAGGCACTTTACACTTACAAAATCAGGAAATTTTCAGGAAATTCTAAGCAAATTGTTGATTTTTCAAATCGAAATTGTAACCTTTACATGTGAAAAAGTGCAAAAAATTAACCCCACCACCCCCCCCCCCCCCCCCCAATAAATATTTTTGGTAAGCCTCCCTTTGAGTTTATTCTCACCAGATTTTCATCTTCTACACTCTCTACACTTGTTCTTACAATCGATTTGACCTATCTTAGTTTGATTTCCAGATTTGGACTATTTTTACTGTTGTTCTTGTGCTTACTATATATCTAAGCTCAGTTTTCTACTCATAAACATGCCAATGTTTTTCCACTTTTTTTTCTATACCAAAAATGCCATTGTTCTATCTTGTGTGATTGTGGTCTCCTAATCAACAAATGTGTGAAAAAACTGGTAGTTTGTTTAAATCTCACACATCAAGTTTGAAGGGAAATATTGGCACTAGAAAAACAAAAAAAAATAACAAGTATTCAAGAGGGGTTATAAATCAATTAACTGTGCAAAACACAATCACATCCAAATAAATATCTACTAGGATATAACCCGCGCTAATTATAGCGCAGAGTAATTTTCTTTTTAAAAAATGGTTTGAAATTTAAAAAAATTGTTTTTATCTGAATTTTACAATATGACTAACTAATGATTATAGATAAAGCTGTCAATTTGTAATAATTTATTTATTTAACCCGTTTTGCAGTGAACTAAAATATTATTCGGGCTAACCCGTAAAAACTTATAATCTTGAAAACATAACTCTAATATGCACCGTTAAATGACTCTAGTTTTTGTGGTTAGTTTACGAACTCTTTAAAAAAATAGTTTTTTGTGTCTAACTTTTTATAAAATTAGTAAAATATTTTTCAACTTTTGTTTTGATATATATTCAAATAAAATATAATAAATTATAGTAAAAAATATAGCAAGATTTTGAATATATATTTTTTCTTTGAATATATATAAATTGATTATTATTTTAAAATATATAGTATTAAAAATAATCAAAAATTAAATAATAAATAACCTATTTAACGCAAAATATATACTTTCCATATTCTAATCAATACTTTTAAAAAACTATTATATCTTTTCCTATTTCAATTATTTTTTGTTATTTGTAATGAAATTTTATGTAATAACTTACAAAACAAAGTTCATTTTTAAAAATGTCTTTTTAAATAATATTATAGAGATTATATGATTGACAATTTGACATCTTATATCTCCTTGAGACTTCTAGCCGTTGCCCACTCTTTCCTAAATCATGTAGACATCGCTTCATGTATATATATCATTATTGTTATCACTCGGATGAAAGACAACATCACTATATTTGTATTTCTCTACCAAAAACTACAAATTTTGACGGCCATCAATATTTTGATGTCTGTTCCTGCTCGGCCTGCAAAGAAGATTCTTATGAATCTGATGACGAAATTCGCTAACGACGCAGAAAGAAAAAAGATCCCCTGTACAAGAGATATCTTGAAGGAGATCCTACAGTCGGTTCTCTCGGAGAAGGCAACGGAAGATACGAATTCATAGTCCAATACTCTGATAAAAAAGAATCATCTGTGCCAGAAATCATGGTGATAGAAGATGATAACTTTCCTTTAGAAATAACCAGAGTTTTGAACCAATTTCAACAAGATCATTTAGAAAAAAGTCCATTGGAAATTTGTAAAAAAGTTACGACAGCGACAATAAAGTTGATAACATGTATCCTTTTAGTATGCCATTTATTTGCATATGTTCATCAATCTCTGAAGTTAAACCGGTTTTGAGTTCTCCACGGCATAGCAACTAAGACCAAAACCAAGAGGAAACAATGGGAAATACCCATTTGCATCAATGTCAAGGGGCAACTGGTCTACGCTTTTAAACCAGCTCATTGGTAACTTCCCGCAGAAGTCATAATCTTCGAAAATCACGTCAGCAATCCCTTGTCCTTCGGTTCCAGGCAGCCAAGCAGCGACCAGAGCCTATGTGTTTTCAAGAACCTGCGGCTCAAGAACCATAGGTTGTCCTGAGAACAAGATCACTAGAGTCGGGATTTTCTCCGCTACCGCGGTTGTAATGTCGCTACCATTAAAAGGTATTATGAGTTCCGAGTTATCTCCCATAGTCTCTACATAAGGCGATTCCCCCACTGCAACAATTGCGTAAGAGAATCCTTCGCTCGAGGCTAAGGTTTTCTCCGAAGGAGTCTTCTAGAATATCACTTCGGTTTTGTCTCCAACTGTTGCTTTAATGGCGTCCAGAAGCGTTGTGCCTGCATTTTCAGACATATTAGATTTCTGACAAGATCATTTAGCAACCAAATCATATTGCAGTAGCCAGTAGCTTTAGTTACCTATTGTGATCCTTCCGTTTTGACCATACATTGTCTTTGTCCATCCTCCACACTGATATCCAAGATCATCCGCATGTGTTCCAACCACTATAATTCTCTTGGCGTTGCAATCTAGTGGAAGAAATGGTGCATATTTTCCGTTCTAACGACTTTCTAATCGCTTCACGCGCTAATTCTCTATGTTCCTAAACGATTGGAAACAGAGTAAAAATCATGTTTTGGTGAGTTTTCAAACGTATTACCACTTCGACCTAATGGCATTCGGTACAACAGAGCTCACCTTGCAACCAACAACAGGAAACAAATATCGGTTTGTAAAAGGATATTCGAAAAGACCAGCTACAAACTTCACTCTGAGTATTCTTTCAACAGCATCATCGACATGAGCAATCGGTACTTCCCCTGACTACCAGATCTATCAGGTCTTGTATGAACTGTTCATACTTGAAAGGTACCATCACCTACAATAACATTGATTTTAATAATCTTTTTTCCTTCAAATCATCCGAGATAACCGAAAAGAATACACTACCATATCAATTCCAGCATTAATTCCGATCTTGACGCAGTTGCGGTAGTTTGAACCTGGTGGGTCGCTAAGCCGGTCCAAACCTTCCCAATCTGAAGCTATATATCCCTGATAACAAAACAAAACAAAAAAATATGAAATTAAACAAACTCAATGGATACATCTCTAGCTTGTTATAGCTTGTTTCATTCTCAATCAACCTTGAAACCGATTTCTTGTTTGAGAACTTCTGTTAAGAGAAGATAATGAGAGTGAAATTTATTGATACACACAGAGTTTAACCCTAAAGTAACTACCGCAAGAGCACAGCTGGCGAAGTAGTAATGTAGGGATCGAATCCACAGAGACCAAATGCAACACTACGAGAATGCATGATGAAAGTAAATCTAAGACGAATGATGTTTGGTTGCGGGATTGTAACTTCTAAAACTCAGAATAACGAATGAAAGGATGTAAATTCAATAAGAGAAAACGCTAAGTCCTTAGGTAATTCGCAGGAAATCCAGATTCACTAAACATACTATCGATTAAGGAGATAATTAAGACCTGTTCTCGAACTCAAACATGAATGTCTAGGTAGCCCACTGTCGTGGTACTACCTACTATGCCTAATAACCTAAAAATCTAAACTGTCGTTTGACCTTAGTGTTCTAGGCAAGCATTAATGTTCAGGTTTGATAAGTTCACAAATTGCCTTAGCATCAACTTTCATTGGCTAAGGACAATTTGCTCATCTAAGTTCTTTCAGGAAATCTAAAGCACTTTTGATGAATAAATTAATCCTAACATCATAAACTAGGTGATCAATCTAGTCTAAGCCTTAAACTCAACAATAGATGAAGAACTCTATGTAATTCCCTACTGTTATCCGTTTCAGTGATTCATGGAAAATCCTTTAAAACCTTAAAAACCAACATGGAGATTACTCAGACATGATTGCAGAGAAAAACACAGAGAGATGAAAAGAAATTCATATTCAAATAGAAATAAATCCAAAAGAGTTCAGAAATCTTCTCCGGTATGAAGTTGAGATTCGTCTCCCCAAATCTTCCAGAGCAAAAACCAGAAGTTCTCTGATGAATAATATAAAGCGTAGCCTAAACAATGGCTGAAAAATAGAATAAATAACCCTAAAACACGTTTTTCCTAAGTCTCAGGCGAAACCGGTCCAAAATAAGGAAAACCGAAATTTCCTTTTTCTTCTTCGGGGAAAGGATCGATCGATCGAAAAGTCTTCTGCTGGTCTGTGGACAAAGGATCGGTCGATCCTTTTGAGGACCGATCGATCGTTTTGGTTACTGCTTCCAATCTGCACACGCTTCTTCTTCGAGGCAGATTGACCTGTCTTCAGTAAATCAGGTATAACTTCTGATCGCAACGTTGTAATGGTCTCAAACCACTTCCAAATGAAATCTAATCCATTTTTCTATATCTTGTATCAAAATTTGAGCTCGATCCATCGGTGGAAAGTCCTTCAACGAATGCTAAACTTCTGACATTTCTTCATGATCCTGCATCTCCATATGCTCATTTTCACCCAAAACGGCTCATTTTCTCCCAAAGTCACCTAAAACATGAAAAGACTCGATAAAGGACTAAAAGACTCTAAAATACAAACTTTGACTCTATAAAAGACACAAAAACAATGTTAGAAACCGGTAAAAACACGGTTTATCATTTATCTCCATTCCAACTGGAGTAAGAGGCCATAACGGTAGAGACTCCCTGATCAATACATTTCTTATAGGGAGCAATGTGTATTCTCCTTAAGTCTTCATATGACAGAATGGTGTTGCCTTCGTTTACGCCTTTATACGTACCACCATCTCCAACAAAATGCTTGGCACAAGCGACCACATTTTTTATATCACCAATTGATCAAGTCAATAAGAAATGAAAATGAACATACTAAAGACACAACAAATCAAAACATAATCTTACCTTCCTGCAACAAAAGGGTAACCATTGAGGTGTTCTTTAGGTGGTTGGCCTTGTAGACCCGAGACAAGTGAAGTCATCTCAGAAACAATTTTAGCAACTTCACCATAACTCTCATAGCATCTTCCCCATCTCGGATCTCTCACGGTATGTAATATAACAACATCTCATTCAACTCAGTTGACTAAGCAATCAAATATATATTCGGTCTTGTTGCTACAAGGGACTCACCGCGACGCAGGGAGCAAACGCCCAGTGAGCACCGATCGCTCTTACTTCCACTGCAGTTGCAGCTCCAATTCTTTTGACCAAATCCGCGTCTCTACAAAAATTTATCACTTGAAATAGCAGTGTTATTATCACATAAATAGTAAGAGCCAAACACATCATCGTCATAATACTAATCATAGCTACTGCAACTACTATTAACATTAATAGCTACTACTATATGGTGAGAGATTAGAAATAACATGATCACATATTCAAATTAGACCCTATTCAATTAGGGTTGAATTTCTACTGAAGTCAAGTCTCATCATAAAAAAGTCAAACAGATAAAGTCAACCCATGTTATTTGCAAATCTCTCTCTTCTCTTATGTGGAATTTGTAGTTTGCTTAAATGGAACCAGACCTTGTGGCGCCGAGGCCAATGTTGTGGGAGAAGACGGTGGCGCCGTAAACGTCGTTGTTGCCGTGAACGGCGTCAATGCCGTAGATAATGGGAATTCCCAAACGCGACGCTAACGCTGGTCGCTGAAAGCCGTCGATCATATCAGCCCAATTCGACGGCTTTGCATCCTCGAATGGCCAACTTCCAGCAGCGTTCAGTACATTACTTGTAACCCCAAATCCATTAACAAAACTGATTTTACGAACACAAAAAGAAAAATCTAACAAAAGTGTTCAGTTTCGAAAGGGAAAAAAGGATCAAGGAAAATAGAAAGTTTGTTCGTTGACCAAAAACAAAGAAAAAAATGTGGTTGCGTACTGATGAAGAAATCTGTAATGACGGCGGGAAAAGCTACGCGGCGTTCAATCTGAGTCATTTGGCCGATCTTCTCCGGCAGAGTCATGCGAGAGAGAAGGTCTTGCACACGCGCCTCCACCGGCGCGTCTGGGTTCTTGAAAACGCATGACTGTTCATTGTCAACCATCTTGTTTTACTCATTCGTCTTCTTACAATATCACCTCTTCGCTTTATATAGCCAAGCTAGAGGACACGTGACATGCGGATTTGGACAAGACACCCGAATGCTTGTGATTTATTGTAAGAAAAAAATAGGATCAAATAAATATTTTTCATAAAATATCATATATATATACTTGAAGAAAAGGTGTGAATTTTTGATGAAAAACTCAGAAAAAAAAACAACAAAAATTCATAATTATGTAATAAAATAGTACATAGATCCTGGAAAATGATTTGGATTATTAAATATGCCACACATATTCTTTTTCCTTACATTTTCTTCCCACATATTATCATTTCCTACATTTCAGCCCAAACCCAATTATAAATCGGCAACCACGACATCAGCAATTCCCAACTACCAAATAAGAGTGTTATTGTTTAAGACTGAGAGCAGTGAAGTCAATGATCATAATTCATAAGTATTTAACAGCTTGAATAATCATAATTCATAACGTTTTGTTTTATTATATATTAGTTGAAAATAGCAAAAAGAAAGTGAAGATTATCTCAAGTTATAATCACAACTAAAATAATAGTCTAAATCTTTTTAGATTACAAAAATTAATCTCTTGAATTAAAATCCTGAACTTGGTTTCGAAAAAAGGTAATACCACTGCAGGGCCTTCAATAACCCAAAAATTAGTTTTCTAAAATTGTAATTGTTTATCTTCACTGTTACCATATAAAATATCCATTTAATTCCTATGTTTTTCTTCTCACATATCTTCATTGCCTTCTCCTATATAAAACTGTTATCTGCATATCATCGACATAAAAATGTTATCTGCATATCTTTCTAGGTCATATAGTTATCCCCATATGAATTATCTGGGTAATATAGTACATACATTCATATAACAAAGTTAGTTAGTTTTCCATTGAATAACACATGAGATTTAATGAAAACTATAAGGTTTAATGGTTGAGGGGTTAGAGTTTAGGGTTTATTGTTTATGGTTTAGGGTTTAGGTTTTATTGTTTAGGCTCATTGATCGCAAATGGACAAGCGTGCTCAAATTCGAGCTCATTGATCGGGTGCAATGACTTCTGATTTCGAGAATATGACTTCTGATTCCGTCGACAAAAACAAAAGATGGTGGTGCTGAAGAAGACGTCAGTGAAAGAAGTTGATGCATGGCCGTGGGGGTGACAGTGCTAATTCCCCACCACTACCATCATCGAAATCTATGAAGGTCCGACGAACAACGGAAACCTTTCAGACTCGTGTTACACAACTTTGATAATATGAGTTATCTTGATAATCGAATAGATAATCATTATCAAATATGAATTATCTTGATAATCAAATAGATATCTATAATCAAATATGAGTTATCTTGATAATAAGAGTTATCGATATGAGTTATCTTGATAATCGAGTAAATATATATGATCAAATATGAGTTATCTTATAATTGAAGTTTCTATATGAGTTATTGATAATCAAATAGATATCAATAAATATGAGTTATCTTGATAATCAAATATGAGTTTAATATAAGTTATCATGATAATCCAATAGATATATATATATAAAACACAACTTGTTTATTAGCAGTGGTATTTTGATCAGAATCTACAAAATACTTTTTGCAAAACTAATATCAAATTATTGAAACCTACTTACCTAATATATCGTTTATTCATAGCTTTATATTTAACTTACCCTTCGAAAAATGACAACATAATTTCTATAACGAAGAATCCACTGTAGTTCAAAATTTGCAATCTGCTGTGGTAATGGTAAATAATAATAGTCTATTACTTAATTCAGATTGAGAGAGAGAATTCTGTTTTCAAAAAACCAATTTCCATCATTAATAAAAGGCAGCAGCCATGACCGGCTATGTAAATTATGGAGCCAAAGACAATTTAATAGAAATTTTAATATTTTTTTTTTGCTTTTGGCTCATGGCCGACCCTCCCACGAAGTTCTTAAAATACAACCTACACCAAAACGGTGTCAAACCAAAACAATATGTACTGAGAAGTGAGCAAATGAGAAAACCGGACTAAACCAAATGGAATTGAGAAGATCTCAGAGAAATTTGGCGAGAATACACTTATTTTTTATTTCTCTTACATATTATCCCCACGTATTATTCATTCTTACATTTCAGCCCAAACCCAAACGGGAACAACGGATCATACCCATCAGCTTCCGGGTTCATCGGCAACTGCTCCGTCATTCTGAACCACGAAATCGGCAACTTCCCACTGAAATCGTAATCTCCAAATACCACATCAGCGATCCCGTCTCCTTCAGTTCCGGGCAACCAAGCCGCCACCAAAGCTTCCACCTTCTCCAACAACGTTGGGTCCAAAATCACCGGTCGTCCTGTCATCAGAATCACCACCGTCGGGATTTTCTCAGCCACCAATCCTATCACCTCAGCCCCATCGAAGTGTATCGACGGCTCAGGATCATCGCCTCGAGACTCCGCATACGGAGCTTCCCCAACGACAACAATGGCGTAGGAGAAATCCTTGCCCAAAAAAGTCTCCTCCGAAGGACTCTTCTCGTAAACCACTTCTGTTTCCGCTCCTAAAATCGCTTGGACGGCGTCCAAGACCGTTGTGCCTGGACTCGTTATGAAACAGAGGATGTTAAAATTGTTAGCTTGTTGCACACGAAACTACTCCTGTGGAAACAGAGTTTTTCTTCTTTGTTGCTTACCGATTGTGATCCGACCACTCTGACCCAGCCAAGTCTTGGACCAACCACCGCACTGAAATCCAAGATCGTCTGCGTGAGTTCCGGCCACCAAAACTCTCTTTGCGTTTCGATTTAGCGGAAGAAACGGTTTCTCTGAATCCTTTCCGTTCTTTAACAGAACTAAAGATTTCCTAACCGCTTCCCGAGCTATCTCTCTATGTTCCTGATTGAAAAAAAATTCAAATGACTCGAGTTATTCACAAAGCCCTAAAACGGATTTTATGATGGTTAGCTCATAGAACAATCAAAAAGCTGAACCTACCTTGCAGCCAACAAACTTCAGCAACGATCTGTCAGAAAAAGGGTGTTCGAAAAGACCGGCTGTGAACTTCAATCTCAGAATTCTCTCGACCGCATCATCGATCCTCGACATAGGTATTTCCCCGGACTGCACCAGAGATGTTAGATCATTGATGAACTTCTCATACTTATAAGGGACCATGACCATGTCCATTCCAGCGTTTATAGCAGTTTCCACACATTCACGGTAGTTCGAACCACGTGGTTCGCCCATCTTGTCGATTCCCGACCAATCTGAAACCAAACATCCCTGCAAAAACAGAATGATCACAACTAATTAAGGATTTTAGTCTGCTGTTGATCCAACCGGGAAAAAAGGCTGTGATAATTTGACCTTAAAACCGAGTTTATCTTTGAGAATTTCAGTCAAGAGGAAACGGTCAGCATGGAGTTGGCGTCCGTTCCAACGAGAATAAGAAGGCATAACCGCGGAGACACCTTGAGCAAGACATTTCAAGTAAGGAGCCATATGAATCCTCTCCAAGTCTTCGTATGAAGCCACCGTGTTCCCTTCGTTCTTACCCTTTTCTGTACCACCATCTCCAACAAAGTGCTTTGCACATGCAACCACATTGTGTCTGAAACATAACCCCTAATATAAGAATATGAACATCACATTACGTGTTTGTCAAGAAATGTTGGATTGATATAAAATGGACCTTCCAGCTAGGAAAGGGTAACCGGCGGGATGTCCTTGTGGTGGGGTTCCTTGCAGACCGGAAACGAAGGATGTCATGTTGCAGACAACGTCGGTGTCTTCGCTGTAGCTCTCGAAACATCTTCCCCATCTCGGATCTTTGCACACCTGCCCAATCCCACAAAAATGATCAGATATTGTTCTGTTTTTTTTTTCCGGGTTTCTTGTGACCTAAGAATTCATATAGTAGATGGGAAGACTTACAGCCACACAAGGAGCAAATGCCCAGTGAGCCCCACTTGCCCTAACCTCAAGAGCAGTCGCTGAACCAATCCTTCTAGCCAAATCTTCTTCCCTGGCAAGTTAATTGGAAATTTTATTCGGTTCAAAACTTCTTGACAAATTAATCGGATTTAAACTTTACATCATATGCTGAGTGAACCGATATATGTTTAATTTTCCGTTCAACATCTCCTCGACAACACATAAACCGAACCGAATTAATCTTTGTTTCTCATTCGGTTAAAAACAAATGTCTTAACGGAATTAAGTGGTTTAGGACGAACCTGGTGGCACCGAGTCCTATGTTGTGAGGAAAAATGGTGGCGCCGTAGAATTTGTTGTTCCCGTGAACGGCGTCTAAGCCGTAGATGATTGGTATGGCGAGACGAGTCTCGAGCGCCGCCGTCTGAAAGCCGTCGATCATCTCTGCCCAATCGACTGACAACACATCATTCCCTGATTTCCCGGCGGAGTTGCATACGCTGCCTGAACAAAGACACAAAACAAAACGACTCAGTTTAGTTTCATATATCCAATATTCCAAATCATTCTCTTTCATGGTGGAAACTCAAAATCACCGATGAAGAAGTCTTTGATGACGGCGGCAGAGGAGACGCCGCGGTGGATCTGAGTCATCTGACCGATCTTCTCCTCAACTGTCATCCTTTGTAAAAGGTCTTGAATCCGATCTTCCACAGCTTCTTTAGGGTTCTTGTAAATGCAGTCCATGCCGGTAACTTCGCCGACGTCGGTCATTCGAGTGTGGTTTCCAGCGAACTCGTCTGTCTTTATTTATACAGAAAATTTGACAAATCCAATTTTTTTTATAAACCACATTGTTTCGCCGATGAATCTTGTTTTGGCTCAATTATTTACCTTTTGATATTATATATATTTTGTCAATGATTTGTGATTTAGCTCTCTATTTACCTCTCTATTTCACTATTTGATACCAAACTCAACTACCACACAATATAAATTGTTTAAGACCGAGAGCAGTCAACTTAACTACATTTAGTATTTAAATCGAATGATCTTGTCATTTTCGAGACTCCAAATTGGTTCTCATATTTTATTTTTTTTATAGTAAATTACTACATTTCCAGGTCTTTTCGTTTTTTGTCATTTTGTGCTGATTATACCAACGTTTTATATTTTTTTATTTCATCATGAAGAACAAAAATAGTACTTCTGTTTCTAAGTGTAATTACCATATATAAATTTTCACTTTTTAAAACAATATATAAAGAAACAGAAGAAACTAAGAAGAAGACAGATGTTAATTTATCCCGGGGCAAACATAGCATATGTTTCTAAACAGGTTTATTTATTTAATTAAGAGATGAAGAAATTTCACATGCCTCGAAGAGTAGACAAGTCAATTATCTAGTGGACGTAGCTTTTTACTCTATTTAACCCTTTTTTCATACCAACTACCACACAACACAACACAACATTAGCAATTGTTTTCTTGACCGAGAGCAGACAAGTCAATTATTTAGTGTTAGCGTTATCGTTATTAAGCCGTCTAAGCGGTTTAACAAAATCGTTAATCAATTAATATTTATTTTTTTTGTTTGGTATAATTTTTGAATTTTTAACTACATCAAAATTAGATTTATAAGTTTTAATTTCATAAATGCATGGTTATAAAAAGTTTATATGTTTTTTATGAACAGAATGAATATTTTTGTCTAATTATCATTTTTATTTAACATTTTTTTATTTTTCGAATGGATGTTTTGGTCTAATTCGAGGATATGATATTTTTAATATTTTAATTTTGATATATATAAAAGACATTTTCATTTTTATATGTAATTTGAACTTTAAATCTATTTTTAAAATTTTATTATTTATGAGCTAGTTATGGTATTTCATATGCTGTACTCTATAAAAATATATTTAATATATTGATCTTGATAGAATAGGAAACCGAATAATAGTTATATTATTTTAGGACACAGCATATTCTGTAATTACTCAAATTGATTGACTTGTAACCCTATATATACACACTGAATAATAGAGAGCAAGGCACCGAGTCTGCTTCTGATCTTTCACATGGTATCAGAGCCATTTACCCTAATCTAATTTTTCCAGCGCCGTTTACATCCAAAAAAAAAAAAAAAAAAAAAAAAAAATAACCATTGTTCTTTCTCTCATTCTCTCTTCATCTCTCGTCATCTTCTTCTCTACTTTTAACCCTTCTTCTTCTACTTCTCTTATCTCTTTCCCCAACTCTTCTCTGAATCCATGGCGGCTACCACCATTCCACCCGCTGCGAGTCTCACTCAAATCAAGGCTCACATCCCGATTATCCTGGATATGAACAAGATGAACTATGATTCCTGGCGAATCCTTTTTGAAACTCATTGTTTCAGCTTCTCCCTCACAGGCCACATCGACGGCTCCTCTCTCCCCACCGGACTGACTGATACCGCCTGGAAACAACTCGACAACACTGTCAAGATGTGGATCTACGGTACAATCTCCGAATCTCTTCTCACCTCTGTTCTCAAATCACAGTGTACTGCTCGTGACCTATGGCTTACGCTCGAGAACTTATTCCGCGACAACAAGGAAGCTCGTGCAATTCAACTGGAAAATGAAATCCGCAATCTCACCATTGGTGACCTTTCGGTCCACGACTATTGTCAGAAACTGAAATCGATCTCCGATACGCTCGGAAACGTCAACTCTCCAATTTCAGATCGCTCCTTAGTGATGCACCTCCTCAATGGCCTGAACTCCAAATTTGATAACATCATAAATGTTATCAAACATCGCTCACCACCCTGTTCATTCGGAGACGCCAGATCCATGCTCATCGACGAAGAATCCAGACTGAAGACCAAAAGGAACTCTGCTCCAAACAATGACGACAATGCTTCATCGGCTCAGCTGCTCGTTGCTACAACTCCTCAACACAATTCTCAAACACATGACTACTCATCTCAGCGCAATTACAATAATAATTTCAGAGGAAATAGTAGCAACAGAGGAAATAAAGGCCGTCAAGGACGCGGACGATTCAATTACAACCAGAACTGGAACCCTCGCTCATCCTTTCCACCTCCGTGGGCTTGGCAACAACAGCAACAACCCGTATGGCCCCAACAGCCGAGACAATTCCAACCTCAGTATGCTCCTGCCCAAACTGGACTTCTCGGACCAGTACCGCAGCAACGCAACTCGGCGTATCTGACTCAGACCGTTCCATCTTCATCGCAACAGGCATCGCATCAGGAGTTCATCCCAACTGCCCTCGCCAATGCTTTCAATACAATGACACTTCAGGACCCGGGTGATTCAAATTGG
This sequence comes from Eutrema japonicum, assembly GCA_030161315.1. Taxonomy (NCBI): domain Eukaryota; kingdom Viridiplantae; phylum Streptophyta; class Magnoliopsida; order Brassicales; family Brassicaceae; genus Eutrema; species Eutrema japonicum. Next base: position 43,211,395 of record BSQW01000013.1, read on the forward strand.
TACATGGACACTGGCGCAACATCACATCTCACATCGCAGCCAGGTATGCTTTCTCTTCCTTCATCTTCCACCTCTTCCTCTGCCTCTTCTCTTCCATTAGTAACAGTAGGTAACGGTAGTCATTTACCAGCAACGGCTATGGGAAATTCCTCTCTCCTGACTTCTTCTCGCCCTCTATATCTTCAAAACATTTTGCTTTGCCCAGGAATTTAAAAAAATCTTGTTTCCGTTCGTCAATTCACTAAAGATAATTTATGCTCTGTTGAATTTGACCCGTTTGGTTTTCTTATCAAGGATTTTCAAACCCGAGCTCCGATTCTCCGATGTAACAGTAAGGGCCCCCTCTATTCCATCACCCCACCACCTCCATCTCTTCCACAAGCTTTCATTACAACATCTACTCCTACTTCTATTTGGCATCAACGTCTCGGTCATCCTGGAAACTCGACTCTTCGTTTTCTGATTTCGTCTGGTTTTCTCAAGTGTTCAAAACCGGATATGTCTTCCTTATGCCACCCGTGTCAACTAGGAAAACATATACGACAACCGTTTTTATCTTCTTCTTCGCAAGCTATTTCCGTTTTTGACATTGTTCACTCTGATATTTGGACCTCACCAGTCCCAAGTGTTAGTGGCATAAGATATTATGTTATTTTTTTGGATCAATTCAGCCATTTCCTTTGGGTTTACCCCTTACGCCAAAAGAGTGAAGTTTTTACAAAATTTCTGCATTTTTACAATTATGTTCAAACTCAATTTCAAAAGACAATCAAAGCGTTTCAATGCGATAATGGCGGTGAATATACCAGCCGTGAATTTCAAAGTTTTATCTCTGCCCATGGCATCCAATCTCGTTTCTCATGCCCGCACACCTCTCAACAAAATGGACGCGCTGAACGCACTCTCAGAACTCTCAATAATCTTGTTCGTGTTCTTCTTCTTCAAGCTCACATGCCTCCTTCCTACTGGGTTGAAGCCTTGCATATGGCTACTCATCTCTTCAATATTCTTCCCTCTACATCTATAAACAATGAAATCCCTCACTCTCGACTTTTTCAAAAAGCTATCTCATATGATCATCTTCGCATTTTTGGGTGTCTTTGCTATCCAAACCTCCTTCCCACATCAATACATAAACTTGCTCCTCGCTCCGCTCGATGCATATTCTTAGGATATCCTACTAACCATCGTGGCTATCGTTGCTTAGACCTTAACACCAAACGCATAATTCTGTCCCGCCATGTAATTTTCGACGAAACATCTTTCCCTTTTCAAAAATCAGCCATCAACATTTCACAATCAGTTTCTCCCTCTACAATCACCACGTATCCACTTCTTCAAACTTTACCAATTTCACTTCCAATTTCATCGCAGGCACAACCTTCTCTGCCATCTTTTTCTCCACCACTCACTCCCACTCATCCTTCTAATTCTGACCCAAATTCCTCATCTCAACCTACTCAGCCTCCTCTCCCTTCCATATTAGCTCCAAATTCCTTAGCTCAACCTCCTATAACCACTTCTACATCTGTTTTGCCTCCATCATCAACAAACAATGTCTCAACTGCTCCTCTCACTCACGGCATTCAAACTCGCAGTCGTAGTGGCATCACCAAAAAGAAACAAATTTTTTTGACTTCACACCGACACCATTTCACCACTTCCTCTCTCTCACGTTCACGCAGCAAAAGACAAACACTGGAACAATGCGATGCAGACTGAATACGATGCTCAAATTGCGAGTGGCACGTGGACAATAGTCCCACGACCCTTAAACACTAACATTGTGCGTTCTATGTGGATTTTTCGACATAAGTTTGATGCAGGTGGAAAACTATCCCGATACAAAGCTCGTCTCGTCGCTAATGGGAAATCACAACAGATTGGCATCGATTGTGATGAAACTTTTAGCCCTGTCGTCAAACCAGCCACCATTCGCACTGTTCTTCATGTTGCCGTCTCCCTCCAATGGCCCGTGCATCAACTCGACGTGAAAAACGCTTTTCTCTACGGGGACCTTGACGAAACAGTCTATATGCATCAGCCACCAGGTTTCGTCGATCCCACTCGACCCCAGCATGTTTGCCTTCTCAAAAAATCTCTCTACGGGCTCAAACAAGCACCTCGAGCTTGGTATCAACGTTTCGCGACTTTTGCAACAAAAATTGGTTTCCAACAGAGCAAAAGTGATGCCTCCTTGTTTATCTTATGCCACGGCAAAGAAATGGCATATTTACTCCTCTACGTCGATGACATTGGCCTTACCGCATCATCCACTTCTCTATTAAGGTCGATCATAACAGCCCTCAGTTCTGAATTCTCTATGACTGATCTAGGCAAACTTCACTATTTTCTTGGTATTGCCATTAACAGGGACAGCAACGGAATGTTCTTAACTCAACAAAACTATGCTGCGGATATTCTTCACCGTGCAGGGATGACAAGCTGCAATCCTTGCTCAACACCGGTGGATACAAACTCCAAACTACCAGCAGATGCTGGTCCACCAGTAGCAGATCCCACCCTCTATCGCAGCCTAGCTGGAGCTCTTCAATACCTCACGTTCACACGTCCGGACATCACTTATGCAGTCCAACAAGTCTGCCTCCACATGCATGATCCACGCGAACCGCATCTCAATGCTATCAAACGTATCCTACGCTACATAAAGGGCACCATCAGCCATGGACTCCAACTGAAACCAACCAATACCACGAAGATAACAGCCTACACCGATGCAGATTGGGCTGGCTGCACCTCCACACGACGATCTACCTCCGGCTACTGCGTTTTCCTCGGCGATAACCTTGTCTCTTGGTCATCCAAGCGACAACCCACAATATCACGTTCCAGTGCTGAGGCCGAATATCGGGGAGTTGCAAATGCAGTGGCAGAAACGACTTGGCTCCGCAACCTTCTACTTGAACTCCACCGCCCAATTTCAAATGCCACAATTGTATATTGTGACAATGTCAGCGCGGTGTACCTATCCACAAACCCGGTTCAACATCAACGCACCAAACATGTCGAGATCGACATTCATTTTGTTCGAGAACGCGTTGCTGTTGGCAATGTCCGTGTACTTCACGTTCCATCGGCCCTCCAATACGCAGACATCTTCACAAAGGGACTACCATCGGCTCTGTTCAACAGTTTTAGATCCAGCCTTAGCGTTCAGCCTCCGATCGCTATGACTGCGGGGGTGTGATAGAATAGGAAACCGAATAATAGTTATATTATTTTAGGACACAGCATATTCTGTAATTACTCAAATTGATTGACTTGTAACCCTATATATACACACTGAATAATAGAGAGCAAGGCACCGAGCCTGCTTCTGATCATTCACAGATCTATCTTGTAAACGCCTAAACCACCTAAGAATCGCCTAGGTCCCGACTAAGCGTTCTAGGCGCTAGACATTGTATTACCGTCTGCTTAGCATCTAACGCTTTTTTGAACATTAGTTAGATCAATACGTTATCTTAGTATATTTTATTTTGTTAATTTCCTTACAAAAAAAAAGAAAATAGTACTTCTGTTTCTAGGTGTAATTTTCATATGAGTTCTCACTATTTTACAGTTTACAAAAAAAACTACCTTACAAGCTACACCTACACATCATTCATAACTTTTATTCATAAGAAGAGTTTTTTTTAAAAAAAAAAATTAGGTTCACTTTAGATATAAAAAATGAAAAAAGCAGGGATGAGTGTCTGACTGTTTGTTTTTGTGTGCTTCATTTGGGCCTATTTGAAAGCATCTTCAAGAGATACTCTATAACTTCAAATTTAAGATTTTATCTACTCCAAGAGATATCTTAAACTTCAAATTTTGAGGTTTCGTGTTTTTATTTGCATTTCAGTCCTTTCAATTGTATATTTTAAAAATAATCTTAATAATTTTTATATATATCATTTTAACTCCTACAATTTTATGTTTTATATCTGATTTCAACAATTTTTTAGTTCGTAATTTACAAATTAAAAATAAAGAGGCTTATTTATCACTTCAAAATATTTTGATTGATAATATATAAAAACATTATAGTAGTAGTTTTATTGAATGATTTGGTATTTTACTTGTAATTTATTATTTAATTTGCATGTTTTATTACTATTTATATGTAATTTTATATTAACGATTTATTAATAAAAAATTGTTTGTAATATTTGTTTTATAGTTATTTATTAAAGTTATATGATCTTAATTAATTATGATCAATAGTGAAGACTATAATACAAAATATAACTGTTTCAAAGTGTTTTTTTTGAGGTTTGCAGTTTACCATTGGAGAGCAAGGTTTCTCATACCTTAAAAATAGAGCATCTCTTGGAGATGTTATGAGGTACAAAGAATGGTCGACAATCTATTTTCTCACAGAAACTTTCATATAATAACATATCTACACAAAGTTTAACCCTAATTCTATTTCTCCATTATTTGAAAGTTCGAAACCTATTTTCCCACGAAATCAAAGTTCGAAACTTATTTATCCACCAAATGAAAGTTCGAAACCTATTAACACATAAATTGCAATTAAATTCGGTTTACTTATACCATTTCAGTTTTAATAAAATAGACATCAAACAAAACCAAATTTAAACCAGATGACAACCCGATTCAACTAATTAAACCAATTAGAACCCGGTTAAACAAAATAAACCCACCCACCCGAAACTAATCCCTAAAATCCCCAAAATCAACAAATCAAAAATCGGAGGAATTAAATCTTCAAATCAAATAAAAAAAAAATCAAAAACCCATGCTTCCCGGAGCTGTCTCCCTATCGGTTTCTCCACCGGTAACATGGCGGATCCCGGCCAAGGATCGCCGCCGTTATGTCGCTTCTTCATCTTCTGATTCTACCTCCATTTTTGAAGCTTCTTACTGAAAACAGAGGCTGCCGACCAAAAACTCCTCCGCACCGATGGTTTTTTCGTCTGAGAATCGAGATCTATGTAATCCTTCATATTAGACACACAAGCCCAACACTATGAAATATTGCAAGCCCATGTACTCTAGGTTTTTAGCAAGTTTAAGATTATATATATATATATATATATATATATATATATATTGTTATGATCGACATTGTAACTCAACTTTGGCTGCGCAAAAACGCAGCCTCCTCTCATTTTATCAAAATATCAATGGAATGTTGTTTTGCTCTTGGTGACAATCAAATCATTTTCTTCTCTTTACATTCTTGTTCTTAATAAAGCTCTTTAGAGCTATTTATATTTTCTGTTTTATATCTATCTCAATCAATAAGCTCTTTTGAACAAATCGATCCTTGCTTTGAAATTGCTTTCATGGTATCAGAGCACATAAGATTTGGGATCCATGGATTTTGTCTCACCAGCTTCTAGCAAATTCTAATCAGCCTCTAGCTTTCCATAATGTCGGCTCAGATCTTATTTTTGCCCAAGTCGCTGCTTTTATAAATTATATCTGAGTCATTGCTCTTTCTTCATGACCCCAAGACGGAGCCGAAGCAGTTTCGCGTCTTCTGAACGCCTCATCTGAACGGGAAACAAAACAGTTCTTCCTTCGATGGGGATCTTCGGGAAAAGAGAAACAAAATCAAAGAAGATAGAGAGTGAGCAACTTTGCAGATGACGAGGAAGATGAAGAAGAGCCATTAGATATAAAACAAATGATTCCCGAAGATATGAGTGTGATTGAGATGGCTCGAACTTTATAATCTGAGAGATCATGGCCTGAAAATCCATCACTTTATCTACGGTAATGTATATGTCCTCTCATTTGAGACAGAACAAGTGATATTATTTGCGGTTTGAGTAGCTTGAGAAGAATGTGATGGTTGATTGTTCATATGCTGGTTCTGCTGCCTGGTTTAGATTAAGATTGAAATCTTGAAGCTAGAATGGAATAGGCTAAGATTTTGTTTGCTACAGATGTGTTTAGGACGCTTAGTCTCTGCGCAAATATAAGTGTTTGCTGCGCGCACACAAGGTGTTCGGTAAAATGTCAGAGAGAATGACATATTGCTTAAGTGCAGATTTTTGGTGGTATATGATTAGGAAACAGATAGTTAGTTGGGTTTCTGTTGGTGTAGGAAGAAAATTCTCCTTGACCGTGAGATAAATTAGATTGTTAAGCGGGTAAAAACCCGGACTCGTTGTGAGACAAATATGTCAAAAGAACCTGAAAGAGTTCTCACATTAATGACTATTCTCCAAGCTGAATAGAGTCATCTACCTACTTCACATGGATCTTCGACTACTAATGCTACTTTCAAAGCCATATTCATTTGTGCTTTCAAACTTTGCATCTCGGTTTTCACTCGACGCTAAGTTTGCGGGGTAGTATTAGACACACAAGCCCAACACTATGAAATATTGCAAGCCCATGTACTCTAGGTTTTTAGCAAGTTTATGATTATATATATATATATATATATATTGTTATGATCGACATTGTAACTCAACCTTGGCTGCGCAAAAACGTAGTCTCCTCTCCTTTTATCAAAATATCAATCGAATGTTGTTTTGCTCTTGGTGACAATCAAATCCTTTTCTTCTCTTTACATTCTTGTTCTTAATAAAGCTCTTTAGAGCTATTTATATTTTCAGTTTTATATCTATCTCAATCAATAAGCTCTTTTGAGCAAATCGATCCTTGCTTTGAGATTGCTTTCACTTCATTGGTTTTGATTCCTCTTCGCTTATAGCTTTCTCTGGGATTTCAACTTCCTCTATTTCCTCTCTCTTCAACAACTTCGTTGCTGTTTTCCCCAATTACTTCGCCGGAATCATTAAGAATCTCAAAACAGACTCATCAACAATTTATTCGCTGTTTTCAGCTTCTACTTCATCGTTAACCTCTAAAACAGGCTCCCTAACGCTAGATTTCCTAGGCTCGACCTCAACCTCACCGCCGGAAACAGTGGTGGGAAGCTTTTGCTGCTCATCTTGACTAAACAAGTTTCAGAGAGAGCTTCGAAGTCTGACGTCACAAGACCTACGTTGTGGCTCAAACACGCCGGATAATCCCTCGTTGTTCTTCGACACCGAGAACGATTTCGTGCGCCGGAGCTCCGGGAAGAACCCGTGTTTAACCCGGCCGTTCCCGTTGGCGTTTCCACCGCTTCCGTTGTTCCCGGAAGGCTTGAAGAGAGCCTTGAGAGCTGCAGCGGAAATGGTCGGAGGTTTCCGCGACGAAGAAGAAGACGACGCAGAAGGCCGTTAGGCTTATGTCGCCCATAAATTGAGTCGGATTTGTTATGGGTTTGTTCTTAATTTCAATAACAATTAATTTATGAGTTTAACTTTATTTGAAGAGATCTTCAATTGCATTTTATCAAAAAGAAGATGAAGATTTTTTTTATAATAAGAAAGAAGAAGAGGATTGGTGAGTAGGCCTGTCAAGCGGGTCGCATCCGCTACGCATGATCCGACCTACCACGGGTGCGGTTTTTTTTATCCGCTTGATCCGCGAATTTTATATGGTAAACCCGCACCCACATTAATCAAGCGGGTTTGGCGGTTAACCCGCGGGTTATGAAAAAAAAAAACTCTAACAGAGAAAGAGAAAGAGAGGGAGGCGAGGGAGAAAGAGAGGGCCGCAAGCGTGAGAGGGATAAGGAGGCGAGCCACGACCGTGAGAGAGAGGGAGCAGAGAGGAAGAGGGAGGCGAGAGGAAGAGGAAGTGGAAGAGGGAGAGAGGGAGGCGGAGGAATAGGGAAAGAGAGAAAAAGAGGAAGAGGGAGGCGGAGAACGGGAGAAGAGAGGAAGAGGAAGGGAAAAAAAGAAGTAGATCTAGGATTTGAAAAATGTATAATTTTTTTTTAAAAATTGCGGGTAATCCGCGTGACCCATGAGAAAAAATGCCGAGCCGCGTCCGTCCCGCGTTTGAAAACAATCGAGCCGCACCCGTCCCTCTTTTTGGCAATATAGAAATTCTCAACCCGCACTGGCTTCGTGACGGGTCAAAACCTGCGGGTCCCACAGGTAAACACTAAAATTGACAGCTCTATTGGTGAGGATGAGTCGAAAAAGAAGATTGGGTCACTCAGTTTTTTTTTGGTTGGGTCTGGGTTTAATTTGGTTTGGATTATTAATTTGGTTAGATTAGGTTTAGGTCGGGTTTAGATAGTAAACCGATAAAACCAATATTTATGGGTAAATAAGTTTTGAATTTTGATTTCGTAAAGAAATATGTTTCGAACTTTCAAATGATGGAAAAATAACATTATGGTTAAATTTTGTATAAATGTGTTATTATATGAAAGTTCTCACGAAAAAATAGATGGTCGACCTCACAAAGAAACCTTATAATCTGAGATGTGCCCACAGTATCTTCTTATCCACGTGTTCTCCGGCACCGTGCGTTTCCATACGCCGTGTCACACTTGATTACTCAGCTCGCCGATATATAATTCGTCAGATCGTACGGCTGAATTGTTTCCTCTGTTTTAGATCCAACGGTCAATATTCGAAGTCGTATTTCCCAGAAAACACCGTCTCCGTTTGTCCAAAAAGAGGACGAAAATATGAAATGTGTTGGTATGTTTTTTTCCTTCGATTTTCCCCAATTTCTAGGGTTTCGAGATATGGCTACTAAATTCGAATTTGTACAAGCAGGGATCCACGATAGGTTCAGATTCGCAACCTGCTGCAGTAACAGTCTATTGTATTCGCATACTTCGAGCTTCTTCTACGATCGGTGTAGGGTTTTTCGCCACAATCCGAACCGATTTGTCTCCAATTCAATCCCGTTTCCTCTGCAGAGGAAACCGGTTACAGTGTTGAGAAATCATAAAGGATGGTTTAGTCTCTGGGATGGGGTTTCAAGGAACAAGAGACGGGCTGTTGTGAATTGTCAAGAAGACGATCAGAAAGCTAGTTCGAGTGAGAGTAGTGACGGAGAAGGAGAGCAAGATTCTCCGTCGAAGCGGAAAAGAGAGAAGGAAAGGAAAGATGGGGTTTTGTGGTCCAAGGGGAAGAAGAAATGGCAGTGGCAGCCAATACTCCAGGCGCAGGGGATTGGAGTTTTGCTGTTGCAATTGGGTGTTGTTATGTTTGTGATGCGATTGCTCCGACCTGGGATACCTTTACCTGGCTCTGAGCCTCGGATTCAGACGACTTTCGTGAGCGTGCCTTACAGCGAGTTCTTAAGTAGAGTTAACAACAACCAGGTGCAGAAAGTGGAGGTGGATGGGGTTCAAGTTTTGTTTAAGCTTAAAGATGATGGGAAATGGCAGGAGACTGAGACTAGTAGGATGTCTGAGTCGTCTGAATCGCTGCTAAGAACTGTGGCTCCCACGAAAAGAGTTGTGTATTCCACCACAAGGCCTGGCGACATCAAAACACCATATGAGAAGATGCTTGGGAACAATGTGGAATTCGGATCGCCAGATAAACGCTCTGGTGGCTTCTTCAACTCCGGATTGGTATATTTTTTGCAATGATTGGTGTTTTAGCTATGAAATAATGTCGGCTCTTTTTAAAACACCGGGCTTTCAGTTTTCAAGTTGCATCTTTTTCACTTTTGGCAAGCATTTCATTAGAAAAGTTTTCTTTTTTTTGTTTGTTTGTTGCAGATAGCTCTTTTCTACATAGCGGTGTTTGCATGGCTTATTCAACGATTCCCTCTTAGCTTCACCATGGTTTGCATCTCCATTATACTTCAATGTGGTTGTTTAAATTTTTCAATTTCCTAAAATAGCTATGGGTGTACACAGAGTACAACCAGCCAGCTTAGGACCCGAAAGTCTGGTGGTTCTGATGGGGGAAAAGTCCCTGGTGGAGGTGAAACAATCACTTTTGCAGATGTTGCAGGTGTTGATGAAGCAAAGGAAGAGCTAGAAGAAATTGTGGTAGGTTTTTTAGTCCTTTTAAGACGCTGCACATGCTGATTGATCGTCGGATCGTTTTTGATAGCTTTATTCTCGATCTAGTAATTGTCGTTTACACATGGATCAATCCTTGCAGGAATTTCTTAGGAATCCTGACAAGTATGTCCGTCTGGGTGCACGTCCTCCGCGTGGTGTCCTATTGGTGGGTTAAATTATTTGATTTCACTTCGATAACTTCTTATGTATATTTAATGGCTAATTTTTCGTTACAAGACCTCTCCTTTAGAATTTCATGCTGTTCGTTTCCATTCTTTTGTAGGTTGGTCTTCCTGGAACAGGGAAAACACTTCTTGCAAAGGCTGTTGCTGGGGAAGCTGACGTCCCCTTCATAAGTTGCTCTGCAAGTGAGTTCGTAGAGCTGTATGTCGGTATGGGTGCCTCACGTGTAAGGGATCTGTTTTCCCGGGCCAAGAAAGAAGCTCCATCCATTATATTTATTGATGAGGTTAGAATAAGTAGTCTATGTCGGGTTACCTCCAGTACTTTCTACCTCGGGACATCTTTAAACAAGATTCTCTGTTTCCTTTCATGTTCCAGATAGATGCTGTGGCAAAAAGCCGTGATGGTAAATTCAGAATTGCCAGCAATGATGAAAGGGAGCAAACTTTGAATCAGCTGCTCACCGTAAGTCTGTAATCATGCACTATTTCTGCTTAAGTAGCATCCTTGATTTTTTCCATGACCTATTCACGTGTTGGAAACTGGTTTGCAGGAGATGGATGGTTTTGACAGCAGCTCTGCGGTTATCGTTCTTGGAGCTACAAATCGTGCCGATGTCTTAGACCCAGCCCTGCGTCGCCCTGGGAGATTTGATCGTGTTGTTACGGTTGGTAGAATGGATTAGCTCTGCCTATTTATAAATGGTTATGCAGATTAAAATTCTTTCAAAGGTACTGATGCATTTTTCAGGTGGAAACGCCAGACAAAATTGGAAGAGAATCCATTTTGAAAGTACACGTCTCAAAGAAAGAGCTTCCTTTGGGAGATGACGTCAACCTTGGTAGTATTGCCTCAATGACCACTGGTTTTACAGGGTACGCTTTTCTACATTATCCTTTATTTAAAATTTCTTCAGTAGTACGGTTTTGGCTATATATCTCATAAACTCTTTTTTCGTATTTTGCAGGGCAGACCTTGCAAACTTGGTAAATGAGGCTGCCTTGCTAGCTGGACGAAAGAGCAAGACAACCGTTGAGAAAATTGACTTCATTCAAGCTGTGGAGCGATCGATAGCGGTATCTCTCTATCCTCTCTAGTCTACTTAGTACCTGAAGCAATTCGTCAAACGTTTTCTTTACATTGCATTTTTTTCCAGGGCATAGAGAAGAAAACTGCAAGATTAAAAGGCACTGAGAAGGCAGTGGTTGCAAGGCATGAAGCTGGGCATGCAGTGGTTGGTACTGCTGTTGCAAAACTTCTTACTGGTCAACCACGTGTTGAGGTAAACAACAAAAGCATTTTAGACATGTACGCTCATAGGTTCTGCTGTGTGGAGAGGCTTTACACCTATCTGTGCTAGTGCGATATGCTAATATGTGCAAATGATTCAAGTTTTTGCTGTTTTTGTTGTTAGAAATTGAGCATATTGCCAAGATCAGGAGGGGCATTGGGATTTACATACATACCTCCTACCAATGAAGACCGATATTTGCTCTTCATTGATGAGCTGCTTGGACGTTTGGTTACTCTTCTTGGAGGTCGTGCAGCTGAAGAAGTTGTTTACTCGGGGCGTGTATCAACAGGTGCATTTGACGATATCAGGCGGGCAACTGATATGGCATACAAGGCAGTAGCTGAATATGGTCTCAACCAAAAAATCGGACCCGTATCTGTGGCTACACTTTCTGGTGGTGGGATTGATGACTCGGGAGGCTCACCATGGGGAAGAGATCAGGTAACATCATTCTTCATTGCACATGCCTAGGTTTCTATGATGTCCCTTCTCCCTTGAAAGAACGCAAAACTTAACCTTCCATGTTTATACATAGGGGAAACTAGTTGATCTTGTTCAAAGAGAAGTGACAAATCTGTTACAATCTGCTCTCGATGTTGCACTGTTGGTTGTACGCGCTAATCCAGATGTATTGGAAGGACTTGGTGCTCAGCTGGAAGGTAATCCATTACCAGAGAGTATAAGTTTATTTACTCTCATCAAACGAGAACAAGTTTTCGAAAAAGTGTGGGACAGTTTATAAGATATCATCCTAAAAGCTTTGAGCTTCCACGGGCTTGGCTTGAGTTTGGTTGATGTGATAGCTGGCTTACTCTGATGATGAAAATATCATGTTTTGGTGCAGAGAAAGAGAAAGTAGAAGGTGAAGATCTGCAGAAGTGGTTGAGTATGGTGGTAGCACCTGAAGAACTCGCAGTCTTTGTCAAAGGAAAGCAAGAGGCTTTGCTCCCGGCACGAGCTAGCTCCAGTTAACAGCTACAATGTTCTGTCATCAATTATAGCCATAAAGACAGTTTCTAACACAGATCCTGTATCTCCAGGTCAGATCTGCTTATCACCATTGCCTATGCGTAGAATCAATGGTTCATCCAGCATGCATATAACACTTGAATCAAAATGTAAAGAACCATTTTGGAGTATCATTCTGGTGATAGGTTATAGATTTACTGGCCGTGTGTTGTAAGATTTGGTATTCTTGCTGGATACAGTCTCTTAAAGAGAAATTGGCAAAATTGTATCATTGATTTAGATGTATAAAAGCCATATACATATTACAATATGAGCTTTGAGAATAGTGTGGTTCACTTTTGAATTCTCACGAGTTCCTCTTGTATACGAATCATCCTTGCCTCTGTGTTCTTCAGATTCTACTTGTTCTTGGTGTATACATTACTCATTTCTCCATATTATTCTCTAAGTGGTGAGTGAATCTTGAAAATGAATTATGAGATATGAAATGTCAAATAAGATGAAGAAAGAGCAGTTTATATATAATTGAAATCCGAAGAATTATAGAGAATAAAAACGGAGGCATAAATAATGTAAATTACTATACAATTTTCCTTTTATTTCTTGTTGAAGAGGCCACCTAAGCCGCCGAATCCACCATCGTTCTTCTTCGGCGCCACAGGCACCGGAGCCGAGTTTTTACCGCCACCGCGAACGGTTCCTCGGCCTCCGTTGGTGCCTTCTTTCTCCTCCACCTTCTGGAGAATTGGATCAGTCTCGTAGAACTGATCTTGCTTTGTCAAAAACCCAAGAACAAAGTCGAGGGGATTCTTCTCCTCTTTGGCGCCGCCTGATGCTCCCTTCCCGGTTGTGGCGTAAACCCTCACGGTGGCCGGAGCAAACGACATTAGAAGCGAAGAAACCATTCTTGTTACCTCCTTTCGATCTGTCTCTGCTCTGTTTTATTTTTTTATCTGAACTGTGTGTGTAAATGGGTATGTCTTCGTGTGGCATTTGTTACAAAGGGATTACAACGAGGTTAGGTGAATCTGAGCCGTTGGATCTTTTTGGCATAAGCTCTCCACAAGTGTCTTATCCTCTTTCTCTTTTCTCTTCACATATTTTTTCTTAGATACAATTGTTTATTTTGGTTTCTTAGATATATTCTGCGGACATTATATGTTGGGAAATAGATTTAGATGACCATATCGAAGAGTATAATTAAGAGAATAATCATATTAATGAAATGGTTAGAATATACTATATATATTTTACTAATACTCTCTCTCTTTCTCTCTTTTCTTTCTTATTAGGTTTGGACTAAAAACTCGGATCCGAATATCCGAATTGGAACCGAACTGAAATAGAGGAACCGAACCCGAATCGAAACCTATAAAATACCCGAGTGGTTCTCCTCATTGATACTCGTGGATATCAGGTAATACCCGAAACCGAACCGATATTCGATCGGATACCCGAATTACCCGATATATAATTATATATCTAAATTTTTTTAAATATATTACGGGGTTTAAGTATATTTTTGGTATTTCGGATATAATTTTTTTAAATTTTTTGAGTTTTCGGATATATTTTCGGGTTTTTGATATTTTATAGGTTTTTGGGTATATTTTTGGGATTTTTGGATATATTTTTTTGGGTTTTTGGGTATATTTTTCAGGTTTTTGGATATGTTTTTGGGTTTTCGTATATATTTTCGGGTATTCAGTAATAAATTCGAGTTTTTGGATATAATTAATACCCGAGTCGTTTAAGATCCAATTTTTTTTGGGTATTTACCGACTCTTAAATTCTAGAACCTAACCGACCCTGAACTGACTGAAAATCTGAAACCTAACCGGAACCGAACCGAAAATATTTTGGTACCTATATAGATCATAAACCTCCCTACCCGAAATACACAAAACCAAACCAAATACCTGAATCCCCATGTGTATTTCTTACTCACAATCTCTTCTCTTTCTTCTTCTTTTTATTTTTATTTTTATTTTTCTTCCTCACTCCTCTCCATTTCCAACAATAATACAAACACCAGATCTCTCATTTCAGCAGCAATGCATACACTAAATCTCTACAACAAATCAAGTTCTCCTCTATGTTTCCTCTCTTTCTCTCCCAACAACCTTCTAACAACCAAATACTATACTATTTACATAGAATAGAATGTTAATTCATTCTATTGACAAAAATAATAAATTAGTTTAAGAAAATGATTTAAAATTAAATCATAAATCATAAATTTTGAACTTTAATCACAAAAATTGAACATTACATTAAAAAATTAAATTCAAATCCGAAATAGTGGAATTAATAAAATATATGGTAAATAGTATAGAAATAGTGGAATCAATAAAATATATGATAAATAGTATATTATAATACTTTATTCTATGTTCATGATATAATATGCTACAAATTTCTCCCATTTTTCTTGTTCTTCTTTTCCTTCATTCTCTGTCTTTTCAGCAGCAGTGTAAACACATTTTTTTCTTTCTTATTTGTCTTTTTGTTCTCTCCAACAACAAAATACTATACTATTTATATAGAATCAATAGAATAAAATGTTAATTTATTATATTTACCAAAATAATAAATTAACCAAACAAAATGTTGTAAAATTAAATCATAAACCTTAAATTTTGAATTTTAATCCCAAAAATGAACATTACATTGGAAAAATGAAACCCAGCTATGAAATATAGTAGAATTACTAAAATGTAAGGTAACTAGTACAATATGCTATTCTATTCTATGTTAATAGTATAATATGGTACAATTTTCTTTTGTATTTTTCACAAAGGCATTTTCATCCAAAAAAGTCAATTAATTATTCACCTAATTGACTTTTAATATGGCTATATTCTTAATTTTGTATTCTAATATGGTTATTGAGCTAAATCAACCTTAACTCTTAAATTTTTTCCAAAATAAGTGTATGAATGCGGAGGAAACACGTCTTGGTTTTGTAGTGAGTGATGTGTATATGTCGCTGAAAGTTGGGACTAGAGGTGGAACGGTGTTGGGAGTTACAAGGGGTAGAATGGATTCAGATATCCAAAATTTTTAGAATATCTAGATTTGAATTCGGATTCGGATCTACCGAATCCGTGTGACAACTATTCGAATCCGTGTGACAACTATACGGATCCGGATCTGTAGCTTACATATATCCAGATTTTAAATATTCGTCAAAATATTATGATATACACTGATATCCTGTTATCCGAATCCATAAAAACTAAAGTAAAATAATTAAAATAAAGCAATATTAAAAAGATTAAATGGAATTGTAAAATTAAATTTGTAAGTAAATTTTTTTATTATAAAAAATCTGATATATTATAAAAAGAAAATTATTTTGACTTTTGTATGTATTTATCCCATAATATGTATAATTTTTTTTTAACATATTATATATCTAATGGATCTGGATATCTGGATCCAAAAGTTAGGATATCCGGATTCGAATATAGTTTTGACGGATTCAAAATTTTATTATCTGGATATGGATTTGGATTTTCCAGAGATCATGAATGGTAAATCATTTACCGCCGAAGATACATCTAAAGTATATTAAAGAGGAAGCACAAAAGTACACTTGACAGCACCACAATTAAAGTTAGCATTTGACTCTTCTATAAATATTGTTTCTCCCCTTTACATTTTTCTCATTCATTCAAACAAACATTCTTGGCTTCTTCTTAGAAAAGCAAAATGACGGCTATTACCAACCTCTACACTCTCAAACCCTTCAAAACTCAATGGAGGGTGTATGTTAAGATCTTGAAGGTGTGGAAGCAATACCTTAATGAGATTGAGACGTTGGAAATGGTCGTTGTTGATGAAATGGTCGTCGTTGATGAAATGGTATGTATATTACATTATAATTACCCGATTTTATGTGTTACCTTGAACAATAAATTTGATTTTAGTCTTCCTTTGTACTTTTAATTTATGCAGAATCAAACAATGCATGTGACGTTGAAGAAAGATTTCATCAAAAAATATGAGCATGTCTTGGAAGAAGGTTTAAGTAAGATTGTTACTAACTTTCAGGTAAGTCACAATGGTGGTAAGTTCCGAACCACTTCTCATATTTACAAGATTCAGTTCGCAACAACTACTTCCGTGCGACCAGCATAAGACATTGATCCCAATATCCTCGGATTAAATTTCGTGAAATTTTCTGAAATTCATGATGGGAAATTGAATCCAGATTTCTTAATAGGTATATAATTGTAACATTTTTATATACCTTTTACTATATTTAATGTCTATATGTTCTTGCTTTTGATATATTTTGTTTAATATATCAACAAAGACCTGTTGTAATGGTTTTGATATTTATTTGTTTAACGGATGTTGTTGGTCAGATTGTTAGCATTGGAGAGGTTGAGATATTAAATGTTAACAAAAACAGACAAAGCGTCTTACAATGGAACTTCGTGATACGGAGTGAGTTTCCATAAACTGATTACTTATTTTCCTTAAATTGTTTATTTGTTTTGGTAATCTATTTTTTTGTTTGGCTTTAGTAATGTCCGTCTGAATTGTGTATTATGGGGACCATATGCTTGCAATCTGGAGAGTGTTGCAACAAGAACAACTGATGCTGTTATTGTGATGATTTTGAGATTTTTGAAGTTAAGACTTTATCAAGGTAATAAATTATTAACGATATCTTTTAATAAATTTATCAAAATACAGTAATCAAAAGATTTGTTAACTGTTTGAAGGTGTATGGAGTGTCGGTAATTGTTACAATTGTTCAAGTGTCATGGCTAATCCAGATTTAGCAGAGGTCTTGGCATTCAGAGAGAGGTAAACCATATCATTTATATACTTATAAAATTATAATGTTTATAACTTATAATTTTGTATAAAATCATAATGTAGGTTACCAAATGATGGTATTACGCTTTCTTACACACATCCAAATCAGTTCACTATTGTCAACTCTATTTCCGTGAGGGATGATTTTTTTTTGCATAGTCCTAAAAGAACTATAAGTGAGATAACTTCTGCATCGGAGGTACCGTTTTACTTTAGATAATTTTTTTATTAGATCTTGGATATTTCATTTTGAATGACTATTTTTATGAATTGGCAGGTTGAGAAATGTGTTACCATGGCAACAATAATGTCTATTGACACTGAATTTGGATGGTATTATATGGCATGCAAAGTATGTGGTAAAAAGGTTATTCCTCATGACATGGATGCAATGAGAGAGAAGTATCCTGGTAGACCTTTTAAGAAGCAGTTGTGAAAGTGTGGAAAATGCAATGAAGATGTTGATAATGTTAATCCAACGTATGTTTTGTATTAGTTTTTGGCCAGTTCAATTTTGTTAAATGGTAAAGGTTGTGTCTAATTGCATTTTATCAATTGTAGGTTCATATTGACTTTTCGTGTCATGGACAACACATGGGAAACTAAATTTCTCCTATTTGATAAGCTTGCTATGGAGGTGGTTAATCAAACCGCTTCTCAACTTACTGAAGCTGTTGATGAGGTACATATTCCCCTTTATTCTATAATAATGATTAGATTCAGGATCTTGACTAATAGACTAGAGATTTGTGTTACTAACAAATTTAATTTTAATTATGATTAGATTTAGGATCCGGATCTTCTACCAATGACATTGAGTAATATATGTGGTAAGACCTATCTGTTTAAGATAGCCATTGAAAGTGCAAACATTGTCTTCAACAGTGATACTTACAAAGTGACGAAGATAATAACTCAGAGTGACATGGTGAAAGAATTTTCTGAAATATCATGCTCTCAGGTGAAGAACACTAAAATCAATGTTATTTAAATATTTTTTTGAATTATGTTCTTATTAGTCTAATATTTCATTAAACCACATAACACACCTGAAGTAAAACCTGAAGAAAAGACCTATACATCTTCTAGAGATAAGGTAAAATTCGTGTATTATTTGTTAAGTTTATGTTTTTCCGATTAATTAATACAATTATTTTGATACTTATAGGTTCCACTCATGATTCTTGATGGTTTTAAGGATGAGACAACACCATCATCTAAACACAAAAGTAATGAAAGCAATGAAGTTGTTGATGACACTGGTGAAAATTCAATAGCCTCAAAGAAATCCAAGGCTGGAGTCAGAATTGAAGATGCTGCGAATCCTATTGTTCTCAAGCCGGTTAAGAAAGAGAAGTCACAACGTTGAATAAGTTTGAAATGTTGAATTTGAATCCTGCTTTGTTTAATTTCATTTCTTAGATTTTTAAGTGTTTCTTTTTGGTTTGTTTTTGAATATCTTGCCAGACAATCATCAAATGGCTTTATGTTTCCTATTTTTTGGTCGAATAAGTTGTCTGTTTTCATTCCATTATTTCAACAATAATAGCAGGATATTATTATAAGGGATTTCTAGTCAATATATTGCTATTTTTAACTATAAGAACTCTATGTATAAACGTTTTGTTTAAGATTGTAATTTACCTGGTGTGATGATATAGCTCCCTTCCAATAGACAATTTCGAAACAATCGAATTAAAAATCGCAAACATCAGTTTGCATTCGAGGAACTTTATATTGATAAACATGCATTTCTAATCACTCAAACTATACTTACATTACTAAAAGGAGTAGGAATAATAGTTAGTTTTTAGCGAGAAGCTTAATAAATGATATTATATAATATATAACATAAATAATATAACAAAAGTATTTTGTTTTATTTGTTATTCTATATCTAAAAAATATGAAAATAGTTGAATATTTAACTAAATATTTAACAAAAGTGATGTTAGTTATGGTAATAAATAAGAATTTACTTTTTATTCATGAAATATTGATTCATATGTACAAGAAAGAAGAATTTACTTATTTATTCAGGAAACATAGAATCATATGTAGGGGAGTCAATTAGGGCCAAAGTCCGAGGGCCGGCCCGGTCCGGCCCTAAAAAACAGCGGGCTCGGGCCTAGAAATAAAAGCCCAAAATAAATCGGGCCTTTCGGGCTAAACCCGCTTGGGCTAGTGTGTTTTTTGGGCTTAGTCCGATCGGGCTCAGGCTAGCCCGAAAAGCCCGGAACTATTTGATTACGTATGTCTTATTAAATTTGGTTTTGCTTATCATATGATTTCAAAACGTATGAAAAACGTACCATTATAGAAGAAAGAAAGTATAAATTGACTCTATACTTAGAAGACGATATGTTGGAACTGACTTTTTATGAAAACATGGATGTTTTATAATGGTGGAAGTGTCAGTCACAACATTATGGTGAGTTAGTTCGTATGGCATGTGATGTTCTAAGCATTCCGATAGCTATAGTGGTATCACTGATGTTGGTGCACATGTCTTGGATAAATATAGAAATCGTCTTTTACCCAAGAAACGTTGAAGTACTGATTTGTTCATGCACTTGGTTGGATGGGTTTACATTTCATGATCCAGGTACCATTATCATTCATCTATATTTACTTTATATTTTTAAAATCTTTATCTATAGACTTTCAATGACATTTCTATATGATTTATACCTCTAAAAGCTTAGTATTATTTTACCTTTTTTTTATCTGTAACTCTTGATGGTGATAAGGATTTAGAAGACGATGAAGGAAATTCTAATCTGAATTTTACTACCTAGATTTGAAGTGTTTTGATTTTATGTTTATTTGGTAATACACTTTATTTGAATTTTATTTGTTTTTTGGTCAAACTTTTGGTTTTAAATTTAATTGGATTTGATATAATACATTTAAATTTAGATTTATTTTAATAAATATTTTGTTTTAATTATTTTTCATTTGAGAATTGTGAATTTTTGTGTTTGTAAAGAAAAGCCCGAAAAAGCCCGAAAAGCCCTAGAGCCTTGTCCGGGCCGGGCCGGGCTTTAGAATATAGGCCCAATTTTTTTCGGACCGGGCCGGGCTCAAATATATGCGGACTTTACGGGTTTCGGGCCGGGCCGAGCCAGCCTGATTGACACCCCTATTCATATGTACTAAAAAGAAGAATTGCAATATTAATAAAGGAAACATAGATTCATATGTACTAAAAACATGAATTTACTTATGAATAACAGGAAACATAGATACAAATGTACTAAAAATAATATCATTTGAACTAATTAGTTAATATATTATGCGAAACATATCTCCGTAATATATTTAGAAGAATATTTTTCCCTAATTTTAAGGAAATGCATTCATTATTAATTATTATTTACACCTTCTATATATTTAACATAAGACGCCATTACTAAGTTTGTCACTCTACCTCTTAAGATTATCAGTTTTTTTTTATCGTTTTTACATTATAAACATGAGAAAGAAAAAGTTGTTTGGTGAATCATCAAACACTGATGGAAACAGAGCAACAAAGAAACAGAGAAAATACTCAAGTACGTAATTAGTTGTTTAACTATTAACTTCAGAGTATTAAACACATTAATTTTCCACAATAATCAATGTTGTACATATATATTACAACGCATGTAACAATGCCAGCAATGCAAGTACTTTTGCATCAATTCAACCAACCGTTCATAATTCATTTCTCCCTCCTTTTGAATCTATCTTTAGGGATTTGACAAACTCTCCTACTGCTCAAATGAGCTCTCAATCGACTTTAACACAACAATCTAAATCAGGTAATTTATATATATATTTACTGTATGTTGTTATTGTATTATCAAACTCTTCAAAGTGTTCTATATATAACATGGTTTATACAACTAGGTTTGACTCTTGAAAATAAAGAAAACAGAGGAGTGGGGTTAAGAATTAATGATTCCAGAAATCTTCCTACTAATTCAGGTTTGTTTTATACTAAGTTTTATTCTTTAACCAATGATAATTTCATATAGTGTATTTAATAGTTAATAATGGTGATTAATTATATTTATAATTCTTAGTTAATACGCCTAGAAAATTTCTTCATTCTACTCAATTATCTCAGACTATACCAGTAAGAATTGGTATACCTAACGCCCAGAGACAAAAATGAAGCAGTGAACAATTTAGTCAACGTGCTTTACAAGCAAATAATAACACTAACCGTAGAGGTTTAGTTGACGCACTTCCTTCAAGAGACAAGCCACCATTGGACAGGTCAAAATCCAGAATACAACCTGCAAGTAAGCTATTATTAATTAGTGAAAGCAAGGTCCATTCTTAATTTTTTGTTTAATTTTAATATTAATTTCAGAATACAAAACCCTTTAATTTGTTTTAGGTACATAAAAAAGTGAAATTAATAATACATGTGAAAAGATAGAGACATCACGTATCCTACTCCATTTTCAAACATTTTTATATCAGTATGTTAATTGTGTTTTTGTGTTATCTATATAGTATTGTTTAGCACCTTAACATTGTTCAATGCTTTTATGGTGGAATTCTTCTGTGGATAAAATTACTAGTAGCATTACTCAAAAACACATGTCTAATACCGTTTATGAGGAGCAGAGACGATCACGACTCCATAGGAGATAAATTATTGATTCAAATAACAATGGCTTTTCTCAAACAACATGTAAATGTTTGCTATGTCTTCATCGCACATTTGTATCAGATGGAGATATTATTTTTCTTTTATGGACATGTTGTTTCTTATATATTAATTGTTAATATATGTATGTAATGATTTTTTTATTATCATATGTAGGGATAGAAATCAATCAGTGTACATATTCACAATTTAATACTCAAAGTCTACCAATATTGGATGATGATCTATCAAGATTGGATGTTGATTATATTGAAACTGATAATGATTTGTCCGATGACGATATAATTCCTCCAAGTAGTTATATAGCAGATGGATCTCCAAATGACATACGACATACTATCCTTGAAAATGGTATATCTATTATACTTAGTAAACAATATATATATATATATATATATATATATATATATATATATATTAGTTCATTTTTATATATATTTGGAGAACTTTTATATCTAAATCACATCTTTTAATTTTTATGAAATCAGGGTATCATAATGATGGAGATTCTGTATTTGAATGTAAACACTGTTATGCACGAATGTGGTTTAATGAGCGTATTGCGAAAAAAGAAGAGGAGCGAACTATATATTTACTATATGTTGTATGCAGGGGAAAGTGAAACTGCTGATATTACAACAACCACCTCCTTTGTTGTTGTATCTATATTGTAGTGACGATGAAATTTATCGCTATTTACATGAAAACCTACGAGCTTACAATATGATGTTTTCTTTTACTTCTATTGGTGGTAAAGTGATTTATGATGTAAGCAAAGGAAAAGGATCTTCTGTTTCCAGCTTCATGGAGAAAATTATCATTTAATTGGAAGTTTGATGCCTCAAAGAAGAGAAAAACCAAAGTTTCTACAGCTATATATACATGATACCTTCAATGAGATACACAACAGAGAACTATCAATAAGTTATATTATTATATATAATCTATACCTCTCTGAATATTTTCTGTTATAATAGAGATTAAAGTACTTAATTTACTTATGTTTTATTGGTTATGCAGCAAAAATGTACTTAGTTCTAACAAATTAAGCCTCATCTGATAGAAGCTCTGATGAGGATGTTAGACAATTTTAATCCTCTGGTGAAAGCTTTTCGTACTTATAAAGATAGATATCATGTTGATCAACCCGAAGACACTGTCCAATTGGTTTTAATCGCCAATAGAGATAAAGATGCCAGAACTCATAATATGCCCACTGCTACAGAAGTAACTGCTTTAATTCCAGGAGATTTTCCGGAAGGAATGGATAAACGAGAGATTGTTTTAGAAACAACTGAAGGAAAGCTAAGAAGAATCAGTGAACTCTATGCAGGTTATTTAGCTCTTCAATACCCTCGTTTGTTTCCATATGATGAGGATGGATTTCAACTTGGTACATTTGATGGTTTTGAGGAAGGGAAAAATCGGAAGAGAAAAACGATTAGCATGAGAGAGTTCTATGCATTTCGTATTCAGGATAGATTTTGCGAATCTCAGGCCGTCATTCGTTCAAAACGACTTTACCAACAGTTTTTGGTGGATGTGTTTACTATGATTGAGTCAAGCAGACTTCGATACTTAAGAAAAAATCAAAAACATCTACGTTCTGACAAATATGTGAATGTCGTTCAAGCTGCTAATGAAGGAAATACGAATCTTTCTAATCGAGGGAAAATAATACTTATTCCTGCATCCTTTACAGGTGATCCACGTTTTATGAATAATAACTACTTGGATGCAATGGCCATTTGTAAACATTTTGGATATCTTGATTTGTGTATTACATTTACTTGCAATCCAAGTTGGCCTGGGATTATTAGGTATACAAAGAAACGAAATCTCAAACCAGAGGATAGACCAGATATTTGTTGTCAGATATTCAAAATTAAGCTCGAAAGTTTAATGAGTGATTTGATAGAGAAAAATATGTTTGGTAAAAGCGTTTGTGGTAAGTTTATTGTATTCTTAAATTTTGTTCATTTATTTTTTGTATCTATGTACATTTGTATACTAACCATTTGTTTATATATAACAAGGATGTATACTTTTGAATTCCAGAAAAGAGGACTCTCTGATGCACATATTTTTCTTTGGATGGCTCAGAAATACAAATAATTCCGGCTGAGATACAAGATAAAGTTTCTGATCCTTTTTTATACGAAGTTGTCAAACAAAACATGATACATGGTCCATGTGGATTAATGAACAGAAGTTCACCATGCATGGTCAACGGAAAGTCTTATAAGATGTTTCCAAAGAAGTTCTGCGATAGAACTACTATTGATAACAATGGTTATCCCCATTATATGAGAAGGAAAGCTGAACATTTTGTTGAGAAAAAGGGCCTAAAAATTGACAATAGTTTCGTTGTTCCATTTAATAGAGAGTTATCTTTGCGATACAGAGCTCACATCAATGTTGAATGGTGTACTCAGGCAAGATCTATCAAATACTTATTCAAGTATATCAATAAAGGTCCGGATCGTGTTCTTGCTACCATCGAAAACAATTCTAAGGAAGGTCTTGAGGCTGCAGCTTGCGAGAATGGAGATGTTCTAGGAGAGGATGAAACCGATGAGATTAAGGAGTATTTTGATTGCAGATAATATACTTTAGATTTTTAAAATATTTGACTTCCATTTATAATTAGTATTTTTATAAGTTGTTAGGATGTAATTAGTTATTTACTTATTCATTTCCAATCTTATACTATAGGTATGTTTCTGCTTGCGAAGCTTCCTGACGTATTCTTTCATTCCCAATACATTTTCGAACTACTCCGAGAAACTCTACTTTCATCTTGAAAATGAACAATCTGTACTTTATGATGATGATGATCCAGTTGAACAGGTATTGAATCGTAGATCAGTCCAAACATCAATGTTCCTGGACTTCTTTGAAGCTTGCAATAAATATCCTGAAGCTGAAGATCTAACTTACGCTGAGTTCCCAACTATGTTTGTTTATGATAGAAAGAATTTTGAGTGGAAACCAAGGCTAAAAAAAATCGGTTATCTGTTGGAAGAATCACTTATGTTCCCTTGTTCTGTGGACAGTTATACTATCTACACGTTTTGCTAAACAGACATAAAAGACCTAAAGGATTTGCTGATCTCAAAACTGTGGAAGGTATTTTACATCCTTCTTACAAGGATGCATGTTATGCATTGGGATTGTTAGATGATGATAAAGAATATATAGATGGTATAAATGAAGCTAGCATTTGGGGAACAAGATTCTTTCTTCAGAAATTGTTTGCTATTATGCTAGTGACTGATAGTTTAATTAATCCATGTGGAGTTTGGGCGGATACTTGGCATCTTCTATCAGATGATATTATTTACAGAAGAAGGGCGATTGAAAATAATCCAGGTATCTAACATAATTATGTAATGATTATAATGTTTATGTTTGATTTAGATTTGTTTTAAATTGATGATATGCTTCATTTTATATGTTAAGCTTATTAGTAAGTACTTTGACATTTAAAAATGAAAGAATTATTATCTTATTTTATTTCGTTATTGTTATGCAGATTTGTTTCTCAATGAAGAACAACTAAAAAACTTCACCTTGGATGCAATTGAAACAATCATGCGAAGTAATGGGAGTTCACTTGCTAATTACGATGGAATGTCTTTACCAGAAGGTAACTATCATAATTCAGCTATAAATAGGTTGATTTTTGATGAACGTAATTATGATATAACTGAAATGGCTGCTATCCACGAGAAAATGCTTCCTGGTTTGACTGAAGAGCAGAGAAAAGTATATTCAGAAATTATGGAATCTGTGACAGAGGATAAATGAAGAGTTTTTTTCCTTTATGGATTTGGTGGAACCGGAAAAACTCATCTATGGAAAATACTCTCTGCTGCTATCCGCTCGAAAGGAGACATTGTTTTGAATGTTGCAAGTAGTGGAATTGCTGCGCTATTATTACCTGGTGGAAGAACAACACATTCACGTTTTGGAATCCCAATTAACCCTACAGAGGACTCTACTTGCAATATGCAACCTGGAACAGATTTAGCCGATTTAGTTTCTGAGGCATCGCTTATCATATGGGACGAAGCACCTATGATGAGTAGATATTGCTTTGAAAGCTTGGATCGCAGTATGAAAGATATAAGGCGACATAAAGATAAACCATTTGGTGGAAAAGTTGTAGTTTTTGGAGGTGATTTTAGACAAATACTGCCTGTAATAAGTGGTGGAGGAAGAGAAGTTATTGTTATGGCTTCCTTAAGTTCGTCTTATCTATGGGAAATTTGTAAAGTGCTCAAGCTTATTAAGAATATGAGACTCTTGGCAGATCTTGATGAAGGTGTTGCTGAAGAAATCAAATCATTTTCAGAATGGATTCTTAAAGTAGGAGATGGAAAGATAAATCTACCAAATGATGGTGAAGTTATGATTGATATCCCAGAGGATCTCTTGATAACAGAATTTGATGATCCTATCGAATCTATTGTTGAAGCTGTATACGGAATTGGATTCCAAGATCACAGCCAACCTAATTTTTATCAGGAGAGAGCTATTTTGTGTCCAACAAATGATGATGTATGTGTCATCAATGATTATATGCTCTCTAAACTCACATGTATCAAATCACTTATATATACTAGATTACTTTAGATTTAACTTTTTAATAATGTTTTTACTTGATATATCACTAAATTGTATGTTTGTTAGGTGAGGAGAAGACATATTTAAGCTCTGAGTCCATTGATCCATCTGATACATCCAACCAGGATAGCAGGGTATATACTCCAAATTTTCTCAATAATATAAAACTTTATGGTCTGCCTAATCATTCTCTGAAGCTTAAAGTAGGAACACCTGTTATGCTACTGAGAAACACTAATCCCAAGGGTGGTTTATGTAATGGAACAAGGTTACAAATAACTCAGCTAGCTGATGATGTTATTGAAGCTAATGTTTTAACTGGTAAAACACGTGGGCAGAAAGTTTATATTCCGAGGTTGAATGTTTCACCAGCTGAAGGTAAATTTCCATTCAGAATGCGACGAAGACAATTCCCATTGTAAGTTGCGTTTTCCATGACAATAAATAAAAGTCAGGGACAAACTCTTTCATGTGTTGGACTCTATTTGCCTAAGCCGGTTTTCTCACATGGTCAATTATATGTTGCTATGTCTAGAGTGAAGTCTAAGTCTGGGTTAAAAAGTTTTTATTATAGACAAAGACGGAAAATCTCAGAAGCAAACAATGAACGTCGTTTTCAAACAAGTGTTCCAGAAAATTTACCAATCTCAATAGAAGGTTAGAATTTCTATATACATTTTATCATTAAATGTATTGTTTAAACTGGCATTTATCTAATTGAAATTGTTCTTTATATTTTCAGAATATCTTAGTGCCAATATTTTCTGTTGAGTCAAAGAGTTGTGTGTGGAAAATTCATTGTTGTTATATGATTTATATTTCAAGGGACAATATTATTATGCTTTTGTTAAAATTGTTGGTAATTCTAAAACTGTGACATGCATAATGTGTTCATTTTATAAATCTCATTGTATTGGTTATTATATCAATTATCAATGATTGAAAATTAGGCATGTACGATATCACTGGCCTTCCTTTGCTTTGTTTAGATAATGAATTAGATTCATTTCCCTTCTTACTGGGTATTGATTGCTGAAAAACAAAACATACATGAAATCTATTATATTTAAATTATGATATATTGAATTGATTAATATAATGAAGGAAAATAATGTTTTATTTATTTGACATCTACGAAATTAAAATAAAATATTACATGAGTATACCAAATCTTGATTTGAAGTTAATATTAAAAACTGTTATTTTTTCAGAAACGAAATAAAAACGAAATATTACATTATTATATATATTAGACTTAACTTTCGACATTGATGTGATAATACAATTGCAGAAAAGCTGAAGTAGTTGATATACTCAATGCATTGACTACTGCTAATTCATTATTTTTCGAAATTCAATCTTGATATTATCAACATGCAACATTTATTTTAAAATTTAAATGCTATATAAAAAAATAAATTACAAATAATTATTTTTAAACTGATAAAGATTCAACAAATATTTTTTTTCTATTTATACCTCTGCATGTTTACGTTTTGATTCACTCCATCTTTTAAATCATTCATTTTTCTATTTCTATATTTAAGCTTCAAACACATCTCTTACCTTCGATGTCTACCTATGATCTAATTTCTGATTTGCATGTTGACAGAACCAATTGGAGATTAGGAGTGAAAGTGTTGAAAAAATGGTTTGAAAACGGTGGAACAGAACGTGATTCTTTACAGTTTCTTCTGATGGATTTAGAGGTCTTTCTTTGATTAAGTTTGTTATTACAATTATCTATTTTTACGAAAGTGTTTATTGGAAATCTTAATTTGTTTCTATTTGCAGGGCTCTACTATTCAAGCCTATATTTATATTGCTGATTTGATAAAAAAAAAATATGACAAAGAAATTGAAGAAGGTGAATGGAAAAAAGTTTCCCATTTCATTGTCATTGAGGATCCTCTCAAAGAACCAAACACTCCAATTGGTTGGTCTATCAAAATTTGTGAGAACACTATCATAAAGGACATAGCTTCAATGCCAGTTGAATTTCCAAAGGGGTTCTACTCTTTTTCAGATGTTTTTGAAGGGAGGACAGATACTGATCTTCCTATTGGTATAGTAATTGAAAATTTGTTATATAATATACTTATCTACTTTACACATGTTTTCATTTATATTAATTATAAATATGTTTGTTTTGTTTTGTTGATCAGACATTTTAGGTTTTATTGTTGCTATTGAGGAGCTTAAGACAGTTACTGATGATTCTTACACTCTGAGGAAGGAAAAAAAGACTACCAGTCTGACTTTTACTATTTAAGACGACAAGTATGTATCTCTTTGTATAGAATTTTTTGCTTTTATTAGTACATAATTAAATATACCAATTAGCTTAGTTTTACTAAATTTTGGTTTTGTTAAATAGGGGGTTAGTCTTGCAATGTACTGCCTTAGGAAAAATTGATCTCGATTTCAATGACCAGATATGGAATGATAATCATTTGCCAATACTTTGTTTTCTAACAGACTGGAGTGTTGTAAATGAACAAGGTATGTTGTCGTTTAGAACTATAAATTTCATAAAATGTCACTCCCGTGAAATTTTTGTCGTTGAAGAAACTGATTAACTAGAGAAAATGAACTATTATTTTGTAGGTGGTTTGTATCTCAAGACTAGATGAGGTATTTCAAGAATTGAGCTTTATCCAGATATTCCAGGATCCATAACTTTTGCTAGAAGGTGAAAAACATATTTCGACAACTACTATATTTACTGTATTTTTATATATAATAAATATAATTGACCTACAATTTGTCTACAGGTTTTGGAAGAATGAAAATAATCCACATTTTCAAGATGATGCTGAGGCAAGTTCCTCCTCTAAGAAAATCAGAAAGTGATTGAAGATGTAATCTTCAATATTAAAAATTGTTGTTTCAATTACTTTATATTTGCTTTGTGAACAAACTCTTATTTTTATCGTATATTCTATTTTTGTTGTGTTTATTAATTTCAATTCTACTGTACTTGGCCTTAATTTCTTATGTTTTTTTTAATATATCTCTCTCTACCTTATTACTTATATTTAACGGATTGTTTGGAATTTAAATTTTGTATAGTTTAGTGTATTGTTTTAACTTTAGACAATTTAGATTCTATGTTTATGATATGTTTGTATTTTATTAGTATTTTGTTGTTTGTTTAAAATTGATTAATGAGAATTCAATTTTGATCATTTGAACTTTGATACACGTGTTTTCAATCACATCAATTACCCTAATGTGAACACTACCGCAATCATAACGGTATGTCGTTGTTGTACTTAGGGATCGAATCCACAGGGAAATAAGAACAGCACAATAAAAATACAAGAAACTAATCAAGCTAAGCTAAACGTTTTTGTTGGTTTTTGTCTAACGAACTAATTACGGTAAAACTAAAAGTAAAGAGAAGAAACAGATAATGAGAAAAATACAGAACACTTGTAATGATCAAAGCTAAATTTAGAGACACAAATTCAAGAACGACAAGATACTAAACACGATTTAACTCAAGAAGACGAAGATATGGATCGTAGGATATGGCATGCGATTTCGAGTATTCGATGATTCTCTAATGATGTTTCTAATCACTCATTGAGCTTATTCTATGGCAAGGAACACTTTCAAATAGCTTAACTCACTCTCATGATGCTAAACCCTTCATTGATAATTCAAATTAGCTAATCTCTCAATTGCAACCGATTTATCGACAAGCATAAAACTCAAGTCCTTTTAAGCCAATTAATGATTCTTAGTCATGACTCTCGCCTTGCTAAGCATCAAAAACATAAATAGAAATCTTCTAGACAGTTACTAAACCTCTCTCAAGTGTAATCTGTCCATGTTCTAGAAATTGAGTAGCTAGTTCAATCCTAGCTTTAAGACCACTTCTAGTCATGAGAACCTTTGTAGTTCATCCTAAACATCAAAAGATCATCATCTATTCCTCTAAATCAACCAATCCCACAATCCATAAATGAACTACTCACACATGGTCAAAACAGAAAACGAAACCGAACAAAAGCAAGACATAGCAAAAATAAGAAGATTGATGGAAAGAGTTTAAGAAAATCTTCACTAGCTTGTTGTAGATCTTGAATCTTTCATACAAAAACAAGAGAGAAGAGAAGAGAAGTAGGTGGCTTAGAACACTAAAAAGAAGCAGAGAGTCTATATTTTCGTGCCTAGCGTTCCTCAAAAAGAGAAGAAATGTTGACAATTATATTACATAAGTGGTTGGTTCCCAAAATCATGCTGAAAATCCGGATGCATGTCGATCGGTTATGGCGATCGGTTATGACCGATCGCCTGAAGCAATCTTGATCGGTTTCAGCGATCGGTTTGTAACCGATCGCCTGTGTATTTTTCCGGTTCTCACGTTCCTTCTTCAATCTTTGCGGTTTCCTTCCGTCCGCGCTCATCCAAATCAGTCCCGAACACATGAGAAAGGCTATAACAAGCCAAAAAGAACACAAAAACAACCTAGGACATCCTAAATGCAATGCGACTCGATTTGGACCTAAATGCGACGTAAATGTTATGAAAACAACATGAAACACAAAGAAAACATAGGAAAATATGGGACTCAAGATGGTAAAATACAGGGTTATCAACTCCCCCGGACTTGCCTTTTGCTTGTCCTCAAGCGAATAAAGCAAAGTAAGCCAAGAAGAGAGGTTTGAAGGTGGGGACTCATATCCAAAAGGAAACACATCAAACTTTCAACTCAATGCCCTTAGGTAAAAATGCCACAATGCAAAAATCGCTTCTACTCTAACGAACTTCTCCATACTTATCGCAACTTGAATCTTTTACTTTAGTGCCTAAGACTTTAGAATCCACAAGCATTCATATCAACCAACTCTTTAACATTCAATTAAATCTTTTCAAGTGCGGTCTCACGTAAGGGAATCTAATACATTCTCAATCGGTTTTGGTGAGAAAGGCTAGAAAGCAATATACGAGGAGGTTCAAATTTTACGGGTGATTTTCTCTCACAAAAACGTAATGCATGGCAATTCGAAAAAGCAAGGAAGGAATAGAACAATGATGTATCAAAGATTATCTTCCATCCTATCCTAGCTTTCTAATCTCTCGTCTTAAGCTCATTGCCTCACAATCTCTTATCCCGTAAATAAAACCCATAGCCCCTTTTTGGCTAAATATACACATTGCTCACAACCTCGTTTCTTTTATTTTTCTTAACACTCTAGGAGAATTTCTCTTCTTAGTCTAAACTCTTATTCTGTTTTTTTTTTTTTTTTTTTTTTTTTTTTATATATCGAGAGTTTAGATAACTTTAGATATACGGTTTCTCCTAGAGTTTCTCGCTTTCTTTTCTTTTTCTTTTTACACCTTAGGCTCTTTCTTTAGCCTACACCCGATTTTCTCTCACCATATCCCTTTTTTCACTCACCATTCATTCCAACTTATCTTAACCATTCTATCTATCAAATCCCAAGTCATTTATCTAAGGAAGATAAGCCTTGTCGTTCCTTTCTCTTACAAGATTTTTCAATTGTATGCACTTTCAAGAAAAAGGCCTCACTCACAAATAACATGGGTTCGAAACAATTGGCTTAGGTGATGAGGTGGGGAACTATCCTAAAGATGAAGATAGCTACTCGAATTAGCACAAGAGTGGTAAAGTGGATAAGAAAATTCGAGTATATAGATTAAGACCATGAGAATGCATTTCGAACCCCTAGGCGAGACAATTAATGTTCAAATTAGGTTCAAATAATTAGAGTTGGAATCAAATCACAACGAGCTTCATCCTAATCAAGAGCATTCAAGCCAAGAGATCAAAGCATGGATTTTCCAAATTTTCGAAGCGGTTCAAGCATCATAACATGATTAACGAGGGCAATGTTTTCAAAGTTCAAGTGCTTAATCATTGTCCCCTATGCATATGAATGCATCCTATATGCTTCTAGACTCAATCCTAAAAAATGAAGAAAGAGAAATCAAATTCTAAATGAGCAAAATGATTTTTTTTTTTTTTTTTTTTTTTTTTGCAAATGCAAAATGCAAAAACGAAAATAAAAAGAAACAAATAAAACTCAAAAACAAATAAACTCAAATTAGTACTCCCCCCGGACTTGATTTACACCGTCTCGGTGTATCACAAGTCGAGAGGTAACAAAAGTTCATAAATAGAAAAAACAAGTCGAGAGGTAACAAGTCGAGTGGAATTTTTTTTTTTTTTTTTTTTTTTTTTTTTTTTTTTTTTTTTTTTCGATTTGAAAAGAAGAAGTGAGGGAGAGAGAGAGGGTCGCGAAGGAAGAAGAAGAAATAACTTACCTGGCGTCGCGATCGGTTATAACCGATCGGTGAAACCGATCGTTGGGAGCAGATTTTTCTTCGTAACAGGTCGCTGTTTCGCAACCGATCGGCATAACCGATCGAGGCAAATTTCGATCGGTTATGACCGATCGAGACGGTCTGATTTTCCATCGTAACTGGTCGCTACTTCGCAACCGATCGGAATAACCGATCGAGGCAAATTTCGATCGGTTATAACCGATCGGTGAAACCGATCGACCTTGTTCTTTTTGCCAAATTTCTGCTTTGATCCCGGACGTTTCTCCTGCTAATCCCGACGCCATGTAACACTGAAAACACACAAAACAAAGATAAATTCAAACCTAAATCACACATATGAACATATTTACAAAGGATAACATGGGATTGCCTCCCAAGTGCGCTTGTTTTAAGTCGCTAAGCTTGACTTTGTTAACGCCTTATGCGTTTTGGGGTTCGGAAAGAGGAACCGTGGCTTGTTCCTCGATTTTGATGTCTGCCAAGTACGGCTTGCAGCGCTGTCCGTTCACTGTGAAATCTTCTCCGGAATCGTTGCACAGTTCCATTGTTCCGTAGGGATAGACTTCCTTGATCGTAAACGGTCCCGACCATCTTGATTTCAGCTTCCCGGGAAACAACCTCAACCTGGAGTTGAACAGCAGGACTTGGTCCCCGGTTTTGAATTCTCTCTTCAAAATCTTCTTGTCGTGGAAGGCCTTTGTCCGTTCCTTATAAATCCTCGAACTCTCATAAGCTCCTTGCCGGATTTCCTCAAGCTCCTCTAACTGCACCAAACGCTTCTCGGAGGCAGATTTGACGTCAAAGTTGAGTAATTTAGTTGCCCACAACGCCTTGTACTCCATCTCCATAGGTAGGTGGCAAGATTTTCCGTAAATCAGATTGAACGGAGTTGTCCCAATCGGAGTTTTGTAAGCTGTTCGGTATGCCCATAGAGCATCGTCTAGCTTGGTGGACCAATCCTTCCTTGTTTTCCCAACCGTCTTCTCCAGAATTTCTTTGATTTGACGGTTTGACACTTCAACCTGACCAGATGTTTGAGGATGATAAGGTGTAGCCACCTTATGCTTAACGCCATGTCTCTTCAAGAGTCCCTCAAACACTTTGTTGATGAAATGGCTTCCGCCATCGCTTATCACCACACGTGGTACTCCAAACCTTGGAAATATGATGCTCTTAAACAGCTTCACCACGATCTTAGCATCATTTGTTGGACTTGCTATGGCTTCCACCCATTTCGACACATAGTCAACCGCTACAAGGATGTATTGGTTGCCATACGAGGACGGGAATGGTCCCATGAAATCTATGCCCCACACGTCAAACACTTCCACTTCAAGGATCGGGTTTTGAGGCATCTCGTTCCTCTTGCTTATATTGCCCTTCCTTTGGCATGCATCGCATTTAGATACGAAATCATAAGCATCTTTAAACATTGTGGGCCACCAAAATCCAGCTTGTAGAGCCTTTTGGACCGTCTTGAACGTTGCAAAATGTCCTCCATAATCCGATCCGTGACAACTAAACAGAATTCCGGGAGTCTCCTCTTCCGAAATGCATCTCCTATATAGCCCATCGTTGCAACGCCTATAGAGATAAGGCTCGTCCCAAAAGTAATGGCGGACATCTTTGTAAAACTTCTTCTTCGAGTACCCTTGGAGATTCGGTGGTTCTTTCTCAATTGTCAAGAAGTTGACAAAATCTGCATACCAAGGCGAGCTATCCTCCATGGTGTTTGTTGACAGCATTTCTTTCATCATAGAATCTGCCACGTGCAAGACTCGAATCAGGTTCACTTGTTCTTCGGGTAATGAGTCATTGATGGGGATTGCTTCCTCGTTTCTCATCCTCGACAAATGATCAGCTACTCCATTTTCAATCCCCTTTTTGTCTTTGATTTCAAGGTCGAACTCTTGTAGAAGAAGAATCCACCTTAACAATCTCGGTTTGGCATCTTTCTTAGCCAACAAGTATCTCAACGCAGCATGGTCGGTGTGTACAATGACTTTCGAACCCACCAAGTAGGATCGGAACTTCTCGAAGGAATAGACAATCGCCAATAGCTCTTTCTCCGTTGTTGCATATTTCATTTGAGCATCGTCCAGAGTCCGACTCGCGTAATAGATCACATGGAGCTTTTTATCCTTCTTCTGTCCCAACACAGCTCCGACAGCATAGTCACTTGCATCGCACATCACTTCAAACGGGAAGCTCCAATCCGGTGGCTGTACAATCGGTGCACTCACCAAGGCACTTTTCAGCGTCACAAAAGCTTCGTGGCATTCTTCATTGAAGACAAAGTCAGCATCCTTGCATAAAAGCCTCGTGAGTGGTCTTGCGATTTTTGAAAAATCCTTTATGAACCTCCTGTAAAACCCAGCATGTCCCAAGAAGCTTCGGATTCCCTTGACCGTCGATGGAGGTTCTAAAGTCATCATAACCTCAATCTTTGCCTTGTCGACTTCGATCCCACTTTCAGAAATGCGGTGCCCGAGAACAATTCCGTTCTTCACCATGAAATGGCACTTCTCCCAATTCAGAACGAGATTTGTGTCTTCACATCTTTTGAGCACCCTGCACAAATTAGAAAGACAACCACCAAACGAAGAACCATATACAGAGAAGTCATCCATGAATACTTCCATTATATCCTCAATATAGTCCGAGAAGATATACATCATACACCTTTGAAAAGTCGCGGGTGCATTACACAAACCAAAAGGCATCCTTCGATAAGCAAAGGTACCATATGGGCAAGTGAAGGTCGTCTTCTCTTGGTCACTCGGGTGAATCGGTATTTGAAAGAAACCCGAGTAACCGTC
Organism: Eutrema japonicum; assembly: GCA_030161315.1. Taxonomy (NCBI): domain Eukaryota; kingdom Viridiplantae; phylum Streptophyta; class Magnoliopsida; order Brassicales; family Brassicaceae; genus Eutrema; species Eutrema japonicum. The sequence goes on from BSQW01000013.1 coordinate 43,246,962, forward strand.
GAGGAAGCAATAATATGAATGATTTGCAAGTCTTTCAAGCATTTGATCAATGAATGGCAAAGGAAAATGATCTTTCCTAGTTGAGGAATTCAATTTCCTATAGTCAATGCAAACTCTATGGCCTGTGATGGTTCTAGTTGGAATCAATTGGTCTTTTTCGTTTTTGATTACGGTCATTCCTCCTTTCTTTGGAACTACATGAATCGGGGAGATCCAAGTACTATCCGAGATTGGATATATCACCCCCGCTTCAAGTAGTTTCAAAACTTCTTTTTTCACTACTTCTTTCAAGTTTGGGTTCAACCGTCTTTGATGATCAATTGAAGCTTTAGATTCATCCTCTAAATGAATTCTATGCATGCACAATGACGGAGAGATTCCCTTTATATCCTTCAGAGAATATCCTATAGCCTTTCTATACTTTTTCAACTCAGTCAAAAGCATAGATGTTTCCTCATCACTCAATGCATCACTTATGATCACAGGATATGAAGAGTTCGGTCCAAGAAACGCGTACCTTAGACCGTTGGGCAGTGGTTTGAGCTGAAGTTGCGGAGCATCGAGTTCACTCCAATCATCCTCCACACTAGACTTACCATTGCTAGTGTCTACTTTTTCCTTGGTTCTCACGCTTTCGCCTATCTCAGAGAAGTATGCTTCTTTATTCCACGGCAGATGAGAGTCCAGAATTCTCTCATATTCGGTCGCTTCCTCGTTCACAAGCTTACACTCCTCGCTGTTTTGTGTAAGGGCAACTTCTAGGGCGTCTTCCATGCTCAACTCCATCGAGTACTCGTCACCCATCTCATCCAAGGTCTCTATGTAGAAAACCCTTCCTTCTATGGTTGGTTTCTTCATCACCTCCATTATGTTGAATTTCAGAACGAGATCTCCCAAGTGCAGATCGATCATGCCCTTCTTCACGTCAATGATGGCACCCGCAGTTGCTAAGAAAGGTCTCCCCAAGATTATAGGGTCCGATGGTTCTTCATCCATCTCCAGCACCACAAAATCCGTAGGGATAATGCTGTCCCCAACTTTCAACGGCAAATCTTCAAGAATCCCGATTGGAAAACGGATTGTTCTATCCGCTAAGACTAGCGAAATTCTGGTCTTCTTGAAGTTTGTGTATCCCAGCCTCTTAGAAACCGTCAATGGCATGAGGCTCACGCTCGCACCAAGATCAACCAAACATTTTCCAAAGGACATGGGTCCTAATGCGCAAGGTAGAGTGAAACTGCCCGGATCTTTAAGCTTCTTAGGCAAATTATTTTGGATTATCGCGCTACATTCATGGTTAATCTCCACCATGGCCTCTTCAAGCTGCCTCCTTTTGGTCATAACATCCTTGAGTAGCTTGTTGTATGTTGGGCATTCGAGCATAAGATCAGCAAAAGGTATAGTGACTTGAACCGTCTTCATGATCTTCTTGAATTTCTCGAATTGTTTGTCCATGATTTGCCTCTTGAACCTTCCGGGAAATGGGATCTTTGGTTCGTACGGTGGAAGGATGAAATCTACTTTCTTCTTGATGACCTCAGATGATTCATCTTCATTCTTCTTCTTCGAATCCTCAGAGATCGGATCATTCGAAATATCATTCCCGTCATTTTGGTCTGCGATCGGTTTTCGCGATCGGTTACTAACCGATCGGGGGCTGGCGATCGGTTTGTAACCGATCGGAGTAACCGATCCGGACTGGTCGATTTCGTCTCGTAACAGGTCGCTGTTTCGCAACCGATCGGAGGAACCGATTTCATCAAATTCCGATCGGTTATAACCGATCGGCAAGACCGATCCAAGGCTCTGATTTTGCGGATTTTCAACTACTTCTTCGAATCCATCCTGACTTGGTTCCTTTGGTCCTACCACAACATGTTCCCTTGTTGGTAGCTCAGTACCACTCCTCAAGGTGATCGCTTGGCAGTATTCTTTCGGATTCATCTCCGGTTTTCCGGGCAAAACTCCGTTCGGTCCTTTAGATGTCGAGGCTACTTGAGCGATCTGGTTATCTAGGCCTTTAACGTGTTTTGACAGGTTCTCAAACTTGGCATTCAGATCCATGTAGACACCGTCGACCTTGTTGTTGATGTCTATCATCTTCTTTGTAAGTTCAACTTGCCCCTTAGCTTGCCCTTCCAAAATCTGTTTGAGCATGCTTTGCACATCACTTTGTGTTTCCTTGGTCGGTGCGTTCTCCTGGTTTGGGAAGCTGCTTGGCTTCGGTTGATACCCTTGCTGGTAGTTCGAAGTGTAGGCTCTTTGGCTTCCTTGATTTCCTTGAAAACCGCCTTGGTTAGATTTGAAACCTCCTTGGTTGAATGTCTTGGGCTGAAACCCCTGCTGGTTTTGTGTAGGGTAGATCTGATCTTGAGGGTTCTCCACGTTGTTGCTTCGATAGGACAAGTTAGGATGATTCCGATAATTCTGGTTGAACCCTCCTCGGTTCCCTTGGTAACCTCCTTGGTTCCCAATGTAGTTCACTTCGTTTTGAAGCTCTTCATTCCCCTCTTGTCCTACGTCTTGGTATCCTCCTTGGGCTCCATACTCTCCCACGTAGTTGACTGATCTTTGGCTCACAAGCAGAACCTTGTCCAGCTTATCACTCAAGTCCTTGAACCTCTGATCGTCATACCGTGCATCTCTCACCGCTCGATCATAATCACCTCCATAGCCTTGGTCGCTTTGAGCTAGATTCTCAACAAGTATTTCTCCATTAATAACGTCTTGGCTAGCAAAACTCCCATTGCTTGCCGTGTTCAAGGCCAGTTGGTATTTTTCAAGAACACCTCGGTGTAAGATTCCGAGAAGTGCTTCTTTCGATACTCCGTGGTGAGGGCAGGCTCTTGTGTATCCCTTCAGTCTCTCCCACGCTTCATAAAACGATTCATTTGCTCCTTGTTTGAAGCTTGTGATGTCGTTTCTCAGCTTCGCGGTCTTTTGTCTTGAGAAAAACTTTGCCAAGAATTGCTTCTTGCATTCCTCCCAAGTTGGTATGGTGGTAGTAATCACTCCTTTCTCCCATTGAGCAGCCTTGTCTCCCAAAGAGAATGGGAAGAGAGTCAGCTTAACCACGTCCTCCGGGATTCCGTTCATCTTGACAGTCCCACACAAGCGGTCGAATTGATCGATGTGATCGATCGGATTCTCCATTGGCAGGCCATGGAACTTGGCGTTTTGCACCATGTTGATAAGGCTCGACTTTATTTCGAAGTTGTTGTTGACAAACGGTGGTGGCCTTATCCCAGTTAGAACCCCTTGTGTATTAGGTTCATCGAATGCTCCGATCCTTTGTGGCTGTCTAGGAGCATGGACAGGCTGTCTCGGGTTTACGCCTACTCCTTGGGCTTCGTCCTGCTGTGGGTTCTCTCCTTGGGGAGGAGGATCAATTTGCTGACCGTCCATACCTAATCGTCTAACGTGCTCGGCACGTTCTCTGGTTGCTCTTTGATTATCTCTTTCGAATCTCCGAATGTCTTGCACAAGTGGTTGTAAGTTCTCTTGCCCTTGACTTCTCGTGTGCATAAACCTTCAAAAAGCAGAGCAAACAAAACAGGGTAGTTTGGTAACAAGGTAAAGAAAAATACTTAGACTTAGATAGAATCCAAATCCTAATGGCTATTGCTAACTTCCCCGGCAACGGCGCCAAATTGATACACGTGTTTTCAATCACATCAATTACCCTAATGTGAACACTACCGCAATCATAACGGTATGTCGTTGTTGTACTTAGGGATCGAATCCACAGGGAAATAAGAACAGCACAATAAAAATACAAGAAACTAATCAAGCTAAGCTAAACGTTTTTGTTGGTTTTTGTCTAACGAACTAATTACGGTAAAACTAAAAGTAAAGAGAAGAAACAGATAATGAGAAAAATACAGAACACTTGTAATGATCAAAGCTAAATTTAGAGACACAAATTCAAGAACGACAAGATACTAAACACGATTTAACTCAAGAAGACGAAGATATGGATCGTAGGATATGGCATGCGATTTCGAGTATTCGATGATTCTCTAATGATGTTTCTAATCACTCATTGAGCTTATTCTATGGCAAGGAACACTTTCAAATAGCTTAACTCACTCTCATGATGCTAAACCCTTCATTGATAATTCAAATTAGCTAATCTCTCAATTGCAACCGATTTATCGACAAGCATAAAACTCAAGTCCTTTTAAGCCAATTAATGATTCTTAGTCATGACTCTCGCCTTGCTAAGCATCAAAAACATAAATAGAAATCTTCTAGACAGTTACTAAACCTCTCTCAAGTGTAATCTGTCCATGTTCTAGAAATTGAGTAGCTAGTTCAATCCTAGCTTTAAGACCACTTCTAGTCATGAGAACCTTTGTAGTTCATCCTAAACATCAAAAGATCATCATCTATTCCTCTAAATCAACCAATCCCACAATCCATAAATGAACTACTCACACATGGTCAAAACAGAAAACGAAACCGAACAAAAGCAAGACATAGCAAAAATAAGAAGATTGATGGAAAGAGTTTAATAAAATCTTCACTAGCTTGTTGTAGATCTTGAATCTTTCATACAAAAACAAGAGAGAAGAGAAGAGAAGTCGGTGGCTTAGAACACTAAAAAGAAGCAGAGAGTCTATATTTTCGTGCCTAGCGTTCCTCAAAAAGAGAAGAAATGTTGACAATTATATTACATAAGTGGTTGGTTCCCAAAATCATGCTGAAAATCCGGATGCATGTCGATCGGTTATGGCGATCGGTTATGACCGATCGCCTGAAGCAATCTTGATCGGTTTCAGCGATCGGTTTGTAACCGATCGCCTGTGTATTTTTCCGGTTCTCACGTTCCTTCTTCAATCTTTGCGGTTTCCTTCCGTCCGCGCTCATCCAAATCAGTCCCGAACACCTGAGAAAGGCTATAACAAGCCAAAAAGAACACAAAAACAACCTAGGACATCCTAAATGCAATGCGACTCGATTTGGACCTAAATGCGACGTAAATGTTATGAAAACAACATGAAACACAAAGAAAACATAGGAAAATATGGGACTCAAGATGGTAAAATACAGGGTTATCAAACTTACTTCGTATTATGCTTTGGTAACCATATAGTATATACTCAAATTAAAATGCAATATAATTTGATTTCATGTTTGTGCAATTCTCTGTTTTACGCATTTATTTGTGTAGTTGGAATTTAAGTTTCTTATTCTCTTTCTTATGCCACATATATTTGATAGATTAGACAGAAACCAAATTTATATTTTTATTAACTGCTATTTCCTTTCACACTTGGGTAATATTTACAAAAAACCAAAAACCGTATCGTTTATTCTCTTTACTGGACTAGATTCGTTTAACCATTTATGGGTTGTGATATATTAAGAAGATTCGCAATCTTCCTTATTTCCCGTAAGCTATCAAAATTCAATTGATGTTGTTTAAAAATTGTCAATTCTTACTAAATGTTTTATTGCTACATTTACGAAACCCTAGACAAACTTCTCTCTATATAAACACTACTTCATACTTCCTCTTTTACTGCAAAAAAAAAACCTACTGTTTTCCATCCAAAAGCTTTTGTGAAATATGTCTTCCTTCCAAACGGTTAAGAACTTGACTGCGTGGAAGGAGTTCAAACAAACCATAAGAGTTAAAGTTTACAAAAGATGGGATACAATAGGTTCACAAGGCCTCCCTGGAATGAACTTCATTTTGGTATATGAAGATGTAAGTATGCGATTTTGTTTTGTTATATATATAAGTTATATCTTTTATATTACTTACTCTGTTTTTTTATGTTTACTGTTACATGCAGGGTTCCATAATTGTTGCGTCTGTTAAAAAAGATATGCTCTCCTATTTTAGCCGTGTTTTTTCAGAAGGAACTTGGGTTGAAATATCTAAGTTTAAACTAAAGAGATCAGACTTTGAAGCAAGAATCACTCGACATACTAATGATGTCTTCCTGACTCGGGAGACAAAGGTCTCAACAATCAGACCTTTGACAGAGGATCCTTTCGTGAGGTTTGTTGATTTAAGCCGTGTATACAACAAGCCTTACACTCACTATTACCCAATTGGTAAGTGTTATCTACCCTAATCATAATACTTTTTATTATAAGATACTTATTTGAATAGTCAAATCTTTTATTTATGTTCTGTATTTCTATACAAGTAGAATGATTTTGAAAAATATCTAATTTTAGTATATGAATAAACGCAAATGTAATTGGTGTTTTGGATTATATTGGAGACTTTAAAACAGTTGTTCATCCAAATGGAACAAGTGTTCCAACTCTGAATTTTCGCATCAAAGATCTTGAGTAAGTCTATTGATTAAACTTACATGTAATATATGTTGATATCAAGTATAATTAGATTATTCATTTAAATGAAGGGATTATACACTCAGCTGTGTCGCACATGGTGATTTGGCCTATGAGATTAAGGAAAAATGTAATGGCAACATAATGAATTAAAGGTCAATTCGGCATCTGTGTTTTGACTGATTGGTTTGTTAAGAAAGACATAGGTATGTTTATATTATAACTACACATAGTTATATAGTTTACAGTTAAATAATCTCAATATCTAATACATTTTCCATGTAGATGAAATGACCATCCATGATTATGAAGGAGGAGGCCTATCACGTTTTTTAGTTGCTCCACCTTTGGATGAAGTTATAAGTTTCCGACTCAAGTAAATGAAAAACCTCTAAATATATTTTGTACTTTACATTTCGAAAAAACTTCTATTATGCCTAATTATTTGTTCATATTTTTCAGGCTTTGGAATAAGATAAGGGATTCAGCAAAAAACACATCAACCTCAGAAACTCAGGATGCTTAGTCTCACTTCATCATGAACTTGGCAACATTTCTATCTTTAAATTTTTGTTTAATAACTATTAGGAGTGATGTCCTCCTACTTTATTTGTATGTAAGACTTATGTTTTCAAAACTTTCAAAGGATTGAATGTTACTCTATTTTCGGATTTATATATTTATCTTTCGTTATTTTAATCTCTATGTATTTAGTTTAACTAGATAATTACTTTTTATATTAACATCAAATCGAAGTTTTATTTAGATAAAAACAATATAAACAAAGTTATTAAAATGTATGATCATCTAAATGGTGAATATAATAAATAACCTACAATATGTTGGACAATTAAATATTTTAGTTTAGAGGATATACAAATAACCGAATAACTCTTATTAATATGTAAATGTTTGTTTTATGGTTTTGAAGAAGTGGGAGATGATTGATCCACAAGGTATTGAAGGTTTGGAGTTTATTTTCGTTGATGAAGAAGTAAGTTTAATATTTAGCTATCTTTCATTGTTTTTGTATAATTAAGTTGTAAGTACTCATATAGCTGAACCCTTTATAAATCTATAATTTGCAGGGATGTAAAATTCAAGCATCGATGACAAATCCTGTTTTAGTTTCATTTTACCATCGTGTTTTAGAGGAAGGGCAGTGGAATTGTCTAAGTGATTTTGTTGTTAATGATGTGTTTTGGTTCCCAAATACAAATCCTCATAAATGGCGTATATTTATACTTCAGAATACCAACATGAAATCAATTACAACAATGTCACATAATCCATTTATGTCTTTTGCTGAGTTTGGTAAAGTTTATGATGGTTCACTTGATTCAAATTACCCTATTGGTTAGTTTTCTGTTACTATCTAAGATTGTTTGGTTCAGATATATAAAATGTTATACATTTATTTATAAAGAAGAATTCTATCTCTAACAATAACATATTATCTTCTGTGAACAGACTTAATTGGTGTTGTGGTTTATGTTGGAAGACTGATTAGAGTTAAAGATTACTCAAATGATGGTGACTCTGATAAATTTTATAGTCGTATCAAGTTCATACTAAGAGATACCAAGTAAGTGCATTTCAATAAATTATAGTTTGTTTTATTACATATAATCCTAACATAATTTTCTTATATTGTATTTAGGAATGTTCAAATTAGTTGTGTTGCATATGGTATCTTGGCTGATGAGTTCAACTTTCAATGGTGGCATGCATGTGGTTTTGAGGTTATTTGTGTTTTGACTGACTGGCGTATCGTTTGGAAAAATGGTTTGTTTTTTATGAATTATCTTTGTGGTTTGTAAAAACATATGTTCTTGATCTTTTAACCTTGGTAACTATCAATCTCAATTTGCTTTGTTTAGGAATATTGAAATTATCGGATGCAAAAGGGATGTCACGTTTTTTATTTGATCCTCGAATTGAAGAAATTGATTCTTTTAGGGAAAGGTATGGTTAAGTTTAATGGTTATTCTCATTTCATGTATGCACTATTGAAAGATTTCAACAACACTCACAAGAATGATGAGAAGGAGAAACATAAAAAATGTGTAGTCTCCAGTTTAAACTGATTACCAATATGTATTTGTTTTCTAATAACTTATGGTTATTATTGCTTCTGAACTTTCTATATCTATTACCTTGGATTTCTTATTTTCAATATATATCCAGAATGAGAATGTTATGCTATTGCTCTATATATTATAGGAATCACATACATAATATATATAAAGGAATCCAGGATTTAACCTGATTAGTTTTTGCATCGAATAAACACTTCATCGGAGAATCTGTTTCAATTTAGCCCCTTTTATACTTCCGAAAAATCTGAGAATCAAAGAGCAGAAATTACAAAGAGCAGAAACAAAATCACAAGACCCATTTAGAATCTGAGAATCAAAGAGCAGAAATTACAAGAAGGATCAAAATCTGAATTTTTTTTTCTCAATCAAGTTTTGCAGAGGAAGAAGATGAAGAGATGTCTATTGAATAATTAATTGTTGTAATTATCTTACCATCGATTTCAGGAGGAAGAAGATGAAGAAATATGTATCCAACTCACTCTCAATTAGATGCTATTAGTCTCGATTTGGATTTTGAGTAGATGAATAATTTTTATTTACAGAATTTGTAGAATAATGAGAAACAAAATGTACTCTGACTACTCATTATTGTTCTTTACTTTGCATGTCGACTAACTTTAATTTTGTCAAAGACATATTTTTTCTCCATATTACTTTTTTAATAGAACATAATATATTTTAAAATATTTTGATCGGTTTTCTTAATTTTTCTAAAATCTAGATTTTGAACAGTTGCATTAAGAACTTATATAATTTCAAAAAAAATAAATATATTAGTTTAAAACAAAAACATTATTGCTACATAACTTTTAATTATACACATAGTAGAAAAAAAATTATTCGATTTACCCAAACTCATTTATATTAATATTCCGCCATTTATGTTTATTTCCCTAAAACAATATTAATACTTAAACAACTAACAAAAATATGTCTACTATAATTTCCCATCCATATATAATTATACATTTAATTCATCTATATATGGTAAAAAAAATTATAAGTTTAATATAATCCCGTGCATGGCACGGGCCAAAATCTAGTGATAATTTATCTAGCACCAAATTATTTAGTTGACTATTATCTTTTTTTTTTGGTTGATAAAAAACAAAAACAAAAAAGATAAAAGTTAAGAGAACTTCAAACCCATAGAGCATCATTATTGCAAGAACCCTTCATAGGGTTCTTAACCATTTATTTAATATTAAAATGGGTTAAGAAACCCTCTTAAGAGACCCTCATTTTTTTATGTCCAATGGTAGAACCCCATAGAGGTTCTTAAAAAAAAAAAATCAAACTAAAGAAAAAACACAATATCATAACCAAGAATTTCATGCATTCTTCAACTTCGGTGTTAAGAATATATCCAAGTTCTGAGATACGTAATTGAGTGTTAAGAATATATCCAAGTCAATCACAAGACAATGAGAAACAGAGGAAAACAAACCAATTGGTCAAAATCTTCAGATCACTAGAAGGCTCGTAAATCTTATGAAATGTGTTGCAACACTCATACTTATACATGAAATAGACCCAAAAAAGGAGATGAAATGAAACAGATAATACTAGTCTACCGATGAGTTGGAGATGCTGTAGCAGGAATTGTGATTTCAGGTGATTTAAGGAAGAAATTGGCACTGCCTTCAGATGCAGAGGAGCAAGAAGCAGGTGTTGGTTGCTTATCCTCCATACAGTGAATCTCAATTCTCAATGCACTTCTTTCCTCCTAATGATCCCACCAAAATCCAGAATTTTCATAAGCAACATGAACATAACACAAAACTAAAGAAGAAGGGATCTTTATCAACCAACAAATCAAATATCAGAAAACCCAAAACAGAAGCCAGATCTCACAAATCGGGAAATCCAGTAAAACAACTCGATTTCTCTCTAGCATTAAACTATATAGGGTTTATAACAATTCAAATCATATAAGACCCTTTTGCCGAGACCATAGAACGTGTTCTGATTCAGACTCAACAATCATGAACTTGCAACCACAGTAGAAGACGAAAAACTAATCTGATCACAAGAAATGAAAAACCCTAATCAGATAGGGGCTAAAATCTGACCTCTTCCGGAGAACAAGCCGCTGGATTCGAACTGGAGCTCATCAAAATAAGCAGATGGACGAAAAAACTTTGCCCATTGAACGAGAGAGAGAGCGAGAGAGAGGCGGAGGAGACAAACTGAATCGGCGGTCGGAAGACGGAGGTTGACGACGGAGAGAGCGATGAGAAGAAACGAGAGAGAAAAAGGAAAGACATCGCACAGTTTTCTCTTTTCAACACTTCTGTCCAATGAAAATTAGTCACGTGGCAGCTAAGAACCGTATCTTACGGTTCTAAAATAAGAGACGTATCTTAACTATTTTCATCTCTTCTGATTAAATAAATTACCAAATAATGATAAGAGACTTAGCTAAGATACCGCGATAATGATGCTAAGAGCATCATTAGTTGGAGTTTCTAAACTTGAGTTTCTTGCAAGTGTAAACGCAAATTATATTAATATTTAATTAAAATGTATCTCAATTAGACTAATCATAAGAGGACAAGTGAGAGAAAAGTTTCTCATGAGTATATGAGAAACTCTTCTCATTCTCTTTCCTTCCTTTCCTTCCTTTTTATTATTTTTTGAATGTGAGAAACTCATTGAGAGATTCTCACTAATGTTATAAGTGATAATAACCCAATGACTCACTATATAAAAAAACAAGCCTTGATTTTAATGGCTTCGTAACCTATGTTTTAGAATATTTAGATCCGTCCTAAATTTTATAAAATATTAAGAATTTTACGTTCATGTACGAATAATGACGCGCATACATACATACGGACAGAGGCGGGCCTAAGTTGAAGCGGAAGAAATTTGGGTAGCCGCAAATGGATTTGGAGTCGCAAATGTCTTTGTAAATTTTAGGGATCATTGCTAAATGTATCTTCAGCTTATCATTGGATCGCTCTCTGGCTCTCCTTTAAGGCTGGCAGGCATGTGTGTACGAGATCTGGAAGGAGAGAAACCGCAGGTATCATCGAGGAAACACCCTCCCTCCACATGTTATTTTAAAGAATAAAGCTTTGGCTTTGGAAAACTTGGGTATGGTTTCTGGCCCCTGTCTTCTTCGTATCTGGTCTGCGAATTGACAGGTTCTCAGTCTCTGCCCCTCCCCTTTGTTACTTACCTTTACCTCCTCTCCTCTCTCCTGGGTTTACAGCTGTTTTTGGCAATTGTTTTCCTTCTCCCTCTTCTTGTTTCATTTCTTTTTAAATGGTTGTTGGTTCTAGTTTGGTTCTTGTTTTGTTTCCCTGTATGACTCTTTAATTTAACTTAATGAAAGCCCTTTAACAAAGAAAAAAAAAATGTATCTTCAGCTGATCGTTGTATGAACTCGATTCTGCACGTTGACACATACATACATAACTGTAATTAGTACTAACTACTGAGATAAACTATTTAGTTAGTTTTGGTATCGTCGCAAATAGAAAATATTTGTGTAGTTCGTATAGAGGTTTGTAGAAGTGATGATGCAAACACGATGAATTCACTTTTCTGGAATTTTATGGATTTTTTTTTATTTTATGGAATATCAAACTAATTTTAAACATTTATTTAGAACAATTATCATAAGAACATAATATCAAAAAGTACATTTTCTTAAAACGCTTATACAACATATAATGTTTGACATATGCCAAAGTTCGTAAAAAATAAATTAAATTAATGATTTGTAATATGTATTTTTTTCAGTTTAATACACCCAAAATAAAAGTTAAATGCAACTGGGTGTCTATGGGTATGTCCAGTTGGACATGATTTTATTGGACGTGGACAATTTTTGGACCACTGTCCATTATGGCATGACCAATTAAAGCCCATAAAAAAATGGTCCTCATGGACGGACGCGGACGGGCATAGACGGTCCATTTGACAGCTCTATCTGGATCCGAGTATGTGACAGTGATACTATCGTACTAATTAAAACGTGAACAATTTCATGAACAAAGTAGAATATAACTGAAATCGAATGCATAGCAATGATAGCATGCCTTGGGTTCCACATTTATCTTTTGTTCCGTCTATGAGAGTACTTATGGTTCTCTCTTCGGGATGTTCGAGAGTCACTGTCTTTTACCTTTACATGTTACTTGGAAAAGGTTGTGGGAGTTTTTATGGTTCAGATGTTCGGTTTTAGTGATTAGGTATCAATAGTTTTTAATCATGTTGAATTTTTTTTAATCTTTCTGTTTTATAGATCAAAATTTTCTCCTATATAAAAATCTCAAGTTTTCCCAGTCTTAAGGCAGAGTCTCCGGAGGTTTGGAACCTAACGGCTTAATATTCCAACCATGTATTCTACCCTTAAATTCCACTTTGAAATCTTAATAAAATTAGACGGAAAAAGCAATTCTATAAAAGTTTATGAAATATGCTCACTTTTCACTTTGTAATGACAAAATACACATTTTCTACTTTGCAGTTATACCTAGACACACTTTACATTATACTTAGACACACTTTTCAACTGTTCAATTTTTTTTAAATACCAAGATACTCTTGTGTGGGAGAGAGAACGTGAGTTGTTTATTTCCCTCTTTCATCTATTTTTCCTTTTCTTGCTCTTGTTTAAGTCCCATTTTTTCTTTCTTCTAACTCTTAAATTTCCTCATCCCAAAATACTCAAATTTTTTGAAATTACAAATATTTATTTCAAGAGAAACAAAGTTTGAGCATATAAACCGAACCCGAGCAACCCGACCCGAACCGACCCGAAAAACAAGGTTCGGGTGGGATTCGATTTAGCTACAAAAACCAAACGGTTCCTACATATATTAGTTTTGGTAATCGGGTCGGATATAACCCGAAACCCGATCGAGTACCCGAGAAATGATAACATATCATACTATGTATATATCGCATATACATGTGCATATATATTTTTTCGAGTAATTCAGGTTTTGTCGGGTAAATCAGATTATTCGGGTACAATTCTTCCTTAAACAAAACTGAAAGTCTTGTTTTTTCGGGTAATTCGGATTTCGTTGGGTAAATCGGGTTTTTCGGGTACAATTCTTCCATAAACTGAACTGAAAGTCTTGTTTTCTCGGGTAATTCGGGTTCAAAACCTAGCCGAACCGATACAGAAATTATTTTTGGTTTTATAGAGGATTTCACACAAAATCCTAAAACCGACCCGAACCCGAGAAGACCCGAACCGAACCAAAATTTTCTCGGGTCCTAAACGGGTCATATCCTAAATATTCATCTATCATTATTCCCAAAACACAAATCATTTTTTTATTATTGGTTTTCACACCCAATTAGTTTGTTTTGCTTATTTCTTCTCATAAAAAAACAATTTCACAAAAAAATGGCACTATAAACTATGTTCATTTTTCTGTACACTTTGATACCCTTGAATATTTACATGTTGTTCGAACACATGTGTACCCACATAGCTGCGTCAATATGGACGCATTTAAATGGATAGACATGTACATATCCACACACATATCGTCCACGTGGATGCAACTACATGGATGTGTATGCGTATCCACGTGAATATCATCCACGTATACGCAACTACATTGATATGCGTGCGTATCCATTCGAATACCGTCCATGTGGGCGCAACAACATAGATGTGTATGCGTATCCATCTGAATAGCGTCCATGTGTACACAACTACATAGATATGTGTGCGTATGAATTTTCTTGTTCGGGTTATCGTTACCCTACTTTAGAGTTCAAATCCGACTTCCGAGCCATGAATTTTTTTGTTCGGGTTATCGTTACCCTACTTTGGAGTTCAATTCGGTTAATCTACAACAAACCAGAAAAAATAGAAATTTCTATTGTTATAATTTTTGTTTTAAACATCTAATGTAATTCCACTTTGAAATGTTAATGCGCATATATACATGTAATACAAGTGATTTTAAAGAGAAATAAAATGAAACAAAAGAGGAAAGATAAAAAATAAACAAAACCGATAAAAAAGAAAAAAGGGGAAAGAGAGAAGATATGATGGGATATGAGACTATGTACAATGATTTTTTTTTTCAACATCCTATTTTTTCTCTTTTAATACTCCACATCGTCTTGTCTCTCTCTCTTCCACCTAATAATTAAACACCAACTTAATTTTTACACTCTACAATGGTTTTGTTTAATAAAATTCAACACCCTACACCACCATTTTTATTTCTTTTTTTAATTTTCTTTTATGTCTTTATTTTTTATGATTATAAATTATAAATAATAATTATCGATTGAAATTAAATTAAAATAATTAAGAATTCGTTAATTTTGTATAATAATTTTTGTTTTGTTTTGTTTTTTATTTTATATATTAATTACAAAAATTGCAAATAATAAAGACAAAAAATTGAGATAGTCATTATAAAACAAATACATTGACAAAAAACTTAAAATATATTGATATTTGGGTAGTTAAAAAGGTTATTAGTAAACTTTTGGGTGTTAAAAAAGTTATTGTTGGGATCCATTTCAAAAGGGTGTTAAAATAATATTTTTTTTGTGTCTAAATCAAATGAAACAATTTTCTATTTATAGAGTATGAAAATGATGAATTTTGGTATATATATATTTTTTAATAATTTACTATGTAATAATTGATCTCAAATAATTCGTATATAAAAAAAATATCAAGAATTCCATCAACCAACAAGAACACCGTACGTGTCACAATATAGATTTTCGACCAAAAAAAAAAACAATTTCTTCCGCTCAATCACTGAACGCCATGTGTCATGTTTGTCCCCTCATTTACGAATTCAACTTGTTGAATTTTTTCAACACCGTTTAATCCACCTCATCTTTTTTCCTTTATTCAACTTGCCATTGCAAGTGTTCAAGAGTTAATTTGTTTTATTCAACTACCCATTGTAAGTAGTCTGATGATGAAGGTAAAATAGTAAAAGAGTGATTTACACTAAAAGTTACATTTTTGACTTTTTCTTACAAAAAATCCACTTTTGTCTATTGGTGTATTTATTTCACTGTTCATTTTTTGTAATTCCAAAATTGCCCCGCATGATCATGAATGCAAGGTTGTGGATGAGTCAGAAAATCAAAAAATCTAAGTAAAATAATTATTACCCCACCTGATTTGTTTTCTATTTTTTATAATGTGAAAGACATAAAACAATTTTTTTGGTAACAATAAATGATAATTCTATTTTTTCAACATTTTAAGATCCATTTTGCTATAATTTTTATGTGAAACAAGAAATCTAAAAAAACAAAAAAAACAAAAATCTAAACTTATGAAATCAAAATCGACGTGGACATGAAAATGTGGACAATTGTGTGTGGACAGATGGGAATCTCGTATTATTAGTGTGGATGGTCATGTGTGGATAGTAATTTACTGATGGTCATGTGTGGATGGATCTAGTTCTTGATATTTGCAAGTAAATTACTATCCACACACTAATAATATGAGATTCCCATATGTGCACACACAATTGTCCATGTTTTCATGTCCACGTCGATCTGGATTTTATATGTTTAGATTTTTTCTTTTCTTTTTTAGATTTCTTATTTTACATCAAAACTATAGCAAAATTGATCTTAAAATGTAGGAAAAATAAAATTATTATTCATTGTTACCAAAGAAATTGTTTTATGTCTTTCACATTATAAAAAAAATAGAAAACAAATTAAGTGGAGTAATAATTGTTTTACCCAAATTATTGACCATCCACGACTTTGCATCCATGACCATGCAAAGCAATTTCCAATTTACAAACAAACAAAGTGAAGCATTGGATAGTTTAGTCTTTTACTCTCACAAAAATAAACCAATAATTGAAAATAGCTTATTGTGTAATTCATAATTCAAATATGGGTCTCTACATAAAAGATCCATTTTTGATTTGGAACGGTGTAGTTTCCCAGTAATGTGAAACATTACTCCGGTTTGCAGTGCATAAAACACAAGAGAGAGATAAAAAAAATGTCTTTGAAACGTAATTACACTTTGAGAAAATGTGCTTTATGTAATTTTTTCCTTATTATTTCACCAAAAAGCAATGCTCACTGATTTATTAGTGTTGAATTTACATATGCTCTTATTGGGCCCATCCATGATCAATGGGCCAATGGTTGAATCAGAAACCGTATTGACTACTGAGTGATATAATAAAGGCCAAAAAAAAAAAGAGCCAGAAGCAAAGAGGAGCGATGTTTATTCGGCAGCACTGATTCACCACTACTTACAATTTTCCTCTTGCTTCTATTGTCTACCTAACTTCTGTCGTTGTCTCTTTACTGCAAATCGCTGCTAACAGACCACACCATTCACTGACATTCTCTGGGCTCTAGCGTCTCAAGCCATTTCCTGAGGAGAATCAGATGATGCTAAAGGGAAACACGTTTCTTCACCACCGGTTTGCCAGAGGAAGTTGGCGTAGTTTGCGGCGTAGAAGGAGTTGGTAGGGTCTGCTGATATAGCTTCTAGAAAGTTCTCCTCCGCTGCCCAGAGATCCTTCCGAACTTTCCACTGGAAGAAGGCGTATTTGCTGTACGCTTCCGCGTCTACTTCTTCTAACTCTATGGCTTTCTTGAAGCACTTCTCCGCTCTGATACACACAAAAGCAAACATCATTGTCAAGTTCCAGAGTTACAATGTATTCATGACTACTTGTGCTATATTTCAGTCTAGGCCTATACAGATTTAAAAAGGTAACATCTTTTGATTCTCAATGAGTCGAGCGCAAGCAAATACTTCACATGGGACAGGTGATAGGTAAAAGATATAATACCTGTCGTAGTCTTGACTGACGAGGTAAAGGAACTGAGCGTAGTTAGCTAGGAGAAGAGGGTTCTTCGGCTCTTGAGCCAAACCTATATTATATAAAAGCTCTGTTCTAGTGTAATTGGCATAATCGTCCAATTCGATCCTTGCAATGATCGGTGAAACAAGCCTCAGTCTCATGTCACGATCGACAGGGTAATCTTGCATTTGATCAGCTTCTTCCACCATCGAATTCCACAGACTCAGCTCCTCTTCTCTTATCCCTTGTCCTGAAACCCAGATTCGTTGTGTCGATAAATGGGAGACTTTGTCAAAAGTGATCCGTCCAAACCATTTGGACCCATCAAACCCGTTAACATCTGTGCCACTAGATACAGTAGACTCTTTAGGCGAAGAAAAATCAGACCTTTGATGCGCCTGATCTTGGCCTTTAGTAACCGGTGATGCTTCTATTGGCACATCAGAGTGTGGTGTAGATGCCGCAATAGCTACATTTGATGCAACCGAATGCACAGTGAAGTTTGCTAATAGGATCATCACATATACCATCAAAGTAGGTGTCTGAGAGAACACGCGTTGGAAAATCCACAGCAATGAAGCGTGCATATCCTTCCTAACCTGCTTAAGAACACCTTGTAGGTCTTCGTAGAAGATAGTCTCCCTTGTCTGCAAGGCAAAGCTATGGAGCTCCTCGAGCATGAAGACCATAGAAGAGAAGGCTCTGTTGATAGAGCAATAAGTAGATTCACTAGCTTCTTTGAGCGTCTCTTCTTGTAGCTTCCTCTTAATTATCCTAAGTGAGAGAGGTAAATCGACACTGTTTGCCTTCCGTTCAATGCTTGAATGGTTAACCATCTCCATCCATGGAGCCTCCAGCGAGGCTAATCCTGGAACAGACTCCTTTAGTAGCTTCACCGTCCCGAATCTGTTATCTACTGCTTCGTGGATTGTATCTGATTGGTGCTTGTTTCCTTTGTTTTTCTCTAGGTCTTCTTCCTCGCCTGCAATCTTGAATTGTAGTGCTAATTCCTTCATCTTCTGGGAGAATTCTTCGTTGGAGAAGAAACCGGAGCTCGCACTGCAAACTCTCCGTAAGGGATTATGTTTCTGAAGGCCCGTTCTGTTCTTCTTCGTGGTAGCATTGTTAAATTCCCAAAGCTCACATGATTTGGAACGGTGGAGTTTCCCAGATTGCGTTCCGAGAAAAGTCGAAGGTTTCAATCTCGTCTGGCATGCCAAAGATCCTCCTCCTCCGGATACATCTCCGCCTCTTCCACGGGAACGACGGCGTTTCGAGGAGGTTAGGGTTTGCGAGAAAGACGGAAATTGAGGGATCGCCGCATGGCGTCCTGACCAATGAAAATACGTGGTTGTGGCTACCTTTACCTCCATTCTTCGGAAAGAGAAGAAAATCTCAGAATCTGTAGCCAAAAAGGTATAAACCCAGAAAAGCTATGAAGATCAGGATAAGAACGGAGAGAAATCAAAACACACTCCTTTACGAGAAAATTCAACAGACGGAGAGAGATAAAGAGAGAGAGAGAGAGAATGAGCTTACTTTCTGGGTAATTCCAAATCCGTTCGAGGTTTTTTTCTCTGCCGTTCGATTTTCTCGGGAAAATTTCTGTTTGTGAGGTCAATCGAATTCAGAGGCTTGAGCTCCTGAAATTTGTTAGAAACAAGGAAGAAGACAAAAAGCCCTTGGACTTTATATACGAACACGAAAAAACGGAGAAAATTTAAAAGAAAAGAAATTAGTTACCGGATATAGCCGGCGCGTGCTATTTCGAGAAGAGATTAGATTGTAATCCACGGGTAGAGACGGTAACAGGTGATGACCCTAAGAAGGATCAGTTAACTGGGCAACGCGGTTTATTCGGGAAAAACCCTCTTTTAGAAGTGGCCTGCATCGCGGATCCATCTATCTCTGATCTAACGGATGATAATGAGTCACGTGTCGTTTAACTGTTTCTTTCACAGACCTGGCTTTGATCTCTTGACACGTAGGTGAATGGAGGTATGGTTCACGTGCATCGAGGAAATATGTAATTAAAATGTTGGTTAGCGCGATTGAATTGAAATACATATCTTTACATATTATATAGATCTAAAGTCTAGAGTCACACCCAAAAAAAGAAGAACCATGAGAGCATCATCAATGGGAGAAATTCATTTGGGTTTCTTAAATAATATTTAATTATAAAGTTTAAGTTAAGAACTCCTGTTAAAAAATTTATGTTTTTTCTGTTTCAATTGTTGGGTTCTTAAAAAAAAAAAAAATTTAAACATATGAGATCAAACACAAACAAAGAAGAGCAATTAAAATTTGAACAAGAATTATTTATGCAAATACAAGACACAAACCTCAAAGTCTGGTTCATTCTTCATCTTTGTTTCAGCTAAACACTCAAGAATGCGAATGAAACCAATACAAAAAGAATGCGAATGAAACCAATACAAAAAAAAAACCATTACATTTAACCATAACATCAAACATACAAAGTTATAACAAACTGAGAATATGAAACAAAGTTATAACAAACCGATTCTAAACTTTATTACTTCAACGAACCCGAAGAGTGACTTCTATGACATCCAAGCACGGAACAGGAAAGTTTCCTTCAATTAACGAAACCGCAAGAAAGTTTTGAAATGGACTCATTGCTTTGCTCAATTTCTTTGATCATCTCAAAAGAGCACATTATATGTGCCTACATAATGAAAGCATAGGTGTTTCTTGCAGCTGCATCCAAATAGATTTTGAGGTAATGAAATCACAATCGGAGAACTTAAAACTCATGGTCCGGAATCTCAGAACTACTTGAATCAACAATAATTTTACACCACCTGATAGAAGAGGAAGTCAAACCCGAGAGAACCCAAGGGCTTAAAGCATATCAACAAGCATAAACTATCAAAACCACAACATGACAGAGGAAAGTTTCAATCCAATAACTCAATAACACACACGTTTAACTAAATTGGATCAAAAGAAGAAGACAAACCAAGAATAAGCACATTATCTATCACCTCCAACACCTAAAAAGTTGCTCCAGCAATCGATTATCTGCTGATATTCCGAAATCCCACTATCTCACAAAAGCATCTAACGCAAAGAAACTATAAACCTCCCAAGCTCAATTCGCATGAAGGAAACAAGAGAAACAGAAAGGATATACGAATAAAGAGAAACTTATCTCCTCTTCATGCGATTGATGCTGAGACCAGTCAAGTGAACTCGGTTAATCGATCGACTCCACTTCCTCCACTCACCGATTGCTCGATGTGTAAGCGAAATCAGTCCACTTGTCTCCATCCCAAGGTGCTTTCACCCTTGTTTCCATGCATAGCATCGCAGACATCGCCGAATCGGCCCGGAACAGTCGGTGAAGGCGACAGACCAACCGAGAAGTCGTCGAAGGCAACAGAGAAAACAAGGAGAAGTCGAGAGAAGAATTTGATCGGCAAAAAACAAAGAAGAAAGAAAGAAACTTTTTTTTCACCTAATTGTTGAATCCAATCACGTAATGTCATGTGGACCGTAAGAGACGAGTCTTAAGGTTCTAAATTAATATACGATTCTTAGCTAATTGAATACTTTACATTAATTTTAATCATAAAAAACCCTAAAAACTCTTTTAACGATGCTCTGAGACATGACAACACTTGGTTTTGGTGATTTGAAGTATTGTGAATTTTAAATTAATACAACATTGTTTTTTCACACCATTTTAAATTCATAAAAAAAAAAAAATAAACTATTAAATGTATATAAGATTCATAATATATCAAAACTAATAAAATCAAAAAAGTAAAGTATAAAAATAGAGAATACAAAAAAAAAATGTAAACTATTAAATCTATATAAGATTCATGATATATCAAATTAGAAAATATTAATTTTATCAATTAAATTCAATTTTAAGTTATATTTATAAGATTGAAATTTGATTCTTGAGCGGTCTCATCATTCAGAAAAATTGTTTATGGGTAATCTGGACCAATTTTGAACATTTTTAATATTGAATCTAATTGATAAAATAGAGGAAACAAACGATCATCTTGTCTCGAAACAACAGAGCATTTCCTTCGTTAACAGAGTATAAAATAGAGGAAACAAAACCACAAACTATGAAACTCGATACTATATAGGCCTAAGATTAAGCCATTTAAGTGGGTTGCAAAGTTTGTAGAACCAAAGTTCAACGTCTGGCTGTTCTTCTGGCTTTAAAGAACCTCTCTCTGATTGAGATCAACTCCTTTGCGGCTTCACTCGTTGCCAACCGGTTCGTCGGAGATTCATCACAACATCTAAGTCCCACATCCAAAACCAGTGTCAAGCATTCAGAAAGAGGGAACCCGACTCTGAGACCGCTTTGAAGAATCGATTCATCTGCAATGTCCAATACTCGTTCTGGCAACGCCAACTTGGTGCAGTTGTGTAGTGTAAAGTCTCCCCCAAATATGATGCAGCGAGATATTTGGAATATTTCCAAATATCTCCATTATTATATTTTATTTAATTAATTAAGATTATTCTAGATTTTATAGTTTTAGGGTTTTATGATTTATTATAAATAAGCCGTTTAGGCCTTCTATTGTATTCAGTTGATGATTTGATTAATAAAGAGATTTTAAAGAGGTTTTGATAAACCACTGTGAAGAGTATTCACAAACCCTAGTTTCCGGGTATTCTTAGAATCAACGGATCTAGTTCTATCCATAGAAGCTTCCGCTCCATCATTTGGTATCAGAGACAGGTTCCTTTGATTTCTCAATCAAGAACGATTCTGGATGTCATGGTGAGTGATAGTTTCTATCCTTTTGTCGAGAGAGAAGAGAACCAAGAGATCTACAGAGAGATCTATGGCGATCCGATCTACGACGTCTTCCTGGTTATGGAGTTTGTTTTCAAAGAAGATGTTTTTGCAAATCTCGTCCGTGCAAAATCCGTTCAGAATCGGGTCTGTACAAAGTTTGTACAAAATCAGATCTGTCCAGAGTTCATGAAGAAGCTGATTTGTGCAAATTTAGGGCGAAATAAGTTTCGTGCAAATTTCGGGCGAAATCAGTTTCGTGCAAATTTCGGGCGAAATCAGTTTCGTGCAAATTCCGGGCGAAATCAAAAGAAGTATGAATTTAAAGATATATTGAAGATTTCAACAAAAAAGAACCGCTTCAAGATTCGAGGACGAATCTTCTTCAACCCGGAGAGACTGATGCAGCGAAGAATTGAAGATTCGAGGACGAATCTTTTTTGGCTGGCGAGACTGATGCAGCGAGATATTTAGAATATTTCCAAATATCTCCATTATTATATTTTATTTAATTAATTAAGATTATTCTAGATTTTATAGTTTTAGGGTTTTATGATTTATTATAAATAAGCCGTTTAGGCCTTCTATTGTATTCAGTTGATGATTTGATTAATAAAGAGATTTTAAAGAGGTTTTGATAAACCACTGTGAAGAGTATTCACAAACCCTAGTTTCCGGGTATTCTTAGAATCAACGGATCTAGTTCTATCCATAAAAGCTTCCGCTCCATCAAAATAACTCATTGGTTGGTCTTTTCCCAGTGAACATTTCCAGTACGAGAACCCTGAAGCTATACACATCACCATGTATTGATGGCTGCCCTCCCATTCCATATTCTGCACCATAATTCAAATAAAAAAAACTGGAGTAATAAAAGTATACATTAATTTTCTTCATTCAAACAGTACATACAGATGTGTGATATAGTTTTACCTGGTGCTGCATAGCCTATGGTTCCTCTAACGCCGGTGGAGCTGAGTTGATTAAGGAAGGAGTCCTGGTCGAATTTTAGGAGGAGCCGAGCCAGACCAAAGTCGCTAACATGGGCAGTCAAATCATCGTCTAGAAGGACGTTGCTTGGTTTGAGATCGCAGTGAGCTATAGGTTCATGACAATGAACATGAAGATAGTCCAAAACAGAAGCCACATCTATAGTAATGTTGAGTCTTTCAAAGAGAGTCGAGGTTCTTGAGGGCCTACAAATCTCTTCGACTTACTCTGGGTGCAACCACGTGTCCAAACTTCCATTTGGCATGAACTCGTAAACTAGAGCTCTAAAATCGTTTCCTTCAAAATCAGCACTAGAACAGACAGTGACCAACTTCACAAGGTTGCGATGCCTTATACCTCCTAATGCTTCACATTCCGCCATGAAGCTTTTATCAGCTCCACGTTTGCAGAGATTCAAAACTTTAATGGCAACAGCCTTGTTCGTGGACCCAAGAAATCCTTTAAACACAGCCCCAAAGTTACCTGACCCAATCAAATTGCTGGAAGAAAAGCCACCAGTTGTCTTGTGGAGCTCATTATAACTTATCTTTTCATAAAAGGTCTTCAGGGGGAAGAGAGACCGATCACTCTCATTATTGTTAGCCTTTACACTCTTCATTCTCTGTTTGTACCGGCATAGACAAACCACAGACAAAAATAACAGCAAAAGTGTTGCTATACCTGCACTGACAGAGATAGCGACTATCTTTCGGACTGATGAATGCCTTCCTGATAATTCTACAGAACATGGCTCAAGCTGTAATGACGCGATGCCTCCACATAGGTTTATGTTACCAATGACTGACACTGCACTGGCATTCTGAAATATCCCTTCTGTTGGCAGAGCACCTTCGAAGTTGTTTATAGAGAGATTGAGATTCTGCAGCTTGGAAAAGTTCGCCATATATTCAGGTATTGTACCAGAGAGATTGTTCTTAGACAGATCTAGGAACCTGAGGCCAGTCAACCCTCTTATATCCGGAATGGGCCCGAAAAATGAATTCCCTTGTAACCAAATGTATTCTAGTGAGAGACAGTTCGCCAAGGTCTGTGGAATCTGTCCTGATAGTTTATTGTACGAAACGTCTAGAGCAAACATAAATTTAAGGTTTCCAACATCTTGTCTCAAAGGGCCAACCAACGAATTAAATGAGACATTTAAGACGACAAGAGATGGAAGTTCCATAAGCTCGTGGGGTATGCTGCCATTCAACTTATTATTACCGAGGTTCAGGTAATGTTGTTAAGCATTTGGAGGTATGTTAGCCAAGTGATATTGCCCAAGGAAGATGGTATCTCTCCAGACAGTCTATTTGAATAAAGCATGACTTTTCTCAATTCAGAAAGTTCTCCCAACGAGGGAGGAAGTTTGCCTGTCAACAGATTTCCACCCAAGCCTAATGTTTGCAGGCTTACGAGACTCCGCATACCATGAGGAATACTTCCAGAGATGAGATTTCTGTCAAGAGAGAGCTCAGTTAAGTGAGTGGAGAGATTGGCTATGGAGACAGGTAACTGACCTCCGAGTTTGTTGGAGCCAACATTCAGGTGCTGCAACTGAGTGCAGTTAGCCAGAGCACCAAGAAAATCAAGACCACCAGAAGAGTAGTTTCCCAGAGAGTTATCATGAAGGCCTAGCCATGATAAATTCCGAAGTTTCCCGAAACTAAATGGTATACTTCCAGTAAGATGGTTGAATGGAATATCAAGACGTCTAAAAGTTGAGATATTGGAAATTGTCTCTGGAATGGTCCCCGTGAAATTATTTAGCCCCATATATAGTATTTGTAGGTTAGGGAGAAGAGAGCCAAAGTCAGGTCTAAGGGTGCCTGAGAAATAGTTGCTGGCTATAGACAAGGTGTAAATTGGAAGAGGGAAAACACCTGTAAACTTGTTTACTCCTATTTGGAAGAACACCATCTGCTTCAGTCTGGCTATACTCCCAGGGATCTCTCCTTCTATTTGGTTATATACAAAATCAAGCATCTGGAGTGATGTCAGGTTTCCCAATGAGGCAGGGAATTTCCCTGTTAGATTGTTTCTACCAAGAGATAGAAAGACAAGCTTAGAAAGCAAACCGAACTCAGAAGGCACGCCTTGTTCAAGATGATTTGATGATAAATCAAGGGATGAAAGGCTAGAGAAATTAGACAGAACGACCGGGATAGCGCCTCCGACAAAATTATTGCTCATGTTCAAATATTGAAGCCTGAACAAGTCTCCAACCTCTAAAGGGACGGCACCACGGAAAAAGTTGTCTGCAAGATTCAATGATCTAATAAATGAGAGGTTACCGACAAAGGGAGAGACTATACCAGTAAGTTTCATCCCTCCAAGGTCCAGACCGGTCACTCTTTTGTGTTTGGCGCCGCACTTAACTCCAGTCCACTGACAGAGAGGCATGGAGTCGTTCCATGAGCCTAACACAACTCTACTTGTTTCGGAAACTTGAGACTTAAACTCGAGCAATGCTTGTTTATCAGTCTCCTCCGTCAATCTCATTGTTTGAGCACAGACCACATCTGAAGACACAATGAAGAGGAAAGCAGATACAAGAATCAGCCTCACGACGATTAAAAGCAAAGCCATGGAGACACAACAGAGACAATTCCTCTTTCTTTCACACCCAGGATAACAGTTTTTTTTTTATAATATTTTGAGCAAATAGAAATCTTTCGCCTCTGAATATGCAATATTTTGAGCATATAAGCTTACAAAAACTGGACAAATAGAGTAAGGAAATTCCAAAACTACGAGCTTCGTAAACAGAATATCAATCCTCAATGACTTTGACTGCTTTCCCAAGTCATCTGTCAAGCGTTAGAAAGTGATCATGACATCAACGGTTTCCACCAAATTGCTTCTACAGTTTTTTTCCAGCACACTACAATCAAAATAATACCATAAAATTAGTTTTTTATTTAACATGTTTCAACTCTTAATGATGTGATCATGGACACGCATCATTTGGATGGTCCATCGGATCGTTTGGACGCTCGTTTGGAGGAGGTTCCGGAGGCAGCATTGGTCATTCCCGAAGGTCGTATCACACGGTCCAAGTCCAAGAAACTAGCCGGAGCTGTTCGGAAGTTGCTTGAAGAAATTCATAACAAGGAAGAAGATCAACATTCACGTGGTGCTCTAAACTCAATCTACTACTTGGATTCTACTTGAAGTTGGTCGCAAGCTAAGTCATTGTACTCTTTTTCCTATGTTCGGTTTTGTCCCAATGGGTTTTCCGGACAAAGGTTTTAATGAGGCAATTGTGAGTGAAAAGAATCCCACATCGGAAGTAGGACCAAAGGTTAAGTGGTATATAAGGGTATTGGGTCACTCCTCTCATCAGCCAATTGGTTTTTGAGTTGGAAGCCCAATAACCTAAAGTCTATCATGGTATCAGAGCCACGCCGATAGTTGGGCCACCCGTCCCAAAATAAACTCCACGCATCAGATGGACACCATACTGAGCGTGAGAGGGGATGTGAGTGAAAAGAATCCCACATCGGAAGTAGGACCAAAGGTTAAGTGGTATATAAGGGTATTGGGTCACTCCTCTCATCAGCCAATTGGTTTTTGAGTTGGAAGCCCAATAACCCAAAGTCTATCAGCAATGGCTTATGCTATATTTGGCGGTCCAATTTCATGAAAAATGCCTTGTATATTTTCGGTGGAAAATACAAGACCAAGCAAATCCCAAGGGTCCTTCACGCAAATGGGAGGCCAAAGATCATCTATCCTTTCTTTAATTCTTGCTTTTATTTCTAAGACTTTAAGTCATGTGACTTTTCCCTTTCCTCTTGTTTCCCTATAAATACTCTTTCCCTTTGTCATTTGCAACAATCACCTTTTTATTAAAAATACTTTTGAGAGAATTTCTCCCTTGTTCCTTTGGGACTTTTCAGATTTCTTGGTGGATTTAGCCAACAAATCTCCTTCGTTTCTTTGGTGGATTTAGCCAACGAAACCCAGCACTGTTCTTGGTGGATTTAGCCAACGAGCAAAGATCGATCTTAGGTGGATTTAGCCTTTGATTCGTGGTTAATCTTGTGCCGATCATAGCACTTGACGGAGCCGTTCATACCATCGCCTCGTTCCAAGCCTTCACCGTTTGGATCTAGGATTATCCCCCGTTCTTACCGATCCATGAGTGTGCCGTTCTTTGGGATTTGCATCAAGCGTGCATCACTTAACCCTACCTAGCAGAAAAAATCACTAAGGAAAAGAAAGCATAATGACTGAAAAAATCAGTAACTCTGCATTACGAAAACTGAGAAATTCCAAACAAAACTGGGGATTAAAAGGGAACATTGAAGATTAGCAATTATAAAGCTGCTAACAGAACATTCATATATATATATATTGTCTACAAATAACACAACCACTCATTAACAATATTCTGCAAGCATACGTATGTTTAATAGAGAAAAAACCACAAATTATGAAAGACAATATTGATACTATATAGTATATAGGCCTCATGTTAAGCCTTTCAAGTGGGATTCAACGTCTGGCTGTTCTTCTCGCTTTGAAGAACCTCTCTCTGATTGAGATCAACTCTTTTGTGGCTTCACTTGTAACCAACCGATTCGCCGGAGATTCTTCACAACACCTAAGCCCCACCTCAAAAACTAGTTTTAAGCACTCCGCAACAGGGAAACCGACTCTCAGACCGCTATGAAGAATAGATTTTTCTGCAATGTCCAATACTCTTTCTGGCAATGCAGACTTGGTGTAGCTTTGTAGTATAAAATCTCCACTGAATAGCTCATTGGTTGGTCGTTTCCCAGTGAACATTTCCAAAATGAGAACCCCAAAGCTATACACATCACCGTGTATGGATGGCTGCCCTCCCATTCCATATTCTGCACCATAATTCACAACAATAAGTTTGAAGTGAAAAAAGAACATACTAGTTTTATTCATTCAAACGTTAAAGATGTGTGATAGTTTTACCTGGTGCGGCATAGCCGACGGTTCCTCTGACACCACCCGAGCTTAGTTGGTTATAGAATGACTCTTGGTCGGATTTGAGGAGAAGCCGAGCGAGACCAAAGTCGCTAACATGGGCAGTCAAATCATCGTCTAGAAGGACGTTGCTTGGCTTGAGATCGCAATGAGCTATAGGTTCATGACAATAAACATGAAGATAGTCCAAAAGAGAAGCCACGTCTATCACTATGTTGAGCCTTTCAAGAAGTGTCAAGGTTCTTGAAGGCCTACGAATCTCTTCGACTTCCTCTGGGTACAGCCACATATCTAGGCCTCCATTCGGCATGAACTCATAGATTAGAGCTCTGAAATCATTTCCTTGGAAATCAATACTCGAACAAGCTGTCAATACTTTCACAAGATTACGATGCCTTATGTCCTTTAAGGATTCACATTCTGTCATAAAGCTCTTCACTGCTCCATGTCTCTGCATGTTTAGAACTTTGACTGCAACAACTTTGTTCTCCGCTGGAAGCAATGCTTTAAACACAGTTCCATAGCTGCCTGATCCAATCAGATTGCTTGGAGAGAAGTCATCTGTGGCGTTTCGAAGATCTGCATAACTTATTTTCTCATGGAAGACCTCCAATATAGAAGGAGCTGGATTATTGGTCTGCTGGTTCTTCTTTCTTTTTCTGAACCAACGTAGAGAAACAGAAGCTATGATAATCAGCAAAAGAAAAGCTATGCTTACTCCAATGGCAACTTTTTTTAGAAGAGAGGAATGCATTGTACCCAATGGTTGTGTTTGCGTGAGGCATGGCTTTAGTTGCAATTTCCTTATGCCTCCACATAGTTTTTTGTTCCCAAATACCAAAACTATAGTAGCATTTTGAAAATTTCCTTGTGTTGGAACATTTCCCTCAAAATTGTTAATGGAAAGATTGAGATATTGCAACTTAGAGAAGTTTTCAAAATATCCAGGTATATTTCCAGAGAGATTATTGTTTGACAAATCGACTTCTTTAACAACCACCAACCTTGATAAATTTGGAATGACTCCATCAAAAGAATTTGTAGTTCAACATCTTTTGGTAGAGAGCCGGTCAACGAATTACCATCCATACTTAGATCAACAAGGGATGGGAGTTGCACAATTTCCCGAGGTATAGTCCCATTCAACTTATTAGATCCAATATATAACTGTAGCAATTGCTTACAGTTACCGAGACTCGGAGGAACAATTCCTTCAAAACTGTTGTTGTACAGATATAGTCTTTCTAACAGAGTGATGTTGCCTATCCAAGATGGTATCTCTCCTGACATTTTATTTGAATACAAACTTAGTTTCTGCAATCCTAAGTTCCCAAGAGAGGATGGGAGTGGTCCAATCAACATACTTTCTTCCAACCCAAGTGATTGTAAGCCTACAAGATTCCCAATGTCATGAGGAATGCTTCCAGAGATGGGATTTGTTCCAAGCTCTAATTTGATGAGGGTTGTGGACAGATTGGCAATGGAAGTTGGTAAAGGACCCCCGAGCCTATTGCTAAAAACACTTAGGATCTCTAGGTGGGTGCAATTAGTCAAAGAATCAAGAAATTCAAAATCTCCAAAAGAAAAACGCCTGAGAAATTGTTCATTGACAATGAAAGATAAACCATTTGAGTTAATCTATCTAAATCCTCAGGAATTTCACCTTCCATATTGTTATATGACAGATCAAGATGCCTTAGCGATGTCAAGTTTCCTAGAGTTGCCGGGAGGTTCCCTTTCAGGTTGTTTCCACCCAGAGATAAAACAACAAGTTTTGTTAACGACCCAAGTTCTGAAGGAACACTCTTTTCAAGATGGTTTTTGGACAAAACAAGTTCCAACAATCTAGAGCAGTTATACAAACTGACTGGAATCCCTCCGCGGATATCGTTAGATCTCATAGACAAGTGTTCAAGTCTGAACAAGTTTCCCGCACGAAAGATTACCAATAGATGGTGATATTTCCCCGCTCAATTGCAATCCTCCAAGGTGCAAACCAGTAACTCGCTTGTGTTTGTGGCCACACCTAACCCCAAACCAACTGCAGAGAGGGAATGAGTTATTCCATGAGGACAAAACAACTCTTCTGTCTTCAGAAACTTGAGACTTGAACTCTAACAAAGCTTGCCTATCAGTTTCATAGGTTAAACTATATGTCTCAAGTAACATGAGAGCATTGAAAAAGAGTAAGAGAAACGGTCTCATTTTTTTGCTGTTTTTTTTGTTGTTAAAAGCTTTTGGTGTTTCTCCAAAATTGCAGGAAAGTGAATACTACAAGGGAGAATCAATTGCAAAATGCCTTTACTAAAAATGAATATATATATATGGGTCTCGAATCTGGACAATTAACTAAAAACACAAAACAGTCACCGAATATACATTGGACCGTCTCTAATTCAGTTAGATCAGTCTCATAAATAAACTAAAACCACTTGTTGAAAAAATAAAGAACCTGAAAGCTCTGTTTGTAATTTTTCCATACTAGTCCTTTTAAAACTTTTCTTGTTCTTCCAGATTATAAAAAAAAACCTCATATTGATCACTAAAGAAGGAAAAAAGCATAGACAATGAAAATTTTTGGATTACTAAAACTGAGAAAATCCAAATAACATTGGGAATTAAAAGGGAACATTGAGGATTACAAATTAAAAAAAGCTGGTCACACAATATTAATCATAGCATTCATTTAACAATATTCTGCAACCATAAGTATGTGTAGATAGAGAAAGAAGACCACTAATTATGAAAGACGATTGTATTAGATTGGCCTCAGTTTGAGCCTTGTAAGTGGGTTGCAAAGTTTTTAGAGCATACCATAAACCTTTCAACGTCTTGTTGTTCTTCTGGTTTTAAAGAACCTCTCTCTGATTGAGATTAACTCCTTTGGGGCTTCACTCGTTGCCAACCGGTTCGTAGGAGATTCTTCACAGCACCTAAGTCCCAACTCCAAAACCACTTTCAAGCACTCAGCAACGGGGAAACCAACTCTGAGACCACTGTGAAGAATCGATTCATCTGCAATGTCCAATACTCTCTCAGGCAACGCTGACTTGATGTAGGTGTAGAGGGTAAAGTTTCCTCCAAATAGCTCATGGGTTGGTCTTTTTCCAGTGAACATTTCCAAAAGAAGAGCCCCAAAGCTATACACATCACCATGTATTGATGGTTGTCCTCCCATTCCATATTCTGCACCATAATTCACATAAACAACATCGACCACAAGATTGTCATGCAAAAACAAACAAATTATACTAATTTTCTTCATTTAACATTACATATGTGTGATAGTTTTACCTGGTGCGGCATAGCCGATGGTTCCTCTTACACCAGCCGAGCTGAGTTGGTTGAGGAAGGACTCTTTGTCTAATCTGAAGAGAAGCCGAGCCAAACCAAAATCGCTAACATGGGCACTCAAATCGTTGTCTAGAAGGACGTTGCTTGGCTTCAAATCGCAATGAGCTATAGGTTCATGACAATGAACATGAAGATATTCCAAAACAGAAGCAACGTCTATCGCTATGTTCAGCCTTTCAAGAAGTGTTAAGGTTCTTGAGGGCCTACGAATCTCTTCAATTTCCTCTGGATGCAACCACATATCCAAGCTTCCATTAGGCATGAACTCATAGATAAGAGCTCTGAAATCGTTTCCTTGGAAATCAATACTTGTACAAGTCGTCAACAGTTTCACAAGATTGCGATGCCTTATGTCCCTAAGGGATTCACATTCTGCCATAAAACTCTTCATAGCTCCACGTCTCTCGAGGTTTAGAACTTTCACTGCAACAAATTTGTTCTTTGTTGGGAGCAATGCCTTAAACACTGTACCAAAGCTCCCTGATCCAATCAGATTTCTGGAAGAGAAACCATCCGTCGCATTTCGGAGATATGCATAACTTATCTTTTCATGGAAAACCTCCAGTGTGGAAGGAGTTGGAATATTGATCTGCTGGTTCTTCTTTCTTTTCCGGAACCAACATAGAGAAGCACAAGCTATGAAAAACAACAAAAGCAAAGCTATACCTACGCTGACCCCGATTGCAACTTTCTTTAAATGAGAGGAATGCTCTGTCTCCACTGGTGGTGCTTGCGCGAGGCATGGCTTTAGTTGAAATGCCCTGATGCCTCCACATAGATATTTGTTTCCAAATACAGAAACAATACTAGTATTCTGAAATTTTCCTTCAGTTGGCACCCTTCCCTTGAAATTGTTAATGGATAGATTGAGATACTCCAACGAGTGAAAGTTTGCAAGATATTCTGGTATACTTCCAGAGAGGTTATTGTTCGACAAATCAACTCTTTTAACACCCACCAACTCTCTTAGATCTGGAATTTCTCCATCAAAAGAGTTTCCTTGTAGATAAAGTTTTTCCATCGAGAGACAGTTTCCTAAGGTTTGTGGAAGTTGTCCCGATAATTTGTTACCCCTCACAGAAAGCGTAACAAGATATTCTAGTCGTCCAACATCTTTCGGTAGGGAGCCGGTCAAGGAATTATGTGGCATGCTAAGGGTAAGAAGAGGTGAAATTTGCATAATTTCCTGAGGTATATTCCCATTCAACTTATTATACCCAATCAACAAATGTAGTAGGTAACTGCAAGTTCCAAGACTCGGCGGAATGTTTCCTTCAAAACTATTGTTGAACAAAATTAGTGTTTCTAACCGAGTGATATTGCCAATAGAAGATGGTATCTCTCCTGACATTCTATTTGATTTGAGACTTAATACCCCCAAGTCTGAAAGCTTACCAAGAGAGGTTGGGAGTGATCCTGTCAACATATTTTCATCTAAAGCAAGTGATTGTAGACCTATGAGATTCCCAATATCGTGAGGAATGCTTCCAGAGATGAAATTTCTTTCAAAGCCTAAAAAGTTAAGTTTTGTCGACAGATTGGCAATGGAGGTAGGCAGGTAACCCCCAAGCTTATTTTCACTGACGTATAAAGTATCTAGTTGAGTGCAATTATTCAAAGCACCAAGAAATTCAAGATCTCCAAAAGAGTAACTTCCCAGAGAATTACCATGAAGAAGTAGAGTTTGCAAATTCCGTACTTTCCCAAAGCTTGGAGATATATTTCCTGTGAAATCGTTATCCTCGATTCCTAACTTTTGAAGAGTAGAGATATTGGAGAGTGTTGTTGGAATGGCTCCTGTGAAATAATTTGCCCCCATAGATAATATTTGAAGGTTTGATAGTAGATTTCCAAAATCAGGCCTCAAGCTACCCGAGAAACTATTACTAAAAATGTATAAATACTCAAGTGAGGACAAATTGTAGATAACAGGAGGAATTACGCCTGAGAAATTGTTCAATGATAATATAAGATCCACCATTTGAGTCAATCTACCCATATCATTCGGAATTTCTCCTTCCATATTGTTATCTGCAAAGCTAACTCTCATCAGTGTTGTTAAGTTTCCTAGAGATGGAGGGAGCTTTCCATTTAGATTGTTTCCACCAAGATTTAGCATAACAAGTTTTGTCAATGACCCTAGTTTTGAAGGAACACCTCCTCCAAGATGATTTTTATGTAGAATAATGTCCACCAATCTAGAGCAATTAAACAGACTGGCTGGAATCCCCCTCTTAGAGCATTAGAGCATGTTCAATGGGGGGTTCTAAATAGAAGAGTTCTAAAAAATTATAATGATATATAATTGATAAATATTGGAGAGGTTCTAAAAAGAAGAGAGAAGGGTTCTAAAGTTAGAACTTTTAGATACAGATTCTAAAAATTAACATACAAAATGTTGGGGTTCTAAAAGGTGAGGTTCTAAAAATTTTAGATACCCATTTTTAGAACCTCACCATTGGACATGCTCTTATAGCTCAAAATCAAGTATTTAAGTCTAAACAAGTTTCCCACTTCTTGAGGTATGGTTCCACCAAAAGAGTTTTCAGAGAGGTGAAGTGATATTAGAAACGAAAGATTACCAATAGATGGTGATATCACCCCTCCCAATTGCAATCCTTCAAGGTCCAGCCCAACAACTCTCTTGTGTTTGCGACCACATGTAACCCCTTTCCAGTTGCAGAGTGGAATTGAGTTATTCCATGAGGATAAGACAACTTTTTTGCCTTGGGAAACTTGAGACTTGAACACGAGCAACGCTTGCCTATCAGTTTCATCGGTAAAACCATATCCTTTAAGTAACAGGAGAGGAATGAAAGAAAGCAAAAGGAAAAGTCTCATGCTTAATTATTTTCTAGTTTTTTTTCTTCTTTTGGTTAAAAGCTTCAGATGCTTCTCATAATTTGCAGGAGAGTGAATATAAAGGGAGGAAGCGATTGCAAAATGGTTTCAACTTTGTGGTGATGATGAAACTTGTAACACTAAAGGCCCACACAGAAAACTTCTATTGTTTATGACCTGATAAAAGTTTACAGATTTTGCAGCCAATGAAATCAAACTGTGAGTAAACGTCAACGTGACTTGACCCCAAAGAAGCTTTTATTACTTACACAAAATCTGTCGACAATTGGTCGATTTCTTCATAAGTCCACGATGTCTACAGCAAAGTCGATCAAGACTAGTAAACTTGACTTTGCTGACGACGACCTAAACATATTAAGAGAAACGGTCTCATATATGCTTCACATTTTTTCGCTTTTTTTTTTGGAAGAATAACTATAAAATATCAAAAGTATCATTTTATTATTAAAATAGATCTAAAGTTTGAAAAATTACTAGAATGTTTTTTATCCTCAAAAATATCTATAACACTCTTATTTGTGAAACAAAAAATGTAATAACGAAATTGCCATTAATTTTTTAATAGATCGAGACGATTATTTACAAAACTGCTACCGCTTTTTTATTTTATCCCAAAATAAGTCTACCAACTTAGTTATCGTAGATTTATATTTTATTTGTAGACTTATATATTACGTAGACTTGTTGTCATCAATTTGCGTGAACGCAGACTTAGTATGTAGACATATTGTTCTTTGGTGTAGATATTTGGGATTAGTTTGGTAGACTTAAAATCTTCGTAGACTTGTACGAGAATGTTACGTTACCGCAGACTTTTTGTGTAGACATATTGTTATTGGCAGTAGAATTATAGGATTAGTTTCGTAGACTTAAAATCGTGGTAGACTTGTACGAGAAGCTTACGTGAACGCAGACTAAGTGTGTAGACTTATTGTTAGTGGATGTAGATTTATAAGATTTGTTTCGTAGACTTAAAATCTTCGTAAACTTGTATGAGAATGTTACGTGAACGCAGACTTAGTGTGTAGACATATTGTTCTTTGGTGTAGATATTTAGGATTAGTTTGGTAGACTTAAAATCTTTGTAGACTTGTACGAGAATGTTATGTGAACGCACACTTAGTGTGTAGACATATTGTTCTTTGGTGTAGATATTTAGGATTAGTTTGGTAGATTTAAAATCTTCGTAGACTTGTACGAGAATGTTACGTTAACGCAGACTTTTTGTGTAGACATATTGTTATTGGCAGTAGATTTATAGGATTAGTTTGGTAGACTTAAAATCGTCGTAGACTTGTACGAGAAACTTACGTGAACGCAGACTAAGTGTGTAGACTTATTGTTAGTGGATGTAGATTTATAAGATTTGTTTCGTAGACTTAAAATCTTCGTAGACTTGTACGAGAATGTTACGTGAACGCAGACTTAGTGTGTAGACTTATTGTTATTTGGTGTAGATTTATAGGATTAGTTTCGTAGACTTAAAATATTCGTTCTCTTGTACGAGAATGTTACGTGAACGCAGACTTAGAGTGTAGACTTATTGTTAGTGGGTGTAGATTTATAGGATTAGTTTGGTAGACTTAAAATATTTGTAGACTTGTTCGAGAATGTTGAGTGAACGCAGACTTTTTGTATAGACTTATTGTTAGTAGGTGTAGATTTATAGGATTAGTTTGGTAGATTTAAAATATTTGTAGACTTGTTCGAGAATGTTACGTGAACGCAGACTTTTTGTATAGACTTATTGTTATTTGGTGTAGATTTATAAGATTAGTTTTGTAGACTTAAAATCTTCGTAGACTTGTTTGAGAATGTTACGTGAACGCAGACTTAGTGTGTAGACTTATTATTATTGGCTGTAGATTTATAGGATTTGTTTCGTAGACTTAAAATCTTCATAGACTTGTAAGAGAATTGTTACGTGAACGCAGACTTAGTGTATAGACTTACTGTTAGTGGGTATAGATTTATAGGATTAGTTTGGTAGATTTAAAATCTTTGTATACTTGTTCGAGAATGTTACTTGAACGCAGACTTTTTGTATAGACTTATTATTATTTGGTGTAGATTTATACGATTAGTTTCGTAGACTTAAAATCTTCGTTTCGAGAATGTTACGTGAACGCAGACTTAGTGTATAGACTTATTGTTATTGGCTGTAGATTTATAGGATATGTTTTGTAGACTTAAAATCTTCATAGACTTGTACGAGACTGCTACGTGAACGCAGACTTAGTGTGTAGACTTATTGTTAGTGGGTGTAGATTTATAGGATTAGTTTGGTAGGCTTAAAATCTTCGTAGACTTGTTCGAGTACGTGAACGCAGACTTATTGTTATTGGCTGTAGATTTATAGGATATGTTTCGTAGACTTAAAATCTTCGTACTCTTGTACGAGAATGTTATGTGAACACAGACTGTTTGTATAGACTTATTGTTATTGACTGTAGATTTATAGGATTTGTTTCGTAGACTTAAAATCTCCGTACTCTTGTACGAGAATGTTAAGTGAACGCAGACTGTTTGTATAGACTTATTGTTATTGGCTGTAGATTTATAGGATTTGTTTCGTAGACTTAAAATCGTCGTACTCTTGTACGAGAAACTTACGTGAACGCAGATTTAGTGTGTAGACGTTTTGTTAGTGGGTGTAGATTTATAGGATTAGTTTGGTAGATTTAAAATCTTTGTAGACTTGTTCGAGAATGTTACGTGAACACAGACTTTTTGTATAGACTTATTGTTATTTGGTGTAGATTTGTTTCAGCTGCAAACATTAAATACTTTGGTAGTTGGTAGTTGGCTGTTGGCGGTTGGTTGTTCTCGCGTTGGATCGACGGTTATATAGCGGTCTTCTTCTTTTATAGTTCGTAATACGTCCAACTACCAGAGCAAACCTTCGTTTCGAAATCTTTGCTGATTTTGAAGATATATGGGGCAAATTGTCGTTGTTTGTGGTGAGTGGAGATTTTAGAAAACAGGTGGGTATTTTTCGTCCATAGCTGGAGGGGATCTCGAGTTATTGATGCAGATCGTGGAACAAGTTTTGAAGATTTCGTTTCGATTGTCTATGAAGATTTTCGGTTTGAGAAGTTCATTCAAGGGATTGAGTTGAGTTACATGCTTTCTAAGAAGGTGTTGTCAAGCTTACCACAAGATACTCCGTTCGTTATTGTTGGCAATAATCGACAATTTCAAAGGTTTTTAGATCAGTGTATTGAAGCATCCATTCGGTTATGTGTCACATTAAAAGAAGGGAAAAGGAACACGAGGAGCTCAACGGTTGAAGACAATGTCAATGATGGTCAAAAACGGATCAAATTTGTAATCGAGGCAGAACGTGACGATGAAGAAGAGGATGAAGAAGGAGATATATTTGATTGCTGCGACAACTCTGATGGAGCTTCAGAGGGTGATCATGATTACTCAGTTTATGTGAAGACTGAAATTGAAGAAGAAGATGAGAACCAAACTATGCATTGGATAAACGGAACTCCACCGAGAAAGCCAAATATTTCGGACGATTTCCAGATCGCTGAAATGTCTGCCTTGAATGTGGCTGTTGGACAACGATATGAAAACAAAGAGGCACTGGAGACACGGCTGAAGATTCTTTCAGTTATACATCATTTTGATTTTGATGTCGAGAAATCAACTTCGGTTTTGTATACGGTAAAGTGTTGGGTGAAGCATTGTTCATGGAGATTGCGAGCTTCATCAATTGGAGATGGTCGAAACTTTTATGTTCGAATCTTTGTCGGAGAGCATACATGTTCGGTCACTGAACGTTCTGAACGGAGTCGACAAGGAACTTATGAGATACTTGGTCAACTGTACAAAGATTTCGTAGGAGGTGTTGGTCCATCAGTTTTGCCCAGTCATGTATATGATGCATTACAGAAACGATACCATCTTAAGGTTTGTTCATCGTATAATAACAATGATATAGCTTTCGTGTTTTATATTTGTTCATCTTATGATAATCATGAACACCAACTATAGGTCGATTACTGGAAGGCGCACCGTGCTTTGAGATATGCACGTGAGTTAGTAAGGGGAACACCAGAAAGTGGATACGAAGACCTGACCACATATCTATACCAAATAAGGCGAGCAAATCATGGGAGTTATACACGGCTCGTAGTTGACGATATCCACAGATTTAAGTTCTTGTTTATAGCTTTTGGTGCAAGTATTATTGGGTTTCAATACATGAGGAAAGTCGTGGTTGTTGACGGCACACATTTACAAGGCAAATACATGGGTACTCTCCTTCTAACAACTGCTCAAGATGGAAATTTTGGTATATTTCCAATTGCTTTTGGCGTGGTTGATACTGAAAATGACGAATCTTGGGATTGGTTTTTTAAGCAATTGAGTACTGTCATACCGGATGACAGAGGACTTGCCATTATTTCAGATAGGCACAGAGCAATTGGTAACGCCATAGAAAAGGTATACCCTCTAGAAACTCGAGGAATTTGCACTTACCATCTATATAAGAACATACTGCAAAGGTTTAGAGGTGGTGAATCATTTTGGCTGGTTAAAAAAAGTGGCAAATGCTTATAGAATGAATGAGTTCAACTACTATTTTGAAGAGATTCGCCATGTCAACCCTGCACTTCACGCATATTTGGTAAAGGCTGATGTACGGTACTGGACGCGATTTTATTTTGCTGGAGATAGATACAACTTCACTACAACTAACATAGTTGAGTCAATTAACAAGGTATTATTTGATGCTAGAAGCTTGCCTATTATACAACTCATAGATGCAATAAGGTCAATGTTGACAAGATGGTTTGCAGAGCGGCGTAAAGCTGCGAGACAAATGAAAGTTGTCCTAACTCGTGGCGTAGAGAAAATGCTAGCGGTAAACATACTAATCATGATATACTTATTATTATGGTGATGACATTTGTTAAGGATTAAGATTCACATAATCGCTTATATAGGGGCGCGTGGAAAGGTGTAGGGATCTAACAGTCCAGGAGATTGATGCCCACCAATTTGAAGTTACTTATGGAGCATATGTTAATGTTGTCAATTTGACTGCGAAGAAGTGTACATGTCGTATGTTTGACATCGACAAGATACCGTGTGTACATGCTATTGCGGCTATAGAGGCTAATAAAAAGTCACGGATACGGCTATGTCATCGATACTATACCACGAGCTATCTCAGTAACGCATACGCGGCATCGATAAGCCCTAAGGATAGAGCATCACCTGTTCTAGCAGAGTTGGAAGCGAAGCTATGCCTACCTCCCTCGGTACGGCAACCTCCAGGAAGGCCAAAGAAGTCGAGATATAAATCAGCGTTGGAAATGGCATTGCAGAAGAAAGTGCCTAGAAAACTTCCTACATGCTCAAAATGTGGTCAAACGGGCCATAATGTAAGGACATGTTCTTCTTAGAGTTGTTTTGCTAGAACGCAGACTTGTTACATATCAGGGTAGACTTATATTGTCCATTGTTTTTAAATTAGCTATATGGAAAACAAGTCTGCGCTCAAATGCTATATATAAACGCAGACTTGTTACATTTGAGGGTAGAATTATGTTATCCATTGTTGTTAAATTAGCTATATGGTAAACACGTCTACGCTGAAGTATTAAATAAGTTTGCGATAAAATATACTATAAGTCTGCGTTGTAGTATACTATAATTCTGCGATGCAGTATACAATGAAGCATATTTAGCCACAAAATAAATCTACATTATCACCTGATTAAGCAGGATCAAGGATAAGGCAATTAGGATTTTACAAAAAATGAGTCAAGCAACGAATGACATACTAATTCTTGCTCAAAATGCGCAAATTAGTATGTTATTACATGAGTTTTGCCCCAAAGGCACTAATTAGACTACAAGTACAGAGAATCAAAAGGTTGCCTCAAAAGAATAGTGTTTGGCAATTACAATTACTTTGCTGCTTCAAAACAAATTAGTACTTACGCAAAAGGCAGCGACCACATAATTCCCACTATGGCTGTGAGTCGCTGAGTAGTAACAAACGGTCAGTATTGTTGCCTCGAGGATTAGGATCAGACATTTCGTTGTAAGTGTCATGGACCTCGTCGAATATCTCAACTGCAAGCTTCATTCTAATAAATGGCATGGTCTTATCGGATATCCCTTAAAAAGAGTACCCTAGAGCAAGGCACTCAATAAACTTTAACGTATAAACACCGCAATCACCGCTTTGTACATTCTGTGGAACATTGGACTTAATCCTGTAAATTGTGTACTGCTTCAGAGTGATTTCCTTCTTTTTTGCAGGTGGAGCAACAGATCTAAGCATATACGGAATCATTCTCGCATACGGCTTCACCTGGTCGATAATCTCCTTGTCACTAGTGGTGCTTATGATGCTATCATAAACATCAATGTGTCTCCTTACGAAGTTAAATTGAATAGCTATCCAATGCCGATTGTTAATGTTGTGCGCAAAGTACAGATGATCGACATCCTCCACCCATTTTTTGTTTGTTATTGCGTAGTAAGGGT
Source organism: Eutrema japonicum (assembly GCA_030161315.1). Classification (NCBI taxonomy): domain Eukaryota; kingdom Viridiplantae; phylum Streptophyta; class Magnoliopsida; order Brassicales; family Brassicaceae; genus Eutrema; species Eutrema japonicum. The sequence goes on from BSQW01000013.1 coordinate 43,287,659, forward strand.
AAGCGCCGTTCATTACCTCAACATATGTTTTGCGGAACATAAAGTTCTTCGGATTGATGGCAAATTGCTTATAGTCGTGATGCCAAGAATTAACCCAACATTGGTCAAGGAAAGCAATCCTGCTGCTGAAGAAAGGAGTTGGGTCCCGCAAAGATCTTTTTCTCAGCAAATGTTGAAAAGATGACACGTGCTGGAAAAAAAGGAATCAGGTTAAAGATAACAAGTCTACTATAATGGAAAACATGTCTACCTTAATGTAAGATTTATCTACCATTAAGTCTACACTTACATATAACAAGTCTACTATAATGGCAAATATGTCTACCTTAATGTACGATTTATCTACCATTAAGTCTACACTTACAGATAACAAGTCTACACTAATGGCAAATATGTCTACCTTAATGTAAGATTTATCTACCATTAAGTCTACACTTACAGATAACAAGTCTACACTAATGTCAAATATGTCTACCTTAATGTAAGATTTATCTACCATTAAGTCTACACTTACAGATAACAAGTCTACTATATTGGCAAATATGTCTACCTTAATGTAAGATTTATCTACCATTAAGTCTACACTTACAGATAACAAGTCTACAATAATGGCAAATATGTCTACCTTAATGTAATATTTATCTACCATTAAGTCTACACTTAAAGATAACAAGTCTACAGTAATGGCTTACGCATTCACCCAACCATCCATATTTCGAGTCGTCCTTTGGCCAGTGTTCCTTTGGAGTCAACAGTCTTTTGTAGAAGTTTGTCCCTGGTTCGAAAGATCCAATAGGATTCTCCCTTAAATTAGGTAGACATTTACAACACGTTATTTGAAAGAACGGAAATCAATTATTAAAGCGTTAATATTAAACGAAATAAATGACTTACTCATCTTCTTGAATCATGTCCATCAATTGTCTCATTTTAGACGGATTTATAGACCCAAACGGATCATATACTTTAAGAGATTGCAATACACCTTTCATCACGCGCGTCACTGCTGAATTTCCAAGATAAGAAGACAATAGGGGAGGGGCCTTCTGCGTTTTTCGCTTCACCACGGGTGTATCAACAACACCTAGAGCACCTAAAAGGCATCCAAAGCCATGTCCACTTTCTTGCATTTTTCCCGCTCTAAGGAGTTGGATAATGTAGAATATGAATCAGGTTTTTTTATTGTTGCATCAGCTTTCGCCACTTCCTCCGTTATGTCGATCAACTCGTTTGTTTCCTTATAGGCAGGGAAATCTTTATCTTTTGCAACAGCTTTTGCAGTTCTCACAACACACTGCATAGGAAAACCATCTGATGTCTGCTTCTCCATTACCATCCACGACTGTTTCAAAGACAACAACATTCATAAAATAAGTCGTATACTGAAAACATACAATAATAAGTCCGCATTAACTACAATTAATTGAGGACTACTCAGTCTACACTTACAGATAATAAGTCTACTCTCATGGCAAATATGTCTACCTTAATGTAAGATTTGTCTACCATTAAGTCTACACTTACAAATAATAAGTCTACTCTAATGGCAAATATGTCTACTTCAATGTAAGATATATATACCAATAAGTGTACAATTAAATATAACAAGGCTACCTGAATGGATATTTGGTGTACCATAATGGAAATTTTGTTTCCTATAAAGTTTGCGAAAACTAGTAACAATAAGTCTACAAATTGCAATGACAAAAAGATTCGGAAACACTTCATTATTGTACGAAATAACAAGTTCACCACAACACAGAAACAAACTGAAACAACAAGGTATCTTTGGAAAACAACTATATCGAAAAGTCTACTATAAAATGGAAATTCAAACTGAAAACATTTAGTGTTCTGCAACCACAAAACATAAGCCTGGAATCAAGCATATTACTCTTTCTTTTTTTTCTGCAAGGGAAAACGCATACTATCAATTTCTAAATCATAAGGTATACTTCACATAATTACGCAAATTCAATAACGAAAATTCATACCGGATCCTTGCTATTTCCGTCATCATTCAGATTGCCACTGGAGTGAACTACATCTTTGGATGCAATTTTCTCCACATCTTTCAATAGCTTTACTTCATTCTGCACCTGCTTAATTTTCCCATCAACCTTAGCCTCCATAGAAACCATTTTCCGGTCAACTTCTCCCTTCAAGTTAGCAATTTCTGTGGTCAAATTGCTATCCATAGAATCCACTTTGCTTGACAATGCTTCGAGAAGTTTCATAATCCCTCCGCCATGCCATAACTCTGTCTGGATGATGCTATCACCGTTGCTGTCACCTTTTCAGCGGAAGGGTTTCTACGAACCTACAAATTTGGAATTATATGTTATTAAGTATTTTGTACATGACAAATCTACATATGTCTACTCTAATGGCAAATATGTCTACTTTAATGTAAGATATATCTACCATTAACTCTACACTTACAGATAACAAGTCTACTCTAATGGCAAATATGTCTACCTTAATGTAAGATATATCTACCATTAAGTCTACACTTACAGATAACAAGTCTACTCTAATGGCAAATATGTCTACCTTAATGTAAGATATATCTACCATTAAGTCTACACTTACAGATAACAAGTCTACTCTACTGGCAAATATGTCTACCTTAATGTAAGATATATCTACCATTAAGTCTACACTTACAGATAACAAGTCTACTCTAATGGCAAATATGTCTACCTTAATGTAAGATATATATACCATTAAGTCTACACTTACAGATAACAAGTCTACTCTAATGGCAAATATGTCTACCTTAATGTAAGATATATCTACCATTAAGTCTACACTTACAGATAACAAATCTACTCTACTGGCAAATATGTCTACCTTAATGTAAGATATATCTACCATTAAGTCTACACTTACAGATAACAAATCTACAATAATTAGAACATCACACTCACCTTTGTGACTTTGTCTTCTTTGATAATCGTTTCACCTTTCCGTTTATTGTTTTTCACAACATTCTTTGGCGTACGAGCAACCCTTTCTTCAACAAAGTCATCGTCACCTTCTTCTGCAAGAGGTTCTTTAGGCTTACCCTTCTTTTTCACTTCAACTTTCCAAGCGTTAGGGGCCAAATGATCACGGAGGATATCTTCAACCAGTTTATCCACTCCAGCGTCATCAATATCATCAGTCCACTTTGGTTTTGGCTCCTCACCATCATTAACAAAAATATGTTTCACCCGTACCTACATAAGACATATAATAATTAATAAGTCTATTTACACTTGAACAATGCCCTTAAACAAATGCCAAATTGCTATTAAAAATGCATACCTTCTTGTTATTGTTCTTATCTTCAAGTATGATGGCATCAAAGTCAAAACGCTTACGGGAACCACGCCATGACAGAAGGGTAACTTCAATACCGTCTATCTTATTCCCAAACATTTCACCAACAATAGTAATTGCCTCATAGACCCATATTTGAAGAATGGGGACGAAACCACCAATAGTATAAGACGTGCTGTTGTAATCATCAAATTTCACAAATTGAATTAGGCTTTCACAAGCCACTCTACCCCACGGAAACTTCTCAAACGCCTCAACATCAAGTACCCTTTTCGCAAAATTCAGAAGAATTTTGGTTACAGGATGCAGCCCAAGCACACCAACCGCAAGAACGCATAAACATCCTACCATTCGGCGCTTCTCATATGTCCAGGTCCTACATTCCGTTAAGACCTCAACCAGCTCATCCCAACTAGGTCCATCACTTAGAGCCACCTTCATGTCGCCCCATAGTTCAGAATGATTAGCTTCACAGATGCCGGCATCCTCATACGGCTCTGAATTCATCCCCGAAATTGCAGCAAATTCGTACAAAGAAAACCGTATTGGTTGATCATCAACCAAACACCATATCTCATGGTTTTTTTTGGGTAGCCAACTGACGAGTCAATAGATTGTGAACCGTCTTCGCCGACCATATGAATTTGCCATCAACAAGCTTAACAATGCCACCGACCGGAGAGTTTGACAGATACCTCCACACATCAGCACCCAAACTATCTTTTAGCATCCCAATGTTCCCCAAAACACAGTAATGGTGCATACTTTTCTTCTGAGCAGGTATTCTTCCATCACCATAGTATCTCGGGGGATAAGACACCGTCTTCTCAACACTTCCAGACGCCATTGATGATAAAAGTCTGCACAACATAAAACAAGTCTACCAATATCAGGTTAAACAAATCTACCCAAAACTTAAACAAATCTACACGATATCAATCATCAAATATAAGTCTGCATCAACAGAAAACAAATCTACCCAAAACTTAAACAAATCTACACGATATCTATCATCAAATATAAGTATGCATCAACAAAAAACAAATCTACCCAAAACTTAAACAAATCTACACGATATCTATCATCAAATATAAGTCTACACAACATAAAACAAGTCTGCCACATCAAAAGTTATATACCAATTTCAGGTTAAACAAATCTACCCAAAACTTAAACAAATCTACATGATATCAATCATCAAATATAAGTCTGCATCAACAGAAAACAAATCTGCACAACTGAAACCAATCTACCCAAAACTTAAACAAATCTACACGACATCTATCATCAAATATAAGTTTGCATCGACATCACCCAAGTTTAACAAATCTACATGACAGTATGTAAATAAGTCTGCAATTAGACAACTGAAACAAATCCACCGTTTCACCCACTCACATCTTTTAAGTCTACAACTTTAAACAGCCTAAGAAAAATTTACCCAAACCTTGTAAATCTACAACAACAACGCGGCAAATTCAAATTAAAATTTCCTAACTTCAATATCGTAAACCGAAATCTTCCCTAGATTTCGAAACAAATTAGTAAAAGGGAAACGATTCTCAATTTGAAAAATTAAACAAATTAGGGTTTTGATTTCGTTCGACTTACAGTTTCCCTAAAACAAACAAACACCAAAAACAGTCACAAAGAAAAAGAGTAAGGGAGAAGAATATTTACTTTAACCGATGAAGAGGAGAAGAGGAAACCGGAGAATAAGAGATGATATCGAAGAAAGAAAGAAGAGAAAAGAGGAATACAGAACGATATCGGAGAAGAAGAACATGAGAACACTTCCGCCGGTTTCGCCGGCAAAATCGTCGACAACCCTGATGAATCTCTGGAAAGCTTTTCGACTTCTGTTGTCGCCGAGAGAGATGAGAGGAGATGAACAGTTTTTTTTTGTGAAAAGTTGTGTGAGAACCGTAAGTAAAAACGAGAGAAGAAATAATTTTGGCCAGTAATATTTCAATTTTTTTTACCAGATATTTAAATGGCAGATATGTAATTAAAAAACAGAAGTTAGGGTTATATGTAAAATATTCTCTCTTTTGGTTCTTCAAACATAAAAAGGGTTAGTTTAGTAATATAGTGATACTTTAGGTGTATTCTAAGTAATTTCCCTTTTTTTGTGAAAAGCTTTTGGTGTTTCTCAAATATTGCAGGAAAGTGAATAATATAAGGGAGAATTAAATGCAAAATGCCTTTACCTTGTGGTGGTAATGAGCGAAATGAAATATCGCTATATATAATCAGTAATTTACACATATAATTCTTTGATTCAATTTATTAATTTTTGTTCATAGACCAAAGTCAATAAAATTGAATTAAAATGAAAATGAAGAAATGCAGTTTACCTCTTATATAATTTGCAATATTAACATTAACACCAGAATTACTTGATCAATGCAATCACCAACACATTCACCGTTAAGACAGGGAAGTGTCTAATTCAGCTATACAAAAAAAGAAAATAGAGTGCAGTTTTAACATAAGCAAATGATAATAAGACCACTCGATCAACACAGAAAAACACATTTTCAGGTCAGAACCTGATCAGCTCTAACATCACAATCCAGAGACTGTTTATAACTGTCCAAAACCCAAGCTGAACTTTTTTGTATACATCAAAAGAGTAAACAAGAAGAGAAAATCTTCACTGCCAACTAGTCTATTAAATGCAAGCCGAATTATCATGATCACCCAGGAAAAAGAAACATGAACACAATCTATCGCACTATAACTTGTGTAAAAAGATAGATTCCTTCTCATCTAAAGGGTCTTCTCGTCTTCGAAAAACGTGTCTGACAGAGACCAGCTTGCTTAAGGCCTCAGCCATCGATATCCGGTTCACCGGTGATTCTTCTGAACACCTGATTCCCACCTGATACACAAGCTGGGTCAAGCGTTCCACCTTTTCGACACCGAGAACCTGATCTTCTGCACCACAGAGAATAGATTGGTCTGTGATATCTAGTGGTATTTGTTTATGCTGATTTGGTAAATCCATGGAAAGTTAAACCGTCCACGAATAACTTATCCGTGGGCCTTTTTCCTGTGAAAATTTCCAACAGGAGGATTCCAAAGCTGTACACATCTCCCACTATCGATGCATGACCTCCCATTCCGTATTCTACAAAATTCAATAATAACGACAATGAGATCAAATGATACCAAGTATAATGTCTTCTTTCTGCGTAGATAATATTTGATAACGGTTTAATGTAAGGTAACCATACCTGGTGCAGCATATCCGATGGCTCCACGAACACCCGCAGAGCTGAACTGAATATGAAATGATTCCCGGTCGAATTTCAGGAGGAGTCGAGCCAAACCAAAGTCACTTACATGAGCAGTGAAATCTTCATCTAGAAGAATATTGCTTGCCTTAAGATCACAGTGGGCTATAGCATTGTGACAATAAGTATGAAGGTAAACCAGAGCTGAAGCAACATCTATTGCAATGTTGAGTCTTACAAAAAGGGTCAGGGTTCTTGACCGGTTTTCAGTTTCATCTATCTCATATGGGTGCAGCCACATGTCTAAGTTTCCATTAGGCATGAACTCATAAACTAGAGCTCTTAAATCATTTCCTTCAAAATCCGCACTTGAACAGACAGTAACCAACTTCACAAGGTTGCGATGCCTTATACCTCACATTCTGCCATGAAGCTTTTTGCAGCTCCACGTTTGCAGAGATTCAAAACTTTAATGGCAACAGCCTTGTTCTTGGACCCAATAAATCCTTTAAACACTGCCCCAAAATTACCTGACCCAATCAAATTGCTGGAAGAGAAGCCACCGGTTATATGGTAGAGCTCATCATAACTTATCTTTTCATAAAACGACTTCATGGGGGACTCTGACACTCTTCATTCTCTGTACGTACCGGCATAGATAAGCCACAGACAGACATAACAGCAAAAGTGCTGCCATACCTGCACTTACACAAATGGCGATTATCTTTGTTACTGATGAATGTCTTCCTGGTAATTGTACAGAGCAAGGCTAGAACAGTTAGAAAGAACAACCGGGATAGCCCCTCCAAGAAAATTATTGCTCATGTTCAAATATTGAAGCCTGAACAAGTTTCCAACCTCTAAAGGGATGGCACCACTGAAAAAGTTGTCTACAAGATTCAATGATCTAAGAAATGAGAGGTTACCGATAAAGGGAGAGACTATACCAGTAAGTTTCAGCCCTCCAAGGTCCAGACCGGTCACTTTTATGTGTTTGGTGCCGCACTTAACTCCAGTCCACCTACAGAAAGGCAGGGAGTCATTCCACGAGTCTAACACAACTCCACTTGTTTCAGAAATTTGAGACTTGAACTCGAGCAATGCTTGTTTATCAGTGTCCTCCGTCAATCTGATTGTTTGAGCACATACCACATCTGAATTTTCAAGTGGCACAATGACAAGGAAAGCAAATACAAGATTCAGCCTCATGGGGGGTATAAACGATTTTTCTTTTTCTGAACACAATGGAGACAATTTTTCATCTTCCACTACCAGGATGACCATTTATTGAGATTATGAGCAAATAAAAATCTTGAGCCTATGGATCCCTATGCAATAATGAGCAAATATAAGCTTTCAGAAACTGGCAGATAAAGTAAGGATATTCCACTTACAGCCTGGGGTAAGCAGATTATTCTCAATCCTCATTAGCTTTGACCCTCAAAGTCAAATAGAGCGACGACTTATTCTCGCGTTGCCTCAGCTAATTGATAAACTGCTTCATTTCGTCCAAGTCAGCTGTCAGGCACTGATCACATTTATACTTAACTAGAGAAAACTTGATTAACTAACATTAATAACAACGACCATCCTTATAAAAATGTAGCTGACGAATGTTTGTAGCAGTGATCATAACATCAATGATTTAATGATTTTGATATACACCAACTTGCTTCTATTGTTTTCAGCAAACTACAGTATAAAATAGCATAATTACAGTTTAATTCAATAAAATCTTAATCATACCTAGCAGAAGACAACTCTAAATATCACTATATAACACAGTAATTTATAGACATAGTTCTTCTTAGACCAAGTCAATAGGAATTAAAATGAAAATGCAGTTACCTCTTTAATTTTTTTATGACAGGAACAGCAAGAGTTGCATAAATCCATATGTTACAACCAGAATCACTCCCTGTAGAAGACCCGAGTCTCTAAACACAGGTCACTACAGCCACTAACAACAAAAGTATTCATAAGATAGCAAAATGTAAGTGAACCATAAAGGATAGGATATAACGACTTCTTTCATTCCAAACAGTAAATTCAACAACTCTCGGGTATCACGACAAACATAGAATGACAGTTTATATAACCCCAATGATAACTCTCTTGGAAAGAACAACAAATCTCATTCCCACAAACTCTAGCTACAACTTAAAACCATTGAATATGCATACCACTATCTATCCCTTTAGCGACGGCGATCTTCCCTTCTTGAAGAACCCCTATCTTGCCTCGGAGATGTTTCTGATTGCCTACTTGAACCTTCTCCCTCCCTGTCGTTATGATCTCTTCTAGATCTTTCCTTCAATTTCTCCCTATCATGCGATCTGGATCTCTTATCCTCCCTTACATAATCATTATCAGCATCGTGTCTTCTAGATTGCGAATCGTCAAGCCGTCCTGGTCTCTTTTGTTCCCTCCTGTCATAAGAATCTCTTGACCTTGGCTCCCTTTCCTCCCTGTCCAATCTTTCTCTTTCTCTAGGGCGGCCGTATGAGGCATCTCCATGACCTTTTTCTCTGTAATTCTTCTCTTCCGCATCAGGTTTGAAATCTCCTCTATGGCCAAAACTCGTACCACCCTTTTTGGCACCATTGAACTTGTCATGATCCCACCTGGAACTTCTATCCTCCTCATGACCCCAACCAGTATTTGCAGCTCTCTGTCCATAAGAAAAGAGTGAAAGAAAATAAATGAGAAGAACAGCCTGAGTCCTATCAACAAGCATGTTTTTATTCAAAACGTTGAAGACTAAGTACAATAGCATTCCAGCTCCTCAAAGCATATTATCTAAGGAGATTGTCCACTTACTTTCTCATCGTGGGAAAATTTGCAAGAATCTCCACGAGTACACTCTCCTCTCTGAAAAGCTCTGCATACACCACGTGCCTCTCTCTTCTGCCGTTGCGTCTCTTCATCCTCCTCTTCTAGCTTTTTGTAACCGCTACAATGGTCCACCCTAATGGTCCGCCCCAACACCTGAGCTCCATTCAGGTTATCTGCAATTTGAAAAACTCATAATGTAAGCAAATCACAACACCTCAAGAACCAGTGTGAAAATGAGATAAAGATAGAGAGAGTTTTTGACTAACCAACAGCGAGAGTTGTACTTCTTTGATCTTCATATGCAAGAAACGCAAAGCCCTTAGATTTTCCAGTACCCTTGTCTCGGATAAGATTGACATCAACAACTTCACCATATCTACAAATTCTTATAAACTAGTGAGAAACAAAAGCTTGTAAAAACACAATATCTAGGAAGAGATTTTTTCAGAGTACTACTGAATCAGGTCTATAGCAATTCACTTACTGTGCGAAAACGGCGAGGAGATCACCCTCGGTGAGGTCGTAAGCTAAGCCTCCGACGAAGACGTAGGCAGAATCTTTGTACTTGGCGTGCCACGACGCCTCTTCAGAGATCCCTAGATCTGATTCCTTAGCGTTTATACTCTGTATCCGCTTCACCAGCGTCAATGGGTTCATCTTCTCAAATCTCTCTGCGTTCGCTGTCGAGAGAGTAGAAACCCTAAGGAAATGTAGAACGGAAACGGATAGAAGCTGGGCGGGTCGGGTTTCTCTAGTGACCCGAGATCTTAAATTACTCAATCTAAGCAACCGACCCGGACTGGGGCCCAATTATTTATCTGGGCCGACCGGATCCTGTTGCGTTATTAAACAAAACAAAAATTCAAATCTTCTTGTTCACGCAATTATATAAGGGGAAGTTAGGCATGACCACGGTTACGATTAATGCGGTTAAGGTTTTTTAACCATTGATTATAGTTAGAATTTTTTTTTAATTTTAATTTTAACCGTTTAATATACGGTTAAAACTGTTACGGTTAAATCCGGTCAGGTTAATACGGTTACGATTAGATACAGTTATGGTTACTTGATGACAATAAACGGTTAATATAGCGAGATATAATTAAATAATTCTAAATTTTATATACTAGTTTTCATTCCACTTTGTCCATGACCCCACAATTTGTTTTTTTTTTTAATTTTATATATTTTATCATAAAACTGTTTTGTTAAAATATTTTGTATATTTGTTAGAAAAAATATTAATTAGTTTAGCATGTTTAAGTTTTAATTAATATTTTTTGTTTTTTTAGATTTGCATTTGTTATTGGTAAATTAATTATACATAATTTTTCTTTAAATTTTTAATTTTATAGAACTAATTTTAATTATTAGTATATATAATTTTATTTTTAAAACGGTCCTCTTTATTTTAGGGTACGATCCTATTGAAGATCAATACAAAGTGCTTGCCGTTGATATATTTTTTAGGAGATTTGAGCACAAGGTTGTGACATTGGGAGGAGAAGAAGTTTGGAGAGAGGCTACATGTGTCGCATGTCCACACATTGTTTGTACACGGGGGTTGTATATGAACATAATCGTGTACTACGGGGCATCCAGGACGGACATCTATCTAGAGGTGTTAAAATGGATGGGCGGTCCGGTCCATTGTCCGTCTATGTCCAACAAATTATGGACGGTCTTGGATAAGCCCAAAATAGAAACGGGTTTAAATAGATAATGTCCAATTTCGTCCATGGACAAAACGGACCGGACAAGTTGGACATTGGACCATCCGAAATACATAAAAAGTTAGGTTAAAATCAATTTGGTGGTTTTTTTAGAAATCAGAAACACGATTTTTTTCTAACTTTCAGGGAAAAGAAAGAAAAAAAACAAATCTCTCGATTTCACCACATCCCCTCTCTTCCTCATCTCTAGAGTTAGGCTTTGTTGAATTCACGCGTTATTCTTCTTCTGCAATTCGCGATTTCATTGCAGATAAGGTATTATTTCTTCTGTTCGTTCGTTCTATTACTTGACTGAATTTTCGTTGATTTTCTTCTTCTCTATATTCGGGATTTTTTTTCTACAAAACCCTTTGCTAATTGCTCTACAAAACCCTTTGGATCTGTTTTCTCCTGCCCAGTTGCTAATTTTCTCGGTATGGTTTCGGATTTTTCTCGAATGTATCAAATGGGTGATGAAATTTTCATAATCAAGCTGTCCGATTTCTGTTGGCTTAGTTCGATAAGTTTGTTTCCATGGTTTTCAATTCGCAAATGTATATTCATGTTCATAGCTTGAAGAATTACCCGTTTGACTCTCGTTTAGACTATGTGGTTATGTTTTTTTTGAAGCCATGTCATATTCACTGTTACTGTTACTGTCCATGTTCTGCCTCATTGACCATTCTCAGTTGGTTCATGTTCTTAAAGTGTCGAAATATTTGTAAGATTACACATCTGTTGCTCAAAGTTACACATTTGGGGGTTTTGCTGATTTGATTTAGTATCTTCTTTTGGTGTTATCTCATATGGGTTTTGCTGAAAGTTTCTTCCTTTGATTAACAATCTGGGTTCGTTTGGTTTCCAATCTGCAGCTGTTCGATGTTATTCTGATTTTGATGTTTGGGAAAAGAAGGCATATAACAGCTACATGGTTTCCTTTCAGAGCGAGGTGCAATGCAGTATCCCCATCATTGTTGGAAACTCTGAAAATATTTCCAATTATTATCTGCTCTGATCCAGCTTCTAAGAACGTTTATCTCATGGTCCAGGATAAGCCGCACCAAGTGGTCATGACCATAAATGGCAGCAAGGTGCATGATCGTGTTTCCCTGAAAAGTGACCTGATCAAGAACAAGAATTTCATTTTCCTGCACAACCCTCTCAAAGTCTTGCACCTTACCCATCACCACTGCCTTATAAGTCTCAGGATCCCTAGATGTAATAAAGTAATATTACTAGGAAAATTGGAGCTATTGGTTGTATGTATAGATCCTCTTCCTTAGTGATATGCTTGACCTCCTCAAGGATGCTGAAAGTTTATGCTTGTAACTCTGGGAATCTTCAGACCCTGATTTTATCAAAAGCATGATGACATGAAAAGCTATACATTCATAGTACCAATCTAACTCATTTATGATAACGTGAAATTGCCAGTATACGGTAAGAGATTCTGAAAAGTAAACAACGAATATATCAGGAAATTTAGCACTTAGCTCTTATATAGTAATATAGCACTTAGCTCTTAGCACGAAACAGATACATGTACCTTGTCTTATAGTAACATGCAATTGTTTGTGGGAACAACAAGTAGTCTTAACATACAAGTCTTCAATTGCAATTTTGCTAGACTTGAATCATATGAATTTATAATGTTTTGATTATGATATAACTAAAATAAACCATCAAACTCATTAAAATTGATCAATCATATTGATAACAAACGAAATATTATTTATAAAACCAAGAAAAAAACCAATCTTCTATTCTGTTTGGACATGGTCACCCATGGACAGTCCATTTGGACATGGTCATTAATGGTTTTGGTCGTTAATGGTCTTGGTCGTTAGTGGACATGGACATTTTTTGTCCATAATCAAAATGGTCAATTTTGGACGGGTCAAAATGGACGTGGACAGCCCATTTTGACAGCTCTACATCCATCCCCCGAATAATTCTATAATTGTGAGTTTCAATGTAAGGCTTTAAACGTTCAACATCATCAAAGTACCAAGCATACTTCTACCATTAGTGGGTTATCAGAATATGTGGGGTGCTACGAATAAAACTTTGATCAACTATAAAGGAAAAATTGGGGTGTGTTGGTATCAGATCTCGACTTGCGAGATCTGGCCCATTAAGGACCCCATAACAACATATTCTTTAAACATATAGGCCTGGCCCAAAAAATCGAGCCACGAGTATTTGGAGTTCGCAAAGACGAAGTCTTAACAACTCGCGACCTGCGAGGAAGAAGTCAAAAGCGGTTCCTAGATTCAAGGGATACGCGGTAACGCAAGATCCGGAAGTGGTTCAGCTCGCCCAAGAGTATAAAGAGGCGTCACGTCGTAGGTTTAAGGGGGACTTCTTTTTACACAAAAAATATACCGAATACTTGTAAAATCTCTGCGAGATTTATCTACTTGTAACAAATCCTTATCGATTCAAATACCAAATCCAATTCGTCGAGTTTAGATCCAAATTACATCTTTGATTCATAGATAGAAACTAGCCCATCAAAAGTTCTTCCCTAAAAATCCTTACAAAAAACTAGGTGTGCGATTCCGTATCTACATTTTGGCGCCGTCTGTGGGGAAGAGCATATAGCTTTCTAGACACAAGAATCAGATCTTCGATCTAACGAGAAACAAAATGGATCCAAGCCATTCAGAATCAACAATGGCCAATCCCTCGACAGGTCGCAGCACCGTTAGTGCGACTCCTGAGCCCGCTCTCACGGGATCCACATCCCAGATCCCAATCACGACAAACACAATGGGAACAAACCCCATCGTGGCGGACGAAGTGGAAACACTTGCCGCAAATCGAAACGCGATGTCGCGGCGTGCAAATCCCATCATCCCGATAAACACCAACGCCGTCAGATCAAAACCCTAATTGGGTATGGACCAGATCCACCGATCCGTCCCAGGGCCAAACCGGCCGGATGGGATCGGCCTCGCCGTCTCCGATGCCACAACAGCACAGAAACGACTTGGCCGAGATCCGCGGGATGCTATCCATCCTAGTGGAAAGGCAACAAACCTACGAGACCTCGACTCGTACGTTCAAAGCTCGCCTAGAGCAACAGGAACGTCGCCTGATGGAAAATCGGGAGCGACGTCCGTAAGGAAGTCCACCCCCGCGAACGCGCCTGGATTTTGGTACAATCCACGCGCCGCCGACAGCCATCGGGCAGTTCGAGACTCCGATCCGGAGTACGCCGACTTCGACTTTCACCTACGAAAGTTCGCCGTCATTCGCTGCTAACTTAAGCAACGAAACGAACAGGCAAGCCTCAACCAGGTTACCGCCTCCTCTGAGCGTGGAAAACCGCGAGCCGAGACCATTTAACATCTTCGATTTCGGATCCTGCTCGGGAACCCATCATGAACGAACTAATAACGGTTCGCTCCCGATCCCACCTTTTATAAACCTCGAAGGTAATACACGACCATACGATCATGATAATGGAGTTCGGGCCTACGACCCGCTTCATGCCGATCTCCCAAACTCCGTTGACCGCGAAGTGTTCCAGCGGTACGCCAATAAAGTAAGCACCGACTTACAGCAGATGAATTCACTCGTCCACCTCGCCACGAGTTCGGCGCCGGACATCGATCGAGTGATCGAGGAGACTAATCGAACTCCCTTCACGAATCGCATCGCGACTGCACATATCAGAGACACGGGAAAAATAAAATTCCTAGAATATGCCGGAGAGACCGACCCGAGAGCTCATATACGAGCATTCCGTTTAACGGTCACCATGGTTCACTTCCCCGATCACGAAAAGGAAGCAGGTTACTGCCGCCTCTTCGCCGAAACCTTGATCGGGCCAGCTCAGGAATGGTTCGCCTCGCTGGAAGAAAATTCAATAGACAATTTCAACCAGCTCGTTTCGGCCTTCCTTAAACAGTACTCGGTATTCATCGAGGTGCAAGCGTCTGAAGCCGACCTCTGGAAACTCTAACAGGGCCCAGGGGATTCGCTTCGTACGTATATCACGAAGGTCAAAGAAATCAAAGCCAAAATAGTGAACCCTAACGAGGTAGTAGCACTGTTGGCATTGAGGAACAACTTAGGGCATACGTCGAGTTTCCGCAAGGAACTCACAGTTCGCCCTACGACATTCTTAGACGACGCGCTACATCGCGCATCCGCTTTTGCTTTGTACGAAGATGAGACCGCTTATCTCACCAAGAAGCACGAAGCGTTGGAGCACCACCCGACATCGAAGAATGCTCCCAAAAGGGAACCCCCCAGTCAAGGGCAACACTCGTACGCCGTCGGGAGCCCCTCCCAATCCAGGAACAAGGATTACGATCCATCGAAGTATTGTGATCATCACAAACGAAAAGGACACTCCACCGAGGAGTGTAGGACCCGGGCTCGCCTACTAACAGCTCAGAGTGATCCGGAGCGACCCCCAGACAAAGCCGACGAGGCGGAACCAGTTCCAAAACCCGACAGTAAAAAGTCGAACCCCAAAAAGAAAAGGGAGCGAACTGGCGAAGCCGCGGGACACGGAACCCCGCCTCCGGCGCCGAAAAACCTATCGACCTGATTTTCAGAGAGTTAAGCCTCTGCGGCGGATCAATTAAATCAGTAATCACGCCCCCACCGGCACCCAAAAAGACAATCACACTTCGCCCCCGAAAGCCTCTTTGTTTCGAGAAGCGGGGAGTAGAGCCACCTACCACTAAAAGAATATACTTTATATGTGGCGGCTCGCAATTCGGCCGGGACTCAGTGAACTCGATCAAACAGTTCCTAAGACGAGCAAGAACCAAACCGTTGGAACCAAACCCTCTCCAGGGACCCAACCACAGGATCACTTTCAGAGAAAGTGAAACTCGACACCTCGATAAACCGCATGACGACGCCCTTATCGTCCAGCTCGACGTTAGCGGTTACGAGCTGTCAAGGATAATGATAGATACCGGCAGATCGGTAGATGTACTCTTCGACGAGGCCTTCCGTCGAATGGCCTTCGAAGACTCATCTCTGCGAGGAAAACCCTCGCCACTAACCGGCTTCGCCGGAAATATGACCTACTCAAAATGAACTATCGAACTCCCCGTAGATGCGGAAGGAGTACATAAATTAATCGAATTTGTGGCCGTAGACCGCGCGTCACCATTTAACGCCATACTTGGCAGACCCTGGCTATACGCCATGAAAGCGGTACCATCGACGTACCACCAATGCGTGAAATTCCCTTCACCGGAAGGAACCAAAACGCTTCGAGGCAGCCAATCAGCTTCCCGAGATTGCTACATGGGAAATTACAAACAATCTAGAAGTAATCCCGTATAACAATTACAGAAAGAGCTCGAGCTCGCCACCCAGCAAATAAAGAGATCAAACGATCCCTCTATATGCGAACCGCGGACCGAACTCATCACGCAGGTTTGCATAGACGACAACAACCCAGATCGCCTCGTCGGCATAGGAATCGACCTATCCAAGGAAATACGAGGCGAACTAATCGCTTTCTGAAAGAGAACGTCGCCACATTCCCATGGACCACTGCGGACATGCCCGGGGTCGACACCGACGTAACGTCACACGAACTGAACGTTGACCCAACGTATAAACCTATTAAACAGAAACGTCGGAAGCTCGGCCCCGAAAGGGCCAAAGCTGTTAACGACGAAGTAGACCGACTACTCAAGGTCGGCTCCATCAGAGAGGTGAAATACCCTGACTGGTTAGCCAACCCCGTAGTCGTCAAAAAGAAAAATGGAAAGTGGAGAGTCTGCATTGTCTTTACTAACCTAAACAAAGCATGCCCTAAAGATAGCTTCCCATTGCCACACATCGACCGACTCGTCGAAGCCACGGCCGGTCATGAACTGTTATCCTTCATGGACGCATTTTCTGGGTACAACCAGATTAAAATGAACCCGACCAAGAAAAAACCGCGTTCATTACCGATCGAGGCACGTACTGCTACAGAGTTATGCCCTTCGGCCTTAAAAACGTCGGAGCAACTTACCAACGATTGGTGAACAAAATGTTCGCAAACCTACTCGGTAAAACAATGGAGGTTTAAATCGACGACATGCTCGTTAAATCCTCCAGAGAAACCGACCACGTAGCACAGCTCAGAGAATGTTTCATTATCCTTAACAAATATGGAATGAAACTCAACCCGGCGAAGTGCTCATTCGGGGTTGCTTCGGGAGAATTCTTTGGCTACCTAGTAACCGCGAGAGGCATCGAGGCAAACCCAAAACAGATCGCGGCTTTCTTAGAAATGCCATCACCCAAAACAACCCGAGAGGTTCAACGTTTGACCGGGAGAATAGCCGCCCTAAATAGGTTTATCTCCCGATCAACAGACAAGTGCCTCCCTTTCTATCAACTCCTCAAAGGAAACAAAAAGTTCATTTGGGATGAGCAATGCGAAGACTATTCCGACAACTCAAAGCATATCTAAGCGAGCCCCCGATACTGTCGAAACCAGTAGAAGGAGAACCCTTATACATGTACGCCGCGGTATCTCAGGCAGCCTTGAGCGGAGTCTTAGTTCGCGAAGAACAAAACGAACAAAAGCTGATCTATTACGTGAGTAAAACACTGATCGACCCCAAAACAAGATACCCCGCCATGGAAAAATTAGCCCTGGCAATCGTGATGGCGGCCCGAAAACTTAGACCGTACTTCCAGTCCCACTCGATAGTAGTAATGACATCACAACCGCTCAGAACTATTCTCCATAGCCCGAGTTAATCGGGACGCCTCGCCAAATGGGCAATCGAACTAAGTGAGTATGATATCGAATATCGCACTCGTACGTGCGCCAAGGCACAAGTCTTAGCAGACTTCATGATCGAACTGGCACCCGAGGTCGCTAACGAAACGACCCCCTCCAAGGAGTGGACACTCCATGTCGATGGATCCTCATCTAAACAAGGATCCGGAGTTGGCATCAAACTTACCTCTCCAACAGGCGAGGTAATCGAACAATCTTTCAGACTAAGCTTCACCGCTTCCAATAACGAAGAAGAGTACGAAGCCCTCATCGCCGGCCTCATGCTCGCACTCGGGATCGGAGCTCGAGAGGTTGACGCTTTTAGCGAGTCTCAGCTCGTCACGAGCCAATTTCACGGCGAGTACGAGGCCAAAGATGAACGCATGGACGCATACCTCCAAGTTGTTCGTGGGTTATCAGAACAGCTCGACAAATTCGAACTAACAAGGATCCCGAGAGGTGAAAACACTTCGGCGGATGTGCTCGCCGCTCTCGCCTCGACCTCGGATCCGTTAGTTAAAAGAATAATTCCCGTCGAAGGAATCGAAAAACCAAGCATCGAGATCGCCCTCAAAGCTCTCACTATAAACGAAATAACAGCCGAACCCGAAGAGATGGAGACCGACCAAGTCTTCTCTAACGCAAAGGAACACAAACCTTATCCCGCAGCACCCCCGGAGGATGAAGAAGACGACCCCGTAGGCATAGGCGAGCACGGTCCCGACTTACCGGTCGAGCCCGAATCGCCCGACGAGGTCGCCCCAACAACTACCGGTGATCCGGAATCAGACGAGTACATCCGGAATCAGACGAGTACATCCGGAAACCAGATTGGAGAATACCAGTCCTCCGGTACATTACAGATGGGACCGTACCACCCGAGAAGTGGGCAGCCCGAAAACTAAAAACACAAAGCTCGCGCTATTGCGTAATAAACGACAAGCTCTACAAGCGAAGCGTTTACGAACCAAACCTCATCTGCGTCCACGGCATAAGAGCCCTTGCAATAATGGGCGAGATGCACGACGGCCACTGCGGAAGTCACTCAGGAGGCCGCGGCCTCGCCGTCAGAATAAAACAGCATGGCTATTTTTGGCCAACCATCGTCGCGGACTGCGAGAACTATTCAAAGAAATTCGACAAATGCCAAAGACACGCCCCAAGCATCCATCAACCAACCGAGACTCTCTCCTCGCTCTCGGCCCCGTATCCTTTCATGCGATGGTCTATGGATATCGTAGGACCACTCGTCGAATCGGGGCGAAAGAAATTCCGTTTCTTACTAGTCCTTACCGATTTCTTCACCAAATGGGTCGAGGCAGGAGCCTTCCAGCAAACCACGCAAGTCGAAGTGAAAGACTTTGTCTGGAAAAACATCGTATGTCGACATGGGATCCCGTACGAAATCCTAACCGACAATGGCTCCCATTTCATATCTCGAAGCTTCAGAGCTTTCTGCACCAAGTGGAAAATCTGTCTAACCACCTCGACCCCGAGGTACCCTCAGGCAAACGGTCACGCCGAAGCCGCGAAAAAGACAATCTTGAGCAACCTCAAGAAAAGACTTGACTCAAGGAAACAAAGATGGGCAGATGAGCTCCCCGGGGTTCTCTGGGCCTGCCGCACCACTCCCCATCGAGCTACACACGAAACACCGTTTTCACTAGCATACGGGATGGAGGCAATAGTCCCAGCCGAAGTCTCGGTACCCAGCCCCAGGCGAACTCTTTACCCAGCGAACAGCGAACTCAATGAAGAAATGTTACGAGATCAGTTGGACTTCATCGACGAACGTCGTGACCAAGCATTGATCAGAATCCAAAACTACCAGCAAGCCGCCGCCCGCTACTACAACTCCAACGTTAAACACAGGAGTTTCGAAGTAGGCGACCTAGTCTTGCGAAAAGTATACGAAAATACCAAAGAGCGAGGTGCCGAAAAACTAGGGACTAACTGGGAAGACCCCTACCGCGTCATCGAAGTAGTACGCAACGGCGTCTACAAGCTTGCGAAAGCCAAAAACGGCGTACCAGAAAAAAGATCTTGGAACTCCATGAATCTAAAATGATATCACGACTGAGTACGTGTAATAATCGAACTACGTAAAGGCTTGATCCCTTGACGGGGTACGTAGGCAGCTCGACCCGCGAGTGCAGCCACCAAAAAAACAAAAAACACACTATCGTTTATCTTGATCGATATACGTCGTAGTTCGCTCATTTCTCAGCGAGTTCTGATTAATAATGAAACCTTTTTCACCTTGACACTCGTCTAGCACATTTCCCAGGAAAACACTATTTAGCTCTTATATCACTAAAGTCTCACGACCTCGCATCACGAACTAAGCCACATGGTGAAACCTCGTAGTAAAAGCACCTCGAGATCCACCGAACCATCCGCTCTCATAAAAATTCAAACGAATGCGGTCAAGAGACTACGTCGATACGACCTAACTTCCAAACAACGGGCTCTAATCTCAAAATGGCCTCAAAGTTGATAACACCTTCGAACGACCCTAAAACCATTTGAACCTCAAAGCACGCACTTCGCCAAAAGGAATCATATGGAACACGAAACCCAAGTTTCGGAAAAAACAGCTAAGGGAAAAGACTTAGAACCCTCGAACACCGACTTCTTGACAAAAGAATCGAAGAGGGAAGTGAACCCGAGCTCCGGGCATAAAATTAGTAGAAATCACAAAAGATTTCACTAAGGCAAATACGACACTTCGTCAACATAGAATCGAAGTAACGACGAATCCCAAAAATTTCAAGATATGATTTTACTAAGGCAAAAGACATCGAAGTCTTTTACTAAAAAAAAATTCATTCGGAAATTTCATAAAAACTAGAAGGTTCGAAAACAACATAATGCCGGATTAAAACCTCCCGGCTAAGGCAATGTCTTCGAAATTTCGAAAACCAAAATGCTAAGGCAAGAAGCGCGGGCGTCGGATACCTTCCTAATCCTCGACAAACTCATCGGCCGCCACCTCCTCGTTAGCTAACCGCGCCGCCGAACTCTCCGTCGTCTCGACATTGGTGCCAAACTGGTATATTCCCACCGGGACCTGAGACACGGGATCCACTTCCATTATAGCCACCGAATCCTCCGAGATGGCTGGGAGATCGAGCCTCCTGATGGAGAAGTCAGACACCTGAGCCGCCGTGAAAATGGTCTCAAACTCCGCCCTCGTTTAAGTGACCTTGGGGATCTCGGCCTCCACGGTAGTATCCCCCCGGTCCAATTCGTTCAGGAGGTCGAGGTTGGCGATCACCTCCTGCAAGTCTATCTCGGCCTCAGTCTCCGCCTTCTTAAGAAGCCATTTCTCCTTGATCCCACCAAGAATATCCGCGTACTTCGCAGATAACTCCCGCCGAGCTGCCCGCGCCGCCTGTCGAACCTCCTTGTCTCGGGCCGCAACCAACTCCTGATTTTCTCGAGCAAGCTGAGCGTCCTGTGCCAGCGCAGTCTGGCTTTCTGTTCGAAAAGCAGCGAGGTGATTCTCTGTTGCCTGCAACTTCCACGACATCGAAGCCAAACTAGCCTCGTGGTCGGCATTGCGAGCCTCAAGAACAGGGAGCCTCGCCAATTCGGCGGCCCTCGCGACCTCTTGAACCTTCAGGGCGTACACCTCGGCGTTCAAGCCTACGATCACCTGCTTTGCCTTCTCGACCTCCTCTGGCCGAGGAGCATCCTGCATCCGCTGCTCGAACAGAGCGACCACCTTGTTCTGAGCCGCCAGCGCCTGAACAAGGCAAAAACACGAGTATTAGTAAGAACTCCAAAATTCTGCTAAGGCAACAACCTCGAAATTGTTTACCTTGCCGTTAGCAGCGCACATGTCCAAATATGCATCCCTCTCCGACATGTTCCTCAGCGAGGGGAGCTGACACTCAGCGGCCTTACAGTGGCGGAAAAGCGTCGCCAAGCCCTCCGGATCTTCGGTAACGGGAAAGTCCCTAGCGTGTTTAAACGCCCAGTGAAAGGGTCTGCTCGCCGACGATCCATTGACCGAGTCAAAGCCCTGCCGGCCCTCCAAACTACGGGACCCGACCTGCTCATTCTTAGCCCGCTTCGCGGCAGGACGCGATGTTCCGGAAAGACGAGGCATCTCCAAAGGCCGCGAAGCCTCCGGACGGCGAGAGGTCGTGTCGGCATTTGACCCGTTTGACTTCGAACTGACGGGGATAGGATCTACGGCAGGTTCCACGACGTCCTCTACAACCGCCTGGACGGGGCCGTGGCCCCGGGCCTCGCCAGACCCGATAGATTCCACAAGTACGGGCTGTTCCGATGGCTCCATTCGAACTGGTGCATTCAAGGCATCGCTAACCGCCGCGGGGATATCGCCGGAACGAACCCGGCTGGCCCCAACGCTCGGAGTGGTCGGAGCTCGGCTACGGTATCTTGAACGTCTGGACATGATGAGAGGTTGTACGGTACTGGTGGACGAACTGGTGTCCAGCACAGGTCGGATAGCCGGAGTCGGGATTGTCTGGATCCTAGCTGGCTCAACTGAAATGACGACGAGCACTGTTTAAAAACCAGTCGGCATCGAACTGAAAGTATTTATTCGTACCAAAAACTAAGCGTACTTACTTCGTAATGGAGGAGGCTGTCGGGACGGCTGGGGATCGCGAACTGGTCGGTAAACGGATGCTATAGCTCGAATGATTCTACTCCTCGTAAAAAGATACCACTCGATCTCTCTACGTCGCAGTGCTGTCACAAGCGTCCTAAGCTCGTCCGTAAAAGGCGATTTCCTCTGAGTAACTACAAAATGAAAAGACCAAATCAGTGCCCATCCAAAAAAAACTCGAAATCAAACAACAACGACAATCTCATAAGCTCGTCTCTGACCAGCCAGAGCGGACCATCGAGCCGGAAGCCTAGAGATGTCAAAGTCCCCTATCGAGGCGGGGTTGATTCGGAAGAGGATCGTTTTATCTCGCCACTCATCCTTGCCCGGAATTCCCGTGATAACTCTCCGGTTAGCCCTCGGGGACAAATAAAACGTCCCCGGAAACCCGGGATTGTGCTTCACCGAGCAGAGGTGAAGCACATCTCCCACACGAAGATGAACTCCTTCCTCGAAAGCCCTAACCGCCAGTGCGATGACATGCCGAACGAAGTTTGGCATCATCTGCGAAAAGCAGAGCTGGACCTCGGCAAGGAGCTCGAGTAGGAAAGGAGGAATGGGAAAGAAGAGTCCGCATTTCTCGAACAACGTCACGTACGTGCAGCAAAACCCAGGTCTACATCACTCCGGCGTCTCGAATTCTGATGGGACGATCGACCTCGGCCGGGACACCACAGACTCGCCGTAGATTCGTGATGCTTTGCCGCGTCGTCACCGATTTCCAGTGAGGCCCGAAAAGCTCATCCGGATGCCTCGGAGCAAACTTGGAAGGTTCGGCCATCGAGAATATAAAAAAAAACTTACGATGAATCCGAAGAGATCAGAATTGCTCGAGACAGGGAGAGCGAAGAGAAAGGCGATTAACCGCTAAGTATCGCGAGCCCCGGGCCAAGCAATCGAAAGCAAAGGAAATTTTTTTCGAAACTCAGAGAATCGCAGAGTAAAAAAAAAGAGAAAGATGAAAGTGAGAAATTACCTTAATCGAGACGATGATCGTGGTTTATTTGGGAAAACACAGAAAGAAGTTTATAAAGGGGGATTAACCCAGCCGTTAAGATTGCGGAGATCTTTCATCTCCCCGAATCTCGGCCGTACAATCTTAAAACCGTAATAATTACCCTTTCCCGAGAATCGTGGAACCTGTTTTTCTCCCTGAATCTCGGCTGTCTGATACAAAAAGATCTCGGTACAATCGAGATCTCCACCGCGGAACAAACGTCGATTGGTTTTCCATCACCCATTAAGCAAATATTAATTTAATGGGTTGGGGGGCAATTTTTGGTACCAGACCTCGACATGCGAGATCTGGCCCATTAAAGGCCCCATAACAACATATTCTTTAAACATATAGGCATGGCCCAACAAATCGAGCCACGAGTATTTGGAGTTCGCAAAGACGAAGTCTTAACAACTCGCGACCTGCGAGGAAGAAGTAAAAAGCGGTTCCAAGATTCAAGGGATACGCGGTAACGCAAGATCCGGAAGTGGTTCAGCTCGCTCAAGAGTATAAAGAGGCGTCACGTCTTAGGTTTAAGGGGGACTTCTTTTTACACAAAAAATATACTGAATACTTGTAAAATCTCTATGAGATTTATCTACTTGTAACAAATCCTTATCGATTCAAATACCAAATCCAATTCGTTGAGTTTAGATCCAAATTACATCTTTGATTCATAGATAGAAACTAGCTCATCAAAAGTTCTTCCCTAAAAATCTTTACAAAAAACTAGGTGTGCGATTCCGTATCCACATCGACAATCCTCGTAAAGGTATATTTCGAATGTGGGTTGAGGAAGATGCTGATAAAGAGGAATGGTCCATGAACACTTTTCATCTGCCTGAATCTGCTGCTGGCCTTGACTTCAAGGTCATGAATACCTTTTCTACGGGCGAAATTTGCCTGGTTCCAAAAGAGTTGTCAGATCCGTTTTGTCTTTGCTATTACAATTTGAAAAGGAATAGCATGAGAAGTGTTATAATTGAAGGACTGCCTGTTTCCGAGCGTAAGCGACTTTCTGTGACTGTTTCGGATCATTATGAGAGCCTCGTGTTCTTAAAAACGTGAAGTTAATTTAGGGCTTTTCTTTATATACATGCTTGTTTTTTTTTGTTTTTTTTGGTCCAAATATACATTGCACGTTTGTTTATTTATAGAAAATTAATCTTTGTTTTGAGAAGTACCATGTGTGGAAGCAAACGTGCGATCGGCTGCCTAAAGGATTCAAACACTCCAGCTTAAAATCATGTCATGGTCGATCAGATCCTGTCTGAATCTCCTGAAACTGACACAAGTAATATTGAAGGAAGTTCCAAAAATGGCGTGGAGGGTCATAAGATTAATTGTTTATTCTTTTGTTCTTAACAATGTTAAAGAAGATGACGATAAGTGGACCGTGAATCTGTGGAATATGATTCACTTACAAGTGTTCTGAAGTCTTATTACATGTAAGGCTGCACACACACACAAAAAAAAAAGTCGTGGTACGTAACGTACATGTGTGCTCTTCTATCCGATTCTTCTTCTGTTTGTCAACTTGTTGCTTGCTTCTCTACCTGAATCTAAACCGGATTAGTTAAAACCGAACAATACTAAACCAAATCAACCGGTTAGATGATCAACATCTCAACTCGGATCCGTGAGTGTGGGTACGAAGCCTTATATAGAGTTCCAGGAGAGTTGAAATATCATCTAAAAGGATCTGACATGTCTTTTTGGTTTTGACTTTTAACGTATTGAGTTTTTGTTTAAATTCGTAAATACTAAATTTAATAATCCATGATGATCAACAAGACTAAAACTATCATTTTGATAGTCATTCATAATTGTCAAAGAATAGTACTCTCAAATCAAAGATTAATTTCATTAAACACGTTTGCCCATCAGTTACTTTCGATCTTACGTAAGAGACATGACATTACTAGCCTAAGTTTAGCGTTGAGTTTTAGAATCCTCATCCAAAATAAAATTTAGCAAAAACATTAGGTGCATAACGATTTCCATCATAACTTAAGATGCAATTCTCTGTATCCTAAGTAAGTTTAAGGAGAGAGTTTTAGCTGAGACAAGAACAGAGTGTAGATTAGTTGTGAGTAAAAGCCACTTCTTGAAGAAGTAGAGGTTTAGAGTCATAAGAGAGTTTGGGAACCAAAAGCCAAATGCACATTGAAAAAAAAAACAAAAGCAAGTAGAAATGGACTTCCCCCAGAAATGGTTACTATATATTACTTACTACTAATCTAAAACATTATATACATTCAGATAAAGTTTACCAGAACCGGTTTCGGCTTTTGTAAAAGCTCTTCTTCTTCTTCTTCTTCTTCACTTGACATGGCAATCGTAAGGAGAAGAAGCAAACACTTGATCTGGAACCACTAGAGGTAGCTTCTCTATGTACACAAACAGCCTTTTCTTATTCTCCCTCTCGACTGTATAGAGACTGACCGTTTCTGATTTCTCCATCAACATCCACAAGTCTCCTGAGTTTACTCTCTTAAGAGAGTCCCGGCAAAAAGGGCATGACTCTGACCTCCCATGCCTGCAAGAAAACATTGATTATGTGGGGGAAAAATGATGCAGAAGAAGACATCCGTAAATAATTTGACTTACCAATCGCGATAACACTTGATGCATAATGAATGGGTACAATTGGGGAGAACAACCATGCTGTTCATCTCCATACATATCCCGCATTCTTCCTCTCTCTCAATGTCGATCTCCGAGAGCTTGACCCTTTCGATATCATCTTTGTTTCTGTACCGTATTTTGCAGACCTCTTTCTGTTTGCGGTCATCCAGGTCTGTAATACCCCTTTCTAGTTGTAACAGCGATGGAAATATCACAGCTGTTTCACAATGCGGCAAAAACCATAAGCATCAAGGATATCAATTAACTTGTTACCAAAACACTTGAATCTGCGCCAAAATTCACCTATAGCATTACCATAGAAATCTTTAATACTGGTTTTTCGCTCATAAACCGACATTGTTGTTTTCCCATCCGCATAGGTCTGATGCAGTTGAAAGGATTAATCAAACAATCACAAGAAACACTTTAAAATGCAGTAGAAAGATATGAAGTGAGTCATCGTAAACAATGTACCATGTAAATAAGAACTCTGAGCAAACCGAGGGCACCGGCAAGGTGGCAATCAGTCCATTGAACAAGAAAAAGCAAAAACTGGGCAGCCGGGTTATAAGATAGTCTCATTTGAACACGCGCTCCATCCTTCTCCCGAGGATAATCTAAAGCTCTGTTTAGTCATTGAGAAAAAAAAAATAGCAACATTGTTCATAAGCACCATAACAACATGACTTGATGAAAAGCGCACACGTAACAAAATTCTCCGTTCAAGTAGATCGGATCAAACATCGGTCATAGGTGACAAACGTTAACAACATAACTGATTGATCAATGCACTCATCCACACATTCACCATTCAGACATGGTCACATGGAACTGTCTAACTCAGCTAGACCAGCCTCTGATGCATACAAATACAAAAGGTTGCTGCCAGCTTCAACATAGCAACACACTAAAACTTAGACTAAAACTACTCAAACACATTTTCAGCTCAGACTTTGATTCAGCACAAACATCACGGGCCAGAAACTTTCAACTTCGAGGTTCAAAGTTATAATCGAATCACGCATCCTCGGATGTTACAAGTTGCTTTAACATTAGCAGCATAACCGATTGGTCAAGAAAATCACCAAAACATTCACCTTTTGGACATGGAGCTGTCTAACTCAGCTAGATTACCATTAGAAATCAAATAAAAAAAGCAACGCAATAAAATTATTAGATCATCATTGCAGACAAACACAATTTCCTCTCAGACACAAACATCATAAGCCAAAGACTTTGTTCAACTTCGAGGGTCAACACTAAGACAAGACTCCAAAAAATGACTTCGTTACCCAATTCGTTGGATTACATCAATTTACATGGGTATAAACTTCTCCTTAGTCCTTATTATACCTTAACTGTTTGGGACCAGATTAAACCCTAATTCGGTGACAAAAACAATCCGTACAATTTCCGAAGTCTTCTGTATAGAGTCTATAGACCAGAAATAATTATTTCAGAAACCCACTTGTGGTCCTAGAGAAAACCAGAAAGCTCAGCAAGAGAAAATTCTCCACCCAGGAAAAAATAAAAAAAAATCGAAACTTTAGATTACGAAAGCAGAGAAATTCCAAAAAATCAAAAGGGAAAATTGAGAGGCTTACACAGTATTAGCGTGTTGGATATCAGCTTCGAGAGCTTTCAGAGAATCCTTGAACGAAATTCTTGCCATGGAACTTCAATTTCCAGAAAAAACAATTCTCATCAAACGAAGAGAAAGAAGCAAAAGTTTGATGCTTTTTCCTTGGAAGATATTTCCAACCCAAATCCGATGATCAAAAATAGTTCACAGAAGAGAAGACATGATGGGTATTTTGGTAAATTTGTATTTCTAGATAAACCTCTTAATCGCTTTCGGTTACGATTCTCGAAGTAGCTTTATCAAGAAAAGACGCGGTGTGGGTTTGGAGAATGTCCGTTTTGCCCTTGTTCGGCTATATGATAAAGCTACTTCGAGAAGGGAGTGATCCTCTGTTTTATGGCACACCTATACGTTTCATCTGGTCTGCAATAGGCTTTTGCCATGTGGAAGGATAAGGCTAAATATCTGCTGCTTTGATTAAGGGCTTAAAAAAAAAAAAATCATTTCTCACTTCTTTTTAATTATGAAAAGTCAATACCACTTGTAGTTTGTAGTATAACAACAAATGCATTATAATCAAACAGTTTTGGCCAATTTGGGTTTAGACAAAGAAGATAATTAATGATTTTGTCAAGGTAGTAGAGTTTACAGTTCAATTAGATTTATACAAAATCCTTATAATGTTTTTTTTATCCTCAAATGTATGTATATATATATATATTTAGTACAAATTTACAAGTAATATGACATATAATTAATACTTGCCAGTTAAATTTTTTTATAGACAATTAAAAAGTATGATTTAAATAATATTTACTTTAAACTATAGTATAAATGTGTGTGTATATCATATATCTATAGTTAACTTTTTAAAATTGTACGGTTTAAATAAGAATGTTATAGAGATGATTTGCTTGCAATGCAAACAAATATAAAGAAGAATAGCTCTTAAGATAAAGTCAAATATTTTGTGGATTTGACAAGTCGAGCTGCCAAAGACTGATGTCCTTAAAACACTAATCTCATTAATATGTTCCGTCTCATATTTTTGTTGGATGGTCGATCTATTTACTATTCGTGCAGATTTAACTCATATGACCGACGTTCTCACAATCTTTTTTTTTTTTTTTTGGACAACTAAAATCGTCCAACTCACAAAATTTCAGTCCTAAATGATATTTTTACACCTAAGATCTTGAAAATAATAATATTACATATAATAGTATTCACACAAGTATTTCCTTTTATAAAAAAGAATGAAGTTTTGCGCATGATGTCATTTATTTTAAGTTTTATTAGTACTAGGTGAATGTCCGTGCTACGCGCGGATAGTTTTCAATTTTTTTCTTAAAAAAGATTTCAACTTTTGTAAGTTGGTTTTTATTTTTAAATAATGGAACCCCTAAGCCAAAAAAGAAAGATGCCAGATTGTGGAACCAAAGTAAACTAATATATTACATATTATTTAAAGATGAGGAAAATAAAAATGTAAAGAAATTAATCAATAAATAGTAGTTTTTGAATTTCTTTAAACGAAAGAAAATTACACTTTCTCTCCCCCATTTTTGTGATGTAACAATGTGTTTGAAGACTTCACCATCATTTGCCGAGTCTTTAATCTCTTCACAAGTGAGGATGCAATTCTTAACATCACCTCTAGAGATTTTTCCTACCTCTGATATGATCTTTGTGATCAAAACTTTTGGAAGTGCTTCAAGAGAAGAGAACTGCAACTGCAAAAACATGGATGTAACATCTCTGATAGTTTCTATTGCCACTTTCACAATCTTCAACTGGGACAGCACGTTCTGCAGCAACAACAGTTTTGAAACAAAACAACGTGTTAATTGTTGTTATTCACAACAGTGCCACTCATAAAAAATAAAAAAACTTACATCTGAAATCCAATCATTGTCTTGCAACTCTGATTCCTTCACCTGCAACAGCAATAAAACATATATCACTTACTACTAAATTAGTTGCAAAACTGATACTATGTATATGTAGTGTCTTAGTCTTATTCTTACCACGTAAAATCTTTCTCTCTCATTGAAATCTGACGGGCAATAAGACAATCTACCATCCACCGCTCCAACATCCTGAGGTAAGCCATCATCGGGGCTACCTTTGCAACATTATTATTAATCAGCAAGTGAATACTCGACTTAAAAAAAAAAAACCTTAATTACCTTTAGCCTAGCAAAAAAGCACGACAATTTCAAACTGCCATATTCATTTTCAGCAACTCCAACCTTTTGTTTTAATAGGGGAATGATGGGAGACATTCTTCTTGATTTTTGTTTTAACAAATTTTTGTTTAGTTTTTTCAATGTAAACGAAACGTTTGAATTGAAAAATTGGGCTTTAGTGCTATCTAAACATTTATGATGACATAGTTTTGAATTTCGATACTACTTCATCATTCATGGCCGTTGTACCTTCTTCCCCGCAGAGATTCTGTCATCGAATATCTTAGCGGCGTTTTCGGGAAGAATGTGAGTAACTTTCGGCTGCCTCTCAGTCTTTGATGATGATGATTCAGCCCTATGACTGCTCGAAGAACCCTCCACCGGCATTGTCCATACTCGGGAAAAGCTTTTATAGGCAGCACCTCCCGATAAAAGGATTGGATCCAAACCCGATTAAGAGGGTTCACCGATTTGGATTCACTTATTGTGGAGAAAACATTTAAGCTTCGCGGAGATGAGTAACGACGAATTGGGGAGAAGATGAAGAGAGGGATTGGGTTTTTTTTTGTTTTGTTTTTTTTTTTGTTTTTTGGAGTGCTACGTGAAAACATTTAAGCTTCGAGAGTTAGGGCGGGAATTTTATTTACAAGTTTTTTGGTGCTTCTTTTTTTAAAGATGTTTTTTTAGGTTATTTAGTTTAGCACATATTATTTTTTTTTCATAACTTTGTTTAATTGTTGGGAAAATGATTTTATAATATGTAATTAAGTGGTAAGTATACATTGGGTTATCAGTCTCATGTCGTAATGAAGAATATGAAATACTTAGTAGCAATAAGAGTTTTTATATATCTAAGAGTACGGAATATCAGTCGTTCTAGTTCTATTTCCCAAGTTTTCTCCGATTTTGCATTCGGTGATGCCTCCACTACTTGTGCTCCCATCGTCGCCATGTTCAGTTGTGATCCGATAAAATTTCTGCTTGTAAGCATAACTTGGGTTATCAGTCTCATGTCATAACAAAGAATATGAAAGATTCGGTCGCATCAAGAGTTTTTGAACATCTAAGAGCACGGAATATCAGTCGTTCTCGTTTTATTTCCCAAGTTTTCTCCAACGTTGCATTCGGTGACGCCTCCACTACTTGTGCTCCCATCGTCGCCATGTCCAGTCGGGTATATATAAAATGTTGTTCTATCAATTTGAGAATCTAAAGAGGTCTTACAAAGATTCGTGTAATGAGTGTTGAAGACTGTCTCTTTCATGACGTAGAGAGATGAAAGAAAAATGTATTCATATGCTGCTGAGTCGTTTTGGCTTGCGTGCCATTTTTATTCATAGCTAGATTCTAAAAACGGCAAGATTGTCTACGAGTCGCCGTTAATCAGATTGATTCTTCTCTGCAATTAAGCACCGCCTTCTCGAGCTTCAAAGTCGCTCTCTTTCTCAGTCCATCGATAGTCGATCGATGCGGCGTTCTTGTTTTATTTTTCAAGTTTTCTCCGACATTGCATTCGGTGACGTCTCCACTACTTGTGCTCTCATCGTCGCCATGTCTAGTCACGATTTACCACTCTCCATTCTCTCTGCCTCTCTCTCTCTCTCTCTCTCTCTCTCTCTCTCTCCCCCTCTCGCTGGCTCTCTCTCTCTCTCCTCCTCGCATGAACTCTCTCCCTCTCGCCGACTCTCTCTTTTCCTCGCGCTGGCTCTCTCCCTCTCCCTCTCGTCGGACCTCTTTCCCTCTCCCTCACGCCGGTTCTATGTCCCTTTCACTCTCGCTGGAACACACACACACACACACTCTCTCTCTCTCTCTCTCTCTCTCTCTCTCTCTCCTTGTCGCTGTTATGTCACTCTCCCTTTCGTTGGATTCGTTCAAAGAGGGTTTCGAAATCGGAATGTCGTAGAATTAGCTTGAGCAGACAAGGAGCAAACTGGATCGATCGGGGTAGAATTATTCATGAGCCAGTCTTCAATCTCCGACAATACTTTAGCGTCACTTTCTTCTTGATTTTTGTTGATGTTGCTGGTTCGCCAAAGGATTAGGAGTCTCAGACGGCACTGCACTTCTCTGCGCATTACCAGAATACAATTTTCTACCGTAAAATTCATTGAGTGGGTATTTATATTTGTTTTCTTTATATATATTACATGTTTTAAGTTATTTTTGTCTTTTCGTTTCGTAGATACATTTTAGATATATGAATTGCATGAATTTAGACTTGTTTTATTTATTTGTTTTTACTTTAAAATACAATGAATTTGGCAAGAATTGTGTTAAAGACGTAAGTAAGTTAGATAGAATGTGTGACAATGAATTTGGCAAAAAAATTTGTAAGTAAGTTGAAAATGTTTTTATATATTTTTAAATTAGATAGAATGTGGTACGTGGTTGAATAGAAGTTGGAAAGTTTTTTAAGTTATTAAGATTTTTTTAATCTTGAATTTATTGAGTAAAAATGAAAAAAAAATATATATTTTAACTAATAAGGGGGTACAAGTGTCAACCCTGGAAGATAGCCCATTCATTCTTTATAAGGTATATGCTAACACTTTTGAAAATTTTGTTAAAATGTAACATTTTTTTTATTGTTTATGACAAATTTACTCCATGTACAGTACGGCGTGTACGTTCGTGTACAATACACAATGTAGACTTAGGGGTATAATCATCATTTCCAGCGAAAAAATGACAATTTTTTTTAACATTTTCAAAAAGTGACAAAAAACTAATAAAATTTAAAATAAGTGACATCCGGCGCAAATATCTCAAAAAAGAATTACCATTCAAAATGCTTGTCAAGATTATGTGTGATCAATAGCTTAGTTGTTTATTAAAATGAGAAGGTATTTAAAAATTACCACCACAAAGAGGAGATTAATGTAATCTCTCTCGTCCTCTTCTGGTCCCGCATCCAAACTGCGTCTTGTATCACTTCGTATAGCATTTTCAGTTTAGACAAGTACATAACTGTTAGAGGGGGATTTAGCACTCCCCCGGTTTAACCCGGTTTGAATAGAAATCAGCCCAACAATCAACTTCAAGGCCCATCGAGACCGATCTACGTAATTAAAGGGAAATTTCCTTTAATTAATAAAGAGAAGATTTCCTTTATTTGGATAAAGGCAAATCCCGGAAAGAAAGGAGATTATCCTTATCAGCTTTAAAGAAAAAGGATAATTGCCAATACAAAGTCAAGAAGGAAAAGGAAGAGCTAAAGGACTTCAAGACTTATAAATAAGGAGGCCATCGCCTCATTCTTAATCATCTCAAAATCCCATCACATCCTTTGTAACAAGAACTACGTTTTGGCTTGATCCCTATTTGAAGGGTACGTAGGCAGCCTTCAACGGCACAGCTATAAATCTAATAAAAATAATTCTCCTAAACTCTAAACTGAATTCGCCAATCTACGATGTGTGCAAATTCTGGTTCCTTCAATTGGCGCTAGAAGGAGGGGGCAAGAAAAATCTGGTGTTTATGGAGAATTATTTTAAAACCCTAGAAATCCGACAAACAATGACGAACTCACGATCTGATTCTCGCCATGATGAACCCGCCGATCTCAAACTCACCATGAACGAGCTCGCCGAAGAAGAAGAACGAGCTCAACAAAGATGGTTCTGGCCGAGCACGACACGCCGAGCTCACTCCCACGAGCTTACAAACGCCGAGTTCGCACATGACGAGACGACCTTGCGGAACACGCCGACCTCGCCGCACATGCCGACCTCGGCAAACACACCGAACTCATCAGACCGCAGCCATTGAACACACCGAGCTCGCGGAGGCAAACTTATCGTACCGCCGATCTCGAACTCAACGTGACGAACTCACTTGCCGAGCATAAAAACCACCATGACCAGAGAAGATGTAACTTGCATGCCGACCAGGAAGCACCCGATGCTGACCTCACTCACCATCACCGCCGACATGAAAGAAGATCAGATTTCTCTTTTTTGTTGGGCTTGCTCCAACGTAGTCAAATTCGGTAAAAAAAAAAAAAAAAAAAAAAAAAAAAAAAGGACATCCACTGATAGATCCAGCTCGTCACTTATCGATTATAGCTCGTCTACAGAGCTCCCTAAAATTCAGGTATTTTTTATCAAATTTTTTACTTGTTATTCGAAGATATTTTCTTTTCAGATTATATCATAGGATCCGTTCCTTCAAGCCGAACTTAAGCAGTTCGCCGAACTCGTACAGTTCGTATCATCAAGCCGAACTTAAGCAGTTCGCCGAACTCGTACAGTTCGTATCATCAGGCCGAACTTAAGCAGTTCGCCGAACTCGTACAGTTCGTATCATCAAGCCAAACTCAAGCAGTTCACCTACCTCCCAATCGAACATATCGCCTACTTCGCAGTAAAGCAGCTCGTGGTCGTAGCTCGACGATCCGACAGTAAGGTAGCTAGCGGTCGCAGCTCGTCGGTCTAACAGTTAGGTAGCTCAGTCGCAACTTACTCATCATGCAGTCACAGTTCGCCGATCTCGCAGCCCCACCTAACTCACGGCCACAGCTCGCCAACCCCCTGCTCGCCAAACTCACGAACGCAGTTCTCCGACCGCACAGCTCGCTGACCCCGCAGTATGGCAACTCGTAATCGTAATTCACCGATCTAAACAATTGGGCAGCTCGCAATCACAGCTCGCCGACCTCACAGTCCCGCACGAACTATCGAAACCGAACTTGGAAAAGCCGAGACCGACCTCGCACCTAACTAACAAACGCCGAGCTCAGTCTCGAGCTCAATCTCTCGTCTTTAGTAATTTTTGCAGGAACAAAGACGAACAACGTCTAAAAGGAAATTCGACCAGATGCTGATTTCAACTCCAATCGGGCTAAAGAAATCCGCCGAACTCGAACACTCCTTCGCCGAACTGAGGAGGGGACTAATTGTTAGAGGGGGATTTAGCACTCCCCCGGTTTAACCCGGTTTGAATAGAAATCAGCCCAACAATCAACTTCAAGGCCCATCGAGACCGATCTACGTAATTAAAGGGAAATTTCCTTTAATTAATAAAGAGAAGATTTCCTTTATTTGGATAAAGGCAAATCCCGGAAAGAAAGGAGATTATCCTTATCAGCTTTAAAGAAAAAGGATAATTGCCAATACAAAGTCAAGAAGGAAAAGGAAGAGCTAAAGGACTTCAAGACTTATAAATAAGGAGGCCATCGCCTCATTCTTAATCATCTCAAAATCCCATCACATCCTTTGTAACAAGAACTACGTTTTGGCTTGATCCCTATTTGAAGGGTACGTAGGCAGCCTTCAACGGCACAGCTATAAATCTAATAAAAATAATTCTCCTAAACTCTAAACTGAATTCGCCAATCTACGATGTGTGCAAATTCTGGTTCCTTCAATAACTTTCAGCAAACTGCTAAATCTTTAATATCTCCGGAAGTAACGTTCAAGATCTCGCGTGCAATGTCTTCGGTTGGTGCGCGGGACAAAGAGCAAACCTTCTCCAAATCAACGAATTTTGGCATTTGGTTATCGTTTCTAAGTTGGCCTATATTTTTGCAAATCATGAAGTTTTTTTAAAAAATATTCACATAAGACTTTATTGCTCTACCACTAACCCCTTTCTCTACCGGAGCATGACCTAATTATTATTTGTTGGGTTCCGAATTTGTTATTTAAAATAAAAACCTTTTTTTGCTTTTTTCTAAAAGTTTCAGGCTAGATTCTGTTTAGTTTTACGATGGTGGCGGTAAAATGAACGAATCAGATTAATACAAACCCTTTAACAAAATAAATATGTGACATTAGTAAGATCATACTTTATTGATAAGAAAAAAAGATCCCACTTTGAATATGGCTAAATGGGAGATCGAAACTACAAGTTATTTCACCTATTATATATGGATATAATGGTTTAACATCTAATTGTTTAAACCAAGAGGTTATAGTAGGGTAGTTCCCATCCGGAGAAGATTCGACTTTGTTGGTCTAGATTAGGGATCGGATCTCTCCGGGTGCAGAATTATCAAACTAATTCTTGGCCAAGTGGGACATAATAAATGGGCTATGTCACTCCCGCTCAGAAAATTAGTCTGGATCCGTTAAGAGCATGTTGGGTTTGTTTTATTTGAGTTAAGGAAAAAATCGTACCAAATTAGAACCACATATTTTTGGATAAGTTCTCTAAGTTTTAAGTTAGGTTTCAATTGTTTGGGTCAGCATACGTAGTTGAACCATTAGAATAACATGATCAAATAAATAAAAACTAATAGAATAAATAAATGTAACTAAAAACTAAACTTGTATATAAATACATTTACAAAACTAATAATATAAATTGTGAAATATATGGTGAAGTCACAAAGTTTGTATGATTACGAGACGTGTACAATAGGAGAATGTATATGGGTTTTTCGAGTTTTTTTTTTTTTTTGATAGTTCAGGTGATTCCAAACCTATGGAATAGTTTTTGAGTTTTTTTAGTGAACGAATAAATTTTAGCTATCCAAGGATCGATCACCAAAGTCGACAACCTCATGATCACTTATTTTAACCATTTAATGATTATAATCTTTGGCGACGTGTTTCTAATTTAAGAAAAAACTAAAAAGAAGTAAAATCGATGATTGAATATTTCCGAGAATTTAACCGAGAGATGGTTCAGAGCAGCAAATGGGACAAATCTTCTTCATCTGAAGCCATTTGGTTATACATTCAGAGTGGTATGGATGATTGCAAAGTCGGAGAACGACCACAGATTCTCCTTCTTCAAACTCCATTTGGCAAACCACACAACGATCAGTCTCGTTAATGTTATGTGAAAAAACGTAGGTAGATGCGTTCAAACACGTAGAGATTTCGGTCGGAGTTAGCCCACGTTTTTCGACTCCGATAAAATCTCCAAGGGCAATCAGTTCCTCGTAAGACAACTGGTCGGGGTCAATCTCATCTTCTTCCTCTAAGAAATCATCCTCCTCAAGGTTAGAGTCGCTTTCTTGGTCCTCAAGAAACTCATTGATTTCGTCTTCATCTTCTCCGAATCCATTGCCATCGAAATACTCGTAATAGTTGTCATTGCTTTCTTCTTCTCCTTCTTCTTCGTCTTCAGACTCTCCATCACTTTCCATCATTGAGGAGGCCATATCATGAATAGGAGGGGCAAAATGGGAATTAGCTTGGGAGGCAGCGAGAGCAATTTCAGAATTTGCTTGCTCGAAGAGGGTTAGATCGGGAAGTTTGTTTGGAGGTTGATTAGGCCCTTCTTCTTGGTTATCCATTGGAGAAGAAGAAGCAGCTTGGGTTGTGGTTAGGAAGCTGTGTCGATCTGGGATTTTATACCAAAACGGTTTTCATGTCAAAGAGGTTACTTAAGCAACAAGAAATGAATAATGTAGCCAGCTTCCGTACAAAGTAATACAAAAGAAACTTGGGGAAGTTAGGGTATCCTTTTTCACTGTTATAAGCAAAGTAATGCATTACATTCTAATTTACAAATCAGGTCTGCATTTTTCCTTCATTTTGGATCTTCAAGAAAGATATAAAAGTCATAGTTTGGACGACAATCTTATTATTCTCGACCTCTAGAAAGCTTATATATATGGATATAAAACACATACTCCTCCCATATAGAAACACTTGCGCATTAACCAATGTACAATCAGATGGTAACATTCTTTTACATTTACTTATTATCCTCTACATATGTTATATGAAAAATTAAGAGAACCTTTAAAACAATTCATTAGCAAATAAACAAATATTGCAGTCTGCAAATGTGTCATCGCATGAGTAATTTGAGTATTTTGTTCTTCAAAATTAGTTTTATAAATTAAATATTTAATTAGTAATTAAAGAATATGAACTTTTTTATATATTAGTGAAATCCGGAATAAAAAAAAGGGGACACAAGTCTCAAATAAAGAACAAACCACTAGAAATTGTGTATGCAATTATTTTCTGGTTTAATTTAATTCGTTTTTCGGAGGATAAGATCCAAATCCTAACACACACTCTTGATGCTTCCGTGCATTCTTGTTTCCTTGAGGTTAATGGAACTACCTGGGAGAAGAATCGAGTTCTCTGCTTTTGTTTCTTTTTATTTGAACGGTAATGCGAAAGTATCTTCATTGATGACCTTTTGTCTTTTCTTTGCTTTTTGTTTTGTTTTTTCTTCTTCTAAGACTCAAACAAAACATGCAACATGAAAATTTGAACAACAAAATAAAAATTCACAACAAAGGTAAAAAATCTTTAACTCGGATTCTTTAACTCACGTGGCATTACCACCTACGCAAGATCCTTAAGTATGGAAGTTTGACTCGGTCGTTTAATAGTTAGAAAGCATTCATCTCTTCCTTGAACTTCGCCATCACGTCCCTGAGGAGCGTTACCAGCACCCGAGCACCACCGCTCATCCCTGGATCTGTCTTTGACGCGGGAAGTAAAATACATAGAACTTGCATTGTCATTGGAATTAAAGCTATTATGTTCACTAAACCTCCCCAAGCATTGTAATGTAGACCGATATGCCGCCAATCCGTGACTATCATATGGAACCTATGTCCATGATATCTATCGCTGCCTTCGTCTTCAGTCTTCTCTCAATCTCGCTAAATTTCCCCAACACGTACTGCTTGTCCAGCGTCGCTCTCTTCAAGTCTTTTATGAGCCTCAGGAGACGAGACAACGAAGATTCGCTCAGCTCCTTTGCTGTCAATGCCACAAAGCCGTTGACAAAGGCATTTCCGTAGTAGCCTTCTGGTAATGGTGGCTCCATAAAGTTGCGGATGCCAATGGTTATCCCTAAAATGGAAAAGCAAGGAAAAAAGGTTTCCATGAGAGAAGATGCATGCATGGTCGCAAAATTACGAAGGTTTGAATAGACAAAGGTATATAAAGACATAAGAGCCCATCTTCTTTTGCATACACCACCGATACATCCCCCTCCAACCCAGTATTTAGCCCATCCCTTTCACGTACCATAATTTTCCAATTTTTATTTTTCTTTCTAAAACACTATATCAGATTCATAAACTGTGACTTTTAAATAAACACTATAACTAGGACTTAATCCGCGCTATAATTAGTTCGGAGTAATTTAAAAAAAAAAATTATTTTGAAATTTAAGAAAAATTGATTTTATTTGAGTTTTATAATATATCTAACTCATGATTATATATAGAGTTATCAAACGGAATAATTTATCTATTTAACCCATTTTACAGTGGACTAAAATATTATTCGGGTTGACCCATATAAGATAGTTTAATGACTCTAGTTTTGTGGTTAATTCACGAACTCTTACAAAAAATTAATTTTCTTATGTCTAACTTTTTATAAAATTAGTAAAATATTTTTCAACGTTTATTTTGATATAAAATTCAAATAAAATATAATAAATTATAGTGAAAATATATCAAGATTTCGAATAGATTTTTTCTGTAAATATATATGGATTGATTATTATTTTAAAATATATAGTAGATAACATCTTTAATGCAAAATAAATATTTATATTCTTATCAATAATTGTAAAAGACAATTATATATTTTCCTATTTCAATTATTCTTTATTATTTGTAATGGCATTTCATGTAATAACTTACAAAACAAAGTTTATTTTCAAAAATGTCTTCTTAAAATAATATTATAGAGATTATGTGAAAATCTTTTTAGTCCAATGGTTGACTAAATAATTAATTAATGATTTTACACCAAGATATATGGGGTTCGATTCCCACAATATATGATCTCTACATGTTAATGGAGACAAGCTTATAGGATATCTTCAGCGTAGCAGAAGTAAAATCGTTCGTTATGGTCTCAGTGTAGATTATTGTGGAATATATAGTTTGTCAGTTGAAAAATCATCTTTCTAATTGTTCTCCTAATTTATAATAAAAAAAATTTAGACATAAAAAAAAACTATAATTCATGAGAGAAGGGTAGTAAATTACTACTCACTTTGTTGATGAGAATTGGAAGCTGCACAAAAAGGTAATCAATTTCTGCATAGTTGATAATCATGCTGGTGAAACAATAGGTAAAATGGTTAAGAAGTGCTTGGGTTTTTGGGGAATTAGTAAAGTGTTCACCATTACAGTAGATAATGCTAGTTCTAACGATCTTGCATTGAAGTACTTGAAGAAAAAGTTGACTTCATGGGGAACAACTATCTTGAATGGGGAATTTCTTCACATGCGTTGTGGTGCCCATATTCTGGGTTTGACTGTGAGAGACGGTCTATATCAGAGATACATGGGGCAGTCTTAAGGATTCGATCAGCTGTCAGGTATGTTCCATCTTCTCCTAGTAGGGTGAAAAGGTTTAAAGAATGTTTAGAGCATCAAAAGGTTGAAACAAATGCTGGTCTTTGCTTAGATGTGAAACAAGATGGAATATAACATTTTTAATGTTACAACCTTCTGTGTCTCTAAATAAAGGGTTTGATATGCTTGAGTTAGAATATGAAAAGTATGTTTCAGAACTTACTATATGTGAAGCTTTACCAAGTGAAAGTGATTGGGCTTATGCTAGTGCATTGTCTCCTATCTTACAGTATTTCTATGATGCTACTGTGAATATATCTGGGTCTAAATTTGTCACTGGAAATACATATATGAAAGAGATATTCGGAGTGGATTGGATGATAATACAAATGGATACAATGGGGGATGCACACAGAAAAGATATGGCTCAGAAAATGAGGATCAAGTTCTATAAGTATTGGGGGAACTTTGATAATACAAATATGATGATCTATGTTGCTGCAGTTTTTGATCCTCGATACAAAATGAGCTGGGTAAGGTGGATGATTGAAGGAACTTACCCTAAATCTGAGGCTGGTCGTTTGATTGACATGATCACCGATGCTTTGAACAGGTTATTTGCATATTATACATCTGTGCAGTCACAAGATTCAGAGGTATCTCCTCAAGAGAAGAGAAATTAAGCTCGTGTTCTAAGGACAAAGAGAAGAAACATTCATTGATGAATGCAATGTTTGATGATGATGAGGAAAGTGAAGAGGCTGCTATTTCAAAATCAGAGGTAGTGTATTATTTGGATGATATTCGAGAGAACCGAAAGAATCCAAGTTTCGACATCTTACATTGGTGGAAGACAACAGGGTCTAAGTACAAGATTTTGTCACTACAAGAAAACACCCGGATTTCCGACGGGTTTGAAACCGTCGAAAAATACCGACGGATTTCCGACGGCATAACAAGGGCATTCCGAGGGATTTATTTTCCTCGGAAATCGGTCGGAATATTCCGACGGATTAAAAACCGTCGGAAATCCCTCGGAATATTCTGACGGATTTCCGAGGGAATCTCGACGAGCCCGTATTCCCTCGGAAATCCGTCGGAATATTCCGAGGGATTTTCTACGGCTTGTAATCCGTCGGAATATTCCGACCAATTTCCGAGGAAAATGAATCCCTCGGAAAGGCCGTCGAAAATCGGTCGGAATATTCCGACCAATTTCCGAGGGAATATATATATATATTATTGCTTTGTAAATACTTCTTCCCTTGTATATACGTTTCTTGCTTTGTTTGTAAACGGTTTGGAATGTTTCCGCTGGATTACAATTGTTTTATGCGCTTTGTAAACATTCCTTGCCTTTTTTTCACATGCCTTTCCGTTGTTCCAATGTTTAATTCGTGTGTTTCATGTATATATTTTGAAGATTCTTGTGTATAGTTGCAGAGAACAAACAAACATTTCTCTATAAATACTCCTCCCCTCGATCATTCACAACAAAAAAAAACAAAATTACACAATGTCTTATTTTAAATCATGGATGGACAAACCTCCGCGTGATTCCGATACGGGGGAATTGACGGATGAGTTCGCACAAGGTGTGGAGGAGTTCATGAACTTTGCGTCAAACAATAGCATGACATCAGAATACGGTAAAATGTATTGTCCTTGTACTAAATGTCG
This sequence comes from Eutrema japonicum, assembly GCA_030161315.1. Classification (NCBI taxonomy): domain Eukaryota; kingdom Viridiplantae; phylum Streptophyta; class Magnoliopsida; order Brassicales; family Brassicaceae; genus Eutrema; species Eutrema japonicum. The sequence goes on from BSQW01000013.1 coordinate 43,329,481, forward strand.
GAATCATAGATTAGTCTCAGTTATGGATGTAAGGAAGCACTTATATATGAATGGATATATGCCTGGTTACAAGATTTGGTATACCCACGGAGAAACCGATTCAATGGTGCAATATTATGGTAGCACATTTGATAGGTTTGGTAGTACTTCGGGTACTAGGTTATAGGAACCAACACCGGAAGTAGATGTAAACGCATGTTACACTCAGATGGTGAATGATGCGTTTCATGAAAACATAGCATCGTATCATGTTGAGGATGGTAACAAGATAGAGGAACCAAATTCAGAAGCGCGGAAGTTTTTTGATATGTTAGATGCGTCAAAGCAGCCATTATACAGAGGATGTAGAGATGGAATATCGCCTCTTTCAACTGCAAGCAGGTTGATGACTATAAAAACGGATTTCAACTTGGCCGAAAATTGTTTTGATGCGATAGATGATTTTGTGATAGATGTCTTACCTGAAGATAATATTTCACTGGTTTCATACTACGAGATTCAGAAGCTTGTAGCTGGTCTTGGATTACCTTATCAAATGATAGATGTGTGCATCGATAACTGTATGATCTACTGGAGAAAGGATGAAAACCGGGTGAAGTGTCGTTTTTGTCACAAACCTCGCTATCAGGATACAGGAGGCAGAGTACTTGGTCCACATAAACGGATGTGATATCTTCCCCTAGCTGATAGGTTGAAGAGGTTATATCAATTCCAGCGCACGGCAGGGCCTATGAGATGGCATGCGCAACATAACTCAGCTGGAGAGATAGCGCATCCTTCAGATGCAGAAGCATGGAAACATTTTCAAGAGGTTTATCCTAGTTTTGTGTGTGAGCCAAGGAACGTATACCTCGGGTTATATACGGATAGATTCAACCTTTTGGAAAGCATGAGAGGAAATATTCGTTGTGGCCAGTAATCGTCACACCGTACAATTTACCGCCATCTATATGCATGAAACGAGAGTTTTTGTTCCTCACGATCCTCGTCCCAGGTCCAGAGCATCCTAAGAGATCGCTTGATATTTTCTTACAGCCATTAATTTATGAGTTGAAAATGTTGTGGAAAGATGGTGTTGAAGCGTTCGATGTTTCCCTGCAACAGAATTTTATGATGCGTGCGGTACTTATGTGGACCATAAGTGATTTCCCAGCATACGGTATGCTATCTGGATGGTCGGCGCATGGAAGGTTGGCGTGTCCGTATTGTCCAGGATAACACTGATGCGTTCCAATTGAAGAACGGACGTAAGACTTCTTGGTTCGATTGTCATCGACGATTTCTACCGCATGATCATCCATATCGTCGGAGCACAACATTGTTTAGAAAGAACAAAAAAGTTTTCGATGGTCTACCTCCTGAGTTAGATGAGAATTATATTATGAATCAATTCAGAGATTTTGGTGCGGAGAAGACAGTTTCATGCGGGGGTAATGAGTATTATCCCGTTGATGGTTGTGGTGAGTACCACAATTGGCACAAGAAGATTATTTTTTGGGATTTGCCATATTGGAAAGACCATTTGCTGCGCCATAATCTAGATGTGATGCACATTGAAAATAACTTTTTCGACAACATCATGAACACTGTTCTAAATGTGCAAGAAAAGATGAAAGATAATTTGAAGGCCAGATTGGACTTGGCAGATATTTGTTCACGTAAGGAGTTGCATGTAATGGCGAACGGGAAATCACATCCCCCTGTTTTCCGGTTAGATGCGTCTTCAAAGGAGGAGTTCTTCGATTGGATTAAGCACGGTGTCAAATTCCCAAACGGATATGCATCTAACCTTCGTAATTGCGTCGATAGTTCAGAAGAGAAGTTTTCTGGGATGAATAGTCATGATTGTCATGGTGTCATGATGCAGCGCCTCCTTCCATTTGCATTTGAATGTCTTCTTCCTGTAAACGTCCATGGAGCTATTACAGGTTTACATACATTAATTTACACTATTACGTATGTTGGCATATTTATTTTGTGATGATTATACGGAAGTAAAGATAATTTTGTATGTCTACTATATATGCAGGGATCAGTGCTTTCTTCTGGGATCTATGCACGAGATCACTTACATCAGCCGGAATCCAAAATCTAGGGGAAAACATACCGGTTCTTCTTTGCAACCTCGAGAAAATATTTCCTCCTGCCTTTTTTGATGTTATGGAACATCTTCCTATTCATCTCCCTCGAGAAGCAGCCCTTGGTGGGCCGGTTCAATACCGATGGATGTACCCTTTTGAGCGGTATATGTTCCACCTAAAGAAGAAGGTGAAAAATATTTCTAGAGTCGAGGGTTATATTGTCGCACAGAGCATTAATGAAGAAACTTCCAACTTTGCTAGCTACTACTTTCCAGCGCAAGTCCAAACAAAAAGTTGACGCCCCGCACGTCATGATGATAGAGGGAACAGAGTTAGTTATCCTGTCTATGTTCCCGATATATTTACTCAGATTGGACGACTAAGTGGAAAAAGCAAGGATCGGCGACTATTAGAGGAGGAGCAAAGGCACTTGCATATGTATATTCTGACAAACTGCGATGACGTTTTAGAATATGAGAGTTATACCTAAATGTTATTTTTTTATTGGTTAACAAAGTTTACTAATGTTATTAATTATAATTCAATATTTGTTCATGCACAGGATGTTCATAACCCAAATACGCGATTGGTATCCAAATTACACAGAGGATGAGCTTGATATCGTCAAACAGAATGACTTTGTTGATTGGTTGAAATATCATGTAAGTGTTAAATTAATTAATGATGATTTATTATTATATAATTAAATTAGAATAATAATGTATATATATATAAACATTGTGTCGATTATTGTTCACTTTAAATTTTAACAGGTTGGTCAGATGACTGCTCTCGGGAATGAGTTTCCGACCTGGTTAGTTGAGATGGTGAAAAATCCGACGTTTATTGCACAGTCTTATCCGATGTATTGCACCCGAGGGTATGCTTTTAAGGCTCATCGGAAAAGAAGCTCAAAGACAACTTGTAATTCTGGTATATCAACTAAATATGGAGAATTTGTCTACTACGGTGTCCTTCGCGAAATATTGGAGGTCCATTATCCTGGGATACTCGACTTGAGGTGCATTGCGTTCTATTGCGATTGGTATAATCCAGTAGGGGGTCTACGCCAGGACGCATTTGGTGTTACATCTGTCCACTCGCGAAGGTGACTTCAAAAATACGATCCTTTCATTCTTGCTTCACAAGCGGATCAGGTTTCCTACAATCGATACCCCCGGGTTAGGAACAAGCAAGACCCTTGGATTACTGTTACGTCGATACACCCAAGGGGAAGAGATTATGGTGTGTCAGAGCACGACCCTTTGCAGGAAAACGTAATTGGTAACTTAGGTTCGATCGAGCATTCTCTTGAAGTTGATCTCGTGTTGATTTCACCATGGACGGGAATTACGAGGTATTTAAGGATTCAGAGGAAGAGATCGGCGAATTTGACGAGGACTCCGGTTCAGCAACGTCAGATTATTCATCGGACTCCGAATAATGAATTTTATGTAATATATATATATTTTATTTATCTATGTATAATGTTTTCACCTTTTTATGAAATAAATACATAAATATCGTAAAGTGTCCCTAAATGTTTTTCTAACCGGAAATTTCCGAGGGATTTCCGACGGATTCCCCCTTTTCAGTTTTAGCCGAGTCCCCCCGGCTAAAACCGTTAATCCCCCAGCTAAAACCGTTAAAGTTTTAGCCGAGAAAAACTGAATCCCCCGACTAAAACTTGTCCGGTATCAGTTTTAGCCAGGGGATTCAGTTTTCCTCGGCTAAAACCATAATCCGTCGGAAATCCCTCAGAAATTTCCGACGGATTATGGTTTTAGCCGAGGAAAATTGAATCTCTCGGCTAAAACTTGCCCGGTATCAGTTTTAGTCGGGGGATTATGGTTTTAGCCGAGGGAAACTGAATCCCCCGGCTAAAACTTGCCCGGTATCAGTTTTTGCCTGGGATTCAGTTTTCCTCAACTAAAACTATAATCCGTCGGAAATCCCTAGGAAATTTCCGAGGGATTTCCGACAGATTAGGGTTTAAAACCTCGAATTTGCTAGATTTTGAAAATGTTTGGTCTTGATCGATGTAGAACTAACAAATTTACACTAGTTTATGTGAAATGTTTTTAAAAATCATACGTTTTAAACTATTTAGTTAAAACCCAGAGCAAAAACGTAAATGTCATATTTTTATGAATGTTTGAACTCGTTCATCGATCGATTTTTACAAACTCCCAAATAACGTGTTTTGATTGTTTTTTAAAAGGTTTTTCTTATTAGTATATAACACTAATGATTATTAAACACTAAAATTAATGAAATCTTCATAATATAAACCCTAAACCGTCAGAAATCCCTATGAAATTTCCGACGGATTCCAAAATTTTCCCCGCGAAATTAAACCGCCAAACGAAAAAGAGAAAAATCGGAACGTTTAATTGAAATGGGTTTCCGACGGATTACCGAGGGAGGTAGTCCGTCGGAAATCTTTATACATATCTAAATCTCCGCCGACTTCAACCTTTGATCTTCTCTCTCTCAATCTCGTTTTCTTCTTCCGATCGATCGAGTCTTCTTCTCTTCTTCTTCTTCTTCTCTTCTTGTTTCCGGCTCTCTCTCTCCCTCCGACCTTTCCTCAAACCAAATATGTAAGTTGGTTAATAATTTTTTGTTGTTGTTGTTAGATTAGGTTAAAATTTTGTGGAATTTGTGGAATTAGATTAGGTTGTTAGATTGTTAATTAGATTAGGTTGTTAGATTAAGTTGTTAGATTATCTTGATTTTTGTGGATTTGTGTTTTTTTGTTGAGGATTATGTTGAATATGTGTTAATATTTTAGATTAGTTTTTAGATTAGTGTTTGTTGAACTTTTTATAATTATTAGATTTAATTAAATAATGTTTATATAAAATATATTTATAAAAAACGGTTTTTGTAAATATATTTTTTATTTTGTGAAAAAACGTTTTTATTACATATAATTTATAAAAGGCCCTTTATAAAAACCTTTTTTTATAAATATTTTTTTTAAAAACGATTTTAATAATTATAATTATTAAAAACGTTTTTATAAATTATAGTTTTTAAAAACGTTTTTGATAAATATATATATATTTAAAGATTTTATATATTTATTTATTAAAATAGTTTTGAGAAATTTTTTTATAATAAACTATTTTTATTTAAGTATTTTTTGAAACAAAATTTTGATTTTTTAGAAAATTAGTTATGATTAGTTATATGTTTTTAAAATGATAGCGTTTTTATTTTTTTGTAGGTCTTACGGTGGATTCGATCAAGACCGTCAGAGGTGTACTGACGCAGGTCCTAACCAGAGTACTTTTCCGGACACAGAGAGTGTAGCTCAACCGATGATCATGACCATCGAGGAGCTCGTTCAACAGCCGGGACGAGAACTACTCAAAGTTCTCGATCTGGAACTCCGGATTCCGAGATCTACTTGGTAATAATTTTTTAAATTCTTAATTAATTATTTTTTAGGTTTGATAACCGTTATTTAATTTGTTTTTTCATAGGTTTGGAATCTCCGGGAATGGCATCAGCAAGTCGGTTCTCAAGATGTTGCACAGCATCCTCGACAAACCATACCCAAAATTTTCGGAGGTTCCGGCAGACGAACAAAACATGTGGTTTCGTACGTTTGCAGTAAGTACGTAAATCTTTATTTATTTTTTGTAATATATTTTGAGATTTTGTTAACATCTATATTTCTATTTCTTTTTTGTAACAAGAGTTTAATTGGAACCATACGATCACAAAGACGGTGGAGACGAAATTTTATAAGAAGGCTAGGACGCAATTCTCGCGCCACATGAACGAGTGGAAGAAAGCTTGGAAAAAAGGAAAGATAAGCCAAAAGGCTTGAACAAGGATGTGTATACGGAATACATCCCGTATTGGCAAAATGAGAAGACCATAGCTCTATCTCAGACTAACTCCCAAAACCGGAAGAGTCACCGAGGCGGGAAGGGAGAAGCTATCCACAACAACGGGGCAAAGAGCTTCTTGACAACCGAAATCGAAATGGTAAGTATTTTTGCGGTTTTTAGTTCTTTTTTTTATAAGAAAACGATTATCTTTAACGGTTTTATTTATTTTGTAGACGGAGGAATACGGCGAAGCTCCCGATCTTCTGAAAGCGATGGTGATGACGCACACCAACAAGAAGACGGGCCGAATTGACGATGGTGCCGTCAGGGAGATGGTCGAAAAGATGACAAAGGTGCAAGAAGAGATTCTCACCCAGAGATCGCAGGATGGTTACACCGGATCCAACGAAATCACTCGGGCCGAGATGAACAACCTAGTCCTCGAGGTAAGTAAAAAATATAGATTATTATTTCAATTTAGATAATTATTTGTTAATAAAAAATTCTAATATTTTTTTTATTGTTTTCGTAGGAGGTACCCGTTAAAAAAGGTCGTCGGCCCGGGTTGGGTAAGCTTGCGACCCAACGTGCATCTTCTTCGGCCGGTTTCTCGATGGATCCAGAACTCATTCGTCAAAACGAAGAGCTCAAGCAGAAGTTCACGGTTTTGGAGGACGAGCTCTCGACTCAGAAAACGAAGAGCGACAAGATGGACGCGTGGTTCGCATCGAAGTTTGATGTTTACCCGTCGTTTTGATTTCAATTTTTTTGTTGTTGTAATTTTTCAACTTTCAAAAACTTTAAAAATTATGCTTTTTGTAATTTAATTATATAATTAATTTTCTATTTACGTTTAAAATTATTTAATTTAATCAATATTTTATTTTAAAAATATTTTACAAATTAAATAAATTAATTTTATATTTTCGTTTTAATTTTTTAATCCATCGGAAATCCCTCGGAAATTTCCGAGGGATTTCTGACGGATTTTTTTTTTCCGATGAAATTAAACGACGGCCAAAATACGTCTGAAATCCCTCGGAAATGGCCATTTCCGACGGGATTCCGACCGATTTGGCCGTCGGTTCTAACCTATTTTCTTGAAGTGTGTCACTTATGGCGAGAGACTTGTTAGCTATACATGTGTCAACAGTTGCATCAGAATCTGCATTTAGTACATGTACTCGGGTACTAGATCGTTTCCGTAGTTCTTTGACACCAAGAACCGTGGAAGCTCTTATTTGCACCTAAGATTGATATCATGATGATGAAGAAGATTTAAGAGTAGAAGAATTGATTGTTGAACTTGAGAATATCGAATCAGGTATTTATGCTTTGTGTTTTATCTTCTAGTTTATGAATTTTAATAACTGTTTTACGTACTAATGATTATTATCATTTACAGAAGTGAACACATTAAATATCCAGCCATAATCAGATAGAGTGTGAAGTTTGGATGAGGTAAGAATCAGTTTAGAAATCATTGGACATGCATTCATTTTAACCTTATAAAGCCAATCTTACATTTCAATTACGTTTGAAAGTTGTGTTTTTTGAAACTCATATTGCATTATAGTTTTTTTTTGTTTCAGATTGTGAGGGAAGAACATGAAGATGAATGGCATGAAGATAAATCAACTTTCTCTTTTATTATTTTTTATTTTTCTACTTAAACTTTTTGCTATTTGAATGCTTTTTGAACCTTTGCTACTTGTAATTTTTGCTATTATGATACATTTTTATTATCTATATTTTATGTTTCAGTTTTTTTTTTAATTTTAATTAAATAGGCCGGATCGGATCCGGATATCCGCGAATATCTGAGTTTTTCAACGGATAATCGAAACCCAGATATCCGGAGCTTTCGGATCCGGATTTGGATAATGAAATTGATTATCCGGATACCTTAAAAAACCCAGATATTCGCTCCGTTCCGAGGCCTACTAGTAATAGACCAAGGGCATGAGAGAAGGCATGCTGGAGAAGAGAAGCCAGGTCGTGTTTGGCTTGACCTTCACGGTAAGGTTTAGGGGAAAATACGCATATGGTTTGGACGATGTCTTCGAGCTCAGGATCGTCGTCGATGGTGGAGAGAGACAGAGAGACAGAGAGACATGATGTGTTGGCTTTGAGGGTTTTACTAGAACCACTTCTGATTTCTCAATGACCAAGAAAATTGAACTGTCGTTACTTCCCATGACTATATTCTCTGTTTGTAATTTGTATAGAACGTGTGTTTTGTTTGGTGTGTGTACAGACGACGATGGTTGGTTGAAGGACACGTGTTAGTGTATAATCTCGATCTAATAAATAAGGGTTCTTGGCCTAGAAAAGAAGTAAGCAAAGAAAGGAAAAAGGTCCTGGCCGAAGTCGTTCAAATTCAGTCAACAAGAGAGTTAAAAGCAAAGGTGAAACTGAGGTGTTAAGAAGACACTAAAGGAAAATCAATGCAATCAACGGCAAATCAAGCCAAGTTAATGAGAAAAAGGAAACAGATCAAAGCTTGAAGTATAAAAAGATAGAAGAGGATACAAGAAAAACAAGTCAAGAACTAAAAATTCTATACTATACACTCAATCCGAACCCAATACACTTGTATTCTCTCACTTTTATTTCTTTATTCCGAGCTGAAATCTTGTACTCATTTTTGGTTATATTTCACTCTAGACTGACTACATTTCATCTGGAGTCTCTTACTATTCATTCAATATAAATTCATACTTGTCTTTCCTAATTCTCGATCTTTTATCATTAAGGACGAACTCGGTCCCTAAACCAATCTAAACCACAAATAATCGATTGCTGATCATTTTGCATCAACAAAACGTCGATAGAAGAATATATGATTGGCCTAGATAACGAGGAAATCAAGGGCCATGGACTGCCAACAATGAAAAGATCATGTAATATTGTACGACCCAAAGGTTGAACAGTCATGGATGGACGCTAGTGAAGGGACAAAGTTCGCAACGTGGATCACTTCTTTCCTTGGACACAGAATTTCACGTTCCTAAGGAGAGTGGATACGTTCAGGTTGCTGCACTTGTGAGCGATGTTTCTATGAGGAAAAGGGCATAACTGCACCGGTGCCACAAGCGGGTCTAAGGCGGAGGGATCTGAATGTTGGAGAATTGGATTTATGAGGCATGTATTCGTTGTGTTACTTAAAATTTCTATCTTATTTATGAGGCATGTAAATTGTAATTCTTGATTTTTTTGGTCATAGTGAAATCCCTAGCCTCATATATATATTAAAGATATGAACCGCTACTAATTGTGTGAGTATTTATTATCTACGGATCAGGTTAAAGAACCGAATCCTAATACACTCTTTATGCTTCCATTCATTCTTGTTTCCATGAGGTTTAATGTGAAGTTATAACTAGACAAAAGTGTCATTGATGATAGATTAAACCATTGAAACAAAAAAACAAGTGGTAATGATGACCTTTTGTCTTTTCCTCTTGGTTTAAAATTTGAAACTAAAATATTATCCAACATAAAATTTTGAACAACGGAAATAAATTTTCAGAACACCAAAACGAAGGTGAAAAAAAACATTTCATGTGATACATGATTTTATTAGTAACGTAGTTGTTGAAAATAAAGTCAAAACAGCGTCAAGAATCATGGACAAAACAATAATCAAGCTCAGCAAAACCTCGTCGTTTAATAGTTAGAAATTAATCATCTCTTCCTTGAACTTGGCCATCGCATCTCTAGGAAGCGTTACCTGCACTCGAACGCCACCGCTCATCCCTGGATCCGCCTTTGACGCCGGCAATAACACACAGATAAATGGCATTGTCATCGGAATCAAAGGTATAATGTTCACTAAACCACCCCAACCATCGAATTGTAGACCGATTTGCCGCCAATCCGAGACCGATATAAACCCTCCGTCAACGTTGAAGCCCTCAAACGATGACATCTCTTTCAGCTGTCTCTCAATCTCTCTAAGTGAGCCCAACACGTACCGTCTGTCTACCGCGGCTCTCTTCATGTCTTTTATGAGCCTCACGACACGAGCCAACGAAGATTCGCTCAGCTCCTTTGCTGTCAATGCCAGAGAGGCTCTGTAAACGGCATTGCCGTAGTAGCCTTCTGGTAATGGCGGCTCCATAAAGCTGCGGATACCAATGGCTATCGCCAAAACCGTAGTCTCATCTGGACTCATATTCAGGGCTCGACATCGTGATCTCCAGACTTGGGCCGCAAGAATCTCCAGAGTCGTGACAACAACCTTCTCGTTCTCATTTGTAATTTGCTCGTCATCTGCTATTGTTTTCTTGAGTTTGGTAATATCGTCGGAGGTAATCTTCAGGATCTCTTGGACCATGTCGTCTTTCAATGTACACGAGGAAGTTGTAATAGAAGATGTTAGAGGGGGGATTAGCACCCCCTAGTTTAACTCGGTTCGAACCGAGATCGGTTCAATCAATACCGGTTTACGATGGTTCGGATCGAGGATAAGTCGGCCCGAAAACATTGGGCCGAGCCCGAAATCTCGCTGAAAGCCCACCTCGGCTACCGATCTAGGCCCATCACAAGCCCAGTCCGTTACAACAGATAAAAACGGAATATTTCCCTTTCCCCGCCGATCTCGGAAAAGGAAATATTCTCTTCGGTTGATTCATCGAGATATCAGGAATTTATCCTTATCTCGGCGAGAAAACCGGAAGATTTCCTTTTCCTAATCGAACTCGGAAAAGGAGAAGTCCTCCTGTCAACCGCCTCAAAAACACTATAAATAAGGAGGCCATCGCCTCATTCTAGACATCCACAACTTCCGCAGAGACAGAGAATACAAGAGAGAGCTCATTACCGATCTCAAGTCTTTTGTCTTTGCCTACTTACTTAAATTCTGTTGTAACGCCGACCTTGATCAATAAACGAGATTCCGACTAAAAAGTACTGTTTTACCCCTTTTGTGTGATTTACGGATCAACAATTGGCGCCGACTGTGGGGACTAATAGAACAGTACTTTCGGATATCGTTTGATTGAAGTTCGGCAATGGTTCTTCCAGCCGATACCACCGCAGCCCCCGTCAACAGCTCAGAAACTGATGATCAAAACCCACGGATCGACGAGCTCAATCCTATCGATACCGAACTACAAACAACCGGAGGAAGACCCCCTCCGACCATACCCGTTGGAGAAGACAATCAGGTCAATCCATCTCGGACTCTTCCACAGCCTCCGGCTGCTTCGATATTCACGGATCCGACCGTCTTCATAGAAGCTATGACAGCGCAGTTCGCCGAAATTAACAAAAAGAACGAAGAGCGGATCGCGTCTCTCATAGCATCCCATTTTGAGCGCCGAAATCAGATCGGTATCCTCGATCCAAACCCGGTCACCCCCGCCAACGAAAACACGTTACGCCGAAATCTCTTGTCCGACTTAACCGACGCTCAACCCCTAGGCACGATCGACCCGCCGACAAGAAGATCCTCCGCGACCGGTTCGGAAATCAACATCACGGACCAAGCCGCCGTAAATTTGGAATTCGCCAAGTTCCAGGCCCAACTACAAGATATGCGGACCAAAGTCCATCAGGCTACGAGTTCGGCGCCGGAAATCGACCGGGTAATTCAAGAGTCACAAAGGACGCCGTTTACCGACAAAGTCGTCAACACTCCAGTCCGACGATTGGAAAGAGTCAAGATCACATCATACGACGGGTTTACCGATCCTAAACACTTCTTGACCTCGTTTGTCATCACAATGAACCGATTTCGTTTCGGCTCGGAAACCGAGAAGGACGCAGCCATGTGCCAACTATTCGTGGAGAACTTATCCGGAGCCGCGCTCGATTGGTTTTCAGCGCTCGAGCCAAATTCGGTAAACAGCTATAACGAGCTCACTACCAAATTCCTCAAACGCTTCACCATGTTTATCAAGCAGAAAACAAAGAACGCCGAACTCTGGGCCCTCGAGCAGAAGCAGGACGAGCCCCTACGCAACTTCATGGAACGTTTCAAAGCGATTGTATCCCATTGCACGATCGACGACGAAGCCGCAATCGAGGCTCTTTACAAAGCCACCTGGTACGAATCGGACTTTCACAGGGAGATCAAACGCAATAACCCAAAGACATTGGAGGACATCCTGCACAGGGCGCATATCTTCATCATGGAAGAAGAGGAAAGATCCGAGAAAGATAGGCGATACGCAATGACGAAACAGCCCGCCACTAAGGACAAACTGTGTGTTCCCCCGAAACAACCCGTCAATACGGTCCAAACTCAGCAATCCTGGTCAAACACTTGGGTTCGGTCGGATGAGCCAAAAGAGCCCGACACCACTGACTCCGCACCGTACTGCAATTTCCATAACCGGTATGGAAATCATTCGACCGAAGAGTGCCGACATCTACAGGAGTTCCTGATGATGAAGTACAAAAAGGGGGAAGTTCCAGTCGAAGGAGCCTTCCAACCCTCGAACAGATCGCGCCGTAACGATAACGGTAGGAGACGTAACTCCAAACCGAACAAGCCTGCCGAGCAAAAGAAAGACAAAACCGACGACGAACAACCGAAACGAGATCGGGAGGACCACGTGGAAACTCAACAACCTCCGCAGGTTCGAAAACGTGTCAACATGATCATGGGTGCGTTGGAAACATGCAACTACTCCGTCCGAGCTCTGAAGACATACAGTAAGGAAGCAGTGGCCGCAAAACAGTCACATCAGACTACACCCTGCGGAACGCCGATCACCTTCTCTGAGGCCGACACGGAAGGACTTCATATGCCGCATAACGACCCGTTAGTCGTCGAGACACTCATCGGTGATGTCGTAGTCGGGCGAATTTTGATCGACACTGGGAGCTCGGTTAACGTGATTTTCAAGGATACGCTGAAAAATATGGATTTTCCCGACAACCAAATCAGACCGAACATCGAACCACTCACCGGATTCTCAAGCGAGCAAACCATGACAGCAGGAACGGTCAAAATTCCTATGTATACCGGGGGAATGTGTCGAATGGTCAAGTTCTTGGTGCTAAACAAACCCGCGATCTACAACGTAATACTCGGCACGCCGTGGATATTCTCGATGAAAGCAGTCGTGTCAACGTATCATCAATGCGTCAAGTTCCCGACACCTTCCGGAATCTTCACCCTTAGAGGCGACCAAGTGATGTCCCGAACGTGTTTCATCAACGAATGCAAACTGAGGACCACTCCCCGCACCTACGTGATCAATAAGAAGAAAAATCCAAACGATCCCGATTTACCGCGACGCGAAACGATCGTCCAAGTCAATATCGACGATTTCAATCCGGAGAGATGCGTAGGAATCGGAGCCGAGCTCCACGAGGACATCAAAGCGGATTTAATCCGACTCCTCAAAAGAAACATCTCGACCTTCGCCTGGTCGATCACAGATATGCCTGGAATCAATCCAAGGATAATAAGCCACGAGCTCAACATTGATCCCACCTTCAAACCGATCAAGCAAAAACGACGCAAGCTCGGTCCTGAGAAGGCTCGAGCCGTGAACGATGAGGTCGAAAGATTACTTAGCGCAGGATCAATTACGGAGGTTCGGTATCCCGACTGGTTGGCGAACCCAGTCGTTGTGAAAAAGAAAAACGGAAAGTGGAGGATATGCGTCGACTTTACCGACCTGAACAAAGCCTGCCCAAAGGATAGTTACCCACTCCCACATATCGACAGACTCGTCGAAGCCACCGCCGGGAACGAACTCCTCTCGTTCATGGACGCCTTTTCAGGTTACAATCAGATACTCATGCATTCGGATGATCGTGAGAAAACTTCGTTCATCACGGATCGCGGTATCTATTGCTACAAGGTGATGCCCTTCGGCCTAAAGAACGCCGGTGCAACTTATCAACGACTCGTCAATCGAATGTTCGCTAGTCAGCTCGGCAAAACGATGGAGGTTTACATCGATGACATGCTCGTCAAATCTTTAGTTGCGAAGGATCACACCGGACATCTCAACACCTGTTTTGATATCCTGAACGAGTACGGCATGAAGCTAAACCCGACCAAATGCACATTCGGTGTAACCTCCGGAGAGTTCCTCGGGTATATCGTAACTCAAAGGGGAATCGAGGCCAATCCTAAACAGATCTCGGCAATCCTCGACCTACCATCTCCAACAACGAGAAGGGAAGTGTAAAGACTCACGGGACGCATCGCCGCACTCAACCGGTTTATCTCCCGGTCCACCGATAAGTGCCTCCCCTTCTACCAATTGCTGCGCGGAAACAAAAATCTTGAGTGGGATGATAAGTGCGAGGAAGCATTCAAGCAGCTCAAAGATTACTTATCAACACCACCAGTTTTGGCAAAACCCGAAGACGGCGAGACCCTCTATCTCTACATCGCGATCTCAACCTCGGCGATCAGCGGGGTCCTCGTTCGGGAAGACCGGGGCGAACAAAAACCGATCTTCTATATCAGCAAATCACTAGATGGAGCTGAAGGGCGATATCCGACTCTCGAAAAGCTGGCCCTCGCCGTTGTTGTTTCAGCTCGGAAATTGCGCCCTTACTTCCAATCACACTCAGTCACCGTGCTAACCGATCACCACTCCGGACAATCCTACATAGCCCAAGCCAGTCCGGACGGTTGGCTAAATGGGCTATCGAACTTAGCGAATACGACATCGATTACAAAAGCCGGACAAGCATCAAATCACAAGTCCTCGCCGATTTCCTAATTGAACTATCTCCGGAATACGTCAACACTGATGTCATAACCGCCGAACGATGGATCCTTCACGTCGATGGGTCGTCGTCTCACCGAGGCTCTGGAATAGGCATTCGCCTCAAATCTCCAACGGGAGAAATCTTGGAGCAATCTTTCCGCCTGACGTTCAACGCGTCTAACAACGAGGCAGAATAGGAAGCGCTAATTGCCGGACTGCGATTGGCCAAAGCCATCGGCGTTACACGCATTCACGCCTACTGCGACTCACAGCTCGTCGCAAGTCAGTTCAGCGGGGAGTATGACGCCAAGAATGATCGAATGGACGCATACCTCAAGCTCGTCAAACAACTCGCTTCCGAATTCGATTCGTTCGAACTTACCAGGATCCCGCGGGGAGAAAACGCTCCAGCCGACGCACTCGCTGCCTTGGCTTCGAGCTCCGACCCTCACCTCAAACGAACGATCCCGGTGGAAAGTATATCAGAACCTAGTATCGGAAGCACAGAACAATGCATCGTCACGACTCGTAGACGAGATTACGAGGAAAATCCTGCGACTGAACCTGTCTTACGTCGACAGAGACGGACTCCAACCGTCGAGTCCGATCAAGACACCGAACTCGAACACTCTAGTACCGCCGAAGGCAACAACGACACGCTGCAAGTCGATGAATCGGCCCGATCAGACGATGAAACGGAGGAACAGACGGACGGACTTCATGAGCCAATAGACCTCGAACAGTCCGACGAGCAGACTCCCGCCAATTGGACACTAGAGATAAAAATGTACATCATCGATGGCAAAATTCCGGCCGATAGATGGGCCGCTCGACGACTCAAAATGCGAGCCGCTCGCTACATACTTATCAAAGACGGACTGTTCCGTTGGAGTGCAGCAGGAATCCTCCTCAAATGCATCTCAGGCGATGAAATTCAGGAAGTCATGAAAAAAATACACGAAGGCGATGGCGGCAATCACTCCGGCGGCCGATCTCTAGCCCTGAAAATCAAGAGAGCAAGCTATTATTGGCCAAGTATGCAAGCAGACTGCGAGAGGTTCGTCGCGAAGTGCGACAAATGCCAAAGGCATGGCCCAATGATACATCTTCCTACCGAGCTGCTAACCACTTCGACAGCTCCGTATCCATTCATGCGATGGGGGATGGACATCATCGGTCCTTTCAGACGATCCACTACGCAGAAAAAGTTCATCCTCGTCATGACGGATTACTTTACCAAATGGGTAGAAGCCGAGGCATATCCAGTCATCCTCGCCTCTGACGTCCAGAAATTCGTCTGGAAATTCATTATCTGCCGACACGGAATTCCGTACGAGATTATCACCGATAACGGTTCCCAATTCATATCAACACTATTCAACGACTTCTGCGCTAAGTGGAAAATTCGACTAAGTTTTTCCACACCACGATACCCGCCGAGCAACGGTCAGGCCGAAGCAACAACCAAAACAATCATAGCCGGCCTCAAGAAACGATTGGATACTCATAAAGGGACATGGTCAGATAAACTCGACGGAGTCTTATGGTCATACCGAACGACCCCAAGATCGTCAACGGGGCAATCCCCCTTCTACATGGCCTATGGCGTGGAAGCCCTATGCCCCGCCGAACTCACCATCCCGACTATCCGTCGGACGATTCTCGTGCAAAATCCTGATCTTAACGACGAAATCATGCTCGACAACCTCGACAATCTCGAGGAACAACGCGATCAAGCCTTACTTCGGATTCAGAATTATCAGAACTTAGCAGCACGATACTACAACAAAAAGGTCCGCGGACGTCACTTCACCGACGGCGACCTTGTCTTAAGAAAAGTCTTCGAAGGCACCGAAGAAAAGAATGCCGGCAAGCTCGGCACAAACTGGGAAGGACCCTATCAGGTCATGAGGGTAGTCAAACCAGGCGTCTACGAGCTCATGAAGCTAGATGGAACCCCCATTCCCCGTTCGTGGAATTCCATGAACCTCAAGCGGTACTACATCTAGGCCAACCCTCAAGCGCTAAAAAAAAAAAAAAAAAAAAAAAAAAAAAAAAAAAAAAAGAATCACCGAGCTACTACACATACGCTCGATTCTAATATGTAATATGAATTACGAATGGCTTGATCCTTCTTTCGAAGGTACGTAGGCAGCCCTCACAAGGCGCAGCTATAACATTAATAAAATTTTACCAAGGCATTCTACCGAACTCCAACAGTTCGGATTTTCTAAGCCAAACTTTTAGTTTGCCGAACTCCAACAGTTCGTATTTTCTAAGTCAAACTTTACGTTTGCCGAACTTCAACAGTTCGCATTTTCAACCACCAACGGTTACATATCAACGTCCTGGCCAGACGATCTGATAAAGCCGAGCTTAGCTCGCACGCATCCTCATGGTGCAATGGATAATACACTTTCCACATTTAAAGCCGAGATCAGTCTCGCACCAACTTCTCAGATTATCCGAGCCAAATAAGCCGAGCCCGTCTCGCACACTCGGATTCAATGTGAGAAACCTAGAGCATATTAAGATGAGCTGTTCACGTACTCTTAAAACTAAAACTCTAAGGTTAAAGCCGAACGTCCTTCCTCGCAAATCTAAGCCGACTTCTCAACAGTCGCAAAATTTAGTAAGCCGATTTCTCAACAGTCGCAAAAACCAGTAAGCCGGTTTCTCAACAACCGCAAAATCGATAAGCCGATCTACAGTATGGGTTGCCGACCTCGAGCAGGTTCAGTCGAACTTGTCCTCTTCACCCGGCTAAGACCGTACTATTTACGGCACCACTGTGTACGACAAGTTTGAGAAGTTCGTATTCGGTACGACTTCAAATATATCAGAACTCGACATAAGAATAACTTAAGAAATAACAAAGCATAACACTCAAAATAAAATACGAAGATCGATTCTTTCAAGAGCCCCTCGGGCAAAACCACAAAACGGATACCGGACTTTAAAGACCCTCCGGTCCAAGAGGTCTAGTTATAAGCCCATTCGGGCAAAAGAAAATTACATAAAGAAGGGAAAAGGCCTAAACACCTTGCCTCCGCATCGCTTCAGCTTGGTCCGCCGACATCGAAGCTCGATTAGTACCGAACTCATCAAGCCCTGGCGGTACTACGTTACCCATCGAGGGCGAAATTCCCGGGTGAACCGGATCAGTAAAGGGCGAGACGACTAGGTCTGCATCTTCCAGCTCGCGGAGGTCGATCGCCTCGTACTCTGCCGACTTCTCAGCCTTAAGCTTCTCGAGCTTTTCAATACGAGACGGCGGGACAACGATACCGTGCTTCGTCTTCAGATTCTGGCAGAAGCTGAGGATCCCATGGATCTGATTAACGGCCAGGAATGGTTTCTTTGCCCGATCAACCGCCGCCAGATGATCCTTAACTTTTTGAAGACGAACCTGGCATTTTTCAGTTACCGTTTTCCTCTTCAAGATTTGATGAGTGCGGCCAGCCCGCAACCTTGAAGTCTCAGTGAATAGCTTCGTCGCAAGGGCATCCTTTTCTAACCCCAGCTCGGCATTGGATCTCTTCAGCGCGGCTAGTTCGCGGGTCAGCTCGGCTACTGCACGATCGCCGGCTTCCACTCTATCCTCAGAGACTCGGAGCTCTTTGCGGAGTTCCACGGCTTGGACGCTCGCTTCGAAAGCCTTACGGCGCGAAGCTCCGAGTTCACGATCGTATGACCCGACGATCTCATTCGTCCGGGCAATCATCTGCCAAAAACAGCGAACATCAGAAAGAAGATTTGAAAGAAAGAAGAGACGAACTTGAAAAAGGCATTTACCTCGGCAGTAGACTGGGCCAATTTCTTGAACTCATCCGACTTGTACAGACAATCGACCGGGGGGAGGAATTCCGGGCCGAAGCTGACCTGCCGATACGTCTCGGCAAAATCCAGTGACTCGACCTCCGGTGCTGGAGCCCGATGCCTCTTCGAGACAGGAGAATCGTCCGACAGGACCACCGTCTCCTCTTCGGCTCGTTGGGGTTCAGAACCCCCATCATCACCTCCGACATTTTGGGGGCCGGTATTCCCTTCGTCGCCTTCAGTAGGCGTAGTGTCGACCCCAGCTGTGTGATCAGCCTTTTGCCGGGCTCCTTTTTTTGTCTTCCTTCTCCTCTTCTTTTCGGCGCGCCCTTCAGCAGGAACTTGCTCCCCAGCAGGAACATCGTCCCTAACGTTGCCATCATCAACAGTTGCCGGTTCGGCTTCAAGCGGAGGAGGAATTTCGGAATTCGTCTCCCGCTCGTCACCGTCGAGTTCGGCAGATAGATCGGGGATGTCATCAAACTTCATCTTCCGACGACGAGACGGTTTAGCTGAAAAAGGGGAAAAACGATAAGTAAATAAAAGAACACAGATAAAGGAGATTGCCGAACTGAGAAGAAAAATCTACCGAAATTTACCTCTAAGAACTCTTTTCGCTTTCAAGTTGAGCTTCTCTTGATAGGCTTCAGGCCACCGAACTTTCCCAGCCGCACTCAATTGCTTCGCATGAACAAAGGTGAATCCTGGTGTGGTGATAAGGAAGCTTGGAGGATGACGAGCTGAAAAAGAAAAAGAAAAATATAATTCAGGCAAAATTAGGTACTAAAACGAAATCAAGAACAAGTTATCTACCAATGGGAATCCTCCATTGAGTTCGGTAACTCCCTCCCAGACACTCAACGGAAGATTCATCGATCTTCACGAAGAAGTATCGGGTGCCCCAATGGTTGACCTTGCTCGGTTTGTTCCCAGTAACAAGGTCGGCTTCCGGTTTTGCATTTGCCGATAGAAACCACGGCTTTGCCTTCGACAGGTTCACCCGGAACAACCTCTCAAAAACCTTCGCCGTGATAGGGATACCGCACTCCTCCCCGAGGGAAAGAAGACCCATAAGGTTTATCACCGTGGCCGGCATCAGTTGAGAGATCGCGACGTGCCGCCTCTTACAGTACTTATAAACGAGCTCCGGGATGGGAAACCGAAGCCCACAACTTCTAAAATGCTCCTCATAAACGCATATATAACCAGCAGGTGCGTCCCACGGGCGGTCGTTAGCTTTCGGGACTTTGAAGAGCAACTCGTTTGGAGCACCGCACTTCTCCAACGTAACTTGGATGGTCTCTGCAGTCGATCGAGACGATCCGATACTTGCGGGTTTCTCAACAACCCGCCTAGTAGCCGATACGGGATCATCATCCCCTATATCTGGCCGAACAGCCGGAGAGAAAGTCTGATTATCAAGACCAGCAGCATCCTCGTGCTCTGCAAGCCGAGCAGCAAATTCGGCATCTGCCCGAACTTGATCGAAAGATGCATCACCTCCCTCTTCAGGGAGATCTTCATCGAGGAGATGCGGAACTTCGACCGTAACCCTTGAGGTGCTCGGTCCGGCCGCAGCACGCTGAGAGTTGCGCCTAAACATCTCCCGTTCGACGTCACCCAGTCCGTCCGAGCTCGAATCAGAACTATTGACGAACATCCCAATGTCTGGGAACTCAGATGAAGGAGCTCGGTCTTCAACAGAAGGGGAAGAAGTCCTTGAAACCATGTCGATCAAACGAAAGAAGTTGATGAAGAACAAGACGAACAACTTGGGTGCTAATGAAGAACAGCTTGAAGATCGCCCGGAAAGTTTGAAGATCTTCAAACAGATCGGAGAAATCACGGCGGAGGAGACGATCGGAGAAAGGAAAATAGGTAAAATCCTAGAGAGAAGGGAGAGCGTTTAGAGAGAGAAAGTACCTTTTTGAAGAAAATAAACAGAAGTGAAAAACGGAAGGGGATCCGAGCGATATTTATAGAGAAAAAGGTAATGATGACAGTTCCTCGAAACGCGCAACCAGAGAAGATAAATCGACACGCGACTCTTCGAATTCCACAGCGAGAGAAGACGAATCGACACGCGCCTCTTCGAATTCTGCGACAAGAGAAGACGAAACGACGCCCTCTTCTCAAGAAAAAATACCGAACTCGAATGTTCAGGGCCGATACCAAAAACTCACCGAATTCGAAAGTTCGTAAAATCGATTCAACCGTAAGAACCCCAATCTAAAGAGGATCCGTCCCATCAAGCCGAACTAAAGCAGTTCGCCGAACTCGTACAGTTCGTATCATCAAGCCGAACTAAAGCAGTTCGCCGAACTCGTACAGTTCGTATCATCAAGCCGAACTTAAGCAGTTCGCCGAACTCGTACAGTTCGTATCATCAAGCCGAACTTAAGCAGTTCGCCGAACTCATACAGTTCGTATCATCAAGCCGAACTTAAGCAGTTCGCCGAACTCGTACAGTTCGTATCATTAAGCCGAACTCGAAACAGAATCTGATCAGATCATACCGATCTCAGTTTTAACCGAGCTAAAGAATACTCCTCAAAAATTCGCCGAACTGAGGGGGGGACCAGTTGTTAGAGGGGGGATTAGCACCCCCTAGTTTAACTCGGTTCGAACCGAGATCGGTTCAATCAATACCGGTTTACGATGGTTCGGATCGAGGATAAGTCGGCCCGAAAACATTGGGCCGAGCCCGAAATCTCGCTGAAAGCCCACCTCGGCTACCGATCTAGGCCCATCACAAGCCCAGTCCGTTACAACAGATAAAAACGGAATATTTCCCTTTCCCCGCCGATCTCGGAAAAGGAAATATTCTCTTCGGTTGATTCATCGAGATATCAGGAATTTATCCTTATCTCGGCGAGAAAACCGGAAGATTTCCTTTTCCTAATCGAACTCGGAAAAGGAGAAGTCCTCCTGTCAACCGCCTCAAAAACACTATAAATAAGGAGGCCATCGCCTCATTCTAGACATCCACAACTTCCGCAGAGACAGAGAATACAAGAGAGAGCTCATTACCGATCTCAAGTCTTTTGTCTTTGCCTACTTACTTAAATTCTGTTGTAACGCCGACCTTGATCAATAAACGAGATTCCGACTAAAAAGTACTGTTTTACCCCTTTTGTGTGATTTACGGATCAACAGAAGAGATGCCAGTCTTGGGAAAATCAACGACGTCTCCTAGTTTTCCTACGTACAATAGTGGAGTATTTTTCTCAAATGAAATTCTCAAAATATTTTGTTTTTTTGGTAAAATATCAAAATATTTTTGAAATTCGTAAACATGAAAGCCAAACACAAACAAAAGGAACTCCGAATTATACGTTTTGTGTTTACCTATACAAGTTATAAAAATCTTATTATATAAAACTTAATCGTTCAACGTGAGCATGACACGTATGATAATTATAACTCACGAGATTGTGACATGTGTCATCGTTAATTTAGATCGTAATATGTGTCAATGTAATAATATAAACTTTCTAATTTTTAATTATTTATTTTTAAATAGAAAAATAACAAAATAGTGAAAAAAAATTGCATTCTTAACAAATATGAGAACTAATAACATCGAAAAAAGTAAAGTACAAGAAAGAATAGAAACTACAAAAGAATAAGTAAACTGTTAAATCTATATAAGATTCATAATATATCAAATAAAACTATATTAATTTTATCAATTAGATTCAATTTTAAGTTATATAAGATTTGAAATTTGATTTTCGGATCCTCTCATTCATTTAGAGAGATTGTTATGAGTAATATGAATCAATTTTAAATTTTTTTAATTGTGTGAATTACAATATGTAACATCTGAATAACTAAATGAAAGTGTTACTTTAAAATCTAATTATATGAGTCATAATTATGCATATTATCAATTATTAATTTTTATTTTATTTTATTAGTGTATCACGCATGACCTATTCTAGTATATATATAATAAAAGTATAAAGTATTCAATTTTTGGAAAGATTAAAAAGACATATATTTTTAACATGTAATACTTTGAAAGTGTATATATTGTTGCATACCGTTAAAGGTGAGCCTTTCTCTCTCCCATACAGGGATGACGCTGGGTTGGGTCTTCCCGGAGGCAAGCTCAATCATCGCTCGGAAAAACTGAGCCGCTCCAACACCGTCACTTACAGAGTGAGAGTGAGCCATTCCAATAGTGATTCCTCCACACGCAAACTTGGTGACCTGTAGAGCCAGAAGGTCATATCCTTCACAACCTTTCACAGGCTCGTAACAAGGCACAAGCTGGTAAGCTGCGTCTCCAACATTATCCAAGTAATTGAGAGAAGAGAGAGTGCATGCGGCCGTTGCCCTTATAAAGGGGACTCCATCTCCGGCTTTGCAATTCAGCTCAAGTCTATTGTCTTCGGATTTCCGATGAAGTTTTCCGGCGAAAGGGTAGTAATAGACAAGTACATGAGAGAGGGCATGCTGGAGAAGAGAAGCCAGGTCGTGTTTGGCTTGACCTTCACGGTAGGGTTTAGGGGCAAATACGCATATGGTTTGGACGATGGCTTCGAACTCAGGAGCGTTGTCGATGGTGGAGAGAGACAGAGAGACATGAGGTGTTGGCTTTGAGGGTTTTACTAGAACCACTTCTGATTTCTCAACGACCAAGAAAATTTAACTGTCGTTACTTCCCATGACTATTTTCTCTGTTTGTAATTTGTATAGAACGTGTGTTTTGTCTGGTGTGTGTACAGACGACGATGTTCCTTATATACACATGTTTTTGTAATATCTCGTTTTGTGTGCGGCTATCTAATAGCATCTGGGGTTCTTGATGGTGTTCTTAACCCAAAAAAAAAAAAAATATGAACTGTGTAAGAACCAGTTCTTAAATAAGAGTTTTAAGAATTAGTTCTTAAATAAGAGTTTTAAGAACCAGTTCTTAAATAACAGTTTTAAGAATCTGTTCTTAAGGGGTTCTTACACTGTTCTTAGTCACGTGTCAATCCCTAATTAGCTGGATTTTTTTTTTTTGCCAGATTTTTTTTTTTACTTTTTCTTAACTTTAACTTAAAAAAAATTCTTACTTTTTTTTGTTTTAAAACTTTTTCTTAGCTTCAACTTTAAAATTCTAAACTTTTTTTTACATATTAATGAATTGGAATCTTTACATAATGAATTGTAATCTTTACATATTAAACTTTTTTTTACATATTAATGAATCGGAATCGTTCGGTGGGTGAACAGGAAGCGATTCATAGATAATATCAGAAAAAACCCAAATTGAGAGTTATTTTGCATTTTTTTTTCAAAATCTATGTTTAAAATGTTATGTTTTTATGTCAATTATGTTTAATTAAAAAAATAAACTCTATTTAAAATAAAACAAAATTATTAAATTTTTTTTTCTACCAATAAAGGAGCAAAAACAGAAATTTCTCAAATTTATAATTAAATATTACTTAAGAAACCCAAATGGGTTTCTCCCAATAATGATAATATAAATATACTGCTACGTGGGATTCATTTTGACTTGGTAAGATCCGACTTTTAAGGAATTAAAAAGATTCGAATTGGGACGGCAACAAACAAATCTAATTGAAAATTCAACAACAAAATCATGTTTTTCATTTTTTATATAATCATAAGGTGATTTAGATTTTTTTTATATCACCGAACGACAAAGTCTTGTTTTGCGTTATTTATCTCCAAAAGCGTTTCAATTGAGTTTCAAATTTGACATTTAATATAATTTACTATACGCATTTAAATTCATATATTATATATATATTAAATTTTTAAGTTACAGTAATAATTGTAAAATACCACAAATTCTGGATATTAATATACTGATGTATGTAAATAAAATTAAAATGAGTCTTATTATTTGTTCATATCTCTAAAGTGCATTATTTTTTTGTTGAAGTTTTTTAAGAAAAAGTTTAGAGATCAAAACGTGTTTAATTCTAAATAGTTTATGTAAACTTGGTATCCCTGATTTGGATCTCCAAACAGTTCTAGGTATTAAGTTGTGGACAAAAAAAAAAACTCATATAGTTTTCAGAAAAATGACTTTTAGAAAGTGATATAGCACACACACACTACAAGAAAACATGGATATTTCCGACGGATTTAAGATGTCGGTTACAGTTCGTCGGAAATATGGTTTCCGTCGGAATCCGTCGGAAATTTCCGACGGATTTGTGCCGTCGGAAAGCCGTCAGACATTTCCGACGGATTTCCGACTGCGTACGTTCCGACGGATACTCCGACGGATATTCAGTCGGAAATGCCGTCGGAAATCCGTCGGTAATTTCCGACGGACTTCCGACGGATATATTACCGACAGAATTTCCGACGGATGGTGATCGGATGAATTTGTCGGAAGTCCGTCGTAAATCCGTCGGAAGATATTTCTGACGGATTTTCGACGGTAACTATTTTCGACGGAGTTACGACGGATAATTTGATCGGAAGTTGTCTCGGAAGTCCGCCGGTTCTTCGTCGGAAATAGGTTCCGACGGATTTACGACGGTAACTATAACGCCCCGACCACCCCTACCTGTGGGCCCCATGCCTTCTCTCGGCCCGTGGGCCCCACCCTTGTCCGACGACCGGTGCGTTAGTCCGGGAGGCTTGTAATACTTGTTTACTGACCCTGCAATAACCACGTGATCTTTCCCCGTGTTTTGTCCTCACTCACACGATACCGCGAATCACTTCCCGGTAGGTCACCCATCCTTAAATTGCTCCAGCTCAAGCACCCTTAACTCTGGAGTTCTCTCTGGACAAGTTCCCAAAAAGGTAAGTGCACTTTGGTGACATAGGTAGCCAAATCAATTCTTATAAGCCTCTCCGCATATACAAGAAATCGGGATGTTACAGTAACTTATTCCGACGGTTTTCCGACGGAATTGGTATTTTGAATTTTATTTAATTATTTATTTTTTTGAAATTTATATATTAAAATTATATAAATTTGAAATATAAATTAAAAATAGAAATAATAAATATATAAATTCATTAAACAAAATTAAAAAATTCATTACACATTAAAATAAATTGTTCAAAAAAAAGCATTAAAAGCAAATATTTAAACGGTTGGAGAATCTCCGCCGTCGGGATTATTATCCCGAAACATATGCGGGAAGCATTTTTCCATCATCTTCTCCAAGCAGGAGAGCTTCTTGTTGGTAGTCTGTTGCTCCGTTCGTAGCTCTTCAACCTGCTGGTCACGGTCTTTCACCGTTTGGGTGAGCCTCTCGATTTCTACCCGGTACTCCGAAGGATAACGAGAAAGCGAGGAAGAAGATTCCTGGGTCGGAAGGGTGCCTAACCCAGCGAATCGACCTTTCACTTGCCGGGTTTGCTGCGAATAATTATAACCGATAATAAATAAATAACGAAAATAAAAAAAAACGAAATGAAATTAAAACTTACCTCAAGTACAATCTGGTTTATCTCTTCCCGGGACAAAGAGTTCGAGGACGTCGATCCTTCGATAGTGAGCTGCGATGATAGTTCACGGTCCAGCTTCGTCTTCTTGCTCTTCTCGACAACATCCCGCATCCCCAAGTCCTGTATCTGACCGGTTTTCTTGTTGGTGTGTCTATTCTCGATGAGTTGAAGATAATCGGGTTCGGAACCAGATTCTCTCGCCTGCGAAAATTTGTTAAGTTAAATAAATATAAAAAACAGAATTAACAATAAATAATTTAAATTAAACTTACCATTTCCATCGCTTCCCGTTCGATGGTCTTTGCGCCCGCGTTGTGGATGTAGACCCCTTTCCCGCCTCGTTGGCTAGTTCGGTTCTTCGACTGTTGCTCGGAGGTCTTTTTCGTCGCAGGCCTACTCCAGTACTCACAGAAGCCCTTCCAGACGTCGCCGTCAAGGTCCTTCAGCTTGTCTTTGTTGTGCTTCCACTTCTGCTTCCACTCGTACATGTGCTTCGAGTACGAGTTTGTGGCATACTTGTCGAATGTGTCAATGACTTTGCGCGTATGATGAGAGTCCCACGTGAACTCTTGCCACAATTTTTTAAAAAAATATGTTACATATCAAAAAGAAAAATTGACAAAATGAAATTCAAAATAAATAATATATCAATAAATAACTTACCGCGAAAGTCCGGTGCCACACGTCTTTCTCCTCGGTAGGCATGTCCGAATACTTCTCGTACGGTTTGTCCAACATGTTGCGGAGCATCCGTAATATCGCCTTGGTGATCTGAGTCGAGAGCTTAAACCTGAAAACATTATGAAAAGATATAAATATGTTAAGTTTAAAAATCTAAATAAATTGAAATAATGTACAAAAAATTTCTTACCAAGTGACGTCCTCAAACTTCGGGTCGAGTCGAATGCAATGGCCCCGGTTAGGCTGCCGGACTAGCTCCTCGATCTCAATGTGGCTCCGAGCAGCGGATTGCTGGGAATCTGGGATGTGAGTTCCCGAGCTCGTTGGTCCCGGAGGAGGCGTACACCGAGAACCCCGAGAACGGCGTCTTTGGTTGCCGCCTCCCAACTGAATAACTTCGTCGTGATCCCTGCGGAAAACGGTAAAATTGTTAGTAAATTAACAAAAAATTCAAAAGTTACAAATTTTTTGAAATTTCCGGAAAAAAATTTAGGAAAAATTCAAATTTTCCGGAAAATTCAAATTTTCCAAAAAATTCAAATTTTCCGAAAAATTCAAAGTTTACTAAAAATTCAAATATTTCAAAAAGTTTCAAAATTTGCTAAAATATTTTAAAATCAGTTTTAATATATAAAAATATTTAGAAAACATTTTATTACTATAAAAAATATTTAAAACGATTTTATTTCTAAAATAATATTTGAAAAAGGTTTTTATTATTAAAAAAATATTTTAACATCAACTTAAATATATAGAAATATTTTAAAAACGTTTTTATTTGTTAAAAAATATTATAAACGATTTTAATATATACACATATTATAAAAACGTTTTTATAATAAAAAAAA
The DNA here is from genome assembly GCA_030161315.1 of Eutrema japonicum. Classification (NCBI taxonomy): domain Eukaryota; kingdom Viridiplantae; phylum Streptophyta; class Magnoliopsida; order Brassicales; family Brassicaceae; genus Eutrema; species Eutrema japonicum. The sequence goes on from BSQW01000013.1 coordinate 43,356,879, forward strand.
TATTTTAACATCAATTTAAATATATAGAAATATTTTAAAAACGTTTTTATTAGTTAAAAAATATTATAAACGATTTTAATATATATACATATTATAAACACGTTTTTATTACTATAAAAAATTTTAAAAACAATTTTAATATATACAAATATTATGAAAACGTTTTTATTACTTAACAAATATATTAAAAACGTTTTTAATATATACAAATATTGTCTAAACGTTTTTATTACTTAAACAATATTTTTAAAACGATTTTAATATATACAAATATTTTTAAAAATTCAAACAATATCTAGAAACGTTTTTAAAATATTTTTAGAAAATAAAACAAGATCTAAAAACGATTTTAATATTTTTAGAAAATAAAACAAGTTCAAAAATTTGTTTTCTAGATCTAACAATTCTAAATCAACAATCTAAACACATAAACCCTAACACTAATATTATTCTAAATAACAAATTCTATTATAACCACTTAACAATTCACATAAATAGAATTCTAACAACCTAACTAATATATTCCCTAAAACTAAAATGACATAAAAAAAAAATTAAAGGAATTGATTAAACTTACATGGTTTTGTTGGAGAATAATTGAGGAATTGAAGAAGAGGAGTTGATGAATTGAAGATTAAAACTGAAATTGTGAAGAAGAAGAAGAGAAGAGGGAGAAGAAGAGATTTTCGGTAAGGAAGAAGAAGAGAGAAGAGGGAGAAGAAGCGACGGAAGAGAGAGAGTAAGAAGAGAGAAATAAGGAAAAAAACTTACGTTTCGTCGATATAATTCGATGTCCGTCGGAAGTCCGACGGATTTCAAAAAATAATTTCATTTACGCGGTTGATATTCCCGCGGTCTCGAAAATATCAAAGTCCGTCGGAAATCCGTCGGAAATTTCCGACGGATTTCCGACGGATTGGAGAAGATAAGGTCGGATTAGTCAGTCAACAAGCACGTGTCTAATTTTTCATATCCGTCGGAAATTTCCAACGGATTTCCGACGGATAAGGTATATTCCTTGCATGTTTGTCGATTGGTCAGTCAACGAGCACGTGTCTAATTTTTCGGATCCGTCGGTAATCCGTCGGAAATTTCCGACGGATTTCCGACGGATAAGGTATATTCCTTGCATGTTTGTCGATTGGTCAGTCAACGAGCACGTGTCTAATTTTTCAGATCCGTCGGAAATCCGTCGGAAATTTCCGACGGATTTCCGACGGAATTAGGGTATATTTGGGGTTTAGGGTTTAGGGTTTCTTTATATGATTTAGGGACATGTTATTTACATGTTTCATTCAATATATATATTAAGTTAATCAATATTAAAGGCTTTGCATTAGTTTAAAAATTATACAACATCAAAACATATCATTTCACATAAATCAACTATATCTTATACTATAACTTATACAAACACTTCCATCAAAATTTATAAATTATATATAACACATTTTCTTGATGTATATACAAGGTTAACCTATTTTATATACATCATACAAGTGTTTGTAAACTTTTGCCACAAAAAAAACCTATACCCTATACCCTAAACAAGATTTTTAAATATTCGTCGGAAATCCGTCGGAACTTTCCGACGGATTTCCGACGGTTTGAGTTGAATCTGGGTTATGTCCGAGGGATTGATTTTTTAGCCGAGGTAGCTGAATCCGTCGGAAAGCCGTCGAAAATTTCCGACGGATTTCCGACGGATTCAGCTGCCTCGGCTAAAAAATCAATCCCTCGGATATAACCCAGGTTTTATCCGAGGCAGCTTAATCCGTCGGAAATCCGTCGGAATTTTCCGACGGATTTCCGACGGATTTCTGACGGATATTCAAAAATCTTGTTTAGGGTATAGGGTATAGGTTTTTTTTGTGCCAAAAGTTTACACACACTTGTATGATGTATATAAAATAGGTTAACCTTGTATATACATCAAGAAAATGTGTTATATAGAATTTATATAGAAGTTATAATATAGGTTAACCTTGTAACCAAAATTTTTTTTGTGGCAAAATTCCGATTTTGTTACACTTAATCAAATGTCTAACTTTATAAAATTTCGACATAACTGATATATTACACATTAGAATTCTAGTTCAAATATATGTACATATTTTACGGTGCAAATTTTATAATTAAAACTACTGTCAATCTGATGATGAGTAATCTGATTCTCCTGAATCGGAAGGTTCCCCAAATTCGTCAAATTCTTCTTCTGAATCCTCAAATACTCGATCGTCTGACTGTATGGTGAAATCAACGACAAGGTCGACCTCAAGGGAATGCTCGATTGAACCCAAACCTACGGAGCTTTGTTGGAGGGGTTCATGATCAGACATCCCATGAACTCTACCTCTCGGGTTTATCGATGTGACTGTAACCCACGGGTCTTGCTTGTTTGTCACCCGCGGATAGGGAATGTAGCATACCTACACCATGTACAAATTTAACCACGGGAATGCAACAAAACTAAATTAAAAATTAACGTAAAAGAAATACAAACCTGGTCTGCTTGTGATGCAAGTACAAATGGCTCGTATCTCTGGAGTTTTCTTCTGCTATGTAATGATGTAACACCAAATTGGTCGTGTCGCACACCGCTTCCTACTAATGGGTCGTTCCAGTCGCATAAAAATGCAACACATCTTAGACCGAGCATTCCCGGGTACTGAACATCGAAAATCTCACGTACGACACCATAGTATACAAGATCACCTGACTGAGTTGATACACCGTAATCTGAAGTTGTCGCACTCCTATCATCCCGAAGAATCTTAAAAGCGTACCCCCGTGTGCTATACATCACATGTGACTGCACGGTTGCTAGTGGAAATCTCACAATTTCTTCTAACCACGTGAGAAATGTTTGTCCGTTAGCCTTCTCTGTCGTCACCTGCACAATTAAAATAAAAATACTTCAAATAATTAAATCTTTCATTACATATGATGATTGCTAAAAACAAGGCAATTAAAAGACTTACATAATCTCTTAACCAACGTCCGAACTCTTCCTGTTTGAACTCGATTAGCTCGTCCTCTGTTTTGTCAGGAAATGCAAAACGTTGATAAGCCATATACATCCTTTGGGATTGAAACAATTATCACGTTAGTACATATATATATATAATCAAAAACCCAATAAGTAATTAAAAATTAAGTTCAATATATAATACCTCTCATATTCATCAACTCCGTCGCAGTTTGTGAGAATATACATATGCAAATGCTCTCGCTCTTGTGGTGAAAGTCTCCTCTTCTTGCCTTTTCCACTAAGTCGTCCAATCTGTAAAAATATATGAGGTACATCGACCGGATAGAAAGGTAGGACGCCTCCGTCATCATGTCGAGCTGCTCTACGACTCTTTGTTTTGACTTGTGATGGAAAGTAGGACTCGGCAAAATGTGAGGTTTCTTCATTGATGGTCTGTGCGACGATAGAACCCTCCACTCTACTCAAAATTTTCACCTTCTTCTTTAGATGTAACATATACCGTTCGAAAGGATACATCCAACGGTACTGAACCGGACCCCCAAGCTCTGCTTCTCGAGGGAGATGAATTGTTAAATGTTCCATAACATCAAAGAATGAAGGAGGAAATATCTTCTCCAAATTGCAAAGGATTACAGGTATATTAGCCCCAAGATTGCGGATACCGTCTGATGTAAGAGAGCGAGAACATATATCTCGAAAAAAGGCACCAATCCCTGCAATATATGGATAACAAATGAATAATTAAATAATGAAGTATATATTGTATAAAGTAGTAAATAAATAATTTCTTGATTGTACCTGCAATTGCTTCGTGGACATTACGTGGTAGAAGACATGCAAAGGCAAATGGAAGGAGGCGCTGCATCACCACATGACAATCATGACTCTTCATCCCAGTAAACTTCCTTTCTCCATGATCAACGCAGTTCCGAATGTTAGATGCGTATCCATCCGGGAATCTAACACTTTCGGTAATCCAGTCAAAAAACTCGGCCTTTGAAGGTTCATCGAAACGAAAAGCCGGGACCGGAGGCTTCCCGTTCCCTATCACATGTAGTGCTCTACGAGAACAAATGTCTGGCAAGTCCAATCTAGACTTCAGATTGTCCTTCGTCTTCCCTTTGACATTGAGAACGGTGTTCATAATGTTGTCGAAAAAATTCTTCTCAATGTGCATGACATCCAGATTATGCATCAAAAGATGGTTCTTCCAATAAGGCAAATCCCAGAAAATGCTCCTCTTGTGCCAATTATGAACGTTGCCACAACCATCAACAGGATGATGTCCGTTACCACCACAATCAACGGTCCTCTCTGCACCAAAATCTCTAAACTGAGTCAACAAATACTCACCATCTAACTCAGGAGGAGGACCGTCAAATACTTTCCGGTTCTTCCTAAACAATGTGGTGCTCCGACGATAAGGATGATCGCTAGGTAGGTATCGCCTATGACAATCAAACCAAGACGTTTTCCGTCTGTGCTTCAATTGGAACGCATCAGTGTTATCTTGACAGTACGGGCACGATAACCTTCCGTGCGTTGTCCATCCTGATAACATGCCATATGCTGGAAAATCGCTAATAGTCCACAGAAGTACCGACCGCATGATGAAATTTTGGTGACAAGAAACATCAAACGCTTCAATATCTTGGTCCCATAACATTCGCAGCTCATAAATCAATGGTTGCAAAAACACATCAAGTGATCTCTTCGGATGCTCTGGTCCAGGAACGAGAATGCTAAGGAACAAGAACTCCCTTCGCATGCACAAAGATGGCGGCAAATTGTAAGGTGTTACAATTACTGGCCACAAAGAATATTTTCTGCCGTGCTTCCCAAAATGGCTGAAACCATCGGTACATAATCCAAGGTATACGTTCCTTGCCTCAAACGCAAAGCTGGGATAAATGGATTGAAAATGTTTTCATGCTCCTGCATCTGACGGATGGGCGATTTGTCCATCTGTTGTATGCTCTGCATGCCATCTCATTGCTCTTGCTGTGCGCTCTGACTGATATAACCTCTTCAATCTCTCTATTAACGGTAAATACCACATCCGTTTATATGGCACTGGCACTCTTCCACCTGTTTCCTTATACCGAGGTTTGCGACAAAAACGACATGTCGTACGATCTGCGTCCTCTCTCCAGTAGAGCATACAGTTGTCTATGCATACATCTATCATCTGATACGGCAATCCTAGACCTTGAACAAGTTTCTGTATCTCATAGTATGATGCCGGTGCAAGATTATCTTCTGGCAAAATTTCTTTCACAAAATCAGCGATTGCATCCACGAACTCCTCACTCAAATTGAAATCCGTCTTTATAACCATCATCCTTGTTGCAGTTGATAAAGGGGAATGTTCACCTCTACACCCATCATATAACGGATGTTTAGCAGCGTCTAACATATCAAAGAATCTCCGAGCTTCTAAATTAGGTTCTTCTCCCCTATCTCCATACTCAACAACCGATGGTATACTTTCACGAAATGCATCGTTCACCATCTGAACATGACCTACAGTACTTTGTTCTTCCATTGCGGGTTCTTCTAAGCTAGTGTTATCCCCAATATAATGTTCACTAGTACTAGCATAATTATCCACCATTGTATCATTTTCTCCATGATAATACCAAATCTTGTAACCCGACATAAACCCATGACAATACAAGTGTGACCATACTTCATCTATCACGATAAATCTACGATTCCCACAATTGGTACAAGGGCAATAGATTTTACCGGTTTTTTTGGCTTTCTTCTGCATACCCGCAAATGCCATGAATTCCTGTAGACATTTTTTGAATTCCTCCGTAACTAGGCCCGTGTCCGGAATTTGATGAGGCTTGTCCATCCATGATCGAAAATAATTATAAGGATTTGAAGAAGACATTTTCGTAAGGAATTAGATAACAGAGATTTTTTTTTGTTGTGATTATAAATGAAGCGTGGAAACGTTTTTATAAGGAAAATTTTGTGCATTTTCCGACGGATATAAAGTAGATATTATCGATGTCGGCAACCATGTCGGCATCCGTCGGAAAATTCCGACGGATGAACGTCGTCGGAAATCCGTCGGAAAATTCCGACGGATGAACGTCGTCGGAAATCCGTCGGCAGTATGTCGGCAACATCAGAATTCGTCAAAAAGTCGTCGGAAATCTGTCGAAAAGTGTCCGACGGATTTCCGACGGGTTAATATATCCGACGGAATTCCGACGGATTTCCGACGGATGAGAAGTTAGTCGGAAATCCGTCGGAAATTTCCGACGGAATTATTGCCGTCGGAATTGCCGTCGGAAATACACCTGTTTTCTTGTAGTGACATGATAAATCTATTAAATGATATTCTATAAGTTTCGTTGACAAATATTTTAAATTTCCAAATAACCAACCGGCCATCATATCGGAAATGAATCATCAAATTTGCTTAGCAACCTGTTGGATATAATTTAACAAAAGCATAAGTTATGTAGAATATAATTAGCAAATGCCTTGTTGGTCCAGGGTAGCCACGAAACATATGAAAGGAGTGGTCAGGACGTGGGAAAGTCATAGAGATGTGGTGACCTTTTTGTTTGGCTATCCACAAAAGTCCATGACTCTTCGACCATGTTCCACGTTAGCCACTACAACGCCTTCTACGATGGGCGACGACATGTCGACATCACTAAGCTTTACGAGATCCAACGGTCGGTGATCACACGACAAGAAAACACTGTGATATCCGACGGAAATGATATTATATCTGTCGATAATTTCTGACAGATTTTCGATAAAAAAATGAGAATATGGAGATGCCGAATCATGTACAAATGTCAGAAGTTTGATATTTGTTTAAGAACTTCCCACCGATGAATTGAGTTCAAATTTTGAATCAAGATAGAAAAATGAATTAACTTTCATTTGGAAGTGATTTGAGATCATTACAACGGTGCGATCAAATATTATGTCAATTTCGTGAAGATAGTCCAGTCTGGCGAGCAGAAGAAGCACGCGCAGAGAGAGAGAGTCTGGATCGATCGATCCGATCATTCTGCGGATATTTTCCAGATCAACCAGAATCGTCTGGAACGACCGGTTCAAGCCCAAATCGATTGATCCCTCTGAGATCGATCGATTCACTTTCCTAGCAAAAAATATTGCAGTTTTTAACTTCCTATTTTGTCTTGGAATCATCCCAATTCGACATAATTCGACCCAAGACCTATTTATATTTATTTTAAGCCACTTTCTAAGGCTACCCTTTATTTTTCTACATACTTTTTCATCTATTTCTTTGGGGAGACGAATCTCTGACTCTACAAGTTTTTGAGAAGATTTTTGAACCCCTGTTTATTATTTCTATTGGATTATGATTTCTTCTTTGTCTCTTTGTGATTTCTCTACAATCATGAGCAAATAGTTTCATAGTTTCAAAGGATTTTCATGATTAATCACTGAAACGGAGCTTTTAGAATAGAGATTTACATAGAGTTCTTCATCTATTGTTGAGTTCAAGGCTTATACTAGATTGATCACCTAGTTCATGATCTTAGGATTAATCTTTTTTATCAAAAGTATTTTAGATTTCCTTAAAGAACTTAGATGAGCAAATCGTCCTAAGCCAACGAAAGCTGATGCTAAGGCGATTTGTGAACTTATCAAACCTAAACTTCAATGTGTGCCTAGAATTCTAAGGTCAAACGACAGTTTATATACTTAGGTTATTAAGTATAGTAGTTAGTGCCAGGACAATGAATTAGTTATAAATTCATGTTTGAGTTCAAGAAGGGTTCTTAATTCATTCTCTGTTCGATAATCTGTTTAGTGAGTCTAGAATTCCCTGAAGACCTAGCGCTTTTCCTTATTGAATTTACATCATTTTATTTGTCATTCTTAGTTTTAGAAGTTAGAAACAACCATCATTTGTTTTATATTTACTTTCCTCATGCATTCTCGTAGTGTTACATTTGGTCATTGTGGATTTGATTCCTAAAATACTATATCGATTACTGTGCTCTTGCAGTAGAATTTTAGGATTAAACCTGAAGTGTTTCAACCAGTCAAAACGACAACACTTCAGAAGAAAGCATGGGCCATTGTGATCCAAAGAGTGATTTAACGAAGCCCAGTAACAAGCCCAAGAAGCAGCAAATGGTCTTTTTCAATGTGTGACAAAAACATAGGTTTTGCAGAGCAAAGGACAATGAGGCAGAGCATCAAAATCAAAATCAGTAACAGATTTGAGGCTCTCTCATCGTGTGACTGAACCTAAGACTGACAGGTGTCAGCTGATTATTCTCTAGGGTTTATGCAAGGTTCATGTATAAATAGCAATAGAGCATCTTTGTAAACGTTTAAGTAAAATCAAATGAAAGAACTATTCAGCTCTTTTCTCTCTTTTATCAAAGTTTGAGTTTTGCCTTTAACCTACAAGAACTTTCGATTGCTCATAGCGATTGACCAATCCCATTTTTTTTTATATGTTATGGGACCAAAAAAGTCGGCAAGACAAAGCAAAGTCAGATAAATTTGGTCAAACAAAAGTAAAAGTAGCTTTATTTCATGCGAAGGGACAAGAGTAACAAATCCAAAAGCATATAGGATAATAATTCCATAAAACAAATAGGTAGCAATAAGACAACATAAAACCAATAACACACATAAAAGTAAACAAATGGAACTCAAAACTGATAATAAAACATATGACGCGGAAACGACGAGGTTTGAATACAATAAGAAAGACTGTCCGTTGTCTTCAATGTTTCTATTAGAGAGCAAAACCCAACATTGTGAAACAATGCAAGCCCAAGACTTTAGCCCATATCTTTTATGGTTCTTATACAAGATATGATTCATATATAAGTAGATGTAATAGAAGTTTGTAAAACTAACTTTAGGCTGCACAAATCGCAGCCTCCTCTCTATCATTTTATCAATCTCTAATTTTGTGTTCTTGAAGACAATCTAGAGTTTCTTTCCCTTTTTTACTTTCTTGCACAATAAAACTCTTTATGAGAACTATTTCCCTTTTTGTTATCTATTTCAATAAGTTCTTTTAGAGCATGAATCTTCTTGTTATGGATTTGTTCACATGGTATCAGAGCTTCAGTCGATCGGGACTAATGTGTCTGAGGCGTAATTGCTTCTATTTTCTGGAGCGCTCATCATCGATGGAAAATTTCAGAGACGCCAAAAAAAAAAAAAAACAATCGAAGAAGACGGCTCGAGCATATCAACATAATATTGGGTTAGAAAGTTAATATTGAAATAAGGAAAAAGGCCCAATACATGCCCACATGCAAAATCGGAAACACAAGTGTTGAAGCCCTCGTCTCTTCAACCGCCTATGTGAAGCTCAGTTCTGACGGTTTATGTGTTTTTTTACTCTTCCATAGCTTCTGCTCAACCTATCAACTTCAGCTCCAGCATCGTATCCCAACGAGTGATTGCTGAAGAATCAGAAACGTCAACCCAAATATTTCAGGCTGTTTCGGACTTCACGGTATGTTTGAAGTGAAGAAGAGGATGGCGTTGATCTGAACAGAAGATTCAGAAGCGTCAACCCAAATATTTCAAACTATTCAGATGAGTTTTTGATCTGTCTGATTTGAAGAAGTATATGGCGTTACTCTGGTCCAGATTTAAGGTATTTATGGGTTTCTTTGAAAAATTGGGTATTCTTGATTTAATGCTAGGAAGTATGGTTACATGAATGGTTGTCGTTAAGGAACTCTTGGAAGATATAAGAGCATGCTGGTTTTGGGATTAATTAGGATGTGTTTAAGGTTGCAAGCTTCTGCCGTTGCTATAGAAGATACAAGTTTTTGCTTGTGCGCACAAGATGTTCGATGAAATGCCCAAAAAAAGGAAGAATGTTAGCTGCAAATTGTATTAGCTCGAGAAGGACATCTTGCTGGTTTGTTTAGATTTGTAGGCTTGGATTCATGAAGCAAGAACGAAATAGGTTGTTATGGTAGATTAGGACATAATTTCCAAAGGAACAAGAGACAAGAAATGGTGTTTGACTCAAAGCTGAGACACGGTTACATTTGGTCACCCAAAGCATGAAGAACAATGGGTAATTTTCGTTTTTCAGTATAGAAAGGGAATACCTCTGAAAGAGTTTGTAAGACTCTACAAGTATTGACCCAAATATGGAAATTAGAAAGAAAATGGTTAGAAGAAGCACCTCTGAGAGAATTATGCTAGTTCTACAAGTGCAAGACACCTCTGAGAGAGCTACAATAGTTCTACAAGTGCAGCAAATCAGTTAAGGTCAGACATACCTCTGAGAGAGTTAATAAAACTCTACAAGTATAAATCGTGAGAGAAAAAAAAAAGGTTAGAGAAACAAGTGACCTCATATGGCGTTGAAGAACATTTGATGATTTTGTGCTTAAAGAGAAGTAAGAATTCTGTCTACATCTCCATGTGATCTTGCGATGAATGCTCCTGGAAAGTCTACACGTTTGTACTTTCAAACTTGGCAGCTTCGTCTTCACCCGCGGCCAAGTTTGCGGGGGAGTATTAGAGCGCAAAGCCCAACATTGTGAAACAATGCAAGCCCAAGACTTTATCCCATATGTTTTAGGGTTCTTATACAAGATATGATTCATATATAAGTATATGTAATAGAAGTTTGTAAAACTAACTTTAGGCTGCACAAATCGCAGCCTCCTCTCTATCATTTTATCAATCTCGAATTTTGTGTTCTTGAAGACAATATAGAGTTTCTTTCCCCTTTTTACTTTCTTGCACAATAAAACTCTTTATGAGAGCTATTTCCCTTTTTGTTATCTATTTCAATAAGATCTTTTAGAGCATGAATCTTCTTGTTATGGATTTGTTCACAGTTTCTACGTAAGCTCGAGCATGTGTTTGCTTTGCCAGAAGGATGATCCTAAGGAGTTTCGTTGTTCTGTAACATCTGTTAGTTGCTAAAGAAGTAAACAGACGCAGCAATGAGCTGTAGTAGGTTAGAGATAACACAGATATTTTGAGTATCTGTCCATAAACCGTGAGTACCCTTTTGAGGTGTACTCGTTAACTCCTTCAAACAAATTCCTTAAATAACTTTTACTTATGTCAAATACAACATTTTTACAGATATTTTTGAAGAGCTGGGATACCTCATTCTCGCTGCCAAAGTAGTTCTCTATAATCTCCTTGTCGTTGCTCAAGAAAGCCGCATCTTCCTCGCCTTTTAGAAGGCATCCCATGAAAACTACGTAGCTTGTTATGTGGTTGGTACTCTTTGAATAAAATTGCTCAAAGGCAACACAGTTGAGGAAGATTGGGCTGATGAACTCATCTAATCTTAACAGTGGTATATGAAGCATGTTCTTCTGTAGTCTTATATCCAATATCGAATCTGCACCATTTCTTAGCCTGAACTTTATCCCTTGGAGGCGAAGTCTTTTGGCCGACAATATGAAGTCTTTTGATGAGGATGATATTTTTTTAGGTTCACCCTTATTGTGTTGAACATCTGAGGATGACGTTGCTTCAGATTCACCCAGATTAGGTATGAAGGTCATACGAATGAGGTCAAGAAGATGTTTTGCCTCGAAGTTTCGGTGTCTAGCTCACACGATTCTTTTTTGGTATATCTATTGAGGGGTTGAAGAAAGGAAACACCATCCTGTGTAGGTCACCAGAGATATCTATCTTTGATTTTTGCAATAAAGTTTGAAGAACAGTGAAAGGAACCTGATTTTCCAAGAAGAGAAGATCACTCTTAATATACGGGAGAATCCACGGGATCGTTGATATATCATGGTTTTGACCCGCTTTTAACCACTTGTTTTGACTACGCTTGATTTTACTTTGGTTTTGTGAGAGAGCTTTCTGAGGGAGACGAATCTGAAAAGATTTCGAACCCTTTTGTTACTCTTATCTTTATTATTTATTTCAGAGATCTATTCAATCATGTTGTTTGTTCCATTCTCCATGTCTGAGTAGATCTCTTGTTAGGTTTAGGGTTCTCAAATAAGGATTTCTTGAATGTTAGGTTAATTAGTTAGTTAGAGTTCATAATCTGAATTAGTTCTTCACCATATGTTGTTCTTAAAGCGTATTCTAGATTAGCTACCTGGAATTAAGATTTTAGATTAATTGATTAGGCACGATAGTGCAATTGATAATCTGATATAACCTACGGTGAGCAAAATAACTATCTGCAAAGAGATTTGGTTTAGTTGTTTTGTGAACATATCAAACCTGAACTTAAAGCTAGCTTAGTCTTTAGGATTTGCAAAGAGATTTGGAATTAGACTTAGATAATTCTCAAGGTGTAAGCTTCCTCCTTGGTCCTTGTCATGAAATCGCCATTGCTAGCTGCATTCAGAGAGTTTTTTAAAGTCTCAGTCGACTCCATCATAAAAGATATTTAGCACCTTCTCATCTGAGTAGCCATGATGAGGACACTCTCTGAGGTATTCTCTGAATCTTTCCCAAGCTTCATTGAATGGCTCACCCACATTCTGTTGAAACTGAGTAATCTTAACCCTGAGGGAAGCTGTCTTGGACTTGGTGTAGAATTGATCAAGGAAGGCTAATCTAGTTGCTTCCCAAGAGGTCAACGAACCAGGAGCTAAGGACTTGAGCCACCTCAGTGCTCTGTCGCTCAAAGACCAAGAGAAGAGCTTGCACTTTAAGAAATCCGCAGGGACTCCATTCGAGCTTGTCGTGCTGCAAATCTCTTCGAATGTCTCTATATGATCCATGGGATTTTCTGAAACTTTCCCATAGAACATATGCTGCTGGACAAGAGAGATGATCTGAGATTTGATCTCAAAATTTTGCCTCTGAATAGGCGGTGGGCGAATAGCAGCCCTATCATGATAGAATGCATGAGGAGTATCGACAGCACCAATGGATTGGCGTAGAGGAGGTTGTCGAACATTCCTCAGGTTTGCAGCATTCCGAGCTTGCAACAGTCTCTGATGTGCTACATCAGCTTGCCTCTGCAATTCCTCAGCCTGCCCTTGGGCAGCAGCAGCATCACCATCACCAGGTTTGATGACATCGTCATAAGCATGGGCAAGAGGGTCAATGGAGTTCCCTTCTGCGTCATACTCAATCTGATCGTCGTTACCGACGAGTGGGTTAAGGAGATCACGGTTATCTGGTAAGTTGGCCATCTCTCTCCTTCTCCTGTTGTTTTCTCGTTCTATTCTTGCGAGCTCCTCGTTGTTCACTTGAAGTAGATTTCTAGAACCCTCGCTTCTGGTCATACACCTAAGAACACACGCAGAGATAAAACTAGTAAGTAACTACAAAAAATAAATTCTTAGTCTGAACTTTCGTCCAAAACTCGTAGGCAACGTTTTTGGTCCCCAGCAACGGCGCCAAATTGATTGAAGTGGTTTTCACACAGTCAATTAATAACCTAAGTGCACACTACTGCAATCATAACAGTATATCGATGTAGTACATTAGGATCGAATCCACAGAGACCAAGTGTAACGTTACGAGAATGCAGAAGGAAAGTAAATCTAAGACGAATGATGTTTGTTTGTTGGTTGTAACTTCTAAAACTAAGAATGATGAATGAAACGATATAAATTCAATAAAAAAAGCGCTAGGCCTTTAGGTAATTCGCAGGAAATCCAGATTCACTAAACAGATTATCAATTAGGGAGATAATTAAGACTCGTTCTTGAACTCAAACATGAATGTCTAGCTAACCCACTGTCGTGGTACTAACTACTATGCCTATCAACCTAAGAATCTAAACTGTCGTTTGACCTTAAAATTCTAGGCAAGCATTAAAGTTCAGGTTTGATTAGTTCACAAATCGCCTTAGCATCAAATTTCGTTGGCTAAGGACGATTTGCTCATCTATGTTCTATCAGGAAACCTAAATCACTTTTGATGTTTAGGTTAATCCTAAGATCAGAAACTAGGTGATCAATCTAGTCTAAGTCTTAAACTCAACAATAGATGAAGAACTCTATGTAATTCCCTAATATAACATATCCGTTTCAGTGATTCATGGAAAATCCCTTGAAACCCCTAAAACCTAACATGAAGATTACTCAGACATGGAAACAAAGAAAACACAGAGAGATGAAAAGGAATTCATAATCAAATAGAAATACAATCCAAAAGGGTTCAGAAATCTTCTCCGGTATGAAGTTGAGATTCGTCTCCCTCAAATCTCCCAAGAACAAACTCAGAAGTTCTCTGATGAATAATATAAAGCTTAGCCTCAACAATGGCTGAAAAATAGAATAAATAACCCTAAAAAATGTTTTTCCTAAATCCCAGGCGAAACCGGTCCAAAATAAGGAAAACCGAAATTTCTTTTTTATTTTTCGCGTCACTAAACCGATCGGTTTATGTTGGACCGTCTTCACGAAAACTGGTGTAACTTTTGATCGCACCGTTGGAATGACCTCAAACCACTTCCAAATGAAAGCTGATCCATTTCGATATCTTGTATCAAAATTGGAGCTCGATCCATCGGTGGTAAGTCCTTAAACGAATGCCAAACTTTTGACGGCTCTGTATGATTCTGCATCTTCATATGCTAATTTTCATCCAAAACGGCTCTTTTTCTCACAAAGTCACCTAAAACCTGAAAAGACTCGATAAATGAATAAAAGACTCTAAAAATATATTTTGACTCAATAAAAGACACAAAAACAAATGTTAGAAACCAGTAAAAATACGCTTTATCACGACATCGAGGATTTAATGGAAATAGACAATGACGATATGGAGTTGGACATAATAGTAGCCCCAATAACGGGCGACCTCCCTCCCGAAGTAGGAGAAGCTGAAGACCCGGAGCTAGCCCCGCTTGACCCCAGACATGTTACCCTCCACGAAAAAATGATTGCAAGAGCTGACTGGCGAGTAGCAATTATACAATACATTGAGGGGGGAGAGGCTCCCCCCAGCAAGTGGGAAGCTCGCAAGCTCAAAACCATAACTTCAAGATATTGTATAATCAACCCCCGCCTTTACAAGCGAAGTGTAAACTGCCCCTACCTAGTATGCGTCCACGGGCTCGAAGCTTTTACGATATTATCAGAAACACACGGAGGCTCATGTGGCAGCCACTCAGAAGGAAGGGCATTAGCCATCAGGATCAAAAGGCAAGGATACTTTTGTCCTACTTTGGTCGCTGACTGCGAAGAATATTCCAAAGCATGCAACAAATGCCAACGGCATGCTCCCACATTGCATCAACCCACTGAAAACTGATCTTCCATCTCATCTTCATACCCCTTTATGAGGTGGTCAATGGATATAGTAGGACCCATGGTAACCTCGGGAAAAAGAATGTGTCGCTTCCTACTCGTCCTCACTAACTACTGCACCAAATGGGCGGAGGCAGGAACTTTCTAACAAATTAAAGCAAACCACGTACAGGAATTCGTATGGCAAAACGTAGTCTGCTGGCACAGAGTCCTATATGAGAATGTAACAAACAACGGTTTACAGTTCATCTCAAATCAGCTCCTCGAGTTCTGCGGAGATCACGAAATCCAATTAACAACCTCGACCACACATTACCCTCAAGGCAACGGGCAGGCCGAGGCAGCGAATAAACTAATACTGAGCAATCTCAAAAAAACGACTGGATGCTAAAAAGCAAAAATGGTCCGGCGAGCTCCCTGGAGTACTGTGGGCCTGTCGGACCTCACCTCGCAAAGCAACATCAGGAACACCATTCTCCTTGGCTTATGGGATTGAGGCCGTGGTTCCCGCTGAGGTCGCAGTCCCCAGCCTGAGGGTAGACATGTGCCCCGTAAACGAGGAACTAAACAACGAAATGCTTCTCGACCAACTCGATGTTATCGATGAACGTCGAGATCGAGCACTCGTTAATCTTCAAAACTATCAACACGTGGCAGCACGCTACTATAATTCAAAGGTCAAACAGCGAAGATTTCGAGTTGGCGAGCTCGTCCTACGAAAAACCTACGAAAACACAAGGGAAAGGAACGCTGGAAAATTGGGCACCAACTGGGAAGGCCCATACCGAATCTCCGAGGTAGTAAAGAACGGCGTATACAAGCTCGCCATGGTGCACGACAATACACCCGAAAGGAACTCATGGAATGCCATGAATTTAAAGAAGTACTATCATTAAAAAGACATTTGTAAAACTCGAACTACGAAAAGGCCTGATCCCTCCTCAGGGTACGTAGTTCGAGTTTTAATAGCTATTAAAATTAAAAAAAACTTCTTCTCTTAAGCCTGTTAAACGCAGCCTGAGATTTTCAACTACTATTTACAAGCTAAAGGCTTTACTCCATAAATGAACAGCCTTACGAGCTAAAGCATGCTACCAGCTAGGATGACTCGACTTTGCGTCTAAATTGCAGAGTCACAATCTTTCTAGTATTTAAATGACAACAACCTCTACATCTAAACTGTTTAGGTTACATGCATGCCTCTAAACGGCTTCGATCTTGCGTCTTTAAATCGTCTGGTCAGCTTCCGAGGTCTTTAAACGACCTGGGAGCAAGGTCTCTAAACGACCTAGGTCTTTGGCTGAAAAACTGCCTTTGATCTTAAAAAGACAGCTTCTAAATGGCAAAAATTATGAATAACCATAAAAAGATTTTTTATAAAAAAAAAATCATCAAGTAAATAAAGTCTCCTCAAGGGAGCACAAATTCAAACCAAAAAGCCCACTAGGGCATAAACGAGTTCAACAAACAAACGAGAAAAGGGTTTAAAAGCCTCCCCAGGCACCAAATTCGAAAAACAACAAAAGATGAAAATAGTAAAGGAATCTTTAGTAGGTAGGTTCAGCTGGTTTATCCTCCGGGACGGGTTTATTCAAGGGCAGCGGGAACTCCTTCCTAAGCTCCTAAGAACCAAGGTCCAGCTGATCATTCAATTGTGCACTTGGCCCAGCAGGTAGCGTAACCGAATCATCAGATACCTGAGGAATGTCAATTTTACCCAGGGAAAAATCTGATACCTGGACGATGTCAAGCTCCGCGTCCAACCTCAGCTTCTTAACCTGGATACTCTTCTTTTCAGCCTCAAAATCATTGATGGTCTGGTTGATAATGTCATCAAGAAGAAGGATATTGGATTTACACTCCATAACCTGAGTCTCGGTATCGACATCGATCTTCTTCTTCTCCCATTTATCCTTTATCCCCAAAAGAATGGCGCGATACTGTTTGGATATCTCCCTCCTCGCGGCCTTCTCGGACTTCTTCACCATCTCTTTTTGCCTCTTGTCAAGCTTCTTCGAGTCCTCCGTAACCTTCTCAATCTGGACCCTCAAATCCACTATATTTTCACTGGCTGAACGCAAGCCAACCTCAGCAGCTCCAGCTCGCCCCTCGGCAACACGGAGATCCACCTTCAAATCCTCACTTAATTTCTCCAACACAGAAACCCAAGCTTTAGTCTCCCGAGCAGAATCCTCCCATATCTTGGCCAAAATAGCTTGGTCCTTAACCTGGCCTTCCAAAAGGGTAACCTCAGCCATCCTCTCCTCGTTCCGAGTAATTCTCCTCACGAGCTCGTCCCTTTTAGAAACGAGGTCGGCAATGGTCCTAGCTGCCCTCTCCACCTCCTCAGACTGGGTAGCAGAACGGAGATCTTGCTCAAAAGAGGTAATCAGCTCGTTGGCGGCAGAGACGGACCGAGAAAGGAATATGAAAAATCAGCAGAGAAAAATCAAAGTAATGGAAAACAAAGTAAGGACGGCTAAAACTACCTGGCCCATCGCACTTGCGAACTGAATATAGCCCTCAGGTTTCTTCATGTTCCTAAGAGATGACAAGAAGCAGGATGAAGGCCTAACACGCCTAAAGAGATTCGCAAGCTGGGAGCTGTTCTCAACGATTGCCTCAGGTCCATCGAAATCACACCTAAAGGCATTTGGAGAAATACCTCCACCACCCTGAGAACGAGGTACCACATGCCTCCTTGATGTTTCCTCACCATCAAACCCGTCACCTCGAGATCGCTTGGAGCGAGAGTGATGCTCGGCAGAATGACTTGGCTCCTTAGAAGACACCCTGGAAGTTGACCTTTGAGGATCTCTAGCTCGCACATCATGTTGGGCGATCTCGGTTTCACCACCCGTTGGCAAAATGCCACCACCACCATGATCAGCTTCAGGCTCGCAGTAATCACCCCTTTCGACCTCCTCTCGACGCGGGGTCTCAACACGGACGGACTTACCAAGAGCATTTTTGACCCTCTTATCAAGAGCACCGGCTGGTGTCGGGGCAGGGCGCAATCGCATCCTCTCCCTGTAAGAAAGGCGTTGCGGTTTCTTAGGAGGAACCATTTTGCTGGACTCGGTGGAGCTCTCGCTGCGAGTAAGATCGACCTGGGAGGTAGCAGGGGCAGTATCCGGCACCTGGGAGCCAATCGGGGGATCAACCTTAACACGGGCTAGATCATTAGCAACAGCCTCGAGTCTCGGGATAATGGATGGAGCGGGAGCCAAAACTTGAATTTGAAGTAGGGGATACGAAGTCGGAGAATCTGCAGAATCAAACAAAGGAGATCTAAATAAAGAAACAATTCTTAATCTAAAAAAGATAAAGATATAAATTTACCCAAACCTATAAGCCGGCAAGCATATGCAAAGTATAGCCCGGGAGCTCAGCGTTCACGAGCTTGCTGAATTCTATCAAGGGAGAAACCCTTCCAGTCGGAACTATCACCCTTGACAAGGTCGACAAGCCGTTGAACCTCAGCTGTTACTGTCTTTGAAGAATCGATTGACTCTGCACAAAAGAAAAGGGGTCACCATATTAGAACAGAAGAAAACGGCAATTAAGAAAATCCCCAGAAGGGATGCTCGAATCAGCATCCAGGGGATAACGCTGACCAGTAATCTGAGCCCAGGAATGTCGAAGCACCGACTCGCCCTCAACGAACTCACTGGAGATTCTGAAATAGAACCATTGCTCCCACCATTTATCATCCCTCACATTGAATCTAAAAACGGACCGATTGACCTTCGTCGGAAAATAATAGGTCCCGCGAAGATGAGAGTTCCCCTTGACATTGAAGAGCTGGCGAAAGACCTCAGTGTCAAACAAAATCCCAGACTCTTTAGAACGCACCCAAAGTGCGACAAGGGACCTCATCGCGTTGGGCATCAACTGAGGAATGGCGAGTCCGAGGTCGTTGATGATATTAGAGATAGCTGCCGGAATGGGAAAGGTGAGGCGGCATCTCAGGAAGAACGCGGCATAACCGCATGCATAACCCTCCGGAGGACTCTCCGGAGAGCTATCAGCTGGCGGGATGAGCAGATCGCCGATATCAAGTCCGCACAAGGAAGAGATATTCGCGAGCTCAACAGCTAAAATCGTGTTCTTCGAGTGAGAATCAAACCGCTCTGCAAGGGGAAGAGGAGCGTCCAGCTGAGAAGTAGAAGCCATTACAGAAAAAAGCAAAAAAAAAAATCGAGTTTGAAGAATGAAGAAATTCGACCGGAAACTATGGAGATTGAACTTTCACAGAGAAAAATATCTCGGGTAAAAGTAAGAGTAAGGTGAAGACGGTTCAATTAATGGAGTAAAAATAACAATAAAAAAAAAAGAAGGGGAAAAAGTGAAAAGGCATCATTACCTCGGTAAGTGGGAGCTTAGGCGGCGTGGGAAGTTGAAGCAACGAGAACCGCTCATTTATACCCACTCGCCCACTCGTCCTGTCATATCCCTTAAAAGGCGCAGACGCTACAGGATCCCTACGAACTCGCCCTGCGAGCAAGCTAGAGATCAATTAGAAGCCCGAGACTGCGAGATCGTACCAGCAGGAAGATCAATTAAATCCCGAGATCACAGTTCCGCATCCTGAATGATAAATCATTAAAGATATTTGGGGGCAACTGTTGGGCCCAAATTCCACACTCAAAGTCCAGCCTGATTAAGTAGGCCTATAATCAAGCCCAACTCACTATAAAGCCTTATAGAGCAAGCCCGCAAGCTGGGAAGGAGTCAAGTACGCAGAAAAAGGGGAGATCGTTGGGAGAAAGAGTTCGCAGCTAGCAAGTCAAACACATTAATCCAAAACCCCAGGATCAAGCTCGATAATAAATGCCTAGATTGTAAAATTAAGTTTGAATTAAATTGCGTATATTTAGGACTAAGTGATTACATTCTTGAAAGGTGTGTATAAGTTTAGAATATCGACCATAATGTAAAATCATCGAATTCTTGGCAAAAAGATACTAATACAATTTTTCTCTCATTTCCAAACTCTCCTAAGTTCATACGACCTGAAAAAGCCAAGGATTAAGGTTGTGAGATTCCGCTCTCACAAAAATCGAGGCATTTGTTGGATCAAAGATAGTGGTCCAGGTAACTCATGAATGATCTTATCATGTGAGGTTGTTTTCACAATCATATTGATGTTTGTATTTGCAACGAACCCTTTTCTGGGTTTCTTAGGATTCTGTAGCCAATTCTCGGCAAATTGGATGGCCAAGCTACTCAAGAGACGATGAGAGAAAGAGAGAGTGATGATGACAAAAAATAAATATGTCGGAGCAGGAGGAAGAGAGAGGTTACAGGTAGTATTATGGTGATGGAGGAGAGAAAAATCCAAATTCACCGACAAAATAAAAGCAGAGAGTAGGAGAAAATTTGGTTAGAGAAGAAGAAAAAGAGGTGTCGGGTCGGGTCTGGTCAAATTTGGTTGTAATCCATTTTAATTTTGGTTTAATATCAAGTTTATGTGATTAACAATTAATTGGTAAATAGTAAATCGAATAAAACCAAGATTTGTGGGTTTTGAGGTATTGAACTATTATTTCGTGGGGATTTAAGTCTCAAAATTTTTTTCGGGAGGATTTAGGTCTTTAATTTTTCTTTTGTGGGGAAATATATAGAGAGCATAGTTTGATGGGGATCTGGAGGGATATAGCATAGTTCGTGGGGAAATAGATCGTTTTTCCGAAAATCAATATTAAGTCCGTTAAAGCTATACCGGCCAAAAATTCAGTCTGAAAAGTATTTTGCAAATATCTGAGCTTTTCAGTGGTGAGAGAGAGAGAGAGAGAAAAGTGGTAGCTTTAAGTGTTGGGAAAAGCGTCAATTCCTCGCTGAATTCAGACAAATGGTACCTGATTAGTTCTCGAATATTTTTGGTGTGCGAATTCATACTCACACTCCTAGATATTTGAATATCCATACACGCACAATTTTTTTTTATTTGCCGAAATATACATTAACCGAATCCCGTTAGTCAACACGTTAAACCGTCAACAGAGATGAGTCAGCTGCCATGTGGGAATCTCCGTTGGAACGGAAGAGTTATGCAACGTCGTTTTGGACAAGTTGAGATTAAAAAAAAAAACCAAAACGACGTCGTTTAGACTAATGATGAACCCAAAAAATTCTTTCTGTTTTTGAGTAATTTTTTTTTCACAAGCTGATTCACAATAATAAACCTACCTAAATACGCTGAGGAAGCCTTTTGATTCGATGAGATAGTCATTCCCTTCTGTTTTCGTCGGCCACCAAAACCCTAGCTTCCAATGTTCTTCCCCAAATTTTATGTTTGACCGCGATGAAGAAGACACTTGTCTTCAGATGTATATATATTTTTTGTAAATCATTAATCAAAACGAAGTCGTTTTGATTTTTTTGTTTTAATCTTGTCCCAAACGATGTCGCATAGCTCTTCCGTTCCAACGGGGATTTCTACCTGGCATCTGACTCATCTCCGTTAACGGTTTAATAGGGTTGACTAACAGGATTCGAGTCAATGTATGTTTCGACCAAACAAAAATTGTGTGTATGTATATTCAAATATCTAAGAGTGTGGGTATGAATTCGCACACCAAAATTATTCGAAAACTAATCGGTACTATTTATCTGGGTTGAAACAGGGATTCGGCCGTTTTCTCGCTTTTCGGTGGTGTGAGAGAGAGAGAAAAGTGGTAGCTTTGAGTGTAAAAGTTCTCTATTAGAGTATATGAAATTGGATCTAAGCCTTAAGGGAAAGAAAGAGAGGGAACAAAAGTGAATAAATGCAAGGCGCAACTTCGTAACCATGGAAGAAGCTGATGTGACAAGTGTGACGACAATGCTAAGCCAAGTGTCCTTATTTCCTTGGTCAGTTTCTGACCATTAATATATCCCATCTCCCAAACTAACTCTGTTCTTTAACACCACGCAAAAAGTAGGCTTTAATGTTTACTCTCTTGTTCACGTGAAAAAAAAAGCAGATTGCATTTGGATATAAACGCAGCAGAATTGATTTTGGTATCATCATATCTATAAAATATACGACACACACATATACCTCTCAAACCAAACTGAGATGAGCTTTGGAATTCGTCTTCTTTTGTTTCTCATACTAACCCTTCCACTTGTTACATCTTCTGCCTGCGACACTCTCTCTGTTTCAGGTTTCTTCTTCTTAAACTTCATGTTTTGATTTATAGAAATATGTGATGTTCTGATTCTGTTTTTGGGTTTAACCAAAGTTGAAATGGTTTTTATTTGTAAGGATTTGGGAAGGCAAGGATTGCAAGGAGATCGTTGATGGTGAACATCGAGGATTATGGTGATCCATCTGCAAACACCAGACACGATCCCAGCGTTCCGACCAATGCAAAGGCTGACACAACACCTTAAAACTCTTTGACTTTTACTTGTTTAGTATGAATAAATATATAATAAAAATCTGTTTTGAGCGAGTTGAATTCCCCCATTCATCTGAGTAGCAAAGCAAAATCTTGCGAAAACCATGTAAGCTATGTATCAATCAGACAATTTGTGGACATTAAGACATGGTGTTGTAGTTAAGACAAAACATGGACATTTTGGCACATTAGCTTTTGACATAAACACATTATTTTGTGTCTATACTATGGAGCTTCGGGTTAGGGTTTCAGAACCTTCTAGCCAGAGATTACTCAGTAGCTGCCTGTGAGGAATGGTTTCGTCAGGGTTCTGCTGATGACATCTCTCAACTCGATCTCCCCCGGAAATCTACCTTCTTTCAATTTAGAAAATACCTGCAAAGACCAAACATTGGATCGGATTAGCTTTTTTACTAATACTGACATTGATACCTGTTTTCTATGTAACCGAAGCTTATCACAGAAAGTGATCTGATACAGTCAGAGAAAAAGAAAAGAAAAAACACTGACCATTTGGCCATTGCAGCTAACTTCAAAAGCGCCTGAACTTTGCAGAAAAGACTGCAGGAAGTTACCGAGAAGCCAAGTGGAGGCCATGGACCCGAATCTATTTGCCCTCAAAGAGTGGTACCAAGCAGGAGGCTGTGCAATCCCGATCATGGGAAAGATATGCTCACCTCCCATTATGAGACCAATAACTCCCATCTGAGCAACTGGCACAACCTTAGCTAGAAGGCGTTTTGGCGCTGGTGGCGGGTAGTTTGCGAGCACTACGTCTAATCCAGAAAAAGCCGTCTCTAGCATCTTCTTCATGGTTACTGCAGTTCCCCTGCAATCAAAATTAGATAGAAACAAAAATAAGAAACTCTAAGAATGTGCAGATCCTGCAGTAATACACATCAGTATACCACTCAGAAATTCAAAAGGTGACAGCTTTTGACAGTCATTCAACAGGAAATGACAGAGTTCCACCATTCATACACAAATGTAGCAACTAACAATCAAATCAAGAATAAAATCCTTTTACGAAAACATCGAAACGAATAAGGAGTTTCGCATACATTGACGAAAGCAAAAAGCTTACGTCTAAAATTGCAGCTATGTCCAACAAAGAATATAACTTGTAGCATTAATCTATGGGGAAATCGAAATATCTGATAAACAATAGTGAAGATGATGCAGATGTTGAAATTAGAAATCGTAATATACTTGTAAGAGCAGGAGACGCAGAAGTTGATCTCTACGGTATTTCCATATCCAATTCCTCCAGCACCACTTGACTGCTACAAAAAAAAAAGGTGAGAGAAATAAGTAAGAATAAAAGAGAAGCTACCGATAAAATCACCACCTGTGATGGGAAATCTAGGGTTTCTAGACGCTGCGGGTGAGAGATAGGCGGTGGTGGGTGGTTCTGAGATTTCGGCGGTGGCGGAGAGAAGAGATTGAAGAGATTGAAGAGATCAGAACAAAACAAGAAAACCGGTAGTCCTAACAAGATCAATTGTGTCCTGACCATGGCGGAGGAAATCAAATCTCAGAGAGGGGAAGATAGTAGAAAAGGATGAAGTTGAAGGAGGAGCGATCGGGGAAGAAAATACCAGAGAAGCCTTGTTTGGAAGCTCGGATATCATTATCCTAGTCTTTGACTGCTTAAATAATATATAACGCCCCCTACTTATGTTTTATTACACTTTAACACCCCATGTTTTTAAAATGTATTCAACACCCTCACACGCGTAAAAAGCCAAACAAAGCCCATTAAACACTAACAAGGAGGGAAAAACTCGACCATCAGTCAATGAGGCAGTGGGGGTTAAAATTTCGGCTCAGTAAATTGGGTTCAATAAACATATGTATTGAAGTAAGAGAGAAAGACTCCATTGTAAGAGCTTGAGCTCGAGCAAGATAGTGGATTCCGGAGGACTCTCTCCGGCGAGACGTAGGTGACGGATTTGCCCCGAACTCGTTAAACTCGCTTGCCTCAATCTTTACTTTCTTGTTCTCTTTTTCTATTTGCGAGATCTGAGACTTAATCAGCACAAATTGGTATCAGAGCTGAGGTTATCAGCGGAGGAGGCAATCGCGAATAGGAAGCAACAAGATCTGAAGCAAGCTTAAAGATCCGAAGTGAATAGGAGGTGAGTCTCTGGATCTAAGGATTTAATCAATCCGAAGATGTCTGGGATTAAAGCAGAGATAGTTTGTTTCTTCGATGGAACCGGTGACTTCTCACTATGGAAGCGGAGGATGTTTGCACATCTAAGTGTTTAAGGTCTCAAGGATGTTCTCGTCGCGAGAACAAAAGACGCAGAGACGAGCAAAGATAAGGAAGGTGAAGTCGCGGAGAAAGATCCAGAGAAATTAAAAAAGAAAGTTTTAGAAGATGAATCTAGAGCTGGGCGATGTGAAAGGCGTTGAATATGATATGCCTGAACGTAGGAGATCACGTTCTTCGCAAGATCGAGAAGTGCGTCACAGCGGCAGAAGCTTGGGGCCTTCTTGAAAGATTATACATGTCAAAGTCACTGCCAAATCGAGTTGATTCCCAGCTGAAACACTACGGATACAGAATGCAAGATCATCGCACAATAGATGAGAACATAGACGACTTCTTGAAGGTTATCGGAGAACTTAGTCACCTCAGTATCGAAGTCCCGGATGAGGTACAAGCTATCTTGGTTCTCAATGCTCTACCATCTAATTTTGAGTCGCTCAAAGAAACGCTTAAGTATGGTAGAGAGGCGATCATATTAGAAGATATAGCAAGCTCAGCTAGGTCCAAGGAAAAGGATTTGAACAAGCTACAAGGAAAATCGTCTGAAGGTCATTACGTAAGAAGTAGAACAGAGACAAGGGGTCAACAAGGTCAACAGAATGGCAAGAAACAAAACCGGTATAGGTCTAAATCTAAAGACGGCAAGAAGATCTGTTGGATCTGTGGGAAAGAAGGGCACTATAAGAAGCAGTGCTACAAGTGGTTAGAGAAGAACAAACACAAGCTACAATATGATCAAGGTGAATCTTCTCTGGCTAAAGATGATGCACAAGACCTCGCAGGACTAATAGCATCAGAGGTGAATATGTCTGTACGAGAATCAGACAGAGAAGAATGGGTATTAGACACTGGATGCTCATTCCACATGACACCAAGGAGGGACATTTTCATCGAATTCAGAGAAGTTACTTCAGGTAAGGTGAGGATATGGCAAATAGTTCACAGTGTGATATCAAAGGAATAGGCTCGGTGCGATTCAATAACTAGGATGGGACTACATTTGTTCTGTCAGAAGTAAGGTATATGCCAGATATATCTCGGAATCTAATCTCGATGGGAACACTTGAGAAAAAGGGTTGTGAGTTCAAAGGAGCCAATGGTGTGATCAAAGTTATTAAAGGATGTTCAGTAATCATGGAAGGTACACGAAGAGGAAAGGATACACTGTACATTCTACAAGGGTCAGCAAATACTTCAGAGGCATGTAATGCTGAGGTAAATGACATGACTAAACTCTGGAACAGTAGATTAGGGCATGTAGGCCAGAAGAGCTTGGATATATTGGTTAAGAAAGGCTGTTTTGGGACATATAAGGTTTTAGAATTAAAATTCTGTGAAGACTGTGTGATAGGAAAAACACACAAGGATAGTTTCGGACCTGCACAGCATGTAACTACAGAAAAGCTGGACTATGTTCACTCTGATCTTTGGGGTTCACCTAATGTTCCCCTGAGTTTAGGAAGATGTCAATACTTCGTGTCTTTCACTAATGATTGGTCTAGGAAAGTCTGGATTTACTTCCTCAGAACCAAAGATGAAGTTTTCAACAAGTTCGTAGAGTGGAAGAAGATGGTTGAAACTCAGGCAGAAAGGAAGGTGAAGAAGCTCAGGACAGATAATGGGCTGGAATTTTGTAACCTCAAGTTTGATCAGTTCTGCAAGGAGTCAGAGATTGTGAGGCACAAGACGTGTACATACACGCCTCAGCAAAATGGAGTAGCATAAAGATTGAATAGAACCATAATGAATAAAGTCATAAGTATGCTGAGTGAAAGCGGGTTGGGTCAGAGATTCTGGGCTGAAGCTGCCTCAACATCAGTGTACTTAATCAACAGAACGCCGTCAAGTGCTATTGATTTTAGAATTCCAGAAGAGTTATGGACATCTTCAATACCGAGCCTGGCAGCACTCAAAACTTTTAGATGCATAGCTTTTGTACATTCAAGTGAGGGGAAGCTAGAACCAAGAGCCAAGAAAGGTGTGTTCACTGGATATCCCGAATGAGTCAAAGGATTCAGAGTGTGGTTAATTGAAGAAGAGAAATGTGTCATAAGCAGAAGTGTCGTGTTCAGGGATGACATGATGTATAAAGACCTCAACCAAGAACAACAGTCAGGTAATTCTGAACTTATCCCCATTACTAATGGTTTATCTAGTCTTAATCTTGCAGATACAGGTATAAACAAAAGGAAAACAGTTCAACGTGAAGACATCACAGAAGTTAGTCAAGATCAGACGTCTCAGACAAATGAAGAAACAGTTGAAAGTGTTCAGACATCTGCTCAGGATATGTGATTATCAACTGGCCAGAGACAGACCAAGAAGACAGATTAGACCGCATGCAAGGTTAGAAGACTATGAGGTTTATGGTGATGAAGAAATGGATGAGGTTGCAGGGTACGCTTATCTTGTAACAGAAGATGGTGGGAAGTCAGAACCTGCCAGTTATCAAGAGGCACTAGTTGACGAGGATAGTGAAAAATGGTTAGAGGCAAGTGATGAAGAGATGGATTCGTTAGAGAAGAATAAAACATGGATTCTGGTGGATAGAGTTAATACACAGAAGCCTATAGGGTGCAAATGGGTCTTTAAGAGAAACGCATGAATTGAAGGAGTTGAAGCACCAAGGTTTAAAGCTAGGCTGGTGGCCAAAGGATACTCACAGAATGAGGGGATTGATTATCAAGAGAAATTATCTCCGGTAGTGAAGCACGTATCCATCAGATTTATTCTGTCTATGGTGGTACATTTCGATATGGAGCTTCAACAACTTAACGTAAAGACAGCATTCTTACATGGGTTTTTGGATGAAGAGATATACATGGAGCAGCCTGAGGGGTATGTAGATCAGAAGAATCCAGAAAAGCTTTGTTTACTCAAAAAGTCTTTGTATGGCTTGAATCAATCTCCAAGACAATGGAACAAGAGGTTCAATGATTTCATGAAGATGAATGGGTATAAAGGAAGTGATCTGGACATGTGTGTATACTACAAGGAGATGGAGAAAGGTAAATACGTTTATCTATTGCTATACGTAGATGATATTCTGATAGCTTCTAAGGACAAGAAGCTAGTAAATGAATTGAAGGCTCTCTTGAGTATTGAGTTTGACATGAAGGATTTACGAGAAACTAAGAAGATACTAGGAATGGAAATTTCCAGAGACAGAGTTAAGGGAACTCTTACTGTGTCACAAGAAGGATACTTGTTAAAGGTGTTAGGGAAATTCAGCATGGATCAATGCAAGCCAGTTGCAACGCCTTTGGGAGTCCATTTCAGATTAAGAGGAGCAACTGATAAGGAAGTTCAAGATCAGAGTGAAAGCATGAAGAGTGTTCCTTATCAAAGTGCAGTTGGGAGTCTCATGTACTCCATGATAGGCACAAGACCAGACCTTGCTCATCCTGTTGGTGTGGTCTGCAGGTACATGAGCAAACCGGTAAAGGATCATTGGCAGGCTGTTAAATGGATCTTAAGGTATGTCAAGGGTTCTTTAAAGAAAAAACTATACTTCAGAAAGGATGGTGATTTTTTGGTGAAGGGATACTGTGATTCGGACTACGCAGCAGATTTAGATAGGAGGAGGTCAACTAC
Source organism: Eutrema japonicum (assembly GCA_030161315.1). Taxonomy (NCBI): domain Eukaryota; kingdom Viridiplantae; phylum Streptophyta; class Magnoliopsida; order Brassicales; family Brassicaceae; genus Eutrema; species Eutrema japonicum. Next base: position 43,385,328 of record BSQW01000013.1, read on the forward strand.
AGGTTTGGTTTTCACTGTTGGAGGAAACATTATCAGCTGAAAATCAACGCTGCAGAAGGTTGTAGCTCTTTCCACAACGGAAGCTGAGTATATGGCGTTAACAGAGGCGTCAAGAGAAGAAGTATGGCTCAAAGGGTTGATGAATGAGTTGGGTTTTGAACAGGAAGCAGTTGACATCTACTGTGATTCTCAAAGTGCAATAGCATTGGCAAAGAAAGCAGTGCACCACGAGAGGACGAAGCACGTAGCGGTCAAATATCATTTCATCAGGGATCTCATTGAAGATGGTACAGTCTCAGTTTTGAAGATCGCAACAGAATACAATCCCGCAGACATCTTTACCAAGGTCTTACCAGTAGGCAAGCTTCAAAGTGCCTTGAAGCTACTACGAGTTACTGAAGATTGAGCTGGTGAAAGCTCTAATTTATTAAGCTGGGCAAGTTTGTTCAGAAAGATATGAAGCTGAGAGGGCTATCTCAGGAAGATGAAGATGAGTAAAGGAAACTCAAGTACCGGAGAGGGAATCCACAAGCAAGGTCTAATTGGTGTTAAAGGACAAGGTGAAGATTTGAAGATTATGTCATTAAACCAGAATCGAGGAAGTCGGTTAGCAAGGAGATCAAAACCGGTTTAGGCTGAGTTAAACTCTCACGTGTATGCGCGCACATGTGTAGAGACAATTGATGTAAACGACTTAAGATATAAAATCGTATCTCCTTGTACTCTCTCTCTCTCTAATCAGAAAACAATTAGCCCGAAGAATTGGGTTATTGAAGTAAGAGAGAAAGACTCCATTGTAAGAGCTTAAGCTCGAGCAAGATAGTGGATTCCGGAGGACTCTCTCCGGCGAGACGTAGGTGGCGGATTTGCCCCGAACTCGTTAAACTCGCTTGCGTCAATCTTTGCTTTCTTGTTCTCTTTTTCTATTTGCGAGATCCGAGACTTAATCAGCACAATATGGTAAAGGTCCGATGAAGTTAAAGAGGCCAGACGAGGTCAAATGAGCAAACGAGGTGCATGCATGGGCCAGGTCCACTGGAGTGAACGTCTACGGTCAAAGGGGTATTAAATGCATAACCGTTAGGCAACTCCGACGAGATCAAAGACTCGTTCAAACCGGTGAATTAAGGCGCCTGAACGTAACAACCGTAACCTCGGCATTAAAGATCATTCATGGCGAATCAAGCGGAATAAATGTTGACGTTACACACGAGCTCGGAGAATAAAACAAGGACAAGAGCAAGAATTATAAAACAAGGACAAGAGCAAGAAGCAAAGGATCCAGAATCCAGCTCTCTACACCACTTCTTACTACAATTTAGCTATAGACTCAAACATTTTGCTTTTTCAAGTTTTTTAGCAATTCTTTGTTCTTGCTCTTGTAAAATCTCCTTTGAGAATTGAAATACTAAAGCCGGTTTACTTTGTAAAAATCTTATTCAAACCGCTTCCGAATCCAGGTCGTTTCCGTCGAGCAACAAACTTATTGTTTATTGCTCGATAATCCATTGGTTCTTCTTTTCTTAAAGATAAGTCAAAATCTTTCGTTTATTCCTATTCACAAAGTTTGATCATTGTATTTCCAGCTACAATAGAGACAAAAAGAAACAATACATTTTATTTGTTTTTGCAAACAAACTTCATAAACATCAAATAGAGGTTATAACACATTTTGAAATAGAGGTTATCCCTTATTTCCTTCTCACATTTCATAAAGTTTTGTGAAACTCATACAGCTGTGGGAGTATGGAGGAAACTCGAAATCATCTTTTCTTCGAGTGCCAATACTCATCAGCGATCTATGGCAATTTTACTCGACGATTGCTCCAACACATGTACTTTATGAGCTAGAATCATACTACTTTCTTATACAGCTCCACCTTTGACCGAATTACATTATTTTTCTGCGGTACACGTTCCAAACTTCCCTATATCACATTTGGCGTGAATAGTATAATCGTCGATATGGACAATTGTCTTTGACGCCGCCCCATATTGTCAAGATGATTGACAAGAACATAAAGAACCGACTCAGCTTAATTCGCAATAAAGAAGACAACGTATACAAGGAGAAAATGACCTTGTGGTTCCCATTTCCTCCACCATAAAAAAAAAGCTCAACATTTCTTCTATCGAACTTACTTTCATTTTTCTCTTCTTAACTCTTTAAACTAAAAGAAACATTCATTGTAAAATAGTTTTTTAGTTTGAATAAATTTTACAGCTAATTTAAAATATATATATATTATGAAATAAGCAGTCATATATTTTTATTTTTTTTGATAATTCAGGTGATCCGACTGAATTAGGAGACCGCCGACTCCGACCGATGCAGGGTGGCAAGTCCTATTGCACCGAGGGTCCGCGCATCATCCCCCCGACACCAACTAATCCTGGGGCCCGGAGAGATCATGTGAAAGCCCCGGTGGCCAAATGGATTAAATGTTGCAATTCCGTTTCCGTAGTGAGTCGATCCATAGCTTTGACCAATAGGACATACCCTCACCAGAGAAGAGAACCACCCCACTACCACCACTTTGGTTAATCTTATTATCTATATTCAAATAGGATATAAACAATTTTAGGTTACCCAATACAATATAAAATTTATATAAGATTGATGTACATCGAGTTATGTAGAAACAGTACATTCAAATCTTACCAAAAATACAAGAAAATTAATTATACATTCAAATTTTCGGTAGAAATAGAAAACCATTTTTATTTGCAATCATACAACAAAAAACACTTTAAACCCATTAGTACAACTTAAAATAACAAACAATTCCTCCATTTTCCCTTCAAACTCATGTCTGAATCACAACTCCTTGTCCCATCATCATCGGCATGTCGTCAATTGCCTTAAGAGGCGGCAAGGGCAATGCCACGTTGCTTCCGTCGTAGGCCGAGAGGTGAACCCCGATGGCCGCTCTTCCCGAGGGATCCATGTTGTTGGACCAGCTTGCATCCCACTCCACTGCCTTTGCGGTCGAGCAGGCCACGGTGGCACCTCCAGGAACAGTTAGTCTCGCAGAGTTCTACGAAAAAACGCAGCTCAAAGTTCGTAACCTTGTTTTAAAAAACCGAAAAAAGAGATTTCGCTACGTCATGGAGAAATATAAGAGTCTTACCTGTGGGAAGAACCTCTCAAATATCATTCTGTAATAGTACGCTTCTTTTGTGAGTGGAGTGTTGTGAGGGAAGATATGTGCAGCGTTCAACATCATCTTATCATTAACCTTAAAACAGAACAGAAATAATCAGATCTAAACCGAAAATTAGGCTGATCAGAAGAGAGATGAGATCTTTTGTGTAGTACATTTTCAGCAGCATGAGCTTTGAGGCCATCAATCCAACTGTAGCCAACACCATCACTAAACTGCTCTTTCTGTCTGTAGAGAATGTGTTTTGGCAGATAAGGACGTTCTTCGTCGTCGAAGGCTCTCCTTAGGACCCACTTCTCGATCCTCCCTTCCTCTGGTTTGATCTAAAAACAACCCCATATAGAAAATTTGTTCAGCAAAGGTACGTTAGCTTGTGAAAGAATGTATTGAATTTGCCATTTTAGTTTTTGTAGTTTACCATCTTGGATTCAGGGTCGAGAGACATAGCGGTGTTGATGAACTCTTTGTCCAGGAAAGGAACACGCGCCTCAAGACCAAAGGCAGAGGTAGCTTTGTTGGCTCTCAAACAGTCGTACTTGTGAAGAGCCTTGATCTGCAAGGCATCGCACACCAAGAGTTAAAGATCTCGTCTTTGATGATGTATTTTTGTGATTAAACTGAATAGATACCTTGCGACAGGTTTCTTGGTGAAACTCTTGCTTGTTAGGTGCCTTGTGGAAGTAAAGATACCCTCCAAAGATCTCATCAGAACCTTCACCGGAGAGAACCATCTTAACACCTAGAGACTTAATTTTCCGAGACATCAAGAACATCGGCGTGCTCGCTCTGATTGACGTCACATCATAGGTCTCCACATGGTAAATCACATCCTCTATCGCATCTATCCCATCCTGCACCGTGAAATGGAACTCATGGTGAACCGTCCCCAAATATTCCGCCACTTCTTTCCCTGCCTTCAAGTCAGGCGATCCCTAACAAAAAAAAAGACCATACATAAAGCTAAATTTGAATTCCAATTTAAAAACACTTTACATCTCATCCTAACTCTGCTTTTCAAAAAAACAGAGGAACTTCATCTGTTCTGTATCTCACCTCAAGACCTACACAAAAGGAATGGAGCTGAGGACCCCATCGCTTAGCAGCCTTAGTACCGGCCAAGTGACGTGTAGTGATGGAAGCAACAAGAGAAGAATCAAGACCACCAGAGAGCAAAACTCCAAAAGGAACATCACTCATCAACCGCTTAGTCACAGCCTGGAGAGAAAACCAAACAGATAAATTTCTCACACCATATGTACATTGAATTCAAAAGAAGAGATATTTCAAGACGCGTTTGCTTACGTTTTCAAAGGCGCGTCTAATTGCGAGAGGCTCATAAGGCGTAGAAGGAACGGATTCATTGTACCAAGGAGGATTGTACCATTGCTTAAACCCTCCTCCTGATTTGCTTGAATACAAATGACCTGGAGGAAACGCTTCAAAATGTTCACAATCTTCGTGTAAACCTTTCATCTCTGAAGATATCCACACAGATCCGTCTAATCCCCAACCAAGGTAGAGCGAAGTGACACCAACCGCGTCACGAGCCACCATGAATGAGTTATCTCTTGTGTCAAGCAACACAAAGGAGAAGATTCCATCCAACATATCCACAAAATCCTCACCATACTCCTCGTACTGTGCCCTCCAAATTAACACACATCAAACTCAAATCAATAACTACTAACCAACTTAGCAAAAACAATCAAAACGAAATCACACGTACCAGGTGAGCAATGACCTCACAGTCACTACCGGTACGGAACTTGTGATTCTTCAAGCGTTTTCTCAGCTCCTCATGGTTATAAATCTCTCCATTCACCTTCCAACAAATCAACAATAGAACACATTTCAGCTTCAAAAATACCTAAAGAGTGATTATGACTCCATGGATGTAGATCTTGACTTGAAAGCATACCGTGACGACAATGGTCTTGTCCTCGTTGAAGAGAGGTTGGTCACCGGAAGCAGGATCGATGATCGCAAGACGTTGATGGGCCAAGTAATTATCACCGTTCTGATATATTCCACTCCAGTCAGGTCCCCTGTGCCTCAATCTGTAACCATATTTTGAAAAAACAAATATTACACACCAAATTATTTATACCATTTATGATACTCAAAAACTAAAAGTTTGATACTTTCTCGGGAAAATTCCACCAACAAATCAAAGTTTCGGTTTTTTTTTTTAGAGATTCACGTAAACTATGCAAAAGGGAGACATTTGATTCGATTAGGCATCACAAGAAAAGAGTTTTCTTCAAAAAACCAAAAAAAAAAAAAAAAACAGAGGAAAGTTGAAATTGCCTGCGAGAAAGCTCAAGAACACGAACTCTCTTCGCCTGAGAATCATCGGAGCATCCCAAAACGGCAAGAATTCCACACATGTTTCTTTTTGGTCGTGAAAAGTTTAATTTAGGTGCAGAAAATGAAAGATACCAAAGAATGCGAACAGGAAAGAAAAAAACAGAATCTCCGAAACTTTAGAGAAAATTAAATCCGAAAAACGAGAAAGAAAAAAAAAAAAAAAAAAACTGACAGATGTCGAGAAGGAGAAAATTGCACGTAGAGGAGCGAGTTATCGGTTTTCCCGTTTGATGTCTTGTTCTCTGCGACCGATCGCTCTATTTATAGAGTCCAAACGGCGCCGTGATGTCGCGTTTCGTGTGTAGGGCCCATTTTATTTTATTTTTACCTGCAACCGGATATGTACCGGATAACTCTTCCCAGCTGGTGCCACGTGTTACCAACTTACGACTTCCGATTGCTTTTACTTTTTACCTCCTCTTTATCGGAAAATTTGTCAAATTAATTCCTCCAAGTATTTGCACTATTGAATCCGTAATTTAAATTTTTAAATTAATGTTGATTTCGTAAATTTAGTTATGAAAAAAATCAACATTAACTAAGAAAACGGAGATGTTAGCGTTAAATTTTTATGAATCTAATTTTGTGAAGTCGGCGTAAATTTGATAAATTAATTTGTCAACCTAAAAATTGGAGAATTAATCTACAAAATTATAAAACTTGAGAAATTAAATAATCTTAATTTAAAAAATATACACTTAATTTTTAAAATTTAGTTCCATTCTATTTTAAAACAATTGATAAAAAAAGCAAAATAATTTTTTTTTACATGACCCAAAAACAGATAAGTAGAGTTTTATAAAATAATTTAATAAACATATATTTTTAATTTTTTGTAACTCTTAGATGGTTAATTATTCTGACAAAAAAAAAGATGGTTAATTATATGACATTCATTAATTTTTTTATTAAAAATAATATTTTAAAGAAAAACATGAATTTTAAATTTTGTGTTCTAAAACTATTCATCTAAAATAAAAAATGTGACCCATATTTTTTTTTAAAAAAAATCGGTGGTCCTAAGCGATGGCCTATCCCATCTTCCCTACGGATCGGATATGACTATATACATCATTTTTTTTTGACATCTACTATATACATATATAAACGTATGATGGCAAAATCCAATAAATTTAGGCATTCACGAATGAATAATGGAGAATCAAATAAGATTACTTTATTAATAATGTAAAATACAAAAAAATATATGTAACTATAAAAACTTTTCAGTTAAGTTCTTATATAGTTGTTTTGATTTTTATCAAATTAAATAGTTTTAAATGTTACAAGACAATTTTGAAAATTATTATGAATAAACCGTAATAGTTTATGCGTATATTATTAAAATGAAAACTAATTTTTATTAAAAACATATTATATTTGGAAATGATAATTTAATTCTTCTAGTTTTAAAAATTTCAGATTAATTCTGTAACATTTAAGTTGGCAAATTAATCCTTCAAATTTACGTTGAATTCATAAAATTAGACTCATAAAAAGTCAGCGTTAAAGTTTCCGTTATTTTAGTTAACGTTGACTTTTCTCATATCTAAATTTATAAAGTTAATATTAATTTGATAATTTAAATTGTACGTTTAATAGTTAAAAATAAATCAGATAAATGCAATTTACAAATATTTGTAGAATTAAATAAGCATTTCCCCCCTTCTTTATCCTCAATTTTTACGGTGAGGCAACTCCGGTTTAGGTTTATCCGGCTGAGTCAGCAAGTGGATAGATACTTATTTGACGGTGGAGGAGAATATTCCAAAGGACTCTTCCAATTGCTTTGGAGCCGTACACGTGTTATCATGACAATGGTTGATTGTAGATAAACCATTTTTATTATTCTCTTAAAACAGTAAATCATTTTCACATGGATGATGGAAATGATTTAAAAATAGATTGCTGGATCACATCTAATTTCTATAATTTTGTTTTGCTAAACAAAATTAACGGATGTTCGCGAAGAGACCTTTTTGCCAATCTAATTTCTAGAATTTTTTAAAAATATTTGAAAAAGTATACGTATAAAAATATTAAAAGCAAGAATTGGCTTCAAAAATGTTATCTAAAAATTTAGAAATATTATATTAGAATACAGCTACGTTTGGCGACAAAAAAAAATACCTTTTATAAATTAGAAAGGTAGATAATTCAAAAGAACTATTGTCCAAAATAGCATATTTTTAAAAAAAAAATTTCAAATTTAACATTATTAATTGAAATCCACAATAATAACATAAATTTAATATTAAAATAATTTAAAAATCTTTTTTTAATGGGGAAAACTAAACCCTAAATAAGAAATAAGAAACCTAAATATAATGTTTAAATTTTATTTTGAACTTATTTTGAGTAAACAAATATTTTCACATAAATATTTGTGCTATTTTTGGAATTTTAAATTTAGTGTGCTAGATTTAGAGCACAAAATATAGTTTGTGTTATTTTATGGTATTTTCAATTTTTTTTTTTAAAAAAATTGTATCTCTAAAAGAATAACAATAACAGATATATGAAGAAAACAATTTTCTCGATAAAAATGATAAAAACTAATAGTTAGAAATGGTAAAGGAATTGTACTTTTTTCAAAAGAAATTTTTTCATAAAGTGAAAATAGGGGATTGGAACAAGATTTTTTTTTTTAAAATATTGTTTTTTGTTGGAATTTCAGAGTTTTAACGAATATGGTGTAAGAAAATAAATAAATTAAACAAGTTGTTGGTGATTGGGTGATTCTTTTTTTTTGTTGAGTGTCGGCCTTGTTGGTTTAGACTAAGGATCGATTCTCCGCAGGAGCGAGATTATCAGGACAAGCACTTGGCCAAGTGAGGTATTATAAGTGGGTTGTATCACTTCCACCCGGGAGATTAGTCTGGACTCGTTTGGGCTTGGGATTACTCCCGAGGACCGAAAAACATCAAAAATAAAAAAATAAAAAATCATTGCTAGCTACACAAAGTATACCCTATCACATGACCACACATGCAGACTATATAAATGCATCTTTAACTACACGAAGTATATGGTTACCATGGTGACATGTACGAACTATCAGTGGTTATGTCGCCAACTACATGTACAAAATAAATGCATATTTAACTACACAAAGTATATAAATGCATCTTTAACTATACGAAGTATATGGTTACCATAAGCCTCATTTGCGTAATCGGAATAGTGTAACCAACGACGGAATCCGGTACCGTCGTCGTTCCCATGGCCTTCATCTTCCGATTAACCTCACTAGCAAGAACAATTCTCTTTCCATCGTGGCTCATTTGGATTCCGATCTTCCATCTTGAACCGCCTTCTCTCGCCGCACGTTTCTCATCGCCGCTGCTTCAACCACCTCCACATCTCCTTCCTACCCACTCTTCTCTAGCTTAGCCGCGTAACCCAACCCTTGCCGCACAAACACATCTTTTCTTTGGACGAGTCGCACAAGTTTGGGAGAAGACCATGAATCCTCATACGCCGCCGGAACCGGATCCTTTGGCGCACAGCGGGACCATGAATCCTCATATGCCGCCGGACCGGATCTCCCGGCGCACAGTGGTACTGAACCGATACGGCGAGGCTTTCTGGGGAAGATCACGAGTCCGAATAGCGTGGATGGTTGCGGTTGTTTATTCGAGTCGCATAAGTTTGGGAGATGTGTTTGTGCGGCTCGACTCCCAAACTTGCCGGAAATATTTGTTTGTGCGGCAAGGGTTGGGTTACATGGCTAAGCTAGAGAAGAGTGGGTGGGAAGATTCTAGCCCGACTCCCAAACTTGCCGGAAAGATGTGTTTGTGCGGCAAGGGTTGGGTTACATGGATAAGCTAGAGAAGAGTGGGTGGGAAGGAGATGTGGAGGTGGTTGAAGCAACGGCGAAGAGGAGTGGCAGCGCAAGGAGAAACGTGCGGTGAGAGAAGTCGGTTCGGGATGGAAGATCGGAATCAGAATGAGCCACGATGGATAGAGAATTGTTCTTCCTTGTGAGGTTGATCGGAAGATGAAGGCCATGAGAACGGCGACGGTACTAGATTCCGTCGTTGGTTACACTATTCCGATTACGCAAATGAGGTTTAGGATAACCATATATTTCGTATAGTTAAAGATGTATTTATATATTTCGTGTAGTTAAATATGCATTTATTTTGTACATGTAGTTGGCGACATAACCACTGATAATTCGTATATGTCACAATAGTAATCATATACTTTTTGTAGTTAAAGATGCATTTATATAATTTGCATGTGTGGTTATGTGATATGATATATTTCGTGTAGCTAACAATAATTTTTTTAATAAATAAATAAATTGGGACTTAGTTAATATTCTATGAGAACCTGCTTTTCTATGTACGGTAAGAAAAATTCATAAAGAAAAAAAAGAATTAGTTTATATTTATATTTTTTGTCTAAACAAAAAAAAAGTTTATATTTATATTTTATTATTGCTTTGGCCCTTTGGAGATTGGACATGTGTTACGGAGCTGGTCGCGATTCAAAACCGAAATCGAGAGTTTATATTTATAAAAGAGAAATGTTTGAGTATATCCATAAATAATAGTGTATATATCTTTACATGTATTTTCATATAACAGATCACATGTGTGTATTCCATGTGTAGGCATCGCACATGCCTCACACGTTGCTACAATGTGGAAGGGTGGGAAGATGATTCTCACTTTACAACTTTGGAATTTGGATAATGCTAAATCAGAAAAATCATTAAAAAAGTTGGAAAACTGTACGGAGTTAACTAAGAATATCCTTACATGAATAAAAAAATCGGGATCGTAACTCGTAAATTATAATTTTTCTTGAGGTTGAGGTTACAAGCAAAAATCGCATAATATATATTGAACATAATAATATTTTGAGATATCACAATTTGTTTCGTATAATATATATGTATTTTCGTATATCCATTAAAAAATCAGAGTTCTCATTCTAAGTTATGAAAGCTCACGTAAGTATTATTTACTCTATCATATATTTACTTTCAAAATTGGAGAAACATTGGTGGGTTCCCAACCGGCAAGAGTGAACCAATTTGGTGGTGATTATGACCATGTGTTATGTATGTAAATGGTCATTGGGTTCTTGTGACAGTATGATCGTGTTGAGCTCTCACTGATGTGAAGGCTAGCATTGCATTCTCTACACGGATATTTGGACAGAAACTCAGAGATCCTAGTAGTGTTTTTAGTGGGGACAGAGGCTCTCGAACACATTATTCGTTGTGTGGTATGGGTCTGTTTGTTTAGGATTGTTTTGATCATGCTGACTTCTCCGATGATGTTTGCGTCGGGAAGATTGAATTTGTTGAGACAGAGGAGCAGAGTAATTCATAGTTAAGAACTAGTGCTACATATGTGTATATATGTATGATTGGACTCACCGGGCAAGTCAGTGTTTGTGTTTGCCAAGCTCAGTAATTCGTCAGGGTTCCTAAACATGAACATCTCCTTGGGTATTGGGGAAACGGCATCAGGAAGTTCGACGAAGGTGGTTTGTTCAGTGAATCAGATGGAGATATTGGAGTCGCAAAGCTTGAAGTGGTGGTTACCGCGGGTGACGTCAAATCCACTAATGGCATAAATTGCTCATTCGTGCATAAGGTGTTTGAATGTGTTTAGGAGGTGAACTTTTATAGAGCCTTGAATGAGAGTTGACTGTCAAGAAGAAGAAGAGACATTGTGAAGCTGGTTAGATGAAGTTAGTGTGAGAGGGTACCTAAAAATTAGAGTATACCTTCTCATCTAGGAGGAAGATATCGACACCCATGAGCTCTCCACCTTTCTTAACATTACGGGCCTCCCAGAATCGAACAAGCCTTCCGACGACATGGTGAATACTTATGCCAGCTTTCAAGTCGGAGAAGAATAGATGCGAGGTTGTCATATTTCACCGAGTTGCTGTTGGTTAGAAAGGAGATTTGTTGCTGTGAAAGATAGAAGATGGATAGAACATCCTATTTATAGATGGTCTAGGTGAATATAACAATAGTTGCGAGAATTTAAGGTCGTAATTAAATGGCCAATGAATTGTTCTTTGGAAGTTACACGTTTGATATTATTGATATTGTAATTGTGAGTGATTACCTATAATCAATGTGATTAATGGCTTAGACAATGAAGCGCCTCTTGAGTTTGCTGGGTTGTTGATTTCACATGTGAAGGATTGTAAAATCGTGAGGCCATAGATTTTGGCGGAGAAGAAGATGAGGAAAGAGACATGAAGTCGTCTAAGCATGTCTATTTCGTAGATCAATGAATCAAAAAGCAAATCTAAAAGATGAGGAAATCAGATCCGGCGTCCGCGTTTTCCACGATTCGGAACAACTGGTCAACAATTGCGTTACACGTCGGTGATGTGCGTCTTAACGATGATCATCTAAGATCTGAGTTTTCCTCCGCGACGGCGGTGGTCTCCATTGTCGTTGTATTTTATTTCGTCTTTGTCTTTGGAGGTTATTGTTGGAACTTTTTAAATTTGTTGTTAATTATTGGCCCATTATATGGTCCATTTAGAGTTTTGATTTTAAATGGTTTTGGACGATGGTTTTAGACGATGGTTTTAGAGTAGATGATGGAATGAAACTAAGTGATTGCTGAGGTGTCAGAAATATAGAGTATGAGTAAATAAGGTGGCAACATAAAAAGAAAATAAATTCCTCTTTATATATATATTAGATAAATACCCGCATATATGCGGGTTTGTAATTTAATATTTTATAACCCGTTAAAAAAAAATTAAAGACAAAAAAATGGAAATCAAAACTAGATCACCCGTAAAAATATATAATACATAAATTTAGAAACAAAGTTTACGATGAAATAAATATTTACATTGAAAGAAAAATTTGGTGAAAAGATGCAGTAAATAGTTTTGGATACGATTATTGGATTTTTATTTTTTGGTGTATAATTGACACACTACCAAATTGTGGTTTATATAGAGGTGAGAAATTATAATTATTTTTCTTTTATGATTAATTTTCTTAATCTAAATGGAAAAACTAAGGAATGTTTTTTTTTTATATTAATTTTGCATTTTAGGATAAATTTTATTTTTAACTTTTTAATTTTTTTTATAGTAATTTTATCTTTTAAGATTAGATTTTCAACTTTGACTTTTCAGAATTTTTAAATTTTTTTATTAATTGATTTTTTTTTAAACTTTGATTTTTAGTTATCAAACGATTAATATGTACTAATCTATTTGATTTCTATTAGTCTTGTTTATGTACATAACGAAACATAATTTCCTAACATAAGAAAGCATAATTTCCTCTAACATAATTTTGATTACGTACAACATAATTTAGCTTTTATTTAGATAAATTTCGGGTGTAAATAACGAAGATATGTAAAGCGGGTGTATATAACGAAGATATTTCATAATATGCATCATAATTTCGATTACACAGAAGATTACCTCGGGTGTACCTTACGTGTAGCGGTGTATATAACGAATGTTTTTTGTTGTAAAATTGAGAAACTATCAAATTGGTTATATAGAGGTGGGAAATTAGAATTTTTTATCCTTATAGGATTTTATATATTCCTTTTTTAATTTCCTTAATCAAAATAGAAAATTTTGTATCTCTTTTTCAAAAACTTTAGCTTTTATACTTTTTTTTAACTTTAGCTTTTAGGATATTTGTTGGTTTAATTTTTCTTTGATTGTTTTTCTTTTTATGATGTCAATCAATTGTTTAATTGCTTTATTATAAACATGATTTTTTTTTTCATTTTTTAAAAAAACTTTAAGATAAATTTACTTAATTTAAAAGTAACTTTTATTTTCTTTCTTTTTTTTGCTAACTTTACTTTTAAGATTAAGTCTAGATTATAATTTTTCTTTTATTGTTAAATAAAAAAAAACTTTAAGATGATTTTCCTTAACCTAAAAACAACTTTTCTTTTTATTTTTTTGTGCTAACTTTACTTTTATGATTAAGTGTAGATTATATATTTTTTTTACTTTATTGTTAATATTATGTGTCAAAATCTAATTGGTAATTTTTACACATGTCAAAATCTAATAGATTAACTCGACACATGTCGCGATCTTGCGAGTTATACTAACTTTGAATCATTCTCCTTTAGATTGATAGATATAGATTGATTTTAAATAATGTAATAATTGCTAGTTACTAGAGCATCACTCGGCTAGATTTTTTTTTTTTTGTAATCAGGGGTGATCCGGACCTTTACCACTAAAAAAATCTTTTAAGGATGAGTATAGCCGTCGAATAGTCCACTCACCAAATTTTTAAACGTGTCTAAAATATGACATCATTTTAACTGGCTAAAAAAAAGTAATTAGATAATTTTGTGTTTGCGAGATCGATCTGATCAAGACCCATAAGACAACTCCTCCGCAAGTTGGTGCAACTAATATATATCTCATAATAGTTTGGATTCTAGTTAAACGAAGAAAATAATAATAGTACGAACTGATAAGGTAATGATTTTGGCAATGTGACTATTATTATTATCTATATTATTAAAACAAAATCACTTTTAGAATTTGTTTCCAAACATCTCTTTATTTAAAAATAAAATAAATGTTGTCAAACATATATTAAATATATTATCAAACATTTATTAAATCTATATAATTTTACATATATTTATCAAATATCTAATTAAATTACAAAATAATCTTATCAAATCAGCATAAATATCAAATTAAAATCTAGAAAATAGTTTATTTTTGTTGACGCTAAGAAAAAAATATAAAGATTTTCATCATGGAAATCTCGTGATTTACTAAAAAATCTTGGCATCAACATCTCACGTATCAAAATTTGGTGGATCACATATTTAAAAAACAAAGAAATATTATCATATCTCTGCAGAATGAAACATGTGCTTCTATTTCGATTGAAGCTCTATTTCGGTTTTGTTTTAATTTTTTTGATACAAGTCTATATATAACCCATATCATTTGAAAATAAGCTCTATTTCGGTAGCGGTACACTAATAATAAAAGGTCATCTCAAATAGATTTTAAAAATTAATTCATCAAATGTAGAAAGGAAAAAAACCGCAAGTCTCTGATCAGAAAGAGAATAACATAATTCGGAAACACATATTGCATAACAAATCAAAAAAATATTAAATTTTTACTAAAAACTTAAAAATTACAAATTCAACATATTTAAATTAGTTACATTTAAATTAGGTCTTATTTTTCATTTCACATTTCAAATTCAACATAGTTTATCATTATTTTAGCTTGTATGATGCTAATAATATTATGATTTATAAGACCTCTGGAAAAATGCTCATTTAATTCCCTAAATATTTGCAATTGCATGATTTATTCCTCAAGTTAATGTTGACTTTATAAATTTAGCTATGAGAAAAGTCAACGTTAACTAAAAACGAAGACGTTAACGTTGACTTTTTATGAGTCCAATTTTGCGAAATCAACTTAAACTTAAAGAATTAATTTGCCAACTTAAAATTTAGAGAATTAATCTACAAAAATTCAAAACTAGAGGAATTAAATTATCATTTCCAAATATAGTATGATTTTTAATAAAAAATTAGTCTTCATTTTAATAATATACACATAAATTATTACTGTTTATTCATAATAATTTTCAAAATTTTCTTGTAACATTTAAAACTATTTAATTTGATAAAAAAACAAAACAGTTATATTCAGCTATATAAGGACTTAACCGATAAGTTTTTATAGTTACATAATTATTTTTTGTATTTTACGTTATTAATAAAGTAATCTTAGTTGATTCTCTATTGTTCATGTGTGAAAATCTAAATTTATTGGATCTTGACACCATACATTTATAGATGTATATAGTCATACCCGATTCGTAGGGAAAACGGGATAGGCCATCGCCTAAGACCACCGATTTAAAAAAACAAATTATGGGCCACATTTTTTATTTTAGATTAATAGTTTTTAGACCACAAATTTTAAAGTTCATGTTTTTCTTTAAAGTATTATTTTCTAATAAAAAATTGGGTTGTGTCATATAATTAACCATCTAAGAGCAACACAAAATTAAAAATATATGTTTGTTAAATTATTTTGTAAAACTCTACGTATCTCTTTTTTGGGTCATGTAAAAAAAAATCTTTTTCTTTTTTATCAATTGTTTTTAAAATAGATTGGAACTAAACTTTAACAATTATGTGTATATTTTTAAAATTAAGATCATTTAATTCCTCAAGTTTTACAATTTTGCAGATTAATTCTCCAATTTTTAGGTTGAAAAATTAATTTATTAAGTTTATGCTGATTTCGCAAAATTGGACTCATAAAAAGTCAACACTAACGTCTCCGTTTTCTTAGTTAACGTTGACTTTTTTCATACCTAAATTTACAAAGTTAATGTTAACTTGAGGATTTAAATTGCATATTCAATCGTTCCAGAATAAATCATTATTTGGGGAATTAAAAATATTTGGGGAATTAAATAATTATTTTCTCAAGATACGTGACAAAAAAAAAGGCTTTAACAAAACCAAAAAACAAACAAAGGAAGAGGAAGATGACTTATATTCAAGAAAAAGAAGATAGGAACATATGACGTATACGCACAAAACTGTTTAGAATCTAAACCGTCCATTTGGTGAATCTACCCCACTTTTTTTTAGCAAAAGAATCAACCCTATTTTGTTTTTGTCAGGGTCTATACTCTAAATGAACCAACCCATTTGGCTAATTAGAACATCTACAATGGGGATCTATTAAACAAAAGAAAAAAAATAAAAAAAAAAAAGAGAGAGAGATATGAGTGTTTCAAATGAGACACTAAAAAAAAAGTTGAGACACCCAAATTGATGTGTTACAATGTCATTGGTCCAATTTTTTTACTTCAATTATTATTATTTTTTAATAAAAAATATTAAAATTGTTAGGGTGAGACATCCTCAAATATGGATGCTCTTAATTTCACAATGAAAAACTAGGGATTGAAACTCCGATGCTTGGATAGCTCAGCTAAGATATTTTAAACTATATAGTTCCCAACGATTCTCTCCCACTGAAACACTTCAGATTTAAACCATTAAAATAACTATTGCAAGAACAGATCTAAAGTCGTAGTAATCTAGTGATTGAATCCACACGGATCATATAACACAACGAGAAGTAAATTTAAAAAAATAACAAATGTTTGTGGTTTTGTATGTATACCACGTAAAATATAAAATCTGAAGATTATTTTGTAATTGTATAAATATAATTATAAACCATACCCCGTGTTTGGTAAAAAAAAATTGTTTCGTGGTAGAGTTCTATTTATGTAAGTATAGGTTTTCCTAGATAGGGACCTAATTACTGGCATATATATTTCATGATAAAAATATATGTACTTATAAGTTCCAAAACAAAACTAATTTGAACGATTCTCTATAAATAAAACCGTCCGAGAAATAGTCGTCTTTAATAGTTTTAATTATTATTATTGAAAGTGGATGTGAATTAATTAAGCTCAATGTGAATGGAAGCAATTAGTATTTTACTTTTAAAATACTGTTGTGTATTTTAAAAACCGTTTTGCCAATCATATACCTCGCATTTTCACTAGTCAAATAATTAGATAACTAAGATTTAACCCACGTTACAGCACGAAACAATTTTTTTTTTTTTTGAACTAAGTGATATTTTCTTTTAAATTTTCTTTGATTTGTTATAAATGTTATATAATTATAATATACAGAGGGGGTGTATTCAATATAATATTTAGAAGGATTTGGAAGATTTGAGTTTTAATGAGTTATTAGATGATTTGAGTGAATTAGAAAAGTTGTTATGATTTGTTTTTAAATAACTATGAAATCTCACCTAAAACCATGAGATTTGAATTTTTATTTTTTTAACTAAGAAACTCCACCAAAACATCTCCAAAACATTAAAATTACTTAAAATATTTTTAATAACAGTGGATTTGAAGATTTATTTAGAAATCAGTAGTTCAATAACATGGGGTTTGGAAAAGACTTTTGAAAATTCATGTTTGAATAACATAAGATTTGTGATTTTAATACAAATCACTTCAAATGATAGATTGAATACACCCCTATAGTGTTTTTTGCAGAATAAAATTATATAAGATGGGCCGCGAACTACTAAAAAATCAAATTTTTTGTGTCTAACTCTTTATAAAAATAGTAAAACATTTTTTCAAATTTAGGTTTGATATATACTAAAATAAAAAATTAATAAGTTATAGTTAATTTTCAAAGACATTATATTATTTAGTAATTCGAGTATACCATATATCTTTAAAACTAAAAACTAATATTTTGACTTGTGCGAGACCCGCTTTTGTGGAGACATAAAAATTAGAGTTCTGATCCGTCCGTGACGGAGCTAACCCGCTTACTTAACCCTTTTTGCAATGTACTAAAATATTATTTGGGATAAGCCGCAAATAACTACAATCTTAAAAACATCAACTCTAATATGCACTGGTTAATGACTATGGTTTTGAGATTAATCTACGAACTCTTAAAGAAATCATTTTCTCATGTCTATTCTACACTATTAAAACAAGGACATTTTTGGAATCTGTTTCCAAAGATCCCTTATTTTTCAAAATAAATTGAACATGTTGTCAAACATGTATTAAATCTGGTGTCAAACATTTATTAAATTTATTATAAAGTTAAAAATTACAAATTAAACATATATGAATCAATAACACTTAAATTAATTTTTATTCCTCATTTTACATTTTATATATTACAAAAAACTGTATCTCGCATGAGCGCACATGTTTTGAATAGTTTTGTATAAAGATAGTAAAATATTTTTCAAATTTTGTTTTGATATATACTTAAATAAAATATAACAAATTATAATAGAAAATATTGCAAGATTTCGAATATATATTTTTGAATATATATAAATTGATTATTTTTTTAAAAAAATATAATATTTTTAATATTGAAAGTAAATAATATATACCATCTTGAATGAGAAACAAATATTTTCTATATTTTTTTATTAGGTTCAAAAAACAGTTATATCCTTTCTAATTTTAATTATTTTTTCTTATTTATAATCGTATAATAGATACTAAATTTCAAAATAAAATTTATTTTCTTAAATGATTTTTTAAATAATAATATAGAAATCAACATAAGCAAACGCCAAAATTGTGTTCAATATAAAAAAAAAATTAGTTAAAAACTACCGTGTCTTATGGGTTAACCAAAAGTCAATCATATATAATATAAGCAAAGTGAGTTTTAGCTTTCGAGCTCTCTCATTCATTCTAGGGGTGGTTAATTATCCTCTTATCCCTCACCAAAAAGACTTCAATATCCTTTTGATCGGTCTAAATTAAGTTTTCGGTCTAAATTAAGTTTATAAAATAATTACATTCTACCGATTTGTCTACCGGTACATCCTTTTTACATTCGAAATGGAGCTCTCTCATTCACTCTAAACCGTAAAAATCGGTTAATCCTTTTTATATCGGTTTGATTTAAGTTTTTTGTCGTACCGATTATCAATTTATAAGCAAAGTGAGTTTTAGCTTTCGAGCTCTCTCATTCATTCTAGGGGTGGTTAATTATCCTCTTATCCCTCACCAAAAAGACTTCAATACCCTTTTGATCGGTCTAAATTAAGTTTTCGGTCTAAATTAAGTTTATAAAATAATTACATTCTACCGATTTGTCTACCGGTACATCCTTTTTACATTCGAAATTGAGCTCTCTCATTCACTCTAAACCATAAAAATCGGTTAATCCTTTTTATATCGGTTTGATTTAAGTTTTTTGTCGTACCGATTATCAATTTATAAGCAAAGTGAGTTTTAGCTTTCGAGCTCTCTCATTCATTCTAGGGGTGGTTAATTATCCTCTTATCCCTCACCAAAAAGACTTCAATACCCTTTTGATCGGTCTAAATTAAGTTTTCGGTCTAAATTAAGTTTATAAAATAATTACATTCTACCGATTTGTCTACCGGTACATCCTTTTTACATTCGAAATGGAGCTCTCTCATTCACTCTAAACTGTAAAAATCGGTTAATCCTTTTTATATCGGTTTGATTTAAGTTTTTTGTCGTACCGATTATCAATTTATAAGCAAAGTGAGTTTTAGCTTTCGAGCTCTCTCATTCATTCTAGGGGTGGTTAATTATCCTCTTATCCCTCACCAAAAAGACTTCAATACCCTTTTGATCGGTCTAAATTAAGTTTTCGGTCTAAATTAAGTTTATAAAATAATTACATTCTACCGATTTGTCTACCGGTACATCCTTTTTACATTCGAAATGGAGCTCTCTCATTCACTCTAAACCATAAAAATCGGTTAATCCTTTTTATATCGGTTTGATTTAAGTTTTTTGTCGTACCGATTATCAATTTATAAGCAAAGTGAGTTTTAGCTTTCGAGCTCTCTCATTCATTCTAGGGGTGGTTAATTATCCTCTTATCCCTCACCAAAAAGACTTCAATACCCTTTTGATCGGTCTAAATTAAGTTTTCGGTCTAAATTAAGTTTATAAAATAATTACATTCTACCGATTTGTCTACCGGTACATCCTTTTTACATTCGAAATGGAGCTCTCTCATTCACTCTAAACTGTAAAAATCGGTTAATCCTTTTTATATCGGTTTGATTTAAGTTTTTTGTCGTACCGATTATCAATTTTGTGGTTTCAGTTTTCGGATAACCCTACGTAATATCGGAATAGATATTCTCTGGCCGTTTTTTTATTTATTTAGTTGGGTTGCGATTTCTTTTTGTGATTTTCTTGCGATCCTCTTTTGCGATTTTCGGAAATTGGATTGCGATTTTCTTTTGCGATTTTCGGAAAACCCTAATTTTTTTACTTGATATATATCCCACATTTATAATTTTTGTGAAACTCATTCATTGCCATCGTCTCTTTGATCCGACTAGATTTTTCTGTTAGTACGTGAAACACCTGTGTCTTTAATTCAATCATTCTCTGTTTTGTATTATTTAAAATCACGAACTCAAGAGAAGGTGGAAGAAAAAGGTAATAACTCGATCGAAGAATATAAACAACACACTAACATAATATTTTCTTAGGTTGTATTACGTTTTTGTTTGATCTGTATTATTTAATTTGCTCTGAATTTCTTTACTGCTTAAATACTACTTAAACATAGGTTCGCAGGGATATGACTAGATGGAAGATGAAGAGCAGCACATGGAGGTATTTGTTTTTCTTTTTATCGAAGCACACGAAGGTATTTGTTTCTATGTCAATTTCTTATTACTTTCTCGCTATTCTTGGTTCGTCGTTTCTTTCGGTTTCTTCTTGTTTGCAAAAAGTTAATCTTGATTTTGAGTTTTTTTTTTTTTGACTAATTTGATATTTT
Organism: Eutrema japonicum; assembly: GCA_030161315.1. Taxonomy (NCBI): domain Eukaryota; kingdom Viridiplantae; phylum Streptophyta; class Magnoliopsida; order Brassicales; family Brassicaceae; genus Eutrema; species Eutrema japonicum. Next base: position 43,406,206 of record BSQW01000013.1, read on the forward strand.
TCAGGCTGATGAGTGAATATAAAGTAGACTCGATCAAGGATGGTATGCAAGAGTTCTTTGTAGAATTCAATGGAACCAAATACAGTAAGAATCATCAATTTTACTATCCGTATTTTGATTCACTAAGTCTCCAATTTCGTTAATTTTTCCTCTTAATCAAAGACTGATTTTCTTGCTTTTTAGTTCTGATTCTAATTTTGCTGCCAATGAATGATGATGGGGTTTTATAATTATTGATGATTTTGATATGATAGCAGCTACATAGGATAGAAATGTTGATATCTTTTGAACATTTTTTTTTGACTAGAAATGATGATGGGGTTTTATAAATGATGATGGGGTTTTATAATTATTTATTTATTTAGTTGGGTTGCGATTTCTTTTTGTGATTTTCTTGCGATCCTCTTTTGCGATTTTCGGAAATTGGATTGCGATTTTCTTTTGCGATTTTCGGAAAACCCTAATTTTTTTACTTGATATATATCCCACATTTATAATTTTTGTGAAACTCATTCATTGCCATCGTCTCTTTGATCCGACTAGATTTTTCTGTTAGTACGTGAAACACCTGTGTCTTTAATTCAATCATTCTCTGTTTTGTATTATTTAAAATCACGAACTCAAGAGAAGGTGGAAGAAAAAGGTAATAACTCGATCGAAGAATATAAACAACACACTAACATAATATTTTCTTAGGTTGTATTACGTTTTTGTTTGATCTGTATTATTTAATTTGCTCTGAATTTCTTTACTGCTTAAATACTACTTAAACATAGGTTCGCAGGGATATGACTAGATGGAAGATGAAGAGCAGCACATGGAGGTATTTGTTTTTCTTTTTATCGAAGCACACGAAGGTATTTGTTTCTATGTCAATTTCTTATTACTTTCTCGCTATTCTTGGTTCGTCGTTTCTTTCGGTTTCTTCTTGTTTGCAAAAAGTTAATCTTGATTTTGAGTTTTTTTTTTTTGACTAATTTGATATTTTTCAGGCTGATGAGTGAATATAAAGTAGACTCGATCAAGGATGGTATGCAAGAGTTCTTTGTAGAATTCAATGGAACCAAATACAGTAAGAATCATCAATTTTACTATCCGTATTTTGATTCACTAAGTCTCCAATTTCGTTAATTTTTCCTCTTAATCAAAGACTGATTTTCTTGCTTTTTAGTTCTGATTCTAATTTTGCTGCCAATGAATGATGATGGGGTTTTATAATTATTGATGATTTTGATATGATAGCAGCTACATAGGATAGAAATGTTGATATCTTTTGAACATTTTTTTCCTCTTTTTCTTGGTATTTCTCTGCAGATCCTAGGAACTGATCATTGGACTTTCGGTTTCAGGGCTTGATGATTTCCGCAAAAATTCTAATGGTGTTGACGGTAATAGCTGGCTTGACTGGTTCTTACTTTTTGTTATCATTGCTTCTCTTTCTTGATTTATTCATGTAATACTTAAAATATGTCCATATGCTTAGGACTTGAGGAGGGGTGCACCTTATATGGGACACGATGGTGGTAATTAAGTCCTTATGGACTAAATCTTCCTTCTTTATAGAAGTTTTAATCCTTTTGTATCATAATTTAGGGGCTTGGCCAAATATCTGCTCTACTGATTCTGTTCGAATAACAAGAAAGTTGAAGTGGGAGGGTTTATTGGGTGCAAAGAAGATTCTTTAGCCGTTCTGTACAACGCATAAAGGGTTTCTTTGCAGTGTATGTTGGTGATGACCAGATCCGGAAGAAGATATATATATATAGTTCATGTCTCAAATTAGAGCTAGCCTTCGTTTCAAGCTCTGCTCAGTAAATCCGAAAAGAAGAGTTTGGGTTAAGTTTAAAAGACAGGAACACCACTAATAAGATTTGTTAAGTTTTCCACCAGTTTTTTTAATGCTTCGAAAAGGCTGGACAATGCGTCTAGATCATGATTTTTTTTTTTGTAGAATCGTTAGACACCAACAAACTAGAGATGGCGACTGGCGAGGAATGCTTAGATTTCGCAAGCAGACAAAGAAAGCGTATGAAGAAATGGAGGATGACGAAGAACTTGGAGGTACATATTCTGTTTTTATCGTCTATGTATTGCCATTGGGTATATATTGTGTTTTTCTTACAGTGTAACTGTGTAATTATAGTCTCAGAGTTGAGCCAGGTCTTAGTTATAGTTGTAGATTAGTAGTTATTGAGATGAAGATCCTACTTACTATTTTTATAGACTTGATAAAGATGATAATAAATCCATAAGCACAAAAACTTAACTTAAGTTATGTTCGTACTCATAACATTTAAAGTTGCCCGACTTTGTTTTGATCATTTCATCGCATTTGTAATTGTGTAATGGCAAATGGGAGCAACGAGGTGTCGTATTTGAAAATGTGTATATTGTAAATGTGTTTCATCAGCTTTTGATTTTGATTGAAAATGACAAAAAAAAATCCAAAAATAAATCGAAAAAGATGAGGAAGAAGACGAAGACAAATTGATATCAATTAAATCCGGAAGAAAAATAAAGACATGGATAACACAAAATAATGAAGAAGCATAAGGATAAGAAGATGAAAAAGTTGAAGAAGAAGAACGAAACCGGAAGAACATGAATAAGTCATCGGAAAAGTTAGAGAAGACGAAAAAGAAGAAAACCGGAAGATGAAGAAAACGAAGTAGTAAAAGAGGAAAACCCGAAGATTATGTAGAAGAAGTTGAAAAAGGTGAAGATGATGAAAGCGATGAAGAAAAACAAAAATAATAAGAATTCAAATAAGACAAAGAATATGAAGAACAAGAGGAAGAAGAGGAGGAGTTAAAAAAAGTGGAAAAGAAGTCGGAGAATACGAATATGGTGAAAAAGAAGTTAAAGACGATAAAAAAGAAGAAGAGAAATATGAGGAGGAAGATAAGAAGAGGAAGCATACGAGATAAGTAAGAATAATAGAAAAAATGAAAAAATAGAAGAAATAAGACGAAGAAAAACCAAAAGAAAAAGAAGAAGCAGATTTCGGAGAAGACAAAGTCGATAAAGGAGTAGAAGTAGAAGTCGAAGACAAGATGTAGAAGGAAAAGATGAGGAAGATGAAAGAAGAAGAAGAGGAGGAAGAAAAAGACGAAGCTGATTAAGAAGAACTCAGAAAATACAAAGACACATATGTTTAAGATAAGGAATGACTGGAAGATGACAAAGTATAAGAAGCTGAAGATGGGGAAGGAGGCTAAGAAAACTTTGAGGAATAAGAAACCAAAGAAGACAAATGCGATGAATTAGGAGAAGGAAGAAGAAGAGGAATGCGAATAAAAAACGGAAGAAAAAGAATAAGAAGAAGTCAAAGATTATGAAAAAGAAGAAGCCCAAAATGATTAAAAAATAAGGAAAATGTCAGGAAGAAGAAAAACCATAATATAAAGAAGAAGAAAATAAAGCTGAAGAAGTAGAAGACAAAGAAAAACCGGAGTAATAGGATGCCGAGAAGATGAAGACGATAAGCAGAAGAAGAAGACTGAGATGATGAAAAAGAAGAACACAAAGATGATGAAGAAACATAGTTTAGGAAGAGTTCCAACGAGGGAGGAAGAAAATCGTTCGTAATTACAATGTGTGTGTCAAAGAAACATTATTCATTATATTATCGAGCTTTGTGAATTTCGTTTCCTCGGTTTTTCGACCACTTATGAGAAACACTACACAATTATATATAAAGGAGGACAAGGATTGAGTGTGTGTGAAAAAAAAGGTTTTAGATAAGCGAGAATTTCATTGATGTTGCATGAACATTTTCGAGTCTTATTAATGACGTTGCAGAAAACACTTCATTTCGAATCGATAAGGATATCATGAGAGAAATGAGTCTTCGAACCCCTGAATACATTTGTCCTATTGTCTCAATCGTATGATATATTCGATTTTGCACGAGTTTAAATATTAACTTCCAAATTGATAAATGGAGCAAATCGATTGTTACTATACTAAACTTAAAAGGACTTTTGATTTACATGGGAAGAGGCCATTGTTAAATTTTCTCTCAAAGGATGAAAGGATTCTCTATGACACTACTTATATAACAGAGTATTTCCGTCTTTTTGTCCGTAGAGGTTTTTGTTAGCATTTTGGGTTCTTATCATTCGACAAACAAAATAATTTTCATGGAATGTCTTTGGATTTCACTTTTCATGACTGATGATTGTTACGTTATTACATCTTCCTTTTTTTATTATATTTTCCCTTCGTTTCAAGAGGAGGGTTCATGTTAGAACGGTCGGATAATATGTGTCCGTGTTATCTATGTGGTTTTACTTCATAAGATTTTTTGAAACTGATCGTTTGTGTAAAGATAGCCAAGCCCATAAAGTATGTGAAAATATACGTCCAAAAAATACAAAAATTCCAAAAAAATAATTAGAAGAAGAAAAATACGAGGAAGACGAAAAATCGAAAGTCAAATAAAAGAAAGAAGAAGAAGTAGAAGATGTGGAAGAATAAGAAGCTACAGAATACAAAGACGATAGAAGAAAACGGAGAAGATGAGGCATAAGAAAAATCAGAAGAATAAAACAAAAAATCCAGAAGAAGAAAACGAAGAAAAACCGAATGAAAAAAAAAGTCAAAGAAGACGAAGACGATAAAGAAGAAGAAGTAGGAGTTGAATACGATGGAGGATAAGAAGAAAAAAAACGAAGAATATGAAAAACTAAAAGATAAAGAAGAGGTAGAAGAAAAGACGAAGCCAATGAAGACAATGAAGAAAAGAAAAATAGTCGGAGAAGACGAAGATGGTGAACAAAGAAGAATGAAATGACGAATTTGGAGAAGAAAAAAAAATAATAAATAAAAATACGTGGAAGAAAAAAAAGAATAAAGAAAGAGAAGAAAACCAGAAGATGAATAATACAAAGTAGACGAATGTAAAGATGAGAAAGAGACGAAGAAAAATCATAAGAAGAAGAGTTTTGATAAGACAAAGAAGACCAAGGAGGAATAAGAAGCAGAGAATGAAGAAGGCTAATAAAAATCGAAAAAGAAGAAGAAGAACTGAGAGAATACAAAGATGATGAAGAAGAAGTCAAAGAAGTAGGAAAATATGAGGAAGAAAAAAACCAAAAGAGGAAGAAAAAGAAGACACAATAGAATAGTAAGAAGAAGTAGAAGTCGAAGACGATGATGAAGTTGAAAGAAAAGGGTGAGGAATAAGAAAATCAAAAGATATATAAGAGGAAGAAGAAGAAGTAGAAGTCAAAGACGATGAAGAAGAATAAGAAAAAGATGAGAAAATGACAAAAGCTTTAAAATTGGAGAATGAAGAGGAAGACGAATAATAACCGAAAAAAAAGAATAAGGAAAATACGAAGAAGAACAAAACCAAAAGATAAGGAATAGGAAGAAGAGTAGAACAAAGCTGAAGAGGAAGAAAAAGAAGACAAATCATTAGATGGAGAAGAAATAGAAGTTGAAGACGATGAAGAAGAGGAATAAGAAAATCGAAAGACAAATAAGAGGAAGAAGAAGACAATGAAGAAGAAGAAGCCGAAGACAGTGCAAAAGAAGAAGGAAAGGACGAGGAAGAAGAAAATCCGAAAGTTGAATAGGAGGGAGAAGAGAAGGACGAAGTCGTGAAGAAGAAGAAGGAAAAGATGAGAGCGAGAAGACCGAAGAAAAGAAAAATAAAAATCAGAATATGAAAAATTAGGACAAGACAAAAATGTTGAAGAATAAGAAGGGGAAGAGGATGATGAATTTGGAGAAGAAAAACCATATATAATCTTTGAGAATAAGTCACATTGACAATCTTATGGTGATATTAATTAGATATTATCTTTGGACACCTCGGAAGATTATCAACTTAAAAGTGATAACAACATTAAAAAGCTTACACCGAAATTCGAGAAGATAAATTGCGGAAAAGACTTTATTTTGAATAAATAGTGACACTTAAGATCTGCGGAATACCAACATGGTTAGAGAGCTGGGAGCGATAAGATACATATATATGCCGCTCTTCATGTTGTATGCGTTGCTGCTTCAGCGGTTGTGGCATATACTTGGTACAAACGGTTGTAATGAAGAAATTTGAATCCTACGATCATTGTGTATTGTGTTTCAATTAGACATTGTGACTTTGATTCAGATTTCAACCTATATTTCCCCTTAGTTTCAAGAGGAGGGTTCAGGTTAGAACGGTCGGATAATATGTGTCCATGTTAGCCAAGCCCATAAAGAATGTGAAAATATATACCAAAAAAATTCCAAAAAAATAATTAGAAGAAGGAAAATACGAGGAAGACAAAAAATTGAAAGTCAAATAAAAGGAAGAAGAAGTAGAAGATGTAGAAGAATAAGAAGCAGGAGAATACAAAGACGATAGAAGAAAATGGAGAAGATGAGGCATAAAAAAAATCAAAAGAATAAAACGAAGAAAATGAAGAAAACCGAAAAAAAAAAGAGAAGACAACTAAGACGAAGACGATAAAGAAGAAGAAGTAGCAGTTGAAAACGATGGAGGATAAGAAGGAAAAGACGAATATTATGAAAAACTAAAAGATAAAGAAGAGGGAGAAGAAAAAGACGAAGTCAATGAAGACAATGAAGAAAAGAAAAATAGTCGGAGAAGACGAAGATGGTGAACAAAGAAGAATGAAATGACGAATTTGGAGAAGGGAGAAAAGTAATCAGAAGAAGAAGTCAGAAAAGCCGGAGAAGAAAACCAATACATAGTAGACGAATAGGAAGTCGAAGAGAACAAAGAAGACGAAGGTGATGAAGAAGGAGAAAAAGAAGAAGAAGAAGAAAGAGAATAATATAACCCGGAAGAAGAAGAAGATGAAGACATAATAGAAGAGGAACAAGAAATTGAAGTCGAAGACGATGATGAAGATGAAAGAAAATGGTGAGGAATAAGAAAATCGAAAGATGTATAAGAGGAAGAAGAAGTAGAAGTCGAAGACAATGAGGAAGAACAAGGAAAAGATGTGGAAAACATGAGTGACAAAGAAAAAACGGAAAAAGAAAACAAAAACAAAATGAAAGAAAACGAAGAAAAAGACGTGAGAGAAGAAAGAGAGATAAAGGTGGAAGACGATGATGAAGAATATTAAAAAAAGACGATAAAGAAGAAAAACCAAAGGATAAATAAGAGGGAAACAAATGACGAAGAACGATTATGTGAAGACGAATAACTCGCGTTTGTCTTAATTCAATTGGTTTGTGGGTTTCATACACTTATTTAATATTGGTTTGTGAGTTTTTAGTTTTGTATAGTGTTTACTTTTTTGGATTAACTTTATTTTGATCATGTATATCTCAAGTGGTAGTTCTAAATTTCTTCGGTTTATAACATAAAGTTTTGTATTACGTTTTTGAGACCCCTCGGCCCGCGCAAGGCGCGGGCTACCTACCTAGTTAAATTTAAAATAAAGACGTTCATACACCTTACGCTTAAAGTCCTCACAAAACGTCATCACAAGTTATATATTTAAATGTTTTCTGCAAACCAACTTTCAGGTTGGTTTTTTTTCAACTCTACCTTTCACTTCCCGAAAATGTAGATCAAACTAATTAAGTCAATATTAACCCATAATATAATATTTGGTCGCGTATAAGACTGTATATACATTATCAAAATTACGTCATTTTATTTTGAAAAATAAATTAAAACAAACATAATGTAAAACTAGCATTTGAACTCATGACACTAAGGGATTAACCACACATACCATGCCAATTGTGCCAGCGTAATTATTTTTTAAATTTCAATATATATTTATATATTACTGGATTCAGTGGCGGATTTAGAAAATATAATCAGTGAAGGCAAAAATATAACATAATAGAAAAATAAAATTTTAAGGTGTACTTTTAGGTTTAAACCAGAAAAAAGCTGTGTGGGGGCAATTTTTGGTTTTTTAGTGGTGGTATAATTTATTTTTCTTAAACAGGTACAAATAATTTTTTTTTTGAGTGGTGCAGTTGCCACCTACTTGGACAACATGGATCTGCTCTTGACTGGATTATCTTACCATACAGTCTTATACGGTTTACAAAATCTATACACGACCAAAGATTATATTGCGAATTCACATAGACTTAATTGGTTTGACCTGTATTTTTGGTAAATCGAGAATAGGGTTGCAAGAAAAAACTAACATGAGGGTTGATTTACATAAAACCCTATATTTAATGTTGACTACAGATGCTGTTTGATTCTCCAAATTGACTACAAGCTGTTTTAGGTGAATTCTTTTCTTTTGTCCCCCCACCCCCCAACATAGTTTACTACTGTAAAAAGCTTCGTGTGTTTCCATCTCACAATTTTCTTTCATAAAAAATCTTTTTTTTTCATTATGCAATTCCATCTATGTTTTACTATGCAATTTGGGTTTAACTAATTGGAAAGTAAAATCGGCGAATAGAAAGTTTGACAGAGAATGGTAGTAGAGATGCCGGGAGACAGAGAACAGTGGCAGATACGCCAGACGATGGAGAATAGTGGAAAAATCGCCGGAAGGACAGAGAAAGGTGGCATAATCGCCGGAGGAAAGAGAACGGTGGTGGAGTCGCCGGAGGACAGAGAACAGCGACGAGGTGCTGGATGACGAAGACCGGTGGGGGAGACACCAAAGAACATAGTACGCATGCCTTCTTTTCTGATGGTACGAGATCCAATGCTGATTATATCCACGCCTCGTTGTCTGGTTGCAAAATCTCTCTCTAAAAAGCCGGAGAGAGAAAAGACGGAGAAGAAAGAATGTCCCGTTTTAGAAAAATATCGGATATTATTGTTATCACGTTCACTACAAGAAAACACAGTTTTAGCATCAATTTTTTTTGCGACGATTTAATTTCGTCGCAAATTAACATCGTTTTTACGAAGACTTTATGACGATTTTTAAAGTCGTCGTAAAATTGGGACGAAATATTTCGTCGTAAATTCGTCGTAACTTAGCGACGATTTACCGATGTTTATATAAAACGTCGTCGTAAAATTACCGACGAATTAGCAAAGATTTATATAAGTTGAACTTTACAATGATTTCCCGACGATTAATGAGTTAGTTGAGCACGTTTAAGTTTACGGTGTACGGTTAGGTAAACATGTTTAAAGTCGTTGTAAAATCGATGTAAACATGTTTAAAGTCGTTGTAAAATTGATGTAAAATTGTAGGTAATTCGATGGTAACGAAAATAAAAATCTATATATAGTGGCCAACTTCATAATAAAAATTTCATATTCAGAAACATTTACTACTCTCTGGCCAACAAAAAATGTCAATATACGAAATTAGAAGATGGATGTATAATCGTCTTGATTCGGAGGGATCACTAACAAAGGAGTTCAGTGATGGGGTGAAGGGATTCATGCATCAGGCGGGAAGTATACATAATACGATTATCAGTGGTAAGATGTATTGTCCTTATCCAAGATGCTTGAATAAGAAATTTATCATTATCTAGAAGGTGTGGTCGCATATATTAAATAGATGGTTTATGCCGCATTACTATATATGGTATTATCATGGAGAGGGTCATGGGAGAAATGCAGCTAGTAGTAGTAGTAATTATCAAGCATCGAATTTTGATGAGTCAAATAAGTTTAATCAATTTGATGATCATGCGGAGCATCATGGTGAAGATCATGATAGGATTCATGACATAGTTACAAATGCATTTCATGAAACCGTAAGTACATTTGCACATGATCATCATGATGAGGAACCCAATCTAGATGCAATTTTTTTTATGATATGCTAGATGCTGCAAATCAGCCACTCTATGATGGATGTAGAGAAGGGCATTATAAATTGTCGTTGGTGGCTAGGATGATGACTATAAAAACTGATCATAACTTAGCTGAAGTTTGCATGGATGACTGGGTTTATTTGATTAAAGAGTATTTGCCAGAGGACAATTTAGCTGCTGAAACTTACTATGAGACACATAAGCTGGTTTATAGTCTTGGGTTGCCTTCTGAGATGATAGATGTCTGTGTTGACAATTGCATGCTTTTTTGGAAAGATGATGATAAGTTGCAGGAATGTCGATTTTGCCATAAGCCAAGATATAAGCCGCAAGGTACTGGTCGGAGTAAGGTACCGTTCCAGCGGATGTGGTACCTTCCTATAACTGATAGATTAAAAAGAATGTATCAGTCTGAAAGGAAAGCTGCATCGATGAGATGGCATGCAGATAATTTGCGGGCAGATGGGGAGGTTACTCATCCTTCAGATGCAAAAGCGTGGAAACACTTTAAGACGATACATCCAGACTTTGCTAGAGAGAAACGTAATGTGTATCTTGGTCTTTGCACATATGGATTTAGTCCATTTGGTATGTCTGGTAGGCAATATTCTTTATGGCCAGTAATCCTAACGCCTTACAACCTTCTTCCAGATATGCATGCAAAGTCAATATTAGACTTGTCTGATCTTTGTTGTCAGAATGAGTTACATATTACAAGTAATGGGAAAGCACTTGTCCCCATATTTCGATTGGGTGCAGAAGAAAAGTCAGTTTTGTTCAAATGGGCGACATCTGATGTGAAGTTCTCGGATGGGTACGTATCTAATCTAGCTAAATGTGTTGAGAAAGGGCAAAAGTTTTCCGGGATGAAGAGTCATGACTGTCACGTCTTTATGCAACGACTACTTCCTTTCGCATTTGCTGAACTTCTACCAGGAAATGTACACGAAGCAATTGCAGGTATATAAATTTAAATTAATCACATATTGCAAAGATTTGATATAATTAATATATATGAAATGGAAAATTAACATTATTACCTTATATATCATGTGATTGTTATTGTAGGCATTGAAGCGTTTTTTGGGATCTTTGTACCCGCACTTTGTCAGAAGATGTTATAGCACAACTTGATACTAGTATTCCTATTTTGTTGTGAAACATGGAGAAAATATTTCCCCCAGCCTTCTTTGATGTTATGGAACATCTACCTATTCAACTCACTCACGAAGCAGAACTTGGGGGACCTGTGCAGTATCAATTGATGTACCCATTCGAGCGATTCATGGGATATTTGAAGCGGAAGGCTAAAAATCTAGCCAAAGTTGAAGGCTCAATAGTAGCAGGAAGTTTAACAGAAGAAACTTCTCACTGCACGGGGTACTATTTTGGCTCGAAGGTTTGCACACGGAAAAGGGCAGCACATCGATATGATGATGGAGGTGTAGGCCGAACATATGCTAATGAAGGTGTCCCATATATCTTTTCTTCAATCGGTCGATTATGTGGAAGAGTGAAGTTAGTTTGGTTTGCAAATGAAAAAGACCATCATAGTGCACAAACGTATATCCTCTTAAATTGCGAAGAAGTTAGTCAATTTGAGAGGCAAGTGTATAAACATACATATATGTGGCTAAATTATATATATATATATATATATATATATACATATGTCTATGTATGCTAGCTTTATAACAATTACGATATGTATCTTACAATTGTAAATACTTTTGTATGCAGTGAATTTGTTAGACAGGTCCGAGAAATCATTGAAGGAATCTCAGACGATGAAATCAACAAGCGTAAATATCAATATTTTTCCCCGTGGTTGAAGACGCAAGTACATAAAAATTAATTTTTAACTAATTAATTACTAACTTGGATAATTAATCTAATACATATATTGATTAATTTTGTTAATTAATTAATGATATAGGTCGAGTATGGGGATACCGCATATCCACTCTGGTTCCATGAGTTAATCGAATGTCCCATATCGAAGATAACGACCGCACCCATGTATTGCACACGCGGATATATATTTCATACATTCAAATACGACAATCAAAGAGCTACTGCCAACTACGGGGTATGTGTGCAGGGCGGAATATATTTTTATGGAGTGTTGCAAGACATAATTGAAGTTGAGTACCCCGGTTGCTTAGGTTTGAAATGCATTCTGTTCAAATGCGACTGGTTTGATCCAACAGTTGATTGAGGCGTCCGTAAAAACAAATTTGGGGCAGTAGACGTCAACCAATTGAGGCGTTACAATAAGTATGAGCCATTTATTCTAGCATCACAATCAGAACAAGTCAGCTTTGTTCAATATCCGCGAGTTCTCATCACCCGTATCTTATGGTTATCATTTATAAAAGTTTCTCTGAGGGGTCGAATTGTGGGGGTTGAGGATCTACCAATGCAGTAAGATCATTGCTCTGATATGCCAGAACTAAATGAGAGCACTGATGACATCCTTTTGATAGATCCTCAAAACAAGCAAGTTGAATGATATGCTCAATTTAATACCCTAAAAAGTACTAAAGCAGTTGCTGCAGTAAATCAGGGGTCGAACACAAGAACTCAAGAATCACTCAATAGATTCTATAGATCAGAAACAAGCTAAACCAGATGATGTAATTGAAAAACAGGGTTGCAAGTAAAACGTTTGTAAATTCAATTGGGGGAATGTAGGCTTAGGGTATTTCTCAGGAAATCAATGAATGCAGGTAAACTCATTAACAAGATTCAGATTAAGCACTGTTCTAGAACTCAAATCACTAAAATATAATTAACCAACTCTCGTTGCGAAAACTATCTAAATCTAAATCCTAGAAATTCCAAATCTCTTTGCGAATCCTAAAGTCTAAATCAGCTTTAAAATCAGGTTTGATATGTTCACAAATCAATTAAACCAAATCTCTTTGCGAATAATCAATTTGCTCACCTAAGGTTCTATCAGGTAATTAATCGCACTCTCGTGCCTAATTAATTATCCTAAGATCTAAATTCTAGGTGACTAATCTAGAAGTAGCCTTGAGAACAACCAAAGGTGAAGAACTAATCAGATAGTGAATCCTAACAGATAATCAACCTAGCATTCAAAGAAATCCCTATGAGAAAACCCTAAACCTAACAGGAGATCTACTCAGACATGGATATTAAATTAATAAACATGTTGAATAAATACTCTTATATTAAATCAGAAAGAGAAACAAGGTTTTGAGATCTGATCTCGGACGAAGGGAAACCAGACTTGTCTCTCCCCAAAATCTCTCTTAAACTAAAGCAAAAATAAAGCATAGCCTAAACAATGGCTGTAAAATCCTATTTATAACCTAAATCACGATTTGGGGCCTTCTTGTAATTATCCAAGTCTTCTGGGCACTTTTTGCAATTCTTCAAACTTCATTAAGTCGCGACTTTGAAATCTGCTTCGATGGGTATCGATCGATACCAGGGGGTATCGATCGATACTTGACGTGAATTCGAGTAATTTAGCCAGCAGACTTCAGTTTCGCTCCAGAATGCTCCAGAAAAGCTCCAATAATTCCAATTAAGCTCCAGACGTGCTATAACCTGTGAAAGACTCTAAAAGACTCCAACACACAAGAAAAGACTCTATAAAAGGACTTATATCATGGCCTAAATAGGGTAAAAACCATGATATATCAACTCCCCCAGACTTAGCCTTTTGCTTGCCCTCAAGCAAATAGAAGACTAAACCAGAAAAAGAGGTTTGAAAACGTAGAGACTCACCTGTTCCTGAACCATCGAAAAGACCCTTTTCCCAAGTACCCAAATGTCACCTGATCAGCTTTCGATCTAACCACCATGTACTTCTCCGTAGACATTTGCAGCTTTTCCAGACTCCACACAAAATCCCACAGCATTATTCAAGTAAAGCCCTCATCGCCAGTTTCATCTCTGCAGCTAATTTTTAAGAACCTTCTAGACTCTTTACCAGACAATATCTTGACAAAGGAACCACCCTTTTCACACTTCTTTTGTATCAATTTCTCTCCTCCAGACTTATTTCTTATTATATCCTTATTATTTTTTTTTATTTTCAGCTTAGCATATACATATCAAGGTAGGAGACGCGAGTATTGATGGTGTTTGCCACCAAATCCCCGGTTCTTCCCTCTCTATGTATCAAAGGATGTAGGCGAATAATGGCATCATAGGAAAATCCTAGCCTCGCTTCCAATCCTTTGTGTGATCATCCCCTCTTAAGTAGAATAATGGGATCGCTGGAAATTTTCCTAACCCTCTACTCAGAAGAAAATCATTTCAATCTTTTATGCTCTTAATCTATCAACTTATTTCAGGGGAGAGAGATACCATAATCCTAAACACACGGGTTCCTTTATCAGATATGAATGATGAATCAAACTCTATGAACACTAACCACATTGATGAAGTGCAAAAATTTGGCTCAGGCTTCAGAAGAACTCTGCTGGAGACATGAATGTTTTCTAGTCAACTGGTCAGTCTTTGGATTTTTCATTAGTCGATCTAGAACTGATCCTGTAACACTGTGCACTCAAAAACAAAATCACATCAATAGGTTCAAGCACAGGATCATAATCTCCAACAAATTTTGACTCAATAAAACAGTTTTGACTCTATAAAATGACTGACTCTAAGAAAAACAAAAACGTTGTCAGCAGACACCTCCCCCAGACTTGAACAACACTGTCCCCAGTGTTATCTAGCCTAGAGTAGGTAAAAGAAACAAAAGAAAAGGATAGAATGAAGAGAAACAAGAAATTACCTTCCTGGAATACCGAGTGTCGATCGACACACAGCATGGTATCGATCGATACCACGCTTAGATCGACTTGGTGAACTTTCATCTGCGATTGGTGTCGATCGATACCAATGGGGTATCGATCGATACTTAGGCGATTTCGAGTTGCTCCTTGTTCATCCTGACACAGACTCAAAACAAACGAAAAATTAAAAGGAAAAACGACTCAAGGACAGACTCACCAGTGGGTTGCCTCCCACCAAGCGCTCGTTTAACGTCAATAGCTTGACTGTAACGCCATTCAGGCTGTTGGTGCATCATCCAGAGGCATTATCTGCCCTGTTGGAATCTCGGCTTGCGCCCAATAGTGTTTCACTCTTTGTCCATTGACAGTGAATTCCTCGCCTTTGCGATTTATCAGCACTACAGCACCATGTGGTCTGACCTCTTTGATTTTGAAGGGACCTGACCAACGTGAACGCAGTTTACCAGGAAACAATTGCAAACGAGAGTTATACAGAAGTACCTGGTCGTTCGGCTCGAAGTGTCTGGAGATGATCTTCTTATCATGATAAGCTTTGGTTCTCTCCTTGTACAGCCTCGAGTTCTCATAAGCATGGTGCCTGATCTCATCCAGCTCGTTCAGCTGAATCAACCTCCTCTCAGCAGCAGGCTTGATGTCGAAGTTCAGCATCTTTGTTGCCCATGCAGCCTTGTGCTCAATCTCCACTGGAAGGTGGCATGCTTTCCCATACAGCATTTGGAAAGGTGTAGTACCCAGCGGTGTCTTGAAGGCAGTCCTGTATGCCCAAAGTGCATCATCCAGCTTTGTAGACCAATTATTCCTAGAAGCATTCACTGTCTTCTCCAAGATCTCCTTGATCTGCCTGTTGGAGACTTCAACTTGCCCACTTGTCTGAGGGTGATATGGAGTAGCCACACGATGGTTTACACCATACTTCTTCAACAACCTCTCGAACACCTTGTTGATAAAGTGAGAGCCACCATCACTTATCACAACTCGAGGTACTCCAAAGCGAGGGAAAATGATGGTCTTAAACAGCTTAAGAACCACCGCAGAGTCATTCTTCTCACTAGCTATCGCTTCCACCCATTTGGACACATAGTCCACAGCAACCAGGATGTAGTTCTTCTTGTGTGAAGATGGGAAAGGACCCATAAAGTCAATGCCCCAGCAATCAAAAACTTCAACCTCAAGGATGAAATTTTGTGGCATCTCATGTCTCTTACTGATCTTCCCTCTCCTCTGACAAGTGTCGCACTGTGAGACGAAAGTGTGAGCATCCTTGAACATGGTAGGCCACCAGAAGCCTGCTTGAAGAGCCTTGGATACTGTCTTGAAGGTGGCAAAGTGTCCAGCATAGTCTGATCCATGGCAATGAAACAAAACATCTGAAACCTCTGACTCAGCAATGCATCTCCTGTATATGCCATCAGAACAATGCTTGTACAAGTAAGGTTCATCCCAAAAGAATCTCCTTATGTCGCGCATGAACTTCTTCTTGTCATACTTTTTGAGGTGGTTTGGCTTTGCATCTGCAGCGAGATAATTGGCAATATCAGCGTACCATGGAGTATCAGAATCTGCTGCAGCGACGAGATGGTGGTTAGAAGCGACTGAATGATCGATGATGAAAACAGCTTCTGAATCGTCAGGGTATCGACCGATACCATCATGGTATCGATCGATACCGAAACCTGCAACTCGTGGAAATTGCTGATTCTCGGCCAGATTCATCTGAAACCCAGTTTCAATGAAGTAGATGGCTTCCTCAGGTAGTTGATCATCAATGGGGACGTCTTCATCGATCCGCATCCGCGAGAGATGGTCAGCAACTCCATTCTCTATGCCTTTCTTGTCCTTAACCTCAATGTCAAACCCTTGTAGCAAAAGAACCCAACGACAGAGACGAGGCTTGAGATCCTTGTTATTCATCAGATACTTGAGAGCAGCGTGATCAGTATGAACAACCACCTTGCTCCCAATCAAGTAAGATCGGAATTTCTCAAAGGAGAAAACAACAGCAAGTAGCTCCTTCTCTGTGGTGCTAATTCCTCTGAGCATCATCCAAAGTCCTGCTGGCATAGTAGATGACGTGCAGCTTCCTGTCTTTCCTCTGACCCAGAACTGACCCCACAGCAAAGTCACTGGCATCACACATGATCTCGAAAGGCAGAGTCCAATCAGGAGGTTGCACAACAGGAGCACTCACTAAAGCCTTTTTGATCTCCTCAAAGGCTGCAAGACAATCAGTTGTGAAATCAAATTTGATCTCTTTGCACAGCAGAGCAGTGAGTGGACGTGCTATCTTGGAGAAATCCTTGATGAACCTCCTGTAAAACCCAGCATGACCAAGGAAGCTCCGAATATCCTTTACAGAAGTAGGTGGTTGGAGACTTGTCATGACCTGAATCTTGGCTTTGTCAACTTCGATTCCAGCTTCAGAGACCTTGTGCCCAAGTACAATGCCATCCTGAACCATAAAATGACACTTTTCCCAGTTAAGGACCAAGTGTTTCTCTTCACACCTCTGTAGCACCTTGCACAGATTAGCCAAACAGATCTTGAATGATGACCCATATACTGAAAAATCATCCATGAACACCTCCATGAAGTCCTCGATCATGTCTGTGAAGATAGACATCATGCACCTCTGAAAAGTGGCTGGAGCGTTGCACAATCCAAATGGCATTCTCCTGTATGCGAACGTGCCATAGGGACACGTGAAAGTGGTATACCCTTGGTCATCTGGATGGATAGGAATCTGGAAGAAACCTGAATATCCATCAAGGAAGCAGTAGTAGGGATGACTGGCCAACCTCTCCAACATCTGGTCAATGAATGGCAATGGGAAGTGATCTTTCCGTGTGGCCGCGTTCAACTTCCTGTAATCAATGCACATTCGATGTCCAGTGATAGTCCTTGTGGGAATCATCTCATCCATGTTGTTCTTCATCACAGTTATCCCTCCTTTCTTAGGAACAACGTGCACTGGACTGACCCAAGAGCTATCTGAGATGGCATAGATAACTCCTGCATCCAAGAGTTTCATGACCACTTTCTTAACCACCTCCTTCAGGTTTGGATTCAGCCTCCTTTGATGCTCAACTGAAGCCTTTGACTCGTCCTCAAGATGAATCCTATGCATGCACAGGTTCGGTGAAATACCTGAAATGTCATCAAGAGAATAGCCAAGAGCTTTGCGATACTTGCGCAGCTTGCTTAGCAGTAAAGTGACCTCTGCGTTGTTCAAAGAAGAATTAAGGATTACAGGGTACGTGGAATTAGGACCAAGAAAACCATACCTTAGATTCGCAGGAAGTGGTTTGAGTTCCACTTTAGGAGCGTTCTCCTCGCTCCAATCTCCAAGCCCAGCAGCTTGCATAGTTCTTTCGGCCAAACTTCTTTCTGGCCGTAGGGTATCGATCGATACCATCAGAGTATCGATCGATACTGGTCGTGCTGAATCGAGTATCCTTCCGTAATCAGCAGCAGCATCGTGTGGCTTAACCTCTGACTCAACCGAACAGGCCAATGCTCTCTCCAATGGGTCCTCAGGATGCATCTCTAAGAAGTACTCCTCAGCAATATCACAGAAGGTATCAACGAAGAAAGTCCGCCCATCGATGGTTGGTCTCTTCATCATCTTCTCCATGTTAAAAGTCATGACCAACTCACCAATGTTAAGAGATATCTTCCCATTCCTGCAATCAATCAGAGCACCAGCTGTTGCTAGGAATGGCCTTCCCAAGATGAGAGGATCTCTGGGTTCCGAATCATACTCCAAGACAATGAAATCAGTTGGGATTAAGCAGTTCCCAATCACAATCGGAACATCCTCTAGCAATCCTTCTGGAAGTCTAATTGAACGATCAGCGAGAATCAGCGAGATTCTAGTAGCAGTGAAGTCTGTCATTCCCATCCTCTTAGCAACCGAGTATGGCATGAGGTTGACACTTGAGCCAAGGTCACAGAGAGAACGCTCAAACCTGTCAGTAGCGATTGTGCAATCCAAGACAAAGCTCCCTGGATCTGGAAGTTTCGTTGGGATCCTGTTGCTTAGGATTGCACTGCACTCATGAGTGATCATCAGACAGCCTTCTTCAAGGTTCACATTGCTGGACACCATCTTCTTGACATACCTCTTGAAAGCTACAGAGGTCTTGATAGCATCGATGAAGGGAAGTTCAACAACCAGCTTGTCCAAAATTTCCTTGCACTTAGCATCCTCTACTTCCTTCTTAGTCTTCCCAAGAGCTCTGGGATAGGGTACCCTCGGGATGTAGACCCTCTCTGGTGCTGCTTTAGGCTTCTCCTTCACAACCTCAACTTCTGCATCGTCTTCAGGTTCGGTATCGATCGATACAGGGGGGGTATCGATCGATACACGGGAATTTGAGTCTTCCCGTCTGAGAATCGCGATCGGTGTCGATCGATGCTGAGTGGTGTCGATCGATACCTTAGCGATTTCAGTGTCTTCATCGTCAGACATCTCGAAATTTACAGTAGGCTGATCCACTTTTGCCCCTGATTTAACCTCCTTACCACTTCTCAAGGTAATGGCATTGATGTGTGCCCTTGGGTTCTCTCCTTTTCCTGGTAGAAAACCTTCTTGTCTTCTTGAACTCTCTGAAGTCTGAGCTACCTGAGTTTCCAGCTTCTTCTGACCAATACCCAGAGAATCGATCCTTCCACTCAGATCTTTGTACATGGCGTCCATCTTACCATTGAAGGTCACTGTAATCTGCTGCTGTCCTTGAACGAGTGTTTCAAGCATGGCTTCAATCTTGTTCTCTGATGTCTTAGCAGTCACAGGCTCGTAAGAAGGACTTCCGTAGTTCCTGGTGTAACCACTGATCTGGGCAGGTTTCTGGTTGAATCCTCCTTGCTGGAAGTTGTTGTTGAAGCCCCGATTGTTGTTGAACTGGTTCCTCTGTCCCTGATAGCCAGAACCACCAATGTAGTTCACGTCTTCTGCTTCATTCTCAGTGAAAACCTCAACATCCTCAGCAAAATGGACAGCTTTTGTTGTCTTTCCCAGCAGAAGACTGTGCATAGAATCTAGTTGAGCCTTAAACTCAGCGATCTGCGATCTATCTTGATTACCAGCCAGCTTCTTGCGCTCGAAATCTGCACTCTTTGTGCTGCTGCTAGATGCAAAATTCTCAATCAACACATAGGCGTCCTCAGGATAGTTGGTGTTGAAGTTCCCATTGCTTGAAGAGTCCAGAGCCATCTGATACCTCCAATCTACTCCTCTGAAGAAGATACCTAGCAGCTGCACATCAGAGTATCCATGGTGTGGACAGTCTCTTTGGTACGATCTGAATCTTGTCCAAGCAGCCTTGAACGCCTCAGTAGGTCCTTGAGAAAAAGTGGAGATCTTATTCCTCAGATCTTCAGATCGTCCATCATCATAGAAGTTAATTAGGAAGGCTCTCTTGGTGTCTTCCCAATTAGTCAGTGATCCAGGAGGTAGCTGCCTCAGCCAGTAAGTAGCCTCTCCACCTAGAGAGTAGGGGAAGAGCTTGCAGAAGAGATAATCGTAGGACACTCCATTGCTCTTGATGCTAGTGACCAAGTCCTCGAATTTCTCTACATGATCCATTGGATGCTCATGAGGCAAACCATGGAAGAGATGCTGTCCTACTAGAGTGTAGTAAGCAGGCTTCAGCTCAAAGTCATTCCGCTCATACGCAGGGGGACGAATCGCAGAGCGATTGGCGAAAAATTGCTCTGGCCTGTTGTGTTCACCAATCGTTCTACCACGATTAACCACAGCATCCCTTGCGTCCCTAGCGGCATTCTCAGCGACAACAGGAGCAGGTGGAATGACAATCCCCTCTCCATCCAGACGTTGTCCTTGCTCATTGCACAACCGACCCTGTTGGTCCCTGTAAGCTCCAGCAGCATCACGAACCAACCCAACTTGATTGTTGTTCATCTTAGCTGACTTCTTTGCTTTCCTGTTTGTGCGTTCAACTTGTGCTAGCTGTTCCAGTGATAGATCAACTAGCGGAGTGCTCTTTTTGCTTCTGGTTTCAAGATTATGCATGCACCTGAAATCACAAGTAAAGAGCGTAAGTAACTGAAATTTACGACGGGTATCGACCGATACTCAAGGGTATCGATCGATACTCTGGCGATTTAGACGAATTTCCTAGCTAAAATCTAACGGCGAATTGAGTCCCCGGCAACGGCGCCAAAATTGATATGCTCAATTTAATACCCTAAAAAGTACTAAAGCAGTTGCTGCAGTAAATCAGGGGTCGAACACAAGAACTCAAGAATCACTCAATAGATTCTATAGATCAGAAACAAGCTAAACCAGATGATGTAATTGAAAAACAGGGTTGCAAGTAAAACGTTTGTAAATTCAATTGGGGGAATGTAGGCTTAGGGTATTTCTCAGGAAATCAATGAATGCAGGTAAACTCATTAACAAGATTCAGATTAAGCACTGTTCTAGAACTCAAATCACTAAAATATAATTAACCAACTCTCGTTGCGAAAACTATCTAAATCTAAATCCTAGAAATTCCAAATCTCTTTGCGAATCCTAAAGTCTAAATCAGCTTTAAAATCAGGTTTGATATGTTCACAAATCAATTAAACCAAATCTCTTTGCGAATAATCAATTTGCTCACCTAAGGTTCTATCAGGTAATTAATCGCACTCTCGTGCCTAATTAATTATCCTAAGATCTAAATTCTAGGTGACTAATCTAGAAGTAGCCTTGAGAACAACCAAAGGTGAAGAACTAATCAGATAGTGAATCCTAACAGATAATCAACCTAGCATTCAAAGAAATCCCTATGAGAAAACCCTAAACCTAACAGGAGATCTACTCAGACATGGATATTAAATTAATAAACATGTTGAATAAATACTCTTATATTAAATCAGAAAGAGAAACAAGGTTTTGAGATCTGATCTCGGACGAAGGGAAACCAGACTTGTCTCTCCCCAAAATCTCTCTTAAACTAAAGCAAAAATAAAGCATAGCCTAAACAATGGCTGTAAAATCCTATTTATAACCTAAATCACGATTTGGGGCCTTCTTGTAATTATCCAAGTCTTCTGGGCACTTTTTGCAATTCTTCAAACTTCATTAAGTCGCGACTTTGAAATCTGCTTCGATGGGTATCGATCGATACCAGGGGGTATCGATCGATACTTGACGTGAATTCGAGTAATTTAGCCAGCAGACTTCAGTTTCGCTCCAGAATGCTCCAGAAAAGCTCCAATAATTCCAATTAAGCTCCAGACGTGCTATAACCTGTGAAAGACTCTAAAAGACTCCAACACACAAGAAAAGACTCTATAAAAGGACTTATATCATGGCCTAAATAGGGTAAAAACCATGATATATCATTGAATATCGCCCAAATGATACAGAGGAAGAAGATGATGAAGATGAGTTCGAAGAAAGTGATGAACCAGATGATGAAGAAACGGATGTGTCTTCGTCCCGAAATGAATCCGATGAGTGAGAGTAATTATATTTTTATTTAATGTTTTAATTAATTAATTAGTATACGTGATGAGTAATATTATTGTGAAATTTTTGAAATGTCCTAAACCCTAAACATGTACGCAAACTCTCTGTTTTACTCATTTTTAAATCTCGATGAACATATATATGATTTGATGATTTTGGGTTTACGGTAAACATTTAAATGGATTTCTGGATTGTTGCAATCGACGTTACAATTCTTGTACCTATACCCTAAACCCTAAAACGTATTTTACAAATTTTCTCACTAAATCGTTGCAGAATTTACGATGATTTTATGACGAATCGTCGCAAACTGTGATTCGTCACAAAATCATTGCAAAATTTGCGACTATTTGGCGACGATTTGTTTGCGACGATTTTGCGATGAGTCACAGTTTGCGACGATTTAGCGATGATTTTTGAAATGCCCTAAACCCTATGCCCAAAACCCTAAACCTAAACCTATTAACATCTCATTGTATTATGCATCTCTCAATGAAATTCATCTTGACTTTATTGAATTGATCGGAAATGAAAACTCGGTCAATCACAGTGATCTCCACAAACTGAATCATTGTATTAATAATCTAACATGTACGCAAACTCTCTGTTTTACTCATTCTTCAATCTCGATAATCATATAGATGATTTGATGATTTTGGGTTTACGGGGTAAACATTTAAATTGATTTCTGGATTGTTGCAATCGACGTTACAATTCTTATACCTATACCCTAAACCATAACACGTATTTTAAAAAATTTCTCACTAAATCGTTGCAGAATTTACGATGATTTTATGATGAATCGTCGCAAACTGTGATTCTTCATAAAGTCGTTGCAAAATTTGCGACGATTCATCATAAAATATGAATTTAATTTACCGTGTGTCGGTAAATTAAACTCACGCGTGTGGGAAATACAATAAATTAATATTCCTCATAAAATCGTCGCTAATTAGCGACGAATTGGTGACGGTCAGTTTGCTACGATTTGGCGACGATTTGTCGTAAAATCGTCGCTAATTAGCGACGACCACTAATTCTATATAAACACACACTCAGATTTTCTTCATTCACTCTTCCTTCACTTCTCCTCTCTTCCTCTTGCTCGCCTCCTCCCGATTATCTTACGAAAAAGGGTAATATTTTTTTTATGTATTTAATTTTAGCTAGTATAGATAGGAATGGAACAATTTAGGTTGGTAGAAACGGAATCAAATTACGAAAAATAGCAGACTGACCGGGTGTTTATAGAAAGTAATTTTTTCATTTTTATGCAGATGAGCCATCGCCGTTCACATTACGCTCAGTTTTTGAGAGATATTGGTGATACATCGGGTACCGGATTGCCCGTGTTTACTGAGGCTACGGAGACGGATTGCGACCCGGCGACGCAAACACAGAGTGCTCCGCCGCCACCACCACCTCAGATTCCGCAACTTGGAGGCCGTGCTCCGGCCCCATATGCACAAATGACGGTTCATGATTTGCTTGCACAGCCGGGCAGGCATAGGTTTAAGAGATTAGATCCGAAGCATACTGACGAGGCGGAATGATAATATATATATATATATATATCTATATATATATATATATATATATTTTTTTAATTACATTTATTATTACATATTTATATTTATTTCTAACAATTTTTATTTTTTTTTAATTTTTGTTTCAGGTTTTGTGTTGAATGCAAAGTTGGACGCACCGTTTCTGATATCATCAAGTCATATTTTTCCGAGCCTCGTACCAATTGGTCACAGCTTCCGCCACACGTCAATGAGACATAGTTCAAGATGTTTGCGGTACGTATGAAAAAATAATTTGTTTTTCCCATAATTATTTTTATTATATTTAAATATATAGTTAATTTACTTTTATAAAATATGTAATTATTTTTGTTTCTCATGCAACAAAAATATGACCGGGATCTTTCGATTCATGGCGAGATTGAAACATTGTTTCCCAAGAAGGTGAAGCTTCACCTCCAAGGGGTAGTTGGTGAATGGAAGAAAGAATGGAAGAAGTCTGGCGATGTAGCAAAGCCCCTGTACATGGATAAAGTCGTATGGGACGGCTTGGTGCGGTATTGGCTGGATCCGAACTCCATCCAAACTTCGGAGAAGTGTTCGGCTTCCCGCAACACCGTTGGTTTGGACGGGAAACTCAAGGCTTTGCCTCATACAGCCGGCCAAAGACTTTTTGCGGGTGTTCGTCTACAGATCGTAATTAAATTTTATTTAAATTATTTCGTTTATGTAATTTACTTAATCAATAACATTGTTTTTTTTAGGCCACCGAAGACGGAGGTGTACTCCCTCCGATGACGAAAGTTTTTGGGCGGACGCACCGAAAGAAGGATGATGCCTTTTTTTCAATGACGGCCGAGCATATCTTCAACGAGGTGACTTCCAAGGTCACCGAACGAGAGACACATCTCTCTCAACAGCTATCTCCTGGTGGTTCGTCGGTCATGTCTGGAGGGTTAACCACACCCGATATTAACCGGATCTTCAAGCAGGTATATAGAATAATTAGTACTTAATAATTTTTAGTTTTTAATTTTTTGAAAAATTCTAATTGTAAATTTAAATATAGGTCGCCCCTAAGAGAAAGGGGAACGTCATCGAGATGGGATCTATTCGAGATATCTCGGCCTCCTCATCATTTGCTCCGCGACGACGATCGCCAGAAGATGATCTAGTCGTCTTACGTGCCACGATTACGAGTCTTCAGGAGCGGATTGAGACCGAGGCTACTCGGTCTACAGCATATCAGGCGAAGATTGCGAGTTTTCAGCAGCGGGTTGAAATGGATGCTATCCAGATTGACTCGCTCTTCGGCATGTTGGCAGAAGGGAACCCGGCAATGCAGACCATGTTGCGGGAAAAGCGACGAAGACGAGCAGAGGCAAACGCGGCAACGGCACAAGCAGGGGACACATCCGGTTCGTCGAGACGTCCCGAAGACAATTTGAATATCGACGATTACGATATAGTTCTTTAGATTATTAGGATTTCAAATTCTAAATTTTTTTTTTTGTAAGAAGATATAATCTTTTTTTTCTAACAAAATATTATTATATATTTTTTTTAAATTTTTCATTTTATAATTTCGAAATGAATTAAAATTATAAAAATAATAATAAAAATCATATATATATGAATTATATAAATCGTCGTAAAATCGTTGTTACTTTACGACGATTGTACGACGATTTATTAGCGACGATTTTATGACGAATAATAAATCGTCGTAAAATCGTCGTAAATTACCAATAAATTTATGACGATTAATTACCAACAAATTAACGACGACTATTGTTTACCATTGAATTAACGATGAAATATTTACCTTCGAATTTCCATCGTTCTTATGATGTATTTTTATTCGTCGTAATTTCGATGTAAAATTTACAAAGATTTTACGACGATTATTTACCGACGATTTCGCGACGAATATTTGTTCCTCGTACTTTCCCGACGATTTTACTAACGATTTGTTGTTTGCGACGATCAGTTAACGACGATTTCTGTTCGTCGCAAATCTGATGGTAACCTTGTTTTGCAACGATTTTACAACGATATCGTTCATTGCAAAAATGGTGTTTTCTTGTAGTGGTTACAAGTATAAGATATTATTGTTAGTTTGTTAACATTTTATATAACATGTTGTTATAATTATTATCACGCTAATTACGTAAGAGAAATATTAATAAATTTCTATTAAACTTATATATACACAAATAAAAAAAACATTAATTCATGACTTTAATTTGAATTTTCATATTTTGTATGATATGATAACTAGGTTAATACGATAAATATAAACTTATCGCGAAATCATATTATTTAGCATGTTAACAACGTATCAGATATTAATGTTAGTACGTTATATGTATTAGATAATATTTTTAGCACGTTAACATTCCATATAACATGTTATAATTGTTATCATGTAAATTACGTAAGCGAAATACAAATCATTTTTTTATTAAACTGATATATACATAGATAAAAAACATTAATTCACGATTTAATTTTAATATTAATATTTTTTATAATATGATAACTAAGTTAATACGATAAACATACATTTATCCCGATATAATAACTGGATTAACACGATAACCGAATTAATTTCCATATTTTATGATATGATAACGATGATGAATATTGTTTTCGACTTTGGATAAACAATCTCAGGGCGGTTGATGAACATTGTCGCCGGCAACCCAACGTCGAAAAATAATTATTTGTGATGAATGATATTTTTGTAATTAAAATAAATTGAAAAGATAATTGTGGGATATATTTTGTCCGTTGTAATTCTAGTTATAGCAAAAGATTTCACTTAGTATTCATATCATCTTGATTTTGATAAATTTTGATGTTAAATTTTAAAATTTTAGTAAATTAGTTACTTAATGAACATCTATACATTATATTCACGATTATAGTCATCAACAAACCAGTAGGAAGGATTTGGTTGCACAAAAAAAAACAAAAAGAGTATGAAGGATTTAATAAATAAAACTTTAAGAATAATCTACATGTAGGAGTTCGCCCTAGATTTGAGTTCTCTCCCAGGCCCAACTCTCGAGAAAGCCCAATCTAGTTAGCTCTTGTTTACCATTCCAAATCTCACATATACTTTTACTTTCCTTTTAAAGTAACTTTCTTCTTCCCGGCAAGAGTTATGGTCTCAAATCACCGTGGTTCTACCCCCAACATCATGTTGGAGGGTCCTCTCTCTCCGGTAAGGTCCTTCCTTCCCCTTTGATCTGCTCATGACCACCAGAATCTCATCCCGAGCCTCCTCTTGAAGACAAAGTAAAGCTCTGCTTAGGCTTATGTCTATGTCTCACCGGAAAATACAACTGTATCTACAGCCTTCCCTTAAACCTCTAGTCTTGTGCTAAGACTTATAAAAGTTCTTCACCTCATCCAAACCACGGCCTCACTACAGCTTCACCTCAAAATCAAAGATGATTCAATAAAACACAACTACCGAAGACTGAAGTTAATTCTCTCATTTTTGAGAAGGGTGAAACTTCTGGTTTTGGTCTGTTTTCTTTTTAGCCAAGTGCTAAGTATTTCTATTCCATCTGTATCCGAAGAGTACTCTGTCCAAAGGAAAAACATTTAAGACTGAAACTTTACAATGGCTCAGTCAAAACCAATCTCAAGCATTTTTCAAGAAGAAGAGGGAGAGATTATAGATCTACCTCATGTGGACAACTCTCGGCTCATAGCACGTTTCAACCGAAGTCTGGTGGAACGTATGTTCAACCAAGAAGTCAGAAGTACGGAAGCTCTCAAAGCCTTTATGCCGAGACCCAACATATGGGATGTAGAAGGTCGTGTTCATGGCATCGATCTAGGGAACTCTCGTTTCCAATTTTACTTTGATTCTGAAGCTGATCTCCAGAGAGTCCTCAACAAAAGACTGTGCCACTTCAACAAGTGGTCTTTCTCACTTGAGAGATGGATCCCTCATGTAGGATAATCTTTTCCGAATAACATGACCGTCTGGATAAGAGTTTTTGGTATTCCAACTCACTTCTGGATGGAAGAGAACTTTAATGCAATCAGAAGCAGACTTGGGGAGGTAAAGGCCATTGATGCAAGAGCAACAAGGATGCATGTATCTCTAAACGCATATGCTCCTCTGAAGTTTGAATCAAAGTACGTATTCAGTCCGGAGAAGTTGTTAAAGTCGAGCTAAAGTACGAGAAGCTTGATAGATGGTGCCTTACTTGCAAACACATCTCCCACAATGAAAGAACTTGCCCACACCTAATAGAAGAACAAAGAAAAGAAAAGATGTTAGAAAGAGAAGCAGCAAGAAATGTGGCATAGGCAGCAAGAAATGAGCTTAACAGAGACATGGACATCCTCTATACTTGTAGACAAGCTGGACATACGTATGTTCCCCTTCGGGAAATAAATCAAGCTCTTATTATTCCAGAAGATCCCATGAAGTTTCAAATTGCGATAAAAAGGAAAAATTGGTTCCTCAAAGAGCAAGAAATGACCTTCGCGAGGCTGATGAGAGAAAGAATGATAGTGTCTGGAATAGGATAAAACAAAGAACAGACTATCGATCTGAAGCTCGCCATTTTCAAAAAATGATACGTTCCTCGTGAGGATAATCATCCTCGTCGCAGAGAGTATCCACAATAATCTAGAAATGTATACCGTAAGAGACGTTACGAGGAGCCTTTCGTGGCCAGCAAATAGAAAGCAGAAAGAAACCAAGAGAAGGAGATCTCACCTCAAAGAGATTCCCGAGCTGTAAAACCTCCAATAGCAAAAAAATCTCCAGCTCCTACGGACCTATCCGATTCTCAAAGGATAGTCTCGGATCCTCATCGCGAATTGTTCAAAGTGAAACAAGGCAAGCTATCCCTTGAGCATCTGAAAAGCCACCCCTTTCGTTTAAATCTGCTCCGTAAGTCGAATGAGCTGGATAAAGGAAAAGCCATTGATACCGGTGAGTACAACAGGCCTCAACTTTGATCCCATTGCCCCTGCAGTTAACGGAAAAATACCGTCATCAGGCCAAATCGAGGAAAACAAGGTAAAAGAAGTATTCAGCCAAAAAAGTTGGTATGAACAAACTCTGGAGGAAGAAGACAAAGCAGATGACCCGATGATGGAGGATCACGAGCCGATAATCACATGCGAAGAGTTTGCGGAATATTTTGATGCAGTGGTGATAAGCTCAAATTAATACCCTAAAAGTACTAAAACTTTGTCGATTGTAATACTTAGGGGTCGAATCCACAGAGACTCAAGAAATCACACAATAGATTGTATAGATGAAAATTAAGCTAAGTGATCAATGGAATTGAAAGCAAATACGTAAATTAAACAAGTTGTGATTCGATTGGGAGAAAGATAGGTTCAGGGTATTTCTCAGGAAATCAATGAATGCAGATAAACTAACAAATCAGGGTTCAGGTTACGCACAGTTCTTGAACTCAAATCACTAAAGTATAATTAACCAACTGTCGTTACGAGAATTATCTAAGTCTAAATCCTAGAATTCCAAATCTCTTTGCGAATCCTAAAGTCTAAACCAGCTTTTAGTTCAAGTTTGATTTGTTCACAAAACAACTAAACCAAATCTCTTTGCGAATAGTTATTTTGCTCATCGTAAGTTCTATCATGTTTCTCAATTGCACTGTCGTGCCTAATCGATTAACCTAAGATCTAAGAATTAGTTTTGAGAACAACCTAAGGCGAATAGCTAATTCAGATTATGAACCCTAATCAACAAATCAACATAGCATTCAAAAAAATCCCTTATGAGAACCCTAAACCTAACAGGAGATCTAATCAGACATGGAGATTGAAACAATAAACATGACTGAATAAATCCTTGAATAAATAATAAAGAAGAGAGTAAAACAAGGGTTCGAAATCTTTTCTCGGACGAACAGAGTTTCAGACTTGTTTCCCTCCAAAAGCTCTCTCACAAAACCAAAGTAAAATAAAGCATAGCCATCAAAGTGGCTGAAAAACCTAATAAATAACCTAAGTCACGTTTTGGGGCTTCATGTAAATAATAAAGTCTTCTGGGGCAATTTGCAGTTTCTCAAATCTTTATAAAAGTCGTGATCCTTATGTTTCTTCGACGGGTATCGATCGATACAATAAGTGTATCGATCGATACTCAGGCATCAAATCGGTGTCTCAGCTACAGGATCTCTGCTTGGCTCCAAAACGCTCCAAAATGCTTCAATATCTCCAATAATGCTCCAAACGTACCTAAAACCTGAAAAGACTCCAAAATACTAGAAAGACTCTATAAAAAGGACTTATATCATGGTCTAAAACGGGTAAAAACCATTATATATCAACTCCCCCAAACTTAGCCTTTGCTTGCCCTCAAGCAAAACAGAAAACTAAATCAGAGAAAGAGGTTTGAAAACACAGAGACTCACATGTTCTTGAAACATTGCATTGGCCTTTTTCCTTAGTGCTCCACATATCACGTAATCAGTTCCAAATCTAACCACCATGTACTTCTCCGTAGACATTCGCAGCTTTCCAGACTACACACATTATATCACATCATCGTTCAATCAAGCTCATCATTGCCAGTTTCACTGCTGTGATTAATACCAATAACCTTCTAGATTATTTCCCATACAATATCATGACAAGGAACCATCCATTTTCACACTTTTTGGTATTATTTTTTCTCCCCAGACTTATTTCTTATTATGTTCTTTCTCGCATATGCTTATTAAAGGTAACGCGAGTATTGATGGTGTTTGCCACCGAATCCCCGGTTCTTCTTTCAAAAGTAATCAAAGGTGTAGGCGAATAATAGTATCACATGAAATTTTCCTAACCTCGCTTCCACCTTTATGTGATCATTCCCTCTGAAGTAGAATAATGAGATCGCTGGAAATTTTCCTAACCCTCCACTCAGAAGAAAATCATTTCATCTTTTAATGCATCTTATTTATTAACTTGTAACAGGGGAGAGAAATACCATTACTTTAAACATGTGGGTTCCTTTGTCAGATATGAATGGGGAATCAAGCTCTATGGGCATCAATCACATCGATGAAGTATAAAAATTTGGCTCAGGCTTTAAAGAACTTTTCTGGAAACATGGGTGTCTTCTAGTTAACTGGTCAGCCTTTGGATTTTTCATTAGTCGATCTGAAACTGATTATGTAACAATGGTCACTTAAAAGCAAGGTCAGAACAATAGAGTGAAGAAAAAGATCACAGTCTCCAACAAGTTTTGACTCAATAAAACAAATTTTGACTCAAAAACGACTGACTCTAAGAAAAACAAAACCAATGTCAGCAACTACCTCCCCCAGACTTGAACAACACTGTCTCCAATGTTATCTAGCCTCAGGTTGGTGAAAGAAACAAAAGAACAGAGTAGAACTATGAAGAACAAGAAGTTACCGAAACAGAACATGGGTATCGATCGATACCAGGTGTAAGTCGATACGGTGAATTCTTCTCAACGACAAGTGACAAAATATTGCTCTCAATTTTAGACCAAGGATCCGAAAGTGGTATGGTTAGCACTGTTAGATCACTCAAACACAGGTTAAAAGCAACAAGATATCATAATGCATAATCCAACAAAGTTTAAAATCAAAAGAAATTGATAAAACAGACTCAAAAGTTCAAAACAAAAGAAAAAGAAAAGTGAATCAGATAGAAGAGAGGAATAATCCTCATCAGAATCATCGTCTCCAGCGGTGTGAGGCGGTCCTTCTCCTGAAGGTGAGCGTGGGCGAGATGGTGCAATGCAACCGCACCGAGAAAGAGTGGAAATGGCGTTCCAGATACTCTAGAAACTCTCAACACATACCTCTGAAAGGTGTTTGTATCCATAGGAAGCGCATGTGGTGTAGGGAGATCAGTCCCAGAAGAGGATGGGTCTCGATCTCGTCGTGCCTGACCTCCAGCAAAGTCAGGGACAGGTGCTTCCGCAGCAGCAACAGGTGCGTCCGCAGCAGCAACATGTGCGCTAGTAGAAGAACCTCGGCCTCGGCGAGTGCGAGGTGCAACAATCAACAGGCTCGAATCAGGTTCAAAACGCAGCTGATCGGGATCGTCACCAATGTCGGTTAGCTCTGTGTTAGGGAGCTTAACCAGAAAGTCCCCATCTGTGTTGGAGAAACACCAACGTCGCTCAGGTTTCAACCACCTAAGGTTCTGCAGATGTCTCTCATCCATGATAGTGCATGTGGTGACTTTCGAACAGCTCGCTGTGCTAATACTGAAGTGCTGGAAGATATGGGTAAGAAGACTATCCACTGTCTCGGTCTTCCGAGCTGCACCGCGGCTGGCTCCCAAGAATGGTTTGGTCTTCAGAGAGACCAGGTGATGTACAAAGATTGCCCCTAGGTTGACCTCGAGATCAAGCTCAGGCCACTCATAATTCTCGTCATCAATGATATCTCCAATATCCATGGAGAACATAATAAGCTCAGACAGCCGCATCTTGTTAGGCTCCATCTTGCACAAGATAGTGTTGATCAGAATCCTAACCAGGCAACGCAGAACTGGATGGCGCACATCCATCTGAGTGGAATTCTTGGAGTAATAGGCTCCATTCCCGAAATTCTCCCAGAAAACCTGCACATCGTGAAACTGAGTAGGCAGAGCAACCTTCCTAAAGTCCCTGCGGAAACCATAGATGTCGCAGAGATCTGGGAGTGGCAATCTGTATCTCACTCCGCGAATCATGAAGGTCATGGTACCTTCATGTGCGTCCTTGAGAACCTCGTCCTGATAGTAGACGCGAACTGTCGCGAGGAACTGTCGCACCAAGTCAGGGAACAGATCATACTGCCTCAGAGGCATAGTACCCAAGCCAATCTTTTCAATCAGACGCCCGAGTTCCCTGTCGATACCCAAGCGACGCATGGTGTGAGCGTCAACAAACTGAGTCGTCTGTACATCAACGTTCTGCCATGCGTTGTAGAACAACGTGTCATAGTCATCCCAAGACTCAGAGATAGGCATGTAGACGTAGTCCTCACTCTCAGCAATCTCCCTATATGTTACCTCTCAAACTCTGTTGCAAGGAATCTTGGCTTTCTTGTTCCTCTTAGGCCAAGGAGCTCGACTTGTGGCAGTAGGAGCAACAGGATCAGCGGGAGCAGCGGATGGTTGTGATGGCGGTGCCACTGGTGGCGGTGGAATGTCGCGAAAGGAAGGGTGCGGAAGCTCAATATTTTCTGACGTTCCATCAATCTGCACTCTATAGTGGTTGTTGCCTAGGGGACCGTTCACTACACCTCTCCGCCAATGTAAGCCATCCCAGATTTTGACATGTTGACATAAGAAAAATTCCTTTGGGTGCGGGTTGGAGCTTGATGCATCATCTGTTCGTGTTCTCATTCGAGTAGACATCTGCAATCAAAGACAAAGAACATAACAAACACATAATAAGCACCAAATCCAACAATACAACAACAACCAGCAACAAATTACTCAAAATTCCATCACTGCCCGCAGGGTATCGATCGATACCATCAGGGTATCGATACCCTGGCGATTTCGAACCAGAATCTCCAAATTCCAAAATTTCCAAAATTCCAACAAACTAGCACAAGGGGGGGGGGGGGGGGGTTTGAAAATATGTTCTAATCACTTATCTAACAAGCATTGCCCACTAAAACGAGTGAAAAGATCCAAAAATCATGAAACCCAAACCTTGTGTTCTTGTGATGGAAAGAGACGAATTAGTGTGTCATACCTTGTAGATCAGATGAATAGATGATAGAAACAGGGAAAGCTCAAAAATCTAACAAGGTTAAGCCCTTGAATCACTCAAATCCGTGGAGAATTGAAGGAGTTGCGATTTTTGGGGAGGGGTTTAGAGATATGTATCGAACGATAGAGGCGGTGAGGAAGAAAGGAAATCCTGAGGGTTTTAACGAAAACTTACCTGCTCATTGAGTATCGATCGATACTGTTAATGGTATCGATCGATACAAGCACCATTGGCGATGCCACATTCGTTTCCCTGGTATCGATCGATACCCATAACGGTATCGGTCGACACATCCCTTTTTGCAGCTGATTCACTTGAAAACACAAGAAACGAAAAATCGCAAAAATAAAAAACTTATATACAGACTCACCAGTGGGTTGCCTCCCACCAAGTGCTCGTTTAACGTCATTAGCTTGACTGTACCGCCGTTCAAGCAGAGGGTGCATCATCCAGAGGCATTATGTGTCCTTCTGGAATCTCGACGCTCCTCCAATAGTGTTTCACCCTTTGTCCATTGACAGTGAACTCTTCGCCCGAAGGATTCGTCAGGACAATTGCACCATGTGTTCTAACTTCCTTGACTGTGAAAGGACCTGACCAACGAGAACGCAATTTACCAGGAAACAAATGCAAACGAGAGTTATACAGAAGTACCTGTTCATTGGGTTCAAAGTGTATGGAGAGGATCTTTTTGTCGGGATACGCCTTGGTCCTTTCCTTGTACAGCTTTGAGTTTTCATAGGCATGTTGCCTAATCTCATCCAGCTCATTCAGCTGAATCAATCGCCTCTCAGCAGCAGACTTGATGTCGAAATTCATCATCTTAGTAGCCCAGGCTGCCTTATGCTTGATTTCCACGGGAAGGTGACACACTTTCCCATATAGCAAGTGAAACGGTGTAGTCCAAGTGTTTTCTTGAAAGCGGTCCTGTAAGCCCACAGTGCATCATCCAGCCTTGCATACCAATCCTTCCTAGTAGTACCCACAGTCTTTTCTAGAATCTCCTTGATCTGTCTGTTGGAAACCTCAACTTTCCCACTAGTCTGAGGATGAGAAGGAGTAGCTACACGATGATTCACACTATGCTTCTTCAGCATCTTCTCGAAGACCTTGTTAATAAAGTGAGAGCCACCATCACTTATAACAATCCGAGGTACTCCAAATCGAGGGAAAATGATACTCTTGAGCAGCTTAAGGACCACTGAAGAATCGTTGGTGGGACTAGCAATTGCTTCTACCCACTTAGATACATAGTCCACAGCAACCAAGATGTACTTGTTTTTATATGACGAAGGAAAAGGACCCATAAAATCGATGCCCCAACAATCAAAAATCTCAACCTCAAGGATGAAATTATGTGGCATCTTGTGTTTCTTACTGATCTTCCCTCTCCTCTGACACGCATCGCATTGCGAAACGAAGGCATGAGCATCCTTAAACATAGTAGGCCACCATAAGCCTACTTGAAGAACCGTGGACATTGTCTTGAAAGTAGCAAAGTGTCCAACACACTCAGATCCATGACAATGAAACAAAATATTAGGTACCTCTGATTCAGCAATGCATCTCCTGTAGATACCATCTGAACAGTGCTTGTACAGATAAGGTTCATCCCAAAAGAATCGCCTTATATCACGCATATACTTCTTCTTGACATATTTCTTGAGGTGCTTTGGCTCTTCATCTGCAACGAGGTAGTTGGCAATGTCGGCGTACCATGGTTTATCAGAATCAGCTGCAGCGACTAGATACTCTTCAGAAGCACCAAGGTGTTTAACAGTCAAAACAGGTCTGGAAATCACTGGGTATCGACCGATACCAGGGGAGTGTCGATCGATACCAAAACCTGCAATTCGTGGGAATTGCAGAGTTTCGGCAAAACCCATTTGAAACTCAGTTTCAATGAAGTAAATAGACTCTTCTGGTAGTTGATCATCAATAGGAACGCCTGCATCGATCCGAATCCTCGAAAGATGGTCAGCAACCACGTTTTCTATTCCTTTATTGTCCTTAACCTCGATATCAAAACCTTAGAGCAAAAGAACCCAACGACAAAGGCGAGGCTTGAGATCCTTATTCTGCATCAGATATTTGAGAGCAGCATGATCAGTAGGAACAATCACTTTGCTCCCAATCAGGTAGGATCGAAATTTCTTAAAAGAGAAAACAACTGCAAGTAATTCCTTCTATGTGGTACTCTAATTCCCCTGAGCATCATCCAATGTCTTGCTGGTATAGTAGATAACGTGCATCTTCTTATCCTTCCTCTGACCCATAACTGATCCAACAGCAAAATCACTAGCGTCGCACATGATCTCAAAAGGCAAAGTCCAATCAGGAGGTTGCACAATAGGAGCACTCACCAAAGCCTTTTGAATATCCTCAAATGCTGCAAGACACTCAGCTGTGAAGTCGAATTTGATTTCCTTGCATAGTAGGGCGGTGAGTGGGCGTGCTAGCTTGGAGAAGTCATTGATGAACCTTCTGTAAAACCCAGCATGACCAAGGAAGCTTCGAATATCATTCACAGAAGTCGGTGGTTGGAGGCTTGTCATGACCTGAATCTTGGCTTTGTCAACTTCGATCCCAGCTTTAGAAACCTTGTGCCCAAGCACAATGCCATCCTGAACCATAAAGTGACACTTTTCCCAATTAAGGACCAAGTGTTTCTCTTCACACCTCTGTAGCACCTTGCACAAATTAGCCAAACAGTCCTTGAATGATGATCAGTACACCGAAAAATCATCCATGAATACCTCCATAAAATCCTCAATCATGTCTGTGAAGATAAACATCATGCATCTCTGAAAGGTGGCTGGGGCATTACACAATCCAAATGGTATACTCCTGTATGCGAACGTGCCATAAGGACATGTAAAAGTCGTATTCCCTTGGTCATCTGGATGTATCGGAATCTGTAAGAAACATGAATACCCATCGAGAAAACAGTAGTAGGGATGACTAGCCAACCTTTCCAACATCTGGTCAATGAATGGCAATGGGAAGTGATCTTTCCTTGTGGTTGCATTCAACTTCCTGTAGTCAATGCACATTCGATGCCCAGTGATAGTCCTAGTAGGAATCATCTCATCCTTCTCATTCTTCACCACATTTATCCCTCCTTTCTTAGGAACAACGTGCACTGGACTGATCCAAGAACTGTCCGAGATAACATAGATAACCCCTGCATCCAAGAGTTTCATGACCTATTTCTTAACCACTTCTTTCAGGTTTAGATTCAGCCTCCTCTGATGCTCAATGGAAGCCTTTGACTCGTCATCAAGATGAATCCTGTGCATGCACAGGTCCGGTGATATACCTGAAATGTCATCAAGAGAATAGCCAAGAGCTTTGCGATACTTGCGCAGCTTGCTCAGCAGTAAGGTAATATATGCGTTGTTCAAAGAATCATTAATAATCACTGGGTATGTGGAATTATGACCAAGAAAACCATACCTCATATTCGCTGGAAGTGGCTTGAGTTCCACCTTATGAGCTTTCTTCTCATTCCAATCTCCAAGTCCAGCATCTTGCTTAGAACTTTCGGCCAACTCCCTTTCTGGTCGCAGGGTATCGATCGATACTAGGGCGATTTCAGAATCCTCATCGTCAAGATCGACGAAATTTTCTGCAGTTTGGCCAATTTTCACTCTTGGATTGACCTCTTTTCCATTCCTCAAGGTGATTGCATTGATGTGTGCCCTTGGGTTTTCTCCTTTCCCTGGAAGAAAACCTTCTTGCCTTTTCACAGCCTCTGAAGTCTGAGCTACCTGAG
Source organism: Eutrema japonicum (assembly GCA_030161315.1). Lineage (NCBI taxonomy): Eukaryota > Viridiplantae > Streptophyta > Magnoliopsida > Brassicales > Brassicaceae > Eutrema > Eutrema japonicum. The sequence goes on from BSQW01000013.1 coordinate 43,443,251, forward strand.
TTTCCAACTTCTTCTGGTGAATATTAAGAGCTTCGATCTTTCCACTCAGATCATTGTACATAGCATCCATCTTCCCATTGAAATCTACAGTTAGCTTCTGCTGTCCTTGAACAAGCTTTTCAAACATATACTCAATCTTGCTATCTAGGGTCTTAGCAGGTATAGGTTGATAAGATGAACTCTCATAGTTCCTGGTATAAACACTGTTCTGGAATGGTTTCTGGACAAACTGATTCGATCCTCCTTGCTGAGCATTGTTGTTAAAGTTTCTATTGTTATTCTGGTATTGATTTCTCTGACCTTGAAAACCATATCCACCAATGTAGTTAACATCCTCCACTTCATCCTCATTGAATACCTCAACATCATCTGCAAAGTGAACAACCTTCATCGTCTTGCCCATCAAAAGACTGTGCATAGAATCTAACTTGGCGTGAACCTCAGCAATATGCGAACCTTCCATGCCACCAGCTTGCCTCTTGCCCTCCATGTCTGCATTCTTGGTACTATTGCTAGATGCCAAGTTCTCAATTAGCACATAAGAGTCCTCAGGATACCTGGTGTTGAAATTTCCATTGCTCGCAGCATCCAAAGCCATCTGGTACCTCCAATCAATCCCTCTGAAGAAAAGACCCAGCAATTGAACATTAGTGAACCCATGATGTGGAAAATCCCTCTGATATGACATGAATCTGAGCCAAGCAGCCTTAAATACCTCAGTCGGTCCCTGAGAAAACAGAGAAATCTTATTCCTGAGCTCCTCGGATCGTGTATCATCATAGAAGTTGTTTAGGAAGGCATTCTTAGTCTCTTCCCAAGTAGTCAGTGATCCAACTGGCAACTGCTTCAGCCAATAAGCTGCATCCCCACCAAGAGAGTATGGGAAAAGCTTACAGAAGAGGTAATCATAGGATACTCCATCGCATTTGATGCTTGTAACCAAATCCCCAAACCTCTCAATGTGATCCATAGTGTGTTCATTGGAAAGACAATGAAAAGGGTGCTGACCCACAAGAGTGTAGTAAGCAGGCTTCAGCTCAAAATTGTTTCTCTGAAAAGTATGAGGGCGAATCGCAGAACGATTGGCGTAGAACTGATCAGGCCTGTTGTACTCACCAATTGTCCTACCACGATTAATCACATCATTCCCTGCGACAATCTCCTCGACAACAGCAGGAGGTGGAATGATGTTCCCCTCTCCATCCAATCGTTGCCCTCTCTCATTGCACAATTGACCATCTTGGTCTATGTAAGCACCAGCTCCATCTTGAACCAAAACCACTGGATTTTTGTTCATCTCTGCTGGCTTCTTTGCTTTTCTGTTTGCGCGTTCCAAAATTGCTAGCTGCTCGTTTGACAGATTAACTAGCGGAGTGTTCTTGTTCCTCCTGGTTTCACGAATAGGCATGCACCTGAAACACAAAAGTCAAGAACGTAAGTAACAAAAATTCACGACAGGTATCGACCGATACCACTAGGGTGTCGATCGATACTGGTCGAATTTAGTCGAAATTCTCAAACTAAAATCTAATGGCGAATTGAATCCCCAGCAACGGCACCAAATTTGATAAGCTCAAATTAATACCCTAAAAGTACTAAAGCTTTGTCGAATCCACATAGACTCAAGAAATCACACAATAGATTTTATAGATGAAAATTAAGCTAAGTGATCAATGGAATTGAAAGCAAATATGTAAATTAAACAAGTTGTGATTCGATTGGGAGAAATATAGGTTCAGGGTATTTCTCAGGAAATCAATGAATGCAGATAAACTAACAAATCAGGGTTCAGGTTACGCACGGTTATTGAACTCAAATCACTAAAGTATAATTAACCAACTGTCATTTCGAGAATTATCTAAGTCTAAATCCTAGAATTCCAAATCTCTTTGCGAATCCTAAAGTCTAAACCAGCTTTTAGTTCAAGTTTGATTTGTTCACAAAACAACTAAACTAAATCTCTTTGCGAATATTTATTTTTCTCACCCCAAGTTCTATCAGGTTTCTCAATTGCATTGTCGTGCCTAATCGATTAACCTAAGATCTAAGTTCCAGGTGATCAATTTAGAATTAGCTTTGAGAACAACCTAAGGCGAATAACTAATTCAGATTATGAACCCTAATCAACAAATCAACCTAGCATTCAAAGAAATCCCTTATGAGAACCCTAAACCTAACAGGAGATCTACTCAGACATGGAGATTGAAACAATAAACATGACTGAATAAATCCTTGAATAAATAATAAAGAAGAGAGTAAAACAAGGGTTCGAAATCTTCTCTCGGACGAACATAGTTTCAGACTTGTCTCCCTCCAAAAGCTCTCTCACAAAACCAAAGTAAAATAAAGCATAGCCATCAAAGTGGCTGAAAAACCTAATAAATAACATAAGTCACGTTTTGGGGCTTCTTGTAAATAATAAAGCCTTCTGGGAAAATTTGCAGTTTCTCAAATCTTCATAAAAGTCGCGATCCTTCTGTTTTTTCGACGGGTATCGGTCGATACCATAAGTGTATCGATCGATACTCAGGCATCAAATCGGTGTCTCAGCTACAGGATCTCTGCTTGGCTCCAAAAATCTCCAAAATGCTTCAATATCTCCAATAATGCTCCAAACGTACCTAAAACCTGAAAAGACTCTAAAAGACTGCAAAATACTATAAAGACTCTATAAAAAGACTTATATCATGGCCTAAAACGGATAAAAACCATGATATATCAAGTGGATCCTGAATTTACAGAAAATTGGATGAGTAACGAGGATGAGCTAATGGAGGAGGAAAATTTAGATGCGACGAAAGATTTCGATCCGAAAAAAAATCGAAGGTATAGAGGTTGATGATGAGTGGTTCGATGATACAAAACTCTACGAGAATGGAGAAGACGAAGATCTCCTTAATGACGATGATCTACTGGGTGAAGATTTCATGCTCGAGGAGCCAAAAAGACATGAAGCGGAGAGATCGATTTCGATGGATCGAAGGAGGTAGAAGAGGAATCTGATGAGGTTGTTGGAACGGGAATAACGGGGGAAAAATCTCAGGGAAGAAGAAGCACTTTCCAAAAAGTCCGGCAGCCACGGGATTATCGCTGAAGAAGAGAAACTTCGCCAAGAGACGTGTCTCGCTGAGGACAAAGGGAAAAGGAAAAAATTATGGGCCTGGGCCAGGCCCAAGTAATGGGAAAAAGGATGGGCCTAAAGAAGAAAAACAACCCAAGACTACAAGGCCAAGATCGGATTCATCATTTGGTTTGGGAGGAGCCCAAAAACCAAATACCCGCAAGACATGTACGTGATCGGATGAAATTGTCAAGGGGCAAGAGCCGACTTGACAAAGGAGCATCTGGAAGAATTACATCAATGCTTTCAACCTCGTTTTTTATTTTTATCGGAAACAAAAAACAATCATTTTTTCTGCAAGATATGGAAGTGTATTTTGGCTATTATCATGTTTGTACCGTTGAGCCGAGAGGCCGAAGCGGTGGTCTAACCTTTTTTTATATGGATGATCCTACAGTTTATATTTCTTATTTGGATGGCCGAATGATTGATGTAGAAACTTCTTTAGAGGGCCATAAAATTTTTATGACGTTCATATACGGTGATCCGGTTGTACGAAACCGAGAACGTGTTTGGGAAAGACTAACTCATATGATTCTGACTAGAAGTAATGCTTGGTTCATGACTGGAGATTTTAACAAAATTATAGGCTACCACAAAAAACGTGGTGGCCGCAGAAGACCTAAAGACTATTTTCTCCCCTTACGTACCATGCCTGATAATTGTGGGATGCTCGACTTCCCCTATAAAGGAAATTCTTTCTCATGGGTGGGAAGACGATGGTCAGGCAAAGTAAAATGTCGTCTGCATAGGGCGGTAGCTAATGAAGAGTGGCAAGCTTTATTTTCTCACACTTCTGTGGAGTATCTAAAACTGTGGGGTTCAGACCACAGGTCGGTCTTGGCTATGATACAAGTGAATCCTCAAAGGAAGAAAAAATCATTTAGATTCGATAAAAGATGGGTTGGAAAATTTGGATTTAAAGAGACAATAATCTCGGGGTGGGAATTTTTGATGATATACCACGTCGGGATATTCACCAAAAAATAGCTGCATGCCATAGAAATATTTACTCTTGGAAGAAGACTTCGCCTACTTATATGGCAAGATTAATTGAAGAACTAAAGAACCAACTAGATCTAGTCCAAGATGATGATAACACGTCACTTGAGGAGATAGAAGATATCAGGAGACAATTGTGTACAGCTTTTCGGGAGGACGGAACTTTTTGGCAACAAAAAAACCGAGATCAATGGCATAAAGAGGGAGACAAAAATACGAAGTTCTACCATGCCATCACCAAACAGAGACGAGCACATAATCGTATTATTTCGTTGAAAGACCACAATGAGAATTGGGTAGAAAATGCGAGTGGGATAGAACGAGTTGCAACTAATTATTTTTAGGAATTATTTACCACTTCGCAACCTACTAACCCAGGTGATTCACTCCGGTATATTACCGAAAAAGTTTCAGAGGATACTAATCATATTCTAGTCATGCAAAAGTCTGAGGAAGAGATCAAAACGGTTCTTTTTGATATTAACCCAGATAAGGCGCCATGCCCAGATGGAATGACAAGTAGATTTTACCAAAATTTCTGGCAATATATACGCCAAGATATAGTTAAACTAGTTAAGAATTTCTTTGTGTCTGGAATTTTTGATATGAGATTGAATCAAACCAATATTTGCCTTATCCCCAGAAAGAAAAGGCCTAGAGCGATGGCGGAGTTCCGACCGATTAGTCTTTGCAACGTGAGCTACAAAATTATCTATAAGCTCATGTGCAAAAGGCTAAAGAAATCATTACCTAACCTAATATATGAGACCCAATCGGCCTTCATGGCTAGACGTTTGATAACGGACAACATTTTGATGGCACAAGAAAACTTCCATGCCCTCCGCACAAATCCCATGTGTAGAGAGAACTTTATGGCTATAAAGACTTATATGAGTAAAGTTTATGACCGGGTGAAATGGGATTTCCTTGAAGCCCTCTTGATTGAGCTAGGATTCGCGGAGAAACGGGTTAAGTTATTGATGTTCTGCATTTCCTCGGTTTCATACCAAGTCCTCATAAATGGAGAACCAAAAGGAAGAATTAAGCCCTCAAGGGGACTTCGTCATAGAGATCTTTTATCCCCTTTCCTCTTTATCTTGTGCACATAAGTGCTTATCTCCCTCCTCAAAGGAGCGGAAGAAGAAAATCGTATTACAAATCTGAGGATAGCAAGAGCGAGTCCCACGGTCTCACATCTTTTATTTGCAGATGATAATCTTTTCTTCTGCAAAGCGCAGAGATCTTCAAGATTATTAATACCTATGGAACCGCTTCGGGTCAACAGCTGAACCTAGGAAAATCTTCCATTATGTTTGAAAACAGAGTAAAACATAACGTAAAAAAGAGGGATAAAAAATGCTATTGGAATTAGGGGCATGGGTATGTATCTGTGATTACCAGAACAAATTTGTGGTTCAAAGAAGAAAGTCTTCTCCTTCGTCCATGATCGACTTAATAACCGGGTTAACAATTGGTCTGCAAGACTCTTGTCCAAAGGTGGAAAAGAAATCCATATCAAATCGGTGGCCCAAGCCCTACAAACCTACGTTATGTTTTGTTATTTACTTCCACAATGTATTACCAATAAACTGAGGAGTGCCATTGCTAATTTTTGGTGGAGTTCCAAGCAGAATAGCAGAAGGATTCATTGGATAGCATGGGATAAGATTTGCATTCCCCAGGATTTGGGAGGCTTGGGGTTCCGAGATTTACATGATTTCAATCTTGCATTCCTAGCAAAACAGTTGTGGCGCTTTATTCAATACCCTTCATCCTTGCTGGCACGAGTCATTCGAGGAAGATTTTATAGATAATCTTGCCCTTTGGAAGATCGGAAAGTCTATTCACCATCTTATGGATGGCGCAGTATCCTAGCCGCAAAGCCTCTTCTAAAAATGGGTGTAAGTAAATACTATAGTTTGGAGTGAGCCCTGGATCACAAACATCCTGGCACGCCCGGCGTTAGCTTCCGCACAGGTAGGATATAGGAACCCTCAGCTCCTGGTTTACTCTTTCATTCGTCAGGATACAAAAGAGTGGAACGTCCATCTCTTGCGATATTTTTTCCAACCTGAGGATATTCCACTAATACTTGGGTTGAGACATAGCTGTAATCGTACCCTAGATGGATACGCTTGAAATCATTCGAAATCAGGTGTATATACAGTAAAATTCGGATATGATCTACTTAGGAGGGATAAGATTCTCTGAGATGCTATTGAAGTGAGAGAACCGAGCATTACCGCGCTTCAGAGCCTGGTGTGAAAAGTCCGTACGTCTGGAAAGATCAAACATTTTATGTGCCAAACGCTATCCGGATGTGTTTCAACTTGCCAAAACCTCACTTATAGACATTTCGGTACCGACAGGCGTTGTCCTAGGTGTGGAGACCCGAAGGAATCGATTAATCATCTCTTATTTGTATATCCCCCGACTTTACAAGTCTGGGCGTTATCGGTTTTTCCGTCCCTTCCGGGCCACTTCCCGAGTGCTTCTATTTACCAAAATCTGAGCTTGCTATTTTGAAAATCAAAAGAGCTAGGTCCACCAGAACCACAAAAGGATGTATGTCATTGGATTTTATGGTATATTTGAAAAGCAAGAAACGACAAAGTTTTCAACGGGAAAGAGATTCCTCCTGACGACATTCTTCAACACGCGACCCTAGAAGCGGAGAGTTGGAGGATCGCGAACCAAAAAGAGGAGGTAGATGCACCGCAAGGCCCTCTAGCCATGAGGGCTCCCTCTTTGGCCCTCCGAGCCCTGACTTGTCAGATAGATGCCTCTTGGATCGATTATGGACTGGTTAGTGGATTAGGATGGTGCCTAAAGGACAACACGGGATACGAGGTTTTTGGACAGCATGGATGTCGCAGAAGTCTATCGGCCATACATGCCGAGATGGATGGTCTCCTCTGGGCTATGGCATGCCTTAGAGAAAGACAGTCTTTTCCAATGCACTTTGAGACGGATTGTTCAGACTTGGTGAGCATGATCGAGAATCCGACGGATTGACCGGCTTTTATGTCAGAACTTGACTCCTTTCATCGTCTTAAGGAGACATTTGAAGACTTTAGCTTATCCTTTATTACTCGTACTTTAAACGTCTGTGCTGATACTCTTGCAAAAGGGGCTCGTACACGTGGCTTTTTATTTTCTCATATAGGTCATACCGAGTCAGTTGTGGATGATCCTCGGAACATCCTTTTTAACCACATCTAATGTAATAGATAGGTAGTTGATACCAAAAAAAAAAAAAAAATTCTGCATGTTAATTTTAACCATCAGATGTTACAGTCGATAAAGATCAACGACACTAGACTCTCCCATAGTGGTGTGCGGCGACACGACTAAATTTTGGATGTCTCAGCTCTTGATAAAATGTCATCCACTCAAATCCATTTCCCTTTTTGTTTTATACAAGTCTTATGCATCTTTTATCCATTTATCCATTTTGAATGTAGAATTTTCTTCTTGTCCGAGAACAAAATGTTAAAATTTTAATTTGTTATTTCATAATTTACAGAGGAAACAAAGTTGTAGAATGTGGACCACTAGGTAGTAGGTACCACCTTCAATAAATGTTTGGTAGTTGAATCATATAGATGATCATAGATATTTTCATATTTACCTCGTGGAAATAATCATTATACCAAATTGGGGATATACTTCCTTTTATCTTCTTGTTTATGATAACAAAAATAATGGACTGAATCATTACTAAACTTGATTCGGACTGCAGCAGAAGACTTGCAACAAGATAAAATTCTTGCAACAACAAGAAGAACAAGGTACGTTCTGCAAAACATCACGTTTCCATGTACACCGTGACTAGACAATGAGTCGAAATCTACTTGCCCTCATTCAACAGAAAATTACACGGAAACTCCATAATTTGATTTTTCATTACGATTAGATATTTTATATTACCAAGCTTGGTAATTGACAGCCAGAAAATGACATTGACATTGTTCTCGTCGTAAAAGTTTAAAAGTGAACACAACGAACCGACATAAATAAATTACCACTACAAGAAAACATGTAGATTTTCGACCACCACATTCGTGTTTCCGACAAATAATATATTAGTTGGAATGGGAGCCTCGGAAAGTTGTCGGAAACGAGGTTATCGGAAAGTCATCGCAAACGTTTGTCAGAAATTTCTAGGAAATTTTCCGACGATTTTCCGAGAAAATAATATTTTAATAATATTTTGTCGGAAATTCCTTGAAAGTTTTCCGAGAACTTTTTGACAAACTTGATCGGAAAGTTTCCGATGAATTTCCGACAAAATAATAATAAAATATTATTTTCTTGGAAATTCATCGGAATTTTTAAAAAATTAAAAACAAAAACAAAAATCCGAAATGGGTAAAATTAAAAGTTAAAATAGCAAATAAAAATTATAAAAACTCATCAATCTAAAACTAAAAACTAAAACTAATTTTTTTATAAAGTTCAATAAATTCAATTCAATAAAAACACACCACATATGTATATATATATATAAACTAAAACTGAAAAAATTATAAAGTTCAAAGAGATTAGATCTATAAGAGAGATTAAGAGATTTTAATTAAATTTTAAAACTAAATTTAAAATTAAAAGAGAAATGGTTGAGAGAGATTGGAAAAGGATTTGAAGAGATTGGAAGAAGATTTTGAGAGATTGAGAGATATTGTGTTTGATGGGTAGAAAATAGAAGTTCTTTATATAGAAAATATTTCCGATAAAAGACTTGGTCGAAAATTTGTCGGGAAAAAACCCGCCAATTCAAATTATTTTGAAAACATTTCCGACAAATTTTCGATAATATTAAATAAATAAACATTATTATCGTCGAAAATTTCTCGAAAATTTCTGACAACATTAAAAAAAAATAATAATAATTAATTAATTAAATTTATTTATTTAATAAATATCGTCGAAAATTCATCGGAAATTTCCGACGAATTTTTGACAACATTAAAAAATAATAAAAAATAATTAATTAAATTTATTTATTTTTATTTATTTTTATTTATTTAATAAATGTTGTCGGAAATTGAAAAATTTTCGACGATATTAAAAAAATAAATAAATAAAATTTCCGATCATTTTCCGACAATATATTCGATAAATTTTTGACTAACATGTTTGGTCGGAATGGTCCACGTGAACTCTGCGTATGAACCACGTGATCAGTTGAATTTCAGTTTAGATGCTATTCTCGTGTAGAGAAAAGGTTTTACCAAATGTTTGTTCATCTTTAATAGGGGTGGCCAATTCAAGCAATCCAATCCAACCCAACCCAATCCAATTCAACCCAATCCAATCCAATCCAATCCAAAAAACTTCAATTAATTTGGATATGTGTTTCTATAAAAACTTATTTGTATCTAATAAATTTTACTAATTTGGGTTTGGGTTATTTGGATTGGTCTTTAGATAACTAAAAAATCCAAATAAAATCCAATCTTGTTTTTACATATATTATTTATATAGTATCTATATTAATAAACATAAATATAAAATTAACAAAACTAAAACTAGTAATTTACTATAAAATTTAAAGATATATGTAAAATTAACTAATTTCACTAATAATCCTAATAGACATCATGACTTTAAGTTTTTAACGGTTTAACCTTAGTATAAAATAAATCTTATATCGATTCTATCACTTTCAAAAACATATTGATTTCTCCATCAATATCTTTTTATTTTCTTATTTTCTTATTTGTCTCTTCTCCACTTGATTGGTCTCTAAGTTTTTTTGTATTCTTTTTATGTGTGAAAGACTTGTGAGTTTATATGTACGAGAGCATCTATATAGAATCTCCAACTTCTCCACTTAAAATATGAAAACTTTATATGCTTTTTCGTCACGTATATATGTTATAATTCACTTCAAATATGAAAACTTTGTATTTTTTTATAAATATTCAATAACCAAACCTAATACAAGATATTTTGGTCAAATTATTTACTATCCAAACAACTTAAACCTGATCTAAAACCTAAAAAACCTGATCCAAATTTTATGTAGATCGAATTTAGTCAAATAATTCTCAAAGCAAATAACCCAAACCCAACCCATAACCTGAAAAATCCAACCCGAAACTTGGATCGGCTAATCTTTAATAATAGTCAAGACGCTTTCGACGAAATCTGAATAAATGGCAATACGATGTCGGGCTTGATATAGATAAAGCCCAAACATAATGGGCCGTTTACAACAAATAAGCTTACTCCTACAATTTCAGCCCAAGGTTACTTTCGTCATTTACTACACACTGCTACATTGAAAACCCTAAGCCAACGGTGACTCACGGAAACCCTCCCTATATAAGACTTACACGCATCATCTAATTTCCCTCACAGTTCTTCTTCAGCCGATTCTCTAGGGTTTTAGTTATTCATCCAAGATTTCTGTATTGTTGATCTTAATTCTCTTTCTGTTTATCTCGAATTTTGATTTTGGTGTTCATCGTCTGGGTAATTTAGGTTTTTGATTTGGCTTCATCAGATAGTCGATGTGGATTTTTCCGTTCCCATATGATTCGTTCCCTTGAAGCAATATCAATCGTGTTACTCTCGTTATCTCTTTATTCCTCTCTAATCAATTCAAAAGCATCATACTGTTAATTCTAGTACGATGCCGATTCGGGAGCATAACTTGAGCAGCTACATATCTTAATCTCTGTTGTATTTTGTTTTTTCTGACTTTGGGAAGAACAGTGATGAGTCAATTTACAGACCTGTAATGATTGCGGTAATGATCGCATTTCATTATGAACATCTAAGGGACTGAGTTCTTCCCATGTTTTTTGTTTATGGTAGTGGCTTTTACATGTTATAAAGATTCATGCTTTGAAGTTTGTTTTGAATGTATTAGCCTACATTGAATTTAGTTTCCCTCGCTATCCTGTTCGTCAATTTCGATGATGTTACTTAGGACGTCGGGGAACAATATTGTATTTTGGAGTTTTTTGTTACAATTGGATCAAATGAAGAACAATTTGCCAAGTTTGTTGAATGCTCGGAAGATTTCTGAGTTTGATGATTCAATCACTTGTATAGGAAGATCTGATGATTTCATTGTTTTTGTCTCTTCAAGTTGTTATATTTTGAGAAGCCGGTGATGATTAGATTGAATGGTTTCTGATATTTCAGTGTTGAAAAGCATCTAACTTGACTAGGACGGTCTGAGGCTTTCTCTATATTCTTGTAGAAACTTTAGTTTTGTTTTTGATAAAGTAGAGGATTTTGTGTGATTGTGGATGATGAGAAACAAAAATCAAAATACAGTTATCCCTGGCTTAGGCTTTTAAAGCCGTTGCTGAGTCTTTTGTAATCTGACTCAATCACAACGATGTTCACTCTTTTTATCTAAACTCTTTTTATCCAAAACATGGTTTGTTTCTTGCCCGTTTGAGAATAATTTCAGATATTTGAGATTCATTTGATCATTCTAAATTGTGTTTTAAAAAGGTTTGGGAAAAACTTATCTTTTCTAAAGTTAACTACAAGCTTGACACTGAATCGTAAATGGACTAAATATTGGGATCAAATTGGTAAGATTTTGTAAAACAAATTTTATTGTGAAGTACGAAAAATGGCAATTTTCACCAAAAATCATTGAAGTTGGCAAATGCGAACCATGTTTTGGATAGCTATAACCTGAAAGTCCAAGTAAGATTACGAGTCTGAACAAAACAATAGGCGTATAGACATTGACTCTTAATGATGATTTTCTCAATAGAAGAATTTTTGATATTAAATGAGCAGCAAGGAAGGACTACTTCAAGTTCGAGGTTGAGGGAGATTCTATTGCTCGATCAATAAGAGCTTGTCATTGGTTTGGAAGATAGTGCTAAAACTCTTTTGGCAAAGCCTCTAACGATGATGGGTACAACAAGAGATATATGATCTTGAAATTTGGCATGGAACAAGAGATATATACAACAAGAGGCTTTTTGACTGTCCAAAACAATAGGCTCTCGGAAAGACTGTTCTTGCTAGGAAAGACTGCTCTTGCTAGGATGTAAAGAGAAGATTCTGAGAATCATAAGATCTTTGGGAGTAGTTTCTTGGGTAAAGCTTGAGAGGATCCAGATGTTTACAGAAGAGGTGTTAGAAGTTTATCTTCATAGTATTCTAGAAGGGAACAAATATTTGGTTGTGGGAGTGCGAAGCATGGGAAAGCCTGAAGAGAGCTTTACCGAGAAATCACAAAGGAAGTAGAGTCATCATCACAACGCGTATAAAAGCCGTGGTTGAAGCTGTGGACCAGAGAGTCTAGTCTCATAAGTTAAGGTTCTTGACATTTGAAGAACGCTGGATATTGTTTGAACAAAGAGCTTTGATAAACGAGCGAGGATCATGATGATATTGAGGTTGCAGAAACAGAACACGAGAAGCGCCAAACCTCCGATCAATATAGACGCTAAGTCTTAAACATTTTTGACAATCCATTTAGTTCCGTGTGTAATGTCGAGAGATTTTTACGGCACCCTTGCATTCCGACGGTGATATGTCCCATGTGATCCTTAAACCACTATCCTAGTCTACTAACCGGCCCATAATACAATAGTCCAAAGTTGTAATGTTTTGTGCTTGTTTGTACGGAACTTCTTGACAACTAACCATCAATCATGTGGCCGGCATACTAGTTTTTTTTTTTTGTTTTTTTTACATATTAACAAGTAAAATAAACAAAATGACTTTCAATTGCATTAACATGACGGAATTGGATATAATTTCCTCTAATGTGTTTTACATATTACCTTGACAGGACTCGTTAAGCTAGCTAGAACTTCAAATCAGCTACAAGATATTTAACCCAAAAAAATCAGCTACAAGATAATTTTTTTTATAGACTTTTTACATTATTCAACAGATGTTGGTGAAAGTTCCTAGAACATTTAGAAATTTATGTAGTTTAAAATCTTAACATCTCTTTTGTTTTATTTTTATTGTGATTTATATATGAGAAAATTGCACATTAACTTATTTTAAGTTTCAATAGTTTTTTTGTCATTTTTTTAAAGCGTTAAAAATAGTTTATTTTTTTGGGTGAAAAAAATCGATTTTACCCCCCTCCCCCTTTTTGCTACATCGTATACCGTCCATTATCGTAAACGCTGTATTGTACATAACAAATTTGGGTTGAAAAGTAAATAAAGCGCTACTTTATAATACATTTTCAACAAGTGATGAAAAACTAATGAAACTTCAAATAAGTGACAATTTTTGCAAAACTCACTTTATATATTTACAAAATAAGATTATCATAACGATCTTAAAATATTTTAGATGCATGTTTAGGTAGATGCATAGACATCCACATGTGAAAGCATTCATCAATTAGATTACCTTCAAATCACTCATTATTAGAAAAACAAAAAAGGGCCAACAGCTTCTAGCTTGAAATTGAAAATTTTCCGCAAACGCAACGCATTTACATTTACTCGCCGGGATAGTAATTTTTCCCCTTCTAGCTTTATGTAGCTATAAAAATAGACTTCTCTTATTGAATTATAATTAAGATAAACGAACATTTTAACAGAAAAGTGATAGCTGCAAACGATCGAACAACATGGATATGCTTAACACCATTCTAAATCTTCTTCTTCCTCCTCTTACCATCATCTTTCTCTTCATCTTTTACCCATTTTATCTTTTGATCAAACTTGTGATTTGTCTCCATAAGCATCTTCGCTTCGAAAACGTAGCCGGAAAAGTAGTTCTAATCACCGGAGCTTCCTCCGGCATCGGAGAGGTTAGCTAGTTTTGGATACTATGTCTTTTTATTTTATTTTATTCTTTTTATCATGTTTCAGTCTTGACTTTTTGGTCTATACTTAGATTGTTTTATCGACGATACCAAGTAATTAGCGACTAATAATAAATTAAATTGTTAGGTTTTTTGTTTACATAAAGTGATATATATATATTTGGTAGAGATTGTTTATGTTCTTGTTTTGTTGGGTTGGAAACAAAAATTAAGCATGTCGCATACGAGTACGCAAAGAAAGGAGCATATTTGGCTCTCGTTGCTCGAAGAAAGGATCGTTTAGAGATAGTAGCCGAAACATCACGTCAGCTAGGATCTAGTGATGTCATCATCATACCTGGTGATGTTGCTAAGGTCGAGGACTGCAAGAAGTTCATCGATAAGACGATTCATCATTTCGGTAAACGTAAGTACTTAAATAAAATAAAAAAGATTTATCTAAAATCTTAATCTTGATTTGTGATTATGATGTTTGATGTAACCTCGTAATCTATGACCAACACATGTAGTTCACGTTATATATGTCAAAGAGACATAACATTTAACTAAATGTATCTGCCACAAAATTATAGAAACTTGTATGATTTATATTGTCAAATTTGTTTTAAATGCTTATTATTTCTAATCAAGCTAGTATACCACCTGATCAACAATGCTGGTGTATTTCAAACTGTTCTATTCGAAGATTTCACTCAAATTCAAGACGCTAATCCTATAATGGTAAGTATCTTAAGATCTATATATTTACAAGTTATATTAATGGTAATCCATCAATAAAGTAAAATTACTTAGCTTAAGATCTATATATTGAGCTTTTAATCTAATTTGTGTGTATATTAAGGATATCAACTTTTGGGGCTCGACATACATCACTTATTTTGCAATTCCTCATCTTCGGAAGAGCAAAGGAAAAATCATTGTGATTAGTTCTGGTGCAGCAAATATGCCCTTGCCATTGGCAAGCATCTATTCAGTAAGATCTTCTTTAGATAAGAATAAACAAATTTCTTTTACCTATTTATTTTAGAGATATTTGCATCCAATATCATTTAATCAAAACATAATTTGTGAACACTTTTCAAATTCTAAAAAATTAAGTAACAATTTTTCTTTAGAAAAAACGATTTTGCCTTTTCTTGTTATTGGTATGTGTACTGTATACTGTTGATTCGCGCAGTACTGTACATGGGTACGACTAGAAAGTCAACACGTGTACTGTACACTAAATATTAGATTGTATACACCCCCTTATTACTTACTAGATAAGTACCCGCATATATGCGGATTTGTAATTTAATATTTTATAACCCGTTAAAAATTTTTTAAAAAAAAATAGAAAAAAAATTAGATCACCCGTGAAAATATATATAATACATAAACTACGAAACAAAGTTTACGATGAAATAAATATATATCTTGAAAGAAAAATTTGGTGAAAATATGCAGTAAATAGTGTTGGATACGATTATTAGACTTTTAATTATTTGGTGTGTAATTGACATACTACAAAATTGTTGTTTATATAGAAGTTAGAAATTAGAATTATTTTTTTGTATGATTAATTTTCTTAATTTAAATGGAACTAAAGAATGTATTTTCCTTTTTTATATTAATTTTATCTTTTAGGATAAATTTAATTTTTAATTTTTTTTGTAACTTTACCTTTTAAAATTATAAATCGGTTATTAAATTTTCAGAATTTTTGAGTTTTTTATTAGTCGATTTTAAAATTTTCTAACTTTGACTTGACATTTGTCGCGATTAGGTGAATTAGATACTTTAAAACATTCAGTTTTATATAATAAGATTTTCTTATTCTAAAGTGAAATATTATTTTTTTTAAAAAATTGGCTTTTGTTCATTTTCTTTTTATGATTGTTATCTATTGTTTAATTTTCTTATTCTAATCTAAAATATGGTTTTTCGTTATTTAAAAAAACTTTGGTTTTCATTTGTAGTCTTTGTTTAATTTCTTCAATCTAAATATAACTACTATTTTTTTTTAATACCTTTTAAGATTATTGTTTTTGTCTATTTTTTTCCTAATATCTTTTAGGATTCCTAAAATTTTACTTTTATTGTTAATATTATGTTTTAAAATATAATTGAAATTTTATTAAACACGTGTCAAAATATAATTGGAAATTTATTAAACATATGTCAAAATCTAATCGATTAACTTAACACGTTTAAAATATAATAGAAATTTATTAAATACGTGTCAAAATATAATTGGAAATTTATTAAACACTTGTCAAGATCTAGTCGGTTAACTGAACACGTGTTGCGATTATGCGAGTTACTAACTTTGAAACATTTTGCTTCATATAATAAATAAAATTTGATATGTTTAGATTTTTTATATGAAATCTAAACATATAAGAAATCAGGTACTTTAAAAAAATTTATGATTAATTTCAAAAACTTATAAAATAAATATATATTTTGAAAGAAAAATTTGGTGAAACATATACAGCAAATACCCTTTGATAAGATTATTGGATTTTTAAGTTTAATGTGTCAAAGTATATAGTTATCTTTTGTAAATATATTATAACACATATTCATCTTTAATAAAAAATTATGCGGTTTATCTTTTAGCTAAACAACATAATATATCTTATTTTTGCAATTTATAAGATAGTTTTGATCGATTTTTTGAGTTTTAAAAGTCATGATTTGCTTGTTTAGAATTTGAATAAAAGAACTAAGAGATGGAAGTACACATTTTAAAATTAGAAAGGTGTAGATTATTATATAGAGTTTGGTCGTTGTTGTATATTTATAATTTTCCTTTTTAAGTTTGGTCGTGGTATAAACTTTCAAGTTTCCTTTTGTCACTTTCCTTTATTATAAGTTTTTCTTACTTATTATTGTTTTCTATTTTTTTAAGATTTCATTTTTTGTTTAATTTTTTAATATTTACTTTAATTTATTTTTATATTTTTAATCAAATGGACACATGTCAAGATCTAAATGAATCGTGATAAATGTAACAATCTCGTGAATGATAATTATCCTACGTGTCACGCTCACGTTGTGAGATTCAGCTTTATATAATGAGATTTTTCCAGTTTTTGTAAAGTGTTAATACACATACAATGTTTTCATTAAGTGACCGTACACGCAAAAACCTTTTTATTCTATACATACGTGAAAAGAAAAAAGAATTACTTGGAACTCAACAATTACATAATATTTGATGTTACTGTGTTTCTTAATTATTGTTGTAGGCAAGCAAAGCAGCATTGTTAAGATTCTTTGAGACATTAAGAGTTGAGCTAAGTCCGGATATCAAAATAACAATTGTTTTACCTGGAGTTATATCTACCGATATGACCACTCCTCAGTTTATAGAGAAGGTAAGTAATAACACTTTTGTACATAATTTTATACCATATAGATATATATTTATATGACATTAACCAATTTATGTGTTTTTTTGTATGCTTTATAGTATGGTTCAGATTTTATAATGTCGGAATCAGTGAGTAATTGCGCAAAAGCAATATTCAGAGGTATTTGCAGAGGAGAGACATACATAGAAGAGCCATCTTGGACGAAATGGATATTTCTGATGAAAATTATTTGTCCTGATATCTTTGACTATTCACTCAACTATTTATTCTTGCGTTATCTCAAACCCTATTTCAAGCGCGATTGATAATACCGATCTATCCAAGATCTATAGTCTTCAATAATAATGGCTGTTATGTTCATATCATGGACATGAAACTTATACTTCTGTATTTTATTATTGCAATGAAGTCTTTTACTTTAATACAATCCTTCAATTCTTGGTTCTATTTTTTTCCCCCATATTGAAGATAATCTTTAGTGTCACAAACCGAAATTATGTATGAAATCAAGATCGGGAGATAGTTCATTAAGGTCTCTTAATAGATGAAAGAAAAAATGATCAACAAAACTACGAAAACCCGAGAACTAAGGTTGCAATAGTGACTGAAAACGAACAATAGAAGCGGTTTTTGGAAACATAAACAAGAGTTTGTCTAAGAGTCGGCAATAGTGACCTCAACCTCGACACCAGGTTCAATGGTGATAGAGGTGATTTGCTTAACCACGTCAGGGGAGCTGAAGAGATCTATCACCCGCTTGTGAACCCTAAGTTCAAATCTGTCCCACGTATTGGTTCCTGATACAAAGCCACCAAGAAACAGTATCAAGTGACTGACTGACAAAAAGCAGAAGACAGAAGATAGCTCAATAGCATTTTCCTTAGAGCTAAAACCAGATATCAAGTCTGTTAGAAACACTTAGGAACATGTAGCAATGTAGAAGGAGAGATGATGATCTGAGAGTACCTTCACCACAAGGTGCCTTTCTGGTGGTGATTTTAAGAACCTTGGTGGGCATTCTCACTGGTCCCTTAACTCTGAGTGACTTGTCCTTAGCTCCACGGACCAAGTCAGTGCACACTAATCAAAACAAAAGCATCAGAGACACTATTCAGTTTTCCACCCAAATTGGCTCTTTGAATCCATTCTTTTTATGAGAGGCTAATCCAAAAACACATTTCTAATCTTCCCACATTTGCGTTTGATTTCTCTCTGGTTTTCTAAACCCTAAAAATCAGCGAAACACTGAACCGAGATTCAACAGAACAATCTATTAGCTTCTGATTCTCTAAGGACTAGACAGAGGATTAATTAATCCAGACACTTGACCAAACGATGGTTGATAATGTCGGAGATTTAAGAACCTCAAAGATCAAACCTTTCTCTATGATTCATGAGAAGTCAATCAATACATTGTTAGTAAAGCGCTGCAAATACCAATTGCTCTGTTTTCTTTTACAACATTTGGGATTTTCCTAGATTTCTAAACCCTAAAACTAATGAGACACAAAATTCTCTGAGCTGATCAATTCAGTCGCTTTTAATCAAACGATGCAACAAGGGAGGGGTTTGTTAATAATGCCAAGAAATGAAAGAAGCCGAAAGATGAAACCTTTCTCGAGGTTCTTGACATTCTTTGAAGAGAGAGTGATCCTGATCTTATGAATTTGCCCGAGGGGCTCCTCTAAACCGGTTTTCGCAGGCTTCATCGCTGAATAAGCCATTTTTGACTCACCTCTTTATTATTCTGCAAAACAAAATCACATATTTACAGACAGATTCATTCACACGCACACACACACAAAAGTCTCCCAACAACTTCCGTGGAACAATAACATCAAATGTTTTTCATACATAGTTTCCGGTTCTGAGTTTTTGCCGCAGCTCAATTTTCCTGAGAGGATTTCTCGCCGTTGTGTTTGTCTGCAACTGTTGTTAGAAAAGGCCTTTCTCTAGGGTTTATTTAAAGTTTTCTCCAAAGTTTTAAACGCTGTCGTTTTGTTTTGTTTTTTTTTTTTGTATTGTTCGGTTTGTTGCATCTAGGCCTGTCATAAACGTGTACTGCTAGGCCCGCTTTACGGTCGGTTCAGTTTTTATCGATAGTAGTTTTTTTGTTTCACTCATCATTAGAGTTGGTCGCATATATTTACCCTCAAGACATTTCCGTTTAAAATCTTAACCTAAACCCATGATGATATTCATCTACCATGGCTGCAGTCCAGAACCGATCCTGAGTTTTAAGGGGTCACAAGATAAAGAAAAAAAATAGACCGTTTTATAATTATTAGTGATTGCCCCGGGTTACACCTGAGTTTCTTCATTGATATTTTAATTAGATTTATTTTATAATTTGTATTTGAGTATATACAACACATATATATATTGTATCCATATTTTGAAAATGCATATCATTAGACAAACTCAAAATTATTAGAAAGTAAAACCTACTTTTTTCTTAATCTTTTAAAATACTAATGTATAATTTTAGATTTTTATTATAAATAATTAAATATAAATTTCGTAGTTATGGCAAATGTTTTGTAAAGTTAATGACTTCAATAGCATGGAAAGATAAAATGAAAAAAGAGACAACATACCAAGAGAAATTGAATCCAAAAAGTTTGTAATTTGCAGAAGAAAACACACATAGCTTCTCTTACTCTTAGCGGCTGTATTTTCATTATAACAAGACCCATAAAATAATGTGGATGCACTTTTATTTGTTTCAAAGGAAAAAAAGGTACCATCACCATATAAGAGAGAAGAAAAAGGGGTTTATGGCCTTATTAAAATTTATAACTTGACCTACGAAGAAACGGCTTCCCCATCGTTACGTTACGGCAAAAAATCGGGAAGAACAATCGATCGCGTAGACAGAGGAGATGACATGGCGAGTTTTATGTTTTGATTGGCTAATTATTTTGGTTATTGTAATTAAGAAAGGGGAGAGGAGAAGTGTAGAACCATAAACATGACGTGTGTGAACATTACACTTGTAGAAACTATATTGGAGGATTATTTCTCTAAATTGGGTTGTATTTATAAATATTTTATTGTATATGAATTATATATAATGTATTTTGGTATGTTCTTTGTTTGATGCTTCTTTTATATTTCTTAACAATACTGTTCGTTTTTTTTCTTTTCTAATTATGTTGTATGTATCTTTTTGCTATGAAAATTGTAAATTAACTGATTTTATTATATAGTAATTCAAAGTTGAAGCAAATCCAGTGAGTAAAAATTTGTCTATCTTTGGGCATTTGGTTGTTCTTGTAGTTCGAAATCATAAGTTTGAACACAGTTTGTGTATGCAAACTTTGAGAAATAGACATGAACTCTATGAATCCTTACGAAAATGTTCAAGAAAACTCTATGAATTATCGTTCCTCTTTTCTTCAGTTGCTACCTCTCATCGTAAGAAGATTATTAGCTTTTAGCGTATCCTTAGGTCTTCTCTCCGTCTATTTCGCCAGACCATCGTCATCAATGTTCCATTATTTTCATTTCACTTTTTTCTATCTTCATTAAACCCAATTATTTTTTTCTATTTTTTTTGTGAAGAACCGGATTGTACTTAATCCTTCCATAATTTATCAATTCTCTTTTTTCTTCATCTCACACATCTTTCTACCCATATCCCTAGACCTTCTCTCTATCTTGCTTGTATCATGCTTTTTAAAAACATAGAAAGATTTAGTACCCTCCCGTCTGAGAGGGGATTCAGACGGAGTCACGGAGAGATGTATTAGTTTCGGTCAAAGTAATAGTTACATGGTTTTTTTTAAAACCAATTGATTTAAGATGATTTACAAGATATTCTATAATTAAAATAAAAAAAATTAATGATATTTGGTGAGATTTATTGTAAAGTTTTAGACGATATTTGAGTATTTTGTGTGATACTATTTTTTTTTTCTTTTTGCAACGATTCAAAGATCACCATATACTTCTTACCGTAACTTACAAGTACCACTTTCCTCCACCTCTTGACCATGCCTTGACAAATCTGCATCTACCTTTAGGGTTTTGTTTTGGACCGATGCATGTACAATACAAATTGGGTAAAATCATGGCCACAAATGTTTGTAAAAAGGTTCGTTTTGTTACCAGTTTTAACAATTTTTAAAATCAATATGATTATCTTTGTGTTTATGTCAGATGCAAGCTGAGACTCAATATGATGGGTTCTGTTTTTTTTTTCATTGTATAGTTGGTACTTGGCACAATCGATGGGACAAGGATTTTTTTCAAAATATAGGGAAGAAAAATATACCATACTTCTAGAGCATCATGCTCACCAAAACCATCAAAACATAATACACAAGTATTCAAGACTAACGGGAATACACAGACCGTGCTGACTTCAACGAGAGAACATAACCCCAAACCACAATACCTTCTATGATACGTTTCTATATATAAGGCATATAAAGCCTAAAAAAATTGATCTAAACGCCTAAAGACTACAACCACGTTTTTATATAAAAAACACTCTTCATATTACTTTTTTCTTCCTCTTTTCTCTGATTGTCGTAACTTCTTTTCAATCGATTCCTCTTCTTTTATTCGTTTTATGTTTTGTAAATTGATTTGTATTTTTAAACCGAACTGAACACAAATCAAATTAAGTTTGGTTGAACTCATTTAGCATTTTATTGAATCCGAATTAACCAAACCAAAGAAATTAAACCGAAATGCCAGCTTTTATCATTACATATTACATTATTTGTTTTACTTTGAACTAATATGGATAAATTATATTTTTTGCATAGAAAATCAAAAACACAAAATTGCTTTCCACAACATATTTTACTGAAAGAAAAAGAGAAAGAATAGATAACAAATATCAATCAAATTAAAAAGTTTGACCGTAATGGGTTTATGAGAAATTAATTAGTAAAATCAAATAGAAAAAGAGAAATTAGCTTGACCTGCCACATTGTCTCCCCAGCTTAGTGACCTCTCTCATAGGCTGTACGACACGTCATCACCATCTATGACCAAACATATATAGATACTCCTTCTTCAGCGCCATTAACTGTCTACTTATATACAGCTTATTTAACTACACAAATCTCTGTCAAAACGAAAATTTATCAGATTTATACATATATAATGTAGAAAGCTCTCCATTTTCCTTTCTTTCTTTTATGCCGTATTATTCGGCGAACTACATAATTTCGTTTCAAGATTTCACTATTAATCGTATTGTTCTTATTTATATTTCAGATTCAATCACACACACACACACACACACAAAAGACAAAGAAAAAAACGATTTCTCCTCTGATTTATAAGATTTGATGGCGGGGCATTATCCTAATTAATTGGTTCCAAAATCCAATCCCTCGATTCCAAAATTACAACTTTGCGAGCAGCTCATCTCATCAACATTATCATGGCTAAGTGGTGGAGGATCAACAACAAGAAGAAAACATGATGATAAAAGAACAAGACAGGCTACTTCCGATAGCAAACGTAGGAAGGATCATGAAGAACATTCTCCCACCAAATGCAAAGATCTCTAAAGAAGCAAAAGAGACTATGCAAGAATGTGTCTCCGAGTTCATAAGCTTCGTCACCGGAGAAGCCTAAATGCCACATAGAGAAGAGAAAGACCGTTAATAGAGACGATATATGTTGGGCTATGGCAAATCTAGGGTTTGATGATTACGCCGAGCAGTTCAAGGAGTATTTAAATCTTTACCGAGTTATTGAAGGTGAGAGATGTTGGAACGTGTTTGAGCACGTCTCTCACAAATCAATTTGTTTTGGGGAGGTTCGGGGATTTTCTGTTAAGATAGAGCTGGTTGCGTTTCGGTTGGCAAATGAAGAGGGAGAGGTGATTTATAGCTGTGCCCGGAGGGCTGCCTACGTACTCCGGGTTGGGGATCAAGCCATTCATAGTTCGTTGTTGAGGAGTGTAGGAGAGAGCTAGAGAGCTGGGAGAGCTGGGAGAGCTGCGGAGAGTTGGGAGAGCTGCGGAGAGCTGGGAGCTCGTCAGGCAGTCAGGTCGGCAGGTCGTCAGGCCGTCAGCTCGTCAGGCCGTCAGGTCAGCATGTCGTCAGGTCGTCAACTCGTCAGGTCGGTAGGTCGCCAGGTTGAAGCTCGTCAGGCCGTCAGGTTGGCAGGTCGTCAGGTCGGCATGTCGTCAGGCCGTCAGGCCGTCAGGTCGGTAGGTCGTCAGGTCGGTAGGTCGTCAGGTTGCAGGTCGTCAGGCCGTCAGGTCCAGTCGGCAGGTCGTCAGGTCGACAGGCCGTCAGGTCGGCAGGTCGGCAGGCCGGCAGGTCATCAGGCCGTCAGGTCGGCATGTCGTCAGGCCGTCAGGTCGGGTCGTCAGGCAGTCAGGTCGGCAGGCCATCAGGTCGGGTCGTCAGGCGGGCAGGCCGGCAGGTCGGGTCGTCAGGCCGGCAGGTCGGCTCGACGAGAGAATTATTTAGAGAGAGAAAGTTATTTAGAGAGAGAGTGGGAGAGCTGAGCCCCCCTTGATGCTTGTCCTCCTTCCTCTATTTATAGAGTGAGTTTAAAAGGCTTGAAGATGGGCTTCAATTTTGATGGGCCGGCGCTGGGCCTTAATTTGTTTTGGAATGGGATAATATTGGGATGTGCTAATCCCCACACCTACAATAGCCCTCCCCCAAGTTCGGCGAACGAGTGTCGAAGTCGACGGACGAAACAAGTCTCAGCTCGGTATATGTTAACGTGCGAGTAAGGGTGAACTTGATTAGCGTTTAAAATCTTATGCGTAAGTGCGAGACTAGGCTCGGCACTTGTTGATCGTATGCATTGCGAGATGAGCTCGGCTTTTGATGACTCTTAAGCTTAAGTACGAGGTTAGGCTCGGCACTTATCTTGTCGAGTTTGATGCGAGATGAGCTCGGCTTTGCTGACTCTTAAAATTAAGTACGAGGTTAGGCTCGGTACTTATCTTGTCGAGTGTGAGCTCGGCTTTGCAGACTCTTAAGCTTAAGTACGAGGCTGGACTCGGTACTTATCTTGTCGAGTGTATGGCGAGATGAGATTGATTCAAAGAGAAAGAAAATAGTAAAATAAAAAATGAAATAAGCTTGGCACTTATCTGTATGGAGTTGTTCGGAGATGAGGGCGATGTTCCCGATATTTGCCGAGCTACTCTTTGCGTGTAGAAAAATCCTCAACCCCCTCCCTATAGCGCCAATTGTTGGAACGTGTTTGAGCACGTCTCCCACAAATCAATTGGTATCGGGGAGGTTCGGGGATTTTCTGTTAAGATAGAGCTGGTTGCGTTCCTGTCGGCAAATGAGGAGGGAGATGTGATTTATAGCTGTGCCCGGAGGGCTGCCTACGTACCCCGGGTTGGGGATCAAGCCATTCGTAGTTCGTTGTTGAGGAGTGTAGGAGAGAGCTGTAGAGCTGGGAGAGCTGCGGAGAGTTGGGAGAGCTGCGGAGAGCTGCGGAGAGCTCAGAGAACTGGGAGAGCTGCGGAGAGCTAGGAGCTCGTCAGGCCGTCATATCGGCAGCTCGTCAGGACGTTAGCTCGCCAGGCCGTCAGCTCGTCAGGCCGGCAGGCGGTCAGGTCGGTAGGTCGTCAGGTCGGCAGGTCGTCAGGCCGCCAGCTCGTCAGGCCGTCAGGTCGGCATGTCGTCAGGCGGTCAGGTCGGTAGGTCGTCAGGTCAGGTCGGCAGGTCGTCAGGCCGTCAGGTCGGCAGGCCGTCAGGTCGGGTCTTCAGGCAGTCGGGTCGGCATGCCGTCAGGTCGGGTCGTCAGGCCGTCACGCCGGCAGGTCGGGTCGTCAGGCCTTCAGGTCGGTAGGCCGGGTCGTCAGGCCGTCAGGTCGGGTCGTCAGGCCGTCAGGTCGGGTCGTTAGGCCGTCAGGTCGGGTCGTCAGGCCGTCAGGTCGGGTCGTCATGCCGTCAGGCCGACAGGCCGGCAGGTCGGGTCGTCATGTCGGAGAGCTCGGCGGGAGAATTATTTAGAGAGAGAAAGTTATTTAGAGAGAGAAAGTTATTTAGAGAGAGAGTGGGAGAGCTGAACTCCCCTTGATACTTGTCTTTCTTCCTCTATTTATAAAGTGAGTTTAAAAAGCTTGAAGATGGACTTCAATTTTGATGGATCGGCGCTGGACCTTAATTTATTTTAGATTGGGCTAAAATTGGGGTGTGCTAATCCCCACACCTACAAGAAAGCCAATCATCACGGCAAAGGAGGAGCTAAATCCTCACCGGATAATTAATTGATCGGTGATTAATGATTGTTTCTTTGATTCTCCAATGACAGTTTTTTTCATTATATATATATATATATATATATATATATATATATATCATATATAGTTCTTTTACATATATATAAATAAACCTATATGATTATATAAGATGTATGTGGTGGTTTGAGGCATTAGAGAAATTTGTGTTAGTTCTTCCTGATAAAATATTTTATCGTGAAGTTTAAGGGTGCTTTTTTTATAATTCATATATTCATAAATAATTATATATATGGATAAACTGCTGATTATGCATGGTCTTTGAATACGGAAAGTGGAGATCAATGTGTATGTATATGCTAATATGCAGGTGAAGTGATATATATCTATATATATAAACCACTATCGGGATGGGTTCTTTATAGCTTCATCATTTTTCTAAACAATTTATGTTTTCATTCAGATTTAATTAGTTTTCGACTGATCATAAAATAAAATTTGAGTGGAACATCATACAAGTCTTTATCAAGAGTAAGCCAGACTCTGCATCTAAAACAGAGGCTTTACTCTGCATTAACATAACAATAGTTGGGCCTGCTACAAAGGCCCATTCCGAAACAAACGAAGAACTAAACATGCAACATAACAAGCCCACTGCTCCTTCTAGAACATTTCAGGTTCATGACGAAAGAAGAGCACGCCAAAGCTATGGTCTTCGTACGGCAAAACCAGCTCATCAAATCCAGTTATTCAACCGTTATGATGCTCTTGAATCTAGCGCCGTCATGTATCACTTTATGATTCAATCTTTATGTAATCCTTATCATTAAGTGAGAAAATATCAAATAAAGTTTATCTCCTTCATCAAAGTTTGAAGCTTTTGCTTAGTCGTTCAGTCTTGCCATAAACCTACCTAATTAATTTGTTTTTACTGTTCACCATCTTTGTATTTAAACCGTCAATCATGAAGATGAACCGATATAGTACAAAAGCAAGTTTGTAGATTTCTTCTTTTGGACAGTGAGAATATATGTAGCAAGTGGCCATGTGGTTTGTGCTATATATATGGACTAATTAATCCTACAGTAAGATCAAAATTATATATATATATATATATATCAATATACTTTGTGGAATTCTTATTCAGTTAAATCATTTTCAATATATTTATATTAAGTCATCATTATTAGCATTTGCATACAGATTTTTCACATTAACTAATCAACACTAAAATGGATCATTCCGTACAGGTATCGTAAATGGAGTATAAATTTACTACTTCGGTATCGTTTCTCTAAGACTAATCAATGGTTTTTTTTTTTGGGTTAAAGATCGACTAATCAATATTTAAACTTTATGTAGATCTGAATTTACTATTTTGGTACTTTACTTTCTAAACAGTAAATAGTACTATAAACTAATAATTCAAAATTGGCTAAATTGATTTGTTAAGCGAGTGGTCCATAATTCTCACTGGTTCTTCTTTTGATTTTTATAAACCCTAGATCGCTGGACCATCCAAATAAAGAAAGTTATATATATATATATATATATATATATATATACTCTTATTATAATTAATCTGACTCATGCTAGGAGTGTACGCTTTTACTCCAAATTTAAAATTTACAAATTTAAACTGTTGATCAAATATGTGACGGATTCTAATTAAATAAATTTAATATAGTACATATGTAGGTTGACATAGAATCTGAAGAAGGTGAATACAACATGTTTAAAGAAAAAAAGATTGACATAGAATCTATTGTAAAATTTATTAATATTGGCACATATATATAGTTAATATGATAAATTAAGGTAGGTATCGACGTTAAGAAAAAAATAAAGTTATCGTTGATCAGTTTATGTAGTCATGTTAAATACGAAACTAGTTTTCGGTAATACAAAATTTGAATCGTTGATCTGCTCGAATTTGTGTCTCATAAAATCGAAACAAACTAGTGATTAAAATCTCTCCAAATCTAGCATGGGACTCTCTGAAATCAGTTGACCCAGTCACTTGATCTCATGTAAAATCTAAGGCATTATAGTCTTTGAGCTCCCATAAGAAACAAAGATGTAATAAATCAGCTGATAACCAATCGACGGAGCAAGTAGATGAAATATGGACCAGTTACATAATGGGCATTTTAGAAATTATAGTCATAAACGTTGAAGGTTTAGTCTTCTAACACCTTGTAAAATAAGGACAGACACACCTATTAGCAAAATCGTACCAAAAAAAGAGGAAGTGGACTTGAATTTGTCAACAGATTTAGAACATCGACATTTAAGAGACTTCAAATGTTTTGCTGGTTAGAAAGAAACCCTTACATGATTGGCTCAAAGACAAATT
Organism: Eutrema japonicum; assembly: GCA_030161315.1. Classification (NCBI taxonomy): domain Eukaryota; kingdom Viridiplantae; phylum Streptophyta; class Magnoliopsida; order Brassicales; family Brassicaceae; genus Eutrema; species Eutrema japonicum. The sequence goes on from BSQW01000013.1 coordinate 43,471,052, forward strand.
TACAGCATCATAAACTAAACCAAACACGGCTATGAATGCAACAACCTCTGCAGAGAATAATGCTTTCTCATACTCATCATCATCGTCTTAAGCGCATACAAATCTTCTTGCAACCAACTGTGTACTTTAGCCTGAACGGACAAATCCGCCTCCTCTTCCTCCAGATCGTACCTTGTCAGCCTCTTAGATTCTTCGCCTGCGCCAGACGGTCTAACCAACCTTTCCTCAGGGCCTCAGGCTATAATGTCAATGGATTTGGTAGTGGAGGAGCGCTTCTATATCTAAAAGGAGAGAATTTGAACCAATCGTGGATGAATTAGTGAGTTACGATGGATTTGGTGGTTTGTTTGTAGATTATTTATTGTTCTTTTACGTAAGGTAAACCTTATCGTCCTTGGCCGTTGCGGTGAAGCGAATGTGGAGAAGACTATTCGTCAAAACACATTCTTCTGATCACGTTGCACAAAATATTTATGGCGAAGTTTATTAGTAGAAGCAGAAGATGATGAGTCATTATTCTAAACTTTGATTGGAGGATTATTTTTCTCAATATTTTTGCTGAAGTGGATGCTCTTAGAGATCATGAAATATTTCCCTTTTATATAAAAAGAGATATTGAATTTCGGTTTTAATTGGTTTATTAAAAAAAAAAAACAAAAAACGAAATCATTTCATGAGAATTGAACTCATGACATGTAGCGCTAAACATCTATATTTTTTCACTAGCCTAAGAATATTTTAAAGAATTTTAGGGCCGATATTTGTTATATAAAAACGAGGACTACAAGCCCATACTTGATTTGATTGGCCTCAGGGCCGGTCCTGGCTGCAGCCTGAAGGCTAATTAAGTTGTACTCGGTCTACACACATTCTTCCATTTCTCGAGAAAATTAAGGAGAACTTCACTTATATATATAACTCGTGTTTCTTTGTTATTTAGCATATATTTGGGTTGTTGTCTGAACTATTGTCCATGGTTGGATTCTTATTTTTATGTTTAATTTCTTAAAATTATATGATAACACTTGTTTGAAAATTCTTCTAGTTTTTTTTATCATTAGTGGTCCATCAATGCCTCTCCATTTCGACTCTTAGACATATTTCATGTACAGAAGAAGCAGTATCGTCTCCCCAGGTTTAAAAGTTTACGTGTGGTCATATTCGATCGAGCCAATAATCCATGAGCTTCTTCTTTTTTTTGTGTATATAAAACCATTCATCAGTCACAATATTAATCCATAAGTTACCCAGAAAAAAAGACATTATTCGAAGGGAAACAAGACAACACAAAAACCCAGAATGTGAAAGAGAAAACTCTTTTTTTGCATAATTGCATTACTTATAGAGAGAATCGCTACAACCATTGCGGCAACAACAGATGACCATCGCCATGCACATGCAGATAATGACACATGCTTTGGTGCAGCAGCTGTGATATGTTTTATAAGCAAATCAAGAGGTTAACTGTGGACTAAGAACAAAATAAAAACTAAGGGAGAGAGAGAGAGAGAGAGAGAGAGAGAGAGAGAGAGAGAGAGAGAGAGAGAGAGAGAGAGAGAGTGGGTCAACGCACCATTCATCGTAATCGTCCAGCAACTGTGATGTTTACACAACAAAGTGACATATTAATTTTGGACTAAAAGAAAAAAAAAGAAGAAGAGATCAACGCACCACTCTTCGAAAACAACCAGGCCACAAAAGCTGTGACGTTTATAAACAGAGAGACATATTAATTTTGGATTAAAGATACCAAAGAAAGATTTGATCAACGCACCATTTTTCGGGATCCGACTTATAATCTTCTTGCGTTTTTGGTCTTTCTTCACTCTCTCCCTCCATCCTGATCCCTCCACCCGCTGTAACCACTGGTTATCAGCTTGCATAGGAGGATACTCTTTAAATACGAAAGAAAAAAATAACGAGGAAGAAAAATTAGAACTGGAACTTAAAAGATTAGAAGACGATGAATTCAAATCTCAAAACTTAAAAAAAAAAAAAAAAAAAAAAATCTCAAAACTAAAGAAAACAATTTCAAGAACCTTGGGCCGGAGTAGCTTCGACAGGATGTTGTTCTTCATGATCAGCTATGATTTCCACCTCTTTGTTGTTCTCCATATCATTCGCATATATACGGACAGATTCGGACACTTATAAGTCGAAACTAAAAGGACATAAAGACTTACTACGTTCAGCTCCAAGAAGAAGATCGAGGAAGATAAAACCAAAAAGAAGAAGAGGAAGACAGACTTGATAATTGAAAAGAAGGATTAAGGAGATCTAACATGACTTACCACGTTCTCTTATCTATATATGATTAGATAAGTACTTTAAAAAAAAAAATCGTATAGCGAGTGACTAGATAAGTAATTTAGACAAATCGTGTAGCGTTAAACACTTGCTTTAGTTTTATGATTCTCGTGATCAACTCTAGTAGTGTTTGAGAACATGATCCTATAAAGATCCGGACAATTCGATGGATAAGAACAACTTCAGCTGTTTAGCATATGTTCCCCGAAAGCCTAGTTAAATTGGTCATGTAATTTGATATGGAGAATGTTTGATGACGAAACGCACTTGAGCTAGCTAGGAAACTCTTACACTTGGAGGTCTAGGCAGGGCCGGCTCAACATTATTATGGATCCTAAGGAAAAAAAAATTTTGGACTCTTAATTTTTTTTTTAAAGGTGTTATACTAAAAAATTTTAAAAAAACTTTTTGTGTAATGTTTTTGTAAATTTTTTTTATGAAAAATACATATAAAATAATTTTATGGGCCCTTTTCAATCTAAATTTTATAATTTTATTTGTTTTTTAATGAAAATATATATATATATAAAATCGGGGCCCTTAATTATTAAGACACGGGGTTGGGCCCTGGGACGGTCGCACCCCTTGTCCTCCATGTTAAGCCGGCACTGGGTCTAGGGGTACCTCCAATGGATAAGACACACTTGATAACTAATTATTCACCTTTTTGAAGATGTAGCTGGCTGATGCATCTCGTGTACCAGTAGCGAAATAGCTCACGGAAGCGAGACGGCTCAACTCGTGATGTGGAGCTTACTAGATCAAGGAGCTGAGATGGACAAGTTAAGATCAGAGGCGGGAAGCATGAGCTGAGCTGGAACGAAGATCTTATTGAAGATATTTGAGCATGGAAGTTTTCCTTGTTCTGAATAAGGAAATAGAAAATATCCTTGAAGATTTGGTGTGATCCTCAAGGGCAGTATCAGCTAGGGTTAGCCGCAAGTCCTACCGTGTATAAGTAGGCGTGGTAAGGCATCATATGTGCCTTAACACAATTGGGGGAATTCTTAGCATAGGGCGAGTGATTATCTTGTAAAAAATCAAGGGCTAATGGCTAAAAGATTCGATTGAGAGGTTCTTGGATCACGTATAGATCCAGGAACAAGTGAGGCTAGAACGACAAGTCAAAGTGTGTCTTGAGCTTGTCTGAAATCGTGTTAGGTAAGACTTGTAAGTGTACTTAACAGATTTTCTAGTAATATAGTTTTTCGTGTAGAGAAATCCATGTGTTACATTGTGTTCTAGTTCCTGTACTACGGCTCTTGCATTTTCATTTGGTATCAGAGCGGTCATCTGTGTGTATTACAAACATATGAGATCTTGTGGAGGAAAATGGAGAGTTATCAAGAATTGGTGAACAATTCAAAGGTGATATTGAATTCAGGGAACTATGGTTTTTGGAAATCTTGGATTAGATCAGTGATTAAGGGAATTGATCCACAAGCATGGAAAGCTATCTTGGAGAAATGGACAGAGCCTAAGGTGAGAGATGCTGCTGGAGTGGAGACGGCCAAACCAAAGGAACAATGGACTGAAGAGGAGCAGAAAAAATCTAAGTTCAACTTCAGGGCTCTAACAGCTATTCACTGCAGTGTGTCAGCAAAGACTTTTGAACTGATTCAAGGATGTGAAACTGCTAAAGAAGCATGGGATATTCTTCAGATTCATTTTGAAGGAACGCCAAATGTTCAGAACTCGAGAAAAGATCTATTGGCATCTAGGTTTGAAAACCTGAAGATGGAGGAACACAAATCTATTGATGATTTCAGCTCCAAGCTGAGTTCCCTGGCACATGAAGCATCAACCTTAGGAAAGACTTACAAAGACAAGAAGCTGGTTAAAAAGTTTCTACGATGCCTACCTACGAGATTCATGGGATACAAGTCGGCACTCAGTGTATCTCAAAATACTGAATTGCTTGGCTTTGGTGAAGTAGTTGGGATGCTGCAAGCACATGAGATGGAGCTGGACTGTGTGAAGAAACCTAAAAGCATGGCTCTTGTCTCTACAAGTGAAAGGAACACACATGAGTCTGATGACGATGAAGATCCCATAAGTCTGTTGGTCCGACGTTTTGATCGTGCTCTGAGGAAAGCTGACAAATTTCAAGGTCAGAAGAGAACTAGCTCCTTCAGAAGACAAACTGAAGGAGACATGCCATGAAAGAAGTCAGAAATGCAATGTCATGAATGCAAAGGTTTTGGACACTTCAAAACTGAATGTCCTACACTCAAGAGAAGAGAGATTCAATGCTTTGGATGCAAGGGTTTTGGAAATACACAACTGGAGTGTGTAAATGATCAAAAGCGTCGAAAGAAAAAATCTCTACTAGCTGAAGATGACTCAGAAGATGAGACTGATGATGAAGGTGTGGAAGAAGTGAACAACTTTGTAACCCTTCTTGGAATAACTAAGTTTGCAGAAGAAGGAGAGGTGTCAGAATCTGAAGCAGAACTAGATGATGACATTACTCTGAAGCAGAACTAGATGATGACATTACTGAGAGTTACAGAGAAGTTCGTGAGATGCTAATTAAGGTTGGAAAAGAAAATTCAGACCTGAAGAAAGAAAAACTTCGTCTTGAGGTAGTCATTGATCTACTGCAGAATGAGGTGGGTGTAGAAAGAAAGATAAGTCAGAATAGTGTGTCACTGATAAAAGAGAAACTTAATCTAGCAAACAAGACAGACAAACTGAGTCAGGAACTGGAAGCTGAGAGAAAGGTATCGGCTAAACTTCAGACAGAGTTAGACCTGCAGTACAAGAAAATTCACATGTTTGCAGGAACAAAACAACTTGATAAGATTCTGAGTTACGGCAGAACAATAGATGTGAAACGAGGCCTAGGATACATGGGAAGGGAAAACAAAGAGACAGAGAAAATCAAATTTGTCTCGGCTGGCTTTCAGGAAAAATCATAGGCGGAAAGTAGCACAGCAAGAAAGGCTGGATGCTATTTATGTGGCAAACACGGTCACATCAGGGATTACTACTACGTGTTCTGGGAAAGAGTGAGACATCTCAGAAATCAGGGCAGATTCTTGTGGAATGGATTTCGATGTCAAATTTGGTTGAAGAAATCAGACCTCTCACAAGAAGACAAAACATGGATCAAGACAGATAACCACATGAAGTATGACAGGGGGTGTGTCAGAACCAAGAAACTCGTATGCTCCGATGTGGCATAACTACATGTGCAACATGGCTGTAACATCAGAAGGAGAAGAAGAGACAGGCCCATGGTACTTTGACATTGGTTGCTCACGACATATGACAGGCACACGAGGCTATCTCTAAAATGTTAAGAAGATCAAGGGAGGAAAAGTCACATTTGGATATGAAAGCAAAGGAGCTATCCAAGGGAAAGGAAGTTCATGCGTACCAGACCTACCACAATTGATGATGTTTTTCTGTTCAGAGCTTGAAAGCAAATCTCATCAGTGTGAGCCAACTGTGTGATGAAGGGTTGACAATGGTGTTCACTAGCACAGAGTGCAAAGCCGTTAACAGAGAAGGTGAAACGGTATTAAGAGGGGTTCGATCAGGAAATAACTGCTACATGTGGGATAACTCATCTACTTCAACAAGCTGCTACAATGCACATGATGACCTTCATCTATGGCATCAACGACTTGGTCACATGAATATAAGGAACCTTACCAATCTGGTTGACAAAGAAATAGTACGAGGAGTGCCTCATATTAAGGGAGGAAGCAAGAAAATATGTGGTCCATGCAACCAGGGGAAACATGTGAAAGTTCAACACAAGAAGGTACCTGATGTACAATCCAAAGCAGCGTTAGACCTTGTTTACATGGATTTGATGGGTCCAATGCAAGTTGAAAGTGTGAGAGGCAAGAGATATGTTTGTGTTTTGGTAGATGACTATTCACGATTCACTTGGGTCAGATTTATCCGTGAAAAATCTGACACAGCCGAAAGTTTCAGAATCTTGGCTCTGCAATTAAAGAATGAAATAGGAGTCATCAAACGGATTCGTAGTGATCACGGTGGAGAATTTCAGAATGAAATCATGGATGTGTTATGTGAGAATCATGGAATTGCTCATCAAATCTCTGCTCCAAGAACTCCCCAACAGAATGGAGTTGTGGAACGAAAGAATAAGACCTTGCAAGAGATGGCACGTGCAATGATTCATGTCAACAAAGTGCCTATGAAATTCTGGGTTGAGGCTGTGAGCAATGCATGTTACATCATCAATCGGGTATACGTCAGAAAAAGAACAACTAAAACCCCGTATGAGCTGTGGAAAGGGAAAACGCCTAACCTAAGTTACTTTCATGTGTTCGGATGCAAATGTTACATTCTCAATGACAAAGATCACATGGGAAAGTTTGACTCCAGAAGCGATGAAGGAATGTTCCTAGTAGCCCTGGGCATAATATCTGGATCCGAAAAAATTAACCGAAACCGATCCGAAAAAGAGGAACCGAACCCGAACCGAAACCATTAAAATATCCGAACGGATCCTAGATTCCTATATCCGAAGAACCGAAACCGAACCCAAACCGAACCCAAAGCCGAATAGATACCCAAAATATCCGAAATACAATTATATATCCAAAATATTAATTATATTTAGACTTGATAACCCAAAATTATAATTATAAATCCGAAGATATGAGTTATTTTTATACCAAAATGATTGAGAGATCCAAAACAACCAAAATATACGAAGTTTTTAGTTATATTTGTTAAGTTTTGTCCAAATTTTATTTAAATTTAACCAATATTATTCAAATTTAACTAATTTTTATTTTATTTTATTGATTTTTCGGATATCCGAAATCGAACCGAATCCGAATGGATCCGAACCGAACCCGAACCGAAATTATAAAATATCCGAATGGATAATTAATCTTAAACCCGAAAATCCGAAAATCCGAATGGATCCGAACCGGATCCGATCGGATATCCGAACGCCCAGGGCTAGTTCCTAGGGTACTCTGAAAATAGTACATCATTCAGAGTGTTCAACACAAGATAAAGAGTGATGATTGAGTATGTAAATATTGTATTTGATGACTATTCCCTCATGAAGTGGGAAGAGACCAACACAGAGAGTGACTCCGAACAAATAGAAGAAGTACATACGTCAAAGGAAAAGTATGCTAGCACAGAAGAACAATCTGTGTCAGAGCCACTTCTGTCAGAGTCAGTTGAAAATCAGCAAGTTCATCGCAATCATTCATCATCTGATGTTATTGGCGATGTGAATGAAGGGAGGAAAACACGTGGAGTCCAGCTTGACTTCCAAAAGATGATTGGCATATATTCTGAGATGGTTATATTTGCGTGCTTTGTATAAGTCATTGAGCCAAGAAATCATGTACAAGCACTTGAGGATGAATTTTGGATTGTTGTTATAGAACAAGAACTAGAACAATTTGTGCGCAATGATGTGTGGGAACTTGTGCCACAACATGAGATTGGAAATGTTGTGGGTACTAAGTGGATCTTCAAGAACAAGATCGATGAGAATGGTGCGGTGGTCCAGAACAAAGCTAGGCTAGTAGCGCAAGGCTATTCCCAGATTGAAGGTGTAGACTTTGAGAAAACCTTTGCACCAGTTGCAAGACTTGAGTCAATTCGACTCTTTGTAGGTATGGCATGCATTCTGAATTTTAAGGTGTATCAGATGGATGTGAAAAGTGTTTTCTTGAATGGACTCTTGAAAGAAGAAATGTATGTTGAGCAACCTAAGGGATTTGAAGACTCAATTAATCCAAGGCATGTCTAAAAACTCAAGAAAGTTCTGTATGGATTGAAACAAGCACCTCGAGCCTGGTATGAGAGGCTTACAATTTTTTTGGTTAAAGAAGGTTACACCAGAGGAAGTGTGGACAAAACTTTATTCATCCTAGAACAAGTAAAAGAAATCATGATTGTTCAAATATATGTGGATGATATCATTTTTGGTGGAACATCTCAGCTGTTGGTGGATTATTTTGTCAAGAGCATGACTCATGAGTTTGAAATGAGCATGGTAGGAGAGCTGAAGTACTTTCTGGGATTGTAGAGAACACAGTCTGAAGAATGTGTGTTTATCTCTCAGAGTACATATGCAAAAACCTGCTGGTAAAGTTTAAGCTTGATCAATTCAAGGAAGCACGTACTCCCATGAGTACTACAGCTAAACTAAGCAAAGATGATGAAGGGCAGGACGTAGACCCCACACTATACAGAGGGATGATTGGCATCTTATTGTATTTGACAGCAAGCATGCCTGACTTATGTCTAAGTGTTGGAATATGTGCAAGATATCAAGCCAAGCCAAAGCAATCACATCTTGAAGCTGTGAAGAGAATCATCAAGTATGTCAAGGGAACTATTAACCTTGGGACTATGGGATGGATTATGGACTACTTCTGGTTCACTGCGATAACAAAAGTGCTATAAGCATATCAAAGAATCCAGTACAACACTCAAGAACAAAGCACATTGACATAAGGCACCACTTAATCCGAGAATTAGTGGAGGAGAAATATGTAATGATTGAAAACATTGTCATTGACCTGCAACTGGCTGATTTATTCACAAAACCTTTGGACTTTAACCGTTTTGTCACATTAAGAAATTCAAGTGGTGTATGTGGTATGTGACTGTGTTTATCGAGTATGCAGAGCTTATACAGGTACTGACTCAGGGTGTATATAAGGTTCAGATTTTGTTTGGTGTCAAGTGCATCAATGGAAACGAGCCTCTGTCATGACATCTGAACTAGATGTCGGCACAAGTTCATACTGAGAAAAGAATCACTAGGCCAAGGAGGAATCGTTGATCATGATGCGATCATGATTTGAACTGAAAAAGTGAATGAAGGAAATGATGTATCCACTGATCAAAGAAGCCTCTAAATCATGCTTTAGTTCCGTTTGGTTTAACATAAAAACAAGGGGACTCAACAGCTTGTACTTGAGAAAATCTATGATGGTACGATGAAACTGGAACAAAGAAACAAAAATTGCAAAGATTTTCTCAGTATGAACATAAGTTGAAAGCTGACAGATGACATGATGAAGTCATGATGGGTGAAACCGATCCATTGGAGTCAAGGTGGCCAGACAACGCAAATCATTCAGAGTTGAATATGCATCATGATTCAAGTGCTGAGTTAGTTCTTGACACATCTCAAAGAAAAAGGTAAATGAACATGAATCATTTAAAAAAAAAAAATCCAGTTCAGAGTGGTGATGTGTGGAAGATCATTAAATGTTTATTTCCCATGATTATGTGATTAATTGTGTTGTGTTGGTACTTGTTCAATGAGCTGTGCTGCTAATACTGTCTGAGTTAATAAGTGATGCAGTGAACAAGGAAGTTGGTTCAGGAAATGTTCAAAATGTTCGGCTATCTCAGATTGGTTCAACTGGTGGCTTTCCTATTTTCTTTAATAAATTTTTTAAAGAAAATAAATCAAGAGAGGGAATCGTGGGATCGATATATGCGGAAAAAGGAAACTGAAGGGTTAATACTCAGAAACAAAAAAAAAACCCTAACAAAAAAAGGAATCGATCAACAATGGTGAAAAGAACTCGAAGAGGACTCATCGGAAAGCCATCAGCTGATCAGTCGGTGCATGCAACTGTAAATCAGGAACAGCCACATCTGATCGACAAGGAAAGTGACTCAGAAGAGAATCCAATGATCCCTGAGATACATGCAGAACCAAACTCGGCTACACCAGAAGGAAGCACCGATTCGTTCGCAACCGCCAATGAAGAAGGCTTATCGGAAAGTGATGCATCAGCTGATGGCAAGAAGAAGATCGCCGAGAAAGACAAACTACATGTTGTGGAGAAGGCTGGAACAATATCTACATCTCGATCTGCAGAAATAGCTGACCAGAATGCATATTTGGCTAATTACCCACCTACAGAGATTGAGAAGGGGTCTCACATGGAAGAGCAAATGCCTGATGAGGCCGTGGCAGTACCAGAAATCGCAGGTTTGGCCTTGACGGTCTTTGAAGCAAAAATCGGAGATGAAAGTAACTCTGCCGAGACTGAGACGATCATAGAAGAAGTGAAAAATTCATGTGGTGGCATTACATATAGTGACAGTAATGCTACAAGGTATGCTGAAGAGATCTCTGTGAAAGAGCAAACTCATGCATCTTAGAAAAGGAAAGGAGTACTGGATGAAGAATCGAAGGACGATGGAGATGAATCCCCAACCAAAGCTTCCGGTCATAAACAAGCTGAGAAGGATAATCGCAAACGCCGAATGCATAAGCAGTTGGGTCTTGCACCACCGAGAAAGAAGTCAAGAACTGGGTCAAAGGCATCTCAGACAGGTGACTCAAAGGCATCTCAGAAGGCTAAAAGACGCCCAAGAAGAGTGCCTCAAGCTCCCAGCAGGTATGAATTCTTCTGCAATCGCCAAAATTTGGGCTGAGCGTTTGGTGGATGTGGCTGAGATAGATGAGTGGGGCTATCACAAGATAATTGTTGACAGTGGAATGAAATCTACTGTGACTGGGTTATCGGCATATGTGCCTCAAATAGTGCAGGAATTTTATGATGCACTACCAGCCGAGATGACGGAGATACCTGAGAGAGGGGTCAAAATACACATTCGAGGAGCTGATTATGAGTTCTCCCCCTCCAAGATCAACAAACTGTTGAAGCTTGTACCCCTGAATGAAGATGAAACTAAGGCAGATGCTGATGCTGAGTCAGTGACTCAGTCTGAGTTGGCGTCCTTTCTGACAAAGGGAGGAACGAAGAGTTGGTTCAGCTTGACCACAAGAGATCTGCCACCCCATCTTGTTGCACTGGTCTTGATAGCCGCATTCAACTGGGTACCATATACTCACAAGACTCACATCTCTGAGGAGAGAACCACACTGGTACATAAATTGTGCCATGGGATCCGAGTTGATTTTGGTCAGATGGTTTTCAAGCAGGTGATGGGATTGAACAAGCTCAAAAAGAATGACACTCGTTGGTTGTTGTTTCCATGTATCATCTCGGGTGTCCTTGAAACACAACATAAGTTCAAACTGCAGTTTGGGGAGGGTTATGTACTGCCGGGGAAAAACAAAAAAGATGTCAGGAGTGGTGAGGGGTTTATAAAGAAAGAAGCCGCTAAAACAGAAGCGAAAACGAAATCCCAACCATTTGCTAAGGAATCTACATCAACTGCACCATAACCATCTGCTACTACACCAGCAACTGAGACAACAGGCTCTGCATGCAACACTCAAGTTGTGCCCTTGGGGAATGTGCGTATACCTATTGGACCTGCAAGTGCCACAGCAATGCGGATTGCCCTCGAGGACACATCTCAAGCGCTTCAAACCCTCATGTTATTGTACAAATGTTGCATCAATCTATTCATGGTAAGGCTAAAACTCCTTATCACTTTTGATTATGCACTAATGGTGTGCTTTTAACTTATGTGTGCTCACAAGCAGGGGGAGAAAGTGGCTAAGAGTCTTGGTTTTGAGGGGGAGTAAACAGAATCCAGAGTTTAAGCTAATGTTTTTGGGATTCTGTTTACTATTGTAGAATTTTGGGGGAGTTTCTTTGATGTGTAGTTGAAAACTCTTAATTCTGCGTGTTCTGTTTCAGATTTAAAGAATATGTACTATTTTTTCAATTTAATTGAACCTCAGTTTTAGTGTTTATGGATTCCTTGTGTTGCTGGTATGTGTGTGGTGTGTGCGCTGTTTGCAACAGGTACTTGTGAGACACATCAAGCTAAAAAAAGGGGAGATTGAAGATGCAGCTGGCTGATGCATCTCGTGTACCAGTAGCGAAGTAGCTCAAGGAAGTGAGACTGCTCAATTGGTGATGTGGAGCTTACTGGATCAAGGAGTTGAGCTAGACAAGTTAAGATCAGAGGCGCGAAGCATGAGCTGAGCTGGAATGAAGATCTTATTGAAGATATTGAAGCATGGAAGATTTTCTTATTCTTAGGAGAAGAATAAGGAAATAGAGAATATCCTTGAAGATTTTGTGTGATCCTGAAGGACAGTATCAGCTAGGATTAGCCGCAAGTACCGTGTATAAGTAGGCGAGGTAAGGCATCGTATGTGCCTTAACACGATTGGGGGAATTCTTAGCATAGGACGAGTGATTATCTTGTAAGAAATCAAGGGCTAAGGGCTAAATGATTCGATTGAGAAGTTCTTGAATCACGTATAGATCCAGGAACAAGTGAGGCTAAAACGACAAGTCAAGGTGTATCTTGAGCTTGTCTGAAATCGTGTTAGATAAGACTTGTAAGTGTACTTAACAGATTTTCTAATAATACAATTTTTCGTGTAAAGAAATCCCTGTGTTACATTGTATTCTAGTTCCTGTACTACAACTCTTGCATTTTTATTTTTCATCTCTATTTGTACTAATCATATATATCTTGTTTTTCCGTCTAAGAATATGTTAAATCAACCCAACTATTAATTGTTCTCGGAAAGATAAAAAATATAAAGCATATGAGTACGAGTTCTAAAACTAATTGTTTCGCGTCTATGCACCTCAACTCCTCAAGATTTATATATGTTTAACAACTAGCATAAACGTAAAAGTAGGTGGTAATATTTGAGAGTTCTTAATTCGAGCAATCAGAGAGCATGCACAGTGGGGTATTTCAACATAGATGTCTCAAAAATTAAAATAATAAAGTATTGAATGGATGTCTCAAATATTGAGTGAGTGTCTCATTTGAAACACTTTTGAGTAAGGTTCTCAACTATTGGAGACACTTTTGAATGAGGTGCATGCACTTTTTGTAAAACCATAAATTCCTCACAGTTAGAGAGGATCCAAATTTTTTTACTCTCTCTCTTTCTCTTCTCTCTCTTTTTTTTTTTTTCTCTCTCTCTCATAACTTAGATACTCGATCTTTTTCGTTTTCTCAAAAAGCAACATTTTTTCATCTCTTATCAGCTGAAGAACTCATAAATCAACATAAAAACGTTTTCTCACGCTCAACGTAGCTAATATTCATATTCATTTTCACTCCTTGTTTTTCAATTTATTTTTCGGGTTTTTACCATATTGTCACATGGTTTCTTTTTCGACTTGACATTCGAAAAACATCACATCGATTAATTAATTAAAATTATGATAATATTTTTGTGGAAAAACAAAATACGTAGTTGTATACATATTCTTATGTCGACCGCAAAAAGTCTTCGTATTTTTAAGATGCCTTAATTTGGAGATATTTTTTTATTGTAAACAATAGGATATTGAGGTGTGGCACGTGCTCCACGCTAATTATTAAGATTTATTTGTTCATTAATGATTAAACAAGTTATTTTCCTTGATCACTTGGTGGTGGATGCTCCTTTTATTTTGCATAGTACAGAGTTCGATGCCCTCCTTCGTTTATATTTTTTGTTTATTTTTCCTTTTTGTAAAGTTTTGTATTGTTTGACACGTCCAAATTATATCAATGCAAATTTTATATTGAGAAATATATTAATTTCAATTTCAAAACTTTTTTCTCTCTTTTTCTATCGTAAAATTTTCGATTTGGACTTTTCGCCAGCGACTGGCGCGGCGGCTTCTCTAGCGCCAACACCAGTGTCGATCCTCTCTCTCTCCTAAACTCGCGTTTCAGAGCTTTTCATTACAACTTTCAAAGATGATAAAAGTGTTCTTATTCGATAAATTGATGAAGAAAAATAGATTATATATACAAACGTGTATTTTCTATAGTATTTGTGTGTATTGGAAATGTATGTAGTTGCTCATGAGCTGGTTCATTTGCATCGTCGTCTTCATCTTGCTTTTATACTGATCTGAATTCTCTTGTGACATACTTTATATTTCCATTTTTAATGGTTTTTATGTCTAGCATTTGAATGTTGAGGCGAGGTGATTAGAGCACCAACGTTGGGCTATCTCATTGAGACACTCTTCTTTAAAAAAAAAAATGAAAAGAAAATAGAGAGGGTGAGATAGGTGTCTCAAATGAGACACCCAACAAAACAATTTGGGACATTCATATCCATGTGTTATTTTTTGATTGGTACATTTAAAAAAAAATTGTTTAATTAAACCAGCACTTACCGTTGTGGGTGTCTTACCGTTGCTATGCTCTTAGCTCGAACCATCAATATTTTTTTTTGGTTTAAATGTTAAATTTTATACCAATTTTAAGATTTTTTGACAGCGGTTACAGAGATAACTAAGAAAACAGAAATACCAAAAACTACAAACAATGACAAGAACAACATGAAACAAAGAAGCAGACAAAGAAACGAGCAAGCTAAACACACGTCTCTAGATAACAAGCGGATTCTCGACGAATAAACACCGATTCCGAACACGAAACTCGGACATTTGCATTTGCAATTCCTAGGAACTCGAGTCCTCATCGTCGTTGCCACGAGCAACCCCTACACGAGGCAAGCCCTCAAACCTCGCAAGCAGCAGCGCCTACAGCTTCTCTGAAGACAAACACAAAAACGGAACCACTCCAACAAACTAATCCACAACCAGCAGCACGGGAGCGTCTTCGGGCAGCCAGAGAAGCCGCCTACGGCCACCAATCTCGAGCTTGCGAGAGCTGCAAGAACATATCCCACGTAAGTGAAGTTAGACGTGATCCGCCGCCTGTATTCAACATCGAGTCACCACCGTAGCTTTAAACGGAGCCATCCCCTACCGAACTTTGATATTCTCTAAGAACCGTCGAAGCCAGAAAATTACAAACACACATCGGAGGATGATGATGGAGCCACACCGGAGGCTAAAAACAAATCGGAGAATAGAGGGTATACAAACAACGAGGAGAAGGAGCTCTAAACTTCCAACCGTCGTTGAGAGCTTTCTGCCGGCCGTCGCCGGTTGGGGCCCACACCAAACTTAACCACTGCTCGACCACCGCCCAAGCCACCACCTGCCAATGGAGAAAAACACGAGGGCCAGAGACGAATGCCACAAGACCGAAGAGGTACGAGAAGGGCCATGGCCCCTAAACTTCGCCGGCGCCGGAACTAGTCCTCGAAGTCCACGAGCACCACCGCAAAGCAACAAGAGAAACAAGCTCCAATCGAAACCACCATCTCTGCTCAAATGAACCGAGACCAACAAAAACAGAGACAATACCGGAAGAGACGCCGAGATGCCACACGCCTGAATCGGAGACGCCACTCTCGTTGCTACCGGAGGACGTCTATAGCCACCGAGGAATCTCTGGAAAAAAAAATTAAAAGCCAACCCTGAAATTTTTTGGAAACACAGAGCTGGCGCCGTGATATATCATGGTTTTTACCCTATTTAGGCCATGATATAAGTCCTTTTATAGAGTCTTTTCTTGTGTTTTGGAGTCTTTTAGAGTCTTTCACAGGTTATAGCACGTCTGGAGCTTAATTGGAATTATTGGAGCTTTTCTGGAGCATTCTGGAGCGAAACTGAAGTCTGCTGGCTAAATTACTCGAATTCACGTCAAGTATCGATCGATACCCCCTGGTATCGATCGATACCCATCGAAGCAGATTTCAAAGTCGCGACTTAATGAAGTTTGAAGAATTGCAAAAAGTGCCCAGAAGACTTGGATAATTACAAGAAGGCCCCAAATCGTGATTTAGGTTATAAATAGGATTTTACAGCCATTGTTTAGGCTATGCTTTATTTTTGCTTTAGTTTAAGAGAGATTTTGGGGAGAGACAAGTCTGGTTTCCCTTCGTCCGAGATCAGACCTCAAAACCTTGTTTCTCTTTCTGATTTAATATAAGAGTATTTATTCAACATGTTTATTAATTTAATATCCATGTCTGAGTAGATCTCCTGTTAGGTTTAGGGTTTTCTCATAGGGATTTCTTTGAATGCTAGGTTGATTATCTGTTAGGATTCACTATCTGATTAGTTCTTCACCTTTGGTTGTTCTCAAGGCTACTTCTAGATTAGTCACCTAGAATTTAGATCTTAGGATAATTAATTAGGCACGAGAGTGCGATTAATTACCTGATAGAACCTTAGGTGAGCAAATTGATTATTCGCAAAGAGATTTGGTTTAATTGATTTGTGAACATATCAAACCTGATTTTAAAGCTGATTTAGACTTTAGGATTCGCAAAGAGATTTGGAATTTCTAGGATTTAGATTTAGATAGTTTTCGCAACGAGAGTTGGTTAATTATATTTTAGTGATTTGAGTTCTAGAACAGTGCTTAATCTGAATCTTGTTAATGAGTTTACCTGCATTCATTGATTTCCTGAGAAATACCCTAAGCCTACATTCCCCTAATTGAATTTACAAACGTTTTACTTGCAACCCTGTTTTTCAATTACATCATCTGGTTTAGCTTGTTTCTGATCTATAGAATCTATTGAGTGATTCTTGAGTTCTTGTGTTCGACCCCTGATTTACTGCAGCAACTGCTTTAGTACTTTTTAGGGTATTAAATTGAGCATATCAATTTTGGCGCCGTTGCCGGGGACTCAATTCGCCGTTAGATTTTAGCTAGGAAATTCGTCTAAATCGCCCGAGTATCGATCGATACCCTTGAGTATCGGTCGATACCCGTCGTAAATTTCAGTTACTTACGCTCTTTACTTGTGATTTCAGGTGCATGCATAATCTTGAAACCAGAAGCAAAAAGAGCACTCCGCTAGTTGATCTATCACTGGAACAGCTAGCACAAGTGGAACGCACAAACAGGAAAGCAAAGAAGTCAGCTAAGATGAACAACAATCAAGTTGGGTTGGTTCGTGATGCTGCTGGAGCTTACAGGGACCAACATGGTCGGTTGTGCAATGAGCAAGGACAACGTCTGGATGGAGAGGGGATTGTCATTCCACCTGCTCCTGTTGTCGCTGAGAATGCCGCTAGGGACGCAAGGGATGCTGTGGTTAATCGTGGTAGAACGATTGGTGAACACAACAGGCCAGAGCAATTTTTCGCCAATCGCTCTGCGATTCGTCCCCCTGCGTATGAGCGGAATGACTTTGAGCTGAAGCCTGCTTACTACACTCTAGTAGGACAGCATCTCTTCCATGGTTTGCCTCATGAGCATCCAATGGATCATGTAGAGAAATTCGAGGACTTGGTCACTAGCATCAAGAGCAATGGAGTGTCCTACGATTATCTCTTCTGCAAGCTCTTCCCCTACTCTCTAGGTGGAGAGGCTACTTACTGGCTGAGGCAGCTACCTCCTGGATCACTGACTAATTGGGAAGACACCAAGAGAGCCTTCCTAATTAACTTCTATGATGATGGACGATCTGAAGATCTGAGGAATAAGATCTCCACTTTTTCTCAAGGACCTACTGAGGCGTTCAAGGCTGCTTGGACAAGATTCAGATCGTACCAAAGAGACTGTCCACACCATGGATACTCTGATGTGCAGCTGCTAGGTATCTTCTTCAGAGGAGTAGATTGGAGGTATCAGATGGCTCTGGACTCTTCAAGCAATGGGAACTTCAACACCAACTATCCTGAGGACGCCTATGTGTTGATTGAGAATTTTGCATCTAGCAGCAGCACAAAGAGTGCAGATTTTGAGCGCAAGAAGCTGGCTGGTAATCAAGATAGATCGCAGATCGCTGAGTTTAAGGCTCAACTAGATTCTATGCACAGTCTTCTGCTGGGAAAAACAACAAAAGCTGTCCATTTTGCTGAGGATGTTGAGGTTTTCAATGAGAATGAAGCAGAAGACGTGAACTACATTGGTGGTTCTGGCTATCAGGGACAGAGGAACCAGTTCAACAACAATCGGGGCTTCAACAACAACTTCCAGCAAGGAGGATTCAACCAGAAACCTGCCCAGATCAGTGGTTACACCAGGAACTACGGAAGTCCTTCTTACGAGCCTGTGACTGCTAAGACATCAGAGAACAAGATTGAAGCCATGCTTGAAACACTCGTTCAAGGACAGCAGCAGATTACAGTGACCTTCAATGGTAAGATGGACGCCATGTACAAAGATCTGAGTGGAAGGATCGATTCTCTGGGTATTGGTCAGAAGAAGCTGGAAACTCAGGTAGCTCAGACTTCAGAGAGTTCAAGAAGACAAGAAGGTTTTCTACCAGGAAAAGGAGAGAACCCAAGGGCACACATCAATGCCATTACCTTGAGAAGTGGTAAGGAGGTCAAATCAGGGGCAAAAGTGGATCAGCCTACTGTAAATTTCGAGATGTCTGACGATGAAGACACTGAAATCGCTAAGGCATCGATCGACACCACTCAGCATCGATCGACACCGATCGCGATTCTCAGACGGAAAGACTCAAATTCCCGTGTATCGATCGATACCCCCCCTGTATCGATCGATACCGAACCTGAAGACGATGCAGAAGTTGAGGTTGTGAAGGAGAAGCCTAAAGCAGCACCAGAGAGGGTCTACATCCCGAGGGTACCCTATCCCAGAGCTCTTGGGAAGACTAAGAAGGAAGTAGAGGATGCTAAGTGCAAGGAAATTTTGGACAAGCTGGTTGTTGAACTTCCCTTCATCGATGCTATCAAGACCTCTGTAGCTTTCAAGAGGTATGTCAAGAAGATGGTGTCCAGCAATGTGAACCTTGAAGAAGGCTGTCTGATGATCACTCATGAGTGCAGTGCAATCCTAAGCAACAGGATCCCAACGAAACTTCCAGATCCAGGGAGCTTTGTCTTGGATTGCACAATCGCTACTGACAGGTTTGAGCGTTCTCTCTGTGACCTTGGCTCAAGTGTCAACCTCATGCCATACTCGGTTGCTAAGAGGATGGGAATGACAGACTTCACTGCTACTAGAATCTCGCTGATTCTCGCTGATCGTTCAATTAGACTTCCAGAAGGATTGCTAGAGGATGTTCCGATTGTGATTGGGAACTGCTTAATCCCAACTGATTTCATTGTCTTGGAGTATGATTCGGAACCCAGAGATCCTCTCATCTTGGGAAGGCCATTCCTAGCAACAGCTGGTGCTCTGATTGATTGCAGGAATGGGAAGATATCTCTTAACATTGGTGAGTTGGTCATGACTTTTAACATGGAGAAGATGATGAAGAGACCAACCATCGATGGGCGGACTTTCTTCGTTGATACCTTCTGTGATATTGCTGAGGAGTACTTCTTAGAGATGCATCCTGAGGACCCATTGGAGAGAGCATTGGCCTGTTCGGTTGAGTCAGAGGTTAAGCCACACGATGCTGCTGCTGATTACGGAAGGATACTCGATTCAGCACGACCAGTATCGATCGATACTCTGATGGTATCGATCGATACCCTACGGCCAGAAAGAAGTTTGGCCGAAAGAACTATGCAAGCTGCTGGGCTTGGAGATTGGAGCGAGGAGAACGCTCCTAAAGTGGAACTCAAACCACTTCCTGCGAATCTAAGGTATGGTTTTCTTGGTCCTAATTCCACGTACCCTGTAATCCTTAATTCTTCTTTGAACAACGCAGAGGTCACTTTACTGCTAAGCAAGCTGCGCAAGTATCGCAAAGCTCTTGGCTATTCTCTTGATGACATTTCAGGTATTTCACCGAACCTGTGCATGCATAGGATTCATCTTGAGGACGAGTCAAAGGCTTCAGTTGAGCATCAAAGGAGGCTGAATCCAAACCTGAAGGAGGTGGTTAAGAAAGAGGTCATGAAACTCTTGGATGCAGGAGTTATCTATGCCATCTCAGATAGCTCTTGGGTCAGTCCAGTGCACGTTGTTCCTAAGAAAGGAGGGATAACTGTGATGAAGAACAACATGGATGAGATGATTCCCACAAGGACTATCACTGGACATCGAATGTGCATTGATTACAGGAAGTTGAACGCGGCCACACGGAAAGATCACTTCCCATTGCCATTCATTGACCAGATGTTGGAGAGGTTGGCCAGTCATCCCTACTACTGCTTCCTTGATGGATATTCAGGTTTCTTCCAGATTCCTATCCATCCAGATGACCAAGGGTATACCACTTTCACGTGTCCCTATGGCACGTTCGCATACAGGAGAATGCCATTTGGATTGTGCAACGCTCCAGCCACTTTTCAGAGGTGCATGATGTCTATCTTCACAGACATGATCGAGGACTTCATGGAGGTGTTCATGGATGATTTTTCAGTATATGGGTCATCATTCAAGACCTGTTTGGCTAATCTGTGCAAGGTGCTACAGAGGTGTGAAGAGAAACACTTGGTCCTTAACTGGGAAAAGTGTCATTTTATGGTTCAGGATGGCATTGTACTTGGGCACAAGGTCTCTGAAGCTGGAATCGAAGTTGACAAAGCCAAGATTCAGGTCATGACAAGTCTCCAACCACCTACTTCTGTAAAGGATATTCGGAGCTTCCTTGGTCATGCTGGGTTTTACAGGAGGTTCATCAAGGATTTCTCCAAGATAGCACGTCCACTCACTGCTCTGCTGTGCAAAGAGATCAAATTTGATTTCACAACTGATTGTCTTGCAGCCTTTGAGGAGATCAAAAAGGCTTTAGTGAGTGCTCCTGTTGTGCAACCTCCTGATTGGACTCTGCCTTTCGAGATCATGTGTGATGCCAGTGACTTTGCTGTGGGGTCAGTTCTGGGTCAGAGGAAAGACAGGAAGCTGCACGTCATCTACTATGCCAGCAGGACTTTGGATGATGCTCAGAGGAATTACAGCACCACAGGGAAGGAGCTACTTGCTGTTGTTTTCTCCTTTGAGAAATTCCGATCTTACTTGATTGGGAGCAAGGTGGTTGTTCATACTGATCATGCTACTCTCAAGTATCTGATGAATAACAAGGATCTCAAGCCTCGTCTCTGTCGTTGGGTTCTTTTGCTACAAGGGTTTGACATTGAGGTTAAGGACAAGAAAGGCATAGAGAATGGAGTTGCTGACCATCTCTCGCGGATGCGGATCGATGAAGACGTCCCCATTGATGATCAACTACCTGAGGAAGCCATCTACTTCATTGAAACTGGGTTTCAGATGAATCTGGCCGAGAATCAGCAATTTCCACGAGTTGCAGGTTTCGGTATCGATCGATACCATGATGGTATCGGTCGATACCCTGACGATTCAGAAGCTGTTTTCATCATCGATCATTCAGTCGCTTCTAACCACCATCTCGTCGCTGCAGCAGATTCTGATACTCCATGGTACGCTGATATTGCCAATTATCTCGCTGCAGATGCAAAGCCAAACCACCTCAAGAAGTATGACAAGAAGAAGTTCATGCGCGACATAAGGAGATTCTTTTGGGATGAACCTTACTTGTACAAGCATTGTTCTGATGGCATATACAGGAGATGCATTGCTGAGTCAGAGGTTTCAGATGTTTTGTTTCATTGCCATGGATCAGACTATGCTGGACACTTTGCCACCTTCAAGACAGTATCCAAGGCTCTTCAAGCAGGCTTCTGGTGGCCTACCATGTTCAAGGATGCTCACACTTTCGTCTCACAGTGCGACACTTGTCAGAAGAGAGGGAAGATCAGTAAGAGACATGAGATGCCACAAAATTTCATCCTTGAGGTTGAAGTTTTTGATTGCTGGGGCATTGACTTTATGGGTCCTTTCCCATCTTCACACAAGAAGAACTACATCCTGGTTGCTGTGGACTATGTGTCCAAATGGGTGGAAGCGATAGCTAGTGAGAAGAATGACTCTGCGGTGGTTCTTAAGCTGTTTAAGACCATCATTTTCCCTCGCTTTGGAGTACCTCGAGTTGTGATAAGTGATGGTGGCTCTCACTTTATCAACAAGGTGTTCGAGAGGTTGTTGAAGAAGTATGGTGTAAACCATCGTGTGGCTACTCCATATCACCCTCAGACAAGTGGGCAAGTTGAAGTCTCCAACAGGCAGATCAAGGAGATCTTGGAGAAGACAGTGAATGCTTCTAGGAATAATTGGTCTACAAAGCTGGATGATGCACTTTGGGCATACAGGACTGCCTTCAAGACACCGCTGGGTACTACACCTTTCCAAATGCTGTATGGGAAAGCATGCCACCTTCCAGTGGAGATTGAGCACAAGGCTGCATGGGCAACAAAGATGCTGAACTTCGACATCAAGCCTGCTGCTGAGAGGAGGTTGATTCAGCTGAACGAGCTGGATGAGATCAGGCACCATGCTTATGAGAACTCGAGGCTGTACAAGGAGAGAACCAAAGCTTATCATGATAAGAAGATCATCTCCAGACACTTCGAGCCGAACGACCAGGTACTTCTGTATAACTCTCGTTTGCAATTGTTTCCTGGTAAACTGCGTTCACGTTGGTCAGGTCCCTTCAAAATCAAAGAGGTCAGACCACATGGTGCTGTAGTGCTGATAAATCGCAAAGGCGAGGAATTCACTGTCAATGGACAAAGATTGAAACACTATTGGGCGCAAGCCGAGATTCCAACAGGGCAGATAATGCCTCTGGATGATGCACCAACAGCCTGAATGGCGTTACAGTCAAGCTATTGACGTTAAACGAGCGCTTGGTGGGAGGCAACCCACTGGTGAGTCTGTCCTTGAGTCGTTTTTCCTTTTAATTTTTCGTTTGTTTTGAGTCTGTGTCAGGATGAACAAGGAGCAACTCGAAATCGCCTAAGTATCGATCGATACCCCATTGGTATCGAACGACACCAATCGCAGATGAAAGTTCACCAAGTCGATCTAAGCGTGGTATCGATCGATACCATGCTGTGTGTCGATCGACACTCGGTATTCCAGGAAGGTAATTTCTTGTTTCTCTTCATTCTATCCTTTTCTTTTGTTTCTTTTACCTACTCTAGGCTAGATAACACTGGGGACAGTGTTGTTCAAGTCTGGGGGAGGTGTCTGCTGACAACGTTTTTGTTTTTCTTAGAGTCAGTCGTTTTATAGAGTCAAAACTGTTTTATTGAGTCAAAATTTGTTGGAGATTATGATCCTGTTCTTGAACCTATTGATGTGATTTTGTTTTTGAGTGCACAGTGTTACATGATCAGTTCTAGATCGACTAATGAAAAATCCAAAGACTGACCAGTTGACTAGAAAACATTCATGTCTCCAGCAGAGTTCTTCTGAAGCCTGAGCCAAATTTTTGCACTTCATCAATGTGGTTAGTGTTCATAGAGCTTGATTCATCATTCATATCTGATAAAGGAACCCGTGTGTTTAGGATTATGGTATCTCTCTCCCCTGAAATAAGTTGATAGATTAAGAGCATAAAAGATTGAAATGATTTTCTTCTGAGTAGAGGGTTAGGAAAATTTCCAGCGATCCCATTATTCTACTTAAGAGGGGATGATCACACAAAGGATTGGAAGCGAGGCTAGGATTTTCCTATGATGCCATTATTCGCCTACATCCTTTGATACATAGAGAGGGAAGAACCGGGGATTTGGTGGCAAACACCATCAATACTCGCGTCTCCTACCTTGATATGTATATGCTAAGCTGAAAATAAAAAAAATAATAAGGATATAATAAGAAATAAGTCTGGAGGAGAGAAATTGATACAAAAGAAGTGTGAAAAGGGTGGTTCCTTTGTCAAGATATTGTCTGGTAAAGAGTCTAGAAGGTTCTTAAAAATTAGCTGCAGAGATGAAACTGGCGATGAGGGATTTACTTGAATAATGCTGTGGGATTTTGTGTGGAGTCTGGAAAAGCTGCAAATGTCTACGGAGAAGTACATGGTGGTTAGATCGAAAGCTGATCAGGTGACATTTGGGTACTTGGGAAAAGGGTCTTTTCGATGGTTCAGGAACAGGTGAGTCTCTACGTTTTCAAACCTCTTTTTCTGGTTTAGTCTTCTATTTGCTTGAGGGCAAGCAAAAGGCTAAGTCTGGGGGAGTTGATATATCATGGTTTTTACCCTATTTAGGCCATGATATAAGTCCTTTTATAGAGTCTTTTCTTGTGTTTTGGAGTCTTTTAGAGTCTTTCACAGGTTATAGCACGTCTGGAGCTTAATTGGAATTATTGGAGCTTTTCTGGAGCATTCTGGAGCGAAACTGAAGTCTGCTGGCTAAATTACTCGAATTCACGTCAAGTATCGATCGATACCCCCTGGTATCGATCGATACCCATCGAAGCAGATTTCAAAGTCGCGACTTAATGAAGTTTGAAGAATTGCAAAAAGTGCCCAGAAGACTTGGATAATTACAAGAAGGCCCCAAATCGTGATTTAGGTTATAAATAGGATTTTACAGCCATTGTTTAGGCTATGCTTTATTTTTGCTTTAGTTTAAGAGAGATTTTGGGGAGAGACAAGTCTGGTTTCCCTTCGTCCGAGATCAGACCTCAAAACCTTGTTTCTCTTTCTGATTTAATATAAGAGTATTTATTCAACATGTTTATTAATTTAATATCCATGTCTGAGTAGATCTCCTGTTAGGTTTAGGGTTTTCTCATAGGGATTTCTTTGAATGCTAGGTTGATTATCTGTTAGGATTCACTATCTGATTAGTTCTTCACCTTTGGTTGTTCTCAAGGCTACTTCTAGATTAGTCACCTAGAATTTAGATCTTAGGATAATTAATTAGGCACGAGAGTGCGATTAATTACCTGATAGAACCTTAGGTGAGCAAATTGATTATTCGCAAAGAGATTTGGTTTAATTGATTTGTGAACATATCAAACCTGATTTTAAAGCTGATTTAGACTTTAGGATTCGCAAAGAGATTTGGAATTTCTAGGATTTAGATTTAGATAGTTTTCGCAACGAGAGTTGGTTAATTATATTTTAGTGATTTGAGTTCTAGAACAGTGCTTAATCTGAATCTTGTTAATGAGTTTACCTGCATTCATTGATTTCCTGAGAAATACCCTAAGCCTACATTCCCCTAATTGAATTTACAAACGTTTTACTTGCAACCCTGTTTTTCAATTACATCATCTGGTTTAGCTTGTTTCTGATCTATAGAATCTATTGAGTGATTCTTGAGTTCTTGTGTTCGACCCCTGATTTACTGCAGCAACTGCTTTAGTACTTTTTAGGGTATTAAATTGAGCATATCACGCCGCGAAACAAAGAGATGGAGCCGGTGGTGGAGCCGGCGGCGACGCCAAAGAGGCTGCCGACCGCCGGCCCAGATCTGAGATTTGGTTTAAAGTTGAAGGTGACGGCTAGGTTAAGAGGGAAGAGAGAAGAGGGAGCGTTCAACCAGCACTTTATTCCGCTATAAATACTGTCTTGACTCGAGTTTTTGGGCACTCTGTTAAATGACGCGGCCCCTCTCTCTCAAGCTCACTTTCCCGATCTAAGTAACAAGATCCAACACCAACAGTTTGTCCCCAATTCTCCATTCGAACCGTTTTGTTTTGGGAACTTCAATCATTAAGCTGCGAGATTTGAATCCTGTGAATTCGGCTCGAGATATCAACCGTTGATTCTGCCTGACGTGGAAGTCGCGATGGTTTCTACAAGTCTTTTCAACTGATGTCTCTTAAGTTTCTATATCTTATCGTCTCTATTCACTATAAGAGTAAATTGCTATTTTTATTTCTCCATATTTTCGGAAAAATTGTAATTTAATTTCTCAAATATTTGCAATTGACACATTTATTCTTTAACTATTGAACTAGATTTTGGTCCGTGCCATACATGGGATGAAAATTAACTTTTTATGTTGGCATTGTTATTTATCCTTTCTCGCTATCTTTATATTTTTTCCGTGTGAGACTTTGAATTTAAATTCAAACTCAATCTTATCGATTTTATTATTTGCAATTTCATATATTTCTCGCTATCTTTACTATTTTTTCGTGTGCCACTTTGAAAAGTTTTATATTATTTTAAAATCTATAAAATCTATAAAGTTCTAGTTTATCCAACTAAAGTTTAACATTGTTAAAACTCTTAAAATTCTAATAAAAATTCACACAGTCTAACTTTGTCTTTATGATCTTGCGGTGGTTTATTTTTTAAATGCCAACAAAATAAGACATAATTTGTTTTTTAAATCGCTACCCATTATTCACTACTAAAAATTATCCGTATAGCTACGGATTAGCCACGGCAATTTCGTAACTTTTTGAAAAGCCACAGAAAAGTTACGGAAACGCTAAGGAAAAGCCACAGAAAAGCTACGGAAAAGTTACGGAAAGCTACGAAAAGCCACAAATAGCCACCGAGTAACTACGGAAAATTACCTATGAAGCTATAGCCACGAAATAGCCAAGGAAAATTCCGTATTTATAGCTTCCGTAGCTATTGCTTCATAGCTAATTTTCCGTAGCTAATCGGTGGCTATTTGTGGCTTTTCGTAGCTTTTCCATAGCTTTTCCATAGCTTTTCTGTGGCTTTTTCGTAATGTTTCCGTAGCTTTTCCGTGGCGTTTCAAAAAGCTACAGAATTACCGTGACTAATCCGTAGCTATACGCATAATTTTTAGTAGTGATTTTAAAGTCAAATTCCCTACAATATTTTTGAAAAAAACTTTAACAACCTAAGGTTAAAGTCCCTACTAATCACCTCTCTATCAGATCCATGAACTTACAGCTTAAAGTAATTGTATGAGTGACACATCAACAAAAGTTTTTAAATCAAGCTCAAACTATTAACTGTATGGTGAATATACATTAGAACCATTCAAAATCCTAACTATTGCCATATGTCTATTGCTTATACTCAGTTTTCTACTTAAACTCCGTCTTATCAGTTTTTCATTTGTAATCTCATATCTAAATCGTTCTTTTCTAGCAATATTTACTGTTTTTGTGTGTGACAACTTGAAGACTTTTACTTTATTTTAAATTCTATAAAGTTTTAATTTGTCCAATCAAAGTTCAACACTTTTCAAACTTTTAAAATTCTACTAAAATTTCACACAACCTAACTTTGTCTTTATGTTCCTACAATAGTTTAGTTTTTAAAATCCAACAAAATAAACTCTACTTTTTTTAAAATCACTACCCATTATTTTAAAGTCAATTTCTCTTCAACGTTTTTGTTGAAGTACCTTAGCAACCTAAAGTTAAAGTCCCTACTAATCACCTCTTTATCAGATCGAAGAATTTCAAGCTGAAAATAATTGTAGCAGTGCACATCAGCAAACATTTTTGTAGCAAGTTCAAACTAATCGTTTAGACTTTTACCCGAACGAGAATATACATTAGAACCGTTCGAAATCTCAACACAACTATCTTCATTCTCTTGCTAATAATCGGGTTTATACTCAAACTCAATCTTATCGGTTTTTATTTTGTAATCTCATTTCTAAATCGTTCCTTTGTGGTTATATTTACTGTTTTTCTGTGTGAAACTTTGAAAACTGTTATTTTATTTTAATGTTGAGACTTTGATTTTGACTTTATTTTAAAATCTTTAAAGTTCTAATTTATCCAATCAAGGTTTAACACTTTTTAAACCCTTAAAATTCTACTAACACATTTTAATACCGCCTTTTTCTTCCTGTAATGGTTTATTTTTTAAAAGCCAACAAAATAAAACTTTACGTTTTTTAAATCGCTACCTATTATTTTAAAGTCAAATTATCTACAACATTTTTTGAAGTACATTAATAGTTAAATTTCCTACCAACCACCTTTCTATCAGATCGAATGACTTTCGGCTGAGAATAAATGTGAAAATGACACATCAGCAAAAAAAAAAAATCAAAATTAAATTAATCGCTTAGATTTTTTACCCATATTGTGAGTATACATTAGAACTGTTCAAAATCTCAACTCAACTATTGTCAGTCGTCTCGTGCTTCTACTCGGGTTTCTACTTAAAGTCAATTTTATCGATTTTTTTATTTATAATCTCATATCTAAATCATTCATTTCTGGCTATCTATACTGTTTTTCTGTGTGAGACTTTGAAATTTTTTTTTTATTTTAACTGTGAGATTTTGTAAACTTTTATTTTAATTTAAAATTAAAATTTCTAATTTATCCAATCAAGGTTTAACACTTTTAAAAACCCTAAAAATTCTACTAAAATTTCACACAGTCTAATTTCGTTGTTTGTTCATGCGATGATTCATTTTTTAAAAGCTAACAAAATAAGATCTTACTTTAAAAAAAAATTGCTATCCATTATTTTAAAGTCAAATTCTCTAAAACATTTTTTGAAATACATTACCAATCTAAAGTAGGGGTGGCTAATCCAAGTTTTGGGTTGGATTTTTCAGGTTTTGGGTTTGGTTTGAGTTATTTGGTTTGAAAATTATTTGACCAAATTCGATCTACGTAAAATTTGGGATCATGTTTTTTAGGTTTTGGGTTGGGTTTGGGTTATTTGGTTTGAAAATTATTTGACCAAATTCGATCTACATAAAATTTAGATCAGGTTTTATAGGTTTTAGATCAGGTTTAGGTTGTTTGGATAGTAAATAATTTGACCAAAATATCTTGTATTAGGTTTGGTTATTGAATATTTATATAAAAAAATTTTATAATAACATCTAAAATAAATTCTTAACGCCAATTGTAATAAATAAAATAATTTATAAAATCTAGAAAAAAATATTATCCTTGATATTTTAAAATATAAAATCCATAAATAAAACAAAAACATTATTCTTGATATTGTAAAATACTTAAGTCCAACAAAAAAACCAATAATAAACTAGAACTCTAGAATCGTTGAAAGAAAATCCTTAGAAACGCATAGCAAAACCTGCAAAATAAATTGAACATGTACATACAATAAATATTAAATTATCAATACCCCATAATGAATAATTGTATAGAAAATTACTAGTTTTAGTTTTGTTAATTTTACATATATCTTTAAATTTTAGTTAAACTTAAACCATTAAAGACTTTTAAAGTCATGATGTCTATTATTATTAGTCAAATTAGTTAATTTTACATATATCTTTAAATTTTATAGTAAATTACTAGTTTTAGTTTTTTTAATTTTAAATTTATGTTTATTAATGTATATACTATATAAATAATATATGTAAAAACAAGAATGGATTTTATTTGGTTTTTTTAGTTATCTAAAGACCAATCAAAATAACCCAAACCCAAATTAGTAAAAATTATTAGATCCAAATATGTTTTTATAGAAACTCATATCCAAACTAATTGAAGTTTTTTTGATTGGATTGGATTGGGTTGTTTGAATTGGCCACCCCTAATCTAAAGTTAAAGTCCCTACCAATCACGTTTTTATTAGATCTATAAACTTTCAGTTGAGAATAATTGTGGGAGTGACACATAGACAAAAGTTATTAAATCAAGATTTTATAAATATTGCAATCATAAATCTCAAAAATATTCTATTAATTTTTGTTTTGATATTACTTATTTTCCAAGTTCAAAATTATTTAGTTACTATCCGAATTAAAATCTGATGAAATTATAACAGTTTTTTCTATATTTGCTTCAACAATTTTATTAAATACAACTGATATATTTGAAAGAATATAATTTGCCTTTATTAGCATGATTATATTTTTAATATTTAAAACAAAATTATCATAATCTTTGTCGGATATGGCACATTTATACCATTCTTGTGGTATATTTAGGAAATTTTAAAACGTTTTTAAAAAATAGAGAATTTAATAGATAAAAAAAATCACAAACAATCAATTGTCAAGGTATCATAGTTTACCAAATCTTAGCATAAAGATATTATAGAAATAGACTCAAATAGTAAATGCAAATAATTTATTTAATTCTAACGAATATTTGAACCCAAATTTGGTAAATTATGGAAATTGTATTTTATGCATTTAATTCAGAAAATATCTATATTTTATCAATATATATAAGATCAAATAATTAATCACATTATTTTCAATATATTCTTGGTTTTTGGTAAATTAAAATCAATATTTTATTAATATATATATAAGATAAAATAAATAATCAAATTATTTTCAATATATTCTTGGTTTTTTCTTCTAAAATATTTATTAAAGGTTTTTATATAATCATTACATACACCTTATAACATTAAGGTTTTTATAAAAAAAATTAAAAAATCTATAATTAATTACAATATCTCTATGAATTTTTCAAATTCAAAGACAAAATTAGTTGCAAATTGAAAGTGAATATTCTCTATACAATTATAAAAAAATGTATAGCGATTAAAATAAATGAATTTATACATTTAATTCAGTGAATATTCAAACTTTAGTTAATATAGATTACATAATAACTTGAAAATCAATGTCAAATCTTAAACACAGTTTAAGTAAATTATCATCATAAATATCACCATAAAATCGGAAATAAATATTTGAAGTTCTTAACCGATTGAGAAAATATGGTAGTTAATTCTGCAATTAACTATCCTCAATTAAATATACAAAATTTTGTTCTAATTTAGACTAATTACGAATTAAAATTAATATATTAATAATTGGGAATTCGTACCAAAATCTCATTTAATATTCAAAAAATTTGTTGTTAAGATTTATTTTAGGAAATCTATATTAATGACAACTAAACAAAAATAGTAAATTCGATATTTAAGCCAAATAAGTTTATATTTTATACCATATTTTGATTTATATGGAGCTTTGGTTTTAATTGACAATCAAATCTTAACAAAAAAATAATTTGATTTGATTTGATTTATATTTGATTTATTACTTGAAAATCACGATCAAATCTTAACAAAAAACAATCTTAACAAATTTTAACACAAAATTTAGAATAACGTCATAAATAAATTTTATTTTTTTAAATATTTTATTTTTATTTTTTCTGTAAGGTAGTTTAATTTTTTTTCTATAATAATAATAAATTATAATATATATTCCGTATATAAATTATAATAATATTAATATTTTGTGGGGAAAAAACAAATCAATTCACAATGGTTTAATTTGGAAAAACAAATCAATTAGTTTTATTAATAGTTCAAAGTTTTATTTTTAATTGGATTTTTTCGTACGTATGTATTTAAATAGTTAAAAATTTTAGTTAAATTAATAATAATTCTTTAATATACTTTAGATATGATTAATAATTATGCTTTCTAATTATTAAATTTTAGTAAATTAAATGTTCACATCTCCTTAAATTGTATTTGACAATATAAATAAAGAAACATCTAAAAATAACAAATCGAATCATTAACGAACTAAAGCAAAAGTGCAAAAGTAATAGTTACTATTTGATTAGTATTAGAGTGATAAATATAAAACCAAAGTAATTATGAGTAACCAAAACTAATTTTTATAATCTTTATCCAATGAACTGATTACAAATAATTTGTTTTTTCTTAAGCCGCACGCAAATATGCACAAAAGAATATTCCAGTTATTGAATCGAGGGTTGAGACACATATTCTTCATCATCTGATTATGGACTGCCATGATTTTTTTCCTACCTTCTGAGTGAAACAGAGTTTTCCATAAACCGAAGATAGATTCCTCGAGATTTTTCTTCCAAAGCACCAAACTTGTTTACTCTGCAGTACCCAAACCCTTGAAGCAGAGATGCTTGAAACATAAAGGTACTTCAAACTTACAACTTGTTGCAGAGATGTGGAGACAGTTTTGAAAATTTGGACTCATATAATAGAAGACGAGTCAAATCAATAACCTATAGAGAAAGGAATTAACTTCCATAAATTATAACCATGTATTCAGATTTAACATCAAAAAAACCACAAAACCATTAAAAAAAAAAAACTGAAATTTAGACCCAAAAAAAACTGAACCTTTAGTTCTAAAGCCACATATATGATACTAAACAAAAAATGCATTTTTTCAATTAATGATTCAAGAAAATAAAAACCATTTAAATCTGAAAAAACGATAAACATGATCCTATTATTGGTAAAGATATGAATCCAATTAGGGATTGGATTATTTTGTCTCATCTTCCTCGCTAGCTTTATCGTAATGATCAAATTATTGTGCGATGACTATATTAAAGATCATGAAGCGATCAGGCGAAAGAAGAGAAAAATAAGGATATAAAGAGAATAAATACTTTCTTCACTCTCGATCAGCGAAATTGAGTTGACAACAGTGGCGATCCGGAAAAAATACCACGACAGATCTATTGCGGAATATGAAGGTGCTTAAACAATTTCTTTTAAAAACCGAGAGTACATTTTAATGAGAACACATTTTACAAAGTTCAAACAATCAAACATAAAAATACACACATACATATATAGAGAGAGATATGAGAAAGAGTACATGAAGAGTAGGAAGACGGTGCAAATGTGATTTATTATTTATACGACTAACATAAATGAATTGTATCCAATATTTATATTTGTCATTTTTTTTATTTGCAACAAAGTATAAAAGTGTTTGGAAGCAAGAATAGCAAAAGCAAAAACGAAAAACAAAAAAAAGTCGAATTAATGAGGTGTTGACACCTAAGCAAATTAATTAGTTGTCATTAACAAATGTGTTTGGCAATAGAGATAGTATGAGAAAAAAATGAATTAATAAATCAGTCAAATGCTAACTTTAATTGTGGTGTTGCCATATATACTTTTGTGATTCCTTTTTAATATACTTTAGATGCGTAATTTAAATTTTCAAATTAACATTGATTTCGTAAATTTAGATATGAGAAAATCCAACGTTAACTAATAAAATGGAGACGTTAGTGTTGATTTTTTATGAATCTGATTTTGCTAAATCAGCGTAAACTTGATGAATTAATTTGTCAACCTAAAAGTTGTAGAATTAATCTGCAAAAAATTAAAACTTGAAGAATTAAATGATCTTAATTTAAAAAATATACACATAATTGTTAAAGTTTAGTTCCAATCTATTTTAAAAACAATTGATAAAAAAAAAATTACATGACCCAAAAATATAAGTAGAGTTTTAGAAAGTAATTTAATAAATGTATGTGATCCAAAATGTGGCCCATTATTTTGTTTTAAAAAAATCGGTGGTCCTAGGCGATAGCCTATCCCGTCTTACTTACGGATCAGACCTGACTATATACATCTATAAACGTATGGTAGCAAGATCTAATAAATTTTAAGCTTTCACACATGAACAATAAAAAACCAACTAAGATTATTTTATTAATAACGTAAAATAAAAAAACTTTATGTAACTATAATTTTTTTTGGGTTAAGTTCTTATATAGTTGCATATAGTTGTTTTGATTTTTATCAAATTAAATAGTTTTAAATGTTGCAAGAAAATTTTGAAAATTATTATAAATAAACCATAATAATTTATGTGTATATTATTAATTTGAAAACTAATTTTTATTAAAAAGCATACTATAGTTTGGAAATGATAATTTAATTTTTCAAGTTTTGTAATTTTGCATATTAATTCTCCAACTTTTAGGTTGACAAATTAATTCATCAAGTTTACGCTGATTTCGCAAAATTGGACTCATAAAAAGTCAATATTAACGTCTTCGTTTTTTAGTTAACGTTGACTTTTCTCATACTTAAATTTATAAAATCAAAGTTAACTTGAAAATTTAAATTGCGCAATGGCCATTTTCCCCATATCTTCTCCAATTAAAAGACGTTAGTGTCAGTTCTGAAATGCGATACATCAATTAAAAATCTATATAGCAGGGTATGGTAAGTTGGTAACCGCTAAAATTTATGGATCGCGTTTACGCATCACGTGCATATAATTATGGTTGCCATCTTCGTATTTTGACGTGCCTTATTTTCTGAAAATATTTCTTACGAAATGCGATGCTAAAAATACCAATATTGACGTTTACATAAAGCGACACTAATAAAAAAAAGTAAATAATGTTTAAAATTTGAAAAATTCACTCAATCAAGCAAACCAAATTCTTTTAGCACTAATATTCTGCTTCAAAATTTGAAACCGGTGTTCGAAATATAGCATCGTTTTAAATCTGACGTACGCTAACATACAAAAATCAATGATATTAAACTCATCAATTTTTCCCACTTTTAGATCTTCAAATTTTTTCAGTCTAGCTAGTCACGTGTGATTACTATTATTTAGTTCTTTATTTTCGTCAACTTCATATATATATATATATATAATATAAAAAAATATCCTTTTTCTTAGTGATTGTGGTTATCTCTTTGATCCGATGAATAGAAGATCCATGCAATATTTGAAATTTTAATCTAAATCTTGTAAAAAGGTAGAATCATCCATCCTCGCTAGACAAATATGAAACCCTTAAATTAGGGGATTGAAAGAGAGAGTTGAGATAAGTGTGAACTCTTAATTTGAAGTTTGAAAGAGAAAAATAAATAGAAGCTTGAAAGAAAGCATGTAAGTATGAGTTGACCAAAACAAAGGTAAGTATGAAACTCATAAATTAAAAAAAAAAAGTTTGAAAAGAGAGCACTGAGACAAGTGTGAAACCAAGTCCCAACTTATATTATTTTGTTGAATTCACTCGAATCATTATCTTTGGCCGGCAGTCTTGAGCCCACTCCCAGCAAAACTAAATTTTTTTTTGTTTTACAAATTTTACTACGAGAAATAACAATATATGACCACAAATAACTACAAAATTAGTGTTACTATTCACGATCTACTGTTCACTAGTAAAAATCTGTTTACTCTTCCCTTTTAAACTGATTACATATTTATTTCTCTTTTCAAGCACTCACCTAAAAAAAAAAAAGAAAGAAGAAGAAGAAAGGTGAAGAATTAAGAAGGAGAAGAAAAAAAAGACGGTGGAGGATGGTAAAAGAGTCTGTGACGACGATGATGATGGCGGTATTGACGGTGGTGATAGCGGCGACGATGGTGACGATAAACACCGGCGGACGATTGTTGATTTGTAAATCACACAAAGGGGTAAAACAGAGAACTTTGATCGGAAACTCGTTTTATTGATTGAATTCGGCGATACAATAGAGTTTTGATGAAAAATAACTAAGGAGACTAAAGAACTTGAGATCAGCGCTTGATGAAACTCTCTCTCTGTTCTTCTGTCTCTTGGATGATTGTGGATGGCTTCTTCGAGTTTGCCTCCTCCCTCTTTATAGGATTTTGAGTCGGTTGTTTAAAAGAATATTTCCCTTTTCCATGCTCGGTTAGGAAAGGAAATATTTCGAATCCTCTCCGAGATAAGGAAATCTTCTGTATATCTCGGAAGTCGATTTTCACTCGGCCATTAATCGGACTGGGCTTTTGTTGGGCCATCCATTTCGGTAATAAACGAGCGGGCTTTGTTTTGGGCTTTTAGAGTTCGGTCCGATAATCGCAAGTCCGTCTTCCTCTTGTCCGAACCGTCATAAACCGATACCGATCTCGGTTCGAACCGAGTTAAACCTGGGGAGTGCTAATTCCCCCTCTAACAATTGGTCCCCCCTCAGTTCGGCGAAGTAGTTTTCGGAGTTCGGCGAAGTTTCTAGGAGTATTCTTTAGCTCGATTGGAATTGAGATCGGTGCGGTTCATTCGATGTTTCCTGTCTTATGGGTCCAAGTTCGATAAATTTCTCTGGAGAATTTCTCGAGTTCGGAACTTGAGTTCGCATATTTTCTCTTGAGAATTTCTTGAGTTCGGGACTTTCGAGTTCGGAACTTTCGAGTTCGCATAACTTCGCGTCTGATTCCGAATTTTCGAGTTCGGTGGATTTTTCTCTGGAAGAGGGGTGTCGATTCGTCTTCTTCAGTCGCAGAATTCGAGGAGTCGTCATCATTACTCTTTTTCCTATAAATAGCATTCGATCCTCCCTTCATTTTTCACTTCTTCCTTGCTTTCAAAATGTATTTTTACTTTCTCTCTCTAGCGCTCTCCCTTCTCTCTAGATTTTGTTTATTTTTCCGTTCTCCGATCATCTCCTCCACCGTGATTTCTCCGATTTGCTTGAGGATCTTCAAGTTCTTCGTTCTGTTCTTCGTTGATTTCTTCTTTTTGATCGAGATGAGTTTAAGAACTTCTTCCTCTTCTGTTAATGACCGAACTCCACCACCGAAGCTCCCCGACCTCGCATTGTTTATGGACAGCTCTGATTCGAGCTCGGACGGTCTGAGTAATGTTCGGCAGGAGTTGATCAGGCGCAATTCTCAACGTTCTATTGCCGGACCGAGCAGTCCAAGGATCGTAATCGAAGTCCCTCACCTTATCGATGAGGATGAGCCCTAAGAAGGGGTTGCTGAATCGAATGATCAAGTTCGGGCGGATCGGGATTTTGCAGCTCGGCTTGCGGAGTATGAAGATGCAGCTCGCCAGGATGATCATGTTGCCTCATCAACAGTTCATCAAGGTGACAAAGACGATATTCCCTTGACGACAGCCAGGCGAGTGGTTGAAAGACCTTCGAACATCGGTCTGTCTCGTTCTAAGAGAGAGACGGTTCAGGATACCTTGGAGCGATGCAACGCTCCGGACGATCTGGTTTTCAAGATTCCGAAGATTACCGATCGTCCTTGGGATGCCCCTGGCGGTTACGTATGCGTTTATGAGGAATATTTTAAAAGCTGCGGTCTTCAGTTCCCTCTCCCAGAGCTCCTCTACAAGTACTGCAAGAAGCGGCATGTTGCGATCTCCCAACTCATGCTGGCCACGATAATCAACATCATGGGTCTGCTTACTCTTGGGGAGGAATGTGGTATTCCTATTACGGTCAAGATCTTTGAGAGGTTATTTCAGGTGAACTTATCGAAGGCCAAGCCTTGGTTTTTGTCGGCTGACGCAAAGCCGGAGTATGATCTTGTTACCGGGAACAAACCGAGCAAGGTCAACAACTGGAGTTCTCGGTACTTCTATGTTAAGATCGACGAGTCTTCTGTTGAGCGTCCGGATGGGAGCTATCAAACTCAATGGAGGACTCCTATCGGTAGACATTGGTTTCTCGATCTTTATCATTTGTTTTGTTTTGCCTAAGTTATATTTCTCTTTTTGTCTTCAGATCGTCACGTACCGGGCTTCCTTATCACCACACCAGGATTCACCTTTGTTCACGCGAAGCAGTTGTGTGCGGCTGGGAAAGTTCGGTGGCCTGAAGCATACCAGGAAAAACTCGACTTGAAAGCCAAACGAGCTCTTAAAGGTACATGTCGGTAAATTTTCCTTCGTAGTCCGGAGATTACTTCTCTGTGACGATCTGGTTTTTCATAGTTTTTCTTCTTTTTTTTTTTTTTTTTTTATTACATAGCAAATCCTTCTCGCCGACGGAAAATGAAGATCGACGATATCCCAGACCTGACCGCCGAGATGGAAGGTGAAGAGGCGAACGTCGAAGTCCCGCCTGCTGTTCAGGGTGGGCAAACTATTGCCGACGTGGAAATCGTTGAAGAACAGGCTCCGGGTGAGGAACCGGTTCCTGCTGAAAGACGTACTTCTCCCGTAGATGTGGCGAAGATTAGGAGAAGGAAAAAGAAGGGTAAGAGGCCGGTGAAGCCAGCTGTTGAGGTCGGTGTGGGGAATGCTGAACCTCAAGGCGTTGAAGATGACACAGTGGTCATCCGCTCTGCTGCATCAAAGAGGCAGCGAACCTCTGGGGCCACGGCTCATTCTGTCAGTTTCGGTTATGACAAGAATGAGCCGGTGACGAACGATGCAGAGGCTTGCGCCGATCGGTATCGTCAAATGAACTTCGACTCCGAGGTGCTTCCTCCGGTCGAGGATCTTTTCCAGTCCGAAGCTTATAAGAGGCTGGCTCGGACTACTACTGAGGTAAATAAACTTTCTGAATTCGGATGATGATGTTTTCTGTTTTTTTTTATCTTTTGATGAAAATTTTCCCTCTTCAGATGGTGGCTCAAACGAACGAGCTCGTTGGCACCTATGACCGCGAGCGTCGAAGGGCGCTGAAGACCGGCGTGCAGGCCGTGGAGCTCCGCAAGGCGTTGCTTGTCGAGCAAGAGAGGACAAGGGCTGGTGATTTCGCGGTTGCTGAGCTAACAAGGGAGATTGCCGCGCTGAAGGCTTCTAAAGCCGAGCCCATGCTCATACTTTGGTCCGGGAGACATCTCGTCTGCGAGCTGGTCGTACTCAGCAGACTATGAAAAGGAAGGA
This sequence comes from Eutrema japonicum, assembly GCA_030161315.1. NCBI lineage: Eukaryota > Viridiplantae > Streptophyta > Magnoliopsida > Brassicales > Brassicaceae > Eutrema > Eutrema japonicum. Next base: position 43,509,095 of record BSQW01000013.1, read on the forward strand.
GGTTACTGAGAAATTCCAGGTTCGGCTTCAGAAGGTCAAGGATCATTTGGCGCCTCTAGACCGGGTCAAAAACCATTCTTTGCCGTTAATCAAGCTCAAGGGGTTCTCGTCGTCCCGCCATCTTGCATTGATAGACTCAAGAAAATCAAAGTAACGAAGTTGGATGAATACGAGTCAGTTGATCTATGTGAGCTCGCCGAGGAAGATCTGGTTGTGTCGCCTTTCATCGAGCCAATTCATCCGGAGATCTCTCTCCCAATAGGCACCGAGGTCCCGGCGGGTATCGACATGTTTGGTTCTAACCGGGCTGCGATGTCTGGTGATCGAGTTGACGCCATGCGGAATCAAAACGTCTGATTTTATGTGCCTTTTGAAGTTCTCGGTTATTTGTGGCGCCTTTGCCTTGTAATTTTTTCTTTTTCGGCCGATGAGGCTTATAACTCGACCTTTTGGACCGGAGGGTTTTTAAAGTCCGGTATCCACTAGTTTTTTATATGACCCCCTTTTGATTTTTACGAGTATGACTTTCTTAAATCGTTTTGTGAAATATTTATCGAATCTCGGTTTGTTTGAAGTCGTAAATCTATATGAACTTCTCAAGCCTGCCGTTCACGAAATGGTGCTGTAAACAGTACGGTCTTAGCCGGGGTAAAGAGGACGGACTTGATTCTACGATTTATTTGAAATCTACGGCCTGTTTTAACAGTTCGGCTTATACTTTGCGATTGTTGAGGAATCGACTTAGAATTGCGCGGTTGTTGAGAAACCGGCTTAGATTTTTGCGATTGTTGAGAAATCGGGTTAGATTTTTGCAAGGGATGGCGTTCGGCTTTATCTTTGGAGCTCGGCATAAGAGTACGTGAACAGCTCATCGTAAGATACTCTAAGGTTTTCTCAGATCAAATCTGAGTGTGCGAGACTGACTCGGCTTATTTAGCTCGAATGATCTGAGAATAGGTTGAATGCGAGAATGATCTCGGCTTTATACATGGAAGGTGTTTTATCCATAGCACCATGAGGATGCATGCAAAAAATAGCTCGGCTTAGGTTGATTTTATCGATCGTTTGGCCAGGACGTCGATGTGGGGACCGTGAAGGTTGAAAGTAGACTTCTGGAGTTCGGCGAACTGTTTGAAGTTCGGTTTATTCTGATATACCTTTTTTAGAGTTCGGCGAATTTGTTTAAAATCCGGCTTTTTGATGATATGATTGTTTGAATTCGGCGAACTGTTTCAAGTTCGGCTTTTGATGATACGAATTTTGGAGTTCGGCGAACTGTTTCAAGTTCGGCTTTTGATGATACGAATTTTTGGAATTCGGCGAACTGTTTCAAGTTCGGCTTGAGATGATACGAATTTTTGGAATTCGGCGGACTGTTTCAATTTTGTTTAAAATCCGGCTTTTGATGATACAATGTTTGGAATACGGCGAACTGTTTCAAGTTCGGCTTTTGATGATACAAATTTTGGAGTTCGGCGAACTATTTCAAGTTCGGCGAACTGTTTCAAGTTCGGCTTTTGATGATATGAATTTTTGGAATTCGGCGAACTGTTTCAAGTTCGGCTTGAGATGATACGAATTTTTGGATAAAATTTTATCAAAGTAACAGCTGAACCCGAGGTGGGATGCCTACGTACCCTCGAAAGAAGGATCAAGCCATTCATAGTTCATATTACATCATTGTTGAAATCGAGCATAAAGGGGCTCGGTGATTTATTTATTTATTTTTTTTTTTTTTGGCGCTTCTAGTAGTAGTAGAGTTTGAGATTCATCGAGTTCCATGATCGCGGGATCAGTGTTCCATCCAATCTCATGAGTTCGTACACTCCTTGCTTGATGACCCTCATGATCTGATAGGGTCCTTCCCAGTTAGTGCCGAGTTTTCCTGCGTTCTTCTCTTCGGTGCCTTCGAAGACTTTTCGTAAGACGAGATCGCCATCTTCAAAGTGGCATCCGCGAACTTTTTTGTTGTAGTAGCGTGCTGCCAAGTTTTGATAATTTTGGATGCGAAGCAGAGCTTCATTGCGTTGCTCTTCGAGTGTGTCGAGGTTATCGAGCATGATTTCATTGTTTAGACCAGGATTTTCCACGAGCATCATCCTGCGTATTGTTGGAATTTTTAGTTCGGCGGGACAGAGAGCTTCAACGCCGTAAGCCAGGTAGAAGGGGAATTGTCCGGTTGATTGTCTTGGAGTGGTGCGATAGGACCATAAGACTCCATCAAGTTCGTCAGCCCAACGACCCTTTCTGACATCCAAACGTTTTTTGAGTCCGTCGATGATGGTTTTGTTTGTTGATTCGGCATGGCCATTACTTTTAGGGTATCTTGGTGTTTAGAAACTTAGTCGGATTTTCCACTTGGCACAAAAATCGCCAAAAAATGTTGAGATGAATTGCGGCCCGTTATCGGTGACGATTTCGTACGGGACTCCGTGTCGGCATATGATGTTTTTCCAGACAAACTTTTTGACATCGAGGGCATGGATTTCGGGGTATGACTCAGCTTCGACCCACTTGGTAAAGTAGTCTGTCATGACGAGGATGAATTTTTTCTGTGTGGTAGAACGTCGCAGATGACCGATTATGTCCATTCCCCAGCGCATGAATGGGTATGGGGCTGTTGATGTAGTTAGCAGTTAGGTTGGGAGATGTTTCATCGAACCGTGCCTTTGAAATTTTTCGCACTTGGCTATGAATTTATCACAATCTGCTTGCATGGTCGGCCAGTAATAGCTCACCTTTTTTATCTTTAGGGCCAAGGAGCGTCCTCCTGCATGGTTTCCACCATCGCCTTCATGTATCATTTTTATGACTTCGTGAATATCGTCGCCGGACATGCATTTGAGAAGGACACCCGCAGCACTCCAGCGGAATAGTCAGTCACGGATAAGTATGTATCGGGAAGCTAGCATTTTGAGCCGCCGGGCTGCCCATCTGTCGGCTGGGACTATCCCGTCGATGATATACATTTTGATATCTTGTGTCCAGTCTGTGGGTGTGAGCTCGCTTAGGGGTTTGATGTTTATTGGTGTATGAAGCCCCTCTGATGGTTCTTCGGTTTCTTCGTCGGAGTGATTTTGTGTTGGTTCGACGATGTGTTCGGTTTCATTGTTGTGTTCGTCGTCTGTTATCTGCGTTTGCCTTTGCCTACGTGGGACGGGCTCGGCTGCGGTGTAATCTTCGTAACTACGCCTGCGAGTGGTGATATTGCATTCTTCTATCTTTCCAATGCTCGGCTCGAGTATACTTTCGACTGGTATCGTCCTTTTGAGATGAGGATCCGAACTTGATGCTAACGCGGCAAGTGCGTCGGCCGGAGCGTTTTCCCCCCTTGGGATTTTGGTGAGATCAAAGTCTTCGAACCCGGTGGCGAGTTTTATACGAGTTTGAGGTACGCGTCCATTCGATCGTTCTTTGCATCATATTCTCCGCTGAATTAGTTGGCGACGAGCTGCGAGTCACAATAGGCCCGTATGCGAGTTGCGCCGATGGCCTTGGCTAAGCGGAGTCCAGCGAGTAGTGCTTCGTACTCTGCCTCGTTATTTGACGCGTTGAATGCCAGACGGAATGATTGTTCCAAGATTTCTCCGGTTGGAGACTGAAGTCGTATGCGTACTCCCGACCCTCGATGGGATGATGATCCGTCCACGTGGAGGATCCATTGTTCAGTAGCTATTATGTCAGTATCGATGAACTCTTGTGGTAGCTCGATAAGGAAGTCGGTGAGAACTTGCGACTTGAGGATTGTCCGATTCTTATAATTGATATCATATTCGCTGAGCTCGATTGCCCATTTGGCGAGTCGACCGGATTGGCTTGGATTGTGTAAGATTGTTCGGAGTGGCTGATCGGTTAAGACGGTGATAGAGTGGGATTGAAAGTACGGTCTAAGTTTCCGAGCAGCGATGACGACGGCGAGAGCAAGTTTTTCAAGTGTTGGGTATCGGCTTTCGGCGCCATCAAGTGATTTGTTTATGTAGAAGATCGGCTTCTGCTCGCCTCTGTCTTCCCAAATAAGGACTCCACTGACCGCCGAGGTTGAAATTGCGATGTAAAGATAGAGAGTTTCACCATCCTCAGGTTTGGCTAAGATCGGCGGAGTGGACATGTACTCCTTGAGTTGTTTGAACGCTTCTTCGCATTGGTCGTCCCATTCTAGGTGCTTGTTTCGGCGTAACAGCTGATAAATAGGGAGACACTTGTCGGTAGATCGTGAGATGAACCTGTTAAGTGCGGCTATGCAGCCTGTCAATCGTTGGACTTCTCTTTTCGTTGTAGGGGATGGGAGATTGAGGATTGCGGAAATCTGCTTAGGATTAGCCTCGATTCCTCTTTGAGTGACGATATTTCCGAGGAACTCTCCTGATGTCACTCCAAACGTACATTTAGTTGGATTGAGCTTCATTCCTTACTCGTTCAATATGTCGAAACATGTGTTGAGATGCCTGATATGATCCTTAGCGACGAGCGATTTGACGAGCATATCATCGATATAAACTTCCATGGTTTTGCCGAGCTGGCTAGCGAACATGCGGTTGACAAGTCTTTGGTATGTTGCTCCGGCGTTCTTCAGGCCGAATGGCATGACTTTGTAGCAGTAAATGCCGCGATCGGTGATGAAAGAGGTTTTCTCGCGACCGCCTGGGTGCATGAGTATCTGGTTGTAGCCCGAAAACGCATCCATGAAAGAGAGGAGTTCGTTCCCTGCTGTAGCTTCGACAAGTCTATTGATATGCGGGAGTGGGAAGCTGTCTTTTTAACGACGACTGGGTTTGCCAGCCAGTCCGGATATCGAACTTTCGTAACTGACCCTGCTCCAAGCAACCGTTCGACCTCGTCATCGATGGCCTAGGCCTTCTCGGGTCCGAGCTTGCGCCGTTTCTGCTTGATTGGTTTGAAGGTGGAATCGATGTTGAGTTCGTGACTTGTGATCTTTGGATCGATCCCGGGCATGTCGTTGATTGACCAGACGAAGGTTGATACGTTCCTTTTGAGAAAACGGACTAGGTCATATTTGATCTCTTAATCAAGTTCGGCTCCGATTCCGACGCATCTGTCGGGATTGAATTCGTCGATGTTGATTTGAATAATTGTTTCTCGTCTCGACAGATCAGGGATGTTGATGGTTTCCTTCGTGTTGATTACGTATGTGCGGGATGCTGTTCTCAACTTGCACTCGTTGATATAGCAAGTTCGGGACATCACTTGATCACCTCTCAGAGTAAAGATTCCGGACGGTGTTGAGAATTTTAAGCATTGGTGATAAGTTGAGACGATGGCCTTCATCACGTATATCCACGGCGTTCCAAGTATAACGTTGTAGATGGCGGGTTTATCCAGGACTAGGAACTTGACCATCTGCATGACCCCACCAACATAAACGGGGATTTTTACCATTCCCGCTGTCATGGTTTGTTCGCTTGAGAATCCTGTTAGTGGTTCGATGTTCGGCTTGATCTGAGCATCTGGGAAGTCCTTGTTTTTTTAGCGTTTCCCTGAATATTACGTTAACCGAGCTTCCGGTGTCAACGAGGACTCGTCAGACGGTGACATCTTCGATAAGTATTTCGACGACTAGTGGGTCGTTGTGAGGCATATGTAGCCCTTCAGTGTCGACTTCAGAGAAGGTGATCGGCGTTCCGCTTGTTGTAGTTCGGTTTTCACGTTGTGCGGCTAATGCCTCTCTACTATACTCTTTAATTGCCCGGACGGAATAGTTGCAAGATTCCAATGCTCCCATGATCATGTTGACGCGTTTCCGGACTTGGGGGGTGTGTGGGTTTTCCGTATGTTCCTCTCGATCTCATTTTTGTTGACCTTCGTCGGCAACGTCTTTTACTCGCTCGGGATCTTTGTTCGGTCTGCCGTTGTCACGACGTCGTCTTTCGTTGTCGTTGCGGCGGGGTCTGCTCATAGGTCGGAACGCCCCTTAGTTGTTGATTGAGTTCGCGTCGAGTTGTGAGAACCAGTCGAGTGCGGTTCCGCAAAGATTTTCCACGAGCAGCTGACACATGGCTGTGTCTTTTTCTTCCTTATTAAGGAAGCGAAAACGGTTCATCATGATTACGAACGAGGTCAGGAAGTGACGTGGGTCAGTATGTCCGTCGTATGGGGTAATCTTAACTCTTTCCAGGCGGCGGACTGAAGTATTGATGACCTGATCTGTGAACGGTGTCTTTTGTGTTTCCTGGACAACTCGATCGATCTCGGGTGCTGAGCTCGTAGCTTGATGGACTATGAATCGAATATCTTGAAGCTGAGCTCGGACGTCCTCGAACTCCAGGCCTATGGATGCTTGATCGGTGATGCGGGTTCTCGGATTGGCCGTGGATCTTCTCGTCAGTAGGTCTGCCGTGTTTGGATTTCGGGCACCGTTAAGCTGGGGCAAGAGGTTCCGACGAATATCGTTTTCAGGGGTGACCTGGTTTAGGTCGAGTATTCCTATCTGGTTTCTGAGTTCGGCTTGTGAAGCTAGCAGAGATTCGAACCTCTCTTCGTTCTTCTTGGAGATTTCCGCGAGTTGAGTCGCCATGGCCTCTAGGAGCGTGGTTGGATCTGCTAACGTCGGAGCTGTTGGCGTGACCTCCGGCGGGTTCGGAGGACTGTCCTCTCCGGTAGGTAACAGGTCGGTATCCTTCGGGATGGTCCTGTTGTTTGTCTGATTGATGTCGTCGACGGTGACTGCTGGAATGTCTAATGGGTTCGTCATTGTCGAACTCAATCAATCGAGATCTGTATGTTCAGTTTTTATCTATTCCCCACAGACGGCGCTAATTGTTGATTTGTAAATCACACAAAGGGGTAAAATTGAGAACTTTGATCGGAAACTCGTTTTATTGATTGAATTCGGCGATACAACAGAGTTTTGATGAAAAAGAACTAAGGAGACTAAAGAACTTGAGATCGGCGCTTGATGAAGCTCTCTCTATGTTCTTCTGTCTCTTGGATGATTGTGGATGGCTTCTTCGAGTTTGCCTCCTCCCTCTTTATAGGATTTTGAGTCGGTTGTTTAAAAGAATATTTCCCTTTTCCATGCTCGGTTAGGAAAGGAAATATTCTGAATCCTCTCCGAGACAAGGAAATCTTCCGTATATCTCGGAAGTCGATTTTCACTCAGTCATTACTCGGACTGGGCCTTTGTTGGGCCATCCATTTCGGTAATAAACGAGTGGGCTTTGTTTTGGGCTTTTAGAGTTCGGTCCGATAATCGCAAGTCTGTCTTCCTCTTGTCTGAATCGTCATAAACCGATACCGATCTCGGTTCGAGCCGAGGTAAACCGGGGAAGTGCTAATTCTCCCTCTAACAATGATGGTGATGGTATCGATGACAGTAACAGTAACAGTGTCGGTGGCATGGATGTGGTGTCGGTGACGGTGGTGGAGACGATGACGGGGGCGGTTACCGTACGTGTAGGTGTTCAATTTCATTTTTTATGGGTTTTGAAGATTTTTATGTGTTCAATTACATTGAAGTTAATCAATAACAAAGTTAGTTAATGGGTTGTCGTTATAATTCTGTATATCTTAGTTATGATAATAAAGTTAACACAAATATTATCAGATATTTTATATGTTAGCACGTTACAAGTATCGAATATTCTTGTTAGCATGTTACATATATCGGATAATATTGTTAGAATGTTACAAGTATCAGATAATATTGTTAACATGTTACAAATATCGGATAATATTGTTAGCATGTTACAAGTATCAGATATTATTGTTAGCATGTTAACATTACATATAACATGTTATTACAATTGTTATTATCTTAATTATGTTAGAGAACACCATATATCATGCTATTATTGTTAGCATGTTAAAATTCTATATAACACGTTAACGGAATAATTGTTATCATGTTAATTATTGTTAGTATTTTAACAACATGTTTTCCAATGATGAATAATGGTCATCGACTATGAATGAACAATATCGCCAGTTGTTGGTAAACAATGTTTGTCAGAAAATGAATTGTCTAACTAATGACATTTTATGTAATTTAGTTAAAATAGAAAGTACGTATCTATATGGTTTAATTATTTTTTCTCTTTCCTACTAACCTAATTTACAATTAATCATTCCGATTTACTTAATGTTTGGTTAACTATGGTTATTTATTCATTTTACTCTTTTACTACAAACTAATATTAAATATGTATGATAACATATAATAGATTAATGAACTTCATAACTGGACGCCAATTTTTTTTGTTTCATAATTCACAGTTTGTTAGACAATTTCTAACAATTTTACAATACTTCTAGTAATCAAATTTATAAAAGTGATAAATAAATATGAAGTTTAGGCTGTTTATTAGCATCCACAACAAATGTTCATGTTCTTGTTCTAAGTTAACCAAACTGATAGTAGGTTAAAAGCAATCACCACTACAAAATTTATGTCGGAGATGGATTCATTTTAGGCCTTTTTACAAAAATACCTTACAATTTGAAGTTAAAGTTAAAAATGCCCCATTCCTCTCCTATTTTTCAGAATCCCACGAATTACCCTTTAAGAATCTGAGAATTTACGCAAATGCCATTCCTCAGACTGCTGTTAGAGTCTAACGTTTTTTTCAAAAGACAAAAAAAAATTTCAGATCTAACTTAATTACGGAAATGTCATTGCCATCAATTCTCAACCTCCACGACAACCACCATCGTCGACGAGTTAATGCAGTAACTAACCCATTTTTCGCCATTAAAGCCCAAGAATAGAGCTCGGACTTCCTTTTCGCGAGTTCTCCTCTCCGATTTCTCCCATTTCCCCTCGATTTTCCTATTCAAAGTTAACGAAATCATTTTTTATGGCATAAAAGCGGCAAAACACGACTGGACTTGCGGGATTTCGGTGATATTAGACTTTCTGGGCGCTCGACGAGGGTGAAAACAAACTCTAAACGGATATAGGTAAGAATTTTTGCATATCGTCGATTTTAAGATCTGAGTTGTATACTCAGACTGCTTTAGAAGTCTAATGAAACCCACATGGTCAACGAGAGGGTAGTTTTGCAATTGACTTTTAAATACTCAGATTAAAATTGAAGTCTGGCAATTTCCTTAGAAAACAAAAAAATCAAGAAAAATCCTCTAATCGAGGCATAGGGTAGTTTTGCAATTGACCGAAAACTTGACTTTTTATTCAGACTTCATATCCAGTATGAAGGAAAAATGAGCGACTTTGACCGGAAGTTGACTGTTTTTTCAGACGGAATCAGAAGTCTGAAAAAAAAAACAGGGTACTGGTAGTAATTGACCGAATTTTTCAAAAGTTGACCAAAATGGGGGAAAAAGTATCAGACTTCTTTGGCAGTCTGAATAGGAGGGAAAAATTTTCAGACTTCTATGGCAGTCTGAAAATGATAAAATATTTCAGACTGCTAAAGAAGTCTGATATCGAAGATTTTGGTCAACGCAAAAAATACACCAATTTCTATCAGACTTCTATCGCAGTCTGAAGGATTTCTTCAAACTGCACTGGAAGTCTGGGAACGAAAGTCAAACTTCGGTCAATTGACAAACGTCAGACTTCTCCGTGAAGTCTGACAAAAAAGTCAAAATTTTGGTTAATTGCCGAAATACATTTTTCTTTTTCTCAGACATCTAATGCAGTCTGACAAAAAAGTCAAAGTTTGGGTCAATTGCAAAAATACCCTTTTTGTCAGAATGCGATAGAAGTCTGCTTTGATAACTTTTCGTCAGACGGCATCCGCAGTCTGCTTTGTAACATTCTAATTGCAAAAATACCCTCTTTTTCAGACTGTCATAGAGGTCTGACGTACTGTTTGTCAGACTTCTGTGGCAGTCTGGATTGACAAATTTTTTTAAACCGTTTTTTTTTGTATATTTGTGATGAATTTCGTTGATTTTAATTTTTTTATATGTGTGTTAGTTGTATATGTTCCTTTTGCGTTAGTTTTACATGCTTATGTTCGGTAATTTTTTTTTAATAATTCTGTCAATGTAGCTAATAGAATCAGACTTCGCGAAGAAGTCTGATATTTCCATTAAGATCGCTAATGTTGTTTTTCCATGATTGTTTTTACAGATAATGGTACATTTACCTGTTAATTTTGGTGAATAGGTTGTGAGAGACCAGATTTGGCATTTTGTGGTGGATACTCACAAAGTTCAGGGGAAAACATCTTTTGTACTTGGTGAAAAATGCGGCGTATGCATATACAATGTACGATTTTAACCGATACATGGCCTCCTTACGAGCGGTAAATCCTGACCTTGCTAGATACTTGGAGGAGGCGGATCCGAGTACGCGTTCATTTCGATGGAGACATGTATAATCTGAAAATGCATTTTTCTTATCAGACTTCTTGTGCAGTCTGATTCGTCTTTATCAGATTTCTATTGCAGTCTTTTTTCCCTTAGAGATGGAAATGCGTTTACATGCATGTTGGTGGCTTTGAGTGTCTTCAGATATAAAATGTGCTGCCTTATGTGATGGAGTTGTATTAAATACATACAAGATTAGTTACTTCTTTTTCTTCCTTTTTTTGAATTTGATTAATTACGTGTGCTAATTCTGATTTGAAATTGCATAAGTCCCATACTAAAGAGCGTAGAGACCGCTGAGTTACTCAGAATCATAACTTGTGCCAATCTTGGTGTGGTGACTTTCCCCATCGTCTCAATAAATATATACAACTAGATGCAGTGAATAAAGAAATGGCACCCAAAGCCATCATTGTTGAGTTCTCGATCTTGTTCGAGTACCCTCTCTGCAATTTTAAGATCAATTACGTGATTAAAACAGAAGCAAAACAGACTATTAGGATACATACCTATAAATAAAGATAACAAGTTCATCACTATTAGGATATAAGATATTGTAATTTGATATGATTGGAAACATTCCTTAAATCTCATATTTGTATATATTGTCTAGGGCATCTATTCATCTCCACGAGAGGTGTATATATACTTGTAATGTGACTTGATGAATAACACACAAAAGCATTTTAGCTATTCTGGCATGGTATCAAAGCAAGATCCGGAAAATTGATCTTTCTTCATTTTTTTTCCGTCTCTGTTTTCAAGTTCTTTGTTCTATTTTTTTTCCTCTGAGTTTCTCTGTTTTTCCTCATTAATGGAAAATCTCGAGGCTGGTATTCCTGCTGTTACAAATCAGGATACTCTTGTGTCACCATACTATCTACATCCGTCGGATAGCACTGTACAAGTTCAAACTCCGATCCTCTTGAATGGAGGAAATTATGAACGGTGGTCGAAGTTGATGTTGAATTCACTTCGAACCAAGCGGAAACTGGGTTTCGTAGATGGAACTCTCAAGCGACCGGTTAATAATCCATCAACCGAAGAAAAGTGGGATATGGTGAATGCTATGATCATTGGATGGATCTATAGCAGTGTCGAACCGAAGTTACGACCATCAATATCGCTGGTTGACAGTGCAAAAGCAATGTGGGCAAGTCTTCAAAGACGCTTCTCCACCAGTGACGACACGCGCATTCATCAACTCCACGCAGACATCACGGCCTGCAAACAAAATGGGGAAACAGTGGAAGTGTATTTCAGCAAACTTAAGGTGATGTGGGATGATCTTCTCGATTTCGAAAAGGGATTTACATGTTGCTGCGGAGGAGCAGAGTGTATCAATGGTGAAATATGAGAAGATGCAGGAGAAGATTCGACTTCATCAATTTCTCATGGGACTTGACAACTCTCGTTTTGGAACAACGAGATCTAATCTTCTGAGTAGACAGACTGATTTGAATCTCGAGTCTGTATATTCGCAGATCATTCAAGAGGAAAGGCATCTTAATGCAATGAAAAGTTCAGAGGATCGCAACCCTGTGGTAGGGTTCTCGGCGTCGGCTGCATCTCCAAATCAGCATGGACAAGCAGCTGGTACTCGATTTATGCGACCAACAACTGTGTGCTCGCGTTGTGGGAAACAGGGTCACGATGTTAGCAACTGTTTTCAGGTCGTCGGATTCCCAGATTGGTATGACAAGAATAAACCAGCTGGAGGAAGAGGAAGAGGATCAGACAGAGGAGATCGGGGAAGAGGATAATCTAGCTCAGTTCATGAACACTCAAAAGCAGAATTCGTCCGAGAAACTTTCGGGTAAGAAAGAAAAAAAAATTTTGTTTGGAAAAGATCGCAAGCACGACATTATTATCGATTCGGGACCCTCACATCATATGACGGGTGATCGAAAATTGCTTACTAATGTCGAAAATATTGCGCCGTGTCCGATTTCATTGCCTAACGGCCAGATTTCTTGGGCAACGAGTCATGGAAACTTGAATTTGGGTGGCAAAATCACCTTAACTCGAGTTTTTTATGCTTCATGCTTATCTATCACGCTTATTTCTGTTGCACAGTTGCTACGTGATGTCGCAAGTTTTGTGTTGTTCACCAAAAAGTTTTGTGTGATACAGGACCTCGTTTCGAAGACTTTGATTGGAGCGGGTAGAGAGCGTGATGGGGTTTACCACTACGAAGGTGCAGTTGAGATTTAGGCTGGGCATATGGGGAAATTAAAGAGTAGAGATCTGTGGCATCATCGTATGGGACATCCGTCGTCGAAATTTCTTTCGGTTTTATCATCTATTGGCGGTTTTTCTAGTAGCTTAGGAGATTTTGAACAAGCTTGTGGTGTTTGCCTTCGAGCTAAACAAACTCGGGATGTGTTCTCTAGCAGTCGTAATAAAGCAATTGAACCTTTTTCTCTTATTCATTGCGATTTGTGGGGACCCTATCGGGAACCTTCTACTTGTGGCGCTCGTTATTTTCTCACTATAGTCGACGATTTCTCTCGAGCTGTATGGACGATTTTGTTGTTAGAAAAGACGGAAGCACCAATTGCTTTGAAAACATTTTGCTCGTTTGTGGAACGTCAATTTGCGAAGCTAGTCAAAACCGTTCGGAGCGACAATGGTTCATAATTTATTTGTCTACGAGGTTTCTTTGCCGAGCAAGGGATTACCCATCAGACATCGTGTGTAGATACACCTCAACAAAATGGGCGTGTCGAAAGGAAACATCGCCATATTCTAAATGTGGTGCGTGCGTTGCTCTTTCAAGGAAATTTACCGAAGAGGTTTTGGGGAGAAAGTGTGTTGACTGCCACTTATTTGATTAATCGAACTCCGTCTGTTGTATTGAAAAATAAGACACCATATGAGTTGTTGTATGGATCACCTCCGGTGTATGATAACCTTCGAGTCTTTGGTACGCTTTGTTATGTCAGGTGCATCAATCGTGGAAAAGATAAGTTTGATGATCGCAGTACGCGATGTGTTTTTCTGGGCTATCCCATGGGAAAGAAAGGCTGGTTGGTTGCCAATCTCGAGACAGAGCAGACATATGTCTCTCGAGATGTTGTGTTTCACAAAGATATCTTTCCATATAGAGACGCTCTCGCTAAATCAGATTCCAGGGGTGCTGTTTTCAGGGTCGAGGAACGTCATCCTGCAGTTTTTGATGATTTCTCACCATCGCAAGTACTTGCCGATCCGGAGAGAGGAAGCTCAGAGCAAGGGGGAGTTTCTGATAACCCATTTCTTGATGATCCAGGGAGCGGAAGCTCATAGCAAGGGGAGCCTCTGTTGAAAGTTCGGCTGTGGCATCCGACGAGGGTGAGGTTCAGTCTGAACATGCAGTTCCTTCCGATACTCATGATGCTGCCATCTCACCTCTGCCTGAAGAGCTAGGCCGAGGGATGCGAATCAAAAAAAAAATTGGTTTTATTATCCCCATATGCCACATATGCAGTTCGACCTGTTGAAGAACCCCCACACGCTCCTTCTCCCGTTACTTCAGAGTCGTCGGTATGTCTTTGTATCCCTTAACTAATTATATGTCGTGCCAGCGCTTGTCACCGTTGCTACATATTTACAACGCGGCTGTCACAACGGAAACTGAACCCTCGTCGTTCAAAGAAGCGGTTAAACATAAAGTTTGGCGGGGAGCTATGAAACATGAAACCGTTTCTCTTGAAGATCAACATACGTGGGACGTCACGGAACTACCAGCTGGGAAACAAGCCATTGGATGTAAGTGGGTTTTCAAAATCAAATTCAATTCAGATGGGACGATCGAACGTCATAAAGCTCGTCTTGTGGCTCTTGGAAACCGACAAGAAGAAGGGGTTGATTATAATGAAACGTTTGCACCAGTGGTTAAAATGACTACGATGCGTATTGTTCTTGAGGTCGCGGCTGCCAAAAATTGGGAACTTTTCCAAATGGACCTTCACAACGCATTTCTTCATGGAGAGTTAGAGGAAGAAGTTTATATGAAGCTCCCACCGGGTTTTTTGGCTTCCGAGGATAACAGAGTCTGAAAATTACGGAAAGCTATCTATGGGCTTCGTCAAGCCCCGAGGTGCTGGTTTTCCAAGCTATCAACGGCGCTCATTCAGTTCGGTTTCAAACAGAATCGCAAGGATTATTCATTGTTCACGTTGCTTCGTGGCAAATCTGCATTATTTGTCTTGGTATACGTTGATGATTTGATTGTTGGTGGGGATAATCCTGAGCTTATCGCCTGCTTTAAGTCGTATCTGAATCGGTGTTTTCATATGAAAGACTTGGGGGTTCTGCGCTACTTCTTAGGTATCGAGGTGTCTCGAGGCAAAGAGGGTATCTATCTTTCGCAAGGAAAATACGCCTTGGATATTGTGGATGAGTGTGGGCTTCTTGGATCGAAACCAGCTGCTACACCGATGGAGTTAAACCATAATTTGGCTCGTGGAGAAGGACCATTCTATACAGAACCAACGAAATACAGGAGATTGGTGGGTCGTTTGGTTTATTTGGCCGTTACTAAGCCTGAAATCAGCTATGCGGTTCATACTTTGGCCCAATTTCTGCAACAACCTCGTCAAAAGCATTGGGACGCGGTGTTGTGGCTTGTTCGCTATTTGAAAGGATTTCCTGGACAAGGAATACTCCTGAGTTCGACGAATGATCTTCAAATCTCAGCATATTGTGATTCCAATTGGGCAGCGTGTCCATTAACGCGTCGTTCTCTCACGGGTTTTTTAATTATGTTGGGTGATTCAATCGTCGCGTGGAAGACAAAGAAGCAAAAGGTCGTTTCTCGGTCCTCTGCCGAAGCCGAATACCGGGCTATGGCCATGACACTTGAAGAGTTAAAATGGACGAAGGAGGTGCTCGAAGCATTTGGAGTTCGCCAAACTGATCCGATGTAGTTGTTTTGCGATAGCAAATCTGCCATTCACATCGCTGCTAATCCTGTTTTTCACGAACGAACGAAACATGTTGAGGCCGATTGTCATTTTGTACGGGATGCAGGTCAAGATGGCTCTCTTATTACACCGCACGTTCGAACGACGGACCAACTTGCGGACATTCTAACCAAGCCATTGGCTACGCGACAATTTTCTTACTTACTAGGCAAGATGGGCGTTCGAGACTTACACGCTCCATCTTGAGGGGGAGTATTAGGATATAAGATATTGTAATTTGATATGATTGGGAAACATTCCTTAAATCTCATATTTGTATATATTCTCTAGGGCATCTATTCATCTCCACGAGAGGTGTATATATACTTGTAATGTGACTTGATGAATAACACACAAAAGCATTTTAGCTATTCTGGCAATCACAACAGAGAAGAAAGATTCTTGTCTCGGCTAAATAATCAAAAAAATATGAATGAGTAAATGTATATAGGAGCATTACATGGTCCTTAATCTTGCAAGCAAAGGCAGTACTAGTCCAGCAAAGCCATGAAATAAGCAGAAAATTACTACTAAGGTTCTGATTTCCTGCAAGATAGAATGTGTGAAGCCTTCAATATGTAGGCAACGAGACTGTTTTTTTTTTTTCACTGAGTAATATTTTCTGAAACTAGCAAATAAATTACCTGATAATCATAGGCTACTATAGAAAACACAACACCAAGTATTGCGTATATGTAGACTAAGCAATCTGCAAGCCGGAGCAATGATTGTCCGCTCATAAGCCATGGGAATACTGTACTTCCAAGCATTCTTGAACCCAAGAAACATGGATATATCAATCCCAGATTCACTTCTCGCCCATCAGCCTGACCCAACATAACTCATTTTAAATTCAAGCAAAGGAGATAATCGTCATGCGGCTCTGCCTCGCATCCTCCACCGCTCGCTCTGCCTCGCATCCCCCAACGCTAGCTCTACCTCACAGCCCGTCATCGGAGAAGAGAATGGATTTCACCCTCCCGGCAGCGACGATAGGCCAAGCTCCAGCTTCTGGAGAAACAAAACCTCTCGCAGAGATTCCCTCTCCAGATCCGAGATGGATCTTCTGAATCAGTGGGCGTCGAGACCTTCTCCAGAAGCTGACCTCAGATCTGCAACAATAGGATAAAGAAGTGAGAAAGAGATGAACATGGGGAGATGAAGACGGGTCAGAACATATGAAGAAAGAAGAAGAAGACCGACGGCTTACTACTACGACAACCGGCAAGAATGAAGAGGCCGTAGGTTAACGACGAGAGATGCGAGAGAGTGGAGCGGAGAGAAGTCGCCGGTGGAGCTTTAGTGGGCGAGAGAGAGAGAGAGAGAGAGAGAGAGCAGAGAGGCGAGGGAAAGAGAGAGCGCCGTTTGAGAGAGGTAAGATTTTTTTACATAATTAGGGTTACTTCCTTTATATATGATGGGATAAAATTTTCGATTAGGTTAATTTTTTCGGTTTAGCAAACTTATCTGAAGTCTCAATTTAAAATCAAATCGAAATTCAGACTTCTAAAAGAGTCTAATTCGGAAAAGTCTAATTTCAGACGACTTCTCAAGTCTAATTCGTACAAACTCAAATTAAATGAAAGTATAATTTCAGACTTTATGTACTTTTAATTTATATACATCAACAATGAGTATGTGTAATTTATGTAATAAAAATTTCTAAAACCTAAATTTTTAATATTTTTTAAATTTAAATTTTCAAATTAAATACGTTTCAGACTTCTCTGAGAAGTCTGAGAAACCCCGATTCTCTGAGAAGTCTGAGAAACCACGAAAATCACCATCGTCGACGAGTTAATGCATTAACTAACCCGTTTTTTCCGCCATTACAGCTCAAGAATAGAGCTCGTAAACACTTTTCGCGACTTCTCTCTCCGATTTCTCCCATTTTCCCACTGATTTTCCGATTCAAACGTACCGAAATCTGAAATTATGGCATAAAACGGCAAAACACGACTGGGCTTGCGGGATTTCGGTGATATTAGACATTCTGGGCGCTCGACGAGGGTGAAAACAAACTCTAAACGGATATAGGTACAAATTTTTGCATATCGTCGATTTTCAGATTTGAGTTGTATACTCAGACTGCTTTAGAAGTCTGATGAAACCCATATGGTCAACGAGAGGGTAGTTTTGCAATTGACTTTTAAAAAATCAGATTAAAATTGAAGTCTGGTAATCTCTGAGAAGTCTGAGAAATCCCGATTCTCTCAGACTTCTCCGATAAGTCCGAGTAACCCTAAATATAATATTTAGCACTTATGAATGACAATATTAAAACATAACTTCTAGGAAGCATCAAATTCGTGAAATATATACACATTACAACGCATATGTGAAAATTTAAAATTTCAAATGTAAATTTGGTAAACCATGAATCTAACCCTAAAGTTATATGTAAATGTTTCCATTACAAAGCATGTTTTGAGGTTTACAACCTACTTTGCCTTACATGTTTTTAATTTGATTCAATTTTACGAAATTTAATTTTAATACTTCGAAAACGTTTATATTTAATTTATGTATAAGAAATTTTTAACAAAATAATTTTTTACAATTTTAAAATTTAAATTTACTAATTAAATCTGTATCAGACTTCTTAATTTAAATTTACTAATTAAATCTGTATCAGACTTCTTCGAGAACTCTGATATTTATTGAGGTATAGACATAATTAACTAACCTTGTTTAATTTGATTCAATTTTATGAAATATTAATTTCTATACATCAAAATCGTCTATATTTAATTATTGTAGAAAAAAGTTTTAACAAATTTTTTTTTAATTTTTAAATTTAAATTTATTATTTTAATCTGTATCAGACTTCTCGAATACGTCTGAGAGAAGTCTGGTAAGAGAAATCAATCAGACTTCTATTAGAGTCTAAATGTCAGACCTCTATAGAAGTCTGACATGTCGCGAAGGTTAAAATGGTAATAGTGGTTTCGCGTTTTTTGTTTGGTCATAAGGGGGTAACTGTAATTTTCCACCCCCGAAAGTGTAGCGCAACATTTGATTAAAAGGACAATGTATTTTTGTCATAAAAACAAAATTTTGGGGTAAAAACAGCAATTTGACCTTCATTTTATAGAATAGAACGGTAGTTACCATTATATTTTTAGATAATAAAAAAATGAAAAACAAAATCATATTTTTACAATTTCAAAATTTGATTTGTTTTTACCAAATATTTAAAGTTAGAGTCCTTAGACGAAACATTTTAGCAGGAAAAAAAAAACATTTTTACTAAGACTACTAAATTTTCATATCTATTGCCAATAACATCGTTGCCTCTATTATTATTTGTTTATGTTTTTTATTGAAGGTTTTTAATGGAATGAATATACAACTTAGCTAGTCAGCCTAATTTGGTACTTGGTAGCATCTGTTTGGACGTGGACCGGGCGAATTAGGAGTGTACTTATAGAGTCATATTGGTCCAAATCCAATTCAGTCTCCAATTTGAATGATATCAGGTTGAAATCCACTCTCCAATTTATTTATCTTTATAATTCATTGTTCCAATCCAAATTTCTCACTTTTTGTTAGTTAGCAATTTGTACCGGTTTTTTCGTTTGTAATTAGGTGAACCGATGATCAAATATGTTGTCAAATGATAATCTTTGTAACTAATGTTTCCCTGGAAAAAACTGTTTTCGGTCTTGACTTACAAAAACTGTTTTTGTTCTTCCACAAAAACCAATACCAAAGATACATAATCTTCATGGTACAAATGTGTACATGATTCTGATCATGAAATATACGAAGAACCTAGAAATTGATTTATTTTTTATTTTTAAATCCCATGGATGCAGAAAATAAAATAGATTTAATTGCCATAGTACATTCTTAATAGTTGATAGTTTATTACCAAACAATTCTGGTCATTTCCAACTAATAATAGACCCTACTTGGAATAAAAAATCAAACCAAGGGTCAAAGGTCAACCATATTAACGTATCTATTATTATAAACCCTAATTAATACACACAAAAGATTACCACTATAAAATCTCAAAACCAAACTCCTTTCCTCTCCACAATATATATTATCTTTCAAAACACTTCAAAGCAATGGCAAAGCAAATATTCTACACTCTCTTTCTCTTCCTCTTATCAACGACGGATCTCACCACGGCTTCCTCCGCCGCTGCCGCAGGAACTTCCAAACGGGCAATAAACTTTATACAAGCCTCTTGCAAAGCCACCACATACCCAACCGTATGCTTCAGCTCTCTCTCCGGTTATGCAAACTCAATCCAAACAAGTCCTCGACGTCTAGCCGAAACCGCACTCACCGTGACCATTACCCAGGCCCAGTCCACGAAAGTCTTCGTCTCACACTTGGCCCGTTTCAAGGATCTCAAGAAACGAGAGGTCCAAGCCATTAAGGACTGCATCGAGGAAATAAGTGATACCGTTGACCGTTTGACCAAGTCGGTCCAAGAAGTGAAGATGTGTGGCAGTGCTAAGGGCCGTGACCAGTTTTGGTTCCATATGAGCAATGCTCAGACTTGGACCAGCGCTGCTCTGACTAATGCCAACACTTGCTCCGATGGATTCGCTAGACGGATCATGGATGGGCGAATCAAGAACTCTGTCCGTGCACGGATCGCGAATTTGGGCCGAGGAACTAGCAACGCTCTAGCCTTGATCAATGCATTTGCTAAAAAATACTAATGAATACGTTTTTTTTTTAATTATGTAATTTGAGCTACGAATATGTAGAAGCTTAAAATAATCCTGATTCTTGAATTGTTTCATGCAAATCCGAAGTTTATGGATAAATTTTGATTTTAAGAGCTTACAACTTCTTTTTTATGATTAATGTGCGTTTCAGTACATTAGCAGCGATCAGCGATCTAAAATTGCGTTAGTTGAGATTTCTAGCGGTTGGTCGGTCATTTAGTGTCCGAAAACTTAAAACGTGGTGACCGTTGTTGACGCCGACACTCATCGACGTTTGAACCGTTGACTTTTGAGTACAGATCTCACCCAAGAAGTTGATAATCACGAATATACCCTTTAAATTATTTAAAAATTACGCTAATAATATATGTACAACTATTCAACTATATTCAACACTGAGCTCCGGTGTTTTTTGTTGTCGTCTTAACAATTTAATTATATTTAATCTTTATAACTATTCATTGAAGGTAAAATTGACATTTAACTGCAGAGCGAGTTGAGAAGAAAATTTGAGGATACAGGTATACTTGACGATGGTCCACTGACCATCGCCACCGTATTACGCCATCTCCGCCACTTCTTTTCTCTGTCGCCGCCGCGTTACCGCCGTCGCTTGCTCGGAAGGTAAGTTCCGTTAGCGATTTTAAAATGCTTAAAATTAATCAAATGATTTGATAATCATTTCTTGTAGAATCCTTCTCTTCACACAGATAGAAGAAGCGATTCCAATGGCTCTTTCATTCCGAGTTTGTTCGTCTCCCTTCATCTGCAAAGCCACTCTCGCAACCGCCGACAACGGTCGTAACCACCACGCAAACGATGCCGCCTTCATCCGCCGAGCCGCCGATTTGGCCGAGATGTCCGCCGGACTTACATCGCCTCACCCTAATTTCGGCTGTGTAATCGCCACTTCATCCGGAAAAGTAACCGGAGAAGGATATCTATACGCCCAGGGAACTAAACCGGCTGAAGCCCTCGCCGTTGAAGCCGCCGGAGAGTCTTGTAGAGGCTCCACGGCTTATCTGAACATGGAGCCTGGTGATTGTCACGGCGACCACACTGCCGTCTCTGCTCTTGTTCAGGTTTTGCTCCTTGCTCCAAGATTTTGTCCTCGTATAACTGATTTTGGTAGGAAATTTGATGAAAGAGGCTTTGCAATTCGTATAGATTAGGCAGGAATTGGACGAGTTGTTGTTGGAATTAGGCATCCTCTGCAACATCTAAGAGGCTCTGCGATTCGTAAGCTAAGAAGTCATGGGATTGAAGTGAGTGTTCTTGGAGAAGACTTTCAGAGTAAAGTTCTCGAGGTATCTCCTTTTTAGCTCTTGAGTAATTAAGTGTTTGGTTACTAATGTGCAAACTTTCACATTCTTGATTATCAGAATATCTTTCTTTGTCACAGGATGCTCGGAAATCTTGTCTCCTTGTGAATGCTCCTCTGATTCATAGAGCTTGTTCTCGTGTTCCGTTCTCTGTTCTTAAGTATGCCATGACTCTTGATGGTAATTATGTCAACCTGCATTTCATATGGATAGATGAAAGATTGCAGCTAATGTTTTTGTTTTTGTTTTTCGGTTTATTGACAGGTAAGATTGCAGCAAGTAGTGGACATGCAGCATGGATAAGTAGTAAACTCTCTAGAACCCGAGTGTTTGAGTTACGAGGGAGAAGTGATGCTGTGATAGTTGGAGGGAACACCGTACGCCAAGATGGTATATAATGCACCTCAAATCTTGCACCTTTATAGATGTCTACAACTGACATATATAAGAATATCTGGAAGTTATGTAATTCTTTAACTGCAGATCCTCGATTGACTGCAAGACATGGACATGGCCACACGCCTACTCGGATTGTGATGACTCAGAGTCTTGATCTTCCCGAGAAAGCCAATCTATGGGATGTCTCGGAAGTATCTACCATTGTCGCTACACAAAGGGGTGCAAGAAAGAGTTACCAGAAATTTCTTGCGTCCAAGGGTGTTGAAGTTGTGGAGTTTGACATGTTGAATCCAAGAGAAGTCATGGAATATTTTCATCTCCGTGGATATCTCTCTATTCTATGGGAGTGTGGTGGTACATTAGCTGCATCTGCTATATCATCCGGTGTCATCCACAAGGTGCCCTTTTTACTATTTCCATTCTTTATATGTAGTCATCTTATGCTATCTTGGAAAATATATATATATATATATATATATATATATATATATTATTTTGGAATGGAGTAAGAATCAACATTGTGGATATCTTCCAATAGAAAACCAGATAATACAGGTTTTAGTAGGCTGACATAAAACAACTAGTTTGTAATTTCCTCAGATTTGTCTGGTTAAATCTCATTTTCTTGCAGCTTGTGACACATGTGTTTATAGCTCATTACTTATCAAGGTTTACTTCTGTTTTTCTCTCAACATAATTTATTTTCCAGGTTGTTGCTTTTGTTGCCCCGAAAATTATCGGTGGGAGGCAAGCGCCGTCCCCTGTTGGTGACCTCGGGATGGTAGAGATGACACAAGCATTGAATCTAATCGATGTTTGCTATGAGCAGGTAATATTTCCGCTTTATGACTTAACATTCACTGTGACAAGTTAGAAATGTTCCTTAATTTCGTCTCTTAGTCCCGGGGATTTAACATAAATCCTTGAAAACTACAGGTTGGTCCTGACATGCTTGTCAGTGGATTTCTTCAGCCCATACCAGACCTTTTACCTGTTATCCCTTCGGAGGACGCAACTTTCGAGATCGACCCCAGTGTTAACCCCTTTGAATCTAGTATCATATTCTTCTACAAAACATGGGACCTTTATGGAAGTTTTTCAAATTTTTCTCCGCATCCAATTCGAATGCCCTATGGCCAGGAGAATGATGATTACAGAACATGGTCCAGTGTGGAGCATTACTATCAGGTACTACAATGTCCATGTAAATTGTATCTTGTTCTTTCAAAATAACATAATCTCTTGATCCATTACCCAAAACCTGAAGGCAAACAAGTTTGTTGGGGTCGAAAATCCGTTGGCACATGATTGCGTTGAGAAAATAAGAACGACAAGAAGTCCAGAGGAGGCTGCTCTGATAGGCAGATCAAAGCAGAGACAGCAACCTGAATTGGTATGAATAAAAGTTCAATTGTCCAGTTTCAAGCAATAAAACAGTTGTTACTTGTTTGTTGATCTCTCAAGATTGTTCTTTAGGGAATCAATAATACTGCGCTTTAATGGTTGTTTTAGGTTCGGGACGACTGGGAAGATGTGAAGATAGAAGTAATGTACCTGGCTCTGAAATGCAAGCTCTCGACTTATCCTCACTTGAAATCAATGTTGCTCTCGACCGCTGGATCGGTTCTTGTGGAGGCTTCACCGCACGATCTATTCTGGGGAGGTGGCCGCGACGGAGAAGGGCTCAACTATCTTGGCCGACTACTTATGCAGCTTCGTTCTGAGTATATTGGCGAATCCTCTGTTTCAGCTGAAAACGCTTCTTTGGCCTGATGGGATGTTGATAGTCTTTCATATTTATTCCAAAAAAATATTAATAAAATTATCAGTTTTCTTCAATGTTGATGATTGTGATAGGTGACAAGTTAATCAATTAGATTTTGAAACATGTAAAAAAAAATTTCAATTAGATTTTGAGACATAATATTAACAATAAAAAGAAAATTTAGAACTTTTTCATCATTTTAAAGGTAAAGTTAATTAAAGAAAAGAAATTTTTATTTTAAAAAATGTATAATCGATTCCTAATTTTAAAAGTTAAAATTACTAAACAAAAAATAATTATATTTATCTTAAAATACAAAGATAATAAAATTAATAATAATAAATTACTTTGTATGGAAAAATAAATATATGAGTGTTTAAATAATACAAAATAAATCTCATTCGAATAAGAATATGAAAATTAAATGTTTGAAAATATGTGATAAATTTTAATTAAAAACCAAATAATATAATAAAAAATAAGAGAATCAAAATGAATAAATAATTGTTAGGTTTCTCTATAGTTGGTTTTGCCTTGGCGGTCTCCACCTTATATTATTTATTTTCACAGGAGGTCTAATTTTGTTTTTTATTTTTTCGTTAATAATTTATTTTTTCACTGGTTATAATATATTTAACTATAAATTCGCGTATACCAGATCCTAATCTAGTTATTAATAACTAAAAATCATAAATCGATGACATGAGCCAAAATTCGAACTGAATTACTTTAATAAACTCAACCATGAAATAATAATATTTTTAATATATTGTATGAACTGTAATTTAAACTATATAATTATACGAGTCATAATTATGCGAGTTATCAATCTATAATCTAAATATTTTATATTTTATCAGTGTTTCATGCGGTATCTAATATTTTAATATTCATGGAACATCACCTGACTCAAAATTTACACAAATGTATTGAAAATCTTCCTCTTTTTCAAGCTTCATTATAGTTGAATCATATCCAACACTGATAGACTAAATTTTAGTGTTTTGTCTTTGTTTGAACCACAAAATTCAAATTTAATTTTGAACTTCCAGATGCGCTTTTATTTAGTTATATAAGAATTTAGTACTACAAGTTCCTACGAAGCAAAATGCATAAAAAGGAAATAATGGAAACTTAAGATACTCTGCTCCTAGAAAGGGGGAAACAAAGCACATCCATTCTTATTTGCTGCAACAAAAGAAATAAAGAAATAAAAGATTTGGACAAACACTTAATCTTGGTATTTCAGGTTTGGTCTCTTTGTTCGGGTTGGTCACTTGATACACTTGGGAATAGCAAAATTACAAGTCGTCAATAAATTGTCAAGATGTCCACGATCTACCGAAGGATTATGATAAAAGGAACACACACATGATGGCGATGACAATTTCGGATTAGGACAGCATTTTTTTCTCAAATATACCCATATTGGCTCTAGTATGCCATTCAACACTGCATCTTTTAAGCTCATTGGGATCGCAATTACCGGCACCGGCAGCTTTGAACGGAGTCAGAAATGATGTCAAGAGTATGACAAAGGCGATGGACAATACCGTAATGTTCTTCATTGATTGATTGATTAGTAGCTAGTGTAAATTTATCGAAATAATTAGTTTTTATGTTTTCCTTTAAATAAGAAACTCAAGTGTCTATAAATAAGAGAGAATGATAATTCTGTTTTTAATTTTTAATTTTTTTTTTTAATAACCTTGTATTATTTCTTAATATAGAAATCAATAAAAACAAATAGAATTTTACTTGATCAAAAGACCGATTCAACAGGAAGTGATGTGGAGTTCTTGATTTGGTATCTATTGCATAATGTAAATGAAAAATGCTTGTCTAAACTAGACTGAGCAAACGAGTCATTCTTAAAGGACAGAAATGAAAAATGCATTACAGAACTTTTGTGACGTATATCGCCGGTTTCAGAGCAAGGTTAAGCCGGTTCTGGTTGTGGGAAGCTCGAACTAAAGATGGTTGCTGAGCTATCAACAGAGCAACCTAAACTCTCCTAAAGGCCCAATTCAGAATGCCCTCTCCTTCAGCTTCCTTTTGTAATCTCTTAACCAACTCAACTAATAGTTGCTGAGCTATCAACAGAGCTACGATCCACTACAAACCACCTTGGGTAATTAAGATTCTCATGCACTAAACTAACAACAAGGCTTCTCAGTGGCAATTAAAGCTTTACTTGAGTATCCAAAGATATCTTCTAATCGCAAATCAACTTTCCTTGAGTCGCAAGGAATTGGAGGAGTTAGAGGTTTTCTTACAATTGAGCCCTTCACGTTCTTGTAAAGGTCTCTTTTTCAGAATCTTATCCATTCGGGATTTGATTTTTCCTAGTCTTCTCACCTTTTTCATCTTCCTTCGACATTCAGGTTATAGGTGTCGAAGATGTCTTTCTACATTGTAACTGTATAATAATACTAACTTTTGTTGAAAACTATATATATATATAAAGATCCAAACCTAAATGGAAAGTGAAACCACATCTAACCAAATAGAAGAAGATTCAAATTTTATTTCATTAGCTAAAAAGTCAAAAACCAATACAACAACAACAAAAAAGCAGAGGAAAACGGAAACAATGTAAGAAAAAGAAAAAAAACAGAGTAGTGATGTGAGTCTAGTGCTCGACCTTGTAGACGTTTCTCTAGCTTTCATTAAATCGTGGTTTCTCTTCTTCAGTTACTTTAGCTGTAGCAGTCTCTCCTTCCTTACACTACAGAACAACCAAATGTGGGATCAGCTTCTGATACAAACACTTAAACTGAATCACAAAAACAAAACACATACTACTAATACTCAAATTCATATGATTGTGGACGCACAAACCTTGGAATAATAAATTGTTTCAGCGACCCTCAAAAAGGACGGTAACAGTATCCAACTCAGTACAATTATCTGATGTGCTTGCTACTAGTGTTGCCTCTTCGTTATCTATTTCTTCCGAATCGAATAGAATTCAGTAGGAGTTGCATTTCCTTCAAGACATTGTACTACTTTGTTCATTGTAGGCCTGTTTTCCGGGTTATTATCCGAGCATATCATCCCAATATTCAAAAGCATCATGGCCTCTTCTTCTCCAAAGTTGCCTACAAGTCGACTATCAATGGCATCCTCCATTAAACAACCTCTGCGGCCGCAGTTGGCAACCCACTGAACCAAATTAACCTCATCGCTTGGTGTGAATCGATGGGTCTCCTACCACAAATAACCTCGAGCACAAATGCTCCAAAGGCAAAAACGTCAGTCATTGTTGTGGGCACTCCCATTGTGGTTAACTCTGGAGCCATATACCCTACAGTCCCTACCACACTTGTGTTTTCGAGAGTCGCGCCACGATCATGAAACTTGGCAAGACCAAAATCTATAAGTTTCCCATTCAGATTCGCATCTAAGAGGACGTTGCTCCCTTTGATGTCTCTATGCAGTACAACTTGAACCCAGCCTTCATGGAGGTAATGAAGGGCAGAGGCTACTCCCTTCACTATATGTACTCTCTGAGACCAACTCAGACTGTTACCATGTAACAAGTAACCAGAAACACTACCATTGACCATATACTCGCAGACCAACAGAAACTCTCCTTTGATCCTACAGTAGCCTAGCAGCTGAACTACGTTCCTGTGTCCCAGTCTCCCCAACGTAGCTATCTCTGCAACATACTCTTTCATTCCCTGTCGTGAGCCAAGGGAGATTCTCTTAACTGCTATTTGAGTACTATCAGGTAAGTCTCCTCTGTAAACCTTCCCGAAACCTCCTACTCCTAGTACCCGATTCTCCTTGAAACCTCTGGTTGCTCTGTAGAGGGTCCTGAAGGAGAATCTTTGGGGGCTATATTCCTGTTCCCACTGTTCAAACTCCTCTGCGTACTTATTTTTATAGTAGAGATACAGCATCCCGCTTGGTATCAGCAGAATTACTATAGCTGATATAACAGAGATTATAATCACTTGACCTTGAGTGAGTGCAGGTGAAGAGTGTGGAGGCTGATGGGGAGGGAGATCCAAAACTTTAGCAATGTCAAGACTTTCTGCTTTCCCGCCTATTGACAGTGACCATCCAAGGATATATTGATGACTTCTTCTGAGTATACTCGTGGAACCAGAGAAACCGAAATACATCTGCTCCTTGAAGATTTTGGAAAGGTCTATAGATATGGACAGAAGAGGAATGCTTGGTTTTCGGATTCCGAACGGAGCAAGAGTTACATTTAGCAACCTCTGCTCTCCATCATATTCTATCCAGGCATGAATTCTCTCTCTGCTTCCGAGCAACAGGGTTCTATTCATCCTTGTTGTATCATCAAAGTAACTAGTATTCTCATACTTTACCGATACTATACTATTGATATCTATCCCAATATGGTTATCACTTTTATCAAGAGCTTCATGGTTTTCATTGGTGTCAAACTCTATGGCAAGGATGTGATTATCGGTTCTGTTATCGTTCGTCTTATTGAATATCCCTAGATATGATCCTACAGCGCCATACCTTAGATCATTGGTGGGAGAGACAAGAAACGCCATACCTTGGCCGTAGATTTTAGTGCCACTCTCTTTGCTTTCAGTGCCACTGTCTTCTGGAATGATGGCAAATACGAATTCAGTCGAAAAAGAAAAGGAATGTTTATGAAACTGATGGGTGTACTGATGAAGGCATGCCCAGTTGCTTTCTCTGAACTGTTGGTAATTTTTAAACGACCATCTTCAATAGTTGCTAATCCATCGACGAATAGATCTGATTCTTCGAAGTGGTAACTCACAAACTGTCGATTGTCTTGAGCTAACACTGTAGATAATACAAGAACTGAAGTAAACATCCAGAAACTATGTGAGGCCATCTTCAAGACTATGAATTTTCTTTCAGTTTCTTTATGTTCTGTTGTGGGGGGATTCGTTTAACTTTTTTTGTTCTTCTATAGTTAGTTAGGCTTGGCTGAACCAAGTTGTCTCCTCCTAATAATGCTTTCAAGACTTTCAACAGTTTAATATTGACAATTTATCTTCATAATGCATGGGATGTTTTTTCTCTTTTTCTTAATGCTACAAGTTCGTTCACCAATACTCGCATGTCTTACTCTAAACTTAAATCCTAAACGAGAAGATGAAACCAAAACGTTGATTAAATCAATAAAAAAACGAATCCAAAAAAGTACTTTTTACTTGAGCGTTGTAAGCCATGTCCAAGATCCTAGTTTTGCTGGTCACATAGAGTAGTTTCTTGTGTCAAGCGTCAAGGCACACCACCACACACGGATCCTCCTCATAGTCTGGTTGCTCGATAGCTCTGCCTGCCTGTGTAGCTCATACCTTAGCAGCAGATATCAGCCAAGTGAGCTTAGGTGATTTGTTTCTTCCATCAAACCTAAACTGACCACGATCACCACAAGATTATAAACAAGGGTTTTGCACCAAGAATCTAAACCAGGACAAGCTGTTTTGTGACTTTAACTAATCCTCATAATAACGAACATTGCTCATCTTCTATAGCGGATGTAGTGAGCAGACCAAAATATCAAAGGTCAGAGGTTTCGTTTGACAAGTCTGAGCTGCTAAAATCCGAAGAGACAAGAAAAGCTTATGACTTGTGAACCAATAAAGGGGTTTGAACCAACCTTTTTCAGCGGAATATCAGGACCACTCAAAAATATGGACATATATACATTGCTAAAGAATAGAGTTGTAACCAATAAGTGTGCTTTAGAGGCATGCTAAACTAACTCCAGACCACAAAAAATAAAAACAAATCACTCTATATACATATGCATATACAACATTTAACAACCTCAGTGTTTCAAGCATTTGAAAAGTTTATCACGCGGATTGTGATAACAAGCAGAACCTCTGCAGCAAAGAGGAGGCAGGCAGGTGGTTAGTAATTCCAGAAAATCTGGTCTCTCCGAAACTTTTTCTTGAGATAAACTCCAATTAGCTTTCTATACGTCCAGTTTTTCCGTTGACTGAACTCCAAAACAGCTTCCGAGCTAAGATGGAAATCCCCTTTTCCCAGTACTTCAAATGCAAGTGGATCAGTTAAGACAGCAGGAGGATCGTCCATGTTCATTCGGTTGTATACAAACTCCAAATTTCTTGATAGTCGCCTATCCATGTATGCATCTACCACGCATCCGAAAGTCACAAGATCCGGAACAATGTTCAAACGTCTCATATGTTCGAGAGTGAGATGCAGATCCCAGAAAAGAGCCATCCTAGAAAACGCAAGGGCGCGGATGTTAAAGGTGGTAAGGTCAGGAGAGAAGCCTGCGCCAAGCATTCCAACGAACTCTCTCTGCAGGCTTTTCATCTTAAACTCAGCTGCATATGACAGTAACACAGAATTCCACAAGACATTTCCAAGATTTCTTCTACTACCAAGACCAACGTCTGACAAAAACTCACGTAGCCGATAAAACTTCCTTTGTTTCAAGTATGCTAACAACACAGCCCTTATTTCTTCTTCCTCGATCACAACTCCAGACTTCCTAAGCCGGCCATAAGCCTGCTCCATCTTTTCTAAGGTACCAAAAGAGCTATAGTATCTGACAATTGCATTAGCAGTGCCAGAATCTACGGAGATTTCCTTCGAATCCAATTCATCTATAGTATCCTCCATCAATTGCAACTGACCATTCTTTCCAAAACAGCAAATAGCAAGTGAGCATACGACGGGAAGCAGCTTAGGATGCCTTGCACCTATCTCCTTGGTGATTTTGGCAACTTCACTAAAACAACCAATCTGCTCATAAGCAGACATCAGCTTGGAGATGACAAAGAGATCAGGCACGAAAGAGCTGTTTAATATCTCCTCCCAGATAGTACGTGAACGAAGAACAGAACCACTCTCAGCAAAGCAAAGCATAAGAGCAGAAAGGGTTCTATAGTTAGGCAGCAAGTTGTCTGATTTCATTCGGATAAAAACCTCGTGAGCTACATCAGGCAAGCTTCTCTTGCTTAAGCTTTCGATCAGTGGAGCATAGTCTACGACTTTGATCTTTCGGCTGACATCTCCAGAAAGCTTCGAGTCCTTGATCAACTGCACAGAGGTAGATACCAAATCCACGATGTGAAACCTACTCGCTCGGCCTAAAATCAAAATTAAGAACCGACATAGGTATAAACAAGTTTGATTTCACCGGAAATTTCGAGAACAAGATAGAAATAGTGTAGATTACCTTCCGAGCGATTGAAGGAGAAGACGAAACTATGGAACGAGATAAGAGCTTGAGACGGTGGGTTCTAAAAGAGCGGTGATGAGATAGATTGAGCCCCGTCGTAAGAAGCGTCGACATTGTTATCGTCGCCGGTGACGCAGATAATAAAGACACGAATTGAGAGAGAAGGTTTAAAAACTTGAAGACAAGATAAAATCAACTCAGCGAGTCAAGTCAACGCGAAAGTGAACCCCTCAGGCTATATAAATTTACCGTTTCATTCTTACATATTGTTTATTGACTCCTAAAAAAGTTATTCATTAAAAAAAGGCCACAATAATATTTTTGGCACTACCGTTTTATGATTAGTAGAATCAGGGAGGTTTCATTTTTACATGTTTATACAGTGCTCATGAATATGAAGGAAACAAAATGAAGATTATTAACAGGTATATCATAGGCTACATCAAAAGATGCTAAGATAAGAATGAAAATAGAACCAATAAGTAGACATTTCAAGGACATGGGCTACATCAGAAGAAGATGGTTAATGAGATGTAGAAGGTAAATGATTTACTGGTGAAACAGAGAGGAATAGAGTTTTAAAAGTTGTGAGAGAAAACTGCTTAGGAGAGTTGTAGGAAAACTTTACTTGTTACACATTTTTTGTTTTTTTTAAAAATATATTTTTCATGCCATTATAACATTACAAGTGTGTCCTGACCATATGGGTTGTGACAATACCTTTCAATGGATACATAGTGACTTATAGAATGAGGAAAAACTGTGAAGAAATGTTGCGAAAACTATAGCGTTCTTCCAATGATATCTCTCTGGTAACTTGGTTTGTTGTGCAGATTTTTTGTAAGGTTCTTGAGGAGACTCGACTTTTCAATTCTTGCCAGCACTAGACACAGTGCTGCTACGCCAGAACTTCATGGTACGGTGTAGGAATACTGATACCAGGAGTGTCTGGAGGCATCTCAGGCAAAACATCGTTTCCTTCAAGATAGTTCATCACTTGTGTCATGCTAGGCCGGTCATCTGGATTGTACTGTGCACAGAGTAGCCCAAGCTTCAGTACCATCTCAATCTCTTTGCAGACGTAATCTCCTTCCAGTCTAGCATCTCGGGCACCGACCAAGTTCCCTCTTTTCGAGCATTGACACACCCACCTGATGAGATTGAACTCTTCAGGCTTCCCCGGATACTCTTTAAAATATATATATTATGTTTTGCATCCACGCTACGCGTGATTATTCTTTTTAATATTATTTTGATAAAAATCATATGCCAGATCAAGAAAATAAGTTTTTTTATAATTTTAGTTTCATCCTCGTTAAATATGTTTTCTAAGAAAACAACAAAAAGGTAATAAAATTAAAAGTTATTATCTTTTCTTGGCTAGTTTAACCAATAAAAATGTCTGATTTAATATACTAAATTGAAAAACAAACTAATAAACACAACTCTTGTTTTTAGATACATGACACCAAAATAATAGATGAATATGAATTAGATCTAATTTAAAATCACAAAAGATCGACAAATTAAATATATTTGTTTGTCAGTTTTATTTGGAAGAGGTAAAGACCGGACTTTTGTCCGGCAGCATATTGGTTGTGGTAACTTTTAAATGCTTTTTTTAATAATTATACATCACTTATTCCAATGAGAGTATCAATAAGATTTTTCATCATATTCAGTTTCATTCTCGTTATATCTATTTTTATATTTTTCATGAAAACAAGAAAATCAAAAACTATTTTCCTTTCTTAGCTACTTTAATCAATACAAATTTTCAATTTAATTTACAAATTAAAAAGCAAACTAATAAGCACAAATATTTCTCTTGTATCTATGAACAAACTAATTTTGAAACCAAGACAATATATGAATATGGAGTGAATTTTGAAACAAATTTATAATAAGAATACCGAAAAAGTAAATATTTTTTTTGTAAGTTTTACCTTAAATAGATAAAAATCCAGAATTTTGTCAAGTGACATATTGGTTGTGGTAACTTTTCAATGGTTCTTCGATGAGATCATAAACCTAAGTGACGAAAAATTAATTATCATACTTAGGGGTCACTGCAAAAAATAGCCAAATAAAAAATATAATTTTTCCATCATTTTCGCATTATCTATTCCATACGATCGTGTGAAAAGTTCTTATGGACATGTGGTAAAAATTTAGACGCTTGGAAATCCTTAGAATCAATAAACTTCAAGTTTTATAAGTAACATATATATTTTTATAGATAATAAATCATGTTTGTAATAAAAATGGTGGTAAAAATACAATATACATACATGCAAAGATCTTTTACTATTATATTTATATACTTAAGACCACTATTTTAAATTAAGAATTTTTTTAATTTAATATCATATTGGTTTTTTGTTGTTAATGAAAAATTTGTATATGTGTCACAATCATGCGAGTTATTAACTTTGAAATATTATGTTTTACATAATAAGATATGCACGTACCATCACCTAATTACAATATATTAAAAAAACAATTCTTTTTCTAATAATATTTAAATTGTTTTGCCTTAAAATTTACACACATGTATTGAAAATCTACCTCTTTTCAAACTGCATGAAAGTCGTATCATATCCAACACTAATATACTAAATTTTACCGTTTTGTCTTTGTTCAAACAACAAAATTCACATTCAAATTTAAGCATCCTGACTTTTTCTTTTTAGACAGGTTGTTGTATATGGTTTAAGATGGTTTTATTTAAAACAGACTCTTTTACACATTTTACATTGGAGCTTCGATTGGTAAGCTGCTAGCAGAGAAACGCAATTTCATAATTATTTTATCAACATAAAAAATCAATCAAATTAATATTAAAACAAAAAAAAACATAAAAATCGACAAAATGGTAAATGAAACATAAAAATCAGAAAATAATCGAGTTTCGCCCTCGTTTTGATTAAAGCTTGAAACCAAAAGCATAATAAATCATCTATATATATTATATTTTGTTTCACGTTAGTACTATCTTATTATACAAAGTTAAATGTTTCAAAATTACTAACTCACTTGATTTACATCTATTACTAATAAAAATTGATGTTACAGGCCTCTAAGCGTATCCGCATAGGATTTTAAACAATCAATTTTATTATTCCACATCAATATTCAAAATTAATAAAGTTTCTAATTTCTAATATTGTTGTTCGAAAAAAAGAAATTATGTATAAAAATTTTATAAACAACAAAAAAACCAACATGATAGTTGTTCAAAATTAAGAAAATTTCCAATTTCTAATATTATTGTTAATAAAAATATGAAAAGTAAGGAAATTATGTATAAAATTTCCATTAGCAACAAAAAAACCAACATGATATGAAAGTAGGAAAATTTCTTAATTTAAAATAATGGTCTCATTTATATAAATAATTAAGAATAAATATATTTACATGTGTGTATACGCACACGTTTAGAGAACATTTTGTTTATTATGATGGAATAATTTTACCACCATTTTTGTTACGAAAATGATTTATTATCTATAAAATAATTTTACCACTATTTATTATATATATATATATATATATATATATATATATATTAGTTATAAAAATTGAAGTTACTTGATTATGAAGCTTTCCACATAAGATTTTAATTAACCAATAATTATAATCTACATTAATATCTAAATTTTTGTCACATTTTCATAAATATTTTTCACATGATTGCATGAAATATATTGTGCAAAAATGATCGAAGAAATTATATTTTTTATATTCAGTTTGAGATTGCCATAGATCAATCTAGAAGTTCTTTGTTTTGAGTTGTTATTCATTTTTTGAATTTTTATGTAAGTTGTATTGATTTTTCTTACTTAATTGTCTTCTTGATCAAAACTATACTCTGATAGAATATAAAAAGAATAAAAAATGGCATGAGAAATAATTCACTCATAGATTGAGAAAGATGATTACAATAAATAAAAAATGACCATGTGTAAACCAATTTTCTCAGATGTAAAATAATATTTGTTACTTTAATATTCTTTGCAATGACTCCTAAGTATGAGAACTAAATCTTCATCGATTAGGTTTGTGATCTCATCGAAAAAATATTGAAAAGTTGTCACAACCAATATGCCACCAGACAAAATTTCGGTTACTATCTCTTCAAGGTAAAACTTACAAAAAGTATATTTACTTTTTTGGTTCTTTTTATTATAAATTTGTTTCAAAGTTCATTATATATTCATATATTGTCTTCGTTTTAAAATTATTTTTTTCATAGATATGAGAGCAAGAGTTCTGCTTATTAGTTTGCTTTTAGATTTATAGATTAAATTGAAAAATTGTATTGATTAAAATAGCTAAGGAAAGAGAATACTTTTTGACTTTTTTGCTTTTTTGTTATTTTCATAGAAACAGATATAACGAGAATGAAACTGAATATGATGAAAAAATTTATTCATTCTAATTGGAAGAAGTCATGTATAATCATTGAAAAGTTACCACAGCCAATATGCTTACATACAAAAGTCCGGTCTCAACGTCTTCCAGATAAAACTAACAAAAAATATATTTTATACGCCGATCTTTTGTGATTTTAAATTAGTTTCAAAATTCATTTCATATTCATCTATTGTATTGGTTTCAAAATTAAAATTATCATGAATATGAAAGCAAGAGTTGTGTTTATTAGTTTGTTTTTCAATTTAGTAGACTAAATCATAAATTTGTATTGGTTAAATTAGCTAAGGAAAGAGAATTACTTTTAATTTTATTACTTTTTGTTGTTTTCATATAAAACATATATAACTAGGATGAAACTGAAAATGATGAAAACCCTTATTTTCTTGATTTGAATAAATGATGCATAATATTTTATCTTCGTGTAAATAATATGTTTATTAAATAACATTTGATTAATTTGTTACATTTTTAGTTGGCTTTGGTATACTAACTTATTAGTGTTCGGCCAAATAATACGGTTTTCAAAGGGACATATATAGATTCAAAAAAGACCATTGAAACTTCACAAACTATATATAATTTATGAGATTAAAATTGTATTATTTATATATATATATATATATTATAACAATCACTAATATACACAAAGTAATATATCGATAAATATAATTGGTCGCATATGATTTTTATCAAAATAATACCCACATATAACGTGGGTGCAAAACCTAGTTACTGTAATTCTTCAACTTGTATAACATTTTTGTAAGCTTGTAACATCTGATAGTTTCCCCGCAAAGACATTCTTCAACTTGAATCCAATAGTTCAATAGTTAATTTCAATTTAGTTTCAACAATACAATTCAAATGTTATTTGGTTCGGTTCAAATCAGTGTAAATTTCAAGGCTTATATGAACACTTTTCCTCAGGAAGACACTAGATGTGTTCATTCCTCAAGAAAACACTAGGTAACGACGTTTTTGAGAAAATCATAATCTAGATAATAATATTCAGCATAAAGGTAAAAAAACTCTAGTTAATAAAAACCGCAAATATTTCATTCAAATTTAAAAATATGTATAATATAAATTATATAGTAACATAAACAAAGATTAAAGAGTTTGCGTATGCTTGAAACCACAAGAGTATAGAAACTGAGCTAAAAGCACATGGAAGGTTACTTTAACATTGGAAAAAAACACATCTTCTTCTTCTTCATTTTAAGTCACTTTTCCTCCTCTTTATTCATTTGACATTCTTTTTTTCTATATATTTTTTAATATATAGTGGAATCAATTACAGGCATCTATATAGGGGATTGGTATTATGTGATTTTATAATCATAGGTTGCTAAATAAGAATATGAGTCATGATATCATATGTATACAATCCCAAGCAAAGACAACACACATCATCATGTTCTCCCCAATAACAATCACTTGCAAAGTACATACACACAAACTCAAAATTATAATTCTAAAAATAAATAATTATTAATTAATTTAATATACAAAATAATATCCCTTTAATTAGTTAAGACATCACACCATGAAATTTCCCAATTCCCCATACAAACTCATAGCCAAGAACTTCAAAAAATGCTTAGAGGCATCTTCCATATTTGCCTCTTGGCATCATTTCTTCTTCTATCATTCTCCTCCGCCGTGCCCGACGGTAACTTCATCGGCGGACCCCGTGCTCCTCCGCCGTGGGACCACAATGTTACCCCACCGCCAAAAGCCGCACCATCCCCAACCCCCAGCACGAGTCCTCCTATCGCCTCACCGCCATCTCCCGGCCCGGCGGCTGCACCGTCTCCGATCAACAACGGCTCTGTTTCCGGCGACATGACATGGTGGTGCAACAAGACTCCACACGCTGAGACATGCAACTACTACTTCCGAAATAGCCCACACAACAACATGAACCGACCACCAAGGTTCCGGTCCGAATTTCTACGAATGCTGGTCCACATAGCACTTGACCAAGCCGTCATCACACACGCTCAAACCGTAAAATTCGGTCCGAGCTGCACCAACAACCAAAGGAAAGCCGCTTGGTCAGACTGCGTAAAGCTCTTCGAAAACACAGTGGCTCAGCTGAACCGAACGCTCAAGGGACTTAACCCGGCGGCTTCGGATGATGTCAATGTTAGTATATATGAGAATATCATGGAGATATTCAATATTGTTGCTAGAGTTTATCTTGTAAAGATATGATACGATCTTATATGAAGATCTCAACTGTATTGTGTATATAAGCTATGAGCATAACATTAATAGAAGATATCAATTCATAGAACCTACATGGTATCAGAGCAATAAACGATCTAAGAAAAAAAAAAAAAAAGAAAAAAAAAACCCAATTTCCTCCTTTTTCTTCTCTCTTCGTCATCTCCTGTTCATCAATGGCGACTGATTCTTCTTCCTCCACTGTCGAAACCACACCTGTGTACAACGGTGCTGATCCAAAAACCCAGCTGATCTCTGTCAATATGACAGGCATCACAAAACTATCCTCCACGAATTACCTGACCTGGAAATTACAAGTTCATGCGCTCCTTGAAGCTCATGACCTTCATGTCTTCCTCGAAGACACAGAGACTCCACCATCCACCATTCCCGTCGGCGAATCGACCGGCCCGAATCCATTGTACTTGGCCTGGAAGCGTCAAGACAGGATGTTATTTAGTGCCCTACTCGGTACTCTCACGCTGAATATCCAACCTGTGGTTGCTCGGGCAACAACAGCTCGCAAGATCTGGGAAATTCTTGCAAACACCTATGGAAACTCGTCGCGAGGCCATGTCAAACAGCTCCAACGACAGCTGAAACACATCACCAAAGGCAATCAATCTGTCGCAGAGTACATGAGAAACATTCTCACCAAGGCTGATCAACTAGCGCTCCTCGGATCTCCGTATCAACACGAAGATTTGCTGGATATCATCACTGATGGGTTGGGTGATGAATTCAGAGCTCTTGTGGAAATGGTGAATGGACGTGATACACCCATCCAACTGGAAGAACTTCACGAAAAGCTGATCAATCGAGAAAACGCGCTCTCTCTCTCGACCGAGACTAGTGAGTCTTCCATGCCCGTCACTGCAAATGCTACTCACTACTCTCATCAGCCCACTCCTCGCTCTAATTACCGTAGATCTCCTACTTCTCGGGGCTCTCCAGCATTTCGAGGAGACTACCGAAATACCAGGCCCTATCTTGGCAAATGCCAGATATGTGGAACACAAGGGCACAGTGCGCGACGCTACCCACAGTTCACGACACAGCAGCCTTCATCTCATCAACATGGAAATACTCCTCCTCCGTGGAATACCTCCTCACTACCGTCGCCGCTGTCTCAGTGGACACCGCAGGCACATTACACCACCGCGTCACCATCTGAGGCGCCATGGCTCCTTGACAGTGGTGCTTCCCATCACATCACGACAGATCTGAGCAATCTCTCGCTTCACGCACCGTATCAGGGAGGAGACGATGTTATGATTGGGAATGGCACCGGTCTAAACATCACTCACACTGGTTCTTCTCTCTTACCTGCCACTAAGCGTACTCTTTCTCTTACAAATGTTCTCTGTGTTCCGCAAATGAAAAAGAATCTCATCTCAGTTAACAAGTTGTGCAAGACTAACAATGTTATGGTACAATTGTGTCCTTTTACATTTCAGGTGAAGGATCTCAGCACGGGGGCAACACTTCTCAAAGGCAAAGCCAATGATGGAGTGTATGAGTGGCCGACGACTCCTTTTTCTTCATTTTCTGCTTTTCCGTGCATC
The DNA here is from genome assembly GCA_030161315.1 of Eutrema japonicum. NCBI lineage: Eukaryota > Viridiplantae > Streptophyta > Magnoliopsida > Brassicales > Brassicaceae > Eutrema > Eutrema japonicum. Next base: position 43,547,925 of record BSQW01000013.1, read on the forward strand.
AAGTCATCACTTTCGACTTGGCATTCAAGATTAGGACATCCATCACCTCCGATTCTTCATCAAATTATTTCTGCCTTTTCGTTACCCATTTCGTCCCTGTCATCTTCTCTATTTTGCAACTCGTGTTCAATCAATAAAAGCCACAAACTTCGGTTTGCAACCACCTCTATTTGTTCTTCTGGACCACTTGATATTATCTTTTCCGATGTCTGGACTGCACCTATTTACTCTTTCGATGGCTTCAAATATTATGTCATCTTTGTTGATCATTTTACTCGCTATATTTGGTTATATCCGCTCAAATTCAAGTCTCAAGTTGCGCAGATCTTTCCTCGATTTAAGGCTCTTGTGGAAAATCGGTTCAACACCAAAATCAAGACGTTATATTCGGATAATGGTGGTGAGTATCTCGGAATTCGTCCTTTCCTCTCAACTCATGGAATCACACACTATACCACTCCTCCTCACACTCCGGAGCACAATGGCATTGCGGAGAGAAGACACATGCATATCGTGGAGACAGGAATGGCGCTTCTAACACATGCGAGAGTCCCCACGACATATTGGACCTTTGCTTTCACGACGGCAGTCTATTTAATCAACAGAATGCCTACTCCAACACTGGCGAAAGTTTCACCATTTCAGCTATTGTTCAAAGCAGCGCCGAACTATACGAAGCTTCGCACATTTGGATGCTTGTGTTATCCATGGCTTCGACCATATGGGAAAGATAAGTTCAGCTCAAAATCCACTCCATGTGTCTTTATCGGTTATTCTCTTACCCAAAGTGCCTTTCTCTGTCTTGATGTGCCCAATAATCGTGTTTACACCTCTCGTCATGTCATTTTTCATGAGAATATTTTTCCATTCACATCACTCCTCGATAACTCTTTTCCTTGTGAGCCATCTCCTCCTCTTCCTTCAGCATCATCCCTAGCCTCCATTACTCCTATCTATCGTCAGCCACTCATCCATGCTTCGCCCCTGAGCTCGGACCCTTCACCACATGAGGCACCAGATCCACCGGCTGACACAACGGACTCGTCGTCTCTGCCGCAAAGCGGCTCAACACCAGCAGATCTTACCAATGCTCACCCGATGGTTACTAGAGCAAAGAATCAGATACGGAAACCAAATCCGAAATATGGCATGCTTGCTCAAGTTATTGAACTTGAACCAAGATCTGTGGCAGAAGCGTTGAAAGACAAACGCTGGCGGAACGCCATGGGAGCTGAAATAAACTCACAAATCAAACTTGGAACATGGGATCTCGTTCCAATGGATATGGCTCATAATGTTGTTGGTTGCAAGTGGGTATTCACCATTAAACGTTTACCTGATGGTTCAATTGACAGGTTTAAGGCGCGTCTGGTGGCCAAGGGATTTCATCAACAACATGGTGTCGACTTTCATGAAACCTTTAGTCCTGTTATCAAACATGCGACGGTGAGGCTGGTTCTTGGAGTTGCGGTGGCTCGAGATTGGCCGCTAAGGCAACTGGATGTCAACACAGCTTTTCTACAGGGCAACCTCAAGGAAGAAGTGTACATGGTCCAACCTCCGGGCTTTGTCGACAAAGACAAACCAAACCATGTGTGTCGCCTCAAGAAAGCCATTTACGGGCTTAAGCAAGCACCGCGGGCTTGGTATAATGAACTCCGGCTGTTTCTTCTAAGCATTGGATTCACGACCTCTCTCGCTGATACCTCCCTCTTCACTTTGCGTTCGGGTACTGAACTCATCTACATGCTTATCTATGTAGATGATATTGTTGTCACAGGGAGCTCGTCGAAGCTGGTTGATGATGTGATCTTGACGATTGCTCAACGATTCTCTATAAAGGATCTTGGCCAGCTCTCCTATTTCCTTGGCTTAGAAGCTCATCGATCAGCATCCGGACTTCGTCTCACTCAACAACGGTACATTACTGATTTACTCATACGGACGAAGATGGAAAATGCGAAACCTGTTGCCACTCCTATGTGTTCTAGCCAGCAGCTTACGGCTTCTCTTGGTACTCCCATGGAAGATCCAAGCATTTATCGGGCCACAGTTGGCAGCCTGCAGTACCTGGGCTTGACAAGACCAGATATTTCCTTTGCCGTTAATCGATTGTCTCAATATATGCATCAGCCGAGTGTTGTTCATTGGGACGCTGTGAAAAGAGTACTACGATACCTTGCCGGCACAATTACTCTGGGCATTTTCTTCTCGGCGTCTACACCGATGACACTTCATGCGTATTCTGATGCCGATTGGGCAGGGAATCGAGATGACTACATATCTACAGGCGCGTACATCGTGTATCTAGGGAAGCAACCAATTTCTTGGGCTTCTCGGAAGCAGAAAGGTGTGGCACGCTCGTCCACCGAAGCAGAGTATCGTTCCGTTGCTGATACGGCTGCTGAATTACGATGGATTCTCTCAGTTGCAAATGAGCTGGGATTAACAGTTTCGGGTCCTCCTACCATATACTGCGACAACATTGGTGCAACTCAACTGTGTGCCAATCCGGTTTTTCATACGAGGATGAAACACATAGCACTTGATTATCACTTTATTCGCGAGCAGGTTCGGGATGGTCAACTTCGGGTCACTCACGTTAGCTCAGCGGATCAGCTTGCTGACACATTAACTAAGCCTTTACCAAGATCACGATTTCAGAACTTAGCGATCAAGATTGGCCTTACTTCAGGACGTCCATCTTGAGGGGGGATGTTAGTATATATGAGAATATCATGGAGATATTCAATATTGTTGCTAGAGTTTATCTTGTAAAGATATGATACGATCTTATATGAAGATCTCAACTGTATTGTGTATATAAGCTATGAGCATAACATTAATAGAAGATATCAATTCATAGAACCTACAGTCAAGTGTACGGACTTCGACGCACAGACGTGGCTCAGCACGGCTCAGACCAACATCGAGATGTGCCGGTCCGGCTCAGAGGATCTTAACGTCTCGGATTTCGTTATGCCGGCGATCTCCAACAAGAACTTGTCGGATTTGATTAGAAACTGCTTGGCCGTCAATGGAGTCCTCATGAAGCAACATAATCATACCACTGGTACGTTCTATTATTTTACTCTTATACTAATTACTTCAAGTCGTTAATTAGATTCATAATCTAGCAAGGTATCAATATGTACATTAACTTCAGTTTTTTTGCTTATAATTTTTCTCTTGGTAAAAGTATAAAATTAACAACGTCTATCATACTCTTATTTTACACGTAATCCTCAGATTCATCATATGTGTATTTTATACTTCCCCATACAAATGTGTATTTCATTCGTTAGAATTATAATTTTACACGTAATCCCCATACAAACTAACACCATTCGTTATACTTTCTTTTGGTTATTTTTTTCTCCAAAAATACCTTTTTTACATGTTAGCTAATTAATATATGACTTTATCTAATACGGTCATTGTTGGAGGTGGGCCTAGCACCCCCAATTAGTTAGGCCCATCTTAGGAGAAACGCCTCTTCAGTTCGGTCGTCGACCTTAAAGCACCGAACTCCCGAGGACGCACCTCGGGTCCGCGCTGGCACTTCGCCAAAGCAGAAATGTCAGAAGAGCAGAAGGCACGTGGGAACTGGTAGAACAGTGCCCTACCCGCGTAGAGATACAGCCTCGACTGGACGCCCCACCAACCCTGCGGAGCTGACAAAGGAGAAAAGGACACGTGGAGGAGAGTTGGCAAAACAGTGCGCTGCTCTGCAAAGGTATGGCGCCGAGCTCATCATGACCTCTCGCCTCGAAAGCCGGAACACGTCTCCTAGGCCACCTTACCCGAAAAACAGGCTGAAGACGCCACGTGGCCCCGGAATCCCGGGGAGCAGGAAGTCAATCCCGAGTATATATATCCCTCGATGTCATTAATGAAGGGGACTTCTGGAACTTTGGGCACCTCACCTACCACAAATAGACCCGACCTCTCTCTCTCTTTCTCTCTCGTTTGTAACAAAGCAACAATTTAGATCCCCGAACTGGACTCCCATCGGAACCAGTTCGTAACTCTAAATTGCTCACGTCCTTCGATCATATATAAAAGAATACGGTCCATGGCCTGTTCACCGATATACCCGACCTATCTTAAACCGTGGTTAACTCGCTCTAATTAACGAAAATCTCGCCTCTCTCTCCTTAATCAATCTCTTAAACATAATTAGTGATCCCTGGGATCAACAGTCATATTTCAATTTGTTTGGTTTATCAAGCTAACCACAAAGAATTCTTCCCAAGTTGGGTCTCAAGACACGAGAGACGATTACTCGTATCAGCCTCTTTAGCGAAATCGAGACCCCACCTAGTAGTGGCACAAGACAGGTCCGGCCATTTCTGGTCGATCCAAGCCGCGATAAACTTCGCAGGAAGACGGAGAATCAAGTCAAGATTTGTAATATACGTGAAGAAAGGTGTTTACAGAGAGAACATTGATGTCGGCAACGATAACCAAAACATCATGCTCGTTGGCGACGGCGAAAGAAAAACAATCATCACCAGCGGTAGAAGCGTCCAGCACGGCTATACCACCTATAACTCCGCAACTGTCGGTTAAAAACCTTTCTTAATATATTAGCTAAATCCGACTCAAGACCATATTCACTAATAAGTTGTTTTCACTCTTATTGAAGGATTTGGAGGTCAACGGTTTGTAGCAAAGGACATGACATTCATCAACACGGCAGGGCCATTACGTGGTCAAGCTGTGGCGGTTCGGTCATCCTCTGACCTCTCTGTTTTCTACCGTGTCGGTATCCATGGATTCCAAGACACGCTCTACATTCATTCACAACGTCAGTTCTTTAGGGAATGTTACATCTCAGGCACCATAGACTTCATCTTCGGAAACGCAGCTGTTATGTTTCAGAACTGCATGATTCTCGTCAGACGCCCTCTCTGTGGCCAAGCCAACGTTATAACCGCTCAGGGTCGCGGTTGTAAGTTTGAGCTTAGCTCTTGTGAAGTGGAAAACAACTTGTGGATTTTATTTCAACTTAGGTTTACATGATGTGCTTCATGAGCATTTATACAAAAGAGATGAGGAAGCTTAAACCCTAGTGACTCAATACAGATGTCAATATCATGTTTCATCTTGCAATTCAAGGGCTGAGAATCGATTCTTCAGATCGAGCTCCGTACGAGCCTGCTTTCCCTGATTCAGAGGCGTTCTGCTTTCATCTCTATATGGAAGAGAAGTTGAAAGCGATGGTTGAATAGTCTTGGGCTTATTATCAATTTGGCCCAACATTCTTTCCCCTTTATTCAATCCTCTGTCGTTTGATGCAGATGAAGTCTTCACGCTATTATCCCCTCTCAAACTCGGTGTTGGTGGAATGTCTACACCAAGTTTGAATCGTAAATTGCAGAAGGCATTGTAGGGCAAAGACTTTGTGAAAATATCGGCAAGCTGCAGATGACCTGGAATGTGATTTACCACCAAAGAAACCAAGGCAACTCGCTCCCTGACGTAATGGTAATCCAATTCAAAATGTTTTGAGCGCTTGTGGTAAGCAGGATTCGCAGTCAAATAGACAGAGGAGAGATTGTCACAGCGCAGTTCTGGTGTGATTGGTAATGGGACTCCGAGTTCTCGCAAGACAGCACTAATCCAGGTCAGCTCCGAGGCGGTTTCAGACAAAGCTCGATATTCAGCCTCGGTAGAGCTTCTCGACACAGTGGCTTGCTTATTTGATGACCAGGAAATGATGTTGTTACCCAGAAATGTGCAAAATCCTCCTGTAGATCTTCTTGTGACAGGACAACCAGCCCAGTCACTGTCACTGTAAGCACTTAGTGTGCAATCCGTGTTCTTATCAAAGGAGATCCCCATGGTGATTGTTCCTTTGAGATATCTCAGAATTCGTTTGAGATTGGTGAAGTCAGACACAGAAGGAGCGTGCATCTTTTGGCAGACATAATTTACTGCGAATTGAAGATCGGGTCTAGTAAGTGTGAGATATTGGAGCTTACCAGCCAAGCTTCGGAAGTAAGTTGGGTCCGAGAAAGAGGTGCCTTGATCAGGAACTCTGTTTAACTGAAGAGGCAGTGGAGTAGGCATTGATGAGCAATCAGCCATTGCAGCTACAGCCAGTAAATCCTCGGCGTATTTTTGTTGGGAGAGAAACAACCCTTGGTTGTGGAATTGAACTTGTATTCCCAAAAAGTAATGTAATTTACCCATATCAGTCATTCGAAACTGTTTGTTTAGCTCATGAAGCAGTTTTTCCATCGCAGCAGAACTATTTCCTGTTATAACCATATCATCAACATATAGCAGTAGCATGATCACATCATTTTCGTGAGTATAGACAAAGAGTGACGGATCTTTAATGCTACATACGAAACCAAAATCCAAGAGAAAGTTGCTAAAGCGATCAAACCATGCTCTTGGTGATTGTTTCAGACCATAGAGAGACTTGTGGAGAAGGCACACATGATCTGGTTTGGTTTTGTTCACAAATCCAGCAGGCTGTGTCATATACACTGTTTCTGTTAAATCTCCATGTAAAAACGCATTCTTGACATCCATTTGCTTGATCTCCCATTGCATAATAGTAGCAAGATGAAGGACAATTCTTACTGTTGCAGATCGCACCACTGGACTATATGTCTCTAAGTAGTCAATCCTCTCTTCTTAACTAAACCCTTTTGCAACTAATCTGGCTTTGAGCTTGTCTAAAGAACCGTCTGCATTTAGTTTTGTTCGAAACACCCACTTGCTCCCTAATACATTCATGTCAGGAGTGCGGGGAACCAAAGACCAAGTTCTTGTGATGTCGCAATTGTTCATTTCTTCACCCATTGCGTTGGTCCAACCTGGATCTTTCAACGCTTCTGTGATAGTGTTTGGTTCTGGATAAGAGGCTCTACGGATTAGAAGGGCATACCGTGGATTTGGTTTGCGTATTCCCACCTGTGATCGAGTAACCATACGATGTGGGACTTGTGGAGCCATCAGAGTGTCTGATGTAGATGAGTTCATGTGTGTGAGGTCTGAATTATCTGTCCTAATTGGAGGTGAAGACACGCTGTCGCCTATAGGTAAGAAATCTAAGTTCTCCGTACGCTCAGAACATGCTTCATTTCCATTAGTAGATGGTTCAGACATTACTCTTTCATTGGATTGATCATGACTGTGTTGCACAGATGTCTGAGACTGCAGAGGTGGAAAGTCTGCATCTGTGAATAGAGGAGTGGAGTCAGCTGATGTAGGTACAGGTGGGAAGTCGGCATCTGTGAATAGAGGTGTTGTTTCAGATGGTAAAAAACTGCTTTGCCAAGCTTTGAGTGATGCAGTAAGAGCTGGATCATGGAATCTGCTGTAAGTGTGCTCAAAGGGGAATGATTGCTCATCAAACAACACATGTCGACTGATGTAGACTCTTCCTGATGGGGGATAGAAGCATCAATATCCTTTCTACTTCTCATTATACCCCATGAAGACACAGTGCAATGACCGAGGGTCAAATTTGTTTGCTGCATATGCTCTTAATGTTGGGTAACACGAGCATCCAAAAGACCTCAAAGAAGAGTAATCAGGTTTTCTGCCATGAAGAACTTCATACGGACTGCGTTTGTCACTGTGAACAGTTGAAGGCAGGAGATTGCTCAGAAAGTTGGCTGTAAAGAATGCTTCTACCCAGAACTTATGAGGCATTTTATTCTGATATAGCATTGTCAAACCCAGTTCAGTGATTCTTCTATGTCGTCGCTCTGCTAATCCATTTTGTTCTGGAGTATGTGGGCAAGAAATGTATTGTTGAATGCCCGAATTTTGCAAATGAGAGAGAAAGCCTTTGTTTATGAATTCTCCACCTCCATCACATTGGAAAATACCAATCTTTGAACTAAAGAGATTCTCGACAAGCTTCTGAAACACAGTGAATATGGAGAAAAAGTCTGATTTATATTTCAAAGGATAAAGCCAACTAAACCGAGAGAAGTTGTCTATAAAGACTACATAGAAATTGAATCCTTGACTGGACTTTATTGGAGAGGGACCCCAGAGATCACAGTGGATTCTCTCTAAAGGTCTGGAAGCAACAAACCTAGAAGAACCAAAAGGTAGCTGACTACTCTTCCCTAGGCGACATGGTTCACACATCTTCGAGGTACTTTTATTGATGGAAATAGAACGGTTTTGATGGAGAAGTTGCAGGATCTGAGAATGTGGATGTCCAAGCCTTCTATGCCACACTTCATCACTTGTGGAGATTTGTCGTGTAGAGTAATAGGCTTGAAACTTCGGATTCTCAAGCAAATACAAACCATCACGTGCTCTTCCTAATGCCAGGAGCTGTTTTGTTTCCTTGTCTTTAACACGAACACCATCCGAGTCAAATTTAAAAGAGCATGGATAGTCGGAGGTGAGCTTAGACACAGAGAGCAACGATTTAGCAATATCAGGGCAAACTAAAACATCTTTGAGTGGAAGAATACCTGACGATGATGGAAGATCTGCTGAGCCAATGTGAGTGATGGGTAAAAAATTTCCATCTCCAACCAAAACTGCATCATTGCCTCTGTATGGTTGGGCCTGATTCAGATGCTGAGTTGTGTTTGTGACATGGGCGTTAGCGCCGGTATCAGGGTACCACTCTTGACCGGAGTATTCAGAGACATCTGTAATTCTCAACGCAGCTAAAGCAGTAGGAAATTCCTCATATTGATAGCTGTTATTGAAGCGATGCCAGCAACGTAAAGCTTGATGGCCTGGCTTTCCACAGATTTGACACATCGGTCTGTCATCACCATCAGAGACAGAAGAGCCACGAGAGGAGGAAAGTTGCTGATGAAACCCTCTGCCTCGTGTGGAGAAAGAACCACGACCCCGGAAATCAGAGCGACCCCTACTGTTGTATTGACCTCTTCCACGATTGTAATAGGAGCCTGAACGAATGGTGTTGTAGGCCAAGTGAGGGGTGATATCAGAAGAAGTAGAGTAGCTTTGGAGTCTGTCGTCATAACCAGTCAATCGAGGAAGAATATCGTCCAAGGAGATATGAGGTTGAGTATCCATGGAACCTTCAATGAACGTTTTGATGGGTTCATACTCTTGACCCATCCCATGTAGAGTTGCCAGAATCTTCATTTTCTCTGTGACAGGGCTCCCCACAACTTCTAACTGGTCGTAGAGAAGTTGAACTTCCTCAAGGTATTCATTCATGGATTTTACACCTTTGGTTAGAGTCTGAAGTCTCCTTTGTAGCTCAAAAAGACGAGAGCTGGAGATTTTGTTGAAGTGAGCAGCGAAGAAGAGCCAAACATCCTGAGATGTAGTGCAGTGAGAGACAAGCCGCATAAGAGATTCAGAGATCGATCCTAAGAGCCATGAACGCACCACTTGGTCGATCTTACGCCATAGCTGATATACGGGGTTAGATCTCTCTGTTTGGGTGTTGTTGATGCCGGGAACGAGGATGGTGGGATCTGGACGAGAAATGTCACCATTGGCGAAGCCTAGCAGATCTTGACCGTCAAGAAATGACTCAAACTGGGATTTCCAGAGAGTGTAGTTCTTCGCCGTAAGGGTCACAGTGACACAATTCGTGATGCTGGGAGAAGGAACCGATAACATTGCTAAGGATCCTTTTTCCATGGCTCTGATACCATGTAAGTTTGAGCTTAGCTCTTGTGAAGTGGAAAACAACTTGTGGATTTTATTTCAACTTAGGTTTACATGATGTGCTTCATGAGCATTTATACAAAAGAGATGAGGAAGCTTAAACCCTAGTGACTCAATACAGATGTCAATATCCTGTTTCATCTTGCAATTCAAGGGCTGAGAATCGATTCTTCAGATCGAGCTCCGTACGAGCCTGCTTTCCCTGATTCAGAGGCGTTCTGCTTTCATCTCTATGTGGAAGAGAAGTTGAAAGCGATGGTTGAATAGTCTTGGGCTTATTATCAATTTGGCCCAACATTCTTTCCCCTTTATTCAATCCTCTGTCGTTTGATGCAGATGAAGTCTTCACGCTATTAGCGGTGACCCTTTTCAGAATACAGGCATAACCATCCATAGCTCAAGGATAATCGCGGCTTCTGATTTGAGGCCTTTGATTCGAGCCTACAAGACCTATTTAGGTCGACCGTGGCAAGCGTATTCGCGTGTCACGATCATGAAGACCTATATAGACAACTCGATCAGTCCCTTGGGATGGTCTCCTTGGTTAAGAGGATCCAATTTTGCTCTCAATACGGTTTTCTATGGAGAGTATAAAAATTTTGGACCAGGTTCTTCCACGAGGTGGCGGGTCCGGTGGAAAGGATTCCACGCCATAACTAGCGCCGCGGTGGGTTCCCGGTTTACCGTTGGAAGCCTTATCGCTGGCGGTTCATGGTTGCCTTCCACTGGCGTGCCGTTCAAGACAGGGTTGTGAGGAGGGTCGGCATATTCTATCCCAAAGACTATACAGTGTTGTTATGTGTGTATTTGATCCTTGTTAATTTATTTATTACTGATTTATTTATCTCCTTTTTAATTATATATATTTTAAAACCAAAAATTCACTCTATTTAAAGAGAGTGGTATAATACGCAATATGATCTAACGCTGAAAGCAGAGTGACTGAAAAGCATTTACATTCAACAAAATAATCGATCAAGCTCAAATCAAAGCCAATCACTATAGAACTCTTTCCGGGATGTCAGATAACTACATAAGTCCTAGGCTCCTCCGCTCATGATAGGATATAATTCTAGGATGAGATTCGTATTACGCGCTAAAAAGGAATTTCGACATCTCGATCGAACCAAGAGGAATAAGATGGAAATCTTATTTCAAAACCTTCACAACAATACCCCGATTGTTCGCGATTGAAGACCTTCAGTCCCCCGAATTCGACAAAATCAAAGAAGAAATCACTGCAAGTTCATGTGCAAACTCTCATACAGAGTTCCTTCGTATATGCAAAACCCACTGTGGTTAAACGAAGAATTCTTCGTGTCATTACCGTTCAAAGAAAATATCCACACAACTCCAACAAAAGCAAGTCACGCAGGAATGCCACCAGTATTGCTTAAACATGCAAACGAAGAATGTGACCAGCTGGTCAGTCAAAAGGTAGTCTCATCAACTAATTCTCCGTGGGCGTGCAAGACATTTTATGTCAACAACAGAGCTGAACAGGCAAGGGGAAAATTAAGGCTAGTCATTGACTATAAGCCGCTGAACCAATACCTCCAAGATCTCAAGTTCCCGTTGCCAAACAAAAGGGCACTATTTCAACATCTTCAAGGTGCGACCCTATTCTCAAAGTTCGATCTAAAATCCGGTTTCTGGCAAATCGGTATTGCACCAGAGGAAAGGTACAAGACAGCTTTCTGTTTGCCCAACCGACATCTTCAATGGAATGTCTTACCGTTCGGCCTCAAAACGGCGCCGTCGCTATTCCAACATGCTATGTTAAAAATCTTCAAGCCTCTGCTCCATACAGCCCTGGTATACATAGACGATATTATCTTATTCTCGTCAAGCCACGAAGATCATGTTCGAACTCTACAACAGTTTCAGATCATCGTGAAAGATCATGGAATAATGCTCTCGGCCCAAAAAATGATCATAGCCCAGTCCAACATCGAATTACTTGGGATGAATATTGCAAATGGACAATTCGCCCCTCAGGCCCTTCTAGCCACGACTCTTCTTGAGTTTCCAGACAGCGACCTCTCAAAAAGACAGGTCCAACAGTTCCTTGGGGTAATCAATTACCTAAGCGACTTTATCCGGCAACTTTCGCAACTGACGCGTCCACTACAAAAGATGCTGTCCAAGAATCCTCTTTTATGGACTAACAGACAAACAGAGGCGGTCAAAAAGCTAAAGTTAGAGATTAAAAAGCTGCCACCTTTAAAGATTCCCTGTGATGGCACGCGTGTTCTCCAAACAGACGCAAGTGATAAGTATTGGGGTTCTGTCCTACTCGAAGAGATAGATGGGAGACGTCAAATCTGTGGATACATAAGCGGACGCTTTAAAGATTCCGAACTCCACTATCACTCCACGTTCAAAGAAATCTTAGCTGTAAAGAACGCCATTGAAAAATTTGAGTTCCACTTGATTGGACACAAATTTCGCATCGAAATGGATATGTCATCCTTCCCGAAGATGCTACAATTCAAGCAGAAGATGGTCCCGCATCAACAGTTACTACGATGGAGCGAATGGTTTTCAAAATACGACTTCGTCTCCATCTATTTAAAGGGCACAAAAAACATTCTTGCCGACATGCTCAGCAGAAACCCTCTGAAAGAGATTCAGATGATGGCGAGCTCATCCGCAACCGAAAAAGAATACTACGATTTCGGTGCCAACATGCCTGAAGATGCTCATCAGCTTGTCAACATGAAGATCATTCACGAACATCTCAAAGAAAGGATTTTCCGGTACCAATCGGTTATCCTATCAAAGTACGGCGTCAGATGTCAACACATCGCGCCATTAGGAATCCATCCAGACCACCCGTTCACTCATTTCTACAGAATCGAGAGCACTGATATGCCAGAAGAAGTTCTCTGTTTCCTTTGGTATATATGTTCTGTATACACCATTGGCATCACCTTCGACATACATTGGCTTTACCAATTTGTCAACTCGCGACAAGGTCAAAAGGACTGCCTCTCTACGTTTTTAGCTTGGTTCGCGCCATTAAGCGCTTGGAGTGGTAATCTAAGAAGGTCAGCAAAGACGGTGAACATATCGTTCCAAAAGCTAAAAGGACAAGGGTGCCTCAACCCTTTCTTCAATCCTCACACGATATACTTTTTCCACCGCCCAATTCAAGTCAACATCAAAAGCAACAAAATGCATGCGTTACCAATGCTAATCCACCACGACGACTACAACCGAGGCATTCGACCGGACTTCAATATCTATGAGAACAAAGGGTTTGAAGAATTCCAGAAACATGCGTTTCGCCTCAATAGTGCTACACAGACGTTCCCCATTCCATTCAACCTAAATTGGAGCTACTATCCGATTGACTATCAGATGAGTCTAGACGAAGATCTGCAGTTCTTCGAAAGCAAACCAGCCCCGAAGCTAATCCAACAGAAAATGACACAGGAGCCACCGCCAACGACGAATCCGCCAGTGCGTTTCCAAGATGCAAAGTCTCCGGACGATTCGATGAATATTGACGAGATCGGAAAAAGATTCGGTTTAAACAAAGACGAGCCACTAGAGGATTTCGCTGAACCAGAAATCGAATTCAAGCGTCCAGATGACTATTACGGCTGCTGCGACGAACATATCAACGAGTTCGAAATAGATCATTAAGACTCTTCTTAATAATCTAATTATGTATAATTATGTGTGATGTAAGCGATGATGTAATCGCCTAAATAATATATAATAGGTGTGATGTAAACGATGATGTAATCGCCTAAATAATGTAGAATAGGTGTGATGTAAGCGATGATGTCATCGCTGAGGTAAGCGCTTATGTCAGCGCACTAAACCTCCACTATAAATATGTGTGTACCCCCTTGTGAAATATCATCTCATAATTTCCCTTAAAAACCTCTCTCTAGTTTCTCTCTCTATGAATATCTAAACTCTCTCTAGTTTTCAGACTTCTCTACATCTTTCAAAAGATCTGGTTACTTTCTCTAATCTCATGGGTTGCGATTCTGTTCATTCGTGCTTACAATGAGCTTATCGTTTAACCGTCATGACGGTCAATACGAGGGTTGTGAGAGCCAATACGACGATTGTGGGGGAAGATAAGATTCCTAACAGTGGTTGAGCCAAGGCCAGGTGTGCCGCATATGCTCCCTTTACCTGGAACTTATTGAATCCCATAGCTATCAATGCGGCTTTCACGATCATCAACACGACTTTGTCTATACGGTTTCTCGTTTACTCAGCACATCTGTACTATTGGTATCCTCGCCATCATCTGAATCTCTTTCAGAGGGTTTCTGCTGAGCATGTGGGCAAGAATGTTCTTTGTGCCCTTTAAATAGATGGAGACGAAGTCGTATTTGGAAAACCATTTGCTCCATCGTAGTAACTGTTGATACGGGACCATCTTTTGCTTGAATTGTAGCATCTTCGGGAAGGATGACATATCCATTTCTATGCGAAATTTGTGTCCAATCAAATGGAACTCAAATTTTTCAATGGCCTTTTTTACCGCTAAGATTTCTTTGAACGTAGAGTGATAGTGGAGTTCGGAATCTTTAAAGCGTCCGCTTTTTTATCCACAGATTTGACGTATCCCATCTATCTCTTCGAGTAGGACAGAACCCCAATACTTATCACTTACGTCTGTTTGGAGAACACGCGTACCATCGCAGAGAATCTTTAAAGGTGGCAGCTTTTTAACCTCCAACTTTAGCTTTTTGACCGCATCTGTTTGTCTGTTAATCCATAAAGGAGGATTCTTGGACAACATCTTTTGTAGTGGACGCGTCAGCTGTGAAAGTTGCGGGATAAAGTCGCTTAGGTAATTGATTACCCCAAGGAACTGTTGGACCTGTCTTTTTGAGAGGTCGCTGTCTGGAAACTCAAGAAGCGTCGTGGCTAGATGGGCTTGAGGGGCGAATAGTCCATTTGCAATACGCATCCCAAGGAATTCGATGTTGGGCTGGGCTATGATCATTTTTCGGGCCGAGAGCATTATTCCATGATCTTTCACGATGATCTGAAACTGTTGTAGAGTTCGAACATGATCTTCGTGGCTTGACGAGAATAAGAGAATATCGTCTATGTATACCAGGGCTGTATGGAGCAGAGGCTTGAAGATTTTAAACATAAACTGTTGGAATAGCGACGGCGCCGTTTTGAGGCCGAACGGTAAGACATTCCATTGAAGATGTCGGTTGGGCAAACAGAAAGCTGGCTTGTACCTTTCCTCTGGTGCAATACCGATTTGCCAGAAACCGGATTTTAGATCGAACTTTGAGAATAGGGTCGCACCTTGAAGATGTTGAAATAGTGCCCTTTTGTTTGGCAACGGGAACTTGAGATCTTGGAGGTATTGGTTCAGCGGCTTATAGTCAATGACTAGCCTTAATTTTCCCCTTGCCTGTTCAGCTCTGTTGTTGACATAAAATGTCTTGAACGCCCACGGAGAATTAGTTGATGAGACTACCTTTTGACTGACCAGCTGGTCACATTCTTCGTTTGCTTGTTTATGCAATACGGGCGGCATTCCTGCGTGACTTACCTTTGTTGGAGTTGTGTGGATATTTTCTTTGAACGGTAATGACACGAAGAATTCTTCGTTTAACCACAGTGGGTTTTTGCATATATGAAGGAACTCTGTATGAGAGTTTGCACATGAACTTGCAGTGATTTCTTCTTTGATTTTGTCGAATTCGGGGGACTGAAGTTCTTCAATCGCGAACAATCGGGGTATCGTTGTGAAGGCTTTGAAATAAGATTTCCATCTTATTCCTCTTGGTTGGATGAGGGGCGTTAGCCGGGGGTTTTTGCGACTGAGCGTACTCCGACTCTTTTGGGTTTTTGTCTTGTTCCGCTAGGTGATTTAGCAAACTAGACATCGTAAATTCTGCAGATTCGATTTTGCCTATCTCCTTTCCTTTTCTTTTATCATGATCGGGAGAATCTTGACTAGAATGAGAGGAGGCAGATCTGTGAGTTTTTGTTGGATTAACGCGGAATTCTGATTCTTTCTGTCTTCTCGCCCTTTCTCGTACGGGCGATGTGAACGCTTCGTCAGACGATAAAAAACCAGGGACTGAGTGTCTTGTCTTTTGATATTGTTCTCCTGAGAGAAATCCCTGAGAGTATGATCCTGGGTGTATGGGCATCGTTGATGACATGCTCTCGAGATGTGGAAGGTATGCGTTGGAGGAACTCTGCTGTCGTTGGACCATACTTTCGAGGCATCGTTGGAGGTCTTTTAGTTGAAACCTGAGATTAGTCATCTCAGCTTCTTTGCCTTGAAATTGAGAGGTGTTGACCATCATATGTTGGGCCATTGAAATCATCTCTTGATGGAGGGTGTTTAGCCGACTTTGGATTTCTGAGATCGAGTTTTGAAGAACGCTCAATCTTTTGGTATATCCATCCGCAAACTGATCAATTTTTTGATTAATCGTAGTAAGCAGTCGGTTTTGTGCCATGGCATTTTCCGTTTGCTAATTGAGAACCTTTTCTCCTTTACTTAATTGATTTGGTCCTGAGGGACTGATCTCTTTTGAAAGTACCTTTGGAGAATGGAATATGTTGTCAGTGATGAAGTCCTCTGGTGGAGGAAAGCTATCTTCTTCTATCACCATAATCTCTGGCACGGAGGACTCCTTTTTATCAGATTATTGTACTATAAATTCGTATCTTCCATTGTCTTCTCCGAGATGACCAACTGTATGATCTCCTTCAAGATATCTTTTGTACAGGGGATCCTTCTTCTTTCTGCGCCGTTGGCGAATCTCGTCATCGGATTCATAAGAATTTTCCAAGCAGGCTGAGCAGGAGCAGACATCAAAATATTGATGGCCGTCTACATCTTTGAAAGGATATACGACTTGTCCGTATTGACCGAAGGAGATTGGCTTCGGATTCTGTTCTCTGTATGGTCCTTGGAATTCGTGTTCCTCAATTTGGATCGCAAATTGTGTGAACAGTTGTTTCCGAAACGACGACGATCTTGGTTTGTCGAATTTGATTTCCGTTGTTCCATCAATTCGCGAATGGAAGCTTACGTCGGATGTTTGGACTGGTGCTTGAGTTGCTTGATGTAACTTGTTAACCATGACTCTGGTATCCTCTTTATTAATTCTTCTCGAGAAATTTGTCGAGATATTTGCATAGTGCCTAGCGCTTGCGAAGCTGATGAGACTTCTAGATAAAGCGCTTCGTCAGAGGAGGGTAGAACGAGATCAAGAGCATGGTCTTGAACGCGGTAGATAATTTGGTGATGCAGTGTTGCGATAACACTTTTCTCTTGCATAGGCAATCCGATTAGCTGTAGTTGGACTTTGAGTGTTTTGAGCAGATTCGGATCTTGCAAAGAGACATTAAAGTTTGAAAACAGTGTTATGAATACCGTTCCGGCGTTTAATGTTGTTTGTACCGTACCGATGCAGGCCTGTTGATATGACTTTAGTCTAGATTCGACTAAAGCGATTCGTGCTATAACCGGCAGACCTTTTCGAGCATGTAAGGTTAGCCCGATTCGTACCACCCCAAAGTGAAGGTGAGTGTACCCTTGTTGCCGCCATAATCTTGGGAGTGCTTCTGGGATATTGAGAGAAATGAATTGTTCTTCCTCCGTGGCTGGGACTTGGCAAGATGAGAACTTGTTGGATTGAACATATTCTCGGACTCGTCTGCTTGATGAAGGATGTATGAGCTCGCGGACGTTCTTTATTGAGAAAACACTAGGTTTTCTAGCAAAGAACTCATATGGATTTACCATTGGAAGTGTCGTTTCAGGCATAAGATCACCTGGAACATACTCGATTTCGTAAAGATAATTAATATCAGAATGATTTTTTTGATTTTTTGTTTTAGGTAAAGTATAAATTGCAAATTGAGAATCGATTGCTAAAGAATTAGAGTTTAACATGATGAGAAGTTGTTTTCAGAACATTCAAAACTATCAGTCGTAAACAAATATTCATTCTCTCAAACATAGGTTGTCAATT
This sequence comes from Eutrema japonicum, assembly GCA_030161315.1. Classification (NCBI taxonomy): domain Eukaryota; kingdom Viridiplantae; phylum Streptophyta; class Magnoliopsida; order Brassicales; family Brassicaceae; genus Eutrema; species Eutrema japonicum. The sequence goes on from BSQW01000013.1 coordinate 43,565,558, forward strand.
TGGTAATGCAGGGTTTTGGTGATACCAATAGTACAGATGTGCTGAGTAAACGAGAAACCGTATAGACAAAGTCGTGTTGATGATCGTGAAAGCCGCATTGATAGCTATGGGATTCAATAAGTTCCAGGTAAAGGGAGCATATGCGGCACACCTGGCATTGGCTCAACCACTGTTAGGAATCTTATCTTCCCCCACAACCGTCGTATTGGCTCTCACAACCCTTGTATTGACCGTCATGACGGTTAAACGATAAGCTCATTGTAAGCACGAATGAACAGAATCGCAACCCATGAGATGAGAGAAAGTAACCAGAGCTTATGAAAGATGTAGAGAAGTCTGAAAACTAGAGAGAGTTTAGAGATTCATAGAGAGAGGAACTAGAGAGAGGTTTTTAAGGGAAATTATGAGATGATATTTCACAAGGGGGTACACACATATTTATAGTGGAGGTTTAGTGCGCTGACATAAGCGCTTACCTCAGCGATGACATCATCGCTTACATCACACCTATTCTACATTATTTAGGCGATTATATCATCGCTTACATCACACATATAATTGCGATTACATCATCGCTTACATCACACCTATTATATATTATTTAGGCGATTACATCATCGCTTACATCAGACATAATTATACATAATTAGATTATTAAGAAGAGTCTTAATGATCTATTTCGAACTCGTTGATATGTTCGTCGCAGCAGCCGTAATAGTCATCTGGACACTTGAATTCGATTTCTGGTTCAGCGAAATCCTCTAGTGGCTCGTCTTTGTTTATACCGAATCTTTTCCCGATCTCATCAATATTCATCGAATCGTCTGGAGACTGTGCATCTTGGAAATGCACTGGCGGATTCGTCGTTGGCGGTGGCTCCTGTGTCATTTTCTGTTGGATTAGCTTCGGGGCTGGTTTGCTTTCGAAGAACTGCAGATCTTCGTCTAGACTCATCTGATAGTCAATCGGATAGTAGCTCCAATTTAGGTTGAATGGAATGGGGAACGTCTGTGTAGCACTATTGAGGCGAAACGCATGCTTCTGGAATTCTTCAAACCCTTTATTCTAATAGATATTGAAGTCCGGTCGAATGCCTCGGTTGTAGTCGTCGTGGTGGATTAGCGTTGGTAACGCATGCATTTTGTTGCTTTTGATGTTGACTTTAATTGGGCGGTGGAAAAAGTATATCGTGTGAGGATTGAAGAAAGGGTTGAGGCACCCTTGTCCTTTTAGCTTTTTGAACGATATGTTCACCGTCTTTGCTGACCTTCTTAGCTTACCACTCCAAGCGCTTAATGGCGCTAACCAAGCTAAAAACGTAGAGAGGCAGTCCTTTTGACCTTGTCGCGAGTTGACAAATTGGTAAAGCCAATGTATGTCGAAGGTGATGCCAATGGTGTATACAGAACATATATACCAAAGGAAACAGAGAACTTCTTCTGGCATATCAGTTCTCTCGATTCTGTAGAGATGAGCGAACGGGTGGTCTGGATGGATTCCTAATTGCGCGATGTGTTGACATCTGACGCCGTACTTTGATAGGATAACCGATTGGTACCGGAAAATCCTTTCTTTGAGATGTTCGTGAATGATCTTCATGTTAACAAGCTGATAAGCATCTTCAGGCATGTTGGCACCGAAATTGTAGTATTCTTTTTCGGTTGCGGATGAGCTCGCCATCATCTGAATCTCTTTCAAAGGGTTTCTGCTGAGCATATCGGCAAGAATGTTCTTTGTGCCCTTTAAATAGATGGAGACGAAGTCGTATTTTGAAAACCATTCGCTCCATCGTAGTAACTGTTGATGCGGGACCATCTTCTGCTTGAATTGTAGCATCTTCGGGAAGGATGACATATCCATTTCGATGCGAAATTTGTGTCTAATCAAGTGGAATTCAAATTTTTCAATGGCCTTCTTTACAGCTAAGATTTCTTTGAACGTGGAGTGATAGTGGAGTTCGGAATATTTAAAGCTTCCGCTTTTGTATCCACAGATTTGACGTCTCCCATCTATCTCTTCGTGTAGGACAGAACCCCAATACTTATCACTTGCGTCTGTTTGGAGAACACGCGTGCCATCGCAGGGAATCTTTAAAGGTGGCAGCTTTTTAATCTCTAACTTTAGCTTTTTGACCGCCTCTGTTTTTCTGTTAGTCCATAAAGGAGGATTCTTGGACAGCATCTTTTGTAGTGGACGCGTCAGCTGCGAAAGTTGCGGGATAAAGTCGCTTAGGTAATTGATTACCCCAAGGAACTGTTGGACCTGTCTTTTTGAGAGGTCACTGTCTGGAAACTCAAGAAGCGTCGTGGCTAGATGGGCCTGAGGGGCGAATTGTCCATTTGCAATATGCATCCCAAGGAATTCGATGTTGGGCTGGGCTATGATCATTTTCGGGCCGAGAGCATTATTCCATGATCTTTCACGATGATCTGAAACTGTTGTAGAGTTCGAACATGATCTTCGTGGCTTGACGAGAATAAGAGAATATCCTCTATGTATACCAGGGATGTATGGAGCAGAGGCTTGAAGATTTTTAACATAGCCTGTTGGAATAGCGACGTCGCCGTTTTGAGGCCGAACGGTAAGACATTCAATTGAAGATGTCGGTTGGGCAAACAGAAAGATGTCTTGTACCTTTCCTCTGGTGCAATACCGATCTGCCAGAAACTGGATTTTAGATCGAACTTTGAGAATAGGGTCGCACCTTGAAGATGTTGAAATAGTGCCCTTTTGTTTGGCAACGGGAACTTGACATCTTGGAGGTATTGGTTCAGCGGCTTATAGTCAATGACTAACCTTAATTTTCCCCTTGCCTGTTCAGCTCTATTGTTGACATAAAATGCCTTGCACGCCCACGGAGAATTAGTTGATGAGACTACCTTTTGAATGACCAGCTGGTCACATTCTTCGTTTGCTTGTTTAAGCAATACGGGTGGCATTCCTGCGTGACTTGCCTTTGTTGGAGTCGTGTGGATATTTTCTTTGAACGGTAATGACACGAAGAATTCTTCGTTTAACCACAATGGGTTTTTTCATATACGAAGGAACTCTGTATGAGGGTTTGCACATGAACTTGCAGTGATTTCTTCTTTGATTTTGTCGAATTCGGGGGACTGAAAGTTCTTCAATCGCGAACAATCGGGGTATCGTTGTGAAGGCTTTGAAATAAGATTTCCATCTTATTCCTCTTGGTTCGACCAAGATGTCGAAATTCCTTTTTAGCGCGTAATACGAATCCCATCCTAGAATTATGTCCTTTCCAGGAGCGGAGGAGCCTAGGACTTCTGTAGTTATCTGACATCCCGGAAAGAGTTCTATGGTGATTGGCTTTGATTTGAGCTTGATCGATAATGATCCTGAATTTTCTACCCTGAACTCTTGCTGGGACGGGTGCCATATGGATGAGGAAAGCACCTTAGGATTCATTATCGTTGTGTGGGCTCCCGTGTCTATGAATGCAATAGCATGGACCGGTTCTTCGTTCTTTGCAGGATCAAAGATCGTCACCGGTAGGTGAGGAGATTGTATCTCTTCTTGATGAGGCGTACGAGCAATATTGAAACAGCATTCTTCCTCATCGTCGGATTCTGAGGCATCAGAATCTGAGTAGCCACAGATGGCATCTTTTTCATCGTTGTCGTAAGACAACACCGATTGGAGATCATGATTGTCAAGATCAATATCTTTAGCAAGATCGGATATGGAGCTGATGAGATATTGTCGTTTCTTTCTCGAACTGTTCGGACAGTTTTTGGCGAAATGCCCTTCCTTGTGGCACAGAAAGCACTTTGTTTCCTTCTTGAAAGATTGCTTCCTTCTGAAAAACCGTTTGCGCCCGAATTTTCTGAAGCGGGATCTATTTGATTTTTGAGAACGGCGAGCTTCGCTCTTTTCTTTACACGAACAACGTTTCTTGGATTTAGAACATTTGATCGACAAATCTGGTCTTGCGCAAACTTTGGATAAATGTTTTGAATTATCAATAAATTCCGTCCATAACTCCTTTTGTTTGCAGAGTTTTTCCAACGTTCTGAAGACGTATTGTTGGATTTGTCCGATAGAGATCTCTTCTACCGATTGGCCTTGTTATCTGATGTTGAGTTTGGTTTTTTGGCTCATATATCAATAGATGATAGGTAGACTTGCTTTAGGCTCGGGTTATTGTGACCGTTTAGCGCATAGTATCTCCGTGTTTGTCGCTCTAAATGGTTCGTAAGATCTCTTTTCTTTAGCGAACAACATTTCGATGCGAAGAATTCCTCTTGTAATTGATCCTTGAGGTGGCTTGGGGTGCCAATGAATTCCCGATGAATTTCCCCGAGAAGCAATGGTATGGTGGTTTGATAGACTTGCTGCTGTCTGTATTCGCCAAGAGAATTCCACCATTCTTTGAGTGCACCCGAAAATCGTGCCGTGAACTGTTGTATGACGAGGAATGAGGATGATGTGATAGCTTCGGAGTTCATCCATGCGTGAAATTCGTCTAAACGATCATTCCATTTTTCGAAGGGAATGTCGTCGAATGTAAATGTCACGACTTTTGAGGCGAACTGTTTTGCTGGCCTTTCTTGTTCTTGGATGGGTGTTCCATTCATCTCGTCGTTGTCAGAGAACACTTCGTCTATGTCTGGTTCTATTTTTGATGGTTCTCCAATAGCGAACTGTTTTGGTAATGATTCTTCCTCAGAGTCAGTTCTGTAAGAAGAGCTTGAGTCTGAGAAGCTGATAACCAACGGTGTTGGATGAGGGGCGTTAGCCGGGGGTTTTTGCGACTGAGCGTACTCTGACTCTTTTGGGTTTTTGTCTTGTTCCGCTAGGTGATTTAGCAAACTAGACATCGTAAATTCTGCAGATTCGATTATGCCTATCTCCTTTCCTTTTCTTTTATCATGATCGGGAGAATCTTGACTAGAACGGTGTTGGATTGACGCGGAATTCTGATTCTTTATGTCTTCTCGCCCTTTCTCGTACGGGCCGTGGTCTGAACTCGCTTGCAGGATTTACACCATACCGCGATGTTAACGCTTCGTCAGACGATAAGAAACCAGGGACTGGGTGTCTTGTCTTTTGATATTGTTCTCCTGAGAGAAATCCCTGAGAGTATGATCCTTGGTGTATGGGCATCGTTGATGACATGCTCCCGAGATGTGGAAGGTATGCGTTGGAGGAACTCTGCTGTCGTTGGACCATACTTTCTAGGCATCGTTGGAGGTCTTTTAGTTGAAACCTGAGATTAGTCACCTCAGCTTCTTTGCCTTGAAATTGAGAGGTGTTGACCATCATATGTTGGGCCATTGACATCATCTCTTGATGGAGGGTGTTTAGCCGACTATGGATTTCTGAGATCGAGTTTTGAAGAACGCTCAATCTTTTGGTATATCCATCCGCGAACTGATCAATTTTTGATTAATCGTAGTAAGCAGTCGGTTTTGTGCCATGGCATTTTCCGTTTGCCAATTGAGGACCTTTTCTCCTTGACTTAATTGATTTGGTTCTGAGGGACTGATCTCTTTTGAAAGTACCTTTGGAGAGTGGGATATGTTGTCAGTGATGAAGTCCTCTGGTGGAGGAAAGCTATCTTCTTCTATCACCATAATCTCTGGCACGAAGTACTCCTTTTTATCAGAGTATTGTACTATAAATTCGTATCTTCCGTTGTCTTCTCCGAGAGGACCAACTGTAGGATCTCCTTCAAGATATCTTTTGTACAGGGGATCCTTCTTCTTTCTGCGCCATTGGCGAATCTCGTCATCGGATTCATAAGAATTTTCCAAGCAGGCTGAGCAGGAGCAGACATCAAAATATTGATGGCCGTCTACATCTTTGAAAGGATATACGACTTGTCTGTATTGACCGAAGGAGATTGGCTTCGTATTCTGTTCTCTGTATGGTCGCATCTTTTGTAGTGGACGCGTCAGTTGCGAAAGTTGCGGGATAAAGTTGCTTAGGTAATTGATTACCCCAAGGAACTGTTGGACCTGTCTTTTTGAGAGGTCGCTGTCTGGAAACTCAAGAAGCGTCGTGGCTAGATGGGCTTGAGGGGCGAATTGTCCACTTGCAATATGCATCCCAAGGAATTCGATGTTGGGCTGGGCTATGATCATTTTTCGGGCCGAGAGCATTATTCCATGATCTTTCACGATGATCTGAAACTGTTGTAGAGTTCGAATATGATCTTCGTGGCTTGACGAGAATAAGAGAATATCGTCTATGTATATCAGGGCTGTATGGAGCAGAGGCTTGAAGATAGCCTGTTGGAATAGCGACGGCGCCGTTTTGAGGCCGAACGGTAAGACATTCCATTGAAGATGTCGGTTGGGCAAACAGAAAGCTGTCTTGTACCTTTCCTCTGGTGCAATACTGATTTGCCAGAAACCGGATTTTAGATCGAACTTTGAGAATAGGGTCGCACCTTGAAGATGTTGAAATAGTGCCCTTTTGTTTGGCAACGGGAACTTGACATCTTGGAGGTATTGGTTCAGCGGCTTATAGTCAATGACTAGCCTTAATTTTCCCCTTGCCTGTTCAGCTCTGTTGTTGACATAAAATGTCTTGCACGCCCACGGAGAATTAGTTGATGAGACTACCTTTTGACTGACCAGCTGGTCACATTCTTCGTTTGCTTGTTTAAGTAATACGGGTGGCATTCCTGCGTGACTTGCCTTTGTTGGAGTCGTGTGGATATTTTCTTTGAACGGTAATGACACGAAGAATTCTTCGTTTAACCACAGTGGGTTTTTGCATATACGAAGGAACTCTGTATGAGAGTTTGCACATGAACTTGCAGTGATTTCTTCTTTGATTTTGTCGAATTCGGGGGACTGAAGTTCTTCAATCGCGAACAATCGGGGTATCGTTGTGAATGCTTTGAAATAAGATTTCCATCTTATTCCTCTTGGTTCGATCGAGATGTCGAAATTATGTCCTTTCCAGGAGCGGAGGAGCCTAGGACTTCTGTAGTTATCCCGGAAAGAGTTCTATGGTGATTGTCTTTGATTTGAGCCTGATCGATAATGATCCTGAATTTGCTACCCTGAACTCTTGCTGGTACGGGTGCCACATGGATGAGGAAAGTACCTTGGGATTCATTATCGTTGTGTGGGCTCCCGTGACTTTGAATACAATAGCATGGACCGGTTCTTCGTTCTTTGCAGGATCAAAGATCGTCACTGGTAGGTGAGGAGATTGTATCTCTTCTTGATGAGGCGTACGAGCAATATTGAAACAGTATTCTTCCTCATCGTCGGATTCTGAGGCATCAGAATCTGAGTAGCCACAGATGGCATCTTTTTCGTCGATGTCGTAAGACGACACCGATTCGAGATCATGATTGTCAAGATCAATATCTTTGGCAAGATCGGATATGGAGCTGATGAGATATTGTCGTTTCTTTCTCGAACTGTTCGGACCGTTTTTGGCGAAATGCCCTTCCTTGTGGCACAGAAAGCACTTTTTCCTTCTTGAAAGATTGCTTCCTTCTGAAAAACCGTTTGCGCCCCAATTTTCTGAGCGGGATCTATTTGATTTTTGGAAACGGCGAGCTTCGCTCTTTTCTTTACACGAACAACGTTTCTTGGATTTAGAACATTTGATCGACAAATCTGGTCTTGCGCAAACTTTGGATAAATGTTTTGAATTATCCATAAATTCCGTCCAGAACTCCTTTTGTTTGCAGAGTTTGTCCAACGTTCTGAAGACGTATTGTTGGATTTGTCCGATAGAGATCTCTTCTACCGATTGGCCTTGTTCTCTGATGTTGAGTTTTGTTTGTTGGCTCAGATAATCATCAATAGATGATAGGTAGACTTGCTTTAGGCTCGGATTATTGAGACCGTTTAGCGCATAGTACCTTCGTGTTTGTCGCTCGAAATGTTTCGCAAGATCTCTTTTCTTTAGCGAACAATATTTCGCTGCGAAGAATTCCTCTTGTAATTGATCATTGAGGTGGCTTGGGTGCCAATGAATTCTCGATGAATTTCCCCGAGAAGCAATGGTATGGTGGTTTGATAGACTTGCTGCTGTCTGTATTCGCCAAGCGAATTCCACCATTCTTTGAGTGCACCCGAAAATTGTGCCGTGAACTGTTGTATGACGAGGAATGAGGATGATGTGATAGCTTCGGAGTTCATCCATGCGTGAAATTCGTCTAAACGATCATTCCATTTTTCGAAGGGAATGTCGTCGAACGTAAATGTCACTACTTTTGAGGCGAACTGTTTTGTTGGCCTTTGTTGTTCTTGGATGGGTGTTCCATTCATCTCGTCGTTGTCAGAGAACACTTCGTCTATGTCTGGTTCTGTTTTTGATGGTTCTCCAGTAGCGAACTGTTTTGGTAATGATTCTTCCTCAGAGTCAGTTCTGTAAGAAGAGCTTGAGTCTGAGAAGCTGATAACCAACGGTGTTGGATGAGGGGCGTTAGCCGGGGGTTTTTACGACTGAGTGTACTCCGACTCTTTTGGGTTTTTGTCTTGTTCCGCTAGGTGATTTAGCAAACTAGACATCGTAAATTCCGCAGATTCGATTATGCCTATCTCCTTTCCTTTTCTTTTATCATGATCGGGAGAATCTTGACTAGAATGAGAGGAGGCAGATCTGTGAGTTTTTGTTGGATTGACGCGGAATTCTGATTCTTTCTGTCTTCTCGCCCTTTCACGTACGGGCCGTGGTATGAACTCGCTTGCAGGAGTTATACCATACCACGATGTGAACGCTTTGTCAGACGATAAGAAACCAGGGACTGGGTGTCTTGTCTTTTGATATTGTTCTCCTGAGAGAAATCCCTGAGAGTATGATCATGGGTGTATGGGCATCGTTGATGACATGCTCTCGAGATGTGGAAGGTATGCGTTGGAGGAACTCTGCTGTCGTTGGACCATACTTTCGAGGCATCCTTGGAGGTCTTTTAGTTGAAACCTGAGATTAGTAATCTCAGCTTCTTTGCCTTGAAATTGAGAGGTGTTGACCATCATATGTTGGGCCATAGATATCATCTCTTGATGGAGGGTGTTTAGCCGACTATGGATTTCTGAGATCGAGTTTTGAAGAACGCTCAATCATTTGGTATATCCATCCGTAAACTAATCGATTTTTTGATTAATCGTAGTAAGCAGTAGGTTTTGTGCCATGGCATTTTCCGTTTGCCAATTGAGAACCTTTTCTCCTTGACTTAATTGATTTAGTCCTGAGGGACTGATCTCTTTTGAAAGTACCTTTGGAGAGTGGGATATGTTGTCAGTGATGAAGTCCTCTGGTGGAGGAAAGCTATCTTCTTCTATCACCATAATCACTGGCACGGAGGACTCCTTTTTATCAGAGTATTTTACTATAAATTCGTATCTTCCGTTGTCTTCTCCGAGAGGACCAACTGTAGGATCTCCTTCAAGATATCTTTTGTACAGGGGATCCTTCTTCTTTCTGCGCCGTTGGCGAACCTCGTCATCGGATTCATAAGAATTTTCAAAGCAGGCGGAGCAGGAGCAGACATCAAAATATTGATGGCCGTCTACATCTTTGAAAGGATATACGACTTGTCCGTATTGACCGAAGGAGATTGGCTTCGGATTTTGTTCTCTGTATGGTCCTTGGAATTCGTGTTCCTCAATTTGGATCGCAAATTGTGTGAACAGCTGTTTCCTAAACGACGACGATCTTGGTTTGTCGAATTTGATTTCCGTTGTTCCATCTATGACTGATTGTTTATGACTGATTGTTTTGATGTCTGCTCCTTCTCATCTAGAAATCCATAGTCGGCTAAACACCCTCCATCAAGAATGCTGTTTCAATATTGCTCGTACGCCTCATCAAGAAGAGATACAATCTCCTCACCTACCCGTGACGATCTTTGATCCTGCAAAGAACGAAGAACCGGTCCATGCTATTGCATTCATAGACACGGGAACCCACACAACGATAATGAATCCCAAGGTGCTTTCCTCATCCATGTGGCACCCGTACCAGCAAGAGTTCAGGGTAGCAAATTCAGGATCATTATCGATCAAGCTCAAATCAAAGCCAATCACCATAGAACTCTTTCCGGGATGTCAGATAACTACAGAAGTCCTAGGCTCCTCCGCTGCTGGAAAGGACATAATTCTAGGATGGGATTCGTATTACGCGCTAAAAAGGAATTTCAACATCTCGATCGCGATCGAACCAAGAGGAATAATATGGAAATCTTATTTCAAAGCCTTCACAACGATACCCCGATTGTTCGCGATTGAAGAACTTCAGTCCCCCGAATTCGACAGGATCAAAGAAGAAATCACTGCAAGTTCATGTGCAAACTCTCATACAGAGTTCCTTCGTATATGCAAAAACCCACTGTGGTTAAACGAAGAATTCTTCGTGTCATTACCGTTCAAAGAAAATATCCACACGACTCCAACAAAGGCAAGTCACGCAGGAATGCCACCCGTATTGCTTAAACAAGCAAACGAAGAATGTGACCAGCTGGTCAGTCAAAAGGTAGTCTCATCAACTAATTCTCCGTAGGCGTGCAAGGCATTTTATGTCAACAACAGAGCTGAACAGGCAAGAAGAAAATTAAGGCTAGTCATTGACTGTAAGCGATGATGTAATCGCCTAAATAATGTAGAATAGGTGTGATGTAAGCGATGATGTCATCGCCGAGGTAAGCGCTTATTTCAACGCACTAAACCTCCACTATAAATATGTGTGTACCCCCTTATGAAATATCATCTCATAATTTCCCTTAAAAACCTCTCTCTAGTTTCTCTCTCTATGAATCTCTAAACTCTCTCTAGTTTTCAGACTTCTCTACATCTTTCATAAGCTCTGGTTACTTTCTCTCATCTCATGGGTTGCGATTCTGTTCATTCGTGCTTACAATGAGCTTATCGTTTAACCGTCATGACGGTCAATACAAGGGTTGTGAGAGCCAATACGACGGTTTTGGGGGAAGATAAGATTCCTAACAGTGGTTGAGCCAAGGCCAGGTGTGCCGCATATGCTCCTTTTACCTGGAACTTATTGAATCCCATAGCTATCAATGCGGCTTTCACGATCATCAACACGACTTTGTCTATACGGTTTCTCGTTTACTCAGCACATCTGTACTATTGGTATCACCAAAACACTGCATTACCAAATTGACAACCTATGTTTGAGAGAATGAATCTTTGTTTATGACTGATTGTTTTGAATGTTCTGAAAACAACTTCTCATCATGTCAAACTCTAATTCTTTAGCAATCGATTCTCAATTTGCAATTTATACTTTACCTAAATCAAAAAATCAAAAAAATCATTCTGATATTAATTCTCTTTACGAAATCGAGTATGTTCCAGGTGATCTTATGCCTGAAACGACACATCCACTGGTAAATCCATATGATTTCTTTGCTAGAAAACCTAGTGTTTTCTCAATAAAGAACGTCCGCGAGCTCATACATCCTTCATAAAGCAAACGAGTCCGAGAATATGTTCAATCCAGCAAGTTCTCATCTTGCCAAGTCCCAGCTACGGAGGAAGAACAATTCATTTCTCTCAATATCCCAGAAGCGCTCCCAAGATTATGGCGGCAACAAGGGTACACTCACCTTCACTTTGGGGTGGTATGAATCGGGCTAACCTTACATGCTCGAAAAGGTCTGCCGGTTATAGCACGAATCGCTTTAGTCGACTCTAGACTAAAGTTATATCAACAGGCCTGCATCGGTACGGTTCAAACAACATTAAACGCCGGAACGGTATTCATAACACTGTTTCTGAACTTTAATGTCTCTTTGCAAGATCCGAATCTGCTCAAAACGCTCAAAGTCCAACTACAGCTAATCAGATTTCCTATGCAAGAGAAAAGTGTTATCGCAACACTGCTTCACCAAATTGTTTACCGCGTTCAAGACCATGCTCTTGATCTCGTTCTACCCTCCTCTGACGAAGCGCTTTATCTAGAAGTCTCATCAGCTTCGCAAGCGCCAAGCACTATGCAAATACCTCGACAAATTTCTCGAGAAGAATTAATAAAGAGGATACCAGAGTCATGGGTAACAAGCTACGAGAAGCTACATCAAGCAACTCAAGCACCAGCCCAAACATCCGACGTAAGCTTCCATTCGCGAATTGATGGAACAACGGAAATCAAATTCGACAAACCAAGATCGTCGTCGTTTCGGAAACAACTGTTCACACAATTTGCGATCCAAATTGAGGAACACGAATTCAAAGGACCATACAGAGAACAGAATCCGAAGCCAATCTCCTTCGGTCAATACAGACAAGTCGTATATCCTTTCAAAGATGTAGACGCCCATCAATATTTTGATGTCTGCTCCTGCTCAGCCTGCTTGGAAAATTCTTATGAATCCGATGACGAGATTCGCCAACGGCGCAGAAAGAAGAAGGATCCCCTGTACAAAAGATATCTTGAAGGAGATCCTACAGTTGGTCCTCTCGGAGAAGACAACGGAAGATACGAATTTATAGTACAATACTCTGATAAAAATGAGTCCTCCGTGCCAGTGATTACGGTGATAGAAGAAGATAGCTTTCCTCCACCAGAGGACTTCATCACTGACAACATATCCCACTCTCCAAAGGTACTTTCAAAAGAGATCAGTCCATCAGGACCAAATCAATTAAGTCAAGGAGAAAAGGTTCTCAATTGGCAAACGGAAAATGCCATGGCACAAAACCTACTGCTTACTACGATTAATCAAAAAATCGATCAGTTTGCGGATGGATATACCAAAAGATTGAACGTTCTTCAAAACTCGATCTCAGAAATCCATAGTCGGCTAAATACCCTCCATCAAGAGATGATGTCTATGGCCCAACATATGATGGTCAACACCTCTCAATTTCAAGGCAAAGAAGCTGAGATGACTAATCTCAGGTTTCAACTAAAAGACCTCCAACGATGCCTCGAAAGTATGGTCCAACGACAGCAGAGTTCCTCCAACGCATAGCTTCCACATCTTGAGAGCATGTCATCAACGATGCCCATACACCCAGGATCATACTCTCAGGGATTTCTCTCAGGAGAACAATATCAAAAGACAAGACACCCAGTCCCTGGTTTCTTATCGTCTGACGAAGCGTTCACATCGCGGTATGGTGTAACTCCTGCAAGCGAGTTCAGACCACGGCCCGTACGAGAAAGGGGGAGAAGACAGAAAGAATCAGAATTTCGCGTCAATCCAACAAAGACTCACAGATCTGCCTCCTCTCATTCTAGTCAAGATTCTCCCGATCATGGTAAAAGAAAAGGAAAGGAGATAGGCATAATCGAATCTGCGGAATTTACGATGTTTAGTTTGCTAAATCACCTAGCGGAACAAGACAAAAACCCAAAAGAGTCGGAGTACGCTCAGTCGCAAAATCCCCCGGCTAACGCCCCTCATCCAACACCGTTGGTTATCAGCTTCTCAGACTCAAGCTCTTCTTACAGAACTGACTCTGAGGAAGAATCATTACCAAAACAGTTCGCTATTGGAGAGCCATCAAAAACAGAACCAGACATATACGAAGTGTTCTCTGACAACGACGAGATGAATGGAACACCCATCCAAGAACAACAAAGGCCAACAAAACAGTTCGCCTCAAAAGTCGTGACATTTACGTTCGACGACATTCCCTTCGAAAAATGGAATGATCGTTTAGACGAATTTCACGCATGGATGAACTCCGAAGCTATCACATCATCCTCATTCCTCGTCATACAACAGTTCACGGCACGATTTTCGGGTGCACTCAAAGAATGGTGGAATTCGCTTGGCGAATACAGACAGCAGCAAGTCTATCAAACCACCATACCATTGCTTCTCGGGAAAATTCATCGGGAATTCATTGGCACCCCAAGCCACCTCAAGGATCAATTACAAGAGGAATTATTCGCAGCGAAATGTTGTTCGCTAAAGAAAAGAGATCTTGCGAAACATTTCGAGCGATAAACACGAAGGTACTATGCGCTAAACGGTCTCAATAATCCGAGCCTAAAGCAAGTCTACCTATCATCTATTGATGATTATCTGAGCCAACAAACAAAACTCAACATCAGAGAACAAGGCCAATCGATAGAAGAGATCTCTATCGGACAAATCCAACAATACGTCTTCAGAACGTTGGACAAACTATGCAAACAAAAGGAGTTCTGGACGGAATTTATGGATAATTCAAAACATTTATCCAGAGTTTGCGCAAGACCAGATTTGTCGATCAAATGTTCTAAATCAAAGAAACGTTGTTCGTGTAAAGAAAAGAGCGAAGCTCGCCGTTCCCAAAAATCAAATAGATCCCGATTCAGAAAATTCGGGTGCAAATGGCTTTTCAGAAGGAAGCAATCTTTCAAGAAGAAAACAAAGTGCTTTTTGTGCCACAAGGAAGGGCATTTCGCCAAAAACTGTCAGAACAATTCGAGAAAGAAACGATAATATCTCATCAGCTCCATATCCGATCTTGCCAAAGATATTGATCTTGACAATCATGATCTTGAATCGGTGTTGTCGTACGACAGCGACGAAAAAGATGCCATCTGTGGCTACTCAGATTATGATGCCTCAGAATCCGACGATGAGGAAGAATGCTGTTTCAATATTGCTCGTACGCCTCATCAAGAAGAGATACAATCTCCTCACCTACCGGTGAAGATCTTTGATCCTGCAATGAACGAAGAACCGGTCCATGCTATTGCATTCATAGACACGGGATCCCACACAACGATAATGAATCCCAAGGTGCTTTCCTCATCCATGTGGCACCCGTACCAGCAAGAGTTCAGGGTAGAAAATTCAGGATCATTATCGATCAAGCTCAAATCAAAGCCAATCACCATAGAACTCTTTCCGGGATGTCAGATAACTACAGAAGTCCTAGGCTCCTCCGCTCCTGCAAAGGACATAATTCTAGGATGGGATTCGTATTACGCGCTAAAAAGGAATTTCGACATCTCGATCGAACCAAAAGGAATAAGATGGAAATATTATTTCAAAGCCTTCACAACGATACCCCGATTGTTCGCGATTGAAGAACTTCAGTCCCCCGAATTCGACAGGATCAAAGAAGAAATCACTGCAAGTTCATGTGAAAACTCTCATACAGAGTTCCTTCGTATATGCAAAAACCCACTGTGGTTAAACGAAGAATTCTTCGTGTTATTACCATTCAAAGAAAATATCCACACGACTCCAACAAAGGCAAGTCACGCAGGAATGCCACCTGTATTGCTTAAACAAGCAAACGAAGAATGTGACCAGCTGGTCAGTCAAAAGGTAGTCTCATCAACTAATTCTCTGTGGGCGTGCAAGGCATTTTATGTCAACAACAGAGCTGAACAGGCAAGGGGAAAATTAAGGTTAGTCATTGATTATAAGCCGCTGAACCAATACCTCCAAGATGTCAAGTTCCCGTTGCCAAACAAAAGGGCATTATTTCAACATCTTCAAGGTGCGACCCTATTCTCAAAGTTCGATCTAAAATCCGGCTTCTGGCAAATCGGTATTGCACCAGAGGAAAGGTACAAGACAGCTTTCTGTTTGCCCAACCGACATCTTCAATGGAATGTCTTACCGTTCGGCCTCAAAACGGCGCCGTCGCTATTCCAACAGGCTATGTTAAAAATCTTCAAGCCTCTGCTCCATACAGCCCTGATATACATAGACGATATTCTCTTATTCTCGTCAAGCCACGAAGATCATGTTCGAACTCTACAACAGTTTCAGATCATCGTGAAAGATCATGGAATAATGCTCTCGGCCCGAAAAATGATCATAGCCCAGCCCAACATCGAATTCCTTGGGATGCATATTGCAAGTGGACAATTCGACCCTCAGGCCCATCTAGCCACGACGCTTCTTGAGTTTCCAGACAGCGACCTCTCAAAAAGACAAGTCCAACAGTTCCTTGGGGTAATCAATTACTTAAGCGACTTTATCCCGCAACTCTCGCAACTGACGCGTCCACTACAAAAGATGATGTCCAAGAATCCTCCTTTATGGACTAACAGACAAACAGAGGCGGTCATCTTTAAAGATTCCCTGTGATGGCACGCGTGTTCTCCAAACAGACGCAAGTGATAAGTATTGGGGTTCTGTCCTACTCGAAGAGATAGATGGGAGACGTCAAATCTGTGGATACAAAAGCGGATGCTTTAAAGATTCCGAACTCCACTATCACTCCACGTTCAAAGAAATCTTAGCGGTAAAAAAGGCCATTGAAAAATTTGAGTTCCATTTGATTGGACACAAATTTCGCATAAAAATGGATATGTCATCCTTCCCGAAGATGCTACAATTCAAGCAAAAGATGGTCCCGCATCAACAGTTACTACGATGGAGCGAATGGTTTTCAAAATACGACTTCGTCTCCATCTATTTAAAGGGCACAAAGAACATTCTTGCCGACATGCTCAGCAGAAACCCTCTGAAAGAGATTCAGATGATGGCGAGCTCATCCGCAACCGAAAAAGAATACTACGATTTCGGTGCCAACATGCCTGAAGATTCTCATCAGCTTGTCAACATGAAGATCATTCACGAACATCTCAAAGAAAGGATTTTCCGGTACCAATCGGTTATCCTATCAAAGTACGGCGTCAGATGTCAACACATCGCGCCATTAGGAATCCATACAGACCACCCGTTCGCTCATCTCTACAGAATCGAGAGCACTGATATGCCAGAAGAAGTTCTCTGTTTCCTTTGGTATATATATTCTGTATACACCATTGGCATCACCTTCGACATACATTAGCTTTACCAATTTGTCAACTCGCGACAAGGTCAAAAGGATTGCCTCTCTACGTTTTTAGCTTGGTTCGCGCCATTAAGCGCTTGGAGTGGTAAGCTAAGAAGGTCAGCAAAGACGGTGAACATATCGTTCAAAAAGCTAAAAGGACAAGGGTGCCTCAACCCTTTCTTCAATCCTCACACGATATACTTTTTCCATCGCCCAATTCAAGTCAACATCAAAAGCAACAAAATGCATGCGTTACCAACGCTAATCCACCACGACGACTACAACCGAGGCATTCGACCGGACTTCAATATCTATGAGAACAAAGGGTTTGAAGAATTCTAGAAACATGCGTTTCGCCTCAATAGTGCTACACAGACGTTCCCCATTCCATTCAACCTAAATTGGAGCTACTATCCGATTGACTATCAGATGAGTCTAGACGAAGATCTGCAGGTCTTCGAAAGCAAATAAGCCCCGAAGCTAATCCAACAGAAAATGACACAGGAGCCACCGCCAACGACGAATCCGCCAGTGCATTTCCAAGATGCACAGTCTCCAGGCGATTCGATGAATATTGACGAGATCGGGAAAAGATTCGGTTTAAACAAAGACGAGCCACTAGAGGATTTCGCTGAACCAGAAATCGAATTCAAGTGTCCAGATGACTATTACGGCTGCTGCGACGAACATATCAACGAGTTCGAAATAGATTATTAAGACTCTTCTTAATAATCTAATTATGTATAATTATGTGTGTGATCTTCGTGGCTTGACGAGAATAAGATAATATCGTCTATGTATACCAGGGCTGTATGGCGCAGAGGCTTGAAGATTTTTAACATAGCCTGTTGGAATAGCGACGACGCCGTTTTGAGGCCGAACGGTAAGACATTCCATTGAAGATGTCGGTTGGGCAAACAGAAAGCTGTCTTGTACCTTTCCTCTGGTGCAATACCGATTTGCCTGAAACTGGATTTTAGATCGAACTTTGAGAATAGGGTCGCACCTTGAAGATGTTGAAATAGTGCCCTTTTGCTTGGCAACGGGAACTTGACATCTTGGAGGTATTGGTTCAGCGGCTTATAGTCAATGACTAGCCTTAATTTTCCCCTTGCTGTTCAGCTCTGTTGTTGACATAAAATGCCTTGCACGCCCACGGAGAATTAGTTGATGAGACTACCTTTTGACTGACCAACTGGTCACATTCTTCGTTTGCTTGTTTAAGCAATACGGGTGGCATTCCTGCGTGACTTGCCTTTGTTGGAGTCGTGTGGATATTTTCTTTGAACGGTAATGACACGAAGAATTCTTCGTTTAACCACAGTGGGTTTTTGCATATACGAAGGAACTCTGTATGAGAGTTTGCACATGAACTTGCAGTGATTTCTTCTTTGATCCTGTCGAATTCGGGGGACTGAAGTTCTTCAATCGCGAACAATCGGGGTATCGTTGTGAAGGCTTTGAAATAAGATTTCCATCTTATTCCTCTTGGTTCGATCGCGATCGAGATGTCGAAATTCCTTTTTAGCGCGTAATACGAATCCCATCCTAGAATTATGTCCTTTCCAGCAGCGGAGGAGCCTAGGACTTATGTAGTTATCTGACATCCCGGAAAGAGTTCTATGGTGATTGGTTTTGATTTGAGCTTGATCGATAATGATCCTGAATTTGCTACCCTGAACTCTTGCTGGTACGGGTGCCACATGGATGAGGAAAGCACATTGGGATTCATTATCGTTGTGTGGGCTCCCGTGTCTATGAATGCAATAGCATGGACCGGTTCTTCGTTCTTTGCAGGATCAAAGATCGTCACCGGTAGGTGAGGAGATTGTATCTCTTCTTGATGAGGCGTACGAGCAATATTGAAACAGCATTCTTCCTCATCGTCGGATTCTGAGGCATCAGAATCTGAGTAACCACAGATGGCATCTTTTTCGTCACTGTCGTAAGACAACACCGATTAAAGATCATGATTGTCAAGATCAATATCTTTGGCAAGATCGGATATGGAGCTGATGAGATATTGTCGTTTCTTTCTCGAACTGTTCGGACAGTTTTTGGCGAAATGCCCTTCCTTGTGGCACAGAAAGCACTTTGTTTCCTTCTTGAAAGATTGCTTCCTTCTGAAAAACCGTTTGCGCCCGAATTTTCTGAAGTGGGATCTATTTGATTTTTGGGAACGGCGAGCTTCGCTCTTTTCTTTACACGAACAACGTTTCTTGGATTTAGAACATTGGATCGACAAATCTGGTCTTGCGCAAACTTTGGATAAATGTTTTGAATTATCCATAAATTCCGACCAGAACTCCAACAAAGGCAAGTCACGCAGGAATGCCACCCGTATTGCTTAAACAAGCAAACGAAGAATGTGACCAGCTGGTCAGTCAAAAGGTAGTCTCATCAACTAATTCTCTGTGGGCGTGCAAGGCATTTTATATCAACAACAGAGCTGAACAGGCAAGAGGAAAATTAAGGCTAGTCATTGACTATAAGCCGCTGAACCAATACCTCCAAGATGTCAAGTTCCCGTTGCCAAACAAAAGTGCACTATTTCAACATCTTCAAGGTGCGACCCTATTCTGAAAGTTCGATCTAAAATCCGGTTTCTGGCAAATCGGTATTGCACCAGAGGAAAGGTACAAGACAGCTTTCTGTTTGCCCAACCGACATCTTCAATGGAATGTCTTACCGTTCGGCCTCAAAACGGCGCCGTCGCTATTCCATCAGGCTATGTTAAAAATCTTCAAGCCTCTGCTCCATACAGCCCTGGTATACATAGACGATATTCTCTTATTCTCGTCAAGCCACGAAGATCATGTTCGAACTCTACAATAGGTTCAGATCATCGTGAAAGATCATGGAATAATTCTCTCGGCCCGAAAAATGATCATAGCCCAGCCCAACATCGAAGTCCTTGGGATGCATATTGCAAGTGGACAATTCGCCCCTCAGGCCCATCTAGCCACGACTCTTCTTGAGTTTCCAGACAGCGACCTCTCAAAAAGACAGGTCCAACAGTTGCTTGGGGTAATCAATTACCTAAGCGACTTTATCCCGCAACTTTCGCAACTGACGCCTCCACTACAAAAGATACTGTCCAAGAATCCTCCTTTATGGACCAACAGACAAACAGAGGCGGTCAAAAAGCTAAAGTTAGAGATTAAAAAGCTGCCACCTTTAAAGATTCCCTGTGATGGCACGCGTGTTCTCCAAACAGACGCAAGTGATAAGTATTGGGGTTCTGTCCTACTCAAAGAGATAGATGGGAGACGTCAAATCTGTGGATATAAAAGCGGACGCTTTAAAGATTCCGAACTCCACTATCACTCCACGTTCAAAGAAATCTTAGCTGTAAAGAAGGCCATTGAAAAATTTGAGTTCCACTTGATTGGACACAAATTTCGCATCGAAATGGATATGTCATCCTTCCCGAAGATGCTACAATTCAAGTAGAAGATGGTCCCGCATCAACAGTTACTACGATGGAGCGAATGATTTTCAAAATACAACTTCGTCTCCATCTATTTAAAGGGCACAAAGAATATTCTTGCCGACATGCTCAGCAGAAACCCTCTGAAAGAGATTCAGATGATGGCGAGCTCATCCGCAACCGAAAAAGATTACTATGATTTCGGTGCCAACATGCCTGAAGATGCTCATCAGCTTGTCAACATGAAGATCATTCACGAACATCTCAAAGAAAGGATTTTCCGGTACCAATCGGTTATCCTATCAAAGTACGGCGTCAGATGTCAACACATCGCGCCATTAGGAATCCATCCAGACCATCCGTTCGCTCATCTTTACAGAATCGAGAGCACTGATATGCCAGAAGAAGTTCTCTGTTTCCTTTGGTATATATGTTCTGTATACACCATTGGCATCACCTTCGACATACATTGGCTTTACCAATTTGTCAACTCGCAACAAGGTCAAAAGGACTGCCTCTCTACGTTTTTAGCTTTATTCGCGCCATTAAGTGCTTGGAGTGGTAAGCTAAGAAGGTCAGCAAAGACGGTGAACATATCGTTCAAAAAGCTAAAAGGACAAGGGTGCCTCAACCCTTTCTTCAATCCTCACACGATATACTTTTTCCATCGCCCAATTCAAGTCAACATCAAAAGCAACAAAATGCATGTGTTACCAACTCTAATCCACCACGACGACTACAACCGTGGCATTCGACCGGACTTCAATATCTATGAGAACAAAGGGTTTGAAGAATTCTAGAAACATGCGTTTCGCCTCAATAGTGCTACACAGACGTTCCCCATTCCATTCAACCTAAATTGGAGCTACTATCCGATTGACTATCAGATGAGTCTAGACGAAGATCTGCAGTTCTTCGAAAGCAAACCAGCCCCGAAGCTAATCCAACAGAAAATGACACAGGAGCCACCGCCAACGACGAATCCGCCAGTGCATTTCCAAGATGCACAGTCTCCAGACGATTCGATGAATATTGACGAGATCGGGAAAAGATTCGGTTTAAACAAAGACGAGCCACTAGAGGATTTCGCTGAACCAGAAATCGAATTCAAGTGTCCAGATGACTATTACGGCTGCTGCGACGAACATATCAACGAGTTCGAAATAGATCATTAAGACTCTTCTTAATAATCTAATTATGTATAATTATGTGTGATGTAAGCGATGATGTAATCGCCTAAATAATATATAATTGGTGTGATGTAAGCGATGATGTAATCGCAATTATATGTGTGATGTAAGCGATTATGTAATCGCCTAAATAATGTATAATAGGTGTGATGTAAGCGATGATGTCATCGCTGAGGTAAGCGCTTATGTCAGCGCACTAAACCTCCACTATAAATATGTGTGTACCCCCTTGTGAAATATCATCTCATAATTTCCCTTAAAACCTCTCTCTAGTTTCTCTCTCTATGAATCTCTAAACTCTCTCTAGTTTTCAGACTTCTCTACATCTTTCATAAGCTCTGGTTACTTTCTCTCATCTCATGGGTTGCGATTCTGTTCATTCGTGCTTACAATGCGCTTATCGTTTAACCGTCATGACGGTCAATATGAGGGTTGTGAGAGCCAATACGACGGTTGTGGGGGAAGATAAGATTCCTAACAGTGGTTGAGCCAAGGCCAGGTGTGCCGCATATGCTCCCTTTACCTGGAACTTATTGAATCCCATAGCTATCAATGCGGCTTTCACGATCATCAACACGACTTTGTCTATACGGTTTCTCGTTTACTCAGCACATCTGTATTATTGGTATCAGAGCCCGACAACCTATGTTTGAGATAATGAATCTTTGTTTATGACTGATTGTTTTGAATGTTCTGAAAACAACTTCTCATCATGTCAAACTCTAATTCTTTAGCAATCGATTCTCAATTTGCAATTTATACTTTACCTAAAACAAAAAATTAAAAAAATCATTCTGATATTAATTCTCTTTACGAAATCGAGTATGTTCCAGGTGATCTTATGCCTGAAACGACACTTCCACTGGTAAATCCATATGAGTTCTTTGCTAGAAAACCTAGTGTTTTCTCAATAAAGAACGTCCGCGAGCTCATACATCCTTCATCAAGCAGACGAGTCCGAGAATATGTTCAATCCAGCAAGTTCTCATCTTGCCAAGTCCCAGCGACGGAGGAAGAACAATTCATTTCTCTCAATATCCCAGAAGCGCTCCCAAGATTATGGCGGTAACAAGGGTACACTCACCTTCACTTTGGGGTGGTACGAATCGGGCTAACCTTACATGTTCGAAAAGGTCTGCCGGTTATAGCACGAATCGCTTTAGTCGACTCTAGACTAAAGTCATATCAACAGGCCTGCATCGGTACGGTTCAAACAACATTAAACGCCGGAACGGTATTCATAACATTGTTTCCGAACTTTAATGTCTCTTTGCAAGATCCGAATCTGCTCAAACCGCTCAAAGTCCAACTACAGCTAATCGGATTGCCTATGCAAGAGAAAAGTGTTATCGCAACACTACATCACCAAATTGTCTACCGCATTCAAGACCATGCTCTTGATCTCGTTCTACCCTCCTCTGACGAAGCGCTTTATCTAGAAGTCTCATCAGCTTCGCAAGCGCCAAGCACTACGCAAATACCTCGACAAATTTCTCGAGAAGAATTAATAAAGAGGATACCAGAGTCATGGGTAACAAGCTACGAGAAGTTACATCAAGCAACTCAAGCACCAGTCCAAACATCCGACGTAAGCTTCCATTCGCGAATTGATGGAATAACGGAAATCAAATTCGACAAACCAAGATCGTCGTCGTTTCGGAAACAACTGTTCACACAATTTGCGATCCAAATTAAGGAACACGAATTCCAAGGACCATACAGAGAACAGAATCCGAAGCCAATCTCCTTCGGTCAATACGGACAAGTCGTATATCCTTTCAAAGATTTAGACGGCCATCAATATTTTGATGTCTGCTCCTGCTCAGCCTGCTTGGAAAATTCTTATGAATCCGATGACGAGATTCGCCAACGGCGCAGAAAGAAGAAGGATCCCCTGTACAAAAGATATCTTGAAGGAGATCCTACAGTTGGTCCTCTCGGAGAAGACAACGGAAGATACGAATTTATAGTACAATACTCTGATAAAAAGGAGTCATCCGTGCCAGAGATTATGGTGATAGAAGAAGATAGCTTTCCTCCACCAGAGGACTTCATCACTGACAACATATCCCACTCTCCAAAGGTACTTTCAAAAGAGATCAGTCCCTCAGGACCAAATCAATTAAGTCAAGGAGAAAAGGTTCTCAATTGGCAAACGGAAAATGCCATGGCACAAAACCGACTGCTTACTACGATTAATCAAAAAATCGATCAGTTTGCGGATGGATATACCAAAAGATTGAGCGTTCTTCAAAACTCGATCTCATGAATCCATAGTCGGCTAAACACCCTCCATCAAGAGATGATGTCTATGGCCCAACATATGATGGTCAACACCTCTCAATTTCAAGGCAAAGAAGCTGAGATGACTAATCTCAGGTTTCAACTAAAAGACCTCCAACGATGCCTCGAAAGTATGGTCCAACGACACCAGAGTTCCTCCAACGCATAGCTTCCACATCTCGAGAGCATGCCATCAACGATGCCCATACACCCAGGATCATACTCTCAGGGATTTCTCTCAGGAGAACAATATCAAAAGACAAGACACCCAGTCCCTGGTTTCTTATCGTCTGACGAAGCGTTCACATCGCGGTATGGTGTAACTCCTGCAAGCGAGTTCAGACCACGGCCCGTACGAGAAAGGGCGAGAAGACAGAAAGAATCAGAATTTCGCGTCAATCCAACAAAGACTCACAGATCTGCCTCCTCTCATTCTAGTCAAGATTCTCCCGATCATGATAAAAGAAAAGGAAAGGAGATAGGCATAATCGAATCTGCGGAATTTACGATGTCTAGTTTGCTAAATCACCTAGCGGAACAAGACAAAACCCCAAAAGAGTCGGAGTACGCTCAGTCGCAAAAACCCCCGGCTAACGCCCCTTATCCAACACCGTTGGTTATCAGCTTCTCAGACTCAAGCTCTTCTTACAGAACTGACTCTGAGGAAGAATCATTACCAAAACAGTTCGCTATTGGAGAGCCATCAAAAACAGAACCAGACATATACGAAGTGTTCTCTGACAACGACGAGATGAATGGAACACCCATCCAAGAACAACAAAGGCCAACAAAACAGTTCGCCTCAAAAGTCGTGACATTTACGTTCGACGACATTCCCTTCGAAAAATGGAATGATCGTTTAGACGAATTTCACGCTTGGATGAACTCCGAAGCTATCACATCATCCTCATTCCTCGTCATACAACAGTTCACGGCACGATTTTTGGGTGCACTCAAAGAATGGTGGAATTCGCTTGGCGAATACAGACAGCAGCAAGTCTATCAAACCACCATACCATTGCTTCTCGGGGAAATTCATCGAGAATTCATGGGCACCCCAAGCCACCTCAAGGATCAATTACAAGAGGAATTCTTCGCAGCGAAATGTTGTTCGCTAAAGAAAAGAGATCTTGCGAAACATTTCGAGCGACAAACACGGAGATACTATGCGCTAAACGGTCTCAATAACCCGAGCCTAAAGCAAGTCTACCTATCATCTATTGATGATTATCTGAGCCAACAAACAAAACTCAACATCAGAGAACAAGGCCAATCGGTAGAAGAGATCTCTATCGGACAAATCCAACAATACGTCTTCAGAACGTTGGACAAACTTTGCAAACAAAAGGAGTTCTGGACGGAATTTATGGATAATTCAAAACATTTATCCAAAGTTTGCGCAAGACCAGATTTGTCGATCAAATGTTCTAAATCCAAAAAATATTGTTCGTGTAAAGAAAAGAGCGAAGCTCGCCGTTCCCAAAAATCAAATAGCAAAATGAAAAGAATTCAACTAAAAGCAGAGTGAAAATCGAAACAAAAGTCATTTAAGTTGGGGTAAGAAAAAAATCGTCCTCCTTCATGTCATCACCAATTTAACCTAATAAATTAATCATCCCACCAACTAAACCAATTAAACCGAAATAAACCAAAACACTAAAACCCAACCGCCTCTTCTCTTTCACTTCTCTAACCACCACCTCTTTCTCCTCCGCCACCTCCGCCGGAAACGTAGCCTTTTTCTTCTCCTCCAATGACGCATCCGCCGGAAACGTAGCCTCTTTCTTCTCCTCCGATGACGCATCTTGAAATAATGGCCACTGCTCGGCGTCTTCTTCTTTTTCTTCCTCTTCCTCTGTTTTAGTAACTTCATTTAGACAAGATTCAATCCCCGAGTAAACCGAACCGGTTTCACTTTCACCGTCGACAACACCATCATTAGTTTCCATACTCCCCGTTTCCGGTTCAATCACCGAACCACTATCATCATGACCGGACAATTGGTGGGTTTTAAAATCTTCCTCGAGTTCGTTTAACCTCTTGGCCATGCAAGCAAGTTTCAGTCTTTCTTCGCTGACAATTTCTCCTTCCATGTCCATCGGTCGCGATGAGATCTCAGCCGCTAAAAGGGTCGTGGCGAAGATAACTCGGAGTTCGATATCCCGGTAGACGTTGGGATCATCGTCGTTAAAAGTGATTGCTTCACGTAGAGACTCGAGTTCTTCAAGTTTCTTCTCCAAGACTGAGTTTATCATTACCTTCGTCGTCGTCATTCTCTTGATCCTCTTAAATTCCCAATAATGTTTTTTTTTGTCTTGTTTCTCTCTTCGTCGGACTTTACAATGTGGAATAAGGTAACTTCTAATGCAGTGGGTTGCGACGGTTAGTATGAAACTACGTGCGCCTTTTCGTACACACGTAAACGTTATAACGTTATCTATAAATACGTGGGTTTTGATGGGATTTTTCCCCCATATTTCTCTCCTTTTTCCTATAATCGATTAGAAAAATAGAAATTCTAAAAGAGGAAACCAAATATATGCAATATAAAGATGAAAAAATGGAATAATTATAATAAAGCTAGATGTTAAAAAACAAAAAGATGAAAAAATGGAAATCAATGTAAAAAGGAAGGAAGAAAGAAAAGGACAATACTATTGCAACGTCATATGATAATTTTATAATAAGAAGAAAAAAATAGACAGTAAAAGGAAATTAAAAAGGAGGAAAAGAAGAAAAAACTAAGCATGTGATTATGCTCAGGCAACTTGGAGGGCAGTTGGTCTTCCTAATCCAATACTTTTTTATACATATGCTAGAGGAGAAGATTCAAGCAGCTCTAAACTTTAATCTCTCAAGCAGATTCAAATACATTAGACAATTCTTTTTATGGATTCTATGGAGGCTATGGAGAAGTCGAAATTCACTAATCTTTCAACATAAGCATATTCCTTGGGGAACTAACCTGGGATTTGCCCGTACTGATGCAACAGAATGGATGAATGTGGAGAATATCTCGAAGATCAAGTTTCCGTTCCTACGATTAACGCGACAACAACAGGTTTTCCCCGTTGGTCTCGACCGGCAAATGGATGAATAAAGTGTAATTATGATCCATCATTTTTTCAAGATAATATAAACTCAAAAGCATGATGGTTGGTAAGAGATGACAGAGGCACATTTTGTGGAGCAGGACAAGCAAGAGGTATACTCTCTAATGTTTTGGAAAGTGAAATTCAAGCACTGATTTTTGCGATGCAACATTGTTGGAGTAAAGGATACAGTAAAATAGTTTTTGAAGGGGATAATAAAACCTTGGTTGATCTAGTACATGGGCGAAAGTTAAATTTCAGAGTTCATAATTGGATTCGTGAAGTTCGGGTGTGGAAAGAAAAATTTATCGAAGTCGAATTCAGGTGGATCAAACGAGAACTCAATAAGGCAGCGGATCTCATGGCTAAGAAGAATATTCCAGGAAATCAAGACTATATTTTTCACAACTTTGTACCAGAGAGATTTCTGATATCTTACATTGCGAATTTGTAAACAGTTAAGTTAAATTGCATTTTCAGGGGGAAAACAAAAAAAAAAGGAGGAAAAGAAAAGTGAAAGTAATGTGATAAAAAGACATTGAAAACGTTTATCATAAAGATATGATAGCCAATAAAAAGTTTATGAAGGGAGGGGACATAACAGATTTTATCTGTTAACTTATAAAACATAACATATTGTTTCAATTTCCTTTATTTGCGTTAATGGTTGTATTGACAATGTTTTTGTATCTTGTATATTTCTTATGATATCAATATATTTGATTTGCCGGAAAAAAAAATGAATTTCTTAAATGTAACACAACATGTAAGGAAAGTAGAAGAAACATGCCAAATGAGAAATCCATACAATTAAATAGTAAATTTAACCGTAGGTAAACAAAATATTTTTGTTCCATAGTGAAAGTCATATCCAACTCCCCACCGGTTTGAAAATGATCAGCAGTTCGTTAATTGAGGCCCAATTACGTGGGTCGGAATTAATGGCTCATCTGGTCCACTAAATATTAATAAGGTCCATTTGTTATTTTTGAATTATATGGTATCATGTTTTTTGTTTTTTTTGACCAATTTCGTACTGTATTAAAAAAAATTGGGTTTTTTGTTTTTATATCACAATAATATTAAACCGAAAATAAATCAAACCATAATAATTCAGATGGGCCTGGTAAAGAGCACTAAACCAAATAACAATTGAAACCGTAAACCAAGATCAAACCAAAGATGAATCGAGCGTAATAACCGGAACAAAATCAGAAGCCGGGAAACCCTAATCGCCGCAGGGAGACCGCCGCCACTGGTCAATTCCATCACTCGAAAACTCAACCACTAGTCAACTCCACCGCTGGGAACCGCTGATACCCAACGCAGATAAAAAAACATATGCCACGAACGAAACGCCAAAGACTCATACCGGAGAAGAACATGGCCTCCATTTTTTGACGAGGTGGAAAAAGGACTAACCACTATTGGGATTAGGTATAGATTAATGGGACATGGGCCTTAATCTCTAGGAAGTGTGTGAAGATTGTCCCACAGCAGAAGCCAGGAAACCCTAATCGCCGCAGGGAGACCGCCGCCACCGGTCAATTCCATCACTCGAAAACTCAACCACTAGTCAACTCCACCGCTGGGAACCGCTGATACCCAACGCAGATAAAAAAACATATGCCACGAACGAAACGCCAAAGACTCAGACCGGAGAAGAACATGGCCTCCATTTTTTGACGAGGTGGAAAAAGGACTAACCACTATTGGGATTAGGTAGAGATTAATGGGACATGGGCCTTAATCCCTAGGAAGTGTGTGAAGATTGTCCCACAGCAGAAGCCAGGAAACCCTAATCGCCGCAGGGAGACCGCCGCCACCGGTCAATTCCATCACTCGAAAACTCAACCACTAGTCAACTCCACCGCTGGGAACCGCTGATACCCAACGCAGATAAAAAAACATATGCCACGAACGAAACGCCAAAGTCTCAGACCGGAGAAGAACATGGCCTCCATTTTTGACGAGGTGGAAAAAGGACTAACCACTATTGGGATTAGGTAGAGATTAATGGGACATGGGCCTTAATCTCTAGGAAGTGTGTGAAGATTGTCCCACAGCGGAAGTGGGAAAGGACATTGAGTAATATATAAGTGACTTGAGCCAATCCACTCATTGCTAATTGGTTTTGAATTGGAAGCCCATGAAACTTAACATGGTATTTGGATTAGGTAGAGATTAATGGGCCATGAGCCTTAATCTCTAGGGAGTGTGTGAAGATTGTCCCACATCGGAAGTGGGAAAGGACATTGAGTAATATATAAGGGACTTGGGCCAATCCACTCATTGCCAATTGGTTTTGAGTTGGAAGCCCAAGAAACTTAACATGGTATCAGAGCCCGAACACACACTGCCCGTAATCCGGCCCATAAAAAGGCCCGACCGTCCTGACCCGATGATTGATGGTCTGTCGAGATTAATGGCTAGAAGAGCCATTATTTCGAGGGGAGATATTGGGATTATGTAGAGATTAATGGGACATGGGCCTTAATCTCTAGGAAGTGTGTGAAGATTGTCCCACAGCGAAAGTGGGAAAGGACATTGAGTAATATATAAGGGACTTGAGCCAATCCACTCATTACCAATTGGTCTAGCCATTATCTCGAGGGGGGGTATTAGGATTAGGTAGAGATTAATGGGACATGAGCCTTAATCTCTAGGAAGTGTGTGAAGATTGTCCCACAGCGGAAGTAAGAAAGGACATTGAGTAATATATAGGGACTTGAGCCAATCCACTCATTGCCAATTGGTTTTGAGTTGGAAGCCCAGGAAACTTAACAACCACCACCACCGCTGAGCTACAACGTCGGGGAAGCGAAGAAAAGAACAAGAACGATGCCAAGTGCCTCACCTACTCTACGAGCAAAACACGACGAACATGGGGGGAGAAGACTCATAGAAAGGGGGAGATACCGGGAAAATTATGCCGGTTTGCGTCACCGCCTCCGCCGTCCCCATGGCAGATCTGCTACCACTGACAGTGATATCCGGCAAACCACCTTCCTCGAGCCCACTCGCCGCCGTCCAAATCCGCGACTTCAAATCCACCAACTCAACGAACCAAACTGACATAATCAGAGACGCATCTACAAGAGCTCTGGGGAGAGAAGTCTCGCCGCATCACGTCTTCACAGATTCGGATCGAAGAGCCTCAGCCGTCACCACCGCAAAAACAACTTGCCTCGCCACCGCATAGCCAGACTACGACCCCAAAACTTACCGGAAAAACACTTACTTCCACGGGTAAAGCGCTGCCAGTTCACAAAAAACAGATGGTTCATACAGGACGTCGGATTTGTCGGAAAAACCACCAAAAACGAATTAGATCTGAAGAAAGTCGAAAAAGAAGTTTTGAGAGAGAAAATCGTTGCGCGTGAGACTTTTCGACCAATTTTTTAAAGTGAAATTGATGGGTATCATGTTTCACGAAGTGTTTTTTTATATAAATAAAAACTGTTACACGAATTGGTTCTCTTATATTTATAAATTAATTTATGGTTCATTGGTGTTAGGAGCAAGTATATATATTCAGTCGTCCTCGTTAGGACGTGTAAATTATTATTGTATTAATTTTTAATTCAATGATGTAGCCTCCACATAGTAGTGACGGGTATGAAAAAATCAGATTGATTACTTAGAATTCGTATGTATGTAATATATATATGATTAAGCAGCTTTAGGGGATCCGATTACTTAATTTGATTGATTATAAATTAGTATAATTATGAAAAATATCTCACGATGAAAATGATGAGACTTTAAACGATATATCAAAAAAATTGGCGAGTTAATTCATTATCAACTAGTTTGGAGTTATAAGTCAATAAAATTTAATATGGTATATCTGTATATATATGTTATTCAACTTAAACCGAAATCGATCCAACCCGGTCGAATGAAACAGAACTATAACCTATCATTATCGTGTAATTGTTTGTGAATGTCAAGAATGTGGTCCATATGTAGAAGACACTAGCTAGATAGTCTATATATATTTTTATGCTATTATTAAACAAATCAGTAATCAAATGGAGTGGTCGAAAACCACGATCAAGTATTTAAAATCAGAAGCTGTGGTCCTTAATCTCTTAGTCATAGATTTCCACCATAGTTAAATGTATTTTTATGTTTAACTATATAATATTTATATATATAAAATTAGCTTTTCTATCTTCTCATGATGCTACATCACATTCCACTTAATAAACAAATATTAAAACAAAACTAAAAACACACACATAAAACAAAAGATTCAAAAAAAAAACTCAAACATAAAAAAAAATTCTAAAATATACATAAATCGGTGCTGTCAATTTGAGTCATTATCCGCGGATCCTGCCCCGTTTAACCCACCGCCGGTCAGGTGCGGGATGAGAATATTTGCGTGTTACCCGCGGATACCCGCAAATTCAAACGGAACGGGTGTGGATCGAACAAAAAAATTAACCCGCACGGGGCGGATCTAGCGGAGCAAGTTTGACCGGCTTGACAGGCCTAATTAGAATCCAACATGAAACACGATTAAAAAAATGATGTTAAAAAAAACACGATTAAAAATAATATAAAAATGGAAAATAAAATAAAATAAAGAACCACCCAATATTAAACTGTTAGAAACAGTTCTATTAACTCCAAAACCAAGAAAATAAAATACTATTACACAATCAAAACAAAATTAAAACAAAAA
The DNA here is from genome assembly GCA_030161315.1 of Eutrema japonicum. Classification (NCBI taxonomy): domain Eukaryota; kingdom Viridiplantae; phylum Streptophyta; class Magnoliopsida; order Brassicales; family Brassicaceae; genus Eutrema; species Eutrema japonicum. Next base: position 43,596,937 of record BSQW01000013.1, read on the forward strand.
TGTGGACCACGCACGCGCATAGTATCTATACATCCAACATATTTAAAAAAAAAAAAAAAATTATCTTAAAAAAAAAATTTCAAAGTAGCTCAAATTCCTTCATTCCTTAATATTAAAGGGAAACATATTCTATAAGGGCTCCAACAAATAGGTTTTAGATGAAAAAAAAAAAAAAAAATTATGGAAAGAAAACTTTAAATTGTTAAGATATTTCCTAAAAAAAACCAACTAATTGCATGAAATTGACCAACAAAATAGAAAAATAAGTAAAAATGTGTACTATCCACTAAACAAATACATATAAAATCATAAATGTAAGAAATTAAGAAAATAAACCAAAAAAAAAATACACATATTTTAAGTTGATAAAGACAATTCAATTAACTACCAGATTCAAAAAATAAAATAATAGACAATAAAAATTGTTTAAAAAAATTGTTTACAACGTCCGCGCGTAACACAGATCACACCCTAGTTATTATTATAAACAAAGGGCTGACAGTCATTCCAATACTATGACTAGAATTATAGTAGATGAGAGTATATTTTACCCACACATTTAATGTATCTTAATGCCTTAATTCATATATATATGCCTACATGAATTCCACTTGTTTGTTCAGAAGTTTAGATGCTGACATATTTTATAAGAATCCTTCGACAAATGGCATGACAATTTACATTGAATTTAATGAATATTTGGTAAAACATAACCTCAATATATTTTTATCATACAAATTAAAAAAAAGAGATATATATGTTCATTTGTCGGTCGCAGGCGGCTGCAGCTTGCGGCCAGACGCATCTATTGTTGTTTGTTTAGCAGCCGCGCAACTGGTCGTTGCGACTGATCGCAACACAACACTAAATATTTTCAGTGTCTAAAAATTTTGAACGCAAATCGCAGTGCCCAGCCGCAAAAGGCTGCGTCTAATAAATGAATACCATTTGGCCGCAGTCGCAACCTCATACGACAGGCAAACGAACTAACCCATACATCCAAAAAAAAAGATCTGACGTTGAATTTTAGACTAATCTCTGAAGTTTAGACTGTTAAGTATGGCTCAGAGAAATTGATTTTTAACCTCGATTAACAACAATATGTTAACCATTTGATTTACTATCACTTGAATTTTCTTACAAAATTGGGAGACTTTTTTCAGATTAATTGTCATTTTTGCAAAACCAAGGTAACATTCTTGAAGCCAAGCTAATCTTCTTAATTCTATCACTCCAATTTTATCATTCTTTTTTTTTTTTAGTTACCATAAAGTTCTAGGCCGAAATCCGTAATCCCCCAAATCCGAAACCACATTATATAATATTAGTTCCGTTCCAAATTTCATATTTTATCTTAACTACAAAGGATGTATTTATTTCCTTAAGAAATTTGATCAAATCAAGATCGATATATATATATATATAATTTTATGTACATTCACAATACAGATTACATGTTTACAAATTCCCACAGGCCAAATCTTGACCTAAAACTCCGGTCTGAATCTAGTTCCTCTTTAAGAACTCAACTTAAAACGCAACTAAAAATGGCGATCAAAGTTGGTCACACTTCTAGCACATGACCCTGATGGTCCACCGCAGATCTACACGCTGATTCCGACGGTCTGGACTCAGCTATCTTAGCCGCTACTTCGGCCATCACAAGCCTCGTCAGCAAAAGTCCCGCCACAAACGCAGCTCCCATCAACATCGTGAAAACCGCGGTCCAGCTACTCCTGGACGATATGTAACCCGTTAGCAAGGGACCAACCGCCGCTCCAACGGATCCCGTTCCGTCGATTATAGCCGTTACCGTAGCCAGAGCTCTCGAGTTTCCTTTCAACGAGCTATGCGTCCCGAGATCAGCTGAAACGGCCGTTGTGATCAAAGCGTAAGGTCCGTTAACCAACATTCCGGTTAAAAACATGAGAGACGCGTTGGCTAACAACGAAACGTGTCCATAGCTCCGGTAGAAGAACAAAGCTGGGATTGAGCAATACATGAAACTAGCAGCTGTAATCGCTCTTGCTCCGATTCGGTCTGAAATGTAACCCGCCATGATCCCTCCGACCACACCTCCTACATCGAACATTGTCGAAAGATTTCCGGCTGTTTCGTCTGATAAATACTCGCCTTCAATCGCTGCAAACACAAATTTGTAATTAGTTACATGACCGGAACAAGTAGTCTAGCGGTTTGTGCTAGCTAGTGTGCGTTGTAGACGACAAAAAACAAAAGTTACCTGTGTGGCTAACGTAAAAAGGTAACCAGTAGAGGAAAGTGTAAGCGACCAATTTAGCAAAGAAGAGACAGAGAGCGAAAGGCGCAACTCCCGGAATCCTCCACGCTTCAATGAACCCAACAGCTCGTTTTTTGTCATCGGTTTCGGAATCATACGAGCTCAAGAGCAACGGCACATTTACAGAGTCTCTGATTTTCTCATCAGAATCAACATCCTCGTCTCTCTCTGCTCCGACAATCTCCGGATTGACGGGCAAGAAAGCGAAATTCACCAATCCGATCAACACGATAACCACACCAGGAACCACAAAAGACCATCCCCAACCATATCTCAGCATCGCAGCAGCGATTAACGAGCCAGTGATGTTCCCAACAGAAGTGTGTGCGTTCCATATCCCCATGATCAGTCCTCTCTTCTTCTTGTTAAACCAGTTTCCGACCACAGCAACCACGGAAGGCCAGCCAGAGGACTGAAACAAACCGGCGAGCATTTGCATGATCAAGAAATAGTAAAAGCTATGAACATCCGCCCAATAACCGACACCGAACAGAGACGTGAACACTCCGGTTCCGATCATCCCGACGGTCAAGAATATCCTCAGATTCATTCTATCTCCCAAATGTCCGGCGAAATACATCCCGAAAGCGTAAACCGCAAGAAAAGCAACGTCGATCTCACCAAGCAAAACCGTTCCGTTTGGTCCGTTAAACGGAGCCCAACCACCGTCTTCTTGTTCTTTTCCGGGGGATCGAAACGAAGTGAGTCTTAAAAGGAGTGAGTTAAGCCCTGTATCTGGAGATTGAGGATCAAGCGCGCTCTTCACAATGCTTGTTGTCTTCCTTGCAGCGTGATAGCTAGCGTAAGCGAGGAACGTCACGATCAACACTATTGCTTGATATGCATTGTAAGAGAGCTTCGAACCTTTGATTCGTTCCAAGAATCGAATCCCCACTGGTTTTTTCTCCATCTCTGCCTCAGATTGCATTAGAGAACCCATGAAAACTGATTTTTCTTCTTCTTCAAAGTCTCTCTCAATCCAATGTTTACCTGGAGATAAGATATAAATACGTTGAGAAATGATTAAAAATCTCTGCTTTTACTCTGTTTTTTCATATGGAATTATACTCTGTTTTCTTTTCTCTAGAAAAAATCTTCATAAACGCTAGGCCTGAATCTCTGAAACGTGTCGTAAGTAGTGACAGATCATTGTTGGAGTGTCTCTATAAACTCTCAAGAGGACTATTTTAAGTGAATTATCTTCTTCAGTTTGTGATTAGTTAATTATTATGCTAAAGTTCAATTAGATTTCTTACCTTATAAGTATGAATTATGACCTCTAATTGGTATATTTAAAGGAATATTCTTACAGAACCTGAAACTTTAAAACTAATTAATTAAAAGAGAAATCTCGTGAGCCTTTTTTTTTTTGTTTTTGTTTTTGTCAACTAAATCTTGTGAATCATGCAATCCAAAAACAAACCCATCTTTGTTGATATATTCAATTTTTAGAAATAAATAGTTCTATTATAAACAGAACAGAATCAATTGAGATTCGAATCTAGAAAATGCTTTAAAAAAAAAAAATCTTGGGGACGACGAAGAAAGAGATCAAATCGATTTTGAAGTGTTCATCTTCGTAATCTGTAACAATCCGTGTGGAATATTCCATCGATCGGACGGAAAAACAAATAAAAAATCCCCAAGAAAATAGAAGAAAACTTCAAAACAAGATTCAAGAAGCATTCAAACTAAACTTCAAAATTAGAAAAACAGAAACAGTAAGAAAATCTGAATTACCTGTATTCGTTGGTCAGACTCAGAAGCAAAAAAACGTTTCCTCCGGCGAGCTTTCTCTCTCTAGAGACTGACTTTTGAGAGTTTAAAAATTGGATGATTGCTTGAAGATGCAAAGAGACTTGGACAGGCTTTGGTGCTGTAAGCAACGGCGACCAGTTTATAGCATTCGAGCTCAATAGTTTAGTCGATGGAATTAAAGTTCTGAAATTACGATATCACCCTTCTCACTACAAATCATATTGCTCGGATTGCGATTTACGTTTTTACCCTTTCTAGTTGCGTCTTGATCTACATCAAATGAAGCGAAGGTTATTTCCTGCGTATTGCACCTAAAGCCTCCCTACGCAATTATTAGTCTATACTACACGCGGGTTTGTATATTTTATATATATTTTTTAAATTATGTTTAGTATAATATTATATATTTGTTATTTAATTTTAGGGGTTAATTTTTTTATAAAATACCGTAAAAGAAACAACTTAATTCGAGAGATAGCATAGTATGTTTCATGTAAATATATAGAAATTGTTTGAATTTATATGTTCACTCATTTGCTATGAGAAATTATATTATATCATGTTTAATAAAAAGTTTTAAATGTTGTAGTAATAATAAAGCCTTTTCCATAATAAAGCTCCACTCTTATGTCTGTCTTCAGCTAAAAAGAAGGAAAAAGATCGATTGTTAGTTGTACATTCTTTTTTCATACTTCATTAGCTATAATTTATTAATGAAGTGTTATTTTTTTTGTAATTATAATATGTACCTGGTTTTAGTTTTTTTGTTAGATGTTTTTCTTGCTGAATCTTCCTTTCACCGAATTAGTCTTCCTCGTTTTCTTCTCCTATTTGTTTTGCTTAGTAATTAGTATTGATTTTGTAATATAATATAATATTTATGACTGATTTTTTCATACATGTATCATTAGCTTTGAGGTTGTTGAAAATCTCTTTGTAGACAACATTTCTCAATGATTCACATGACTGCTCTGTTTTTGACTCGCTCCAAATGTGTAGTCCTTTTTCTGATGTAGCTCTTGACAATGCAACATATAGTTGTCCGTGACTGAAAACTGGTTTAGGAAGATAAATTCCAACGTTCTCCAAACTTTGCCCTTGACTTTTGTTGATTGTCATAGCATAACATACTCTTATTGGATATTGACGCCTTCTCATCTTATACGGACAATCTGTATCTGCAGTTGTCATGATTATCCTTGGTATGAGGATTTTTTTCCCAGCATTTGAGCCAGTCATTATCTCTGCTTCGAGTACTTTTTCACCTAGACGGGTAACGACCAACCTTGTACCATTGCACAAACCTTCTTTTTGATTTATGTTTCGCAGAAGAAGAATCGGTGCATGAAGTTTTAAGCGTAGCCGGTGATTTGGTAATCCTGAGCACTTGAGGGCGTTTAGGTACTCTGTTGTGTATAATAGATTGACTCCATTCACATCCGTATCATCACTTGCTATGCTGTCAGCACTAAGATACTCTTTCATGTCGCCTTCGATTTTTGTCAGGAAGTGTTCATTTAATTCGTCGACAGTTTCATTTCTTGGAGTAAGGATTGCGCGGCCTTGTAAGAAATCTCGATCTCTGTAAGCTTTGTCCAGACCTGGGAAAGTGGCCTTTTGAATCTCTTCTATAGGGTTTTGTCCTTTATCAAGCATGAACCTTTTATCGATCTCAATATTGTCGTTCTCCAAAGAATTTTCTTCCGTGGAGGGCACTATTTTTGCTTCTCCATTACCTACTTCCAAGATCCACTTTGCAAACCCTTTTTCTTCAGCTCTGACTCTCATGTTTTTCTTAAGGATAAATCTATGACATTTATCCCATAAGTAAGATATGTTGATAGATGCCGAAACTGTATCTTGTCTACTGCCTTTTGGGATGACTGGTAATATTTGTCTGAAATCTCCACCTAGCAATACTGTTTTCCCTCCAAAATGTTCTTCCATAGCATGGGGATTAGTATTACTCATTAGATCTCTGAGGGTACGATCCAATGCTTCAAATGTGTGACGATGTGCCATCGGTGCTTCGTCCCAAATAATTAAATCTGCTTTGATAAGTAGTTCCGCAAGCATTGTTTTTGGTTTGATATCACACATTGAATGCTGGTGAAGATCTATTGGTATTTTAAACCTTGAATGAGCTGTTCTTCCTCCTGGTAAGAGTGTTGCTGCAATACCCGAGCTTGCGACCGGAATAACTACTCGTCCCTCTGAACGTAGTCTGGAAATTATTGTTTTATAAACAAATGTTTTTCCAGTTCCGCCAGGACCGTAGATAAAGAATAGCTTCCCTTTGGCATTGTTGACGGAGTCCATCACAGCTTCGTAAACAGAAATTTGTTCTTCGTTGAGTTTTGAAATTGATTGGCAATGTACATCCTTTTCATAATCGACATTGTAACGTTGTTCTTCCCTTAGCATTGAGCTTGTTATATCTTTCAGAATGCTTTTGTTTGGCACAGGCATTTTTGAGAAATCAGATAGGGACTTGTCATTTTGGAGAAGTAGCTTTTGGATCTCTATCAAAGTATATTGTTGGACTTGGTCATCGTTCAAATTCATTCCTCTGAAGGTGAACCTCTTTCGTTGCTTGTATAAGATATCTTCTCCGAGGCTTTTCCAGCATTTGGTCCACAGATTCAAAGGATCAGTTACTTCACAGTATAACAACATTGTTACAAACAGTTCTCGTAACTGGTTAGCAGTGGCCCATTGTGATGATTCTACCATTGCTTCATGCCATTCTTTATCTCCATCCAAAAGACCCATGGCATGACAACTTTCTTTGAAAGTTTGATATATGATTCCACCTACTGTTCGAATCTCTTCATAGCTTTTACATCCTTTGACGTGATTTAACATCATCCTTAGGTAGTATAACTCACCTGATGATGGATGAATGTTAACTATTCTCCCGATTGTGAAGCCTTGCTTTCTTGGCGTCCATATCCTGTCTTTAGTATTCCATACAAACATCGTAGGAAACTGAACGTAAGTTAGTTTTCGTGCGAGTTGTATGGTTTTATTTGCTTCCATCCACCCAATTAACATCGTATGTCGGCCTTCTGTTCTATACGCGACATTTTTGGGGTTCTCTCTTTCATCAAACACCACACTTTGATGTCCTTCTAGATGTAAAGTTAGCTTTTGAACTGAAGGCTTCTGATGGTGTATGTCAAAACTGAAAATACGCCACACGGCTTCGCATGCTGATAAGTATCGGCATTCTTGGTAATTTGAGATCTCGCCTATCTGCGTCTTTTCTTTCATTTGACTTTGTTCTCCGGTTGAGGTATTTTGGAAAACAATTGTCGCTTTGTCAACTCCTTTGGTGATGTACTTGAAAAGATATTTGATTGCTTTTGAAGTATTGCACCACTCCACGTTGATATGTGCTTTATATTTCTTTAGCAAAGCCATATTGTGTGGGATGACATAACGATTGTCAAGCCTTGTGTCATTCTTGATGACGAAATTATCCTTGTCCTCTCTTCTTCTGTAGATAATATATCCATCATTATCAATTGTTGTACTTCCAACAAAAGATCGTGGATAGTTTTTTGAACAAATTCCATTTTCCATGCAAGGATTTTTGGGACGATCTAGACCGCATGGACCATGCATCATATGTTTCTTTACAAGATCATATCCTTCTGGGTCTTCTTCTCTATTGGGTAGCTCTGCTGATATAAAAGGATCAATATCCGATGGTGTCGGACTGTTTGGTGGTTGTTGAAGCCATAACAGAATATGTGCATGGGGAAGCCCTCTTTTTTGGAACTCGATTGTGTAGACCACTGTAGTTAAATATGATTTATTTGTTTGTTTTAATATTATGAGATAGTTTCTTGAAATAAATCTTTAATTAAAAAATTTTACCTGAACGTAGTGGTCCGAAAAATACTCCAGATTTAAAATCTGAAAGCAATTCATCTAACTTCATCTTGAACACTCGTGAGCTGATGTCAGGCCTATCATTCGGCGGGTCATTACCGTATGTTTGCAAATGTGCTTTAATTTCTTCCCAATTTGGATTTGCAGTTATCGTGACAAACAAGTGGGGATTACCGTAAAAACGACATATGGCCATTGCATCATGATAATTGTCAATCATATACCTTGGTCCACCTGTAAAAGATGATGGTAAGATTATCCTTTTTCCAAGTGATTTCAAATCACTGTCTCCTTTTCCAATCGCGTCACAAACATTAGTGTAGAGGTCTGCTCTTAATTTCTTTTGGTTGTTTCTTTGAAACTTTAATCTTTCTTCTTCAACAGCTGTGTACGCATCAACAACATATTGGTGGAACAGACGACCTCCTTTGATAATTGTCATTCCCTCAGACAATCTTGTTTGGATCTGGTATGCATAATACTCTCGAATTGTAACATGTTTTCTTGCTATCTTCCTTTGGTTATCAGCCGCATACGGGATTCTCAAATTAAATCCTTCTTCCCCATATGGAAACAATAATGGATATTGTAAAGCCATATAGTATGGGTGCAAACTACTAATCCTTTGCAATTTCGAAGTCTTGTATTCAACTATGATATCTCGTTCCCATGATGATTCCTATAAATCTCCAATAATCAGCCCCGCTGTTTCTTCAGAAGTAGGCAAATCATATTGCCTTCCCTTTTCTTTTTGTCCAATAAGACGGATGGTAAATTCTTCACAGTTTCCTGATTTGAATTTATCGCGAGCTTTCCTAAACTCTTTAGCTAGGCAATTATTTTCATCGACCATGCGAATCAACTCCTCTACCACTTTTTCTTGGAGAGTTTCTGATCCACTTTTTGGAGATATTATTTTCATACGGTTTTTAATTTCATTCTCCGTATCGAAAACATATAGTTGGAGGAATTTTGGAGGTTTTCCTGCAACAGGTAGTATTGATCCCATTTTGTGGTGGTTTTGGCCTTGAATTCTGAATGTGAATGGACCTTGTCCTGACATAACCGACTTATCCACATTTGCTCCGATAGAAGTGAAACATAGTAATGAGTTTGCAACTCTTATACTATCTTTGAAACTTCTCTTATTCATTAATCTTGTTAAGACCTCTGGTGGCTCTTTCACTTTGGGAAAAGAAACTCTTCCTCTTTGGCAACATATGGAAAACAATGGTTTTCCATCATCCGATTTTTCGGTGCTTTCGGTGTTCCAAACTAATGCGTTACACGAAGAACATTCTTGAAGAATATTATCCCTCTTTTTTTGATATGGTTTTTTCCCTAATTGTATATATTTTAAATTAAATTAAGAAAATGACACCACTTAGATAGAGAGTTTAACATTATTATAAATAGGAATTGATTATGTACCTTTAGATACTCCCTCTGCAGTGATTTTTTTCGTTTTCCCTGTTATAGGATTGTGGTAGGATTGTTGATATATTAATTTTTTTTGTTTTTTGTAGAATTTTTAGAATTTTTTTATTTTTAAATATATTTTTTAGAAACTATATTTAGGTAGTTACCTTTGTTTGTTTGGTACCATCTCTTGCTCTGAAGAATTGCACGTCTATGATCTCTTGCTCTTTTATAAATCTCTGCTAAAAATATAGTAATCAAAGTTATAGCATTGTTTGAAAAAATAGTAAATTAATCTTTTTATTGAAGATTGTTTATATATAGTGAATTGAGTCACCTTTACGGCTAGAAATGATATCGGGTGTTTCTCTTGTGCATGCCTCGATGAATTTCAGAGTATGATCTACGGAAAATGTAAGCTTTGTTGTTAAAGCAATATAAAAGCTATAATTTAATATAATATTTGTCAATCAACCTGTTTTTTTTTGTCGGAGTATTTGTGCTCTTTTGTTCCTATTTGATCTTGATTCGTCTGGAGTAATTGTATTTGCTTTACGTTTACGGGTGTCCATGACGAATGTTTTTTCACGTTTTTATTCAATCTATGTTATAAAATCATCGTTAGATTGTGAGCATTTGTAATAATATAACTATAATTTGTAAAGTGCTGTTATGATTTGAACTATAAAGACAGAGGAATCAACTTTGATTAATCGTTATTTTTTAAGAAAATTATATAACTCCTAATCGACAATGGGCACAACCAAAGCATACATCCATTGTCAAAAACAATACATTCTACAAAACAGAGAGAACAGAAACATGTATGAAAATCAGATATAGAGTTTATATTTTAAACATGTATGAAGTTATCAAACAGTTACGAAGTTTTGCGTTTTTATGTTTTTCAAAATAAAGGGAGAAGTTTGATTTGTACAAAAACATATGTTGGACATAGAAATTTGGCAACAATATAATATAGATTTCATATAAGTCTTTGAAAAGTTGGGAAATAACAGATATTTGAATAGTATACGATCAAGTATTCGTTCGGCATGAAAATTTGGTAAAAGATAACATAGATTTGAAGAACTATCAAATTTCATTGAACTGAGATAACTTACTTTGGAATCTTGAAATTTCTTCAACTTCACGACCTCTTTTTGGTTAGATTTCTTATGTTTCTCTGTTTTTTCTTTGACAATGGATATTGTAATGTTGTTGCTCTTTCAAGTCTTCGGTGACTTTTAAATTCAATGTATTTGAGTTAAAAGGTGTAGTTATGGTGTAATTATTGCAAGTAAGTTGGAAAGTTTTTTTATTTTATTTAAATAAGGTAGAAGGTGGAACGTGTTTAAAAAGGAGTTGGAATGTTTTTACTGTTTTATAATTTTGAATATCTGGAGGTATTTAAATTATTATTATATATGATAAACCAACGACATATGTTTACTTAAATGAGAAGAATTTATTTCATTTGGGAAATTCTTGTTTTATTTGTATTTGCCTTATGACAAATTGTAAGTGATATTATGTATTAAGAAATGTATCGAACACAAAAAGCATTACAGAATTTTTAAAATAAATCGTACCATTTCTAATGCAATTACTTACTATAAGGACAAAATTATTTTCTTATATGCACTACATCAAAAATTCGTTCGTCCTAGAATATTTTTAAAAATTTTAAAAATCTTTTTTGAGGTAGATATGCATATGCGATATAGCCAATATATCCAACCTCGAATTTGATATTTAATAATTTTTGCTTATGAAAAAGATATATATGTTACCAAAAAAAAAGGCTAAGTGATCGTAGGAATAAGAGTGTTAGGAAAAATACATTGCTTTCTTAACGTAGTTTTTAATTCTTTACAAAATGGATGATCCAAAATTGTGAGGACTGGTTTTTTAAATTATTAGAATGTATATTTTAAAAAATAAAACTTGTTTAGGAAATTTTATATTTATCTGATTTAGCATTTCAGTTTCTAAATTTGTTTGTTCACCTGATATAGGAATATATAATTCTTATATAGTATCATAATACGAAAACTTCGATTACAGTTCCGGTTGGAAGTTCATAATCAATTGTGAAGATAATTAGATGCGGTTATGTTAATTTTGAGTAATTTTAATGATAACAGAGTCTTTATGGATGTATTTTGGTGATGAACTGATCTACCGTTTACGAGTTAAATAGAAGGTTTTTGTTTTTCCGGTTACAACTTTTAGTTTGTTTTTAATGTGGAAATGTTAGTTATATAATAAAATATACTTTAATTCCATACTACATGTGTGATGAGATGGAGTCCACGTACCATTTATAAATTTCCCGTACTGTTAACATTAATTGTTTCGTTTGTTGTTTTAATAATAATTTTTATGATGAACAAAACTATACAAATTTGAAGTTTCGTCAACTATACAAACGTCGAATGTAATAGGCCATTAATTCTTGTTTGTATTATAAAATACTATTACATAGAATATAATATTTGAAATTGTGTTTTGACTTAAAAGGAAAAGAAAATTAAGATAACGTTTAGATATTGTTTGAGACTACTACAAATTTTTTAAAAGTTTGAGATGTGTATAAAAAACAAAGAAAATAGTTTTCTTAAAGAAAGAGATGTGTTTTAAAACAGAAATAATGCCAACTTCTTGTTAGCGTTCGCCTCCATGGTTGGCTATCACATCGACCGTTTCTTTTTTGCCTGATGTTCAATTCCCTCTTCAAAGTTGGGAGAGTTGACTCCACCTTCTTGTTTAATCTTCTCCATGTCAAGCTTTTCATGAAAGACATTATCTCCTCTTTTCTTTGTGGTATCCTACGTAGTTTTAATTTGTATAAGTATTTTTAAATTAAATATTAGTGATTATTCTTTGAGATTATATTATACCTTTGTTTTTGGGCTCTTGATCGTTGTAGTTTTGGTTATGTTTTCATTCACAATTCTTGAAACTGTGAATGATTGGAAAGAAGTTCTGAAGTTATATTTTGTTATCTTCACTTGAAAGTCCATTGTCTTCCCGATTAACCCAAGAAGACAATCTGGAATTGTATTGGGATTGAAGATATCTTTGTCATCCTCTGCCTTCTCAAGATCGAACTACATAACAAACAATCATAAGTTAATTATTTTGTAAAGACTTATATATTTTTAGAAAATTTTACCTCTGAAGTTGTAATCTCTTCAGCGGTAGTGTTTGTAAGTTTTCGGACGTCTTTGTCAAACAAGACAAACTTGGTTCTTGCAACTCCGTATTGGACACGTATCTCCACCCTAAACCTGAAAAATATAATTTTATAAAATATTTCATTTATACGATATTCCATGAGTGATATGTTTTAATTGGGGTTTACCTGACAACTCCAATGGTGTTAACTTCATTGCATATGTTGCATTGCAGAGATGTGGCAGTCTTATCGAGTTTTTTTGAACATTTAGCACAAGACAAATATTTCCATTCATTGTGATCTACGATTTCAATGATTTTGGCTTGGCAGATAACCTCTTTTTCCTGTGATAGTGTTTAATTATTATTTTTTCTAAGTAGAATACATAATCAAAAACATATTACTCTACTAATAATTATGGATTGTTTTAGTACCTGTTGTTTACCATTGGATATATAATCCAAAATTTGGGGAATTGTCCAAGTCTCAAATGTGTTTGTGATGTTCTTGTCTTCTTCAACAGTTGCTTGAACAGAACTATCTTTTACTCCCACGCTTTGACCAAAATTATGAGATGGTTAGGAACTTATTTTTACGAAAATGTATTATAGAATTGACTATTTTAAACTTGAATTCAGCAATTTTACCTTGCCATAAATGTTTGTACCGCTTCTAAATCGTAATTAATATAGAACTTTGTTGATCCACTGGAGCTTAGTTGGAGTTTTCCTAAAATCAGAGATGTTTAGCAAATGGAAATGTGATTTAAGATATAGTGTTGCAAAGTAGTGATTTAAAGGGGTTTACCTGCGAATTTCTTTGGGTTCAAACACGTCGCCACAATTACACTGCTTTTGCGATCAGTTTGATGAAAAAGTTTGCGGAATGAAGATGCCTGATCATCCCATAGCGTCATTCTTACAGTTACGCCACTATAACATTGGTTTACGGGAAAAATTGTGTTATTTCATAGTATTATATTGTTTTTTTTTTAGCAAACATATTATAGTGTTATTGTATTTCAATTTTAAAGAGATATATAGAGATTAATGGCCTTACTCTTCTAGCAGGAGAAGGACAACAATCTTTTGTTTTGACTTTGTGTCTTCGAGATTTGATCCTTGGACATGTAACACTTGTCCAACAATATCTGAAAACATTTGTTAGTATAATATATAATTTTTTTTGGTGCAAACGATAATAATTACCGGGCAGTTGCAAGTTGGTGTCAGCAAGAGCTTCAAACTCCGAATACGTGCGCAATCTGAATTTTTCTTCCTTGATAGTAGGAAGCACATCATCAGGTATTTCAAGTATTTGAGTTGCGTCCGTAAACCGGATTAAGAATTGGTTGTCTGTTATCTTATAGTGACTATAACTCGGGACTACTTCGAATTGGGTGACAGAGTACAGATTTCCATCTTTAAGTAGGCTTTTGAATCTATCCATCCGTCGATGGTAAATCGAAGCTTGCACAAGAGTATCCTATTTGAAATAATTTAAAAAGGAGCTTACGTGAGGTTATGCACAAATATTAATACAATTTTAAATTGTAAAAATGATTTTTAAGTAAGCGAATGCCGTACCTTTTCATCCAAGAATAGTAGGTCAAAACTCATAAGTGCTCCATTTTGTTTGAAATTTCGAACTTCCCAAGAACGCAATAGACGGACAACTATGTTTTGGTTGGAATTACCTTGCTCCAGTTTTTGTAACGGAATTGATGTGTGAAGTATAGAACCAAGATTATGTTCTTCCATAGCTATTTGTTACGAATCTGTAAAAGAAAGGAAGCCAATCAATGAGTTTCAATACTTTGTTTGATAAAAAATGAGATGGTTAATTGTAAGTCTCATATCCTTACGTAGAATGAGAGGGGAGAATAAAGATTATGTGAGTGGATAGATTTTTTTGAGGGTATTTATAATAGTTTTGTGGTTTGTGGTTTAGATTTGAGGTGACTGTTCGATATGAGAGAAACATAATAAAGAGACACTGAAATGTGGACAGTCAAAGTTTTATGATTTTGAGATAATATTTAATATGAGGTATAGCAAATGTATCATAGTTAAAAAATAATGGAAAGGGATAAATGCAATGTACGACAATAAATATTTTAATTGTGGGTGAATTATTGTAAATTGACTAAATTATTCAGTGTACAATCGTTTGGGTGGAGCTATAAAAAGAGGGTTTTGGGTAACTTTTATTTCAAAACAAACAAATAGAAATTCTCTATACAAAAACATGAAACGCAACAATTGTAAAACAAGTCTTACCATGTTACCATATGACATGTTAATGGTTATACTAACAAAAGTTGCTTCTTTTTCTCATCTAGACTTAGGATCTTGCATGTTGACATGCAAGACGTTACGTGGAGTCTCGAAGTATCCAGAAGTTTTACGAAGTCTTTCTTTAGATGCTATCATCTTACCACCTTATGAGAGAGTACCAAATGAGATGAAGCTATTGGAAGAGTGTGCAGAGAATGGTAATTTACATGCGATATTTTTATGTGGTTTATTTAATTTCTTCCACCTTAAGAATGTGGCCAAAGGTTTGAAGCAACTATGCATGGCGGCTCAAGAAACTCATTCAGAAGCAATGTACTTGTATGGAATGATCTTACTCATTGAAGGGGATTTCAATGAGGGTTCAAACTATCTAACTCAACTATGGAGAAATCAAGGACTACAAACGGTGAGGCAATGTCATATGAACGTTCGGCGGGTTATTTTAGAGATGAGTGTGAGGCAGTACCGAGAATACGACATTCTACTTAGTCTAATGGAAGTTGGGGAAGATTGTGAGGATGGAAATCTCGACGAAGTGTGCGACGAATGTTTCATTCGCAAGGAAATTTATCGTTTCATGGAATACATGAATTGAAATATGTTTAAGTTTGTTGTTTCTTTGCAGGACACATTTTTAGATTTTTAGTTTTATTTATTTAAATGGAAACACAGATATAAATTTTATAGTTTTTTTTATCTAAATTTCTATTTTTTCATAGTTGTTATTGACCAAATACAAACCTTAGTTGGAAATCGTATTTACCTTTGCCATAGGGTAGAGACTAAGTGTTGATCCGTAAATCACACAAAAAGGGGTAAAACAGTACTTCTAGTCGGAATCTCGTTTATTGATCTAAGTCGGCGATTACAACAGAGTTTAAGTAAGAAGGCAAAGACAAAAGACTTGAGATCGGTAATGAGCTTTCTCTTGTATTCTCTGTCTCTGCGGAAGTTGTGGATGATCCTGAAGAATGAGGCTCCTCCTTTATTTATAGTGTCTTTGAGGCGGTCGAAAGGAAGAATTCTCCTTTTCCGAGTTCGATTAGGAAAAGGAAATCTTCCGGTTTTCTCTCCGAGATAAGGATAAGTTCCTGATATCTCGAGGAGTTGACCAAAGAGAATATTTCCTTTTCCGAGATCGGTGGGAAAAGGGAAATATTCCGGTTTCATCTGTTGTAACGGACCGGGCTAGTGATGGGCCTAGATCGGTAGCCGAGATGGGCTTTCAGCGAGATTCCGAGCTCGGCCCAACGTTTTCGGGCCGACTTGTCTTTGATCCGAACCATCGTAGACCGGTCTTGATTGAACCGATCTCGGTTCGAACCGAGTTAAACCAGGGGGTGCTAATCCCCCCTCTAACAATTGGTCCCCCCCTCAGTTCGGCGAGGGAGTTTATGAGTTCGGTGAATTTTTGGGGAGTATTCTTTAGCTCGGTTAAAACTGAGATCGGTACGATCTGATCAGATTCTATTTCGAGTGCGGCGGATTTTCGGGTTCGGCGAATTTTGAGTTCGGCGAACTTCTTTCGAAAGTGAAGATCGGAATTCCCGTGGTCGAATAGATTTTGGAGCTTTCGAGTTCGGCAGATTTTTCTCGGGAAGGGGGCGTCGTTTCGTCTTCTTCGGCTACGGAATTCGAAGAGCCGCGTGTCGATTCGTACTCTTCGGCTACAGAATTTGAAGAATCGTCATCATTGCGTTTTTCTTTATAAATACCGCTCGATCCTCCTTCATTTCTCACTTCTGTTCATTTTCTTCAAAAAGGTATTTCTCTCTCTCTCTAGAGCTCTCCCTTCTCTCTAGAATTTATTTTTCTTTCCGTTCTCCGATCATTTCTCCGCCGTGATTCTTCCGATCTGTTCGAAGATCTTCGAACTTTCTGGGCGATCTTCAAGCTGTTCTTCGTTAGTATTCAAGTTGTTCTTCATTAGTTCTTTCTTTCGATCGATATGGTTTCAAGGACTTCTTCTCCTTCTGTTAAAGACCGAGCTTCTCCATCTAAGTTTCCCGACCTTGGGTTGTTCGTCAACAGCTCTGATTCGAATTCGGATGGGTTAAGTGACGTCGAACGGGAGATGTTCAGGCGCAACTCTCAGCGTTCTGCGGC
Source organism: Eutrema japonicum (assembly GCA_030161315.1). NCBI lineage: Eukaryota > Viridiplantae > Streptophyta > Magnoliopsida > Brassicales > Brassicaceae > Eutrema > Eutrema japonicum. The sequence continues at coordinate 43,613,894 of BSQW01000013.1, forward strand.
TGGACCGAGCAATCCTAGAGTTTCGGTCGAGGTCCCGCATCTCGTCGATGAAGACCTGTCTGAAGAAACTGCTGAGTCGAATGAGCAAGTTCGGGCAGATGCCGAATTCGCCGCTCGGCTTGCCGAGGATGAGGATGCGGCCGACCTGGACAATCGTGCTGCTTCTCCAGCAGGTCGTCCTGACGAAGGAGACGATGATCCCGTATCGGCTGCTAGGCGGATGGTTGAGAGGCCGGCCAATATCGGCCCATCTCGGTCCACCGCGGAGACGATCCAGATCACCTTGGAGCGGTGCGGTGCTCCAAATGACTTGCTTTTTAAGACCCCGAAGGCTACGGATCGCCCGTGGGATGCTCCTGACGGTTACATTTGTGTCTACGAGGAGCATTTCAGAAGTTGCGGGCTTCGGTTTCCCATCCCAGAGCTCGTCTATAAGTACTGTAAGAGGCGGCACGTCGCGATCTCTCAGTTGATGCCGGCCACGGTGATAAACCTTATGGGTCTTCTTTCTCTCGGGGAGGAGTGCGGTATCCCTATTACGGCAAAGGTTTTCGAGAGGTTTTTCCGGGTGAACCTGTCGAAGGCAAAGCCGTGGTTTCTATCGGCGAATGCGAAACCGGAAGCCGACCTTGTTACTGGGAACAAACCGAGCAAGGTCAACCATTGGAGCGCCCGATACTTCTTCGTGAAGATCGACAAATCTTCCGTTGAGTGTCCGGGAGGGAATTACCGAACTCAATGGAGGACTCCCATTGGTAGATACTTGTTCTTGATTTCGTTTTAGTACCTAATTTTGCCTGAATTATATTTGTCTTTTCCGTTTTCAGCTCGTCATCCTCCAAGCTTCCTTATCACCACACCAGGATTCACTTTTGCTCATGCGAAGCAATTGAGTGCGGCTGGGAAAGTTCGGTGGCCTGAAGCTTTCCAGGAGAAGCTCGATTTGAAGGCGAAAAGAGTTCTTAGAGGTTGGTCGGTCAACTTTTCTTCGTAGTCTGTTGATACCGATCTCCCCTTTCCCTTTTTTTTATTTACTTATCGTTTTCCCCTTTTTCAGCTAAACCGTCTCGTCGTCGGAAGATGAAGTTCGATGACATCCCCGATCTATCTGCCGAACTTGACGGTGACGAGCGGGAGATGAATTCTGAAATTCCTCCTCCGCCTGAAGCCGAACCGGTAATTGTTGATGAAGGCATCGTTGGGAACGATGTTCCTGCTGGGGAGCAAGTTCCTACTGAAGGGCGCACCTCTCCTCCCGCCGAAAAGAAGAGGAGAAGGAAGACTAAAAAAGGAGCCCGGCAAAGGGCTGATCACACAGCTGGGGTCGGCACTACGCCTGCTGAAGGCAACGAAGGGAATACCGGCCCCCAAAATGTTGGAGGTGATGATGGGGGTTCTGAACCCCAACGAGCCGAAGAGGAGACGGTGGTCCTGTCGGACGATTCTCCTGTCTCGAAGAGGCATCGGGCCTCGGCACCGGAGGTCGAGTCATTGGGTTTTGCCGAGACGTATCGGCAGGTTAGCTTCGGCCCGGAATTCCTCCCTTCGGTCGATCGTCTGTATAAGTCTGATGAGTTCAAGAAATTGGCCCAGACTACTGCCGAGGTAAATGCCTTTTTCAAGTTCGTCTCTTCTTTCTTTCAATTCTCCTTTCTGATGTTCGCTGTTTTTGACAGATGATTGCCCAGACGAATGAGATCGTCGGGTCATACGATCGTGATCTCGGAGCTTCGCGCCGTAAGGCTTTCGAAACGAGCGTCCAAGCCGTGGAACTCCGCAAAGAGCTCCGAGTCTCTGAGGATAGAGTGGAAGCCGGCGATCGTGCAGTAGCCGAGCTGACCCGCGAACTAGCCGTGCTGAAGAGATCCAATGCCGAGCTGGAGTTGGAAAAGGATGCCCTTGCGACGAAGCTATTCACAGAGACTTCAAGGTTGCGGGCTGGCCGCACTTATCAAATCTTGAAGAGGAAAGCGGCAACTGAAAAATGCCAGGTTCGTCTTCAAAAAGTTAAGGACCATCTGGCGGCGGTTGATCAGGCAAGGAAACCATTCCTGGCCGTTAATCAGATCCATGGGATCCTCAGCTTCTGCCAGAGTCTGAAGACGAAGCACGGTATCGTCGTCCCGCCGTCTCGTATTGAAAAGCTTGAGAAGCTTAAGGCTGAGAAGTCGGCAGAGTACGAGGCGATCGACCTCCGCGAGCTGGAAGATGCGGATCTAGTCGTCTCGCCCTTTACTGATCCGGTTCACCCGGGAATTTCGCCCTCGATGGGTAATGAAGTCCCGCCAGGGCTTGATGAGTTCGGTACTAACCGAGCTTCGATGTCGGCGGACCAAGCTGAAGCGATGCGGAGGCAAGGTGTTTAGGCCTTTTTCCTACTTCATGTAATTTGTTTTTAGTTTTCTTTTTGCCCGGATGGGTTTATGACTTGAACTCTTGGACCTGAAGGTTTGTAAAGTCCGGTATCCACTCTGTTGTTCGCCCGAGGGGCTTTTGAATGAATCTGATTTTTATCGATCTTCTTTTTATTTTGAGTGTTATACTTAGTTATTTCTCAAGTTATTTTTATACCGAGCTCTGATATATTTGAAGTCGTACATTATACGAACCTCTCGAATTTATCGTACACAGTGGTGCCGTAAACTGTACGGTCTTAGCCGGGTGAAGAGGATAAATTCGACTGAACCTGTTCGAGGTCGGCAATCCCTATCGTAGATCGGCTTACTGCTTTTGCGATTGTTGAGAAATCGGCTTACTTGTTTTTGCGACTGTTGAGAAATCGGCTTACTAGTTTTGCGACTGTTGAGAAGTCGGCTTAGATTTGCGAGGAAGGACGTTCGGCCTGACCCTAGAGTTTAGTTTAAGAGTACGTGAACAGCCCATCTTAATATGCTCTAGGTTTCTCACATTGAATCCGAGTGTGCGAGACGGACTTGGCTTATTTGGCTCGGATAATCTGAGAAGCTGGTGCGAGACTGATCTCGGCTTTGAATGTGGAAAGTGTATTATCCATTGCACCATGAGGATGCGTGCGAGCTAAGCTCGGCTTATTTCGATCGTCTGGCCAGGACGTCGATATGGGAACCGTTTGTGGTTGAAAATGCGAACCGTTGAAGTTCGGCCAACGTAAAGTTTGACTTAGAAAATACGAACTGTTGGAGTTCGGCAAACAAAAAGTTTGGCTTAGAAAATACGAACTGTTGGAGTTCGGCAAACAAAAAGTTTGACTTAGAAAATACGAACTGTTGGAGTTCGGCAAACGAAAAGTTTGATTTGGAAGATACGAACTGTTGGAGTTCGGCAAACTAAAAGTTTGACTTAGAAGATACGAACTGTTGGAGTTCGGCAAACAAAAAGTTTGACTTAGAAAATACGAACTGTTGGAGTTCGGCAAACAAAAAGTTTGACTTAGAAAATACGAACTGTTGGAGTTCGGCAAACAGAAAGTTTGACTTAGAAAATACGAACTGTTGGAGTTCGGCAAACAGAAAGTTTGACTTAGAAAATACGAACTGTTGGAGTTCGGCAAACAAAAAGTTTGGCTTAGAAAATACGAACTTGGAGTTCGGTTGCAATGCCTTTGCGTAATAAAGTTTTATTGATGTTATAGCTGCGCCTGTGAAGGCTGCCTACGTACCTTCGAGAGAAGGATCAAGCCGTTCGTAGTTCATATTACATAGTGAAATTGAGCCTAAGTATAATAGCTCGGTGATCTTTTTTTTTTTTTTTTTTTTTTTTTTTTTTTTTTTTGGGCTCGAGATCTAGACTAGATGTAGTACCGTTTGAGGTTCATCGAATTCCATGAACGGGGAATGGGGGTTCCGTCTAGCTTCATGAGCTGTTGAACGCCTGGTTTGACTACCCGCATGACCTGATAAGGTCCTTCCCAGTTCGTGCCGAGCTTGCCGGCATTCTTCTCTTCGGTGCCCTCGAAGACCTTTCTCAGAACAAGGTCGCCATCGGTGAAATGGCGTCCGCAGACCTTTTTGTTGTAGTAGCGTGCTGCCAAGTTCTGGTAATTCTGAATCCGAAGTAAGGCTTGATCGCGTTGTTCCTCGAGATTGTCGAGGTGGTCGAGCATGATTTCGTCGTTAAGATCAGGATTTTGTACGAGCATCGTCCGACGGATAGTCGGGATGGTGAGTTCGGCGGGGCATAGGGCTTCCATGCCATAGGCCATGTAGAAGGGGGATTGCCTAGTTGACGATCTTGGGGTCGTTCGGTATGACCATAAGACTCCGTCGAGTTTATCTGACCATGTCCCTTTATGAGTATCCAATCGTTTCTTGAGGCCGGCTATGATTGTTTTGTTTGTTGCTTCGGCCTGACCGTTGCTCGGCGGGTATCTTGGTGTGGAAAAACTTAGTCGAATTTTCAACTTAGCGCAGAAGTCGTTGAATAGTGTTGATATGAATTGGGGACCGTTATCGGTGATAATCTCGTACGGAATTCCGTGTCGGCAGATAATGAATTTCCAGACGAATTTCTGAACGTCAGAGGCGAGGATGACGGGATATGCCTCGGCTTCTACCCATTTGGTAAAGTAATCCGTCATGACGAGGATGAACTTTTTCTGCGTAGTGGATCGTCTGAAAGGACCGATGATGTCCATCCCCCATCGCATGAATGGATACGGAGCTGTCGAAGTGGTTAGCAGCTCGGTAGGAAGATGTATCATTGGGCCATGCCTTTGGCATTTGTCGCACTTCGCGACGAACCTCTCGCAGTCTGCTTGCATACTTGGCCAATAATAGCTTGCTCTCTTGACTTTCAGGGCTAGAGATCGGCCGCCGGAGTGATTGCCGCCATCGCCTTCGTGTATTTTTTTCATGACTTCCTGAATTTCATCGCCTGAGATGCATTTGAGGAGGATTCCTGCTGCACTCCAACGAAACAGTCCGTCCTTGATAAGTATGTAGCGAGCGGCTCGCATTTTGAGTCGTCGAGCGGCCCATCTATCGGCCGGAATTTTGCCATCGATGATGTACATTTTTATCTCCAGTGTCCAATTGGCGGGAGTCTGCTCGTCGGACTGTTCGAGGTCTGTTGGCTCATGAAGTCCGTCCGTCTGTTCCTCCGTTTCATCGTCTGATCGGGCCGATTCGTCGACTTGCAGCGTGTCGTTGTTGCCTTCGGCGGTACTAGAGTGTTCGGGCTCGGTGTCTTGATCGGGCTCGATGGTTGGAGTCCGTCTCTGTCGACGTAAGACAGGTTCAGTCGCAGGATTTTCCTCGTAATCCCGTCTACGAGTCGTGACGATGCATTGTTCTGTGCTTCCGATACTAGGTTCTGATATACTTTCCACCGGGATCGTTCGTTTGAGGTGAGGGTCGGAGCTCGAAGCCAAGGCAGCGAGTGCGTCGGCTGGAGCGTTTTCGCCCCGCGGAATCTTGGTAAGTTCGAACGAATCGAATTCGGCAACGAGTTGTTTGACGAGCTTGAGGTATGCGTCCATTCGATCATTCTTGGCGTCATACTCCCCGCTGAACTGACTTGCGACGAGCTGTGAGTCGCAGTAGGCGTGAATGCGTGTAACGCCGATGGCTTTGGCCAAACGTAGTCCGGCAATTAGCGCTTCGTATTCTGCCTCGTTGTTAGACGCGTTGAACGTCAGGCGGAAAGATTGCTCCAAGATTTCTCCCGTTGGAGATTTGAGGCGAATGCCTATTCCAGAGCCTCGGTGAGACGACGACCCATCGACGTGAAGGATCCATTGTTCGGCGGTTATGACATCAGTGTTGACGTATTCCGGAGATAGTTCAATGAGGAAATCGGCGAGGACTTGTGATTTGATGCTTGTCCGGCTTTTGTAATCGATGTCGTACTCGCTGAGTTCGATAGCCCATTTAGCCAACCGACCGGACTGGCTTGGGCTATGTAGGATTGTCCGGAGTGGTTGATCGGTTAGCACGGTGACTGAGTGTGATTGAAAATAAGGACGCAATTTCCGAGCTGAAACAACAACGGCGAGGGCCAGCTTTTCGAGAGTCGGATATCGCCCTTCAGCTCCATCTAGTGATTTGCTGATATAGAAGATCGGTTTTTGTTCGCCCCGGTCTTCTCGAACGAGGACCCCGCTGATCGCCGAGGTTGAGATCGCGATGTAGAGATAGAGGGTCTCGCCGTCTTCGGGTTTTGCCAAAACTGGTGGTGTTGATAAGTATTCTTTGAGCTGCTTGAATGCTTCCTCGCACTTATCATCCCACTCAAGATTTTTGTTTCCGCGCAGCAATTGGTAGAAAGGGAGACACTTATCGGTGGACCGGGAGATAAACCGGTTGAGTGCGGCGATGCGTCCTGTGAGTCTTTGCACCTCCCTTCTCGTTGTTGGAGATGGTAAGTCAAGGATTGCTGAGATCTGTTTAGGATTGGCTTCGATTCCCCTTTGAGTCACGATATACCCGAGGAATTCTCCGGAGGTTACACCGAATGTGCATTTGGTCGGGTTAAGCTTCATGCCGTACTCGTTTAGGATGTCGAAACAGGTGTTAAGATGTCCGGCATGATCCTTTGCAACCAGTGACTTGACGAGCATGTCGTCGATGTAAACCTCCATTGTTTTGCCGAGCTGGCTAGCGAACATCCGATTAACGAGGCGTTGGTAGGTAGCACCGGCGTTTTTTAGGCCGAACGGCATCACTTTGTAGCAATAGATACCGCGATCGGTAATGAATGAGGTCTTCTCGCGATCGTCCGGGTGCATGAGTATCTGATTGTAGCCTGAAAAGGCGTCCATGAATGAGAGGAGTTCGTTCCCGGCGGTGGCTTCGACAAGTCTGTCGATATGTGGGAGTGGGAAACTATCCTTTGGGCAGGCTTTGTTTAGGTCGGTAAAATCGACGCATATCCTCCACTTTCCGCTCTTCTTCTTCACAACGACCGGGTTTGCCAACCATTCGGGATACCGAACTTCTGTAATCGATCATGCGCTAAGTAATCTTTCGACTTCATCGTTTACAGCTCGGGCTTTCTCGGGACCGAGCTTGCGTCGTTTCTGTTTGATCGGTTTGAAGGTGGGGTCGATGTTGAGTTCATGGCTTATTATCTTTGGGTTGATTCCGGGCATATCTGTGATTGACCAGGCGAAGGTCGAAACGTTTCTTTTGAGGAGTCGGATTAAATCCTCTTTGATGTCTTTGTCGAGCTCGGCTCCGATTCCTACGCATTTTTCCGGATTGAAATCATCGATATTGACTTGGACGATCGTTTCGCGTCGCGGCAGATCGGGATCGTGTGGGATTTTCTTCTTATTGATCACGCAGGTGCGGGGAGTGGTCCTTAGTTTGCATTCGTTTATGAAACATGTTCGGGACATCACCTGGTCGCCTCTAAGGGCGAAAACTCCGGAAGGTGTCGGGAACTTGACGCATTGATGATACGTTGACACGACTGCTTTCATCGAGAATATCCACGGCGTGTCGAGTATTACGTTGTAGATCGCGGGTTTGTTTAGCACCAAGAACTTGACCATTCGACATATTCCCCCGGTATACATAGGAATTTTGACCGTTCCTGCTGTCATGGTTTGCTCGCTTGAGAATCCGGTGAGTGGTTCGATGTTCGGCCTGATTTGGTTGTCGGGAAAATCCATATTTTTCAGCGTATCCTTGAAAATCACGTTAACCGAGCTCCCAGTGTCGATCAAAATTCGCCCGACTACGACATCACCGATGAGTGTCTCGACGACTAACGGGTCGTTATGCGGCATATGAAGTCCTTCCGTGTCGGCCTCAGAGAAGGTGATCGGCGTTCCGCAGGGTGTAGTCTGATGTGACTGTTTTGCGGCCACTGCTTCCTTACTGTATGTCTTCAGAGCTCGGACGGAGTAGTTGCATGTTTCCAATGCACCCATGATCATGTTGACACGTTTTCGAACCTGCGGAGGTTGTTGAGTTTCCACGTTGTCCTCCCGATCTCGTTTCGGTTGTTCGTCGTCGGTTTTGTCTTTCTTTTGCTCGGCAGGCTTGTTCGGTTTGGAGTTACGTCTCCTACCGTTATCGTTACGGCGCGGTCTGTTCGAGGGTTGGAAGGCTCCTTCGACTGGAACTTCCCCCTTTTTGTACTTCATCATCAGGAACTCCTGTAGATGTCGGCACTCTTCGGTCGAATGGTTTCCATACCGGTTATGGAAATTGCAGTACGGTGCGGATTCAGTGGTGTCGGGCTCTTTTGGCTCATCCGACTGAACCCAAGTGTTTGACCAGGATTGCTGAGTTTGGATCGTATTGACGGGTTGTTTCGGGGGAACGTACAGTTTGTCCTTAGTGGCGGGCTGTTTCGTGATTGCGTATCGCCTATCTTTCTCGGATCTTTCCTCCTCCTCCATGATGAAGATATGCGCCCTGTGCAGGATGTCCTCCAATGTCTTTGGATTATTGCGTTTGATCTCCCTGTGAAAGTCCGATTCGTACCAGGTGGCTTTGTAAAGAGCCTCGATTGCGGCTTCGTCGTCGATCGTGCAATGGGATACAACCGCTTTGAAACGTTCCATGAAGTTGCGTAGGGGCTCGTCCTGCTTCTGCTCGAGGGCCCAGAGTTCGGCGTTCTTTGTTTTCTGCTTGATAAACATGGTGAAGCGTTTGAGGAATTTGGTAGTGAGCTCGTTATAGCTGTTTACCGAACTTGGCTCGAGCGTTGAAAACCAATCGAGCGCGGCTCCGGATAAGTTCTCCACGAATAGTTGGCACATGGCTGCGTCCTTCTCGGTTTCCGAGCCGAAACGAAATCGGTTCATTGTGATGACAAACGAGGTCAAGAAGTGTTTAGGATCGGTAAACCCGTCGTATGATGTGATCTTGACTCTTTCCAATCGTCGGACTGGAGTGTTGACGACTATGTCGGTAAACGGCGTCCTCTGTGACTCTTGAATTACCCGGTCGATCTCCGGCGCCGAACTCGTAGCCTGATGGACTTTGGTCCGCATATCTTGTAGTTGGGCCTGGACCTTGGCGAATTCCAAATTCACGGCGGCTTGGTCCGTGATGTTGATTTCCGAACCGGTCGCGGAGGATCTTCTTGTCGGCGGGTCGATCGTGCCTGGGGGTTGAGCGTCGGTTAAGTCGGACAAGAGATTTCGGCGTAACGTGTTTTCGTTGGCGGGGGTGACCGGGTTTGGATCGAGGATACCGATCTGATTTCGGCGCTCAAAATGGGATGCTATGAGAGATGCGATCCGCTCTTCGTTCTTTTTGTTAATTTCGGCGAACTGCGCTGTCATAGCTTCTATGAAGACGGTCGGATCCGTAAATATCGAAGCAGCCGAAGGCTGTGGAAGAGTCCGAGATGGATTGACCTGATTGTCTTCTCCAACAGGTATGGTCGGAGGGGGTCCTCCTCCGGTTGTCTGTAGTTCGGTATCGATAGGATTGAGCTCGTCGATCTGTGGGTTTTGATCGTCGGTTTCTGAGCTGTCGACGAGGGCTGTGGTGGTATCGACTGGAAGAACCATTGCCGAACTTCAATCAAACGATATCCGAAAGTACTGTTCTATAGCTCCCCACAGTCGGCGCCAGTCGGTGAGGCAATGTCATATGAACGTTCGGCGGGTTATTTTAGAGATGAGTGTGAGGCAGTACCGAGAATACGACATTCTACTTAGTCTAATGGAAGTTGGGGAAGATTGTGAGGATGGAAATCTCGACGAAGTGTGCGACGAATGTTTCATTCGCAAGGAAATTTATCGTTTCATGGAATACATGAATTGAAATATGTTTAAGTTTGTTGTTTCTTTGCAGGACACATTTTTAGATTTTTAGTTTTATTTATTTAAATGGAAACACAGATATAAATTTTATAGTTTTTTTTATCTAAATTTCTATTTTTTCATAGTTGTTATTGACCAAATACAAACCTTAGTTGGAAATCGTATTTACCTTTGCCATAGGGTAGAGACTAAGGGACTAAACTCGTATTTACCTGCAAAATGGCAGAGAGAAGGGAAATGGGATGAGGAGAAAATCATTTCACACCAATATACAACAAATTAATCATAATAGCTGTTAAAGATTTAAAACTTGACATACAAAAAGGCGACACAAACATGAAAAACTTACTGCACACTTAGAATACCAATAACATGTACAGCTTCATATAAAAGAATTCAGAAACCATATATCTTCTGAATAATGCAAAAACCAGTAAAAGAGATAGACGTGAAACAAATAAAAGAATATTAGAAAAAAAATTACAATTCATCAGAACACAAAGATAAACAATGTCCGATGCTCTTAAGGTCGCTCGAGCTCAATGTTGCGACTAAATCGAAGCATCTTACTAATTACGGTGAAGATATCGAATTTGCAATTTCCATGGTAAAATTTAAGGAGATTGTGCAAAAAGGGTTACTCACGTTGTCTGGAACTGATCCTGAAATCTTCATCTTCTTGCATTTCCCAGAGATTTTACAATCGTCGACGTCGCATTGCGTCTTATTCTTCTTCTTCATCGCAACCCGCGATCAGATTTCCAGATCTTGAAGCTGGTGCCGATCACTGTCAATTCACTCTTCGAAAACCAAACCAGATCCTTCTCTCTTCCTCATCCACACCGTCGGCTTCCGTTACGTTTCTTCTCCTCTCCCTCTTCTCCGGCACTGGTTTCTTATTGTACGAACTCCGCGTCGCGAGCGGCTGTTCAATGTTTCAACGGAGCTCCGCCTAGGGTTTAATGTTTTTCTCAATTGTAAGCCCAATTTCAAAGTTAAGCCCATGTCAAAGTTAGTAATCCAAAGTTAAGCCCATGTTTCAACGGAGCATTATTAATCGAGAGAGAAAGCACATGTCAAAGTTAAGCCCAATTTGGAGCATTGTTAAGGCAGAGAGGAAGCCCATTTTTTTTTTTTTAAAGCTGAGCTGTCATAAACAGGGAAGCTGATGTGTCAGTCTCTTGTGAGACCTACCCAGTCTTTATATAATAGATGCCTAAAATACTTAATTACATAGGGCTGGACAAAGAAAAAAAATCCGATTCAAAATCCAAATCTGATTTGATCCAAAAATATAATATTGAAAGTTCCGGCACTTCGATCCTGATAATTAAATTTAATAATCAGGATACCTGTATCCGGATATAAGTTCTTTAATATAAATATTAAATGTTTTAATAATAAATCAGGATACTTGTATCCGGAATCCGTTTAAAATTTTCTTAATATAAATATAAAATGTTCAAATAATAAATAATTAATTAAAAATTTTGAAATATTATTAAAACTAAAATTTATCTATAAAAAATTAGAGTATTATAATAAATATCCATTACAAATTTCTTCTAAATTTTTTATACGATACTTTCTATTTAATTTTAGTGTTAGTTTATTTTATTATTTTAATAATTTAGTAATGTTATTTTAATTATTCCATCTATTTCAAAATATTAGATGTTTTAGGAAAAAACACGCAGATTAAAAAAAATTTTTTTTTCTTATTGATAACTAATGATAATCGATTGCATATTCATAAGTGCAATTAATCGTTAATTTTTCACTTTTTACTACATTAAAATAAATAAGTAAATATTTGTATTAAAATTTAAAAACATCTTATATTATGAAAAACAAAAAAACTCCTAAACATCTAATATTCTAAAACAGAGGGAGTATTTTAATAGATCTGAATCGGATTCTAATATCCGCATGTATTGGCGGATACAGATTTGGATAATAGTATCCTAAAATTCCAGAGTATTTGGTCCGTGTATACTCATGTTCATATATGCTCTCTTAAATAAATAAATTTGCTAGATATTTTTGTTTGAAAAAAATAAAATAATTTGCTAGATTTTTGCCACATATTTTTACATTTAATTATAGATATAGGCAACATCATTACTTATGTTTATACATGTCCTAATTATGAAGAAAATTGTTCATAGTTATCTATTTCTTTTATTTCATATCTCCTTTTTATCCTTTTAGATTAAGTGAAAAGAAAGTAGAATCAGACATTAACTGCTGACGTGAGTAGGAGGAGAATCCGTACCACGCATCACACCGTGGACACTCGATGTCGTGAATTTTTACAAGAGCCGCGAGCTTACTCAAAATCAACGGCAGTTAATACAAACTAACCACTATCTCGTCGCTTCACGCCAAAGCTCCGATTCGCAACAATCGCCACCAAACCGGTAGAAACAGAGATAAAACAAAATCGGAGGAATCGTTGAAAGCCTCCGGCATCGACCCTTGGGGAAGCATCACCTGACCTTGTCCTCAATAGATCAAGATCCACAAAAGCCTCTGCCTTCAACCGCCACCTAAATATGATTTTGTAATGTTCTTAATTTCTTATAAAAGAAACTCAATTAGCACCTTGTAAATTTGATCAGTTTTAATGTCATAATTTTTATAAATACTTTAGAATATGGATCTGGTGGAATGTGATGATATATGATGATGTAACAAGAGCTGCAAAGCGCCATCCGTGTGCGGTGTGCATGGCAGCCCCACGTGCCACGCCGTTCGCCAACACAAATTGACGCAAAAAGGGTATTTTTGGAAATTTCAGAGGGGCCCAGTCACACAGTTTCTCAGAAAATTTCGAAATCATAATAAGGGTATTTGCGTAATTTAACATGTAGAAGAACGCGCGCGTTATTGAGGGAACAAAAATGGCATATTCGCATATACCCAAAGGAATTATACTTAACGTGCCGTGGATATCCTCTCAACATGTCGGGACCCACATAGATGCCACGTCCTCGGTACGGAATCTAGTGACGTGGTAAGAAGTATGGATGTTGTTTCACAGGTTCCTTGATGACGTGGCGAGCAACTTGTCTGAAATGAATGCTAGCCTTGGGTTCGAAACAACGTATGGAGATTTATTAAAATTGGTTTAGTGACATACACTAGACAGACACACAAGCTTCCACTTAAGTTAATAACAGATCCAGGAGAATTAGGGGGTAATTGGATCCAGAAATTTCATTAAATCTGAAAAAATTCAATTGAAGATATAGCAATAGAAATCTGACGTGTTTTAAAAGATTTGATGGAAGTTTTATTAAACTTTTATGTTTAGATTCGAAAAGAATATAAAATATTTCTTTTTCTAGATTTGAAAAGAATGCAAAAGAATTTTGAAAAGTACGAATTCTTCTAAATTTTATAAACTTTGAATTGGTTATTTTTTGTGTAAGATATAATTATTTTATTAGAAAAATAAAAAATTATTAAATTTCCATAAATTGAAACAAAATTGAAAAAAAACTATAGTGAACAAGAAATTCAAATACTGTATTATAGAGATTTTATGATATATGGTTGGCTAGAAATTATAGTGAACAACATTTGAAATGCAAATACTATTTTGCAGGGATTATGATATATATAGCTGACTAGATTTTACGACATATGGTTGATTAGAACTTTATAGTGACCAATAATTTAAAAGAATAATGTGAAATCACAACATAAAAGCACATATTTTGATTCTTTACATTTTTACAATAATTTTTTTATTAAATTCTGTGTAAATGATGTTACCACCAATTCCACCAAATATTGAATAACACATATATTTAATAGAATTAAAAAGGGATTTTCTGCAAAAAACGCATCACTTTTATTGTTTTTGTAAGAATACTCCTCAGCTCTAGAAAATGCAGGTCAATCTCCTCACTTCCAAAATCACCCGCAATATAACCCCTCCTTCAAACAGATGTTTTATCGGAATTCAAAAAGGTGCGTTAATAATTTTTCAAGATTTTTACAGTTTTAATAATCTTATTTTTAAAAACAAAAATACTCCTCAACAATTTTTCTTCCATTTCTTTTTCAATTGATCACAAAAACCTCAAACGAGAGAGACATGTACATTGTTTGGTAATCGACGTAAAGTGATCATGCTCTCTCTCCTAACAATCTGGGCCAGTTTCACTCGCTCAGGTAGTCTCGAATAAATAAAGTTTCCAATTTCCTCTGGGGTATACCACTAACGGGCTAAGCATATATCTAGGTTTGTAAATGGGGTCTAGACATTAGCTCCATATCCCATTTGGTCAAATTAGCAAAAACTTAGTTACCAGCAGGAATCGAACTCAGGGAGGACCATTGTTCATGGATTCCCAAGTCGACTCTTTCATTCTCTTCCTTCGCGAAATCGTTCACCTCGTTTCCAGAACATGATGGATCTCGAACACGTTGACTTCTCGGCTAACAAAATTATCGGTCGGATCCCAGATGTCTTATTCGAGTTGAAGAGTCTCACCGATCTCTATCTCTTTGCAAATAACCTAATCAGAGAAATCCCCAAATCTATTTCGGCGACGAAAATTTGCGGAGGAGCCGGTGGTGTTGTCGCTGAAGTTGATGGAGGAGAAGAGGTGGTGTAATCGAAGCTGTGGGCTGAGACGGTGACAGAAAAGATGCAGTGGTTGTAGAATTTGACGATGGTGGCGTTAAAATATGCAAAGAAGGAACCAAACTCATTCTTTTTTCTAGCCACCTTGTTATCGATCCATTTCAATGGAGATAAACAACAGATTTGAGACTTATGAACAATATTAAATTCCACAATTATCACAAAGAAAATTGTAAATTCTCAATTCAAAGAGCAATCTCCAACCTTAACTCCAAAATAGAGAAATGAGAATGTACCACTAACGGGCTAAGCGTACATCCAAATTTGCAAATGGGGTCTAACATTAGCTCTATATCCCATTTGGTCAAACTAGCAAAAACTTAGTTACCAGCAGGAATCGAACTCAGAGAGGACCATTGTTCATGGATTCCCAAGTCGACTCTTTCATTCTCTTCCTTCGCGAAATCGTTCACCTCGTTTCCAGAACATGATGGATCTCGAACCCGTTGACTTCTCGGCTAACAAAATTATCGGTCGGATCCCAGATGTCTTATTCGAGTTGAAGAGTCTCACCGATCTCTATCTCTTTGCAAATAACCTAATCAGAGAAATCCCCAAATCTATTTCGGCGACGAAAATTTGTCGGTGCCGGTGGTGTTGTCGCTGAAGTTGATGGAGGAGAAGAGGTGGTGTAATCGGAGCTGTGGGCTGAGAAGGTGACAGAGAAGATGCAGTGGTTGTAGAATTTGACGATGGTGGCGTTAAAATATGCAAAGAAGGAACCAAACTCATTCTTTTTTCTAGCCACCTTGTTATCGATCCATTTCAATGGAGATAAACAACAGATTTGAGACTTATGAACAATATTAAATTCCACAATTATCACAAAGAAAATTGTAAATTCCCAATTCTAAGAGCAATCTCCAACCTTACTCCATTTTCTACTCCAAATACGATTTTCTTTTCCAACCCAACCCAATTCCATTTTCAACTCCAAAATAGAAAAATATCATTTTTTCTTCCAAATATGCAGTAACTCCATTTTCTACTCCATTTTGGAGTTGAACTTTTTTATTTATAATATAGTCTTTCAAAATTTTATACTTTTGATTTTTACCCTCATTTATTTTTTTGTTTTGACAAATATAATATAAAATGATGATATATATTTAATTTTAAAAAAATGATAAGTAAATTTCAAAATTGAAAACAGAAAATAAAATAGCATAAACTCATAATAAATTTAAAAATACATGATAGTACTGAAATTAGAAACAACATAAAATAAATTTGATGCAACAATGACTAATAATAATCTGGTAAACCATTTCCGGATCCACCAAGATCATTAAAGTATTGTCCAAATGAACCAGATTGAGGTGGATTTTGTTGATATTGTTGTGCTCGCCCCATTTTCGATAAATTAAAATCTACTTTGTTTTGTTATTTTTTGGTGATGTTATGTGTTTTTCTTTGTATTATAATGATTAAATTTAAATAATATCAAAATTGATGGAAATTTTAAAACAAAAAAAAATTAACAGGTCTATTTGTAAATTTTATAAATATAGTGTATTATTAGCAATTAACAATAAATTAAAAAAATATATATACTAAAGTAGAAAATCACTACAAGAAAACACTCTTTTTGCAACGAACGATATCGTTGTAAAATCGTTGCAAAAGAGGGTTCCAATCGAATTTGCGACGAAACAAAGATCGTCGTTAACTGATCGTCGCAAACCACAAATCGTCGCGAAATCGTCGAAAAAGTACGAGGGCCAAAAATTCGTCACGAAATCGTCGGTCAATATTCATAGTAAAATCGTCGTAAATTTTACATTGAAATTACGACGAATATAAATACGTCGTAAAAACGATGGAAATTCGAAGGTAAATATTTCATCGTTAATTCGATGGCAAACAATAGTTGTCGTTAATTCGTTGCTAATTAATCGTCATAAAATCGTTGGGAATTTACGACGATTTATAGTTGTCGTAAAATCGTCGCTAATAAATCGTCGTACAATCATTGTAAATTATCAACGATTTTATGACGATTAAATTAGCAACGAATCAACGAGGACTATTGTTTACCATCGAATTAACGACGATTTATATAAATCATATATATATGATTTTTATTATTATTTTCGAAATTTTATTAATTTCGAAATTATAAAATGAAAATTTTAAAAATAATATATAACAATATTTTATTAGAAAAAAAATATTATATTTTCTTACAAAAAAAAAAAGAAATTAGAATTCGAAATCCTAAATCTAAAGAACTATATCGTAATCGTCGAGATTCAAATCGTATTCGGGACGTCTCGACGAACTGGATGTGCCTGCTGCTTGTGTCGCTGCCTCTGCTGCTGCCTCTGCTCGGCTTCGTCGCTTTTCCCGCCACATGGCCTGCATTGCCGGGTTCACTTCTGCCAAGATGTCGTAGAGTGAGTCAGTCTGCGTAGCATCCATTTCAACCCGCTGCTGAAGACTCGCAATCTTCGCCTGATATGCCGTAGACCGAGTAGCCTCGGTCTCAACCCGCTCCTGAAGACTCGTAATCGTGGCAAGTAAGACGACTGGATCATCTTCTGGCGATCGTCGTCGCGGAGCATATGAAGAGGCGGCCGAGACATCTCGAATAGATCCCATCCCGACAACCTTCCCCTTTCTCTTAGGGGCAACCTATATTTAAATTTACAATTAGAAATTTTTAAAAAATTTAAAACTAAAAATTAAAAAGTATTAACTATTCTATATACCTGCTCGAAGATCCGGTCAATATCGGGTGTGGTCAACCCTGCATACATGACCGTCGAACCACCTGGAGATAGTTGTTGAGAGAACTGTGTCTCTCGTTCGGTGACCTTCGAAGTCACCTTATTGAAGATCTGCTCGGCCGTCTCTGAAACAAATGAACCATCCTTCTTTCGGTGCGTCCGCTCAAAAACCTTGGTCATCGGAGGGAGTACATCTCCGTCTTCGGCGGCCTAAGGAAAAAAACTATGTTATTGACGAAGTAAATTACATAAATAAAATAATTTAAATAAATTTAATTACCATCTGTAAACGAACACCCGCAAAAGGTGTTTGCCCGACTGTATGAGGCAAAGCCTTGAGTTTCCCGTCCGAACCAACGGTATTGCGGGAAGCCGAACACTTCTTCGAAGTTATGATGGACTTCGGATCCAGCCAAAACAGCATCAAACCGTCCCATACGACTTTATCCATGTGCAGGGGCTTTGCTAAATCGCCAGAATTCTTCCATGCTTTCTTTCATTCATCAACCACCCCTTGGATACGAAACTTCACTCTCTCGAGAAACAAAGTTTGAACTTCGCCATGAATCAAAAGATCCCAGTCATATTTTTGCTGCATGAGAAACAAAAATAATTACATATTTTATAGAATTAAATTAAATATATATTTAAATATAATTAAAATAATTATGGGAAAAAAATTATTTTTTCATACGTACCGCTAGGGCTGGGAACGGATATCCGAGGTTTTTTGATATCTTTATCCGGATCCGGGGAGCTCGGATATCCGGACTTCGGACTTCGGATCAATGAAAAATAATTAAAAAATTATTAAAAAATTAAAAAAATTATAAAAATGATAAAAATATGATAAAAATTATAAAAAATAATTAAAAAAACAATTTTTACAATATTTTGTAAAAAAAATTAAAATCTGTTATTATAAATGTTTTTAAAACTTATTTATGTATATATAAATCTCATTATATTAAAAAAATATTAATAAAATATATATTTTTAATAAGTTTATCGGATTCGGATACGGATCGGATATCCCGACCTCAAAATTTAACTACCCGGATCCTTATCCGACCCCTTCGGATATCCGGATTTTCGGATCGGATCGGATCTGATACCGGATCGGATATCGGATACCGGATAATAGTTCCACCCCTACGTACCGCAAACATCTTGAACCATGTCTCCTTGACGTGTGGCGGGAGCTGGGTAAAATTGGTATGAGGCTCGATAAAATATGACTTGATGATTTCAGAAATGGTGCGTCCAACTTTGGATTCAACTCCAAACCTGAAACAAACAATTAAAAAATTATAAATTGTTAGAAATAAATATAAATATGTAATAATAAATGTAAAATATATATATATATATATATATGTATTACCATTCCGACCCGTCAGTATGATCCGGATCTAATCTCTTAAGCCTATGACGGCCCGGCTGTGCAAGCAAATCAAGAACCGTTATGTGTGCATATGGGGCCGGGGCACGGCCTCCAGGTTGCGGAATCTGAGGTAGTTGTGGCGGCGGAGCACTCTGTGTTTGCGTCGCCGGGACGAAATCCTTCTCCGTAGCCTCAGAAGACACGGGAAATCCGGTACCCTATGTATCACCAATCTCTCTCAAAAACTGAGCGTAATGTGAACGACGATGGCTCATCTGCATAAAAATGAAAAAAATTACTATCTATAAACACCCGGACAGTCTGCTATATTTCCTAATTTGATTCCGTTTCTACCGAACTAAATTGTTCCATTCCTATCTATACTAACTAAAATTAAAAACATAAAAAAATTACCTTTTTCGCAAGGTATTCGGGAGGAGGCGAGCAAGAGGAAGAGAGAAAATTGTGAGAGTGAATGAAGAAAATCTGAGCGTGTGTTTATATAGAATTAGTGGTCGTGCCTAAATCGTCGCAATCAGACCGTCGCTAATTTTGCAACGATTTTGTGAGGAATATTAATTTCTAGTATTTCCCACACGCGGGATTTTAATTTACCGACACGCGGTAAATTAAATTCATATTTTATGACGAGTCGTCGCCAAATCATCGTAAATTTTGCAACGAATTAGTGAGAAAATTTGTAAAATCTGTTTTAGGGTTAAGGGTATAGGTACAAAAACTGTAACGTCGATTGCAACATTCCAGAAACAATTTTACATATTTACCGTAAACCCAAAATCATGAAATTATCTATAAGTTCATCGAGATTGATGAATGAGTAAAACAGAGAGTTTGCGTACATGTTAGATTATTAATACAATGATTCAGTTTGTGGATATTACTGTGATTGACCGAGTTTTCATTTCCGAACAATTCTCTAAAGTCAAGATCAATTTCATTGAGAGATGCATAATACAATGAGATGTTAATAGGTTAGGGTTTAGGGTTTATGGCAAACGGTTTAGGGCATTATGACGAATCGTGGCTAATTCGTCGCAAATTTTGCATCGATTTTGTGACAATCACAGTTTGCGACGAATTAGCGATGATTTGTCAAAACTAGTGGCGAAATCGTCGTTAATTTTGCAACGATTTTGTGACAATCACATTTAGCGACGATTTAGCGACGATTTCTATGAAATCTCTTAAACCCCAAACTTTATCCCATCTCCGATCACCGCTCATTTTTCGCCGTAGTTGGGGCAATTAATAAATTACAAGACACATAGACACATATGTCTCGTAATTTATTAATCGCCGCACCTACGACAGAAAATGAGTGGAGATCGGAGATGGGATCAAGTTTGGGGTTTAGGGCATTTCATAAAAATCAGATCACTTAAATTTCACAATAATTACACGATCACAATATTATATTAATACATTAAATTCACAATAATTACTAGCTAGCGCGGTCACTCTGATTCATTTTCGGACGAAGACACATCCGTTTCTTGATCATCTGGTTCATCACTTTCTTCGAACTCATCTTCTTCATCTTCTTCCTCTGTATCGTCTGGGAGATATTTAACTTGCCTGTTTTGAGGATCTATCAGAAGGATGTAATCAGTGCTCTCATTTAGTTCTGGCATATCAGAGCAATGATCTTGCTGCATTGGTAGATCCTCAACCCCCACAATTCGACCCCTCGGAGAAAATTTTATAACTGATAACCATGAGATACGGGTGGTGCGAACTCGCGGATATGGAACAAAGCTGACTTGTTCTGCTTGTGATGCTAGGATAAATGGCTCATACGTATTGTAACGTCGCGATTGGTTGACATCTACTGCCCCAAATTTATTTTTACGGACGCCTCGATCAACTGTTGGAGCGAACCAGTCGCATTTGAACAGAACGCATTTCAAACCTAAGCAACCGGGGTACTCAACTTCAATTATGTCTTGCAACACTCCATAAAAATCTATTTCGCCCCGCACACATACCCCGTAGTTGGTAGTAGCTCTTTGATTGCCGTATTTGAATGTATGAAATATATATCCGCGTGTGCAATACATGGGTGCACTCGTTATCTTCGATATGGGGCCTTTGATTAACTCATGGAATCAGAGTGGATATGTGGTATCCCCATACTCGACCTATATCATTAATTAATTTACAAAAGTAATCAAAATATGTATTAGGTTAATTTACAAAAGTAATCAAAAATTTACAAAAATTTTACGTACTTGCGTCTTCAACCACGGGGCAAAAAGTTGATCTTTACGCTTGTTGATTTCATCGTCTGAGATTCCTTCAATGACTTCTCGGACCTGTCTAACAAATTCACTGCATACAAAAGTATTTACAATTGTAATTAAGATACATATCGTAATTGGTATAAAGCTAGCATATAATTTAGCCATATATATGTATATATGTTTATACACTTATGTCTTCTTCGCAATTTAAGAGGATATACATTTGTGCACTATGATGGTCTTTTTCATTGGCAAACCAAACTAACTTCACTCTTCCACATAATCGTCCGATTGAAGAAAAAATATCTTGGACACCTTCAGTAGCATATGTTCGACCTACACCTCCATCATCATATCGCCGTGCTGCCCTTTTCCGTGTGCGAACCTTCGAGCCAAAATAGTACCCCGTGAAGTGAGAAATTTCTTCTGTTAAACTTCCTGCTACTATTGAGCCTTCAACTTTGGCCAAATTTTTAGCCTTCCGCTTCAAATGTCCCATGAATCGCTCGAATGGGTACATCCATCGATACTGCACAGGTCCCCCAAGTTCTGCTTCGTGAGTGAGATGAGTAGGTAGATGTTCCATAACATCAAAGAAGGCTGGGGAAAATATTTTCTCCATGTTGCACAAAAAAATAGGTATACTAGTATCAAGTTGTGCAATAACATCTTCTGACAAAGTGCGGGTACAAAGATCCCAAAAAAATGCTCCAATGCCTACAATAACAATCATATGATATATAAGGTAATAATGTCAATTTTCCATTTCATATATATATATATATATATATATATATATATATATATATATTAATTATATAAAATCTTAAATTCGCAATATGTAATTAATTTAAATTTATATACATGCAATTGCTTCGTGTACATTTCCTGGTAGAAGTTCAGCAAATGTGAAAGGAAGTAGTCTTTGCATAAAGACGTGACAGTCATGACTCTTCATCCCGGAAAACTTTTGCCCTTTCTCAACACATTTAGCTAGATTAGATACGTATCCGTCCGAGAACTTCACATCAGATGTCGCCCATTTGAACAAAGCTGACTTTTCTTCCGCACCCAATCGAAATATGGGGACAGGTGCTTTCCCATTGCTTGTAATATGTAACTCATTCCGACAACAAAGATCAAGCAAGTCTAACCTTGACTTACCAATGTCTTTAGTCCTTCCACGCACGTTTAACACTGTATGCATGATGTTATCAAAAAAGTTTTTCTCAATGTGCATGACATCCAAATTGTGTCTAAGCAAATGATCCTTCCAATACGGAAGCTTCCAGAATATGCTTTTCTTATGCCAATTGTGATGCTCCCCATATCCATCCGGCATATTAGCTGGAGTGTGCCAATTTCCACCACGATTGACTGTTTCCAATGCACCATAATGATCAATTTCTGCTTCTAGATCTTCCCCAGAAATATAAACAGGAGGAGGAATACGAACATCTTTGTTCTTTATAAACAACCGCTTATTTCTTCGATATGCATGGTGAATCAGCGGTGACAATCAAACCAACTTGTTTTCCGACCATGTTTCAATTGAAACGCATATGTCCGATTAAGACAATATGGACAAGACAATCGTCCATGCGTAGTCCATCATGATAACATCCCGTAAGCAGGGAAGTCGCTTATTGTCCACATAAGCACCGCACGCATTGTAAAATTTGTTTTCCTTGCAAAATCATATGTCCGAACCCCCGGTATACCACAACTGCTCCAATTCCTCTATCAGAGGCTGCAAAAACACATCAAGAGAACACTTCGGATGCTTCGGATCTGGTACTAGAATACTCAAGAATAAAAATTTCCTTTGCATGCACATATCTGGAGGAAGGTTGTAAGGCTTTAGGATTACTGGCCATAAAGAATATTGCCTACCAGACATACCAAATGGACTAAATCCATCTGTGCAAAGACCAAGATACACATTACGTTTCTCTCTAGCAAAGTCTGGATGTACCGTCTTAAAGTGTTTTCACACTTTTGCATCTGAAGGATGAGTAACCTCCCCATCTGTCTGCAAATGATTTGCATCCCATCTCATCGATGCAGTTGTCCTCTCAGACTGATACATTCTTTTTAATCTATCAGTTATAGGAAGGTACCACATCTGCTGGAACGGTACCTTACTCCGACCAGTACCTTGCGGTTTATATCTTGGCTTATGGCAAAATTGACATTCCTGCAACTTATCATCATCTTTCCAAAAAATCATGCAATTGTCAACACATACATCTATCATCTCAGAAGGCAACCCAAGACTATAAACCAGCTTCTGTATCTCATAGTAAGTTTCAGCAGCTAAATTGTCCTCTGATAAATACTCTTTAATCAAATCACCCCAGTCATCCATGCAAACCTCAGCTAAGTTATGATCAGTTTTAATAGTCATCATCCTAGCCGCCAACGACATTTTAGAATGTCCTTCTCTACATCCATCGTAGAGTGGCTGATTTGCAGCATCTAGCATATCATAAAAAAATTTGCATCTAGATTGTGTTCCTCTTCATGATGATCATGTGCAAATGTACTTACGGTTTCATGAAATGCATCCGTAACCATGTCATGAATCCTATCATTATCTTCACCATGCTGCTCCGCATGAACATCAAATGGATTAAAATTATTTGACTCATCAAAATTCGATGCTTGATAATTGCTACTACTACTAGCTGCATTTCCCCCATGACCCTCTCCATGATAGTACCATATATAGTAATGCGGCATAAACCCTCTATTTAATATATGCGGCTACACCTTCGAGATAATGATAAATTTCATATTCAAGCATCTGGCACAAGGACAATACATCTTACCACTGATAATCGTATTATGTATACTTCCTGCCTGATGCATGAATCCCTCCACCCCATCACTGAACTCCTTTGTTAGCGATCCCTACAAATCAAGACGATTATACATCCATCTTCTAATTTCGTATATTGACAATTTTTTTGGTCAGAAAGAAGTAAATGTTTCTGAATATGAAAATTTTATTATGAAGTTGGCAACTATATATAGATTTTTAGTTTCGTTACCATCGAATTACCTACGATTTTACATCGATTTTACAACGATTCTAAACATGTTTACATCGATTTTACAACGACTTTAAACATGTTTACCTAACCGTACACCATTAACTTAAACATGCTCACCTAACTCATTAATCGTCGAAAAATCGATGTAAAGTTCAACTTATAATAATCCTTGCTAATTCGTCGGTAATTTTACGACGATATTACAACGTTTTATATAAACCTCGGTAAATCGTCGCTAAGTTACAACGATTTTACGATGATTTTGCTAATCGTCGTAACTTCGTCGGTAATCGTCGCTAATTAGCGACGATTTTACAACGAAACTTTTCGCCCCAATTTTGCGACGACTTTATAAATCGTCGTAAAGTCGTCGTAAAAACGATTTGAATTTGCGACGAAATTAAATCGTCGCAAAAAATCGATGCTAAAACAGTGTTTTCTTGTAGTGAATGGAGAAATACATTAGAGAGAAACCCAACTCTAAAATGGAGTTACTCTATTTTTGAGATGAAAATAGAGAAATACATTGGAAATGCTCTAAGGCCTAGGATATATCCGAAGTCAACCTGCTAAAAAAATGACATCGATATGGGGTTGGGCTATTTTGTAGGTGATTTTGGAGGTGAATGGATTGACTTGGATTTTTTTGAGTCGAAGAGTATTCTTGCAAAAATAATATAGCTGATGGATTTTTTTACAATAATCCCTTAAAAAATCGAATAGATAGAATAACAGTAAAATTTAAAATATTTTGAAAGAATGACTACAAATACCTAATCCAATAACACATACATTTAAAAAAATGGATGGAATACTTCATTGAATAACACAACAATTTCATAGAAACCTTAATTCCTTCGAATTCAATCAAACTCCTAGATTCAATACCCCCACTTTAAATTACGAAATATTAAGATATATTTCATCTGTTTCATTATAAATGTCGTTTGAACAACAAAAAATCAATTTTCGAAAGTGAAAGATTTATCAAAAATATGCATTGAAAATATAAAACAAAATATTTAAAATAAAACAAAATTTAAGTTCTAAATCGATACTTAATATGAAACGGAAAAATATGAGAACTTGTTTGTTATTTGATTACGCAAAATTTTAATTATAAAACTTTAACTAAAAGTAATAATTCAATAGTATTTAAAATGTGTGATCTTTGATATATATTTTTAATTAACTATTACGATAATATTTTTTATAAGCTGTCATTTATTTTTATTTTTAAATTGACGTAGCATGTATCATAGTGGTAATATATGACTTATAGACTTTAAAAAAAACTCTTACATAATCTTAAAATAACATTTTTATGGTATTGACGTTGGACCAATACATTTTTGTAAGTTCCATTTTCCAATTTTGATATGCATTTTCCCAAGTCATCTTAGTTAAGTCTACTGTTGAAAAAATCATGAAATTATACATAGATCAGCGATTTTTAGAACATTATAAGATAATATATTTTTTTTTTGTGATATTAGTTTTAGGTTATCCAAAACAATCTGCTTGTAAAAGCATACAAATACAAAAACCTTTGTGCCATAATATTTTCTTACGGAACTTTTTGGGGTTTTTGCTTGTACGGGTTCTTGCTTGTACGGTCATTTAATGGAAATATTGTTTGTATATTAGTATTTTACAAAAATTAGAAAAATAAGTAACATTTAGTGTACTATACATGTGTTGACTTTCCAGTCATACGTACTGTATATCAACGATGTACATTACATATACCAATAACAAGCGGAGGAAAAATCGTCTTTTACAAAGAAAAAATATTATTAATTTTTTATAATTTAAGAAATGTTAGATCACAAATTATGTTTTGATTAAGATGACATTAGATGCAAATATCTCAAATTTTTAAGAGATCATATTGATCAGATTTGAAATAATGAAGCTTTTTATCTAAAAGAAATTAGTCATCGTTAACTAGCTGACTTTGTTGTTCTTATAAAGGAAAACAAAGACTAATACGTGTTTTGCGTCTCATTCTCTGTTATTCAGAAATTCACTAATAAATCCAAGTTATCCACATATATGGCTGTGACTATATAATTATACTATACTCCTTTGAAAATTTCATGACCACATGAAATCTTTCTTCCATTTTAAAGATGTTCATAAGAAACAAAATAGAATAAACGATGCACATCACTAACTTCTACGTGACTTGTGACCAAGACAAATGACTGTATAGAGATGTCTAGCTCGTATTTGAAGAATACACTTTTATATTTCTAGGGCTGATATTTGATATGACAAAATATTACCTTACAAGACTTTTAACCGAATAATAGTATACCGAATTTAGACCAGCCTTTCATAATAAGATTTTAAAATAATAAATCATTTTTTAACTTTATGGTTAATGGGTAAATATATATTGTTGGTCGACATGGTAGGATATAGAACATGTATACAAGAAGAATGTAAAGCAGCATCAAATAATTTTTTGGTTAAAATAAAAAAAAAAATCATCAAGTAAATGTTTTCTGTTTTATTATATGGGCCAATGTGAACTGCTAAATCTTGGGAGAGTCTCTCCAATTCCAAAAACAGACACAGCAGAAGATTGAAGGATACGGATTATTTACTTTTTGTTGGTTTCATATGTACAAAAAACGAAGATACCATCAGATGGTTTTATCCATCTTCAATTATTTGCCTAACTTGACGTGTCCTTTAGGTTTAAAAAAAAAAAAAAACTTGATGTGTGCTATTATGTGACACATCGATAACGATACAAATGGCCTCTTGTTGTTTGATGTAGAACGATTGGTTTTGTGTTTCCTCTCTATCAATTTCTTTTTCTTTGTTTGGTTTAAAATTGCCAAAGTCTGGGCATCCACGAGGTTCGAACACCGTACACGTATGATGTAATATAATGTTGCCCCTGTTAAATGGCTGCATGCTCTGTATGTCAATGTTGCACTTTATCCATCCCTTCATCTAATTTCGTCCAGTTTCGAACCAAGTTAATCCCCATTTTGACCAATTTGTTCTCTTATATATTCGAATAGATTAGCATAATACAATTCCTTCAAATATTATGTAAGAAGTCAACAGTATAGATTTTGTGATTAAAACTAATCTTATGTGGATGTACCACCAATGGGCTAAGCGTACACACAAGTTTGTAAATGAGGTCTAGACATTAATCTCATATCTCATTTGGCCAAACAACACCATTTTTTGTTCCTAGTAGAAGTCGAACTCAGCAAAACCGTTGGTCACGGATTCTAAAATCAACAACCACTAGGTTACCACCACTTGGTTTCCAGATTAGTAACTTATAATCAAACTATATAGGTTCCACCTAAACAATTTGGATGGAGTTGTGCATGTTGCATATATTCGTATGATCGTATCCACAAGATTATATGGATTGGAGAATCCGATATATTGAAGCCTATCTCGACGTCAAATTGCAAATGCAGATGGACATTCGAAAAGTACGTGTTCATGATGTCAATAATTAAGCGTTTAAGATAGTAATTTATTGAAGTGTTTAAAGTTATATGGATTGGAGAATCCGATATATATTGAAGTATGCGTTCGTGTAAAAATTAAGCGTTTAAGATGATATATAAGCATTAGAACATTAAGCACTTATTATTTGGTAACATGATATTTCTGTTCTGATGCATAAGCATAACATTTCTATTCACACAATTGTCCAAGGATTATTTCTGGCTATTTGTTTTCAGTTTGAAGCTAAAGCCCAAGATCCAGCCCAAAATCAAGCCCATTGATACAAACGTTCGATCAATTTGTAAAAGAGAGAATTATCTTCAAACCTAAAGTAATTGAAAGATGAGATTTTTGTTATAAACAAAAAAAAAGGAAAAAATTCAGAGAATATTGTGAAAGTTTCTTCCACATATTTAAGACAATTTTTTTTATCCTAATCAAACATGAGACAGAAATAGCAAGTAAGAGTAACCACCACAAAGTAATCATCTTAAACCTCAAAACAAACAAAAAGATAAAAAAAAAAAAAAAAAACGTCACCTGTGGCTTACATCTTCTTCACCATCTCCATAGCTTCATCTTTTATTTTTGTATTCTCTCTCTCTCTCTCTCTGCTTCAGGCAAAGTAAGCAATGACTTTGGACACGGTGGACAAGCTGGTGGTGTTCTTGGCCAAGAGAGACGGAATAGACAAGCTTGTGAAGACATTCCAATACGTGGCCAAGCTCGCCTGCTGGCACGTTGAAGCCGCACGACCCGACGCGGCCGAGAGGTTCAAGAAATGGGAGGTCGCGTCCGGTCTCAGCCGCAAAGCCTTCAGGTCCCACACCTCACTTTATCTACATAATGACATAATCGTAAATATTGTCTAAGAAATGAAATGTTTGCTTTAGTTCACTTCTTGACCTAAATCGAGTAGGCAGTCACTAGTAGGATCCAAATGATCTATACTAATACACTTTATAGTACACGAAAGATATACTTGAATAGATATTTTATGGTCGAATCATTCGAACAGGACAGGGAGATCTCTCACGGGGTTCAATGCGCTGAGACGAAACCCCGGGGCAACCCCGACGATCCGTTTCTTGGCGGTCTTAGCCAATTCAGGAGAGATGGTTTACTTCTTCTTCGATCACTTTCTTTGGTTATCAAGAATCGGTACATTAGACCCCAAGATCGCCAAGAGAATGAGTTTCATCTCTGCTTTTGGCGAATCTTTCGGCTACGTTTTCTTTATCGTCATTGATTGCATCTTCATAAGGCAGAGACTCAAATCCTTGAAAACACTCCGGTATTCGTCTGATGATAAACCGAAAGAAGAAATCGGCGAGAGAATTAGGGAGATTCGAGGAGATATAGTGATGAGATTGATGGGAATTTCGGCTAACGTTGCAGATTTGATCATCGCACTGGCGGAAATTCAACCAAACCCGTTTTGTAACCACACGGTTACACTCGGTATAAGCGGTTTAGTTTCGGCTTGGGCCGGTTGGTATAGGAATTGGCCATCGTGAGATGCCATGTAATCTAAAGAATGTATCTATAATATATGTTGTTTCGAATGAATATAACAAACATATAATAAGCTCACTTCAAATAAACATTTTCTATTTTATATTGTTTTGGGGTCAAATTGAAATCAATCAAAAATAAGGGTAAGAAAAAGTATAATTTATCTACGTGGGGGCATTTCTGAAATTCATAAAAGTTGATAACTGTAAAATAACTTCCCCACTATCACTATCGCCACTAAAACCCGTTTGTATTGGAACGGTTAATTTTTGTTTTTTTAAATTCATTTATCATCAAAAGTCGTTACCATTCTCTTAATATTTATAGATTTATTATCAAACATTCTCTTAACAAAACAGAAACAGAGAGAAAAGAAGAAATTGAAACTGATGAGAAGAATGATTCCGACATCGTTATCAAGTAAGTTTCAAGGAGCAGTGAGTATGAATGCGTTTAGATGTTATGTTTCGGAGTTTATCTCCACCTTCTTCTTCGTCCTCGCAGCCGTTGGATCCGTCATGGCTTCAAGTAAATTCACTCTTCTCTGAAAAGTTTTAATCTTTGTAATTAAAGATTCGATCTTCAAATTTTTTAATCAGGAAAATTGATGGCGGGTGATGTGACGGGTCCGTTTAGTGTGTTAATACCGGCGATTGCGAATGCGTTTGCGTTATCGTCCTCGGTTTACATCTCTTGGAACGTTTCCGGCGGCCACGTGAATCCTGCGGTCACGTTTGGGATGGCGGTTGCTGGTCGGATTAGCGTTCCAACCGCTATGTTCTATTGGACTTCACAGATGGTTGCCTCTGTTATGGCATGCCTTGTCCTTAAAGTCACCGTGGTTGAACAGGTAACTAACATTTCAGTTACACTAATCACTTTTGTATTGATTTGTTGTTTATATATATCTATGTTTGAATCTATCAGCACGTTCCGATCTATAAGATTGCCGGAGAAATGACGGGATTTGGAGCATCGGTTCTCGAAGGTGTTTTAGCGTTCGTGCTTGTCTACACAGTGTTCACGGCTAACGATCCGAGACGGGGCTTACCTCTAGCCGTGGGACCGATATTCATAGGGTTTGTTGCGGGAGCCAATGTTTTATCCGCTGGTCCGTTCTCTGGAGGTTCGATGAACCCTGCGTGTGCCTTTGGATCTGCGATGGTATATGGAAGCTTCAAGAATCAAGCTGTGTATTGGGTCGGGCCTTTGCTCGGAGGAGCCACCGCTGCGTTAGTGTATGACAACATGGTGGTTCCGGCGGAAGATGACCATGGTTCATCCACCGGAGATGCCACTGGAGTGTAGTGTGACCTGTCTGATATAATTTATATGTTGAATTTGATGTAGAGCTTTTAAAAAAATTTTTTTTGCAGTTTCTGAATTGTTGTTGACTTGATGTTTAGTTTATTGAATACTAATTTAGTAGATTTCGTTACAAACAATTTACTATTGTACAACTTTGTTACATTTCGTTACTTTTATGTTCTTGCATCTAATTTGTTTTTAAAAAAAAGTTTCAAAAGTACCAT
Source organism: Eutrema japonicum (assembly GCA_030161315.1). Taxonomy (NCBI): domain Eukaryota; kingdom Viridiplantae; phylum Streptophyta; class Magnoliopsida; order Brassicales; family Brassicaceae; genus Eutrema; species Eutrema japonicum. The sequence continues at coordinate 43,644,220 of BSQW01000013.1, forward strand.
TTGGGTCTTACTTCTTCTTCCTTGTCGGTTAAGTCACGGTACTGATACCATTCAGCACCGGAAGTGCCAATGGGTAATGTTGGTCGAATAAACACTTCAACAGGTTTTGGCACACTCACACAAAGACGTACCTCATGCTCTGCGTCATCGAGATTTCTCGGCTCAGAGTCTCGGGTTCTGCGGATTGGTTCGATTGAAATCCATCCTAGCCCAGAAATCGCCACATCATTAGCCGGTCTGATAAAGAAATGTGTTACGATCATTCGTTTTACTAAAATATAGATAGGAATATAAGATAACGATTTTCTTCACCTTTTTGGATCGTCAAATTCAATTCGGAGTAAACGGTGAGATTGCAACCCTTTCCAATCCTGCATCTGATCTTTCCCTGATGGAGGTGTGAGAAGCACACCCAGTTCTTTCTGCATAACAAATGAGTACCACGTAAATGGGAAAACCTGTCCTCCCAAGTTGATACTGATGGTGTAAGAAACTTACCTGGTAAAAGTCGTTTGCGGTTTTGGTTGGTACGACATGAATCTCAAGAGCCTTTGGTCCATAGAATGTGAAACATGTTTCTGGTAGAGCCTGCAGTAAGTCAAGTATGTAATGATTTCAAAACCTGATATCGGTAACAGAATTTAGCATTTCGGTAATAATGTTACCTTCAAGATGTCAATCCGGACGAGACCTCCCCAAAAAAATGTATAACCGTTTAAGCTCTCACCCTTGGGACTACTTAATGATTGAGTTGGCAATGTTGAAATCTGTAAAGAACAAAGCACAAATCATATCATCATACTGATACTACGGTGATATAGTCTTTAGCAGGCTGTAAATTAGTAGACTTACATCAAAAGACTGGGCTCTGAGCCGGTTTTGAGGAGCAAGGGCGGGTAAATCATCTGAATGAACAACAGCTGCTTGCCTGTGGTGTAGGTGCACACCCGGCGTATCATACAATTTCTGTGGTAATAAGATATTCTTTTAGCAGAATGAATACTTTTGTTTTATAACGGAAAGTTCTAGAATCTGAAGGAGGTTTAAGTTTATACCTCTCCTCCTAGAAAGGCATTGATCTGAATTGGACCCAAGGTAGTTCCAGGGACAGCAGATTGAATCGGCTTGTACCTTTGTGCTGCTGCTGCAACAGGGTCCCTCTCAGCCATTGTTTCTGTATAATGAAGTATATATACAATCAAGCTCAAACTCTCTTTATAGACTAGATCGTGGAGAAGCTGGCCCTACTAGAAATCAAGCTAAAGCAGCACCCAGACAAAAACTAAGGTAACTAAACACAATGGAGAAGAAATGACTTACTCAGCAAAGCATTGATGAATGCTGACTTCCCTACGTTAGCTGCACCCTATGAAAGCATGAAGAAATGATGAATGAATATTTGCCAGACCATCAAAGAAGTAAATTTATAAATGCACTGCATCTATCTCTAGTAAACAAATTTATGAATTGGTGGATCATATAGAACAGTGTGTAGTGTAGACTTTGTTGTTCTAATGGTCATAAAAGAAAATCAAACTGGAGAAAATTGATTTTTAATACGCACGGTCTCTCTCATTTTAAGATGCGTTAAGCTATGAAGTAACTAAAACTCTTTCTTTGTTGGTGACAAAATTGCGGATGCACATACCAGAATGTAGACATCTCGTCCCTGAAACAAAAACAAGGATGGAGAGGTTAGGTTGCAGAAGATAAATGAATAGAAGGTTATATTATCTGATATCGAGCGATAAAAGGAAACAAGATGTACGCCAATTCATGGCATTTGCGAGAAATTTTTCAGAAATAGTGTCAAGACAGCTTTACGGTGTATAGCAAACACTACCTTTTTCTCCTTCTGGATTTCTGATGCAACTCCGCTAACTCCATCCAGAGACTTGGAACTTGTGAGATGGACACTCAAGACACTGGTAAATTACATCCATTATAATCAGACACTAGCTCCAGAAACATTAAAACACTAACAAACCTATAAGTACTTGATACCTACTTTAGCTTTTTCTTCGTGGTTACTTCTACAACCCAATCACCGACACAGTTCATATCTGTTCCTTTTGGAAGGAGATCGATCTGACAGTACAAAGCACATTTGTTTTATCAGAGAAAAAAGCTGGAAAGGATTGAAGAAGTACTCAGGTTTGCAAACCCTTACCTTAGTTATAACTAGTATTATCGGATTAGCTCCAACTAAGTCACGGACACGAGCTAAAAAGCTACCATTAAAATCCACAATGTCAACCTGAGAGAGAAATCCAGTGAACAAAAAATGCATTAAATCATACAGAATGTTGATGGTTTCTTGGGACATAAAACAGAGGAGAGACTTTCATCTACTCACCAATTTGACAATCAAAGCTTTCTCATGGCGCAAGTGAGAAAGTTTCTCTCGGAGTTCATCAGCTGATACAAATTGTTTTCCACCAGCATATCCTCCATTGCCACCAACTGCTGTAATCATATGTCCATGAGACAAGAGCTGACATCTTCCACAGATTATGGTTCTTAACTGGTGATGTTTCTTCTTCTGCAATAACTCGATTTTACCATTTCACTCCAAATGAGAAGAAACCACTAATTTCATAAACTAAATCAAGCTAACAGCCATAGAAACCGAAATCGAGAATATCCAAAACTAATTCATACCAAATCGTAAGTAACCAGATCGACGAATCCCGGAGAATCGACGTCGGAAGTCTGTAACGGGGCTCCGCATCCGTAGCAACATGAGACGGAGGTGTCAACAACAACTTTCCGTACAACCTCGTCCTTTTTTTTCTTCTTCTCTTTTTTGAGCTCTTTCTTCACCACTTTCTGAGCTTCATGAGCTCGTTGGTTCTCCAAGAACCTCTCTCCAGGTGTCGGTGCTGCCGCCGCGAATCCATCCCGTTCCGAGAGTGAAACCGCCGATTCTGAACCAGCGATAGACTTACAGACAATTGACGCCGCCGGGTTTCGGTAAATCACGGTGAGAGTGGGTTCTCGTCTCGTGAGGCGACGAGGAAGAGAAGGAAACGTCGAGAGTGTCCGTAGCGCCATAGTTGAGATTTTTTCCCACCAAGCTACAAGTGTTATCTCAAAGAGAAAGAGAAAGAGAAAGAGAAAGAGAAAGACTCTAGCTGGCTCAGAGGTTTGTCAAGAGAGGAGAACCTTCTGGATGAGTTGGAAAGTTAGGGTAGGGTTAAAGAAAATTCAGTTTCCCGCGCTTTTGCTTACCAAATCGATAATGCCCAATTTTCGGAAACTCAATTTCGCTCGAAATAATCCTCAGAAAGGAACAAAAAATAGAAAAAAGGAGTTTAGATTCGTCTCTGCTTCTCCTGCAACGGTTAGATTCTGTATCTGCGATTTCAATTTCGGAATTTACGCTTGCTGTGATTCTTCGTTCGTCTAATCCGGGTACTTGGTCGAACTCCGTTTCTAGGGTTTATGGGATTAGCTTCTCATCTCGCTTTTCTAGGGTAAATTTGGGGAAGAAGAAGAAGAAAGAGGATGCACATAAAGGAGATATGCTTGGAGGGTTTTAAATCGTACGCGACGGGGACGGTGGTTCCGGGTTTTGACCCGCATTTCAACGCGATTACGGGTCTGAACGGGTCCGGGAAATCGAACATCCTCGATTCCATCTGCTTCGTTCTGGGTATCACTAATCTTCAGCAGGTTCGAGCCGCTAATCTACAGGAGCTCGTCTACAAGCAAGGACAAGCTGGGATTACGAAGGCCACTGTGTCGGTTACCTTCGATAACTCCCAGAGGAATAAGAGTCCTCTCGGCTATGAAGATCATTCGGAGATAACCGTGACTAGACAAGTAGGTCTCATTTCTCTTTCGCTCTACTTGGGAATCTCTACCCAAAACTTATAAAATTTCTGGATTTGATTATGTTATAAGGCTTTGGGTTTTCTCAGCTTTTACTTGTGCTTAGAGTGACCCTTCTTCTTTGTGTCTTTGGCTGTGAAGATTGTAGTTGGTGGGAGGAACAAGTATTTGATCAATGGAAAGCTTGCCCAACCAAGTCAAGTTCAGAACCTTTTCCACTCGGTGCAACTAAACGTCAACAATCCTCATTTTCTCATTATGCAAGGGCGTATCACCAAAGTTTTAAACATGAAACCTCCGGAGATCTTATCGATGCTTGAAGAAGCTGCTGGTACGAGAATGTATGAGAACAAGAAAGAGGCTGCACTTAAAACGCTAGAGAAAAAGCAAGCCAAGGTTGATGAGATAAATAAGCTACTAGATCAAGAGATATCGCCAGCTTTGGAGAAGCTGAGGAGAGAAAAGGCACAGTATATGCAGTGGGCTAATGGTAACGCGGAACTAGATCGGCTAAAGAGGTTCTGTATCGCTTTTGAATATGTTCAAGCAGATAAAATTAGAGACAACTCTCTCCATGTGGTTGAACAAATGAAGACAAAAATGACAAGTATTGACGAGGAGACAGAAAAGACACAGGGAGAAATATCGGAACTGGAGAAACAAGTAAAAGCTTTGACTCAGGCAAGGGAAGCCAGCATGGGGGGAGAAGTAAAAACTTTGTCTGACAAAGTGGATTCACTGTCTAATGAAGTGACACGTGAATTATCAAAGCTTAATAATATGGAGGACACCCTTCAGGGCGAAGAAAAGAATGCTGAAAAGGTTAGCTGACCGATCTTACCTTGGGTCGGAACTGTTAGAGGCTCTTACCGTTTTGTGACAACTTTTGGTGTTGCCTGCCAGATTGTTCAAAATATAGAAGATTTGAAGAAATCTGTAGAAGAGAGAGCATCTGCTCTGAAGAAGTCCGATGATGGAGCAGCAGATCTAAAACGAAAATTTCAGGAACTTTCCACCACATTGGAAGAGTGTGAAAGAGAACACCAGGTAGTACCACTAAAGAAGAATCTTTATTTACTGCCAAATTTCCTTAGTCTATCTTGTATGTTAATTGGATTTATGTCCCTTGATAATCAGGGTGTTCTAGCTGGTAAGAGTAGTGGAGATGAAGAGAAATGCCTCGAAGATCAACTACGTGATGCAAAGATCTCTGTTGGAACAGCTGAAACGGAGTTGAAGCAGCTGAATACCAAAATTAGTCACTGTGAAAAAGAGCTAAAAGAGAAAAAGTCCCAGTTAATGTCAAAACGAGAAGAAGCTGTTGCAGTGGAAAATGAACTTGATGCTAGAAAAAATGATGTCGAAAGTGTAAAAAGGGCACTTGATTCTCTTTCATACAAAGAGGGTCAGATGGAAGCATTGGAGAAGGTTAGCATGCTTGTTCGTTGTTTTTTCTTTCTTTCTTATGTTACATAAAGAATACATCTGTGACTGAAATTTTCTCTTAGGATCGAGGATCGGAACTTGAAGTTGGGCAAAGGCTGAAAGATAAAGTGCGTGGTCTTTCAGCTCAATTAGCAAATGTTCAGTTTACGTACCGCGATCCTGTGAAGAACTTTGATCGATCAAAGGTGAAAGGTGTGGTTGCAAAACTGATAAAAGTAAATGATAGGTCCTCAATGACAGCTTTGGAGGTAAGTATGCTATTATCTTATCATTATTAATTGTTGGATCATTTGAGTTCTCTAAGGTGACTTATTTTTCAGGTTACTGCTGGCGGGAAGTTGTTTAATGTTGTTGTAGACACAGAAGATACTGGAAAACAGCTCCTTCAAAAAGGTGATCTACGGAGACGAGTTACAATTATTCCTCTCAACAAAATTCAATCTCACTTAGTTTCACCTAGAGTGCAGCAAGCGACTGTTAGATTGGTATGTGAATCTTTTTATTCTAATGTCAAATTCAACTCCTTTTTCTATGTTCCTTGCTGATTTTCTATTAATTTTCAGGTGGGGAATGGTAATGCGGAATTGGCACTTTCTTTAGTTGGTTATAGCGAAGAATTAAAGGTGCGTTGGTTGCCTGCTCAAAGTACCAGGGGCCTGATACATTTTCACCATCCATTAGTTTATTAACTTTCTGATAACTTTATATTATGCAATGCAGACAATAATTTCATCAGATTCATGAGCTGCAACTGCTGATTTTAGTTTTAGAACATTTAGTTACGGACAGACTGATACCATGAGTCCATGCCTATTAATATTCGTTTGACATTCTCTAATTCTTTGCAGAATGCCATGGAATTTGTTTTTGGTTCCACTTTTGTTTGCAAAACTACTGATGTGGCAAAGGAAGTAAGTATTTCTCAGATATAAGAGTACGTGTGTTCTGACTCTGTGTTCGTGGAGGATGTTGTAGAGATGTATTTTGCTTTTCTAAGCTATTTGTATAACAACCTTACTTGACATGCATTTTCAGTTGCGCTTTTGTTATATAGTCTCTTAACTCAACATTCTCTCTGATTATTAGAGTTAAATTTCCAAACGAGTTTCCTTCTTTATACTATTAATGGAATGATCCTAGAAGAATTTAGTTCCTATCCATAATATATAACTGTCCAGCCTCTCTGGCTGTGGTGTCTAGCAGGGGAGAGTTCTCATTGTTTATGTTTCTCGTTCACAAATAATTATTTTTCTTTCTCAAATGCATTTTTCTGACCTAATTTCGTTTCCTTACTATTAGATACATATATTTCGATGGCAAGACTTCTCTGTTTTCTTTAGATGTTCCATTCTTTAATTTGTCCCGCAAATGCTGTTCGGCAGGTTGCTTTTAATAGGGAAATCCGGACTCCAACTGTGACACTTGAAGGTGATATATTTCAGCCAAGTGGTCTTCTTACTGGTGGAAGTCGCAAGTATGTTATTCTTTCTATTAGACCGCTGGATCTTTTTTGTGGCGTTCATGTGCTTGATTTCATACAGATATGGTTCAGCAATCCCTAAAAAACTAACCAAAAACATTGTGTTTTGTATTTTTCTGTCTTAGGGGTGGAGGTGATCTGCTAAGGCAACTTCATGATCGGGCAGAGGCTGAAGCAAAACTTCAAGTACACCAGAAAAGGTTGTATGAAATTGAAGCGAAGGTAAATTTCTTCAATTTTTCATTGGCTATTGCTTTCCTTTTAAAAAAAGATACTTTGGAGTTTAACAATTGAGTTAGACAACATAGATTTTCTAACGAACCACTTGAAGCGCAAACCATTTACATTTTTGCTGATTGGTGATCTAAAAGAAAATATAGGAACATGCGGCTCATGTTTGTTCATTGGTGATCTAGAAGAAAATATAATCTGAGCTGCTGAAACTGACACTTTGAACCTTGTTTAGATGTCTCTTCATCTCAGATATCCAATCAGTTTAGCTGTTGCTGGCTCACTAATGTTTGGTAAATTCGATTGCAGCATAATTAACCCTCATGTTTGTCTTTCTAGGATTTATTGGTATCTCACATATGTTTGCGAAGGCACCCACTAAACGTTGTTCTCGGCTCTGTCTTTGGGTTCCTTGGTAGAATTAAGTCTTATGGTTGTGTAAAACCCTGCCGGTTTATCTTAACAATGCAGATCAAGGAGCTTCAGCCTCTTCAAAAGAAGTTCACAGACATGAAAGCACAGTTGGAGCTGAAAATGTATGACCTATCCTTATTTCTAAAAAGGGCTGAACAGAACGAGCACCACAAGGTTTTGTATCTCCATTTTGCATCTTCTTTTTTCCATGTATCTTCATTTTATATCTACATCTTTCTAGCTTAAATTCTCTATTCAAAATGTCTCTCTCTCGTGGTGCTGAAAGCACATTTAATAGTCTCTCTCCCTTCTACCAATTGTATATATAGCTTGGTGAAGCGGTGAAGAAACTGGAAGAAGAGTTTGAAGAAATGAGATGCCAAATCAAAGAGAAGGAAGGTTGTTACAAAAGTTGTGCTGATACTGTCTCCACGCTAGAAAAATCCATCAAAGATCATGATAAGAACAGAGAGGGAAGACTCAAGGACTTGGAGAAGAATATTAAAACTATCAAAGCTCATATTCAGGCATCCTCAAAAGATCTGAAGGTATTCCAGATCAGTCAAAGACTTTGACTCTGCAATTGAACTTCTTCAATTTTTTCCTGATCCTGGTTTATCCTGCTTTTAGCCTTTTTGACATTTCTAAAATGGCTTTATAGTTTTTGCTCTGTGATTCTTCTTGTTCATAGGGTCATGAAAACGAGAGAGAGAGGCTTGTGATGGAGCAAGAAGCAGTGGTGCAAGAACAGTTATCTTTAGAGAGCCAGCTAGCTTCATTGAGGATGCAAATTAGCACTCTGGCCTTAGATGTGGACAATCAACGAGCCAAGGTACTGTAATTGTTTCTCTTGGTGTCATTTAAATTCAAATAATATATAAATAACGTTGGTGTTATACCCCTGCAGGTGGATGCCATACAGAAGAATCACGATCAGTCTCTCGCTGAGCTCAAGTTGATACATGCAAAGATGAAGGAATGTGATACACAGATAAATGGTTTTATCGCAGACCAGGAAAAATTTCTGCAGAAAATTAGTGACATGAAGCTTGAGAGAAAGAAGTTGGAAAATGAGGTATTTTCTCTTCCAAGTTTTTTTCTTCTGGAATTGGTAGCAGTTGAACGCATGCCTTATTCTTGCGGCAGCCTCCCTATTTAATGATAGATGTCTTGGGTTTACTTAGTTGCTTTAACTTCTTGATGTTTGGTGGAATAAAGGCGGATATAAGTATTCGACTGTAATAAAAAATTGGACCGTAGTTGTTGATAAGAAGTGTAATAAGTATTTATTTACTGACTTTCTACATCTTAAGGAAATGCTCACTTGTCATGGGCGAAAACTTTCCTCTGATTAGGTAACAAGGATGGAGATGGAGCAGAAGGATTGTTCTGTGAAGGTAGACAAACTTGTTGAGAAGCATACATGGATAACATCCGAGAAGCAGCTTTTTGGAAAAGGAGGGACGGACTATGATTTTGAATCCCGCGATCCTTATAAAGCAAGAGAAGAACTTGAAAGGCTCCAGACAGATCAATCAAGGTATGTTTCTGAGGAGTCTCATAGATTTAATTTTGCAACCAATAATTTTCACACTCATGCAATGCAATATCAATGGAATATGCTTTCCTTTTATTCTTGTTTCTTCTCTGTAACTAAGTGAGATATCTTTGCTTCTCTCTTTTCCTGCTTATTCATTTCTCTTATAAAGTCTTGAGAAAAGAGTGAACAAGAAGGTCATGGCTATGTTTGAGAAAGCAGAAGATGAATACAATGCTCTTATGTCAAAGAAAAATATAATCGAGGTTAGTTTTGGAGGGTCTGTGCGACAAATTTAAACAGCTTTACGCCCTTTTATTAACTGTGGGTTTTTGTTTATCATAGACTGACAAATCCAAAATCAAGAAAGTGATCGAGGAGCTTGATGAGAAGAAAAAAGAAACACTGAAAGTTACATGGGTTAAAGTTAATCAGTGAGTTGCTTATTTAGTTTTCTTTTCTTGTTTAACCATGTTATTCGCTTCATTTTACTTCATCTCGAGATCAATTTACGATATTTACACTTGGATCCTTACCTTCAGGGATTTTGGTTCCATCTTTTCAACTCTACTACCGGGCACCATGGCCAAACTAGAACCTCCAGAAGGCGGTAGTTTCCTTGATGGTCTTGAGGTCCGTGTTGCTTTTGGAAGTGTCTGGAAACAGTCTCTATCTGAACTAAGTGGAGGGCAAAGATCTCTTCTTGCACTATCTTTAATCCTGGCATTGCTTCTCTTTAAGCCAGCTCCTCTTTATATCTTAGATGAGGTACATCCGTACATCTAGATTTTCCAACTTTATGAATCCGTTGACTATGGATTGTTCTGACTTTCCATTTTCATGTTTCCAGTGATCTTGAAATGTTCACGATCACAGGACCTATTCGATGTTTGATCACATTCTTAAAGGACATAAGATAATATTCGTTACTTTGGTTTATTAGGTTGATGCAGCTCTTGATCTTAGCCACACGCAGAACATAGGAAGAATGATCAAAGCTCATTTCCCGCATTCACAGGTCACATAATTTATGTGTTTATCTGATATTGTAGTCACTAGCTATTCCCATGATTCTGAAAATCGTAAAGCGTATGTGTTAACTCAGGTTTCCATTTATATGATCTCTCTTTCAGTTCATCGTGGTTTCACTGAAAGAAGGAATGTTCAACAACGCCAATGTTCTTTTCCGAACAAAATTCGTGGACGGGGTTTCAACGGTCCAGAGGACGGTAACAAAACAGAGCAAATAACCTGCTTATATCCTTAACAACACTAATGATGTTTCAGTCAAAATTTCTTCTACGTATGATGTCTACTTGACTCTCAAGATGATTTGGTTGGTAGTAGCTATTGTCTATATTTAAACTATAGGGTTTCTTGCTGCAAATGTTTGAACAGATTGGGATTCTAAGTTATGACGTGCTTGTAAGATATATTTTAAAGAGCAGCACAATCTTGATTAATTTAGTTCCCTCTGTACATTGAAGATTTGTAAATTCGTTCATGGAGCTACAACAAATTCCATACTGTTTCACGCTCAAAAACCAAGAACTCTAAGACGCAACACACATACAGATAGACATGAAATAGCAAAAGATAGAGAGATGAGATTCATAGGTCTGTCTTAAATCTTCAGCTTAGGGTTTGGACAATAGTGTTGTGCCATGGGTCAGACAAGTGCTGCAACAGATTCTCAAATGGTCCCTTTCCAGTAACATTGTGTTGAATCACAAACCCTAAGAACGCCAACATTGCCAACCTCCCTGCAACAACAAATAGCAAAAAGGTCTTTAGCCTCTTAACTCTAACTATCACTTTCTTGCAGTAAAATAGATAACAGCGATTAGCTTTCTCTAATTGCTTACCGTTTGCCAGCTCTTTCTCCTTGGCCTCGACCGTGGGAGCAAAGTTAAGCGGGTTAAAGATTCCCCCGGGGTAACCGACTTCATTAGGAGGCAAGCTGTATTGCTTGAAGATTGGGTCTTGGTTCACACTTCCTGGGTTCTTAATGTCTTGCCACCGTCTGATCTCAACGTAATGAAACAAGATAAATTCGATCACGAACAATGTCGACGATGATGCAAAATACTGCTCTTTCCCAGCGTCGTACCACTCCGGAACGTTTATGATTCCTACCAACAGTTCCTGTGTTAAGTTCTTGAAAGAAATGTTACAAATTGTTTTAGGTCAGGTTAATGGTGACTCACCGAACTTGGTGAAAACTTCCGGCAAAAGCATCCCTGCGACGCCGAGCATAGCCCACCGACTGTTGACAAGCTCTGCCTGGATGAACCATTTCAAGTTCTCTGGATCCTCTGCTAGTCCCAATGGGTCAAACCCATTGTCACCAGCAAGACTGCAATATGCAAAAGAGTGACCATTAGCTAAACCGGTATCGGACAGACGGATCTAACCAAACCAAACCAAATTGATTATTCAGTTGTCGGATTTTCTAAATTACAACTAAACAGCATTCACATTAACTAAACCGGTATCGGACGGACGTAACCTAACCAAATCGATTATCCAATTAGTTCGGTTGTGTTAAACCAAAACCGAATGTAGTTTGTAAAAATTACCTGCCGTTGAGATAACCAGGGGATGACAAACCGGGCAACCATTCTCCTTTCTTAGCTTCAACCTTGAACGACGTCGTTTTTGTGGATGAGCCGATCGATTTAAACGACAACTCGCGGTTCAATCTACCGGAAGAACCGGTGAGGAACCTTGGCTTCGAAGTACATGGTCGGAAAATCGAGGCCGAGGCTTGAGTAGTGACAGTCGCCATTTTCCCTACACTCGATTCGACCCGAAAACCCAGTACTCGAAGAGAATAGTTGGAATCAAGGGATTGAAAGATGTGTGATGGAGATGATTGTGAAGAAATAGAGTTTGGGGGATTTGTAAGTTTATTCGTTTTCTTCTTGAGATTTTTTTGTTGCTGTGAGATATGAGTTTTTGTGGCTGTGGTTTAATGGCTGAGTTTCTACCGTTGGATCAGATGACGTGGTTGATTAGACGGATGAGATGGAGTTGAGGTGAGATAAAGGCTTATCGGTTTATCTTGGTAGCGTATCTTAGAGGATTGTTATGTTCTTTGAGATTGGTCGGAATAAGATAGTGTGGGGTCCATTTTCATTCCACGTGTCAATGATTTGGATAAAAAATTAAAATATCATACCTGGAGTGAGAATTCTCCTCGGCCAATCAAATCGGCAAAGGGGAAACCTATAATCATCTAATTCTAAGAGAGGAAGTATTTCTTTATTTTTTTTTCTTTTTCTTATACAGAATAGAGAATGTGTGTAAATTTTATAATATTTTTCTATTGCATCTCTACTTAAGAAAGATGAGAGAACTATACAAGTGAATACCTAAATTAAAAGTCATTTTACTCAAGAGGAAACGATCAACCATCTTTTTTTTAATATCTTCCAGCTTTATAAGTTTGAGCTATTTTAGACTATCCATCCCTTCTAGATGTTTTCCCGAATACATCTATTTACCGAAATATGAATTTTCTATTTTAACGAACTAAAGAAGTAGACTTTAGTGACTCTAAAAAGACATATATCTTTGGATCATATGATACATATGGAAAGCAAGGAACGACAAAATATTTAACGAAAAATAAATTTCTCCCGAGAATAATTTCCAGCTCAATATTGTGGAAGCGGAAAGTTGGAGGATCGCAAACCAACAGGAATGCGAAGAAAAGATAAAAGGCCCACCAGAACAAGATGTATCGAGAGTCCTCTTTTTGGCCTCTCGAACCCCAACATGTCAGATCGATGCTTCCTGGATTTATCATTGCTTTGTTAGTGGTATAGGGTGGAGTCATATGGATCACATGGGACGAGAGATCTTCGAATTGCAAAGATGCCGCAGAAGCCTCTCAGCATCTCTCGGCATTACATGCTGAGATGGATGGACTCATTTGGGTTATGTTATGTCTCTCAGCAAAAATCCAAATTGGTGTGAACTCTCAGAGTTTATCTTCAAATGAAACATAAACTTTACTTAATTATGTCACAAGATTTTTTTGAAATCGACTCAAAATATATCGCATTGGCTTTTCTTTTTTTCTCAAATTCTATGGTTGTAAAACATAAAACCAATTTGGATTCAATACGATTTGGTTTTAATTCTGGTTAACTAAGTGTTCTTGGCCTAGTGGTAGTAGCCAAATTGGCTGGGACGGGTATGTGCTCCCTGAATTCGAATGCGCAAATGCTTTGCTTTATAAATTGTGGGCGTGCACCGATTCGTTGGGCTTTTGGGAGACTCAAAAGTCTTACGAATTCTCCAGGCGTATGGATATGCTTAAGCAAAAGTTCTAACCAAACACTCCCATGATCTTTTTTTTTTCCTTATAGATCTTCACAATAAAGAACTGGTTCGATTTTATAATAAATGGTATCCTTTGTTTTTTTTTCTTTGTTAAGAATGTAAATATTCATTAAAAATGAATTGTTTAGGTTACACAAAGTTTAACCTATTATATGGTCTTATTGCAAAAAAGAATAAAAATATTGAAGCAAACAAAAAAAATTGGTCCATTATCAAAACCATAAATTTTCCAGTTCACGGTGTCGAAATGAAACGAGAAAGAAAACATGCAATGACGAACACTCTCCATTTTTTTCTATGGGTTACAATGTTATAACTCCTATGATATTGTCTTACGAATGAGAAGTTGCACTTCAAAAATTAAGGTTCAAACTTTATATGAGAATGACTTCGATTTCGAGTGGGAGATATATGAATTTCGATTTAAATTCTTTCACTTTTTAATTAACAGAAGAAAAAAAACAAAAAAAGAGTAATTCATTCTCTGTGTTTATACATGTGAAAACATTATCACTATTTACTTTTTTACTCAATATGCATAAACGTTCTATTTCAAGAACACAATAAGATTCTCATATTTTTGATATAGGTTTGTCATTATTTTGTTACAATTGATTCTTCTCCATTTTTCTCAACTATATAATAGGCTCATTCATCTCTATCAAAACTTAACACAAAAACACAAAAAAAACAAAAAAAAAATTGAAGAGGATTGCTACCTATTTGAGTGGTAGCCTCAAAAGTCTTTACAAAGATGCTGTGAAGAAAGAAAAAAGAGAAGGCATGAGGTCAATGATGTATTAATAAGGTGCTGATGTGGTCAAACAAGCACTAGGAATCGAAGGAGAGATGAGTTATGGAGAAGACTAGTTCAAGGTCAAGTATGTTTCAATGGGTTATACCCATTTGAAATTGATATTGGAAGAAAAATATGTTAAAAACATAATGCTCAAACTTTGCACGAGTGATCTTATCGAAATATGGAAGCAAAACAAAAAATCGGCTCATCATCAAAACCATAAATTTTTCAGTTCACGCTGTCGAAATAAAATGATGGGAAAGAAAGCATGCAATGACGAACACTCTCCATTTCTTCTATGTTTTACAATGTTGTAACTCTTATGTTATTGTCTTACGAATGATAAGTTGCACTTCAGAAATTAGGGTTCGAACTTTATTTAAGAATGACTTCGATTTCGAGTGGGAGATGTATGAGTTTCGATTTAAATTCTTTCACTTTCTAAACAACAGAAGAAAAAAAGAAAAAAAGGAAGAGTAATTCATTTTGTGTTTATACATGTGAAAACATTATCGCTATTTACTTTTTTACTCAATATGCCTAAACGTTCAATTTCAAGAACACAATAAGATTCTCCTATTTTTGATATAGGTTTGTCCTTATTAATTTACAATTGATGATTCTCCCTTTTTCTCAACTATATAATAGGCTCATTCATCTTTATCAAAACTTAACACAAAAACACACACAAAAAAAAATATGGAAGAGGATTGCTACCTATTTGAGTGTTAGCCTCAAAATTCTTTACAAAGATGCTGTGAAGAAAGAAAAAAGAGAAGGCAGGAGGTCAATGATGTATCAAGAAGGTGTTGATGTGGTCAAGCAAGCACTAGGAATCGAAGGAGAGATGAGTTCTGGAGAAGACCAGTTCAAGGTCAAGTATGCTTCAATGGGTTATAACCATTTGAAATTGATATTGGAAGAAAATATGTTAAAAATGTCATGGTCAAACTTTGTACGAATGATCTTATCGAAATATGGAAGCAAAACAAAATATCGGTCCATCATCAAAACCATAAAATTTTCAGTTCACGGTATCGAAATGAAATGAGAAAGAAAGCATGCAATGACGAACACTCTCCATTTCTTCTATTTTTTACAATGTTGTAACTCCTATGTTATTATCTTACGAATGAGAAATTGCACTTCCGAAATTAGGGTTCGAAGTTTCGAGTTAAATTCTTTCACTTTTTTTCCTTAAACAACTTTTTGATCCACTTGAAACTTACGAAGTCAACAATCTTGGTTTTGTTGTCGGAATTCTTATCGCCGGCACCTTTGGTGTTCTCTTCCTCCGGCATCTCCCTGATCCCTCCGGTTCCCCATTGATCCGCCCAACTTGGTGCTTCACTTGTCATATTATAATTTTTTTTCGAAAACTAAATAGTTGAAAATGTTAGTTCAACATCATATCAAAATATTCAACCAATCAAAGAAAAGTAATATAAACATCTAGAAACTAGTTTTTTTCTTCCATTAATTGTTAAACGGGGTATTTACTAAAAATGACTTTGATTTCGAGTGGGAGATGTATGAGTTTCGACTTAAATTCTTTCAATTTTTTTTTAAACAACTTCAATGCTTCATATTCTATACAGGTTTGCCATTGGGCCTTTAGTTACCCAACCGAGCCTTCCGCCGCATCCAATTCTTCACAGCCCAATCGCAAGCACTCTTGGTTAATTTGGTAAACCGATGAAACTGAACCAGAGTTCACATGGTTTATATCGTCTATATATATAAAGTTAGTTTTTCTCTATTGGGGTGAAGATACATCATCATCCACATGTATGCCATATCATTTTGATATTTAATTTTCATAATTTAATTAGTTAAAATTTTTATATACATATTAACTATACATTTTATTAAATTATGCAAAAAAATTTAAAGGTCATTTTCATATTTATATCATGAAACGTTATAAAAATCAACAAAATTTATTGAAAGAATAATAGATTTAAATTTTTTAGTTTTACTGATATATTACACACTTTATTATACTTACAAAATTAAAGTTTTATATCGAAGAGATGTTTAGTGAATGAATATTATTTGATCTAAACTAATAGTAGACAATATATACAATATTAATGTAACATATATCATCCACATGCCACATCATTTTGATATTTAATTTTCAGAATTTAATCACTTCAAACTTTGATATACATATTAACTATACATTTTATTAAATTATGCAAGGAATTTGAAAGGTCATTTTCATAATCATATCATGAAAACTTAAAAAAATCAACAAAATTTATTGAAAAAATAATAGATTTAAAATTTTAGTTTTACTAATATATTACACACTTTATCATAGTTACAAGGTTAAAGTTTTATATCGAAAATATGTTTAGTGAATGTATATTATTTGATCCAAACTAATAGTATACAATATTAATTTAACATATCAAAAAACAGAATATCTAATAAATAAAAAAGTAAATTCATTATCGTTTAATAATGCATATTACAGTTACTTTGTTAAATAAATTATATATAAGAAAATCTATTTTTTAAAAAAATTAGTACATAATTTAAAATAATAAAAATGAAACGTTCAGTAATTTAGATATTTGGATAACATGATTTATTTAGTCTTTAAATATAGATAATATAGAAGTGATTGACCGTAGATATTGAATTGATTGACTATCACTTATATTTTTTTTTTAATGGATGTGGAAATCAGAGAAACAGTTAGTTAAGTTTTAAATAAAATATTAGGTTTACAATCTACAAGCAATGGTTTGTTTTACTAAAAAAAAATAAAAAAGTTCTCATAAATAAATTAAACTATTAAAAAACAAAATCTCGCACATCGCAAATATACAAAAACAAAGATAGAAAACATAAAACTAAACTTTAATATTAAAATATTAAACTATAACAAACATACAACGGAGATTTTTCATCTAATAGATTACATAAAATATAACCGATATAGAGCCAGAAAATAAACGAACTTATTATAAAAAAAATAACCAAACATGTATTAGGAAAATAAAAATATACCATTTCTCATGTACTTCAAAAAACCAAACTAATTTGAACTATGACAAAAATTGAAATTAACACATGTTCAGATATCAATCGATAGAAAACACAAAAAAACTTAACTTTAATATTAAACTATAGCAAACACACAACAAAGGTTCTTCATCTAATAGATTACACAAAATATAACCGATATAGAGCCATAAAGTAAACGAACATATTATAAAAAAAAATCAACAAATGTGTATTAAAAAAATAAAAACACACTATTGTTTTTTCCACCACTTTGACAATCACGTCACAACAATAGTGTCACTTTGGAGGAAAACAAAAAACCAACCAAGAGAATTAAGAATCATTGACTTCAACTTGGCTTCTGACTTAGATGGTGGATTCGACAATCAACAAATTCTGTCAATTGATATGTGATTAGTTTCACAACCTTTAGCGATTTTTTTTAAAATTGCATGTGAGATGATCCTCTGATAATAGCGAGATTAATCACCGACTTCTCAAATACTTTTTTTATATGGGGTTTGGGACATCGCTGACTTCTCAGTTACCTCCGTCAAGATTTAGGGATAGATGATTCAACTTGGACTGATTGTTAAATCTATTATTGTTGTAATGCGCTTAGCCCTTAACAATAACTTTATGTCTTCGCTAAATTTCCATCTTTCTCTAGAGTTAAATATGTAAATCGATTTTAAAATAAAAACAAAAAACAAATAGACTTAAAAATCACAAACATATTTTTCACAATAAATAAGATTAGAATCGTACATGAAACGCTATATTCGATCTCCAATAATAATTCACATGAAACATAAAATATTATGCAACGAAAACTTTAAAATGTAAATATATCCTCCCTTTTAAAAAGCCCAACTAATTGCATAAAAATGACCACCAAAAGAAAAAAGAGATTAAAATATGTATCATCCAATAAACAAATAAACACATAGATAATCATAAATTTAATAAATTAAATAAAAAAACAAAAAAAAACAAATATTTAAATCTTAACCAGACATAGACCATTATATTAACTATGAAAAAAAAAATAGTCATAAAAATAAATTAGAAAATTATTTACCACGTCCGCGCGTAGCACGGATCACTCCCTATCTTATTATATAAAGCTGAATCTTTCGACGTGAGCGTGACACGTAGGTTAATTATAACTCACGAGATTGTGACATTTGTCACGGTTGTTAGTTTAGATTTTGATATGTGTCAATTTTTTTTTTTTTTAAGTAAAAATGAATTAAAGTAGATATTAAAAAATGTTAAACTAAAAAAGGTAATTTTCGTAAAAATGAATTAAAGTAAATATTAAAAATGTATAACTAAAAAAGCAATCTTACAAAAAAAAAAGTATAAGTAAGTAAAACTTATAATAAAGGAAATTGACAAAAAAAACTTAAAAGTTTATAATCTACCAGCACGATCAAACTTTTAAAAGGAAAATTATAAATATACTCTAAACTTAAAAGAAAATTATTAATATACGATTTAAAATCGATTCATAATCCTAAAAATTAAATGAAAAAATGTAGTTATGTTTAGATTAAAAAAATAAACAAAAATTATAAATAAAAGCCAAAGTTAAAAAAATATATTTTAGTTTAGAATAAAGAAATTAAACAATAGATAACAATTCTAAAAAGAAAATGAATAAAAGCCAAATTTTATTTAAAAACATATATTTCAGTTTAGAATAAGGAAATTAAATAATAGATTACAATCATAAAAAACTAAAGTTTTAAAAAAAGGAAAGAACAGTTAGTAATTCTTAAAAAACCACAAACTTAAAATGGAATACAATCCTAAAAAGAAAAGGAATTCTAATTCCTCACCTCTAGATAACCAAATTGATAGCTTCTCAATTTCACATTCATAATTCTAAAAGATAAAGTTACTAAAATATATATATTGTATTATATAAAGCTGGATCTCTCAATGTGATTGTGACACGTATGCTAATTCTCACTCACGAGATCGTGACATTTGTCACGGTTAATTTAGATTTTGACATTTGACAATTTAATTTTTTAAAAAATAAATGAATTAAAGTAAATATTAAAAAATCAGTTTTAATTTATAATTTAACCTAAAAGGCAAGATTAATATAGTAAGGAAATATTTTTAATAGTTTTCCATTTAAATTAAGAAAGTTAACCATAAAATAAAAATAATTTAAATTTTTCACCTCTATATAAACCACAATTTGGTAGTATATCAATTACACACAAAAAGTTCAATAATCGTATCCAAAACTATTTATTGCATCTGTTCACCAATTTTTTATTTCAATTTATATGTATATTTCATCGTAAACTGTTTTCTAAATTTATGTATAAGATATTTTTACGGATGATATAATTTTGTTTTCAATTTTATCGTCTTTAATTTTTTTCACGGGTTATAAAATATTAAATTACAAACCCGAATATAAGTGGGTACTTATCTAGTATTATATAAAGCTGGATCCCTCGACGTGAGCTTAACACGTAAGATAATTATCAATCACGAGATTGTGACATTTGTCACGGTTATTAATTTAGATCTTTATATGTGTAAATTTAATTAAAAAAAGAAAAATAAATTAAAGTAAATATTAGAAAAGGTTAAACTAAAAAAGGCAATATTACAAAAAGAGAAAATAAGAATAAGTAAAGAAAACTTATTTAAAAAAAACAAGAATAAATATGGAAAACTTATAATAAAGGAAAGTGACAAAAAAAAACTTAAAAAGTTATAATTTACAACCACAACCAAAAATTAAACTAAAAAAAATGCAATATTACAAAAAGAGAAAAAAAGAATAATTAAAGAAAACTTATTTAAAAAAGAAAAAAGAAAACAAGAATAACTAAAGAAAACTTATAATAAAGAAAAGTGACAAAAGAAAACTTAAAATGTTATAATCTACAACCACAACCAAAATTAAAAAAGGAAAATTATAAATATACTCTAAAATTTTAAAAAAAATATTAACATACGACCAAACTTAAAACTTTATAATCCTTTCTATTATGACAAAATAAAACATAAAAATGAAAATTATTAATATCTATATATATAAAGGAGTATTATTCAAAGTTAGTATCTTATTATATAAAGCTGGATCCTTCGACGTGAGCTTGCCCCGTAGGATAATTATCAATCACGAGATTGTGACATTTGTCACGGTTATTAATTTAGATCTTGACATGTGTCAATTTAATTTTTTTTTAAATGAATTAAAGTAAATGTTAAAAAGGGTTAAGCTAAAAAAGACAATATTACAAAAAAGAGAAAACTTATTTAAAAAAAAAGAAAAAACAAGAATAAATATGGAAAACTTATAATAAAGGAAAGTGACAAAAGAAAACTTAAAATGTTATAATCTACAACCACAACCAAAAAGTTAAACTAAAAAAATGCAATATTACAAAAAGAGAAAACAAGAATAAGTAAAGAAAACTTATTTAAAAAATAAAAAAACAAAAATAACTAAAGAAAACTTATAATAAAGGAAAGTGACAAAAGAAAACTTAAAAGGTTATAATCTACAACCACAACCAAAATTAAAAAGGAAAAATTATAAATATACTCTAAACTTGAAAGGAAAATTATTAATATACGACCAAACTTATAACTTTATAATCCTTTCCATTATGACAAAATAAAAATAAAAATTAAGAAATAAAAATTATTAATATATATATATATATATATATATATATATATAAGAGAATTACTCAAAGTTAGTAAATTGCAAGATCGTGACACGTGTCAAGTTAATCTATTAGATTTTGACATGTGTACAAAATTATCAATTAGATTTCGACACATTATATATCTATATATATAAAAGAAAATGATTCAAAGTTAGTAACTCGCAAGATTGCGACATGTGTCGAGTTAATCCATTAGAAAGGAGAATGATTCAAAGTTAGTAATTCGCAAGATCGCGACACGTATCGAGTTAATCTATTAGATTTTGACATGTGTACAAAAATTACCAATTATATTTTGATACATAATATTAATAATAAAATAAAAATGTAATCTAAAAGTAAAGGTAGCAAATAAAGGAAAATAAAAGTTGTTTTTAGATTAAAGAAATTTATCTTAAAGTTTTGACACATAATATTAATAATAAAGGACAAAATATAATTTAGACTTAATCCTAAAAATAAAGTTAGCAAAAAAAGGAAAATAAAAGTTATTTTTAGATTAATAAAATTTATCTTAAAGTATTTTTAAAAAATGAAAAAGAAATTATGTTTATAATAAAACAATAAAACAATAGATTGACATCATAAAAAAGAAAGTAAACAAAGAAAAATTAAACCAAAAATTATCCTAAAAGCTAAATTTAAAAAAGAATAAAAGCTAAAATTAAAAAAAGGAGATAAAAAATTTCTATTTTGATTAAAAAGATTTTAAAAAGGAATACAATCCTATAAGGAAAAGGAATTCTAATTCATCACCTCTATATAACCAATTTGATATTTGCTTTTCAATTTTACAACCAAAAAAATTTTCACTCACATATTTCGTCCATAAACTACATCATATTCATTATCTAAACTAGAGGTAATCTTCCGTGTAATCGAAATTATGATGTATGTTATGAAATATCTTATTTATATACACCCGCTTTATATATCTTCGTTATCTACACCCGACATTATGTTGTACGTTATCTAAACTAAAAGCTAAATTATGTTGTACGTTATTGAAATTATGTTAGAGAGACATGTCAAGTGAATTGATCAGATTTTGAAACATGTTTAATAAATTTTCAATTATATTTTGATAGATTTTTAATAAATTTCTAAATATATTTTAACACATAATATTAACAATAAAAATAATATTTATAATCAATTCAAAATCTTAAAAGGTAAAAAAAAATTAGTAGTTATGTTTAGATAAAGAAAATTAAACAAAAATTATAAATAAAAGCCAAATTTTTCAAAATAAAGAAAAACCATATTTCAGATTAGAATAAAGAAATTAAACAGTTTATAACAATCCTAAAAAGAAAATGAATAAAAGCCAAAAAATTAAAAAATTAAAAACTATATTTCAGTTTAGAATAAAAAAATCTTATTACATAAAGTTGAATGTTTCAATGTTGTTAACTTACCTGATCGCGACACATGTCAAGTCAAAGTTGTAAAAAAATAAAATTGATTAATAAAAAAACTTAAAAATTTGAAAAATTTAATAACCGATTCATACAAAAAAATAATTAAAAATTACCTTAAGAGGCAAAATTAATATAAAAATGTAAAAAAAAATCTTAGTTTTTTCATTTAGATTAAAGAAATTAATCTTTAAAGGAATTTGTTTTCTATTTCTCACATCTATATATACCTCTAATTTCCATTTAGTTTTCCATTGTTTCTAAATTTATATATTATATATTTTCATGGGTGATTTAAGTTTGTTTTCTATTTTTCGTTTTTAGTTTTTTTCACGGGTTATAAAATATTGAATTATAAACTCGCATATATGCGGATACTTATCTAGTATAATTATAATCTAACATATGATTAATTTGTTAAGGTTTTTTTTGTTTAATTTTTGTTAGATTACGACTATTTCTTCATAATATAGAGAACAAATAAGACGGCATCCAAAACCAAATTCGTGATAAGGAATATCTAAAACCATACAAAGTCATCACGAATTTTAATTTACGGTGTTACATGTTGAGTATTCGTTATTATAACTCTTATGAAGCTTATTACTCTAACTCCTCGTGTAGTCGACTCGTATCGGATACCATCATTCCTCTTGTTTCTTGGAAATACACAAAGCCATGAATATATTAAACAAAACAAAAGTTATTATACGACGACGAAAAAAAAAGTATATTAGACGAGTCATCAATTAGTCACCAACATAATTAACTGTTTGTTTCAGTCTGTTTCAAGAAAAACTCTTATCTATGAGCTTCACAAACTCAGAAAAATCAATTTTCCCATCTCTATTCTCATCAAAAACCTTAATCATCTTCCTACACTCCATCTTTGTACACTCATCGTATCCTAACAAACACAAAACATGTTTCAACTCATTTTCATCTATAAACCCATCTTGATTCACATCAAACAATCTAAACGCCATCTTCACTATCTCCTTACCCATCATCTCATTCTTCTTAAGCAAGTATTCTTCCCCTTCTTCTATCAAACGTTCGTATAAAGCTTCCGAGTCATCGATCATCGCCTTGACTTCTTCCACTGATATCTTGTTATCTACTCGAGTTGGGACAAAAACTTTTTTGATGGTCGGGAGCTCGAATATCATATATTGCTTCTTGTTTCTTGTTGAGGCGAAGAGAATGTAGGCGTTAGAGAAGAATAGATGGAGAGGATAGGGGAAAGAGGAAGAGAAGTCTTGGATTATCATCATGAGGTTGAGAATGAACAAGAAGGTGGCAATGGTGAGAAGAGAGATTGGGCTAAGAACAGATGAATCCTCCATATTAGTCTAAATTTATGTGTGTGGAATACCATATAAACAAAATTTGAAGTTTTTTTTATCTCTCTCTTTGGTTTCAAATAATGGATAATATGTGAGTTGAGCATGGTCCAATTTTATAAGAGGTGCTAACATTCTAGCTAAGTAATCTTTTAGGAAAGACCAAAACAAATCTTACTCATAAAGTCTGCGGAAGAAGTCTCTACGGAAGTTGTTGAGAAACTACCACAATTTAGAAAAGAAAGGAAAATATTTTTAAAAAATGCTATTTAAAATTCACCGCAAATATATATCTTCTTATATTATATCAAAAGAAACACCATCTAAACAGATTTTCATTAAAAATTATCCAAAATAAGAATAACAAGCACTATGATATATAGTAAATTAATAGTCATTAATTTTCTATTCCTGTTATCAAAATTAATAACAAAGTATATTTTAAAATATCAATTTGATCCAAAATTTCCTCTAGCACATTTTTTACTTTTTAATATTTGTATATTTGATAATTGAATAGAAAGAAGTTCTCAACTTCTCATCGTACACATTAATAAAGTTGAAAATTGAGTGAGAGTATGTTTTTCTAATCTTGGATTCCACTTCATGGAAATTTCCATGCAATTTCCCGGTAACGTTTTCTTCAATTATTAATAATAATCATGTTGCTTTCACCGACCCTATGGCCTATAGTAAGCAATAGACCCCTTTTGGATTGTTTCGCTATGTGGAATATTGAGATCTTTCGTGTTAATTCAGTTTCCAACCCACTATCACTTTTTGGTTGAAAACATAATATTTTTTTTTGGTGGTCAAATGTTGAAAACATAATATTTTAGTGTTAAGGAATTTTCACGTTTTATTCTTCTTTTTTAAGTCAACAAGTTGTAATTTTTTTTTATAATGGAAATTCAAGCGAATATCATACTGATTCCTAAAGATTGTGTATACACTACTGGATAGTTACACCTACACCCACAATATTAGATCTACCCTTGGTTCCAAGGTGAAGAGAGTTGGATCAGTTTGGTGTGATCCAAAACTAAAAAGCTTTAGATCTAAGTATATAATTTTTCAAAACCGGAGATCATAGGCTGTATAAAAAAAAAAACCCGGAGATCATATCAAGTTAGATTAGTTTATCTCTTTGTAGCTGGTGTTCGTGTTTAAATCTCTATATTATTATTTAAAGATTCATTTAGAAAAATAAACTTTATTTTGTAAGTTATTACATATTATGTCATTATAGATTAAAAAAATATAATTGAAATAGGAAATGACAAAATCGTCATTTAAAATTATTAAAGAGAATATGGAAAATATTTATTTTCTATTTAGTTTCTTAATTATTATGATATTAAAAAAAATTATATTTTTTTAAATAACAATAATCAATTCATATATATTAAAAAAAATTATTTGAGATTTTGCAGTATTTTATACTATAATTTGTTATATTTTATTTGAGTATATATTAAAAAAATTGAAATTTTTTTTACTAATTTTATAAAAAATTAGACACAAAAAGTTAAAATTTTAAGAGTTTGTGAACTGAACACAAAATTCATAGTCATTATTAAGGGGTGAATATTAAAGTTGATGGTTTCAAAATTGTAGTTATTTGTGGGTTATCCCGAATAATATTTTAATCTACTGCAAAATAGGTTAAGCAAACGGGGCTAACAAAAATTGAAAAATATTTTACTATACTTTTATAAAGAGTAGTCGAGAAATATTTAACTACTTCTATATAGAGTTAGAAACAAATTGTTTGTATTTTTAAAGAGTTTGTGGACTTACCATAAACTCAGGGTCAATAAATGGTCTATATTAAAGTTGATGTTTTCAAGATTATAGTTTTTTGTGGGTTAACCTAAATAATATTTTAGTCCACTATAAAACTGGTTAAGTATATATATTAGTTCGGTTTGATAATTCTATCTATAATCATTAGTTATATATATATATATATATTATAAAATTTAAAAAAGTCAAAAATAACTTTTTTAACATCTCAAAATAATATTTAAAAAAAAATTATATAGCGCGAGTTAAATCATAGTTTAATATTTATAGACATAGTCGGCACAAAAACGTTTTCAAAAATTATGATTGGTAACGCGGATGAATATGAAAAAAAAATGGATTGTGTACATATTTTGAAACTGAAAATAAAACTTAACTCTCTTCAATAATCAATAAACGAGGCCGCCCATGTACATATTTTCTTTATGGGCCTAAGAGCATGATTATGGGTGGGTAATATGAGTAAATATACTGAGTTGTTATAGGTTTAATCCATTTAAATAAATAAAAATTATCTTAAAACCATCTTACCGTATCTAAAATTGGACTCTATATTATCAGTAAATATACTGATTTTGCTTGCTCCTGATTGGTTGAAATGAATAAAGAAAGGGAAAAAAAAATCTGAACCGACGCGTTTTGTTTCTTTGTTCTCTCTCTCTCGACATCTCCTCATCTCTCTCTCGAGATCTCATTGATCTGCTGTAAAAAAAAATCAATCGATCTTTGTCTCTGTCGATCTCTCTCTCAATCTCTGGTGAGTGGCGCGAGACTGTGCTCTCTGGTGGCGGAGCTAGGTTACGAAGGCGCCGTAAAGTTGGACCCAGACAGCTTCGAATGGCCGTTCCAGTACGACGATTCCCGCCCTATCCTCGATTGGATCTGTTCCTCTCTTCGCCCCTCCAATGTCTTCTCCCTCTCCGAACTCTCCCTGTGTGTTTTCTTCTCCGCTCTCATGCTCCGTTCATATTCATCGATTGGATTCTGTTGATTTTTCTGAATTAGGTTTATGCCAGTTTGATGAAGCTCATATTGTCTCTATTAGTATAAACCTAGTGGTTATACTTTCGATTCTCGTTGCTAGCTAGCTTAATTTCTCGTTGATCAATGTTTTCTGCATTTTAGTTTCGTGGAACATATTAACAATAATTTCGATTAACTTCATCTGCCATAAAAGTCCATGTGTTCTCTGGCATGTACTCATCCACCAAATATTAAGGTTTTCAATTGTATATGTCCTGAAGAATTTTGTGAATGGAAAGCTTCCATCCTAGCTATTCTTTGTAGTGTACTTTGGTGGTTATACTGCAAGAAGCTTCTCCCTATGTAGTTAGTTCATATATCAGTGGTTAATGGGCTGTTCTCTTGTTTCTGGATCCAGATATGAGCAATTTCAAAGAGAAGGGAATCTCTTAGAGGTAACTCCTTGTGCCATTCTGCTTGTGTTTTCTTTCTCGGTTTTGAGAGTTCATCAAACCTATATGCGTCCGTCTTAAGATGATATTTCTTTGCCTTCGTATGGTGCATTTCTTTTTTCGTGGATTCAGGGCGAGGATCTAGACCAGGCCTATGATAGCATATCAGCATTTTCTTCCAGAAGAAATAACCAGGAAGCGGTTTTTGGAGCAGAAGAAAGCATAAAAGAAGTAAGGTTAGACCTTCATATCACACATGCGATTATGTACTTTCTGTTTCATCACTGTGTTTGTGTTCATATGTTTTACAATGCTGAACTTGGTTAGGTGTAGAACTAATAATTGCATAAGTTTACAGCCTTTTAACTGATAAATGGTTAGGTGTAGAACTTGGTTAGGTTTAGGTTAGGTTACTGTCTCTGTGATCAATGCTCTGTATTGTTAGATTAGACATATACTTGTATTCATTGATTGCTAAAAAACTAATACAAACTTGTTAGCTTTTTATTTTCTTTGTGATAAATGCTTGCTAGTGTTAGCTTAGACAGAGAGTTGTTGGTCATTCATTGCTAAAACACAACGCATAATTTGTTATGTAAAACTTAAACACGAAAAACTTGCACCTCTTTAGTTCTGTGATCAATGCTGTTAGATTAGACATTTACTTGTATTCATTGATTGCTAAAAAACTAATAAAAACTATTAAAATTTCAATGTAACCAAAACACACTTCAACCTCTGCTTATATATTAAACTCTTCATCAGTAGCTTAACACAGTCCAAAACCTTTAAACACCCACCAGAAACTAGAAAATGGATTCTACTAATCCATTTAGTCACTCTTCAGGATTTACTAACATTTTAAATAGTCAACAAGGAAACCTTTGTCTTCAACCCAATCCGTATGATGGGTTTTCACCTATCATAAACCTTGGATCATCAGATGTTCCTGTCTTTAGTAGTGAGTGTACTGATGATCCAATCCTAGGTAAACCCAAAGGTGAGGGCCGTAAAGAAAGAAGGAATTGGAGTCCCAAAGAAGACATTGTGCTCATCAGTGCTTGGTTGAATACCAGCAAGGATCCAGTCGTTGGGAATGAGCAAAGAGCTACAGCGTTTTGGACACGCATAGCAGCTTATTTTAACTCAAGTCTTAAAAAGATTCCTGAGCTTGCTGGTATACCAAGTAGAGCACACGATCACTGTAAACAGAGGTGGCAGAGGATCAATGACCAAGTCTGCAAGTTCGTAGGCTGCTATGAGGCTGCACATTCTACCATAAAAAGTGGCTGGGGTGACGAAGACTATAAGAAACTTGCTCTGGACCTCTTCTTCAATGATTACGGGAACAAGTTCACACTTGAACATGCTTGGCTAGAGCTACGGCATGAGTAGAAATGGTGTGGTGAAGGGAGATCAAAAAGAAGAAGGGTTGAGGAGGCTTCTACACAGTCTGGTGTACAATCACTTTCTGAAGATGATGAACCATTGGGTCGTCCGCCTGGTGTTAAGGCTTCCAAGGCAAAAGGTAAAAGGAGTTTGAGCAACAAAACCACTGTGGACCAAGAAAACAAGGATGTGTTAGAATTTCAGGAGTTGTGGGCAATTAAGGAGAAGGATTTACGTATGAAGGACAAACTTTCTGACAAGAAGTTGCTAGATAGTTTGCTACTGAAAACAGAACCACTTACTGATTTGGAATTGGCTTTAAAGAACAAACTCATTTCAGATTTGTATTTCTAATTAGTATTTCCTTTCTATGCATAAGTTTGTATTTTTGCTTGTATGAACTTTGAGTTTTTCAAATGAATGAATCGGTACCTTTCTATTCATAAGTTTGTATTTCCTTTCTATGAATCGGTACCTTTCTGTGATGGTTCTTGAATTTGGCAGGGGATCATTGTGTTTGCATCTGTGATGGCAACTCTTGGGCTACAAGTGCTGCTCGAGTCAACCAGGCTACTTATTTCCAAGGTACGATAAACTGGTTTACTTGTAGCAGTGGCATCTTGATTTATATTATATTATCTAATCTAATCTTTCTATTTGTACAGAATGGTCCTCACATGAGTAGCACCGAGGAAAAATGGATGATTGGAATAATGGCTTCGGCTACAGTCGTCAAGTTTCTGCTGATGCTTTACTGCAGAAGTTTTCAGAACGAAATCGTCAGGGCCTATGCACAGGATCATCTCTTTGACGTTGTCACCAATTCAGTCGGTTTAGCAACAGCTGTCTTGGCTGTAAAGTTCTACTGGTGGATTGATCCCTCTGGTGCTATTTTAGTAAGTAAATCATCAACCTTCAACATTCTTGAATGAACAAGAGATTCAGGTGTTTGATTGAGAACACTTTTCTTCTTTGTGGTTTCAGAACCATGACTTTTACTTTTATGTTTTGAACAACGATAATTTCCCGGTTAAAGAAGTGATGGAGATCAAAGATGCAGAATGTTGGCAGGTAGAAGATGTTCACATGTGCTATGTATTGTCATTTTGTACCGACACTTTTGTCTTTTCATGTAAACAATTATATGAGTTCACATGTTTTTTTGGTCGACATGAGTTCACATGTAAACAATTATTTGAGTTCACATGTTAATAATGTAAACATTTTTCTGAGTGCACATGTGCTATATATTCTCATATAATTTGTCTTCTCTTCTTCTATCTCCTCTTGTATTCTGCTTCTCTTCTTCTATCTCTTGTTCTCCTCTGAAATAAATTATCCATTCTCCTCTTCTATTTCTTCAAACAAGTTCTCCTTCTATTTATTCATCAAAATTTCACACACAAATATGGCATCCTCTTCAACTAATCCCTACGGATCAATCGATGAATCTTTTGAAGAAACTTTTGAACGGAAATTCAATCAAAAGTTTGACAATCTCTTGAATGATTCTGGTGATCATCGGAGGGCAACCAATTCCAGAAAAAAACGAGACGTTATTGAAAGAGATCGCGAAGATGGACACGAGCGTTTATGGAACGATTATTTCAAAGAAGATGCAACATACCCACCTCATTTATTCCGACGCCGTTTTAGAATGAACAAGCGCTTGTTCATGCTTATTGTTAATCGACTCTCCAATGAAGTTCGATACTTCAGACAAAACAAAGATGCTACCGGAAGGCGTGGTCTCTCCGGACTTCAAAAGTGTACCGCAGCAATTCGTCTCATGGCATATGGTACTGCGGCTGATCAAGTTGACGAATACCTCCGCCTCGCTGCACATACATCTCGTTTATGCTTGGAACATTTCGTCGAAGGAATAATATATTTGTTCGGAAATGAGTACCTAAGGAGACCCACACAGGAGGATCTTCAACGACTTCTTGTCATTGGAGAGGAACGCGGATTTCCAGGGATGGTATGAAGCATCGATTGTATGCATTGGGAGTGGAAAAATTGCCCCACCGCTTGGAAAGGGCAATTCTCACGTGGATCAGGAAACCCACAATCGTTTTAGAGGCTGTAGCTTCATACGATCTTTGGATATGGCATGCGTTTTTTGGAGCTCCAGGTACCTTAAACGATCTCAATGTCCTTGACCGCTCACCAGTTTTTAATGATATAATAAATGGTCAAGCTCCGCAAGTGAATTTCTCTGTCAACGGAAGGGAGTATGATTTGGCTTACTATCTCACAGATGGTATTTATCCAAAATGGGCAACTTTTATCCAATCTATTCCACTTCCACAAGGTCCAAAACCATCTTTATTTGCTCAACGTCAAGAAGCTATCCGAAAAGATGTCGAGCGTGCTTTCGGAGTCTTGCAAGCTCGATTTGTCTTTGTTAAAAACCTAGCTCTTTTTTGGGATAAGGAAAAAATAGGAAAGATTATGAGAGCATCTATCATACTCCACAATATGATAGTAGAAGATGAACGAGATGTTAACACTCAGTTTGATGTATCAGAATTCCAACTAGGAGAAGGAAATAGAAGTTCACATGTGGATTTCACGTTTTCTACATCTATGCCTACAAATAATGCTGATATGATGGGCGTTCGAACTCGACTTCGTGATAGACAAATGCATCAGCGGTTGAAAAATGATTTGATTGAGCATATATGGCAAAAATTTGGACATGATCAAGATTAAAACTGAGCGTTCCTTTCCGTTTATGATTTCTAAATCTATGTTTTAAATGTTTTTGTTTCATGTATGTTTCAAATTTCATATTTTATTGAATGTACTATGTTATCAATTTTAAGAAAATAAACTTTATTTAAAAAAAAACTCAATTTCATAATTTTTTATTTTTAAAAAACTCTTCTATATTTACTACCTATAATCACATAAAACATCAACAAAAAAATTTGGAATTCTAAAATACAATAAATATTATAAAATTCATATATTCCCCCCCCCAACATATATTACCGACGCATAATCGTGCTCTTGATTTTCTTCGTCATCTCAAGAAGAATCTGTAATCTCTTGATTTTCTTCGTCAAATTGAATCACAAAAACTCCTCTTTCGATTCGGATAATCAAGAAGAAACCATCAGAGTTCAACAGTCGGCGATGAAACCCGGCGGCAAAGACCAGCAGAGACGCAGAAACCGGGCCTTATCTTCTTCTTCCCCATCGAAAACCCGACCCGGAGTCCCTTCCCGCGGTGGAAAGCTTACAACTTCGGGCACTTTAGTCGACCGCGAGGAGACGGGTCTCTTCCCCGGGTCGGGTTACGATGACCCGAACCCGGAGCCGAGGAGCTTCCCTTACAGCGTGAAGCAGCAATGCTGGGAAAAAGCGGAGAAGATTAAAGGGAGAGATCCTGAGCGTTGGGGAGAGATCATTTAGGGAACATTGTGTTTAGGAAGCTCGTTGGTTGTCCTGGATGCTTGTGCCATGATTATGACCACATTGTTCCTTACTCCAAGGTCTGTCTTTTTCTTCCGGGTCGACTCTGTTTTGCCCATGAATTTCTGGTTATTTTAGGGTTTAGGATTGAGCTGAACTCGATTGCTCTGTGATCTCAGAAAATCGTTTTGAGTTTTAGCTTCTGAATTTGAGGAACTCGTTTGATTAACCCCACAAGAGCTATTGTATCTAAAAGTTTGCTTTATTTCACATCAAAGATAGGATTTTTGGTAGGATTTCGCATTTATCTTTGATACTACGGTGAAATGATTGCAGCTTCAAGACGTTGTTAGAACTACTAGAGATAAGTTAAACCCAGCAATAGAAAAAACTATGAAACCTCTCTGGAAATGTGGAACTATTACTGTCATGTTTCTTGCTTTCATTTTAATTGATCTGATTGTGACTCTAATTTTCCAAATTGAGATTTATTTGTATTGATGATGAATCTATCCTTTTTTTTCGCTGAAACGCATAATGTAACTAGATTCATAGTAGATATAGAGTATGATATGAAGGAGGAAGATATCGTCATCTACATGGAACAATATGTCATTTAGTGCTCATGTTTCTTCTAAAGTATCTAAAGAATTTATTTTCCTTTTTTTTTTTTTAGGGCGGCAAGAGCACTCTGGAAAACTGTCAAGTTCTGCAGGTACGCAGCTTACTCGTGTGGAATTTAAACTAACTTATAACCAATTAAGGTTTATTGATGTCTACTACAGTATCTTATGTTTATAGTTACTATTCTCTCTTATTCGACTTATGAGTTATGACCGGCTTTTGTTTAGTAAAGGCTTCTTAGACCGACTCATTTCCTGCAAAACACTCACAAATTTTCTTTAGGGTTGCTTATAAACCTCAACTTCAAACCAAACATACTCTTTTAGGCTTTTATCTTTTTTTCTCTTCCTCGAATACAGTAAGGCAAAGCTCTTGGGACATTTGAGTATGTTTTGTTTCTATGTTGCAGGCAAAGGTAAACCGATCAAAGGGAAACAAAACGGATATTTCCAGAGCCGAGCTTATCCAGAGGAGTTCCTACTGCCGAGTTGCTGGTAATTTTGCAGTATCCTTTCAATCTCTTTTATAAAACAAACTTTAACTAAGTTTTGATCCTAAACTGCTCTTTGCAACATAAAATTTAAGGCCGTGATATGGACCTCATTGAGCTAACAGCTTACGGGAATGTAAAACGTGCGGCCGAGTCGAGTGGATGCAGGATTCAGTGATCTGTATTTGATTCTCTTTCGTGCTTTTCTCGGGAGATCCTTTGATTGGGAAATGAAAACGAAGAGTTCCTCAATATTTACTTGGAGGACAAGAATCTGTAAATTTTGTCATTTCTAAAACATGTGAGTTACTTATGTATTTGTTATATTTGATGTATACTCTTTTCTAGTCTTCCTTCTCATTTATTGTATATATTTTTTAAAAAATATATAAATTTTGTCTTCTGATGTCCCTAAAAAAAAATAAAAAAAATCGTCTTCTACTTTAAAATTTGTAATTTTTCAGTGATTAGTTAGGGAAATAATCAAATGGAAACGATTGGTCCCTTCATGGATCTTTGAAGGAAAGCTTTTTTAGGTTTTTTGGGGCAGGTTTTGCATGTGTAATCACTTAATGAAAATATAGTTTGTGTATTAGTATTTTACAAAAACAGAAAAAAATAAATAACACTTTATGTATTGTATAAGCGTTAATTTTTCAGTCGTATTTATATATAGTATTATGTAAATTAACGGTATACAATACACAGATCAATAACAAGCAGAAGCGAAATCATTTTTTTAATTCAACAGAGAAAATGTTAATTATTTTTTTAGATTTTAAAAAGTGTTTGAACACAAAATATATTTTGATTAAATAAATACAAATATCTCTTTTTCTTTTATAAAGTAGAAACATACTTTTTATCTCCCTTTTTTTCATTTCTCGAGTAAATAAATTCAATTTTTTTTTTTTCAAAAATGAATTATTCCTCTCTTTTTTTGGATTTTAGCGAATTGGTCTTCCAAATTAATAAAAAGAATCATGGGCAACAAAAAAAAAAGTTAGTTTATTCACACAACATGTCACTTTTTTTACCTGAAACATTAAAGTAAAGAAAGAATACAAAAACTATTTTTTTTGCTTATCTTTTTAGAGGCGTGTCAGATTTTCCTCAAAGAGAGCTTAAAGTTGTTAACACGTGTCAGTATCGTAGAAGATGCCTTCCTTTGTGGAAAGTCCTTCTTTTGTCCATATGGAAACCTACTCAGTACTCACCAAACTTTTCTTGGCACTCATTCTCTCATTTGGTTTTTTTTTTTATTTTTTTTTATTTTTTTTTTGCATTAGTTTTTTCTTTTCTTTTGCATTAGTTAATTTATAATATTAAAACATGCACATTCTAAAATCATCTACATTGATAAGATATTTTTAGAGAGTGTCTCAACAAAATTATATTAATATTTTAATAAAATTTAGTTATAAAATTAAATTTTAATTTTTAAATAAAGTTAGAATCAATAATAAAGAGACATGTGTTAAATAAGTATCTCATGAATGTCAAATAGATGTCTCATTTGAGACACTTTCTAGACTCTCTCTCTTGTTTTTTTTTTATTAGTTTTCATTTGTTTAATGGTGAGTGTTTGGTGAGTGTCTCATCTGTTTCTAAACACTTCTTATTTAAAAACAAACTTGTTACCAAATATTTATTATTAAATTTATATAATCTTACATATATTTTTGGGTTTTTTTTCATACATCTTGTGATATTTGTTAAAAAATAAGTGATAATTTCTGTAAATTATTGTTTATTATTATTTACTGAAGTCGTTCACTCTATTCAAATTTATCAATTACTAATCCAAACCTAATTAGCATCAAACCAAATTAACTTTAAATCTAATAAACATATAAAACATGTATTTGTCAATAATAACTATACAATAATATTTAGGATAAAACTTATATTAGATTTCTAATTATAAAGAAAATAACTTAATTCACGTCAAAACATATATTACACCACAAAATCAACAAAATATAAAATTTTCATTAAAAACTTAAGAATTGTAAATTAAATATATTTAAATCAATAACATTTAAATTAGTTCTTATTTTTCATTTTTCATTTTATATATTACGAAATTTAATTTACAAAAAAATTATCCCATGCAAACACACGAGTTATAATCTAGTAATAATAATTAAATTCGGACGTAGATATAGTTTTAAAAAAAAAACAATCTACGGAATATATAGATTTAAAAGTGTGATGGCCTTCTTATTTCAAATGCATGGATATATATTTTAGTGGAGATCTAGTTGACTCTCACTTCTAATTCATGCTGTGGTTTTATTTTGATAACCAAAAGTCAACACTGAATCATATGTTTCCCAATTAAACCATCCTATCTCTTTGTGTGAATTAATGTTTGATCTCAAGATTTTCTTCAAATTGTTTTCTCCATGTGTGCATTTCCATTTTTCACTATACCCAAAACCATTAGGTTGAGAAAAAAAAATCATATTATGAAAGAAATTTTATACTTTTTTTAGTCGAACAACATGTCTTATTAAATTTAAATTCAGATGGTAACACATGAATGACAGTAATACAAATTAAGAGGATACATGTTAATGTTATTGTTAATTCTAGCTAGTTATATAAATCACTATATTGTACAACATCGTTAACGACAACACTAATAGAGTCGAATAATTCGATACTTTGATTGTCCAAAATTTATATATCATAGTACGATTAGCTAGCCAATCACACTAGAGCCTTTAATAATTTAGATGAATGAATAAAAAGGTGACAAAATTCAGAAGATTATGTAGGCCTAATTAGTTTTAGTTAATTGTTTATATTTGGTCTGAAATACTTCCGTTTTTAAAATATAACAGAAACATGAAAAATGAGTTTATTTCTCATTGCTTCTTAATTATTTATTTAGGGGTCTAAACATCTTAATGACGTTGCTGTCTCATATTTGGAACCATTTGCGAAAAGCAAGTACATAATAATTTTCCAAACACTAACAAAAAGTAGATAGACCCAATTTTTGTGTCTTTAAAGTGGTGCGTTTGCGGTTGAAACGCGTTTGGCATATCCAGTTAAGAAAAAAAAAACAAGAAGAAGAATCTGTACTCGTAATTTATTTTTAAAATTATAATAATTTTATTTAAATGCAAGGTAGGGAAAAACATGTAAAAAGGAGAAAACTTGCTTTGCCACAAAATGCAAAAAGGCAGAAAAGAAAAGTATTATTCAAAAAGGAGAAAAACAACTTGACATACTTTTTACTTGTAAGAATAATAATATTGCCGTTAAGAGAAAAAGACTGATAATTATATCGTGTGCCATGGTATTTACTATTTAGAATTAAACAGAAATAATAGAATAAAAGTATATGTGTGGCTAAGAATTGTTTTGGCCTTCTGAAATATCTAAGTTGCTTTCGAAGACACGGACCAAATAACAAACTAAAAATCGTAAAAAAACATATAGTGACCCATCTTTTTCAGTATTTATCAATATCCAAATTATAAAAAGGATTAAAAAGGATACAAATAAATAGAACTTTTTCAACACAATAAATCCTTATTGTCTCAACGTGGAAGGGGACCGTCCGATTTTCTTTATTTTTTGCAAACAAATCATATATAGTAAAATTAAAGTCAATTTTTAGAATTGAACTCTCTCATTCACCTTAAACCATAAAACTCAGTTAGTACTCTTTATATCGGTTTGATTTAAGTTTTGTTGTCTTACCGATTATCGATTTTTAAGCTTTTAGTTTTAAAATTTTAGGGTCCGTTTTTCGAAAACGAATTTTCGAGATTATCTTTCTGTGGCCGCTTTTATGTTTTTTTGGGCTGCAATTTTCGTGTTATCGAAACCCTAAGTTTTTGGCTGGCTATAAATATATCTCACGTTTATATTTTTGTTAAGTCATTGATTGTGTGTTGTTAGTAACGCTTTGTGTTTTTTGTGCCTTCTTATTTTTTTTTGCTCTCTTTTGGTTTGGTGTTTTTTTTCGTTCTCCTTTTGTTTTTCCTATCGGCCTCTTATTAGATTTTGCTTTGAGTATGCTCGAAATTTTTTTGTAATCGTCTTTGTTAGGTTTTTTTGTATTGCATCAATCAAAATTGATCGATGAATTTTTTTTTTTTTTTGAAGGGTGCATGGTGGATAATCCTAATTCATTTTCTCGATCTTGAAGAATTGGCGATTTTCATATTGTCGAAACCCTAAATTCATTTTCTCGATAACCCTATGTTAATGATTTTGTGCGCGAGCTGGGCCATGTGTTATTTTTGTGTCCGTTTTGGTTATAGCCTATGTGTTGTAATTGGGCGTGTTTGTGATCCAACGAAACTGCCCATTGTTTTTGGGGCTATGTTGGCCGTGTTTGTTATTATGTGTGATGTGTATCGGGTCGGCGGCCGTGTTTATTACTTTTAATTATCTTGATAATATTCTGGGATAATTTCAACCGGTTGTATTATCTATTGGACGAGATTATCTGTAAACAATTTTTTGGGAAACCCTAGCTTGAGTTGAGAGCTATAAATATATCAGTTTTTCAACGCAGTTAGTGCATCTCGAGCTCAATTGTTGTTTGGTTTCTACCTTGATCGGTTTTTCTTTGTAGTGTTTACCGTATTTTGGAGTTTTTTTAAATCACTTATAACGAAGAACAGATCAAAGCACGACATAAATAATATGTTTCTAGATTATTTGTTGTTGTTTTGTGTTGTTGGTTGTTCTTCGTTATTAATTGATCGTATAATTTTTTTTTCTTAGTCCATGTAGGTGGGTTTACCTCTCTGGATATTTGTCTGGTGTATACATCGTTACTGCTCTTTCGAGGTATCAATTTTTTTGTTTATCACATTAGTATGTTTTGCGATTGTCAGGTTTTGTCTTTGCCATTTTGCGTTTGTTTTCATTGTTTTTTTCCGTTTGTTGTCGTCTCTTAATTTTATCATGTTATATTTTTCCGATTGCACTTTTGTTGTCGTATCAATTTTTTATATTTTACGTTTGTGTGTTTGTGTCTTGTGCGTTCCTAATGTTTTGTTGTTATCTCTTTTGTGGTATCTTTTACTATTTTTTTGCCTTCTTTTGTGACATTTTATTAGTGCTTTTATTAGCGGCATTATTTTTCATCCTTTTTTGTGTTTCGATGAGCGGTGTTTTTTTGTTTGTTGAATTGTTGGGGAAAAATATCCGTTTTTTTTTGTTTACTTTTCCTTTTTTTTTTCTTAACTTCGTTTGATCTTGGTTGGTGTTTAGGTGGTGGTGGCTTAAGTTGGGTTGTCTGGGTCGCTTCTCACTTGGGATTCACTCATTATCCAGTAAATTTTCAGTTTTATGCTTTGATGATTTTGGAAAAGTGGTGGAAATCGACAAAATCCTAATAGACTCGAGTTTAATACGTTGGTTGCAAGTAATCTCTGAGAATTATCTTCTTTTACATTATGTTCTAATCATTCGTTATTTTTTTTTTAAATGGTTTTATTGAGAACAAGAACATGGAACTCGAAGATCTGTAGAGATTTTTGTTTTTGATGACGCATAAAGAAAGATATGTCACAAACATTGAGAACAAGAACATGGAACTCGAAGATCTGTTGAGAAAAAATGAAATTAATTGAGAATCAAAGGTCAGAAATTTGAATTTCTCAGGCTCAAAAGACGCTTAAGGTATTGATATTGGTATTGGTATATCAACCAACCAATCACCCGATTGGACATTACTCAGTATGCCGGCTGCACCTTCGACACAGGAAGCAAGAAGCAGATCAATCTTTTTGTATTTATTTTTGGCTTTTAACTGTTTTTCGCTCTACTGGAATATTCGTCAGTTTTAAATAAGCAAGGAAAATAAGCTTTTCGTAGAGTTAGAGAAAACTTCGAAAGTAGACTCCAAAGTTTGGCATCGTTCCTTATATACTCCAACTTGACAATTTTGGAACGAAGACGATCAGTACCTTAAGGATGAAGACGGGACAAAGAAAAACAAAAGAATAATAAGACAGAGAACGAAGACGATCAAATTGTTGACAAAAGAAGATGAAGACAAACCGGAAGAGATAGATAAAAACAAACCGAAAGAGAAAGAAGAAGAATAACTGTTGGAGAATACAAAGATGATAAAGAATAAGAAGTAGATGTCAAAGACGATTAAGAAGAAGAAGAAGAAAATAAATAAATCAAAGACGATAGAAAGAAGAATGAAAAGACGAGGAATAACCGATTAGAGCGAGAGACGCTTACGACAAAATGGAGAGAAAGTTCTAACGATGGAGAGATAAAAAAGAATTGCTTTACATACAATGTGTGAGTGAATGAAACATTATTCAATATGTTTTCGAGCTCTATGATTGCCATTGCTTTATTTCGTATTTTTTTATGAATAATATTGGTTGTTATTTCCTTTTTTTTTTTTGGATTGATCATAAATCTAACATTGTTGTTATATTTGTGTTTGGTTTTTTATTGGTAACAAAGTTAATAACTTAATGATGTAATTAGTTTATGAAACATATATGCATGCGCAAGGGAGATGGCCAGTGACATTGTTAGTCTTGGTGCTCACACTTATATATATGATATCCGATAGCTAAGGATTTTTGTACTTATTGGTTCGTTTGTTGTTTGTTTGTGCGTTGGTTTGTTCGGTTGGTGATTTTTTGTTTAGGTCTTTGAATTTGGTTTTGTATTATTTTTTCGGTCGGTTAGATTGATATTTGGTGCGTGGTTATATATTTTGTGGGTTAATGATTACACTATCATATTATATAGTTGTAGGAGTGATTTTTAGTCAAAATTCTCCTTTTTTATACATTTTTACGATAGTTTCTTTTTGAAAAGATGTGATATTTTTATTCATAGTTTTTTTGTGGTATTTATGGTTTCTAATTTGTCTAGGGTTTTGTTAGATATGATTGTAATTGTTTACCTAAGCTCAGAAAATTAATACTTATTATATAATCTATGTATATGTTGTGATCAAAGTAAATGATGTATATCTTGGGATTCTTTAACTACTATATGAAAATTAATATTTATTATATAATCTAATAAGAAGACGAAAACGAGCGAAAGAAAAACTGAAAAAATAAGAATTTTGAAAAGAGGGAGACGATGAAGAATGAGAGGGAAGAATAAGACGAAGAAAAACTAGAAGAAAATTAAAAAGATGAAGTCGGAGGATAAGGAGATGATGAAGAAGTAGAAGAAAAA
The DNA here is from genome assembly GCA_030161315.1 of Eutrema japonicum. Classification (NCBI taxonomy): domain Eukaryota; kingdom Viridiplantae; phylum Streptophyta; class Magnoliopsida; order Brassicales; family Brassicaceae; genus Eutrema; species Eutrema japonicum. Next base: position 43,684,141 of record BSQW01000013.1, read on the forward strand.
GCGGAAGAAAAAAAGGGAAAAAGAAAAAGTAGAAGAAGATGAGAAAAAACGATAAATCAGAAAATAAGAAGACGAAGTTGATAATATAGAGTCGGAAAAGACGAACAAAAAGTCGAATAAAACTCTGGAGAATAAGAAGAAGATGGGAACACGAAATAGTGAAGAAGAATAAGGATAAAAAGAACGGAAGTTGGAGTTGAAGAAGAAAGCCGGAGGAAAAGGAAGAAATAAAACCTGGAAGATGAAGAAAACAAAGTAAAATTAGAAAAAATTCGGAAGATGAAGAAGACGAAGTAGAAGAAGGTGAAGATGAGAAAGAGACGGACAAAAACCATAAGAAGAAGAGTTTGGATAAGACAAAGAAGACCAAGGAGGAATAAGAAGCAGAGAATGAAGATGGCTAATAAAAATCGAAGAAGAAGAAGAAGAAGAACTGAGAGAATACAAAGATGATGAAGAAGTCAAAGACGATAAAAAGAAGTAGGAAAATACGAGGAATAAAAACAAAATATAAAGAATAGAAAGAAAAAGAAGACATAACAGAATAGTAAGAAGAAGTCGAAGACGATGATAAAGATGAAAGAAAAGGCTGAGGAATACGAAAATCGAAAGATATATAAGAGGAAGAAGAAGAAGTAGAAGTCAAAGACGATAAAGAAGAATAAGGAAAAGATGAGGAACTGACAAAGGCTTTAAAATTGGAGAATGAAAAAGAAGACAAATAAAAACCGGAAAAAGAACAAGGAAACTACGAAGAAGAACAAAACCAAAAGATAAATAATAGGAAGAAGAGTAGAATAAAACAGAAGAGGAAGAAGAAGACAAATCAGAAGAGGGAGGAGAAATAGAAGTTCAAGACGATGAAGAAGAGGAAAGAAAATATGAGGAATAAGAAAATCGAAAGACAAATAAGAGGAAGAAGAAGACAGTGAAGAAGAAGAAGAAGCCGAAGACAGTGAAAAAGAGGAAGGAAATGACGAGGAAGGAGAAAATCCAAAAGTTGAATAGGAGGGATAAGAGGAGGACAAAATCGTGAAGAAGAAGAAGGAAAAGACGAAGAAGAAGACCGAAGAAAAGAAAAATAAAAATCAGAATAAGAAAAATTAGGACAAGACGAAAATATTAAAGAATAAGAAGGGAAAAGGATGATGATTTCGAGAATAAAAACCATATAGAATCTTTGAGAAATAGTCAAGTGACAATCATATGGTGTTGGTCCCAACTCACAATTTAATTAGATATTATCTCTGGACACCTCAGAAGATTATCAACTTGAAAGTGAGAAAAACATTAAAAAGCTTACACCAGAATTCGAGAAAATAAATTGCAGAAAAGACTTTCTTTAGAATAAATAGTGACACTTAAGGTATGCGGAATACCAACATGGTTAGAGAGCTGGGAGAGATAAGATACATATATATGTCGCTCTTTCTGTTGTATGCCTTGCTGTTGCTGCGGTTGTGGCCTAAACTTGCTACAAATAGTTGTAATGAAGAAATTTGAATCCTAAGATGATTGTGTGTTGTTTTAATTAGACATTGTGAATTTGTTTCTTATCTCAAACTAAATTCCCCCTTCGTTTCAAGAGGAGGGTTCATGTGATAACGGTCGGATAATATGTGTCCATGTTATCTATGTGCTTCTACTTTACAAGATTCTTTGCCACTGATCGTTTGCGTAAAGATAGCCAAACCCATAAAAAATGTGAAAATATACGTTCGAAAAATTCCAAACTTCCAAAAAATAATTAGAAGAAGGAAAATACAAGGAAGACGAAAAATTGAAAGTCAAATAAAAGGAAAAAGAAGAACACAAAGAAGAAGTAGAAGATGTGGAAGAATAAGAAGCATGAGAATACAAAGACGATAGAAAAAAACGAAGAAGATGAAGCAGAAGAAAAATAAGAAGAATAAAATGAAGAAATTCAAAAGAAGAAAACGAAGAAAAACCGAATGAAAAAAAATGAAATCAAAGAAGACAAAGACAATAAAGAAGAAGAATTCGGAGTCAAAAACGATGGAGGGTAAGAAGGAAAAGACGAAGAATATGAAAAAGTAAAAGATAAAGAAAAGGGAGAAGAAAAAGACGAAGCCAATGAAGAAAATGAAGAAAAGAAAAATAGTCGGATAAGACGAAGATGGTAAACAAAGAATAATGAAATGACGAATTTGGAGAAGAAACACAATAATCAGAAGAAGAAGTCGGAGAAGAAAACCAATACATTAGACGAAGTGGAAGAAGAAAAATACGTGGAAGAAAAGAAAAAAAAGAAAGAAGAAAACCAGAAGATTAATAATACAAAGTAGACGAAGATGAAGATGATGAAAGAGACGAAGAAAAATTAGATGAATAAGAAGTCCGAGAAGATGAAGACGATAAAGAAGAACAAGTTAAAGACGAAGACGATGAAGAAGAACTCAAAAATACGAAGAAAAAGACTAAGAAAGGGAAAATATAAATCTGAAGAGGAATAAGAAGATGGATAAGATGAAGACGTTTAAGATATGATGAAGAATTAGAGAAAGGAAGAATAATCAGAAGAAGAGGAAAAAAAGAAGTCGGAGAAGAAGGAGAAAAAAACCATAAGATAGAAGACGAAGTGGAAGAATAGAAAGATAGGGAAGAGAAAAAATCGGATTAAGACTTTAAAGGAGGAGAAGGTGAAGAATTTGGAGAAAAGTAGGAATAAGACAAAGTATAAGAATGTGAAGATGAAGAAAAAGACGAAGAAAAACCAGAAGAATAGGAATTCGGAGAGAACGAAGAAAACGAAGGTGATGAAGAAGGAGAACGAATAAGAAGAAGAAAGAGAATAATATAACCCGGAAGAAGAAGATGAAGACAAAACAGAAGAAGAAGAAATAGATGTCGAAGACGATGATGAAGATGAAAGAAAAGGATGATAAATAAGAAAATTGAAAGATATATAAGAGGAAGAAGAAGTAGAAGTCGAAGACGATGAGGAAGAAGAAGGAAAATATGTGGAAATGACGAGTGACAAAGAAAAACCGGAAGAAGAAAACAAAAAAAAATGAAAGAAAACGAAGAAGAAGACGTGAGAGAAGAAGGGGAGATAAATGTGGAAGACGATGACGAAGAATAAAGAAAAGTTGATAAAGAAGAAAAACCAAAGGAAAAAGAAGAGGAAAAACAGAAGATGACGAATAACGATTATGTGAAGACGAAGAACTTGCGTTTGTCTTAGTTCAATTGGTTTATGGGTTTAATACACTTATTTAGTATTGCTTTTTGAGTTTTAAATTTTGTATGGTGTTTACTTTTTTGGGTTAGCTTTATTTTGATCACGTATGTCTCAAGTGGTTGTTCTAATTCTCTTCGGTTTATAACATAAAGTTTTATATTACGTTTTTGAAACTCATTGGCCTGCGTTTTGATCCCTAGAATGTTTGTTACCCCACCAGAAGCAAGGTTTCCTTTTAGAATGCGTTGTATACAGTTTCCCGTTGCTATCGCGTTTGCTATGACGATAAATAAAAGCTAGGGCCAGACTTTGCAAAAGGTTGGTTTATTTTTACCTAAGTCAGTCTTCTCACATGGTCAACTTTATGTTGTTGTTTCTAGAATTATATCGAGAAAAGGATTGCGAATTTTGATAACTGATCAAAAGGGAAAGCCACAACGGAAGACAATGAACGTTGTTTACAAAGATGTTTTTCAAAGCATTTTCACGTCCTCACGTTTGGTTGAGTTTAGGATTTTATTGGATTTCATACACGTAGTTGGGTTTTTTCCTTTGAGTTCTTCGTATTAGTTATGGTTTTAATTTTAATATATTTGTTTAACTTTCATATGTTTAGATATCCTTTATGTGTTTTAATTAATATTTGTCTTGGAATCGATGAACGGCTCTCTAATATGAATGCTCTTTTTTTTTTTGTTAATCTCTTCAAACTGCATTCTAATTATCATATTCTCAGTGTTTTCTCTCGATCTATCTTTTATTTCTGTTCGTATACTTTAGATTGCTTTAGTTATTGCGATAAGTCTGTTTTAATCATACCGAATTTAGATCAATAAACGCGTTTCGATCCAGCATCCATAAAATTTTGAATGGCATAATTAAAGTTTATGGATGCAACTCTCTGCCCGCGCAAGGCACGGGTTACCTACCTAGTCTTCCAAAAAACCACGATAAGAAATGGCTTTGTCATGATTGCTCAACTAATTATCCAAATTTTTTTGTTGTTTCATTAATTTTTTTATCCAAACTTAAAAAAATAAAAATTACTTAATTAAATAAATAAATTTATATATAATATTTCATAGTTCTGTCAATCATTTAAAATGTATACATTAATCAAAGTATACAATTTCAGTAACACATTATTTTTGTTGCTTAGTGCTACTGTTTTAATATCAGTTATACCAATTAAGTATTTTATCTTAGTGGATCTGTTCAAAAGTAAAAAAGACTGGGAAGAGTGTCGGTTGAAATGCCAACGCAACAGCGGTTAATGTCAACTTTTTACCATTAATGTTCTTCCGACATTTTTTGACAAATGAAGAAAGAAAGTAACAAAAAAAGCGGAAAAAAAATCAATAGTGTACACTGTACAGTACCAAAACGTCTAGATGGATTTGATTACTGAGGGACTAGAAGAAAAGAGTTGATTCTCAAAAACCTCACCATTCTCAAACATCTATACATCCAATCATACATATATACATACGTATATAACTCTTAAATCCGTTCTTGGAAATTGAGTGATCTTGATAGAGCAGCAGGGTTAGCAGAACGAACAGGGGAGTTCTCAGCTTTATCGTTGTTATTCTTCTTCGTCTTCTGATCAAACCCTTTGAACATACCGCCTTTGCTCATACCTTCGTTCTTGATTCCTAATGTTGTCCATATCGAGCTCATTGCTGCTTCGTTAGGATCATCTATTCTCAGCGTTTTTGGCACCAGAACGCACCCGTTCCTCTGTTTCCGCTCTGTTTCGTTGTCCTCTCTCGTGGATTCTTCATCTCTCGAATGCTTGCCGAGATTTGTAGAGTGGCTCATAGGTGATGAGGATTGATGCGGAGGTATCATTGGGATGGTCCAGTAAGGGTAAAACGGTATTGGGTAAGCCGGTGGAGGGTAAAAACCTGGTGGAGGCATCGCCGGATTCCACGTGTAAGGCCATGGAACACCCGGGATGCAAGCATAACCATTCATGTTATTGTTGTTCATTTGTCGTTCAACAACTCTGCAGCTTTGTGCTCTTGATTCATCCACCGAGTGATTGTTAGAGGTAGTCACAGAGGAGCCGGTTGAGCAATCATCTCCATTCTCTACCCGAGCTACGAGTCCGTTTCTAACTCCGTTTGAGACCTTCTGGTCCCCTTGTAGCTTCATCACGGGTGTCATGGGAGCAGCGTGCTGTTGATGAGCTTCCAGGCCAAAACTCAGGACCCGGGTGTTTGCCTGTAAGCCCGGATCTAGCCTTGCAACCTCGAGAGCCTCGGAAATGGTGATGTGGCGGTAATGAGAGGAGGAGCTTTTGTTCTTGCGTCGTCCTGCCCCAACGGGTACATTCCTCATGGTACCTCCGGCTGTCCAGTATCTCTGACAGGCCTTGCAGAAATGGCGAGGCTGGTTGATGTTGTAGTTGTTGTAATAACAGAACTTGGTTTCCATGCTTTTGCATCTCGGACACGGCAGGATCTTGGTTGGTTTCTTCAGGGTTTTGCCGTCAGTTGTCTGCTGGTTATTATTATCCTCAGGCGAGTCGCTGCTCTCTATCTGATCGGTTGATGTCGCCTCCTCCTCTTTGTCCCTGGATTCGGGTTTGGAGCCATGACTGTTGTTGTTCTTATCTGATAGCTCTGGAGTTACCTGAGAGAGGCAATAAACATTTTTAACTAAGAACACTTGCAATGGATGGACCAATGAATAAACAAGTCTCTGAAGAAAGTTGTAGAGGAAGAATCAAACAATTTTTCTTAAACTATTTAATCTTCATCAAAATCTCTTAAATCGTTCATGAAACTCATCACACAGAGACTGTAGATCCCAATAATCATCAGAGTTTCAATCTGATTCAAAAATATTCAACAGAGGATTTGAGTGTCCGAGTCAAAGTTGTAAAGAGTTCTCTGTGATTAAAGTTTCTGAGATTTATAGAGACAAAAACAGATGATCCAATCAGCGATTGTAACTAATTTCACAGGAGATCAATCGATTTTCTCGATCCCTAAGCAAAATCAATCAAATACCTTCTCTGCTGAGTTATCCTCTCCTCCATCTCCGCCGCTCCACTCCATCACCTCCTCCTCCTCCTCCTCCTCCTCCTCCTCCTCATCCACCGCAACCGTCGATTCAAAAACCGCCGGAAAAGGGATTTTCATCCCGAAGAGCTTAATAGCTGGATCTCTACTTTCCATCATCATTTTTTTTTCTCGATTAACCAAAGAAACAGAAGCGAGGAAGCTCGTGCAGTCTCTGTTTGCTTCTCTCTTTCTCACTCTGTGATTTATTTTTGTTTTTATAATATTTTGGGAGATTTGGGAATTTGGAGGTGAAGTGTTGAAATTAGGGATTTAGATCCGTATAAAAAAGAAGGGGTACCACGTCAGCATCATCATTTAATTCTCAGCCACAAGTTTATGTGGCCTCCGATATTTTCCTTTTTAGCTCATTAATACCGGGTCGGGTTGTCGGGTTATAATAATAATAATAATAATAATAATAATTCATACCTTTTTTATGTTATTCGCATATAAATTATACTATTTTTTTTTTTTTGGTTCTCGTAATTTTTGTAGCACATTTTATTCTACAAATTTATTTACTCTAAATATGTTGTTAGATAACCAATTATTTGAATTATGTTTTTCCTGAATTTGCATTAAATTAGTTAAACTTTATGACATATAAAATTACAATAAAAACTAAGTGAAAGTGTTAGAACAGTTAACTCTAAATTAAAAAACAATCAATATTTAGTCATAAATATATTATTTGTTCTCACTAAACATTTTTCCATGACTAAACATCAAATTAATCTTTTAAAGTTAATTATTTTAAAGTTAATCATTTTATTAACATTAATCAATAAAATATATAATTATTTTATTAACATTAATCAATAAAAGATATAAAAATCCTAGAAACTCAATCTTTATGAAACAAGATAAAAACTTCAAAAATTAAACTTTCTGAAACGGAGGAAGTATTATTTTTCTTAACATTTGAAGTTTTTGAATATTTTTTCGGACAATCTTTCCTCTTTCTCTTTGTCGTGAAAACCCTAGCCGACAAACCATATCTCATTTCTGTGCCTCTTCGGTGTCCGGAGTTTCGTCGGCGCTGTGAGAAGCTCCCTCTTTCTCATTTTGATTGTCTACGGCGCTTCATCTGTGGAAGGGAGCTCCTCTCTGGTGAGTATTGGCGGTGATTCATGGCTCTGCGGCGGTCAGACAAGGCGGCTTTATGTTGGCGTCAATTGAGGCTCCTCGCTCCAGATCTGTGAGGATGAGATGCGACAAAGGTTCTTTTCTCGGCGTTATTGCGGTGGCATCTCTGCATGCGGTGGTGATGGATATGAAGTCGTGGGGGGAGAGGTGGTGTGGTGGCGAGTGAGCTTGCGGGAGGAGAAACACTGGATGTCGCTGCCTGTGGATGCATATCTGCTAGGGGACATCGGATATGTGGATGTGGCGGAGTTTGTTCGATGTTCTCCCCTTCTAAGGGTCATTTCCACCACGTATATCGTGCTACCTCGAGGAGTAGGTTAAGATGTTCTCGGTGGCTGGTTCATCTGATCTGCTCAACGTTCCCTCTACCGGATTAGCTGTATGGAAAGTGGGTTGTGTTTTTTTTGTGTGTGCTTGGTACACTTTACATCTGTTAAAAAGAATGAAAAAAAACTTCTTACATGTGCTCTTTCATCTTTTATGGTAGGGAAAAATCTTTAAAAAACCATTAAACAAATAACATTTGCTATTAAACTATTCTGTTTTATCATGCTAATTTGTATTTTTATTTGTTTTACTTGATTATTTTGTGTTTTCGTTTAATTTTCTAATTTTCAATTAACTAACAAGTTACCAATAAATATGAAGACTAATGTAAATTTGGTAAATTTTCTTTAGGTGGACATAATATTTTATTATATATATATATATATATATATATATATATTAATATATTTGTTTTGAGATAAAAAAACTATTTGATTTTTTAATTATTTTCTAAAATTTAATATAGAAAAATCCTTACAATGGGTCTGTTTGTTTGCGTGTAACAGGAAATTGCGTCTGCGATCAATTGGTTTTCGATTACCTGACGCAGTCTCCTGCGGTTAAACTCTGCATCAAGATATAGCAATTTGTGTTTGAAATTTTTGATCGCTGAAAAAATCGATATTATGTCTAGAACTATTGCGATTAATCGTAACTGTCAAACGAACAATAATCACTGCATTTGGTCGCATATCGCAGCCGGTGCTGTTAGATGTAGACAAATGAACATAACCCATATAGATAAAGATAATTAATGGATGTGCGGCATGTGCCTAATACTCTGTATGCATGATTTGATTTTGGTATCGGACTAGCTGTACGTGTGGATAAGGAAAAGCAAAGGAAGGTTGGATTCAATGACGTGTCAGTAAACCATTGGCTGTCAACAGAAAGGTTCTTTGGTCTCTGCCACGTTGTACAATTTAACTAACTTACGTTTTTGGAGGATCTAAATCAAAGTCTGTCTTTGCCACGTCGGATTCCATGGTGGGCCCCTGTCATACCTGCGCATAGATTTCAAGAAAAGGTGCATGTCTTTCTCTTGGTCGATCTATTTGCCACCCTCCACGTGTTGAACTGGGATCGCATCCTAACCGGACGTTTACTTTTTGCTCGCTGATTTTTTTAAATTTATTATCTGAACATTTATATTATTAAAACAAAAACATTTTTATAATCAAACATGTTTCATTAAAAATATTTCTATAATTTATATATATATATATATATTAAATTTGTTGCTAAACACTAATTATTTTGTAGATAATAGAAAAAATTAGAAAATATAAAATCTCGAAAAATATAAAATCATACAAAATTTTAGAGATTTTAAGTTGGAAATATCATACGAGATTGTTTAAATTCAGCTATATTTTCTAATTTATAAATAAAATCATAATAATATCAAATCATACTAGATTTTCGAGATTTTAAATTAGTACTATCAAATTTTATGCATTTTTTTAAAAAAAATTGATAGTCTAATCATTCATGTGATAATTGACATGAAATATAACATAATAAATATGTTATAAATATATCACATTTAGTACACACTGTTATCCAACTAAAAATAATTTAACGAATATAGATTCTAAGTGTATATGCTCTAACCATATTGTTGACAACCGAATAATGAATTTTTTTTTAAACTACAAAGATAAGAGATAAATTGTACTGCATCCGTAAGTTTAGCGGTTTATCAATAAGATTAAATTGTAATTTCTCTTGATTTTAGAAAATGTCTTTTTCCACAAACCATGAACAAATATGGATTTTGGGCTCATGCCGACTGAATTACAACATTGGATTTTGGTCCAAATTTTAAAAACTAAACACATTCAACAACAATTACTAAAAAAACAAAATATATAAAAACATTAATTAAAAAAATTGGTTAAAAAATTTATGTTATCAAAATTCAACTGCCTTCATAATTTTTTTTAATACATTAAATCTTTTAAAAAAACATTTACTACTTCGCGTGGAGGGGTTAGGGGAGCTAACGAATTTTATTGCAGCTTTTGCTGATAATTGACATTTGTTTCTAACGTTATTTTAGGAAAAACCTAATTTGTTGAAAGGTGTGAATGTGATAGAAGAGAAACAAAAGAAAGGAAAAAGTTGTAGAAACTAGAAACCAAAAGTACTACAGGTTTTTTCCTGCTTTGCAAAATTAAGGGGAAAAAAAATAAGAAGTCAAATGAACAAAAAACATTATTTCCTAAAATAACGTAAAAGGATGAATATATTCAAATTCGTGTACTTTAAATTTTGTTAAAAGTCCCATTTGAGTATAGCCTATACTGTATAGGTTAGTGTTTGAGTTAATTTTTTAAATAGTGGTACAAAAATATATATATATATATATATATATATATATATATATATATTTTTTCTTTTTGTCAAAAAGTTTTCATTAAGCATAATCTTTTTTGGGGTTTTGGGTTTACAAAATTTACAAAAACCAAAAGACAGAGGGTAAACAAACTAAAAAAGCACAGAAGGGAAAAGAAAAAACAACAAAAGAAACAAAAGAAAAAGCCCAATCCGGAAACCCCTAATGGGCTCGGTTTAGGAGAAAACCGAAGACAAAAGAAGCTCAAAAGATCGGCGAGAAACCGCGAGACCAGAAACCCTAGACTCGCCGCCGCCGAAATCACAGTTAACCGGAAGTAGCCACCGCCTAGAGCAAGCTAGAGTCGGAGGAAAGAACCGCAGTGGGAGAAAAGACCACGCCTCCGGGATCCTCGCTAGAACGTCATGGCCGGAAACTCGCCGGAGGAGGAAAGAAAAAGGGATTTGGAGAGAAAAGCGCCGATCCGGAACAGACCCTAAGGCGAGAGTGGGAGGAGAGTCCATACCACGCCTCTCACCGAGAAGATTCGACCGTCGCCGTAGTCAGCCGCCACCGAGACCCTTTTCAAGACCCACCACCGACGTCCTCAGTAGCGGCATGCTTACTCATCGGTCACCAACTCGCACCCACCGCTCAACGCCAGCAACATCTAGAAAGACTGTAGACGGAGGAGCCGCCAAGGAGCCACCAGCTTCAAAGCTATTGAGGAAGCATCGCCAGACCTTGTCCTCACCGGATCTGGGTCCGCATAGAGAATCCACCTTCAGCCACCGAAAAATCGAAGCTGCCTCGCCGAAAAACCAAGACCGTCACCAACTCCCGCTCCATGAGAACTCCTAACTGCGGAAGAAGAACAAGGGCGAAGAGATCTACAAACCACGAGCCCTCTCACGGTTCTGGCGAGGGGCGCCGGAAACCGGAGAGACAGACCGGAGCAGAAAAGAAGAAAACCTTAGGTCGACGGAAAGGGGACGCGTGCTCTCTCTAGGTGAGAGAGAAAACGCGTCGAAAAATTCTTGTTCTTTGAAGTTTTTTGAAAAATATATACAAAATATTTATTTTGATAAGAACCTAAAAAAACATCGTTTTCACGATATCTTAAAAAATGTATGTTTTCATAAATGCCCTCAATTTTCAAATGCAAATGAAGACTTTACACACTTTCAGTTTTTTTGTTTTGTTTGTTGAAACGTCAATATTTTTTTTTAATATATGTAATTTCTATCAAACATTTTTATGAATAAAACATATAGAAATGTCTTTCTTTTTGTTGGTCAACAAAGAAATCTATTTTAATTTTTAACTTGGAAACTTGAAAAAAAATCGTGACATAAATGAATTTGTTATTTGAAAAACTGTTTAGATTGAAATATAGAGCATAATTATCTAAAAAGAAGAGAAATATCAAACGTGTTTGCTCAGTGATTCCCAAACTGTTTTCTTATCTGAATAAATGCATTTGTATATATATATATATATTTTTTAAATCTTTTCGGCTGCTGATCCGGTCAGTCCCAGTAGGAACGCACTATAAAGTGAACTTCTTCCAATGTTCAACGAACACCATGAACTCCGACCTGGGCTAGGGTCAACGGGCCATGAGATCCAATATGCCACCACTCCATCTGTTCCGATCGAGTTTGAAATGTCTTCCGACTAATGTCAGGGGTAACCAGATCGCCTGTTACTGGACTACCAGGTAAACTGCCTGATCCTTTGGCCCAGATCCAGAAAAAAATACCGTAAACATAACAACGCTTTCAAAGACATTGACGATCATACCTTCCACCGCCTCTTCTCCGTCCGACTTTCTCGCTTTGATTTATCATAAATCTTATTGGTTTTCCTTTGCATGTAATTAACGGCAAAGAGAAATTGAAAGCATTGTGAGACACAACTAGATTCTCTGCGCAATTTCTGATCTCTTTAGGGTTTCACCGTTTTAGTACTCAACAAAAGCGGTGAAGCTTGTGAATCTCCAACTCAAACCGAGATGGATATTCCAACGGAAACCTGACAGAGATTGCAGTCGCGCATGATCTTCATCTCCCATCCGTTCATAGTCTAATGAGTAAAGATTCCGGACCACCACCCTCAAGCTCTACAATGAGATTCAATTTGTCACGGTATATGTTAATTCACAGCAATGACACCACATATAGTTTTTAGATGATAAATTAAAGATTACACATTACACATCCAGTTACAAAAAAAACTCTCATCCAAACATCCATGTAGGGCGATCCTTCCATATAGCAAGTGAAGCTAGAGTTTTAGGCCACATATTATTAACAAATTTTGGGACCACTTCACAAACAATGATTGTAGCTTAGTGGCTATAATACCATTATTTTTGACTTTTCATTTGAGTTCGAGTGTTACCCTTCCAATATTATGTGTTTCCATTTTGTTTTGTTGGTGGACGTGTTTCTTCTTTGAGTTATTATATTGTTGTTTTTTTTTGTTTTCTATTTTTTTTTATTTGAAGTTACCAAATAATAATACTTCAGTAAATTAATTAAAAACTTAACTTTTAATTATTGATAAAAAAATAAATATTTGATTTAGAGAAAAATATCATCTAAAAGTTGATATAGAATTAAACCAATATATTATTTTATATTTTTTTTTATAAAGAAACAATTAGATTTATTTATACAAATATATTTTACAGTTTAAAATGGACCACCAATTTTAAATATGTTTTAGGCCACTAAATGTATCACGGCATTGCATGCATGTTTCCACGATGACTTCTACAGTTTGTATTTTTAACTCATGTTAGATATTTCTGTATCAATTAGATTTCTAGATGTATTGGAGCTATAAAATAGTCCCATATATAATATCCCGCGTACTTATTACTCGATTCGTTCTGATTTTCACCAAATATGATTAATATGCTTCTTTCAAATGATTGTTGAGCAGAGGTTGGAGTTAGCGTTATACATGATCAGGTTTAACGACCTCATGCAATACATTACGTTTACGAAAACTTACATCTCTTATGTAGTAAGAAACTGTCTTTGATGACTGCTATATTTTCGATCTCCAAAGGCTCACGAGCAAGGAGATTAGGCATATTTTAGAGTTCAAATTTTGTGACTATATTTGTTTCAGATATTTAAGCTTTCAATGTTTTTTACAATCTAGGAAAGTGAAAAGTAAGATAAATTTGCAGACATCTGTTTCTTTATTATATAGACAACTTTGAGCATCTCATCTATTGTGCACTTTTTATGCTTTTAATCTCAACAGAAGCTCGAATTCAGAAGCAACAACACTCATAATATGAATGTTCGAGACCTGCATCATAATCATTTAGAAACGCAAAAAAAGCGGGAAGCGGAGGACAACAGTAAGCTTCACAATAATATATGTTTATGCCAATCCAAATATTAGCTCATACCTCTCTCCAAGGCCGGTCCTGAGCCCAAGCAAAGTAAGTATGGGTTTGCGCTCCTCATTTTCATAAAAAAAAATCAGCCCTTAAATTTCAAAAAGTTTTTTTAGTTTAGTGGTAAAATTATAAAAACTTTTTCAAAAATTCATAAGTTCGAAACTTAATATGGTAAAATGACCAAAATTGTTTTTTAGCTTGCAGCCTTTTAAAACTCATGGCCGGCTCTGCCTCTTTCATGTGGGTTTTAGTTTTTTTGGTTAATGTCGGTGGATCTCTGAGTCTCTGACATGATTGATTTTTGTGTTGTGTTTCTCACGTTGGAGAGGAGCTGTGTGTATGTCTGGATAATTACTTCCCGCATCATGATTAACTTAGATTAAAAGTTCCAAAAATCTGTACCAATCGTGTGGCATAGATCCTCCATTGTGGTTTAGCAGGTGAGTAAGAGAGAAGGTTTATGGAACTTATTTATTACTGTATTTCTCTACAATTTTTTCCCCTTATTAGTGACAGTAGACTTGCATTTCTAGGTCCTCGCAGGGTAGTGCTGTTTAAGCTAGATCATCTATGTGACAATATATATAACCTCATTGTCAGGACCAAACAAACTAGAGTGCACTTACCTTTTGTCAGACAACTGGCAATTTTGTTTAACAGATACTGGAAATTGAATTTAAGATATGAGGTTGAATTTCTCGAACTCATGTAAGACACTTGATGATTGGCGTTATTAGAATCAAAGAGCTTTGTAGTCTATGAGGAGACATAATTGAAGCTAAAAATTCAAAATCAAATGATGTATATTACATGCTTCCTTTTGTTAAGATTTGATCACTGTCTCGATAATCACGGAATTTAACAATAAGTAAAAGACACAGAGAATTAACAAGTTCAGATCACGGTGTGTGATCCTACGTCTCGGCCTGGAACTTTCCAGTAATCCACTATCACCACGGATTACAAAGAATTAGGGTTCCTCACAATCTCTCTAAGAACAAGAAAGATCTCTCTAAGAACAAGAAAGATCTCTCTAGTTTCTCTCTAGAGTTTACAGGATACAGAAAAACTCTCACACATGACTGTCTTTATATAGACTAGGGCAATTACAAAGTTAAGACGGTTTAAACCTAAACCAAACCCAATAGGAAAACCACATTCCTAATTGACTAACCCAAGTCGCGGGCCTAGTTAATACTCATGATTTTCATCACAAAAGCCCAACAAACTCCACCTTGATGACAATCATTTCCGAGTATAACTTCTTCATCTTTGCATTCATGTGCCGCTCCATACAATCCAACACCTTAGTGCTCTTCTAAGTTGAAAAAACTCAAAGCCTTCTCAAACTTATCCACAGGAAGTACCTTTGTCAACATATCAGCCGGATTCCTCTCAGTCGGGATCTTCGACAGCTTCACTTCACCAGAAGCAACAATATCCCTGATGAAATGCATCCTCCTGTTAATATGCTTTGTCCTCTCATGATGAGCGTTGTTCTTGGCTAAACTCAAGGCACTATGAGAATCACACCAGATCTCTACCGTGTCTTGTTTGAATCCGAACTCCTCAGTCAAACCCCTTAGCCAAATAGCTTCTTTTACAGCTTCCACCAACGCCATATACTCTGCCTCAGTTGTAGACAGCGCGACGACATGTTGAAGACTCGATTTCCAGCTTATAGCCATCCCACCAGCAGTGAAAACATAACCTGAAATCGATCTACTTCTGTCCAGATCCGATGCAAAGTCAGAATCACAGAAACCTTCAACCTTAAAATCCTTTGTCTTCCTGAACACAATCTTTCGATCCTGGGCACCTTTCAAATACCTTAGCACCCACTTCACAGCAGTCCAATGTATCATGCTTGGCTTACTCATGAACCTACTAACCAAGCCAACCGCATACGCGAGATCACACCTAGTTCCTAACATCGCATACATGATACTCCCAATAGCATTAGAGTATGGAATATCATCCAAAATTGTCTCTGCTTCATCATCTTTCACAGCATACAACTTGAAGTGCGAACCGATAGGTGTAGAAACTAATCTAGCTTCATCCATATTGAATACCTGCAGAATCTTCTTGATGTAACCAGATTGAGACAAGGTGAGAACTCCACCTTCACGATCCCTCGCTATATCCATCCCAAGAATCCTTCTTGCAGCTCCTAGATATTTCATCTCAAATCTACTGCTCAACAAATCTTTCACAATCTGTATCCCCTTCATATCCTTTGAAGCAATTAGCATGTCATCAACATACATGAGTAGGTAGATGAAACAATTACCTTTTCTCTCCTTTATGTAAACACAGTGATCGAACTCACTCCTTTTGAATCCATGACTTACCAAAAATTGATCAAAGCACTTATTCCATTGCCTTGGAGCTTGCTTAAGTCCATACAATGCATTTTCCAACAAGCAAACATGGTCCTCTTTTCCCTTAACCACAAAACCTTCAGGCTGCTCCATATAGATCTCCTCTTCAAGTAAACCATGAAGAAACACAGTCTTAACATCAAGCTGCTCCAATTCCATATCCATATTTGTTGTAACCGATAGGAGAAACCTGATATAAACATGTTTCACAACCGGAGCAAACACTTCTTGATAGTCAATACCCTCTTTCTGAGAATAACCCTTGGCTACCAATCTAGCTTTATATCTCGGTTCTGGGATACCCGGCTTTAACCTGTAAACCCATTTGCAACCAATCACTTTTCTAGCTTTAGGTCTTTTAACCAACATCCAGGTCTTGTTCTTATCCAGAGAACTCATCTCTTCATCCATAACTCCATTCCAGAAAGTTTTATCCCTGCTTTCAACAGCTTCCTGATAGTCCCTAGGTTCTTCAGAACTTATCTTGACAGCAGCGATTAAAGCGAAACTCGCTAAATCATAATCACCAAGATATTCAGGTCGCCTTGTTACTCGTTTAGATCTGTTTCGAGCTAACTCCCAATTTTGTAGAGGTACATCATCTGTTTCCTGATCTCCAACAGCTCCACCTGAAGATCCAACTTGCCCATTATCTTCAGTAACAGAAGTTGTCGCATCTGGTCCTCCTCGGTGTCGATCGATACTCGGGAAGGCATCGTTCGACACCACCTCAGAAGGTTCACAAGACTTTTCTTTTTCGTGTCCGTGTCGATCGATACTTGGGGTGGTATCGATCGATACACTCTCAGAAGTCGGGCTCTTCTGTGCAGTTTCTTCCACAGAAACTCTATTCCTCAAGTCTTTGAATACTGTATCTTCCACAAAGACCACATTCTTGCTAATCACACATCTTGATTCATCCAGGAGCCATACCTTGTACCTTTTGACTCCCTCCAGATAGCTTATGAAAATTCCCTTCATAGCTCTTGGTCTTAACTTCCCTTGATCTACAAGAACATAGACCAATGACCCAAATCTTCTCATGTGTCCATAACCCGACTTTCTTCACAGCCAAAGTTCTTCAGGAATACTGCCATCTAAGGCCGATGATGGGCTTCTATTAATTTGGTACACAGCTGTGCTAACCGCTTCAGCCCAGAATTCTTCACCTAAGCCACTTTCATCCAGTATACAACACACCTTCTCCATTATTGTTCAGTTCATGCGTTCCGCAATTCCATTTTGCTGTGGAGTATATGCACAAGTCATGTGCCTCTCAATTCCATGCTGCTTGCAAAGTCGAAGTCTTTGTTCACAAACTCCAACCCATTGTCTGTTCTCAGACATTTCACTTTCTTGTTTATCTGATTCTCAACCAGTTTCTTCCATTCACAGAACTTTGTGAAAGCTTCACTCTTAAAAGACAAAAAGAACACCCACACCTTTCTAGTGTAATCATCAATGATAGACAGGAAATACTGCTTACCAGAGATACTTGGAGTGACCGATGGAGATCCCCAAAGATCTGAGTGAACATATCTTAGCGCTTCTCCTGAATTGTGTTTCCCAATGTTAAAGCTCAGTCTCTTGGTCTTCCCCATTACACAACTCTCACAGAAATCCATCTCCCCAATCCTTCTCTTGTCAATGATGCCTCTTTTTACCAAGATCATCAGATTCTTCATGCTCATGTGTCCCAACCTTCTATGCCACAAAACCGTCTCATCTTTGGCTGGTTTCCTGGTAACACTTATGTTTGACTGTCCTACCACAGTCTCTCCATCAAGCAAATACAAAGAACCGCATAGAGTGCCTTGAAGACCCATCTTCCCATTCTTATAGAATCTTGTTTTTCCTTTGCCTCCAGCATGATCAAACCCAAGCTTATCCAATGTACTTATAGATATTAAATTTCTCTTCAGCTTAGGAATATACCTGACATTCGTCAATGTCTTCACCGTGCCAGCACATACTTTTATATTGATGGAACCTATTCCTTTAACCTCCACAGAATAGTCGTCCCCCAGTATCACTTGTCCAGAGTTGAGCTCCTCAAATGTATCAAACCAGTCTCTCCTTGAGGTCATGTGATATGAACAACCCGAATCAATCACCCACCTCTATAGATGCCAATTTTCTGAGACTGATAACGCATCAACTCCTGCTGATTTTTTGATGACAACCGCTGCCGTGGCATCTTCATCATCGCCGCCCTTCCGCTTCTTCCAAGCGTAGCAATCAGCCTTCACATGTCCTTCCTTCTTGCAGAACCAGCAGGTGACTTCCCGATTTCGACTTGCTTCTGCCTCGATTCCCAGAATTTCGTTGATCCCTATTTTGATGTCTCCCACGAGCCACATACGCTTCACCTTGTCCGTCGAAGATGGCTATCTTCACCTTCGGCTTCTTTTCTGAAGATATCTTGACCAAACAAACTTCTTCACACGCTTCTACTACCGTATCGATCGATACAAGATGGAGTGTCGATCGATACCAAACTTTTCTTCGTTTTTCTGCGAACACGTAACAGACGTATCGATCGATGCCAGGAAGGGATGTCGGTCGATACCTGAGCGATATGCGCGATCTTCTTCTTCACACTGCAGACAGCTTTTTCTCCTGGGCTGTCAGATTGAAACCCTAAACCGATTGATGCCTTGATTCCAGCTATCAATCCAGATCTAAGCCCTAGACCCCTGTAGAATTTCTCTGTCCAATTGCTCCCAAACCTAAAACCTAGGCTCTGATACCACTTTGATGAGATTTGATCCCTGTCTCGATAATCACGGAATTGAGCAATAAGTAAAAGACACAGAGAATTAACGAGTTCAGATCACGGTGTGTGATCCTACGTCTCTTCCTGGAGCTTTCCAGTAATCCACTATCACCACAGATTACAAAGAATTAGGGTTCCTCACAATCTCTCTAATAACAAGAAAGATCTCTCTATTTTCTCTCTAGAGTTTCCAGGATACAGAAAAACTCTCACACATGTCTGTCTTTATATAGACTAGGGCAATTACAAAGTTAAGACGGTTTAAACCTAAACCAAACCCCAATAGGAAAAACACATTCCTAATTGACTAACCCAAATCGCGGGCCTAGTTAATACTCATGATTTTCATCACCAAAACCCAACACCCTTCATAATTGGTTTGAGTAAGTGAGGCGAGGAGGACAAGGCGGGAACACAAATTACACATACAGGTGAGTATAACGGTGGGAGAGGAATATGTATGACATAATGGGAGACAAAGAAATGGGACAAATTCTTAACTCAAGCTCTCAATGTGAAACAAGGGAGATGTGGAGGAAGGGGAGGATGCAGACCGGAGAAACTAAAGTTGGGGTGAAGAGCAAAACGATTGGAGTGGGTGTACAAGTACGTGAAGTTCAATAGTTTGACACACGTTACACAAAAGATATAGTACAACAGGTTCTACAATTGGCCCTTCCCACTGTTTGGACAACTCTTTTGTAGTTGAAACGATAACTAAGAGTTCTTTTAAAGCATCTGGAGTCTTGTAAAACTAGAGTGAATGATAACCAAGTTCTGGTAAATGATCATTTTTGTTGTTGTTGGAACTGATTATTTGTTTTTGCTTTTGTTCCTAATATTGTTCGAGAATTTTGGTCCGCTGAAATTACATAGTACACTACAAGAAAACAGGGGCATTTTCGACAGATTATCGACGGATTTCCGACGAACGTGTGATCCGTTGGAAAAGTGTACCCGTCGGAAATTTTTGACGGATTTCCGACGGCCATAATCCGTCGGACACTTTCCGACAGATTTCCGACGACTTTCCGAGAAATGTTGATGTTGCCGACATACTGCCGACGGATTTCCGACGACGGCTATCCGTTAGAAATTTATGACGGATTTCTGACGGATGTCCGACAGATGGTGACTTTGCCGACATAGTTGCCGACATGGTTGCCGACATCGATAATATCTACTTTAAATCCGTCGGAAAATACACAAATTTTTTCTTATAAAAACGTATCCACCCCTCATTTATAATCACAAAATAAAATCTCTCTTATCTAATTCCTTACGGAAATGTCTTCTTCAAATCCTTATAATTATTTTCGATCATGGATGGACAAGCCTCATCAAATTCTGGACACGGGCCTAGTTACGGAGGAATTCAAAAAAAATCTGCAGGAATTCATGGCATTTGCGGGTATGCAGAAGAAAGAAAAAAAAAACCGGTAAAATATATTGCCCTTGTACCAATTGTGGAAATCGTAGATTTATCGTAATAGATGAAGTATGGTCACACTTGTATTGTCATGGGTTTATTCCGGGTTACAAGATTTGGTATTATCATGGAGAAAATGATACAATGGTGGATAATTATGCTAGTACTAGTGAACATTATATTGGGGATAACCCGCAATGGAAGTACAATGTACTGTAGGTCATGTTCAGATGGTGAACGATGCATTTCGTGAAAGTATACCATCGGTTGCTGAGTGTGGAGATAGAGGAGAAGAACCTAACTTAGAAGCTCGGAGATTCTTTGATATGTTAGACGCTGCTAAACATCCGTTATATGATGGGTGTAGAGGTGAACATTCCCCTTTATCAACTGCAACAAGGATGATGGGTATAAAGACGGATTTCAATTTGAGTGAGGAGTGCGTGGATGCAATCGCTGATTTTGTGAAAGACATTTTGCCAGAAGATAATCTTGCACCGGCATCATACTATGAGATACAGAAACTTGTTCAAGGTCTAGGATTACCGTATCAGATGATAGATGTATGCATAGACAACTGTATGCTCTACTGGAGAGAGGACGCATACCATTCGACATGCCATTTTGTCGCAAACCTCGGTATAAGGAAACAGGTGGAAGAGTGCCAGTGCCATATAAACGGATGTGGTATTTGCCGTTAACAGAGAGATTGAAGAGGTTGTATCAGTCAGAGCGCACAGCGGGAGCAATGAGATGGCATTCAGAGCATACAACAGATGGACAAATCGCCCATCCGTCAGACGCAGGAGCATGGAAACATTTTCAATCAATGTATCCCAGCTTTGCGTTTGAGGCGAGGAACGTATACCTTGGATTATGTACCGATGGTTTCAACCCTTTTGGGAAGCACGGCAGACAATATTCTTTGTGGCCAGTAATTGTAACACCTTACAATTTGCCGCCATCTTTGTGTATGCGAAGGGAGTTCTTGTTCCTTAGCATTCTCGTTCCTGGACCAGAGCATCCGAAGAGATCACTTGATGTGTTTTTGCAACCATTGATTTTTGAGCTGCGAATGTTATGGGACCAAGGTATTGAAGCGTTTGATGTTTCTTGTCACCAGAATTTCATCATGCGGTCGGTACTTATGTGGACCATTAGCGATTTTCCAGCATATGGTATGTTATCAGGATGGACAACGCACGGAAGGCTATCGTACCCGTACTGTCAAGATAACACTGATGCGTTCCAATTGAAGCACGGACGGAAAACGTCTTGGTTTGATTATCATAGGCGATTCCTACCTAGTGATCATCCTTATCGTCGGAGCACCACATTGTTTAGGAAGAACCAGAAAGTATTTGATGGTCCACCTCCTGAGTTAGATGGTGAGTATTTGTTGACTCAGTTCATAGATTTTGGTGCAGAGAGGACCGTTGATTGTGGTGGTAACGGGCATGCGCATCATCCTGTTGATAGTTGTGGCAACGTTCATATTTGGCACAAGAGGAGCATTTTCTGGGATTTGCCTTATTGGAAGAATCATCTTTTGAGGCATAATCTAGATGTCATGCACTTTGAGAAGAATTTTTTCGACAACAGTATGAACACCGTTCTCAATGTCCAAGGGAAGACGAAGGACAATATGAAGTCTAGATTGGACTTGCCAGACATTTGTTCTCGTAGAGCACTACATGTGACAGAGAACGGGAAGCCTCCGGTCCCATCTTTTCGTTTTGATGAACCTTCAAAGGCCGAGTTTTTTGACTGGATTGCCGAAAGTGTTAGATCCCCGGATGGATACGCATCTAACCTTCAGAACTGCGTTGATCATGGAGAAGGGAAGTTTACTGGGATGAAGAGTCATGATTGTCATGTGGTGATGCAGCACCTCCTTCCATTTGCCTTTGCATGTCTTCTACCACGTAATGTCCACGAAGCAATTGCATGTACAATCATGAAATTATTTTGTTACTACTTTACACAATATATACTTTATTATTTAATTATTCATTTGTTATCCATATTTTGCAGGGATTGGTGCCTTTTTCCGAGATATATGTTCTCGCTCTCTTACATCCGACGGTATCCGCAATCTTGGGGATAATATACCTGTAATCCTTTGTAATTTGGAGAAGATATTTCCGCCTTCCTTCTTTGATGTTATGGAACATCTAACAATTCATCTCCCTCGAGAAGTAGAGCTTGGGGGACCCGTTTCTGTACCGTTGGATGTATCCTTTCGAACGGTATATGTTTCATCTAAAGAAGAAGGTGAATGAGCAGAACGGAGGGTTCTATCGTCGTACAGAGCATCAATGAAGAAACCTCACATTTTGCCGAGTTCTACTTTCCATCACAAGTCAAAACAAAGAGTCGTAGAGCAGCTCAACATGATGACGGAGGCGTACTACCTTTCTATCCGGTCGATGTTCCTCATATATTTTTAGAGATTGGACGACTTAGTGGAAAAGGCAAGAAGCGGAGACTTTCACCACAGGAGCGAGAGCATTTGCATATGTATATTCTCACAAACTGCAACGGAGTTGATGAATATGGGAGGTATTATATTGAACCAAATTATTAATTACTTATTGGGTTCTTGATTATATATATATATATGTACTAACGTGATAATTGCTTCAATCTCATAGGATGTATATGTCTTATCAACGTTTTGCAGTTCCGGACAAAACAGAGGACGAGCTAATCGAGCTCAAACAGGAAGAGTTCGGACGTTGGTTAAGAGATTATGTAAGTCTTTTAATTGCCCTGTTTTTAACTATCATCATATGTAATGAATGATTTATTTGACATTTTTTTATTTTATTTGTGCAGGTCACGACAGAGAAGGCTAACGGACAAACATTTCCCACGTGGTTAGAAGAAATTGTGCGATTTCCACTAGCAACCGTGCAGTCACATGTGATGTATAGCACACGGGGGTACGCTTTTAAGATTCTTCGGGATGATAGGAGTGCGACAACTTCAGATTACGGTATATCAACTCAGTCAGGTGATCTTGTATACTATGGTGTCGTACACTATGGTGTCGTACGTGAGATTTTCGATGTTCAGTACCCGGGAATACTCGGTCTAAGATGCGTTGCATTTTTATGCGACTGGAACGACCCATTAGTAGGAAGCGGTGTGCGACACGACCAATTTGGTGTTACATCATTACATAGCAGAATGAAACTCCAGAAATACGAGCCATTTGTACTTGCATCACAAGCAGACCAGGTTTGTTTATCTTTTACGTTAATTTTTAATTTAGTATTGTTGCATTCCCGTGGTTAAATTTTTACATGGTGTAGGTATGCTACATTCCCTATCCTCGGCTAACAAACAAGCAAGACCCGTGGGTTACAGCCACATCGATAAACCCGAGAGGTAGAGTTCATGGGATGTCTGATCATGAACCCCTCCACCAAAGCTCCGTAGGTTTGGGTTCAATCGAGCATTCCCTTGAGGTCGACCTTGTCGTTGATTTCACTATACAGGCAGACGATCGGGTATTTGAGGATTTAGAAGAAGAATTTACGAATTTGGGGAAACTTCCGATTCAGGAGAATCAGATTACTCATCATCGGATTCAGAGTAGTTTTAATTAAAAAATTTGCATTGTAAAATATGTACTTATATTTGAACTAGAATTGTAATGTGTAATATATCAGTTATGTGGAAGTTTTATAAACTTAGACATTTGATTTACTAAGTGTAACAAAAATATTGAAAAAAAAAATACATATTTATAGCCGAGGGATTCAGTTACCCCGGCTAAAACTGAATCCCTCGGCTATAACCCAAACTTACTCGTTTTTAGCCGGGGTAACTGAATTTCAGATGGATATATTCAAAAATGTTGTTTAGGGTATAGGGTATAGGTTTTTTTTTTGTGGAAATTGTTTACAAACACTTGTATGATGTATATACAATAGATTGACCTTGTCATATATAAAAAATGTGTTATATAGAATTTATAAAATTTGATGGAAGTGTTTGTATAAGTTATAGTATAAGATAGTTGATTTATGTGAAATGATAGGTTTTGATGTTTTATAAGTTATAAACTCATGCAAAGCCTTTAATATTGATGAATTTCATATATTTTGAATGAAACATGTAAATTACGGGTCCCTAAATCATATAAAAAAGCCTTAAACCCTAAACCCTAAACCCCAAATATACCCTAATTCCGTCGGAAATCTGTCGGAAATTTCCGACGGATTTCCGACGGATCTGGCAAATATGACACGTGCCTGTTGACTAGCCAATCGACAAACATGCAAGGAATATACCTTATCTTTTCAAATCCGTCGGAAATCCGTCGGAAATTTCTGACGGATTTCCGACGGGCTTTGGTATTTTCGAGACCGCGGGAATATCAACCGCGTAAATAAAATTATTTTTCGGAATCCGACGGAAATCGATATATATCGATAAACGCGTAAGTTTCTTTCCTCATTTCTCTCTCTCTTCCGACTTTTCTTCTCCTCTTCTCTCTTCTCTCTTCTTCTTCCTCAGCGATTCTCTCTTCTCTCTTCTTCTTCCTTACAATTTCTCATTTCTTCTTCAATTCCTCAACTCTCTCTTCAATTCATCAACTCTCTCTTCTCAAAACTATGTAAGTTTCATCAACTCTTTTATTTTTTTGTAGATCTTGTTAGATTTTAGGGAATATATTAGTTAGTTTGTTAGAATCCAATTTATGTGTATTGTTAGGTGGTTAGAATGGAATTTGTTATGTAATTGTTATGTGGAATAATATTAGTGTTAGGGTTTATGTGATTAGATTGTTGATTTAGAATTGATAGATTTAGAAAACCAATTTTTGATTTTTAAAAAACGTTTCTAAACATTTTTTAAGTATTTAGAAAATTACAATTGAATTTTTCACATAATAAAAACGTTTTTAAAATATTTTTTTAGTAATAAAAACGTTTTTAAAATATTTGTATGTATTAAAAACGTTTTTAAAATATGTATATAATAAAAACGTTTTTAAAATATTTTTAAGTAATAAAAACGTTTTTAAAATATTTGTATATATTAAAAACGTTTTTATAATATTTTGTTTTGTAATAAAAATGTTTTAAAAATATTTTTAAAGTAATAAAAACGTTTTTAAAATATTGGTATATATTAAAAACGTTTTACAAATATTTTTAAGTAATAATATTTGTAAATAATAAAAACGTTTTCAAATAAATTCGTTTTTATAATTTTTTGGAAATTACACATTTTTCCAATTTTTTGAATTTTTGGAAAATTTTGAAAATTTCGGAAAATTTTGAAATTTTTGAGAATTTTTGAATTTTTCGGTAAATTTTGGAAATTTTCAAAATTTTCGGGAATTTTTTGGAAATTTTCAAATTTTCGAGAAAATTTTAATTTTTTGTAACTTTTGATATTTTTGGTAATTTACTAACGATTTTACGGTTTTCCACAGGGATTACGAGGACATACTTCAGTTGGGAGGCGGCAACCAAGGACGCCGTTCTCGGGGTTCTCGGAGTACGCCTCTGGGACCAACGAGCTCGGGAACTCAAATCCTGGATTCCCAGCAATCCGCTGCTCGGAGCAACATTCGGATCGAGGAGCTAGTCCAGCAGCCGAACCGGGGCCATTGCATCCGACTCGACCCGAAGTTTGAGGACGAGTATTGGTAAGATAAATTTTGTATATTATTTCAATTTATTTAGATTTTTAAACTTAACATATTTATATCTTTTTATAATGTTTTCAGGTTTAAACTGTCGACTGAGATCACCAAGGCGATATTGTGGATGCTCCACAACATGTTGGACAAACCGTACGAGAAGTATTCGGACATTCCTGCCGAGGAGAAAGACGTGTGGCACCGGACTTTCGCAGTAAGTTATTGATTGATTTATTATTCATTTTTTACTTCATTTTGTCAAATTTTCTTTTTGAAATTTAACATATATATATTTTTTAATTGTAGCAAGAGTTCACATGGAACTATCAGCATACGCACAATGTTATCAACACATTCGACAAGTATGCCGCAAGCTCGTACTCGAAGCACATGTACGAGTGGAAGAAGAAGTGGAAGTATAACAAAGACAAGTTGAAGGACCTTGACGACGACGTCTGGAAGGGCTTCTGCGAGTACTGGAGTAAGCCTGCGACGAAAAAGACCTCCGAGCAACAGTCGAAGAACCGAAAGAGCCAACGGGGCGGGAAGGGGGTCTACATCCACAACGGGGGCTCAAAGACCATCGAACGCAAAGTGATGGAAATGGTAAGTTTAATTTCAATTTTTTATTACTAATTTTGTGTTTTAATATTTATTTAACTTAACAAATTTTTCCAGGCGAAAGAATCTGGTTCCGAACCCGATTATCTTAAAGTCATCGAGAAGAGGCACACCAACAAGAAAACCGGTCAGATACAGGACTTGGGGATGCGGGATGTTGTCGAGAAGAGCAAGAAGACGAAGCTGGACCGTGAAGTTTCAATGCCGCAACTCACTATCGACGGATCGACGTCCTCGAACTCGTTATCCCGGGTAGAGATAAACCAGATTGTACTTGAGGTAAGTTTAATTTCATTTCGTTTCCATTTTATTTTCGTTATTTCATTATTAACGGTTATAATTATTCACAGCAAACCCGGCAAGTGAAAGGTCGATTCGCTGGGTTACGCACCCTTCCGGCCCATGAATATTCTTCCTCGCTTCTTCTTTATCCTTCGGAGTACCCGGTAGAAATCGAGAAGCTCACCCAAACGGTGAAAGACCGTGACCAGCAGGTCGAAGAGCTAGGGACGGAGCAACAGTCTACCACTAAGAAGCTCTCCTCGTTGGAGAAGATGATGCAGCAATGTTTCCCACATATGTTTCAGGATAATAATTCCGACGACGACTCCGAGAACTCTCCAACCTTTTAAATATTTTATGGTTTTTTTTGAACAATTTTTTTTAATATGTAATGAATTTTTTATTTTTGTTTAATTAATGAATTTTAATATTTATTGTTTTTCTAATTTATAAATTTCAAAAAAAAAAATTTAATTAAATAAAAAATTCAAAATATAATTTATTCTTTATCCGTCGGAAATTGTCCGTCAGAAATTATCCATCATAAATCCGTCGGAAACTATTTCCGACGAACATCCGACGGAATTCCGACCCAAACTTCTGGTCCATTATCCGTAGGAAATTCTATCGGAAATATATCTGTCGGAATTCCGACGGTATTTCCGATCAAAAATCCGTCGGAAATACCGTCGGAAATATGGCCGTCGGTTTTCCGTCGGAAATATCCGATGGTATTCCGACGCCTACAATCTGTCGGATTTCCGACGGAACTCACATTTCCGACGAGCTGTAACGACGGCTGAAAGGCCTTTTCATACGGATTTTCGACGGATACTGTCGTTGGAAATAGCATGTTTTCTTGTAGTGGTATTTTTATAATATTATTTAAAAAGACATTTTTAAAAATGAATTTTGTCTCTAAGTTATTACATATTATGTAATTACAAATAAGAAAAAGAAAAGATAATCGAAATAAGAAAATATATAGTTGTTTTTTTAAAATTATTGATGAAAATATGGAAAGAATTTATTTATTATTAAAAAGTTTATTTACTATTTAGTTTCTTAATTATTTTTAATATTATATATTTTTAAATAATAATTAATCTATATATATATTCAATAAAAAAAATCTATTCAAAATCTTGCTATATTTTTCACTATAATTTATTATATTTTATTTGAATACATATCAAAATAAAAGTTAAAAAATATTTTACTAATTTTATAAAAAGTTAGATACAAGAAAATTATTTTTTTTAAGAGTTTGTGAACTAACCACAACAACTAGAGTCATTAAACGGTGCATATTAGAATTATGTTTCAAGATTATAGGTTTTGTGGGTTAGCCCAAATAATATTTTAGTACACCCTAAAATGGGTTATATAGACAAATTAGTTCGTTTGATAACTCTGTCTATAATCATGAGTTAGACATATTATAAAATTCAAATAAAATTAATTTTTCTTAAATATCAAAATAATTTTTTTTTAAAATTACTCTATACTATAATTAACACGGGTTAATTCTTATTGTATTTATATTTGGATGGTTTGTTTCAGAATCTATCATAGACCAAGCGCCAATTATCGTTTTTCAGAGTTGTATATGAAAAGAGAAATCAGTTTCTCTACCAGTTCGTCAACTCGCGACAAGGTCAAAAGGACTGCCTCTCTACGTTTCTAGCTTGGTTCGCGCCATTAAGCGCCTGGAGTGGTAAACTAAGACGGTCAGCAAAGACGGTAAACATATCGTACAAAAGGCTAAAAGGACAAGGGTGTCTCAACCCTTTCTTCAACCCTCATACGATATACTTCTTCCACCGCCCCATACAAGTCAACATCAAAAGCAACAAGATGCATGCGTTGCCGACGCTGATCCACCACGACGACTACAACCGAGGCATGCGACCGGACTTCAATGTTTATGAGAACAAAGGGTTTGAGGAATTCCAGAAACATGCGTTTCGCCTCAATAGTGCTACACAGACGTTCCCTATTCCCTTCCACCTAAATTGGAGCTATTATCCAATTGACTATCAGATGAGTCTAGACGAAGACCTACAGTACTTCGAGAGCAAGCCAGCCCCGAAGCTAATCCAGCAGAAAACGACACCAGATCCAGAACCAACGACGGTTCTGCCAGAACATTTCCAAGACGCACAGTCACCAGACGATTCGATGAATATTGACGAGATCGGGAAAAGGTTCGGTTTGAACAAAGACGAGCCTCTAGAAGATTTTGCTGAACCAGAAATCGAGTTCAAGTGTCCAGATGACTATTACGGCTGCTGCGATGAACATATCATCGAGTTCGAAATAGATCATTAAGACTAGTCTTAATAATCTAATTATGTATAATTATGTGTGATGTAAGCGATGATGTAATCGCATTAAATAATGTATAATAGGTGTGATGTAAGCGATGATGTAATCGCAATAGTGTGTGTGATGTAAGCGATGATGTAATCGCATTAAATAAAGTAGATAGGTGTGATGTAAGCGATGATGTAATCGCTGAGGTAAGCGCTTATGTCAGCGCACTATACCTCTTATAAATATGTGTGTAACCCCTTGTGAAATATCATCTCATATTTTCCCTAAAAACCTCTCTCTAGCTTTCTCTCTCTATGAATCTCTAAACTCTCTCTAGTTTTCAGACTTCTCTACATCTTTCATAAGCTCTGGTTACGTTCTTTCTCTCATGGGTTGCGATTCTCTCTATTGATTCTGTTTATTCGTGCTTACAATGAGCGAATCGTTTAACCGTGATGACGGTCAATACGACGGTTGTGAGAGCCAATACGGTGGTTGTGGGGGGGCGATAAGGTTCCTAACAGTGGTTGAGCCCGAGGCCAGGTGTGCCGTTTATGCTCCCTTTACCTGGAACTTATCAGATCCCATAGCTATCAACACGGCTTTCACGATCTTCAACACGACTCTGTCATACGGTTACTCGTTACTCAGCGTTCGTCTCTCGTGTAATCAGATATTGGTATCAGAGCCTAACAACCTATGTTTGAGGGAATGAATCTTTGTTTATGACTGATTGTTTTTAATGTTCTGAAAACTATTTCAAATCATGTCTAATTCCAATCCTTTAGCAATCGATTCTCAATTCGCAATTTCTACTTTACCAAAAACAAAAAACCAAAAAAATAATTCCGATATAAATTCTCTTTACGAAATAGAATATGTTCCAGGCGATCTTATGCCTGAAACAACACTTCCACTGGTGAATCCATACGAGTTCTTTGCTAGAAAACCCATTGTTTTCTCAATAAAGAACGTCCGCGAACTCATACATCCTTCGTCAAGCCGAAGGGTCCGTGAATATGTTCAATCCAGCAAGTTCTCATCTTGCCAAGTCCCAGCCACGGAAGAAGAGCAATTCATTTCTCTCAATATCCCAGAGGTTCTTCCAAGGTTATGGCGCCAACAAGGATACACCCACCTCCACTTTGGGGTGGTACGAATCGGGCTAACCCTACATGCCCGAAAAGGTCTGCCGGTTATCGCAAGAATCGCTTTAGTCGACTCTAGACTAAAGTCATATCAACAGGCCTGCATCGGTACGGTTCAGACAACATTAAACGCCGGAACAGTATTCATAACGCTGTTTCCAAATTTTAATGTCTCTTTGCAAGATCCGAATCTACTCAAGACGCTCAAAGTTCAACTACAGCTCATCGTACTACCTATGCAAGAGAAAAGTGTTATCGCAACACTTCATCACCAAATTGTCTACCGTGTTCAAGACCATGCTCTTGATCTCGTCCTACCCTCCTCTGACGAAGCGCTCTATCTAGAAGTCTCATCGGCTTCGCAAGCGCCAAGCACCACGCAAATACCTCGACAGATTTCTCGAGATGAATTGATAAAGAAGATACCAGAGTCATGGGTAACAAGCTACGAGAAGCTACATCAAGCAACTCAAGCACCAGTCCAAACATCCGACGTAAGCTTCCATTCGCGAAGTGATGGAACAACGGAAATCAAATTCGACAAACCAAGATCGTCGTCATTTAAGAAACAACTGTTCACACAATTTGCGATCCAAATTGAAGAACACGAATTCCAAGGACCGTATCGAGAACAAAATCCAAAACCAATCTCCTTCGGTCAATACGGACAAGTCGTATATCCTTTCAAGGATGAGGACGGCCATCAATATTTTGATGCCTGCTCTTGCTCGGCTAGCATAGAAGATCTTTACGAATCCGATGACGAGATTCGCCAACGGCGCAGAAAGAAGAAAGATCCCCTGTACAAAAGATACCTAGACGGAGATCCTACAGTTGGTCCTCTCGGAGAAGGCAACGGAAGATACAAATTCATAGTCCAATACTCTAATAAAAAGGAGTCATCCGTGCCAGAGATCATGGTGATAGAAGATGATAGCTTTCCTCCACCAAAGGACTTCATCACCGACAACATATCCCACTCTCCAAAAGTACTTTCAAAAGAGATCAGTCCATCAGGACCGAATCAGTTAAGCCAAGGAGAGAAGGTGCTCAACTGGCAAACAGAAAATGCCATGGCACAAAACCGACTGCTTACTACGATTAACCAAAAAATCGATCAGTTTGCAGATGGATATTCCAAGAGATTGAGCGTTCTTCAGAACTCGATCTCAGAAATCCAAAGTCGGCTAAACACACTCCATCAAGAGATGATGTCTATGGCCCAACATATGATGGTCAACACCACTCAATTTCAAGGCAAAGAAGCTGAGATGACTAATCTCAGGTTTCAACTAAGAGACCTTCAAAAATGCCTCGAAAGTATGGTGCAAAACCAGCAGAGCTCCTCTAACGCATACCATCCACATCTCGGGAGCATGTCATCAACGATGCCCATACACCCAGGATCGTACTCTCAAGGGTTTCTCTCAGGAGAACAATATCAGAAGACAAGACATCCAGTTCCTGGTTTCTTATCATCGGATGAAGCGTTCACATCACGATATGCTGTAACTCCTGTCAGCGAGTTCAGACCACGACCCGTACGAGAAAGGGCGAGAAGACAAAAGGAATCCGAATTCCGAGTCAATCCAACAAAGCCTCATAGATCTGCCTCCTCACACTCTAGTCAAGAGTCTCCCGATCGTGATAAAAGAAAAGGAAAGGAGATAGGCATAATTGAATCTGAGAAATTTACGATGTCTAGTTTGCTAAATTATCTAGCAAAACAAGACGAAAGACCAAAAGAGCTGGAGTCCGCTCAGTCGCATATACCACCGGCAAACACGCCTCATCCAACACCGATGATTATTAGCTTCTCAGACTCAAGCTCATCTTACAGAACTGACTCTGAGGATGAATCATTACCGAAGCAGTTCGCTATCGGAGAGCCATCAAAAACAGAACCAGACATAGACGAAGTGTTCTCTGACGACGAGATGAATGGAACACCCATCCAAGAATAAGAAAGGCCAACAAAACAGTTCGCCTCAAAAGTCGTGACTTTTACGTTCGACGACATTCCCTTCGAAAAATGGAATGATCGTTTAGACGAATTCAACGCATGGATGAACTCCGAAGCTATCACCTCATCCTCACACCTCATCATACAACAGTTCACGGCAATATTTTCGGGTGCGCTCAAAGAATGGTGGAATTCGCTTGGCGAATACAGACAGCAGCAAGTCTATCAAACCACCATACCATTATTACTCGGAGAAATTCATCGAGAATTCATCGGCACCCTGAGCCACCTCAAAGATCAATTACAAGAGGAATTCTTCGCGGCAAAATGTTGTTCGCTAAAGAAAAGAGATCTTGCGAAACATTTCGAGCGACAAACACGGAGATACTATGCGCTTAACGGTCTCAATAATCCGAGCCTAAAGCAAGTCTACCTATCATCTATTGATGATTATCTGAGCCAACAAACAAAACTCAACATCAAAGAGCAAGGCCAGTCGGTAGAAGAAATCTCCATCGGACAAATCCAACAATACGTCTTCAGAACGCTTGACAAACTATGCAAACAAAAAGAGTTCTGGACGGAATTCATGGATAATTCAAAACATTTATCCAAAGTCTGTGCAAGACCAGATTTGTCGATAAAGTGTCCAAAATCCAAGAAACGCTGCTCATGTAAGGAAAAAAGCAAAGATCGACGTTCTCAAAAATCGAATAAATTCTGATTCAGAAAGTTCGGGCGCAAACGGTTTTTCAGAAGGAAGCAATCTTTCAAGAAGGAAACAAAGTGCTTTCTGTGCAACAAATAAGGGCACTTCGCCAAAAACTGTCCGAACAGTTCAAAAAAGAAACGACAATATCTAATCAACTCAATATCCGAGCTTGCCAAAGATATTGATCTTGACAATCATGATCTCGAATCAGTGTTGTCTTACGACAACGACGAACAAGATGCCATTTGTGGCTACTCAGATTCTAACACTTCAGAATCCGACGATGAGGAAGAATGCTGTTTCAACATTGCTCATGCACCTCATCAAGAAGAGATACAATCTCCTCACCTTCCGGTGACGATCTTTGATCCTGCAAAGCAAGAAGAGCCGGTCCATGCTATCGCATTCATAGACACGGGAGCTCACACAACGATAATGAATCCCAAGGTACTTTCTTCATCCATGTGGCACCCGTACCAGCAAGAGTTCAGGGTAGCAAATTCGGGATCATTATCAATCAGGCTTAAATCAAAGCCAATCACTATAGAGCTTTTTCCGGGATGTCAAATAACTACGGAAGTCCTAGGATCCTCCGCTCTTGGAAAGGACATAATTCTAGGATGGGACTCGTATTACGCGCTAAAGAAAAGCTTCGACATCTCAATCGAACCAAGAGGTATAAGATGGAAATCTTATTTCAAAGCATTCACAACGATGCCTAGGTTGTTCGCTGTTGAAGAGTTTCAGTCCCATGATTTCGACAAAATCAAAGAGGAGATCACAGCGAGTTCATGCGCAAACTCTCATACAGAGTTCCTTCGTATATGCAAAAACCCACTGTGGTTAAACGAGGAATTCTTCGTGTCATTACCATTCAAGGAAAATATCCACACGACACCAACAAAGGCAAGTCATGCTGGAATGCCCCCGGTATTGCTTAAACAAGCAAACGAAGAATGTGACCAACTGGTCAGTCAGAAGGTGGTCTCATCAACAAACTCTCTGTGGGCGTGCAAGGCATTTTATGTCAACAACAGAGCTGAACAAGCAAGAGGAAAATTAAGGCTAGTCATTGACTATAAGCCGCTGAACCAGTACCTCCAAGATGTCAAGTTTCCATTGCCAAACAAAAGGGCGCTGTTCCAACATCTGCAAGGTGCGACTCTGTTCTCAAAGTTCGATCTAAAATCCGGTTTCTGGCAAATCGGTATCGCACCAGAGGAACGGTACAAGACAGCTTTCTGTTTGCCCAACCGGCATCTTCAATGGAATGTCTTACCGTTCGGCCTCAAAACGGCGCCGTCACTATTCTAACAAGCTATGCTAAAGATCTTCAAGCCTCTGCTTCATACAGCCCTAATATACATAGACGATATCCTTCTATTTTCGTCAAGCCACGAAGATCATGTTCGAACTCTACAACAGTTTCAGAACATCGTGAAGGATCATGGAATAATGCTCTCGGCCCGAAAAATGATTATA
Source organism: Eutrema japonicum (assembly GCA_030161315.1). Lineage (NCBI taxonomy): Eukaryota > Viridiplantae > Streptophyta > Magnoliopsida > Brassicales > Brassicaceae > Eutrema > Eutrema japonicum. The sequence continues at coordinate 43,718,421 of BSQW01000013.1, forward strand.
GCCCAGCCCAACATCGAATTCCTTGGGATGTATATCGCTAATGGGCAATTCGCACCTCAGGCCCATCTAGCCACGACGCTTCTGGAGTTTCCAGACAGCGACCTCTCGAAAAGACAAGTCCAACAGTTCCTTGGGGTAATCAATTACCTAGGTGACTTTATCCCGCAATTGTCGCAGCTGACGCGTCCACTACAAAAGATGCTGTCCAAGAATCCTCCTTTATGGACTACCAGACAAACAGATGCAGTCAAAAGACTAAAGTTGGAGATAAAAAAGCTGCCACCTTTAACGATTCCATGCGAGGGCACGCGTGTTCTACAAACAGACGCAAGTGATAAGTATTGGGGTTCCGTCCTGTTCGAAGAGATAGACGGGAAACGTCAAATCTGCGGATACAAAAGCGGACGCTTTAAAGATTCCGAACTCCACTATCACTCCACGTTCAAAGAAATCTTAGCCGTAAAGAAGGCCATTGAGAAGTTTGAGTTCCATTTGATTGGACACAAATTTCGCATCGAGATGGATATGTCATCCTTCACGAAGATGCTACAATTCAAGCAAAAGATGGTCCCACATCAACAGTTGCTAAGATGGAGCGAATGGTTTTCAAAATACGACTTCGTCTCCATCTATTTAAAGGGCACTAAGAACATCCTTGCCGACATGCTCAGCAGAAACCCTCTGAAGGAGATTCAGATGATGGCGAGTTCATCGGCAACCGAAAAGGAATACTACGACTTCGGTGCCAACATGCCAGAAGATGCTCATCAGCTTGTCAACATGAAGATCATTCACGAGCATCTCAAAGAAAGGATTTTCCGGTACCAATCAATCATCCTGTCAAAGTACGGATAGCTATGGGATCTGATAAGTTCCAGGTAAAGGGAGCATATGCGGCACACCCGGCCTTGGCTCAACCACTGTTAGGAACCTTATCGCCCCCCACAACCACCGTATTGGCTCTCACAACCATCGTATTGACCGTCATCACGGTTAAACGATTCGCTCATTGTAAGCACGAATAAACAGAATCAATAGAGAGAATCGTAACCCATGAGAGAAAGAACGTAACCAGAGCTTATGAAAGATGTAGAGAAGTCTGAAAACTAGAGAGAGTTTAGAGATTCATAGAGAGAGAAAGCTAGAGAGAGGTTTTTAGGGAAAATATGAGATGATATTTCACAAGGGGTTACACACATATTTATAGGAGGTATAGTGCGCTGACATAAGCGCTTACCTCAGCGATTACATCATCGCTTACATCACACCTATCTACTTTATTTAATGCGATTACATCATCGCTTACATCACACACACTATTGCGATTACATCATCGCTTACATCACACCTATTATACATTATTTAATGCGATTACATCATCGCTTACATCACACCTACATCACACATAATTATACATAATTAGATTATTAAGACTAGTTTTAATGATCTATTTCGAACTCGATGATATGTTCATCGCAGCAGCCGTAATAGTCATCTGGACACTTGAACTCGATTTCTGGTTCAGCAAAATCTTCTAGAGGCTCGTCTTTGTTCAAACCGAACCTTTTCCCGATCTCGTCAATATTCATTGAATCGTCTGGTGACTGTGCGTCTTGGAAATGTTCTGGCAGAACCGTCGTTGGTTCTGGATCTGGTGTCGTTTTCTGCTGGATTAGCTTCGGGGCTGGCTTGCTCTCGAAGTACTGTAGGTCTTCGTCTAGACTCATCTGATAGTCAATCGGATAATAGCTCCAATTTAGGTGGAAGGGAATAGGGAACGTCTGTGTAGCACTATTGAGGCGAAACGCATGTTTCTGGAATTCCTCAAACCCTTTGTTCTCATAAACATTGAAGTCCGGTCGCATGCCTCGGTTGTAGTCGTCGTGGTGGATCAGCGTCGGCAACGCATGCATCTTGTTGCTTTTGATGTTGACTTGTATGGGGCGGTGGAAGAAGTATATCGTATGAGGGTTGAAGAAAGGGTTGAGACACCCTTGTCCTTTTAGCCTTTTGTACGATATGTTTACCGTCTTTGCTGACCGTCTTAGTTTACCACTCCAGGCGCTTGATGGCGCGAACCAAGCTAGAAACGTAGAGAGGCAGTCCTTTTGACCTTGTCGCGAGTTGACGAACTGGTAGAGCCAGTGTATGTCGAAGGTGATACCGATGGTGTATACAGAACATATATACCATAGGAAGCAGAGGACTTCTTCTGGCATATCAGTGCTCTCAATTCTGTAAAGATGAGCGAACGGGTGATCTGGGTGTATTCCAAGTGGCGCGATGTGCTGACATCTTACACCGTACTTTGACAGGATGATTGATTGGTACCGGAAAATCCTTTCTTTGAGATGCTCGTGAATGATCTTCATGTTGACAAGCTGATGAGCATCTTCTGGCATGTTGGCACCGAAGTCGTAGTATTCCTTTTCGGTTGCCGATGAACTCGCCATCATCTGAATCTCCTTCAGAGGGTTTCTGCTGAGCATGTCGGCAAGGATGTTCTTAGTGCCCTTTAAATAGATGGAGACGAAGTCGTATTTTGAAAACCATTCGCTCCATCTTAGCAACTGTTGATGTGGGACCATCTTTTGCTTGAATTGTAACATCTTCGGGAAGGATGACATATCCATCTCGATGCGAAATTTGTGTCCAATCAAATGGAACTCAAACTTCTCAATGGCCTTCTTTACGGCTAAGATTTCTTTGAACGTGGAGTGATAGTGGAGTTCGGAATCTTTAAAGCGTCCGCTTTTGTATCCGCAGATTTGACGTTTCCCGTCTATCTCTTCGAACAGGACGGAACCCCAATACTTATCACTTGCGTCTGTTTGTAGAACACGCGTGCCCTCGCATGGAATCGTTAAAGGTGGCAGCTTTTTTATCTCCAACTTTAGTCTTTTGACTGCATCTGTTTGTCTGGTAGTCCATAAAGGAGGATTCTTGGACAGCATCTTTTGTAGTGGACGCGTCAGCTGCGACAATTGCGGGATAAAGTCACCTAGGTAATTGATTACCCCAAGGAACTGTTGGACTTGTCTTTTCGAGAGGTCGCTGTCTGGAAACTCCAGAAGCGTCGTGGCTAGATGGGCCTGAGGTGCGAATTTCCCATTAGCGATATACATCCCAAGGAATTCGATGTTGGGCTGGGCTATAATCATTTTTCGGGCCGAGAGCATTATTCCATGATCCTTCACGATGTTCTGAAACTGTTGTAGAGTTCGAACATGATCTTCGTGGCTTGACGAAAATAGAAGGATATCGTCTATGTATATTAGGGCTGTATGAAGCAGAGGCTTGAAGATCTTTAGCATAGCTTGTTAGAATAGTGACGGCGCCGTTTTGAGGCCGAACGGTAAGACATTCCATTGAAGATGCCGGTTGGGCAAACAGAAAGCTGTCTTGTACCGTTCCTCTGGTGCGATACCGATTTGCCAGAAACCGGATTTTAGATCGAACTTTGAGAACAGAGTCGCACCTTGCAGATGTTGGAACAGCGCCCTTTTGTTTGGCAATGGAAACTTGACATCTTGGAGGTACTGGTTCAGCGGCTTATAGTCAATGACTAGCCTTAATTTTCCTCTTGCTTGTTCAGCTCTGTTGTTGACATAAAATGCCTTGCACGCCCACAGAGAGTTTGTTGATGAGACCACCTTCTGACTGACCAGTTGGTCACATTCTTCGTTTGCTTGTTTAAGCAATACCGGGGGCATTCCAGCATGACTTGCCTTTGTTGGTGTCGTGTGGATATTTTCCTTGAATGGTAATGACACGAAGAATTCCTCGTTTAACCACAGTGGGTTTTTGCATATACGAAGGAACTCTGTATGAGAGTTTGCGCATGAACTCGCTGTGATCTCCTCTTTGATTTTGTCGAAATCATGGGACTGAAACTCTTCAACAGCGAACAACCTAGGCATCGTTGTGAATGCTTTGAAATAAGATTTCCATCTTATACCTCTTGGTTCGATTGAGATGTCGAAGCTTTTCTTTAGCGCGTAATACGAGTCCCATCCTAGAATTATGTCCTTTCCAGGAGCGGAGGATCCTAGGACTTCCGTAGTTATTTGACATCCCGGAAAAAGCTCTATAGTGATTGGCTTTGATTTAAGCCTGATTGATAATGATCCCGAATTTGCTACCCTGAACTCTTGCTGGTACGGGTGCCACATGGATGAAGAAAGTACCTTGGGATTCATTATCGTTGTGTGAGCTCCCGTGTCTATGAATGCGATAGCATGGACCGGCTCTTCTTGCTTTGCAGGATCAAAGATCGTCACCGGAAGGTGAGGAGATTGTATCTCTTCTTGATGAGGTGCATGAGCAATGTTGAAACAGCATTCTTCCTCATCGTCGGATTCTGAAGTGTTAGAATCTGAGTAGCCACAAATGGCATCTTGTTCGTCGCTGTCGTAAGACAACACTGATTCGAGATCATGATTGTCAAGATCAATATCTTTGGCAAGCTCGGATATTGAGCTGATTAGATATTGTCGTTTCTTTTTTGAACTGTTCGGACAGTTTTTGGCGAAGTGCCCTTCTTTGTTGCACAGAAAGCACTTTGTTTCCTTCTTGAAAGATTGCTTCCTTCTGAAAAACCGTTTGCGCCCGAACTTTCTGAATCAGAATTTATTCGATTTTTGAGAACGTCGATCTTTGCTTTTTTCCTTACATGAGCAGCGTTTCTTGGATTTTGGACACTTTATCGACAAATCTGGTCTTGCACAGACTTTGGATAAATGTTTTGAATTATCCATGAACTCCGTCCAGAACTCTTTTTGTTTGCATAGTTTGTCAAGCGTTCTGAAGACGTATTGTTGGATTTGTCCGATGGAGATTTCTTCTACCGACTGGCCTTGCTCTTTGATGTTGAGTTTTGTTTGTTGGCTCAGATAATCATCAATAGATGATAGGTAGACTTGCTTTAGGCTCGGATTATTGAGACCGTTAAGCGCATAGTATCTCCGTGTTTGTCGCTCGAAATGTTTCGCAAGATCTCTTTTCTTTAGCGAACAACATTTTGCCGCGAAGAATTCCTCTTGTAATTGATCTTTGAGGTGGCTCAGGGTGCCGATGAATTCTCGATGAATTTCTCCGAGTAATAATGGTATGGTGGTTTGATAGACTTGCTGCTGTCTGTATTCGCCAAGCGAATTCCACCATTCTTTGAGCGCACCCGAAAATCTTGCCGTGAACTGTTGTATGACGAGGTGTGAGGATGAGGTGATAGCTTCGGAGTTCATCCATGCGTGGAATTCGTCTAAACGATCATTCCATTTTTCGAAGGGAATGTCGTCGAACGTAAAAGTCACGACTTTTGAGGCGAACTGTTTTGTTGGCCTTTCTTGTTCTTGGATGGGTGTTCCATTCATCTCGTCGTCAGAGAACACTTCGTCTATGTCTGGTTCTGTTTTTGATGGCTCTTCGATAGCGAACTGCTTCGGTAATGATTCATCCTCAGAGTCAGTTCTGTAAGATGAGCTTGAGCCTGAGAAGCTAATAATCATCGGTGTTGGATGAGGCGTGTTTGCCGGTGGTATATGCGACTGAGCGGACTCCGGCTCTTTTGGTCTTTCGTCTTGTTTTGCTAGATTATTTAGCAAACTAGACATCGTAAATTCCTCAGATTCAATTATGCCTATCTCCTTTCCTTTTCTTTTATCACGATCGGGAGACTCTTGACTAGAGTGTGAGGAGGCAGATATATGAGGCTTTGTTGGATTGACTCGGAATTCGGATTCCTTTTGTCTTCTCGCCCTTTCTCGTACGGGTCGTGGTCTGAACTCGCTGACAGGAGTTACAGCATATCGTGATGTGAACGCTTCATCCGATGATAAGAAACCAGGAACTGGATGTCTTGTCTTCTGATATTGTTCTCCTGAGAGAAACCCTTGAGAGTACGATCCTGGGTGTATGGGCATCGTTGATGACATGCTCCCGAGATGTGGATGGTATGCGTTAGAGGAGCCCTGCTGGTTTTGCACCATACTTTCGAGGCATTTTTGAAGGTCTCTTAGTTGAAACCTGAGATTAGTCATCTCAGCTTCTTTGCCTTGAAATTGAGTGGTGTTGACCATCATATGTTGGGCCATAGACATCATCTCTTGATGGAGTGTGTTTAGCCGACTTTGGATTTCTGAGATCGAGTTCTGAAGAACGCTCAATCTCTTGGAATATCCATCTGCAAACTGATCGATTTTTTGGTTAATCGTAGTAAGCAGTCGGTTTTGTGCCATGGCATTTTCTGTTTGCTAGTTGAGCACCTTCTCTCCTTGGCTTAACTGATTCGGTCCTGATGGACTGATCTCTTTTGAAAGTACTTTTGGAGAGTGGGATATGTTGTCGGTGATGAAGTCCTCTGGTGGAGGAAAGCTATCATCTTCTATCACCATGATCTCTAGCACGGATGACTCCTTTTTATCAGAGTATTGGACTATGAATTCGTATCTTCCGTTGCCTTCTCCGAGAGGACCAACTGTAGGATCTCCGTCTAGATATCTTTTGTACAGGGGATCTTTCTTCTTTCTGCGCCGTTGGCGAATCTCGTCATCGGATTCGTAAAGATCTTCTATGCAAGCCGAGCAAGAGCAGGCATCAAAATATTGATGGCCGTCCTCATCCTTGAAAGGATATACGACTTGTCCGTATTGACCGAAGGAGATTGGTTTTGGATTTTGTTCTCGATATGGTCCTTGGAATTCGTGTTCATCAATTTGGATTGCAAATTGTGTGAACAGTTGTTTCCGACATGACGACGATCTTGGTTTGTCGAATTTGATTTCCGTTGTTCCATCACTTCGCGAATGGAAGCTTACGTCGGATGTTTGGACTGGTGCTTGAGTTGCTTGATGTAGCTTCTCGTAGCTTGTTACCCATGACTCTGGTATCTTCTTTATCAATTCCTCTCGAGAAATCTGTCGAGGTATTTGTGTGGTGCTTGGCGCTTGCGAAGCCGATGAGACTTCTAGATAGAGCGCTTCGTCAGAGGAGGGTAGGACGAGATCAAGAGCATGGTCTTGAACACGGTAGACAATTTGGTGATGAAGTGTTGCGATAACACTTTTCTCTTGCATAGGTAGTCAGATATTGGTATCAGAGCCTAACAACCTATGTTTGAGGGAATGAATCTTTGTTTATGACTGATTGTTTTGAATGTCTGAATCGGGCTAACCCTACATGCCCGAAAAGGTCTGCCGGTTATCGCAAGAATCGCTTTAGTCGACTCTAGACTAAAGTCATATCAACAGGCCTAAATCGGTACGGTTCAGACAACATTAAACGCCGGAACAGTATTCATAACACTGTTTCCAAATTTTAATGTCTCTTTGCAAGATCCGAATCTACTCAAGACGCTCAAAGTTCAACTACAGCTCATCGGACTACCTATGCAAGAGAAAAGTGTTATCGCACCACTTCATCACCAAATTGTCTACCGTGTTCAAGACCATGCTCTTGATCTCGTCCTACCCTCCTCTGACGAAGCGCTCTATCTAGAAGTCTCATAGGCTTCGCAAGCGCCAAGCACCACGCAAATACCTCGACAGATTTCTCGAGATGAATTGATAAAGAAGATACCAGAGTCATGGGTAACAAGCTACGAGAAGCTACATCAAGCAACTCAAGCACCAGTCCAAACATCCGACGTAAGCTTCCATTCGCGAAGTGATGGAACAACGGAAATCAAATTCGACAAACCAAGATCGTCGTCATTTAAGAAACAACTGTTAACACAATTTGCGATCCAAATTGAAGAACACGAATTCCAAGGACCGTATCGAGAACAAAAGCCAAAACCAATCTCCTTCGGTCAATACGGACAAGTCGTATATCCTTTCAAGGAAGAGGACGGCCATCAATATTTTGATGCCTGCTCTTGCTCGGCTTGCATAGAAGATCTTTACGAATCCGATGACGAGATACGCCAACGGCGCAGAAAGAAGAAAGATCCCCTGTACAAAAGATATCTTGACGGAGATCCTACAGTTGGTCCTCTCGGAGAAGTCAACGGAAGATACGAATTCATAGTCCAATACTCTAATAAAAAGGAGTCATCCGTGCCAGAGATCATGGTGATAGAAGATGATAGCTTTCCTCCACCAAAGGACTTCATCACCGACAACATATCCCACTCTCCAAAAGTACTTTCAAAAGAGATCAGTCCATCAGGACCGAATCAGTTAAGCCAAGGAGAGAAGGTGCTCAACTGGCAAACAGAAAATGCCATGGCACAAAACCGACTGCTTACTACGATTAACCAAAAAAATGATCAGTTTGCAGATGGATATTCCAAGAGATTGAGCGTTCTTCAGAACTCGATCTCAGAAATCCAAAGTCGGCTAAACACACTCCATCAAGAGATGATGTCTATGGCCCAACATATGATGGTCAACACCACTCAATTTCAAGGCACAGAAGCTGAGATGACTAATCTCAGGTTTCAACTAAGAGACCTTCAAAAATGCCTCGAAAGTATGGTGCAAAACCAGCAGAGCTCCTCTAACGCATACCATCCACATCTCGGGAGCATGTCATCAACGATGCCCATACACCCAGGATCGTACTCTCAAGGGTTTCTCTCAGGAGAACAATATCAGAAGACAAGACATCCAGTTCCTGGTTTCTTATCATCGGATGAAGCGTTCACATCACGATATGCTGTAACTCCTGTCAGCGAGTTCAGACCACGACCCGTACGAGAAAGGGCGAGAAGACAAAAGGAATCCAAATTCCGAGTCAATCCAACAAAGCCTCATATATCTGCCTCCTCACACTCTAGTCAAGAGTCTCCCGATCGTGATAAAAGAAAAGGAAAGGAGATAGGCATAATTGAATCTGAGGAATTTACGATGTCTAGTTTGCTAAATAATCTAGCAAAACAAGACGAAAGACCAAAAGAGCCGGAGTCCGCTCAGTCGCATATACCACCGGCAAACACGCCTCATCCAACACCGATGATTATTAGCTTCTCAGGCTCAAGCTCATCTTACAGAACTGACTCTGAGGATGAATCATTACCGAAGCAGTTCGCTATCGAAGAGCCATCAAAAACAGAACCAGACATAGACGAAGTGTTCTCTGACGACGAGATGAATGGAACACCCATCCAAGAACAAGAAAGGCCAACAAAACAGTTCGCCTCAAAAGTCGTGACTTTTACGTTCGACGACATTCCCTTCGAAAAATGGAATGATCGTTTAGACGAATTCCACGCATGGATGAACTCCGAAGCTATCACCTCATCCTCACACCTCGTCATACAACAGTTCACGGCAAGATTTTCGGGTGCGCTCAAAGAATGGTGGAATTCGCTTGGCGAATACAGACAGCAGCAAGTCTATCAAACCACCATACCATTATTACTCGGAGAAATTCATCGAGAATTCATCGGCACCCTGAGCCACCTCAAAGATCAATTACAAGAGGAATTCTTCGCGGCAAAATGTTGTTCGCTAAAGAAAAGAGATCTTGCGAAACATTTCGAGCGACAAACACGGAGATACTATGCGCTTAACGGTCTCAATAATCCGAGCCTAAAGCAAGTCTACCTATCATCTATTGATGATTATCTGAGCCAACAAACAAAACTCAACATCAAAGAGCAAGGCCAGTCGGTAGAAGAAATCTCCATCGGACAAATCCAACAATACGTCTTCAGAACGCTTGACAAACTATGCAAACAAAAAGAGTTCTGGACGGAGTTCATGGATAATTCAAAACATTTATCCAAAGTCTGTGCAAGACCAGATTTGTCGATAAAGTGTCCAAAATCCAAGAAATGCTGCTCATGTAAGGAAAAAAGCAAAGATCGACGTTCTCAAAAATCGAATAAATTCTGATTCAGAAAGTTCGGGCGCAAACGGTTTTTCAGAAGGAAGCAATCTTTCAAGAAGGAAACAAAGTGCTTTCTGTGCAACAAAGAAGGGCACTTCGCCAAAAACTGTCCGAACAGTTCAAAAAAGAAACGACAATATCTAATCAGCTCAATATCCGAGCTTGCCAAAGATATTGATCTTGACAATCATGATCTCGAATCAGTGTTGTCTTACGACAGCGACGAACAAGATGCCATTTGTGGCTACTCAGATTCTAACACTTCAGAATCCGACGATGAGGAAGAATGCTGTTTCAACATTGCTCATGCACCTCATCAAGAAGAGATACAATCTCCTCACCTTCCGGTGACGATCTTTGATCCTGCAAAGCAAGAAGAGCCGGTCCATGCTATCGCATTCATAGACACGGGAGCTCACACAACGATAATGAATCCCAAGGTACTTTCTTCATCCATGTGGCACCCGTACCAGCAAGAGTTCAGGGTAGCAAATTCGGGATCATTATCAATCAGGCTTAAATCAAAGCCAATCACTATAGAGCTTTTTCCGGGATGTCAAATAACTACGGAAGTCCTAGGATCCTCCGCTCCTGGAAAGGACATAATTCTAGGATGGGACTCGTATTACGCGCTAAAGAAAAGCTTCGACATCTCAATCGAACCAAGAGGTATAAGATGGAAATCTTATTTCAAAGCATTCACAACGATGCCTAGGTTGTTCGCTGTTGAAGAGTTTCAGTCCCATGATTTCGACAAAATCAAAGAGGAGATCACAGCGAGTTCATGCGCAAACTCTCATACAGAGTTCCTTCGTATATGCAAAAACCCACTGTGGTTAAACGAGGAATTCTTCGTGTCATTACCATTCAAGGAAAATATCCACACGACACCAACAAAGGCAAGTCATGCTGGAATGCCCCCGGTATTGCTTAAACAAGCAAACGAAGAATGTGACCAACTGGTCAGTCAGAAGGTGGTCTCATCAACAAACTCTCTGTGGGCGTGCAAGGCATTTTATGTCAACAACAGAGCTGAACAAGCAAGAGGAAAATTAAGGCTAGTCATTGACTATAAGCCGCTGAACCAGTACCTCCAAGATGTCAAGTTTCCATTGCCAAACAAAAGGGCGCTGTTCCAACATCTGCAAGGTGCGACTCTGTTCTCAAAGTTCGATCTAAAATCCGGTTTCTGGCAAATCGGTATCGCACCAGAGGAACGGTACAAGACAGCTTTCTGTTTGCCCAACCGACATCTTCAATGGAATTTCTTACCGTTCGGCCTCAAAACGGCGCCGTCACTATTCCAACAAGCTATGCTAAAGATCTTCAAGCCTCTGCTTCATACAGCCCTAATATACATAGACGATATCCTTCTATTTTCGTCAAGCCACGAAGATCATGTTCGAACTCTACAACAGTTTCAGAACATCGTGAAGGATCATGGAATAATGCTCTCGGCCCGAAAAATGATTATAGCCCAGCCCAACATCGAATTCCTTGGGATGTATATCGCTAATGGGAAATTCGCACCTCAGGCCCATCTAGCCACGACGCTTCTGGAGTTTCCAGACAGCGACCTCTCGAAAAGACAAGTCCAACAGTTCCTTGGGGTAATCAATTACCTAGGTGACTTTATCCCGCAATTGTCGCAGCTGACGCGTCCACTACAAAAGATGCTGTCCAAGAATCCTCCTTTATGGACTACCAGACAAACAGATGCAGTCAAAAGACTAAAGTTGGAGATAAAAAAGCTGCCACCTTTAACGATTCCATGCGAGGGCACGCGTGTTCTACAAACAGACGCAAGTGATAAGTATTGGGGTTCCGTCCTGTTCGAAGAGATAGACGGGAAACGTCAAATCTGCGGATACAAAAGCGGACGCTTTAAAGATTCCGAACTCCACTATCACTCCACGTTCAAAGAAATCTTAGCCGTAAAGAAGGCCATTGAGAAGTTTGAGTTCCATTTGATTGGACACAAATTTCGCATCGAGATGGATATGTCATCCTTCCCGAAGATGTTACAATTCAAGCAAAAGATGGTCCCACATCAACAGTTGCTAAGATGGAGCGAATGGTTTTCAAAATACGACTTCGTCTCCATCTATTTAAAGGGCACTAAGAACATCCTTGCCGACATGCTCAGCAGAAACCCTCTGAAGGAGATTCAGATGATGGCGAGTTCATCGGCAACCGAAAAGGAATACTACGACTTCGGTGCCAACATGCCAGAAGATGCTCATCAGCTTATCAACATGAAGATCATTCACGAGCATCTCAAAGAAAGGATTTTCCGGTACCAATCAATCATCCTGTCAAAGTACGGTGTAAGATGTCAGCACATCGCGCCACTTGGAATACATCCAGATCACCCGTTCGCTCATCTTTACAGAATTGAGAGCACTGATATGCCAGAAGAAGTCCTCTGCTTCCTATGGTATATATGTTCTGTATACACCATCGGTATCACCTTCTACATACACTGGCTCTACCAGTTCGTCAACTCGCGACAAGGTCAAAAGGACTGCCTCTCCACGTTTCTAGCTTGGTTCGCGCCATTAAGCGCCTGGAGTGGTAAACTAAGACGGTCAGCAAAGACGGTAAACATATCGTACAAAAGGCTAAAAGGACAAGGGTGTCTCAACCCTTTCTTCAACCCTCATACGATATACTTCTTCCACCGCCCCATACAAGTCAACATCAAAAGCAACAAGATGCATGCGTTGCCGACGCTGATCCACCACGACGACTACAACCGAGGCATGCGACCGGACTTCAATGTTTATGAGAACAAAGGGTTTGAGGAATTCCAGAAACATGCGTTTCGCCTCAATAGTGCTACACAGACGTTCCCTATTCCCTTCCACCTAAATTGGAGCTATTATCCAATTGACTATCAGATGAGTCTAGACGAAGACCTACAGTACTTCGAGAGCAAGCTAGCCCCGAAGCTAATCCAGCAGAAAACGACACCAGATCCAGAACCAACGACGGTTCTGCCAGAACATTTCCAAGACGCACAGTCACCAGACGATTCGATGAATATTGACGAGATCGGGAAAAGGTTCGGTTTGAACAAAGACGAGCCTCTAGAAGATTTCGCTGAACCAGAAATCGAGTTCAAGTGTCCAGATGACTATTACGACTGCTGCGATGAACATATCATCGAGTTCGAAATAGATCATTAAGACTAGTCTTAATAATCTAATTATGTATAATTATGTGTGATGTAGGTGTGATGTAAGCGATGATGTAATCGCATTAAATAATGTATAATAGGTGTGATGTAAGCGATGATGTAATCGCAATAGTGTGTGTGATGTAAGCGATGATGTAATCGCATTAAATAAAGTAGATAGGTGTGATGTAAGCGATGATGTAATCGCTGAGGTAAGCGCTTATGTCAGCGCACTATACCTCCTATAAATATGTGTGTAACCCCTTGTGAAATATCATCTCATATTTTCCCTAAAAACCTCTCTCTAGCTTTCTCTCTCTATGAATCTCTAAACTCTCTCTAGTTTTCAGACTTCTCTACATCTTTCATAAGCTCTGGTTACGTTCTTTCTCTCATGGGTTGCGAGATCCTCTCTATTGATTCTGTTTATTCGTGCTTACAATGAGCGAATCGTTTAGCCGTGATGACGGTCAATACGACGGTTGTGAGAGCCAATACGGTGGTTGTGGGGGGCGATAAGGTTCCTAACAGTGGTTGAGCCAAGGCCGGGTGTGCCGCATATGCTCCCTTTACCTGGAACTTATCAGATCCCATAGCTATCAACACGGTTTTCACGATCTTCAACACGACAGTGTTTAAACCTTGCCTTTACAAAGCACGGCTGGCAAGATGTGGAGCGCCCCCTTGGAAACGATTTTCTTTTAAGAAATCAATTCAACAAAACTAAAAAAAAATAAAAAAGGATCTCTTCATCAATTGTGAGACGCAAAAAAACATATGGATTTACATATTTTTTATTTTAGGTAAAATATTTACGTAACAGAGTACGTTATGTATATACAATTTAATTCTTCAGTGTTACAAACGCACGGGATAAGAAAAAAACAAAATTGAGGAACCTTAAATTCTATCAAAAGTCAAAGATGGGTTAAGTCGTTTTTTTTTGTTTTTTAACACTTAATTCATTAAAATGCAGAGTTTTACATAATCGAAACATGAGAAAAACTACGGAAAGAACTCCTAGCAAGAGCATCAGTCCTCCCATTCGAAGAACGAAGAATAAAGACAAAGAAGATAATTAAAAACAAGGATGCAAGAACTTTGATATCGAAGAGGAATCCGTAAATTTCCTTGATAGGTTCATGCGATGAGATGGCTTAGACAAGGTCCTGAACGTCTGACTTGATGCAAAGATTGACGAGGCCCATCTCCAAGGCATGGTTTAATGCTGAACGGATCGCTAGAGCTTCAACCATCAGGGGAGAGTTGACAAATGGTTCCGCAGCCTGTCCACAACTCAGTTCATATTGGTCGTAATCAAAGAAAACTCAACCTATACTTGCTGTTTTTGTATCGTTTCTCCACGCTGCATCAGAATGACAAATGATCGATCCCGAGTACTGTTGTCGATTGTTAGTCGATAATTGAGTATAGTAATAATTAAAATGTATGTTAAGTTTAATTGTGTTAAGGATCGTGTGTCAAGGGTTGTGACTTATATGTTAAGAAAGGGTAGTTTATTTTAAGAGTCACAATAAGGAAGAGACACAACTCTTCACTTTGTAATGTTTGAAACCTATTTAAGGTTGATGTTGTTATAATGTAAATGTGTCGAGAAAAAAGATAAGTTTTCCAGATTTAGTATGTTTTCTTTTCTCTCGTCCAACATGGTATCAAAGCCTTATTGATTCAAGGGCCAACTGAAGCACAAGGAAGCCGCCTGTTGAAAGAGACAGAGCAAGGCGAACAACCAAAAATGGTTCAAAGGGGTGTGGAGTTTGTGAGGAAAACGATCACAAGGAGGAAGCCGCCTGTTGAAAGAGACAGAGCAAGGCGAACCAGCAAAAATGGTTCAAAGTGGTGTGGAGTTTGTGAGGAAAACGATCACACAGAGGAAGCCGCCTGTTGAAAGAGACAGAGCAAGGCGAATCAGAAAAAATGCAAAAAAGTGGTGTGGAGTTTGTGAGACTACCACATGGAGGAAGCCGCCTGTTGGAAGAAACAGAGCATGGTTACTCAAAAAAAAAAAAGGATAACAAATCTGTAATTGCGATTGGAAAGAATCTAGTGCAACATCGAAGAACAAATCATATTGATATCAAGTATCATTTCGTTTGAGAGGCAGAACACAAATATCTTATTCAACTCAAGTATTACGAAGGAGAATTTCAACTTGTAGACCTGCGTACGAAAGCACTTGGCGTCTCAAGGTTTGAAGAACTAAGGAGAAAACTTGGAGTGAGACCGAAACTCAATTAAGGGGGAGTGTTAGTCGATAAATGAGTATAGTAATAATTAAAATGTATGGTAAGTTTAATTGTGTTAAGGATCGTGTGTCAAGGGTTGTGACTTATATGTTAAGAAATGGTAGTTTATTTTAAGAGTCACAATAAGGAAGAGACACAACTCTTCACTTTGTAATGTTTGAAACCTATTTAAGGTTGATGTTGTTATAATGTAAATGTGTCGAGATAAAAGATAAGTTTTCCAGATTTAGTATGTTTTCTTTTCTCTCGTCCAACATGGTATCAAAGCCTTATTGATTCAAGGGCCAACTGAAGCACAAGGAAGCCGCCTGTTGAAAGAGACAAAGCAAGGCGAACCAACAAAAATGGTTCAAAGGGGTGTGGAGTTTGTGAGGAAAACGATCACAAGGAGGAAGCCGCCTGTTGAAAGAAACAGAGCAAGGCGAACCAGCAAAAATGGTTCAAAGTGGTGTGGAGTTTGTGACGAAAACGATCACATAGAGGAAGCCGCCTGTTGAAAGAGACATAGCAAGGCGAATCAGAAAAAATGCAAAAAAGTGGTGTGGAGTTTGTGAGACTACCACATGGAAGAAGCCGCCTGTTGGAAGAAACAAAGCACGGTTACTCAAAAAAAAAAGATAACAAATCTACAATTTCGATTGGAAAGAATCTAGTGCAACATCGAAGAACAAATCATATTGATATCAAGTATCATTTCGTTTGAGAGGCAGAACACAAATTTCTTATTCAACTCAAGTATTACGAAGGAGAAGTTCAACTTGTAGACGTGCGTACGAAAGCACTTGGCGTCTCAAGGTTTGAAGAACTAAGAAGAAAACTTGGAGTGAGACCGAAACTCAATTAAGGAGAAGTGTTAGTCGATAATTGAGTATAGTAATAATTAAAATGTATGTTAAGTTTAATTGTGTTAAGGATCGTGTGTCAAGGGTTGTGACTTATATGTTAAAAAATGGTAGTTTATTTTAAGAGTCACAATAAGGAAGAGACACAACTCTTCACTTTGTAATGTTTGAAACCTATTTAAGGTTGATGTTGTTATAATGTAAATGTGTCGAGATAAAAGATAAGTTTTCCAGATTTAGTCTGTTTTCTTTTCTCTCTTCCAACATGGTATCAGAGCCTTATTGATTCAAGGGCCAACTGAAGCACAAGGAAGCCGCCTGTTGAAGGAGACAGAGCAAGGCGAACCAACAAAAATGGTTCATAGGGGTGTGGAGTTTGTGAGGAAAACGATCACAAGGAGGAAGCCTCCTGTTGAAAGAGACAGAGCTAGGCGAACCAGCAAAAATGGTTCAAAGTGGTGTGGAGTTTGTGAGAAAACGATCACACGGAGGAAGCCGCCTGTTGAAAGAGACAGAGCAAGGCGAATCAGAAAAAAATGCAAAAAAGTGGTGTGGAGTTTGTGAGACTACCACATGGAATAAGCTGCCTGTTGGAAGAAACAAAGCACGGTTACTCAAAAAAAAAAGATAACAAATCTACAATTGCGATTGGAAAGAATCTAGTGCAACATCGAAGAACAAATCATATTGATATCAAGTATCATTTCGTTTGAGAGGCAGAACACAATTTTCTTATTCAACTCAAGTATTACGAAGGAGAAGTTCAACTTGTACACATGCGTACGAAAGCACTTGGCGTCTCAAGGTTTGAAGAACTAAGGAGAAAACTTGGAGTGAGACCGAAACTCAATTAAGGAGAAGTGTTAGTCGATAATTGAGTATAGTAATAATTAAAATGTATGTTAAGTTTAATTGTGTTAAGGGTCGTGTGTCAAGGGTTGTGACTTATATGTTAAGAAATGGTAGTTTATTTTAAGACTCACAATAAGAAAGAGACACAACTTTTCACTTTGTAATGTTTGAAACCTATTTAAGGTTGATGTTGTTATAATGAATGTGTCGAGATAGAAGAGAAGTTTTCTAGATGTAGTCTGTTTTCTTTTCTCTCGTCCAACATCGATGAGATCTTCCAAAGATACCCGATTTTGTTGTGCTTTCTAGGAGTTGGGCTGATTGCCATTCTCGTGCTTCCAAGATTGCTTTTGAGAACGTTTCCTCTTCAATGAAATATCTGCTTTCGAAGAGGCGATGATTTCTTACAGTCCAAATAACCCAACACAACCATGGGAACACATGCCTTGGTCCAACACCGGTTGGAGGAAGACACACATGTGTTTAGAAAACGTGAGAGGTGAGGCAAAATTTGTGAAAACAGAGGCGTCGACTCTGACATTTGATGGAACCAGCGACCAAACTTGCTGCGAGAAAGGGCAATAGAAGAACAAATGTTCTATTTTTTCGAGCTCACCGTAGTGTATGCATCATGAATTAGGTAACAAACCACGATTGAGAAGATTTTCTCCTACAAAAAGTGCCTTATGAGCAATTTTCCAAAGGAAAAGTTCATCTTTGGGGGAAAATTTCCCATCCAAATCTCAAAGTGCCAATTGAGATTAGTTTCCCCTTGAGCTTCAGGTTGAGCGGTCTCTGGCATTGAGGTATGATAACCAGATTTCGAGGAATACTCTCCTGTTTTTGGTGGTAGCCATGCATAGCAATCATCTGCTCTCTTTTTTTTCTCGGTCTAAAGCAGAGTATATCTGATACATACTTGGGAAGAATTTGCTCGATTTTTGCTCTCTTCCACTCTTGAGTTTCCTCAGAGATAAGGTCTGAGACTTTTAAATACTTAGAGAGTAAGTTTGGAGGTCCGATAGGGGTGCAAGGAGAGGTTAAAGAGATCCATAGATCATTCCAAATAGATGTGTCTTTGCCATCACCAATGACTTTCCCTAGTTGTTTCGATAGGAGATCTCGCCCAACTAAAATCTCGGGCCATCCATGTGATGAAGTCGCACGGGCTGTGGTCGTAAGCAAAGATTTGTCTTTGCAATACTTTCCAATGAGAACTCAAACTAGCAAACCAGATGGTCGTTTGAGGATACGCCATCAAAATTTGGCTAATAGGGCATCATTGAATCTTTGAATTTCTCGAAGACCAAGGCCCCCATCTCTCTTCGATTTTGTTAGCTTAGCCCAGGAGATCCAACACATCTTCTTTTTCCCTGGTTTAGCATCCCACCAGAATCTAGTCAACGCATATTGTATTCTTTTGCATAGATTTGCTGGGAGCTTGAAGCAGGTCATTGAGTATGTGGGTATGGCTCATAGCACTGACTTTATCATGGTAAATGTATCGGCGTTTGACAGGAATAGGAAAGACCAACTGATGGCTTTTTGGCGAATTCGATCAACAATCAGGGTAAACAAGACTTTTTTTCTTCGCCCAAAGCTTTTCGGCAGGCCCAAGTACTTGCCTTGGTCTCCCTCCTTCTCAATACCTAGCTTACTCTTCACTTGATCTTTGATATCTTGAGGAGTTTTCCTAGAAAAAGTGATGGATGATTTCTGTAGGTTAATCATTTGCCCAAATGCTACTTCATAGGTTTTCAGGATATTCAAGAGAGCTTCACAACACCAGATGTTTGTTTTGAAGAAAAATATGGTGTCGTCCGCGAAGAGTAAGTGATTTATTCTTGGACTTCCCGTTGCAACACGAATTCCAGAGAGTAAACCATTGTCTTGAGCTTTCTTACATAAACCCGAGAGAACTTCTCCACAGAGAATGAAGATATATGGGGAGAGTGGATCTCCTTGATGTAGGCCTCGGTGTGGGATTACTGACCCTTGAGCTGCTCTGTTGATAAGGTAAGAATAAGAGACTGTGGATATACATTGAAATATCCTGTTGATCCATTTGGCATGAAAACCAAGTCTCTCCGAAGCCGCCATGATGAAATCTCACTATAGTCTATCATAAGCTTTACTCATGTCAGTTTTTACCGCCATAGAGCAGTGTTTTGTAGCGCTTGATCCCTTGAAAAAATGCAATTTCTCGTGGGCGATGAGGACATTGTCGGAGATTGAATTGCCGGGCACAAAAGCTGATTGTTTTCAGAAATGATGTCGATGAGGACTGGTTGTAGCCGTTTAGTGAGAATTTTTGAGATTATCTTGTAGTAGACGTTGCAAAGCGCTATTGGTCTGTAATCTGACACAGCTTTTGGGCTAAGGATCTTTGGGATTAACCTGACATTTGTATTGTTGATTGATCTTGGTAGGATGCCAAATGAAAAGATGTTGATGATCTTATCTACAATCCTTGTTCCTACCACTTCCCAATTAGTTTGGAAAAAGCTTGCGGAAAAGCCGTCGGGTCCAGGAGCTTTATCAGGATGAATTGAAAAAAAGACATAACGAATTTCTTCTCGTGTCGAGTCCGCAATCAACTTGTCGTTTGTTACTGAAGAGATACAGGGTTGGAATGCACTAGCAACTGTTTCTGAGGAGTTAGTGGATCTCGATATGAACAGATCTTGGAAGAAGGAGTCGATGACTTGCACAATCTCCTCTTCTTCGAACATTGCTCTGCCCTAAACGTCTTCGATGGTTGAAAACTTGTTCACTGTTCTCCTTCCTCTTGTAATAACATGGAAGAATCCCAAATTTTTATCTCCTAGGGTGAGCCAAAAAGTTATGCTTCTTTGCCGCCAGTACTCTTCCTCTTCTTTGTAAGCGTTTCTTAGCTTTTGGTTGATTTTATGAATCTGAGGCTCATCAGGGAATGGCAAAGGCATTGCCTTCTCCAAATTTTTTTTTTCCAAAGCGATAGTGTTTTGACTAGTTAGATGATGTTCACGGTTCCAATGAGAGATTGCCTTCTTACAATTTGAGATTTTTTATTCTACAGTATCAGAAGGTGAAACAGGTCAAGTTTCTGCAATAATCTTCGTGATGTCGTGGTTATTTCTCAATCTCCTATTATAACTGAATAAGCCACGCTCTCCTAACTCCGCTGATTCAAATTAGAGTTTTAAGGATGAGTTAAGTCCTTAAAACACTAATTTTATATTTTTTTACTCTGCTCTGCCAAAGGCTCTGAACAATTCATATATCTTCCACATATCCAAATGTATAAATTCCAAATGTTCGATTTCACATTGAGCAAATTACATATAGTCCAGTCCACATATCTTCCTTAAAAGCCCATTTAAATGTCCAAATTAGGGCCATTTAGATGGAAGTACCTGAAGGATTCAAGTCCAGAATATTCTTCTAAATCAAATCGAATATACTTCTAAATCAAATCGAATATGTTGACAAAAAAAAAAAAAAAGACTCAACCTTACCTAATACATCAATTATCTCACGCAAAAAACAAAAGGAAAAAAAACAAATCGAATAAATCTTTCTACAAATTTAGTTGCATATAAAATTGTATACCAACCCTAAGTCTTCCTTACTTATTTTATTTTATTTAAATTTCAAGTGTACACAGAAGAAGAAACAAAATTCATGGGTGTTCCTAGAAACATTTTTTTTTATCACCATTTATATATCTATATCATCCTAAATATATATATATATATATATATATATATATTTAATAGCAAAAAGTATATCATATCAAAGAGGAATATTTGAATCAAACGAAAAGGAAAATGAAATGATAATTATCAAGCGATTAGTTTATTATTGGAAAAACGATACTCAACAATATCAACTATTGAATTTTGTATGGCCACACATCTCTACTAATAATTTTTATGTGTATTACACCAACTAAGATATAATATATAGTGATATACACCACCTATTTAATTATGCATGGTGACATATATATCCGTTAAATCTGAATTAAATATTTTAAAAATTGTATTATATGGGGTCAAAACACAATTTATACAAACTAATCTGACTCAATTACCTGAATTAGAACCCGACAACCCGATATGTAATTAAACCAAATTGACCCGATCTATAATTAATCCAAACCATATTTGACAGTTTCAATGGATTCTATACTGAGATATAAGCAATCTCGTTAATTATAACACATGACCAAAAAACAGTTATCTTGTTTGATAACAGAAGCCTGAAAATCCTAATGCCGATAGTAGTTTACAATCAATTTTTCAAGGATTTCTAGGATGCTTGTTTACTAATGCCGATATTTAGTTCACGCAAGCTCGAAAATTCAAAAATCCTAATACCGATAGATAAAGTTTTACAACCAAAACACAAGCCTGAAAGTGTTTAGTAAATCGATTAGGTTAACCATCGAACGAGTGTTGGCTTCGAGGATGATGACAATTTGGTTTAATTAGAGATCGGGTCGAATTCTATAATTCGGGTAATTGGATCAAAATGGTTTGTATAAATTGTGTGTTTGACATCATAAAATACGATTTTTCAGATATTTAATCCAGATTTAACGAATATGTATGTCACCATGCATAATTAGATATGCGATACATGTCACCATGTACAGTGCCGTCCCTATTAATTTAGAGGCATAAAACAAATTAGCAAAATGTGGCCCTATATTTTTACCAAAAATATTTAACGATTATACAACATATTTTTGGATTTATTACACATAAGTATTTATTTTACAAAATATATCTATATATTTGGTTATTCAGGATTATTTTTAAATAGACGATTCAATATTTAACAAGAGAATAATGAATTTTTTATTTGATCTTTATTAGGGTTTTTCTTAATTAAAGTACTAATATTTAATTATTGTAAAATAATATCATTAAATAAAAAGAACTATAAAAAGTAAGGTTGGGCGTTTTAACCGTACCCGATATCCGAACCCGAACCTGACCCGAAAAACCTAGTCCCGAACATGATCCGAACTAGAGAAATACCCGAATGGGTCAAAGTATCTAGGTACTTCGGGTTTTGGGTAATACCCGATCCGAACTGAAATCCAAACTAGTACCCAAACAAACATGAAGCTAACTAAACCCATTAACCCCTTTTGTACCTAGCCTCGCCGGTTCCCTTCATTTTTCTGGTTTTCTGGGTATTTCAAATACTTTCGGGTACTTTTGGGTAGTTTGGATAGTTTTTTACTGGGGTTTTTTGGGTAATTTGGATACTTTCGAGTACTTTCGGGTAGTTTTATGTATTTCGGGTTTCTTGAGTACTTTCAGGTATTTTTAGGTATTTCGGGTAAACCGAATCCGACCCGAACCCAACCCAAAAATTATAAATACCCGAATAGGGCTTAAACCCCTAAACCCAAAAATCCGAAATATCCGATATGAACCCGAACGTCCATGTCTAATAAAAAGTGTCACAACAAATAAGGTTAAAATATGACTGAAAATAAATCCATGAAGAAAATTTCGTGATATATTTGGTAAAAAAAGAAATTTAGTTAGATAAAACAGAAACAAAAATAATAATTAAAAAATGCACCATTGTAATGGTTACTTTGAACCGAAGAATATCCTGAGATTGAGTTAGAAAGCCATTGCACCATAGTAAAATTTAAGTAATTTGGCCCTTAAAATAAGTTATTAATTATGGCCTAAAGCATGAGCTTGTTATGCTTTAGGCAAAGGACGAGTCTGACCATATATTATATTTTACTTGGTGTAGTTTAGTAGTTGATCATCCAAAGTTCAATAGTTAATGTAGTTGAATATCATTTTAGAGAGAAGGTGTGATTTGATAAGCAAAGCCCACTATTGACTTTTCATAAATTTTCTTATACGAAAAGGGAAACTTTCCAAGAAAACAAATCTTTGCAATTGTGCTTGTAAACTTTGTCGACATTGTGATATATTTTGACATTTTGCAGAAAAAGCAGTGCATGCATATGCCCATAAAGCTTTCACTAAGTGGATTGCAATTAAAAAACAGTTAATCTACAACGATGAAAAGACATTTATGACCTTCTCTCTCCTGCCCATTATTTTTATGGAGAATTGTAAATTTAGAGCAAAAAATGAGAACTATTATCCCCTTAGTATTTATTGGAAGATTATTGTCCTCTTAGTATTTATATTAAGGATAATCCAGTTTTACCCCTTAAAATAATAATAATCAATATTTTAAAAAATTAAAATAAAATATAAAATAAAAAAGAGCATTGATAAAAATAAAAAAACAGTTTGCGATTTAAAAAAAAACAAAAATCTTTCTAAAAAAAAAATTGTGAGTTGAAAATAATTTCTAAAAAAAAAACCAAAGGATTACAACAACAAAAAAGGAAAAAATCGTTTTCAAAAAGGGAAAAGAAAAAAAAAGAAAAATATTACACGAAAAATAAGGAAAAAACGATTTAAAAAAGGAAAAAAAACATATTTTCTGAAGATTTTCAGTTGTGTTGTCCTAGATTTTCTCTCAGATTTTGTTAACCGCTTGGTAGAATATGTATTCTACATTCAGTAGAATCAAGACAAAATGGTAGAACTTCTATTCTACAACAAAATAGAATATAAAGAAAATGGTAGAACTTCTATTCTACAAAAAGTAGAATATAGAGAAAATGGTAGAATACGAATTCTACAATTGGTAGAATAAATACAACATTGTAGATAACGGATTCTATAAGGATAGTAGAATGCAAAACAAATAGTAGAATACATATTCTATACTTGGTAGATTTTAGAGCAAATACTAGAAACCAAATTCTACAATTAGTAGAACATGAAAATAAATATTTTTAAAAAATTTCGTTTTTCCTAAGATAAATTACACAATATATATTACTTACCTTATATAAATTTTTGGAATTTTTAAAGTAAGTATAAATATTTATTTGACATATTTTATATTTAATAATGGGTATTTTAGTCTAAAAATGACAAAGCTCAAATAAATATTAAGGGGACAATAGTTTCCATTTTTTGCTCTAAATTTACAATTATCCCTTCATTTTATCAATCCAATTTTTTTTTTTACAAATTTAGCAATAGCTTTCTTTAGACATATCGATCAGATGGTTTCAGAATGTATGATTTACATGTTAGCAAAAGCATTATCAATAATTCGAAATATATGAATTTCTACGTTCTTAATATATAGATCCGAGGCTTCATTTTGTGAAAAATGTAAAAACAAATTTCAAAAAGTTGTATATAAAGAATAATTAAGCGGTATGATGAATTAGCCACTATAGAAGCCAAAATCGTGATGTGATCATAAAACATCATTTAGAGTTAGTGCCATGACTTTGAGAAGCATGTATCAGATGTGCACTTACATATATTCTAACTTTATTTAAATGGATTACTAATATATACTTTGTCAACATGATCAAACAATTGAAAATATTTTTCGATACTGTCTGTGCTTAGCTATCTTCCATTATAGACTTATAGTGATTGCCATTAAAGATGTAGACTATGTAATTAGTATCTTCGAAAATTAAGCAAAGTTTGATATTCACATAGTTTTGCTTTATTGGTCGTATTGTGAGTTCTAATTTCTATTAAATGTGTGAATATTTGATAATCATAAAATTCAGATGGTGGATGAAAAATGTGGAGATAAAAAAAAAATTGGTCCACGATTTACAAGCTTACATATCTATATATAATATTATGTATTCACTTTTTAAATAGTGGCTTAATTTTTATATTGATGAAATTACATAAACATTGAATAAAAAAATGTTAGTTTCTACTTTCATGTGTAAACAATATTACAAATTTCTATATATGGAAGAAAATTTTGATTCTTGCATGTAATTACATCACTGGTAAAATATAGTTTAACTTAGGCATGGGCATATAACCCGGAACCGAAAAACCCGAACCGATCCGACCCGAAAAACCCGAACCGAACACGAACCAGATTTTTTCGGGTCCTATTCGGTTCCTATCTTCTCCAACCTCGGATATCCGATCCGAACTCGAACCGAACCCGAAACCTAAATTCCAAGGGCTAATTTATATTTATATTGGGGTTATGGGGGTTATTCGGGTTATGTTCGTGTTATCTCGGGTTATTTTCGGTTTATTTTGGATTATGTTCTGGATTTTTCGGGTTTTTGAGTTTTTTCGGGATTTTTCGGATTTTTTCGGGTTTTTTGGATAATTCGAGTTTTTTCGGTTCCATATCGAATTTTATTTAAAATTCTAAACCAGACCCGAACTCGAACCGAACCGAATTTACTCGAGTCCAATTCGGAGCTTATCATCTCTGTTGGAGGTGGGCCTAGCACCCCCAATTAGTTAGGCCCATCTTAGGAAAGGCCCCTCTTCAGCTCGGTCGCCGGCCTAAAAGCACCGACCTGCAAGGCCCCTCTTCAGCTCGGTCGCCGACCTGAAAGCGACGCACCTCGGGCCCGGGCTGACACTTCACCAAGGCAGGAATGTCAGAAGAGCAGAAGGCAAGTGGGAGTTGGTCGAACAGTGTATTGTCTGAGCAGGAGTATGGGCTGACCTCGACATCTCACCAACCTTGCAGACTTGACGAAGGAGAGGAAGACACGTGGAGGAGAGTTGGTTAAACAGTACACTACTCTGCAGAGGCATGGCGCCGAGCTCATCATGACCTCCCTCCTCGAAAGCCGGAACACGCCTCCTAGGCCACCTTAGCCGCGAAAGAGGCCGAAGACGCCACGTGGCCCCGAGATCCCGGGGAGCAGGAAGCCAACCCCGACTATATATACCCCTCAATGTCATTAATGAGGGGGACTTTTTGATTTCGGCCATTTTTGACCTACGACAAGTTACCTGATCTCTCTCTCTCTTTGTAACAAGGCAACAATTTAGAACGCCGAACTGGACGTCCTTCGGAACCAGTTCGTAATTCTAAATTGTTCATTTCTCTCACCATCAATAAAAAGAAACACGGCCCCCGGCCTACTCATCTTTCCCGGCCTGCTTTAATAGTGGTTAAATTGCTCTAATTAACGAAAATCTCACCTCTCGTTCCGTAATCAATCTCTTAAACATCTTTAGTGATCCCCGGGATCAACAATTGGCGCTAGAAGGAGGGGGTTTAGAGATTCTTCTATACGCAAGGAGCAGTTCAACCACCACCGCAACCGCAGCAACGATGGCAATTCCGCCCCCAAGAGTGTTGTCAGGCCACGAGACCCCGGCCCAAACAACGGCCCCGCCAACGACTCAAGCAACAGCGGCCGCTCCGCCGTCAGTCCAAGCAGCTGCCAACCAACCAATTCCCCGAGAGCAGTTCTTCAGGGCTCCGCCCCCGGCTCCGACGCCCACTCCTTCCGACGGATCCGCTGCCCACGACACGCCCCGAGCATCGGAGGACTAGCCCACGCTGTCCGCCGTAATGCAAACCCTGCTCGCCAGAATAGACGAGCTGACGCGAGCTACCGACCAACGGTTCGCCACGCTAGGAGCCTCCCGTGACCGGTCAGACAACACCGGCTCCCCGGACGTCCACCTCAGAGAGCCGGCCTCTCGGGAAGAAACCCCGCGCATCCGGATAAGCCGGCCCGGTGACTCACCGTCAGGATCCGAAGGCCCGGGCGGACGTTTCGCCCCGGCCGTAGGCAGCCACCCGGGCGACGAAGCCCACCATTCCCGATCCAGCTCGGAGCGTGCCAGGGATGCCGAATTCGAGGCCATGAAGGAGACAATCCGCGCGATGTCCTCCAAAATCCATCAGGCCACCAGCGCGGCCCCGGAAATAGATCGTGTCCTCAGAGAGACGCAAAACATGCCGTTCACCCGCCGGATCGCCTCCGTGCCGCTCCAGCATCTCGGGAAGCTAAAACTCCAGCCCTACGCGGGCACCACCGACCCGGCCCAGTATCTTACGGCGTTCACCATCGCCATGGGTCGCGCCCACTTCTCCCCGGATGAGCGCGAGGCCGCCCACTGCCAACTCTTCGTAGAGAACCTCACCGGCCCGGCCCTCACATGGTTCTCTCGGCTGAAAACGCACTCCATAGACAGCTTCAGAGACCTGTCGACCACCTTCCTCGAGCACTACTCCATCTATATCCGGCAGTCCGCATCCAGCGCGGACCTCTGGGCGATGAACCAGGGAGCAAAGGAGTCGCTCAGGTCCTTCATAGAGCGCTTCAAGGCCATGGCCTCCCAAAGCAACGTGACGGACGAGTAAGCGCTCCCCGCTCTAAGAAAGGGACTGCGGACCGATTCGGCCTTCAAGGACGATATGAAGCTCAACAGGCCGCGCTCGCTGGAAGACGCCTTGCACCGCGCTGGACTCTTCGTCGAGCTCGAGGAGGAGAAGGCGGCTGAGTCGAGAAACAGCGCCTCTCACAAGGCCCCGGTCCCGAAGGAGCGGCCCCAGGAAAGATATCAGGAGCCTCGTCAACACTACGATGACGAGTACCAGCGTAGCAAGGGAAAGCAGGCCGCTGCATTCCTTGTCAACGGACCGCCCACCGGCCTCCGTCTGCACGATCCCGTACTTCCCCCCAGCCCCGCGCCAGGGTTGCCTTGGAACAAGTACGTACGGGATCCCCACCAGTAGGATCGGCGTCCCGACGAGCCGAGCGATAGGGAGTCCCGACCAGACGAGCCGTACGACAGGTCGCCTTCTGCGACTTCCACCGGCGAAAGGGGCACCCGACCTCTCACTGCCGCGCCCTCCAAGAGGTCCTGCTGAACCAATTTCAACGGGGAGAAATCAGCGTACCAGAGCGGCTGCGTCTGCATGCCCGGGACGGCGATCGAGTGCAACCCCGCGACAACCGAGGTCGCGAGGATAACCGGGCTAGGCCATACAACCGCGCCCAAAACGACGACCGGCGGCGACGATCTCCTTCGCGAGACCGGGAAACGGGCAGATCGCTTCCCCCGGCCCGGACTCTGATAGGGATGATCATGGGAGGCCTCCTCTCGTGCAATGACTCAGTACGATCCATCAAGCGTCATGAGAGGAAGACCGACGCCTCCCTGAAGTGGCACTCCGGGCCGGAGATCGACGCTCAGGACACGAGCAAGAGGGGGATATGTTTCACCGAGCCCGACGCGGCCGGGGTACACCAGCCCCACAACGACCCCCTCGTCGTACAAGTCCGCGTAGCCGACTGCAACGTTAACCGAGTCCACGTCGATACGGGCAGCTCGGTCGATCTCATCTTCAAGGATACCCTGGCCAGGATGAATCTAAACGGGGTCGAAATCAAGCCGCACTCCATCCCGCTAACCGGCTTCGCCGGGGACACCGTCAACGGAATCGGCACCATCGAATTGCCGGTCTACGTAGGTCGGGTGACGAAAATCGTCAAGTTCGTGGTCTTCGATACCACCCCGATCTACAATATCATCCTTGGACCCCTTGGCTGCACTCGATGAAGGCAGTCACGTCAACGTACCACCAGTGCCTCAAGTTCCCCAACCAGGCCGGCACGTATACTCTTAGGAGTAACCAGAGGGTCTCTCGCGCATGCTTCGCCATCGAGCATAAGCTGCGCCGCGCCGCGCCGGCCTGCTTGGCCATCAACGCGGTTCAGCCCGGCGAGCCCGACGCCCAGGATCTCCCAGGGCGGGACCTTGTCGCCCAGGTCAACATCGATCCGCGCGACCCCGCCCGCTGCGTTGGCATCGGTACCGATCTCGACGAGAGCATCAAGCGAGAGCTGGTCGAGTTCCTAGGGCAGAACGTCTCCACCTTCGCCTGGTCAACCGGCGACATGCCCGGCATTGACCCAAACACGTGCAGCCACGAGCTCAACGTAGATCCGACCTGCAGACCGGTCAAGCAAAAGCGGCGAAAGCTGGGTCCGGAGCGCGCCCAGGCAGTCAATGACGAGGTCGAAAGGCTCACCGCGGCCGGTTCGATCACCGAGGTCAAATACCCGGACTGGTTGGCCAACCCGGTGGTGGTCAAGAAGAAGAGCGGGAAATGGAGGGTCTGCGTGGATTTCACCGACCTCAATAAGGCGTGCCCAAAAGACCGCTTTCCCCTCCCTCGAATCGACCAAGTCGTCGAAGCCACCGCGGGGAACGAGCTACTCTCCTTCATGGATGCCTTCTCGGGGTATAACCAGATCCCCATGCACCCCGATGATCAGGAGAAAACCGCATTCATCACGGACCGAGGCATTTACTGCTACAAGGTAATGCCCTTCGGACTCCAGAACGCCGGGGCCACCTACCAACGGCTCGTCAACCGGATGTTCGCCGACAAAATAGGCCGCACTATGGAAGTATACATAGATGACATGCTGGTGAAGTCCCTGGTAGCAACCGACCACGTCGCTCATCTCCGGTCTTGCTTCCGGACGTTGAACGAATACAACATAAAGCTGAACCCAGCCAAGTGTTCTTTCGGCGTCACGTCGGGGGAGTTCCTCGGATACATCATCACCCAGCGCGGGATCGAGGCCAATCCCAAGCAGATCCGAGCTATCACCGAGCTCAAATCCCCTGAGAGCACGCGTCAAGTGCAGCGACTCACCGGGAGAATCGCCGCGTTGAACCGGTTCATCTCCCGCTTTACCGACAGGTGCCTCCCGTTCTACCAATTGCTCCGAGCTAACAAGCGGTTCGAATGGGACGGCAAGTGCGAGGAAGCCCTCCAGCAGCTGAAGGAGTACATATCCACTCCTCCCGTCCTGTCCAAACCGGAAGAAGGCGAAACCCTCTACCTCTACATCGCCATCTCGGAATCAGCGGTAAGCGGGGTATTAGTGCGGGAAGACCGGGGCGACCAGAGGCCCATCTCCTACGTCAGTAAATCCCTTGACGACGCGGAGAGCAGGTACCTGACTCTGGAGAAACTCGCCTTGGCAGTGGTCATCGCAGCCAGAAAGCTCCGGCCTTACTTTCAATCCCACACGATCGCCGTCCTAAGCACCTACCCCCTCAGAACCATCCTCCACAGCCCGAGCCGATCCGGTCGGATAATGAAGTGGGCTGTTGAGCTGAGCGAGTATGAAATCGAGTACCGAGGTCGGACCGCGATCAAATCTCAGGTCCTGGCTGATTTCCTAGTTGAGTTGGCGCCCGAGCCGGCTGTCAGCGAAGTCCCCGAAGTATGGAGCCTGCATGTCGACGGATCGGCCTCCAAGCACGGGTCCGGCGTCGGCATACGCCTCGAGTCCCCGACCAAGGAGATCCTCGAGCAGTCTTTCCGTCTGGCCTTCCCGGCGTCAAATAACGAGGCAGAGTAAGAAGCTCTGATTGCCGGCCTGCGTCTTGCCAAGGAGGTCGGCGCGAAGAAAATCCAAGCTTACTGCGACTCCCAGCTCATCGCCAATCAATTCAGCGGGGAATACGAGGCCAAGAGCGATCGCATGGATGCTTACCTCAAGGTGACCCAAGGCTTGGCCGCAGAATTCTCCGAGTTCACCCTGACGAAGATCCCCCGAGGAGATAACACTTCCACAGACGCCCTCGCCGCACTAGCCTCCACCTCGGCCCCAGCCCAACGACGGGTGATCCCGGTCGAGAGCATCGACTTCCCTAGCATCGAGCTGCCAAAAGGGGCCTACTTGATCAACCCCCAGGCCGCGGACCCTGACGAAGATGCGCCACCTCCCGAAGTTCTACCGCCACCCCCGGCCGAGCCCGAACTGCCGGACTGGCGAGTCGACCTACTGCTATACATCGCAGACGGCATTCATCCCCCAGACCGGTGGGGCGCCCGACGGCTAAGAAAGAAGTGTGCCCGATACACGATGCTGGACGACAATCTGTTCCGGTGGAGCGCCTCGGGAACCCTGCTCGGCTGCCTCCACGGGCAGGAAACCATTGACGTGATGAAGGAAATGCACGAGGGCGCTGACGGAAACCACTCCAGCGGCCGGGCTCTCGCCCTGAGAATACGGAACCAAGGACACTACTGGCCAACAATGCTTCAAGACTGCGAAAAATTCGCCGCCCGGTGCGAGAAGTGCCAGCGTCACGGTCCCCTCATTCACTGTCCCACCGAGCTCCTTACCACTGCGGTTGCACCCTACCCCTTCATGCGATGGGCCATGGACATAGTCGGGCCCCTTCCCCGATCTCGCCAAAAGCGCTTCATCCTGGTCATGACCAACTACTTCACCAAGTGGGTCGAAGCCGAAGCATACGCTAAGATCACGGCAGAGGACGTCCGAAAATTCGTCTGGAAGTTCATCATCTGCCGGCACGGGCTGCCCTACGAGATCGTGACCGACAACGGTGCCCAGTTCACGTCGGCACTCTTCGAAGACTTCTGCGCGAAGTGGAAAATCAGGCTGAGTAAGTCCACCCCGAGATATCCACAAGGGAACGGACATGCCGAGGCCACCAACAAAACCATCCTCGACGGCCTCAAAAAGCGACTAGACGACAAGAAGGGCTCATGGGCCGACGAGCTGGATGGAGTCCTCTGGTCCCATCGCACGACGCCGAAGACATCGACAGGTCGCACACCGTTAAGCCTCTCTCACGGCATGGAAGCAATGGCCCCATCCGAAGTCGGGCTCCCCACTCCTCGCCGCGCTATGCTCACCCAGCAGCCCGCCCTGAACGACACCGTCCTACTCAGCGAGCTGGATTTCCTTGAGGAACAACGGGACCATTCCCTCCTCCGAATCCAGAACTACCAGCAGCTCGCCTCCAAGTACTACAACAAGAGGGTTCGAGGCAGGTTCTTTACTGAAGGCGACCTGGTCCTCCGCAAAGTCTTCGAAAACACCGTCGAGCTAAACGCAGGCAAGCTCGGTGCACATTGGGAGGGCCCTTACCTTATCTCCAAGGTCGTGAAGCCTGGCGTCTACGAACTAGTCACGATGAACGGCGACGCAATCCCGCGCTCGTGGAACTCGATCAACCTCAAACGCTTCTACTACTGATCACCCGGGCCCCGCCCCGCCATCTACCTCTGTAAACAAACGAACTACGATTGGCTTGATCCCTTCTACTAAAGGGTACGTAGGCAACCCCTAACCAGGGCTCAGCTATTAATCTAATAAAACCTTTTCGACATAGGAACACGGTCCCCGACCTGTGCACAAAAAGCCGAGCTCTGACGCTAGCATAAAAAAAAAAAAAAAAAAAAAAAAAGAGAAGCCGAGCTCCAAACGCTCGCACTACAAAAAAAAAAAAAGCCGAGCTCCAAACGCTCGCACTACAAAAAAAAAAAAAAAAAAAAAAAAAACAGCCGAGCTCCAACGCTCGCACTACAAAAAAAAAAAAAAAAGAAGCCGAGCTCCAAACGCTCGCACTACAAAAAAAAAAAGAAGCCGAGCTCCAAACGCTCGCACTACAAAAAAAAAAAAAAAAAGCCGCGCTCCAAACGCTCGCCCCACAAAAAAAAAGGGGACCGAGCTCCGGTGCTCGCTCTCCCCAGCACACAAGTTATAAGTGCTAAAGCCGAGCTCCAATGCTCGCACTCACCTAGTACACAAGCTATAAGTACTAAAGCCGGGCCCCAGGGCTCGCACCTCTACTAGACACACAAGCATTAAGTGTCTCAAAGCCGGGCTCGCTACCCGCACCAAAAAAACAAGGTACACAAGCAATAAGTACCTTAAGCCGAGATCACCTCGCACCCACTAAAAATATTAAAGATATACAAGCAATAAGTATCTCAAGCCGAGTCGTACCTCGCACCCGCATACATGACAGGGTACGGTCTACGACCTACTCTACCGATCAAAAAAGCCTCGAAACGGCACTTCCAAAAAAAAAAAAGAGAGGGCCAACGGCCTCGATTATCACAAAAGGGCCAACGGCCTCGTTATTATAAAAAGGGCCCACGGCCTAGTCATTACAAAAGCCTCGAAACGGCACTTACAAAAAAGGAGAGGGCCAACGGCCTCGATTATCACAAAAGGGCCAACGGCCTCGTTATTATAAAAAGGGCCCACGGCCTAGTCATTACAAAAGCCTCGAAACGGCACTTACAAAAAAAAAAAGGAGAGAAAGGGCCAACGGCCTTGTTGTCATAAAAAGAGGGGCCAACGGCCTGGTCCTTACATAAACGGCCTACGGCCCGGTCTTTACAAAGGAGAGAAGAAAACAAAAAGGAAAAACTACAAAAAAAAAGAAGTTTTTACAAGGCCGCATCGGCCGGTCGGTCTTCGCCCCCGTCAGCACGGGTACCATCTAAATCGCCCGGGTCCACCATCCTCGCATTGGTGCCGTACTCACCAATGAAGGGCTGCTCAGACCTCTCTTCCCCAACCGCGGCCTCACCAGACGGCGCCTCAGGACCGGTCTCGTCAGCACGCGGGGCCGAATCTTGTGCGGGGGCATCCGCTTGAACGGCCTCAGCAGCCGAGGAGGGAGCGTCCGCGGTCAGGTCCACGTAGGGCGCCTCCGAAGGAGCAACGGGCATGAGCCGCTCGAGCTGGACGCCATGAGCGCGATCCAGAGGGATGTCCAGATCCTCCGGGGTCAAGTCCGGAAAGTCCATTCCATCCAGCACGGCACCAAATGCCGCCTCATCCTCGTCCAGCTTCTGATATCGGTAGAACGGTACCGACACCCCGTCCTCGGCCTCCATCCTCTTGAGGCACGCCCTGACGCCGATCACCTGGTTGTACAGCAGGTGAGGCTCTAAGGCCCGGCTGCGCCCGTCGAGATGGGCGCGGATCTTCTCCATCTTCGCGGACCACTTCCGGTTCCGCGCGTCCCACCGGGCCGACACCCGGTCGCTCTCCGCAGCCACGGCCACCTTCGCCCGGCCTATGGCGGACTCCAGCCCCTTCACCCTAGAGCGAAGTGTCTCCCGCTCCCCCTTCAGAAGCCCGACCTCCTCCTCCAGGGCAGCCGCCCGAGCCCGCTCAGCGGCAGACCGGGCCCTCTCAGCCTCCACCTCGGCCTGAAGGCTGCCGACCTCTACAGCCCGGGCTCGTACCCGCGCGGCCTCCTCCTCCAGCCCCGCTGACCGGGCCCTCTCGTCCTTCAGCTCCTTCTCGAGCCCGCGGAGGAGAAGGGACTGGCCCTGCGAGCTGGCATCCTGGCGCGCCTTCAGAAAGCCAAGCGACGCGTCCTTCTCGGCGAGTCGCTTCTCATAGGCCTCCGCCAGAAAGGCAGTAAGGGCCATCGTCTGCATCAAACCGGTTGTTAGCAAAGACGCACAACAAGTCCAGCTAAAAACAGATAGATCAGAACAAAGGCTTACCCGCGCTGCGGATCGCGCCACCTGGCGAAAGGTATCCGACTCAGCCATCTCCAGTGGGACGAAGTGCGGGTGCTTCTGCCCGAACATCATGGCATGCGCCAGCTCGGCGCACTCGTCCTGGTCCACGATGATCTGGGTATTGCCATCTTCGTGGCAGAAATAGAAGCTATAGTCCCGAGGCCCGTCCTCGGAACCCTCCGAAGCCCCACCACTCCGGTCACCAGCGGCCTCCCGCCCTTCTTCCACAACGACGGCTGCTTCGCCGCCCTCCGTCGCCCGACCAGCGACCTCTTCAATCGCCAGGGTCCGGGCCCCTTCGACCTCCCCCGCAGGCACCTCGGCCGCAGGTGCCTCGGCCTCCCCTACAAGAGCGCCCCGGGAGCCCTCGGGCTCGCAACCAGCCTCTTCAGGCCGGCCAGACTCCCGACCTGAAGTCGAAGACCCTCCAACTTCGGCCCTCTTCTTCTTCTTGCCAGCCCTAGCACCGGCAGCGTCGGCCGCCCTCTTCGAGAGAGAGCCGCCTCGGAGGACTCCCCCCCAGTCCGCGGCGCCGGGTCTCGCCGGACGGGCGCCTCGGGTATCGGCGGCGGCGGCGCCACAAAGGAGTCCGCGTACAGCGGATTGACAAACCGTGCTCGACCTACATTGGTGGCACCCATCAGCTCGGTAAAAAAAAAAAAAAAAAAAAAAAAAAAAAAAAAAAAAAAATACCGACCTCCAGCCATCGCAGCTTCAATTCTCCCCGAGGTGAATGACTTCCACTCTCTGTCGCGCACCGACCTAAGCACAGCAACGATACCCGCGTAGTCCGGAAGCTTAAACCTGGAAGAGTGAGGACCTGAAAGAAGAGCAAACAACATCAGTCAGACCAAAACTAAGGAAAAGAAGGGCAGTTCGATCTACAGATCCCTACCCGGGGAAAAATTCCAATCCCGGGTATATCGCACCAACGGGTCGAGACCAGCCACCTCGGTAGCCCGGACGTAGAAGTAGCTCCGAGACCAGTCCTCGACCTTCGACAGCTTGCTGGCCTTGGACCCCGAACTGGGTGCGTCCAGGATGTTCGCCGCGGGCTTGAAGGCAGCGTAGTAGGTCCCCGGGATGCCAGGATTCGCCTTCTGCTGGGTGAGGGCCTCGAACATAGGCACCGTCACCTCCACATCGCACTCGTGACCCAAGGTCAGCAGCACGATCATGCATTGGATCGTGGACGGGCAGACCTGCGAGAAGGCCAAACCCCGCGCCCGGCAGTACTGGACGAGCAGCTCGGGGAGAGGAAGGCGCAGCCCGCACTTCTGGAAGAACCCCTCGTACAGGCAGACGAAGCCCGCCGGAGGAGTCCACGGGCGCTCGTCCGCCCCGGGTAGCCTGAGCTCGACCCCAGCAGGGAAGTCGCATAACTCCTTCAGCAGAGTTACCGACTCCACTGTACTCCAGGTCGGTGACCCTCCCTGCTCGTAGGGAACCAGGGGAGACCTCACCCTGGCCACTCTTGCTCCGCCACCACGACCGCCCTGGCGACCACCCCGGTCGCCCAGACGCCCGGTTCCTCTCCTTATCTGAACGCCACCGCGACCACCAGAGGAGGACCTCACCACCGTCTTCTTTCGGAGATGGGTCCCAGGGAGCACCGTGGCGACCCTCGAAGTCGAGGGAACAGGCTGTTCCCCACTGTCTGCGCCTCGACTCGGAGAGGAGGCGTGCCCGGAGCCATCGGAAGAGGAACTCGGAGAATCGTTGCGATTGTCACGAGATGCCGACTCATCGCTCGATTCAACCCGGATTCCGTCTAACATCGGCGCCATTATACAAGGAAAGGGAAGAAATCGAAAAGCACATAGAAAGGAAGGGAAGGAGGAAATCAGAGAGGAGATTACCTTGAGAGTATGCGCAGAAGGTTTTAACAGAAGGAAGAAAGGGGGGTTAAATAGAAGAAGGGATACAGTGAAGCGACGCCTGGACACGTGTCGAAAGAAGCACGGCCGCCCAGAAACCTAATTATGACGACTCCTCGTGCTCCCACGCCAAAAAGCAGGAAACGCCTCGATAAACGCGAAGCGTCTATCACACGTCGCGCGTGGGCGTCCCACGCGAAAAAAAAGGCGACCTTTCGCTCTCTCACGTGATGGGTACGCGCCAACCATCTACGGATTTTCGGGAAGACCGTCCTAGCACGGAAAGACTGTCCTAAGATGTGCCGAACTAACATCAGATCAACTTCGGCATGCTCGCTTCGCCTCGCGATACCGAACTGGGGGAGGGCCTATTGTTGGAGGTGGGCCTAGCACCCCCAATTAGTTAGGCCCATTTTAGGAAAGGCCCCTCTTCAGCTCGGTCGCCGGCCTAAAAGCACCGACCTGCAAGGCCCCTCTTCAACTCGCTCGCCGACCTGAAAGCGACGCACCTCGGGCCCGGGCTGACACTTCACCAAGGCAGGAATGTCAGAAGAGCAGAAGGCAAGTGGCAGTTGGTCGAACAGTGTATTGTCTGAGCAGGAGTATGGGCTGACCTCGACATCTCACCAACCTTGCAGACTTGACGAAGGAGAGGAAGACACGTGGAGGAGAGTTGGTTAAACAGTACACTACTCTGCAGAGGCATGGCGCCGAGCTCATCATGACCTCCCTCCTCGAAAGCCGGAACACGCCTCCTAGGCCACCTTACACGCGAAAGAGGCCGAAGACGCCACGTGGCCCCGAGATCCCGGGGAGCAGGAAGCCAACCCCGACTATATATACCCCTCAATGTCATTAATGAGGGGGACTTTTTGATTTCGGCCATTTTTGACCTACGACAAGTTACCCGATCTCTCTCTCTCTCTCTTTGTAACAAGGCAACAGTTTAGAACGTCGAACTGGACGTCCTTCGGAACCAGTTCGTAATTCTAAATTGTTCATTTCTCTCACCATCAATAAAAAGAAACACGGCCCCCGGCCTACTCATCTTTCTCCCGGCCTGCTTTAATAGTGGTTAAATTGCTCTAATTAACGAAAATCTCACCTCTCGTTCCGTAATCAATCTCTTAAACATCTTTAGTGATCCCCGAGATCAACAATCTCTAATTTCGAGTACCCGAGAACCCGAAACCCGAATGTCCAGGCCTACTTTAACTCATTTCACATTCAAGAAACTTTAGTGTAGAGTAATGTATAGCTTAATTATGTTATTATTATTTTTTCCGTCAAATTCCTGAAATAAAATTTCTCCGATACAGCACAAAACCGAACCAAGTTATGACAACGCAAATTATAATAACAAAGAAAATTAAACGTGAACTTTCTTTAAAGCACAATTAGACACAAAGCTTCCCTTGAGTTAACTCATTTGTCAGTGACTAATTATAAACAGACACGCGTAATTAAGTAGCCATCCCCATAAATGGCTCCCACAACTACACCACTTTAACCAACATCGATCATTTCTCTAGATGTTTCTAATTGATCATATACATATGCAAATAGTTCATACTTGGACGAAGAGAAAATTCTACAAAAAAATCCCCAAAACTATCTGCGTATTAATTATATGTTGGAGGATCGTATATCCTCTGCAAAAGCAAAATCATATCGTATCATATTTTTATGTATATTTGCCTATTTCGATATAGGCAATCATAGATATTAGGTAAATTAATTAGATCTTTTTTTATTTGTATAAATACTTGCCTACGACTTTCATATTCAATATCCAGAAATTCCAGCATTTCATTGTTTTACATGGTATCAGAGCTATCAACACCAAAAAACTAAAGAAACTTAACGATGGCTTTGGTT
Source organism: Eutrema japonicum (assembly GCA_030161315.1). Classification (NCBI taxonomy): domain Eukaryota; kingdom Viridiplantae; phylum Streptophyta; class Magnoliopsida; order Brassicales; family Brassicaceae; genus Eutrema; species Eutrema japonicum. Next base: position 43,756,330 of record BSQW01000013.1, read on the forward strand.
AAGAAAACATAGATGAAAGGATTACCCGCAACATACCAGCTTGCGGCGACTGAGAATCCAGGTGCGGTGATCGCACATGTTCAGTTTTATGGAGACAACTTTGATGAATGGGCTCAAGCAGTGAGAACAGCGCTGCGAGTTAAGAAGAAATTCGGATTCGTTGACGGAAGTGTAACGGAGCCGGCGAAAGATGCAATAGAGCATTAAGATTGGATCTCTGCAAAATCAATGGTAACTTTGTGGATTATGAACACGGTGGAGCCAAAGGTGAGGAGAACTTTGGCGAATAAAGAAGATCCAGTGGAGCTGTGGAAGGAGATCAAATATCGATTCTCCGAGGGCAATGGACCGAGAATCCAAGAGATCAAGGCGGAATTTGCGTTCTGCCGACAAGGAAACATGACCGTGATTGACTATTACGGAAAGTTGCAGGTCTTGTGGGAGGATTTTCTGAACTATGAGACGACGTTGGAGTGTATGTGCAGTGGATGTACATGCAATCTGAACAAGGGTCTCAAAAAGAAACGTGAAGAGGATCGAATTCATCAGTTCCTTCTCGGACTTGATGATGCGATCTATGGAGGGGTTCGTACTTCGATTATTAGTACGGATCCACTGCCTAATCTCAACCAGGTTTACTCAAAAGTGAAATCAGTTGAGAGGATCAATACGGTGATGCGTGGAAGAGAGCAGCAGACATCACATGTGGCTTTCATGGCACAACGTGGTAGAATGGGGAATGGAAATGATGATAAATCCAAACTCATGTGCACGGTTTGCAAGAAAACATGCCATGTTACGGAGACGTGTTATAAAGTCATCGGATTCCCAGAATGGTGGGAAGATAAATCACGACGTGGAGGACGCGGTGGCGGACGTGGAGTTGGTAGAGGACGTGGAGTTACTTGTTCACGCTGTAGTGGCTCAAACCACAGGTGAAACCAGTGTTGAAGCAGAACGAAGCGGATACACAGGTCTGAACAATGAACAATGGAGCACAATGATCAAGATTTTGGAGGAAAAACAAGGAACCACACCTCGTTTGAGTGGTAAGTCTTTCTCTCATGATTGGGTTCTTGATACAGGGGCATCAAATCATATGACCGGCTACTCTGACATGTTGTTTGATCGAAAGTATATGTTGCCGTGTGTCATTGGCCTTCTAAATGGAAAACAAAGATTGTCTCGAGAGAAAGGAACATTGGTTTTTGATGATGATTTTGCCCTTAAGAATGTGTTGTTTGTTCCGGAATTAAGATGCAATTTGATATCAGTTTCTCAGCTAGTTGTGGATCTAGATGTAGTATTGCAAATTGCTAACAAAGGTTGTGTGATCCAGGACCGTATAACGAGGAAGCTGAGTGGAGCGGGGGAACTTAGAGATGGACTGTACTTCTTTCGTCGCTTAACGAGTTTTAGAGCTTTGCATTTGAATAAAGACGGAGCCGAGGAGGTGTGGCATCAACGACTCAGACATCCGTCAAATGGTGTTTTTGATTTGCTTCGTATTGTTGGAAGTAGGAGTAGGGATTTTTCAGATTTTGATACTTGTTTGAAAGCCAAACATTGTCGAGAAGTATTTCATTCAAGTGATAATAAAAGCGCCAAATTTTTTGATATGATTCATTGCGACCTATGGGGACCATATCGAAGTCCAACACTATGCAACTCTTATTATTTCTTGACAATTGTCGATGACCACTCAAGAGGAGTTTGGGTGTTTCTTCTTCGCGATAAAACTCAAGTACGACAAACGCTTAGAAACTTTGTAGCAATGGCTCAAAGACAGTTCGGGAAAAACATAAAAATAGTGAGAAGTGATAATGGAACAGAATTCACTTGTCTCACATCGTAGTTCAGAGAACAAGGAATACGACATCAGATGTCTTGCGTTGGAACGCCACAACAAAATGGCAGGGTGGAGAGGAAACACATGCACATCTTGAATGTAGCTCGAGCGTTGCTGTTTCAATCATCTTTGCCAGTCAAATTATGGGGAGAAAGTATCTTGACAGCGGCATACTTGATCAATCGAACTCCAACACGATTGCTAAAGGGAAAAAAACCTTATGAGTTGATATATGGAGCTCCTCCGTCTTATGATAATCTGAGAGTGTTTGGTTGTTTAGCATTTGCACACAATCAGCGCAGAGGAGGAGATAAGTTTGAATCTCGTAGCAGGCGTTGCTTGTTTGTAGGCTATCCGTTTGATAAGAAAGGATGGAGCTTGTTCGATTTTGAAACCGAAGAGATCTTTGTATCTCGGGATGTGGTCTTTGTGGAAGATGTATTTCCTTTTCAACATGAATTGTTGGCAGGACCTAGTGATCTCAATCTAGATCCTAGTGATTTTGGTATTCTCGATGGTGAACCTGCAATTTCACCAGAACGAGTGGATGAAGGTGTAATCGATGAAGAAAATCAACTAGATAATGAGCGAAGGGAAGGTAATGCTGTCAAAGATACGACAAGAGAATCCATATGCAATGGAAGAGGCGATGATGCGACTATAACATTGGACAATCAGTGTCGTGTTGAGAAACAAATTGCAGTCGACTGTGTAGCACACAATGGTTCGTGTGTTGAACACATTTCTGAAAATCTGGGTCGCGTTGAGACACAAATTTCAGTCGACTGTGTAGCACACAATAATTCGTGTGTTGAACACACTTCTGAAAATTTGGGTAGTGGAATCCGACCGAAACAAATTTCAAAGAAATTGAAGGATTTTGTTTTGAACACAGTTTTTGAAACCGAGGGTGTCGATGGGGAAATCGAAATTGCATTTGCAGAAAGCATGGATGAGAAAAGCTTTCACCCAATCTCCCATTACCTTGATAGTAAGCGTTTCTCACCTGCTCATAGAGCGTTTCTGGCTGCGGTAACTGCAGAAACAGAACCAATTTTTTTCTTGGACGCCGTAGCTCACAAAATCTGGCGAGATGCGATGCAGAATGAGGTCGGCGCTATGGAGCTGAATAAAACTTATGATGTTGTTGAACTTCCAGCGGGAAAGACGGCCATCAGGTGTAAATGGTCTATAAATAAAGTATCGAGCTGATGGAACAGTTGAACGATACAAAGCTCGATTGGTTGTACTTGGTAATAGACAAATAGAAGGAGTCGATTATTCGGAAACGTTTGCGCCTGTGATAAAGATGTCAACGATTCGACTATTTCTCGAAGTCGCTGCAGCTAAGAAATGGGAGTTGCATCAAATGGATGTTCATAATGCATTCCTCCATGGAGACTTAGAAGAGGAAGTGGATATGCAATTGCCTCCTGGATTTCGTGCAGGGGATAAGAAGCTAGTTTGTCATTAGAAAATCATTGTATAGGCTGGAGCAAGCCCCACGTTGTTGGTTTGCGAAGCTGCGTACTGCACTGGTTGATTATGGCTTTAAGCAGTCATATTCCGATTATTCTATGTTTAGTCGACGAAATGGAGGTTCCGAAATATACATTCTTGTGTATGTTGATGATTTGGTCATTGGAGGAAATAATTCTCGAGCTATCTCGGAATTCAAAGAATACTTGAGCAAATGTTTTCGAATGAAAGATCTGGGCTCCTTAAAGTAATTTTTGGGAATCGAGGTTGCTAGAAATTCTGAAGGTATTTTTCTTTGTCAGAGAAAGTATACTCTAGACATCATAAGTGAAGCTGGGTGTCTTGGAGCAAAACCTGTTGCATTTCCGATTGAACAACAACAGAAGCTCGCATTGTCGAAGACACGCTTTCTTGAAGAGCCAGAGAGATACCGTCGTTTGGTTGGAAGATTAATATACTTGGTGGCTACTCGACCAGATCTTACTTATGTTGTTCACGTTCTTGCTCAATTTATGCAAGAGCCGAGGACGGAGCATTGGGAGAGTGCATTGCGTGTTGTTCGCTATTTGAAGAGAACTCCGGGACAAAAGATCTTATTGAAATCTGATTGTGATCTTAAATTGCGAGGTTGGTGCGACGCGGATTGCGCTGGATGTTGATTGACTAGACGTTCCGTTAGAGCTTGGTTTGTTACGCTTGGGAACTCACCAATCTCGTGGAAAACGAAGAAGCAAAATATGGTGTCGCAGTCTTCGGCGGAGTCAGAGTATCGTAGTATGGCTCTTGCTGTTGGCGAGCTACAATGGTTGCGTTATGTTATTATTGACTTGGGAATTGTTCAAACACAGCCCATGCCACTACATTGTGACAATCAAGCAGCTTTGCATATCGCGCAGAATCATGTGTTTCATGAAAGAACGAAACATATTGAACGTGATTGTCATACGGTACGGGATGCAATTCAAGCTGGGACGATCGTTACGAAGAAGGTGCATACAAAAGAGCAACTTGCCGACGTGTTCACTAAAACTTTGGGTCGGCAAGACTTTGAATCACTTGTTGTCAAGTTGGGCATTTACAACCCATATGCGCCAACTTGAGGGGGGAGGGTGTTGGAGGATCGTATATCCTCTACTTACTGCATAAGCATAATCATATCATATCATATTTTTTATATGTATTTGCCTATTTCGATAAAGGCAATCGTAGATACTAGGTAAATTAATTAGATCTTCTCTTGCTTTGTATAAATACTTGCCGAAGGCTTTCATATTCAATACACAGAAATTCCAGCTTCTCATTGTTTTACATTATATATAATCTTTTCAGTATTAGATTCTAATAATTGACAGTATATTAAATCTATTCTTTATATACTTTATAATTGATGATATATCAGATTAAAACCAATAAAGCACATACAGTTAAAATCAAAATTATGAATAAGAAAAAACACTACAAGAAAACACACCGATTTCTGAAAACTAAAAATTCTTCGGAAATTTTCGACCGATTTTCGATGAAATATCAAGAAAAAAGAATCCGTCGGAATTTGGTCTGAAATTCCCGACGGATTTTTGGTCATCGATAAATCGTCGGAATTGCCGACTGATTTCCGACGATATACTGACCGATTTAAGATCTTCGGAAATCTGTCGGGAATTTTGACGATTTTCCGACGATATATATCCGTTAATGTGCCCGTTGCAGTAGCCGTTTGAAAATTTTAAAACCGTCGGAAATCTGTCGGGAATCCGTGGAAAATCCATTATAAATATCGCTCCACCCTCATTCACAACTTACACAAACAAAAAAACTTAGAAAATGTATTCTTCAAATCCAAACCCTTATGATTATTTTCGATCGTGGATGGATAAACCACGACATGATCCAGCGACGGGTCAATTGACGGATGAGTATGCACAAGGTGTTGAGGAATTCATGATATTTGCGACAAACAATAGCATGACGTCGGAATACGGTAAAATATATTGTCCATTTACTAAATGTCGGAATCATAGATTAGTCTCTATTAGAGAAGTATAGAATAACCTATATAGGAATAAATTTATGACATGTTACAAGATTTGGTATACGCACGGAGAAACTGATTCAATGGTGCAATATTATGGTAGTAGCAGTAATTATTCGGGTAGGATAGGGGAACCAACACTAAAAGTAGATGCAAACGTATCTACTGTTCAGATGGTGAATGATGCGTTTCGTGAAAACGCAGCATCGTATGTTCATGATGGTATTAGAATAGAGGAACCTAATTTAGAAGCTCAAAAGTTGTATGATATGCTAGATATGCAGCTAAGCATCCACTATACGAATGATGTAGAAAATTAATATCGCCTTTATCAACTGCAAGAAAGTTGATGACTATAAAGACTGATTTCAACTTGGCGGAGGATTGTGTGGATGTGATAGCTGATTTTGTGAAAGATATTTTAAATGAAGATAATATATCACCGGCTTCATACTACGAGGTTCAGAAACTTGTAACTGGTCTTGGATTGACGTATCAGACAATAGATGTGTGCATCGATAATTGTATGATTTACTAGAGAAATGACGAAAACCGTGTGAAGTGTCGTTTTTGTCACAAACCTCGGTATCATGAAACATGTGGCGGTTCCACATAAACGGATGTGGTATTTGCCGGTAACTGAGATGTTGAAGAGGTTATATCAATCTGAGCGCATATCATGACCTATGAGATGGCATGCAGAACATAACTCAGATTGAGAGATTGCGCAACCCTCAGATGCAGAAACGTGGAAACATTTTCAAGAGGTATATCCTTGTTTTGCATATGAGCCAAGGAACGTATACCTCGGGTTATCTACATATTGATTCAACCATTTTGAAAAACATGGGAGGCAGTGGCCAGTAATCGTCACACCTTACAATTTACCGTCTAGTTTGTGCATGAAACGAGAGTTTTTGTTCCTCACGATTCTCGTCCCACGGACCAGAGCATCCTAAGAACAAAAAGTATTTGATGGCACACATACTGAGCCGGATGGAATTACATCATCACTTAGTTGAGAGATTTTGGTGCTGAGAAGACGGTTTCATGTGGTGGTAATGGTCATTATCCTGTAGACGGTTGTGGCGAGTACCACAATTGGAACAAGAGGAGTATTTTTTTGGATTTGCCGTATTGGAAAAACTATTTACTACGCCATAATCTAGATATCATCTACATTAAAGAAAGTCATTTTTCGACGGATTTCCGACGGATATGACTGTCGGGAATCGGCTATATTCTTATAGTGAAACAATCAAACAATGAAATTAGGATTTTTGCTTATGTATGATCGAGTATACACACATTTGTTTTTCATAGTGTGAATGTGAGACTATAGTTAGTATTTTATAGGGAAATTGGCTTTTTCATACCTCAATTATTCAAAAATGTTAATATCATATCCGAATTTGTAACTGGTGCTAAAACATATGTCAACTTCAGAAATTTGGCTTTTTCCGACCTGAATTTGTAATCGGTCCTAAAACATACATCAACTTCTTAATAATTTGAATCTCATACTTAAACTTTATATTTTGTGCTATAACATACATGAGATCAAATACTGTTAAGGAGCCGTGATGCGGTCATCAAACCAACATACGAAGACTACGAGCCCAAGATGATGTAATTAAACTGGACTATATTCTCACCTCAACTAGAGCAGTCCTCGAAGTGGAATCAGTCTAATCCGAGTTCAGATGAAGAAATTATTCAACTTCCAAGTCAAGTGATTCCCAACATACGCGATTCAGACATACGTGCGTTCAAAGAATTCTTACAACCAAACCCGAAGGAATAAAACTACAAACCAAATTGTTCTAGAATATTTATTCATCAGAGCAACCGGAAAAATTGGATTCACAACAACGCCGATTCAGAGTTGAGAAATATGAATTTAACAAGTTAACCGATCTGTGCATGATCGGTTGACTTGTAGAAGTCATATCTCTCAAATCTGAACCAGTATTTTTGTGAATCCAATTTTCCCGGTTGCTCTGATGAATCAAGATTCCAGAAAAATTTGGTTTGTAGGTTGATTCCTTCGGGTTTGGTGGAAAGAATTCTTTGAATGCACGTATGTCCGAATCGCGTATGCTGGGATTCACTTGATTTGGAAGTTGAATAACTTCTTCATCTAAACTCGGATTGGACTGATTCCACTTCGAGGACTGCTCTAGTTGAGGTGAGAATATAGTCTAGTTGAGCTGCATTATCTTGGGCTCGTAGTCTTTATCTTTTGGTTTGATGACCGCATCACGGCTTCTTAACAGCGTTTGATCTCATGTATGTTATAGCACGAAATTAAAAGTTTAAGTATGAGATTCAAATTATTAAAAAATTGATGTATGTTTTAGCATCGGTTACAAATTTAGGTTGGAAAAAGCCAAATTTCCAAAGTTGACGTATGTTTTAGCACTTGTTATAAATTTGGGTCTGAAATTAACATTTTAAAATAGTTAAGATATGAAAAAGCCAATTTTCCGTATTTTATATTATATAGAACTATAAAAAACTGCAACAAATGTGGAAAAGTGAAAACACGTCGAATTCTTGTTTTTTTTCGTGTTTGGTCTTTTAAGATTAAATGTGGTGATTCGATACAAAAACACAGATTAAAAAACTTCCATATTTGATTTCATCAATTTTCTGAATTTAATGATTAAAAAAAGTCCATCCCACCATGAGTACTATAGTATAAAAATGCGCAAATTGGAAGAAGAGAACTATAAAAGAAACCATTACAAAGACAAAACTCAAAGCAAGTTTTGACAAAACCCACAACAAAATTAATGCATTGATTTTGTAATAAATCATCATCGTCAAATGGCCAACAAAGCTCTCTTCCATCTCCTCATGATCTTCTTCTTCACTCTATCTCTATTCTTCTTCTTCTTCCCTACCAATGCTTCGAGTACGATCTTCATCTCTTAATTCTTTTCTTTTATGTTAATAATTATTTTCATCAAATGATGTTATAATTAACTTATATTATATCTCTTTCTTGTGTACGTATGTAGGACTCGGGAGTTTGATGGAGAGGCCCGATCAAATTTACCTACCTCAACAAGAAACAGTACTGGTTGGTTCTCAAGTTATATATGTATTCTTGAAAGGTTAAAAATTAGGTTTTATAAATATATAAATTTCGTTTTTAAAATTTATTTTTGCTAGGATGTGAAGAAGGACGTAGAGGAAAGGATGGCGATGGAGATAAACGATTATCCAGGTTCGGGTGCCAACAATCGCCACTTGCCACGTGGAAGAGGATGCGTCGTCGATTGCTGATCATAGATCGATAAAAATTAAAGAAGAAAAATCAATTAGAGTCGATATATAAGTTTATTATGTATGTGTAAGCTACGGCGTCGAATTATTATTACTGACTATGAATTAAGTTAGTTAACATCGGTCTATAGACGATTAGACTATATATAAAGTCTATAGACGATTAGACTTTATATTTAGTTTCGAGGGAGAAAAACATAGTTTTTTTTAATGTAATTCAGTTGTTAAATCCATAGATGCCGTGATTAAGGAGATTTTATGCTTCTAAATCAAATTGCTCGTTAAATAGTTAATGATTTATGATATACTAGATAAGGAGCCACACATGACACATGCATATATATATGTGTAGAAATTGAAGTTTAATATTTTTAATAGTTTAACAAATTTTATTACTAGAATATGGCAAAAAAACTGTTAAAAAGAATTACAAAATTGCGTTAAGAAAATTAGATACCCTATTTCAATATTATAGATAGCCGATCTAAAAATCATTTAGTGGAAATTTGCATTCCTCCAAATTTAACTAGATCCCACAAAAAAAATAAAAAAAGAAGTCTAATTCCATTAGAAATGGTTCCTCTACAAAATAAGAGAGAAAAACTTTAGCCTAAGAAGACCTAGTTCCACTCACTTTTTTTCTTTCCATTTTTATTATTCCTCTCACTCCCCACCATTTGCACTCTAAGAATTTGTTTTTCAAACAGTTGACTAGGAGGAATCTTTAAATTTGATTTGGATGCTGATATAAGATTGAAATCATACTAAAATTATTAATCACAAGATGTCAAGAGTTGATTTGTTGCGGAAAATGGGCGTTGGTAGAGATGGAGTTGTCTCCTTTGGTGGTGATGAGAACGAATGATGGTGGTGAGGCCTAGGATTCCTGGGGATAACCACACGCTAGAATCCAAACACTCGGCTGAACCTTAGACGAGGGAAAAACCAGATACCTAATAGAACAATAATACGAACCAAGAAGAACAAAGACACTCTTTGTACTAAACTCTCAAAGTTTATTAAAAATGATTTGTGAATATTACAATGAAGAAATTGAGCTTTATATAGGCTCGTGATCAGCTAGTACAATGGACACAAATAATTAAAAGAAAGTTAAATCAAAAATCAATCAACGAGATTGATTGATATGACATTTATTGCTCATTTTTAGCCAATTGAGGAAAATGTGAGGTTCTTTGTATCCGGAAAATTTGGGCATGAAGTAGTGACGTCTTGAAACATTTTGGACCATATAAATGGTCTCCAAATAGGTTGGATCGAATAAATCAAAGAGATATATTCGTTGGACCAGATTTGACGTAATTGGCTCTAGATAAGGAAAGTTGAGGTGTGAAGAGATCCACCTGATCCCATGTGTGATGGTGCACTTGAATTAATTCTCAAGAGCCTCTATATGAATTATAAACTCTCCTGGATGCCATACAAGAATCCCCAAAGTGCCAAGTATGAAAAGTCCATCTTTTGATGTCTCTCGGGTTAGCTGTCGGCTTGTGAACTGATCTGGGTTGGGTCTTGATGTGTGTGTATTTGCATCATTCTCACTTAGTTTTTTTAATATTTTTCATCCATCTTTGCATTCATTTCATCATCATTCATGTATTTTAGTATAAAATTCTCATATCATGCATTTTAGAGTCTTAGATGTGTCTCTTTGCATTTTGGGTCATTTTTAGGTGTTTTGGAGCTTGTAGATGTATAGAGACTTGAAATGGGGGAGAAATAAGTCAAGAAGATCAAGAAAATGATGAAGGAAATGCTTTTAGATGTAAAGTTTAGATGTAAAGTGACTGAAAGATCGATCCAGATGAAGGCTTTCAATTTGGATTTATCTTCGGATATCTTGATGAAAATCATAGATAATCTAGTTAGCTTTCGTTTGGAGGTTATTTCAAGCCATTCCGAGCAGCGGTTCAAAAGATAAGGTAAATTTAGCAAGAACATGTCCGTCTGGCGCGCATATGAACTTCCAGGGACTTGTATCAGTGTGCTGCATCGGTATGGTGAACACCGATGCAGTCTCTGCGCGACCCAACCCCACCGGATCAATATCCGGTTTTTCCCGGTTTGATTCGGTTTGACCTCCTTTACTATTTAAGTCTTTTAGACCTATTTTATAGCAAATTTTCTTCTTTTTACAGTTGGGTTTTGATCCAAACTCTTCTCTTGATGTTTTTGAATGGATCTTCATCATTTTATGCCACTCTAGTGAAGGATTCTTCAATCTCTATCCTTTATCTTTATATTTATGTCTTTTCTTTTTGTATTTCTTTATGTTTAGTAGCAAGTTTTTAGTTGGATCATGGGTTAGGCTAGATTATGATGATTTGATGGTTAAATGATGATGGTTTAGGTTGCATCTTATTAGATCCTTCATTTAGGTTATTCTTAATGTTAGTTTTGACTTGATCTCTCAAAATCTAGAACTTATGTATTTCATGCCCAGAAGGTGTTTGTGAAAATGCTTGAACCAAATTTTTTATGAGCTTTACATACATAGCCAATGAGAATTGATGATTATGGTGTTTAATGAACTAATTGGAATTGTTTTTTAATACTTGTTGATTACATAATCACAAATAGAAATTTGTTCTTGATTAAGTAATTAACAAAGTGATTAGTGTCATGGAAATGGATTAGTCATATTTGTGAATTCCATATTCTAGGGATAAGACTTAAATCAATCTTTGACATCGTTCTTTGATTGTTAGCTCATTCTTATGATAATTAAACCCATGGTCCAATGCTTTTATCTTGTTTTAGTTTTTTGCACTTTTTAGATTAGAAACAAAACAAAAACCCAAAAACATTTGCTATAGATTAAGAAGTTTCTTACATTCTTAGTGCTTCAATCTTAATCCCATATGGATTGACATCAAGTGCTACAATGACATGAGTACACTTGGATAATTGAAATCGATAATAATCTTTTATCAGGTCTGAACTGTCCTTGGATACTTTATGGATCAAAAATGTGGAACAAGTTGGGCCTTGACTTAGATCATCATGGTTGAGGCAGAATCCTTCAAAAGATGCACATATATCTTTATCGGGCCATTGGAATGATTGCATATTGTGAGTTTGTATGGGCTCGTCTTTCTTGGGTCTCCACTGTTATGGACTCTTGAGAAATAGTTAAAGACATGCCAAGGAGGCTCGGGATTGGGCTGCTTCGCCTTGGGCTTCATATTTTGAACCGTATTTGCATTAAAGTGGATCCAATGGTTTCATTTTATTTCTTTAAACTCCTCTTCATTGTTTCCTATCATTAAGCATGGAAAAGAGTTATCCAATATATATAACACATTTTTAATTCCATGGTTCAACGCTATTTTGATGTTCGCATCAGCTGCGACTTATCGAGCTTGTGTTTTATCTATAGTCAATGGTCGGATCCAAAAATATTTTTAAAGGGATCAAAATATAACTAAGTATTATATTATTAAGTAAAATATATAAATAGGGTGTCATGGGGGTGATTTGAAATTGGGCTATATGGATCACTTAAAAGAATATTTACCAACTAAGCTGAAGTTTGTTTGGAAAATTGGTTTATAAATGAAATTTATATTATTTTAGGGGTGTCAGATGAACCCCCATTGATACATGTGGGTCCGCCACTAAGGAGTGGATCAATATTTTTTGGGGCTTTTAGCAAAAAAAAATTTTAGACTCTTATAAAAAAAAATTAGATATTTTTTTATTTTTGTATATTTTTTTAAATATAACATTTTTAAAAATGTTTTAATAAAAATATACAAAAATATATAAAATAACTATTTTTTTAAGTTTATGCATAATCCCGCCGGTTGGCATAATTTTGTGATACGTTTGAGGAACCCATTTCACACATGGTTCGGTTTGACAACTTGCAGGATTTATTTTTATTTTTATGGGCTCTTTTTCATGATGAGTTCAAATTGATTTGGTTCAAATAATTTTATACTTAAAAAATATCATAATCATAATTTTGTATCCTTTTTTCAAACAAAAAAATAACTAAAACTTCTACTAAATAAAATTTACATATCTCAAAATTCCTAAACTGACGGTGAATATTTTTTGCCCGGAAAAATCTTATGTGGAGGCCAATTCCGAAGAACATTATCAAAAACAAATCCCACCTTAAGAATATGGATATTTCTCAACCATTTTAATATTCATGGTATACACCATAGCTATGTAGTCACAACTCACACGACATAAAGAGAGGTGAAAACATCTCTGCTATGAAATCGCACTTGATCTGAATGATCCCTTAGATTATCTCTAAGACACTCTTTATTTTTGAAGTATGAGATACTTTAAATTTGAAGTTTTTTAGGTTTGTCTCCAGCAATAAATTTCAATTTTTGGCTATTTGCATTATAGTCTTTACTATAATACTATTAATCATAATTAATTAAAATCATAACAATTTTATAATTATCTATAAAACATACATTTAAAATATTACAAGCAATATTAATTAATAAAACATTACATCAAAATATAAAATTACATAACAATAAAATAAAAACTCACAATCTAAATTATAAATTACAATAAATACCAAACTACTCAACAAAATTATTTTTCATAATACTCACATATATGATCAATCAATGCATTCCAAAGTTTTAAATGAGTCTTTTTGTTTTTTATTTGTAGATTACGAGCAAAAATTCTTGAAATCGAGCATTTTCATTTATTGTCATTTCAACTGTTATCTTTGGCGTTGATTTTGCATCTCTAATTGGTGCATTGATATCACGTTCATATTTAATTATCATGTTATGAATTATAATGGATGTTGTCATGATATCATGTAATACATTTTTTTTACAATAACGTGATGATCCTACTATGATAGCAAACTTTGATTGCAAAACTCCAAATGCACTTTCAACATCTTTCTGATATGATTCTTGTCTTGATGTAAACAATTTTTTCTTTGGGCCTTGGGGATTGCTTATAGTTTGAACAATCGTTGACCATTTTGGATAAATACCATCAACTAGATAATAGTCCATATTATATTCTTTGCCCTGAATAATATAATTAGCTGGAGGAGTGGTACCCATGAGTTTATTCGATCTGAACAAGAAAGAATCATACAAAAAAACAACTCAAGCACAAGAACAAGAACAACAACCTTCGGTTACAACAAATTACTATGAATAATACGTTGGTGATCTTGGAGGTTCGGGATCAAATCTACCAGAATATTAATATTATTGTACTTTTTGTGTGTAATATTTATGTGTTCATGTAATTTTACTTTCTTGTGTTATTTTATTTTGTATAAAATTTGCTTAATGTAATATTTATTTTAATGATATATGTTTAAGGCGTTTATTAATCTTTATAATTTTAGTCCCTTAAAATATTTTTATTTTTATTTAAGATGTTTATTGATCTTTATACAAAAATTAAACTTATAAATATATATATATATATATATATATATATAAAATACTAAAATTATATATGTGGATTAAAGTGATAAACAACAAAATTAATTGAATTGTTTATGAAATTATATAATTGTAGAGACTAAAATGAAAAAAAAATATGAAACTCAAATTTGAAGTATCACTATTCAATACTTCAAAATTTGAAGTATTGGAGTGTCTTGGAGAATAATATACTTTATATTTGAAGATTTAGAGTATTTTTTGGAGATGTCCTTAGAGGCATCTCTATTTGGAAGTATTTCAATGGGGTTCTGACAATAAAATATTAATGAAAATTAGAAAAATGAAGAGAGAGAAAGAGAGAGAATGACAAGTGTATCTCATTTCAGAAATTTTGAGATAAGTTTGAGAAACTCATTTCACACATGTCTTCTTATAATTGGTTTAACTTTTCTCTATCAATTAAAATTTAATCATATAATCAAACTATATTAAAATATTAATATTATATTAGATGAGATATCCTCTTAAGTATCTCACCAATGGAATTAGTTTGTATGTTGTTATTTTTTATTTATATTTTTCTATAAATCATAAAATAAAATGATCTATCTATCAAGTTCCATTATGCATAAACTTAAATTATATTCAATTTTATTTTGTCATTAATATTAGTTAAAATTAATACAATAAAATAAATTAGTATTGTTTGAGTGAAAAATTAATAGTAAATATTATAAAAAAATATGAGATTTGAAAGATTCAAAATTATGTTTTGATATTTTGTGGGGTAATTGCACCCTCTACCATTTTATAATACCAAAATTAAGCAAACATGTTGTGTCATTGTTCGATGCAACTGCTCACCGTATAAAGAATTCGTTACCCCTATCGTTTAGATTGATTACGTAATAGGGTGAGTGGGGTCTATAAATTTATGTCAGAGGTAAATCCTCATAAGATTTTGTTGTTCCTTTTAAAAATTTAAAAGCAACGATAAACTGGGGTTATGGGTAGTTTTCTTCATCTTCTATATATTTCGTATTTTGTGCTTGAGCTATTTCGGCATCTTAAAATCAATTGGGTAATTTCAGTTTCAATCTCTCTTCTTCTTCATTGAAATTCTCTGAATATTCTCCAACAATTGTGGTATCAGAGCTAATTTTCAGGTTCAATCCTCTTAAGAATAGAGAATCTATCTATTTAACCGGATTTAGCTTCTTCGACGAGGTTTGGTGAAATCTCTAGGTTGGTTGAGTCTCGGATCAGGAATTCGGGTTAACCGGCAGACTTGTTCTCGATCTCGGCGATTTGAAATGGCTAGCGGAACATCCGGCATCGAAAGGTGCCGGCGGCGGAGGAGTTGTGGCTGAGATGCAGAAGCTTATGGAGAGATATAAAGGAAGGTTATGCTTATTTGGTACGCCCACTTGTGAGACTTATCTACGATGTCAAGTTTATTACCCTTCCGGCCTTATTCCCCATGTGCGGCTTTTATTCATTTTAGTAATGGGATCAAAGTTTCATTTTTTAGTTTTTGATTTTCTTAGGCTTCGGAACAACATCAGCAACAAGAACGCTACATTATTAAGCAGCAACATTATTTCAATTGAATCGATGTCTCCGACGAGAAGCGTTCAGATTCCACCGGGGAAGATCAGCCGTCACAGTGTCTGCAGAGTTACTAAAACGATGTAGCTAAATTGGAAATATCCCCAACCAGAAATAACCGGTCAGTCTTACCACCGTGGCTACAGAACGCTAAAGCTGACGACGACGGTGACAAGAAACTAGTAAGTGATTTTGACAATTTGCTTTTAGGATATTAAGAAAACAGAATGTGAAATTGAAATCTTGATTATTTTTTTTTAAGCAAAAGATCAACACATTGTGGAGTTGCAGAAGAAATAGAACGACTTGTGTTTGTGTTTACATCCGAATCCGATTGTGCATGAAATAGTTGCTCCTTATTCGTTGTTTATGATGAAATCAAACTCAAGATCGGAGATAACACAACCAGGGAGTCCAGTTGGGACATATTTGGTTCTTGGACGGCTAAACAGAGTTTTATCCTCACCCGAAGAAGACCCGAGAAGCGCGTTTGGGAAAGCTAGGAGATTCATTCAACAATGTTGGTCATTAAGGTAGTTAATCGATGTTGGTCGTTAAGGTAGTTATCCCTATGTACTGGCCGCTGTTAAATTGAATTGTGAGCTTGACTAGTTTAACGATGTGAAAATGTTAACTTTACTTATTAACGATGTTATATGTTAAATTGATTTATTAGCTTGACTTGTTAACGATATTTACATGTTAACTTTAATTGTTAACGATGTTATATGTTAAATTGAATTGTTAACTTGACTTGTTAACGATGTGTACATGTTAACTTTACTTGTTAACGATGTTATATGTTAAATTGAATTGTTAACTTGACTTGTTGTAAATGGTATCTCAAATTGTTAACGTGACTACTATTTAATATGTTGTTATAATTGTTATTATGTCAATTCCGTAAGAGAATCATTAAACATTAAACATTAATCGGCCTGGCCAAATAGACACATTAAACATTTTGAGTTATTTTAATTTTTTATCTAACTAATGTAATTTTAGATTAAGTAATTGAGATTAATTTTAATTTTTTATAATTTTGTAAGTAATCTATGGTAACATTAAATCGCATGGGTGAGCAAAACTATGCTAACTTTATTAACAGTTTTAACTGCTAACTTTCATCGTTAACAACTGTAACTGCTAACTTTCATCGTTATCACAAGACCGTCACGACATTGAGCACATCGAATAAATCAAATGTCCGAGACCTAGTGAATTATATATTTTTATAGCAAATGTTAGTACTAACCAGATAAAGAGGTTAACGCATTATCTGTCTAACTATATATGTCAATTATACTATGCTAACTTTGTTAACTTGCTAACTATGCTAACTGGGTTAACGATTAATGCTAGGTTTGGGCATAAAAACCGGAACCGAAATATCCGAACCAGAACCAAACTGAAATACTCGAACTGGAACTAATCCGAAATTGCCAAAATACCCATTGGATCCTACTCATTGATACTCATGGGTATCAGATAATACCGGAACCGAACCGAAAATATTTTGGGTACCCGAATTACCCGAAATATAATTATATTCCCAAAAATCTTAAATATATATCAGGTTTTTAGATATATTTTTGGTATTATGGGTATATTTTTTTTTTTTTTTTTGGTTTTCGGATTTTCTGATATAATTTCGGGTTTTCGGGTATATTTTTTTAAAATATTTTGTACGATTTGATAAATAGGTTATCATGGTAAACATAAACTTAACGCGATATGATAATTGAGTTAACACAATAACTGGATTAATGTACAGTATCGCCGACAACTGTGCTAACTCGTTTAGTGACGACCGTACATTTAATGATGTGACATAGCATTTAATGCTGTGACAGAGCATTTAATGCTGTTGTCTGCTCATTTAATATTGTTGTCTGTTTTTTTTATTGCAATTCGATGTGTTGCAATATTAAACACAACTCGCTTACGTCAGCGGGATAGGGTCAAAACCGTCACAAAATGTCGGATTCAGGAGAGAGAACATATTTCCAATTATCAATTGTTACTAAACCAATTTCATCATCATTTGTTCATATACACCTAACTCACCCAATTTTGTGACGATTAGAGCCAATCTTTGATCATGATTTTATATATCATCTATGTTTTCTAGCATTTTAAGTTAGTTTTTTTAATAAGTTTATGTTATGTAATTTTATGTTTAGTTGTTGTATTTAAGAAAACACAACTCTTTGATTATATTATTTAAATGTATTACATTATTAATAATATTGCTATTAAAATGATTAATATTTATGATTTTATAAATATTAATATTAAAGATAATATAAATAAATATAACTAATATATATGAATAATTATATTTTAAGATGTAATTTACTATGTTTAAAAAAGAGAAATGAAAATTCCTATAATTTAAGATAAAATTGAAGATAGATATCAAATTACTATCAAATGAAGAAAGATGTAAGCAAAAAAGATATCAAATGAAGAAATGTGAAATCACTATCAACAAAAAGAAGATGAGAAAGAAAGAGAGCCGTAATAGGGGTTTTAACGCTGCGTTTGGCTATCGTACAAAAAAGACGCATCACCTCTTGGCGGATCCAACGAGACACACACAAACAGAGACTTTTATTTTAAAATAACGTTTCTCTTTCTTTTTCATCGTCACCTAATCTCATTTGTTGCTCTCTCTCACTCACATTAGCAACATCGAAACACAACTCCTCAAGCGTCTTGAGCTTTCTCAAAGGTTTAAGATTCTCAACATCTCGTTTTTTTTTGTTCAATTTCGGGATTCTTGATTGTATTGATATCATCTCTGTAACTGGATTTACGAATTTCTGATTATCCCTCGAAAATCTCATGGCTTCGATCTGCTTTTACGTCTCTTGTCGATTAATTAGGGTTTCGGTTTATTGCCTTTCGCTGTATTTTTGATTGAATGTTTCCTGTTTCACCTCAGATTGCAAAAAAAATGGCAGCAACAACAACAGCTTCTTCGTTTTCGATCGTTTCGCACTCGTCTCGATCCAGCTCCTTACCACAGTCGAGGGTACAAGCTGTCAAATTTAACTCAGTCCCTACTTTTAACGGGTGGAGATCAACGTCTCTGCTATGTGGACCAGATTCCTCTTCCTTAAGCAACGGTTTTGTAATGAAATCCCAAACATCTGACAGCAAACCGTATGTGTTCAAGATCAACGCTTCATACAAAGTGGCTGTTCTTGGTGCCGCCGGAGGGATTGGTCAGCCTTTGTCGCTTCTCATCAAGATGTCTCCGTTAGTCTCAACGCTTCACCTTTACGACATTGCCAATGTCAAGGGAGTCGCTGCTGATTTGAGTCACTGCAACACACCCTCTCAGGTTCGTGATTTCACTGGACCCTCTGAGTTGGCGGACTGTTTGAAGGATGTCAATGTTGTGGTTATCCCTGCTGGTGTACCGAGGAAGCCGGGTATGACCCGAGATGACCTCTTCAACATCAATGCCGGCATAGTGAAAACACTAGTTGAGGCTGTTGCTGATAACTGTCCTAATGCCTTCATCCACATTATCAGCAACCCGGTTAACTCTACGGTACCAATTGCTGCTGAAGTGTTGAAAAAGAAAGGCGTCTATGATCCCAAGAAGCTTTTCGGTGTCACCACGTTGGATGTTGTGAGGGCAAACACTTTTGTTGCTCAGAAAAAGAACCTTAAGCTCATAGATGTGGATGTTCCAGTCATTGGTGGCCATGCCGGAATCACCATTCTGCCTCTTCTCTCAAAGACTAAACCCTCTGTCAACTTCACTGATGAAGAAATCCAACAACTGACTGTTAGGATCCAGAACGCTGGGACTGAGGTTGTGGATGCTAAGGCAGGTGCAGGTTCAGCTACTTTGTCAATGGCATATGCTGCAGCAAGATTTGTTGAGTCATCTCTTCGTGCTCTTGATGGAGATGGAGACGTCTACGAGTGCTCGTTTGTGGAGTCAACTCTGACGGATCTTCCTTTCTTTGCATCACGGATCAAGCTCGGGAAGAACGGACTCGAAGCTGTGATCGAGTCTGACCTCCAAGGGCTGACTGAGTATGAGCAAAAGGCATTAGAAGCTCTAAAGACAGAACTGAAAGCCAGCATCGAGAAGGGGATTGCATTTGCAAACAAACCTGCTAACTAGATCTTGATTTCATCTGAAAAACATGTTTCATTCAAGCGGATAACTTTTTCTTCTGATCATTTTGAGTTTTGTTTTAATATTTTTTGCATCCGGCAGAAGACATTTCTTGTTGTAGAATAAAGAATGTATCAGCTTCAGTTTGAAGATTTTGATACATGACATTGAAGCAGATTATGAATCATAAGTCATTACATGAGCAAGACCCACCTTTAAAATGATGAAAACAGGATAGGTCTCTTAATGATCATATACAAACTTTGCGATATTATGACAATCAACACAAGTTCTGAGATTTAGCTGCAAAAAATCATGATGAAAGCTTTTATGAGAATCATCACCAAAAGTCATTACAGGAGCAAAACCCACCTTTAAAATGATGGAAACGGGAACGATCTCTAACGATCACTACACGATCATAAACATTAGATACAAACTTAGCAAAGTTATGGCAATCAACACAAGTTCTGAGGTTTTTAGTCACTCTAATGGTTGTCCCTGGTGGAGTCACAAGAATACCAAAGGCAATAGCTAGCTTCTCGCTATGGTATGTCAACGCATTTCCCTTTTCTTCTTCTGAATCAAGATTGTGCAGTTCCGATGCGATTTCCGCCACATAACCCGCAATCTTCAGCTGCTGATTGATTTCCGCCAGCATTTTATAGATTTCTTCCTTCCGCGGATGCGAAACATCGTCAACAATAAACTCATGAACGGTTCCTTGTAGCTCGATTGCACTGCATCCGGGTTTTGTATGGATTTTTTTCTCCTTCATCAACGAACGCAATTCAGTCACTTTCTCCCATTTCCCAACTGAAGAGTACGTGTTGAGTAACAGAACGTAATCTCCAGCTTCTTCGGCTTTGAGTTCGATAAGATGAGAGATCACACGTTCCCCAAGTTCCACATTTCCTTGGACTCTACAAGCCCCGAGCAGCGTACGCCATATGGTGGAGTCCGGCTTCATCTCCATTGATTGTACAAGACTGTAGGCTTTGTCGAGTAGACGAGCACGTCCCAAGAGGTCAACGATGCACCCATAGTGATGTAAATTTGGCTTCACCTCAAACTCCCCGCTCCTTAGTCTATCGAAAAACATCATTCCTTCATCGACCAACCCGGAATGGCTACACGCAGACAGTAAACCTGTGAGTGTCTGTTCCTCTGGATAGATTCCAAACTTCAACATTTCGTTGAAAGCTTCAATGGCTTCTTTTCCGAGTCCGTTCATGGCTAAGCCCGAGATCATAGCCGTCCATGAGACCACGTTTTTTTCCCGCATTCGACCAAAGACCTCGTAAGCCTTATCCATAGACCCGCATCGTGAGTACATCGAAACAAGTGTGTTGCTCAAGTTCAAAGCACCACCTAGCCCGTTTTGATCGATAAAAGCATGAACTTGTTTACCGAAATCCAACGCGCCCAAGTTGGCGCAAGCTTGTAGAGCCAATAAACATGTTACACCGTCTGGTTTTACACAGCCATCGACCTCGTTCACCATCTTATCAAACAAAAACAGAACGTCTCGCGTACGTTTGTTCCGCAGGTAACACGAAATCAGCACGTTCCAAGAAACGGTATCTCTCTCGGGAATTTCGTCGAACACTTTACAGGCGTAAGTGCTGTTTTCACAGGTGGAGTAGAGATCCATCAGAGTCGTCAAGAGAAGACTGTCCGAGAGAAACCCATCACTGAAAATCTTCCCGTGAATCTGCAAACCACCGAGTAAGTCACCTGACTTGATGCAACACTTGAGGGCGAAAGACGACGAGAGCGGGTTAGCGGGACGAAAGCTTTTCCGTCGTCTCAGAGCTCGGAACAAGCGAAACCCTTCGCCGGGAGTATCGCTGACGGAGAAAGCTCTGATCATGGTGTTGCAGTGAGAGACACTTGGGTTACTCCTCTGGGAGAAAACCCGTCGGGAGTAATCGATGTCACGGGGAACGAGAGAGAGAGCGAGACGGGAGAGGAAGTGGTGGAAAACGTCAGAGTTTCTGATCAAGGAAGTGCGGAGTAAGACGGCGTGAATCTGCCGGAGATGTAGTTTCCCGGTGGAAGATACGATCAGAGAAATCAGGTGATCGTCGCTGCTGCTAATGGACCTTAACATTTCTTGAAAACGATCAAATTATCTCAACAATCGTTTGGTATCTTTCGTATTCGTAATTAGCTAAGAGTCCATAGATCAATTTGTTTTTTATTTTCTAATTTTTTCTGACTTGTTCCCTGAAATGTTTAATACCATTTCCTAAATATCATCCTTTTGATTCCCTCCATTTTATTCACTTTATTTACGCTACAACGAATCCAAAAAATTACCCTAATGAGTTGAGATAAAGTTCACCGGCCGAGCAGGATAGAAGTAACTTAGTCATTTTATATTGTGACGTCGAAAGATTTCACTTACCACCAAATCTCATCGAAACGATCTCCGTTGCATCTTCTTATCTCGAAGAGAATTCCCTCCATCTTTATTCCTGAGTAATTCTTGATATATTTTTCTCGATTTTAGGTCTTCGATTTCCACCACTTCCTATGTAAATTGGTGTACTACGCTGAAATTAGTATTAGAAATTTTCATTTTTGTTGGATATGGATTCACATTCACATTTCTCATTAGAAATTACGATAAGTTTTGATCATCACAAAGACATACGGTTATATCAATGGAACACTAAATGCATTCTGTAATCTAGTCTTATGTTTTTCATTCCATGCGATTTCACTACAAGAAAACAGGGGTATTTCCGACGGCCAAATCCGTCGGAAATGGCCTTTTCCGACGGATTTCTGACGGATTTAATCTGTCGGTTACAGTTCGTCGGAAATATGGTTTCCGTCGGAATCCGTCGGAAATTTCCGACGGATGTTTTCCGTCGGAAATCCGTCAGACATTTCCGACGGATTTCCGACCGCATACTTTCCGACGGATATTCCGACGGATATTCGGTCGGAAATGCCGTCGGAAATCCGTCGGTTAGCCGTCGGGAATTTCCGACGGACTTCCGACGGATATATTACCGACAGAATTTCCGACGGATGGTAATCGGATGAATTTGTCGGAAATCCGTCGTAAATCCGTCGGAAGATATTTCCGACGGATTTCCGACGGTAACTATTTTCGACGGAGTTACGACGGATATTTTGATCGGAAGTTGTCTCGGAAGTCCGTCGGTGCTTCGTCCGAAATAGGTTCCGACGGATTTACGACGGAAACTTATTCCGACGGATTTCCGACGGAATTGGTATTTTGAATTTTATTTTGAATTTTATTTAATTATTATTTTTTTTTTAAATTTAATTAAAATTATATAAATTAGAAATATAAATTAAAAATAGAAATAATAAATATATAAATTCATTAAACAAAATTAAAAATTTCATTACACATTAAAATAAAATGTTCAAAAAAAAAAAGCATTAAAAAAAAATATTTAAACGGTTGGAGAATCCCCGTCGTCGTCGGGATTATTATCCTGAAACATATGCGGGAAACATTTCTCCATCATCTTCTCCAAGCAGGAGAGCTTCTTGTTTGTAGTCTGTTGCTCCGTCCATAGCTCTTCGACCTGCTGGTCACGGTCTTTCACCGTTTGGGTGAGCCTCTCGATTTCTACCCGGTACTCCAAAGGATAACGAGGAAGCGAGGAAGAAGATTCCTGGGTCGGAAGGGTGCCTAACCCAGCGAATCGACCTTTCACTTGCCGGGTTTGCTGCGAATAATTATAACCGATAATAATTAAATAACGAAAATAAAAAAAACGAAATGAAATTAAAACTTACCTCAAGTACAATCTGGTTTATCTCTTCCCGGGATAAAGAGTTCGAGGACGTCGATCCGTCCATACTGAGCTGCGATATTGATAGTTCACGGTCCAGCTTCGTCTTCTTGCTCTTCTCGACAACATCCCGCATCCCCAAGTCCTGTATCTGACCGGTTTTCTTGTTGGTGTGTCTATGCTCGATGAGTTTAAGATAATCGGGTTCTGAACCAGATTCTCTCGCCTGCGAAAATTTGTTAAGTTAAATAAATATAAAAAACAGAATTAGCAATAAAAAATTTAAATTAAACTTACCATTTCCATCGCTTCCCGTTCGATGGTCTTTGCGCCCGCGTTGTGGATGTAGACCCCTTTCCCGCCTCCTTGGCTAGTTCGGCTCTTCGACTGTTGCTCGGAGGTCTTTTTCGTCGCAGGACTACTCCAGTACTCACAGAAGCCCTTCCAGACGTCGTCGTCAAGGTCCTTCGGCTTGTCTTTGTTGTGCTTCCACTTCTGCTTCCACTCGTACATGTGCTTCGAGTACGAGTTTGCGGCATACTTGTCGAATGTGTCAATGACTTTGCGCGTATGATGAGAGTCCCAGGTGAACTCTTGCTACAATTTTAAAAAATATATGTTACATGTCAAAAAGAAAAATTGACAAAATGAAATTCAAAATAAAGAATATATCAATAAATAACTTACCCCGAAAGTCCTGTGCCACACGTCTTTCTCCTTGGTAGGCATGTCCGAATACTTCTCGTACGGTTTGTCCAACATGTTGTGGAGCATCCGTAATATCGCCTTGGTGATCTGAGTCGACAGCTTAAACCTGAAAACATTATGAAAAGATATAAATATGTTAAGTTTAAAAATCTAAATAAATTGAAATAATGTACAAAAATTATCTTACCAAGTGCCGTCCTCAAACTTCGGGTCGAGTCGAATGCAATGACCCCGGTTAGGCTGCCGGACTAGCTCTTCGATCTCAATGTGGCTCAGAGCAGCGGATTGCTGGGAATCTGGGATGTGAGTTCCCGAGCTCGTTGGTCCCGGAGGCGTACACCGAGAACCCCGAGAACGGCGTCCTTGGTTGCCGCCTCCCAACTGAAGAACTTCGTCGAGATCCCTGCGGAAAACGGTAAAATTGTTAGTAAATTAACAAAAAATTCAAAAGTTACCAAATTTTTTGAAATTTCCGGAAAACAATTTAGGAAAAATTCAAATTTTCCGAAAAATTCAAAGTTTACTAAAAATTCAAAATTTTCAAAAAATTTCAAAATGTAGGGAAAATATTTTAAAATCAGTTTTAATATATAAAAATATTTAGAAAACGTTTTATTACTATAAAAAATATTAAAAACGATTTTATTTCTAAAATAAAATTTAAAATACGTTTTTATTATTAAAAAATATTTTAACATCAACTTAAATATATAGAAATATTTTAAAAACGTTTACATTAGTTAAAAAATATTATAAACGATTTTAATATATACAAATATTATAAAAACGTTTTTATTACTTAACAAATATATTAAAAACGTTTTTATTACTATAAAAAAATTTTAAAAACAATTTTAATATATACAAATATTATGAAAACGTTTTTATTACTTAACAAATATATTGAAAACGTTTCTAAAAATTCAAACAATATCTAGAAACGTTTTTAAAATATTTTTAGAAAATCAAACAAGATCTAAAAACGATTTTAATATAAAGAAACGTTTTTAAAAAATCAAAAATCTGTTTTCTAGATCTAACAATTCTAAATCAACAATCTAAACACATAAACCCTAACACTAATATTATTCTAAATAACAAATTCTATTATAACCACTTAACAATTCACATAAATAGAATTCTAACAACCTAACTAATATATTCCCTAAAACTAACAAGATCTAAAAAAAAATTAAAGGAATTGATTAAACTTACATGGTTTTGTTGAAGAAGAATTGGGGAATTGATGAAGAGGATTTGAGGAATTGAGGAATTGAAGAGTGAAAATGAAATTGTGAAGAAGAAGAAGAGAAGAGGGAGAAGAAGAGATTTTCGGTAAGGAAGAAGAAGAGAGAAGAGGGAGAAGAAGCGACGGAAGAGAGAGAGAAGAAGAGAGAAATAAGGAAAAAAACTTACGTTTGTCGATATATTTCGAAGTCCGTCGGATTTCGAAAAAAATTTCATTTACGCGGTTGATATTCCCGCGGTCTAGAAAATATCAAAGTCCGTCGGAAATCCGACGGATTGGAAAAGATAAGGTATATTTCTTGCATGTTTGTCGATTGGTCAGTCAACAAGCACGTGTCTAATTTTAAAGACCCGTCGGAAGTCCGTCGGAAATCCGTCGGAAAGTTCCGACGGATTTCCGACGGAATTAGGGTATATTTGGGGTTTAGGGTTTAGGGTTTCTTTATATGATTTAGGGACATGTAATTTACATGTTTCATTCAATATATATATTAAGTTCATCAATATTAAAGGCTTTGCATTAGTTTAAAAATTATACAACATCAAAACATATCATTTCACATAATTCAACTATATCTTATACTATAACTTATACAAACACTTCCATCAAAATGTATAAATTCTATATAACACATTTTCTTGATGTATATACAAGGTTAACCTATTTTATATACATCGTACAAGTGTTTGTAAACTTTTGCCACAAAAAAACATATACCCTATACCCTAAACAAGATTTTTGAATATAGCCGTCGGAAATCCGTCGGAAATTTCCGACGGCTTTCCGACGGATTAAGTTGAAATCAATCCTCGTTCGGGTTATATATGAGGGATTGATTTTTTAGCCGAGGCAACATATCCGTCGGAAAGCCGTCGGAAAGCCGTCAGAAATTTCCGACGGCTTTCCGACGGATTAAGTTGAAATCAATCCTCGTTCGGATTATATCCTAGCGATTGATTTTTTAGCCGAGGCAACTGAATCCGTCGGAAATCCGTCGAAAATTTCCGACGGATTTCCGACGGATTCAGTTGCCTCGGCTAAAAAATCAATCCCTCGGATATAACCCAGGTTTTAGCCGAGGTGTATTCATCCCGACGGATTTCCGACGGATATATTCAAAAATCTTGTTTAGGGTATAGTGTATATAGGTTTTGTTTTATAGGTTAACCTTGTAACCAAATTTTTTTTTTTAATTTCCGATTTTGTTACACTTAATCAAATGTCTAACTTTATAAAACTTCGACATAACTTATATATTACACATTACAATTGTAGTTCAAATATATGTACATATTTTACGGTGCAAATTTTATAATTAAAACTACTGTCAATCCGATGATGAGTAATCTGATTCTCTTGAATCGGAAGGTTCCCCAAATTCGTCAAATTCTTCTTCTGAATCCTCAAATACTCGATCGTCTGCCTGTATGGTGAAATCAACGACAAGGTCGACCTCAAGAGAATGCTCGATTGAACCCAAACCTATGGAGCTTTGTTGGAGGGGTCCATGATCAGACATCCCATGAACTCTACCTCTCGGGTTTATCGATGTGACTGTAACACACGGGTCTTGCTTGTTTGTCACCCGCGGATAGGGAATGTAGCATACCTACACCATGTACAAATTTAACCACGGGAATGCAACAAAACTAAATTAAAAATTAACGTAAAAGAAATACAAACCTGGTCTGCTTGTGATGCAAGTACAAATGGCTCGTATCTCTGGAGTTTTCTTCTGCTATGTAATGATGTAACACCAAATTGGTCGTGTCGCACATCGCTTCCTACTAATGGGTCGTTCCAGTCGCATAAAAATGCAACACATCTTAGACCGAGCATTCCCGGGTACTGAACATCGAAAATCTCACGTACGACACCATAGTATACAAGATCACCTGACTGAGTTGATACACCGTAATCTGAAGTTGTCGCACTCCTATCATCCCGAAGAATCTTAAAAGCGTACCCCCGTGTGCTATACATCACATGTGACTGCACGGTTGCTAGTGGAAATCTCACAATTTCTTCTAACCACGTGGGAAATGTTTGTCCGTTAGCCTTCTCTGTCGTCACCTGCACAATTAAAATAAAAATACATCAAATAATTAAATCTTTCATTAAATATGATGATTGCTAAAAACAAGGCAATTAAAAGACTTACATAATCTCTTAACCAACGTCCGAACTCTTCCTGTTTGAGCTCGATTAGGTCGTCCTTTGTTTTGTCAGGAAATGAAAAACTTTGATAAGCCATATACATCCTGTGAGATTGAAGCAATTATCATGTTAGTACATATATATATAATCAAGAACCCAATAAGTAATTAAAAATTAAGTTCAATATAATACCTCTCATATTCATCAACTCCGTCGCAGTTTGTGAGAATATACATATGCAAATGCTCTCGCTCTTGTGGTGAAAGTCTCCTCTTCTTGCCTTTTCCACTAAGTCGTCCAATCTGTAAAAATATATGAGGTACATCGACCGGATAGAAAGGTAGGACGCCTCCGTCATCATGTCGAGCTGCTCTACGACTCTTTGTTTTGACTTGTGATGGAAAGTAGGACTCGGCAAAATGTGAGGTTTCTTCATTGATGGTCTGTGCGACGAAAGAACCCTCCACTCTACTCAAATTTTTCACCTTCTTCTTTAGATGTAACATATACCGTTCGAAAGGATACATCCAACGGTACTGAACCGGGCCCCCAAGCTCTGCTTCTCGAGGGAGATGAATTGTTAAATGTTCCATAACATCAAAGAATGAAGGAGGAAATATCTTCTCCAAATTGCAAAGGATTACAGGTATATTAGCCCCAAGATTGCGGATACCGTATGATGTAAGAGAGCGAGAACATATATCTCGGAAAAAGGCACCAATCCCTGCAAAATATGGATAACAAATGAAAAATTAAATAATGAAATATATATTGTATAAAGTAGTAAATAAATAAATTCATGATTGTACCTGCAATTGCTTCGTGGATATTACGTGGTAGAAGACATGCAAAGGCAAATGGAAAGAGGCGCTGCATCACCACATGACAATCATGACTCTTCATCCCAGTAAACTTCCCTTCTCCATGATCAACGCAGTTCCGAAGGTTAGATGCGTATCCGTCCGGAAATCTAACACTTTCGGTAATCCAGTCAAAAAACTCGGCCTTTGAAGGTTCATCGAAACGAAAAGCCTGGATCGGAGGCTTCCCGTTCCCTGTCACATGTAGTGCTCTACGAGAACAAATGTCTGGCAAGTCCAATCTAAACTTCATATTGTCCTTCGTCTTCCCTTTGACATTGAGAACGGTGTTCATAATGTTGTCGAAAAAATTCTTCTCAATGTGCATGACATCCAGATTATGCCTCAAAAGATGGTTCTTCCAATAAGACAAATCCCAGAAAATGCTCCTCTTGTGCCAATTATGAACGTTGCCACAACCATCAACAGGATGATGTCCGTTACTACCACAATCAACGGTCCTCTCTGCACCAAAATCTCTGAACTGAGTCAACAAATACTCACCATCTAACTCAGGAGGAGGACCGTCAAATACTTTCCGGTTCTTCCTAAACAATGTGGTGCTCCGACGATAAGGATGATCGCTAGGTAGGTATCGCCTATGACAATCAAACCAAGACGTTTTCCGTCCGTGCTTCAATTGGAACGCATCAGTGTTATCTTGACAGTACGTGCACGATAACCTTCCGTGCGTTGTCCATCCTGATAACATGCCATATGATGGAAAATCGCTAATAGTCCACAAAAGTACCGACCGCATGATGAAATTTTGGTGACAAGAAACATCAAACGCTTCAATACCTTGGTCCCATAACATTCGCAGCTCATAAATCAATGGTTGCAAAAACACATCAAGTGATCTCTTCGGATGCTCTGGTCCAGGAACGAGAATGCTAAGGAACAAGAACTCCCTTCGCATGCACAAAGATGGCGGCAAATTGTAAGGTGTTACAATTACTGGCCACAAAGAATATTTTCTGCCGTGCTTCCCAAAAGGGCTGAAACCATCGGTACATAATCAAAGGTATACGTTCCTTGCCTCAAACGCAAAGCTGGGATAAATGGATTGAAAATGTTTCCATGCTCCTGCATCTGAAGGATGGGCGATTTGTCCATCTGTTGTATGCTCTGCATGCCATCTCATTGCTCCCGCTGTGCGCTCTGACTGATATAACCTCTTCAATCTCTCTATTAACGGTAAATACCACATCCGTTTATATGGCACTGGCACACTTCCACCTGTTTCCTTATACCGAGGTTTGCGACAAAAACAACATGTCGTACGGTCTGCGTCCTCTCTCCAATAGAGCATACAGTTGTCTATGCATACATCTATCATCTGATACGGCAATCCTAGACCTTGAACAAGTTTCTGTATCTCATAGTATGATGCCGGTGCAAGATTATCTTCTGGCAAAATTTCTTTCACAAAATCAGCGATTGCATCCACGCACTCCTCACTCAAATTGAAATCCGTCTTTATACCCATCATCCTTGTTGCAGTTGATAAAGGGGAATGTTCACCTCTACACCCATCATATAACGGATGTTTAGCAGCGTCTAACATATCAAAGAATCTCCGAGCTTCTAAATTAGGTTCTTCTCCTCTATCTCCATACTCAGCAACCGATGGTATACTTTCACGAAATGCATCGTTCACCATCTGAACATGACATACAGTACTTTGTACTTCCATTGCGGGTTCTTCTAAGCTAGTGTTATCCCCAATATAATGTTCGCTAGTACTAGCATAATTATCCACCATTGTATCATTTTCTCCATGATAATACCAAATCTTGTAACCCGGCATAAACCCATGACAATACAAGTGTGACCATACTTCATCTATCACGATAAATCGACGATTCCCACAATTGGTACAAGGGCAATAGATTTTACCGGTTTTTTTTGCTTTCTTCTGCATACCCGCAAATGCCATGAATTCCTGTAGACCTTCTTTGAATTCCTCCGTAACTAGGCCCGTGTCCGGAATTTGATGAGGCTTGTCCATCCATGATCGAAAATAATTATAAGGATTTGAAGAAGACATTTTCGTAAGGAATTAGATAACAGAGATTTTGTTTTTGTTGTGATATATGAAGCGTGGAAACGTTTTTATAAGGAAAATTTTGTGCATTTTCCGACGGATTTCCGACGGATATAAAGTAGATATTATCGATGTCGGCAACCATGTCGGCATCTGTCGGAAATCCGTCGGTAAATTCCGACGGATGAACCTCGTCGGAAATCCGTTGGAAAGTATGTCGGCAACATCGGAATTCGTCAACAAGTCGTCGGAAATCTGTCGAAAAGTGTCCGACGGATTATGGTCGTCGGAAACCCGTCGGAAATTCTGACGGATTTCCGACGGGTTAACATTTCCGACGGATTTCCGACGGAATTCCGACGGATTTCCGACGGATGAGAAGTTAGTCGGAAATCCGTCGGAAAGTCGTCTGAAATTTCCGACGGAATTATTGCCGTCGGAATTTCCGTCGGAAATGTTCCTACTTTCTTGTAGTGTTTCTTTAACGTATATGCCAAGGAACAAATTATAACGTTAACAAGTAATTTAGTAGTGTTATATCTTATCGTAACATGAATTTTATGTTCTTTTTACATATAATATTGAAAAAGAGTTCAAAAGTAAGAGTTTATAATATTAGATACGATTACAACTAAATTTTATATGAAGCTGTAGAAAATCGTTCAACGAAAATGATCGAAAAAAAAAAGATTGCCAAAAATGTCTTTATTCTTAATTTCTTATAAGTTGAGATCTTGTAGTTTTTTTTTTTTTGTCAACAGCCTAATTACTGAGAACAATTTGGAGATCCAAACTGGAGATAATGAATTTATATAAGTAATATCTAATGGGTAGATACGAGCACTCTGTGCTAACTTGTACGCTTTTGTGTTGTTTGCGCGTGGAATGAGTGAGATAAAGAAAAAAGTAAACTCTTTCTTAATTTTTACGAATTTCTCCAAGTGTAATGTAAAAACCGGCGAAATCTTGTAGTTATTAGGTAAAAGATTACTTTAAAAATATATATTTGGAGTGAAACTTGCAATAATAGAATTAATCCAACTAATAAAACCAAACCAAATCAAAACCGAAAGTTCTTTAAAACTGCTAAGTGCTAACCATACATATTTTTTGATTTAACCGAAATCGAACAAAATCTCTACCTAAAAAAGCCAATTAACTACGGCCATATGAATCGTTGGAAGAATAAAATTGTGTCGCTAAAATCAATTAGCGATGGATTAGCTACATATTTTGCTCTTTTCTAATTTCTCATCGTTAAAAAATTCTCTTTAATTCATCGCTGAATTTAATAGTAATTATTTGATAGCTATTATGTATTTAGTAAACACTAAACTAGCTATAAAATGTTTTTCTTATGGGTTTAAAAGTTAAAGAAAACTTAAAAGACGTTTGGGACGAAACTAATATTACATGTTGTGGTTCTGGATAAGAGAATTACGGGTTTCTCCTGATAATTAAAAAAAAATTTCGGTTGTGGTCTACTAGCAAATGTATATTCACGGCGAAATCATGCCGATAGACTCTTCGCCGGTCAGCATTAAGACTCATCCAACGGGTTAGATAACGGTCGATATTTGAGAGATGTTTTCATTAAATATAATATTTTCCACATTACTGATTTTACTGATTTCGATATTATGTTTCCATATTATTGATGTGATTTTTACATTTTTATTATCAGAACGAAGGAATTGTAATATCCTGTAAAAATGTCGTGGAAATATCGATTTTCGCGGTTTCATGAAGTCGTCGCTACGTTGATTATCCAAAATCTTGGCGACAATTTTATCCCAAAGAGAAAAAGGTATATTGATGTGCATTACATGTACTTTCAATGGTACTTGTCAAATAAATAAAAAAACTTTCAATGATGCACACTTAAATTTTCCTTTATTTAAATTTATGTCATTCAGTATTATAACAAAATGTAGATAAATATTAGGTAAATATGCACACTCTTCAAATTTTCTTAAGTCATGGAAGAGGTGGGCTAGGCGTTTGCAGAAAGTCACACATTCTTTTCTCGTAAGAGCACTGTCCTTCGTTATTCCAAAACAGTAAAAACATCTTTGTGTTTTGCTAAGGTTGCATGCAAAGTTTTGGATCTAGGAGTTTTTTTTTTTTGGGGTTAAAATTGGATCTTGTAGTTCTCCCTTTTAACTACACGTTTTATATGTTACAAAATTAGAATGATAATATATGCATATTTTTCGAAAATGCCTAATCTCCTGGTTTATAAACTCTTAAGCAGGTGCAGTGGCCGAGCTAGAAATATTTTCTAACGGGATCAATATATATTAAAATTCTTTATTTTAAATAAAAATAAAAATTATATTTGTTAAAATAAATTTATATATTTTAGGTACTGTTATTAACTATATTTAACTGTCACTATTGTTAAAAAAAAGAATTAACTAAAAATAAGACTAATTGTCTAAAATAGCACACTTTTAATATATGTATTTTAAAAAATATTAAAATTTTTGTATAAAATAATCTGATGCTGTTCATTATTTTCTATTTTAAGTTTGTTTTCTAAAATTTTGGTGAAAGAAAAACGATGACGTATTTTTCTCAAAATATTTATACATCTAAATGTATAAATATTTTTTAGATGAAAGATATTAACAATGAATAGGGAACAAAAATCAGAAGCAGTTGCAAAAAAATGTAGTCATAATAGCAAGTTAAAGACAATGAAACTTAATATACAAGAAAAACGAAGGTCTTAGAGATGCATAAACAATAAAAGAGCAAATAATTGAATGAAAAAGAAAAAGATCAAAAGGGTGCAAAAACAACATTTGAACTAAGGTCAAGGGGGTCATGCTTACGTGTTTCGAACCAAATCATCTATGAAACATCAACTAAGTAGCTATGCAAACAAAATTAAAAAAAGTCATAGGTGTTGGAGGTGGGCTTAGCACCCCCATTTAGTTAGGCCCATCTTAGTAAAAAACCCTCCTCGATTCGGTCAGCATAGCGTCAACCTTTGACCGGGGATCACCAACCTGGAACCCCGCGCTCGCTTCCATCCAAAACTCCCGAGCTCTTAAGAGGCGCGCCCCAGGTCCGCACTAACACTTCGCCAAAACAGGGACGTCGAAAGGAAAGAAGACACGTGGAAGTTGGTCAAACAGTACACTATCCGAATAGAGGTACGCACTACAAGAAAACACCCATTTTGCAACGAACGAAATCGTTGTAAAATCGTTGCAAAAGAGGATTTGCATCGAATTTGCGACGAATTAGAGATCGTCGTTAACTGATCGTCGCAAACCACAAATCGTCGTAAATTCGTCGGGAAAGTGCGAGGGAAACAAATTCGTCGCTAAATCGTCGGTAAATGTTCGTCGCTAAATCGTCGTAAATATTACATTGAAATTACGACGAATATAAATACGTCGTAAAAACGATGGAAATTCGATGGCAAATATTTCATTGTTAATTCGATGGGAAAATATTTTCGTCGTTAATTCGTTGTTAATAAATCGTCATAAAATCGTTGCTAAATAATAGTCGCCAAATCGTTGCTAATGAATCGTCGCAAAATCGTTGCGCATAAATCGTCATAAAATCGTTGCTAAATAATAGTCGCCAAATCGTTGCTAATGAATCGTCGCAAAATCGTTGCGCATAAATCGTCGTATAATCGTTGCTAATAATTCGTCGCAAAATCGTTGTAATAAATCGTTGTATACTCGATGTAAATTAGCCACGGTTATAGCCATCGAATTAACGACGATTTTTATATATATGATTTTTAAAATTATTTTTAAAATTTTATTAAATTCGAAATTATAAAATAAAAATTATAAAAATAATATATAATAATATTTTATAAAAAAAAATATTATAATTTGTTACAAAAAAAAAGCAAAATTAGAAATCGAAATCCTAAATCTATATAACTATATCGTAATCGTCGAGATTTACATCGTCTTCGGGACGTCTCGACGAACTGGATGGTCCTGCCTCTGCCGCTGCCGCTGCATCTGCCTCTTCTCGGAGTCTTCGTTTTTCCCGTAGCATGGCCTGCATTGTCGGGTTTCCTGTTGCCAAGATGTCGAAGAGTTCGTCATTCTGCGTAGCAT
Organism: Eutrema japonicum; assembly: GCA_030161315.1. NCBI lineage: Eukaryota > Viridiplantae > Streptophyta > Magnoliopsida > Brassicales > Brassicaceae > Eutrema > Eutrema japonicum. Next base: position 43,791,047 of record BSQW01000013.1, read on the forward strand.
CCTGTTCAACCCGGCGCTGAAGACTCGCAATCCTCGCCTGATATGCATGAGACTCGGTCTCAACCCGCTCCTGAATACTCGTAATCGTGGCACGTAACACGACTGGATCATCTTCTGGCGATCGTCGTCGCGGAGCATATGAAGAAGCAGCCGAGACATCTCGAATAGATCCCATCCCGACAACCTTCCCCTTTCTCTTAGGGGCAACCTATATTTAAATTTACAATTAGAGAACTTTATAAAATCAAAAACTAAAAGTTAATAAGTACTAACTATTCTATATACCTGCTCGAAGATCCGGTCAATATCGGGTGTGGTCAACCCTCCAGACATGACCGACGAACCACCGGGAGATAGCTGTTGAGAGAGCTGTGTCTCTCGTTCGGTGACTTTGGAAGTCACCTCATTGAAGATGTGCTCGACAGCCTCGGAAACAAAGGAACCATCCTTCTTCCGGTGCGTCCGCTCAAAAACCCTTGTCATCGGAGGGAGTACACCTCCGTCTTCGGCGGCCTAAAGAAAAAAACTATGTTATTGACGAAGTAAATTAAATAAATTAATTAATTTAAATAAATTTAATTACCATCTGTAGACGAACACCCGCAAAAGGTGTTTTTCCAGCTGTATGAGGCATAGCCTTGAGTCTCCCGTCCGAATCAACGGTGTTGCGGGAAGCCGAACACTTCTCAGCAGTCGTGATGGACTTCGGATCCATCCAATACCGCACCAAGCCGTCCCAAACGGCTTTATCCATGTGCAGGGGCTTTGCTTCGTCGCCATCCTTCTTCCATGCTTTCTTCCACTCACCAACCACGCCTTGGATACGAAACTTCACCCTCTCGAGAAATAAAGTTTCGACCTCGCCATGAAGCGAAAGATCCCAGTGATATTTTTGCTGCATGAGAAACAAAAATAATTACATATTTTATAAAATTAAATTAAATATATATTTAAATATAATTAAAATAATTAAAGGAGAAAAAAATATTTTTTCCATACGTACCGCAAACATCTTGAACCATGTCTCCTTGACGTGTAGAGGAAGCTGGGTAAAATTGGTATGCGGCTCGATAAAATAAGACTTGATGATGTCGGAAACGGTGCGTCCAACTTTGGATTCAACTCCAAACCTGAAACAAAAAATTGTAAAATTTTGAATTGTTAGAAATAAATGTAAAAAATATATATTTATATATATTACCATTCCGACCCGTCAGTATGATCTGGATCTAATCTTTTAAGCCTATGACGCCCCGGCTGTGCAAGCAAATCATGAACCGTCATGTGTGCATACGGGGCCGGGGCATGGCCTCCAGGTTGCGGAATCTGAGGTGGTTGTGGAGGCGGCGGAGGTTGCGTCACCGGGACAAAATCCGTCTCTGTAGCCTCAGAAGACGGAGGCAACCCGGTACCCGAAGCATCACCAATATCTCTCAAAAACTGAGCGTAATGTGCACGACGCTGGCCCATCTGCATAAAAATGAAAAACAATTACTATCTATAAACATCCGGGCAGTCTGCTATTTTTTCTAATTTGATACCGTTTCTACCGACCTAAATTGTTTAATTTTTATCTATACTAATTAATTAAAAACATTGAAAAAAAAAATGTACCTTTTTTCGCAAGGAATTCGGAAAGAAGTTATGATCAGTTTTTTTTGATTTGTTTGTAAATGAATTTGCAAGGAACTCGCGTGTATATATAAGATTACGTGTCGTCGCTAAATCGTCGCTACTTAGCGACGATTTCGCGACGAATCGTCGCTGTATCGAGGCAATTGAACCGTAGCTAATTCGTCGCTAACTTTGCAACGATTTTGTGACTTTTAAACACACGGGAGTTTAATTGACCGACACGCGGTCTATTTTATGACAAATTGTTGCTAAATCGTCGCGAATTGGCATCGATTTTGTGACATTCAGTGTTTGCGACGATTTAGCCACGATTTGTCAATATTCGTTGCTAAATCGTCGCTATTTTGCATCGAATTAGTGAGGATATTTGTAAAATCGGTTTTAGGGTTTAGGGTATAGGTACGAAATTGTAACGTCGATTACAACGTTCCATAAACAACTTGACATGTTTACTGTAAATCCAAATTCATGAAATTATCAATAAGTTCATCGATATAGAAAAATAAGTAAAACATATAGTTTGCGTATATGTTAGAGATTATTAATACAATGATTCAGTTTGTGGAAATTATTGTGATTGACCGAGTTTTCATTTCCGGACAATTCTCTAAAGTCACGATCAATTTCAGTGAAAGATGCATAATACAATGAGATGATAATATGTTAGGGTTTAGGGTTTAGGGCAAAGGGTTTAGGGTTTAGGGTTTATGACAAATCGTTGCTAAATCGTCGCGAATTGGCATTGATTTTGCGACATTCAGTGTTTGCGACGATTTAGCCATGATTTGTCAAAATTCGTTGCTAAATCGTCGCTATTTTGCATCGAATTAGTGAGGATATTTGTAAAATCGGTTTTAGGGTTTAGGGTATAGGTACGAAATTGTAACGTCGATTACAACGTTCCATAAACAACTTGACATGTTTACTGTAAATCCAAATTCATGAAATTATCAATAAGTTCATCGATATAGAAAAATAAGTAAAACATATAGTTTGCGTACATGTTAGAGATTATTAATACAATGATTCAGTTTGTGGAAATTATTGTGATTGACCGAGTTTTCATTTCCGGACAATTCTCTAAAGTCACGATCAATTTCAGTGAAAGATGCATAATACAATGAGATGATAATATGTTAGAGTTTAGGGTTTAGGGCAAAGGGTTTAGGGTTTAGGGTTTATGATAAATCGTTGCTAAATCGTCGCGAATTGGCATCGATTTTGCGACATTCAGTGTTTGCGACGATTTAGCCACGATTTGTCAATATTCGTTGTTAAATCGTCGCTATTTTGCATCGAATTAGTGAGGATATTTGTAAAATCGGTTTTAGGGTTTAGGGTATAGGTACGAAATTGTAACGTCGATTACAACGTTCCATAAACAACTTGACATGTTTACTGTAAATCCAAATTCATGAAATTATCAATAAGTTCATCGATATAGAAAAATAAGTAAAACATATAGTTTGCGTATATGTTAGAGATTATTAATACAATGATTCAGTTTTTGGAAATTATTGTGATTGACCGAGTTTTCATTTCCGGACAATTCTCTAAAGTCACGATCAATTTCAGTGAAAGATGCATAATACAATGAGATGATAATATGTTAGGGTTTAGGGTTTAGGGCAAAGGGTTTAGGGTTTAGGGTTTATGACAAATCGTTGCTAAATCGTCGCGAATTGGCATCGATTTTGCGACATTCAGTGTTTGCGACGATTTAGCCACGATTTGTCAATATTCGTTGCGAAATCGTCGCCATTTTGCATCAAATTAGTGACTACCATATTTAGCGACGATTTAGCGACGATGTCTTTGAAATCCCTTAAACCCCAAACTAAATCCCATTTCCGATCACCACTCATTTCCCACCGTTGTTGGGGCAATTAATAAATTACATGACACATATGTCTCGTAATTTATAAATCGCCGCACCTACGGCGGAAAATGAGTGGAGATCGGAGATGGAATTTAGTTTGGGGTTTAAGGGATTTCATAGAAATCATCTCACTTAAATTTCACAATAACTACTTGATCACAATATTATATTAATACATTAAATTCACAATAATTACTAGCTAGCGCGGTCACTCTGATTCATTTTCGGACGAATCGTAGTACACATCCGTTTCTTGATCATCTGGTTCATCACTTTCTTCGAACTCATCTTCCTCATCTTCTTCCTCTGTATCGTCTGGGAGATATTCAACTTGCCTGTTTTGAGGATCTATCAAAAGGATGTCTTCATTACTCTCATTTAGTTCTGGCATATCAGAGCAATGATCTTGCTGCATTGGTAGTTCCTCATCAACCCCCACAATTCGACCCCTCGGAGAAACTTTTATAACTGATAACCATGAGATACGGGTGGTGCGAACTCGCGGATATGGAACAAAGCTGACTTGTTCTGCTTGTGATGCTAGGATAAATGGCTCATACTTATTGTAACGTCGTGATTGGTTGACATCTACTGCCCCAAATTTGTTCTTACGGACGCCTCGATCAACTGTTGGATCGAACCAGTCGCATTTGAACAGAACGCATTTCAAACCTAAGCAACCAGGGTACTCAACTTCAATTATGTCTTGCAACACTCCATAAAAATCTATTTCGCCCTGCACACATACCCCGTAGTTGGCAGTAGCTCTTTGATTTCCGTATTTGAATGTATGAAATATATATCCGCGTGTGCAATAAATGGGTGCACTCGTTATCTTCGATATGTGGCCTTTTATTAACTCATGGAACCAGAGTGGATATGCGGTATCCCCATACTCGACCTATATTTCATTAATTAATTTAATTAAAAAAGTAATCAAAATATGTATTAGGTTAATTGTCCAAGTTAGTAATTAAGCAGATCACTTAAAATTTTACGTACTTGCGTCTTCAACCACGGGGCAAAATGTTGATCTTTACGCTTGTTGATTTCATCGTCTGAGATTCCTTCAATGACTTCTCGGACTTGTCTAACAAATTCACTGAATACAAAAGTATTTGTAATTGGTATAAAGCTAGCATATATATAATTTAGCCATATATATAAGACATATGTTTATACACTTACGTCTCAAATTGACTAACTTCTTCGCAATTTAAGAGGATATACGTTTGTGCACTATGATGGTCTTTTTCATTGGCAAACCAAACTGACTTCACTCTTCCACATAATCGACCGATTGAAGAAAAGATATCTGGGACACCTTCATTAGCATATGTTCGGCCTACACCTCCATCATCATATCGCCGTGCTGCCATTTTCCGTGTGCGAACCTTCGAGCCAAAATAGTACCCCGTGAAGTGAGAAGTTTCTTCTGTTAAACTTCCTGCTACTATTGAGCCTTCAACTTTGGCTAGATTTTTAGCCTTCCGCTTCAAATGTCCCATGAATCGCTCGAATGGGTACATCCATCGATACTGCACAGGTCCCCCAAGTTCTGCTTCGTGAGGTAGATGAATAGGTAGATGTTCCATAACATCAAAAAAGGCTGGGGGAAATATTTTCTCCATGTTGCACAACAAAATAGGAATACTATCATCAAGTTGTGCAATAACATCTTCTGACAAAGTACGGGTACAAAGATCCCGAAAAAACCCTCCAATGCCTGCAATTGCTTCGTGTACATTTCCTGGTAGAAATTCAGCAAATGCAAAAGGAAGTAGTCGTTCCATAAAGACGTGACAGTCATGACTCTTCATCCCGGAAAACATTTGGCCATTCTCAACACATTTAGCTAAATTAGATACGTACCCGTCCGGGAACTTCACATCAGATGTCGCCCATTTGAACAAAGCTGACTTTTCTTCCGCACCCACTCGAAATATGGGGACATGTGCTTTCCCATTGCTTGTAATATGTAACTTATTCCGACAACAAAGATCAGGCAAGTCTAACCTTGACTTACCGCTGTCTTTAGTCCTTCCACGCACGTTTAACAATGTGTGCATGATGTTATCAAAAAAGTTTTTCTCAATGTGCATGACATCCAAATTGTGTCTAAGCAAATGATCCTTCCAATACGGAAGCTTCCAGAATATGCTTTTCTTATGCCAATTGTGATGCTCCCCATATCCATCTGGCATATTAGCTGTAGTGTGCCAATTTCCACCACGATTGACTGTTTCCAATGCACCATAATGATCAATTTCTGTTTCTAGATCTTCCCCGGAAATATAAACAGGAAGAGGAACACGAACAGTTTTGTTCTTTCTAAACAACCGCTTATTTCTTCGATATGCATGATGAATCGGTAGAAATCGGCGGTGACAATCAAACCAACTTGTTTTCCGACCATGTTTCAATTGAAACGCATCTGTCCGATTGAGACAATATGGACAAGACAATCGCCCATGCGTAGTCCAACCTGATAACATCCCGTACGCAGGGAAGTCGCTTATTGTCCACATAAGCACCACACGCATTGTAAAATTTTTTTTCCTTGCAAAATCATATGTCCGAACCCCGGTATACCACAACTGCTCCAATTCCTGTATCAGAGGCTGCAAAAACACATCAAGGGAACGCTTCGGATGCTTCGGACCTGGTATTAAAATACTCATGAATAAAAATTCCCTTTGCATGCACATATTTGGGGGTAGGTTGTAAGGCGTTAGGATTATTGGCCATAAAGAATATTGCCTACCATACATACCGAACGGACTAAATCCATCTGTGCAAAGACCAAGATACACATTACGTTTCTCTCTAGCAAAGTCTGGATGTACCGTCTTAAAGTGTTTCCACGCTTTTGCATCTGAAGGATGAGTAACCTCCTCATCTGTTTGCAAATGATCTGCATGCCATCTCATCGATGCAGCTGTCTTCTCAGATTGATACATTCTTTTTAATCTATCAGTTATAGGAAGGTACCACATCCGCTGGAACGGTACCTTACTCCGACCAGTACCTTGCGGCTTATATCTTGGCTTATGGCAAAATCGACATTCCAGCAACTTATCATCATCTTTCCAAAAAAGCATGCAACTGTCAACACAGACATCTATCATCTCAGAAGGCAACCCAAGACTATAAACCAGCTTCTGTATCTCATAGTAAGTTTAAGCAGCTAAATTGTCCTCTGGCAAATACTCTTTAATCAAATCAGCCCAATCATCCATGCAAACCTCAGCTAAGTTATGATCAGTTTTAATAGTCATCATCCTAGCCGCCAACGACAATTTAGAATGTCCTTCTCTACATCCATCGTAGAGTGGCTGATTTGCAGCATCTAGCATATCATAAAAAAATTTTGCATCTAGATTGGGTTCCTCGTCATGATGATCATGTGCAAATGTACTTACGGTTTCATGAAATGCATCCGTAACCATGTCATGAATCCTATCATTATCTTCACCATGCTGCTCCGCATGATCATCAAATTGATTAAAATTATTTGACTCATCAATATTCGATGCTTGATAATTGCTACTACTACTAGCTGCATTTCCCCCATGACCCTCTCCATTATAATACCATATATAGTAATGCGGCATAAACCCTCTATTTAATATATGCGACCACACCTTCGAGATAATGATAAATTTCCTATTCAAGCATCTGGCACAAGGACAGTACATCTTACCACTGATAATCGTATTATGTATACTTCCTGCCTGATGCATGAATCCCTCCACCCCATCACTGAACTCCTTTGTTAGCGATCCCTCTGAATCAAGACGATTATACATCCATCTTCTAATTTCGTATATTGACATTTTTGTTGGTCAGAAAGAAGTAAATGTTTTTGAATATGAAATTTTTATTATGAAGTTGGCCACTATATATAGATTTTTATTTTCATTACCATCGAATTACCTACGATTTTACATCGATTTCACATCGATTTTACAACGAATTTAAAAATATTTACATCGACTTTACAACGATATTAAACATGTTTACCTAACCGGACACCGTGAGCTTAAAACGTGCTCACCTAACTTATTAATCGTTGGGAAATCGATGTAAAATTCAACTTATAATAATCATTGCTAATTCGTGGGTAATTTTACGATGATATTGCAACGTTTTATACAAACCTCGGTAAATCGTCGCTAAATTACAACGATTTTACGACGATTTTGATTATCGTCGTAATGTCGTCGGTAATCGTTGTATAATCGTCGCTAATTCGCGACGATTTTACAACGAAACTTTTCGTCCCAAGTTTGCGACGATTTTACGACGTCTTTTAGAATCGTCGTAAATTCGTCGCAAAACCGATGGCAATTTGCAACGAAATAAAATCGTCGCAAAAAATCGTTGCAAATTGCCTGTTTTCTTGTAGTGACGGTTTCAACTTGACGTCCCACCAACCCTGCAGATTAAGTGAAGGAGAAAAAGACACGTGGAGGGAAGTTGGCCGAACAGGATGCTATCTTACAAAAGTATGGCGACGAGCTCATCATGACCTCTCACCTTGAAAACCGGGACACGCCTCCTAGAGCACCTTACCCGCGAAACAGGTTGAGGGTGCCACGTGGTCCCGGAATCCTGGGAAGTAGAAAGTCAACCCCCACTATATATACCCCTTGGTATGCATTAAGGAGGGGACTTTTGGATCTCATTCCCTAAAAAAATAGGCCCGATCTCTCTCATTTGTAACAAGGCTGCGCCATTTAGAACGCCGAACTGGATTCCCGTCGGAATTAGTTCGTAAATCTAAATCGTTCGTCTCTTTTCATCATTAATACAAAGAATACGGTCTCCGACCTGCTCGTCATAATACCCGGTCTGCTATAAGTTGTGGTTAACTCGTTCTATTTAACGGAAATCTCGCTTCTCTACCCCCTAATCAACCTTAACAATTTCTAAATCAACAATAGGGGTCAATTGACCCCCTCCTCATAAGCTAGTTCTGCCATTGGGCGGGTTTGTTCAATATAGTATTTGAAATTATTTGTATTAAAATCACAAATCCTATGTTATCTATCTATATATATAAAAGAGGATATTTTAAAGTTAGTAACTCGCAAAATCGTGATACGTGTCAAGTCAAACGATCAGATTTTGACATATGTTTAATAAATTTTCAAATATAAATTTTTTAAAAAATGGAAAGACAAAAAAATGAAAAACAAAATTAGATCATCTGTGAAAATATATAATACATAAATTTAGAAACAAAGTTTACGATGAAATAAATATATACTTTGGAAGAAAATTTTGGTGAAGAGATGTAGTTAATAGTTTTGGATACGATTATTGGACTTTTAATTTTGTGGTGTGTAATTGACATGTTACCAAATTGTGGTTTATATAGAGGTGAAAAATTAGAATTCTTTTTTTTTATGAAAATGGTGCTGTTGTGGGCACTAAGTGCTTGTGGTTTATGAAAATGCAAGAGCTGTAGTACATGAACTAGAACACACTGTAACACATGGATTTCTCTACACGAAAAATGTATTACTAGAAAATCTGTTAAGTATATTTACAAGTCTTACCTAACATGATTTTAGGCAAGCTCAAGACACACCTTGACTTGCCGTTCTAGCCTCACCTGTTCTCAGATCTATACGTGATCCAAGAACCTCTCAATCGAATCCCTTAGCCCTTAGCCCTTGATTTCTTACAAGACAATCACTTGCCATATGCTAAGAATTCCCTCAGTTGTGTTAGATCACATACGATGCCTTTCCACGTCTACTTATACCTAGCAGACCTGCGGCTAACCCTAGCCGAAACTTCCCCTTGAAGATCATGGTAAATCTTCAAGAATATTCAACATTCCTGATTCTTCTCCTAAGAATAAGGAATCTCCTAAAGGTTGCAATATCTTCACCAAGATGCGTCCAGCTCAGCTACCGCCTCTTGACTGGTCCACGTCACATACTTAGCTGTTCCAGAGATCCTGGTCAGCTCACGTTTTCCACTTCTCGTCATCAGTCACCTTGTACTGGTGCCTTGTATCACTTCGTGAGTTACTTTTCCTGGTATAGTGACTGCTTCAAAAGCTGCATCTTCAATCTCCCCCTTTTTAGCTTTGTGTGTCTCACATACCAGCAATACTAGGATTCCAGAAAAGACTCAATGCTCTGATTCAAGGAACTTTCATTTCTACAACATAGTCTTAACCAAACAAAGAGCTAAGAGTATTCAAAATCCAAAACAAAACACATAAATACATCTCCCTAACTCCCCCATAATCCTACGCTAGTAAACTGAATCATCAAACGAAGGTTCAAAACATCAAGTTAAGCTCCAGATTCTGTTTACTCCCCCTCAATCCAAAAATTCCCCTTTAGCCACTTTCTCCCCCTGCTTGTGAGCACACACAAGTTAAAAACACACAATCATTGCATAATCAGAAGTGACACGAGCTTTCAAATTTACCTTGGATAGATTGTTGCATCATTTGAACAATGACCATAAGGGTGTGAAGCGCCTGAGATGTGTCCTCCAGGGCAGTACGCATTGCTGCATCACTTGCCGGTCCAACATGTAGACGTACATTGCCCAAGGGCATGATTTTAGTATCGCCTGCTGAGCATGTTGCCTCATTTTTTGATACAGTAGCAAATTGTTCAGGTGCAATTGATGCATATTGCCTTGCACGTGGTGGAGGTTTATTCTTTGGCTTTGTCTCAGCTGCCTCCTTCTTTATGAACCCTTCACCACTCCGAACATCCTTTTTGTATCTCACAGGCATGGCATAAGCTTCCCCAGACTCCAACTGAAACTTGTGATGTGATTCAAGAACCCCAGAGATGATACATGGAAACACCAGCCAGCGAGTGTCATTCTTCTTAAGTTTTATCAAACTCATCATCTGCTTGAAGACTGTCAGTCCGAAATCAACTCGGATCCCATGACAGAGTTTACACACTAGTGTAGCTCTCTCCTCAGAAATGTGGTTCCTGTGAGTGGATGGTACCCATTTGAAAGCTGCTATTATGATCAATGCATCAACGTGTGGTGGGAGATCTTTTGTGGTCAAGGTAGACCAACTCTTATTTCCTCCTTTTGTCAGAAATGACGCCAAATTTTGAATGACTCACTGACTCAACATCTGCATCTGCCTTAAGTTTATCCGAGCTCAGAGGTTAAAGCTTCAGAAACTTGTTGATCTTGGCAGGAGAGAACTCATACTCAGATCCTCGAATGTGCACTCTAACCCCTCTCTCTGTCACCTCTGACATCTCAGCTGGTAACCCATCATATAATTCTTGCACAATCTGTGGGACATAAGCTAATAGTCCAATCACGATTGACTTCATTCCACTATCAATTAAAATCTTGTGATACCCCCCCACTCATCGATCTCACCAGCATCAACTAGCCGTTTAGCCCAGATTTAACGATTACAAAAGAATGCTAACCTGCTAGGTGCTTGATTCACTTTCCTTGAGCGAGTCTTAGCCTTCCGAGATGCTTTTGAGTCATTTGCCTGAAATGTTGTTGCATCTTTAGATTGTTTCTTCGGAGATGCTGTTGATTCATTTCTCGACTTCTTCCCTGGTAGAGCAAGACCCATGGCGGCTTCCATGACATGAGATTTATCTAGATCAGCCACGAATTTGGTCATATTTCTTTAAATATGGTTAGAATTTCCCTCTCAAAAATTCAAGTCGAAACTGCCCTTTTCTATTCCTCTTCCTTCTTCGCCTCTGTTTGGCTTCGTCCTTGCGGCGGTGTCTCCAATCTGCTCCTATTCATTTCCTCTTGATCCTACTCAGTATTCACATATCCTAAATTATATGCATAAATAAAATTAAAATAAAAAAATATCCAACCGGAAAACGAGGAACACATATGTGTGATCTAGTTGACATTGAGATGTATGGTGCCTAGAAATGCATCAACTTAATTGAGCGAGTAATCGAACATCTCCAATGAGTTTTATTCCTTTTAGTTCTCTCACTTCTTTATTCTCATACTAAATTACTAATTGCGTTAGTGATTTTCCAAAATCTTGATGAGAATTTAATCCCAAAGAGAAAAAAGTCCTAATGATGTGCATAATATACTGTTGTCAACAAAAACAGAATACTTTCAAATATGTACTAAACATAATTACGATAGACATAGTTGTAACTTTTCATTCATTTAACATATGCACACTCTTCAATTTTATTTAGGTCATGGAACGAGGTGGGCGTTTTGGACGCTTGCAGAAAGTCGCACATTTTTTTTTAAGAGCACAGTTAATCTTCGGTGTTCCAAAACAGCAAAAACATTTTTGTGTGTTTGCTAAGGTTGCATTCTACGTGGATGCAAACACAATGATGGATCAAGACTTTGCAGCTATAACAAAACCATTAAAAACCAAACAATAATTATGGAAATTTTCAATATATGATAACAATGATGATGATGATGATGATGATGATGATGATGATGATGAAAAAAGATAAACAAAACCGAAACTATGTATATGCATCATTTCATATTTTCATATACATACACATGCTGAGGAAAGAGGGAAATCACGATGATGCAAAGGATAGAAAAATGTGATGATGACTTGAAATCTTACACTGAGTAGGGATTTATATAGATGCATGTAATTTTTATTGCATGTCTCTTATGGGGACCCATAACAAACTGCCTTATTTTCTTTTGACTATTTGTACACTACAAGAAAACACGCTAGAACCGACGGCAAAATCCATCGGAAATGACCGTTTCTGACGGGTTTTCGACGGATTTTGCCCGTCGAAAAAGAAAATCCGTCGAAAATTTCCGACGGATTTCCGACGGCTTAATTACCGACGGAATTCCGACGAGTTATCCGTCGGAGAATAATTCCGACGATAATCCGAGGGATTTCCGACTGTAAATTTCCGACGGATTTCCGACGGTTTGAGAATCCACTCCAACGGATTATTTATCGACGGATTTCCGACGGATTATTTACCGACGGGTAATTTCCGACGGGTTTTCGACGACTAGTCCGTCGGGAATAATTCCGACGATAATCCGAGGGAAATTCCGTCGGTGAATTTCCGACGGATTTCCGACGGAGTGGGTTCTGTAGCTGTCGAAAATCCGTCGGAATTTTTCGAGGGATTTCCGACCGTAATGTTTTGTAATTTTTTTAATATTTATTATATATATAATTAATATTTATTAAAATTATATATTAATTAAATTAAAAAAATTAAATGATTTTAAAAAACCAAAATTAATTATATAAATAAAATCTTACAAAACATAAATATTTAAAAGTTTTAGAAAAAGTTAAAATTACATTAAAAAAAACATAATCAAAATAGATCCGGCGGCATGTCCGGGAACTTCGTCTTGAAGAAATCCGCCCACTTCGTTTGCTTGTTCTCCAATAACGTGACCTTCGCCGTGAGCTCTTCGTTTTGCCGGATAAGGTCTTCATCCATCGAGAAACCGGCCGAAGAAGAAGCGGATTGGGTCGCAACCTTACCCAACCCCGGCCGACAACCTTTCCTAACCGGTACCTCCTACAAAAACAATTCAAAAAGTTTAGATTTTCAATTATTAAATAATTATCTAAATAAATATTATCATAAGTTTTACTTACCGCGAGGACTAGCTCGTTAAGCTCGACCCGAGTGACTTCGTTGGATCCGGTGTAATCGTCTTGCGATCTCTGGGTGAGCAAATCGTCTTTCGCCCTCTTCACGGTTTCGACGTACTCCCTCACTTCTGGATCTTGAATTTGGCCCGTCTTCTTGTTGGTGTGCATCCTCTCCATCAATGCAAGGTGATCGGGCTCTTCGCCCAATTCCACCGTCTACGAAATATATAAAACGGTTAAAAAAAACCGTTTTTATTAAAAAAGAACTAAAAACCGAAAAAGTACTTACCATTTCGTCGGCCGTTGTCAAGTAGCTCTTTGCCCCGTTGTTGTGAACGGCTTCTCCCTTCCTGTTCCGTTGACTCCTCCGGTTCTTGGTGTGAGTCTTAGAATCAGCTATGGTCGTCGGCAATTGCCAGTACGGCCCGGGAAGCCTCCTTGTGAAATTCTGCCTCGACCGTCTTCGTAAGCGTAGACTTCCAATTAAACTCTTGCTACAAATGAAATAGAAATAAACTTTGTTAACAAAATCTCAAAATATAATACAAACAAGTAATTAAATTATCACTTACGGTAAAGGTATGAAACCACATATTTTGGTCGTCCGACGGCATAGCGGCATATGTCGGGTACGAGTGTTTGAGGAGGCTGTGCAACATCCTCAAAACCGACTTGCTAATGCCATTCCCGGAGAATCCAAACCTATGAAAAAACAAATTGAAAATCGATAATAAATCAAAAAAAAATTATTTAAGAAAAGACATAGTATTACCAAGTAGATCTCGGGATGCGGCGTTTCGGGTCGAGAACTGTGAGTAGTTCTCGTCCCGGCTGTTGAACGAGCTCCTCTACGGTCATGATCGTCGGTTGACCTACACTCTCTGCATCGAGAGTAGGTGAAGGCGGCGTAGGCGGGACAATATCCGGGTTCGGATTTGAGGCAGCGGACCTCCGTCCTCCTTGCCTCGAACTGCCGGCACGGTCACTAGCAAAATGCCCGCAGGACCTACAAAGATTAAAAAAAAACAAACGAAATCATTTGAAAATTTATATAAACAATCAATACATGTAAAAAAAACAAAACCTTACATAAAAAACATTGTAGCATTACATATATATAAAAAACATTTTATATACTTAAATATATATATATATATATATCAATTTTTAAAAAAACGTTTTTAATATATAACTAGATAAAAAAGTTTTCTTTTTAAATTTACATTTATATAAAAACCGTTTTATATAAATATTAAATATATTAAAAATTTACAAAAAACGTTTTTAATATATAACTATATAAAAAAGTTTTTTTAAAATTTACATTTATATAAAAAAGTTTTATATACATATTATATATATAAATGTTTTTACAAAAAACATTTTTAATATATAATATTTATAAAAACGTTTTATATACATATATATATATATATATATATAAATTTTACAAAATTTCCGACGGATGCTAGTATTTTCGGGTTTAGCCGAGGCATTTACCAAGTTTTATACTTGGCATTTTACAAAATATCATAGGCCGTTGGAAATTCGTCGAAAATTTCCGACGGATTTCTGACGGTTTAGGGTATTAAACCTCTAATTGACAAGATTTTGAACACACTTGGTCTTCATATGTGTAGAAGTAACAAATCTAAACTACTTTCAGTAAAACAATTCTAATAATCAAACATTTTAAACTTTTTAATTGAAACCGAAGCAATCCCGTACATGTCCTTAGATGTTCTATGTGTTTTTATGAATGCTTGATATCGTTCATCGATCGATTTTTACAAAATCGTATATAACTTGTTATGATTGGTTTTCAAAAAAATTTCTTATACTACCACAAATGGTTATTAAACATGAAAATTTATCTAATTTTTCATTTTTAAACCCTATACCCTAAATCCGTCGAAAATTTATGACGGATTTCCGACAGCCTTTATAAATTTTGCCCAAGAAATTGAACCGCTTAACGAAAATCGTTGAAAATTGAAGCGGTTAATTTATTTCGATTTCGGACGGGAAATCGACGGGTCGGGCCGTCGGAAACGACGTAATTTAATTTCCAAAACAGATTCATCTCTTCATTCTCGTAACTCCCCCCGGCTAAAACCACAAATCCCCCCGTCTAAAACCGTAAATCCCCCTCGGCTAAAACCGGGGGGATTTACGGTTTATGGTTTTAGCCGAGAGAAACTGATTCCCCCGGCTAAAACTGTTTGGCCGGGGGGTTTCTGATTTTAGCCGAGGACCTAAAATTCTCTCGTCTAAAACTGAAAAGGGGGAATCCGTCGAAAATCCGGCGGAAATTAAACTTAAAATGATTGAATCCGGGGGGAGTTACCGTTTTAGCGGGGGGGGGGGGGGGGGGGGGGGGGGGGGGGGGAATTACGATTTTAGCATGAGGGATATTTACGGTTAGCCGGGGGGATTTACGGTTATAAAATATTGCGTTACAGTTTACTATATTTATGTTTAATTTACGTGAAGAAAACTACGTTTTTATTTCATAAAAAGGTTAAAACATGATCGAGAAATACAATATATTACATAAAATTTATTATTCGGAATCCGTTGAATAATCTGACGTAGCTGAATCGGAGTGCTCGTCAAATTCGCCGATCTCTTCCTCTGAATCCTCAAAGACCTCGTAATTCCCGTCCATGGTGAAATCAACCACGAGATCAACTTCAAGAGAATGCTCGATCGGACCTAAGTTACCTGTTGCCGGAACCTGCAAAGGGTCGTGCTCTGCTACACCATAATCTCTTCCCCTTGGGTGTATTGACGTAACTGTAATCCAAGGGTCTTGCTTGTTCCTAACCCGGGGGTATCGAATGTAGGAAACCTGATCCGCTTGTGAAGCAAGAATGAAAGGATCGTATTTTTGAAGTCACATTCGAGAGTGGACAGATGTAACACCAAATGCGTCCTGGCGTACACCTCCTACTGGACTATACCAATCACAATATAACGCAATGCACCTCAAGTCGAGCATCCCCGGATAATGGACCTCCAATATTTCACGGAGGACACCGTAGTACACAACTTCTCCAGATTGAGTTGATATACCAGAATTACAAGTTGTCTTTTAGCTTCCTTCTCGATGAGCCTTAAAAGCATACCCTCGGGTGGAATACATCGGATAAGACTTTGCAATAAACGTGGGGCCTTTCATCATCTCAACTAACCATGTCAGAAACTCATTACCGAGAGCAGTCATCTGACGAACCTGTTAAAATTTCAAGTGGACAATAATCGACACAATGTTTACATATAAAAATTATTATTGCTAATTTAAATATATAATAATAAATCATCATTTATCACTTACATGATATTCCAACCAATCACCAAAGTCATTCTGCTTGACGACATCAAGCTCATCCTCTGTGTAATTTGGATACCATTCGCGTATTTGGGTCATGAACATCCTGTGCATGAACAAATGCATTAGAAAATTATAATAACATTAACCAATAAAAAATAACATTTAATTAGGTACCTCTCATATTCTAAAACGCCATCGCAGTTTGTCAGAATATACATATGCAAGTGCCTTTGCTCCTCCTCTAATAGTCGCCGATCCCTGCTTTTTCCACTTAGTCGTCCAATATGAGTAAATATATCGGGAACATAGACAGGATAACTAACTCTGTTCCCTCTATCATCATGACGTGCGGGGCGTCTACTTTTTGTTTGGACTTGCGCTGGAAAGTAGTAGCTAGCAAAGTTGGAAGTTTCTTCATTAATGCTCTGTACGACAATAGAACCCTCGACTCTAGAAAGATTTTTCACCTTCTTCTTTAGGTGGAACATATACCGCTAAAAAGGGTACATCCATCGGTATTGAACAGGCCCACCAAGTGCTGCTTCTCGAGGGAGATGAATAGGAAGATGTTCCATAACATCAAAAAAAGGCAGGAGGAAATATTTTCTCGAGGTTGCAAAGGAGAATCGGGATGTTTTCCCCTAGATTTCGGATTCCGGTTGTTGTAAGTGATCTCGTGCATAGATCCCGGAAGAAAGCACCGATCCCTGCATATATAGTACACATGCAAAATTAAATAACTTCCGTTTAATAATCACAAATATAAAATCACCATACCTAATAGTGTAAATGTATGTAAACCTGCAATAGCTCCATGGACGTTTATAGGAAGAAGATATTCAAATGCAAATGGAAGGAGGCGCTGCATGATAACATGACAATCATGATTCTTCATCCCAGAAAACCTCCCTTCTGAACTATCGACGCAATTACGAAGGTTAGATGCGTATCCGTCTGGGAATTTGACACCGTGCTTAATCCAATCGAAGAACTCCTCCTTTGAAGACGCATTCATCCGGAAAACAGGGGGATGTAGTGATTTCCCATTCGCCATTACATGCAACTCCTTATGGGAACAAATATTTGGCAAGTCCAATCTGGCCTTCAAATTATCTTTCGTCTTTCCTTGCACATTTAAAAGAGTGTTCATGATGTTGTCGAAAAAGTTCTTTTCAATGTGCATCACATCTAGATTATGGCGCAACAAATGGTATTTCCAAAATGGTAAATCCCAGAAAATACTCTTCTTGTGCCAATTGTGGTACTCACCACAACCGTCAACGGGATAATGCCCATTACCCCCGCATGAAACTGTCTTCTCGGCACCAAAATCTCTTAATTGATTCATAATATAATTCCCATCTAGCTCAGGAGGTGGACCATCGAAAACTTTTTTGTTCTTTCTAAACAATGTTGTGCTCCAACGATATGGATGATCATGAGGTAGAAATCGTCGATGACAATCGAACCAAGAAGTCTTACGTCCGTTCTTCAATTGGAACGCATCAGTGTTATCTTGACAATACGGACACGCCAACCTTCCATACGCCGACCATCCAGATATCATACCGTATGCTGGGAAATCACTTATGGTCCACATAAGTACCGCACGCATCATAAAATTCTGTTGCAGGGAAACATCGAATGCTTCAACACCATCTTTCCACAACATTTTCAGCTCATAAATTAATGGCTGTAAGAAAATATCAAGCGATCTCTTAGGATGCTCTGGACCTGGGACGAGGATCGTGAGGAACAAAAACTCTCGTTTCATGCACATAGATGGCGGTAAATTGTACGGTGTGACGATTACTGGCCACAACGAATATTTCCTCCCATTCTTTCCAAATGGGTTGAATCCATCGGTAGATAACCCCAGGTATACGTTCCTGGGCTCACACGCAAAACTAGGATAAACCTCCAGAAAATGTTTCCATGCTTCTGCATATGAAGGATGCGCTATCTCTCCAGCTGAGTTATGTTCTGCATGCCATCTCATAGTCCCTGCCGTGCACTGGGATTGATATAACCTCTTCAACCTATCAGCTAGGGGAAGATACCACATCCTTTTATGTGGAACATGTACTCTGCCTCCTGTATCCTGATAGCGAGGTTTGTGACAAAAACGACACTTCAACCGGTTTTCATCTTTTCTCCAGTAGATCATATAGTTGTCGATGCACACATCTATCATCTGATAAGGTAATCCAAGACCAACTACAAGCTTCTGAATCTTGTAGTATGAAGCCGATGAAATATTATCTTCAGGTAAGACATCTCTCACAAAATCAGCTATCGCATCAACACAATCTTTGGCCAAGTTGAAATCCGTCTTTATAGTCATCAACCTGCTTGAAGTTGAAAGAGGCGATATTCCATCTCTACATCCTCTGTATAATGGATGCTTTGACGCATCTAGCATATCAAAAAACTTCTGCGCTTCTGAATTTGATTCCTCTATCATGTTACCATCCTCAACATGATGATACGATGCAATGTTTTCACGAAACGCATCATTCACCATCTGAGTGTAACCTGCGTTTACATCTACTTCCGGTGTTGGTTCCTCTAACCTACCCGAAGTACTACCAAACCTATCTGATGTGCTACCATAGTATTGTACCATTGAATCGGTTTCTCCGTGGGTATACCAAATCTTGTAACCAGGCATAAATCCATTCCTATATAAGTGCTTCCTTACATCCATAACTGAGACTAATCTATGATTCTGACATTTAGTACAAGGACAATACATTTTACCGTATTCCGATGTCATGCTATTGTTTGACGCAAAGTTCATGAACTCTTCCACACCTTGTGCGAACTCATCCATCAATTCCCCCGTCACGGGATCACGCAGAGGTTTGTCCATCCACGATCGAAAATAAGACATAATATTGTTTAATTTGTTTTTTTTTCTTGTGAATGTTGTGAATGTTGTGAATGAGGTAAGAAGTATTTATAGAGAAATGTTTGTTTGTTCTCTGCAACTATACACAAAAATCTTCAAAATACCAAAGACAAACACACGAATTAAACATTGGAACAACCTAGCTATATGAACAAAGACATGTGAAAAAGGCAACAAATGTTTACAAAGTTGTAAAACAATTGTAATCCAACAGAAACATTCCAAACCGTTTACAAACAAAGCAAGAAACGTATATACAAGGGGAGAAGTATTTACGAAGCGAGAATATATAGAAATCCGTCGGAAAATTCCGACGGATTATAGCCGTCGGAAATCCCTCGGAAAATTCCGAGGGAATTCAGGTTCGTCGATATTCCCTCGAAAATCCGTCGGAAATTTCCGAGGGATTTCGGAGGGAAATTATTCCCTCGGAATGCCCTCATTATGCCCTCGGTTTTCCGCCGGAAATTTCCGACGGATTATAGCCGTCAGAATTTCCGTCGGAAATCCGGGTGTTTTCTTGTAGTGATAGGTTTTTCCAATTTCGTTATAGTATTGAATAAATTGTTTATAGAAATATTAAGTAGTTTCCATATCCCTATGAACAATGGAAAAGATGACATCTCTATACTATTAATCTCTATAATATTATTTAAGAAGACATTTTTGAAAATGAACTTTGTTTTGTAAGTTATTACATGAAATGCCATTACAAATAACAAAGAATAATTGAAATAGAAAATGATATAATTATCTTTTACAATTAGTGATCGATAAGAATATGGAAAATATTTATTTTGCATTAAAGATGTAATATACTATATATTTTAAAATAATAATCAATTCATATATTCAAAAAACAAAAATCTATTCGAAATCTTGATATATTTTTCACTATAGTTTATTATATTTTATTTTAATTTATATCAAAATAAAAGTTGAAAAATATCTTACTAATTTTATAAAAAGTTAAACACAATAAAATTGATTTTTTAAGAGTTCGTGAACTAATCATAAAACTATAGTCATTAAACGGGGCATAATAGAGTTATGTTTTCAAGATTTTAGGTTTTACGGGCTAACCCGAATAATATTTTAATTCACTGCAAAACGGATTAAATAGGCACATTATTCCGTTTGACAACTTTATTTATAATCACGAGTTAGACTAATTATAAAATTCAAATAAAATCAAAATTTCTTAAATTTTAAATATTTTTTTAAATGACCCCGCGCTATTTATAGCGCGGGTTAAGTGCTAGTTGAGAAACATGTTTAAGAAAACGTTAAGTTATTACAAAAAAATACCATTGGAAATAATTCCATTTTAAACAAGATAAAGTAGACAACTATAATTCTAAAAAAAATAACAAAATAAGTTGTTTTTCGTTAAAGCGTTAAAGTTTTGCTGTAAGTTGCTCTAATCATTTTGAGTAACATCTATACTATTAAAAAAACATAACTATTTTTGGAATCTGTTTCCAAATATCCTCACTCTTTATTTTTTTAAATAAATTGAACATGTTGCCAAATATTTATTAAATCTATCATAAATTTAAAAAATACAAATTAAACATATTTGAATCCGTAATACTTAAATTGGTTCTTATTCCTCATTTCGCATTTTATATATTACAAAAAACTTTATCTCGCACCGACGCACGGGCGGGCTTAGAATCCAATTGAACAATATTTGCTCATGCTTAGCCTTGTTCCCTAATCACTGGCTATTTGGAGAAATGAGTTTTATACGAATTAGATGTGAATTTAATAAATATCCAAACTTGGGCACTGATTAGAAGAAATACTCGATCGAGTAAGGTGTTTGAGATTTTGGCATGAGTTTTTTGTGTTTCAAATGAAATAGATATTTATTTTTTTAACTCTTTTATTAATAAACCACAAGACATCAGTTTTTTCCCCGTAAAATAACAATAGACATTTATCAGAACATTTTAATTTTCCATCATGATTTTTACAGCTAAATTCTCCAAAATTTCAGTCTCGATCTTGAAAAGAAAAGAAAAAACGATTATATTTCTGATCGGCAAAAGAGAAAATAATGAGAACATATGTAACATACCTATCCCACAGGTCCAGCTGCAGGCCCAACAGGGAGAAGTCTAACCCCAGAAAACCCTACCTGCTCCCTATATAAGAGAAAGAGCAAGGAGAGGAGAGCCCATTTTGTCTCCACAGCCACCAAAGCAGTCCGAGAGAGAGAGGGAGACGCCGCCGCCGCTGTCTAGCCACCATCCGCCGCCGCCGAGTTACCGCGAGCCACCGCCGTTGCTGCTTGAGTCGTCCGCGATCCGCCGAGACCAACCCGAGCCAGCCACCGTGTCAGATCTGAGCCAGCCGAAACCACCGCCGACCAATACAGCACCGCCGCGAGTCTTGCCTGAGCCGAGGAGGAGCCGCCGAGCACCACCACCTTCACGCTGTCTTCTAGATTCATTCTCTTTCGCCAGATCTGCAAGAAATCAAAGGTGAGGATTAGATATAGGTTTCCTTCATGTTCAGTTGTTCCTTTTTAGTGTGTTGAGTCTAGATATATTCAGGTTAGTGCGTGTTACAGAGTACGGACACGTTTTTAGTGTGCATATTGTTTGACCTGCATTTGATGAATGAAATGAATTAAAAAAGCATTAGATGAAGAACATGCATCCTTGTTTTATCACCCTATGTGTGAATAATGCTTGTAGCTTAGTTAGAAATGAGGTGATCGTCACTGTGAAGGGATCAGTGGTACAATTTGGTTGATGTAACCGAGACCAGCAGATGGTAGGTTTTCACCGGGGTGAAAAAGTTTTCCCGAGCTTCAACGAGAAAAGGCCGGACAGCCAAATTCGAGAAAAGGCCGGAGAGCCAAATAGATTCCCTTTGCTTGTAAATTGATTGCGCGCTGGTAGAGCGTTATGTTTGATACGTGTATAGATTTATACTTGGCATATTGGAAAGAAATGGTTGAATGTGTTGAGAGTGTAGAGTTGGTTCTCACTGGGTAATCCAAATTACTCAACCTCCCGTTTTCCCTTTCTTTTTAGGTGAGTTCGACAAGGACGAATATGTGAAGCTAGACGAGTAGTTCCAGTGTGGTGTGCCTTTTCGGGAATTGGATTTTATTCATTTAATTGGGATTTCAGTTATTTATTTTTTTAAAAGACAATCGCTGGTTTTTATTTCAGTTTTATTTAATCATTTCGATTTATGAATTTATTTGTTAGAATTGGATTTAATTATTTACTGGAATAAATGAGATTTTGGAAACGTGGTAAGAAATGTGTTAAAGCCGACACGTCGCCTTTAATGAGCGACGGGTCGAAGGTGTCATGCCGGTTCGTCAGGATCATTAAATAGGAAGGCGGGATCGGGTGTTCACAAAGTGGTATCAGAGCGAGTTACGAGGAGTGAGAGATAAAATTTTAGGATTAGTGGTTTAGAGAAAAGTTTTCCCGGATTTTGATTTAAAAAAAAAAAAAAATTCGGGTTTCGATTGAAGTTCGGTTTTCGGTTTAAAAAAAAAAAAAAAAATCGGATTGAAATTCTTTTCTGAGGGAAATTTTTCAAAATTTATAAAACCACAACCTAGAATAGCTCTCTGGTTTGCATTATTTTTATTTGGAGGAAGATCAGTCTTTACAGGACCGGATTGATTTACCTTGCATGTTTCGTTCTTTCAGATGCCTCCAAAGACAAGAAGAGTTGCAGCCAGAGCTGGTACCCCTGCTGAAGGTCGGACAGCGAGTGAGTCCACCACCGGAATTGTGAATGTTAACCAAGTGAATCCAGTGGACGTGAACCAAGTTGAGGTCGGAGAAGTTTAGATACCACCAGCATTCCAAGCTGCCTTGGAGGAGTTGAGACGTTACCAGGAGAGGTATGGAAACCTCCAGAATGGGCCAAATCCACCAGTGAATCCTCTAGTGTTTGTTCAAGGACAACAGCACCAAGTGCCACCAGTAAATGGACAGCCACAACAGCAGTTCGTGCAACCCCCGGGAAATGTTCAGCAGCCGTTGGTGCAACATGTGTTTGCTCAGCCACCACCAGTTTTCGTTCAATCGCAGAATATGCCGCCTCCGATGTATGTTCATCCTCAGTTTATTCAACCACCACCTGGGCCAGTGTATGCGCAAGGATTGAGCTATTATGAAGCCATGAGGCATATGAAGGACATGGGAGTGGAGCAGTTTGGAGGAAGGTCTGACCCTATTAATGCTGACAATTGGAGGAAGAAGTTGGAAAAAAACTTTGAATCCATGAGGTGCCCATAAGGTTACCGCAAGGAGTTGGCTGTGCAGTACCTTAAGGACGAGGCGCTGATATGGTGGGACGGTGTGGAAGAAGAAGTCTGTGGACGCTATGAGTTGACATGGAAGGATTTCAGGAGTGAATTTGCCAACAAGTATTTTCCGCCCGAAGCTATGGACCAGATGGAAAGCGCTTTTGAGGATCTCCGTCAGAAGGATCTTAGTATGAGAGATTTCAAGGAAGATTTTAACCGACTGAGAAGGTTTTCCAAGAAACATTTTACCCAGGTTGATCTAATCCGTCCGTTCATGAAAGGTTTGAGGATGGAGTTGAAGGAAAGATGCTCAATAAGAAATTTTGACAGTTTGGGGGAGCTAGTGGAGACAGTTGCTAATCAGGAAGCTATGATGGAGGAGCGGAGGAGAATCAGAGGTGCTAATGTTCAAAAATTCCGTGTTCCAGAGGCACCAAAAAGGAGCTGGGATGACATGAATGCGGGAAAGACAGTTGTCAGTGTCCAGGCCTGCTATCGTTGTGGGAAGAAGCATTTAGGACGTTGTGCACCTATCAAGTGTACGAGTTGTGGACGAGAGGGTCATCTCATGAAGGATTGTCGTTCCATTGGAAAGAGCACCGCATGCCACAGCTGCGGACAACAAGGACACTATGCGAGATAGTGCACGTTGAATTTGGGATGGCCAGCAGTGCAGGCACAAGGCGTGTTACCGGCACCAGCAGCTAGGAGACAAGCTGTGGGACCTCGAGTGTATGCTCTGGATGATGCAGAGGGAGCAAAACCGATCGCTGGTACGTATTTTTGTTTTGAGTAAATTTAGTCGCGATGCTTGTGAATTTGTGTGTAAATGGAAAATGCATATTTAGACATAAGTGTTAAAAAATTGTGTAGGATCGGTCTCCGTAGGAGGAGTCATAACTTTTACTTTGTTTGACACTGGTGCTACACATAGTTTCGTGAGCCCGAGGTTAACTAAGTACTGGACTTTTACTGGAAAGTTCATACCGGAGTCGAAAGCAATTGAGACTGCCGGGACTGAACATGTGAGGTGTAGAGGTGTGCATAAGGATGTACCAGTCTTTGTAGAAGGAGAGAATTTTTCATGGAGTCTAGTGGAGATGAAGTTGGGCCATTATGACATAATTCTTGAAATTGACTGGTTGACACACTATCAAGTTGTCATGGATTGCAAGAGGACGCGAGCCTACATACCACGACCTGAAGGAAGGATAAAGTTTCAAGGAGTACAGTCGGATTCTGGAGTTCTGATTATTTCGATGATTCATGCCACATACATGATGGAGAAAGGATGTGAAACATATCTAGCGACTATTTCTATGGCCGGAGAAGGAGAAGCAGATAATTTGGAGGAGATTCCAGTAGCATGCGAGTATGCATATGTTTTTGAGCCATTGACCGGACCACCACCTTCAAGAGGAGATGATTTCACTATCGAGTTAGAACCAGGAACGACCCCTGTTTCAAAAGCTCCATATCGGTTAGCGCCATCGGAAATGGCGGAATTAAGGAAGCAGTTGGAGGACCTTACGGACAAAGGATTCATCCGACCAAGCAGCTCACCTTGGGGAGCACCAGTGCTGTTTGTTAAGAAAAAGGATGGAATTTTTCGTCTCTGTATTGACTACCGAGGATTGAATTAGGTGACCATTAAGAATAAGTACCTGTTACCGAGAATCGATGAGTTGTTGGACCAACTAGAAGGAGCATCATGGTTCTCGAAGATCGATTTAGCATCAGGCTACCACCAGATTCGGATAGCTGAAAAGGACATAAAGAAAACGGCATTCCGAACCCGTTACGGACACTACGAGTTTGTCGTAATGCCGTTTGGTCTCACTAATGCACCTGCGATATTTATGAAGTTGATGAACGACCTTTTCTGGGCATACTTGGACAAGTGTGTGATTGTATTCATCGACGATATTCTGGTCTACTCGAGGACTGAGAGGGAACATGATCATCATTTGCGAAATGTACTTCAGAACCTAAGGAACCATCTGCTTTTTGCGAAGTTGAGCAAGTGCAGTTTCTGACAGAAGGAAATAGGATTTCTCGGTCATGTTGTTTCCGGAGAAGGAGTGGCAGTGGATCCTGAAATAATCAAAGCCGTGACGGAATGGCCTACTCCTAAAAACGTTGCTGAGGTCCATAGCTTTTTGGGTTTATCTGGCTATTACCGAAAATTCGTTCCGAGTTTTGCAAAGTTGTCTAAGCCGATGACAAGCCTAATAGGAAAAGACATGAAGTTTGAATGGACTGAAGCTCGATCCAAAAGTTTTGAGGAGTTGAAGACGAGGTTGACTGAGACGCCGATTTTGGTACTCCCGAGGACATGAATACCATTTGAGGTTTATACTGATGCATGTGGAACCGGACTAGGAGCAGTGCTTATGCAAGAAGGAAAGGTCATAGCCTATGCGTCAAGGCAGTTGATGAAGCATGAGTTGAACTATCCGACCCATGATTTGGAGCTAGCAGCAGTAGTTTTTGCTCTAAAGATTTGGCGTGCGTATTTGTACGGAGAGAAGGTGCAGTTGTACACCGACCATAAAAGTCTGAAGTATGTTTTCACTCAAAGTGATTTGAATCTAAGGCAGAAAAGATGGGTTGAGTTGTTGGCCGATTACGATTTGGATATTGCTTATCAACCGGGAAAAGTGAATCATGTTGCAGATGCCCTGAGCAGGCGCATAAATGATGTAGCAGAAGTGAAGGAAATCCACAAGCTGACTGCAACGCTGTCTAGTTTGACGTTGTGCGTAACAGAAGTGGGAGACGATTACGCGGGTTTAGAAGCATTGGAAAATGCATATCTGGTTTGGAGAATTCGTCAGGCTCAGAAATCCGACAACACTTTGAAAGAGTTAGTCGAAAGGCAAGTGGTTAGATACCATACAACTAATAATGGGACTTATCTGTATAGGAATCGGGTATGTGTTCCTAACGACGAAAGGTTGAGGAGCGAAGTGTTAAGTCAAGCTCACCAATCTCGATTTTCAGTTCACCCAGGGAACACCAAGATGTACTATGACTTGAAGAGGTACTACCATTGGGGAGGAATGAAACGTGACATCGCTAAATGGATATCGCAGTGTGAAACGTGTCTCCAGGTGAAAGCAGAACAGATGGCACCTAGCGGATTGTTACAAAGTTTACCACTACCAGAATGGAAATGGAACATGGTAACTATGGATTTTGTAACGGGTCTGCCAATGATGTTGGATAAGAAAAATGCGATTGGGGTAATCATGGACCGCCTCACTAAGTCAGCCCATTTTGTGCCAATTAAAAAGACATATGGAACGGAACTGTTAGCGCATAAGTATCTGGACCTAATTGTAAGGTTGCATGAAGTTCCGGTTAGCATTGTGTCAGACAGAGATGCAAAGTTTACAGCAACGTTTTGGAAAGCGTTTCAGAAAGCGTTGGGAACGAAAGTTCATTTAAGTACAGCATATCATCCTCAAACGGATGGACAATCGGAAAGGACGATTAGAACTTTGGAGGATATGTTGAGAGCTTGTGTTTTAGACTGGAAAGGAAATTGGGAAAGTATTTACCGCTGGCAGAGTTTTCATACAAAAACAGTTACCACGCTAGTATCAAGATGGCTCGTATAAAGCATTGTACGGGAGACCATGTCATACACCCCTCTGCTGGACGGAGGTAGGTGAAATGAGAGATATGGATCCAGAAATGGTAAAGGAAGCTGCAGAGCAAGTGGAAATGCTTAAGATCAGGCTGAAAGAAGCTCACGATCATCAGAAAAGTTATGCAGACAAGCATCGAAAAGAATTATCGTATGAAGTTGGAGATGAAGTGTACCTAAAGTTGAGAACGTTTAAGGGGAATGACAGGCACCAGAAGCTGAAAATGCTTAAGCCAAGATATATGGGACCGTACCCTATAGTCGAGAGAATCGGAGAAGTAGCGTATAGACTTAAATTGCCTCAGGAATTGTCAGAATGGCATGACGTATTCCATGTATCGATTTTGAGGAAAGTGGTGAGAGAGCCCGAGCTCATTTTGTCTCAGATGCCAAGTAACCTGGAAAGAAATTTCTCAGTTTAGAGTAAGCCAACCGAGATCTAGGAATTTAAGGAAATAGAGGTCAACGGAAGGAGAACAAGTTCAGTAAGAGTCTTTTGGGAAGGGAATGGTATCCGTGAGGAAACGTGGGAATCTGAACGGCATATGAGAGCGGATTACTCTGAGCTGTTTAAGAACGGGATCGAAACCGAAGAAGGAAGGGAGAATTCGGTGACGAATTCCTTCCAACCGAGGGAGATTTGTAACATACCCATCCCACATGCCCAGCTGCAGGCCCAACAGGGAGAAGCCCAACCCCAGAAACACTACATGCTCCATATTTAAGAGAAAGAGCAAGGAGAGGAAAGCCCATTTTGTCTCCACAGCCACCAAAGCAGCCCGAGAGAGAGAGGGAGATGCCGCCACCGCCGTCTAGCCACCGTCCACCGCCGCCGCCATCTAGCCACCGTCCGCCACCGCCGAGTCACCGCGAGCCACCGCCGTTGCTGCCTGAGTCATCCGCGATCCGCCGAGACCAACCCGAGCCAGCCACCACGTCCGATCTGAGCCAGCCGAAACCACCGCCGACCAATACAGCGCCGCCGCGAGTCTTGCCTGAGCCAAGGAGGAGCCGCCGAGCACCACCACCTTCACGCCGTCTTCTAGATTCATTCTCCTTCGCCGGATCTGCAAGAAATCAAAGGTGAGGATTAGATCTAGACTTCCTTCATGTTCAGTTGTTCCTTTTTAGTGTGTTGAGTCTAGATCTATTCAGGTTATGGCGTGTTACGGAGTACGGACACGTTTTCAGTGTGCATATTGTTTGACCTGCATTTGATGAATGAAATGAATTAAGAAAGCATTAGCTGAAGAACCTGTATCCTTGTTTTATCACACTGTGTGTGAATAATGCTTGTAGCTTAGTTAGAAATGAGGTGATCATCATTGTGAAGGGATCAGTGGTACAATTTGGTTGATGGAACCGAGACCAGCAGATGGAAGGTTTTCATCGGGGTGAAGAAGTTTTCCCGAGCTTCAACGAGAAAAGGCCGGACAGCCAAATTCGAGAAAAGGCCGGAGAGCCAAATAGATTCCCTTTGCTTGTAAATTGATTGCGCGCTGGTAGAGTGTTATGTTTGATACGTGTATAGATTTATACTTGGCATATTGGAAAGAAATAGTTGAATGTGTTGAGAGTGTAGAGTTGGTTCTCACTGGGTAATCCAAATTACTCAACCTCCCATTTTCCCTTTCTTTTCAGGTTAGTCCGACGAGGACGAATATGTGGAGCTGGACGAGTAAATCCAGTGTGGTGTGCCTTTTCGG
This sequence comes from Eutrema japonicum, assembly GCA_030161315.1. Lineage (NCBI taxonomy): Eukaryota > Viridiplantae > Streptophyta > Magnoliopsida > Brassicales > Brassicaceae > Eutrema > Eutrema japonicum. The sequence goes on from BSQW01000013.1 coordinate 43,820,065, forward strand.
GAATTAGGTTTTATTCATTTAATTGGAATTTCAGTTATTTCTTGTTTTAAAAGACAATAGCTGATTTTTTATTTCGGTTTTATTTAATCATTTCGATTTATGAATTTATTTGTTAGACTTTGATTTAATTATTTACTGGAATAAAAGAGACTTTGGAAACGTTGTAAGAAATGTGTTAAAGGCTACACGTCGCCTTTAATTAGCGACGGGGTCGAAAGTATCATGCCGGTTCGTCAGGATACTTAAATAGGAAGGCGGGATCGGGTGTTCACAACATATATATTGAATCTTTTGAATCTTCTATCTCTTCTATGACTGTATCTCCGACCTCCACCATTCTATAAATTCAAAAGCTTCATTGAATGATCGATCGATGTACACTCGCAGCCGTCCAAATATCAGCAAGCAAAATTTTGTAACTATCATAGAACTGAGTGCAGAAAACATGTTTGTAGATGAGTGTGACGAAGAAAATGGTATCCTAATGTTACTCTGATTAGGACGGTATAGCAGCAAGCGTTGCATTAATCCATACTAAGAACTTTCCTTTTTGATGGTGGTAAAAATGCCTGAATCGCTCCCATTTCTCCAACCAGAAACCGATGTATGCTTCATTTTCTCCTCACAGTTGTTATGCAAAGCCAAACAAATTGAGGAATCCAACAGATTATACGCAAATCTCCTTCATTCTTAATTTCCCAGAGCAACTTGAATACACCAACAGATGAATTAAGGTAGAAACTTGGCAGAGATTTTGAGCAGGTTGAGAGAGTGACACAGAGGCTTGTCCTCCTCCTACTGAGCTTGTAGTAACGAGGGGTGTGTTGTTTTTGTGTCAACAAAACGGAAAAATTGTGCTTAAAAGGAAAAATAAAACAACAACCACTTCTTCGTTTGCAGAATCATTTTATTTTGTTTCCCCAGGAGAATGCTTATGTCAACGTGACATAGTTCAGAAGCACCATAACAACATGACTTGATTAACACAGAGAATTCAGAACTTTGCATTACGAAAACTGAGAAAAACTGGAATTAAAAAGGGGAATATCGAGGATTATTAATTATAAAATGGGTAACACAACATTCATCTATTGTCTGAAAATGTAAAGCTGAAAACACAAAACATTCAATCTTGTCTGGAAATAACAGAGGAAAAAAACAAACTGCTCTCAAATATCTGCTACAGAATAATTAATTGTTCATACCGACCATGCTGCTCTCAAATATCTGCTACAGAATAAGGATCTAAAACCTCGTCTTTGTCGTTGGATCATTTTGCTCCAAAGCTTTGAAATTGAAGTTAAGGACAAGAGGGGCATAGAGAATAGGGTTGCTGACAATCTTTCGCGGATAAGGATCGATGAAGATGTTCCTATTGATGATTTCCTATCAGAAAAGAATATCTACTTCATCGAGACTGGGTTTCAAAGTGATTCTGCCGAGCACTTGCACTTTTCACGTGACGGTATCGATCGATACCAACCTAGTATCGGTCGATACCCACCGAATTTCCTATCAGTTTTGTCTGAAGATCACACTGGTATTTCTGAAGGGCATCTAGCTGCTGTGACTATTCCTGATCGCCCGTGGTATGCTGACATCGCCAACTATCTTGCTGCAGAGGACGTGCCAAAGCATCTCAAGAAATATGATAGGAAGAAATTTATGCGTGACATAAGGAGATTCTTTTGGGATGAACCTTACCTGTACAAACACTACTTTGATGGGATGTATAGGAGATGTATTGCAGAAACTGAGGTACCTGAGGTGTTATTTCATTGTCATGGATCTGAGTATGTTGGACAATTTGCTACTTTCAAGATAATGTCCAAGGTTCTTCAAGCAGGCTTATGGTGGCCTACCATGTTTAAGGATGCTCATGCTTTCATCTCGCAGTGTGATGTTTGTCAGAGGAGAGGGAATATCAGTAAGCGACATGAGATGCCACATAACTTCATCCTTGAGGTTGAAGTCTTTGATTGTTGGGGCATCGATTTCATGGGTCTTTTTCCTTCATCATATGGGAATAAGTTTATCTTGGTTGCTGTAGACTATGTGTCTAAGTTGGTGGAAGCAATCACTAGTCCAACAAATGATTCTTCAGTGGTCCTTAAGCTGTTCAAGAGTATCATCTTCCCTCGATTTGGAGTATCTCGAATTGTTATAAGTGATGGTGGCACTCACTTCATTAACAAGGTTTTCGAAAAGCTGTTGAAGAAGCATGGTGTAAATCATCGTGTGAATACTCCCTATCATCCACAGACTAGTGGGCAAGTTGAGGTCTCCAACAGGCTGATCAAGGAGATTCTAGAGAAAACAGTAGGTGCTACTTGGAAGGATTGGTCTGGAAAGTTGGATGATGCACTGTGGGCTTACAGGACTGCCTTCAAGACACTACTTGGGACTATACCGTTTCACTTGCTTTATGGAAAAGCTTGTCATCTTCCAGTGGAAATCGAGCATAAGGCAGCATGGGCTACAAAGATGATGAACTTTGACATCAAGTCTGCTGCTGAGAGGCGACTGATTCAGCTGAATGAGCTGGATGAGATTAGGCACCACGCCTATGAGAACTCGAAGCTGTACAAGGAGAGGACTAAGGCATATCACGACAAGAAGATCCTCTCTAGACAAGGAGAGGACTAAGGCATAGCTTGATAGTCCGTAAAGTCAAGCTAGAGACGTTAAACAAGCGCTTGGTGGGAGGCAACCCACTGGTAAGTCTGTATATAAGTTTTTTTTTATTGTTTTTGGTTTTGTGTCTTGTGTTTTTGAGTGAATCAGATGAAAATGGGCTATGTCGACCTGGTATCGGTTGACACCAGGAGAAACAGACGTTGCATCGACCAATGGTCCTTGTATCGATCGATACCAGTAATGGTATCGGTCGATACCCAACGCACATGTAAGTTCTCTTTTAAAACCCTCGGGTTTTCTTTTCTTCTTCATCAGCCTCCACGATCGACACCCACGAAAAACCCCTTCTGAAAATCTCAAATCCCTCAAATTTTCACGGATTTGAGTGATTCAAGGGCCTAAACTTGTTAGATTTTTGTGCTCTTCCTATTTCTGTCATCCATCCTCTCGATCTGCAAGGTATGACACACGAATTCCTCTTTTTCAATCCATGACACAAGGTTTGGGTTTTCAAATTTTTGACTCTTAGAACTTGATTTAATGGATAAATCTGTCTTACCTAAGTTGTTCTAGAAGAATTTCGACACCCCTTATGCTTGTATATGGCTTGATTGCGAATTTTGGATTGTGAAGTTCAGAATCGCCTTGGTATCGATCGATACCCACTTGGTGTCGGTCGATACCCGGTGACTTATGTCGTGTTTGCTGTGTTTGATGGAATTTTGGGATTTATTATGTGTTTGATGTGTTTTTTGGCTTTGATTGCAGATGTCTTCACGGAAGAGAACACGAACAGATGACGCATCGAGTTCCAACCCTCCAGCAGATCGGTTTCCGACGCAGTACAATTTGATGGCTCGCGTCGAGGTGTTTGATGGTGTGGCTTGGTATAAAGGGATAGTGAAAGCTTGCCTCGCCAGCGACCGTTACAAATTGAGGATTACTGGAATGCAGGAAGATGTTATCCTTCCCCAATCTTCCCTGCGCCACATCTCTGCACCACACGTGCCACCATCCTCACCACCCCCTTCCACTCCTACCTCTCCTGCGACTCCGGAAGTGACATTTAGGCCTCTTTGGCCTAGGAGGGATGAGAAGGCCAGGATTCCTCCAGCAAGATACTGGGATGCAACTCCCAGAGAGGTTGCAGAGAGTTAGGACTGCATCTACAGGTCTATCTATGAGGTCTGGGATGACTATGACAAGCTGTTCTACAATACGTGGCAGAATGTGGATGTGCAGCCCACTAGGTTTTTTGACACTCACACCATGCGTCGCTTGGGAATTGACAGGGAACTCGGGCGTTTGATTGGGAAGATTGTGTTGGGTACTATGCCCGTACAGCAGTATGATCTCTTCCCCGACTTGGTACGTTAGTTTCTCGCGACATTTCACGTCTACTATAGGGATGAGGTTCTCAAGGATGCACAAGAAGGTACTCTAACCTTTCTGTTTCGAGGAGTGAGGTACATATTTCCACTCCCAGATCTCTGCAACATCTATGGCTTTCAGAGGGACTTCAGGATGGTTGCTCTTCCTACACAGTTCCACGACGTGCAGGCTTTCTGGGAGCACTTCGGGAATGGGGCCTATCATTCCAAGACTAGCACTCAGATGTATGTGCGCTACCCGGTTCTGTGATGCGTGGTCCGAATTCTGAGCAACACCATCTTGTGCAAGATGGAGCCTAACAAGATGAGGCTGTCTGAGCTTATCATGTTCTCCATGACTGTTGGAGATATCATTGATGTCGAGAACTACGAGTGGCCTGAACTTGAGCTCGAGGTTAACCTAGGAGTTATCTTTGCACATCATTTGGTATCTTTGAATACCAAACCATTCTTGGGTGCCAGTCGCGGTACAGCTCGGAAGACAGAGACAGTTGGTAGTCTGCTCACCCCTATCTTCCAGTACTTCAGGATTAGTACAGCGAACTGGTCGATAGTCACCACACGCACTCTCATGGATGAGAGACATCTGCAGAACCTTAGGTGGTTGAAACACGAGCGACGTTGGTGTTTCTCCAACACATATGGGGACTTTCTGGTTTAGCTCCCTAACACTGAGTTGACCGACATTGGTGACGATCCCCATCAGCTGCGTTTTGAGCCTGATCCGCGTATGTTGGCTGTTGCACCACCTACTCGCCTTCACCGAGGCTCTTCCACTAGAGCACTTGCTGCTGCTGCTGAGGACGCACCAGTCCCTGACCTTGCTGGAGGTCAGTCACAACGAGCTCGACATTCATCATCCTCTGTGACTGCTCTCCCTACACCACCTCAGATTCCTATGGAGACAGATGCTTTTCAGAGGTATTTGGTTCAGAGTTTCCAGAGCATCTGGAACGCCATCTCCACTCTTTCTCGGTGCGGTTGCATTGCACCATCTCGTCCACATTCACCATCAGATGCAGGCCCCTCTCACACTGCTGGAGTCGACGATGACTCTGAGGAGGATTAGTTCCTTCTTCTATCTGGTTTCACTTTTCTTTTATTTTTCTTTCTTTTCTGTTCTTTTGTTCTTTTGAGTTGATTTGTCAGCTGTTTATGATTCTGAACTTTGTTGGATTTATGAGATTATGATATCTTGTTGCTTCTAACTTGTGCTTGAGTGATCTAACAGTGTTAACCATTTCACATTTGGATCGTCTGTCACATTAAGAGAAACAGTGCATCAATATCGTTGACAAGAAGTTTACTGTGTCGACCTACGCCTGGTATCGATCGATACCTGTGATGTGTGGCGGTCGACACCCCTACCCCAATCCAGTAACTTCTTTTTTTTCACGCCTCCACTCAGTTCTTTTGGTTTCCTTTACCGACTCTAGACTATATAACATTGGGGACAATGTTGTTTAAGTCAGGGGAGGTAGTTGCTGACAGTGTTTTTGTTTTTCTTAGAGTCAGTCGTTTTTGAGTCAAAAATCGTTTTATTGAGTCAAAACCTGTTGGAGACTATGATCTTTTTCTTGAATCTATTGTTCTGAATTCGCTTCTAAGTGACCACTGTTACAGAATCAGTTCTAGATCGGACTAATGAAAAATCCAAAGGCTGGCCAATTAACTAGAAGACGCCCATGTTTCCAGCAGAATTCTTTAAAACCTGAGCTAATTCTTTGCACTTCATCGATGTGATTGATGTTCACAGAGCTTGATTCCTCATTCATATCTGACAAAAAAAACATGTGTAGAAAGTAATGATATCCCTCTCCCTTGTTATAAGTTAATAAATAAAAGCATGAAAATATGAAATGATTTTCTTCTGAGTAGAGGGTTAGAAAAATTTCAAACGATCACATTATTCTACCTGGAAGGAATGACACACAAAGATTGGAAGCGAGGTTAGGAAAATTTCATGTGATACCATTATTCGCTTACACCTTTGATACATTTTGAGGGAAGAACCGGGGATTCGGTGGCAAACACCATCAATACTCGAGTCTCAAACCTTAATATGTATATGTAAGAGAACATGTTGTGAAATAAGTATGGGGAGAGGAAACAATATCAAAAAGTGTGAAATTGGGTGCTTTATTTTGTCATGATATTGTATGGGAAAGAGTCTAGAAGGTTCTTGGCATTGATCACAGCGATGAAACTGGCGATGAGGGCTTTGATGGATAATGCTGCGAAATTATGTGTGGATTCTGGGGAGCTACAAATGTCTACGGAGAAGTACATGGTGGTTAGATTTGGAACTTGTTAGGTGATATGTAGAGCACTAAGAAGAAAGGTCATTGCAATGTTTCAAGAACATGTGAGTCTCCGTGTTTTTCAAACCTCTTTCTCTTGTTTAGCTTTATGTTTGCTTGAGGGCAAGCAAAGGCTAAATCTGGGGGAGTTAATATATCATGGTTTTTACCCGCTTTTAACCATGATATAGGTCTTATTTATAGAGTATTTATAGTATTTTGGAGTCTTTTCGAGTCTTTACAGGTTTAGGTACGTTTGGAGCTAAATTGGAGATATTGGAACATTTTTGAGTCAAGCAAGATCATGCAGCTGAAGATCAAGTTGAAGTCTTGGTGTCGACCGACACCAACCTGAAGAGTCGACACATAGGTTATGTATCTATCGATACCAGTTATGGTATCGGTCAATACTGATCGCATGAAGAGATGGATCGCGACTTTTTACAAGTCCGAAGATTTTACACTTTGGTCCAGAAAACTTTAATAATTACAAGAAGCCCCAAAACGTGTTTTAGCATTATAATTAGGATTTTCAGCCACTTGTGTTGGCTACGCTTTATTCTACTTTAGTTTTCTGGTTGAGAGAGCTTTGAGGGAGACAAGTCTGAAACTATGTTCGTCTGAGAGAAAATTTTGAACCCTTGTTTTCTTTCTCTTTTATTATTAATTTCAGAGATTTATTTAATCATGTTGTTTGTTTCAATCTCCATGTCTGAGTAGATCTCATGTTCGGTTTAGGGTTCTTAGTAAATGATCTCTTTGAATGTTAGGTTAATTAGTTGGTTAGGGTTCATAATCTGAATTAGTTCTTCACCATATGTTGTTCTTAAAACTAATTCTAGATTGATCATCTGGAATTTAGATCTTAGGTTAATCGATTAGGCACGACAGTGCAATTGATAATCTGATATAACCTAGGGTGAGCAAAATAACTATCTGCAAAGAGATTTGGTTTAGTTGTTTTGTGAACAAATCAAACTTGAACTTAATGCTGGTTTAAACTTTAGAATTTGCAAAGAAATTTGGAATTATGAGATTTAGATTTAGATAATTCTCGCAACGACAGTTGGTTAGTTATAGTTTAGTGATTTGAGTTCAAGAACCGCGCTTAATCTGAACCCTGACTAATTGGTTTACCTGCATTCTCTGATTTCCTGAGAAATAACCTGAACCTATCTTCCTCCATTGAATTTACAACTCTTAATTACATTATTGCTTCTTGTTTTATTGATTTACTTAGCTTAATTCGAACCTATTTAATCTTTTGTGTGATTCTTGAGTCTCTGTGGATTTGACCCTTAAATACTAAAATCGACAAAGCTGTTAGTACTTTAGGGTATTACATTTGAGCTTATCATATACACAAAGTATTGATTTACATAAGTTAACCTAATCGTAATACATCTAACGGCCCAACATGGCCCAATACCTAGGGCTAGGCGTTTTAACCGTACCCGAACCCGAATCCGACTAATTTATGGACTTGTTTTGTTGAATTATGGGGACTTTTTTACGGGTATTTCAAATTTTGATCATAGTATGGGTAAAAATACCCGAACTTACCTGAACTTACCCGAACTTACCCGAAACAATAATTACTTTGGTTATAACCGAACCCGATTAGTACTGAATTGAATCCGACCCGATAGTTTAAAATACCCGAACGAATCCTCTAAACCTAAACTCGAAAACCCGAAATACCCGATCCGAACCAGAAGTTGGACCCGAACGCCCAGCCCTAAGAATAATAAACTGGCTATAACCCCAGAGAAAACTGCCAAACTTTTCCAAAATCTAAATCAAGTAATCGCCTAAAAAGACATTAAAAAAAAAAAAACTTTTCACTAGTCTTTTTTTTTAACATCTCAATATTATATTATTATTGATCAAATAAAGTTTCAAGATAAAGAAAAAGAGAGATAGAAACAACTTTTCACTAGTCTTCATGACTTTTTTTTTTTTGATAGTCTTAACTTTTCTATAAACATCATGTGGTGGCTGGATTATATGGCCCATATGATGGATCTGCAATCTTGAAAATTATTTTAGGAACACAAACCTGGAACATTACGATCACACAACAGTAATCTTTTGCCTGAAAGCATTCTGCAACCATATCTGTGACAGAGGAAACCAAAAAACACTTCAGCATCTGCTTATCTATGGTTTGATTCTACAGTCAGGTCAGAACCTATAGCTTGAGCTAAGTTGCTCGCAGCTATTCTTCTCAGTAACTCAGATGAACAAAGGTTGATCCGAAGACGACAACACTAGTTACATGACAGAAAATCTGATATACTCTATAATCATGTAACTTAGTTACACACATAATTCTTTGATTCCATTTTTTCTTAAGACCAAGTCAATAAGATTGAATTAAAATGAAAAAAAGAAGAAATGCAATTTACCTCTGTAAATTTGCTTTATTAAAATTAACACCAGAATTGATTGATCAACGCAATCACCAACACATTCACAGTTAAAATGAAAGCCTCTACTTCAGCCAGATCAACCACAGAAATATAAAGCCAAAGTTGCAGCTTTAACATAAGTATAATAGTAAAACCACTCGATCAACGCAAAAAATAAACACATTTTCAGGTTAAAACTTGATCAGCTCTAACATCAAAATCAGAGACTGGTTCTAACTGTTTGTGACCTACTTGCTTAGCAAAAACAAATTCTACCGCTTTAAATATAGAGCAATGTTTCTGATGCACCACATATAATATGCAATAAGCATATAAACTACTTAGCTAACTTTTCTGTACATATCAGAAGAGTAATTTCAAAAGTACCTAAACTAATTAAAGTTGTTAGTAACCTAAATTTCAAACTGATTGGAAGGAATTAAGAGCATATGCATTGGTGAGACATCCATAGGAGTCTCTCAATAAAATAATATTAGTAATTTAATATAATTTAGTTTTATAATTAAATTTTAATTTTAAAAAAGAATTGAATCAATAATAAAGAGACACACTTATAGAGAGTGTCTCAACATTGGTGAGACACCCATAGAGTGTCTCAAATGAGAAACTCATCTCACTCTCTCTCTTTTTTTTTTTTTTTTTTAATGGTGGGTATTGAAAAATTAAGGAAGAAACATATTATTTTTAGGTGAATTGAGTGTATATGGTCAGTTGACCAAAAAATAAGGTAAGTGTTAATAATAATTTGTAAATTAGGTATGTAGGAAAGAAAAAAAAAATAAACCCAAAATATCCCTTGCGCCTTTTAATAATTACAGAAATGCCATTGCTCTAAAATTCATTTTCTGATAGAAGATTCCGGCGACATTGTGCATCCAACAGCCGGCGTTACTATTCATCAAAACTCGACGACCACTGTTCATTATCAGAAAAACATATTGTTAGCATCGTTAACATTGTCATGTTAAACCAGTTATTACTGTTAGCATCGTTAACATATAGTTAGTGTCGTTAACATTATCATACTAAACCAGTTATCATTGTTAGCGTCGTTAACATATAGTTAGTATCGTTAACATTGTCATGTGCAACCGGTTATCATATCATAACTTATCGTGTTAATCCAGTTATTATTTCACAAATAATATATATAATATATGAAAATATTAAAATTATCATGATAATCCGGTTATCATATCATAGAAACTATGTGTTGTTGGTTATCTAACTTTGTTATCATAACACCACCACCACCACCACCACCGGCACCACCACCGGCACCGCCGCCATAATCTTTTCCGTCATCACCGCCGTCTTCTTCTTCTCCGTCGTAAATAGTGATTCATGAGAGAAAAAATTCAAATGTAATTAGTTAGAAAAATTAGAGATATGTTAGATTTTTAAGTGTGAATAGTTTAAGTTGAATAATAATAAAAAAATATGAGTTAATTTTGATATTATAAATTGGTAGATCTTGCAATTATCCATTATTTTAAGAAAAGAAACTTGTGATTGGAAGCCATCAACAGTACCGTACATAGTCAACAGAAGTGGGCCGTGATAGAAAAAAATTGCAAAAGCTCGTTCTGATGTTAAGACTTCTTTTGAGTCATCATGAAAATGAAAGAGTGATCGCAGTGTGAGACAAGCTACGAAACTCACCGTAGATACTTTGGCTGTATGTCTTTTGTAGGAACGCATATTCTGTAGGAACTCATATTCTATAATATGGCAAATTGATAAATTTGTAAAGTAAAATACATAAATAAATCGATGATCATAATACTAAAATGATACTGATACAAAAATTTAGGGAAAAATATATTTGCAGAAGCGAGACACTCTTTCCTTAATTCTGAAAATGTCACATAGTGTGACGGTTGCATAGCGTTCCAAATCCCAGGATACAACTGCATTTTTCTTATGATTCACATCACCCAAAATCATAAGCTTTCGAACCATTTTTCTGTGTTGTACTCTCATGGAGAAAAACCATAAGACAAGAGAAGAAAAAGAAAGTGATGATTCCTCTTTTCTTCATATTAGAGATTGTTCGTATATATATAAAATGAGAGAGGAGTCACAAGAATTTTGTGGTCTTCATTTTCTAGGAGTAATGCACAATTAATTGCCAAATTAATTTGTGGTAATAAAGGAGAAGGAGGAGTTATAGAATTGACCACATCAATTCTCAAATAATGATGATAATTATTCATTATTATATTTTGACCAAATATATAATTTATGTAGTGATCAATTACACAAATAATAATTTGATGCAAAAAAATGGGTTATTGGGTCAAGACCCATCTACCGGAACCAACACTCAAACCCGAGTCCGAGCTCGACTCGACTTGACTCGCCGCGCGCGCGTGCATATGGTTTAGTGTGAGTTTTCTCTTCTCCCCACAAAGTGGTCCTAAGGTTTTGAACCTTGTTGGGACTTCTCCAATATATATACAAGAGGATTTCACCTCAAGTTTTCAATGTGGGATATTTGCTAATTTTTACACTTAGCCAAATTTTGAAGCATTTCAAGCTTTCAAAGTCATCCACTTTGGATCTCCATTTCTTATTCAAATCAACTCAGATTTTTACAAGTGAATACACCATGTTATAATGCTCACGGCAGCGATTTCATCGTGCCCGAAATCCGGTCATTCCGACAGACGTCTCCGCCGGAAAATCCACCGGAAAAGTGGTCAACGCCACTTCGTCAAAACCGAGTTCCAACAATCCCCCACATGAATAGAAATGACTCTAAACATATGACGACTCGAAAGAAGGACTTTTGAGAGTACAAACGAAAAATCCACTGTATATGAGTTGGTAGCATTTTTTAGCCTTGAACCAATCACTGTTAATAGCTATCGGATTTACTCGACCAGGAGGTGAACATGATGTCTTGAACCCCCCGGGCTTTGATGTAAACCGAGACAACAACTATAACCCAGCTTCATTTTCTCACAGAATTAGGTTCTCTATTGTGTTCATTTTTGGCCGTGAACATGCCTGGTTAATCATGAGTGAACTTGGAGAGTATAGCATGACCTTCATTCTCCTAGAAACGGCCCCATTTCACACTCACTAGGTGATTTGCCAGTAGTCTTTGTTTTAAGAAGTATCTTTAATACTCCATTGATATGTCAAAACTATGGTCTCATCATTAAAATCTATGCTTATCCTTTTATACATACAGTAAGTAAATGTAAGTAAGCATTGTTTATCATCTTGGGAACTGAGTAGAGACGCAGTGCTTTTATTAGATTTTGTTTGATTTAGTTGTCCCTTTGAACCTTACATCTTGGGATCTACAGTCACGTAGGTGGGGTTTCCATCAAACATCATCTTTAAGTTATAGGCTTTAAACCCATTCCCTTTTGATGATTTTACAATATGATCTCGTGACATACCTTTAATAAGTGGATCCTAGGTTGTCATCCAATTGGATATAATCTATCGAGATTACACCATTTGAGATCAATTGTCTAATGGTTTTATGTCATCTTTTTTTTTTTTAAAGACATGACTAACCATTATACACAAAACTCAGTGCCCGAGCTATATTCAATTGACGATCACAGTGTACATGTAATGCTCGCACTAGTTTTTTTTATCTTTCCCACATCATGATATTTTCCACCAAGTTTTGAAACCACTCAACTTCTTTAGCTTACAGCTATATGATTAGGTTCCATGATCACTCTGATCAGAGTTTGGTTGGAGATTTCCATGATGTTTTTGCACCATAATGAGTAAAGACATATCCATTTGTGGATTATTAGTTTCTGGAAGCCGATAACCAATTAACATAATTGGATCATTCCAAAACTATTGGATCTTTACCATAATGCAATTCATAACTTTTAGTATATCGCAAGTAGCTCAATACTCTAGTTATAGCTTTCCTGTATTTAAAACATGGATTACTCATGTAGCGACTTAGTACATGGACTGAGTCCGCCATATAGAGTATGGTACTATCGGTTAAGTACTTCAGACTTCCGATCACACTTGAGTAGATCTTGAATCTCTCAAGTATCATTTTAGCATAATGAGATTTAGAAGTGATTATTCATTTGGAATATCTAGTGATCTTAATCTCTAGAATCACATCCATTTGACCCATGTATTTACAAGTCAAATCTCACATTAAGAACAAACTAAGTGTGTTCGACCATGTAATTTACTTACAAACAGAGAAAAATGTATCCGTGCGGAATACTTTTGATGTATATGAACTTATTACATTCATTGATGCTAAAATTATTTGACAATGTCAAATATCTCATGATACTGTTTCAGAGCTTTTGTAAGCCCAAATAGAGATTTTACAAGTCAATAGACTTTGTGTCTTTTTGACTAAGCCACCGATTTTTTAATTTTGAAAATCTACTTACACCCTCGGACTTTAAGGCCTTGTGACATATTGATTATCTCCCAAATATGGTTTTCATAATGGAGTCGATATCACTAATGACGTTTTCCTTCCACGAAGGTTTGTCTGGTGTAGACATGGCTTTAGTGAAAGTTTACGGTGCATTCTCTCTGAGAAAGACCGTTAAAAAAAATATTTACTTAAGGCCAAAAGAAGCAAGAAAAACACCACCGGATTCCGCCTATATAGTTTGTTTATGTAAACTTTTTTATCGCCTGTCTCCCTACGCAAACCATGTTTGTGGAATAATAAAGATAATTTATTCCTTTGAATTTTCGCTGCATAACCAATTAATCGGACAACGGGTAATAAATGAACCGGGAAATTAATCTTATAAATTAAAGCGAGACCGCCTTTCAGATCACACGGTACAACCGTTTCGAAATTAAGAAATCTCAAACACACCTGGAAAGAATTGCATACATGAAAATAAAAATATATTGTCCGAAAATTTAAAAATGGTCTAAGCTTCTTCCTTAATCGAAGAAAGTTTAACCCCTTATTATTCAAAACTTGAAAACACCCGAACTTGCATCTCATTTCTAATTCTCAGGTTTAGAAAACTCAGCCTTGGATCTTCCTTTTGGTGGGTTCTGTCCACCGGCCTGAGATGAGATGGACAGAACCTGAGATGCAAGAGATAAGGGGATCCCTTATCACCTTATCTTTTTATACTTTGTACGGAGGTATTAATTGCCAATATCGGAAAGGCAGAAAGAGACAAATTAGTCACAGGGTTAAAGGTGGCGAGAGCAAGCCTATCAGTGTCACATCTACTATTTGCCGATGATAGTCTTTTTCTGCAAGGCCACCAAACAGGAATGCAAAACCATTCTGCATATACTTCGACAATACGGGTCAGTATCTGGGCAACTAATAAACTTTGGTAAATCATCTTTACAATTTGGTCACACAGTAAATGAGACGGTCCAGGATGAGGTCAAACACATACTAGGGATCTCTACCATCGGCGGCATGGGTACTTATATAGGCCTCCCGGAAACTCTCGGAGGAGCCAAGAGTAGGATTTTTAATTTTGTCGCAGAAAGACAAAACAATCAAATCAATGGATGGACATCAAGGTTTTTATCCAAAGGGGGCAAGGAGGTTTTAATTAAATCAGTGGCATCAGCAATTCCAACATTCGTTATGTCGTGTTTTCGATTACCCAAATCCATAACCGCAAAATTAACTAGTGCGGCAGCACGATTCTGGTGGAGTTCAAATGGAGAACACAAAGGAATGCATTGGATAGCATGGAAGAAATTATGTCGAAGCAAATCGGAGGGGGGGATGGGTTTTTGGGCTGTCGAGGATTTTAATACCGCTTTATTGGCCAAACAATTGTGGAGATTAATGGATAAACCGGATTTTCTGTTTGCGAGCGTTTTCAAGGGTCGCTATTTTTGGAACACAGACCCGTTGGACTCTATCCGATCTTACTCTCCATCGTATGGATGGAGGAGTATTATTTCAGCTTGATCTCTGGTAAAAAAAGGTGCTAATTTACAGAGTTGGATCAGGCTATTCTATTTCAGTATGGAACGACCCATGGATACCATCTTCTCAGCCGAGATTAGCAACATGTAAAGGGTATAATTATTACCCTAATCTAATGGTTAATCACCTGATTGACCCACAGACACAGACGTGGAATATTACTTTATTGAATGCCATTATGGACCCGACAGACGTAATGGTTATACGGGGTCTGCCAGTAAGTAGTAGTTTCAAACTAGATTCTATTGGATGGCACTACACAAGATCGAGAAAGTATACGGTTAAATCGGATTATCAAATTGAACAATTAGACCAGAACACAGGTTCCAATGGCTCCTATGGCCCGGATGTGACGATCTTACAGGCTCATACATGGAAGCTGAAGTGTTCTCCGAAACTACGACACTTCATATGGCAAGCTGTATCGGGATGTCTTGCGGTATCAGCAAATTTTACGAAGTAGGGGGATAAATTGTGATTCACAATGTGCTAGATGCGGTTTGGATAATGAAACTATCAAACATGTCCTTTTCGAATGTCCCCCGGCTTTGCAAACATGGGCGTTTTCTAAGATACCAACGCCTCCGGGGGTTTTCCCATTGTCATCGGTTTTTGCTAATTTCGATCATCTCTTTTGGAGACTTCCTTTAGCAAATCAGGATACGAGCTTCCCTTGGATTGCATGGTACATTTGGAAAGCGAGAAATGATAAGGTTTTTTCAAATATAGACAGAGATTCACAAGAAATTCTGAAGTTGGCGGAAACCGAGGCATTAACTTGGGAAACAGCACATCATAGTGATCCTGATGTGGTACTCCAAAGTGTGTCCCCTTCTATGGTGTCACCAAATTACGACGGCTGGCGGTGCACTTTTGATGGATCTTGGAAAGAGACCAATATTTTTACTGGATTAGGTTGGCACTGCTCTTAGGAAGGTCTCGAAGAGACAATCATGGGGGCAAGAAATCTACGACGAAGCCTCTCTCCCCTACATGCAGAATTGGAGGCACTCATCTGGGCTATGCATTGTTTGACGGCAAACCAGAATACCAAAATAGCTTTTGCAACAGACTGCTCCGAGTTGGTGAAGATGGTGTCTACACCCAAGGATTGGCCGGCTTTTGCTTTACATTTGGAGGAATTCATGAAGAGTAAGGAGTTGTTTTCTTTCTTCTCAATCTCGTTCATCCCACGCGTATACAACACAAAGGTAGACAAGTTAGCAAGAAGTGCTCGCGTCTACCCAGTGGATATCACTTATGTAAACTCGATACCTCCGGTTTGGATTTCCGAACCGTTCTAGGTCTCTGGGCTGTTGACAAAAAAATAAAAAAATATATATATATGAGGTGGCGGAAGGAGGATAGAGCAAACCTAACTTTATATATATATATATATATGGACATGTGTTAATTTTAGTTTTTGCCATAGTTTCAAATTATGTTGGTTTTAAAAAAATCATATAGAATATGTTTCTAATTTATTTGATATTAACGATTTTAGGAATTGGGGTTACTTTTAAACATTGTAATAATAATTAAATTTGTAAGATAATTCCTAAATATATATTTTTAATATATTTGTTGCCTAAGTGGACGTTGAGGTGGCGGAAGGAGGATAGAGCAAACCTAACTTTATATATATATAGATATATGGACATGTGTTCATTTTAGTTTTTGCCATAAATTCAAATTATGTTGGTTTTTAAAAAAAAAACAAATAGGATATGTTTCTAATTTATTTGATATTAACGATTTTAGGAATTGGGGTTAATTTTAAACATTGTAATAATAATTAAATTTGTAAGATAATTCATAAATATATTTTTTAATATATTTGTTGCCTAAGTGGACGTTGAGGTGGCGGAAGGAGGATAGAGCAAACCTAACTTTATATATATATATATATATGGACATGTGTTAATTTTAGTTTTTGCCATAGTTTCAAATTATGTTGGTTTTTAAAAAAAAATCATATAGAATATGTTTCTAATTTATTTGATATTAACAATTTTAGGAATTGGGGTTAATTTTAAACATTTTAATAATAATTAAATTTGTAAGATAATTCCTAAATATATATTTTTAATATATTTATTGCCTAAGTAGACGTTGAGGTGGCGGAAGGAGGATAGAGCAAACATAACTTTATATATATAGATATATGGATATGTGTTCATTTTAGTTTTTGCCATAGTTTCAAATTATGTTGGTTTTAAAAATAATCATATAGAATATGTTTCTAATTTATTTGATATTAACGATTTTAGGAATTGGGGTTACTTTTAAACATTATAATAATAATTAAATTTGTAAGATAATTCCTAAATATATTTTTTTAATATATTTGTTGCCTAAGTGGACGTTGAGGTAGCGGAAGGAAGATAGAGCAAACCTAACTTTATATATATAGATATGTAGGGTTTTGATAATCATATAACAAAGGTAAAAAATTTGTTTTGTTTTGAGAGAAGAATTAATCATCACAATGTCTACATCCAATTTTGCTATCTTTTGCATAATCCTCGTTTCCCTCTCTTTGGTCGTCATGAATGTAAGTACATATGCATATGTTCTTCAGGTTTTGTTCATCAATTTTCATCATTACCATTGTAATCACAATCATACAAATAGGATATTCACCTAGTGACGCTTGATTAAAGGGATTTACCCTTGATTGACAAGTCTAAATCTAATCATATAATTACAATATTTGACTAATATCTATCAAATACTAATTAGAAACTCCTATATATACGTTCATAACTCTCTATATTAAAAACTCCTATTTGTATCACCCTTTTACTATCTTTTTTTGGAGACAAGAATTAATCATCGCAATGTCTTTATCCAATTTTGCTATCCTTTGCATCATCCTCGTTTCCCTCTTTGGTCGTCATGAATGTAAGTACATATTCATATGTCCTTTAGGGTTTTGTTCATCAATTTTCATCGTTACCATTTGTAATAACAATCATATCATAGTATTTTTTTTTCTTCTTATAATAGGTAGAAACATGGAGGGTCTTGGGGCAAGCAAGATAAATATATCACCGTGCTTTCCAGCAACTTGCGACCCTAACGAGATTCCTTGTTATTGCTGCGAAAAAAGAGGGAACAAAGTCTGCAAAGTTGACGACGAAAGTTGTGCTGAACAATGTCTGTACAAAGCTTAATCAAGCAACCTCCTTCAAAGATTTAAGAATTTTGAAGAACATTTATATATATACGTGTTCTTCGTTTACGTTTTCTCCTAATATGAGTCTATGTAACTAATACAAATACTAGTGACTCCAATAATTATGTCTTTTAGGGCACCCGCATCGGTTGTAATCGATAGGTGTCTCAAATAATAAAATATTGAAAAAATGAAAAAGGAAGAGAGAGATGAGGAACGGTGTCTCAAACGAGATACTCAACAAAAAATGTTGTGACACCCTTGCATAAGTGTTGTTGTTTTATTTGTCCAAATTTTGTTTTTAATAATATTAATATTTGAAGAAGGCGTTAATCGAGCTCTTAATTAAATAAATAAATATTTTATATGGGTGTCTCCACCGTTGCGGATGCTCTTAGTGTTTGCGTTTAGTAATTTTGAAAAGCCACGCGTCAAAAAAAAAACAACAACACCAAGAAAATTCAAACAAATAGGGGGTTTAATTTTTGTATGGGTTTTAATTAATTTGGAAATCTTACTACAATGATTTAAAATTCCATGTAGAATTCAATTTATTATATAAAGTGTGAGTGTGTCTCACAAGGGATTGACATATCATCATCTCTCTTCATGACACATCACCAAAAAATATTTAATTTATATTATCTAATAGTATTCATCATTTTATAAATTTAAATATCAAAACTTGACGACTAATACGAAAGATTTCAGACTCTTCGTAAACAAACAAAATATTTATGACATTCTCATCCTACTTAATTCAAATACCAAGCATTTTCGGCATATGGAAAGGCGGATGTTCTACCTTTTGGTTTCTTCCGGAACCGTAATTAATCTATTTGAGAGTAAATTTGGATGATGAATAGAATAACATGAATGTTGGAATAATCTATTTGAGGGAAGTTGAGAGGAAAGTAATCGAGATGGGAAATGAGACGAAGACCAATAATAATAAAAGTATGACGGAGGCAGAGGATTCAGAGCGAAAATGGACATTACATTTACAGTGGGGAAAATATCATGGCACGTCATGGATCATGTCATTTTCGGAGTTCCTTGATATTTGATGAATTTAAGTTCGATATTGTCATCGCATTAAATTGTATTCCCTTTGTTTCAAAAAGAATGTTATTCTGACAATTTTCACACAAATTAAGAAATAAGATAAAAGTTCTTTTATACCCCTATTTATGTAATTACAATTATTTATTTAAGTTTCTTTTGATTAATTATATAAAAACAATAGTAAATCACAAAAAATCTTGCACTTCTATTTAATTGAGTCAACAATCATTATCATAATTAAATGCACTTAGAATTACGATCAACATCATGACAAATACCTTATCGTTCAAAATATTTAGGAAGAAGAATTTTAAGCATGTCTATAACCATGCTTTGACTTTCCTTATCAGGATAAAATTCTTCTTCTTCATTTGGAAGCTTGTTTAAATCGAACTCATGTTTCACTTTAGCATCGAGATCATGCATCTGGTTTTCATTGTTGAGTTGAGATTCTTCTTCTCCACAATCCAAAAAAATCCCAAAAATCGAAACTAATGGCAATTAAGCGTAAGGCGGATTCCGACTAGTCCTAGAACAACACAATCAAGTAGTATTCGTCCAACAAAAAGAGTTCTAAGAGTTAAAAATCGAAAACTCAACCATTGGTCACAAATTTAAAAAGAGAAGATTCGTGTTTCATACCTTGTAGATCGAGTGAAAGGGTGAGAGAATGAGAATGAGCACGAAAATCCAACAATAATAGACCCTTAATCACAAATTGAAAAAGAGGAGATTCGTGTTTCATAATATTCATCCTGAGACTACTATTCACTCCGAGTCTCTCGTTGGATCCTAAATTCCTATACCCGAAGAACCGAACCCGAACCGGTACCCGAATAACTATTCATCCCGTGATACTATTCATTCCAAGACAACTATTCACTCAGAGTCTTCTCCTTTAGCTTAGACGAGGTTGGTTCTTCTCCGTGGTTACTATTCATCTCATGATTACTATTCATCCCGAGACTCCGTAATCTCAAGATTACTATTCATCCCAAGACTCCGTAATCTCGGGATTACCACTAGAAATCGATCTTGAACTTAAGAGTGTACAAAACCCGTAATGTCGTCCCTTGACCTTACACTACAAGACAACATGCGTTTCTCGATGGCAGTATCCGTCGGAAATCCGTCGAAAATGCCATTTCAGACGGTTACAACTCGTTAATTTCCGACGGAAATCTTCCGACGAATTGTATTCGTCAGAAACTAGTCAGAATATTTCCGATAGATTACCGACGGCCGTATTTCCTACGGATATTTGATTGGAACTACATGTCGGAAAGTTGTCGGAAATATTTCCGACGGGCTTTGTTACCGATGGATATTCAGACGGAGATTTGTCGAAATATTTTGTCGGCAATCCGTCGAAAATTTTCCGACAACTTTCCGACGGATTTCCGATGGACTATTTCGACGGACTTCCGACGGCAATATATAATTTGTTTTTTATAGTTTTTTTAATAATAATTATTAAATTAATTAAACAAATCAAAAAATTTAATTAAAATAATTTATAAATATTAAAATTATAATTAAAAAAATTCATAATTAAAAATTCATAATTAAAAAGTGATAAAAAAACAGGAAATTTAGTTTGGAAATAGATCGGGGAAGGCAATCTTCATGGTCGCCTGCAAATCGGTGAGCTCTTAACGAGTTGAGTTGTGAGCGGACTACAACTCCTGGTGTGCGAACAGCAACACGCCGACCTGCTCATCACGGTCTTTCACCGTTTGGTTGAACCTCGCGATTTCTTCTTTGTAATTATAAGCATACCGAGGAACCGAGGAAGAAGATTCCTAGGTCGGATGTCCGCCTAACCCAGAGAATCGACCTTTGACTTGTCGAGTTTCCTACGAAAGTTTATAAAAATTATTAATGAAATTATGAAGAAAAACAATTAATGAAAAGAAATTAAAACTTAGAGCGAGAACAATCTCGTTGATCTCTTCCCGGGATAACTCGCTCGAGGACGACGATCCGTCGAGAGTGAGCTGCGACATCAAAACTTCACGTTCCAGCTTCTTCTTCTTGCTATTCTTGACAACTTCCTGCATCTCCAAGTTCTGGATCACACCTGTTTTTTGTTGGTGTGCCTCTTCTCGATGACTTTAAGGTAATCGGGAACGGCACCAGATTCTTTCGACTGTAAAATTTTGTTAAGTAAAATAAAAACGAAATTAGTAATTAAAAATGGAAATTAAACTTACCATTTTCATCGCCTCACGTTCGACGGTCTTTGCGCACCCGTTATGAATGTAGGACCCCTTCCCGCCTTGCTCACTCTTCCAGTTCTTCGACTGTTTCTCGAAGACATTCTTCGTCGCAGGCTTACTTCAGTACTCGCAGAAGCCCTTCCAGACGTCGTCCTTAAGGTCCTTCGGCTTGGCTTTGTTATGCTTCCACTTCTGATTCCACTCGTACATGTGGTTCGAGTACGAAAGCGCGACATACTGATCGAAAGTTGCAATAACTTTCGTCGTATCTAAATGGTGCCACGTGAACTCTTGCTACATTAAAAAAAGCATCTTGTTTCTAAATACTAACAAAATCTTAAAACCCTAACAAACTCCCATTCTCAATTACATTAGATGCCATTAAATATTCTTTGTGGCTAGTAATTGTAACACCTTACAATTTGCCGGCATCTTTGTGCATGAGACGGGAGTTCTTGTTCCTTAGCATTCTCGTTCCTGGACCAGAGCATCCGAAGAGATCACTTGATGTGTTTTTGCAGCCATTGATTTATGAGCTGCAAATGTTATGGGAGCCAGGTGTTGAGGCGTTTGATGTTTCTTGTCAGCAGAATTTTGTCATGTGATCGGTACTTATGTGGACCATTAGCGATGATCCACCATATGACATGTTATCTGGATGGACAACGCTTGGAAAGTTATAGTGCCCTTACTGTCAAGATAACACATATGCGTTCCAATCGAAGCACCAACGCAAAACGTCTTGGTTTGATTGTCATAGGCGATTTCAACCTAGCGATCATCCTTCTCGTCAGAGCACCATATTGTTTAGGAAGAACCGGAAATTATTTGATGGTGCACCTCCTTAGTTAGATGAACAGTATTTATTGACTCAGTTCAGAGATTTTGGTGCAGAGAGGACCGTTGATTGTGGTGGTAACGACATCATCATGTTGATGGTTGTGACAACGTACATAACTGGCACAAGATGAGTATTTTCTGGGATTTTCCTTACTGGAAAGACCATCTTTTGAGGCATAATTTGATGTCATGCACATTGAGAAGAATGTTTTCAACAACATTATGAACACTGTTCTCAATGTCCAAGGGAAGACGAAGGACAATCTGAAGTCTAGATTGGACTTGCTAGACATTTGTTCTCATAAAGCACTACATGTGATAGGTGACGGGAAACCTCCGGTCACGGTTTTTTTGGTTGGATGAACCTTCAAAGGCCGATTTTTTTTAACTAGATTACCGATAGTATTAGATTCCCGGACGGATACACATCTAACCTTCGTAATTGCGTTGATCATGGAGAAGGGAAATTTACTGGGATGAAGAGTCATGATTGCCATGTTGTGATGCATCGTCTCCTTCCATTTGCCTTTGCATGTCTTCTACCACGTAATGTCTACAAAGCAATTGCAGGTACAATCATTAAATTAATTTTTTAATACTTTATACAATAATTTAGTATTTATTTATTCATTTGTTATGAAAATTATGCAAGGATTGGTGCCTTTTTCGAGATATATGTTCACGCTCTTTTACATAATACGGTATTCACAACCTTGCTATTAATATACTCGTAATCCTTTTGCAATTTGGAGAAGATATTTCCACATTCCTTCTTTGATGTTATGGAACATCTACCAATTCATATCCCTCGAGAAGCAGAACTTGGGGGTCCGGTTTAGTACCTGGGGCCTTTACTCTATGTGCCAAGATCGTTGGAAAAAGAGTGATGTCATTTCCCCAAGGCCTGGGGCCTTAAACAAACATATTATAAAATAAAAATCAACAAACATGTATTTAGAAAATAAAAATACACCATTGCTTCTTCCCACCATTTCGACAATCACGTCACAACAATAATTTATCACTTTGGAAGAAAACAAAAACCCAATCATGAGAATTAAGAATCATTGGCGGTGACTTTAACATTGGCCTCTGACTTAGCTGGTGGATCCGACAATCAACAAATTCCGTCAATTGATATGTGAGTAGTTTCACAATCGATAGCAAAAATTTCTGATACTGCCGGCAAGATGATCCTCCGCTGATGGCGGGCATAATCACCAACTTCTCAAATACTTTTTTTATTTGGGTTTTAGGACATCGCCTACTTCTAAGTTAGTCATGTAGAGACTTAGGGATAGCTGATTCAAATTTGATCAATTGTTAATTATATTATTGCTGTAATGGGTTTACCCATTATCAATAGCTTTATGTGTTTGCTAAATTTTCATCTTTCTCTCCAGTTATATATGGAAATCGTTTTCAAAAAAAAAAAAGACTTAAGAATCACAAACATATTGCACACAAAAATAGGATTAGAATCATACATGAAACACTCCAAAAATAATTTCACATGAAACAAAATAATAAAAAATATTATGCAACTGTAAAATGTAAATCTATTCCTTTTAAAAAAACCCAACTAATTGCATAAAATTGATCACCAAAGAAAAAAAAGATGTAAAAATGCGTACCATCCAATAAATAAAGACATATATGATCATAAATTAAATAAAAAACCAAAAAAATAAATACACAGATCTTAAACTGACAGAGATAATTAAATTATACGAAACCAAATAAAATAAAATATCATTAGATTAGATTAGAAAATTGTTTACCACATCCACGTATAGCGCGGATCACACTCTAGTTAACGTATATAGAGGAGTTTCTAATTAGTACTGCCTCTTTCATAGGGTAATATCTGTAATTAAACTTGTTTTGACTAATATATTGCTTTTTGAAAGAAGAAGAAAAACGTCATATAACATAAAGCAATATACTTTCTCCAAATCAATCGACTTAATTACTTATTATTGCCGAAAATCATCAAATATTTGGAAACTTGTAAATTATTAGAGATTTGTAACAGTTGGTTGTAAATTTATAGCCGTTATAAGTTATGTAAAACATTCTCCTTTCGTTCTAATGTACAAATCGTGTTGCCTCATAAATCTCTCTTTATCAGATTAATGAAAATATATACATCATATCATTTTGAGCTTCTAATCATACAACAACAACCACAAAAGCTCCAAAATTTCAGATTTGAGCCTCGGAAAAAGCAATAAGGAGCCGACTAAGGGTGGCCAATCCAAGTTCCGGGTTAAATTTTTCAGGTTTTGGGTTGGATTTGGGTTATTTGGTTTAAGAATTATTTGACCAAATTTGATCTACATAAAATTTGGATCAGGTTTTTTAGGTTTTGGGTTGGGTTTGGGTTATTTGGTTTGAGAATTATTTGACCAAATTCGATCAACATAAAATTTGGATCAGATTTTTTAGGTTTTAGATCAGGTTTAAGTTGTTTAGATCGCAAATAATTTGACCAAAATATCTTGTATTAGGTTTGGTTATTGAATATTTATAAAAAAATACAAGGTTTTCATATTTTAAGTGAATTATAATATATATACGTGACGAAAAAGCATATAAGGTTTTCATATTTTAAGTGGAGAAGTTGGAGATTCTATATAGATGCTTTCGTACATATAAACTCACAAGTCTTTCACACACAAAAAGAATACAAGAAAACTTACTAGACCAATCAAGTGGAGAAGAGACAAATAAGAAAATAAAGGGATATTGATGGAGAAATCAATATGTTTTTGAAAGTGATAGAATCGATATAAGATTTATTTTATACTAAGGTTAAACCGTTAAAAACTTAAAGTCATGATGTCTATTAGGGTTATTAGTCAAATTACTTAATTTTACATATATCTTTAAATTTTATAGTAAATTACTAGTTTTAGTTTTGTTAATTTTACATTTATGTTTATTAATGTAGATACTATATAAATAATATATGTAAAAACAAGATTGGATTTTATTTGGGTTTCTTAGTTATCTAAAGACCAATCCAAATAACCCAAACCCAAATTAGTAAAAATTATTAGATCCAAATAGGTTTTTATAGAAATCCATATCCAAACTAATTGAAGTTTTTTGGATTGGATTGGATTGGGTTGGATTGGATTGCTTGAATTGGCCACCCCTAGAACCGACACACTCTATTTTCTGAACCTTCTGCCTCTTCGTCCACCATTGCCACCACCACCACTAGAATTGGGAGCCTTGACGTTTTCCGGTAACGGGAGGATATGATCGACGCACTTCTTGAAGCTGAAATCATCCGCGGTTTCATCGTCCCTCACCAGAAAGAAGCATCGGCTTTTCCACAACGGGTGGTTTCTGATCTGGAACGCTTTGATCCCTCCTCCAATCTTCTTCTCGGGCTCGGGATGACCCTTCTTGACCAAGAACAATATGTCAAACTTATACATATAATCGGAAATCGGAAGGGGTACACAAAGCTGAACATGAGAGGTTATGGATATGCAAATTAGATCACTTACTGATTTACAATATCAAAATCCAAGCCTCATCTTAAAAAAAGCAGTATGCAAGAATCAAGATCGTTCTCATTACCCAAACATATAAGCAAGAACTTTTCACTAACAACCATATACATTAAACATACCATGAAAATCATGCTTGAGCCGATTTGAATCGTCTAACCATAAAATAAACATATCATCCGTGAAGAACGTAAGACAGCTCCCAAGAGTTTCAGATCAAAGGGTAGAAAGTCAAAATCAAAGTCAAAGTCAAACTAATTCGTTAGAAATCATGAAACGTCGAGAATTTACAACTTATTCAAAAACTCCAACTCCGGTCCAATTTGTTGAATGCAAATTAAATAATTTATTTTGTGTCAAATAAATTCTTTTTCTTCCTTTATATCACATAAGTTTATAATTCTTTTTGTTAAAGGGTTTTAATTAATTAATGAAATTATAATTACAACATAGCTTAGATAATCAACCGTCGTTTAGAAATCCACGATCGAAACCAAGGGCGGAGCCATGTCCACCAGTATGAGGACAGTTGCCACCAATCAAATTATTATTTTCCAGTCAAATTATTATTTTCTTTGTTAATTGTTTAGATCAATATTAAATGCCTCCACTAAAATATCAGTTTTTGTTCTTGGTCAATTTTTAATTTCTTATCTCTCTTTTTTAAAAAAATTTATAAAACCAACTAATAGTTCAAATTAAAGTTCTAACTTTATTGAATTGATTTCAACCCAAAATTAATATAATACATTATATAAAAAAGAGAAATACTCTAAAATAACATAAAATTTATTTATTTTATTTCTAAAATAGCACAAATAATATAATACATCTTATGTTTAATTAATATTATATACTATGTTAACTTTTTAGTATATCAATATAATTGCTACATGAATAAATAAATAATTGTTTTTTACATAAATATTGTTAAGATTTTAGATTATTTATTTGTACTTATTGTTTATATATAATTGTATCATTTTTTATTTTTATTATTTTATTTTAACATATATTTTATTTTTTTAAGTGTGTACAAAAAACAATCCGAACCGAACCAAATTCAAAATCCGAAAAATGAACTTAATCAGACCAAAAACTAATTTCTAAGTCTAGATATGCTACTCTATATATATAGTAGGGCTTTGATCTGTCACTGATCCAAACAGAGCTTCGGTAAAACGGGAAAACCAAACTTATAATTGAGAATCGATGGGCGCCGAAGAAACACGAATAGGGCTTTGATTATCTGAAACCGCGCCATTTGGCCGCATTGACGTAGATTTTTAAACCAATCGAACTAACATAGTCTAGAACCAAACCGAACCATAGAAGCGTTAAACCGAACCAACAACGAAAAGGTGAATTTTATCCTCACTTCGACTGCAACCACAGTGAGATCTACCTACACTGTAGTGGCTTTCGAATCATCAAACACCCCAAAAAAACCGTCGGAAACCAATGAGTTAAGAGGGGTTTCTGCAAATCAACCCTTCAATTGGGTTTTTTTCAACTCTATCCTCGACTTGCAAAAAATGTAGGTCAACCTACCAAGTCCGAGTCAATCCGCTATATAACCCTCATTTGTATATATATTTTACAACCCATATATAACCGTATATAAGTTATCAAAACGACGTAGTTTTGGCTGTTTTTTTTAAAACAATATAATGCAAAATCAGGATTCGAACTCAAGACCTCGTGTTACTTATATTGGTTATAACAACAAAAACGATCTTGGCATAATGGTATTGCAGACGTGGTAAGTGTATACAAGGTCATGAGTTTGAATCTTGATTTTGTATTATCTGGTTTGTAAAATAAACAGTCAAAACGACGTCGTTTTGATAACTTATACACGGTTATATACGGATTGAAAAATATATATACACAGACGAGGGTTATATAGCAGGTTGACTCGGATTTGGTAGGTTGACCTGCATTTTTTGCAAGTCGAAGGTAGAGCTGTAAAAAAAAACCATTTGAAAGATTGATTTGCAGAAAACCCTTATAATTATATGGACCAATTAGTTCATTCCTATATCTGATTTCAGTAAGAAACTTTATTAAACACTAAGGATTAACCACGGTTTGTATTTCTGAATTAAATATAAAGATTTTTAGAAAAGAAAAGTAGAAAATCTTTCAGTTTAAAATAGAATAGTTGATCTTTATTTTTCTTTATTTATGGTCACAATAGAGCCTCTGATAGTTTTTATATATATATACTACATAAGTATCCGCATATATGCGGCTTTGTAATTTAATATTTTATAATTCGTGAAAAAAAAATCTAAAAACAAAAAAAATAGAAAACAAAATTAGATCACCCATGAAAATATATAATACATAAATTTAGAAATGAAATTTTCAATGAAATAAATATATACCTTAACAAAAATATTTGGTGAAGCACATGCTAATGCGAGTTACTAACTTTGCAACATTTTGTTTTATATAATAAGATATATTGTTTGAAAAATTAGAGATAGGATTTTATAAAAATTCTACTTATGTGTCGTCATAATATCAATGCATTTAAAAACTAAATAAAGTTTGTAACAAATTTTGGTTTTGTAAACAGTAAATTGTTTACAACGTATGTGATTAGGCCTATATGTGCTTATAAATATGTTGAAAGTATCATTTCAAATCTTAATTATGTATGTGAAAATCCGTTTATCTAAAAAAAAAAATCTATACTAATATTTTATTTTATTTTTACATTAAAAGTTCCATATATTATTACGATGATTCGAGTAGGGTGGCCTCGGAGGCCATCCAGATCGGAATCAAATAGTCTATATGAGAAAATACAATACATCAGGTTTAAGCCCCTTTTGCAAAGGAATCGGTACGGATATTAAAAACACGAGGAAAAAAGTAAATATCAAAATAAACAAAAGTGGAACGTAAATGATTGAACTCATCAATTTCTGAAGCCAGAGCAGGTCATTCTTCCTCTTCATTGATCACCTTAACCATCTGTAGGCAATCTGATTCAAAAGTCATCATTGGTACTCCTAGCAGCAAAACGTTCTTTATGGCCCATAATAAGGTATTAAATTCAGCATGAAGGGGGAGATAAAGTTTTTTCCTTTGCAAATGCGCCAAAAGATCTTTGTCCATTCGCTAGCTCGATTACACAATCACCCCCAAATAGGTCATCATCGGATGTCCATGAGGCATCAATTTGACAACGAAGTCTTGGTCGTCTGCTTCTCTCAACACCTTGGGGCAACTCCGGTGGGTTGACGGTTTTTTCACCTATTTGCGAGATTACTTGTGCAACTTTCCAGCTTTCTGCTTCATGGATGGCAAGTTGAAAAGTATCAACGGGAGCAACATCCTTGCTATAAAGGTTTTATCATTTATGGTCTTCTAAATATACCAGATTATCCACGGAAAAACCTTTTAATGTTTTTCCATTATACATCATTCCTTTGCACGCCAAAAAAGATAATCCAAATTCCTTTACGAAATAGAATATGTTCCAGGCGATCGTCTGCCTGAAACAACACTTCCACTGGTGAATCCATACGAGTTCTTTGCCAGAAAACCCAGTGTTTTCTCGATAAAGAACGTCCGTGAGCTCATACAACCTTCGTCAAGCCGAAGAGTCCGGGAATACGTTCAATCCAGCAAGTTCTCATCTTGCCAAGTCCCAGCCACGGAAGAGGAGCAATTCATTTCTCTCAACATCCCAGAAGTGCTTCCACGATTATGGCGTCAACAAGGATACACCCATCTCCACTTTGGAGTGGTGCGTATCGGGCTAACCCTACACGCCCGTAAAGGTCTGCCGGTTATCGCAAGAATCGCTCTAGTCGACTCTCGGCTAAAGTCATATCAACAGGCCTGCATCGGTACGGTTCAGACAACATTAAACGCCGGAACAGTATTCATAACGCTGTTTCCCAACTTCAACGTCTCTTTGCAAGATCCGAACCTACTCAAGACGCTCAAGGTCCAGCTTCAGCTGATCGGACTGCCTATGCAAGAGAAGAGTGTTATCGCAACACTACATCACCAAATTGTATATCGTGTTCAATACCATGCTCTTGACCTCGTCCTACCCTCCTCTGACGAAGCGCTATATCTAGAAGTCACATCGGCTTCGCAAGCGCCAAGCACAACGCAAATTCCTCGACAGATCTCTCGAGAGGAATTGATAAAGAAGATACCAGAGTCATGGGTAACAAGCTATGAGAAGCTACATCAAGCGACTCAAGCACCGGTCCAAACATCCGAAGCCAGATTCCATTCGCGAAGTGATGGAACAACGGAAATCATATTCGACAAACCGAGATCTTCATCATCTCGGAAACAACTGTTCACACAATTTGCAATCCAAATTGATGAACACGAATTCCACGGACCATACCGAGACCAAAATCCAAAGCCGGTCTCCTTCGGACAATACGGACAAGTCGTATATCCTTTCAAGGATGAAAACGGCCATCAATATTTTGATGTCTGTTCTTGCTCGGCTTGCACAGAAAATTATTATGAGTCCGATGACGAAATCCGCCAACGGCGCAGAAAGAAGAAGGATCCCCTGTACAAAATATATCTAGACGGAGATCCTACAGTAGGTCCTCTCGGAGAAGGCAACGGAAGATACGACTTCATAGTCGAATACTCTAATCAAAAAGAGTCATCCGTGCCGGAAATCATGAAGATGGAAGACGACAACTTTCCTCCACCAAAGGACTTCATCACCGACAACATATCCCACTCTCCAAAAGTACTTTCAAGTGCAATCAGTCCTTCAGGACCGAGTCAATTAAGTCAAGGAGAAAAGGTGCTCAATTGGCAAACGGAAAATGCCATGGCACAAAACCGACTGCTTCTTACGATCGATCACAAAATCGATCAGTTTGCAGAATATTCGAAGAGATTGAGTGGTCTTCAAAACTCGATCTCAGAAATCGAGAGTCGGTTAAATACCCTCCACAAAGAGATGATGTCTATGGCCAAACATATGATGGTCAACACCACTCAATTTCAAGGCAAAGAAGCTGAGATGATCAATCTCAGGTTTCAACTAAAAGACCTTCAAAAGTGCCTCGAAAGTATGGTCCAGAACCAGCAAAGACCATACCATCCACATCTCGGGAGCATGTCATCAACGATGCCCATATACCCAGGATCGTACTCTCAAGGGTTTCTTTCAGGAGAACAATATGGGATGACAAGAAATCCAGTTCCTGGTTTCCTATCGTCTGATGAAGCGTTCACATCAAGATATGCTGTAACTCCTCCTGTCGGCGAGTTCAGACCACGACCCGTACGAGAAAGGGCAAGAAGGCAAAAGGAATCCGAATTCCGTGTCAATCCAACAACGACTCATAGATCTGCCTCCTCACACTCTAGTCAAGAGTCTCCTGATCGCGATAGAAGAAAAGAAAAGGAGATAGGCATAATCGAGTCTACAGAGTCTACGGAGTTTACGATGTCTAGTCTGCTAAATCAACTAGCGGAACAAGACGAAAGAGCAAAAGAGCCAGAGTCCGCTCAATCGCAAATACCACCGGCAAAAACGTCTCATCCAGCACCGGTGATTATTAACCTCTCAGATTCAAGCTCAAGCTCATCTTACAAGACTGACTCTGAAGACGAATCACTACCGAAGCAGTTTGCTATTGGAGAACCATCAAAGACAGAGCCAGACATAGACGAAGTGTTCTCTGACGACGAGATGAATGGAACACCCATTCAAGAACAAGAAAGGCCGACGAAGCAGTTCGCCTCAAAAGTCGTGACGTTTACGTTTGACGATATTCCCTTCGAAAGATGGAATGATCGTTTAGACGAATTCCACGCATGGATGAATTCTGAGGTTATCACCTCAACCTCACACCTCGTCATACAACAATTCACTGCACGGTTCTCAGGTGCACTCAAAGAATGGTGGAATTCGCTTGGCGAATACAGACAGCAGCAAGTCTATCAGACCACCATACCATTACTACTCGGAGAAATTCATCGGGAATTCATAGGCACCCCGAAACACCTCAAAGATCAATTACAAGAGGATTTCTTCGCAGCAAAATGTTGTTCGCTTAAGAAGAGAGATCTTGCGAAACATTTCGAGCAACAAACACGGAGATACTATGCGCTAAACGGTCTCAATAACCCGAGCCTGAAGCAAGTCTACTTATCATCTATTGATGATTATCTGAGCCAACAAACAAAACTCAATATCAAAGAGCAAGGCCAGACGGTAGAAGAAATCTCCATCGGACAAATCCAACAATACGTCTTCAGGACGTTGGACAAACTATGCAAGCAAAAGGAATTCTGGACTGAGTTCATGGATAACTCAAAGCATTTATCCAAAGTCTGTGCAAGACCAGATTTGTCGATTAAATGTTCAAAGTCCAAGAAAGGCTGCATGTGTAAAGGAAAAGGCGAGGCTCGCCGTTCCAAAAAAACAAATAAGTTCCGATTCAAGAAGTTCGGACGCAGACGGTTCTTCAGAAGGAAACAATCCTTCAAAAAGGAGACAAAGTGCTTTCTATGCAACAAAGAAGGGCACTTCGCCAAAAACTGTCCTAACAGTTCAAAGAAGAAACGACAATATCTCATCAGCTCAATATCAAAGCTGGCAAAAGATATTGATCTTGACAATCATGATCTCGAATCAGTGTTGTCTTATGACAGCGACGAACAAGATGCCATTTGTGGCTACTCAGATTCTGACACCTCAGAATCCGACGATGAGGAAGAATGCTGTTTCAAGATTGCTCAAACGCCTCAACAAGAAGAGATACAATCTCCTCACCTACCGGTGACAATCTTTGATCCTGCAAAGAAAGAGGAACCAGTCCATGTTATCGCTTTCATAGACACGGGAGCTCATACCACGATAATGAATCCCAAGGTACTTTCCTCTATCATGTGGCACCCGTACCAGCAAGAGTTCAGGGTAGCAAATTCAGGATCGTTATCAATCAAGCTCAAATCGAAGCCGATCACTATAGAGCTATTTCCGGGTTGTCAAATAACTACGGAAGTCCTAGGGTCCTCCGCTCCTGGAAAGGACATTATTCTAGGATGGGACTCGTATTACGAGCTGAAGAAGAGCTTCGACATCTCAATCGAACCAAGAGGTATAAGATGGAAATCTTATTTCAAAGCGTTCACAACGATACCTAGAATGTTCGCGATTGAAGAGCTTCAGTCCCATGATTTCAACAAAATAAAAGAAGAAATCACTGCGAGTTCATGCGCAAACTCTCATACGGAGTTCCTACGTATATGCAAAAACCCACTGTGGTTAAACGAGGAATTCTTCGTGTCACTGCCATTCAAGGAGAATATCCACACGACACCTACAAAGGCAAGTCACGCAGGAATGCCCCCAGTGTTGCTCAAACAAGCAAACGAAGAATGTGACCAGCTAGTCAGCCAAAAGGTGGTCTCACCAACAAATTCTCCGTGGGCATGCAAGGCATTTTATGTCAATAATAGAGCTGAACAAGCACGAGGAAAACTAAGGCTAGTCATTGACTATAAGCCGCTGAACCAGTACCTCCAAGATGTCAAGTTCCCATTGCCAAACAAAAGGGCGCTGTTTCAACATCTACAAGGTGCGACTCTGTTCTCAAAGTTCGACCTAAAATCCGGTTTCTGGCAAATCGGTATTGCACCAGAAGAAAGATACAAGACAGCTTTCTGTCTGCCCAACCGACATCTACAATGGAATGTCCTACCGTTCGGCCTCAAGACGGCGCCATCGCTATTCCAACAGGCTATGCTAAAGATATTCAAGCCCCTGCTTCATACAGCACTAATCTACATAGACGATATCCTTCTATTCTCGTCAAGTCACGAAGATCATGTTCGAACTCTACAACAGTTCCAGAACATCGTGAAGGATCATGGAATAATGCTATCGGCCCGAAAAATGATCATAGCCCAGCCCAACATCGATTTCCTTGGAATGGATATTGCTAATGGGCAATTCACCCCTCAGGCCCATCTAGCCACGACGCTTCTGGAGTTTCCAGACAGCGACCTCTCGAAGAGACAAGTCCAACAGTTCCTTGGGGTAATTAATTACCTC
Organism: Eutrema japonicum; assembly: GCA_030161315.1. Taxonomy (NCBI): domain Eukaryota; kingdom Viridiplantae; phylum Streptophyta; class Magnoliopsida; order Brassicales; family Brassicaceae; genus Eutrema; species Eutrema japonicum. The sequence goes on from BSQW01000013.1 coordinate 43,853,660, forward strand.
AGTGACTTTATTCCGCAATTGTCGCAGCTGACGCGTCCACTACAAAAGATGCTGTCCAAGAATCCTCCTTTATGGACTACCAGACAAACGGATGCAGTCAAAAGACTAAAGTTGGAGATAATAAAGCTGCCACCTTTAAAGATTCCCTGCGAAGGCACGCGTGTTCTACAAACAGACGCAAGTGATAAGTATTGGGGTTCAATACTGTTCGAAGAGATTGACGGGAAACGTCAAATATGTGGATATAAAAGCGGACGCTTTAAAGATTCCGAACTCCACTATCACTCCACGTTCAAAGAGATCTTAGCTGTAAAGAAGGCCATCGAGAAATTTGAGTTCCATTTGATTGGACACAAATTTCGCATCGAGATGGACATGTCATCCTTCCCGAAGATGTTACAATTCAAGCAAAAGATGGTCCCACATCAACAGTTGCTAAGATGGAGCGAATGGTTCTCAAAATACGACTTCGTATCCTTCTATTTAAAGGGCACAAAGAACATCCTTGCCGACATGCTAAGCCGGAGCCCGCTGAAGGAGATACAGATGATGGCAAGCTCATCGGCAACCGAAAAAGAATACTATGACTTCGGTGCCAACATGCCAGAAGATGCTCACCAGCTTGTCAACATGAAGATCATCCACGAGCATCTCAAAGAAAGGATCTTCCGGTACCAGTCAATCATCCTATCAAAGTACGGTGTCCGATGTCAACACATCGCGCCACTTGGCATACATCCAGATCACCCGTACGCCCATCTCTACAGAATAGAGAGCACTAATATGCCAGAGGAAGTCCTCTGTTTCCTTTGGTATATATGTTATGTATACACCATTGGCGTCACCTTCGACATCCACTGGCTCTACCAGTTCGTCAACTCGCGACAAGGTCAAAAGGACTGCCTCTCAACGTTTCTAACTTGGTTCGCGCCACTAAGCGTCTGGAGTGGTAAACTTAGACGGTCAGCAAAGACGGTGAACATATCGTACAAAAGGCTAAAAGGACAAGGGTGTCTCAACCCTTTCTTTAATCCTCATACGATATACTTCTTCCACCGCCCCATACAAGTCAATATCAAAAGCAACAAGATGCATGCGTTGCCGACGCTGATCCACCACGACGACTACAACAAAGGCATGCGACCAGACTTCAACGTCTATGAGACCAAAGGGTTCGAGGAATTCCAGAACCATGTGTTTCGCCTCAATAGTGCTACGCAGAAGTTCCCTATTCCCTTCAACCTAAATTGGAGCTACTATCCAATTGATTACCAGATGAGTCTAGACGAAGACCTACAGTACTTCGAAAGCAAGCCAGCCCATAAGCTAATCCAGCAGAAGACGACACCAGATCCAGAACCAACGACGGTTCTGCCAGAATACTTCCAAGATGCACAGTCCCCAGACGATTCGATGAATATCGACGAGATCGGGAAGAAGTTCGGTTTAAACAAAGACGAGCCTCTAGAAGATTTCGTCGAACCAGAAATAGTGTTCAAGTGTCCAGATAACTATTACGGCTGCTACGAGGAACACATCACCGAGTTCGAGATAGATCATTAAGATTCGTCTTAATAATCTAATTATGTATAATTATGTGTGTAAGCGATATATAATCGCAATAATTAATGTATAATAAAGTGTGATGTAAGCGATGATGTAATCGCAATTAGGTGTGATGTAAGCGATGATGTCATCGCAATAAATAAAGTAGATAGGTGTGATGTAAGCAATGATGTCATTGCTGAGGTAAGCGCTTATGTCAGCGCTCTAAACCTCCTATAAATATGTGTGTACCCCCCTGTGAAATATCATCTCATTTTCCCCTTAAAAACCTCTCTCTAGCTTTCTCTCTCTATGAATCACTAAAAACTCTCTCTAGTTTTCAGACTTCTCTACGAGATGTCATAAGCTCTGTAGCTTTCTCTCTCTCATGGGTTGGGTGATAACTCTCTATTGATTCTGTTTATCTCGTGCGTTCGATGAGCGAATCGTTTATCCGTGATGACTGTCAATACGACGGTCGTGACGGCCAATACGGTGGTTGTGGTCTTCAAATATTAATTATGTATGGACCAGTTTTTCTCAATCCCAAGAAATTGATGAGAAATGTTTGACAAAATGCCAAAGAGAATGAGAAAAAAAGTTTGAAACAAGGTTTGCAAAGACAACTTCGTTTTCAATAATAACTCTCTGTCTAAACTTATGTTTGAAAAGTAGTCTTGCAATCTGATGGTCGCAAGTTTTGGTTATGATTTACGATGATTGTTCATATTTAACACATCTTTTCAGAGATAAATTATTCTCTTCTTAACCTTTAATAAAACGATAAAAATCAATCAATCCAAAAATTCAATTTTTTTTCCATTGAAGTGCCCACAAAAATGATAAGTTTATAATTTTTTAACAAATTCAGAAAAACTACAGATAATAAATTTAAATATAAAATAACGATAAACAATTTTTTGGTTAATCCACTTTTTTTTTATCACCGTAAATTTTGATTTTTTAAAAAAGATTATATATATATATATAAGTTATTATTCAGCTTTAGAGAGGATATTTTAGTAAATTAGTATTTTAAAAAGTATTGTTTTAAAAAAAAAGATGTATTATTCAAATTTAAAAAGACAAATAGAGTATTTCTTAATATAGAGTATTTCTTAGTATATATATATATATATATATGTTCTTTTCTTAATACAGTTCTATAACAATATTCAGATAGTTTTGTGTAGTTTCCTATCACTTGAGAAACACACAGATGGAAATCGTCTCAGAAAAAGCTCTGTTCTTGCCCTTTTGCTTCCTCTTATCATGTTTCTTTTTCTTTACCACGCCAAGATTCCGACGGAGATCTCCCCAAGCTGCCACGCTGCCTCCTGGACCTCCACGGTTACCGATCATAGGTAACATTCACCAAGTCGGTAACATTCACCAAGTTTTAAACTTTCAAGTTAATTATTTTTCCAAAACAAATCTTTAAGTTGCATAAAATGTGCTCAATCAAAATTGACTAACGGTCAACGTCTATTTTATTTAAAAATAATAATTTAATTAATAAATTAATTTCTTTTTCAACAAAAAACAAAAAAAATTCACTCGCGGACTCTCTGTTCCGATTTCCACCACAGAGAAAGGTTAAAATTTGACACCTAAAAACACAATCTCTGGCGAGTTTCTCCATTTAATTCTCGTTCTCAGTAATAAGCCTTAATCCTTCCTTAATCGGTGGTGGATTGGCTTTCGTAATCTAATGGTGAATATATCGGATCCGTCAGCGGATTTTTCGGTAACACTGGAGAATCCGGATCCGGGTCGGATTTTGTGGTGATTGCCGATTTTTTTGTTCCTCTTGATCTCGATCGCTAAGTTAGCGATTCGATGTTCGTCGGATTCTCAGAATCAACACAAGGAAGCACTGAGATTCGCGAGTTATAATATTTTTTTCTTTTTTTTTGTTTTTTGTTTTTTGTTTTTTAATGAAAAAATAATTAATTTTATAACTAATTTTTTTTATTTTAAAATAGAATAGGTGTTGACCGTTAGTCAACCCTTGATCGAGAACAGTTTATGCTATTTGAATGTTTGTTTTAGAAAAATAATTAACTTGAAGGTTTAAAGTAAAACCCAAAAAATTGGAGGTTTAAGGTTTAAGAGCATCATTATTGGAAGAAACCCATTTGAGTTTCTTAAGTAATATTTAATTATAAATTTGAAGTTAAGAAACTCTGTTAAGAAATTTATGTTCTTGCTACTTTATTGGTAGAACCGGGTTCTTAAAAAAAAATTAATAATTTTGTTTTATTTTAAATAGAGTTTATTTTTTTAATTAATCATATTTGACATAAAAACATAACATTTTAAATATAGATTTTGAAAAAAAAATGCAAAAGGACGCTCAATTTGGGTTTCTTTCTGATTTTGTCTATGAATCGTTTCATGTTCACCCACCGAATGATTCCAATTTATTAATATGTAAACAAGTTTAGAATTTTAAATTTGAAGTTAAGAAAAAGTTGAAAAAAAAAAATTTCTTAACTTTTTTTTTTAAGTTAAGAAAAAGTTTTAAAAAAAATTTGGTAACAAAAAAAAAATCTGGCAAAAAAAAAAATTCCGACGAATTAGGGGTTGACACGTGGCTAAGGACAGTGTAAGAACCCCTTAAGAACCGGTTTTTAAAATTCTTATTTAAAAACCAGTTCTTGCACTGTTCACAATTAATTTTTTTTTATTATTATTTTTGGGTTAAGAACCTTGCAATAATGATGCTCTAAGGTCTTCCCACTCGGTTTAAAGACCGCTAAGACAGTAATCAATCGTTGTTATGTTTTGTTTCAGACTGTTGAGAAAACTATCGGTGACTCATCTGTTCTCCCCGCAGCGTATTGAAGCCACTAAGGCTCTGCGGATGAAGAAGGTGCAAGAGCTTGTGAGCTTCATGGGTGAAAGCAGCGAGAGAGACGAAGCTGTTGATATTTCTCTTGCATCTTTCATCACAACTCTTAATATCATATCGAACATTCTATTTTCCGTTGATCTCGGTAGCTACGGCTCGGAAAAATCAAATGGATTTCAGGACTTAGTGATTGGAGGCATGGAAGCTGCTGGGAGCCCAGATCTTGCTAACTTTTTCCCGTTTCTTGGGTTTCTTGACCTGCAAGGTAATAGGAAGAAGATGAAGCACTGTACAGAGAGGTTGTTTAAGGTTTTCCGAAGGTTCATCGATGCTAAAACCGCGGAAAAATCATTGCGGAAAAATCCAAAAGATGTCTCCAACAGCGATTTTGTGGATGCGCTTCTCGATCTCACCGTAGGGGATGAAGCAGAACTCGACAATAACGATATTGAACACCTTCTCTTGGTAAGTCCTCAAATCTTGAAAATAATCAAGATTTATATAAGATAACGAAATCATTGTCGTTTTGAGATAAATTTTATTAATCCTAGTATTTCAACATATCATAGATGGATATGTCTAAAGTATGATTCGATTTTATATAAAGACATTTTTAAAGCTATGTTTTTGAGATGGAATAGCATAAATTTTAAATGTCGAGCTCTCTTATATGTGATTGCATGTCAGGATATGTTTATAGCAGGCACAGATACAACCTCCAATACCCTAGAGTGGGCAATGGCAGAGTTACTTATTAACCCTAAAACGATGGCGAAAGCTCAGGCCGAAATGGAACGTGTGGTAGGCCAAAACGGTGTCGTTCAAGAGTCTGATATAACAGAATTGCCATATCTACAAGCGGTTGTGAAAGAAACTTTCCGTTTGCACCCAACTGTTCCTCTTCTCCTCCCACGAAAAGCGGAAACCGATGTAGAGATTTTTGGATTCCGTGTGCCGAAAGACGCTCAGGTTTTGGTGAACGTGTGGGCTATAGGACGAGACCCGAACGTGTGGGAGTATCCAAACCGGTTCGAGCCAGAGAGGTTTTTAGGAAAAGAGATTGATGTGAAAGGTAGAGATTATGAGCTTACACCGTTTGGGGCCGGACGGAGAATTTGCCCGGGATTGCCTTTGGCTACGAAGATAGTGCCTCTTATGCTTGCTTCTCTTCTTCATTCCTTTGACTGGAAGCTGCCAAACGGCGTCGTTTCGGACATGGATGAGACCTTTGATGTTACCTTGCACAAGACTAACCCGTTACATGCCACTCCCATCAAAAAAATGCGCCATTGAATTAACCATGAGGTGGCCAAGCTTTGAAGAAGTGAAGGTAATAACATATTGATATTGGGCCTTGGTTATGACTGTAGCTGAATAAAAAGCCCATAAATAAGCTCAAAACATTTACGATTTCTAGCCAAATGTTTTAAACCTTTGGAATAAAAGTTAGCATAATACTTTAATTTATTAATCGGTTTGGGTACAAAACTTGGCTCTTATATCAGCAAAGCGACTGTCATTCATACGAAAAAGTTCCATGTCTTCTTCCGGTTCTAGGTTAACCGGAGCAGAAACTGAATAAACAATCTCTTCTTGCTCTGCTAATCGTCTGAAGCTTTCGTTCTTCGATGGTTAGGGTTTAAGCCCATCAGTGAGCGACGCCCAGAAAACCGGTTAGCGACCTCGATTTTACATGATTTCGGTTTTCTTCAAACCGAACCGGTTCTCTCCAAATCATGCAAAGTTGCAAACACTGGAAGACGTTTTCTGTAATTACTAATTAGTTATTGATTAATCAATCTTATATCTGGAAATACAATGGTTAAAATTTATAAATAATAAAAATATAGGGGTTTTTAGCTTATTTTTAAGAAAATAAAAACTAAAGGACTATCGAACAATAAACAGAAAATTTGTTGCTCGACGAGAACATACATAATTTGATAACGTTTTGGACAAGGTTTTTGGGAAATAAACTGGATTACCATTTCGATTTTCAAGATAGATTTACAAGAACAAGAACAAAAAAAATACAAGTATTTGAGTGTAGAGCTAAATTGTAGCTGAGAGTTGTGTAGAGAGTTAGAATATGGTCATTTGCTCCTTTTCATTGTCCTTGTTTTATATTTCGAGATCGTGTTTAACGTCTCCGTTTAAGTCTGAGGCTCTAGCTGTTACGTTTAGACGACTTGACTCACCGGTTTGAACGAGTCTTTGGTTTCGATGGAGCTGACTAACAATTCTACATTTAACCCCATTTGATCGTAGATGTTCATTCCGAACTTTTTAGCTCGGCCTGTCATCTCGTTTACTCATTTGACTTCACTTGACTTCTTTGACATTCCTGAGTTTTTTTACCACATTTACCATAGATTTACTATGTTCAAATCACCGAGTCGAGATTTTAACTTCCACGTTCACCTTATTCCACTATAAGTATTTGTAAATTGATTTCCGAATTTGCGAAAGAGGAAAAGGTCAAAGTCAAACTAATTCGTAAGAAATCAGGGAACGTCTAGAATTTTCAACTTATTAAAAACTACAACTTGGTCTAATTTGCCTAGTCTAGTCTATTATGTTGAAAGCAAATAAAATCTAATTTATTTTGTGTAAGTAAATTCTTTTTCAGCCGTTATCTCACATAAGTTTACAATTATATGGACTAATAATTAATTAATTCCTGTATCTGATTTCGGTGAATATCTTTATTAAACATTTAAAATCTAAACGAGAACCCTTAAATAACAATTTCAACCCAACGACTTCCGTCACCGTTTGTTAAATTGACGAGAGATTATCTCACAAGCGCTTTTCTCAACTAAATAGTTTAACGGACGTTATCTTACCAAGCTCCGAAGCTCTGGTTCGTACATACCGAACCTCATTCAATGCCTGTACACGTATGAGATATTTTTTCTTAGACACACGCGCTCCCATAATATAAAAGATTGGATTATGTTTATCTGATTTTTTGTTCAGACCGAACACGGAAACAAAACAAAGACGAATTTTTAGAGTTTCGTTTGAGCTTAAAGGTTCCAGATTTCGAAATAGCTATTTTGTTTTTTTCTTTGTTCTTCCTTCGATTCCAGAATCATTTCTAGGTAATGTTGATTTCCCTCGATTATTTTACTCTTCTATATGGTTATTGTTCAATTTTATCTTCTGCGATTGGATTTTCTCATTTGTAGAATATTAGGGATTCATTCTAGAGATCGAATCATATCTATCTCTCTTTTTTTGTTTCTAGAATTTTGGGCTTTTCCGATTTGTTATTTTTGCTGATTCCTGGGATTTTTTGAAGCATCACAAACCCTTTTTTTCGTTTTTCCTGTAATTGGAATTTTCAGTGATGTTGTTAGGTTATCAAATGTTGTCATTATTAAGGGATGCTTTTGATTTTTGGTTTTAAAGTATTGGAGCTTCTTGTTTCAGATCAGCAACATTCTAGCATTGGTGCTTAAGGATGGCCGATCATCTGAGTTTATGTACCGATCGTCTCATAACGGCTGAGAGCTTGAAGTCAGAAAAAGATTCTGAGTCTTCTGGAGAAAGCTCCAGGCCTCAAGGCACCGACTTGGCTTCTTCATCTGTGGATGAAACCGAGGAAGTTAGGGAGTACTATGCTGTTGCGGAAGATGAACCATTTCTCCAATCTGTTGAGTGCCGTATATGCCAGGAGGAAGATACCACTAAGAACCTGGAGGCTCCTTGTGCTTGTAATGGTAGTTTGAAGGTAAAATTATATGACTTTTTATAAGTTTTTTTTTAGTCAAATTCATTGTGTTTCATTATTCTTTGTTTTTGATGGTATTGGTTTTGAAAATTTCTCATGACTTTTGATTATCCAGTATGCCCACCGCAAGTGTGTTCAGCGTTGGTGTAATGAGAAAGGCGACATAACCTGCGAAATATGCCACCAGGTAATCAATCTCTCATACTCTGCTGATATCTTTATGTCAATTTACCTATCCAATTTCATAGGTTTTAACTTTTGGATGATGCAATGAATCAGTAGTGACCCATTCCTCTATTAATACTGTTTGTATCTACGATGCCTTATCTCTCTCTGCTAAATGCTGTATCTTTATGTCAATATGTTGATCTAAGCACATAGCTTTTTAAGGCACTACAAATGTAAATTTTGTTTTACTCTTGGATGAAGAAATGAATCAACGATAATCCACATTTCCGTAATACTGCAGTAGTCACTATATTACATACCTCTCCTCGATTTGAGTTTTGGATTGTTTCTTATTTTACTTATTGGGACTTTCTTATGTTAGCTTAGAATGGTTTGTCTTTTTATCGCTGCTCAATTGCTTATTAACTACAAGAGAATGGAGATTTCCACTTCTAAAAAGTTCTTGTTTTCTACCTTGATAAACAGCCTTATCAACCTGGTTATACAGCTCCTCCACCTCCTCCTTCTGATGAAACTATAATTCACATCGGGTAAGTTTTATGAATCTATCTTTCTGGCGCTTGACTGACTTGAACAAGAGATTGATATATTCGTGTAGTAGATAATTTTATTTTAAACAAAGAGAATTATGACTTGATGAATTGTCGTACAAGTGAAGTATCCATAACCATTTATAACAAACTGATATCTTCTAAATAATAACCATCAACTTAATAAAGTAATGACCTGTGTCTCTCGTCCATTTTCTTTAGTTTATACATTCAGTTACATCTTACTTTGCCATGGTATGATTCTAGTACGGTATGGAAGATTCAAGATGTACCATCTTTCGTACTAAATTTGGTGTGATATATATCGATAACTAACATTCTGAAACGTGGTTTACTTATTGGTAACATCACTAGAAAGATAGTACTATTGAAAAGTCTTCATATCTATATAGATTTCCTTGCTTTTTTAATCTTGGATTGTTAGGTAGTTATCTCTTTTTGTGATTACCTCCTTTTTTCTGGACCCTTATTTCTCTCGACTTGTTTATGTTATTGAAAACGCATCCTGTAGTGACGATTGGGAGAACGGAGTCCCCTTGGACTTGAGCAACCCACGCATTCTGGCAATGGCTGCAGCAGAACGCCATTTCCTGGAAGCTGACTATGACGAGTATTCTGAGTCTAACTCAAGCGGAGCTGCCTTTTGTCGCTCTGCTGCTCTTATCGTAAGCTTACTGTTTCTCAATTATCTTGTTGAGAATATGATTTTGTACCATGTGAATTGGATGTTCTTTTTGTTTTAATCATATCTATTTTCAACACTAAATGCTTGCATTCTCTACTTCTGTAATGGCAGCTAATGGCACTTTTACTGTTACGAGATGCGCTAAATCTCACAACTAACTCTGATGACGAGGACGATCCAACTGCCTTCTTCTCTGTATGAATATCTTTACTTACTTACCCAACTTCTTCATACCGTCTCTGAATACACTGCTTTGTGTTTCTTGTTAATGTTTGATTAGATTATTTTTAATTTTTTTTTTGGTTTTGCTCTATTTGGTTTCAACTTTCAACAGCTTTTCCTTCTTCGCGCCGCCGGTTTTCTCCTCCCATGTTACATCATGGCATGGGCCATCGGTATACTACAACGCCGGAGGCAAAGACAGGTGTGAACACAAAAAATTCTCTTGCATAACTCTGTTAATTTGTAAATGCTCAATCTAACAGACATTGGATCGCTTTTGTTTCTTTGAATATCAGGAAGCAGCGGCTCTAGCTGCCGCAGAAGTTGCTTTCATGATACACGGTGGTGTGCCTCAACGCAGGGGACTGCACTTTGCTGTTGCACCCGAGCTGCCGATATCCAACCCAACACCAGTATGATCCTTCCCGGCTGATTCTCCGGTAAGACTATAAGACAAAAACCCTGAGTTTGGTTGTAAGAACTTTCCATCTACTTATGCTTCTTCACATGTTATCCTCTTACGCTTTGTGTTCTCCGAATCTGTTAATGTTACTTCTCTACTCCCAAATGTTGACACAGAGCTCTCACGGCACTATGTACAGTCTTATTGTTATTTTGATTATTTTTCTTGCGTTTTGATTGATTTATGTTTTATACAAAGACTAGATAAGTATCCGTATATATGCGGATTTGTAATTTAATATTTTATAACCCGTAAAAAAATGAAAGACAATAAAATGAAAAACAAAATTAGATCACCCGTGAAAATATCTTATACATAAATTTGAAAACAAAGTTTACGATGAAATAAATATATACATTGAAAGCAAAATTTAATGAAGAGATATACTAAATAGCTTTGGATACGATTATTAGATTTTTATTTTTTTGGGGTTTAATTGATATACTACTAATTTGTGTTTTATATAGAGGTGAGAAATTAAATTCTTTTTCTTTAATGATTAATTTTCTTAATCTAAATGAAAAACTAAAAAATATGTTTTCATTACTATATTAGTTTTGCTTTTTAGGATAAATTATAAACTAAAACTGATTTTTTAATATTTACTTTAATTCATTTGTTTTAAAAATTTTTTGACATATGTCAAGATCTAAATTAACCGTGACATATGTAACGATCTCGTGAATGAAAATTATCCTACGTGTCACATTCACATTGAGAGATCCAACTTTATATAATACGATATATATATATTTTAGTAACTTTATCTTTTAGAATTATGAATGTGAAATTGAGAAGCTATCAATTTGGTTATCTAGAGGTGGAGAATGAGAATTCATTTTCTTTTTTAGGATTGTATTCTATTTTAAATTTGTAATTTTTTTAAAGAATTACTAATTGTTCTTTCCTTTTTTAAAACTTTAGCTTTTTATGATTGTAATCTATTGTTTAATTTCCTTATTCTAAACTGAAATATGTTTTTTTAATAAAATTTGGTTTTTATTCATTTTCTTTTTAGAATTGTAATCTATTTTTTAATTTCTTTATTCTAAACTAAAATATGGTTTTTTTTTAACTTTGGCTTTTATTTATAATTTTTGTTTAATTTTTCTTAATCTAAATATAACTACTTTTTTCATTTACTTTTTAGGATTATGAATCGATTTTAAATCGTATATTAATAATTTTCCTTTTAAGTTTAGAGTATATTTATAATTTTCTTTTTTTAAGTTTGATTATTGTTGTATATTATAAATTTTAAAGTTTTTTTTGTCACTTTCCTTTATTATAAGTTTTCCTTATTTATACTTGTTTTTTTGTAAAATTGTATTTTTTAGTTTACATTTTTTTTAATATTTACTTTAATTCACTTTTACTAATATTGCCTTTTTTTAGTTTAACCTTTTTTAATATTTACTATAATTCATTTTTTAATTAAATTGACACATGTCAAAATCTAAATTAACAATCGTGACAAATGTCATAATCTCGTTATTGAAAATTATCATAGTGTCACACTCACATCGAGGGATCCAGTTTTATATAATAATAAAATGTTTGGTATAAACCATGATTAGCTCCTTCAAAAACTTTCAGCTTATGGTTCGGTATGATCTTCGCAAACTCCTTGGCATCTCCCACAGACCTTATCATCCGATCCATGAACCGTCAAGACATTGCATTCTTTGTCAATCTTGAGACAAACTTGATGCATATACTTCTCCATTAAGCTCTCCTCGGTAACACGGAACACGGATTTTCCCTCTTTCGCATCGATGAATCCATGTTGCTTAATTCTCTCGAGATAACCTTCTCCAAGACGTATGCCATTTTGCAGATCATAACGTCCAGAGATATTGATCACATTGCGGATATTACCATCCCGATACTTGGAGGCGTAGAGGAGGACCACATTACCTCCTCTACTGTGTCCGAGAATCGTAGTAACCACACGGTTTGTGTTAGATAAGTGTTGGATAACGGAATGTCGATCATCGGCTTCGTATTTGTATTTACCGTAATTGAAACTTCCTTCACTCTCTCCACTACCAGAGAAATCAAAACGAAAAACGCTGATTCATTCTTTCTCTATAGCAGCAGCCACATTCTTGAGGATTGTGCTGTTCTTGTCCGATTAAAATCCATGGCACAAGACCACGATTTCTCTTGAACCAGTTTAGTGAAGCAAACCAACAAGATTCTCGTATGTTCGGTATCACGACTGCTGTGCGCAAACTGCAAAATAAAAATCAGCAGAGAAGGTACTGATTGATTCTGTTTTTGTCTTTATAAATCCTACGTACAGGGCAAATTCTTACGTACATGAACTTCCCTCAGACGAATTCATTCTCAACTTGTGATTTGGTTCTCGAGGTTTGAGAATACTCTTCTTTCTCAAATCAATAGATTATCAAAGCACTACAGGAAAAACATGCATTAATAACATAGGAAAAACGCTATCTTACTATTTTGATAGCGGAAAGGTAAGCGCTATGACATGTCCCGCGATAATAGATCTGATATTTTCGATAGTGGTTTTTCGTAATGCTATATTTTAACTGTCTACAATAGCGCTTTCTTTAATGTAATATTATTTAATGTTAGTCAATGGATGGTGGTTTTTTGGACGGTGGAGTTGGTGGCTCCTTGTTTGCTCCTTAATGTCAACAAAGGAGGCCATTGTTTTTTTCAACATTTGTGGCTCTCACCAACCCCCTTAGCTTCTATAAATACTCATGTAAGATGAGAATTAAAAATCATCCAAAAAAAAATCCAAAAATCTCAAAACAAGAAGAAGAGAAGAAATGTGAGAGAGAGAAAGAAAAGAAAAAATATTTTTTTCTTTAGAAATTCTTTTCTTTGTGAGAAATTAAGAGTAATTTCTCGAGTGTATTTGGGTTCGGGTGTGAGTTGAGAGTGGTGTAAAATTTTTCGGTTGATAATAAAAGATCTGTATCAGGTCCGGAGACGTAGGCAAAGTTGGCCGAACTCCGTTAACAAATTCTGTGTGTGTCTTATCGTTCTCATAATTCTGATTTATCGGAAATTTGACGATCAGAAATTTGGCGTTATTTTCTAACATTTAATACAATAGCGAAACTTTTTTGTTATAAATAATAGTTATTATAGCATTTATGACATTTTTATAATAGCGATGTCGAATATGTAATGATTACTATTGTTTTTATAGCGTTATAGATTTGTAAGACATTATTTTTATAGCATTTGTCCATTGGTTTTGTTATAGCAGTTTAAACACTATGTTGATTATTTGATAGCAATTTAGGCACACAATTATTTCTATACTTTTTTCATTTTTCTATTTTTGATAGCATTAACCAATTTTATATATAGCATTCAAAGAATGCTGTATTTAACTTACATTTATATAAAAAAACATAAATGAAAAAGGTTTTGAAAACTAAAATAACTTATATATTTGTATAGTAGAAACTGGAGTACATAAGTTCATTAATACAAAGGTTTTGAAAACTTGGTTAAGTCATAGATTACATAACTATGAGAATCCTTATATTTCAACATCAAAAACAACTTCATTAATGATGTCTCAACTAGCTGATGATTCCACTTATCAAAATGCCGAAGATGCTTGTTATGACAATGGTTCCTGCAAACAAACAAAAAATAAACACAGACCATCTAACTCGTTATATTTCTGAAACAAATCTCATTCATTAATAACATATCAGAATAGCCAAATAGAGGAAGTAGTTCGACCACAATATCATATCTCACCTAAAAAATGCAAGTCGTGAATCACCTTCAACTACGATTCACCTAACCCCTCTTTTTTTGAGCTACATTCAATCCTCTCATTCACCCACGTGTTCCAAGTTACAGTAAATATGTTGGAAGGCTTTAGCTTAAGTCTCTGTTCGCCACTCTTCGCCACTCCTTCGTCTGTACAAAATGATTGATCCATGCCCTGCAAGTTCACCGTACTCAGTGAATTCCACATCTACCTTAGCCTGAGTATGTTTTGCCACTTTCCTCATATTGGTCGTTTATCTTTTATGTTCGACTGGAAATAAAAAGAGAAAACAAAAAGAATGCTCAAACATTAGTTGACAGAAATCTAGGTAACAAGCAACAATAACATAGCTCTGCATTGTCAAAATGGCAATGGTTCTACATAAAGAAAAGGAGAAGAAAATAGATAGAAATCGCAAACATTTCTGACAGAATTCTAATTAATATGCGAGAATAATAGATCTGAATTACCATAAATAGGGAAGAAGAACGAAGTGCCTCTTAGTTCGTTCACTACAGCTACACTTCTTCCTGCATCAGAGAGGAACAATAAATAAGTATGGTTACATCGAGAGTAGAACATGACCAGAAGGGTCGGAAGAACATGTTGCGACATGACCTGAGAGACGAGTTGGGTTGTGTCTCGAAGCGGAAGCGTCAATTCGCCTGTGTACAGATAGTCTTCGTGAAGCTCAGTTCGCCTGTGTCAGATCTGGAAACTGTAAAACCAAGAACACGTAGACACAAAATAACGATTGAACAGATTCTGCAAATTCTCTATTTGCTTTTATTAGAAATCACTTAAACAAACTTCTTACAATTTGTTTAATCAGAATTACACGACACCAACACACTGGTTCGTCACTGACCAATTTCTAATCTCCTTTCGAACCCTTGAACACTCTTGTTCACCCGTTCTTAATCTAATACAAGAACTCTCTGTTCTCACAAGAACTCTCTGTTCTCACAAGAACTCTCTGTTCTCTCACCAAACCTCTTGAGCACGTAGTGCAGTCACGTCTTTGTTTTTGATAATCAACCTAGCGGCTCCTCCGCTTTACTTATATTCTCCAACTCCTCTAGTTGAGAATATCTTCTCCGATCTTGAGGATATCTCCAAATCTTCATTTTGTCGATATTAAGATTTTGTGTACCAATATCTCTTGTGTTTCTAGACCCAATGATTTTTTGCCACGTGACACCTTCTATTTTAACGTCGTGACTTTAATTCCAGTATTTTGTGTTGCACAGACTATTCGTTGTGCAACCACCTCATTCCTTGGTGCTAACAATCTCCCCCTTTTTGTCTGAGTGTGACACCTCAAGCTTCTTGCATCCTCAGTCTCTCTCTCTTTTCTCGAGTCTCTCCATTTGGACTCGCTCAGTCCTCCTATTCTCCCCCTGCTTGAGTGCACTCTCAGAGAAAAATAACACAAAAAGCACAAGGAAAACTTTAATCAACTTTTATTCCCTCTGTACTCATTGGGGTTCTAGCTTCCTTGCTTGTCTGTATCTCGAACCGTGTCACCAGATTTCTTGGTTCACAGTCATCCTTCCCAAGGGTTTGTTCATCATTTATTTCATTGTCTCTTCTCATAGAAATTTATGGGCTCTGCTTATGTAACACAACTCCTTCCTGTGTCACTTCTTCCACCGTAGCACAAATCTCGTCATCAAACACACCGTTCAAGATCTTCTGATTTCCAGTCTTATGCCTAGAGCATCCGCTATTAAAATACCAAGGGACGTTGTTTTGTGTTGTGGTGGATGTGAATGCAGCATTACTGATTGTTTTTCCTTCATCTCTGTCTTCATCACTCACGTCCAGTAGTTCATCGATTTCTGTAATAACAAGATTGCACACAATATCGTCTTGTGCAACACAACTTCCTGCACTTTTTTCAGGTTTTACCTCTTCCGATCTCTGCATCACTCTCATCTTGTTCTCAGCTGACTCAGTAGGGTACAAATACTTCTTTGCTATCCATACCTTCCCATAGTGTTTTCTTTCGATGTGACAGTTGTTGTTACTCCAAGCCTCCTTGATTTTCTTTTTCAGCTGAAAACAATTCCTCTTAATGTGACCAATTTTCTCACAAAAGAAACACGCCCTTTTTTGTCTCAACATTTTCCTTTTTGGTTTCATCACCAAACGACTTGGGATATCAGTTTTAACCATCTCTAGCTGAATATTCTTCTCTTCTTTTTCCCTATTATTTTTCCCTGGGACAAAGTTTTTCATGCTTTGATAGCTTGGTTCCACAACACTTTGACTTGGCTGATCACGTTCATTAAAGCTTAATCCCCAGTTTTGTGTGTCTGTCTTTCCCATTGTCAGAAGGTGATCCAATTTATCAGTTCCATTGTTCAGCATTCTGATCTTCTTGTAATTTTCAGACAAATCATTTTGAAGACTCCTGCTTTTTCCTTTCTCTTGAGCAAGCAGTTCCTGCATCTTAACTATTTTAACTTCCAATTCCAAAACTTTTAGGCTCTCATTTTCTGACTTTTCTTTATTCTCAGCATCATCAGAAACCTCAACATCAACTGCATCATCCTTCAACACTTCAGCTTTCTCCTTGTCTGATTCGTCTTTCTTTTCATAATAATCTGTGTGTGACACATATGGCATCGTGTGTAACACAACTGCTGCATCTGATATACGACCATTGAAACTCTCCATGGTTGGTTTGCTTTCAAGCTCCAGAATATTGACTTTTGCTTCTAAAATCGCTTTGCCTTTCAGTAATTGCAGGTTCTCATAGCTCAACTTGACCCAATTATCATATAACAACCTATACTCAACCTTTGCATCAATTTCACCGTCTTCGTCTGATTCATAATCTGCATCTGATTCCGTATCAGATTTTTCTCCAACGAGTGCCACAAAGTTAAGTAGATCACCTTCATCTTCACTCACATCTGATTCTGTGTCACTGAAACTCAACATCGATCTATCATTCCATTTTTGCAGGCTAGGGCACTCTGACTTCTTGTGTCCGAATCCTTTGCATTCATGGCACCTCAACTCCTTACACTTGGCTAGAGGGCACTCAGCTCTGAAGTGCCCGTACCCTTCACATTCATGACATTGTAAACCATGTCTTCTAGTTTGTTTTCCAGCCTCAACTCTTGGTGCTCTATTGGAATTTCTTTCAGCATCATTACCTTGAGGCCTTGAAGTAGACATAATCTGACATTTTTCAATTTTCCTAAGTTCCTTTTTAAAGTTTCTTGCCATCAAACCCATGCTTTCCTCAAATTTGTGATTCAATTTTTCTTCAAGCTTCTGAATTATGTATGTATTCTGATCCGCAACAAACGCTAAATCTTTGATAATCTTAGGTTGGTGTGCAGCTGCCTCCATCTCCTCAGCTTTCAACATTCGCAACAACTGAGAAAATTTCATGTCATCGGTCTTCATAGCCATCTTTAGAACAACCTTTTGAGCTCCATATTTTGGAGGTAGGCATCTCCACATCTTTTTGACCAGTTTATTATCCTTATAAGTTTTTCCAAGAACCGATGCTTCATTCGCTATAGAGCTGAGTTTGGATCCAAAACTTGAGATGGATTCATCACTTCCCATTCGAAGATTTTCAAACTGAGACGCTAAGTGATCCAACCTTGTCCTCTTCACACTTGAAGTTCCTTCATAGAAGTTTACAAGGACCTCCCAAGCATCCTTAGCCACTGTACATCCCTGAACCAGTTTAAACTTCTCTGCATCAATCGCATTGAAAATTTCGCTGATAGCCTTCGAGTTAAACTTCGAAGCTTCCTTTTCAGCCTCAGTCCATTTATCTTTCAGCTTAGGTCATTTTTCTCCCTTAGTATCAGGGATAAATAGTTCTTCCCAACCAGATTCCACAGCGGTCCAAGCGTCTTCATCTATCGCCCTGATTCTCTGCTTCATACGCACCTTCCAGTGACCGAAATTGTTCTCATCGAGCATAAGAGTTCATCGAACGGCTATTGTCTCCATGTTCTTCTCAGGATCTCACATGTGTTCGAAGCGTACTCCTTCGGCTAGGTGTCCCTCTCTGATACCAATTGTAAAACCAAGAACACATAGACACAAAATAACGATTGAACAGATTCTGCAAATTCTCTATTTGCTTTTATTAGAAATCACTTAAACAAACTTCTTACAATTTGTTCAATCAGAAATACACGACACCAACACACTAGTTCGTCACTGACCAATTTCTAATCTCCTTTCGAACCCTTGAACACTATTGTTCACCCGTTCTTAATCTAATACAAGAACTCTCTGTTCTCACAAGAACTCTCTGTTCTCTCACCAAACCTCTTGAGCACGTAGTGCAGTCACGTCTCTGTTTTTGATAATCAACCTAGCGGCTCCTCCGCTTTACTTATATTCTCCAACTCCTCTAGTTGAGAATATCTTCTCCGATCTTGAGGATATCTCCAAATCTTCATTTTGTCGATATTAAGATTTTGTGTACCAATATCTCTTGTGTTTCTAGACCCAATGATTTTTTGCCACGTCACACCTTCTATTTTAACGTCGTGACTTTAATTCCAGTATTTTGTGTTGCACAGACGATTCGTTGTGCAACCACCTCATTCCTTGGTGCTAACAGAAACGGGATAGGCTTGATCTTACGGTGTGGAATAGAAAAAGACTGAGATATGAATAGAATAATCGTGTAAATTCTTGATCTTACGGTGTGAAATAGAAAGAGACTGAGATGTGAATTACAGTGTGGATTCTGCCACGTATACAATCCGCATACTCTCTTCTTATTGGGTCTCATATAATGAAGCATATTTGTGATGCAATCATTATTATATTAGTAATTTAGGTTTTATATAAAAAAAAACATTACAATTTTTTTTATATATAGAAATTAATTTATGAAAACTTAATTTCTCTTCTAAAAATAAATATATAGTAGGGATAAGTTTTTTAATAAAATTAAAAGATCAAACATAAGTGTGAATCATAAACCCTTATCCTCCAATGCCCTAAACTAACCCTAACCCTCCTATACCCTAAACCTTAAACTATCTCTAAACTATATATATGTCGATTAAGACTTTTAATTTTAGTTTGATTAACTTTTTTTTAATAAAATATTATCTAAAGAAAAAAACTCAATAAATTGTATATTATGAGCCAATAATAAATTTTAATTTTAATTACTAATTGAAAAGTCTTAAACAAATAGTCTTACAATTACAAGTTAAACCCTATATACAATTTAAATTCAAACTCCAAAACACGTTTTATGGTTTCAATAATAGTTAGTATTTAATACTATATATTATCTATTACTAATTAATTTGGAAATGTTAATTAATTTTTAAAAAAATATTATGCTAATTCGTAAATGACTTATATTATGTTAATAATATTTATTAACTTTTACAATATGAATTTAACAAACCATCACAATATTTATTAAATTAATTAAACGAAACCACATGTCTTTACATAACGATACTTGTATTTTGGTAGAAAATTATTTAAGTTCACAGATTAAAATAACTTTCAAATGTTTCTGCTAGCAATATGATAAGAAGTTCAGAGAAATTTGAGTTTTTCATTAGGCCAAGCAATCATACTGCCTACTGCATCAGAAATGAATTGGATTTCTGAATTTCCTCTCCACACCTTCGCAGTTTCAATCTTTGGGACTATTACCTAAACCTTGGTAGCATTGGGACCTAATGGGACTGAGTGGACAAGATATGCTGGGTCGTTTGAGAATACTTCGCCTTCTGCAACTATTTGTACAGAGTTCCCGCAATCTAGAAGCACTTCTGCTTTGCACCTTTGCTTGTACCACTGTTGATACTTGCACCTTTGCTTGTACCACTGCTTATACTTGTACTCTAACACTCAAAATCAATACAACCACATTCATAAGAAAATGACAGTTACAAAAACAGCATAAGATAATTACAAACAGGCAAGAGGGATCAAAATTTACCGGAGTTGATCTCTTTAGTGGCTCCTCCTGTACTTTAGCATTAATAAATTCTATATTAGGAATTGTCCATGCGATGGTCTCATTAAGTGCATCACCAATCTCGAACATTTCAGCAGTTGGTCTCCACAAATAAGCATCATGCTTAATCACCTTATTGATCTTCACACTTGCAGCATTCAGACCCAGAGGGATACCGTGGACCATTTCTTTTACGTTAGTAGATAACATTACACCCTCAGCAATAACTTCATCTGAAATCCAGTCATGTATTTTGCATCTTCCAAGTGTTTCATCCACACTTGTATCCTAATGGTAAATGCATATATGTTAGTAATCTACTGACTGAGTTAAGAAAGAAACCAATATACAAATAAAATTACCTGGGATCCATCAGACACATTCATTCCAGTCTTCTTTGAGACAAGAAGGGGATCGATTTTCTCTGTAAAACCCTTAACTTGTTTTTGTTGAAGAACGAAAAGATAAGAGAATTGACTGGTCAAATTTTATTTTAAAGAATTTTCCATTTTTTTTTTTTTTTTATTTGGCGGCCACTAAAAATTTAGATTCGCGGTTAACTATACGATTGCGTTTAGATACCGTATCTGCTATTACAGAGTACAAATGTTAGGCGCGAGAGCTAGTTTTAATCCCGCCAATCATATTATAGCGTTTATTTTTCATAAGCGCTATAGAAAAGTCAGGCTGTTATCAACGATAGCACAACCACATAAACTGCTATCATGATGTGATATTAATACTTGTTTTTCCTGTAGTGAAGGTGTCTTTTAGAAAGAAAAAACAAAACAATCGTAACCTATTTATACCGAAAGCAGTAGGTCATAATCGACCCTAAACCTAATTGAAAAAGGATTCATAATCATCCTTAAGGAAATTAAAGAAAAAAAGAAAAAAAAAACACATATAAAAGTAACCGATAGTGGAAGCACTTAGTCTAGTGGTCAAAATGTTTAAAGACTTTTACACCTAATATGGGGTATGATTTCAGAAAAGGCTAGTTTTTGCAGGTTTTACAGATTAATAGATGCAAAGTTTATCAAAGATTTCAAAGTGTTGTAGGTATACCGTTCATCGTGATCTTTTGTGTTACGAGAAGAGTTGTCCACACTAATGTGCTGTGAGTAGAATCGTATGTCGTGTTACATGAAAATCTGCATCGTAGAATCGTTTGTAGAGCTCTTTATCATTATCATAAGTGTTTTATGTAAGAGAATTCGATCGATTAATCATCATTTGTAATAGAATTAGATCAATTATTTTCAGGGGTGGCTCAAAAGTGAGAAAAGGAATTTGGGGCTCTGTTCAAATTTTTTTTTTGGTAAGGCAAAAAAAAAGGGACTCTAAAAAAATATTTTGGTTCAAAAAAAAAAAAAATTGGGTCTAGACAAATGCACCGGTTGCACCGCCTCAGAACCGCTCCTGATTATCTCTGGTGATGATGTAAAAACATAATAAAAAAGGAGAGTTTTGCAAATATTGACGCTTATTTGAAGTTGTCTTAGTTATTTATCACTTTCTTAAAGTATGTGCAAATATAACATTTTTTTACTGTTTATACTAATTTTTGACGAGTTTACCCTGTTGACCGTGAGCTACGTGGACCGTGGCAGATAAATGTGGCTGTTTTTTATTTATTATTATTATTATTTCGTTCTTCTTTTCATTTTTTTTTTTCAAATGAATATTTTATTTTATTATTATATTTCATCGTAATTTTTTTTCTCTATCTAATTATATTCATTTCTATAATATTATTTAAGAATACATTTTTAAAAATAAACTTTGTTTTGTAAGTTATTACATGAAATGTCATTATAAATAATAAAGAATAATTGAAATAGGAAATGATATAATTGTCTTTTACAATTAGTGATAAAAATATAGAAATTATTTATTTTGCAGTAAAGATGTTATTTACTATATATTTTTAAATAATAATCAATCCATATATATTCAAAAAAAAAATATATTCGAAATCTTGATATATTTTTCACTATAGTTTATTATATTTTATATCAAAATAAAAATTGGACAAATATTTTACTAATTTTATAGAAAGTTAGACACAAGAAAATTGATTTTTTTTAAGAGTTCGTAAACTAACCACAAAACTAGAGTCATTAAACGGTGCATAATATAGTTATGTTTTCAAGATTAGATTTTACGGGTTAGTCCGTATAATATTTTAGTTCACTGCAAAACGGGTTAAATAGACAAATTATTCTCTTTGACAACTCTATCTATAATCATGATTTGGACATATTATAAAATTTAAATAAAAGCAATTTTTTAAAAAAAATTCAAAAAAATTTCTTAGAAACAAATGACCTTTGCGCTAATTATAACGCGGGTTAAGTCCTAGTTTTAATATATTTTAGAAACTTACAAATAATTATAAAAATATAATGTATAATATTTTTTAAATATACATGTGTGGACATCCATTTATCATGCTCAAACTGTCCATATACAAAGAACCTCACACTTCCCTTAGTTGACCAAAAATCGAGCATTAAAGGCTTGATTGCTTTATCATTTATGTTGATTGATTTGTATTTATGTTATTATCTAACTTATTCTTTTTGTAAAAACCTGTGAGACCTCTATATAAGCTCACTCATTTCATTTGTAAAACACAGACTTGAAAATGAATAGAAACGAAACTTATGTTTCTCTTTGAAGCTTCGTGCTTTGTCTCTCTTAACACTTGTGTGCGATTCTTTGTGTTCTTGAGTGTTTTGTTCTTTCTTGTGTGTGAGATTCACATAAGTTTGAGCTTTGTACCGTATCAGAGACTCACCATTCCACTGTGTCGTGCATTCATTCCGCCATCACTCCATTGAAACCGATCCCACACGAGAGAAGCGATTGCCATCGTGTCCGATCCACCATCTTCGACCATCACTTGACAATAAGAGAAGGCGACCGCCTGCTTATAGTTCCACGTCTATCCACCATATAAGTACTCACCACAGAGTCTTTTATCATCTAAGATTCATGGATTCATGCCCAAGATGTCCATATACAAAGAAACTCACACTTCCCTTAGTTGACCAAAAATCGAGTATTTAGTGCCATATCAATCAAGTCTTTGATTGATTTATCATTTATGCTGATTGATTTGTATTTATGTTAATTATTTGACTTATTCTCTTTATAAAAATGTGTGAGACCTCTATATAAGCTCACTCATTTCATTTGTAAAATACATACTTGAAAATGATTAGAAACGAAAATTATGTTTCCCTTTGAAGTTTCGTGCTTTGTCTCTCTTAACATTTGTGTGTGATTCCTTGTGTTTTTGAGTGTCTTGTTCTTTCTTGTGTGTGAGATTCACAAAAGCTTGAGCCCCTACACCATATCAGAGACTTACCACACCTCTGTGTCGTATATCCGTTCCGCCATCACTCCATCTGTTGATCCGGGAGATCACTAAGGATGATTAGGGGTATATTAAGAGATTGAGGGGCGAGATTTCCGTTAATAGAACGAATCAACTTGACTTTAGAGCAGGTCGGGAATGAAAGAACAGAGATCGGGATTTAAGATGAACAGGTCGGAGACCGTATTCCTTGTATTAATGATCGAAAAGAGGGAACGATTTAGATTTACGAACTAGTTCCGATAGGAATCCAGTTCGGTGTTCTAAACGGCGTTGCTTTGTTACAATACAGAGAGGTCGGGTATTAAATTTAGAGAGAGGGAGTAATAAATGCGTCATCCCCTTCATAAATGCATGATGGGGGTTATTTATAGCAAGGGTTGACTTCCTGTTCCCCTAAAATCCGTGGCGGCGTGGCGCTCTCAGCGCCTTTCGTGGGTAAGGCCCTTTGATAGGCGTGTCCTTCCCCTCTTGGCAGATAGGTCATAATGATCTCTATGCCATGCTCCTACGGAGATAGCACACTGCTCAGCGAGCTGCCCTCCACGTGTCGTCTTCCCCTTCGGTTTCTCTGTGCAGAGTTGGTGAAGCGTTGAGCCCGGCGCCATACTCCTACGAGGATAGTACACTGTTCACCGAGCTGCCCTCCATGTGTCGTCTTCCCCTTTGGTCTTTCTGTGCAGAGTGGGTGAAGCGTTGGATCGAGCCCGAGACGCGTTCTCGTGAGCTCGGGCGAGTCTGGAATAGGAGTCCGGGGTACCAGCTCGGTGTCTCCTTAAATCGAACGTTGACTTTTTGTTGACCTGACCAAGAAGGGCCTTTTGCTGAGATGGGCCTAGCTAATTGGGGGTGCTAAGCCCACCTCCAACAAAAGGCCCCCCCCAGTTCGGTGTCGTGAGGTGTGGCGAATGCATCGAAATTGATCCTGTGCTAGCTCGGTGCATCTCAGGTCGGTGCTTCGAGGTTGAGTGGTTGAACTCGGGACGCTATCGTTTGGGCGCGAAAGACTGTTTACATGTATCGATTTTCCCGAAAATTTGGAGATTGTTGGTGCGTGCTCGTCACGCGCGGGGGACCGAAGCGACGTTCCACTTTCTGCGCGTACTGCGCACGCGTGGGCGTGCAAGAGACGCTTCGTGTTTTTCGAGGCGGTTTATGCTTTATGCGCGGGAAAAGCGAAGAGACGTCATCATTAGGGTTTCGGGAGGCCGCGCCCTTTTGACACGTGTCAACACGTCCCTTCGCTGTCCCTTCTTTCTTCTATTTAAATCCTTCTTCTTCGTTCGGTTGAACTCTTCTGCGCAAATTCTCAAGGTAACTCTTCTTCCTTTCTCTGAATTTTCATCTTGCGCTTTCTTTTTAAATTCTCTCTTCCGATTTCGGGTTGGGTTATCGGGACTTCGTCTTCTTCTTCGTGCGATGGCGTTGATACTTCATGAAATCAGGGCTGAGTCTAGCGAAGAATCGGGGTCTCGCGACGACCATGGCGACTCTCCGGCGTCGAGCTCTTTTTCTTCGTATGGTTCTGAGAGAACCTCCTCACAGTCTTGCGACAGGGGGGATGGGGCGCGGTCCGTCCCGTCGGTTTCTCGGGTTCGGCCGGGAGGGTCCTCTCCTGGTGACCGCGATGCCGGCCGGGGTAAACAAAGAGCCGGACGGGCTGCCGGTCGAGGTGGACGAAGGGGCGGTAGAGCTGGGGGAGCTCAGGCGAGTAAGCAAAAAAAGCCTCTTTTGGTTTCTTACGAACAGGGCGGCTCGCCGACCTGGAGCACGCCGGAGACCGTCACAGCATTGAGGGAGCTGTGCAACTTTCCTGTGTCTGCGGAGCTTAAACTTCCCAGATCGGATGAGCGCCCGTGAAATTCGCCGGAGAGATTTATCTGCCTGTACGGAAGACTTTTCTCGAAGTGGGTGGGTAGGTATTAAAGAAGTTGATTTGTCGAGCAATAGTCTCTTCGGAAACATTCCTAGATGTTTTGCAAACTTTTCTAGTTGCAGTATCTCAATCTATCCATTAATAATTTTGAAGGGATGGTGCCAACAGAAGGGAATTTTCAGAATGCTACTAAATTTTTAGTATTTGGGAACAAAAATGTATGTGGAGGCATCAGGGAATTGCAACTAAAGCCATGCCTTGCGCAAGCAACACCAATGGGGAGAAAGCATTCCTTTCTTTCAAAGAAAGTTTTGATCGGGGTAAGCTTAGGCATAACTTTGGTTTTGCTATTTTTCGTAGCTTGAGTTTCTCTACTTTGGCTCAGAAAAAGAAAGAAGAACCAGCAGACCAATAAGCCAGCTCCGTCTATATTGGAAGTCTTCCATGAGAAGATAAGTTATGCACATCTTCGAAACGCGACAGATGACTTCTCTTCAAGCAATCAGATTGGATCAGGCAGTTTTGGTACTGTGTTTAATGCATTGCTTCCAGCGGAGAACAAAGTTGTTGCGGTCAAAGTTCTAAACATGCAGAGACGTGGAGCAATGAAGAGCTTTATGGCAGAATGTGAATCCTTGAAGGCCATAAGGCATCGTAATCTTGTGAAACTATTGACAGCTTGTTCGAGTATTGATTTCCAAGGAAACAGATTCAGAGCTCTCATTTATGAGTTCATGTCCAATGGAAGCCTAGATATGTGGTTGCACCCAGAGGAAGTCAAAGATATTCGTAGGTCCCCAAGAACCTTGAACCTTCTTGAAAGGCTCAACATTGCCATAGACGTGGCTTTTGTTTTGGACTATCTTCATGTTCATTGTCATGAACCTATCGCTCATTGCGATCTTAAGCCAAGCAACATCCTCCTAGACGATGATTTGACTGCCCATCTTAGCGACTTTGGTCTGGCTCGACTTCTCCTCAAATTCGACAAGGAGTCCTTCCTCAACCAACTCAGCTCGGCCGGCGTCAGAGGAACCATTGGCTATGCCGCACCAGGTAAAAATATCACACATCTGTAATGTTTGAGTGAACAAAATTAGTATATTCTTTTATTACTCCAATTTTATTTATGTGAATTATGGTGCAGAATATGGAATGGGAGGACAACCATCAGTACACGGTGATGTGTATAGCTTTGGGGTTCTCCTTTTGGAAATGTTCACTGAGAAACGACCAATGAATGAGTTATTTGGGGGAAATTTTACACTACACAGTTACACCAAGTCGGCGTTGCCAGAAAGAGTTTTGGAGATTGCAGACAAATCGATTCTTCACAACGGTCTCAGAGTCGGTTTCCCTGTTGATGAGTGCTTGACACTGGTTTTGGATGTGGGACTAAAGTGTTCTGAAGAATACCCGACAAACCGGTTGGCAGCAAGTGAAGCCACAAAGGAGTTAATCTCAATCAGAGAGGTTTTCTTAAAGCCAGAAGAACAACAAGACGTTAAAGTGTTCATGGCTTTCTCTACAAACTTTGCAACCCACTTAAAACCACTCCATCATATAGTATTGTCTTTCATAATCAGTTGTGTTTATGTTTTCATTTTCTGAGTAACCAAGATGGTGTTGCTTAAAACTTCCTGTGTTTGTTTTATCTTTTAGTTTGCCGTTATACAAAAAAAAATCTTGATAAGCTCTCAAGTTCTGTTATTTTTTTTTCCTGAAAAAATAGTGATGTATGAGCTGAATCAAGGTCTGAGCTGAAATTGTGTTTGTCTGTGATGGAGTGGTTTTTATTGTGTTGCTATGTTAAAAGCTCCAACCTTGTTTTACTGTATTTTTGTGGATGATCTGTGTCGTTAATGTTAAAGCAACTTGTGAAATCTCTATGCTTGGATAAATATTTGATTGGGGAATTTGGTTATCTGTGTGCTGTCATCAAGTCATGTTGTTTTGGTGCTTCTGTTCTGAACAATGTCATGTCTCTATATTAAGAATGAGAGCCGCAAAACCGTTAACAACTCTGAGCTCTTCGTGCTATACTTGTCATATCCGCACAGTAGGTGATAAATATGTTTTGCTTATGGTATACATTTAGACCTGGCAATGTTTCATTGTTACGAGTAGAACGGATTCACAATTGATGATGAATTGGCTCTGTAGATCTTGGAATATATAAGCTCAATCAAACAAACAAGACAATGTACCGCTTTTGTTTCTATGAAATCAGAGAAGCGGCCGCAGAAGTTGCTTAAAGAAAAATAAGACTAGTTCTTCTTCACGATGATTGTCTTTATGAACTCCATAACTGTTGAAACCAATTGACTTTGATGTTTGGTAAAACCATGATCAGCTCCTTCCACAATCTCCAGCTTGTGATTCGGTATGATCTTTGCAAACTCCTTTGCATCTTCCACGGGTATTACCTCGTCATCCGATCCATGAACCGTCAAGACCCTGCCATTACATCGATCATGGCTTGTTTATATCCCAAGAATGCGATGTGAATAAGAGAGAAACTCAGCGAATCTAACCTGCATTCTTTGTCAATCTTGAGGCAAGCTTCATGCATATCAATGTTCAACCTTTCCATCAAGCTCTCCTCAGTAACCCGGTACCCTGATTTGCCTGTAAAACACCAGCACTTATGATAGAGACACTAGAGCGCTGATCTGAGACAATGCAGGAAAACCGAAGAGCAATGACAATACCATCTTTAGCATCGATGAATCCCTGTTGCTTAATTCTTTCCAAGAAATCTCCCCCAAGACGCTCTACTATGCCTTTTTTCAGGTCATAACGTCCCGAGAGATTGATTACATTGCGGATATCGTGATACTTTGACGCATAGAGGAGGACCACATCACCTCCTATGCATTTAAAAAGTTTAGCGGTCAAAACATCTCTTGCAAATGTAGGATTCACCTCTGTTCGAGGCAGAAGATCGAACGAACAGTCCTAGTTTACCTTTACTGTGCCCGAGAATAATAGGAACCACACGGTTCATGTTAGAGAAGTACTGGATAACGGAATCTAGATCATCAGCTTCATGGTTATAGTTACCATAATAGAAACTGCCTTCACTCTCTCTGCAACAGCACAAGTAGGCGCCGCCAAAGCCCGAAAAAATCAAATCAAAATCCATATTCTCTCATTCACCGATGAAGATCAATGATTAACGCAAGCAAGAGAGACATACCCATTCCCAGAGAAATCAAAACGGAAAGCGCTGATCCCTTCTTTCTCTATAGCAGCAGCCACATTATTCATGATTTGGTTATTCTGCATAAATTCATTTGCCAAAGACAAGTTAACTCATAAGTTATGTTCCAAAACACGAATTGTTAATTACAACAAGTTTCTACATCATGTCAGAGAATTGCCTATGAATCACCACAAGAACTGAGAAAAACAAAAGCAAAAACGCTTGAAGATTTACGCTTGTGAATCACTGATTCCAATCCCAGGTTCATATTTCGATTAAGGGTAAGTGAGAAGAAAGACAAATCAATAATCAAACGAATCAGCTATCTCACTAACCTTGTTGGATCGAAATCCATGGCACAAGACAACAATTTCTGTTGAACCAGTTTCGTGAAGCAGACCAAACAGCTTCTCGTTGTGGCTGTTCGGAATCTCGATCTTCTGCTGTGCGCAAGCTGAAACAACAAAGTATCCAGCAGTCAGAATCTTACGAAAATCGCGGACTGGAATCGATCTAGGAACACCATTGTTACGATACCAGAAGTTTTCTCAGACGAATCCATTCTCAACTTGTTGCAGGATATTTGATTGTTCTTCATGGGAAGGCGAACGTCGGAGAAAGAAGATAATCTGGGAAAAGGGGAGATTTTGTAATTTAGAGAAACCCGAGGTTCAAAATGGAAGTTATGCAACATGGTTCAGGAACGGTCGAACTGAGGATGGATATGCAACCAAATAAAGAGTTTATAAAAGGGACAATTGGTGAAATGACCAATTTTCAATAAATCATAAAGAAAACAGCTATAGATAAATAAAAATTAAGCAAGTAATAAAATGGTTGGTTGTCGGATGATTTTGCCCTTCTATATATTTGTTGTAGATAGTCTATACTATTTTAATATTGTTCTATTTAACAGCACATATGTTTATCTCAATGATTTTGTTTTTTGCTTAATTCACATATTGGTAACTGGTTCAACTTTGTATTAGTACAAAAAAAACACTGATTTTATTTCAAGTCTAACATGATTTGAATTTTGTAAAACAAGCCCGAAATTTTTTTCATACGTTAATAACGACACCTATAACGTAGGAAGTCAATTTTTTTATCAATAACATAACAAGTCTATTTTTTAAAATCAAAGACATAACAAATCTACAAACGTCTATTTTTCCATACATTTCATCTCTGAAGTGTCTCATCAATAATTTCCAAAATTGCAAAAAAATAGACGTTCTATACAAACATAAAAATTAGTCTCCATTAATTTCCGATCGTCTCTCGCCCACGATATCAAAGTCACCATCTTTCTCCAACGACGAAGTATTGGGTAGTGTTGCGAAGTAATAAAACCAACAATCGAATTAACAAAATCCAAATATAGAACCTCCACCATGAAACCCAAATAGACAGTCTATGTGTTCTATATAGACTGGCGCTTTTTAAGTACATTTCATATCATGGTTTGAATTGAAAATTACAAATCTTTACATTTATTTGATTAACAAGTTTGTAAAATATTATAGAATTGGTAAGTAGAATAGACGGGGAGATGAGATGAGTACAATATGGGGAGGAGAATGAATATAATAGTATTTTTACATAGACATTCTATATGTTTTGTCATTTTTATCAAAATATTTATCAAAACCAAAATTAAAAAAAAATTGACGTTTTATACATACGTTGAAATTAATGCCTAATATTGAAAACACTAAAATGATGAACACTCTTAATATATACAAATAGAATGTTGAAAACACAAAATTTGTCCGCCAATTGCAGATGTAACTGAGGATTCTTAGTATATGTGTGGCTGGTAACAAAACAATCAAAACATCATAATCACCGTAATAAGAGCTTTACTTTTATAAATCAGCATTTGGAAAGAAAATAGAGGTTCTATACAAATACACTAATAGACATTCTATGTTATTCCATGACCAGCCAATTATCTCTCCATCTCAAATCCTATCCCTATATTTGCACCTTGTGACTAAATGGGACAAACTGACATGGGAGAGAGATAGCTGCGTTTACACGCTTTAGGGATGTAGCCTTTTACGAGTTTTGTCGGAGACATGTACGAGTTTTTCCATGGAGCGTAGCTAGATTGGACGTGTATAATCTGAGGAGGAGGTTCAAGTCGATGTTGGATATAATTCCGATTTCCGATTACGGCCACGGTGACGAAGCTGACATCACGGTGTGTGATGTCAGCAGAAAGAGAGTATCGTTTACGCTGAAGAAGACATCACCTTCCATGGTTGAGAGAACGAGATCGCTTAAAAAAACTTCTCTGCGAGATCTATTACTGAATTAGGGTTTGCAGAGACTGAGGAATATAATGAATTGAGGAAAATAAAGCAGAGAACTGTGGATTGTGGAAGATAAAGCTGAGAAAGATTCCTGGTTGAATTGTGGATTGGAAGAAGCAGAGAAGATGCGTATGGAGGAAAAAGAGAGAGAGAAAAGGAAGAAAAAAGGAGAGAGAAAAGAAAAGGAAGATAAAAGAAAGGAAAGAAAAAAATATAAATCAGAAAAGTATAAAAGTGTATTAATACATAATATACAGAGAATATTGATCCATTTTTTTTTTTGGTTAGTTTCTTAATTATAATTTTGTTGTTGGTTATTCAGTGCAATTTCCTTTTATAAAAGGGCAAATTGCTGTTTTTACACCAAAATTTCATTTTTATGACAAAACTACACCATCGTTTCAATCAAATGCTGCGCTACACTTTCGGGGGTGAAAAATTACAGTTACCCCCTTATGACCAAACAAAAAACGTGAAACCGCTATTACCATTTTAACCTTCGCGACATGTCAGACTTCTATAGAGGTCTGACAGTTAGACTCTAATAGAAGTCTGATTGATTTCTCTTACCAGACTTTTATCAGACGTATTCAAGAAGTCTGATACATATTAAAACCGAAAATTTAAATTTAAAAATTAAAAAAAAAACAAATTTTAAAAAAAAATTTCTACAATAATTAAATATAGACTATTTTGATGTATAGAAATTAATATTTCATAAAATTGAATCAAATTAAACAAGGTTAGTTAATTATGCCTATACCTCAATACATATAAGACTTCTCGAAGAAGTCTGATACAGATTTAATTAGTAAATTTAAATTTAAAAATTGTAAAAAATTATTTTGTTAAAAAGTTCTTATACATAAATTAAATATAGACGATTTCGAAGTGTTAAAATTAAATTTCGTAAAATTGAATCAAATTAAAAACATGTAAGGCAAAGTAGGTTATAAACCTCAAAACATGCTTTGTAATGGAAACATTTACATATAACTTTAGGGTTAGATTCATGGTTTACCAAATTTATATTTGAAATTAAAAATTTGCACATATGTGTTGTAATGTGCATATATTTCACGAATTTGATGCTTTCTAGAAGTTATGTTTTAATATTGTCACTCATAAGTGCTAAATATTAGATTTAGGGTTACTCGGACTTATCGGAGAAGTCTGAGAGAATCGGGATTTCTCAGACTTCTCAGAGATTACAACTCAGACTTCTCCGAGATTACAAGACTTCAATTTTAACCTGATTTTTTAAAAGTCAATTGCAAAACTACCCTCTCGTTGACCATATGAGTTTCATCAGATTTCTAAAGCAGTCTGAGTATACAACTCAGATCTGAAATTGACGATATGCAAAAATTCGTACCTATATCCGTTTAGAGTTTGTTTTCACCCTCTTCGAGCACCCAGAACGTCTAATATCACCGAAATCCCGTAAGCCCAGACGTGTTTTGCCATTTTTATGCCATAATTTCGGATTTCAGTACATTTGAATCGGAAAATCAGTGGGAAAATGGAAGAAATCGGAGAGAGAAGTCGCGAAAAGTGTTTACGAGCTCTATTCTTGAGCTTTAATGGCGGAAAAACGGGTTAGTTACTGCATTAACTCGTCGACGATGGTGGTTGTCGTGGTTTCTCAGAATTCTCAGAGAATCGGGGTTTCTCAGACTTCTAAAAGAAGTCTGAAACGTATTTAATTTGAAATTTTAAATTAAAAAAAATATTAAAAATTTAGTTTTTAGAAATTTTTACTACATAAATTATACATACTCATTATTGTTGTATATAAATTAAAAGTACATAAAATTTAATCAAATTGAATCATTGGAGATGAATTTGGATCTAAACACAAGTTTGCGGTTTCTCAGACTTCTCCGAGAAGTCTGAATTGTATTTAATATGAAAATTTAAATTAAAAAATAATTAAAAAAATTTCATACAAATTTTTGATACATAAATTAAACATAACCATTGTAGATGTATATAAATTTAAATTACATAAAATTTAGTCAAAATGAGTGAGTATGAGATAAATTTATCTAAACACCATGTAGGTAAGAGTTTACAATTTGGATATCTTGTTCTTATCTGTAGGGTTAGATTGAGAGTTTCTAAATTTTTAATTCATAATATATATTTTTTACATATACTGGTTAGTTTGTGACTAAGTTAAACGAGTTTGATGTTTGTTATAAGTTTTCTATATAATATGATGGTATTTAAGTAGTAATTATCAAGTTTATGGTTTATCAGACTGCCATTTCAGTCTGATCATGTCCATGGTTTATCAGACTTCTTGATGGAAACCTGTGAATTAACCTGAAATAAGTTACCCTACTTGTGATTTTACCCCATGTATAAACTAAAGTTACCAACCCTAATCTGTAAAAGTCATTATCGACTCTCTCTCTAAAACAGGAAGAATCTCTCTCTCTCTAAACTCTCTCAAACATCTCTCCGGAAACCCTCGTCGCCACCGCCACCGCCACCGCCACCGCCGTCGTCAGCTTCTTCAGTCTGATAATTACCTCTCCTTTTTCGCCTTCTACTCTACTTTTTTCTGCAATTTGTTTTTAGATCTATACGAAATAAGACCATTTTCCATGTTCTTTGCATAGACCTAAACAAACAGATGGGTTATTTGCCTAGATCTAATTAATTCCATTTTAGATCTACTTGAAAATTACTATATTAGAAGTCTGAAATTGAATTAGACTCGATACGAAGTCTGATACTTGAACTGATCTGAATTAGACTCGATTAGAAGTCTGAAAGTATACTTTCATATAATTAGACTCTGTTAGAAGTCTGATCTTATACTTTCATTTAATTAGACTCTTTAATCAGTGTTGCTTTACGTTTTGATTCAGAATTGGAAGCAAGGAAAGGCATAATCTGCGGACTCCCGGCAAACGGAATCATACCACAACTTGATTCAAAAATGGAAGCAAAGAAAGGCATAATCTGCGGACTCCCGGCAAACGGAATCATACCACAACTCCACCCACAGCCACCACAAGAAGCAGATGATGATCGAGGAAGTGATGTGGTGGAGCTCACACGAGAAGATTACCGGAGAGCTATGTGATACTTGATACAGATTGAGTCAGACGAAGAAGACATCGAACCTGAGGTCCGAAAACTTCTCCAAAACCTCAGAAAGGAAGAACAAAGGCTCAGAAACCAAGAACTCAACTCCGCTGCAATGAAACGACCAAAACAAGAACAAGGAGAGTCCTCAAGAGGCAAGGGTCGTCGTCGAGACTAATATCTGTCAGACTTCTTTAGAAGTAGTCTGATTGTGTTTTGGATTTATATTGCAGTCTGTAGGTGGCGTGGATATCCTGTTCTTATCTGTAGGGTTAGATTGAGAGTTTCTAAATTTTTAATTCATAATATTTTTTTTACATATACTGGTTAGTTTGTGACTAAGTTAAACGAGTTTGATGTTTGTTATAAGTTTTCTATATAATATGATGGTATTTAAGTAGTAAT
The DNA here is from genome assembly GCA_030161315.1 of Eutrema japonicum. NCBI lineage: Eukaryota > Viridiplantae > Streptophyta > Magnoliopsida > Brassicales > Brassicaceae > Eutrema > Eutrema japonicum. The sequence goes on from BSQW01000013.1 coordinate 43,887,942, forward strand.
TATCAAGTTTATGGTTTATCAGACTGTCATTTCAGTCTGATCATGTCAATGGTTTATCAAACTTCTTGATGGAAACCTGTGAATTAACCTGAAATAAGTTACCCTACTTGTGATTTTACCCCATATATAAACTAAAGTTACCAACCCTAATCTGTAAAAGTCATTATTGACTCTCTCTCTCTCTCTCTCTAAAACAGGAAGAATCTCTCTCTCTCTAAACTCTCTCAAACATCTCTCCGGAAACCCTCGTCGCCACCGCCACCGCCACCGCCACCGCCACCGCCACCGCCGTCGTCAGCTTCTTCAGTCTGGTAATTACCTCTCCTATTTCGCCTTCTACTCTACTTTTTCTGCAAATTTTTTTAGATCTATACGAAATAAGACCATTTTCCATGTTCTTTGCATAGATCTAAACAAACAGATGGGCTATTTGCCTAGATCTAATTAATTCCATTTTAGATCTACTTGAAAATTACTATATTAGAAATCTGAAATTGAATTAGACTCGATACGAAGTCTGATACTTGAACTGATCTGAATTAGACTCGATTAGAAGTCTGAAAGTATACTTTCATATAATTAGACTCTGTTAGAAGTCTGAAATTAGACTTTGTACGAATTAGACTTGAGAAGAAGTCTGAAATTAGACTTTTCCGAATTAGACTCTTTTAGAAGTCTGAATTTCGACATGATTTTAAATTACACTTTATTAGAAGCGTTAGACTTGTTTTAATTTTTACGAATGTTTTCTGGTACACAGGATGGGGCGATTCAGTCACCTTCCAACGTCGAGTAGTTCATGTTCAACAAGTCGACGTCGATCCGGATCATCCTACGGATTCCCCAAGAAATGCTTCTGCAGTCTGGAGCCCGTCATGCGAACATCCACTACTGCCGATAATCCGGAAAGAATATTATTCGGATGTCGTAACTATGATGTAATGGCCTCTATATGTCATGTGGCTCGTTTTTTTTTCTGCTTATTATAGTTTGGGATCTTAATATGATTGTATAAATGTGGTTGTGTAGGATGGTGGTTACCATATAATGAAGTGGTGGGATGAGGCTATGAGTGAGGAGTTTAACGATGTAAAGCTGTATGTTGACCAACATGGTCAACTAATTGATGGCATGTTCGTTTCTAATGCTCAAAGCGACAAGTATTTGTCCACGTTGCTCGATGACGTCAAGGTAACGAAGGCAGGGATAGCCCAATTGAAGGAGCGGTTGACGGAGAAGCCATGTGGCCAGATAATGCGTGGCGTCGAGTTGAAGAGTCTGACGTTCACTGGTGCTATTATTATCGTCCTGATCATGTTTATCTGTTTTGGTTTCTTGTAATATGTGACAATTTGTAACCAAAATTTGTATTTTTTTCATTCAACGAGATATTTGATTATGAAGTCAGTTTAATTTATCTGTGTTCTTCTTTACTATGTCAGACTGTTTATGAAGTTTGAATTTATTAGACTTCTTTCGAAGTGTGAAAACTTAAACTTTTGAAAACTTACACAAGTCTGGTCCTGAAAATATCACCATTTCAGACTGCAAAACGAGTCTGTCTGTTGAAGTATTTTTCAAATACTTCTAAGCGGCAATTAAAAATATTATAAAAACGGCAGAAAAAGGCGGGAATTTTGCCGCCCAAAATTTGAAAACTTCTCGCTCAATTATCTCATCACTATCAGACTGCTAAAATAGTCTGATATAAGACTAGGTTAAGAAGTATGGCATCAGATTGCGAAAGCGGTAGTTTTATGTGGTAAAACCATTTTTTTAACCGCCGTCTAGGACACATATAAAAGGATTTTTTATCCCCTCATTTTTACAGTTACTGAAGAAAAAAAAAAAACACCGATTCTCTCTCAAAAAAACTGAACCGCCGCTTAGGACATATCTTCGTTGTCGCTGCCGGAATTCGTCGCCTTCGACGGTAAGATTCTTCTACTCCTCTTTTCGCCGCAAACCGTCACCTTCTCGATACTGATTTCTAGAACTCAGCACTGAACTCTTGTCTTTTTTTATTTCCAGATCTGGTTTCTTTCTCCTCGCCGTTGTCACCGCTCCTTTTTGATTTCCAGATCTGATTTCCAGAAGGTAAAAGATTCAAATTGAGCAATAATGGTTAGATCTTTGGGTTTGAGTTGTATTGTGTTTTGTGGATTTTTGTGATTCGTCCGATTGCGTCAGACTGCAAATAGAGTCTGACTATATTTCTTCAGACTGCAAATAGAGTCTGAATTTTAGTAGTCAGACTGCATATGACGTCTGACTTTAAGTTTTCAGACTGCTAATGGAGTCTGGTGTTGGTTGATGCAGGTTTTAGACATAATGGCAGAACATGAATTCCCTCGAAGGATGTTCACTTCAGGGTATGAGCCTCAACCAGACAAAAGCATACACTACTTCAGCGGTAAGAGAGATCTCATGGACGCTCTCAAAGAAGCGCTGGATGATGATGAGTGGGAAGAGCTTCGCAACTCAGCCTTTGGGGTTTTTGTGAAGTGGCATGAGCTGAACTTCGTATGGTGTTCAAGGATGGTGCACTACATGCTTACTATGCAACTAGAGGTAGATCAGAAGCATGAGCTTTGGTGTCTTCTTGGCCTTCAACCGGTGAGGTTTTCCCTCCATGAGTTTCACCAGATAACCGGACTCAATTGAGACTATGTTGAGAATTTGGAGTACCCGGAGGTTGAGTATACAGCCGATATTAGAGCAATGTGGGAGCTTCTTGGGCTGGATTTCGAGGTAGAGCCAAGTTATTTTCAGTTACTGGACGCTTGCAATAGATGTCGAGGCTGGGAACGGCAAGATAGGATTTGGTTGGGCTACCTAGCCATCTACACGAGCTTCATTGAGGCTCAACACTGGTTAGTTCCCGCAAGGGCTGACATGACTAAGCTACTGCTGTCTCCAGGGGCGTTAGAAGCATACCCATGGGGAAGACTGGCTTTCAAAATCTTGGTAGACTCTGTCAAAACAGAGGCAAACAAAAAACTCCAAGATGACAAAAACTATCAGGTTGAGGGCTTCGCTGAGGTCTTGAACGTCTGGGTATATTCGGCATGTCCCGGGATTGCTACGCTTTATGGAATGCCCTTGCAAGATAACCCAGACCACCGCTCTTTGCTTACAAAGGATCAAGGAATCGGAAGAAAGTCGATTTAGAGTTACGCAAGCAGGTATTTTACTGACCTTTTTTCCTTAAAATTCACCTTTGATTGCTCTATGTCAGACTGCAAATTCAGTCTGATAAGTTATCAGACTAATTTTGAATTATGAATTTTTTCCAGACTTAATTTTCAGTTTGAAAGTTGTTGCCAGACTTAATTTGCAGTCTGAAATATTGAAGTCAGACCTTTTTGAAGTCTGAAACTTTGTACCATATGAGATATGTAGTCTGGTAGATTTTATTACATACTAATATACATTTTGCTCGTTGACTTGTACTTGCAGACCAACGTCAACAACTTCGTCGTCAAGGAGTTTGAAGACATGTTCCCCCTGTGAGACGATGGTGAGGATGATGAGAAAGTTGTGAACATTGTGAAAGCAATGTTAGGTGAGTTTGAGCGCCCTTGGAGGTGGAGTTTTAAACACTGGAAGTCTGAAGGTGTGTTGGCCATTGTCAAGAAAGAGGTGCCCCTTATTAAGTCCGTGGTGGTTAAGTCTGAGGGTGATCTGAAGAAGGCCAAGGGAAAGGGTGTTAAGAGGAAAGTTGTTGATGATGATGGTGAGGATGTTGATGATGATAAGAAGCGAGCAAAATCAGGAGGTGATGATGGTGGTGATGTTGTTTACCATTGTTACGATACCAGAAGTTTTCTCAGACGAATCCATTCTCAACTTGTTGCAGGATATTTGATTGTTCTTCATGGGAAGGCGAACGTCGGAGAAAGAAGATAATCTGGGAAAATGGGAGATTTTGTAATCTAGAGAAACCCGAGGTTCAAAATGGAAGTTATGCAACATGGTTCAGGAACGGTCGAACTGAGGATGGATATGCAACAAAATAAAGAGTTTATAAAAGGGACAATTGGTGAAATGACAAATTTTCAATAAATCATAAAGAAAACAGCTATAGATAAATAAAAATTAAGCAAGTAATAAAATGGTTGGTTGTCGGATGATTTTGCCCTTCTATATATTTGGTGTAGACAGTCTATACTATTTTAATATTGTTCTATTTAACAGCACATATGTTTATCTCAATGATTTTGTTTTTTGCTTAATTCACATATTGGTAACTGGTTCAACTTTGTATTAGTACCAAAAAAACACTGATTTTATTTCAAGTCTAACATGATTTGAATTTTGTAAAACAAGCCCGAAATTTTTTTTCAGACTTGTTTTGCAGTCTGACATTGATGTTCTCTCTTTTAGAGTTTCTTTAGACTTCTGTTTAAGTCTGACATTTTTTGCACAATGTTGACTGAATGCAGCAAATAGATGCTGGGATTGATCTGATGAGGCTTCGACAACACGAACACCCGGAATGGTACTGGTCCGAGAGGCTGATCTTCATTGACACACTGATGGGTAATTTGTGGATAAAACATTATGATGATTTTGTGAAGAGCGGCGAAGGAGAAAATGTGATGCCCACGGCAAGGAGGCTGCCACATGGTGTATGGGATTACCATACTGGTGAACTACCCTTATTCCTGAAATCAAACAAGACTTGGGGGTTGGAAATTGATTACATCTACACTGCCTTGCACGTTGGGGGAAATCATTGGATAGCTATTATGATTTCTATCCCGGATAGGCACGTAACCATATGGGACATCATAATTGGACGGAAAACCGATGAGGTGGTAGGAGCGGCAGTGGCACCTATATGTGAGATCTTTCCCTACGTGATGCATTGTTTGGCCCCAGTAGATGAAAATTGGAATTATCCCCTTGAGCGATACTCCTACACGATCGTAAGGAGCCCGGAACTTCCCCAAAACATCCAGGCAGGTGTTTGTGGGGTGTTTTGTTTGAAGTTCATTGAGTTCCATTCTCTTGGGATGCCGTTTCCGAAGTGGCTGTGTGATAAGAACATGAAGACTTGCAGAGAGAAGCTTGCGTATGAGATATTCACTAAGCTCTGCCGAACAGGTGAAGAGGGTCGTACCGACGCCGAGAATGAATTGCTAGACGTCTACGAATAGGTGAAGTAGAGTTCCTCTTTAACTTTTGGATTCCCGAGAACAATGGATTCTTGCATATATTTATCTTTTGTAGATGTAAGAAAAACTCATCCATCTTTTGGCTTACTTTCTGCGGGAATTTTTTGTACCATGCCAATTGTGATGTCAAAAGCGTGTTGGGCATAGATAGGGTATTTCTAGGGTAATTGGTTTAAAAGTTTTATAGAAGTCTGGTGTAAGACTTCTATAGAAGTCTGGTGTCAGACTTCTATTTCTATCTTTTGTAATTAATTTCTGTTATTAGGCTTATATTGCAGTTTGGAAAGGGTGTGATTTTCTTAAGACTTATTTAGACTTGACGAGATGCAGCAAACACATAAGTACTACAAATTAAGTTTAAGCCAATAACAATAACCAACGATTAAAACAACAAGTTATTAGACTTAGACAACTTAAAAACCGACTTGGAAACAAAATATTGTACAGGAAAGACACCAACAGACTCCTCTCAGACTTTCTTCAGACTTCTCTGTCAGACTTCTAAATTGCATTCGTCAGTACATCAGACTTCTACCAGATCTAATCCTTCTCAGGTTTGGTTACCTGTCTCCACCGAAAAAAACAGCAGCTTCTCATATACAGTAGATAGATAAAAACAACTATAAAACAGGTGAGTGTAAGGTGATTTAGCTTACACAATTTGGTTTTTTGTAGCCTTGTTGTTTGCAATTAGAACAAGTATATTGCTTGGGAAGCTTTCGTTGTTTATTGCCCTTTGTCTTGGCAATTTCTAGCCAAGTTTGCCACCACGACTTCTGAGGTCTTCCAGGAGGACGAGGATTATGCGGGGGAAGGACACGTACGGTGTCAGGAGCTTTCATAGTACAGTTCTTTGGAAGGATGTTCATTGCGTATGCCTGAAACATATAGTCCCTACCGTATGATGGGCATGGCAGCGTATATGGGTGTAGCTCAAGTTCTGGTGCGGCGCAGATTGCATGTGAGCAAGGTATCTTTTTGTAATCCCACACACCACATTCACACGTTCGGTTGTGCAAGTCGACCACACAATCCCTATGTCCTCCTTTAACAACGAATCGATACCCATTAACGCGTTCCGCCGTCATGAAGTCCGAATAATATTCATGAATAGCCATCAAATATTCAACTCCTCGGCTAAATTTTGTTGTGAGACTCAATTCATCTAGCCGCCTTTTACAAAACCACGTCCCTAGCTTCTCTTGTATGAACTCCAAAAGGAAAGAGATAGGATATCCTTTTGCCTTCTTGACTACGGAGTTTATAGTTTCGGCAATGTTGCTTGTCTTTATGTTGTACCTTTCTCCAACAAAGTGAACACGGTTAACGCAAGTGAAAACAAGACTGCAATAGAAGTCTGATAAAGATGAATCAGACTGCACAAGAAGTCTGATAAGAAAAATGCATTTTCAGATTATACCTGTCTCCATTGAAATGAACGCGTGACCATAGACTCGGATCCGCCTCCTCCAAGTATCTAGCAAGGTCAGGATTTACCGCTCGTAAGGAGGCCATGTATCGGTTAAAATCGTACATCGTATATGCATACGCCGCGTTTTTTACCAAGTACAAAAGATGTTTTCCCCTGAACTTTGTGACTACGTTATTTTGTAGATGGTAATAACAAATCTCTCGCTTTGCCCAAGGAAGAACCTTTTCAATAGCATTCTTGATGGATGTGTGCCTATCTGAGACTATGACTAGAGGATATTGGTCTGAAATACAGCCTCTAAGCTTTGTGAAAAACCACTCCCACGAGGCATCATTCTCAGAGTCTACAATGCCAAAAGCCAACAGAAATATTTGAAAATTGGCATCTTGTGAGGCCGCCACTAGCATAACACCTCCATACGGCCCCGTAAGATGCGTACCATCTACCACAATGACTCTTCTAAGGTACTTAAATCCCTCTATGGAAGCTCTAAATGTTAGAAATAGATATTTAAATATATTCTCCTCATCTAGTTCTAGAGCAGTTTGCGTTCCCGGGTTGGTTTGCTCGATTCCATGCAATAAAACAGGCAGTCTCTCATAGCCATCTTCCGCTGATCCTCTCACCAACTTTTGAGCATGTAAAAACGCTCTGTATGCGGTTGTGTAGCTCATCTTAATCCCATACTGCTTGTTCATTGATACTAAGACATGCTTTGGTGTAATCTTCTTAATTATTCCAAAGCATTCTAGAAACAACCAACCAATATAACGCGGAGTATGACGTTTTTTCTTAACCTTCCGGTCCAGCGCTGAACATGTGTGGGCTCTATTGTAGATCATCACCCAAAACTTGTTTGGTTCGTTCTTGACAGCCGCTCGAAGCTTCTAGTTGCATCCTTCCACAAGATATTTAGCGACAAACAGGCTCTTGTCAGACTTATCTACTGTAAATGCGTATTTCCTCATTATTGCCGTCAAGCTCAGCTCTGATATAAGATCTTGCTTGCTATCAAAACACTTTCCGAGAAAGATGCCGTCGGACCAATTTTTTCCTCGACCAGCAAATCGTTCAGCCACATGCTGAAACTCGCAAGTCTTATTATCTTCATCTTCATCTCCCACTTTCCCATACATGCTATAATATACACCATCATAGTAAGACTCAGCGTGTTTCTTGAAAACTTGCTCTGGCCCATCACCACCACCACCAACACCACAATCATCACCACCACCACCACCACAAATAGAATCATCTGATACTGACCCCACATCTTCGTCTTCCCAGTCTTTGTCTTCGTCATCTTCATCTTCATCTTCATCTTCATCTTCATCTTCATCTTCATTTTCATCTTCATCTTCATCTTCATCTTCATCTTCATCTTCATCTTCATCTTCATCTTCATCTTCATCTTCATCTTCATCTTCATCTTCATCTTCATCTTTTACATCGTGATTCCCCACATCTTGATATGCCAAACCGGATCGGCTCGAGACACAAAGACGGATTAAATGCGCACTAGCTAACTCGACCATGCTCCTTACTTGCCTATCATTTGTGACATAAATAGGAGGGCTATCCGGACCGATCTGTTGCAAGAGTGGTTCCGGTAACGGATATGATAACTCCACCAACTCGGTTTTCTTGTCCAACATATAATCATCTTGTACCATCTCAACAAGTTCACAATATCTAGAACGATCGCCCAAAGTGATAAACCGCCCTCCTTTGAGAGTATCCAGCACAAAATGCCAAATCTGGTCTCTCACAACGCATTCACCAAAATTAACAAGTAGATGCACCATTATCTGTAAAAACAATCATGGAAAAACCACATTAGCGATCTTAATGGAAATATCAGACTTCTTCGCGAAGTCTGATTCTATTAGCTACATTGCCAGAATTATTAAACAAATTATTTAAAAATAATTACCGAACATAAGCATGTAAAACTAACGCAGGAGGAACATATACAACTAACACACATATAAAAAAATTAAAATCAACGAAATTCATCACAAATATACAAAACAAAACGGTTTTAAAAAATTTGTCAATCCAGACTGCCACAGAAGTCTGAAAAACAATACGTCAGACCTTTAAGGCAGTCTGAAAAATAGGGTATTTTTGCAATTAGAATGTTACAAAGCAGAATGCGGATGCCGCCTGAGGAAAAGCTATCAAAGCAGACTTATACCGCAGTCTTACAAAAACGGTATTTTTGCAATTGACCCAAACTTTGACTTTTTTGTCAGACTGCATTAGATGTCTGAGAAAAAGTAAAAGGTATTTCTGCAATTGACCAAAAATTTGACTTTTTTGTCAGACTTCTCCGTGAAGTCTGACATTTGTCATGGTGTAGTTTTGCAATTGACCGAAGTTTGACTTTCCTTCCCAGACTTCCAAGGCAGTCTGAAGAAATCCTTCAGACTACGATAGAAGTCTAAGAAAATTGGTGTATTTTTTGCGTTGACCAAAATCTTCGATATCATACTTCTTTAGCAGTCTGAAGGATTTCATCATTTTCAGACTGTCATAGAAGTCTGAAATTTTTTACATCCTATTCAGACTGCCAAAGAAGTCTGATACTTTTTCTCTCATTTTGGTCAACTTTTGAAAAATTTCGGTCAATTACTACCAGTACCCTATTTTTTTCAGACTTCTGATTCCGTTTGAAAAAACAGTCAACTTCCGGTCAAAGTCGCTCATTTTTCCTTCATACTGGATATGAAGTCTGATTAAAAAGTCAAGTTTTCGGTCAATTGCAAAACTATCCTATGCCTCGATTAGAAGATTTTTCTTGATTTTTTTGTTTTCAAAAGAAATTACCAGACTTCAATTTTAATCTGAGTATTTAAAAGTCAATTGCAAAACTACCCTCTCGTTGACCATGTGGGTTTCATCAGACTTCTAAAACGGTCTGACAATACAAAACAGATCTGAAAATCGACGATATGCAAAAATTCGTACCTATATCCGTTTAGAGTTTGTTTTCACCCTCGTCGAGCGCCCATAACGTTTAATATCACCAAAATCCCGCAAGCCCAGTCGTGTTTTGCCGTTTCTATGCCATAAAAAATGATTTCGGTAAGTTTGAAAGGGAAAATCGAGTGGAAATGGGAGAAGTCGGAGAGGAGAACTCACGAAAAGGAATTCCGAGCTCTATTCTTGGGCTTTAATGGCGAAAAATGGGTTAGTTACTGCATTAACTCGTCGACGATGGTGGTTGTCGTGGAGGTTGAGAATTGATGGCAATGGCATAACCGTAATTAAGTTAGATTTAAAAAAAAATTTGGTCTTTTGAAAAAAACGTTAGACTCTAACCAGATTCTTAAAGGCATTTCCTTGAATACCCAGATTCTTAAAGGGTAATTCGTGAGATTCTGAAAAAGAGGAGAGGAATAGGGTATTTTTAGCTTTGACTTCAAATTGTAGGGTATTTTTACAAATAGGCCTTTATAAAAAACAAAACTTTCTGTTTTTTTTTTTTGTCAACTACTCATTTTATTAAATTAATTTTGGCCAACAAAGTTATTATCCTTTACAGGTTCCGTCAAATTTACATAGGAAAATAAAAAAACCTTGTGCTCGAGCTCTTTTTAAAAGCTCTCAGTGTAGTTCTGAAATAAACGTCGTCCAGTATGTCGAGTTCTCGATCATCTTCACCAAATCTGAATAATCCGTCTCAAAATGCATCGATGATATATGTTTTTTCTTTAGACATAACATAGCCCAAAGGCTTATGCGGCATCCTAGCAATCCGAAAATCTCTCGTCCTATATGATCATTATGACTCTACCCTAGACCACTAACAAGGCCATGATCGATCCAGGAAGCATCGATCTGACATGTCGGGGTTCGAGGGGACAAAGGGGAGACTCTTGATTCATCTTGTCCTGGTGAACCTTTTATCTCTTCTTCGCATTCATGTTGGTTTGCGATCCTCTAACTTTCCGCTTCCACAGTAGCGAGCTGGAAAGTATCCTCCGGAGAAATTTATTTTCGTTGAATACTTTGTCGTTTCTTGATTTCCATATGTACCATATGATCCAAGGATATATGTCTTTTTAAGGGTCAATAAGACCTATTTCTTTAGTTCGCCAAAATAGATGTACTCGGAATGAAAACTGGAAAGGACGGATAGTCCGAAATAGCTCAAACTTGTAAAGCAGGAAGGCATTCAAAAAGATGATGGTTGATCGTTTTCTCAGTTCATCATTGTGAACTCAGGCCTCAACCTCTGATCATTCTTCATTCAGTCGCCCTCTTTAAAAACCTGATTTTCCCCTTTTGTTCTTCAATCGGTTTTGAATTTTGAATCAAAATTCTTTTGACAGGTTTATCTTACAGTAGTAAAACATGTAAAATGTACAAACTGAGCTTTCAGGTTTTGTATTCTTTTATAGGACTACAAGTGGTTTATTTATTTATTTATGAGACTACTGATCGAACTGAAATTAGCTAGACAGCCTTATGTATGAACGGTGAATGTTGATGTTAAAGCAGCTTGTGACATCAGTGTGCTTCAAAATTGGCTTGGTCTACGAAATGTTTGTACATTACTTTATTATATCTTAGTGAAAGATATTTCAAGTTTTCTTCTATTAGGAACGATTAAGACATTCTGAATTAGACTATAATTATGCTACTTGTAATTGGGTTTGTTGAAAACTATGTAGAAGCAAGTTGGTATATCTCTAAACCAAAGATGTCATGGCCACTGCTAACAGTAATACATTGATTAACATTTGTGTTAGTGAAGCTATGGCAGCACTTTTGTTGTTACTTCACTACGCCTGGTACAAACAAAGAATGAAGAGTGTCATGGCTATCGATGAAAAGAGAAGTTATGATGAGATCTACAATACAACGGGTGGCTTCTCTTCCAGCAATTTGATTGGCTCAGGTAACTTTGGTGTTGTGTTTAAAGTTTATTGGGTCTATTATGCCATGGACGGTTGTTGGCAAGTGCAAGAGAAGCAAATGCTGAGGGTCCACATATTTTAAAAATAATTAAAGGTTTGAAAGATTATATTTTAAATATCTCTATAATATTATTTAATAAGATATTTTTGAAAATAAACTTTGTTTTGTAAGTTATTACATGAAATGTCATTACAAATAAAAAAAGATAATTGAAATAAGAAAATATATAATTATCTTTTAAAATTATTGATGAAAATATAGAAAGTATTTATTTTCCATTAAAAATGTTATTTATTATTTAGTTTCTTAATTATTATGATATTATCAAATAATAATCAATCCATATATATTCAAATAAAATATATTCGAGATATTGCAATATTTTTCACTATGATTATTATATTTTATTTGAATATATATCAAAACAAAAGTTAAAAAAATATTTTACTAATTTTATAAAGAGTTAGACTTAGACACGAGAAAATTAATTTTTAATAGTTTGTGCACTGACCTCAAAAAACATAGTCATTAAGCGGTGCATATTCGAGTTATGTTTTCAAGATTATAGATTTTTGCGGGTTATCCCGAATAATATTTTAGTTCATTGTAAAATATGTTAAGCAGATATGTTAGTCCGGATTGACAGTTCTATATATAATCATTAGTTAAATCTACCTTATAAAGAGAGAAGGGGTGCTCTCCAGCTTTGACACTTGTCCCCCCCTCATTGGTCAAATTTTTTATTTTTTATTTCTCACTAAATTCAAGATTAAAAAACCATAATAACTTTAAAAACCTTCCAACTTCTATTTAATTTAAAAATATATAAAAAACCTTTTCAACTTACTAACAATAATTTTTTGTTAAAGAACTTATTTACAATAATTATGTCTTTAACACAATCCTTTCCAAATTCATTATATTTTAAAGTAAAAACAAATAACTAAAAAAAGTTTAAATTCATGCTATTCATATATCTACGAAAAACGAGAAGACAAAATTAACTTAAAATATTTAATATATATAAAGAAAACAAATATAAATAGCCACTCAATGGTTGATATTCTATTCATATAACAAATTATATCTAAATTCAAAGTTATGTTAAATTATTCTTTTAAATAAGTGCCGATTCTTTTAATTATGTTATTTATAGAATTTATCTTATGGCTGCACAAGAAGAAAATTTGGCTACTTTTTGGCATGCAAACAGTCTAACATATAAAATATTTTTTTATGATAAAAAAACACGACTAAGAGGAAAGAGCACCGATAAGATATTTAACATTCATTCATCAGCATGTGAGCTAAATTATCTACGAATGATGATAAATCACAAAAGAAATTATATGAGCTATGAAGTTATTCGAACCGGTAGAAGTGTTACACATAAAATTTTCAAAGAAGTTGTTATGCCATAAGACTCTTTGATGGTGATAAAGAATTATATGAAGCAATGGCCGCACCAGAACATGGTGGTAATACATAGTGAATGATTTCGAAGTTTGGGGGAGATGGATGCAAACCCTAGAAAAGAAGGCAAATAGATTACAAGAAGATGAAAGTCAAACTGTTTTATTTGTAAACACACATGGGCTCATCACAATATTATAAATTTATTGTTTTATTTTATATTTATTTTAGTTTAGTAATAAAGAAAATTGGAGAACACAAATTAATTATACAATAATAAAACAAATTCATCAAATGGCATCTATCTCGAATTAGGTTGTATTCGTTAAACTAAATTTTTATAATCATATTTTACTAAACACAAATTAGAAAATATATATAACATATAAACAAGGCTCTTCCAACGATGATTAGTTTTGGAATAGTAATGATCGCGGATTCAATCTCCTGAATTACAAGGGGCAAGATTAAAGGTTTCAGACGACGACAGGAGCAAGAGATGTGCTTAAGGAGCCGAATAAAAGGATTTTTAATCGAACGACGACATGCCAGCTTGCTTCAATGGGGGCATGCATCCTCGGGAAATGGGCATTACCAAGCGGGTCCGGTGAAGATGAGTTTATGTTCGTTGGCTAATCAGGGTCAGCCCCATCAACATCAAGCGCAAGGGCAACGTGTATTTACCGGTGGTGGAATGGCTGCATCGCCGTTCATGCTAGGGAACCAATACCATCCGGTTTATGTAACCGGAATGTTGGAGAATCCAGCTTTAGCAGCAGCAGTCGGAGGAGGTTACATGTATCCGATGTTGGCAAGTGCTCTAACCCATGGTGGGTTGAGCCATGATTTGTTGCAGTCGAGCCAGATGGGTGGTATTGGTGAGCCAGGCGTTGATGATGGTCTATCAGTTCTGGGAATGGTAAAGATTCAGATGCTGTCGGCTCGTTTCATGGCTACTCAAACTATTCATTGTCTGATCTCGCTGCAATCTCTTGTGCTTGAATGCAACACATGTGCTCATATTGTGGTTTAAGTGTATTTCGATAAGCAAATGTTGCATGATTTATAGTAGGAGCGTATGTATTTGTCTTACTGTATATATATAATGGGTTACGACTTCGTAGTAGTAATCAAAATATCAGCTATTCAGCTGGCATGATGTCTCTCTAGATATACATTTGTTACGAATAATTTTTTTTTTTTAAGTACCAAAATCTTTTACATAAAAATACCCGCGCGTTAGCGCGGGGACTCACCTAGTATATTATAAAATTCAGATAAATTTATGTTATAAGTTCTATATGGCTAGCGTGGGTTAAATCCTAGTATGTAATTTAAGTTAAAAATTAGATTAAAGGGCCAATTTCAAGAAATTTGAGGGCCTATGCTGAATTGTTTTTTTTTTAGTATTAAGCAAAGGCTAAAATTTTATAATTACGCCAAGGACTCTAAATTTATTGAGCCGTCCCTGGCCTATATCATAAACTACTGGTGTGTTTTCAGAAAAATATGATTGCTTTGTGATGGTAATGTTCAAGGTTTGTGTTTAAAGCTTGTTAGAAGAGTCCACAAAGCTAAGAAAGAAAACTCCTAGCTCAGAGAGCACTAAGTTAATTGTCCTAGCTGCATCATGGGAAAAATAATGCAGCCACCACATGATGTGTATAGAAACGTCAAAAAGACTAATGATTTTTGTTTTTTTTTTCTTTTTAGACGGTTGACTAATTGACTTAGATAGCAAGAGTCCATGCCATTTTTGGAGCTTTCTCTATGCAGTTTGTGAGCCAAGTAATTTATCTCTGTTTTTCTTCAAGTTGCAGTAAGACCACAAGGTAAATGCATCTTCCATTTGCTTCGTCCTTTATATGAGAAACACCAAAAGATTTTAACAAAAAAAAAAGAAAAGAAGAATTTAAATGAGAAGCATGAGACTGTTTATTTTACTTTCTTTCAATGCTCTCATGTTACTTGAAGCATATAGGTTTACCGAGGAAACTGATCGGCAAGCGTTGTTCGAGTTCAAGTCTCAAGTTTCTGAAGACAAAAGAGTATTCTTGTCATCATGGAATAACTCGTTCCCTCTCTGCAACTGGAATGGGGTTACATGTGGCCGCAAACACAAGAGAATTACTGGTCTTAACCTTGGAGGATTTAAATTAGGCGGAGTGATATCACCATTTATTGGTAATCTTTCGTTTCTCATATCACTCAATCTCTCTGGTAACTCTTTTGGTGGAACCATACCTCAAGAAGTGGGAAACTTGTTTAGACTTGAATACTTGATTATGAGTTTTAATTTTCTCGGAGGAGGGATTCCAGTCAATCTATTTAATTGTTCTAGATTGTTGGACCATGAGTTAGATTCAAATCATCTTGGAGGAGGTGTTCCTTCAGAACTAGGGTCATTAACAAGGCTTCTTTATTTATATCTTGGTCAAAACAACCTAAAGGGGGAGATCCCTGCATCTCTAGGAAACTTGACATCACTCATGCAACTTAGCTTTACTAGTAACAAAATAGAAGGAAAAATTCCGGATGATATAGCTAGACTGACTCAAATGGTTTTTCTTTCATTGTCGGTGAACAATTTCTCAGACGTTTTTTTTCTCTCTCCATTTACAATTTGTCCTCGCTTGAGATGTTAAACATCTTTGGTAATGGTTTTTCGGGTAGCTTGAGGCCTGATTTTTGTACTTTGCTACCTAACCTTGAAGAGCTATATATGGGAAATAATCATTTCATAGGAGTCATTCCAACAACACTTTCCAATATCTCTAATCTTGAAATGTTGGCAATCGAGTATAACAATCTTACAGGAAATATTCCTCCGAGCTTTGGAAAATTACAAAATTTGGAAGCCTTATTACTTCATGGTAATTCTTTGGGAAATAACTTCTTTGGAGATCTTGATTTTCTTGATGCCTTGTCCAATTGCACCCAATTACTTATCTTAAGTGTGGGTTTCAATAGGCTTGGGGGTGACTTGCCTATCTCCATTGCCAATTTGTCCACAAGCCTTACCGAGTTAAAGCTTCAAACCAATTTCATTTCTGGAAGCATTCCTCATGACATTGGGAATCTCATAGGCTTGCAAAAACTTGAGTTGTTTGATAATATGTTGACAGGACCACTCCCAACCTCTGTTGGGAAGGTTTTAGAATTGGGTTATTTAGGTCTGGATTCAAATAGATTGTCAGGAAGGATACCATCTTCTATAGGCAACATCAGTCAGTTAGAAACACTCTATTTGTCCAACAATAGTTTTGAAGGACCCATTCCTCAGAGTCTTGGAAATTGTAGTCGCCTACTATATTTATATATTGGATCTAATAAGTTGAATGGAACTATACTTCGAAAAATTATGCAAATCCCATCCCTTGTTCACATAATCATGGAAGGCAATTATTTGACCGGCTCTTTACCAAACGATGTTGGAAGATTAAAAAATCTTGTTGTGCTATCACTTGGAAATACCAACTTATCAGGACAACTCCCACAAACCTTGGGAAAATGCCTCTCGATGGAAAAACTTTATCTGCAAGAAAATTCTTTTTATGGAACCATTCCAGATATCAGAGGATTGGTGGGTGTTAGTAGAGTTGATTTTTCGAAAAATAATCTCACAGGAAGTATACCTGAATATCTTGCAAAATTCTCCAAGTTGGAGTATCTCAATCTATCCATCAATAATTTTGAGGGAATGGTGCCAACAGAAGGGAAATTTGAGAACTCTACTATACTTCTGGTATTTGGAAACAAAAATCTTTCTGGGGGCATCAAGGAACTGAAACTAAAGTCATGCATTGCACAATCACCACCAATGGAGATGAACCATTCCTCTGTTTTGAAGAAAGTTTTGATCGGGGTTAGCGTGGGCATAACTTTGCTTTTGATTTTGTTCATAGCTTTTGTTTCTTTACGTCGGTTCAGAAAAAAAAAAAGAAGAGGCAGGAGACCAATAATACAACTCCTTCTACTTTGGAGGTCTTCCATGAGAGGAAGATAAGTTATGGAAATCTTCGAAATGCGACAAATGGTTTCTCTTCGAGCAATTTGATTGGATCAGGCAGTTTTGGTACTGTTTTTAAAGCATTGCTTCCGGCGGAGAAAGTTGTTGCCGTGAAAATTCTAAACATGTAGAGACGTGGAGCAAAGAAGAGCTTTATGGCCGAATGTGAATCTTTGAAGGACATAAGGCATCGTGATCTTGTGAAACTATATATTGACGGCTTGCTCGAGTATTGATTTCCATGGAAACGAATTTAGAGCTCTCATCTATGAGTTTATGCCTAATGGAAACCTAGATATGTGGTTGCACCAAGAGGAAGTCGAAGAGATTCGTAGGCCCTCAAGAACTTTGACACTTCTTGAAAGGCTTAACATAGCGATAGACGTGGCTTCTGGTTTGGATTATCTTCATTTTAATTGCCATGAACCTATAGCTCATTGCGATCTTAAGCCAAGCAACGTACTTCTAAATGATGATCTAACTGCCCATGTTAGTGACTTTGGTCTTGCTCGACTCCTCCTCAAATTCGACCAAGAGTCTTTCCTAAATCAACTCAGCTCTGCCGGTGTCAGAGGGACCATTGGCTATGCCGCGCCAGGTAAAACTATCACATCTTTGTTGTTGACCACCGAAGAGACTTAATTAGTGTATTCTTTTTCTTATTACAATTTTGTGTTTGTGGATTATGGCGCAGAATATGGAATGGGAGGACAACCATCAATACAAGGTGATGTGTATAGCTTTGGTGTTCTCATTTTGGAAATATTCACTGGGAAAAGACCAACAAATGAGTTATTTGGAGGAAACATTACTCTACACAGCTACACCAAGTCTGCATTGCCTGAGCGAGTATTGGACATTGCAGACAAATCGATTCTTCACAGCGGTCTCCTAGTCGGTTTCCCTCTTGCTGAGTGCTTGACACTGGTTTTGGATGTGGGACTTAGGTGCAGTGAAGAATCTCCTATGAACCGGTTGGAAATGAGTGAAGTTGTAAAAGAATTAAACTCAATCAAGGTGACGTTTTTCAAAACCAGAAGGACAGCTAGACGTTAACTGTTTATGCATTCCCCTAAGGCTTAGTCTGTGGCCTATATCATATAGTCTTAATTAAGAATGTGTGGTATTGTTTTTCTCTATGTATACGTACCTATGTTTGCAGAATTTTGTCAAGCAAAGCTATATTTATTTGCAGACAAAAGATGAATGTTGTGTTACCAGTTTTATAATTGATAGTCCTCCATTTTTGCTTCTAGTTCCCAAGTTTGTTTAGAATATCTCAGCTTCTAAGTTTTATAATCCAAAGTTTTTGTTTACTTTTCTTTCAGTTTTGTTTATGTTTTTTTTCTTCTTAAATCTCTTGGGTGATCAAGGTAAGTTTTTTGTTTTTACTAATTTTACTCTGCTATTAGGAGGTTCTGTTATTTGATTTTTCTAGGGCCATAAGTGATTGTGGGTTATTCTTCTAGTAATTATACGGTTACATGTCAAAGTATGTTGTTATGGTGCTTATGAACCAATGGCACTTGTTGATTCTCGTTTCACAAATACAATTTTCAGATTGAGAACCGGTTTGGTTCGGTACAGCTTCAAGGAAATCAACAATGTAAAAGGAACCGAGTATTTGAAGTTTGTTTTTAAGATTGTAGTAACAGATCGAGCTGTGACAGAGTAACGACTCTTCTTCGTTTAACTTGATTGTGAGAGATCGAAGCTATGTCCTCTGTGTTCGTGAGCTAGTGAGCTAGTGAGGGTCCTGGCCGAGCCGCCGAGATGAGGTTACTCATACCGAGAACTTGAATCACAAAACACGTCGACAATTTGTAAGACTGGTTGAGACTGAGAAATGTGTAATTGTTCCCGAATGTATCAACCTGAAAACGTCACAATTACATCATAGATTACTGAAATGTGTTATAGATGGCATAGAAGTGTTTGTGACATCATAAAAGTGATCAAAGGCGTTACCAAAAAAAAAACAATTGTCAAATATTAAGTGGATCTTGTTGAATAAAAAAAAATTCAGTAGTCCCTCTCTTGGTATTAGTAATTCCTTAAATACTTAAGAGCATTAGTCTTTTTGCAATTCAATTTGCATGGTGTGGGCAACTCGAAATTGATAGCTTTTAATTTAAAACATCATCGACGAATTTTCCAACTTTCTCATAACTATTTGCAACAATTAACTTTTTTTTTTTTGTGCAACGTAAAGGTAAAAGCATTGTTTCATGCAAGTATTTCTTGAGCTTGGCCCATGTCTCAATTTTAGGTTTTCTTGTCCGAACCTCAAAGCCTTAAGTTATCCCCACCTCGCGGTTGCTCGTCCTTGGAAACGATTGGCAATTAGTAGAAGACGAAAGTGAAATGAAAGGAATGATCCATGAATATTTTAAGCTCCACATGTTTGGATTCTAAGGCTCCGATTTGGTAACAATGCGCAATCGTGGAATAGCGGAAATATAATTAAGTTGCGGAATGAAATATGCAGACTGCGTTTTTGTGTTTTACTTTTCATTCCGCATATTTTTTTTATTGATAAAATACTAGTTGAATCGCGTTTAAAAACGCAATTCTGTCATTCCGCAGCTCACTAATCAGAACCTAATAGTTCTTCCATCTTATCTAACTAGTCTATGAGTTCTTCTGCTTGTAGACGTGCCATGGAACTCATGTATATCCATTTTAAAAGTTGGATTCTCAACGATTGTCTCCATCTGGTTCGAATACAGTACTGTCGCTTTGTCTAGCAAACAGATTTTGATGATTTTTATCTTTACCGGAATCTCATCATTGTCTCAACCGAACTATTTGGCCACTCAAAAAAAAAAAAAGTTGGGAAAGTTTTTAATTTCGAGCGAGCATCGGCGATGGAAATGGAACTAATTTAACATCTTATGGTCTCCGCCGGAAAAAATTATGAATCTCTGAAACGTTTTGGTTAAAAAAACAAGTCAACGAGTTGGGTGTGAGACAGTGTGAAATTAAAAATCTATGAGGTAGCTAAGGTAAAGCATCCTGACTTGGCTCATCATGCTCGTTGTGCTCCACTGGCACAAGTCAAACACTCACATTTTTCTTCTGCATTTAATTCACTAATTTTTTTTTGCTGCTTCTCTTTTTAATTAGCTTTATCATACTCCACATATATATATTTTTTTGAGAAAATATTATACTCCATATATTAGTTTCATATTTCCAATGGACCACTAGATTTTGCCTCTATATTATAAACATATCAGATATATAACTATATATGAATATGATATGTGCGTGCATTAATGTGTAGACGTGTATATATGTGATGCAAAGTTCCTCTTGATTTTTATATATTTTTTAACACAAGATATAAGACTCCTTATTTTTCTTGAAACGTCTTTATTATTTATCTTTGTATTTTTCCACAATCATCATTTCTCATTTTGTTTTCAAGTTACTTAATATATTTTATATAAGGATATCGCTTATCTTTTGTGTGGTAAGTACTACTAGAATATGTTATGAAGAAATACATTTTTTATTTCAATGAAATAACGCTAATAA
This sequence comes from Eutrema japonicum, assembly GCA_030161315.1. Taxonomy (NCBI): domain Eukaryota; kingdom Viridiplantae; phylum Streptophyta; class Magnoliopsida; order Brassicales; family Brassicaceae; genus Eutrema; species Eutrema japonicum. The sequence goes on from BSQW01000013.1 coordinate 43,908,442, forward strand.
CTTGGAGAAAAAAGCAGTTTTGAATCTTTTGATATTTTGCCAAGAAAAAGATAAATACAAATAAAATTATTATAACAATTTATAAGCTCAATAGGCGCCATGCATGCATCTATATAATTAATAATGAGGGAAAATGTGTGCTGTCTACTTATTGAAATTTATGGAAACATAAAATCTGAAACCTAACCATATCAACGCTAATTAAAGTGAAATGAATTTGTAACCAAATGAGCCACGATATAAATCCACGTGTTACATTAATAAAGATGATGTACACTTTTGAGTTTCTACTACATGATAGAAGATATCATCTCCACGTCGACAAAGAGAGGGAAAAAAAGAAGAAGATGACTTTTCCACACAAGAAAAAAAAGAGAGAGAGAGAAAATCGTGTTAAAGTTACTAAAGACTCCAAAATCCCTAATTACTGCAATATGAAACATAATTAAGGATTGAAGTTACAACAAAACTAAAGAGTACTTAATTATACAATTTGTTTATAGCAAATCGTCAAACTTTTTCTTCTTTCTAGAACAACACTTCTTGGCTATCCAATAACATGTTGTTATTAATGATCATGTCGTTGCTTTGCTCATCAAAGAGCCATTTCTCAAACAAAGAAAGAGACCCTTGTGTAATTAGACCATCAATGTCATGGTCTATTAGCTTAGGCTTGTCTTCAGCTTCATCCAAGGAGTTGAAGCTGAATAAAGACTGATCAAACCCTTCTCCGCCTCCTTCAGTTATGCTAGGGCTAGAAGCCGCCGTGGTAATAACCATCCCGGTGGCTGCAACCGGTGAGGGAACCTCGGTCTTTGGTGTGTCTTTCATGAAGTTTTGAAGCAACCGAGCGATGTTATCAGCGCTTGAAGCATAGACACCAGATGGGTGTGGATTAGTGTTGCTTGTGGGGGTGGTGGTTGTTGAGGATGAAGAAGATGATGGACCATAAGGTCCATAAGCAAGATCGGTTATAGAGAAACTAGTAGGATTTTGTGGTTTGTCAAGAGACAATGCATCACAAAGAGCTTGCTTAGCCATGTTGATATCTGTCTGAAGCCTTCTTTCCCATTGACCTTTGTTGGAGCTGCCGCTTTGATGTGAAGTAGTTTTTTTGTTTGATGAAGAGAAGTCTTTATTATCAAGTCCATTATTGATAGTACTTTCACAAGAATCATTCATCTTCTTGAGCTTTTTCTTCAAATGTGTGTTCCAATAGTTCTTTATATCATTGTCTGTCCTTTCTGGAAGGTATGATGCAATAGCTGCCCACCTTCATATTTATTTGATCCCCAAGTTATTAAAAGTTCATAAACCTTATCTTCTAAAAAAAATTGCATACTTTTATAGATCATGTGCATGTGAATATGTATGTTACCTGTTGCCCAAAAGGGCTTGAAGATGGAGAATCATCTTCTCTTCATGTTGGGTGAAATTTCCACGCTTAATCCCAGGCCGAAGATAATTAGTCCACCTCAATCTACAGCTTTTGCTACATCTCCTCAGACCTAAATCACCACAACAGTCAAAACTTTCATTAAATTAAAAGGGTAATTAATTTGATATGTATGGACAAAAAAGCCGGTGTGAAAAAATCGGGCATTTATTACAATTTTTCTTTTTCTTTAATGATCATACCAACCAAATTGAAGCCAGAACAAAAGAATCACAAACCCAAGAAAAAAACAAAAAAACATTTAAGGGTTCTTCTTAAGAGTATGGATTATAAAATTGAAACTAAAACATTATTTTTATCAAAAAAAAATATATATAATATTGAGTTAGAAGAAGAAACCTGTGTGAGTAGGCACAGATCTCCAGTTTCCAGGACCATGTTCTTGAATGTAAGAAACCAAAATGATGTCTTCCTCTGGTGTCCATGGCCCTTTCTTCACTCCAATCTTGTCACAGCACGGTGGTCTTCCCATCACGAAGAATGGAATACTTTGTGGTATGAGCAGTGAGAAGGGCCTTGACGATGAGCAGATAGATTTATAGATGAAGAAAAAGTTAATCCTTTTGAAGGGTTTTTTTTTTGCTTTGGAAGCTTAGGAACTTGTCTATAAATATAGGCGAGCTCTCTCTCCACATCCTCAGACAAAACCATCTACCCACTTGTACCACTTTGTCTTAAGTACTATTAACCCTAGAGAGAGATAAGAGCAAAGCTGATGAGTAATTAGTATAGAGAGAGATAAGAGTAAAGCTGATGAGCAAGAAAATTAGTGAATAATAATAGAGTTAAAAGTAATAATGAAGAGTGGGGTTTTGCTTTCAAAGAGTCAACATGGACAGCAAAATGCATTTACTCTATTGCTCTCCAAAGTCAGCCCTCTCTCTCTCTCTCTATCTTCCACCATTACTCCTTGCTTTCTCTCTCTAATTAGCCATCAATTTCTCTCTAATTAGTCCTTAATTTCATGTTATCGCTAAAATGACCCTTAATTTGTCTTTTCATTTCAACATATGTTCAATCTGATTGGGTTTAGACTTCAAAGCCTCTGATCCCATGAATGGTTCCACACTTCCACATGAGAGTGAAATGTATATAATTTATATTGATGTAAAAACCTTCTAATTCGTTATTCGGGAAAACATACGTAAATGAACATTTTAAAAGGACACTTGTAATGCGAAATTGTAATTGTTTCCACATGCATGCATATATATGTGGCATGATTAAGATGTCATTTCTACACAAAATGATCAACTGGTTTAAATACTTGTTTTTTTAGTACCATGACCGGAATTTAAACTAAATATATATCTCTCTAGAGCTCTAGCTATTGTATGAGTTATGGAGTGGCCAAATTGGTATATAATATCATATGAAAATTCTATATATTATGATCTCAAATCATAGAAAATGCTAAACTACGTACAAACAAGTAAACATCTAAAAAAATAAAAAAATCGTTGAATTTAGATTGGTCAGTGTTGATTTGCTAGAAACATACTGAGCAAAAATCAAACTGAATTTTTTTTGTTTCAATTCCGTCCAATTCTCATGAAGCAAACAAATAACTATAAATCGCAGCAAACCCAATTAAAGCCAAACCACCCACCCCACTCTTAGACTCTTATTAATCAAATATGGACACCAAAAACACCAAATAAGGACCAAACTTTATAATTAAAAAAAAATGAATTGATGAGAATTTAGTCTAACATGTAAAAATGTTAGTGCCAGTGGTGTGAACTTTTTGTAGGTATTGAATTGAACGGTAGATAAAAGATCATTGTAACACATATCCCCCACATTCCCAATAAAGAAAATGGTTACACGGAGTATAGATCTTTTGTGATGTTGGACTTGTTTGGTCATATTTGGATCGGTAGATTTTTAAAAATATAATACGGATTGTTTCTTTACCACTGGTTTAAAAATCACTTTGAGGAATTCAAAAATTTTACAAGAAACGAAAGGAATGTTGCGAGGCATCGTCGTTGTGTATTGCTTTTGAATTGGATAGGAAATAATACGATACTTATCTAAATACTACAGCATATAAAATAAAAAATAAAATACCGAAATACAATATATATAAATTTCAATGGGCCGTAGAAACTTTATTGAACAAAATATATATAAATAAAATACCCATACGCCACGTCTTTTTTGTATACGTAACCCATATCCCGAGGATGATGGTATTAAAAGTTTACTTTGACTAAAATCGCACATAGACACACACCTATCAATATTCTGGTTATTTTTAATAATAAATCTTAGTTTTATTGTAATAAATCAAATATATATATATATGAGTATTATATTTACGTTGTTGGTATATTTTATCAGATAAGAACTCAACAGAAAAAATGTTTTTGTCTGGTGCTTGAGATTAAGATTTATGATTTTAGGTTTTATCTGATATTATCAACTAGAGATGAATATCCACGTTATTTAAAGGTTTTATTTAATAGAAACATATTACAGTCAATTTTTCGTTTGACCATTATTCTGACAGAAGAGAACTAAGAATTACTTTTATTTAAAATTTTTATTGGTGTTTTTCCTGTATTATTTCATATTTTAGAGATTTTTCGAGTTAGATTATTTTATTATTTTATTTTGTTAAAGGGTATTCTATTAAAATTGCGGAAGTGTTACACAATGATGAAAGTATAAACATAAGAACAACAATAAGATTACGAGAGAGCATATAGAGCAAATTAATGAAAAACGATAAAGATACTAAAAGGAAACTTGAGAAGATGAGTATGTAACCTTGAAGCCTCAACGAATCCCAAGAAAATAGAGAAAAGCCACATTTACTTCGAAAAGAAACTTGAGAAGATGAGTATGTAACCTTGAATTACAATGGCGGAAACTATCACCCTCAACAGACCGAAGATCGACTTAGCCAAGACAACCCAATCAGTCCGACAAGAGATCAAATCCAGAATCCCACGCAATTCTCCAAACCCAAATTTGAGCAAATCCGTGACCACATCATAGATACAAAGCATGAGTCCACAAATCATTCTAACATCAATTCCTATTGGTTAAGTCAGAAAAATTTATCTAAAATTTGTTTAGGTATTTCAACAAACATTTTGGACAAAAATTCTAAAATCTAGATTATGAATTATCAAATCAAAACTAGCATTAAAATCATCTTAAATGAATAATTATATAACGATCTAACCTTAAACATCATAATACAATCATTAATACATCAATTTCTACCAAACTCTTAATCTAAAAAAATAGACTACTCACTCATGTTTTGAAAGCAAGTAAATAACAAAGATCAGATAAAGACATGATTAATTAAAAATAAACGATAACGATGACAAGAAATATTTAATCAAGATTACTGAAAATATCAGAATGAGAAATACTTTAAAACAACACAAAAAATAGTTTTTGTCCAAATCTAACATGCCAAATTTAAAATTCAGAAAATAACACAAATAATTATGTAAAAATATTTGGTTATCCAAAATAAATTCAACATAAAATTAAAACATTATGTTTGGATTTCCTATTTTCCATTTAAGGTTTAGTTTTGCCTCATTAAAAAAAGATTTTGGTTTATTTTAAGACTAAATTTATGTTATTAATGGTAATTTAAATTAGTGATGCTAAATTTGGAACAAAACAAAATTTAAAAGTGTGCTATTTGGACAATCACCCTATTGAAATCTGTATGAACAAAGCAGAAAAAGGGTTTTAGATATTTTGATCATAAACTAGAAAGAAAAACTTAGGTTGAAAGTATCTGCAACTTGTTTAGAAAGAAAAAGGTTTGGATTGTGTCGATCCGGTTTTAGGCCTAGACAAAATATTCAGAACCAAAAAATTGAACCGGAATTGAACCGAATTAAAAGGTAATGAAGCGAACCGAATAGTTATAATATCTGAATGATACCTCTTATAAAATATTCTGGGTATCCGAACCAAATCGGAACCGAATCAAAACCTGAATGGGTACCCAAAATATACGAAATACAATTATATATCTAAAAATTTTATGTTTATTTTAGTTTTGAAATAACCAAAATACTCAAAATTATAATTATATAAACCGAATATATTAGTTATGTTTAAACCAAAATAACTAAAATACTAAAAATATTCAAAAATCTTTAGTTATATTTGTTAAAATTAAATATATATTTTGCAAAATTTAACAAAATTATATTTAAATTAAAGAATTTTTTTTTTAGTTTTTTCGAGAATTTGGATAAATTTTGAATACCCGAAACCGATCTGAACCCGGACGGAATCGAACTGAATTCGATCCGAAAAAATACTCGAATGGGTCCTAAACTTCTAAAATTTAGATAACCAAAACTCAAAAAGAACCGACCCAAACCCGAATGCCCATGTCTATCCGGTTTGGATTAAATCCCGGATGGCATTATTTTGGTCACCACTGATGGGAATTCTGTGTGGAAAATGAAAATTAGCGTCGAACCAAAATTGGTGAGGCTATACTCGATGCGACCCACCCATGCCAGCTCTGCTTCAAAATGGATAAAATGTCATTAGGTTGGCATCAGTTGAGCTATACCCCCATGCAAATACCAAAATGACTTTTATCCGTCCTTAACTCCCTTGAAACTCTATCTTCTCCGCTATTTTCTTCACTTTACCCATTTTGTGTCCAAAATTTCATTTTTTCGCCAAGTACACGCACAATAAATTTAAAAACTCTAAACACAACCAAAAGACCTAGAAATGTCTAGAAACAAAGGTGATACAAATGAAAAATAACACTGAAAAAGATAAATGGAATATCTCAAAACATAACTCGCGCTTCAACTCATTTTTATTTACTTTTGATCGTGTTATTGTTTTTGTTTATTTATTTTTTAAACATTGATTTATGCGGATTGGAAAAATACCTAAATTTATCTTATGTTCTATAAAATTTAAATACTAAAGACTCTAGGATACTCAGTGATCTTAAATTTAATGAAGACAAAGCTAAATAGGATGATCATATATATCATTGATTACAAAATTGATGCGCAATATATGTTTATGCGGCTATGAAAAAGGTATGATGGCGAGAACATAGACCGCAAAGAGTTTAAAATTTGTTAGAGGAGCTTAATATCATAATTCATTATATTTAAAGCTGGATATGTTATTTACCTTTAAATTTTATTAAAACTATGAGAGAATCCGCGCTACGTCCGGATTTTGTTTTATTTTGTGTTATAAATAAATATGGTTTCAGATTTTTAGTTTGACTATCAATTTTTCTTACGTTATCTTTTATAAAAAAATTTTGATGACCCTAGTAATCTCTTCCATCCATTGTTTTTCGAGTTCCTTTATCCAAATCATGATATAGGGATAATTTTTAATTTTCTTAAATTACCATTTTCAAGTTTTTTTCACATATTTTTCATTAATTCCATCTCCATTAACCAAGCCTAAATTTTTGTATATTTATTTGTTGCCATATATTCTTTTTCTTTTCTCTTTTGTTATTTTTTCTCTCTATCAAACTTGATAGCTTGTTACCTTTTCGATTGTTTATTGAATGTTCTTTTGTATGTTGTGGTTTTTTAGTTCTTATTTTTTGCTCTTCAGTTGTTTGAAACCTTTTTTACATATTTTTTTTTATTTTTGGTCTCATAACTTGCTTTTTTCTCTTCACTTGCATTGAGATTAAATTATTTTTGTTAGTTCGAAAATGATCATTAAATCACACAAAAATATAATAAGAAGACGAATTTAAAATCTCGAATTATTTGATATTTATACATTTATGATGTTTTTAAATTAAATTTGAATTTCATTTATGTTATGATTATGATTTAATGTTTTTAACATATTTAAATTCAAATTAAATAATTTATATATACATTAATAATTGGAACAAATGTTAATTTGTTATTTGCAATAAAAATGCTGAGGTTTCAATCCCTAGAGAGCTCCCTTCAACTATTATATATTAGATTGATCCAAGAATAAAAAAAGAATGTTAGATACAGAAATTAACTTCAAATATTTTTCGCATTTCATAAATAGATACGTTTTTACACATTTTATGAAATTATTCAAACTCTATTGTAAATGCTATTAGTTAAAAATTTATGATATTACTCAAAATATATTTGTTTTGTTAAAATGGTAAACTATATATCTTGGGAAATTCATTAAATCATTAAACTAGATAATTTTTATATAGTTTAGAACGTCTTATCATTGTTTTTTTTTTTTTAACCATTAATTTATGCGGATTGGAAAAACCTAAATAAAATTTAGGTTTTTCAACAAAACAAAAACATTAAATTATGAAACATAACATTTTTAAAAAAGAGAGAAAAACTGTATAAGAATCATTTTTGTGAAATATAAGTCGTTTATAAAATATGTACAGTAATTCAATTTTTAATTCTTTAGTTTGATGGTCAAAGTACATAAAATTATAGAGTTACAAAAATTAAATCATCCATAGTTTTCATTAATTATAGTTATAAATATGAAAATATCACTGATATTATTTTGACTAAATTGTCAAGACTCAAGTAATACTGTATAATAGTAATACTTTTCTGGATCTTTAAGGGCTAGCTAGCTAGGGTTTCGTTTGTTTGTTTCGATCAAAATTGAAAGTTCTCCGATGTTTCCCTACGGTTAGAATATATATATATATATATATATAAGTCAACGACTTTGGTCGTCTTTTGACTTTTGGATCTCGACGTGCTTTGGATCATATCTTAATTTATACGATATCCAATTAAATAGTTCGTAGATTAAACCTAGGCTCAATATTTTACGCCCCAAGCGGTTAATTGGGAATGGGAGACACGTGTTAATTTCTGCAGAAAATAATCAAGTAAGAGTAATTGGACCCATCATTAAATGATGTGCATGATAGAATGATATATATATAACCATAGGTCTCGGTGTAATCCAGCTGATGTAATTGTCACGGAACATAAGCTAACGTCCAAGCTTAATTATGCGGCAAATTGGGTAGAGACTTATTTAGAGTTTGAAAAAATTAATATATTAGAAATGAAGTCGCGACAAAATTTTAAACCTATAGACTATAGTACATAATTTGTCGAATTATCAACCAAAATACAAAATCCTAACAAAACAATTTTGTTGGAGGTGGGTTTAGCACCCCCAATTAGCTAGGCCAATCTCAACAAAAAACTTTTCTCGATCAAGTAAACAAAAAGTCAATGTTTAATTAAAGGAGATACCGAGCTGGTACCCCGGACTCCTACCTCAGACTCGTTCGAGACCACGAGAGCGTATTCCGGGCTCGACACTTCACCAACTCTGCACAGAGAGACCAAAGGAAAAGACGACACATGGAGGGCAGCTCGCTGAACAATGTACTACCCTCGTAGGAGTATGGCGCCGGGCTCGACGCTTCACCAACTATGCACAGAGAGACCGAAGGAAAAGACGACACGTGGAGGACAGCTCGCTGAACAGTGTACTACCCTCATAGGAGTATGGCGCCGGGCTCGACGCTTCACCAACTCTGCACAGAGAGACCGAAGGAAAAGACGACACGTGCAGGGCAGTTCGCCGAACAGTGTGCTATCTCCGTAGGAGCACGGCGTCGGGCTCATCATGACCTATCTGCCAAAAGGGGCAGAACACGCCTCTCAAAAGACCTTACCCACGAAAGGCGCTGGGAGCGCCACGTCATCCCGGATTTCCGGGAAACAGGGAGTCAACCCCTGTTATAAATATCCCCCAGCATGCATTGATGAAGGGGATCACGCATTGATTACTCTCTCTCTAGATTTGATTTCCAACCTCATTGTCTTGTAATAGAGCAACGCCGTTTAGAACACCGAACTGGATTCCCGTTGGAGCCAATTCGTAAATCTAAACCGTTCACCTTTTTCGAACATCAATATAAAGAATACGGTCCCCGACCTGTTCATCACAAATCCCGATCTCTGTTCTTCCATTCCCGACCTACTCAAAAGTCAAGTTGACTCGTTCTATTAACGGAAATCTCGCCTCTCAACATCTTAATATACTTCTAATCATCATTAGTGATCCCTTGGATCAACAGTTGGCGCTAGAAGGAGGGGGGTTTAGAGATTTTTCCACACACAAAGAACGGTTCAACCATGACAACGATGACGGTCCCACCTCCGAGGGTACTATCGGAACAAGCGACTCCGGTGCAAGCGACAGCCTCACCCTCAGCCCAAACAACAACAGCCTCGCCATCAGCTCAGATGGCGACTGGCGGGTCAATTCCCCAAAGCCAGCCTCTCGGAACTCCGCCCCCGGCTCCGGGAACCACTCCAGTTGACGGCTCCGCCGCCCGGAATATACCTCAAACACCGGAGGACCTGCCTACTCTGCCCGCCGTGATACAGACCTTGCTCGCCAGAATAGACGAGCTCACGCGAACCACCGATCAACGGTTCACCACATTAGTGGCCTCTCGCGATCGGTCAGACAACACCGGATACCCCGTCGTTCAAACTAGAGAACCGTTCTCTCGAGCGGATACCCTACGCCTCCAGAGAAATCTATTCGGAGACCCGCCATCTGAATCCGAAGAGCCAGCCGGACGATTCGCCGTAACGGCAGACGGTTTCCCAGGCAACGAAGCATACCCTCGACGTGAGCGAGCCAGGGACGCCGAATTCGAAGCTATGAAGGAGACGATCCGTGCAATGTCTTCCAAGATTCACCAAGCCACCAGCGCGGCTCCAGAGATAGACCGCGTCCTGAGAGAAACGCAAAATACGTCGTTCACACGTCGGATCGCGTCCATCCCATTCCAGCACATCGGCAAACTCAAGCTCCCACCATATGCAGGCAACACCGACCCGGCCCAGTATCTGACAGCCTTCACCATCGCCCTGGGGCGCGCACACTTTGCCCCAGATGAGCGCGAGGCCGTCCACTGCCAGCTTTTTGTAGAGAATCTCACCGGTCCCGCCCTGACATGGTTATCTCGGTTGAAAACACATTCCGTCGACAGCTTAAGGGATCTCTCAACCATCTTCCTCGAGCACTACTCTATATACATCAAACAGTCCACGTCGGAGCAAAAGAGCAAAAGAGTCGCTCAGGTATTTCATCGAGCGCTTCAAGGCCACGGCGTCGCAAAGCAACGTGACAGACGATTCAGCGCTCCCCGCCCTGAGGAAGGGCCTACATGCCGATTCAGCCTTCAAGGACGATATGAAGCTCAACAGGCCGCGCTCGTTAGAAGACGCCTTACACCGCGCCGGGCTCTACGTTGAGCTGGAGGAGGAAAAAGCAGCCGAGTCAAGGAGCAGTGCCTCGCACAAGACTCCGGTTCCAAAAGAGCGACCCCAGGACGGGTATCAGGAGCCTCGTCAGCATTACGATGACGAATACCAGCGCAGCAAAAGAAAGCAGGCCGCCGCGTTCCTCTTCAACGAATCCCCAGCCGTCCTCCACATGCGTGACCCCGCTCTTTTCTCCAAATCCGCGCCAAAGTTGCCCTGGAACAAGTACGTGCGCGACCCCAACCAAAAGGACCAACGCTCCGACGAGCCAAAAGACAAGGAGTCCCGAGCAGAGGAGCAGTACGACAGGACGGCCTTTTGCGATTTTCACCAAAGAAAGGGGCACCCAACCTCTCACTACCGCGCGCTCCAAGAAGTCTTGCTGAACCAATATCAAAAGGGAGAAATCCGCGTGCCAGACCAGTTGCACCCGCGAGCCCGGGACGACGACCGGCGTCAGCAGCGTAACAACCGAGGTCACGAGGATAACCGGGCTAGGCCCAATAACCGCGCCCAGAACGACGACCGTCGCCGTCGATCTCTCTTTCGTGACCAAGAAGGGGCAGATCACCTCCCCCGGCGCGGACATTGATAGGAATGATCAAGGGAGGGCTCCTCTCGTGCAACGACTCGGTACGATCCATCAAAGAGCACGAGAGGAAGACCGACGCCTCCCTCAAATGGCACTCCGGCCAGGAAATCGACGCGCATGACACAAGTAGAAAGGGGATCTGTTTCACCGAAGCCGACGCAGCCAGGGTCCATCAACCCCATAATGACCCTCTCGTCTTGCAGATTCGCGTGGCCGACTGCAACGTTAACCGAGTCCTCGTCGACACATGCAACTCGGTCGATCTTATCTTCAAGGATACCCTGGCAAGGATGAATCTAAACGGAGCCGAGATCAAACCACACTCTATCCCGCTAACCGGATTCGCCGGAAACACCGTCAATGGGATCGGCACCATCGAACTGCCGGTCTATGTAGGCCGGGTCACCAAAATCGTCAAGTTCGTGGTCTTCGACACCACGCCAATCTACAACATCATCCTTGGAACCCCTTGGCTACATTCGATGAAGGCGGTGACTTCAACGTATCACCAATGCCTCAAGTTCCCCAACCAGTCCAGAACATATACTCTTCGAAGTAACCAAAGGGTCTCTCGCGCCTGGTTCGCCACAGAGCACAAGCTGCGACATGCCGCACCGGCCTGCTTAACAATCAATGCACAGCAGCCCGGTGAGCCAAATAACCAGGATCTCCCGGGCCGGGACCTAGTCAAGCAGGTCAACATTGATCCGCGCGATCCTAGCCACTGCGTATGGATAGGGGCCGTCATGGAAGGAAGCATCAAGGAAGATCTGATCAAATTCCTAGGGCAGAATGTCTCCACCTTCACCTGGTCCACAAACGACATGCCCAGTATCAACCCGACGATTTCTAGCCACGAGCTAAACGTGGACCCGACCTTCAGACCAATTAAGCAGAAGCGACGGAAGTTAGGTCCTGAGCGCGCGCAGGCCTTCAATGACGAAATAGAAAAGCTGACCGCGGCTGGCTCAATCACCGAGGTCAAGTATCCGGACTGGCTAGCCAACCTGGTAGTAGTCAAGAAGAAAAGCGGGAAATGGAGGGTTTGCGTGGACTTCACCGACTTCAACAAGGCGTGCCCCAAGGACAGCTTCCCACTCTCCCGAATTGACCAAGTCGTTGAAGCTACAACCGGGAACGAGCTACTCTCCTTTATGGATGCCTTCTCGGGATACAACCAGATGTCCATGCACCCCGACGACCATGAGAAAACCGCGTTCATTACGGACCGTGGAACCTACTGCTACAAGGTGATGCCCTTCGGGCTCAAAAATGCCGGAGCCACCCACCAACGACTCGTCAACAAGATGTTCGCCGATCAGAACGACCGAACTATGGAGGTCTATATTGACGACATGCTGGTGAAGTCCCTGGTAGCAAGCGACCACGTCGCTCATCTCCGGTCCTGCTTCCAGACGTTGAACGAGTACAATATGAAGCTGAACCCGGCCAAGTGCTCCTTTGGTGTCACGTCGGGAGAATTCCTCGGGTACATCATCACATAGCGCGGGAATGAAGCGAACCCTAAGCAGATTCGAGCCATCATCGACCTCAAGTCCCCAGAAAATGTGCGCCAAGTCCAACGACTAACCGGGAGGATCGCCGCACTCAACCGGTTCATCTCCCGCTCAACCGATAGATGTTTACCGTTCTACCAGCTGCTCCGAGCTAATAAGCGGTTCGAATGGAACAGCAAGTGTGAGGAGGCCCTCCAGCATCTGAAGGAGTACATATCAACCCCCCCCCCCCCCCCCCGTCCTGGCCAAACCCGAGGAGGGCGAGACCCTCTATCTCTACATCGCCGTATCGATGTCGGCAGTCAGCGGGGTGCTAGTACGAGAAGACCGGGGCGACCAAAGGCCCATCTTCTACGTCAGCAAGTCCCTGGACGGCGCAGAAAGCAGATACCCAACTCTGGAGAAGCTCGCATTGGCGGTATTCGTCGCAGCCAGGAAGCTCCGACCTTACTTCCAGTCCTGAGCACCTATCCCCTCATAACCATTCTCCACAACCCAAACCGATCGGGCAGAATAATGAAGTGGGCAATTGAGCTCAGCGAGTATGAGATCGAATATCGAGGACGGACCGCGGCCAAGTCCCAAGTCCTGGTCGACTTTCTAGTCGAGCTCGCGCCCGAACTGGCAGCCGGCGAGCCCCCCGAGAAGTGGAGTCTGCACGTCGACGGATCGGCCTCCAAGCACGGATCCGGCGTTGGCATACGCCTCGAATCCCCGACAACGGAGATCCTAGAACAGTCCTTCCTTCTGGCATTCCCGGCATCAAACAACGAGGCGGAGTACGAGGCCCTGATCGCCGGTCTGCGCCTAGCGAAAGCAATCGGGGTGAAGAAAATCAAGGCCTACTGCGACTCCCAGCTAGTCGCTAACCAATTCAGCGGGGAATATGAAGCCAAGAACGACCGCATGGATGCTTACCTAAAGGTGGTCCAAGGCTTAGCGGCAGAATTCTCCGAGTTCTCCCTGACCAAGATCCCCGAGGTGATAATACCTCTGCAGACGCCTTCGCAGCATTAGCTTCCACCTCGGACCCAACTCAACGACGGGTGATTCCCGTTGAAAGCATCGACTTCCCCAGCATCGAGCTGCCAAAAGGGATATGCCTAATCAACCCCCAAAAAGAAGACCTCGACGAAGGCGCGTCGCCTCCTGAAGAGCTGCCACCTCCTCCAGCCGAGCCCGACCTCCCGGACTGGCGCGTGGACTTACTCCTGTACATCGCAGACGGCACCGTCCCTCCAGACCGCTGGGCGGCTCGTCGATTAAAGAAAAAGTGCTCGGTACACTATGCTGGACGACAACTTGTTCCGGTGGAGCGCTTCGGGAACCCTTCTCACTTGCCTCCACGGCCAAGAAACTATTGATGTGATGAAAGAAATGCACGGAGGTGCAGGAGGAAACCATTCTAGCGGCCGAGCTCTCGCCCTGCGAATTCGAAACCAGGGCCACTATTGGCTAACCATGCTCCAAGACTGCGAAAAATTCACACCCCGGTTTGAGAAATGTCAGCGCCACGGCCCACTCATCCACTGCCCCACCGAGCTCCTGACCACTGCTGTGGCACCCTACCCATTCATGCGCTGGGCCATGGGTATAGTCGGACCACTCACCCGATCTCGTCAAAAACGCTTCCTCCTAGTGATGACTGACTACTTCACCAAGTGGGTCGAGGCCGAGGCCTACGCCAAGATAACGGCAGACGATGTCCGCAAATTCGTCTGGAAATTCATCATCTGTCGGCACGGCCTACCGTATGAGATCGTCACTGACAACGGTGCCCAATTCACATCGGTGCTATTCGAGGAGTTCTGCGCAAAATAGAAGATCCGGCTAAGTAAATTCACCCCGAGATATCCACAAGGCAATGGCCAGGCCGAAGAAACTAACAAGACCATCCTCGACGGCCTCAAAAAACCACTGGACGACAAGAAGGGTTCCTGGACTGACGAACTAGATGGAGTTCTCTGGTCTTATCGCACAACACCAAGAACGGCAACGAGTCGCACACCGTTCAGCCTATCTCACGGCATGGAAGCGATGGCGCCCTATGAAGTCGGACTTCCTACTCCTCGCCGCTCCATGCTCACTCAACACGCCGACCTGAACAATGCCGTGCACCTGAGCGAGCTTGACTTTCTCGAAGAACAGCGCGACCAGTCCCTCCTACGAATCCAAAACTACCAGCAACTCGCCTCCAAGTACTACAACAAAAAGGTCTGAGGCCGTTTCTTCGCCGAAGGCGACCTGGTTCTACGCAAGGTCTTCGAAAACACGGCCGAGTTAAAGGTGGGCAAGCTCGGCGCCAATTGGGAAGGTCCATACCTCGTCTCCAAAATCGTCAAGCCCAGCGTCTACGAGCTGGTCACTATGAACAACGACGCAATGCCGCGCTCATGGAACTCAATAAACCTGAAGCGCTACTACTACTTAGCCACCGAGCTCCGACTCATCCTTTACCTTTGTAAATAACCGAACTACGATTGGCTTGATCCCTTCTACAAAAGGGTACGTAGGCAACCCCTAACCAGGGCTCAGCTATTAATCTAATAAAATCTTTTCGAGATTTCAAAAAAAACCAGGAGAACACGTAAAACAAAGGATATGGCCCCGACCTGTCTCTACAAAAAATAAATTCGGTCTACGGCCTATCCCAGAGAAGGAGGTCCACGACCTCGTTCCGCAACTCAGCCCGCGAGAAAATAACAAAAGAAAAAAAGAAAGGGGACCAACACTACAAGAAAACACAGTTTTTGTGACTATTTTTTGCGACTACTTTTTTTAGTCACAAAAAAGAGGGACGGTATTGTGACTGATTTGCGACTACTCATAATGCAGTGACATAATAGTCACAAATTACCGACTAAAAAAAGTAGTCAGACAATAGTCGCTTATTTGCGACTGTTTAAGGACTTGCAAAAGTAGTCCCAAATTTGTGACTGATTTGCTACGGTTTAGCAACTCCACCCGTTTTTTTTTAAATATAAATCAAATAATATACAAAAAAATTCTAAACCCTAAACCATCAAATAATATACAAAAACATCAAATAAATAAACATCAAATAATATACAAAAAATCAACACTTACAATTTTTAAAATATAATCATTTTATAAAATCCTAAATTATAAACCCTAAACCTCTAACCCTTAATCATTAACTCTAAATCTTAAATTGTAAAATATATTTTTGAACATTTATATACCCAAAATGATTGTAAAGTGATATTCAAACCTTATATGTTCTTAAAGTTTAGGGTTTAGGGTAACATGTACACTAATTTGCAAACCCAATTTTTGTGACCAATTTGAGACTAATTTAAGACTAATTTTTAATAGTAGTCACAAAATAGTCACAAATTTGGGACTAATTTGCAACTACATTCGATTTTTTTTAGAAATCAATAAATTCTAAACTCAAACCACAAACTCTTAACCCTAAATCATAAACCTCTAACACTTAATAATAAAATTGATTTAAATCTTAAATTGTAAACAACATCAAATGAATAAACATTAAATAATATACAAAAAATTCAACACTTACAATTTTTTTAAATATAATCCTTTTATAAATTCTAAATCTAAACCCTAAACCTCTAACCCTTAATCATAAATTCTAAAATATATTTTTGAACAACTATATATCCAAAATCATTGTAAATTGATATTCAAACCTTATATGTTCTTAAAGTTTATGGTTTAAGGTAACATATACAGTAATTTTGCAAACCCAGTTTTTGTGACTAATTTGGGACTAATTAAGCCTAATTTTTAATAGTAGTCACAAAATAATCCCAAATTTGGGACTAATTTGCAACTCCACTTGTTTTTTTATAGAAATCAATAAATATTAAACTCAAACCACAAACTCTTAACCCTAAACCCTAAACCTCTAATCCTTGATATTTATTATCATTTTTTATAGAAATCAATAAACCCTAAACTCAAACCACAAACATCAAATATTATACAAAAAATTCAAAACTTACATTTTTTAAAATATGATCATTTATAATCCCTTTTATAAATCCTAAATTATAAACCTCTAACCCTTAATCATAAACTATAAATCTTAAATTATAAACTAGAGATTACACATAAACATCAGATAATAAACAAAAAAATATAACACTTACAAAAATTTCAATCTAATCATAACATCCACTAAGTGTTACATGTGTTTTATAAGGATTTGATTTTGAAATATAAAAATTCTCTCAAAATTTACTTATTTTTAAGTTTTAATATATTTTTGAAATGCTAGATACACATAATCATTGTAAAATCATATTCAAATCTTCTAGGTTCTTAAAGTTTAGGGTTTAGGGTAAATATTTTTTATTGTCACAAAATAGTATCAAATTTGAGACTGTTTAGCAACTTCAATCGATATTTTTTCAATTGTAGTCACAAAATAGTCCCAAATTTGCGACTAATTTGCGACAAAATAACAAAAATAAAGAAAGTTTCTCATTGGTTAGTTTATTATGACGAAGATTGAGATCCTCCACCGTTGATTGGCTTAATCCAACGGTGGAAGATCTTTTTTTTTTAATTGACTTTATCTTTTTTCTCGCTCTCTCTCCTTCCTGCGATTTTTTTTTCTCCTTCTCTTCGACATCTTAATCTCTCTATCTTCTTCTCCTTCTCTTCGACATCTTCTTCTCTTCGACTAACTCTTTTTTTTTTCTTCAGATGCTCGCCGCCGGCGAGGCTCTCTTTCTCTTCGACATCTACCTCTATTTCTCTTCCTTGATTTCTGCATCTCGTTCCTTTTCAATTCATGGCGGCAGGGCTCTCTTTCCATTCCTCACGCTTTGGTGTGCCGAGGAGATGAACAATCCACCACCCACCACCACCAGAGGATCTCCGCGGACTAAGCCAGACGGAGTGAGGAGGAGAAGATCTGGATGGAGGAGGAGCAGATCGGGATCGGGATCGGGATCGGGATGGTGGTTTCTCTGTGGGATAGTGTTTTCTCTGTGCGATGCAGGTTCGAGGAGGAGGAGCTCGCTCGAAAGATCAGAACG
This sequence comes from Eutrema japonicum, assembly GCA_030161315.1. Classification (NCBI taxonomy): domain Eukaryota; kingdom Viridiplantae; phylum Streptophyta; class Magnoliopsida; order Brassicales; family Brassicaceae; genus Eutrema; species Eutrema japonicum. The sequence goes on from BSQW01000013.1 coordinate 43,926,300, forward strand.
GCGCCGGCGAGGGACCAGATCGGCGCCGGCGAGGAATCAAAACGGCGTCGGCGATGCAGAACGGCGCCGGCGATGCAGAACGGCGCCGGCGATGCAGATCGGGATTGTTGATTTCATTTAATTTAGATTTTGTTTTTTTTGTTTTTTAGAATTTGTTTTGTTTTTTTTTATTTTAGATTTTTGTTTTTTTGTTTTTTTTATTTTCTGTAATTATTTAATATAATAAAAATATATTTTTGTTTAGAATTTTTTTTTTGTTTTTTTTTTAATTTTTTTTTTTACAAGTAGTCGCAAACATAGTCTCTAAATCAGGACTGATATTTGGTGTCACATATTAGTTGCAAAAGAGCGACTGTTTTGTGACTACTGTATTTAGCGACCAAATATTTGCGACTATTTTTTTTAGTCACAAAATAGTCGCAAACGAATCATTTGCGACTATTTTGGGACTATTTTGGTAGTCACAAAAACTGTGTTTTCTTGTAGTGCAAGCCCCAGCGCTTGCACTCCCCCAGCACACAAACTGTAAGTGCTAAAGCCAAGCTCCAATGCTCGCGCTCACACAGTACACAAGCCGTAAGTACTGAAGCCGAGCTCAAAGCTCGCATCTCTACCAGACACACAAGCGTTAAGTGTCTTAAGCCGAGCTCGCTACTCGCACCAAAAAAAGAAGGCACACAAGCTTTAAGTGCCTTAAGCCGAGCTACACCTCGCAACAACAAAAAAATATAAAGATACACAAACATTAAGTATCTCAAGCCGACCCGCACGTCACACCCATTATAAAAACAACAGAACTCGCTTTGCAGCCTAAAATCAACAAAAGAAAACTAACCGTGACCTTTCTTTCCCGAACTAAGTACTCATCACCAAGCCACGGTCATATAGAACCCATACAGGAAACACAATGCATATTATAAAGAAATTCCATTTATAAGGACAAGGGAGGGCAGAACGCCACTTTACACAGGCCAACAGCCCAAAAAAAAAAAAAAAATTAATAATAATAAATAAATTTTTTTACAAAAGGCACTTCGGCCTACAAGTCCTAAACCCCGTCAGCACGGGTACCATCTATATCCTCCGAGATCACCATCCTCATATTGGTGACGTGCTCACCCGAAAGGGTTGTTCGACTTGCTCAGCCCCGATACCGGTCTCAGCGGGTAGCGCGGTGGGATCGTCCTGAGCAACCAGTGCAACACCATCCGGGGCCGATTCACGGGCTGTCGGATCAGGAGAAGCTGCCAGCGCGGTGGAATCCAGGGCCGGACCCACGGCTTCCGGATCAGAAGAAACGGGGGGGGGGGGGGGGGGGGGGGGGGGGGGGAACTGCGGCAGGCGGAGTCGAACCGAGCAGAATCTGCTGAAGTTGGCTATCGGAGGTACGCTCAGAAGTAATCTCCAGATCACCCGGGGCCAGATCCGGAAAATCAATCTTGTCCAGCTCGGTTCCATAGATCCCCTCGTCCTCATCCAACTTCGCATATCGGTACCACGGCACCGATATCCCGTCCTCAGCTTCCATCCTCTTGAGACACGCCCTCGTTCCCACCACCTGGCTAAGCAACATGTGGGGTCCTGCAGCCCGGTCACGACCAGCAAGGTGGGCGCGAATCTTCTCCATCTTCGCAGCCCACTTCCGATTCCTCCGCGCCCACTTCGCGGTGAACCGCTCGCTCTCCTTAGCCGCGGCCGCCTTCGCCCGCTGGATAGCGCTCTCCAGCCCCTTGACCCTAGAGCGAAACGTTTTCCGTTCCCCCTTCGCGACCGCCAGCTCCTCTTACAAAGCGGCAGATCGAGCCCTCTCCGCCTCCAGCTCGGTCAATAACTGGTCCGCTTCTAAAGCACGCGCCCGTGCATGCGCCGCATACCCCTCCAGGGCAGCGGATCGGGCCTTCTCGTCCGCAACCTCCTTTTTTAGCTCACGGATGCGAGCTGTCAGGGCCCTTTCACCGGCTTCCCGGCGTTGCTTCTCGTAACAGATCGACGCTTCCCGGTCGATCACTTGCTTCTCGTAGGCCTCCCCGAGAAAAGCAAAACGGGCCATCGTCTGCATCAAACATCAGTTAACAAAAAGATAAATAATATGGACTGCATATTCATAAAAGATCGTAACCATTTTAAATTTCTCACCCGAGCCGCGGACCTCGCCGCATCCCGAAACGCATCAACCTCCACCATCTCCGAAAGAGGGCGGTGCGGATGAGCCTGCCCGAACGCCATCGCCTGGGCCAGCTCGGCACAACCGTCTCTCTCTGTGATGAAAGGGGTACTCTCATCCTCATGGCAGAAGTAAAAGCTGTAGTCCTTAGGCTCCACGTCGGAACCCTCCGACGCATCATCACCCTCGCCGCCACGGACATCAGCCCCTCCCCCGACATCAGGATCCCAGGCCTCCTCCTCAACGACGATCACCTCGGGGTCTTCGGTTGCCCGAACTACGACCACATCGTCCACCAGACCCCGGGACGCCTCAACCCCCCCCCCCCCCCCCACCGGTTGATACATCGGTCTTCGGGGCTCCAACCTCCTCAACAGAAGGGCCGCGGGGAGGCTCGGTCCCGCGACTAGACTCATCAGGGCGGGCATCCCCCCGACCCAGGGGGGGACTCCACCACGTCGGTCTTCTTCTTCTTGGCAACTCTCTTGCCCGCGGTTATAGCCCCCCTCTTCTTCGAAGCGGCCTCCCGCTGCTGCTCGCCCCGGGCTCCTTCTTCCCCGGTCTGCTGAGGCCGCTCTCGCCGAACCGGCACCTCAAGAACAGGCGGCAGACCGGGGAAGAAGGAGGCCGGGGCGAGCAGCAGCAAAGGAATCCGCGTACAACGGAATAGTAAATCTCGAACGACCTACGCATTACCAATCCGTCAGCCCGGCGTATGTACCCTAAAAAAAAAAAAAAGGTCGGGGACCTACCAGACATCGCGGCTTCAACTCTTTCCGATGTAAAGGACTTCCACTCTCGTTGTCCCACCGACCTGAGCACGGCAAGGATACATGCGTAACTGTCTAATTTAACGCCCAAAGTATGAGGACCTGGAGACAAAAAAAAACAAAAAAAAACAAACAGTGTCAGTCCAAATATTCACGAAAATCACGAGGCCCGATCTACAACCCCCACCCCGGTCTACAAACTCCTACCCGGAGAAAAATTCCAGTCTCGGGTGTATCTCCCTGCCGGCGCAAGACCGACCGCTTCGGTAGCTCGGACGAAGAAGTAGCTCCGAGACCACTGATCGACCTTGCTCAACTTGTCCTCGACGAGATCCACCTTAGGCTTGAATGAGGCATAATATGTCCCTGGATACGCCGGATTCCCCTTCTGCTGGGTAAGATCCTCGAACATCCGAGGAGTCACTTCCACATCGCACTCGTGCCCAATAGTCAGCAGCACCACCATGCCCTGAATCGTAGACGGGCAAATTTGGGAAAAGGCCAACCCCCGTCTCCTGCAGTACAACAAGAACAGGTCGGGTAGCGGGAATCGCAGCCCGCACTTCGAGAAAAAACTCTCGTACAGGCAAAAGAAGCCCTCGGGATGAGTCCACTGGCTGTTGCCCGAGCTGGGGAGCCGCAGTTCGACGGCATTGGGAAATTGCCACTCCGACACCAACTTCGTCAGCGACTCCGAAGTGCTCAAGGTCGGCGACCTGCCTAGATCATGGGAAATCGGGGGGGGGGGGGGGGGCTTCCGAACTCCTCCGGTTCGACCACCTCCCCTACCGCCCAGATTAGCGCCGCGACCACCAGAGGAAGGCCTTCCAATCACCTTCCTCCCCCGTTGAGCTCCGGGAATCAACGAACCGGCCCCTGAAGTCGAAGGGGCAGACTGTACCTCGCCTTCTTCGCCACGACGCAGGGAGGAGGAGCGCCTCGAATCATCGTTTGGCGAAGAACTACTCGCCGGAGAACCATCCCAGTCACTAAGGGACGTTGATTCGCCGCTGGATTCGGCCCTGATTGCGTCGAACAATGTCGCCATCGCACAAGGAGGTGGAAGCTCCGATAACCCAACCCGAAATCGAGGAGGAAGTTTAAAGGAAATCGCAAAATTCAGAGAGAGAAGGATAAGTTACCTTAAGAGTTTGCGCAGAAGAATCCAACCGAAGGAAGAAGAAGGAGTTAAATAGAAGAGGAGGGAGACAGAGAAAAGACGTACATACACATGTCAAAAGGGCGCGACCTCCCAAAACCCTAATGATGACGTCTCTTCGTTTTTCCCTCGCAGAAAGCAGAAACCGCCTCAAAAAATGCGAAGCGTCTCTTACACGCCCGCGCGTGAGCAGTACGCACAGCAAGTGGACGTCGCTTCAGTCTCCCGCGCGTAACAAGCACGCACCAACAATCTCCGGATCCTCGGGAAAATCGACATGTATAAGCGACCATTCGCGCCCAAACGACAGCACCCCGAGCCTAACTGCTTCAACTCGAAGCACCGACCTGAGATGCGCCGAGCTAACACGGGATCAACTTCGATGCATTCGCCACACCTCACCGAACTGGGGGGCTTATTGTTGGAGGTGGGCTTAGCACTCCCAATTAGCTAGACCCATCTCGGCAAAAAGCCATTTTAGATCAAGTAAACAAAAAGTCAACGTTTGATTAAAGGAGACACCGAGCTGGTACCCCGGACTCCTACCTCACACTCGTTCGAGACCACGAGAGCGTATCCCAGGCTCGACGCTTCACCAACTCTGCACAGAGAGACCAAAAGAAAAGACGACACGTGGAGGGCAGCTCGCTGAACAGTGTACTACCCTCGTAGGAGTATGGCGCCGGGCTCGACGCTTCACCAACTCTGCACAGAGAGACCGAAGGAAAAGACGACACGTGGAGGGCAGCTCGCTGAACAGTGTACTACCCTCATAGGAGTATGGCGCCGGGCTCGACGCTTCACCAACTCTGCACAGAGAGACCGAAGGAAAAGACGACACGTGGAGGGCAGTTCGCTGAACAGTGTGCTATCTCCGTAGGAGCACGGCGTCGGGCTCATCATGACCTATCTGCCAAAAAGGGCGGAACACGCCTCCAAAGGACCTTACCCACGAAAGGCGCTGGGAACGCCACGTCGTCCCGGATTTCCGGGAAACAGGGAGTCAACCCCTGCTATAAATATCCCCCAGCATGCATTGATGAGGAGGATCACGCATTGATTACTCTCTCTCTCTAGATTTGATTTCCAACCTCACTGTCTTGTAATAGAGCAACGCCGTTTAGAACACCGAACTGGATTCCCGTTGAAGCCAGTTCATAAATCTAAACCGTTCACCTTTTCCGGACATCAATATAAAGAATACGGTCTCCGACCTGTTCATCACAAATCCCGATCTCTGTTCTTCCATTCCCGACCTACTCAAAAGTCAAGTTGACTCGTTCTATTAACGGAAATATCACCTCTCAACATCTTAATATACTTCTAATCATCATTAGTGATCCCTTGGATCAACAAATTTGTAATAAAAACCAAAGGCCGACTATAAATTGAATGGTGTGAGAATACACATACAAAACGGTTAAGACGTTATTAATTAGAGCCTAGAGTTAAATAGAGGTCATGTGAATTGGCGGTCAAGATCTTCTTAAAACGATCGACATGTTGTCACAAATGAAACTTCAGTTTCGCGAGCAATCATATAAATGTCCATGTTGTCAAAATCAATTAAGAAACATATTTTGGTTTTTATTTAGGAAATTTTAGATATATATGTATAATGTATTTTTCCAATCCAGCTTGCCCTCTCTCTTGATTTGAGATAGTTTTTAAGTCAAAATCATTAAACGGAAGTTATTTAGGATATTTTACCTTGATCTACTTAGACGCCTAAAGCTAGTTGATACTTAATACATATAAACTATAACTAGAGATTTTAAATTCCGGGTTATACTTCGCAAAACCTATTAATTGTAGACTTGAAAGTGTGATTGGAGGAGACTTGGCAAACACTTTCTTCCGGAATCTAGTGAGCTGTTTCTTCTAGTCCACTTGCTAATGAAAATTTATTTTTGGCCTTACATGTTAAAAAGTTAACTTATTGTAAAATATTTGCATATTGTTACAGAGATTATAAGCTATTTAATCCATTTAATTTCGAATATTTATTGACTTACTCAATTCGTTGGCACTGACGCGGTATGTTTACATTTTTCACTTACGTCTATCCATAAAACCTTAAAATGGGTTCATTGACAACAAAATAAAAAAGGAAAAAAAAAATGGGTTCATAAATAAATAAAAAAGCGTGTCTCGTGAAAAAAAGAGGTGTGATTCGTCCTATGAAAATTTATATAGATGAATACCGCTAACATTAATACTCAGTTAATTAGAACGTAAAACTCACTCGAGAAATATTAGATGTGATAATCGACATTGGAGACGAGAAGATACTTTGAGTGATATATGATAGGTGTTAATTAGTTTGAAGTTGCAAACACATAAATTTAACATAATATTAGAATGTGAATATACAATGTCATAACCCAAACCGAACTCGATCTGAACGGATCAGACAATTTATCCTTACAATTTACTCGAACCAAACTCGATCTAAACGGATTAATCAATTTATCCTTACAATTTATCCGAACTGAACTCAATCTGAACGGACAAGCCAATTAGTTTGAAGTTGCAAACACATAAACTTAACATAATATTAGAATGTGAATACACAATATCATAACCCGAACCGAACTCGATCTAAACGAACCAGTCAGCTTGAAGTTGAAAACAGATAAACTTATCATAATATCCATTATTCGATAAACATGCTATGGAACTAACCAGATGGTATTTTTTATATCCTTCAAATTTTTAACATACCGCATCATCATTTAATTTCAATTTCTCATCTCGACCTCGTAGAGAGATTGGCCACGTGAACTGTAATTTGTTGAATTATAAAATTGTTTAGTTATATAAGGCGTTATAACTTGTATAAGTAAGAAGATGGAATTGAACCAAAAGGAATCAACGGAAATTTTCACCTAAATTGGATAATTTTCGAAACCAAAATGAATTTCTGATTAAAACCATAATAATTAGGTTTGGGCATTCGGATATCGGTTCGGTTCGGTTCTTTCGGGTAATTCGATACTAGAGATCTAGGATCCATTCCAGTATTTTCTTTTTTGGATCGGATCCAGTTCGATTCTATCCGGGTTCTGATCGATTTCGAATATCCGAAATTTATCACAAACACTATATATTAAGAATAGTGTTTCATCCCTATTTTCAAGATTGAAGTTTATACCCGAAAGAGTCAGTTTGACATGTTTTGTCCGTCCTCGACAAGTGTCCACGACAAATGTGTTTTTCTTTGTGATTGTGGATTTTGTGTTTCGCGTCCCATTTTTGTCGTGCGGGGGAGTATTGGAGATATCTTGGAGAGCAAGATGTGTATCTTGCAAATCAAATGTTGTTAGCCATAAGAGTCTGATTATGAAGTGAATCCCATAAACCCAACCAAAAAATATTCTCATAGATATCCTATTGTGATAAGGATTATGAAGATTTACATTATTTGGTGTTATCAATATGTTAATGTTAAACACTATACATATGCGTCTTATAATATACTATTGATAAGCTCAAATGTAATACCCTAAAGTACTAACAGCTTTGTCGATTGTAGTATTTAGGGGTCGAATCTACAGAGACTCAAGAAATCACACAATAGATTAAATATGTTCGAATTAAGCTAATTAAATCAATAAAACATGAAGCAATAAAGTAAATAAGAGTTGTAAATTCAATGGAGAGGAGATAGGTACATGGTATTTCTTAGGAAATCAGAGAATGCAGGTAAACCAATCAGTCAGGGTTCAAGTTATGCACGGTTCTTGAACTCAAATCACTAAGCTATAATTAACCAACTATCGTTGCGAGAATTATCTAAGTCTAAATCCCAGAATCCCAAATCTTTTTGCAAATCCTAAAGATCTAAACCAGCTTTAAAGTTCATGTTTGATATGTTCACAAAACAACTAAACCAAATCTCTTTGCGGATATGTATTTTGCTCACCCTAAGTTCTGTCAGATTATCAATTGCACTGTCGTGCCTAATCGATTAACCTAAGATCTAAGTTCCAGATTCGTCAACCTAGAATTAGCTTTGAGAACAACCTATGGTGAAGAACTAATTCAGATTATGAACCCTAATTAACCTAACATTCAAAGAGATCCTTTATGAGAACCCTAAACCTAAAGGAGATCTACTCAGACATGATCAATGGAACATAAATCATAGATGAATAGAATTGCATAAAAGAAATCAATAAGAAACAAGGGTTCAGAGTTGTCTCCCAAAAACCATGGAACAAATCTTAGCCAACAAAAGTGGCTGAAAAACCTAATTTATAACCTAAAATATATTTTGGGGCTTCTAGTAATTATTAAAGTCTCCTAGATCAAAGTGCAAACTTCAAACTTGTAAAAATTCATGTTTCCTTCTTCCTGAAGTAGGTATCGGTCGACACCATTAGTGGTATCGATCGATACCAAGCTTGCGTGTCGACTCTTCTGCTCGCCAGACTGGATTGTCTTCACGAAAACTGGCATAACTTTTGATCGCACCGTTGGAATGGCCTCAAACCACTTCCAAATGAAAGATAATCCATTGATCTGTCTTGTATGCAAATTTGAGCTCAATTCCTCGGTGGGAAGTTCTTCAACGAATGCCAAAATTCTGACGTCTATGCATCTCCATATGCTCATTTTCACCCAAAACGGCTCATTTTCTCCCAAAGTCACCTAAAACCTGAAAAACTCGAAAATACTCCAAAATACTAGAAAGACTCTATAAATAAGACATATATCATGGCTAAAAACGGGTAAAAACCATTATATATCAAGTATCAAATGAACAACTCAATAATAATATATCATATTCTATAAGTATTGACAGTATTATTGAAAAAATGATTGTTATCATCAAAAAAAAATCATATAGCTAGTTATCCATATTTTTGCAACATTAAAACTTGTGAAAGTGAAATGTTGTTAAAATATCTCTACATTAATTTTATATAAATGTGTTATTTGTTTTAAATTAGAAGTTATGAAAATAAAATGTTGTTCCAATTTTATTAACATCTCTAAAGATAGTAGTGAGACCTTAGAGATCATTTGTTCATTATTTTTTCGTAAAAGTTCACCAAATGTCTCTAATGTACTTTTTATTAGCTTTGCACATATCTTCTTTTTATAATATAGATATTAATTTTACTGCGCAAAATAAGATATAAGGGGAAAAAAATATTATAGATAATTAAAAAAAATAGTGCCCATAAAATTTGAGATGACAGAAGTGAGGAGATGTAATGCTCTGTTTTCTTTTTTTATGTTTGTTAAGCATTTGTGCTATGGTTTTTAGATTTGTGTTTCCGTCCGTTTATTGGGCCCATGTGGATGTTTCGGCTTTAGGGTATGTCTTTCCTTTGCTCTTTTGAACTTTTAATAGTAATCTATTCAGTGGAAAAAAAATTGAGAAAGCGAAAGTGCCCTGAGAAAATATTTTTTTTTCAAATCCTATATCTTTCTTGATTCTCAATATTATTAAATTGATTTTCAGATCGTATATCTTTCTATTAAATTTTGATTACATATTTCTTGATTCTCAATATTATTTTACTTATTGAAAAGTAAATGAGTATATTTTTTATTTCTTAATCGGATCCTATCAATTAGGGGCTCATATTCGATGAAATAGTCTCTACATTGAACATTTCTAAACATCGACTTAATAATATTATATTCAAAACAAAGTTCATTTAATCCACACTAGCTTTATAGCGTGTGATAATTTTTTCTTAAGCTTTGTTTTGAAATTTTTTAAAAAAATAAATTTATCTGAATTTTATAATATGTCTAACTAATTATTATATATAGAATTATCAACCCGAACTAATATGTCTACTTAACCCGTTTTGCAATGAACTAAAATATTATTCAGACTAACTCGCAAAAACCTATAATCTTTAAAACATAACTCTAATATCCACCGCTTAATGATTATGGGTTTTGTGGTCAGTTTACAAACTCTTAAAAAATCAATTTTCTCGTGTCTAATTCTTTATAAAACACGTAAAAAAACTCTTTATAAAATTAGTAAAATATTTTTGTTTTGATATAAATTCAAATAAAATATAATAATCATAGTAAAAAATATTGCAAGATCTCGAATATTTTTTTTTGAATATGTATGGATTGGTTATTATTTAATAATATAATAATAATTAAGAAAGTAAATAGTAAATAACCTTTTTAATGATAAATAAATATTTATTATATTCTCATCAATAATTTTAAAAGATAATTATATTCTTTCCTATTTCAATTATATTTTCTTATTTTTAATAGCATAATATGTAATTACTTACAAAACAAAGTTCATTTTAATAGTATTTTTTTCTTTTTGTGGAAGCCCCATTAGTCAAGTGGTTGATCAAAAGGTTCATTAATGATTTTACACCAGGAGGTATGGGTTTCGATTCCCGGCCCATAGAATGCAATTTCTACGGATTAATGAAGGCAAACTTACAAGAAATCTCCAGTGTGGTGCAAACAAAGCCGTTCATCGTGATCGTGAATTCTTGTGAAGCAGAGATAATTGTCCGTTGTTGAATTATCTTATAATAGTTCTCATAATATCTTCGTAAGTGTTAAAAAATTTATAATAATATTATAGAGATGTTTAATTTTTTGTCGAAAAATATTTGATACTCTATTGTAAATCAGCGAAAACGTTCTATTCCTTATAAAAAAATTTTGTAGTGCTTGAAATACTTTAGTTTCGATGTAGTTGTTTTCGTATATAAAATATTATTTCGATTATTTTCAAATTGTTTGGTCGCTCTATTGTTGATTTTGTTGAGTCCAAATAGTATATTTGTGTAGGAAGTATGGTTATACCAAATTTAAACAAATAAATTTTCTTTGACAAAAAAAAGTATGGTCACACCAAAAAATTATAAAAAAGGTTTAACTGATGTTTTATAACCAATCAAATAATATTGTTATTTTCGTTGCCGTCTTCATATAAATGCGTATAAAGTTGAATTTTCAATTTTGTGGAGCAAAACAAAGACAGCACTCACATCACAATTCTATTTTTTGGGTCACTTTATGGGTCGGATAAACAGAGTTTCAATTATTTTGCCGAGTTCATACTAATAGGTTTTTAAGTTTTTGGTATTTTTGCTTAATTACTTTGTTTCGTGATTTTTAATTAGTTTTCACACTGCTTCTTGTACAAATGTAATTTCAGCATGCGACTGCATACATACTACTGCTACATAGTTTTCACAGTCGCCTTTTTTATTTAATTGGGAGTTCCCAATTGAAATTTACCAATCTCCATGTAAATATAAATACTATATACACAATAACTAACAATAAGTTGGAGGATTCGAACCTCATCTACACTCACAAAGCAAACCACCAATCACAAGGCAATTTTTATTAGTGAATGATATATATAATTAAATGGTAACAATAAATAAACAAAATTTATCTTATACATATGCGTATGTATATTTAAGTATACTCTACATCATAATAAGTGTCATTAAAAAAAATTTGATATGGAATATCGTTTTTCTTTTTCTTTAATGCAGTAGTTTAACTCAAATACAATTGTGTCTTTATTAATCCATCTTTTTGTTAGAGAGAAATATATAGTTAACAAAAAAAAGTTAGGGAGAAATATATAAAGTCTTGCTTGAAAAATGATCTTTTATTAATAAAAATTATAATATAAAATTTAACGTTTTCTTATTTATTTCTAAATTGACATCATATTTAAAACAATGATATATACTTTATCTTTATATGTAGGATGAATTTAATGAATAGCCTTGGTTGACCATTTATTTAAGAGAAATTGATCAAAATAGCACTTTTAAAACATTTCAAACCAAACTAGCACTTACATCAAAAAGTCCTGTTTATAGCATTCATTAAAGAGATAAAAGACTATTTTATCCATAATATCATTCTCACACAATCTTAAGGAGAATTAATAAAAAAAACAATTATTTAGAAGACAATGGGACGACAATGAAGATAAACATGAACCTGTTTTACAAAAACGAGTGATTCAAAACCTGCAATGATCGGAAGGGATGATTCAGCATCGGAGGGTCTCGTGATTGAGAATATGAAGAAGGAGGAAACGCTTGACGAGTGAGGTTTGGTTATTAGCGAAGGCGAGAGTGACGCTCAGTCCGATTACGTCGCTGGTTTAATCAGATCAGATCCTGAGCGTGCTTCGTTTCTCCTGCAATTCGAGGTTGTTCGTTTGACCCTGGATCTCGCCTTGGATTATTCGTCTTGGGTAAAATAAAACAATAAAGAGGAGAAAGAAGCTCGATTTTCTGTGTGTAATTTCGAATTTCGAATTCTGTGTGTTGTGGAATATACATCCACTGGATTTTGATGCTTTTCCGTTGTTTTGGTTCTCATGGTTCTTTAATTGGGGAAAGAGCTCGATTTTCGGGTTAGTAGGAGATGGTGTTCAGATCTAGAATAAAATGGATTGCGCTCCTTGTGATGATATTATCAGTGGTATCTCTGCTTCTTCATCTTTCCATGACAAAGTCTTCATGTGTACAGTTTGCGTATTATGCAAGAGATACCCTTTGGCAAGATTTTGATTCTTAGTTAGGGGCACAGGTGAAAAAAAATACAAAATTGAATTTGGATTCTGAGTTTGAATTGGTGTTTGAAGAATGTCATATGCCTTTGTGTTTACTGTTGCAGGATTTTAGAAATAAACCCTTCCGATGCATACCAATTTATGATTAATAATATAAAATGGGATTTCATGATCTGATAATTCTTGGGGCCAGACCACATTATAATGACATATCATTCATGAGATTTTGTTGTTGAAACAGGGAAAGTGATTCTTGAATCAGCGATTTTAACAACCGTAGTGGTGCTTCCCTGTTTTTTTATAGTTTTATGTTTCTTATGGTCAAGATGGGCTGAAAATCAACGGTTAATAGTCTTTTATAGTTTTCTGTTTCTTGTTCATTTAGGAAGGCTTTCCTAAATACGTTATATATGTTACTAAATGGTTCCTAAATACGTTTCATTTCCAGAAATGATCATTTTCATCATTTAAGAAAGCTTTTCTAAATACATTATATATGTTCCTAAATACGTTTCATTTCCAGGAAGGAGCATTTTTCATTATTTATGAAGACTTTCCTAAATATGTTATATATATTCCTAAATGGTTCTTAAATACGTTTCATTTCCAGAAAGTATCATTTTCATCATTTAGGAAAGCTTTCCTAAATACGTTATATATGTTCCTAAATACGTTTCATTTCCAGAAAGGAGCATTTTTCATCATTTAGGAAGACTTTCCTAAATACGTTATACATGTTCCTAAATGGTTCCTAAATATGTTTCATTTCCAGAAAGGATAATTTTTCATCATTTAGGAAAGCTTTCCTAAATACGTTATATATGTTCCTAAATACGTTTCATTTTCAGAAATGAGCATTTTTCATCATTTATGAAGACTTTCCTAAATATGTTATATATATATTCCTAAATGGTTCTTAAATACGTTTCATTTCCAGAAAGTATCATTTTCATCATTTGTATATTTCTTTCTTTGTGTAGTCAAACAACAACACATGTTCTGATGCTTTATTTACGCATAAAAATCAACGGTTAATAGTCTTTTATAGTTTTATGTTTCTTGTTCTTTTAGGAAGGTTTTCCTAAATACGTTATAAATGTTCCTAAATACGTTTTATTTCTATAAATGATCATTTTTCATCATTTAGGAAAGCTTTCCTAAATACGTTATATATGTTCCTAAATACGTTTCATTTCCAGAAAATATCATTTTCATCATTTAGTAAAACTTTCCTAAATACGTTATACATGTTCCTAAATGGTTCCTAAATACGTTTCATTTCCAAAAATGATCATTTTTCATCATTTAGGAAAGTTTTCCTAAATACGTTATATATGTTCCTAAATACGTTATTTGCAATTGTCAATCTGATTTTTCTACAAGAAAGTTTTTTAAAATAAAAAGGGATGTACTTGCTGTCGAGAAAGCGTGGCTATTTCAGATGAGGAAGATATAGAGATATATGTAGGGGCTTACTACTTCAAGATGCAGAGGCAACACGAGTTGTTGTTGGTCCATACTTATTGCATTCAAAGAATCACGAAGCAATATCTCGCCCCATTTAAAGAAATCTGATTCTTCTTGTTGAAGCATTCCCATCAGAACACCAACTGATCTCAGTAAAAAAGGCACCAAGCTCACTCCTAATACACTAGTATCGTTCACAACATCAAAAAACGATTGTAGAATCTGGTACAATCAAACAAAGAAAGAAAACAAAAACGACAAGATGATCAATAAGTTCAAGGAAATGAAAAAGCCCAACCACCAATGAAGCAATGTGGCTGCAATCATCAGAATCAAATTTCTTGTCCCCTATTATCGTATCCTATTTAAAACATGGAAGAAGAAGCGTCCTGCAAAACTTGTTCTTGAATGAAGTTTTTTTTTTTAATGAGGCCAAGCTGTTTGGTCTCCATCAAGAGATCGTACGGAGCGGCTAATTTCTTAGCAAAAGAGAAGACCTCATCGTCATCCATGTTTCGCAATGTCACCCATAACCGACATCACATGCCTCACGGCCTCCACAATGTTCCCAGTCCCAGCTTCACCTTTGGTCCTAATCATCGCCCCACCTTCACGGATCCTCCTCAGAGCTTCGCCGAGGTTCCAACAACCGCAAACAAAAGAGATTCGGAAATTATGCTTGTTGATGTGGTGATCTTCATCGGCGAGAGTCAAAACCTCGCTCTCATCGATGTAATCGATTCCAATTGCTTCGAGGATCTGAGCCTCAACGAAATGACCGATATTAGCCTTGGCCATCACCGGAATCGTAACGGCCTGCTTGATCTCCTTAATCATCTGAGGATCACTCATCCGAGCAACCCCACCTTGAGCGCGAATATCCGCCGGAACACGCTCCAAAGCCATGACGGCGCAAGCACCAGCTTCCTCTGCGATGCGAGTCTGCTCGGCGTTGACGAAATCCATGATAACTCCGCCACGGAGTATCTGAGCCAAACCAACCTTAACGGAGAACGGAGATTTATTTTCTTTCTCGATTTTTTTTTTTTTTTTTGCTTGTTATGTTAGTTTTTTTAATTAAAAAAAACAAGGGTAGTTTAGTCAATATCCTTTTAGTGAATGCTAATTTTGGGATTTTCATCCTTGGGTGCTAAATTATTGAACTTTAAGTTTTTTGGTGCTATTTTGTAAAATTGCCCTTTATTTAAGTATTTAGCTATAGATACAATTAAATTAGGTAACTATGAAAGAGAAAAAAAAATTAAACCAATATCCACCAAAAAATTCAAGTATCTTTACATGTAAGCCACCATTTTTTTTGTTTTAAACCAAAACATTTTAAGTCCAGGTTCATAATCTTTTTGAATCTGGAAAATCTTCTTTTTTTTGTCACCAATGTTCGAATTAGGAACCTTGAAAAATCTACTCTTTGGATGGCTAACTAATATGCCGTTTAAGCCGATTGATTGAGTATTCACGGACTATGAATGTTGAAGATCTTCCATTTGGTTTACGTAGGGGATGAAATCTATCCAAATATGGATTCTTACTTCACTATTAGCTCCTTACCATTATAGAAGCTTTAAATGTAAGAAAACTTGTTTGTCTTAATTTGGAGAATTAGTTTGGATTTAAATTCAAACAGCTAAAAAGGATATAATGTTTTAAGTTTATATTTTTAATAATTGGTAAATTATAATACTAACTTTAATCAGAATACGTTAATTCATATTTGAAAAATGAGAACTAGGTAGAAGCGCCTGACCTTTTTATTGGTTCTTGGATTTGGCATAAATTAATAAAAATTTGGAGCTAAGTTTCATCTTTTATTCGGGCTGAATTTAAAGACGGTAACTCTATTCTTTGGTTCGAGAATTAGTTATCGTTTAATCGAATTATTAATATCACATATGCAAATGGGACACGAATTGTGGTACACATTATTAATAAACAGTTTGAGTACGAATAATTTTAATTGAACTTCTATAATTTTATGAGTTAGTGGCTATTTTTTGCTATTGTATTAACTATATATACTTTTATTTGCCAAAAATCATATTAGTCATAGATCCGTGGCGATAAATATTTTTCTTGAAAACTTGCAACCATTTTTTAATAAAATTCATATAAAATCGTTATAAAAATGTGTGACAAATTTTTTTGCTTCAAAATTAACATTTATTTTTAAAAATATTTTTTAACTTAATATTTTTCTCCCCATGAAAATTGTTTCTGGATCAGTCACTGGATTCGAACATGCCCTATGATAAGAATCATAAAAACATAGAAGATTGTTTGCACCTTTAATTCTGTTTTATCAAATTTATTTCGTTTGATTTTTTAAACAATTCATTCGCAAATTCATTAGCTTCTTTTTCCGTTTCCACTCATGTAAATATCCGAGTAATACATCTAACATTTTAAACAAATAGATATTATAATAATAAGATAATTCTTTAAAATAACATAATTATAAGTTTTTGTTCCAAACATGGCATTATTAATTTAAATTATCAATAATACCATAAATTTATTATTAAAATGATTCAAAATTCTTTTAATTTTATTTATAATATATTTAGGATAAACAAGTATTTTTACACAATAATTTATATTATTTTTAAAAAATTAATCTTTATACGAAAGGTTTAGAACAAACACTAATTTTTATGCTATTTTGAGATATTTCATTAATATAATAATTAGAATAAGATAAACTCAATTGCCACGTCAAAAATAAATAAACAATTGTCACGTAATAATACATCGATGTCGAAGCGTAGAGGCGTGTACGGTCAGGATTCAACCACATAAACTCTCTCCGGATATAGAAAGCGACGATCTCGGACAAGACATTGGCAACGAATACCACCAATCAAGCAAGCCACACTTTGCTTTCTTTTGTTGGGTCCCACTTGAAAAAGCAATATTTTATCGTTTAGCTCGCAAGTGGTCCCCACTTCGGTTGCAACGTGTCGTTATCTGATTACATGGACTATTCTATTATTACGACCTCTTCCATTGTGACCTTTGAAACGTGTCGACGTGAAAAAGAAGATTACAACAAGATCTCGATCTTTCGATATGAACTTTGGATATGCATGGGCTGTGTACATTGCTATTACTTTGCATCTTTTGATTCTCACATTTGTTTTTGCAGCGAAACTGTAAATGATTGGTCGTTTTACTCATATTGTATAGGACCATAATGGCATGATGTTGACACGTGTTGTATAGTTCTTCGACGTGACATGATCCCAGAGGCTTTGACCTCTTTGCACTTACCATGAGCTCGAGGTCTGTAAGTCAATTTTCATTTGATTTGTTCACATTTTGTTGATATCGTTTATTCCTCGATCGACATCTTCAAGGAGTTAAATTGTAGCTTTGTGTCGGTATTATTATATGAGCTTATTCGGTGTATCATGTATCGTTGTTAAAAAAAAAAAAAGTTTTTTTCGTTTCCCGCTTCATAAAAGCTATGCCAACTTTATTTGTTAATGAATTAAAAGAGGACGATACTTGTAAAATTTGTATAACTTGCTTCCATGATTATATATTTTTTTAATCAAATAATTTAAACGGTGGAAAAAAATTATTTTAAGAAATTATTTCATTGTATATTTATTATATATATATATTATTGTCGTCTATATAACTCACACGTGCACATTATCGAGTTTGAATCTGTATAGGAACATGGTGGCGGTACTATTACAAAACACTAAACTACGAGCACCGATCGTATATATATCAATAATATCAAATGTGTTTATGAGGTAAATTTTTGTAGGGTAGAGTATATTATAAAAATTATAAATCATATGATTATAGGAGTGTAAATTAGGCATATTCGTGGTAGGGATAGTTTTTAGTTCAATCCAAAAACATTCAAGCTAAAAATGCTAAACTCAAGCAAAGTGTAGAGTAGGGACGACACAGCGAATGTCCTAAATTTTTGGTGATGTTTGTGATCCGCTCCGCTCCAATCCGTTCGAATCAACATTTTTTCGATTCGTATCCGCTTCATAATAAATTAGATATCAGGTGTCCAAGTATCCAAATCTGAATTTTTAGTCGGATATCAGATGCTTAAGTTTAAAATCTATACTATTAAAACAGGAGAGCTTTTTATGTCCAAACATATATTAGACTATTAGTATAGATATTTTTATAATTTATCTGGATTAATTATACTAGTTGCTAAACAAATCTTTTTAAAAATTAATTCACATGATATCTTTATTGTTAGATATGGACATTCTAATTAATTATAATATCTATAAATAACATATAATCTCTATTTGATTGATTAAATTATTTAAAATATAATAACATTAATCCATGATTGTAAATATTAAATGTAAATTTTATGTTTATACGTAGTTGCCTTGGTATTTAAAAAAAGAGATTTTAATCCGAATTTGAAAATTTAAGTGACGTCTAGAATTAAAAATTTATGTTTGGTTTAATATGATTAATTAAATGAACCATATTTAGACCAAATGATATAAATCTTATTATTAAAAATATTTTAACTTGATAAAATTTCAAATATTCAAAATTAGTAAATATTTATATTATATGGTAATATGGTGGGATGGGTTTTGTTTTAACAATTGCGGTTCTTTGCGGGTTGATTTATCAAAACATGCAATAGATATCATGCTCAGAGAAGTAGATTAAAAGGACGAGTTAGCCCCTTTTAACACTCATAAATATATGAAATTTGATTTTTATAAAACAATAAAATAATTGGTTGTGTGGTAATCTAAATTCACATAATAAAAAAATTACAATTAAGATTACATCAAAATAGTTATAACGTTCAAAAAGCTCTCTAAACCTAGGCGATGGCGACAGCGACTCGGTAGGAGATGAGACTAGATCTCTCCAGAGGATTTCGGGGTTACTGGTTCGGTCTACGGATTCTATAGTTTTGGATATGGGTTATCAGAGGTTGTAACTGCGGGGATCGATTTACGGAATCTCTGGCCAAGAAAAACGGGATATCAGCAGTCATAATCTCGGGGCTTTTGTCAGGGTTGTTGATATAAGATTGAATCCACAATTTATTGATCATAAGATGTTAAAGTGGACAAGCTTGTTGTGGATTGAAATTCGCCACTCAAAGATGCGAAAGTCTTTGAGATAAGAACCCGAATCAATGTCTATGTGAATCACACGCAAAGACATAGATCCCACTTGCTTTCTATGGGAATCACACATTATAGAAAAGACAAGCAAACAAAACCTAAGCTTCAAGGGTGAGAAAAATCTCTCTTTTATATTCCAAATTTTTTTATATATTTTTACAATAGAACAATTGAGCTTTTTATATCCCTTACAAGGTAGAAATTATTTTTATTTAAACAAAAAGAGAAAAATTAGCTAAATCAAATAATAGTCTTCTTGCCACCAATTTAGCATTTGACTTTGAATATGAATCTTTTGATTTTTTATGAAGTTATGGGAATGAAATTCTCATAATAAATCCATATTGAAGACTTTGATTCACTCTTTTTGATATTGCATCAGTTGTGGAGAGAACAATGGATCTTCCTTTTCAGATATTGCTTCCTGGGTGATTATGGAAGGAATATTGAGATAGATCTCGATCTCCTCCTATGGAGGTCACAAGGGATGTGGGTCGGGTTTTTGAAAATGGAAAGCAGAGCGGGCTCATTGAAGAGAATATTTGATTTGGCATATCACGAAGGAAAGGCGAACAGGTCAGAGATTCAAATGAAGAATCATTTACGGATTCACCAGATCGGGATTGATCTCGGAATAATGATACCCGCAGAAGACTCAAGGAAACATATATGGATTGGTCTCACAATACCGATTGATATCTCTCATAGAATCAATCAAGGGGATAGGGGAAATCAATCATTCCTTGGGTTGCCACGGTACTTATGCGGGGTGTAAAAAGGGGAAAGGCTCGATAATCTCTGTTGGTATCATCGCACGTTAAACTTACATTTCACAAAACCTGCTTCTTCTTTATGGTTCTTTACAAGTAAAAGAATGTCGCAGAGCAGCCTGGTGAATGGGTCTGGGTCGGGGAAAAAGGTCATATCAACGTGAAGAGATTGAAGATAGTTGTCTCAAAGTTTGACAACTCAAGCCTAATTGCGGGTTATTCTCGGACTTTAATCGGAAGATGTATGAACCCGGAGATGCAAGATATGAAGACATGGTTGTTTATGCTGCCACGTATTTGGAATGTCGAAGATCGAGTGGCTAGTGCAGACTTGGGGCTTGGACGATTTTAGTTCGATTTTGACAAGGAGGAGGACATAACGGAGGTGATGAAAATGGAGCCATTCCATTTTGATTATTGGATGTTAGCATTGGTCCGATGGGAACCGGTGGTGGATCACAACTATCCATCAGCTATAACGTTTTGGATCCGAGTGTTGGGAGTGCCACTACACTTCTGGGCAGACCCAACGTTTAGTTGCATTGGGGAGGCGCTTGGGACGGTTAAGGCGGTGGATATGGAGGATGGGAGAGTACAAGTGATGGTGGACGGTTTTCAACTGCTGGTCTTCTCAACAACGGTGAAGTTTGATAGCGGTGAAGAGACAATTGTGTCGTTGAGGTACGAAAGACTTTTCGGTTATTGCCGGATCTGCAATAGCTTATGCCATGATCACTTCAAATGTCCATCTAGAAGTGAAGTGGAGGAGAAAAAAGGGAGTGTTGCTTCAGATTTTAAGGATCCTGGGCAAGGTCCAAATGCAACGAGATTTAGAGCGATGGTCGCTTCGGGTGGAGATCGTAACAGGGAAACGAATCAGAATGGTCAAGTGACTCAGGAATACAAAGGGAGTCATAAAGGGAAAGAGATTAATCAGGCTCCGAAGGAGAGTATGCAACAGATTCGGGTAGGAAAAGAATTCAGCCCATACAAGGGTAGAAACGAAAGGAGGTTTGGCGAAGGAACGTCACGGTATAACAATTTCTCAGGGTACGTCCCACCACATGAGCTTAAGCAACGGTATGCAGTATTCACCAAGGGAGAAACTGATTTAAAGACTCGAGAAATGGGTGAGGAGCCCTCGGTTAATGAGAGTTCCCTGGCGGCTGCGAAGGGTCAATCCAGGGGTACTGTCGGCGGTATTAATTATGCTGGGATCATGGCTCCCACATCAACTAGCAAGGTTCGTAAGGAGTTAATCTTTGTTGACGAGAATATCTTTCCTGAGGACGGTAATAGTGCAGAGCTGGAGAATTGTGCAATGGAGGAGGAGAAAAGGGTTGAGGACAAAGTTTTGGAGGACGGAGAAATGGGATCTGAGGGAAATATTGTGGAAAAGGCGGGTGAGGAAAGATATACTGGGATACACGATGGACCTATGGTGGAGCTACAAGCGGAGAAGGCCTTGGGTTGCACACAGAATTTAGAGGTACCATTTGTTCCCGAAGATGATGGTGATGAGGTAATGCAGGAACTACTAGTATATGAGGAATCACAGGTTGTAATGGGAGGCATAAACCAAGTTGTAAGAAAGAAATCCATTAAAACATGAGCAATGATTTACGGCGTGGATCAAATAAGAGGATTGTCCAAGCTCTGATCTCTCCACGTAAGAAGACATTGGCAAAGGCTTCGGTTCGTGGTGGGGAGGAGGCAAAGGCGGTGGTCACGAAGGTTTCATCATACCCGAAGACCAATTCAGTAAAACCAAATTAGTTTAATTTATGAGGATTATGAGTTGTAATTGTCAGGGACTCGGGAATCGGTACACAATACGTTATCTACGGGAGGTTTGGCCTAAACACAAACCAGAATTTTTATTTTTTTCAGATTCCAAACAAGACTTTTGTTTTATGCAAAAATTTCAATTTTATTTTGGTTATAATAAATTGTACACGGTTGAACCGTGCGGTGCGAATGGTAGACTCGCTTTATATTATGATGATTCATTGGATGTTACTGTTTTATTTTCAAGTAATCGAATAATTGATATCGAGGTGACTATTCAAGGAAAAAAAGTTTTCTTATCGTTTATTTACGGTGATCCGGTACCGAAAAATCTAGATCAAGTTTGGGAACGTTTAACACGAACAAGTTTAACTCGAGTGGACCGTGGCTTATAATTGGTGACTTAAACGAAATTACGGGTAATAACAAAAAAACAAGGAGGCAATTTAAGACCTGCATCCTCCTTTATGTCCTTCAATCTCATGATACAACATTGCGATCTTCTGGAATTTCAGTGTTTTAGAAATACCATGTCCTGGAGGGGAAGACGGCACTCGAAAATTGTTCGGTGTCGTCTGGATAGGGCCTTAGCAAATGAGGATTGGCATGAATTTTTTTCTCATTCATATGTCGAATACTTAGCAATGATTGGGTCGGACCATAGGCCAATATTCGCTACTATAAAGGATGAAATCCCCCGAAAACGGGGCCAGTTTAGGTTCGATAAACGGTGGATTGGAAGGAACGGCTTAATGGAAACAATTTCAAAAGGCTGGGAAATTAATCCAGGAGGAAATCATTCATCCTTCATAGAAAAGATAACGAACTGTCGGCGAGAAATATCAAAATGGCAGAAAAATAATTTACCATACAGCAAGGAGAAAATTAGGGATTTACAACAAGCGTTATAGGAGGTCCAAAATGATGATAATAGCACTCATGAGGAACTGATGGACATTACACGAAAACTGAAAGAGGCTTATTTAGATGAGGAAATATTCTGGCAACAGATAAGCCGCACTTTATGGGCAACGACGGGGGACAGAAATACAAAGTTCTATCATGCGCAGGTTAAACAAAGATGGGCAATAAATCGGATTACTGGTCTACATAATGCATCAGGATCTTGGGTCACCTCAGATAAAGAGGTGGAACAAGTGGGAGTTACTTACTTCGAGGAATTATTCACCACAACTTCTCCAACGGAATTTGAGAATGCGCTAAGCGACATTCTGGCTCTAGTTTCGGAACAGAATAATGATATGCTCACTGCAATGGCCACGGAAGAGGAAGTTCGAAGGGCTATTTTTATGATGCACCCAGAAAAAGCTCTGGGCCCGGACAGAATGACGGCACTATTTTTCCAACGATCATGGCAAATTATTAAGGCAGATGTAGTGGGATTGGTTAACGGTTTCCTGGAAACTGGGTTTTTGTATCAACGGTTGAATATGACATATATTTGTCTAATCCCGAAGACAGAACGCCCCACTCGAATGACGGAATTAAGACCTATAAGTTTGTGTCATGTGGGTTATAAGATTATTTCAAAGGTTTTATGTAAGAGGTTAAAGAGATTGCTACCAGACTTGATTTCATAGACTCAATAAGCCTTTGTATTAGGGAGACTGATTTTCGATAACATTTTGATCGCCCAAGAAATGTTTCACGGCCTACGAACCAATAAATCTTGCAAAAGCAAATTTATGGCAATTAAGACGGATATGAGCAAAGCATATGACCGGGTAGAGTGGCCATTTATTGAACATCTCTTGAGGAAATTCGATTTCGCAGAAAATGGATTTCATGGATGATGTGGTGCATCCAATCGGTACAATACAAGGTGCTTATTAACGGTCAACCCAAAGGCCAAATAACTCCACACAGAGGGCTGCGGCAAGGCGATCCATTATCACCCTACTTATTCATACTTTGCACGGAGATTTTGATCGCCAATATACGGAAAGCAGAGAGGGAGAAATCACTTACGGGGTTAAAAGTGGTGAGGGCAGGCCCTGCAGTCTCACATTTACTCTTTGCGGATGATATTTTTCTACAAGGCTACGGTACAAGAGTGTCAAACTATCTTACATATACTTAAACCGTACGAGGCGGTCTCAGGGTAACAAATCAACTTTTCAAAATCATCCTTAAATTTTGGACCTACAGTACAAGTTGTGATACAGGACGAGATTAAACAATTGTTAGGAATCCCAAATATGGGAGGGATGGATTCTTATCTGGGTCTTCCGGAAAGTCTAGGAGGAGCAAAGAGTAAGATTTTTAATTTTGTCGCCGAGAGACACAATGATATAATTAATGGATGAACATCAAGGTTACTAACCAAAAGGGGTAAAGAGGTTCTTATTAAATCGGTAGCATCAGCTATGCCCACATTCGTGATGTCATGTTTTCGTTTACCTAAGTCCATTACCGCAAAACTAACTAGTGCGGCAACACGGTTCTGGTGGAGCTCTGACGGACAACATAAAGGAATGCATTGGATAGCATGGAGGAAGATGTGTCGGAGTAAATCAGACGGCAGAATTGGGTTTCGAACAATAGAGGATTTTAACACAGCACTTATGGCAAAACAACTATGGCGGCTAATGGATAAACCGGAATCGTTATTTGCTCGGGTTTTTAAGGGTCGTTACTTTCGGAACACAGACCCATTAGATCCTATAAGATCATACTCCCCGTTTTTTGGATGGAGGAGCATTATTTCGGCTAGAACTCTGATTGCAAAAGGGCTCATTAAAAGAGTTGGTTCAGGTGGTTATATCTCAGTATGGAACGACCCATGGATACCATCTTCTTCCCCGAGGTCAGCAACATGTAAATGGTACAATTATTATCCAAATCTCAGGGTCAATCATTTGGTTGACCCAGCGACACAAACGTGGAATATGGAGTTGATAAATGCAATTATCGACCCGGCCGATGTGGAAATAATTCGCAGTATACCTATCAGTAGCACTAATCGACCAGATATCCTCGGTTGGCCTTATACAAAAATAGGAAATATACGGGTAGGTCGGGATACCAGATAGAGCAACAAAAACCAGACAACAGCGAAAATTACCTCTACGGTCCGGATGTGAAGAAATTACTTGCATATGTATGGAAAATAGTATGTTCACCGAAACTGAGACATTTCATTTGGCAGGCCATTTCGGGATGCCTCTCGGTTTCAGCGAATTTACGCGCTAGATGAATAAATTGTGATACACAATGTGCACGGTGTGGAGCGGAAGGGAAATCGATTAATCATGCTCTTTTTGAATGCCCACCGGCGTTACAAACATAGGCACTCTCTCATATTCCATCGGCCCCGGGAGTTTTCTCGTTGACATCGGTTTTCTCTAATTTTGATCATCTCTTTTGGAGACTACCAAAAGAGGATAAGACCGCAACTTTTCTTTGAATTGTGTGGAATATTTGGAAAGCAATGAATGATAAGGTCTTCTCAAATGTGGATAGAAACCCACAAGAGATACTGAGGATAGCGGAAACGGAGGCAATAACTTGGGAAACGGCACATCTTAGTGAACCAGACGTAATTTCCCAACAAATCGGTCCTAATACGGTGATGGCTCAATATGAGGAATACGATGGATAGAAATGCTATGTTGATGGCTCGTGGAAAAAAACGGATAACTATTCTGGTTTAGGATGGCACTGTTTTCAGGAGGGAGTCGAAGGAGCCATAATGGGATCACGAAATCTGCGAAGACGTCTCTCCCCGCTACACGTAGAATTGGAAACTCTCATAGGGAGATGCATTGCATGATTGCAAATCAGAAGACGACGATAGCTTTTGCAACAGACTGCTCAGAGTTGGTGAAGATGGTGTCTACACCCAAGGAGTGGCCGGCTTTTACACTACATTTGGAGGAGTTCGCGAGGAGCAGGGAGGATTTCACATTTTTCTCTATCACACATATACCACGCGCAAACAACACAGTGGCAAAAAAGTTAGCACGAGGTGCTCGAGTCTACCCATCAGATTTTAGTTATGTAAACTCGATACCCCCGGTTTGGTTCACTGAATCGGTATAGGTATTTAGGCTATCGACAAAAAAAAAGATTACATCAAAATATAATTAACTAATTCATAGTCCTATTTTATTAATATCTACCATATGATAACATCATATAACTTTTATAACAATTTAATTTTAGAAAAGACGAATTGTTATATATATGTATAACTTTTATAACAATTTTAAAAGTGGATATTCATCTTTAACAACAATATATTATATATGTATATCGCAATGGAGGGGATATTCGTCTTTTAAATTTTTAGAATTTGTGATTTATTTTGTTTTTAACGGATACTAATTTTTAATATTTAATTTGCTTCGTAGAGTTACGGATATCCATATCGAATTGAAACGGATAACATATTGAAACGAATCTAATGGATATTTTTGCTAGCACTAGTGTGTAGATGTTATGTTTTTGTCATATAAAAATATTAAACCAAGAAAATCATTTGATCCATACCGTACTGGCTCCCTCCATACAAATTCATAAACGGATAAAATTTCCGAATTTATATTTCGTTAAAAATTATGATTTTGTGATAATGGTTTATCAAATAGGCTTAGACCATCTCTAATGTATATCTCCATTTTTTACTTCAAAATGGAGCAACTCCAAAATGGAGTTGTGTTTTGCTCCAATATATAATTTTATATTTTACTCCAAAAAAGAATATTCTAAATAGATTTTTTTGTATTTTATTAATAATGCCTTTTATTTCTAAAAGTTACAAATTAACCCATTTTTGCAAAACTTTTATAAATTATGAATTTAATAAAATTTAATACTTATTAAAAAAATAAAATTACATAATATCATTAAACATCACCGATACTAAATTTTTCCAACAAATGATCAATTAGTGCATTTTGAAGTGAAAAATGAGCTTCTTTATCTTTGATTGCTCTAAATCGACCAAAAAACTCTTGGAATATGATATTGATATATCATGATTTTTACCCGTTTTAAGCCATGATATAAGCTCTTTTTATAAAGTCTTTCTAGTATTTTGGAGTCTTTTAGAGTCTTTTCAGGTTTTAGGTACGTTTGGAGCATTATTGGAGATATTAAACCATTTTGGAGCTTTTTGGAGCCAAGCAGAGATCCTGTAGCTGAGACACCGATTTGATGCATGAGTATCGATCGATACACTTATAGTATCGATCGATACCCGTCGAAGAGACAGAAGGATTGCGACTTTTATGAAGATTTGAGAAACTGCAAATTGTCCCATAAGACTTTATTATTTACAAAAAGCCCCAGAACGTGACTTAGGTTATTTATTAGGTTTTTCAGCCACTTTGATGGCTATGCTTTATTTTACTTTTGTTTTGTGAGAGAGATTTTGGAGGGACACAAGTCTGAAACTCTGTTCGCCCGAGAGAAGATTTCGAACCCTTGTTTTACTCTCTTCTTTATTATTTATTCAAGTATTTATTCAGTCATGTTTATTGTTGCAATCTCCATGTCTGAGTAGATCTCATGTTAGGTTTAGGGTTCTCATAAGGGATTTCTTTGAATGCTATGTTGATTTGTTGATTAGGGTTCATAATCTGAATTAGTTCTTTGCCTTGGGTTGTTCTCAAAGTTAATTCTAGATTGATCACCTGGAACTTAGATCTTAGGTTAATCGATTAGGCACGAGAGTGCAATTGAGAAACCTGATAGAACTTAGGGTGAGCAAAATAACTATTCGCAAAGAGATTTGGTTTAGTTGTTTTGTGAACAAATCAAACTTGAACTAAAAGCTGGTTTAGACTTAAGGGTTCGCAAAGAGATTTGGAATTCTAGG
Source organism: Eutrema japonicum (assembly GCA_030161315.1). Lineage (NCBI taxonomy): Eukaryota > Viridiplantae > Streptophyta > Magnoliopsida > Brassicales > Brassicaceae > Eutrema > Eutrema japonicum. The sequence continues at coordinate 43,953,973 of BSQW01000013.1, forward strand.
ATTTAGACTTAGATAATTCTCGCAACGAGAGTTGGTTAATTATATTTCAGTGATTTGAGTTCAAAAACCGTGCGTAACCTGAACCCTGATTTGTTAGTTTATCTGCATTCATTGATTTTCTGAGAAATACCATGAACCTATCTTTCTCCCAATCGAATCACAACTTGTTTAATTTACGTATTTGCTTTCAATTCCATTGATCACTTAGCTTAATTTTCATCTATACAATCTATTGTGTGTTTTCTTGAGTCTCTGTGGATTTGACCCCTAAGTATTACAATCGACAAAGCTTTAGTACTTATAGGGTATTAATTTGAGCTTATCAAATTTGGTGTCGTTGCCGGGGACTCAATTCACCATTAGATTTTAGTTTGAGAATTTCGACTAAGTTCGACCAGTATCGATCGACACCTAGTCGTATCGGTCGATACCTGTCGTGAATTTTTGTGTTACTTACGTTCTTGACTTTTGTGTTTCAGGTGCATGCCTATTCGTAAAACCAGGAGGAACAAGAACACTCCGCTAGTTAGTCTGTCAAACGATCAGCTAGCACTTTTGGAACGCGCAAACAGAAAAGCAAAGAAGCCAGCAGAGATGAACAACAACCCAGTGGTTTTGGTTCAAGATGGAGCTGGTGCTTACAGAGACCAAGAGGGTCAATTGTGCAATGAGAGAGGGCAACGATTGGATGGAGAGGGGAACATCAATCATCCCACCTCCTGCTGTTGTCGAAGAGATTATCGCAGGGAATGCTGTGATTAATCGTGGTAGAACAATTGGTGAGTACAACAGGCCTGATCAGTTCTACGCCAATCGTTCTGCGATTCTCCCTCCTACTTTTCAGAGAAACAACTTTGAGCTGAAGCCTTCTTACTACACTCTTGTGGGTCAGCACCCTTTTCATGGTCTTTCCAATGAACACCCTATGGATCACATTGAGAGGTTTGAGAATTTGGTTACAAGCATCAAATGCGATGGAGTATCCTATGATTATCTCTTCTGTAAGCTCTTCCTATACTCTCTTGGTGGGGATGCAGCTTATTGTATTTGTTGTGTTAAATTTCTTTACGGTGGACCAGAAAGCGGTTTAGGGGAATATTAAATTTATCGTATTTGTTGTGTTAAATTTCTTTAATGTTGTTTATCTTTAATTTCAGCACTTGTTATGTATTTTTAAGTTTATTTTACTTTGCAATCTTTTTAAATAAATTTTTTAGTGTTTAAATAATTATGATAGTCAAATATATTTTATGTATTTAAATATTAGTATAGAGTTACATGCATATATGTTGATACTTGATAATATGTACGACAAATACATTGTTAAATTAATAAAAAGTATAAAATATAAATATTTAATATTTAAAGGATTAATTTGCAATTAAAAAGTCCAACTCTATAATGGAGTAGAATATGGAGAAACTCCATTTTGGAGTAAAAAATGGAGTGGGATTGGAGAGAAATTTACTCCAAAATAAAGTTTGGACTAGAAAATGGAGTGGGGTTGGAGAGGCTCCTAACGTTGTTTTTGATCGAATTAATTTCAATGAGACGACCATAATGACATTGTTGAATTAGATATAGTCTTTGGTGTTCATTTGTAGAGTCATTAATCTCTATGCAGTTAAGAAATCAGACTCTATATATACACACATGTGTTTGTAGTGCACATACATGCATTTTTGTTGTTGTTAAAGAGCATATACAAACACATTAAAGAGCATATACATGCACTTTATATACATCCACTGGTTAATGAACCAATAAATACGAATTTGGAATACTTTTTCAACTAATTTTGAATTAAAACCAATATAAACCAATTCTGATCCTAAACCGAACTAAAATCCAATTCCAACGGCAAACTAAAACTCAATTCCAACTAAACCCGACCCAAAAAAACTGATCCCACCCACCCGAGTTCTTTCTCACCCCTTTTTTTTTTACCGACACTAGAATCTCTAGTTGATACCACCTTGTAGAGGAAATCGTAATCATCGTAAGCTCTATACGCAAATTCTCTGATTCTTATTAAATAAATTCCAAAAATAAGTAAATAGTGAACATACAAAAATGAAGAGAAAAAACAGTAACATGGTTAGATAAAAGAAACTAACTGAAAACAATAACATTTAAACCCATTTTTACCAGAACTTTGGGCCGAGCTAATGAAGACCAAACTAAATACAATGGGCCTAAAATGGGCCTATTTTTTATCCTCATATTTTGATTAAATGAGCGAACTTTGGAGGAGACCAAAAGCGCCGGAAATTTGGAGAAGAAGATGGGAACGGCGGTGGGGCAATGGCTAGAGGAAGCGCTGGTTGATCTCTGTCGGAAACCAGAGTCCGGTTTGAATTTCGATCGTGATGTCATCTCCGGTCTAGTCTCGTATTGCGATCTTGCTCAGCCTGTCGATGCGAAGGAGTATCTCGACGTAATCCTTCCCTCTCATCTTCTACTGAAACTTTGAATCACCAATTCTCGTTTGATTCCTGTGTTCTTCGGATTCGCTAATTTGGTCATTGATTTTGGGCAATGGATCGGGGTAGTGGTGTAACTTGATTTCAGTTGAATTGTTGGTTTTTAGAATTAAGCTCTCTGAATCATTGAAGAACGGATTAGGTTGTTTAATATAGTTTTCCGGGAATAGGGTTTTAGTACGAATCAGAGAAGAACAGTTTATGAATTGTTCGTACATATATTACAGATTGTCATCAAAATGACCATTTTATCTGTTAACTCGAACTGTAAATGTGTATGGAAGAGAATCGCTTGTAGATCTCTTCAAGAGTCAATCTCACTAAGTTTCTTGTAACTAAAGATTAGATGAGCTTGTCACCAGAAACTTTTACTTCTGATGAATAACATTTTTGATATCGTACTAGCTTCACATGTCTTGAACACCATTCTTGCAGCTACTAGGTCAAGCTAGCTAGTGTTCATATGATTGCACTTGTTCTTGAAACAATTTTACCATGCAGCGATTATTGAATAGAATATTACCTAGCTTTTCTTAGCGCAAACATTTAGTATTATAATAGGAATGTATTACTTGAGGCTTGAGGAGAGTTGTGCATCGCCAAAGTCTGACTGAGAAAATAAGTTATCTAGTCCCAGAGTAAGTAGGACTGATTGATGCATCTATCCAGAATATTATCGGGAAAGAAGGCAAAAGCATCATTGCAGAATATCTACAGCGAAGAGGATACAAAGATCCATCCAGCCATGTAGCAAAAAGTTCAGGTCCAGAACTGCAGGTGTATGTTAAGCCAAAAGTGGATAATGGTGCGGCTATTGGAATCAAGAAATCGTTTAAAACACCAAAAGAGGGAACATCTTCTAATCAGCAAGCTGGAACTGCGAAAGTAACAGCTCCCGCCCATCAAGTCAATCCCAAGAAGAAAAAGGGTGGAAAAGTCATTTCTCTAGCAGAGGCAGCTAAAGGATCAATAGTGTTTCAGCAAGGAAAACCGTGTGCATGCCAAGCTCGTAGACACAAATTAGTGAGCAACTGCTTGTCTTGTGGGAAAATAGTGTGTGAACAAGAAGGAGAAGGGCCTTGCAGTTTCTGTGGAGCACTTGTGCTAAAAGAAGGCAGTACATATGCTGGGCTAGAAGAAGGGTTTACTCCAGTATCTGATGCTGATGTAGCAGCTGAAGCTTATGCGAAAAGGCTTGTAGAGTATGATAGAAACTCGGCCGCACGTACAACGGTTGTTGATGACCAGAGTGATTACTATGAAAGTGAGGGTAGTACTTGGCTTTCTGGAGAGGTATATATAGTCTCCATTGGTAAAGGACACTCGTTGTTTGTTTTCCCCTGTCCATTGACCTCGTATTTTTTGGTTTTTTCTCAGGAAAAAGAGCTTTTGAGGAAGAAGCGAGAGGAGATTGACGAAGCTGAACGAGCGAAAAAGAGCAAAGTTGTTATGACATTTGATTTACTCGGCCGTAAGGTAACTCTCGAGAGTCCCCTGTTTTCTGCTCGTTTGAAACTAGGAAGTGTCGTTACATAAAGATTAAGTCATAAAAAGCCTAGCATCTAAATGTTCTTTGAAGTTTAGGATTCATTTTCCTTTTCTCAGGTCTCTCTGCAAGTATGCATTGTTATGCTACCATCCAAATCTTCTTCTTCTTTTTTCGAGGAAACACATGCATTAATTAAAATAATTGTGAAGTCACATAATCCTTGATGCTTTGAATCGCCATTAAAAGAGCTTTACTCTGCTTCCAATTCCAACGGAGAAGACACTTCACCTAATCCATTTCTATGATCTTTATCCAGCTTTTGTGAATGCTTAAATTGCTAGATCCATATATCATTTCTGCTTATAGAAACGATTCATTCGAAGTAGTGACGATGATTCATGATTTTGTGCCACAGGTCCTGTTAAACGAAGATGATATCTCAGAGCTAGAATCAGGGAACAGGATTTTAGGACCACCCGAGACTAAAAACGTAAGCAGGATAAAACTGAACCCAACAGCAAAACTCATTCCAATTTTCTTAGATCCGGGACCAACCGAGAAGAAGCCAAACAGCAGCAGCAGCAGCAGCAGCTCATCCAAGAAAAACCGGAACGGGTTGTGTCTAGAGATCACAGGAAGGGTTCAACATGACAGGAGTGAACTGAAGTACTTACAAGCCGATCCATCATCAGTAATCGATGGGCTTCATGTAGAAGATGGTGCTGAATGTTCCTTAGATTACGACTGATAAATGTTTTTAGTTTTTCTTCAAGCCATTGGAGAATTGAACCATACAGGCAAATGTAGTAGACTCACTCGCTCATTTATGTTTAACTTCTCTTTACAATTTTGGTATTTGGTATATAGAAGACCCGGTTTAAGGTTTCCGGTTTACCAAACCGGATACTTTTTTCTTCAAGTTTAAAAGTCAACAATTTTTCGTTTGTTGAGTCCACGTCGGATTGAAAATGGTTGATACGCCGTCGGTAAAGAATCACGTGTTCGGAAGTTTGTGTTTCTCATGGGCTTACGTGGCGCGATGTAATTGGATATCGTTAAATTCTCTCGGTTTTATTAAGATAAGATTATTCGTCTCCACGTGTAACGTGTTCCCAGCTATCAAATCCTTTTCTTAGAGCACTATGCATTTTTTAATTTTTTTTTTTTTTTTTTTTTGAATTCGTCGTCACGTCATGGGGAATAGAATCTGTTCGATCATAAAATACTTTGTAAAAATCAATCCACAATAATTTTTGTTTTGAGTTATATGAATAAACAGATTGTGGCAATATAAAGAAGTTTAATTTGTGCCGACAACAAATAAAAAGAAGAAGAAGAAGAGGAGTTTAATAATAGTGCACAGACAATTTCTTCATCACTGAGATTATATTTTTTATTTTATAGGACTACCTAAAAGTAAAAAACTTAGCAAATTCGAGCCCTGTTTGATTGAATCCACCAACGATGGTGAAATATAAAAATAATAATATCGAGGCTGTATAATTATGATTAAGACAATAAATAATCATCCACCCTTGATAAGTAAGTAGTAATGCATAAAAAAGCAAACAATTGATATGATGATGCGACACAAGTGCCTTTGCTATCCACACCTTTTCCCCCTCCAAAAATCCCTTTTATTTCTAAATTAAAAGAACATTTATGACGTCACCCACCCATGACTTCTTATAATGGAAAAGATTCCATCTGCCCCCTACCAGAAAATCGGAAAAACTAGCTCATTTTTACATACACACACACATACATACATACTTTACATATTGTTTTCATTTGTGAAACCATCCAATATTATGATTTTGTTTTGTTTTGTTATGGGATTGGTGGAAACCACAAAACAATTAATTGGTAAAAATTGCAACCGAAATTAACATTTTATTTAAGTTTCATTTTCTGTTTCATAAACGTTTTAGAATTGAAATCTCTGAAAAAAATGGAAAATATCATGGAAATGGGATTTCTAAAATTTTCAGTTGGGAAACGTGATGAAAATATTTAATTTTATTTGGAAATGTAATTTATTTGATTTTGAGAATTTTCGAAAATCCGACTCTAGTTTGTCGTAATTTTTTTTTATCAAACTTAAGTTTTCAAAGATTAGTCTTCACGTGTAAGTTTGAAGATTTTTCTCTCGACTAACTAGAATTGGATGTAGTTTTTTTGGAAATGGTGAAAATAAGAATGAAATAAACATAATTTATTTTATTTGATTTTATGCAACCTAAATTCTTTCTAAATTATTCTAGACATAAAAATTTGTGTTTGTCCATATTTTTAGCTCAAGCATCATACACATATAAACGGAGATCATATATATACTTTATTGTTAATCAAATTTCAATACATATGTTCTTGAGACTTTTTTAAAAAAACGCATTACAACTCACAGTATAGTTACTTGTATAAATGAATTGCATACAGATATGTTGATGCGGAAAATTAAAAGAAGAAAGAAGAGAAAAAAAACAGAAAAAAGAAAAAGAAGAGAAATTAAAGGTGTAAGATTTGGACAAAAGATGCCACCGGAGCCTCTGGCGAAAATGTTAGATGGTAAGATGTCTATGTCAATAGCTACATTTATGTGCAAACGATACCGCAAACGCCATGTGGTCTCTTTAAACGCAACACTTTGTATCAATACAAACCAAACCACCAGCTGTACCAATCGCTGTATGCATGCCGCAACTGCGTTTCAACCAAAACTCCATATGAATTTACCGATATATGACTAATTACTGTTGCATTAACAAATCATCACTATGAATTTTTTTTTGACTCTTTAGCCTATATGTTTTGTTAACTCGGATCTAATCTCACACTTAATAGGTTGTTTTTGTTATACATAATGTCGTATTCGAGTTATCTAATACAAATTTGGGTACGATTTTTCAGTAACAAGTGTAACGATTTCCTAAGTATATATTGATATGAGTTTTGGTTTGGAAGTTTTTTTGTCAACTTGATTCAAAAGTTTTGGGTTATAGAAAGCTAATATGCATATATTTGAGGTAAATTAATATACCATTATACATTAATTGGAAGTGTACCACCAAAATACCAAGTATTATATGAGCTGGTGAGTAATACATTCATGTGTTTACTTTTTTTAGTGCGTTTGAGCAGAGGGAAAATTTATAAGGTTAGAGACAAGTGGGTCCGAAAAATTGGAGAAAGTTGTGTAATTTATCTGTAAAAGCTTGCTGGTTACAACCTCCAACCTCACACTTTAAGCCTTTTAACAAAAATTTTATAATAAATTTATAATTCCTTCAATACTTAATTTTAATTTCTAAGCCATTGGATCAATACTGAATAATTTCCTCCTCTCCAAATATATTATATATTTTTTTGTTCCTTCAAAAAAATTTGGCGCTTACAAAAAATAATTATTATATTTTGGCTAATTACATGTAAGGAATACATTCTAAATTATACTAAGATATTCGCAAGGCAGCGGATAAATGTCTGATACCTAGTTATATACGCGGGTGTTTAGTAAAAACTCAACCAGTAATAAAAGATATTGCATATACAAATGATAATAAAATATTAAATAAATTTAAATTTTACATACAAATTTAGAAAAATAAAATAAAGTAAATTAAAACATCTAAAACATCCAAAGAGAACGGAAGGAATATATTTCAGTTAACTACTCTCTAGCTGATATGATATTTTCAAATTGACAAAACTAGTTGAGCATCTATATTGTCTATGTAGACTTCCCGCAATTTATAATGTGGTATATGATCTTAAGAATATTTTACTTGAAGCATTTAAATATAATATTATAATTTTTGAAATATCTTTTATATAAATTACATAAATCACTAGAGAATATTACATCACTGCATATAAATTGGTCGAATAGGATTTTAGATGTTTTTTTCTCAAACTGCAAACTCAAAATATTGAAGATAAGTGATTTCGTAAAGTAGCTGATATGCACCTAGAAACAACTACAAGAATATATGGAATACTGGAAGATTGTTTTTCTAGCTAGGGTTTCTCTTTCACATACGAATCGAGAAAATATATATAGATTTTCTTTGATATCATGTCATCCAACCCGAAGGCTAGTGAAGTTCATAATAGATGATCGATATGATGTTTATATTCATGTCGGTGAATAAAGTTTACTAAAGTTCGTGTTAGAGAAAGTTTTGCGTTTGATATATACTGATAAATTGTTCCTTAATGATGGTTATAAGTCATTTTTTGTGCTAAATATCAGAATTTCATTAAATAATGAGAAGGTTTATAACAAGTTACAAAAATAGCTTAACCAGAGAATTTTTCCTTGTAAAAAATAATATATAAAAAACAAGGAAGAACCTATACAAATTAAACTGAGCAGGGGATAAGACCTATTTATAGTGAATCAAATCTGCATCAGATCACCGAAATATTTGCGTTTTCTTTTTGCAAGAATTGCATCACAAATAAGACAATCGATTACTTTGAATATTGCTTGTGGCGAAAAAGAGATCGTGAAACCTATTCCTCTCAGTGCATATTCCATAGATAATGGCTTTGAGAAATTAACATGCGCGATTTAATCGTTGGAGTGTTGTCCTTGCATCCGAACCAATGAAAAGAAGGCAGTCCATATGTGAAAGATAAAAGGATGGTAAGCTAACCTCTTAATAGCAAAATCCCAAATTTACTCACTTACTTCACAACTGAGAAAAAATATGGTACTCCCTACGGCTTCGTACGTAGGTCTTGTATATGAGATCAATTGTTGAGTCATCGGAGAATTCACGTTTTGAGAGAACCTTACTCCATATAACTCTTGGTGGGAGGAAACCTGCATGGAAGGTTGATCCACATGCTTGTCAATGTATTCCTATAATATAAACTGATTCGTTTTTGGACGTTACAACTGTTTGATTAACTAAATAAAACAATATATTGTGACAACCAAACGAAGAAACTGGAGAAATGTTTTTAGAGAAACTCATAAAAACTAACTAAATTGCTTGGGAAGAATTATGCAATATGAATTATAACATCGTTCTATGTTGACAAGAATTGAAGAACACAAAAAAAAAAAAAAACTGTGGGGTACATTTAAAAGAAGCAAATCATGGGGACATGACCGCATGAGCTATGTATGTTCTAAACTGGGTAATGGGGTAAAGTTGGAATGACATTAGTCAGTCACATTCCCAAATATGCCACTAGCTAATAATAAATTGACGTAACAAACTTAAAAAGTTAATATTGTAAAATATATAGAATCAGTTTTGAATTGATCTTAATATTTCTCTTTTTAATACGCATGAAAGATAGATATGTTAGAAAGAAAAATGGTATTTTAATGATTATTGAATAAAATGTAGACATGTTCTTACAATATTCTTCCTTTTTTTATCTTGTTTTATTTGTTATCTCCAAAAAAATATTAAAATATCTAAAAAACAGCAAAGTACGTCAGTGAATCTTTTCTCTAAAATCAGACATCACGAAACTCACATTAACTTGATCACACAAAAATCTTCGAAAAATATTCTGCCAATGTTTCCAGAACTTCCACTTATTCATTCATTCATTATTTGCATGAGATTTATTTTCCAGACCCACACGAAAAATTTGCCCACAACAATTTTTACTACATTAGATAAATACTACGCACATATTTTCATGAAATATCATCGGATTTATCTGTTAGTATTAATAATTTGGTTAAGAAATTAGAAATATATGTTTAAGGATGGGAGTATTTTTTATCATGAAATGCAAAGAGTTGTTATATTTGATGATTTTTTATAGGGGTTTTAAAAAAGAAATCTATTTTACCCTAACAATTTAGTTGATATAATAATAATTGTACCTAAAATTTAAACAAGAAAACGTTAGTTTGTTTTTACTTATCAAATATAAAAATACCATTATGTGTAATATTATGCGGACAAATTCATATTTCTTGTAAACAAAATGAAAAAGGTGTAATATTCAAAAAAAAAAAAAATGAAAAAGGTGAAATAAATAAGCTTGCGACAAAAACTAAGCTAAAACACATGAGATATACGTTAGGAACTTAGACGATGACCCACCTCTCATGATACATTTAGTTAACGAAACATGCCCAGCCTGTTTTGTACAATAAGCTAAGATATGTTACATCAAAGAGACCAATCAATTTTTTGGTATTAATTGTTTGGTTCATCCTATAGCTATTTTGATCTATCCCGGAATTTGGGTGCGTATATCTAATCTATTAAAACAGAGTGTTATTTTGTGTCCAAACAGAAAAAAATGAAAATAAATCTATTCTTATCCTGGGTAATTTTTAAACTTTAGATTTTTGTGGATAATTATTCCCTGTTTCCAAACAGTTGAATTTTGTTCAATTAAAAACTCATTTAATTAATCTGATTCAATTAAAAATTAATTAATTTAATTAATTAATATCATTATATATATATATATTAATTTTAATTCGTAATTATAAAAATTCAGACTATGCCATAAATTAAATTAAATATTTAAAATTATAAATAAAATAGATTATTTCAAAAATATGTAAATTAAATATTTCAAAAAAATAATTTAAATTTTTATTATTAGTTTGTTACGAAAATAGTATTAGTTATTTTGAAATTTTGAATTTCGATTATGCCAAATAATTTAATAATCAAAATTTTTTGAATGATACAGATTCAAAATTAACAATTTTCATTGAAAGATAATATTAAATTTTAAATTTAATGTAGATTTTCTGAGATTTCATCAATATTTACAAATAAAATAGTCAGAATTAATAATAAAATATGTTTACTTCTAAATTTAAATCTTATTAATATAATCAGATTTATAATTGAATATTTTTCAAACTGAAAAATGAATATATTATTAATTAGATTTGCACAACCATAAATTTGATCATGCATATGAACAACATTCGGTTACTAATACAGATTCAATATTTGTTCTTGACATATATAAAATGATTAATATTTTAAGAATCACACAATTTTAGGAATTATTAATTTAGAATTAAATTCGAAATGCCAATCTAATTAATCTTGGTAAGATTGTCCAGATTATGTTAATATTCTTTTATATTAATAAAGATTTATTAAAAAATTATTATCATAAAATCTAAACCAGAAATGGTTATTCAATTAAAATTCAAAATTAAGAATTCTACCACAAGTAAAATTAAAACAGATACAATTTTTTGTGTTCAAACATGAAAACCTTCATATTAGGCTATTCTTTACTTGGATAACTACTATTCAAATTGCGAAACAAGTCAATTTAGTACAATATTAATAAAAAAAATATTTTAATTTTTTTTTTGTCAACCACTTTCTTCTCATTAATTTAAACTTCCACAATACAAATAAAGGGAATTAAGCCTCCTCTTTCGCTAAAATAGGCCAAATGAAAGACATTAAAGATAAAAACTGATAAAGAGTGACAGCGAATTTGAGACTAAGCTCAAATGCGTCGATAGCGGATTCACGGCAAAGCCGGAATGCTTGAAATTAGTCACCCTAAGTTGTGAAGTTGAAACCGAAACTCTACCTCCGGAAATCATCGAAACGATCCAGTTTGCCTCTTCTGGTCCCGTGCAAACCGCTACGCAAGAAGACAAGTCGGTAAAGCTCTTCATGAGGTTTCTCGGCAAGAAGCAGATCGGGAGTAAAACACCTCTCAGAGAGACGGTTGGGGGATGCAACTTTTGATGAAAAGCTGCACGGATTGACACCACAGGCGAAAACACCTTGGATTTACTCAGAAAAACCTCGGTTTGGCATTTGAAATCTGTGAGGGTTTCAAGGAAGGGTATGGACACCACAAGCAAAAATGCATTGGATTTACTCACAACACCCTCTTGCCATTCTTTGGCTTCACGAAGGATGAACAGATCGGGATTTCTCCTGAGAGAGGCCACACCGAAACACGAGCTTGGACTCATCACATGGACGGTGATGCTTGGAGCAGACGGACGGAGGAGAGTATTGGTTTTCTGAGAACTCGTTAGAGAAGAAGCTCTCAACTTCGAATCTGGATTTAGAGCAGGTGGAGTAAACCAGTGGAATAAAGTGAGCGCCGGCAGTGGACATATCAGATCCGGAGGATCTGGAGGATCCGGCGGGAGAGGGATCTGTCGCGGCAGTTGGGTGAACCCCCTTTGGCGGTGAGGGAAGGATCTGAGTAATTTCTGAGACAGATTCTCGGATAAAAAAGAAGGTACAAGGCACTTCGACACATGTTCCATTATAATGGAGGATTGACAGAAGATTTTAGCTTAGAGTAGCCGGAAAAAGCTCACCGGCGTCGAAGCTTCGACCAGTGGAAGAGAAACGGTACTTCGGGTGAGTTTGGAATGACCCGAAGTGAGACGAGAGCAGCGTCGTCTAGATGGAGATGTCGTCGGAAGGGAAACGGCGGTCGGGGAAACTCATCTGCAGCGGCGGTGCGGCTCCTCGGTCTTCGCTCCTAGGAGGTTTTAAAGCTAGGGCGAACTTAAATTTATTTTAATTTATATTTAAAAATAATTCCAATGATTCAAATTTTAATTTAGATTAGTTTGGATTTCCTTAAATATATGTTAGATTAATTATCAAAAATCACAAAACCAGTTGTTTCCTTACAAAAATAATAAACCGGATATTAATTTAGATTTAATTTAAATATTCAAATTTAAATAATATTTTCATAATGACGGACATGATAAACGATATGTTATTGTATATTTTTATCTTAATCAATCAGCCTAAAATTTTAAATATTTGAAATTAGTAAATATTTATATTATACAGTGATATGAACGGGCGGGTTAGAATTATGTTTTTATAATCGCGGTCATTCTCGGATTAATATGAATGGACGAGTTACAATTATGTTTTTATAATCACGGTCATATTTAATACTAGAAAAACTTAAATCTACAAAAACAAACTATATCTAAACACAAAAATAAATCTTTGTCACTTATTAAAAAATTATATTTATATAACAAATTATATCTAAATACAAAAAAAAATATTACAAAATTTGGTAAACAAAAAAAAAGAAAAATTCCCGTGCGGACGCACGGGGTAGAATCTAGTATAGTATTATCAGAGACAAATCATGTTTGGGATAAATATAGTTCTTCTTAAGTGGAAGAATTATATGTTGCTATGTGTTGTTTATGGTTTTTTTTTGTAGGTATAACCCCTTGAGTCAAATTGGGCTTTGCTCCCTAGGCTTTTGCACTAAGCTTTGAAACCTACGGAACCAAGAAATCCGGCTAAGGCCACCTGCCTCCGGGCTCCCTGTATCTGATAGTGCATGCCACGCTATCAAGCATAGGGAGACCGGGGATTGAGGGAGACTAGGAACTGAGTGGCCAGGAGGAGTGGTTATTCTTTCCTTACCTCGTCCGAAAATCAGTAATATGGAGAGGTTGATGTCGGAAAAGGGTAATCCACACAGGTACTGGGAGCAGGGAGCACGCCGGACCAGACGGTCTCGACAACCTGATCCCTGATTTAGGTGTTTTCACTAAGTCAATTAATAACTAAAGTGCACACTACTGCAATCATAACATTATATCGATGTAGTACTTAAGGATCAAATCCACAGAGACCAAGTGTAACGCTACAAGAATGCAGAAGGAAAGTAAAGCTAAGAAGAATGAGAATGTTTTATGGTTTTATGAATGAACTAAAATTAAGAATGCGGATAAAACGATGTAAGTTTGATGGAGGAAAACGCTAGGTCTTTGGGTAATTCGCAGGAAATCAAGAATCATAAATCATAGAATTAAACAGGGAAATCATTAAAAACGTTCTAGAACTCAAATCACTATTTTATAATCAACCTACTGTCGTAGTATTAATTACTATGCCTAATAATCTAAGATTCTAAACTATCGTTTGAATTCAGGAAACTAAACATGCTTTAAGATCGAGTTTGATATGTACACAAAACGCCTTAACATCAACTTTCGTTGGTTAATGACGTTTTGCTCATCTATGTTCTTTCAGGATTTTAAACAAACACTTTTGATGCGTTAAACAACCTAAGATAAGAAACTAGGTAGCTAATCAAGTTTCAGCACTAAGAACAACAATAGATGAAGAACTAGAAGATAGATCCCTATTCTAACCAATCTGATTCAACGATTCATGAAGTTCCCTTGAAACTCTAGAACCTAACTATGAGATTACTCAGACATAGAATCAGAGAAACCACAAAGAGATGAAGAAGAAATCATAATCCAATAGAAATAATAAATTAGGGTTCAAATTTCTTCTCAAAAAGCCTGTAGAGTCAAAGATTCATCTCCCCAAAGAAAGAGATGTAAAAGTCTATAGAAAAATAAAGTTTAGCCTTAGAAAATGGCTTAAAATAAGTATAAATAGGTATTGGGTCGAATTGGGTCGAGTTGGGGTGATTCCAAGGCAAAATAGGAAGTTAAAATTGCCTTTTTTGGTCAGAAAAGTGGATTGATCGATCCCAGGGGGATCGATCGATCTGCTTTATTCGGTCGATCTGGAAAGTGTTTGCAAGGCTGGATCGATCGATCCAAGGGTGGATCGATCGATCCAGCTCCCCTCTCTGCGCCTGCTTCTTCTGCTCGCCAGACTGGACTGACTTCACAAAAACTGGCATAACGTTTGATCGCACCGTTGGAATAGCCTCAAACAACTTCCAAATGAAATATAATTCATGTTTATATCTTGTATCAAAATTTTAGCTCGATACATTGGTGGGAAGTTCTTCAACGAATGTTAAACTCCTGACGCCTATGCATGATTCTACATCTCTATATGCTCATTTTCACCAAAAACGGCTCATTTTCTCCCAAAGTCACCTAAAACCTGAAAAGACTCGATAAAGGACTAAAAGACTCTAAAAATAAATTTTGACTCGATAAAAGACACAAAAACGAAGGTTAGAAACCGGTAAAAACACGGTTTATCAACTCCCCCAGACTTAATCTTTTGCTTGCCCTCAAGCAAACAGAAAACCAAGAACAAGGAAGAGGTTTGAAAAACACGGAGACTCACATTTTCTTTAGAACATTGCAATGACCATCCAGCTTAGTAATACACATGTTGACAAACCATCTCCAGATCGAACCACCATGTACTTCTCTGCGGGCATCGCAGATTCAACACATAGTCTCGCAGAATAGATCAATAGCCATCATTTATGGGTCTCACCAAAAGATCATAGTGCCAAGAACCTTCTAAACTCTTTCCCTTTCGATATCATGACAAGCCAACTTTAGACTTTCTGGTATTTTCCCTCTCCCCCAGACTTATTCATTTTATTCTTCTTCTGAAGGAATATGTGAATAGTGGCATCACGGGAAATTTTCCTAGCCTCACCTATAACCTGAGCTTCCAAGACAAATAATGGCATCACATGAAATTTTCCTAGCCTTGTCATTGGTTTTTTTTTTTTTTTATAGGGCCAAAGTTAATGAGACGCGAGTACTGATAGTTTTTGCCACCGAATCCCCGGTTCACTTCCGCGCTATTTATCTTTTCTGCATCGAAGAATTATTTATAGAACATGGAGAGGAGAACCATACTTTCACACATGTTGTTTTTGTCAGATACGAATGAGGAGTCAAGCTCTGAAGACACTAATCACAATGGTGAGGTAATCACTAATCAGTCTATTTGAAATGCTCTGGAAACATGGATGCCTCTGATTAACTGGTCAACCTTTGGATTTTTCATTAGTCTGATCTGAAGCTAATTCTACAACAATGGTCACTTAGATGAAAGTCAGAACATTAAATCCAAGAAAATGATCATAGTCTCCAACAAGTTTTAACTCAATAAAACGACTCAAGAAAAACACCAAAATGACTCAAGAAAGAAAACAACGTTAGTAACGACAGAGACCCTCCCCCAGACTTACTTCACACCGTCTCGGTGTAAAAATAAACCAAGAGTAAGGTAAAACAGACTCAAAGAAAGAAAAGAAGAATAAAGAAAAGAAAACTTACCAGTGGGTTGCCTCCCACCAAACGCTTGTTTAAAGTCGTTAGCTTGACTTCGGTCTCAGATGTTAATCATGAGAATCAAAAGGCTGTGCCAATGCACATTTGGTCCTTCTCCTGTTAGGACAATAAACAAAATGCGTAACATGGCACGCAACTATCCAGGGCAAAGAGACAAAACTCACATCAAGGGATGTTACTACGAATGTAGCATATATCTTGAAATATTCCTTGATGGTGAGATGCTCATGAGGATCAAATGCATTTGATGGAAAAATAAAGTCAACTTCTGGTTTAAACGAGTTAATAAAAAAATAGTCAACTTCATCTCCATCAATCATGTAAAACACAGTATCCTCTTTCCTAGAATCCATCTCAACCTTAGGGTTCTCTATCTCATTCAAGATATTATCTACATCAAGCACATCCCCTAGGTAAGATTTTTCAAGAAGATATCTAGATTCCTCAGACATTGAAAGCTTAAACTCGAGATCCTGAACATTCAAAGCAGATAGATAATTAATATCAAAACACACTTTATGGTAATCTCTAGCAAGTTTTTCTACTCTTAAGGAATCTCGTCTTTGAGACTCACATATTAAATCATAGCATTCATCAATGAGCACATGCGAGTGCAAACTAGAAGCTACATCTTCAATGCAAGGCAAATGACTATCCTCATAATCATAGATTTCAAAGGTTGAGTCAAAAATACCTTATAGTTGGCATGGTGGAACCCAATAAATTACCTCTTTAAGTGCATGAGCTACCATTATCTCAGACATTGTGAGTTTCCTTCTTTCAAGTGATGCCCGATGTGACATGAGATTCAACCCGATCATACCTACTAGGTCACTCCTTTTCATCATTGGATTCTCTTCATGATGCTTATCCAACTCCACCTTTTGTTCTGGTGTGAGTACACTTTCATCAAATGGTGGCTCCACGTATGGTTCATCTTGAATGTATTCATCAAATGTGGCATCCTCTTCTTGTGGCCAATCATTGTAATCCATGGCCATCAACTATAAGAAACAAAAAAGAATAAAATAAAAAGTTAGTAAAAGCTAGTGTCTTAGTCTTAACTCTCGTCCAAGACTCGTAGGAAATGTTTTTGATCACCGGCAACGACGCCAAATTGATTTAGGTGTTTTCACTAAGTCAATTAATAACTAAAGTGCACATTATTGCAATCATAACAGTATATCGATGAAGTACTTTAGGATTGAAGCCACAGAGACCAATTGTAACGCTACGAGAATGCATAAGGAAAGTAAAGCTAAGACAAATGAGAATGTTTTGTGGTTTTATGAATGAACTAAAATAAAGAATGCGGATAAAACGATGTAAGTTTGATGAAGGAAAACGCTAGGTCTTTGGGTAATTCGCAGGAAATCAAGAATCATAAATCATAGAATTAAACAGGGAAATCATTAAGCACGTTCTAGAGCTCAAATCACTATTTTATAATCAACCTACTGTTGTAGTATTAATTACTATGCCTAATAATCTAAGATTCTAAACCGTTGTTTGAATTCAGGAAACTAAACATGCTTTAAGATCGAGTTTGATATGTTCACAAAACGCCTTAACATCAACTTTCGTTGGTTAATGACGTTTTGCTCATCTATGTTCTTTCAGGCTTTTAAACAAACACTTTTGATGCGTTAAACAACCTAAGATCAGAAACTAGGTAGCTAATCAAGTTTCAGCACTAAGAACAACAATAGATGAAGAACTAGAAGATAGATCCCTATTCTAACCAATCTGATTCAACGATTCATGAATTTCCCTTGAAACCCTAGAACCTAACTATGAGATTACTCATACATAGAATCAGAGAAATTACAAAGAGATGAAGAAGAAATCATAATCCAATAGAAATAATAAATTAGGGTTCAAATTTCTTCTCAAAAGCCTGTAGAGTCAGAGACTCGTCTCCCCAAAGAAAGAGATGTAAAAGTCTGTAGAAAAATAATGCTTAGCCTTAGAAAGTGGCTTAAAATAAGTATAAATAGGTCTTGAGTCGAATTGGATCGAGTTGGAGTGATTCCAAGGCAAAATCGGAAGTTAAAATTGCCTTTTTTGGTCAGAAAAGTGGATTGATCGATCCCAGGGGGGATCGATCGATCTGCTTGATTTGGTCAATCTGGAAAGTGTTCGCAAGGCTGGATCGATCGATCCAAGAGTGGATCGATCGATCCAGCTCCCCTCTCTGCGCTTGCTTCTTCTGCTCGCCAGACTGGACTGTCTTCACAAAAACTGGCATAACGTTTGATCGCACCGTTGGAATAGCCTCAAACCACTTCCAAATAAAAGCTAATTCATTTCTCTATCGTATATCAAAATTTGAGCTCGATCCATCGGTGAAAAGTTCTTCAATGAATGCTAAACGTCTGACGCCTCTCCATGATTCTGCATCTCCATATGCTCATTTTCACCCAAAACGGTTCATTTTCTCCCAAAGTCACCTAAAACCTGAAAAGACTCGATAAAGGACTAAAATACTCTTAAAAAAAACTTTGACTCGATAAAAGACACAAAAACGAAGGTTAGAAACCGGTAGAAATACGGTTTATCAATCCCATGTATCAAGGGATTCGAGCAGGTACGTAATCCGTTTAGGTGAGAATAATTATTTCAATATTTGTATTTTCCCTCTAATCGACAACCAGAATATGTTCAAACCTATACCCATGCTTCTGGAAGCCTACGTGTCATGCAATTAATGCCCTCTGTTTACATCTGTTAGGTGAAAGTGACAACACTCTGAGCATAGGGAAGAGTAACGGTATAGGAGATGTCCATACCGCGCCTAATCCGCTGCTTCCAAGGCCGTACACTGAGAGAGATAGCGACGCAACAAGGCGTGGTCGAGTAGCAGGCGCAGCAAGACTTGGTCAAGTAGTAGGCGTAAACTTCAAAAGAAATTAGGTGAGAAGTTAGACGCATTCTGGGTACAAGACTCATTCAATGGATATGATATCCGATCCAACGACCTAACAACCCGACAGTCCATGATTCGACTCGACATACTAACCCGGGTCATGTAAAACTCTATGAATATCACCCATTCTCCAACGAGAATGGGTTCACACTCTTCTCATACTTTCGTATAGATTGTTGTGAGATATGTGTGCTTGCGACTTCTAAA
Source organism: Eutrema japonicum (assembly GCA_030161315.1). Taxonomy (NCBI): domain Eukaryota; kingdom Viridiplantae; phylum Streptophyta; class Magnoliopsida; order Brassicales; family Brassicaceae; genus Eutrema; species Eutrema japonicum. The sequence goes on from BSQW01000013.1 coordinate 43,973,079, forward strand.
GACTTAGCTTACCTTCTTTCCGAGACTCTTAGTCTTACTTTAGACCATTTTCCGGTTACCTTAACAGCTGCTCCTAAGTCGTGGAGATCTCTCTCCCAAACTCTTATTTTCTTCTTTTTTACCTCAAATAGCCCACCTTTCAAAGTTCATCATGGATCCATCATTTCTTAATGACCCAATAGACATATTCCTTCATATGTTTTCCGATTATCTTTTTTGTTCTCTAATTCACCATTTCGTGATCTTTCTTTATACGTTTTCTGACTTAGGTGTCAGAGAACCATAAAAAAATACCATTCCATCGTGTTTTTTAAACTTTCACGTATTTATCTATTTTGTAAGAGATTTGCCCTCGAGAAAACAAAAAAAATCCCCTAAAAATATCATAGCAAACAGATCATATCCGCCTAAAGAGCATCCCGAAATATTTTAGTTTCTTCATTATAATGCAAGTACGTATTGGACTATTATTATTATTGTTTTTTTGTTGTTGTTAAAGTACGTTTTGGACTATTGGGGGCGTAATTTCTTTATATAGAGTAATACTGTAATAATTATAATTTACACGATACATGGTAAGTACGTAATATTCATATAATTTAGACCGACCACTTTGTGTTTCTGCCATTTTACATTTATGTATATATATGAACAATCCATTTGATTCCGTCCTAGGTGGGAGTAGCCTTCAATCTACAACAATTAATTAATAGTACAAACCAATTGATTAGTGAATTAGTTAAGTAATAAACTAAAGGAAGTAATTATGCAAGGTTGAGCCCTAGCTAGTACCTGATTTTGTTTTTAATAAAACTCTAACCAATGAGTTAATTCAAGAGACCATTAAACGAAAGCAAGTACCATCATCATATATAATCATTCATAGTTATCAAAGTTTTTTTTATAAATAATAGAAAAATAAGAGAGGGAATCCCAAAGCTATCATAATCCACATTTACTCTACCATACTTTGAATTCATTATGTCACCTTTTTATATTTATGGTGGGGTTAAAATCTCAATCAAGTAAATTGGGTCTAGTAAACCTATGGTAAAAAAGTTCAATGAAGTCAAAGAAGTCAATCGAGGTCAAATGAATAAACGAGGTGACGGACCGAGCTGAAATACGCATTAGAGTGAACATCTACAATCAAAGGAGATTAAATGCAGAATCGTTAGTCAACCCCGTCGAGACCAAAGACTCGTTCAAACCAGTGAGTTAAGTCGCCTAAACGTAACGACCGGAGCCTCAGGCTAAAATATCATTCATGACGAATCAGGTGGAGTAAACAGAAACGTTAAACACGATTTCAGAGTATAAAACAAAGACAAGTGCAAAGAGCCAAGGACCGGATGTCAACTCTCTATACCACTCTCAACTACAATTTAGCTCTAGACTCAAACACTTGTTCTTTCTTTGTTCTTGTTCTTGTAAATATCTCCTGAGAATCGGAATACTAATCCAATTTACTTTCCAAAAATATTGTCCAAAACGCTATTGAATCATGTTTGTTCTCATCGAGCAACTAACTCTCTATTTATTGCTCGATAGTCCATCGATTCTTTTTTTTTTTAAGATAGGCCAAAGACCCCCTCTATTTTTATTATTTACAAATTTTGACCGTTGTATTTCCAGTTAAAACATTCATATATGTTGTAAAAAATAATTTTACGAAAATATATTTTATGGCACTATATTGTAAAATAAATATGTAAAATACGTCAAAAGAGTTTTTAATAGAGTAATTACAATTTGTTGTAACCAATAATTCTAAAATTAACTGACAAAAGATTGGAAATGTTGCTAGACTTTGCGGTTTTATAAACTATCTCTTTTGTTTATCAGGATTAAAATACTTAAGATATATAAGCTTACGATATTAAAAACATCTATGTTTCCCTTTAAGAATTATGGTTTACTGATTATGGTGTATGGTTTAAGGTTTATGGTATAGAGTTTAGGATTTAGGGTTTAGAGTTTAGAGTTTAGGATTTAACTTTCCGGATATCGACTTATCTAGTTATCGTGATAACAATTTTGTGTTATTGTTGAGATTTGATCCCTATATCTATGATCACGGAATTGAGCAATAAGTAAAAGATACAGAGAATTAACGAGTTCAGATCACGGTGTGTGATCCTACGTCTCGGCCTGGAGCTTTCTAGTAATCCACTATCACCACGGATTACAAAGAATTAGGGTTCCTCACAATATCTCTAAGAACAAGAAAGATCTCTCTAGTTTCTCTCTAGAGTTTCCAGGATACATAAAACCCTCACACATGCATGTCTTTATATAGACTAGGGCAGTTACAAAGTTAAGACGGTTTAAACCTAAACCAAAGCCCAATAGGAAAAACACATTCCTAATTGACTAACCCAAGTCGCGGGCCTAGTTAATACTCATGATTTTCATCACCAAAGCCCAACAAACTCCACCTTGATGACAATCATTTCCGAGTATAACTTCTTCATCTTTGCATTCATGTGCCGCTCCAGACAGTCCAACACCTTAGTGCTCTTCTAAGTTGAGAAAACTCAAAGCCTTCTCAAACTTATCCAGAGGAAGTACCTTTGTCAACATATCAGCCGGATTCCTCTCAGTCGGGATCTTCGACAGCTTAACTTCACCAGAAGCAACAATATCCCTGATGAAATGCATCCTCCTGTTAATATGCTTTGTCCTCTCATGATGAACATTGTTCTTGGCTAAACTCAAGGCACTCTGAGAATCACACCAGATCTCTACCGTGTCTTGTTTGAATCCGAACTCCTCAGTCAAACCCCTTAGCCAAATCGATTCTTTTACAGCTTCCACCAACGCCATATACTCTGCCTCAGTTGTAGACAGCGCGACAACATTTTGAAGACTCGATTTCCAGCTTATAGCCGTCCCACCAGCAGTGAAGACATAACCTGAAATCGATCTACTTCTGTCCAGATCCGATGCAAAGTCAGAATCACATAAACCTTCAACCTTAAAATCCTTTGTCTTCCTGAACACAATCTTTCGATCCTGGGCACCTTTCAAGTACCTTAGCACCCACTTCATAGCAGTCCAATGTATCATGCTTGGTTTACTCATGAACCTACTAACCAAACCAAACGCATACGCGAGATCACACCTAGTTCCTAACATCGCATACATGATACTCCCAATAGCATTAGAGTATGGAATATCATCCAAAATTGTCTCTGCTTCATCATCTTTTACAGCAGACAACTTGAAGTGCGAACCGATAGGTGTATAAACTGATCTAGCTTCATCCATATTGAATACCTGCAGAATCTTCTTGATGTAACCAGATTGAGACAAGGTGAGAACTCCACCTTCACGATCCCTCGCTATATCTATCCCAAGAATCCTTCTTGCAGCTCCTAGATCTTTCATCTCAAATCTACTGCTCAACAAATTTTTCACAATATGTATCTCCTTCATATCCTTTGAAGCAATTAGCATGTCATCAACATACAGGAGTAGGTAGATGAAACAATTACCTTTGCTCTCCTTTATGTAAACACAGTGATCGAACTCACTCCTTTTGAGTCCATGACTTACCACAAATTGATCAAAGCACTTGTTCCATTGCCTTGGAGCTTGCTTAAGTCCATACAATGCCTTTTCCAACAAGCAAACAAGGTCATCTTTTCCCTTAACCACAAAACCTTCAGGGTGCTCCATATAGATCTCCTCTTCAAGTAAACCATGAAGAAATGCAGTCTTAACATCAAGCTGCTCCAATTCCAGATCCATATTTTTTGTAACCGATAGGAGAAACCTGATAGAAACATGCTTCACAACCGGAACAAACACTTTTTGATAGTCAATACCCTCTTTCTGAGAATAACCCTTGGCTACCAATCTAGCTTTATATCTCGGTTCTTCTACCCCTGGGATACCCGGCTTTAACCTGTAAACCCATTTGTAACCAATCACTTTTCTAGCTTTAGGTATTTTAACCAACCTCCAGGTCTTGTTCTTATCCAGAGAACTCATCTTTTCATCCATACCTCCATTTAAGAAAGTTTTATCCCTGCTTTCAACAGCTTCCTGATAGTCCCTAGGTTCTTCATAACTTATCTTGACAGCAGCGATTAAGGTGAAACTGGCTAAATCATAATCACCAAGATATTCAGGTCGCCTTGTTACTCGTTTAGACCTGTTCCGAGCTAACTCCCAATCCTCTAGAGGTACATCATCTGTTTCCTGATCTCCAACAACTCCACATGAAGATCCAACTTGGTCATTATCTTCAGTAACAGAAGTTGTCGCATCTGGTCCTCCTCGGTGTCGATCGATACTCGGGATGGCATCGATCGACACCACCTCAGAAGGCTCACGAGACTTTTCTTTTTCGTGTCTGTGTCGATCGATACTTGGGGTGGTATCGATCGATACTCTTTCAGAAGTCGGGCTCCTCTGCGCAGTATCTTCCACATAAACTCTATTCCTCAAGTCTTTGAATACTGTATCTTCCACAAAGACCACATTCCTGCTAATCACACATCTTGATTCATCCAGAAGCCATACCTTGTACCCTTTGACTCCCTCCGGATAGCTTATGAAAATTCCCTTCATAGCTCTTGGTCTTAACTTCCCTTGATCTACATGAACATAGACCAATGACCCAAATCTTCTCATGTGTCCATAACCCGGCTTTCTTCCCAGCCAAAGTTCCTCAGGAATACTGCCATCTAAGGCCGATGATGGGCTTCTATTAATTTGGTACACAGCTGTGCTAACCGACTCAGCCCATAATTCTTCACTTAAGCCACTTTCAACCAATATACAACGCACCTTTTCCATTATTGTTCGGTTCATGCGTTCTGCAACTCCATTTTGCTGTGGAGTATATGCACAAGTCATGTGCCTCTCAATCCCATGCTGCTTGCAAAACCCGTCGAAGTCTTTGTTCACAAACTCCAACCCATTGTCTGTTCTCAGACATTTCACTTTCTTGTTTATTTGATTCTCAACCAGTTTCTTCCATTCACAGAATTTTGTGAAAGTTTCACTCTTAACAGACAAGAAGAACACCCACACCTTTCTAGTGTAATCATCAATGATAGACAGAAAATACTGCTTACCAGAGATACTTGGAGTAATCGATGGAGATCCCCAAAGATCTGAGTGAACATATCTCAGCGCTTCTCCTGAATTGTGTTTCCCAATGTTGAAGCTCAGTCTCTTGGTCTTCCCCATTACACAACTCTCACAGAAATACATCTCCCCAATCCTTCTCTTGTCAATGATGCCACTTTTTACCACGATCATCAGATTCTTCATGCTCATGTGTCCTAACCTTCTATGCCACAAAGCCGTCTCGTCTTTGTCTGGTTTCCTGGTAACACTTATGTTTGACTGTCCTACCACAGTCTCTCCATCAAGCAAATACAAGAACCGCATAGAGTGCCTTGAAGACCCATCTTCCCATTCTTATAGAACTTTGTTTTTCCTTTGCCTCCAGCATGATCAAACCCAAGCTTATCCAATGTACTTGTAGATATTAAATTTCTCTTCAGCTTAGGAATATACCTGACATTCGTCAATGTCTTCACCGTGCCACCACATGCTTTTATATTGATGGAACCTATTCCTTTAACCTCCACAGAATAGTCGTCCCCCAGTAGCACTTGTCCAGAGTTGAGCTCCTCAAATGTATCAAACCAGTCTCTCCTTGAGGTCATGTGATATGAACAACCCGAATCACTCACCCACCTCTCTAGATGCCAATTTTCCGAGACTGATAACGCATCAACTCCTGTTTATTTTTCGATGACAACCGCTGCCGTGGCATCTTCATCATCGCCGCCTTTCCGCTTCTTCCAAGCATAGCAATCAGCTTCACATGTCCTTCCTTCTTGCAGAACCAGCAGGTGACTTTTTTTCCCGATTTCGACCTGCTTCTGCCTCGATTCCCAGAATTTCGTTGATCCCTATTTTGCTGTTTCCCACGAACCACATACGCTTCACCAGTGCTTTGTGAAGTCGATATTCCCTTAGCTTTAAGCTCAGTTTCCTTCAATTTCGCTGCATTCACCACATCTTCAATAGAGATGGACTCTCTACCATACTTCAATGTCTCCTTCATGGAGTCATATTGTGGTGACAAGGAACTGAGTAGTAGAATTGCCTACACTTCATCTGCAACTGTAACCTTTACACTAGCCAACTCCGAAACAGTCTTCAAGTAGTCATCGACGTTTTGATCGATTGACTTAGACTCATCCATATTAAATGTATAGAATTTATACAAAAGATGAATCCGACTCGGTAGAGTCTTGGTGTTGTATAACCTCTCTAGTTGCCCAAAGATCACGTGCTGTTGTGCACTCCTCTGTTTTCCTGAGGACATGATCTCCTAGATGGAGTGTCAAAATATCCATAGCATTCTCTGCTCGCTCCCCTTTCTTGACTTGTTCTGCTTTAAGTCTCTATTCGAAATCCTCCGCTGATTCATCCTTCTTGATAACCAGCTTATCCGGCTCAGTGGTCGGTGTTATTAGCTCTCCTTTCAAACCCTGAAGATTCATGTGAGCTAACATCCTTCTCTTCCACATAGAGAAATCACCTTGTCCGTCGAAGATGGCTATCTTCACATTCGGCTTCTTTTCTGAAGACATCTCGATCAAACGAACTTCTTAACACACTTCTGCTACCGTATCGATCGATACAAGATGGAGTGTCGATCGATACCAAAGTTTTCTTCGTCTTTCTGCGAACACGTAACAGACGTATCGATCAATACCAGGAAGGGGTGTCGGTCGATACCTGAGCGATCTGCGCGAACTTCTTCTTCGCGCTGCAGACAGCTTTTTCTCCCGGGCTGTCAGATTGAAACCCTAAACCGATTGATGCCTTGATTCCAGCTATCAATCCAGATCTAAAACCTAGATCCCTGTAGAACTTCTCTGTCCAATTGCTCCCAAACCTAAAACCTAGGCTCTGATACCACTTTGTTGAGATTTGATCCCTATCTATATGATCACGGAATTGAGCAATAAGTAAAAGACACAGAATTAACGAGTTCAGATCACGGTGTGTAATCCTACGTCTCGGCCTAGAGCTTTCCAATAATCCACTATCACCACGGATTACAAAGAATTAGGGTTCCTCACAATCTCTTTAAGAACAAGAAAGATCTCTCTAGTTTCTTTTTAGAGTTTCCAGGATACAAAAAACCCTCACACATGCCTGTCTTTATATAGACTAGGGCAATTACAAAGTTAAGACGGTTTAAACCTAAACCAAAGCCCAATAGGAAAAACACATTTCTAATTGACTAACCCAAATCGCGGGCGTAGTTAATACTCCTGATTTTCATGACCAAAGCCCAACAATTATTATGATAACTCTCCCCTTTATGACTTATTTAGTTATCAGGATTATATACTTATCATTCTTTTTAAAATATATGAATTTCAGGTTATTTATGTTATCGTGATAACATTCTTCACTAATATAAATAAGCTTCGTATATATTTTTATTTCATGTTTATTTATGTTATCGTGATAACACCCTTCACTAATATAGATAAGCGTTATCATATGTTTTTATTTTACCGATTAGGGTTTAGGGTTTTGTGTTTTAGGTTTAAAATTTATGGTTTAGAGTTTAGGGTTTAGTTGAATTTTTCTGTTATCGACTTATCTAGCTATCCAAATTATCTAGTTATCACGTTTTTAAAATATATGAATTTCATGTGTTTTTAAAAACTCGCTCTCTCCTTTTAGGCTAATCCAATTTATGTCTTTTAAATAAAATACTAGGTGATTACCCGCGCATACGCGCGGGTTTATATCTTTGAAGTATTTGGTACTATTGTTTTTGTTCTTAACAGTTTTTTATATTATCACTGTTTGTATATTTTATATCAAATTACTATAGTTTCATTTACAATAAGCTCCTAAATTATAAATAAACTCAACTGCATTTGCCTATGAAGGTTTGTTGTATATATTCGATATTTTTCGAGACCATTCTCTACACCCAGCTATAAGAATAAAATATTGAATTATTTTGAGATGTATATGTGAGACGTAGCCAAGACTGGAAATATTATTTATTGTATGATAAAATTGTAAATTTGAAAGGGAAATGATATTATTTGAAGATGTTATTGAGTATCTTATTTTATTGAGTAATTGATTATATATATTAAGATGTTCTAATGTTAAGAGTTATGGATTTGTCATTGGAACCTTATTGATGGTATTTATGTACAAATTAATATTTAAATGATGTTTTTAAGATTAGAGTGATGAAGAAATTTGGAGGGTTTTTGTGCATAAACGTTACTAAAAAATAAGCATAAATGACTAATACTTATACAAACTTAAAATGCCAAAATAATAATAATTTTGGACACATGACACTTTCTCCAGTGATAATGTGCCGCTCAACTAGAGAAAATTGACCATCTTTTATATATTAGATTCCGTTTATCGTGATAACATAATTCATTTGTTATAATTTTTTTAATGTTGTTCCCATTGTTATAAACAGTTTGGGATAACATATTTGCCATGGCCTACTCTGTGGACAACTCACCTACAATAATAACAATATATTAGGTTTTCAATATTACATATATCTCACATATATTTTAGCATTTAATATTTGGGTAATTGCAACATCTACTATTAAATAACAACAAAATTAATTCATCAACACTATGCAACATCAACTATTCACAATAAAAAGTCTAACATATCCCTAATTTTTTAACTAATTTCATTTGCATCTTTCTTTCTCATGAGCTACTTATTTACGACGGAGAATAAAGGAGGAGAAGAAGAAAAAAATAAGAAGCGACGGTGGCTACAACAATGACGACAGTGACGATAGTGATGATGGCGATGATAACAAAATTATCCAATAGATTATCAGTATACTTTTGTTATGATAACATAGTTAGATAATCAATAACACACATATATAGTTTATATGATATGATAACCGGGTTATCACGATAATTTTTATATTTTCATGTTTCACATATTTCTATGAAATGATAACTGGATTAACATGATAATTTATGATATGATAACTGGTTTAGCATGACAATTTCATAAAAATTAACATGATAACTGGTTTAACATGATAATGTTAACGATACTAAGTTACTAACTATATGTTAATGATGTTAACAATAAGTTAACGATGCTTACAATGATAATTGGGTTAACATGACAATGTTAACGATGTTAACAATATGTTTTTTCTGGTGATGAACAGTTGTCATCGAGTTTTGATGAAAAGTAATTCTTGCCGTTGATGAACAGTATCGCCGGATTCTTGTGTCAGAAAATAAATTTTCAAATCAATAACATTTATGTAATTATTCAAAAAACAAATAACATTTTGGGTTTAATCATTTTTTCATTTTCCTACTTATTTAATTTACAAATTATTATTATTAGTTATCTAATTTATCAATCAACCGTTCATATTCATTTAAATCACCTTAAATATTTTGACATTGCATTAAATACTCGGTTAAGCTTAAACGCGTTGGTGTAGGAGTAAAATAGTCGGAATTTTTGTTGGTTAATGAGAGAGAACTAGATTCCTAATAATCAAGTCAACCATTAATATACCTCGTTCACTCTTTTTACTATATATATGTAAAACTAAACTATACCATTTCTTCGAATAATAATACCACATATGAGGGTTGATATAGGGAACAGGTCTAACAAGGACCTGAACAAATATGTTATTTGCATTAAAATAAAATAAAAACATATTGTATATACTAGTAATTGTGTATAAGATTTATTGCGCTGTTATTTACAGAAACTGTGTATGAAAACTAACAGAATTTATAACCATATAGAACTACAATTAATTCTGACATAAATATATTGTCGGATATATTTTCATCTGCAATTATTAGAGTTTTAGTTTAAATAATTTTAAAGATTAAAAAGAGTACGTAGTATTTTAGTTTGAAAATTCAAAAAATTATTAGGTTTATTTAATCAATATATAAAAATCGAGTTGCTAGTTAATATTTTGTTTGCTAAAATGTTATTATGTTTTCATTTTATTCCTATTTTTTTGTTTTAACTAAGGCCTTGAATGTTACGTGCGTTTCTTCCAAACGCCGTGTGTTTTACAAAACATGTCACCATTCACCGTTCAAACACATTGCGTTTATCAGTTTTTATTTTTTAATTAAAAAAAAAAATTGGGTGCGTTTCAGAAACAAAAAGAAAACATGAAACGCACATGCTGTTGTAAAAGAATCAAAATATGTGTGGTTTTTTTTTTCTGTCAACGGTTAGGTGTGGTTTACAGTTGACTTATGTATATATGTATCATATAATATTTTATTTTATATAGTTATTTTAATTCAAAAAAAATTAATAATATTTGGATTATAGCTTTGAAAATTATTATTGTCTTTGTCTAGCTGATGTTATTAGTTTTACGATTCACGCTAATAATATTTTAGTTTTATAATTATATATATATATATATATATATATGTTTTAAAGCTCAGAAAATTTTGAAATAAATCATATATGTTAACTTTATCAAATAACAAAATTTTATTTGAAAAAAAAAATAAACAATGAGTTCGATTCTCGTTGGTAAGGATAATTTATTAATAATGTAAAATGTCAAGTGTACAATTTTTTTCATTAATCCATTTTAATTTGTAAAATATTTATCTAAAATATATGTCCCAAATAATGGACAATATTGTATATATGTTATGGGAAAATCAACGTACTCGATAATATTATATGATTTTACTTGGTTTTTGTGGATGTAGTTTTTTTTAGCAATAAATATATTATTATAAAATGCCAAACAAATTTATTAAAATTTTAATAATAATTTAGTTATGGTTCGTAATTAATTTATGAAAAATACTTGATCATTAACAAATGAACAATTTTAATTTATAATCATATTAATACCATTAATCCATTTTATTTATAAAATATTTATCTAAAATATATATTCCGTACCGCTTTTTACATTTTCACCATTCACACATTTGGACCGCACCACATATTTTTTCACCATCCATATATTATCCTGTACCGCTTGTTCCGCAGTAGTCGCACTTGTTCTGTATGATTCGTTTTTTCCAACCGTATTACACTAAACCGCATCATACCTCTTAAACTACTTATCTCGCACCGTTTAAACCATTGTCACTATTTGAAGCATAAGTATAAAACTCTCTATTTGAAAACATAATCCAGCTTTTGAGAGATTTGCCATTTGATTTAAAAAAAAAAAGAGAATAATATTTAGTAAAATTATAGTAATAATTAAAATAATGAATAATTGTAATTCCGGCAAAAGTAGCAGGGGAAGAATGATTACGTGAATGAAGTGGGACCCAACGTTTTGAAAAATATATTTCTAATTGTTTTTTGACCAAATGGGGTTTTAAGAGGAGTGTGGGACCCATCACCTTCCCGTCGACCTCTCCATTGTCTTTATGGAATGAATGATAAAAGAGGACACCTCACGTGGACTCTGCAGCCACAACGACTCTCTCCAACCATATCTTCATTTTACTATTATTATTATTACAAGAATTAACCCCTATTTTTAGTTTTTATTTCTTCTTATATATACATACATATATATACTATATATATTAAAGACGACCATGTACAAATTCATCTCATTTATTAACGCAACGTTCAGATTTTTTCCTTTTTTTAACTAGTCTTGAAAAATCATTTTCATTGTACGGTGAATATTGTACTCCGTATTTACGGTGGCCTTTTATAGTTTGAAGTAGACCTGGGCGTTTGGATATCTGTTGAGGTTCGGTTAGATATTTCTAATTTTTGGATTTTTAGGTTTAGAGGTTTAAACATTCGGGTATTTATAATTTTCAGATCGGATTCGGTTCGTTTTTTGGGTTCGGATTGGATTTGATTTATCCGAAATACTCAAAAATACATAAAAGTATTCGAAAACCCCGGAAATAAAACTATCCAAAATTATTCAAACTACCCGAAGGTACTCGAAAGTATCCAAATTACCTAAAAATTACAGTAAAAAAACTATCCAAACTATTCAAAAGTATTTAAAATATCTGAAAAATCCAAAAAAATGAGGGGCACCGACGAATCTAAGTACAAAAGGGGTTAATGGATTTAGTTAGTTTCATATTTGTTTGGATACTAGTTTGGGTCGGGTATTAATCGAAATCCGAAGTACCTAGACACTTAGACCCATTCAAATATTTCTCTAATTTAGATCACGTTCGGGACCGAGTTTTTTTGATCGGGTTCAGGTTCGGGTTATTTTTTATACATAAAGAAAAGAAACGATGAAAGAGAGGATACAAAATCTTGTTGCTATTGTCGTCTAATTAATGTCTAAAACGATGATCCAATTAAAAAAAAGCACAATATATATTGTGACAAGTGTTTTTGTATTGCGTATTGTTTATGCCCTGTTTAAAAAAGTGAAGTTATTATTTAACATAAGAGATTCTTTTGATAGACTTTTAGTAGGAAGTTTTTATCAAACTCATTTTCGGGAAGAAAAAAAAAATTTATGGTGTCAAATCTAAGACGGATTGATTGGCACATAGCTGGACTTAACGTTGAAAGTTTCAAAATTACGGTTAGGTTCAAGAGAAAACATATTTGCCAATTGCATCAATCCATTTTGCGTTGATTAAATTATACTTTTATTTTCTTCAACTCATAAATGATACTCACATTGTTGACGTTTCTCTTAGTTTTTATTTTATTTTATTTATTTATTTATTATAATTGAGCGAGGGATGAAGCATATATAAAAAAGCAATGAACAGTTTTTTGTTTGAAAAAAAAAAACAAAAGAGAAAATGCAATGAGAGTTTTTATTTTATTTTCTTTAAGTTATTTATTTATTAAAAAAATGTTTTTGTAAAGCTCACCCATATAATTCTCACTCATGATCTTCGTTTCTTTAAGTTTTTCTTCCCATTCCCATTCAATCTCTCTCTTTTTCTTATCCTCTCATTCTCACTCAATTCCTTCCAACATCTTTTCTATGTTTTTCCTCTTGTCGAAAAAGAAAAATCACATATAAATAAAACCAAAACCCTAATTTTAAATATAAAATAGTTCCCAACTTATATATGCAAAAACCAGCATCTACTGTCTTAAATGTCATAATGGACGGTGGAGACAGCGTCGGAGGAGGAGGAGACGATCACCACCGTCACCTCCACCACCATCACCGCCCTACTTTCCCTTTCCAGCTCCTCGGAAAACGAGACCCCGACGATCAACAACAACAACAACCTTCCCCCTCCTCCTCCTCCTCTCTCTTCTCCCTCCATCAACACCAACAATTATCCCAATCGCAATCGCAACCGCAGCCGCAAACAACAACGCAGAAAGAGTTACAGATAACGCAAGAGGAATCTGCGGTAGTAGCCGCAGCTAAAAAGCCGCCTTTGAAACGAGCGTCGACGAAAGACAGACACACGAAAGTAGACGGAAGAGGGAGGAGGATAAGGATGCCTGCGTTATGCGCAGCTAGGGTTTTCCAGCTGACGAGAGAGCTCGGCCATAAATCCGACGGAGAAACCATCGAGTGGCTTCTCCAACAAGCCGAGCCTTCCGTTATCGCCGCCACCGGAACCGGAACGATCCCGGCGAACTTCACTTCTCTAAACATCTCTCTCCGTTCTTCAGGCTCCTCCATGTCTCTCCCTTTTCATTTCCGTAACGCAGCTTCCACTTTTAGCCCTAATAACATCTTCTCTCCATCGTTACTTCAACAACAACAACAACAAAGAAGTGGGTTTCACCATCAGCCTCACCATCATCATCTACAGGGACGTGCAACGACGTCGTCTCTGTTTCCTGGACTCGATAACTTCACTCCAACGACCTCGTTTTTGAACTTCCATAATCCGACCAAGCAAGAAGGAGATCAAGATTCTGAAGAGTTAAACTCAGAGAAGAAACGAAGACTCCAAACGACGCCAGATTTGCATCAACACCAACATGATCAAATCGGTGGCTATACTCTTCAATCTAGCAACAGTGGATCTACCGCTACAACCGCACAAATACCCGGAAATTTCTGGATGGTTGCGGCGGCGGCGGCGGCGGCTGGTGGTAATAATAACCAAACAGGAGGAGGTTCTGTTGGTAGCGGTGGAGAGCCTGTTTGGACGTTTCCTTCGATTAATACAGCGGCTGCTGCGTTATACAGAAGTAGCGTTTCGGGCGTTCCAGGCGGTGCGGTTTCGAGCGGTTTACATTTCATGAATTTCGCTGCGCCAATGGCATTTCTTACTGGACAACAGCTAGCAACCAGTAGTAATCATGAGATCAACGAAGATAGTAATGAAGGAGGGAGAAGTGACGGTGGTGATCATCATAACACACAGAGACATCATCATCATCATCATCATCAACAACAACAACAACAGCATAATATTCTCTCCGGTTTAAATCAGTACGGACGGCAAGTTTCCGGCGAATCTCAGGCTAGTGATTCACTTGGAGGCGATGAGGAGGATCCTCAAGATTAGACTCTAAACAATTTATTCGTGGACTCGACTCGCCGCCGGCGGCGACTGTGTAATACTTTTGTTTCGCCGTTTTAAAATTTTCTGTAGTAATTTTTTTTGCTAAGTAAAAAAACAAAAATACGTGAGAACGTGAGATTTTTTTTTTTTTTTTGAATATTTTTTTTTTACTTTTTGAGTTTTTTTTATCTTGTGAGTGAGTGATTAAATAGTACACGAGATTTTCTCTGTCAGGTTTTTTGGATTTTGAGGAGAATATGACACTTTTTTATCATTATTATTTTAAATGTTTTTTTTTTGGTTTGTTCCTGTTAGTGTCACTGTCTCGATTCTCATCAATCATCTTGGTTTTCTTTATCCATTAAGGAAAATTAATTATGCATAAAGAACGTTTTTTTTAAAGTGTTCGCCATGAAACATTAATATATAGATCGAAGTATCAAACATGTTTTCTTCACCTTATTGTGTGTATTTAGCAACTTGACATTTTTAATCGTAAAACAAAAATGTCATGATTTGAGATATTAATTTTATCGAGGAACGAGATGGGCCTCTCTCTTGTCTTGGCCCACCAATCTCTTTCTCACTTGGCCTTTTAAAGTTGTTGTTTCGAAGCGAGAATAGGAAACACCAAAGTGTCTCGTTTGTTTTACATGGTCGAACGAAAACGATACAGAAAACATAGAAAATTCTCGATTGATCTTATATGCTAGGATATCAAATGTCTTTTTTAGTATTTGCTTCATTTTATATTTCTTTCTTTGTCGTTTATCCCCACTGAAAAATGGATTTGATTTTGTATATGATGTTCAAATATTCAAATCAACACTAATTTAGTTTATATAACTTTATATATATACAAAAAGGATTTATTGTACCATAACATTTTACTCTCTTTTTTTGAAGAAAAATTATATATGAAAACAAATTTTTTTTTTTAATCGAATAATGTTAAGTTTTATGGGTTTTCAACTCAAAACCAATTGGCAATGACTGAATTGGTCTAAGTCTCTTATATATTATTCAATGTCCCTCACAACTTTTGATGTAGAATATTTCTCACACACTTTCTAAAGATTAAAGTCTATGCCCCAATAATTTCTATTTAATCCATAATACACCTCCTCGAAATAATAGATTTTCTAATCATTAATTTTGACAGATCATCAATTTCGGATCCATGCAATTAGGCCACTTCTCTGAGCCGGATTACATAAGTGTGTGTTTGGATTCTGGTATTATATTAAGTTTTATGAGTTTATAACTCAAAATCAATTGGCAATAAATAAATTGGCCTAAATCTCTTATATATTATTTAATGTCCCTCCCAACTTTGTGAGATATTTTTCACATATTTTTAAAAAATTAAGACTCATGATCCAATAATTTCTACTTAATCTCTAATAAACAATTTTTTTGTGAATTGTAAATATATTATATTTAGAACATAATTTACTCTAGAAGATATATCCTCCACTGTTTAAAATCCTATTCGCATGGGTATTCTAAAGAGGGAGACAACCAAAAAAATAAATACTAAATGTTAATTAGTATTATTGCAGACTATATAATATATCATTTGAATGTAAATAATAAAGAAATATTTATACAAATTCAATAAGTAGAGAGAGAGAGATTGATTGTGGTGGTGACATGAGGACTGTAGTGTTGTAAGGAGTGTGGGACCCAAAACGTTATCAGGTGCAGTGATTGTCTTGTCGACCCCACTCCATCTGATTATCTCTCCGTAACCAACGTTCATTTTTTTATTTTATTTTTTTTGGTCTCTGACACAAATTCTTTCTCTTTTCTAATTATAACAGTAGAAACTTCAACATTATTTGTTTTGTATATATATATATTTATAATTTCTTGCATTGTAATTTCGCGTTTTATATTCCTAAATGGATTATCGGATTATACAGATTAGTCAGATATGAATTGAGTTCAATAGTTTCTTTTTTCTCTTATATTTAGTATATTTACTTATCTTTTGTTTAGTTTTATATATTTTTTATAATAATTACGGGATTTAGATGTTTAATTATATAAAACTACTAGATTATACGCGTGTAAAAACTAAAATATTTAGATTTTAAAATTGATAACCATATAATTATGATTCGTATTATTAGATTCTAAATTAAAATTTCCTTAAATTATTCAAAAATTACGTTGTAATTCACAATTAAGAAAATTCAAATTTTATATAAGCATACAAAATTTTATAATTCAAGTTGTTATTCTTATAACTTTATATGTTATGAATTTATAAATTTTTTTTATTATTAAAAATTTCTATTTTGTAGTTTCTATTTTTTTCTCCTACTTACTTTTTTCTATTTCATTAGTTTATATTAAAAACAAATTTTTTCATCCTTTTTGTTATTTTAATTTTTTAAATAATTAATAACTAACAATATAAAAGTTTATTACTCTATTCGTTTCATAAAGAATGTCGTTTTAAAATTTTATTTTTGTTTCATAAAAAAATGTCGTTTCAATATTTTTCTACAAAGAAAATGTAAAAAACTGTCAGGAACTCAAAAGGATCCTAGCTACATATGAAAAAGTTTCGGGCCAAGTCTTTAATTGCCAGAAGTCATCAATAACCTTCTCTAACAGGATCCCCCAGGCAAGGAAAGAACAGCTGAAGCTTTTGCTGCAAATTGATAATGAAGGCGGAGTGGGAAAATATCTGGGTTTACCAGAGCATTTTGGAAGAAAGAAAAAGGATTTATTTACCTCTATTGTCGATAGAATAAAGCAGAAAGCAGCTAGCTGGTCTACTAAGATGCTCTCGGCAGCAGGGAAGATGGTGATGCTCAAAAGTGTGCTGGCTGCAATGCCATCTTATGCTATTACATGCTTTAAACTACCTCAATCCCTCTGCAAGCGTATCCAATCAGCTCTGACTCGTTTCTGGTGGGACTCCTCACCTGATCAACAAAAGATGAGTTGGATAGTATGGGAAAGAATGGCTAAACCTAAGCCTTTAGGTGGACTAGGCTTCAAAGATATTAATAAGGCCTTGGGCAATCTCTCTGATATGATCTGAATCTCGTCCAAGCAGCACTGAACGCCTCAGTATGGCCTTGAGAAAACTGGGAGATATTGTTCCTAAGATCTTTGGATCGTGCATCATCATAGAAGTTATTCAGGAAAACAGTCTTAGTCTCTTCCCAGGTAGTCAGTGATCCAGGAGGTAACTGCTTCAGCCAGTAAGTCACATCTCCACCTAAAGAATATGTGAATAGCTTGCAGAAGAGGTAATCGTAGGACACTCCATTGCTCTTGATGCTAGTGACCAAATCCTCGAACCTCTCAATATGATCCATGGGATGTTCATTGGAAAGACCATGAAAAGGGTGCTGACCCACAAGAGTGTAGTATGCAGGTTTCAACTCAAAGTCATTCCTCTGAAAAGCAGGAGGGCGAATCGCTGATCGATTGGCATAAAACTAATCAGACCTGTTGTACTCACCAATTGTTCTACCACGATTAGCCACAACATTCCCTACATTCGCGTTCCTAGCGACAACATGAGTAGGTAGGATGATGTTCCCTTCTCCATCCAATCGTTGTCCTCTCTCATTGCACAATTGACCCTCTTGGTCTCTGTAAGCACCAGGTTCATCTTGAACCAAAACCACTGGATTGTTGTTCATCTCTGCTGGCTTCTTTGCTAATCTGTTTGTGCGTTCCAAAAGTGCTAGCTGCTCATTTGACAGATAACCTAGCTGAGTGCTCTTGTTCCTTCTGGTTTCGCTAATAGGCATACACCTGAAAACAAAAGGCAAGACACGTAAGTAACAAAAATACGATGAGTATCGACCGACACTGGGTGGTGTCGATCGATATCAACAAAAAAAACCGACGAGTATCGACCGACACTGAGTAGTATCGATCGATACCGACGAACTTAGTCGAAATTCTCAAACTAAAATCTAATGGGAATTGAGTCCCCGGCAACGGCGCCAAATTTGATAAGCTCAAATTAATACCCTAAAAGTACTAAAGCTTTGTCGATTTTAATACTTAGAGATCGAATCCACAGAGACTCAAGGAAACACACAATATATTATATAGATGAAAATCAAGCTAAGTGATCAATGGAATTGAAAGCAAATACGTAAATTAAACCGTTGTAAATTCGATGGGAGAAAGATAGGTTCATGGTATTTCTTAGGAAATCAATGAATGCAATTAAACTAACTAATCACGGTTCAGGTTATGCACGGTTTTTGAACTCAAATCACTAAGGTATAATTAACCAACTCTCGCTGCGATAATTATCTAAGCCTAAATCCTAGAATTCCAAATCTCTTTGCGAATCCTAAAGTCTAAACCAACTTTTAGTTCAAATTTGATTTGTTCACAAAACAACTAAACCAAATCTCTTTACGAATAGTTATTTTGCTCACTCTAGGTTCTATCAGGTTTCTCAATTGCATTCTCGTGCCTAATCGATTAACCTAAGATCTAAGTTCTAGGTGATAAATCCAGAATTAGCTATGAGAACAACCTATGGTGAATAACTAATTCAGATTATGAACCCTAAACAAATAATCAACCTAGCATTCAAAGAAATCCCTTATGAGAACCCTAAACCTAACAAGAGATCTACTCAAACATGGAGATTGCAATAATAAACATGACTGAATAAATACTTAAATAAATAGTAAATAAGAGAGTATAACAAGGGTTCGAAATCTTCTCTCGGACGAACAGAGTTTCACACTTGTCTCCCTTCCAAAGCTCTCTCACAAAACTAAAGTAAAATAAAGCATAGCCATCAAAGTGGCTGTAAAATCCTAATAAATAACCTAAGTCACGTTTTGGGGCTTCTTGTAAATAATAAAGTCTTCTGGGGCAATTTACAGTTCTTTAAATCTTCAATTAAGTCGCGATCCTTCTGTCTCTTCGACGGGTATCGATCGATACCATAAGTGTATCGATCGATACTCATGCATCAAATCGGTGTCTCAGCTACAAGATCTCTGCTTGACTCCAAAATGCTCCAAAATGCTTCAGTATTTCCAATAATGCTCCAAACGTACCTAAAACCTGAAAAGACTCTAAAAGACTACAAAATACTATAAAGACTCTATAAAAAGAACTGATATCATGGCTTAAAACGGGTAAAAACCATGATATATCAACTCCCCCAGACTTAGCCTTTGCTTGTCCTCAAGCAAAACAGAAATCTAAACAAGAGAAAGAGGTTTGAAAACATAGAGACTCACTTGTTCTTGAAACATTGCATTGACCATTTTACTTAGTGCACCACATATCACATAACCAGTTCCAAATCTAACCACAATGTACTTCTCCGTAGACATTCGCAGTTTCCCAGACTACACACATAATTTCACAGCATCGTTCAATCAAAGTCATCATCGCCATTTTCATTACTGTGATTAATACCAAGAACCTTCTAGATTCTTTCCCATACAATATCATAACAAGGAACCATCCATTTTCACACTTTCTGGAATTATTTTCTCTCCCCCAGACTTATTTCTTATTATATTTTCTCGCATATGCTTATTAAAGGTAACACGAGTATTGATGGTGTTTGCCACCTAATCCCCGGTTCTTCCTTCAAAAGTAATCAAAGGTGTAGGCGAATAATGGTATCACATGAAATTTTCCTAACCTCGCTTCCATCTTTGTGTGATCATTCCCTCTGAAGTATAATAATGGGATTGCTGGAAATTTTCCTAACCCTCTACTCAGAAGAAAATCATTTCATCTTTTAATGCATCTTAGTTATTAACTTGTAACATGAAGAGAAATACCATCACTTTTAACAAGTGGGTTCCTTTGTCAGATATGAATGAGGAATCAAGCTCTATAGATATCAATCACATCAATGAAGTATACAGAATTTGGCTCAGGCTTTAAAGAACTTTGCTGGAAACATGAGTGTCTTCTAGTTAACTGGTCAGCATTTGGATTTTTCATTAGTCCGATCTAGAACTGATTCTGTAACAGTGGTCACTTAAAACCAAAGTCAGAACAATAGATTCAAGAAAAAGATCACAATCTCCAACAGGTTTTGACTCAATAAAACAAAAATTTGGACTAAAAAAGGACTGACTCTAAGTAAAACAAAAATAATGTCAGCAACTACCTCCCCCAGACTTGAACAACACTGTCCCCAGTGTTATCTAGCCTAAGGTTGGTTAAAGAAACCAAAGAACATAGTGGAAATGTGAGGAACAAGAAGTTACCGTAATGGAACATCGAGTATCGACCGACACACGGCCTGGTATCGATCGATACCAGGCGTAGGTCGACACAGATCCTCAAATCATCGATAATTGGTCAAATATTACGCCCGGTTTTTGTGTCAAACGATCCAAGTGTTATGGTTAGCACTGTTAAATCACTCAAACACAAGTCAGATGCAACAAAAAATCATAGATGCATAAATCCACATGTTCAAAAGCAGAAGAAAGTGCGGACAAAAGACACAAAAGTTCAAACGAAAGTAAAAAGAAAAGAAAAAGAAAAGAAAAAGCAAACATGATGATCAGATAGAAAGAGGACTAATCCTCCTCAGTGGCGTCAGAGTCATCGCCATCAGTGCCATATGGACCAACGTCAGTAGGCGTGCGCGGTGAAAGTGGTGAAACAGGACGCTGAGATGCAATGCAGCTGCAATGGGAAATGGCGGTCCAGATCGTCTGCAGACTCGCGACTACATATCTCTGAAAAGGATCCATCCCCATGGTAGGTAATGGAGGAAGAGAAAGCGCAGCAGCAATGGGAAATGGCTCGCGTCACGGTTGACCCCCAGCAGGGCCAGATGCAGGTGGTTGTGCTCTAGTACCTGAGCTTCGACGTCGAGTGACCGGTGCAGGCTCCATGTCAGCAGGAGCAAGTGCGAAAAGCAACTGAGCAGGGTCACCGCCTATGTCTGTCAGATCGGTGTTGGGGAGCTGAACCAGATAGTCCCCAAGAGAAGTGCTGAAAACCCAACGCTTGTCAGGCTTCAGCCAACGCATGTGTTCTAAGTGCACCTCGTCCATAAGCTCGCGGGAAGTCATGATTGAGCAATTAGTGGTGCTGATCCCTAGGTGTAGAAAGATGGGAGTGAGAAGACTGCCCACCGTCTCGGTCTTCGGGCGACCTGCAGTCCTAGAAGCCTTGCCGCGTCCTGTAAAAGGCTTAACCTTCAGCGACTCCAAGTGGTGTGCGAATACATCACCTAAGTTGACTGCGAGGTCCATCTCAGGCCACTCATATGCCTCATCAGAAATGAGGTCTCCAATCCCAATAGACAGAACAATCAGCTCAGCAACTCTCATCTTGTTTGGCTCCATCTTACACAGCAAAGTGTTGCTTATGATCCTCACAAGGCAGCGCAGGATAGGATGCCGTACATCCATCTGTGTAGTGTTCTTGTTGTCATAGACTCCATGCCCAAAGTGAGACCAGAACGCTTCAACATCCATGAACTTGCGAGGAAACTCGCACCTCGAGAAATCCCTGTGAAACCCATAGAAGTCGCAGAGCTCCTGAAATGATATTCTATACCGCACACCGCGAATCAAAAAAGTCAGAACACCCTGCTGTGTTGTCACTGGAGGCTCAACAATGTAGTAGACGCGAACAGAAGCAAGGAATTGGCGAACCAAGTCAGGGTACAGGTCATACTGTTGTGTAGGCATCGTCCCCAATCCAATCTTGCGGATCAGTCCATCAAGCTCCCTGTCAAAACCCAAGTGCCTCATAGTGTGCGTATCAACAAACCGAGTGGGGCGCACATCAACCTCCTGCCATGCGTTGTAATTGTCTCACTCCTCGGAAATAGGCATGTGCGTGCAAGCTCTGCTCTCCGTAATCTCCTTATTTGAACCTTCGTAATCATCCCTCAAACGTATCCTAGCATTCTCACTGATCTTAGGCCATGGAAACCGAACTGTTGTGCGAGGAGGCAATGGTAATGAAGGCGTAGGAGCCTCGGGTGGTGCGTCGCGTAAGTTTCTACCGAAAACCACTGTAAAGTCTGTAGAATTGGCGGTCTGAACCTTGTAGTGGTTCTTGGTAAGACAAGCGATAACCGATCCTACTGTCCAAACCCCTTCATCTAAGAACTCGACTCGAGCACCCAACACGTACTCTTTCTCTGGTGGGTTAGAGCTGGATGCGGTATCAGTGCGTGCTCTCTTCTTAGGTGCCATCTGCATCATCAACAAACACAAAACACAGCATAAATCCAACATCTCTCTCAAGCACAGCAATCTAAGCCAAGTGAAAGAGTGAGCATCGACCGATTCCAAGGTGGTATCGATCGATACTCATACAGGTATGGAGCATCACGAAGAACACCAATCCGAAAATTCCAAAAGTGCAAAACAAGGGTAATTAAGTGAAAGCCAAGGTTCGACTAGGCCTAGAACACACTAATCAAGTGATAATCATCCAGCAAAACTAGTTCTAAGAGCAACCACATTGCACAATTATGTGGGTGTCTTCCTATTATTTTATAATAAAAGACAGAATGAATAGTCAAGACACCCTCTCTCTGTGTCTCTGCGAAGACACCAGCTCTTCCCGAAATCGCCACGTATCGCGGCGTGATTCGTCGAGACAATAAAATATTAATAAATATAATATTATTTAAACTAAAAAAAAAAATCGGGAAGACACCCATTTGGGTATCACCGATGGTGATGCTCTAAGAGCCTAAAAGTCGAAAATCCAACTTTGGTTCACGAATGGAAAAGGTGAAGATTTTTATTTCATACCTTGTAGATCGTGAGAATGAGTGAGAGAATGAGATAGAGCACGAAAATCCGAACATAATAGACTCAAAAATCACTTAAATCCGTTGAGAAATGAAGATTTGGCGATTTTTGGTGAAAGTGTGCGTGTATCGGTTGATGGAGGTTATGAGGGAAAAGAGAAAAACCGTAGGGTTTATAAGGAAACTTACCTGGATTATGATATCGACCGATACCATAAGTTGTGTCGATCGATACAAGGCAGTCGGTTCAGGATATTCGCGTTTAACCCCGGTATCGGCATATACCAAGTGGTATCGATCGATACTAAGCCTCCGAATCTGATTCACGTGACAAACAAAACACGAAACAAAAACTAGAAAAATAAAAGACTCATATATACAGACTCACCAGTAGGTTGCCTCCCACCAAGCACTTGTTTTATGTCACGAGCTTGACTTTACGGACGATCATTCAGGGTAAGAATGAGAACTTTCTCCAAAACAAGCTCCACACTTTGACATTTCTAGCTTCAGAGTTCTGCTCAACATGCTCTCCACAACCTCCTGTCCTTTCTCTTTCAGCTCCGGAGTAAGAATAACTCTAGCCTTAGAGAATGGTTTTGAGGTTCCCTTGCACTGCACCTTATATTCGATCGAATCTCCATTACACTTCTGCGGAATTAAGGTCACATGGGTAGGACTCTCGAGTCTTTTGTTCTTCACTTTCTTCTCTGCCTTAGCCGTGTTGATGTCTTCCTTAGTGAAGATAGAGGGACCATCTACAACGTCTATGACAGTTGGCTCATCATAAGGCTCGTCCAAAAGATCAACCATCAAAGTCTCTCATGTGACAACAGTAATGCAAGAGATATGCTTGGGAGTTCTTCTAGAAGGGATGGCTTTGTAGGAGACATGTTCGTAAATGTACGAGAACGAGATCTTCTTATTGGGCGTGTCTATAACTGCACCAACCGTAGCCATGAACGGTCTTCCAAGAATCAAAGGCGTACTAGATCTTGCACTCATTTCCACAACCTAAAAGTCAGCAGGAATCAGAAAATCTCCTACTTTAACCAGCAAATCAGGAATTGTACCGTATGGAACTGAGGTGGAAGAGTTCGCGAATGCGAGAGTCATCTATGTAGATCTAATATCACCAATTTTCAAACTCTCTGCAAGTGCCTTTGACATGACATTGATGCTTGACCCTGAATCGACGAGAGATTCCTTGAATTCAATTCCAGAGATAGAGCATGGAACTGAAAATTTTCTTGGGTCTTCCCTCTTAGTCAACTGCTTCATCGGTGGTGGTGTGCCTCTTGCCTTGATGAAAATTGCGTTGATCTCTTCATCAGTTTCTCTGCAATCTCGAAAGTAACATTCCAAATGGCGATTTTCAAAAGCTTCTTCGAAAGATATAGTATGGGGAATTCTCCTCACCATCTTCTCAAAAGCGAGCAACTTCTCTGCAGTGATGGGATTCATGAGATGTCTAGGTGGTCTAGGATATGGTACCTTAGGCTTGTAGACACGCTCCTTTGTTATTTCCGGTTTTTTCACAATTTCCGGCTTAGTCTGCAAGGGGTATCGATCGACACAAGAAGTGGTATCGACCTCGGAGCGAGTATCGATCGACACAGGAAGGGTATCGATCGATACTCGGGCAATTTCAGCATCCTCATCGTCATTTACTACAGGGTTTCTGAAATTTCCTGCAGTCGTTAAGGTGATTGAATTGACGTATTTGTTTTGTGAATGAACCATCTTTCCCTTTACAGCTGCTGCAGTTTGAGCTACTTGAGTTTCCAGCATCTTCTGATGAGTACTGAGAGCCTCGATCTTTCCACTCAGATCCTTGTACATAGCATCCATCTTTCCGTTGAAAACCGCTGTGATCTGCTGCTGTCCTTGAGTAGGCTGTTCAAACATAGACTCAATCTTGCTCTCAGAAGTTTGAGCATGTATAGGCTGATAAGATGAATTTCCATAGTTCCTGGTATACCCATTGTTCTGATATGATTTCTGGACAAACTTATTCGAACCTCCTTACTGAGAATTATTGCTGAAGTTTTGGTTGTTGTTGAATTGATTCCTCTGGCATTGAAAACCAGAACCACCAATGTAGTTAACATCCTTTACTTCATCCTCATTGAAAACCTCAACATCTTCAGCAAAGTGAACTGCTTTCGTTGTCTTGTCCATCAGAAGATTGTGCATAGAATCCAACTTGGCTTGAACCTCAGCAATCTGTGAACCTTCCATACTACTAGCTTCCTTCTTGTGCTCAAAGTCTGCATTCTTGGTGCTATTGCTAGACGCAAAGTTCTCAATCAGCACATAAGCATCTTCAGGATACCTGGTGTTGAAGTTTCCATTGCTCGAAGCATCCAAAGCCATCTGATACCTCCAATCAATTCCTCTGAAGAAGAAACCCATCAGCTAAACACCAGAGTACCCGTGATGTGGACAATCTCTCTGATATGATCTGAATCTCGTCCAAGCAGCCTTGAACGCCTCAATAAGGCCTTGAAAAAACTGGGAAATCTTGTTCCTAAGATCTTCGGATCGTGCATCATCATAGAAGTTATTCAGGAAAGCAGTCTTAGTTTCTCCCCAGGTAGTCAGTGATCCAGGAGGTAACTGCTTCAGCCAGTAAGTCGCATCTCCACCTAAAGAATATGGGAAGAGCTTGCAGAAGAGGTAATCGTAGGACACTCCATTGCTCTTGATGCTAGTGACCAAATCCTCGAACCTCTCAATTTGATCCATGGGATGTTCATTGGAAATACCATGAAAAGGGTGTTGACCCACAAGAGTGTAGTATGCAGGTTTCAGCTCAAAATCATTCCTCTGAAAAGCAGGAGGGCGAATCGCTGATCGATTGGCATAAAACTGATCAGGCATGTTGTACTCACCAATTTTTCTACCACCATTAGTCACAACATTCCCTACATTCGCGTTCCTAGCGACAACATGAGCAGGTAGGATGATGTTCCCCTTTCCATCCAATCGTTGCCCTCTCTCATTGCACAATTGACCCTCTTGGTCTCTGTAAGAACCAGCTTCATCTTGAACCAAAACCACTGGATTGTTGTCCATCTCTATTAGCTTCTTTGCTCTTTTGTTTGTGCGTTCCAAAAGTGCTAGCTGCTCGTTTGACAGATCAACTAGCTGAGTGCTCTTATTCCTTCTGGTTTCGCGAATAGGCATACACCTGAAAACAAAAGGCAAGGCACGTAAGTAACAAAAAATACGATGAGTATCGACCGACACTGGGTGGTGTCGATCGATATCAACAACAAAAAACGACGAGTATCGACCGACACTGAGTAGTATCGATCGATACCGACGAATTTAGTAGAAATTCTTAAACTAAAATCTAATGGCGAATTGAGTCCCTGGTAACGGTGCCAAATTTGATAAGCTCAAATTAATACCCTAAAAGTACTAAAACTTTGATGATTGTAATATTTAGGGATCGAATCCACAGAGACTCAAGGAAACACACAATATATTATATAGATGAAAATCAAGTTAAGTGATAAATGGAATTGAAAGCAAATACGTAAATTAAACTGTTGTAAATTCGATGGGAGAAAGATAGATCCAGGGTATTTTTCAGGAAATCAATGAATGCAATTAAACTAACTAATCAGGGTTCAGGTTATGCACGGTTCTTGAACTCAAATCACTAAGGTATAATTAACCAACTCTCGCTGCGATAATTATCTAAGCCTAAATCCTAGAATTACAAATCTCTTTGCGAATCCTAAAGTCTAAACCAGCTTTTAGTTCAAGTTTGATTTGTTCACAAAACAAATAAACCAAATCTCTTTGAGAATAGTTATTTTGCTCACTCTAGGTTCTATTAGGTTTCTCAATTGCACTCTCGTTCCTAATTAATTAACCTAAGATATAAGTTCTAGGAGATCAAGGCAAAATTGGCGTTCTGCCGACAAGGAATCATGTTCGTAATTAACTATTACGGAAAGTTGCAGGTCTTGTGGGAGGATTTGCTGGACTATGAGACGATGTTGGAATGTAAGTGCAGTGGATGTGCCTGCAATCTGAACAAGGGTCTCAATAAGAAACGTTAAGAGGATCAAATTCATCAATTCCTTCTCGGACTTGATGATGCGATCTATGGAAGGGTTCGTACTTCGATTATTAGTACAAATCCGCTGCCCAATTTCAACCAGGTTTACTCAAAAGTGAAATCAGTTGAGAGGATCAATACAGTGATGCGTGGAAGAGAACATCAGACCTCGCATATGGCTTTCGTGGCACAACGTGGTAGAATGGGGAATGGAAATGATGATAAATCCAAACTCATGTGCACAGTTTGCAAGAAAACAAGCCACGTTGCGGAGACGTGGTGGGAAGATAAATCACGGCGTGGAGGACGCGCTGGCGGACGTGGAGTTGGTATATGACAGGGTGGAACACCTCGAGCTCACGCTGTAGTGGCTCAAACCACAGCTGAAACCACTGTTGAAGCATAACGAAGAGGATACACAGGCCTGAACAATGAACAATGGAGCACATTGATCAAGATTCTGGAGGAAAAACAAGGAACCACACCTCGCTTGAGTGGTAAGTCTTTTTCTCATGATGGGTTCTTGATATAGGGGCATCGAATCACATGACTGGTTATGGTGACATGTTGTTTGATCGAAAGTATATGTTGCAGTGTGTCATTGGTGTTCCAAATGGAAAACAAAGCTTGTCTCGAGTGAAAGGGACAATGGTTTTTGATGATGATTTTTCTCTTAAGAATGTGATGTTTGTTTCGGAATTAAGATGAAATTTGATATCAGTTTCTAAACTTTTTACGGATCTAGATGCAGTGTTGCAAATCGCTAACAAGGGTTATGTGATCCAGGATTGTATAAAGAGGAACCTGAGTGGAGCGGGGGAGCTTAGAGATGGATTGTACTTCTTTCGTCGCTTAACAAGTTTTAGAGCCTTGCATTTGAATAAAGACGGAGCCGAGGAGGTGTGGCATCAATGACTCGGACATCCGTCAAATTGTGTATTTGATTTGCTTCCTATTGTTGGTAGTAGGAGTAGGGATTTTTCAGTTTGTGATACTTGCTTGTAATCCAAACATTGTCGAGAAGTATTTCATTCAAGTGATAATAAAAGCGACAAAATTTTTGATATGATTCATTGCGACTTATGGGTACCATATCGAACTCCAACACTGTGCAACTCGTTTTATTTCTTGACAATTGTGGATGATCACTCAAGAGGAGTTTGGGTATTTCTACTCCGCGATAAAACTCAAGTACGACAAACGATGAGAAATTTTGTGGCAATGGCTCAAAGGCAGTTCGGGAAAAACTTAAAAATTGTGAGAAGTGACCATGGAACATAATTCACTTGTCTCACATCGGAGTTTAGAGAACAAGGAATATGTCATCATATGTCTTGTGTTAGAACGCCACAACAAAATGGCAGGGTGGAGAGAAAACACAGACACATCTTGAACGTAGCTCGAGCGTTGTAGTTTCAATCCTATTTGCCATTCAAATTCTGGGGACAAAGTATTTTAACAGCGATATATTTGATCAATAGAACTCCAACACGATTACTAAAGGGAAAACGCCTTACGAGTTGATATATGGAGCTCCTCCGTCGTATGATAATCTGAGAGTGTTTCGATGTCTAGCATTTGCACACAACCAAAGCATAAGAGGAGATAAGTTTGAATCCCGAAGCAGGCGATGCTTGTTTGTAGGTTATCCATTTGATAGGAAATGATAGAGCTTGTTTGATTTGGAAACATAGGAGATTTTTGTATCTCATGATGTGGTTTTTGTGGAAGATGTGTTTCCTCTTCAACATGAATTGCTTGCACGATCCAGTGATTTCAATCTGAATCTTGGTGACTTTGGTCGTCTTGATGATGAACTTGCAATTTCACCAGAACGAGTGAATGGAGGAGCTGTTGACGATGAGAATCAACTAGATAATAAGCGAAGGGAAAGTGATATTGTCGAAGATACGACAAGAGAACTAGTCTGCGATGGTAGTGGTGGTAATGCGACTACAACGCCAGAGAATCAATGTCATGTTGAGACACAACTTACAGTCGATGTTGAAGCAGAAAATTCTTCTGAAAATCTAGGTCGTGGAATGCGACCGAAACAAATTCAAATTTTTTTGAAGGATTCTGTTTTGAACACAGTTTTTGAAACCGATGGTGTCGATGGGGAAATCAAAATTGCATTTGTAGAGAGCATGGGTGAGACAAGCTTTCACCCGATTTCCCATTACCTTGATAGCAAGCGTTTCTCACCTGCTCATAGAGCGTTTCTGGCTGCGATGACTGCGGAAACAGAACATGTATTTTTCAGGGACGCCGTGGCTCACACAATTTAGCGTGATGCGATGCAGAATATGGTCGGAGCTATGAATCTGAATAAAACTTATGATGTTGTTGAACTTCCTGCGGGAAAGACGGCCATCATGTATAAATGGGTATATAAAATCAAGTATCGAGCAAATGGAATAGTTGAACGATACAAAGCTCGATAAGTTGTACTTGGTAATCGACTAATCGAAGGAGTTGATTATTCAGAAACGTTTGTGCCTGTAATAAAGATGTCAACGATTCGATTATTTCTAGAAGTCGTTGTGGCTAAGAAATGGGAGTTACATCAAATGGATGTCCATAACGCATTCCTCCATGGAGACTTGGAAGAGGAAGTGTATATGCAATTGCCTCCTGGATTTCGTGCATGGGATAAGAAGTTGGTTTGCCGTTTAAAAAAAATTATTGTATAGGCTGAAGCAATCCCCGTGGTGTTGGTTTGCAAAGCTGCCCACTGCATTGATTGATTACGACTTCAAGCAGTCATACTCTGATTACTCTTTGTTTAGTCGAAGAAAAGGAGGTTCCGAAATATACATTCTTTTTTATGTTGATGATTTGGTTATTGGAGGAAATGATTCTAGAACTATCTCAGAATTCAGGGAATACTTGAGCAAATGTTTTCGAATGAAAGATTTGGGTTCATTAAAGTACTTTTTGGGAATCGAGGTTGCCAGAAATCTTGAATGTATTTTTCTTTGTCAAAGAAAGTACACTCTCGACATCATAAGTGAAGATGGGTGTCTTGGAGCAAAATATGTTGCATTTCCGTTGGAACAACAGCATAAGCATTGTCGAAAACGCATTTTCTTGAAGAACCAGAGAGATACCGTCATTTGGTTTGAAGATTAATATACTTGCTGGCTACTCGACCAGATCTTACTTATGTTGTTCACGTCCTTGCTCAATTTATGCAATTGCCGAGGATGGGACATTGGGAGAGTGTGTTGCGTGTTGTTCGCTATTTGAAGGAAACTTCGGGACAAAGGATATTATTGAAATCTGCTTGTGATCTCACATTGCGAGGTTGGTGCAAGCTGACTGGGCTGGATGTCGATTGACTAGATGTACCGTAGGGGCTTGGTTTGTTACGGTTGGGAACTCACCAATCTCGTGGAGAACTAAGACGCAAAACGTGGTATCTCAGTCTTCGGCGGAGTCCTAGTATCATAGTATGGCTCTCGCTGTTGGCGAGCTACAATGGTTGCGTGATGTTCTTATTGACTTGGAAATTGTTCAAACGCAGCCCATGGAATTACATTGTGACAATCAAGCAGCTTTGCATATCGCACAAAATCATGTGTTTCATGAAATGACAAAACATATTGAACGTGATTGTCACACAGTTCAAGATGCTATTCAAGATGGGACGATCGTTACAAAGAAGGTGCATATAAAAGAAAAACTTGCCGACGTGTTCACTCAAGCTTTGGGTCGGCGAGATTTTGAATCACTTGTTGTCAAGTTGGGCATTTACAATTCATATGCACCAACTTGAGGGAGAGGGTGTTGGAGGATCGGATATCATCTACTTGTTGAGAGAAGTAAAATCTTATCATATCATATATTTTTATATATTCGCCTATTTCGATAAAGGCAATTGTGGATATTAGGTAAAATAGTTAGATCGTTTTTTTGCTTTGTATAAAATACTTGCCTAAGAGCTTTATATTGAATACACATAAATTCCAGTCTTTAATTGTTTTACCTATCTTCTTATTATATAAAATTGAATGTTTCAAAGTTGATAATTTACATAATCGTGATATTAGTCAAATTAATCGATCATATTTTGACACGTAAAAAACATTTAATCATATTTTGTAGACATAATATTAACATTAAAATGAAAATTTATTATTCATTCTTTTTTTTTGTCATCCACAACATGCCGGCCTAATAGTCAAATACCCTTACACATGGAGGGCAGATGGAGTCGAACTCTACACCGGTAAGATGGCAGCAGAGGTGTAGCAACCACTGACCGACTTACACCTTCTTTATTCATTCATAATTCTAAAAGATAAAGTTATTAAACAAAATTATAAAAGCCAAAATTAATTTAAAAAAGAAAAATTAGGAAACTTTTATAACTGATTCCTTATTCTAAAAAGTAAAGTTAATAAACAAAAAGAATATTAAAAAAAAATATTTGGAATATGTGATAAATTTAATTAAAATTAAATAATAGAAAAAAAAAATATGATAATCAAAATAATTAAATAATTATTAAGTTTTTTTTAATTTATATTCACGGATGATCTAATTTTGTTATCCATTTCTTCGTTTATAGTTTTTTCATAGGTTATAAAATATTAAAATATAATCCCGCATGTTTAGGGGATTTTTCGTCTTCACGGTGGCAAGGCTAATACAAAACGAGAAACGACGTCAATGCCCAGAAAACACGGTGATGTGTGTTTTCCGAAAGCTATCAGACGCCCAAGTCAGAAAACGTTAAAAAAAGACCACGTGGTGGTAAATCAGAGAACAAAAAGAGTGAGGAATGGTGCCGATTGGGTCCGAAGAAAATGATGGATCCACAATGGGCTTTGAGCGGTGGGCTTTGAGCGGTGGGCTTTTTGAGGTAAAGAGAAGGAAAAAAAAGTTTTTGTGGAAAAACTCTACGGTCTAGGAACAACCGTGAAGATGACCAGAGAATGGTCGGAAAAAGGACTTAGAGTCCCGGAACGAACTGAGAGCTAAGTGTTTAGAAGCCTTCAGCACGATATATCTCAACAGACGATAAAAAATATGAGAAAATTGTGATTCCCTTTCTCGTTGATATGCTCAAATTAATACCCTAAAAAGTACTAAATCAGTTGCTGCAGTAAAGTAGGGGTCGAACACAATGACTCAGAGAAATCACACAATAGATTGTATAGTATCGAATCAAGCTAAGCAATCCAGATGAAAGTAAAAAGCAATAAGCAGTAAATGAGTTGTAATTCGCTTGGGAGAAAGATAAGCTCATGGTATTTCTCAGGAAATCAATGAATGCAGGTAAACTAACTAACAGGATTCAGATTTAGCGCGGTTCTTGAACTCAAATCACTAAGCTATAATTAACCAACTGTCGTTGCGAGAATTATCTAAATCTAAATCCTAGGAATTACAAATCTCTTTGCGAATCCTAAAGTCTAAATCAGCTTTTAGATCAGGTTTGATTTGTTCACAAAACAACTAAACCAAATCTCTTTGCGAATAGTTATTTTGCTCACCTTAGGTTCTATCAGGTAATTAATCGCACTGTCGTGCCTAATCAATTATCCTAAGATCTATGTTCTAGGTAGCTAATCTAAATCAAGCCTTGAACACAACCTAAAGTGAAGAACTAATTCAGATGGTGAATCCTAATAAACTAATCAACCTAGCATTCAGAGAAAACCCTTATGAGAACCCTGAACCTAAAGTGGATCCAGTCAGACATGGAGAATGAAAACAACATGATTGAATAGATCATCAAGAAATCAATAAAAACAGGAGTTCAGAGTTGTCTCTCCAAAAACCAAAGTAGAATCAAGAAATATGAAAGCCTAGAACAAAGCATAGAACAAAAGCACAACCATGAAAGTGGCTGTAAAACCTAATTAAATAGTCCAAACACGAATTGGGGTCTTCTTGTAAATATTAAAGTCTTCTGGGCAAGTTCTGCAATTCTTCAAACTTCATTAAAAGTCGCGGGTCGTGTCTGCTACGATGGGTATCGATCGATACCAAGGGGTATCGATCGATGCTTGACGTAAAATCGGGTACTCAGCAACACGAACTTCGGCTTCGCTCCAGAATGCTCCAGAAAGCTCCAATATCTCCAATTATGCTCTAAACGTGCTACAACCTGTAAAGGATTCTAAAACACTACGAAATAATAGAAAGACTCTATAAAACGGACTTATATCATGGCTTAAACAGGGTAAAAACCATGATATATCACTCGTTGGAGAAAGGAAAGTATTTATAGAGTTTTACCAGACCCGGATTAGTATACCGGGTCAGATCCTTAGTTGCCGGGTTATTGGGTCATATTTCGGATCTGTTAAATGGGTCGCGTACCTAGCACTTGTCTGACTTCTCACCTACTTTTTTTGGATGTATGCGCCAACTGCTAGACCAAACCCTTCTATGTCACTATCTCTCTCAGTGTACGACTTGGAAGCATGGACATTGATTTGAATATATTCTTATTGAATATTGGAGGGAAAACTACACAGATTGAAATGTTTATTCCCGCCTAAGTGATTTACATACCTGACCCGAGTCCCTTGATACAGGGATCGAGTTGTCGGGGTTGCCCAATCTCCGAGTGCCTTGTTCCCAATAATCTGTGAAAGTCATTCTTTCTATGTCTCACGAAATCCAGATCACTGGTATCTCTGTGAAACTGAGAAGAATGAGTTATCCTCCTCCTAACTACTCAGTCCATAATCTCCTCGCACCTGACAGCATAGCCTACATTACCAAATACGGGAAGCCCATGGGCCGATGGTCAATATCGAATCTCTTGGTATCATGGATACAATCCAATTCAACGCAACTAATCAACTGGTGTTTTTAAGAACAGAGATTCAAACAATTAAAAATTAAAAATAGTATTTGTTGGGGTAAGTTTTAGATCACATGGGTCTAGATTCGAATGCCATCGTACGGAAACGTAAAAAAGTTGGTCCCCCGTAGAAAAATTACATTAAAGTAGCAATGTACGATTAAAAGTGTCAACCTTCAACTAGTCACGGGGTCAAATAAAATCCATGTGTCTGAATTTTTATTATTTTAAATATACACATTTAAAACCAATATATAAATGCTCTTACTAGTAAGTATATATATTATTGTTTTTTTACATATGACACAATGATAATAAATTCGGGCCTTGATCCGTGAAGTTTTTTTTTTTTTTCTGTGAAGATTTTTTTTTAAAGGTGAGTATTATTTTTACATTATTATTATTATTTTTTTAATTAATATGGGGTAATCCGGGGTTTGCTATACACCCGAATAATCTCCATAGGCCAGAGGATACCATGTTAAATCTACTGTGGCCAAGATGACTCGAACCCAAATGGGAAAGCCCACATAAACATTTCTTACCACTGAACCAAGGCAACTTAGTTTATTATTATTATAATTATTATTATTATTATTATTTTTTTTTAATATTATTTTTACATTTGATATCATGAATCCCAGATTTGAGCAGAGGATTCCTAAAATGCCATGAAAATATTTGGCTACCATGGATTTTGTATCACTATATTCACAGTGAAAAAAAAGATTATAAGAAAGTAGATTATATAATCGGTTACGTGACTGAATTAACTACACTAGATGCAAATTTGATCAATAGACACTACAAAAAAACACATTTTTTGCAACGAACGATATCGTTGTAAAATCATTGTAAAAGAGGGTTTCAATCGAATTTGCGGCGAAACAGAGATCGTCGTTAACTAATCGTCGCAAACCACAAATCGTCGTAAAATCATCGGGAAAGTATGTGGGACAAAAATTCGTAGCTAAATCGTCGGTAAATTATCGTAGTAAAATCGTTGTAAATTTTACATTGAAATTACGACGAATATAAATACGTCGTAAAAACGATGGAAATTCGAAGGTAAATATTTCAATGTTAATTCGATGGCAAACAATTGTCGTTAACTCGTTGCTAATTAATCGTCATAAAATCGTTGCTAATTAATCGTCGTAACATCGTCGCAAATAAATCGTAGTACAATCGTTGTAAATTAGCCACGATTTTATGACGATTAAATTAACAACGAATTAAAGAGGACTTTTGTTTACCATCGAATTAACGACGATTCATATATATATCATTTTTATTATTATTTTTGAAATTATATTAATTTCAAAATTAAAAATGAAAATTTTAAAAATAATATATAATAATATTTTATTAGAAAAAATATATTATATTTTCTTACAAAAAAAAAAAATTTAGAATTCGAAATCCTAAATCTAAATAACTATATCGTAATCGTCGAGATTCAAATCGTCTTCGGGACGTCTCGACGAACCGGATGTGTCTGCTGCTTGTGCCGCTGCCGCTGTCGCTGTCGCTGCCTCTGCCACTGTCGATGTCGCTGCCGCTGTCGCTGTCGTTGCCTCTGCCGCTGTCGCTGTCGCTGTCGCTGTCGCTGTCGCTGCCTATGCCGCTGTCGCTGCCGCTGTCGCTGTCGCTGTCGCTGTCGCTGTCGCTGTCGCTGCCACTGCCTCTGCCTCTGCCTCTGCTCGGCTTCTTCGCTTTTCCCGCAACATGGCCTGCATTGTCGGGTTTCCTTCTGCCAAGATGTCTAAGAGTGAGTCATTCTGCGTAGCATCCATTTCAACCCGCTGCTTAAGACTCGCAATCTTCGCCTGATAAGCCATAGACCGAGTAGCCTCTCAACCCGCTCCTGAAGACTCGTAATCGTGGCACGTAAGACGATTGGATCATCTTCTGGCGATCGTCGTCGCGTAGCATATGAAGAGGTGGCCGAGACATCTCGAATAGATCCCATCCCGACAACCTTCCCCTTTCTCTTAGGGGCAACCTATATTTAAATTTACAATTAGAAATTTTTAAAAAATTAAAAACAAAAAATTAATAAGTACTAACTATTCTATATACATGCTCGAAGATCCGGTCAATATCGGGTATGGTCAACCCTCCAGACATGACCGACGAACCACCTAGAGATAGTTGTTAAGAGAGTTGTGTCTCTCGTTCGGTGACCTTGGAAGTCACCTCATTGAAGATCTGCTCGGCCGTCTCTGAAACAAAGGAACCATCATTCTTTCGGTGCGTCCGCTCAAAAACCTTGGTCATCGGAGGGAGTACACCTCCGTCTTCGGCAGCCTAAGGAAAAAAACTATGTTATTGACGAAGTAAATTACATAAATAAATTAATTTAAATTAATTTAATTTCCATCTGTAGACGAACATCCGCAAAAGGTGTTTGCCCGGCTGTATGAGGCAAAGCCTTGAGTTTCCCATCCGAACCAACGGTGTTGCGGGAAGCCGAACACTTCTCCGAAGTTATGATGGACTTCGGATCCAGCCAATACCGCACCAAGCCGTCCCATACGACTTTATCCATGTGCAGGGGCTTTGCTAAATCGCCAAAATTCTTCCATGCTTTCTTCCTTTCACCAACCACCCTTTGGATACGAAACTTCACCCTCTCGAGAAACAAATCTTCAACCTCGCCATGAATCGAAAGATCCCAGTCATATTTTTGATGCATGAGAAACAAAAATAATTACATATTTTATAAAATTAAATTAAATATATATTTAAATATAATTAAAAAAATTATGAGGAAAAAAATTATTTTTTCATACGTACCGCAAACATCTTGAACCATGTCTCCTTGACGTGTGGCGGGAGCTGGGTAAAATTGGTATGAGGATCGATAAAATATGACTTGATGATTTCAGAAATGGTGCGTCCAACTTTGGATTCAACTCCAAACCTGAAACAAAAAATTGTAAAATTATAAATTGTTAAAAATAAATATAAATATGTAATAATAAATATAAAAATATATATATATATATATATATATATATATTACCATTCCGACCCTTCAGTATGATCCGGATCTAATCTCTTAAGCCTATGACGGCCCGGCTGTGCAAGCAAATCATGAACTGTCATGTGTGCATATGGGGCCGGGGCACGGCCTCCAGGTTGTGGAATCTGAGGTGGTTGTGGCGGCGGAGCACTCTGTGTTTGCGTCGCCGGGACGAAATCCGTCTCCGTAGCCTCAGAATACACGGGCAATCCGGTACCCGATGTATCACCAATCTCTCTCAAAAACTGAGCGTAATGTGAACGCCGATGGCCCATCTGCATAAAAATGAAAAAAATTACTATCTATAAACACCCGGGCAGTTTGCGACTTTTCCTAATTTGATTACGTTTCTACCGACCTAAATTGTTCCATTCCAATCTATACTAACTAAAATAAAAAAAACATAAAAAAAGAAAATTAACTCTTTTTCGCAAGGAATTCGGGAGGAGGAGAGTGAGAGGAAGAGAGAATGAAAATTGTGAGAGAATGAATGTGATTTGAGCGTGTGTTTATATAGAATTAGTGGTCATGCCTAAATCGTAGCAATTAGACCGTGGCTAAATCGTCGCTAATTTTACAACGATTTTGTGAGGAATATTGATTTTTTGTATTTCCCACACGCGGGAGTTTAATTTACCGACACGCGATAAATTAAATTCATAATTTATGACGATTCGTTGCCAAATCGTCGCAAATGTTGCAACGAATTAGTGAGGAAATTTGTAAAATCTGTTTTAGGGTTTAGGGTATAGGTACAAAAACTGTAACGTCGATTGCAACATTCCAGAAACAACTTTACATATTTACCGTAAACCCAAAATCATGAAAATATCTATAAGTTCATAGAGATTGAAGAATGAGTAAAACAGAGAGTTTGCGTACATGTTATATTA
Source organism: Eutrema japonicum (assembly GCA_030161315.1). Taxonomy (NCBI): domain Eukaryota; kingdom Viridiplantae; phylum Streptophyta; class Magnoliopsida; order Brassicales; family Brassicaceae; genus Eutrema; species Eutrema japonicum. The sequence continues at coordinate 44,011,175 of BSQW01000013.1, forward strand.
TTAATACAATGATTCAGTTTGTGGATATTACTGTGATTGATCGAGTTTTCACTTCTGAACAATTCTCTAAAGTCAAGATAAATTTCATTGAGAGATGCATAATAAAATTATATGTTAATAGGTTAGGGTTTAGGGTTTAGGGCTTAAGGTTTAGGGTTTAGGGCATTTCATGAATCGTGGCTAAATCCTCGCTAATTTTGCAACGATTTTGTGACAATCACAATTAGCGACGATTTGGCCACGATTCGTCATTATTCGTGGCTAAATCGTCGCTAATTGTGCAACGATTTTGTGACAATCACAGTTAGCGACGATTTAGCGACGATTCCTTTGAAATCCCCTAAACCCCAAACTTCATCCCATTTCCGATCACCGCTCATTTCCCGCCGTAGTTGGGGCAATTAATAAATTACAAGACACATAGACACATATGTCTTGTAATTTATTAATCGCCGCACCTACGTCGGAAAATGAGTGGAGATCGGAGATGGGATCAAGTTTGGGGTTTAGGGCATTTCATAGAAATCATATCACTTAAATTTCACAATAATATACTCGATCACAATATTATATTAATACATTAAATTCACAATAATTACTAGCTAGCGCGGTCACTCTGATTCATTTTCGGACGAAGACACATCCGTTTCTTGATCATCTGCTTCATCACTTTCTTCGAACTCATCTTCCTCATCTTCTTCCTCTGTATCGTCTGGGAGATATTCAACTTGCCTGTTTTGAGGATCTATCAAAAGGATGTCATCAGTGCTCTCATTTAGTTCTGGCATATCAGAGCAATGATCGTGCTGCATTGGTAGATCCTCAACCCCCACAATTCGACCCCTCGGAGAAACTTTTATAACTGATAACCATGAGATACAGGTGGTGCGAACTCGCGGATATGGAACAAAGCTGACTTGTTCTGCTTGTGATGCTAGGATAAATGGCTCATACTTATTGTAACGCCGTGATTGGTTGACATCTACTGCCCCAAATTTGTTTTTACGGACGCCTCGATCAACTGTTGGATCGAACCAGTCGCATTTGAACAGAACGCATTTCAAACCTAAGCAAACGGGGTACTCAACTTCAATTATGTCTTGCAACACTCCATAAAAATATATTTCGCCCCGCACACATACCCCATAGTTGGCAGTAGCTCTTTGATTTCCGTATTTGAATGTATGCAATATATCCGCGTGTGCAATACATGGGTGCACTCGTTATCTTCGATATGTGGCATTTTATTAACTCATGGAACCAGAGTGGATATGCGGTATCCCCATACTCGACCTATATCATTAATTTGTTTAATTACAAAAGTAATCAATATATGTATTAGGTTAATTGTCAAAGTTAGTAATTAATCAGATCACTTTAAATTTTTACGTACTTGCGTCTTCAACCACGGGGAAAAATGTTGATCTTTACGCTTGTTGATTTCATCGTCTGAGATTCCTTCAATGACTTCTCTGACTTGTCTAACAAATTCACTGCATACAAAAGTATTTACAATTGTAATTAAGATACATATCGTAATTGGTATAAAGTTAGCATATAATTTAGCCATATATATGTATATATGTTTATACACGTACGTCTCAAATTGACTAACTTCTTCGCAATTTAAGAGGATATACGTTTGTGCACTATGATGGTCTTTTTCATTGGCAAACCAAACTAACTTCACTCTTCCACATAATCGACCGATTGAAGAAAATATATATGGAACACCTTCATTAGCATATGTTCGGCCTACAACTCCATCATCATATCGCCGTGCTTCCCTTTTCCGTGTGCTAACCTTCGAGCCAAAATAGTACCCCGTGAAGTGAGTATTTTCTTCTGTTAAACTTTCTGCTACTATTGAGCCTTCAACTTTGGCTAGATTTTTAGCCTTCCGCTTCAAATGTCCCATGAATCGCTCGAATGGGTACATCCATCGATACTGCACAGGTCCCCCAAGTTCTGCTTCGTGAGGGAGATGAATAGGTATATGTTCCATAACATCAAAGAAGGCTGGGGGAAATATTTTCTCCATGTTGCACAACAAAATAGGAATACTAGTATCTAGTTGTGCAATAACATCTTCTGACAAAGTACGGGTACAAATATCCCGAAAAATGCTCCAATGCCTACAATAACAATCACATGATATATAAGGTAATAATGTTAATTTTACATTATATATATATATATATATTAATTATATAAATATATTAATTATATATATATATATATATATATTAATTATATATATATAAAATCTTAAATTCGCAATATGTGATTAATTTAAATTTATATACCTGCAATTGCTTCGTGTACATTTCCTGGTAGAAGTTCAGCAAATGCAAAAGGAAGTAGTCGTTGCGTAAAGACGTGACAGTCATGACTCTACATCCCGGAAAACTTTTGCCATTTCTCAACACATTTAGCTAAATTAGATACGTACCCGTCCGGGAACTTCACATCAGATGTCGCCCATTTGAACAAAGCTAACTTTTCTTCCGCACCCAATGGAAATATGGGGACATGTGCTTTCCCATTGCTTGTAATATGTAACTAATTCCGACAACAAAGATCAGGCAAGTCTAACCTTGACTTACCGCTGTCTTTAGTCCTTCAACGCACGTTTAACACTGTATGCATGATGTTATCAAAAAAGTTTTTCTCTATGTGCATGACATCCAAATTGTGTCTAAGCAAATGATCCTTCCAATACGAAAGCTTCCAGAATATGTTTTTCTTATGCCAATTGTGATGCTCCCCATATCCATCCAGCATATTAGCTGGAGTGTGCCAATTTCCACCACGATTGACTGTTTCTAATGCACCATATGATCAATTTCTGCTTCTAGATCTTCCCCAGAAATATAAACAGGAGGAGGAACACGAACAGCTTTGTTCTTTCTAAACAACCGCTTATTACTTCTATATGCATGGTGGATCGGTAGAAATCGGCGGTGACAATCAAACCAACTTGATTTCCGACCATGTTTCAATTGAAATGCATCTGTCCGATTGAGACAATATGGACAAGACAATCGCCCATGCGTAGTCCAACCTGATAACATCCCGTAAGCAGGGAAGTCGCTTATTGTCCACATAAGCACCGCACGCACTGTAAAAAAAAATTTCCTTGCAAAATCATATGTCCGAACCCCGGTATACCACAACTGCTCCAATTCCTCTATCAGAGGCTGCAAAAACACATCAAGGGAACGCTTCGGATGCTTCGGACCTGGTACTAAAATACTCAAGAATAAAAATTCCCTTTGCATGCATATATCTGGAGGAATGTTGTAAGGCGTTAGGATTACTGGCCATAAAGAATATTGCCTACCAGACATACCAAATGGACTAAATCCATATGTGCAAAAACCAAGATACACATTACGTTTCTCTCTAGCAAAGTCTGGATGTACCGTCTTAAAGTGTTTCCACGCTTATGCATCTGAAGGATGAGTAACCTCCCCATCTGTTTGCAAATGATCTGCATGCCATCTCATCGATGCAGCTGTCCTCTCAGACTGATACATTCTTTTTAATCTATCAGTTCTAGGAAGGTACCACATCCGCTGGAACAGTACCTTACTCCGACCAGTACCTTGCGGCTTATATTTTGGCTTATGGCAAAATCGACATTCCTGCAACTTATCATCATCTTTCAAAAAAAGCATGCAATTGTCAACACAGACATCTATCATCTCAGAAGGCAACCCAAGACTATAAACCAGCTTCTGTATCTTATAGTAAGTTTCAGCAGCTAAATTGTCCTCTGGCAAATACTCTTTAATCAAATCAGCCCAGTTATGATCAGTTTTAATAGTCATCATCCTAGCCGCCAACGACAATTTAGAATGTCCTTCTCTACATCCATCGTAGAGTGGCTGATTTGCAGCATCTAGCATATCATAAAAAAATTTTGCATCTAGATTGGGTTCCTCATCATGATGATCATGTGCAAATGTACTTACGGTTTCATGAAATGCATCCGTAACCATGTCATGAATCCTATCATTATCTTCACCATGCTGCTCCGCATGATCATCAAATTGATTAAAATTATTTGACTCATCAAAATTCGATGCTTGATAATTGCTACTACTACTAGCTGCATTTCCCCCATGACCCTCTCCATGATAATACCATATATAGTAATGCGACATAAACCCTCTATTTCATATATGCGACCATACCTTCGAGATAATGATAAATTTCCGATTCAAGCATCTGGCCCAAAGACAGTACATCTTACCACTGATAATCGTATTATGTATACTTCCTGCCTGATGCATGAATCCCTCCACCCCATCACTGAACTCCTTTGTTAGTGATCCCTCCGAATCAAGACGATTATACATCCATCTTCTAATTTCATATATTGACATTTTTTGTTGGTCAGAAAGAAGTAAATGTTTCTGAATATGAAATTTTTATTATGAAGTTGGCCACTATATATAGATTTTTATTTTCGTTACCATCGATTTACCTACGATTTTACATCGATTTAACTTCGATTTTATAACGATTCTAAACATGTTAACATCGATTTTACAACGACTTTAAACATGTTTACCTAACCATACACCGTGAATTTAAACGTGCGCACCTAACTCATTAATCGTTGGGAAATCGATGTAAAGTTCAACTTATAATAATCCTTGCTAATTCGTCGGTAATTTTACGACGATATTACAACGTTTTATAAAAAATTTGTTAAATCGTCGCTAAGTTACAAAGATTTTACGATGATTTTGATAATCGTGGTAACTTCGTCGGTAATCGTCGCCAATTAGCAATGATTTTACAACAAAAAGTTTCGTCCCAATTTTGCGACGATTTTACGACGACTTTAAAAATCGTCGTAAAGTCGTCTTAAAAACGATTTCAATTTGCGACGAAATTAAATCGTCACAAAAAATCGATGCTAAAACAGTGTTTTTTTGTAGTGAAAGATCGCATCCTATATATGAACAACTTATATTAGTTAATACTAATATAGTGAAACATAAACCACTTTGATATTCGTTGTAGGACCCGACATTTCCCATACAAAATATCACAAGAGAGACTAAAATACATATATCAATCAAATTCATATAGAAAAAGAAAAAGAAAAAAAATCAATATTATGACAATTTCTATGAACTCCTAAACATATACAATCATCAACACAATAACTCTCTTTGGTCGGACTTATGAATCAGAGTTAGTAACCGGTGAAAATCGTCGGTGCCACCATCTTTGATCGGACTTATGAATCGTCAGGGGCTTATGAAGCGGAGTTAGTAACCGGTGAAAATCGTCGGACTCTCTTTGGTCGGACTTATGAATCGTCGTGCTCTCTTTGGTTGGACTAGTCCAACTCAGCTCTCTTTCATAAGTACTTTGCTCTCATAAGTACTTATGAATCGGAGTGTGTAAATCGTAGAACTAATGAATCAGAGTCTTTTGTGGAATGGAAAGACTTTTTCCCCCGCGTTTGCTTTCAAGTTGAGATTCAGCTACTCGCCTGCAACAAACATATTATTCTTTTGATTAACTTCTCTAAAATCATCCCGGTTGGAACCGCGACCATCGTAATTAATTTCTTGACCAAATCTCTGGACCAATTTACTAAAAAATTATATTTTCGATTTCGCATGCTGAGTTGTAATCGGTTATCCCACAATATCGAATGATTTCCACGTTACAAATAATCGGTTATCCCGTAATATCATACAAGTACAACTTCCACGGGGAATCTTTGAGTTTAGCTTTCTCTCAACGCTCAATATTTCACTGACCTACTTTTCCAATTTCACAAACAAGCTCATCAACCTTGTTTGTCCCCAAGAATGTTAACTTGTTCAACTAACCACTTATTCAGCTCCACATGATCCTTAGGGGCTTTTGTTCTGATCCATTCTCTACGCCCTTTTCTCTTTCGCCCCTCTGTTCCGGAAACAGTTGTAGATCTTTTCCTCACACCAACCTTACTTTTCTTTATCTCTCGCCCTTGACCATTCTTCCGATTAACAATGTGCTTCTTGTGTTCAACTTTATCAACAACTAGTTTTGCAGCTGTAAGGGGGGCAAGTCACATCTCCCCCAGGCCATTCACTTTTCTTGAAAACAAACCCGATTCAATAACACAAACCATGTAAGACACCTTTTTGTCCCATTCATCTCAACCATCCTCATGTTCTTCTTCATCTTTCATAAAGGAACGCACCTCAAACTGTATTAAAACATAACAAAATAACCTCAAATTTACAAATAAGGCTACATTTATAGTATTATCATTTACACAATAATTAACTTACATTTGGCTGATTCTCTACTTCAAGGATTTCGCTCAAAGTAAGTGATGAATTCCTTGGCAAACCTACTCCTACATTATCTAACTTTCATCTTCGCCTACTAGCTGTAACGATCAACCAGGCCAAGGATTGCGTGGAATGCTACAAGCTGTAGAGCAAGTGTGAATCCTCGTAAGTTGAAAGTCTGTTGCATCAACTGCTGCCTCAATGTACTAACATGGTCTTCACATTTTCCAGCTATTATCTTTCCAGGAGGCATTGAACGGATTGTCTATAGGAAAGATTCTCTTCCCCAAGGGAACTGTAAGAAACTTTCTACATTGTCAACCATCCTAACATACTTTGGAGTTGGAACGTGCGTCTGCTTTGATGCTATCAAAACACAATCAACAAGTAGGATCAAGGCCAACCTAAGTTTCCTGCCACTGTCCATGTCTGGATTTCCTTTAAGCATAACTGAAATATTTGCACAAGTTGTTTTCCTATTTGTTCCAATTAGTTTCTTCTAGTACTCATCCGGCTCAGAATCGTATGCAACATCCAACTTTGGGTCATATCCTTCATCAAACTCCCCACAAGACAATCCAATTACTATTCCCAACTCCAACAAAGAAAACTCCCTGAAATATACACAACTCTCAATCACTCAATAAAAAAACTTAATCAATTACCAGCCATAGTCAGGGTTTTGCAAACCGTGAGGTATCCTACGAAACAGCTACTATGCTCAAACAAAATCTTTCCCAGACCGGCGACAAGCACCCTAACGGTCGCGGTCTCCGGTAATGACCATCTGTTTTTACAACTGCAGTTTCACTCGGGGTTTCGTCTAGGATACCACTCTGGTGAGATTTTCTTCTCAAATCTCCCCCTAATATAAGTAAGTTTATTTCTCTTTATTTTTAAATAGAAAAGTGAGTAAGTTACAAAAAAACCAGTCCAAAATCTCAATATTTACACTTTTTATCTAGGTGTGACCCGATTTGACCCGAGAGATGCGGGTTTGACCCGATTACACCCCAAAATATCAGTTTATTTGTTTTCAAAACTCCTAAATTTCATCACTTTCCCCCATTAATTCCCAAAACCGCAAAACTCGGGAAAACTGAGGAATTCTCCCCAAATCCCTTCCCCTCCTTGCACTCCCCTCCTTCAGTCAGACAATGGTGGAAACACGACGGTCCAAGAGAAGTTTGCGAAACCCTAATAGCGGCGCAAAGGAGGTGAAAGTAATGGAGAATCCGGCGAAGAAGAGGGCGGCGAAAGCGAAGGCGGCGAAGAAGAAGAATCCCGAAAAGAGAGCGGCGAAGAAGATGAAGATCGGCCCAAAAGAAGTAGGGGATTCGCATGCGGCGGAGACGGTGGTTCCGACGGCGGTGGAAGGTTCATCTTCGGTTCCGGAGTCGGTGGTCAAAGCTTCTACTTCGAAAATGAGGGTTTATGCGAAGAAGAAGAATAATCTGGTGGTTCCTCCGGTGGTCGAAGCTTCTACACCGGTGGTTCCTTCGGTTCCTCCGGTGGTGAATGCTTCATCTTCGCTTCCTCTGGAGGCCATTACGAGTGGTGGTACGACGAATCGGGATGATGAAGAAGAGAAGGAGTCTGAAGAAGAAGAAGAAGAAGAAGAAGAAGAAGAAGAAGAAGAGAGCGGTGAAGAATACGAAGAAGAAGGAGAGGCAGCAGCTAAGGGCAAGGAGATAGCCAATGACTCGAGTGGAGAATCAACTGAAGCAATCGAATCCGAATATGAATCGGAGAGTGAGGTAAGAAGAAATAGGGAAAACTAGTAGAAATAGGGAATAATGTGTAGGGAAAACTAGTAATACTTGGAGCAATAGGACAACTAGGGAATACTTGGTAACTCCACTTGGTATATTCGTGATACTTGTGATAAATAGGATAACAGGGGGAATACTTAGTAAAACTATATTAGTATAACTTTGGAAAACTTGGTAAAAATGTAGATGTAGAACTTGGTAAAACTATAGTAGTAACTCTAGGAAAACTTGGTAAAACTGTATGGCATAATTCTTGTATAACTGAGTGAAGTTGATTGTTATTTTGCAGATTGAGGAGAGGTTCATGGCACTAAAACCAAAGAGTTTGTACCTCCCTACTAGCAGCTATCAGCATCCTGTGAAGGTAGGGACACGGGGCTATCTCAAAGACGTGTTCAAAACGCTTGACGGCCTGAACCCGCCCCTGACCAATAGAGAGAGGGAATGGTTTGTCTCGCATCCTCAGTTCAAACACTTGTTCCACATGCCCAAGGACCATAACCACAAGGTTCATGGCATGTGGATGCTTGTGTTGCGAACAGCCGAGATCCTGAAGACGAAGGAAGTTTGGTTCGTTGTAAATGGAGTTCATGTGCGTTATGGCCTCAGGGAACACGCGTTGATCTCGTGTTTGAACTGCCGAAACTATCCTCTTCGATATAAGGAAATGGGTAATATGGATTTCATCACGCGTCATTTCGGTATGGGAACGGTGAGGCAGGAAGATGTGAAAGCAAAGCTTGAAGAAATGAGAGCTGGTAATGATAGATTGAATATGGATGTGCTATTCTTCCTTTCGAGTATAGTTTGTGCACAAACGAAGACTGGAGATGGTGCACCCGACATTTTGGAAGTGTTTAAAAGGGTTGTGGATGATCTTGACTATTGTAGGACATTTCCTTGGGGGAGATTGTCTTACGACTTCATGGTGAAGGAGATCATGCACACGGTGGAACATTTTCAAGCCAAAGGGGGGGGGGGGGGGGGGGGGGGGGGGTGAAGGCAGGGACACAGAGGCCCATTCATGGATTTTGTATTCCTTTGGAGGTAAGTACAATGATTATGAGAATGTTGATGTTTTTTAAATTCAAAGTAAGTCTTACAACTCATAATTGTTTTGTAGCTACTAGCGTTTGAGGCGATTCTTCAATTTGGAAAGCGATTTAGGGAGAGTGTCCCAGAAGCAGACTTGATGTGTCCGAGGATGTGCAAGTCGAAGTTCAAGAAAGGAGATATGAAAGGCTTTCCGATTGAGGCAATCAATGAAGAACTTGGTACTACTCAGGTAAGTTGTACCTTGCATCTAAACATTTATTTAAGTTGGAAATATTTATTTGAGTTGGAAACATTTATTTGATTCCTTCACAGCAGGACATTGACAGCCTCGTTTTAATCAGTCTGAGAGAGGAAAAGAATCTATTGGCTCAAATCTTTGAGGAAGACGACGATCGTGATGAAGATGATCTCGTGGTTGATAGTTGGACAAAGCACATGGCCAAAGGTTACACTATCTTCTTTGAAGACCTGTTTGATCAAGACGTTGCTGCGCGTGCCAAACAGGATAAGGAGATGGAACGAGTAGAGGCTCCACCGGTGCAAACACCTCCACCTGAATTGGCCGAGATCTTGAAGAGCATAAAAGAGATTCAGGAAAGGTGAATGGATTCGATGCAAGATTGGATGTGGTGGAAGCATCTATGGAAGAGTAGAGAGCGAGGAATGGATAAATGTTGGTTGTTTCTCTCCCTTTATTTTGTTTGTTGAACTTATTTCTCGGTTATTTGTTGGATATAGAACTTGGTGTTGGTTTAAACTTTTGTGGTGGTTTGTAGATAGATCTTATGTTGATATTCGTAAAACTATGTTGGTTTAAACTTTTGTGGTGGTTTGTAGATCTTATGTTGATATTCGTAAAACTATGTTGGTAATACTTGATAATACTTGGTAAAACTATGTTGGTAATATTTGGTAAAACTATGTTGGTAATACTTCGTAAAACTATGTTGGTAATACTTGGTAAAACTATGTTGGTAATACTTGGTAAAACAAGATTCTCATAAACAAAGCCATTGATAAGATTAGCTGAGCAAACATAATATGTCTTATACAAAATAGAAAGGAAGTTTTGGGATTACATAATATGTCTTATACTTAAGTCTTTTTTTGCATTTCTTCAATCTTCTTTTGCATTTCTTTAATCTTCTCGCTCTGCTCTTCAACCTTCCGAATTAGCTTCGAAATCTCTTGCTCGACACCAAAAACCCACGGCTGGCGAAAGTGGAGTCCATCATCCTAGCAATGAACATTCAAATAGTTTTACCTACTTTTACTAGTTATCCGTCGAAGAACATTCAAATAGTTTTACCTAGTTTAACTAGTATTACCCAGAAAAAACCTAGAAACAAAATTTTACCTTAAATTTGTTGCAGGTGAAGTATCTACTGCCCGGTAAAGTGTCAAAATCATTCCGAAACTTTGGCTGTGTGGAGACATCTTGCTTGATTTGTCCACTACAGGGGCATTTGGTTGGAATCCCATATTGGGCGTCGGCGATGAAGCCAAACATGTCGAAATGCTCATTCATCCGCTTCATCTCCTTATTGCGCCTCCTCTCCTCCTCATATGGTTCAACGCAGAAGTTGTCCGTGTGGTGATAGCTACTTTCCTCCATTTCGATTTCAGATTCTTGTGAAGGAAGGAAGAGAAAATGAGAGAGAGAGAAGAGAGAGAGAGGGGGAGAGAGAGAGAGAGTTGCGAGATTTGGTAAATGGGAGAATATTTGGAAAATGTTGTTTGGAGACAAAAGAAAGCTTTGAAAAAAGTTGAATTTTTTTTGTTGAAATTTTCGAAAATTCAAATTTCGAATTTCCCACTAAATATTTGGTCATAGTTGTCTAGAGTATACTAGTATTACGATTTTGGGTCAAAGATGGTCATAGTTGTACTTTTGCTGGTTTTATGTTTATCTAGTATTACTTGCCCTTAAGATATGTTTTACTAGTTTTACAGAATAGATAAGTGCTTAGACATATAGTTTTGATTGTTTTATGCAGTCATTTGCGTCAAATCAGTATTTAGGTTAGTAGGCCTTCCTAAACTAGCTATGACTATGTAAATTCTTTTAAAACTACAAGGACAATGTTGTGTAACTGTTTCCACAAAAACTCATAAAAAGATGGGAATTTAATATTTTCCCTTTTGAATGCTACTCTCTTGATGTTATAACATTTTATTCGACACCAAATATCATTTCAAATATTTTATGCATACAAAATTATCCACATTCGACGTACTATTGGCAAAAGTTTGAAGTAGTTATAGTAGTTATAGTAGTTATTACAAAGTTTGAAGTAGTTATATTTTGCCTCCGCAGTACATTGCACCGTGTTTTAACATTTGTTAGCCACCTCTACAAACCAAACAAGCCGGTTGAATAATTACGTGCACCTTGTAGATAAAGTATAGTGATACCGAGTTATACCTAGTTGTTTCTAACATAACATAATCAATTTTCAGGACATAAGTAGTTTTACATAATGAAATACCAGTTGTACTGAGTTGTTTTACAGAACAAAAGCTAACAAATATCACAAGATCTTATCTCCAAATAAAATCCAGGGTAGTGTTCTTCGACGCCTTTTATTCGGGGTCCTTCGACGACGCCTTTCTCCTGCTGATGGAAACCTCGTCACTCTCCTCCTATCCTTTTTTATCTTACGATACGGAGGTAGGATTTGCTTCTCTTTGATGTAATCGGGGACAATCCATGCAGACATATCCGGGACAACATAAATGGACCTGTGATAAGCCAATGCCCACAACTCCGTCCAATAATATTTCGAACACAACTCATGGACTTCTATTTGGGTATCACGACAACTAACTCCACCACCATTTTTCTGAATGAGATGTATGCTGCTAGTGCGTGGAGACAAGTATACTTCTGAATATCGAAGAAACCACAAGAGCAACTCTTCCTTTCCAAGTTCACCAAATAAACTTTAGTATCAATATCAACGACTTCGTATTCGAGCTCGTAACTGTTTACCTCCCTCACGGTTAATTTTTTAGCAGTAGCACACTTATCATGCAAGAAGTTCTCAACCAAAGGCACCAGTTTATTATCAACATGTCCTGACACGGCCTCTTTCCTGTGCTCGTTAAACCAATCAGAAAACTTTGCAATGACAGTATCCAGCATGGGTATTAAGGAGTACTTCCTCGCGTTGTTAAAAGTGTTGTTCAGAGATTCCGCAGAATTGCTCGTGTCTATGTTGTATCGGGCACCGGGAAAAAAACATCTTGACCATTTTTCCTTCATGGTGCTTTCCTCCACATACTTCACCGCGGAAGGAAATCTCCTCTTAAACATGTTGTAACGACTGTAGAACTCAGCCTCTGTGTGAGCCCAACCACACTCCTGGAATCTGAAAGCCACTACGGATTTGTTTGCATTAGAAGCATTACCTTTCACGTTTTGGGCCAAATGCCATAAACAATACCCATGCCGAGCTTGTGGGAACACGTTTGCTATTGCGTTGATGAGGCTTGGATTTCTATCACTCACAAATACCAATTCAGAGGAGTCCCCTACGTTGCCTAAAACGCTTTTCAACATCTCGAAAAACCATGTCCAACTCGCATTGTTCTCACCGTCGAGTACACCGAACGCTATGGGATAAATGTGACGATTAGGATCTTGAGCAACGGCGAAAACTAGTACTCCACCATATCCGTTCTTCAAGAAAGTTGCATCCACAATTATCACTTTCCTCATGCATGCAAACCCTTCAATGCTAGCTCCCAAAGCTACGAATAAATACTTGAATTTTCCCGCCTCATCAAGTTCCACACTAGTTATCGTTCCAGGATTGACCTCCTCTAACACGTACAAATAACTATACAACATCTTGTACCCATCTTCCGGACTACCACGCATATCACAAACCGCTTGATTTTTCCATCTCAACGCCGTCGAGTATGATATTTCTACACCATATTCTTGCCTAACTAGTTCCCTGATGACATTAGGCCTTGGAGTTTCGAGTTTCCCGGGATATTTCTCACTCAAATAAGATGAAACTAGCTGTGATGAGCCTCTACTCTTATCAATGCTTGCACTCTGATCAGCCCGGTTGCATGTGTGCATCTTCGTATACATTCTAATCGAGAACATATCCGTGTTATCAATCCTTGCTGCTCGTAGACCCCAACTACATCTTTGTATAGAACATTTAACCACCCACCGCGTTCTATCAGAATGTTTTATAACATAATCAAAAGAGTTAATAAATGACAATTTCTGTACCAACTCTATAACCGCCTTCTTATCTCGGAATTCTTGACACACACTCACACCAAAACCGTCTTCCCATGGACCTACAAACTGACTACCTTCAACAACGGGTGCTTCCTCATAATATTCATCACGCATACCCGATGTATTCATATTGTTATCGTCCAATAAATCATCATCATCCTCTCTCACCTCCTCTTCTTCATTTGCTTGTCCGTTGTCTACGTACAACGTCAAGGCATTAGGTCCTATTTCATCATCACTTCGATGGTCATAGTTCATACCATACGAGCTTTTCCCCGCTATCGACTGTTGCAAGGGCAACTCCGGTCTAGTCATGACCTCCACATTCAAAACAGGTCTACGGTTCTCTTTATCAACGGTCATTACATAACCAGCAAGATCTTCATCATCATCAATACTCAAATGTTCTTCACATCCAACCACCATAGGGAAGTAACTCAATTCCAATCTAACCTTACTTTCATCTAACTCATGCTTCTTGTATAGCCTACCTTCTACCTTCTCCAAAGTTATCTCATCTTTCAACACTACACTATAAATGCGCCCCTGACATTTGTAATAGATGCAGACGCTGTTGCTCATTCTATCATGCGAAAACAACACCAAACAACTCAATATATACTTATAGTTGTACCCAGTTTTACACTAGTTGTCCACAGTATTACGAAGTTGTCCTCAGTTATACCACCATTTTTAATTAATATATGATTATTCACAGTGATACCTAGTTGTCCCTAGTTCTCCTCGCGCAAGAACACAAATTTATTCGATTTCGGGTTCCAATCTGCATACAATCCACAACGACTCTACCTCTAAAATGCATTTATACTCAACTTAAAGCCCCAATCGACCTAGAATCATTGCTAAGCAACAATGTTCAAACTCATCAATTGAATCTCAAATCTCCAATGCAATGGAGCTCAATGGGAGTTCAATGGAGCTCAATGGAGATCGACAGACAAGCACAAACCTCGCTGGAGATCGACGGACTCGCAACGGAGGTAATGACTGCTGGCCGGAGACGCGACGGCGCCGACGTCGGAGCTGGATTCCTCCCGCGTCGAGTTTTCCGTTTTTTTTTTTTCTTTTGATCAAACCGAATTTGGCTGGGTTTGGATCAAATTTGGATAGGGTATTTGGCTGGGTTTGGATAGGGCAAATTTGTCAACTCATTAAAAGGGAGAGTGGTATTGAGATTAAATTAGGGTAGTGATGGTTTTTTTTCTTCCTTATAGTGGTATAGGAGGTGAAAACCCGTTTCACTCCCTTATAAACGGACTTTAATCTCATATCGCCTCTCTATCTTCAAAAATGCTCAAATCTCCTCCTTATAAAAAACATATTCTTTTTGTTTTTTTTTTAAAACCAAAACGTATGTAAAGTCATGTAAACCCTTAATGAATCTGAATAATTACATATCCAACCAGGGTTACCCACCCAAACCCATATCAATCATGGATCCTCACCATTAAACATAAATCTAATATAATCTGAATAATTACATAGTCGATGTCTTTCTCTTTTTATTTTATTTTTTCTTTCTTCATCATTTGTCCTCTTTTTATTTAATTCTCTCTATTAATTTCTTATGTCTATGTATCTTTGCAACTATCCTTTCTTCTTCTCCTTGCATCTGCTATTATATCAACCTTCTCATTGACTTGAGTTGACTAAGCATTAGAGTCGGTCCTGCACACATTAACATGATGCAATCGAATAGGACCCCCATTTTTTGTTCTTTTTTGCACTAGTTTTTTCATCTAAAAGCTCCTAATTTTATTTTTTTCATTTTTGGCCCAAAAAAAATATTGTCATGGGCCTCCAAAATGTCAGGTCCGACTCTGCCAAGCATGGTGGTGCTACACGACCGTGAAAGAGAAGCGGAGACGTGCGGCGAAGACGACGAACACCAGCGGCTGCTCGGATCAATGAACGGACGGCGGCTGAGCAACGGTGGTGCTAAGACAAGGCTGACGGAGCAACGGTCGTCAACGGCGACTTAGAGAGAAGGAGTTGCAGAGAAATCTTGCGCCACAAGAAACAGCTCAAGCGCACCCTAGATCGAGATACCTTGGGTCGACGGCGCTGCGATGGCTCTCCGATGACGACGGCGTCGTCCCTGTAGCACGGCGGAGGCTTTACGGCGAAGAACAGAAGCGGTGGTGTTTGAGACACACAAACCCACATGAGCGATGAAACGAACGGAGAAGAAGAAGACATGAAGGAGAAGAGGAAGAAGCAGATGACTCGAGATAAACTTGAAAGATAAAAGGAGAAGAGGAAGAAGAGAAGAATTAGGTCGTGGATTATATCAATTCCGATTGAAACATGTATTCTTTCACGGTTTCACCACCACAATCAAGCATAGTATAAATGACATTAAAACTGGGTACTACTAGTATTATTTGGTATAACTATTCATTAAAACTGGGTACTGGTAGTATTTTATTTTCTGAGTTTTAAAAAAAAATTAACTTAAACTTTAAAAACTTAGTTACTAATTGAAAATTTTGAATTGATTTAATCAAATGTTATGAATTAGATCCGATTTGTGGCAAAAGTAAATAAGAATTATTAAGTTTCATTGCTAGTTTGTATCTCTAATTTTTTTCTCTCTCTCTTTGAAATCTTACATTAGCGAGGGAAAAAGAAAGTTGAGCAATTCATGAATGAATATATCTCTTAGAAGAACTGAACCTCAACGCCGATATAGGACAACGTAGATGAACAACAAAAAATAATTTAATATTAATAATAATAAAAAATTAAAATTAAAATTAATTTAATATTAATAACAAAAAATCATGGATCGACATATTTAAAATTATTTTTCAGCATAAAACACATGTTTAAAAAAAAAGAATATAAAATTACCTCGTACAAAAAAAAATCGGTACTACTAAAATTACTAGATACTATTATGAACAAAAAATACACATAATTGTACCATTTATCTTAGTAGTACTTTCATAACTCATAATTAAACGAAAAATAATATAAAATTACCTCATTTAACACATGGCGCCGTCATTCATTAAAAAAATAATATATATTTTGTCATAATTGTACCCTTTATGTTAGTAGTACAAAGATGCACATAGTTGTACAATATTTTCAGGTTTATTTAGTTGTACCATGTTCAAATTATAATATTTATAGGTAGTACTTATGATGTTAGATAATTGAACTACATTTACTAGATTTTCATATAAAAAATGTCTTAAAATACTTTGTTTGGTTGTTTCTCATAACAACGAATTTAGTAGTCACAAATTAACCATAAAAGTATAAGGTAGTTTTAGTTAACATAAAAAGTTTTGTATTTAATAACCAATTTTTTTGCCTAATTTAGATGTCTAATAAGAATATTTGTATCTAGTAACCAATGTTTTGTATATATGGTTACATATGATTTTTGGTATTTTTTTGGGCAACGGCTTTATACTTATTTATACCACAGTTGTACCAGTTGTACCAAAACAGAGTATGCGAAAATGAGTTACGGCTACCTCTTCATATTCTTATTCCTCTTCCTCGATGTTTTCCTATTGATGGGAACCTAGTTATTTGAATTCTTTCTTTTTTCTTGATATAATATGGAGGTAAGACACACAAATCTCGGATATGGTCAGGAACAATCCAGTCAGACTTATGGGGTACATGATAAATCATCCTGCAATACTTCAATGACCATTGCTCCATCCAATAATATTTGGAGCAAAACTCTTGTATATAATTATAGTAGTACTCAAGTTGTATCGGTAATACTAGTTCTCTAATATATATCAGTTGGTCTCAGTAATACCAATTGTCTCGGTAGTACCAATTGCCTCAGTAGTACCAGTTTTCTAGGTAATACCCCGTTTTGTCTCAGTAATACCAGTTGGCTCAGTAAATTCATGTTTTAATAACATATGATTTGTGGTTTTTATGATTTGTTTTTAAACATATCAGTTCTCTAAGAAGTTTTTATGATTTATTTTTAAAATTCATGTTTTGATAACATAGGATTTGTGGTTTTAATACAAATCACTCAAAATGCTAAATTGAATACACCCCTATGATTGTGCAACTAGTTTTATTCATTGTCTCCTAAAAAAGAAAAACAAATATTATTAGTATATAATTATAGTAGTACTCCAATTGTATCATTAATATCAGTTCTCTAATTAATACCATTTGGTCTCAGTAATACCAGTTGTCTCAGTAGTAACAATTGTCTCAGTAATTCTAGTTGGTTCAGTAGTACCTAGTTTTGTCGCGTGAGAATAGATGAAGAGAGAGAACAACACGTTTTTTTAAAATCTGAAGTGGAGAATAAGTGGATCCCATATGAGTATTAATTGATTGGTTCACATGTGGTATATTTTTTAGTTGTGATTGAAAAAAATTAATTAAAATAATAGAAAAGAAAAGGTAAAGTGGTGAAAATTTGTATTATGGATATTGAGAATAAATGAGGGATATGGAGAATATTTTTATATGAACGGAGGTTTGTGAGGTTAACGTCTCTTATAAACGGCGACACCATTTCAATAAGGGTAAAATCGGTTTTCCAAATTACGAACAGTGGTACAAGTCACCAATTAAAACAATGTGACTTATAAAGTGTAAGATTGAGTTTCAAAAGTTATCTATACCGTAAATCATTCATAAACTAATTAATAAGTACGGAATTTGAAAACTTCTAAAAAGTTTCCTGATAAAAGTTCGAAAACAAAACTTCTACTTTCTTCAACTTGTTCATCTAGAGTCTAGACTTTCGTACGGAGTTTTTTGGCAAAATCATGACCGAGAATTCCAAGCTTTGCGCATTTTCTGAGAAAGATACAAAGTTGCATTAATAGCTCCAGCAGCCAAGAAACCAGACACAGCTTGTCTTGCGCTTGAAACCATTACCCGTCGCTTCATTACCTTCTCCATACATTTCGCTGCTTCTTCTCTTGAACCTATACAAACTTCTCCCGATACTCTACCTGTACATATACATACCAGTTCAGCCATCAATAAATCCCTCGATTTCCTTTTATAGGATTCACATGTACCTAGAGAGAGAGACTGAGAGAGAGAGAGAGATCAGAGTTGATACCGGTCTCACTCAACATTTTCTTTTCCCCATTTGGCTTTTTACTGACGCGGGAAGAGAAGAGACCAGAGAGCGTGATGCTGAAAGGCTAGAGTCCTGTCCACAAGTTGGTAAGGATCAATATCAGAACAATGACTCAAAGAATCTCAAGATTGAGCCAACCATATATATATCCATGGAGCTATATAAACTGTGTCTACCTGAACTAATTTAGCTTGACTAGCTTCAGCAGATGAGAATCTCAGCAAGTTTTTGGTCTCGCACTCTTCAAGAAAAGGCTTATACATTGACTGGAAAATATCAAATTGTCCCTTCACAATCTTGTTCACCTAAAAGGAAAGGGATCGAACTTATGGATCAGAAATCTGTTCACTCGAAAAAAGTAAGTAATTTATATGTTCTGACAACAATTTTCGCTATGTGATGTACTCAAGAAGAGGACTGGGGTCTCTCACCTTATTAGTGTCCTCTGCAAACAACATGCGCAAGTCACCCATGTAAGAAAGGCTGCATATTTTGGCATACAGATCTTCCTGCGTAAGAGTTTTGTGAGTTGTAGTGTACAGTCTCATGAAACTTCAAAATTTATGAGCAGAAACCCAACCTCGGTGAATTTTGATGGCAAGAGAAGAAGGGCTGCAGATACTGCGGCTCTCTTATTAACCGAATTCACATCTTCTATGTCCAGATTATCAACAAGCAAATGAACCTACAACCAAAGGCAATTCCCTAAAACATCTCACGATCCACGGTCATCAGTAAGAATACCAGGCAACTGACATACCGGTTTTTGTAAACGGCCACTCAAGTAGAATCTGTCCCAATCCAGTATGTCCTGTACTAGGTCATGCATCCGAACAACCCCATACTTTAGCTTCTGCAAAGAGCTTCACAAAGAGAGTAAATCATGCAAGAAAAATGGCTTAAAATGACATACAATATGATCAACCTGAGCAGAATGAAACATATGAAATATAGAAATACAAGCCTGGATTAACAAAACTAGATTGTTAATTATGTTTTAAACAATCCTACAGATTTTTGAAAAGTTCTTACCGTGTCGTTCCAATTGACGAATGGATTTAAGTGAACTCCAACTCATACTTTATCTGCAACTTTCGTAATCTGTTGTACGAAAGAAAAAGTGTGTGTTAAGTGTTTAATTAAGCCGTATAGACAATGCAAGAGTATGTGATATCTAGAGAAATATACCAGCCTGGCTCCACCAAGGTGAACCATCCATGAAGCATAGTGATCTGAATTCATTTTCAGATTCTTGATCACACAATGAGAAAAGTAATTAGGATCCATGGGCTTACATAGCTCCTAATCCAACGATTATAATGAAAGTTTGTCATCACTCTTGAGAGACTCACCTCAGAGTGCCATTGCATGGGATCAGAGACTCCAAGGATATAGTCCTCCATTTTAGACTGCAAGAGCAAAGACTCACATCAGAAACAGGAATGCTCATCACACAGAGTTCCAAGAGAAGATAATACCTTATCTTGGTTGTTTGGGTGCAACGTCGAACCATAAACACAACAGAAATCCACAGGGGGAAGAACATTTAAGAAGCTTGCAAGCTCATCTCTGGGAGTAGTTTCCATTCAGACAAGAGGGCCCTCGTAATAAATGAAATGCGTCTAACTACTTTCTGTTTCGCCGGCGAACTTACTGGCTCAGGAAAGCAAGAACCATCACATCATCATCTGAACAGAATTTTTTTTTTTAAAAAGTCGGACTTTGACTAATGAATCTTCTACCATTAGTTCTAGAAATCGATTTCATATGAAATTATCATGATCATAGAATAAAATCACATAATTAACCATAATGTTCTGAACCTAATTTCTTAGTGCATATGGTTGCTCCCCAAAATTCATCAAAAACATGAGCCTCCAAATACAGTTGCGATTATGCATAATCAATACACAGATTTTTTTAAAAGTTCATAGAGGCAAATGATCGAATAAGTGGTGTACACAGTCATATATAATTAAAGAAAATCCAGAAAATCACATCAAAAGCAGAATTGATCGATTCTAAATATCGAGAGATAACATGTACACAGATTAGAGATGGGAGATAAGAAATCTGAATTTTCGGAAGGAGAGAAATTGGGAAGATAGAGATGATTCTGAAAAAGAGTAGTAGCTTGTAAACTAACTTACCAGTTACCACGTATCAATGAACTCGAACTCGTCTTAACGATGGCTCCGGCGGCGAAGTACAAAACGGCAGCGATTCTGAGAAATCCGATTTCGAGGAAGCTAAGAAGAAATCGATTTTGTCAGAATTGTAGGGTTCAGTTTCGTCAAATTCGAATTGGGAAAGTGATAAGAAACGACTTCGTTTTAGGTAAATAAGTCAAACGACTTCGTAGTGAATAAGTGAATCGTATATTACAATAACATATAATAATACGTGTTACGATTTACGAATATTTTTACCTCAGAACTTTGTAAAACAAAAACATAAACTAACTTACTGTAAAACATAAAATTGACATGAAATCTCCTTTCTATTTTTACCTCAGAACTTTGTTTCAATAATTTTTTTAAAGGTGGACAAATACAACCAAACGAACATTTATTAATCCGAATCTGAATCTGAATGTGAATTCAAATATGAACCAAACTTTATATAATATAAACCCAAATGGCCTAATTTAAAAAAAAAACCAAATTATTCGAACAGAACTTAAATTATATGAAATCGAACCAAATTAACGAATATTCAGTAAACATTATTACAATTAATTTGATATATAAAACATGTTTAAATATAATATCTAGTAAATTAATTAATTGTGTTTATTTTTATCCACTACCAAACCGAAACAAATTTATTTTCTTACTGTGCCATCAAAAACCCGGGTATTATCACTCTCTACTATTTATTACTCCCTCCGTTTCAAAATATAGGTCGTTCTAGGATTGATTTTTTGTTTCAAAATATAAGTCGTTTTCGGTTTTCAATGTAACTTTTGCAAAAAAAATGCCTATTTTAACCTCAAATTAAACTGATAAAATATTTAATAATTAAATTAGTTATATATCTGAAATTGTATAATAACCTTTCATTTGTCAATATTTAATTCATTAAAAGTTGTTAATTATGCATGAGATTGTGAAGAATGCTAAGAGACTATCGTAACATTTATGGAATATTAAGTCATTAGAATAAAATAATTATGATCAATAATTAGAATAAAACTGTAAATAAATTATATTAACAAGGTTATTATGGTCAAATTACAAGTTTTCTTAATATGTGTGAAAAAAACTAGAACGACCTATATTTTGAAACGGATGGAGTATTAACAAAATTAGGTGGTTACTTTGACCACTATTTTTTTGTTTTTAACATCTAACTTTATTTATATGAAACTCCACTTAAATAAAACAACAATACATAAAAATAAACATACAAAGCAATAGAACAATAGGATTGAATTTTGACGATTTTTCTGAGTTTTCTTCGCTAAGAAAAAGTCCATCCTTCCTTTCTTCATAATCGCATTTGATCTGATGCGATTTTCTTTGGATATGATCCATATTTTCTCCTGTTGTATGTCATTGACACATTTTCAAGTAAGAACTAAAAATATTCTTCGAAAAAGAACCCAATTTATTGATTCTTTCGATAGAAAAAAGACTGGAAATTGCCAATTTTCAACGACTGTACGAATGTCGCTATACCACAAGGAAGTTGCATTTACGGCTCTTAAACCTCGTCCCTTCCATGGTGGTTCCCATGGTGGTTGTTCCCATAATAATGCTATACACAGCAAAGCAAAATCATCGGAAAAAAAATCGAACAAAATCTAAAATTCGCCGAATATTACAAGGTTTTATTCCTTCAACCGGCATGCTCTCATTATTTCCCCAAATTCCAGTGATGCTTGGGTCGAATACCCAAATTACATCTCCAAACCAAATGGTGGAGATGAATAGAATCTGAGAAAAACTCAAATCTGGTATACAAAGATCCCTTGTACCCAAATTGATGTCATCGTACGCCGGAGATGTCTGCGTTGCAGAGAAAGAAACCCTGCTCCACACCGCCATATAAAAAACCCACCATTAAGAAGGGTTGAAGAAACCGGTACAATAACCGAAATACAAATGCCCAAAAAAACACCATCGTGAATGGCAAAATCTCTTCCCTGGATTCATTGGAGCCCTTGGTGGAGAACTAGGGGTGGGCATTTTGGTTTAATTTCGGGTTCGGTTTTGATATGATTCCGGACACGGAGGTTCAACCCGAAGCATTGCACGTACCGGAAGGAGCAATCACCCGCGCAAAGGCACGGAAATTGGAGGAAGCAGTTCGGAGCTTACTTGGCGAAATCCGGATCAAGGAGGATCAACTTACGCACCTGATCCTTAACTCCGTATCAACGAGTTCTTCTTGAGGTTCGTCCCGTTGAGTAAGTTGTGTTGTACTCTTTTTCCTGTTACGGTTTTATCCCATTGGGTTTTCCGTAAGAGGTTTTAACGAGGCAACCGGCTTACTCCGCTAACGGTTCGTTTCCGAAAGAAAAAAACTCCGCGGAACTTTTTCCCGGGGAAATTCTCCGCGGAAATTCTCGGTGGAAATTCTCAGTGGGAATTCTCGGTGGGAATTCTTGGTGGGAATTTTCGGTGGAATTCCAAGGGATTTTCGGCGAGTCAAAGCTTCATTTAATTTTCAGTCTTTAGTCAATTCTTGTAATTTGTTTTTCCACATTTTCGAGACAAGTGTTATTACACTTTGACTCACCCCTTCCCCTTCTCTTCTTCTCTATATAAACTCCCCCTATGTAATCGCAAAACACAACTCATTTTTAATCAATCATTTTTCTCTCTTCTTTGTCGAGATTTCTCTCTTCAATTTTCGTTTCAATAGAAGGATTTATTCTTTGAAACAAATCGATTAAACCGTAGAGTGTTCCGCGACTCTACGACGTGATCTTCGATCCGTTGTTTGTGAGTGTTCTTCGCGCAAGGCTGGGGCATAAGGATCTTCGACTTAACTGTCACGCCTTATCATCCGCTTTCCAGAATTCTCCCATCGGCGTTGCCACCGCCTCGTTTCCTAGTATTCTCGATCGATTGGGCCTAAGGAATTTCGGAGTAAAATCCACGCCTTAGCATCTTTCGACTTGGATCCTTCGAAGTCAAGGATTATCCGATCATCACCTTTAGACAAGCAAGCCGGTCCTTAATCGATTCGTATCAAGTGGTATCAGAGACACTTGCTTCACAAAATCGGTGATATCATTCCTATCTCTTCATCTTCTTATTTTTTTTATTTTCTGCAATTTTCGTTTTTAATTAATAGTCAAAATATATATATATATATATATATATATATATATATATATATATATATATATATATATATATCTAGATCCTATTTAATTTCCGTAATTTAAATTTTAAAATTACAATTCCAAAAAAAAAAAAATAATAATAATAATTATCACCATTGTTTTCGACAAATTCAGAATTTTAAGGGCAATTTGTTGTTCTTTGATTTTATTGAATTTTGTCATTCACTTCTTTATTTCTGTTTTTCTTACGAGGTACCATGGACGAGGAAAGCATATCCACGACATCACGGTCGAGGAGAACACGTGAGGAAGCTATAAACCGAAAAGTCGAAGGTATGGACCGAAAGGTCGAAGGAATGGACCATAAGGTCGACGGCATCACCCAGCTCCTCCGAGAGATGCGTGATCGCATGGCAGCTTTAGAAGTGCATACCCCCGCACAAAATCCCGGAAATCATGGCGGAGGAAATCGGTCCGATCGTAGCATTGGCCGTGAACCGGCAAGGAATAGGCGAGATCGACCGCGACGTCACGAGTCCGAGGAGAATCCGTTCTATGACTATAGCGGATCGTCCGATGAGAACCAGCAGCGACGTTTGCCGAACCGAATGCGAAACGATGATTTAGGTGGAATGAAACTTCGGATCCCGGCGTTTCATGGAAAGAACGACCCGGATACCTTCCTAGAATGGGAAAAGAAAATCGAACTAGTTTTCGATTGTCAATACTTCTCCGAGAGAAAGAAGGTAAGTTTGGCCACAACCGAGTTTCACGACTATGCAGTAGATTGGTGGGACCAGCTCGTGACCAACCGTCGGAGAAATAGAGAAAACCCGGTGGAAACATGGAACGAAATGAAGCATCTAATGCACAAATGATTCGTACCGAATCATTATTTCCGCGATCTTCATCAAAGGTTGAGACGTTTGACACAAGGTAATAGGAGCGTTGAGGATTATTTCCAGGAAATGGAAAAACTAATGCTAAAGGCGGACATCGAGGAGCAAAGAGATGCAACGATGGCAAGGTTCCTCGCCGGCATGAATCGCGACCTACAAGACCGTGTCGAAATAGAAACTTACGGAAACATCGAGGAGATGTTACACAAAGCCGTTCTGTTCGAACAACAACTCAAGCGCAAAGGCATCACACGCCCAACATTTAAACCAAGTTTCCCGAAAGGAGACAAGTCGACTTACCCTCCCCGGATCGATTCAAAACCGAAAACCGATTACAAACCAAGCTCATCCGGAAACGATTTCAAAGGTAAGATCGAATCCAATATTGTTCGTAACCGTGATATCGAATGTTTTAAATGCAGAGGCAAAGGTCATTTCGCAAATAAGTGTCCAAACCCGCGAGCAATGATGATCCTTGCCAACGGCGACATCGTTACCGACGACGAGGAGGAAGACGAACCCGAAACCGCCCCTATCTATGACGAATACGAGGAGCATGCGGTTGATGGTGAGTTATTGGTAGCAAGGCGAGTCATTCTTGCTCAAGAACCGGTCGTTGAGAACGAGCAACGAGAAAATCTATTCCACACCCGTTGCAAAATTCAAAACAAGGTATGTTCTCTTATCATTGATGGTGGTAGTTGCACTAATGTTGCTAGTACTACCTTGGTAGAAAAGTTAGGTATGGAGACAAAGAAACATCCCCGACCATATCATCTTCGGTGGTTGAACAACCAACGTCAACTCAAAGTTACCCGGCAAGTTTCGGTTCCGTTGACGATAGGAAGATACGAAGACGAGGTCGTGTGTGACGTCTTGCCTATGGAGGCTGGCCATATCTTACTTGGACGTCCGTGGCAGTATGACCGCAAAACCGTTCATGACGGGTTTACCAACAAACATTCGTTTGAGCATAAGGGTCGAAAAATCGTTTTGGCACCTTTATCTCCCCGTGAGGTATTTCTCGACCAACTCAAGCTCGAACAAAATCATTGTAAAAGCATTGTAAGTGATCCCTCACCCACTTCTTCTGTTAAATTCAAAAGTGATGGATCTCATAAAAATGATAAGCCACTCGTGAATGAATCGTTACTTATCAAACCGAGTGAACTTAAGCATGCTCTTATTTCTAGGCAACCGTTTGTTTTGTTAGTTTTTAGGGAAACTCTTTCGAGTATGTCTAATCCCGAGCCGGAAATCCCGAGCAGCATCTCATCTCTTTTGCAGGATTTTTCCGACGTTTTCCCGGAAGACGGCCCGATTGGATTGCCCCCGATTCGCGGAATCGAACACCAAATAGATTTCGTACCCGGCGCGACACTTCCGAACCGTCCGGCCTACCGTACCAATCCTGTAGAGACAAAGGAACTTCAGCGTCAAGTTGACGAGCTGATGGCCAAGGGACATATACGGGAAAGTATGAGCCCGTGTGCCGTACCCGTTTTACTCGTACCAAAGAAGGACGGAACGTGGCGAATGTGCGTGGATTGCCGAGCAATCAATAACATTACGGTAAAGTACCGCCATCCGATCCCCAGGTTAGACGACATGTTAGACGAGCTTTATGGTTCAAGCGTGTTCACTAAAATTGATCTTAAAAGTGGTTACCACAAAATTCGCATGAATGAAGGTGATGAATGGAAAACTGCTTTTAAAACTAAACACGGCTTGTATGAATGGCTTGTAATGCCGTTTGGTCTAACTAATGCGCCTAGTACTTTTATGCGTTTAATGAACCATGTTCTTAGGTCGTACATAGGTCTCTTTGTGGTCGTTTACTTTGACGATATTTTAATTTATAGCAAGACCCTAGACGAACATGTCGAACATTTGCGATTAGTTCTAGAAGTGCTTAGGAAAGAACGTTTATTTGGAAATCTTAAGAAATGCTCTTTTTGTTCAGATAACGTGGTCTTTTTAGGTTTTGTTGTGAGTTCTCAGGGCATACAGGTTGACGAGAACAAGATCAAGGCCATCCACGATTGGCCGACTCCAAAAACCGTTGGCGATGTGCGAAGCTTTCACGGCTTAGCCGGATTTTATCGACGATTCGTCCGTGACTTCAGTACTATTGCCGCGCCTTTAACCGAGGTCATCAAGAAAGACGTGGGATTCCGTTGGGAGCAAGCTCAAGAGGACGCCTTCCAACTACTCAAAAACCGACTTACTCACGCACCTTTACTTGTTTTACCCGATTTTACTAAGGCATTTGAAATTGAATGTGACGCATCCGGTGTTGGTGTAGGTGCTGTTCTAATGCAGGATAAGAAGCCCGTGGCGTTCTTCAGCGAGAAACTTGGAGGTGCAACACTCAATTATCCGACTTACGACAAAGAGCTTTACGCCTTAGTCCGCGCACTCCAAACATGGCAGCATTACCTATGGCCGAAGGAGTTCATCATTCACACCGATCATCAATCCCTCAAACATTTGAAGAGCCAGCAAAAGCTTAACAAGAGGCACGCACGTTGGGTTGAGTTTATTGAAACGTTTCCATACGTTATTCAATACAAACAAGGAAAAGAAAACGTGGTCACCGATGCCTTGTCCCGGAGATACACGCTAATCTCTACACTCGACGCTAAGGTTCTCGGGTTTGAAATGATCAAAGACGCTTATGCAACCGACTCCGACTTTCAGGAAGTCTTTCTTTCCTCATCTAAATTCGGTTTTGGGAAATATTTTCAAAGCGACGGTTTCTTGTTTTACGAGAACCGTCTTTGTATTCTTAACTCTTCTTTGCGAGATTTACTTGTTAGGGAAGCTCACGGCGGTGGACTCATGGGTCACTTCGGGATAGCTAAAACACTTCACATTGTGCAAGACCACTTCTATTGGCCGCATATCAAACGTGATGTGGAACGCATTTGTAGCCGATGCACGACTTGTAAGTACGCTAAGTCCAAACGCCAAAACCAAGGTCTGTATACTCCCTTACCCATTCCTAGTGCACCGTGGACTGATATCTCTATGGATTTCATTTTGGGTTTGCCTAAGACTAGGAAAGGTAGTGATTATATTTTCGTGGTTGTTGATAGGTTCTCAAAAATGGCACATTTTATTCCATGTCATAAAACTGATGATGCATCGAACATAGCTGATTTATTCTTTAGGGAAATAATTCGATTGCATGGCATGCCTAGAACCATTGTTTCGGATAGGGACACAAAGTTTTTAAGCTATTTTTGGAAGACCTTATGGTCGAAATTAGGAACAAAACTTTGCTTTTCCACAACTTGTCATCCCGAAACCGATGGGCAAACTGAGGTAGTCAATAGGACTTTAGGCACTCTCTTGCGAACTGTTGTTAAAAAGAATCTTAGAGCATGGGAAGAATGTTTGCCGCATTTAGAATTTGCATACAATCATGCGCAACATGCTACTACTTTGTTTTCGCCATTTCAAATTGTTTACGGCTTTAATCCGATTACTCCACTTGATTTAACTCCTCTTCCTTTGAGTGAATTCGTGAGTTTGGACGGAAATAAAAGAGCTGAAATGGTAAAGCAGATGCACGAAAAGGCGAAGGCAAATATCGAACACAAGACGGAACAATACCGCAAACACGCCAACAAAGGACGAAAGAAAAAGACGTTCGAACCCGGCGATCTTGTGTGGATTTATCTTCGAAAGGAAAGGTTCCCGAACGAAAGGGATTCCAAACTCAAACCGCGAGTTGATGGACCGTTCACCGTTTTGGAAAAGATCAACGACAACTCCTACAAACTTGATCTCCAAGGTAAGTACGCCGTTAGTTCAAGCTTCAATATTGCTGATATCATTCCTTATTTTGCAGATGAAATAGATTTGGGGTCAAATCCTTTTCAAGAGAGGGAGGATGATATGATTCCGGACACGGAGGTTCAACCCGAAGCATTGCACGTACCGGAAGGAGCAATCACCCGCGCAAAGGCACGGAAATTGGAGGAAGCAGTTCGGAGCTTACTTTGCGAAATCCGGATCAAGGAGGATCAACTTACGCACCCGATCCTTAACTCCGTATCAACGAGTTCTTCTTGAGGTTCGTCCCGTTGAGTAAGTTGTGTTGTACTCTTTTTCCTGTTACAGTTTTATCCCATTGGGTTTTCCGTAAGAGGTTTTAACAAGGCAACCGGCTTACTCCGCTAACGGTTCGTTTCCGAAAGAAAAAAACTCCGCGGAACTTTTTCCCGGGGAAATTCTCCGCGGAAATTCTCGGTGGAAATTCTCGGTGGGAATTCTCGGTGGGAATTCTTTGTGGGAATTTTCGGTGGAATTCCAAGGGATTTTCGGCGAGTCAAAGCTTCATTTAATTTTCAGTCTTTAGTCAATTCTTGTAATTTGTTTTTCCACATTTTCGAGACAAGTGTTATTACACTTTGACTCACCCCTTCCCCTTCTCTTCTTCTCTATATAAACTCCCCCTATGTAATCGCAAAACACAACTCATTTTTAATCAATCATTTTTTTCTCTTCTTTGTCGAGATTTCTCTCTTCAATTTTCGTTTCAATAGAAGGATTTATTCTTTGAAACAAATCGATTAAACCGTAGAGTGTTCCGCGACTCTACGACGTGATCTTCGATCCGTTGTTTGTGAGTGTTCTTCGCGCAAGGCTGGGGCATAAGGATCTTCGACTTAACCGTCACGCCTTATCATCCGCTTTCCAGAATTCTCCCATCGGCGTTGCCACCGCCTCGTTTCCTAGTATTCTCGATCGATTGGGCCTAAGGAATTTTGGAGTAAAATCCACGCCTTAGCATCTTTCGACTTGGATCCTTCGAAGTCAAGGATTATCCGATCATCACCTTTAGACAAGCAAGCCGGTCCTTAGTCGATTCGTATCAGGTTTGGGTTTGGTTCGGTTCGGTTGATTCGGGTTGTTTAAAACTCTAGCCGAACTCAACCGAAATAAGTTTGGTTCGGTTTGGGTTTAGTTCGGTTTGGGTTTAGTTCGGTTTGGTTTAGTTCGGTTCAGTTATAATTTGGTTTGGTTTTAGTTCGGTTTTTAAAAAATCAACTTATAAAAACAAGAATCTTAACAAAACGTAAACAAAACAAAACCATAAAAAAAACATTATCTAAAAATCATTTATCTTAACAAAAAAAACATTATCTAAAAAACATTTATCTTAGCAAAACGAGTCAATAATTTAAATATAAGTTAATTATACAAACCAATGTTTATTCATCTTTTATATGAGCCATTATAGGCTTATAGCATTAATGTAGAATTATTATAAAAAAATCATTTATCTTAGCAAAACTTAAAAAAAAATGGAAGTTGAAAACAAAAAAGGAAACGTGGGTTTAGAATCTTTATCCTAAAGATTTTAGGTGAAGAACCGAAGATCCCACCATATATGTTTATATTTTTAATATTATTAGTTAACTAATTAAAAAAACACATGCCCATTAAGCTAATAGGAAACCATAACCCTAGAGTTTCATCACCTCTATAAATAGAGAGAGCTCGTGGCAGAGAAGAAGTAGAGATAAATCGCGGCGAAGCCCTGTTGCAATCACCTCTGAGGAACCACCGTCGAACCACCTCGAAGGAGAAGCCATCGCAACCACCTAGAAGCAAATGGAAGACATATAAGACCCGTTTCGGTAGAAAGGAGGAACGAACGGTCAAACCAGATCCAAACGATCTGAAACTTGGTGAGTACTTCTCTGACTCTCTAATCTATCCAACGCCGAAAGCGGATTGTTATTCCGAGTTGTGATATGAAAGTTATGGATGTTTTCCCATGCCTAATCTGTGCAGTGCGGATCTGCGACCAGTGAGAGGAGAAACCGATCTGGAGGTTCGGTAGTGATCCGATCAAGATAATATTTGGTAATGACGTTTGTTACCCTTAGATCTAAGTCTCTGTGAAATATCTCAGTGTTCTACCTTGTGGTTTGGAAGTTATGTTAGATTTACCGAGACTGTTCTGCGCAGCACACATGTTAGACCAGTCTAGCGAGTTGAGTTGTTTGGATAGGCAAATCAATCTGGATCGACCTGAAACTTTGCAGAGATCATAAAGACACGTGGATCCCGCTCTTGGTTGAAAGATAACTGATTTGAGCCTCATGAGCATCTGCAATCATGTTGTCAATTTAGTGGCTAAGGTGAGGATTAGATCTAGGCTCTCGTCATGTTTAGTTGTTTCCTTTTAGTGTGTTGAGTCTAGATCTATTCAGGTTAGGGCGTGTTACGGAGTACGGACACGTTTTCAGTGTGCATATTGGTTGACTTGCATTTGTCGAGTGAAATTGATTAAGAAAGCATTAGATGAAAAACCTGCATCCTTGTTTTATCACCCTGTTGTGTGAATAATGCTTGTAGCATAGTTAGAAATGAGGTCATCGTCACAGCGAAGGGAACAGTGGTACGATTTGATTGATGGACCCGAGACCAGCAGTCTGATAGGCTTCCAACGGGGTTAAAAGGAGCCATCCCGAGCTCTAGGCCAGAGAGCCAAGTTTGAGATACGGCCGGAGAGCCTGGTAGATTCCCTTGCGTGTAAATTGATTGTGCGCTGGTAGAGCGTTATGTTTGATACGTGTGTAGATTTATACTTGGAATATTGGAAAGAAGTGGGTGAATGTGTTGAAAGTGTAGGTTTAGTTCTCACTGGGTAATCCAAATTACTCATCCCTCTCTCTTATTTTCAGGTGAGTCCGATGAGGACGAGTATGTGGAGCTAGACGAGTAGTTCCAGTGTGGTGCGCCTTTTTCGGGAATCGGTTTTTATTCATTTAATTAGAACTTCAGTCATTTATTTTTAAAAGACAATCGTTGGTTTTTGTTTCGGTTTTATTTAATCATTTCGAACTATTAATTAGTTGTTAGACTTGACTTTAATTATTTAATGGAATAAATGAGAACTTGAAAATGTGGTAAGAAATATGTCAAGCCGACACGTCGCCGTTAACCAGCGATGGGGTCGAAAGTGTCATGCCGGTTCGTCAGGATCCTTAAATAGGAAGGCGGGATCGGGTGTTCACAGAGACACCGAAGAACCGAGTATGCATACCTTCTTTTCCGATGATACGAGATTCAATGCTGATTATATTCCGTCTCGTCATCTGGTTGCAAAATCTCTCTCTAAAAAAGTTTGAGAGAGAAAACAGACGGAGAATAAATAATGTTTCGTTTTAGAAAAATATCGGATATTATTTTTATCACGTTATACGTATTGGATAATATTGTTAGCATGTCAATATTTTATATATCACGTTGTTATATTTGTTATCATGTTAATTAAGTAAAAGAAATATTAATATTTTTTTCTTAAAGTTATATATATACAAATAAAAAAATATTAATTCATGACTTTAATTTAAATATTCATATTTTGTATGATATGATAACTAGGTTAACACGATAAACATAAATTTATCGCGAAATCATATTATTTAGCATGTTAACAATGTATCGGATATTTATGTTAGCACATTATAAGTATTAGATAATATTATTAGCACGTTAACATTCCATACAACATATTATAATTGTTATCATGTTAATTATGTTAGAGAAATACAAATCATTTTTTATTAAACTGATGTATACATAAATTAAAAAATATTAATTCACAATTTAATTTTTATATTTTGTATGATATGATAAATATGTTAACACGATAAACATAAATTTACCCCAATACGTTAATTGGGTTAACACGATAACTATGTTAATTTCTATATTTTTATGATATGGTAATGATGATGAATAGTATATGTAACTTTGGATAAACAGTCTCTGGTTGATAAACAGTATCACCGACAACCCAACATACAAAAATAATTATTTGTGATTAATGACATTTCCATAATTAATATAAAGTGAAAGGATAATTATGGGATAAAATTTATTTCTCTTTCATAACTACTTAATTATAAAATTAACTTTATTATTTATCTAATTTTTTAGTCAACCATTCAAATTCATCAAAATCACCCAAAATGTAATCACTAATCCGAAGCTTCAACATATATATATATATATATATATATATATATATATATCTAGTTTTTGTTTTGTTTTTACAGTAAATAATCAACACGAGTTTGTGGGAGGCACACGCCAGCCGCCGCGGAAGACGGGACGTCATCAACTCTCGACGGACCATTTTCATGCCTTTGTTATCCATCATGTGGACCCCACACGCCTCTTCGTTAAAAAACTTAAAAGTCAAAACCGGCCATAAATGTTTTTTATTTTTTTTTTCTTATTGAAAAAGAGAGATAAGTACAATCATATTGTACTTACAGTTTTTTACTCTAAGATGTTTTTTAGAGTGAATTTAATGAATAATCTTTGACTACTTAATTAAGTATTTAGGAATGAGAAAAAAAAACTAAACCAAAAGTATCTTCAATATTTTAAATAGTTACACAAAATGCCATTGATCTAAAAACTTTTTTTCAGACGACATAAGCCGACAATACTGTTCATCAAACGTCCACCAACATTGTTCATCCAAAATCACATACAATATTCACCACCGGAAAGTGTAAAACCGTATATAATTTTAGTAGATAACTATTTGATTAACATGATAACTAATATAGTTATCGCAATAAGTTTATATATAGTTATCCGATAACTATAAAATATTAACATGTTAACAATAATATATGATACTTGTAATATTATATAACTAATACGAATAACTATAGAATGTAAACATTCTAACAATAAATATTCTATACATGTAATGTGCTAACAATATTATCCGAATAATATTTGTATTAACGTTAAAAAATAATAAAATATACTGATAATATTTTTGTTAACGTATAATTATACAAAATATTAACCAATAATAATGATGAATATAACATTCTAACAATGTTAGTAAAATATTAACATACTAAACAAATCTAAAACAGCTGAAAAAACAATAGCAACTAACAAAACGACAAATGATGGCCCGACATCACTGATTACAACATTCTGCCACTCTAAACTTAGAAAACTCATAATTCAAATCAAAATGCAACACGAATGTAAGAATTTCTTCAAATTTTCCACTAAATAAGAATAATTCATTGTGAGGAAAACAAAAAAAGACACTGAACTGAAGCACGGTTAATCGGAGATGTATTCCGAATTTTTCTCCCGCACCACATCTCCGAATCTCGAAGATGGAGTCCAAGCAGGTTAACCCAATTCAATATCTCCGATGTGTACTCAATCTTGAGAGTTATGAAGATCAAAGCCCAAAAGTGATTTTAAATCATGTAAAAAGAAGTTTCATTTGAATAAAGAAACATTGATGATAAAATTGTACACTCAACAAAGCTTTTTACCTGAATAAAAATCACTCCACTCGATTATTATTTAAAAAACTTAAGATAGAATGACGTGTAAATAATCAACGAGCTTAGTAATAGAAGACGACAAAAGTGGAAAAGCGAAAGGCACATGTCGAGCTGACGTGTCCCATTTACACGCACCACTTCCTCTGTGCTCTCCCCGCGCCTCCACACGCCGTCCTCTCTTATTTTTATTTCCTTCAATTTCTCAGATTCTCGTTGCTTTTTTTTGTTTTTTTCTTTTACTCGATCATCAACAATTTCCGACGAGATTTCACCGGAGTGTTGAAGGAAATATCTTCTCGCGAGGTAGATTTCTGACTTGTTTTGCTTTTTCGATCTAAAGCTTTGGTTTTTGAACAAGTTAGCCGTGATTTTTTTGTTGTGGTAAATCTTCACTGTTTTTGATTTGACAAAGAATATGGTGATAAAGTTATAATCTAACAGTACCTCTTGAGTTTTTTGAGGAATCAAAATCACACGACAACCATTAGATTTCTTAAAAGTTTCTTGTTTTTAAGCTTCTTGGTGGGTTTGTGTTTTTGAATCAATCATCTTTCTCTTAGGTGACTTTGACAGAGCAAGAAGATGGGGTCGAAAACTCCTTCCACATCGAATGCTACTGTAGATGAAAGGTGAGAATTTTCGGAGATAGAAAATGGATTTTCAGTATTGTTTGTATAAAATTGTTCATATGCTACAAACAGGTCTAGAAAAGGTAAAGTACCTAAAACGATTAACAAGGCTGTTCGAGAGAGGCTTAAACGCGAGCATTTGAATGAGCTTTTCATCGAATTAGCCGATACACTTGGTAAATTTCGCATCTTTCAATCCAAGATTGTTTCCATAGATTTGAATGGAAAAATTGCTTGTGTTAGTGAAATTAGACGAGGCTGGTCAAATTTTGAATAGGATGGTGTTACCGTTTGTGATATCTCTCACCAGGAAAGTTTTCTCTTTTCTTAGAACTGAATCTGCAGAACAGTGGGAAAGCCTCCATACTTTGCGAAGCTACTCGGTTCTTGAAGGACGTGTTTGGTCAGATTGAGTCCCTTAGGAAGGAGCACACTTCTCTCCTCTCTGAATCTAACTACGTATGCCACTTTCCCTATAGTAAATCTTGATCGCTTGAAACAATGTCTCTTTAAGATGTTTGTCTCAATGGTTTAATAGTCTTTTTGATGGAAACTGTGGGGTGTGTA
Organism: Eutrema japonicum; assembly: GCA_030161315.1. Lineage (NCBI taxonomy): Eukaryota > Viridiplantae > Streptophyta > Magnoliopsida > Brassicales > Brassicaceae > Eutrema > Eutrema japonicum. Next base: position 44,046,438 of record BSQW01000013.1, read on the forward strand.
GGTAACCACAGAGAAGAATGAGCTGAAAGAAGAAACATCAGTGCTTGAGACTGAGATCTCGAGACTACAAAACGAGATAGAAGCAAGAGTGAATCAATCGAAACCCGACTTTAACACCTCTCCTGCACCTGAGTACCATCATCACTATCAACAACATCCCGAGCTTGCATCTCAGTTTTCAGGAATTCCCATTTACCAAGGCGCCGGCTTTCAACAATCTGCTGCAACTCCTCCTGGTGCCACAGTTCTTGTCCTTCCGTTGCAACCCCCCGATCTCCAGACACAAGATGCTTCAGACCTGACAGGGCGTGTGCAGACACAAGCGCCAATGATGTATAGTAGCTCAAATGTGAGCAAGCCGTGTCCAAGGTATGCTAGCGCGGCTGACTCGTGGCCTTCTCGGCTACTTGGAGAGCGTCTGAAAGCCAGTGAATGAGTCTTGGGCGGCTCCACAAGGAGTAGCAGCGTGAGTTAACCGGAAACAGAGTCAGGGCAACTTGTGAAGGACCCTGGTTTTGTATTTAGCATCTTCTAGTGTCCTTGTGGTTTGGCCTTAGCCATTTCTTGTTTTGTGCTGGTTGTTCATAGGATCAGAAAGTTATGGCCCTTATGGGTCGTTTGAGAAAAATAAGGAAATTAGCTCTAACCTTTGTCATTTTCTTCCATTTGTCATAAATTACTAAAACAACACAACACTTATAGAACAAAAAAAAAAAAATTAAATTTCTGTTGCATTTTTTTTTTTAAAAAAGTGAAGATATTGGCTAGGGAAGGGCATTTGGTTATTCGGTTCGGTTTTTGGTTACATTCGGTTATGTTTTTTACTATCCATTCGATTAGTAACAGTTTTCGGTTCGGTTACCATTCGGTTCGGTTCGGTATGGTTATCAAAATTAATAACCGCTTGGTTACTGAAATTTTTCGGTTATTTTCGGTTAACCAAATGGTTTCAGTTATTTTCGGTTAAATTTCAAATATTTTATGTTAGTTTCGGTTATTTCGGTTACATTTCGAAATGTTTCGGTTAAATTTCGGAAATATTTCGGTTAAATTTCGGTTAGTTTCGGTTATTTCGGTTCGATTATTTCAGTTATATTTCGATTATTTCGGTTAATTAGGGGAAATACACATAATATTTTTTTTTTGATATCCATGGATGTCGATTGGTTATCGGTTAATAACCATTCGGTTATCATAACCAATGGATATAAAAAAAAATAACCATTCGGTTATTGTAAAGTAACCATAACCAAACCGAACCATTAATTTTGGTTCGGTTCGGTTATTATGCCCAGCACTATATTATTGGGTGTAAGGAAAACCGGTATAATAATAACCGGTTCTGATTTGGATTGGTTAAGGCGGGTAAAGAAAATGGTATTTTGGTAAAAGACACAAAAAACCAAAAAAGAGAGAGAGAGCAGCATCTTATCTGCTATCGAGTGGGTAAGAAGAATCAGAAAAACAAAAATGGCGAATTCACTATGCTTCTTCGCTTCTCCTCCTACCTTTTGCCTCCAATCTCCCAGAAAAAATCCTAAACCTACTCACTTCTTCTTAATCAGTGATAATAAGAACTCGTCGTCGTTGGCTCAGAAGAGACAAGTGTTTCAGATTTCGAAATCCAAAAGTTTTGAGATTCAGGTTAGATTTTTTTTTATCACAAACTCTGTTCCTCTCTATCAAAATTTGTTCTTACTCCATTTACCATTTCCTAACTAAAAGCCTCATCTTTTGGAATCTAAACAATAGGCCACAAACGGTGCTCAGACCACTAAAGTTAACAGCATACTTTGTCAAAATTGTGAAGGGAATGGTAAGTTCTTATAATCTCTTTAGCTTCTACAACTGAATTGGTTTGGTTGATAATTTGACAAAGATTCTGTGATAAAAAAATGTCTTGAAAAGGTGCTGTGGCATGTTCTCAATGCAAAGGAGGTGGTGTGAATTTGATTGATCATTTTAATGGGCAGTTTAAAGCTGGTGGGCTCTGTTGGCTTTGCAGGTTTGCAACATCTTTCTTCTTCTTCCTTATCCAAAACAAACAAACTCATTTTTTTGATTTAATTTCTTGTGGGCAGAGGTAAGAAGGAGGTGTTGTGTGGGGACTGCAATGGAGCTGGTTTCCTTGGTGGTTTCTTGAGCACCTTCGATGAGTAAAATAGAGAAAAGCTTCTTCAAAAATGGGATCTTTTGCTGTTATCATTCAAAAACACTCCTTATAAACCTTAAAAGAAGTAGTAGTCTTTCTCTCTATAAATGCTCTTCTAAACCAACATGTATTACTTTTTATATTTTTATTGTATTGTTGTTTCTTAAATAACGCTCTCACATTTCAATATTTATGTTTTTCCCCTCAATCATTTTTCTTCTACGAATTGAAAATTTGCTAGGTTTATAGCACCCCTATGGAAGTTTTAGTTGATGGCTTGAAATAATGATTTATCACTTAGATTTTAGATGTATCAATACTAGCTAGTAATGTTTGGAGTGGTGTATCAATACATCTATGTAGGTATTTGCCTTGTATGATATATAAGCCTACCAATCTTAGTGTCTGTTTTCTTTTCTTTTCTTGGTCCATATGTGTCATCATATTCATTCAGATTCTTGGAAGAATCTCATAAGAATCGTTGTGCATTCGAAACCGATACCGGTTTCATGATCCCAATTTGGGCATACGCCAAACTGATCCGTACATATTGGTTGGTCTTACCGTACATGTTGGTTGGTCTTACCGGGATTCACAATTTGTTTATCCTTAGATTCTTATCTCGAATCGTGTTAACATTTGGACTAACAACAATTAATCTTGGGAGTTGTGACTCTTTAATTAACATTTTCTTTATTTTTTTATGGGAAAAAAATTAAAAACACACAAACTCTACATAATTTGGACGTTTAATACACGAACTATTTTGACATCAAAAAAAATACACAGACTAACATTGACATTTATTTTAATACGCAAACTATCAATCACTTTTTTTTAATACATAAACTATTAAATTTCGTGTATTTTACAACATTTATATTTTGAAAACCCCATTTTTCCCTCTTTTATTTACCAAATTCGATTTATTTTATCAAAATTTTTTTTAATAATTTATAAAAATAAAAATAATTATTATCTTCCTTGTTGGAATCCCTTCTTCTCTCACACACGAGTTCGAGCATCTCGATTTCTTATCAGGTTTATCCATTTTCTCCACTCTCTTCTCTTCTCTTCTCTTCGCCTTTTCGTTTTCTCTTCTATGTGAAACTCTCCTCGCGCGTTGACTCAATTGATTTCTGAAAATTTCTTATGCGATTTTTGCTTCTTTTTTCGTTGTTGAAGAGGGGAAATCTGTTCAGATTTTGTATGTGACAACCATTGTCAGGGGGAAATTTTGAATTTAAAATTGTTTACTTGTGAATTCAGATGAGTTTCGTCTTTGTGGAAGGCGCTTTTCGGAATTGAAGTTGAGCGACTGAGAATTGCGACTTTTTATTATATGTCGTCTAGTTTTATTTTGGTTCTCTCGGGGTAGTGTGTGTGACTGATTTTGCTTCCCTTGGTGATGCTCGAACTCTTGTTTTTTTGTTATGTTGCTTTCTTTACTGTTGATCATTTTGATCACCGAAGAGATTAAAATGTTATAGAATAATGTGAAAGGGGGTGAGATTTTCGTAAGTAGAAAGGAGACAGCTTTGCGATGAGTAGATCGGGGTTTATAAAAGACAGGTCAGGTGTATGTGATGAACAGATCGCGGACCGTATCCTTTGTATTGATGGTTGAAACGAGACAGATTATTTAGATTTTCGAACTAGTTCTGAAGGGAATCCAGTTCGGTGTTCTAAATAACGTCGTTACAATAGTGTAGAGAGAAAGAGTTATATGTGAGAGAGAACAATAAATTTGGATCCCCCTCATAAATGCTTGCTAAGGGGTATTTATAGTAGGGGTTGTACAACTGCTTCCCGCGTTTCCGAGGCGACGTGGCGCTTCCAGCGCCTTTTACGGATAAGGTACCTCGAGATATACGTCCCATCTTCTGCGGCGGGTAGATCATGATGAGCTCGTCGCCGAACTGCTATGTAGGTAGGGTACTATTTAGCAAGCTACCCTCCACGTGTCATCTTCTCCTTTGGTCCCTTCGCGCAGAGTTGGCGGAGTGTCAGCGCGAGCTCGATATGCACTGTTTAGTAAGCTACCCTCCATTTGTCGTCTTCTCCCTTGGTCCCTTCGCACAGAGTTGGTGGGATGTCAGCGCGAGCTCGGTGTGCCCTCCTTTACCAAATGTGTTAGACTTTTGGCTTAGCTTAGACTAGATGGGCCTTATTTGCTGAGATTGGCCTGGCTAATTGGAGGTGCTAAACCCAACTCCAACATTTACTTTGAGATTTTCTGGGTTATGAAATTCTCCTTTGACAGATCAATAGGAAGAGAAGCAATTGCTGTATAAACCAATCGGGTAACTGTTTTTTTTGTCTGCGACGGCCACTGAAATTGTAAGAGAAAACAAATCTCTCCAAAATCCATCATTTCCTCCATCTCCGCCTCCTCTAAATCTATCAAAATTTCCATTACCCCCTCCTTTGCCGCTTTGAATCGACGGAAGGGACAAAACTCGAGGATCTGACCCATCTCTTGATGTGAAACCCTAACAAGGAAACAGAGAAGGGAAAGAGAAATGAAGAAGAATCAGAGATCGATCGTTTGGAATTGGAACCCTAAAGCGAGGAATGTGAGGGGAGAAAGTGAAAGGGAATAAAGTGATTGGGGCAGAGTTTGTGTATTTTGAGAGAAGAAGGATTCCAACGAGGAGAATGTGAGGGGAGAAAGTTTATTTTTATAAATTATTAAATTTTTTTTTATAAAATAAATCGAATTTGATAATAAAAGATGACAAAATCGGGTTTTCAAAATATAAATGTTGTAAAATACATAAAATTTAATAGTTTATGTATTAAAAAGAGAGTGATTGATAGTTTGCGTATTAAAATAGATGTCAATGTTAGTCTGTGTATTTTTCTGGGTATCAAAATAGTTCGTGTATTAAACGTCCAAATTATGTAGAGTTTGTATATTTTTAAGCTTTTTTCCCATTCGAAATCATACTATATTTTTCACTATAATTTATTATATTTTATTTGAATATATATCAAAACAAAAGTTGAAAAATATTTTAAAAATTTTATACAAAGTTAGACACAATTTTTTTTTTTAAGAGTTCGTAAACTAACCACAAAACCAGAGTCATTAAACGGTGCATATTAGAGTTAGGTTTTCAAGATAATAGGTTTTTACGAGTTAACCCGAATAATATTTTATTCCACTACAAAACAGGTTAAATAGACAAATTATTACGAATTGACAGTTTTATCTATAATCATTAGTTAGTCATATTGTAAAATTCATACAAAAATAATTTTTTAAAAATTTCAAAACAATTTCTTAAAAAAAAAAAAATCTGCGCTATAATTAGCGCAGATAAATCCTAGTTAAATTTTAAAAACGAATAATGTGTGTATTTGAAACCAAAGCAGTAAACCCGGTTGGACCGTTTGTTCTGTGCTTGGGCATTAATCTGGTTCAATTAAAAGATCATTGGATTGAATTTTCACTAAAATCCGGTGAACCAGATCAACCGGTTAAATCGATTGGTTCGTTGGATTGATATACACATAATGAAGCAAATAGTAAGAACACCAAGGTTTGTTACCCAATCGGCCAATCGTGTGTGCCTTCTCAAAGTCTCTTATCCAATCACAACCGCCGTTCCTCATATCTGAGCCAGTTTTTGTGCTGGTTGATGAAATTCTGGACCCTGGTATCAATATCACTATCGCTGGGATCAGAGTCTTCGGAACTGATACTCACATCTCTAGCAATCTTGGCGTGGTGTCCTTGAAAGACGTATTTTACTCGTTCATTTTGAACGGCGGAAGAGGTGGTGGCAATGAAAGAGACGTCGGGAACGGAGGGTAAGAAGATGCAACATATTATGGCGGAAGGAAAGGTTCTTCATCGTGAGATTCTAGCGGGGACAAGGGAAATGGGTGGAATATCTCGTAGAGAGTCGGATCATGTAGTAAGGGAGACACCGAAAACAATGAGAGACCAGCTTCCGGCGGTGTATAAGCAAAAAGCAAGCACTTGCGGTATCTCTTCCTCTATATGATACTTCTGATGAAATAGGTCATTTACCCTATATATAATAACACACTTTTCTCTCTTCTTAAAGTGCACACATCAACATAAAAAATGTAATATATATTTATTTAGTCATATAAACACTACAAGAAAATAGGTGGAAATCCGACGGAAATTCCGACGGCAATAATTCCGTCGGAAATTTCCGACGACTTTCCGACGGATTTCCAACTAACTTTTCATCCGTCGGAAATCCGTCGGAATTCCGACGACAATAATCCGTCGGACACTTTTCGACAGATTTCCGACGACTTTTTGACGCATTCTGATGTTGCCGACATACTGCCGACGGATTTCCGACGACGTTCATCCGTCGGCAATTTCCGACGGATTTCCGACGGATTGCCGACGGATTTCCGACGGATTGCCGACGGATTTCCGACGGATTTCCGACGGATTTCCGACAGATGCCGACAGATGCCGACATGGTTGCCGACATGGTTGCCGACATCGATAATATCTACTTTATATCCGTCGGAAATCCGTCGGAAAATGGACAAAATTTTCCTTATAAAAACGTTTCCACCCTTCATTTATAATCACAACAAAAAAAAATCTCTGTTATCTAATTCCTTACGAAAATGTTTTCTTCAAATCCTTATAATTATTTTCGATCATGGATGGACAAGCCTCATCTAATTCCGGACACGGGCCTAGTTACGGAGGAATTCAAAAAAGGTCTACAGGAATTCATGGCATTTGCGGGTATGCAGAAGAAAGCAAAAAAACCGGTAAAATCTATTGCCCTTGTACCAATTGTGGGAATCGTAGATTTATCGTGATAGATGAAGTATGGTCACATTTGTATTGTCATGGGTTTATGTCGGGTTACAAGATTTGGTATTATCATGGAGAAAATGATACAATGGTGGATAATTATGCTAGTACTAGTGAACATTATATTGGGGATAACACTAGCTTAGAAGAACCCGCAATGGAAGAACAAAGTACTGTAGGTCATGTTCAGATGGTGAACGATGCATTTCGTGAAAATATACCATCGGTTGCTGAGTATGGAGATAGGGGAGAAGAACCTAATTTAGAAGCTCGGAGATTCTTTGATATGTTAGACGCTGCTAAACATCCGTTATATGATGGGTGTAGAGGTGAACATTCCCCTTTATCAACTGCAACAAGGATGATGGGTATAAAGACGGATTTCAATTTGAGTGAGGAGTGCGTGGATGCAATCGCTGATTTTGTGAAAGAAATTTTGCCAGAAGATAATCTTGCATCGGCATCATACTATGAGATACAGAAACTTGTTCAAGGTCTAGGATTGTCGTATCAGATGATAGATGTATGCATAGACAACTGTATGCTCTACTGGAGAGAGGACGCAGATCGTACGACATGTCGTTTTTGTTGCAAACCTCGGTATAAGGAAACAGGTGGAAGAGTGCCAGTGCCATATAAACGGATGTGGTATTTACCGTTAATAGAGAGATTGAAGAGGTTATATCAGTCAGAGCGCACAGCAGGAGCAATGAGATGGCATGCAGAGCATACAACAGATGGACAAATCGCCCATCCGTCAGATGCAGGAGCATGGAAACATTTTCAATCCATTTATCCCAGCTTTGCGTTTGAGGCAAGGAACGTATACCTTGGATTATGTACCGATGGTTTCAGCCCTTTTGGGAAGCACGGCAGAAAATATTCTTTGTGGCCAGTAATTGTAACACCTTACAATTTGCCGCCATCTTTGTGCATGCGAAGGGAGTTCTTGTTCCTTAGCATTCTCGTTCCTGGACCAGAGCATCCGAAGAGATCACTTGATGTGTTTTTGCAACCATTGATTTATGAGCTGCGAATGTTATGGGACCAAGGTATTGAAGCGTTTGATGTTTCTTGTCACCAAAATTTCATCATGCGGTCGGTACTTTTGTGGACTATTAGCGATTTTCCAGCATATGACATGTTATCAGGATGGACAACGCACGGAAGGTTATCGTGCCCGTACTGTCAAGATAACACTGATGCGTTCCAATTGAAGCACGGACGGAAAACGTCTTGGTTTGATTGTCATAGGCGATACCTACCTAGCGATCATCCTTATCGTCGGAGCACCACATTGTTTAGGAAGAACCGGAAAGTATTTGACGGTCCTCCTCCTGAGTTAGATGGTGAGTATTTGTTGACTCAGTTTAGAGATTTTGGTGCAGAGAGGACCGTTGATTGTGGTGGTAACGGACATCATCCTGTTGATGGTTGTGGCAACGTTCATAATTGGCACAAGAGGAGCATTTTCTGGGATTTGCCTTATTGGAAGAACCATCTTTTGAGGCATAATCTGGATGTCATGCACATTGAGAAGAATTTTTTCGACAACATTATGAACACCGTTCTCAATGTCAAAGGGAAGACGAAGGACAATCTGAAGTCTAGATTGGACTTGCCAGACATTTGTTCTCGTAGAGCACTACATGTGACAGAGAACGGGAAGCCTCCGGTCCCGGCTTTTCGTTTCGATGAACCTTCAAAGGCCGAGTTTTTTTACTGGATTACCGAAAGTGTTAGATTCCCGGATGGATACGCATCTAACCTTCGGAACTGCGTTGATCATGGAGAAGGGAAGTTTACTGGGATGAAGAGTCATGATTGTCATGTGGTGATGCAGCGCCTCCTTCCATTTGCCTTTGCATGCCTTCTACCACGTAATGTCCACGAAGCAATTGCAGGTACAATCATGAAATTATTTATTTACTACTTTATACAATATATACTTCATTATTTAATTATTCATTTGTTATCCATATATTGCAGGGATTGGTGCCTTTTTCCGAGATATATGTTCTCGCTCTCTTACATCAGACGGTATCCGAAATCTTGGGGCTAATATACCTGTAATCCTTTGCAATTTGGAGAAGATATTTCCTCCTTCATTCTTTGATGTTATGGAACATTTAACAATTCATCTCCCTCGAGAAGCAGAGCTTGGGGGCCCGGTTCAGTACCGTTGGATGTATCCTTTCGAACGGTATATGTTACATCTAAAGAAGAAGGTGAAAAATTTGAGTAGAGTGGAGGGTTCTATCGTCGCACAGACCATCAATGAAGAAACCTCACATTTTGCCGAGTCCTACTTTCCATCACAAGTCAAAACAAAGAGTCGTAGAGCAGCTCGACATGATGACGGAGGCGTCCTACCTTTCTATCCGGTCGATGTACCTCATATATTTTTACAGATTGGACGACTTAGTGGAAAAGGCAAGAAGAGGAGACTTTCACCACAAGAGCGAGAGCATTTGCATATGTATATTCTCACAAACTGCGACGGAGTTGATGAATATGAGAGGTATTATATATTGAACATAATTATTAATTACGTATTGGGTTTTTGATTATATATATATATATGTACTAACGTGATAATTGTTTCAATCTCACAGGATGTATATGGCTTATCAACGTTTTGCATTTCCTGACAAAACAGAGGAAGAGCTAATCGAGCTCAAACAGGAAGAGTTCGGACGTTGGTTAAGAGATTATGTAAGTCTTTTAATTGCCTTGTTTTTATCAATCATCATATGTAATGAAAGATTTAATTATTTGAAGTATTTTTATTTTAATTGTGCAGGTGACGACAGAGAAGGCTAACGGACAAACATTTCCCACGTGGTTAGAAGAAATTGTGAGATTTCCACTAGCAACCGTGCAGTCACATGTGATGTATAGCACACGGGGGTACGCTTTTAAGATTCTTCGGGATGATAGGAGTGCGACAACTTCAGATTACGGTGTATCAACTCAGTCAGGTGATCTTGTATACTATGGTGTCGTACGTGAGATTTTTGATGTTCAGTACCCGGGAATGCTCGGTCTAAGATGTGTTGCATTTTTATGCGACTGGAACGACCCATTAGTAGGAAGCGGTGTGCGACACGACCAATTTGGTGTTACATCATTACATAGCAGAAGAAAACTCCAGAGATACGAGCCATTTGTACTTGCATCACAAGCAGACCAGGTTTGTATTTCTTTTACGTTAATTTTTAATTAAATTTTGTTGCATTCCCGTGGTTAAATTTGTACATGGTGTAGGTATGCTACATTCTCTATCCGCGGGTGACAAACAAGCAAGACCCGTGGGTTACAGTCACATCGATAAATCCGAGAGGTAGAGTTCATGGGATGTTTGATCATGAACCCCTCCAACAAAGCTCCGTAGGTTTGGGTTCAATCGAGCATTCCCTTGAGGTCGACCTTGTCGTTGATTTCACCATACAGTCAGACGATCGAGTATTTGAGGATTTAGAAGAAGAATTTGACGAATTTGGGGAACCTTCCGATTCAGGAGAATCAGATTACTCATCATCGGATTGACAGTAGTTTTAATTATAAAATTTGCACCGTAAAATATGTACATATATTTGAACTAGAATTGTAATGTGTAATATATCAGTTATGTCGAAGTTTTATAAAGTTAGACATTTGATTAAGTGTAACAAAATCGGAATTTTGCAACAAAAAAAATATTATAACTTCTATATAAATTCTATATAACCTATTTTATATACATCATACAAGTGTTTGAAATATCCGTCGGAAATACCCTAAACAAGATTTTTAAATATCCGTCGGAAATCCGTCGGAAATTTCCGACGGATTTCCGACGGATTAAGCTGCCTCGGATAAAACCTGGGTTATATCCGAGGGATTGATTTTTCAGCCGATGCAACTCAATCCGTCGGAAATTTCCGACGGATTTCCGACGGATTCAGTTGCATCGGCTGAAAAATCAATCCCTCGGATATAACCCAGATTCAACTCAATCCGTCGGAAATCCGTCGGAAATTTCCGACGGATTTCCGACGGATATTTAAAAATCTTGTTTAGGGTATAGGGTATAGGTTTTTTTTGTGGCAAAAGTTTACAAACACTTGTATGATGTATATAAAATAGGTTAACCTTTTATATACATCAAGAAAATGTGTTATATAGATTTTAAAAATTTTGATGGAAGTGTTTGTATAAGTTATAGTATAAGATATTGTTGATTTATGTGAAACGATATGTTTTGATGTTGTATAATTTTTAAACTAATGCAAACCCTGTAATATTGATGAACTTAATATATTTATTGAATGAAACATGTAAATAACATGTCCCTAAATCATATAAAGAAACCCTAAACCCTAAACCCCAAATATACCCTAAATCCGTCGGAAATTTCCGACGGATTTCCGACGGATATGAAAAAATAGACACGTGCTTGTTGACTGACCAATCGACAAACATGCAAGGAATATACCTTATCCGTCGGAAATCCGTCGGAAATTTCCGACGGATTTCCGACGGATATGAAAAATTAGACACGTGCTTGTTGACTGACTAATCGAGAATCCTTATCTTCTCCAATCCGTCGGAAATCCGTCGGAAATTTACGACGGATTTCCGACGGACATTGATATTTTCGAGGAGACCGCGGGAATATCAACCGCGTAAATGAAATTATTTTTCAAAATCCGACGGATTTCCGACGGCCATCGAATTATATCGACGAAACGTAAGTTTTTTTCCTTATTTCTCTCATCTTCCTCTCTCTCTTCCGTCGCTTCTTCTTCCTCTTCTCTCAAAATTTCCCTAAACGAAAATCTCTTCTTCTCCCTCTTTTCTTCTTCTTCTTCACAATTTCAGTTTTTATCTTCAATTCATCAACTCCTCATCTTCAATTCCTCAATTCTTCTCCAACAAAACCATGTAAGTTTAATTAATTCCTTTAATTTTGTTTTATATCATTTTAGTTTTAGGGAATATATTAGTTAGGTTGTTAGAATTTTGTTTATGTGAATTGTTAAGTGGTTATAATAGAATTTGTTATTTAGAATAATATTAGTGTTATGGTTTATGTGTTTAGATTGTTGATTTAGAATTGTTAGATCTAGATATTGTTTGAATTTTTAAAAATATTTGTATATATTAAAATCGTTTTTAAAATATTGTTTAAGTAATAAAAACGTTTAGAATATTGTTTAAGTAATAAAAATCGTTTTTAAAATATTTTTATATATTAAAAACGTTTTTAATATATTTGTTAAGTAATAAAAACGTTTTCATAATATTTGTATATATTAAAATTGTTTATAAAATTTTTTTTAGTAATAAAAACGTTTTTATAATATGTGTATATATTAAAATCATTTATAATATTTAAGTTGATGTTAAAATATTTTTTTAATTTGAAAAACGTTTTTATAATATGTGTATATATTAAAATCTTTTATAATATTTTATAACTAATAAAAACGTTTTTAAAATATTTCTATATATTTAAGTTGATGTTAAAATATTTTTTTAATAATAAAAACCTTTTTCAAATATTATTTTAGAAATTAAATTGTTTTAAATATTTTTTATAGTAATAAAACGTTTTCTAAATATTTTTATATATTAAAACTGATTTTAAAATATTTTAGCAAATTTTGAAAATTTTTGAAATATTTGAATTTTTAGTAAACTTTGAATTTTTCGGAAAATTTGAATTTCCAGAAAATTTGAATTTTTCCTAAATTTTTTTCCGGAAATTTCAAAAATGTTGGTAACTTTTGAATTTTTTGTTAATTTACTAACAATTTTACCGTTTTCCGCAGGGATCACGACGATGTTTTTCAGTTGGGAGGCGGCAACCAAGGACGCCGTTCTCGGAGTTCTCGGTGTACGCCTCCTCCGGGACCAACGAGCTCGGGAACTCACATCCCTGATTCCCAGCAATCCGCTGCTCGGAGCCACCTTGAGATCGAGGAGCTAGTCCGGCAGCCTAACCGGGGCCATTGCATTCGACTCGACCCGAAGTTTGAGGACGGCACTTGGTAAGAAAATTTGTGTACATTACTTCAATTTATTTAGATTTTTAAACTTAACATATTTATATATTTTCATAATGTTTTCAGGTTTAAGCTGTCGACTCAGATCACCAAATCGATATTACGGATGTTCCACAACATGTTGGACAAACCGTACAAGAAGTATTCGGACATGCCTGCCGAGGAGAAAGACGTGTGGCACCGGACTTTCGCGGTACGTTCTTTATTGATATATTATTTATTTTGAATTTCATTTTGTCAATTTTTCTTTTTGATATGTAACAAATTTTTTAAAAAAATTGTAGCAAGAGTTCACGTGGGACTCTCATCATACGCGCGAAGTCATTGACACATTCGACAAGTATGCCGCAAACTCGTACTCGAAGCACATGTACGAGTGGAAACAGAAGTGGAAGCAGAACAAAGACAAGCCGAAGGACCTTGACGACGACGTCTGGAAAGGCTTCTGTGAGTACTGGAGTAGGCCTGCGACAAAAAAGACCTCCGAGCAACAGTCGAAGAACCGAAATAGCCAACGAGGCGGGAAAGGGGTCTACATCCACAACGCGGGCGCAAAGACCATCGAACGGGAAGCGATGGAAATGGTAAGTTTAATTTAAATTTTTTATTGTTAATTCTGTTTTTTATATTTATTTAACTTAACAAATTTTCGCAGGCGAGAGCATCTGGTTCCGAACCCGATTATCTTCAACTCATCGAGAATAGACACACCAACAAGAAAACCGATCAGATACAGGACTTGGGGATGCGGGATGTTGTCGAGAAGAGCAAGAAGACGAAGCTGGACCGTGAACTATCATCGCAGCTCACTATCGAAGGATCGTCGTCCTCGAACTCTTTGTCCCGGGAAGAGATAAACCAGATTGTACTTAAGGTAAGTTTTAATTTCATTTCGTTTTTTTTTTTCGTTATTTATTTATTATCGGTTTTAATTATTCGCAGCAAACCCGGCAAGTGAAAGGTCGATTCGCTGGGTTAGACACCCTTCCGACCCAGGAATCTTCTTCCTCGTTTCCTCGTTATCCTTCGGAGTACCGGGTAGAAATCGAGAGGCTCACCCAAACGGTGAAAGACCGTGACCAGCAGGTTGAAGAGCTACGGACGGAGCAACAGACTACCACCAAGAAGCTCTCCTGCTTGGAGAAGATGATGGAAAAATGCTTCCCGCATATGTTTCGGGATAATAATCCCGACGACGGAGATTCTCCAACCGTCTAAATATTTGCTTTTAATGCTTTTTTTTTGAACAATTTATTTTAATGTGTAATGACTTTTTTTAATTTTGTTTAATGAATTTATATATTTATTATTTCTATTTTTAATTTATATTTCAAATTTCTATAATTTTAATATATAAATTTCCAAAAAATAAATAATTAAATAAAATTCAAAATACCAATTCCGTCGGAAAACCGTCGGAATAAGTTCCTGTAACATCCCGATTTCTTGTATATGCGGAGAGGCTTATAAGAATTGATTTGGCTACCTATGACACCAAAGTGCACTTAGCTTTTCCGATCACTTGCCCGAAAGAACTCCAGAGTTAAGCGTGCTTGAGCTGGAGTAGTTTAAGGATGGGTGACATTCCGGGAAGTTATTCGCGGTATCGTGTGAGTGAGGACAAAACACGGGGAAAGATCACGTGGTGATTGCAGGGTCAGTAAACAAGTATTACAAGCCTCACAGATTAACGCACCGGCCGTCGGACAAGGGTAGGGCCCACGGGCCCAGATAAGGCATGGGGCCCACGGGCCGAGAGAAGGCATGGGGCCCACAGGTATGGGTGGTCGGGGCGTTATAGTTACCGTCGTAAATCCTTCGGAACCTATTTCCGACGAAGAACCGACGGACTTCCGAGACAACTTCCGATCAAATTATCCGTCGTAACTCCGTCGAAAATAGTTACCGTCGGAAATCCGTCGGAAATATCTTCCGACGGATTTACGACGGACTTCCGACAAATTCATTCGATAATCATCCGTCGGAAATTCTGTCGGTAATATATCCGTCGGAAATCCGTCGGAAATTTCCGACGGATTTCCGACGGCATTTACGACTGAAAACCCGTCGGAGTATCCGTCGGAAATTTCCGACGGATTTCCGACGGCATTTACGACTGAATATCCGTCGGAGTATCCGTCGGAAGTCCGTCGAATATCCGTCGGAACGGACGCGGTCGGAAATCCGTCGGAAATGTCTGACGACTTTCCGACGGCAACAATCCGTCGGAAATACCCCTGTTTTCTTGTAGTGAAAAGTAAGTGCACATATCAACATAAAAAATGTAATATATATTTATTTAGTCATATAAAAGTAATATTGTGCCATCTTAGTTATTCAGTTAATCATATTTACTACTATTGTAATCATTATTAAAAAATATGAAATAACAAAGATAACAACCCGAAAGAAAAAAAAAAGCAAAATATAAGCAAAAAATATGCAAAAAGTATGCAAAATATATGCAAAAAATAAGAAAAAAGGTTATCAAACAATAAAACTGATAGAAATATGATTTTGTTCCTTAATTTATGTGTATGTCTGTTAGAGAGAACTATGTAAAAGAGTCAAAATCGTAGAAACCTTTTAACCTCGAGATTAATCTAATGAATAAACTAATGCATATATTTTTTTTACCCATGCAAAACTATAACCGATAAATTATTAATATTTTTTATATATATATTTAGATGTGAATATGATGAAAGTATGTTGATATCATTAGGTGAAAACATGTATACGTACATTAATTTGTTCGGTGTTAAAATAGTTTAATAATTAGTTTGTTATATCATATACAAGTGCGATATAGAGAAATATAGTTTATTTGGTAAAATGCATCTCGAGCCATCCTCACGCGGTGTCCCTGAAAGATGTATTTACACTCGTTCATTCTGAACGGTGGAAGAGGTGGCGGCAGTGAGAGAGACGCCGGAGAAGGAGGGTAAGAGGATGCAACAGATTCTGGCAAAAAATCCAGATCCGAAAATCCGAACGGGTATCGAATTGAAAATACCCTAACCGAAAGGATTTCAGATCCATCTAAATACCCGAACGGATCCTAAATTCCTATACTCGAAGAACCGAACCCGAACCGGTACCGAACCGAGAACCAAATGGGTACCCGAAATACTTGAAGTGTAATTATATACCCAACTATATTAATTATACTTAGACTTGAATATATTAATTATTTTTTGGGTATTTCGGGTATTTTAGGTGTATTTTCGATATTATGGGCTATATTGAATACATATATTTTGTTTTTTTTTTCTAGATTTTTCGGGTATTTTTGGTTTGAAAGTATATTGGTTTTATTGAAATGAATATTCATGTTTTTGTGTTTTGTCTCGGATTTCAGATTCTTCGGGTATTGTCGATACTTTTGGATACTTTCGGATCCGGATCCGAACATATCTGAAAATTTCGGATCTTAAAAAAAAAATTCAATCCAAACCCGAACCGAACCCGATCCTAATTTTTAAAATACTCGATCGGTACCTAAATCCCTAAACCCAAAATACCTGAAATCCGAAATACCCGACCCGAGGATCCCAACACCCACCCCTAATTTCTAGCAAGGAAGGAAGAGTATGGGCTGATGATGTTCAATTTAAGGCCCAATACAATTTAATGAGGCCCACTACAACCAGTTTTCAATTCAAAACACTCATTTTTATAACGGTCACTAAACATTAGGGGGTTATTAGTAGTGCTTTTGCTAATGGTTCTCATAATTATTGCTTTTTTTTTCTTCTTCTTCTTTGGAGCGTTTCGGAGTTTTTTTTTTCACAGAGGTCATCATCACCGCAAGGTTTTTGTTTATTTAATATCTTCTTTTAAACTTGTTAGAGTTTTTGTTGATTGTGTATTTCACGACTCTATTTTGATTCGCCGTTTTTTCTGTTCGTAATTGTGTTTTTTTTCTTTCTCGGATTGCAAAAACTGCTTTTGTTGTTCCTTGTGTTCTTGCATCTTAGGGTTTTTAATTTCGAACTTGTATTTCTATTTTAGAAAAAAAAAACCTTTTGTTGTTGTTTTGAGATTAGGGTTTTTGTTTATTTCATGTTTTGCGAATCAAAAGCCCTTTTTTCTTTCAGAGTTTACCTCTGTCGTTTCGTTACAGATTACGGTTTCTTGTCTATTTCGCATTTTCGTACGTAAATCAAAAACCCCCTTTTGGATATGTGTTTTTTTTTTGATACAAAACCTCTCTTTTCAGATTCTTGATTATTTGTATTTCGTAAATCAAAAACCCTCTTCGGTTTTAGGGGTTTTATTTTCGTTTTCTTAGTTTCAGAGTTTCGAATTTTGCATTTCGATTTCTGTTTTCAATTCCGCTTGTTTTAAAGTTGTATGTTTTCTTTCAAACCCAAAAGAAAGGGACAAGACATCATATGATTGTTGTTTGTCCGGTTTCTAACTTGGGGAAAGATTGTCCCTTATCATAAGTCTGATGTTGCCTAACACTAGCTAATTCAATAATCTGCTTAAAGAGATCTTGTTGGGTTGGGATTGCAAGATAAAATTCAATAATCTGCTTATTGATGGATCCTTTTAATAAGGCTTGTTCGATGGTGTTCTGAGATTTGCAAATTCAATCCAATTTGTCTTGCTTAAAAGTCTCATCTTGTTGGGCAACATGATAAATGTTCAATATTCTGCATACTGATGAGAGAATAGCCTTTTAATAAAAGCTTCTCTTGAATGATGTGTCCTGAGATTCCTGAAATTCAATCTTCTGCTTAGAGACAAGCTTTTATATCTTGTCTCTAATTATGTCCCAAGATAGAGAAAATTTCTTGTTTCTGCACATACTCTTATATCTTGTTGAGCTGGAACGACATGATTGATATGATGTTATTCAATCTTCTGCTTAAATCTTTTATAATCATGTCTCATGATAATTGTCTGTTTGGGAAATTCAAATGTCTGCTTAAACTCTATATATTGTTGTGCTAAAACAGCATGATATTCAATGATGTCCTAAGATTAGCAATTTCAAGTTTCTGCATAAAGCTATAGATCTTGTTGGGGTGACAATATGATACAACATTCAACGATGTCCCAAAGTTTCTACATAAACGATAGATCTTGTTGGGCTGAGAGACAGCATAATAAACGTTTCTATATTTCTGCATATTGATGGAGGAAAAATGTTCTTAAATCAAATAATGCCTGCTTGGGTTATTCAATATTTTGCTTAAACCCTATATCTTGTTGGAATGAGATAAGATTCAATATTCAATGTTCTGCATATTGATGAAGGATAAATCACCTTGAAGAAAATATTCATTCATCTGCATTCATGGGAGAAAAGCCTTTTAATAAAAGGCTTCTTGAATGATGTCCTAAGATTATTGGAGAATAGATTCAACTATCCATCTAAGCTGGAGATCTTGTTGCATGATAGAACATTCAACTATGTCCCAATATTTCTGAAATTCAATCTTCCTCTTAGATACACATTTAAAATCTTATCTAGTTATGTCCCATGATTGGGAAATTCAAGTTTCTGCCAATACTCTATATATATCTTGCTGAGCTGGGACAACATGATTCATAAGTTATTCAAGTTTCTGCCAGTACTCTATATCAATGCTCTGCTCAAACTCTATATACAACAAGATATAATAATATTCATATTCTGCATATTGGTGGGGAATGAATGTCCTTTAATAAGGCATGTTTAATGGTGCTGGAGATTGAAAAATTCAATAATAATCTGCTTAAAGATATTCAATTCTGATTGGAATAAACTCTATGTATCTTGTGCATCTTGTAGAGCAAGGATGTTATGATAGATTTCGAGTATTCAATACTCTGCATTTATCTAGTTTGGGCTTTATGAAGAAAGTATTCAAACCCCTGCATAGTACAAGAATGACATCGTCGTGAAGGAACATGAAAAATTGATCTCTACGAACAAGAATGATTTTGACATTAGTCTAGGAGCAATGGTAAGTTCATTTTTTCTTTTGTTTATGTATACATCTTACACTAGATCAATGTCTACTTGCCTCATTGTGTTCTAACCACTTCTTTAAGTGACTCATTTTTTAACAGGAAAAATCGAGGTATTGCAGAAATATAGCTTTTGATCAGGTAAATGTCCCTTCCTATTTTTAAGATAAGTTGTGATTTACATAAGAGATTGAGTTTGTGATTCTTTGATTGCTCCTTTTGATCAGGTAAAGTCTTACAACTGAGTATACGCGTTTCTGGTCTTCTTTGAAACCAAAGGTATTGCCTATAAACAATGTTCAGAAACGTTCCTCTTTAGAAAAGCAAAGCCTCTGGTTTCTTTCCAAGGATAAGAAAACCTTAATTAAGCTAACACATCTTTAACGCTAACACTAATTTACAAACATTAGCACAAACATGAACACACACACACACACACACAGTGAACGCAAACAGAACAATTGTGTTCACTCGACATCGTGATAAAAGGAACTGCAAATCGAGACGTTATAAGACGACGGAATGTCTTATGATGATTTAGAAGTTAGATATAAGTCCTATAAGGTTTTAAAATAGGGCCTTCTTGTAGTTGTAATTAGAACGGTTAACGGTAAACCGAAGTAATACCGCTCCGAGATATATAAATTTGGTAAACCCAAATTTATATGATTATGACCCTTCGATAATTATCTTTAGAGCATCATGTTTGTGCCTAAACCAAGGTCCTTACATTATTTCCGGGTTTTTGGGAAATGATTGTATTTACCATATGAATTTCATAAACAGTCAGTCCCGAAAAATCTAGAATAACTTCATATTTAATTATGAAAGCTATGATCTAGAATTTTCTTGAGTCTCGAAAACGCAGGTTTCGTAAAACGTCTAAGTTAATGGTCTTTGACCATTACCAAATATTGCTTCTAAGTTAACCAGCAGCCTCTTAGCCACCCATGGACACCAGAAATCCACTATGAGGTCGCCGGAAAGTAGAATTTTCCGGTGGAACTCCGCTAAGTGTTCTTAAGTCCAAAATCACCCTTTTCACTTCTTTTGATCGCCTCTTCTTTTTATGGTGAGAACTCTTCAGTATTGTCTTGAGCGTCCCAAGTTGGAGCTCAAGCCTTGCATGTGCTTCAAATCTCTATCAAACTTTTCTTACTTGATCATCAAGGTAAGATTTAAGCTTTAAAGCTTGTTTTCAATCCTTTTCATTATCTAGATCATGACATACGTTAAGGAATAAGGATGATGTTCTTAAAACGAGCCCTTAAAAAATGAGTTTAGAACTCACGGCCACCATTAAAATTTTAATATTTGCTTAGCATCATAAAGTTATCCAATTTTTTCGGATCGAATCGAAATGGATAACGGATTGAAGCAAATTGTACGGGTATTTTGGCCAACACCAGGATCAATAAACAATGAAATTATGTATTAATACGATTGTGGGTTGATTGTGATTAATTAGGTACATGTTAAGACGTCTCATAGGATTACCTTATCTGTTAAATGAATCGTTAACCATGAGTGTGTCGCATGTATATTTAAACGGTTATATGATGCTTAATGTGTACATGAATGATCATGTTGTATTAATGTGAACATTGCTTATAAGAAAGTAGTGTAACTTGCATCTTAACTAAGGTCATTCGTATAGAATTGTTAAGTATCAACTCTTATTTGGAAAACAAGTAATATCTAGTCATAGGTCGAGTATAATGCAATCCATTTGCGCATTCCTTGTCGTTTAGTATCTCTTGTACAAGAGAAAAGAGTATGTTTGCGTGCTTAGGATTAAGTCACAAGTTCACAAACCGAGTCAGATGAGGGTCTTCAAAAAGGGATTGAAGATCAACCGTAGGAGTAAAGTAAAGGTTATATTATGCGCTCGTATCTCAGGTAAGTGTGATATGTAAGAAAAAAAAGTTTAGAACTCTTCGTTAACGAATAAGGGATTGGCTCAAAGTAGTAATCCATTATTTGGTGGTTATTAAGGGTGTGTTTAGAGGATCAAAATCACAAAAAGTATAGTCCTAGCCGTAAGCGATGGATACTATTACTAGGCGAAGTAATGTAGAGGACAAATATAAGGATTCAGAAGATGATGCAATATTTTTGTAAATAATGTAGGAGCTAAAATTAGCACTACAGATACTATGATTAAACTACGAGAATTATATAAACGATGTTACGGTAAGAGAGAACGAGTGGAGGCTAGATAATGAATCTCTTTCCGTAACTCTTTGAATCACTTGCAGTGTGACGGAAATCTGTGATTCAAGAGCCGCATGATACAACCACTAATATCCGGTTTCGCAAACACTCGAAACGCGGACCTAAACGAACTACTACTCTACGATAGTACTAAATGAACTACTACTCTACGATACTCTAGAAGTAATTCGTGTTTATAAAACGAAAGAAGAGAGAAGGTGACTCCGGGGAATCCGAGAAGGTCTCACAAAATCATGGAACGATGGGCGGAAGATTCGATCTTCGTTTTGTTGCATCGTGGAGATAAAGAGTAAAATCCGAATATCCTTTTGACTTAATAAATCAAAAATGCAGTGACTTGTTTAGTCAACGAAAAAACGTTGACAAAATGTTCATACAAATTTGGCCCAAAAAGAACTCTTTAATGGGCCGCTGTCCCACTCCCAAGAGCCCAAGACCCACGCCCGGCTCTTTAATGGGCGGCGACGCGCGTGGAGCCTCTTTCCTTCTCTATCACACATACTTTGACCAAGAATATAACTTCTCCGTTATATATACTACTCCAAAATTTTCCAAACTTCCAATGTAGAACAAATGACATGTCGCCCATTTCTCTTCACACTCAAACTTTAATAAACTCCCTTGGGCTTTATTAAAAATTCCGGTCCAACAAATAATGGCAATGGGATTCGATGAAACGAGGCATAAAGATGAGGGTGAAAAATTCGCGAAAGTTTTGGCTACCAAAACATAGATGCCCAGTGGAAGAAGGTCTTGGTTTATGCTTATGAGATGGAGCATTAGTTATGGAGGGAGTATTTCAACGATTAAGGTATTGGAAAAGCAAGAGCCATTGCTAAAAGCAAAATATGTTTTGTCAGATATGTGGGTTTCAAATTCCATCGAGCGAAGCACAAAGTTTGCTTAATAGTAAAATCGAGAGATCCGATTCTTGGAGATTCTGTTAGTTATTTCAAGTTTTCAACAAGAGGTAAATGTTTTTAAAGAGTGCATAATCCGATGTTCGGTATTGGAAATACAATACAATAACCATTGCTAAAATCAATATGTTTTTGCCAAACGTGGGTTTCAGAATTGCATCGAGCTGATGATAGCTTGCTTCAAAGTGAAATCAATTCTAAAGAAGAAACATAACGGACCTAACAATATGTTAGTGAGTAAGGTTTTTCGCAGCAAAAATTGCTTCGTTTGTTATATTGTATAATGCTCTTGTAAACTTCATGTGATATCAATAAATTAAGTTTGGCGTTTAAATTTTTTTTTTTATGATATGTTTTTGGGTTTTTGCATGTAAAATCACTTATTTGAAGTTTTTAAATTTTTTTTTAGTATTTTTTAAACTTATTTAGAAAAGTAACTCTTATTTAACTATTCATGACAATTTTACTCATGTACAATACGTGTATACGCATGTGGACGGTATATAAGTATACAGAGGAGGAAGATGTATTTTCTTCTAGGTTACGCTGGACACTCTTCAATTTCTTCTTCCTCGCCTAAGTTTTTCGCTTTCTCGGTTCCTAATTCTCTTCGTCTTCCTCCTCTGCAACAAAGCGGTAGGTTTTCTTCTTCTCTTCCTCTCGCTCGATATCTCTCTATCTTCTCTTCGTCAATCGATTTTCTCGTTTTTTATCTCAAGGTTCTTAGATAGATTTTCTTTTCTATCTGTTTTGATTTTGTGCTTGCTGGGTTTTATGAATTTCCCAAGCTTGATCGAAATCAGTTGGTGGGTTTCATTCATTGTAGGTTTTTTGCGAATGTTCAACAGAATCGTTGTTCACCAAGGATTGAGTTCTGGACTTCGTTCATCGTTTATCGTTTTAGATACTACTTTCTTTAGGGATTCCGTATGCTGGGTTTATCGATTTTCTGGATTTAGATTGATAAATACTGCTTAATGGTTTTGAATGATTCTCATGTTGATATCATACATAATATGATTTCTCTTGACATGCTTAATGGTTTTGAATGATTCTCATGTTGCTATCATGATTTGACATTTATGAATAGACAAACGAATTAGTTTCTTCAATTTCTGATTAACTCATTTGGACCATTCATGTGTCGTGAACAATAGAGGGTTCTTTTCACTTAGAATGCAATGGAAGAAACATGAGTCTGAGTTGGATTGATATGAATTGGTCAAACATTAATTGAATGTGTTCATACTGGTTTACTTCCAATTGTTGAAAGAGTTACTGGTTTCGTAAATCTGTATGTCATAATGCAGATCACTCACATTGAAGAATAACCTGCAAACCCGTTTTCTATTTATACTCATAAAAGTGCTTCTGCTAAATTAGTGTTCTGTGCTATATTTCATGCATAATGTTTTGATCTTCTCAGCGTCTTTATGCCTTTTCTTTTCGTGCTCCATATTGTTTCCTATGGTTTCTTGTGCTCATAAAGCAACCAGGTGAGTGAGTATGAATGATTCTCAAAGATTGTTTTTTTTTTTGTTTCATAAAAATATTAATCGAAGTATGAATGTGATTTGTGATTGTATATCAAGGAAGAGATATTAATCGAAGAATTAGATTGTGATTTGTGATTGTATCAACTCAGATACTTATTAAAATGTTTATGTCTATTTTGAATATTCTTCAATTGTTAAGCGCTGCAGTTTTGGATTATTGTCAACATTCTTCAATTGTTTTTGTTTTTGTCCATGGACATGGTTATTTTTGGGCTTTGTCAATTTTGGGTTTGGTCAATTTTATGTTTGGTCAATTTTGTCCACACAAAAAAAATGTCCAGTTGGACAAGATGTGGACGGTATACAAGTATACAGAGAAATATGTATTTTCGTCATTTATACAGTAAAAAAAAAATGTTAACATTATAAAGAAAGTTGAAATCAGTGACACTGTTAAATTATTTCTTGATTTATTTTTCATCAGTATTATTGTGGATTTAAATGTAAACCGGTACGTGATTTGATTAAACTGAAATAAAATTGCACCTGAAAATTGAATTAAAAAAAAAACCAGTTTGTTGAAAAATGAATCCAGAAGCTCTATGAAGAAGAAGAAAAAGAGAAGAATGAAAACAAGTGTAAATAACAGATAAACGCATCTGAGACCAACAAAAGGAGAATCACACAGACATTTTCTCTTATCTCTTGTCGTCATCGTCGCTGGGTCACAATCTGGTTTTTTCTTTTCTCTCGCTCTCCTTTTCAAATCCAACCTAACAATCTCTCTGTGTGATTCTCGGGAAAGTCAAGCGAGAAACCTAGACGAGGAAACTCAGGAAGGGAGGGGATTGTTGTAATCTCAACATCTGTTTGTTGCATAATTTTCAATTCGCTTTGATTTGATTTGTTCCAAGAAAAAAAAAGATTTTCTGAATTGTGGCGTGCAGGCCAAGGAACTAGGTGCGTTTCTCTATGATCTTTGACCATATTTGATCATCGATTGCCGTCATTGTATTTCCGATTGATAAACGAGATTGTTGATCCCATATCTCACAGGTTTATTTCTATTCTTCGTGGGTGTGTTGAGATTCCCCAAGGGAAAAATGATGAACGTCCATAGGAGAAGCAAACACATCCTGATGAAGATTTTCGATTCGAATGCTTAGATAAACGAAAAAACAAACCTTTCGTCGAAAAAAGAAAAGGGGGTTTTACTTTATTATATGGGGCGATCATTGGAATCATCTGGTGCTCTGTTTCAAGTTTGCTGTTGTAAATCGAAGTATCTAAACTTGGAATGGCTTCTTTCCACAGAAGTGTTCCCACGGAGAGGGAGAACGAGCAGGTGTGCTCTATCGAGTCTCTCTCTGTAACATTTTCTCAAGTGTGATTAGATGGTTTATCTACTAAATTTTGATGCAGGCCATAGCAATTCTGAAGAAAGGAGCGTATCTGTTGAAATACGGCCGGCGTGGGAAACCTAAATTCTACCCTTTTCGGCTTTCAAGTGTAACCATTCATCATCATCTCTTTTACAAATGCCCAAAAATTCATTGTGATGTGATGATACTGTTTTTTTTCTTTCTCAAATGTATAGGATGAAATTTATTTGTTATGGTACTGTGGGAAAAAGGAGAAACGTCTTAAACTGAGTTCTGTGACAAGGATCATACCTGGACAGCGAACTGTAAGTTGTAAATGTATGAATCATTTCTCTGGCATTGCTGCAGGATTCTGAATGTTATTGTAACAACTTTTCCAGGCAGTTTTTCGACGATACCCTCAACCCACAAAGGAATATCAATCTTTTTCTCTTATATATGGCGACCGGTCTCTTGATTTGGTTAGTGACTTTAGCTCTCTGTGTTGTTCCCTGACAAGTATTATTCCTACAGAGTAATAACCATTTACTGAAATCTTTTGTGGATAGGTATGCAAGGACAAGGACGAAGCCGAGTTCTGGATTACTACCCTTCGAGCTCTTCTCTCACGAAACAGCTCTTCTGCGTTGGTGCTTCACTCAAGAAGCCGTAGTTTTGTTCCTGACTATAAAGAACAAACTAGTTCGAGCAAGGACTCCAAGTCCAACATCAGATCCGTCAGCAGTGATACAAGCTGCGAGGTTTTTGTTTCTTTCTTCAAGAGACGACCATAGAGTTACGTTGTTTCCTACTTAATATCCTATCTCATCTGCCACTTTTTCAGGAACATGCAAAAAAGGCCTCAGGGTCTCACTGCAATAACACTCCACATAGACTGGGGAAAGTTTTCTCAGAGGTTTTGTCACAAACTGCAGTACTAAGAGCACTCTCTTTGGACGAACTGGTCCATAAACCTCATAACTCGTCTCCAGAGACTTTAGAGAATCGACCTACTAATCACTCCCCTGCTGTTGATACAAGTAAATATAGTGTTTCCAGCGCAGTGAGCTCATCTAGTCACGGATCTACTTTTGAGGACTTGAAGTCTCTCTGTGATGTCTTTGTTTGGGGAGAAAGTATAGGAGATAGGTTATTAGGAGGTGGTATGCACAAAAGTGAAAGCAGTTCTTCTCTAACGACTGAATCCTTTTTGCCCAAAGTCCTGAAATCACATGTGGCACTAGATGCACAGAGCATATCTTGCGGCACCAATTATGCTGTGTTGGTCACAAAGCAGGGACAGATGTACAGCTGGGGAGAAGAATCTGGTGGCAGGTTAGGACATGGAGTTTGTTCCTACGTTCCACAGCCGAAACTCATCGATGAATTTGATGGATCATCGGTGGAGATAGCTGATTGTGGGGAATTTCATACTTGTGCTGTAACAGCCTCAGGTGATTTATATGCATGGGGCGATGGAGCTCACAATGTTGGTCTCCTTGGACTTGGTAGTGAAGCTAGCCATTGGAAACCGGTACGGATACTCGGTCAGATGGAGGGTATAAATGTAAAAACCATCTCTTGTGGGCCTTGGCATACAGGTTTTGTGACATCAGAAGGTAAGCTATTTACATATGGTGATGGTACTTTTGGTGCGCTTGGACACGGTGATCGTATAAGCACAAGCGTACCGAGGGAGGTCGAGGCACTAAGCGGCTGCAGAACAATAAGGACAGCTTGTGGCGTTTGGCATTCAGCTGCTGTTGTCAGTGTTTTCTGCGAGGCCACGTCATCGGGAAAGCTCTTTACTTGGGGTGATGGAGAGGATGGGAAACTCGGACATGGTGATAAAGAGTCTAGACTAATCCCATCTTGTGTAACTGAGCTGGATACGACAAACTTTCAACAAGTAGCTTGTGGCCAGAGCATTACTGTTGCTCTCTCTGCGCCTGGACAAGTTTATGCAATGGGAATTGCTGATCCCAGTCACGACAATGTCGTGAGAGCTCCTTCTTGCATTGAGGGAGTCCTAGGAAAGAGTTTTGTCCAAGAAGTGGCTTGTGGGTTTCACCATATCGCGGTTTTGAACTCAAAAGCTGAGGTATACACTTGGGGCAAAGGATCAAACGGACAGCTCGGGCACGGAGATACTGAGCACAGACGTATGCCGACTCTTGTGAGAGCTTTGAAAGGTAAACAAGTGAGGAAAGTGGTGTGTGGTTCTAATTACACAGCAACCATTTGTCTTCACAAACCAATTTCGGGTACCGATAGTTCTAGGTGCTCTGGTTGTCGCCATCCTTTTAACTACATGAGGAAGCTCCACAACTGTTACAACTGTGGGAGTGTCTTCTGTAATTCATGCACTAGCAAGAAGTCCGTAGCAGCAGCCATGGCTCCGAAGACAAACAGGCCTTACCGTGTGTGTGATGACTGCTATATCAAACTCGAAGGAGTTAGAGAATCTTTAGGAACTCCTGTGAACAGTGCCAGATTTTCAAACGCAAGTCTACCATCTAGCAGTAACGACATGGAAGAAATTGGCATAACACCGCAGCGTCAGCTTCTTAGGGTGGATTCATTTGATTTCTTCAGACAATCCAAGATGCCGGATCTTAAAACAATTGGTGAAACCTCAGGAGCAAGCTCTTCATCAAATCCCTCAGGTACTTTTAACCTGAAAGGGATACGGCGACTCTCCAGGCTTACCTCTTTTGATTCGGTTAATCAAGAAGGCAAACAACGTGCCAAGCATTGCGCTTCAAAATCAGACACATCCTCTCTTATAAGACACTCGGTGACTTGTGGTCTCCCGTTTTCACGTAGAGGTTCTGTTGAGTTGTTTCCTTTGTCGATAAAATCAAGCCCAGTTGAATCTGTTGCGACTACTTCGGACTTCACCACCGACATTACAGATACGGAGTTGCTGCAAGAAGGGACAAAGAAATCGAATCAGTGCCTGAAGCAGGAAATATCAGTACTCAAAGCACAGGTTAGTCCAATTACTTAAACCATGTCGAATCAAATATAGTATTTAGGGAATTTCTCTGTAGATTGTGGATGAAGACAGGTAAAAAAAAAACTTTTACTACTCAGGTGGAAGAGCTTACCCGAAAAACAAAACAACTAGAAGCCGAACTGGGAACGACTTCGAAGAAGCTTGAAGTTGCGGTGTTAATGGCAAGTGATGATGCAGAGAAGATCAAAACTTTAGAGGAGATAATCAGGTCCCTAACTCTGCAGGTACACACATTGACACTTTTGTCTGAAATCATTAGCTAGTCCTACTTTGAAATATGTTCTCGAGCTATAGTAATGGAGAATTCAATGCTTCTTCTTCTTCATCCAGTTGATGGACGCGACCAAGAAAGATGTAGACAAGACAAGGAGACGCCGACGCTCGTTTTGATTTTGAATATTTAACTAGAGAGAACAACCTCTAATCTGATCAAAGCATAGAAAGGGGATGGAAACTGAAATAGATTGAGAATTCTGGGGTTGAATGTAAAATACGACAAGTTTGATACAGCCCTCTTATCAACATATAAATCAATATATATAGTCATTAACTACAGAGCAAGAACAGAAAGTGAGAATAAAGACATTCAAAACACACTTGTGAATTCGAAATTGACAAAACACTGAAACAGAGAAGAAGAAGAAGAAGAAAAGTTCCAACCTTTTGATTTTGTTGTGTTTTGGTTTTAGTGAAAAATCAACAGAAGCTTCTTCATTTGACTAACAATGGCCAAGCTAATGCTCATCATCTGATTCGCCGTCACCATCTCTTTCTTGATCTCGTTTCCCACCGTCGTTCCCATCTCTTCAAGCCCATCGGAGCAAGTCTCACCGTCAGTCATGGCGGCGCTAATCCACGTCTTGACATCCCTGACGACCTCCTTAGTCAACCAATCCCCTCCCTTCTTCTTCCTCGTCTCTATCTCCGATATCGACTCGTTCAGTTGACTCAGCGCGTCGGTGTATAGCTTCACGCAGTCACCGACCGCCGCTTCCTGAGGCATATCGTTGATTGACCGGAAAGACATGGAGAGGCTTGATACCTTTTTAGAAGCGACTCGAATAGATAGCTCGAGGATTGATTCAGGACCCGATTCGTTGAGAGAAGAAGAGAAAGCGTCGAGGCAGGTCTCTGGGTAACGAGTCACGGCACAGACTTCCTTGAGAGACTCGGAGGAGACGGGAGGATGGTTTGAAGGACGAGTGAAGGCTCCGGCGGTTAAAGCGACGACGGCGAGGATCAAGAGGAGAGACACGACGGAGACGGTGGCGATTAGGGTTTTACGGGAAGATGGTTTGGGGAGTGGAGATGGAATCTGGTTTTCTTGGTCGGATACTTTGCCGTATCCTTTCAAGGTGTTGATCGACTCCATTGAACACAACAAATTTTCTGGAAGAAGATGAAATCTCTGATTTGGGATTGGGAGAGAAAAGTCAACGAGAGAAACTTTGAACGAAGGAATGTGACTTTTGTAGCAATCAATAAAAGCAACCAACGTATCTCTATCTTCCACGTCTTCTCTCTCTGTCTCTCTCCCAAAGTTTCAAATATTTTAACCTTTCTTTACCTTACTGATTCAAGATTTTATAGGGCAAAAAAAAAAAGAAGCTTGATACTTTGGTTTCAGAAATCTTCTTTGGAACAATATAATGAGTTTAACCCTAATAAATTTCGGCATTTGGTTGCTCATGTTCTTGTAATCCTCCTTTTCATTGTTGTTTTCACCTTCAGTGGTGTTTAGTTGTTAAATTCTTGATCTGTTTCAGTTGATTTTTTTGTTTGTCACTTCAGTTTCCGGGAATGTATCTTTGTTCCGCCGGCTTTTGTCTCCGGGAGTTGTCTTTGAACTTACCGGTTTTGTTTCCGGAAAAGTTTAGTCTCTTGCTGGCTTTGTGTAACACTAGCCTTATCCTTTCAATAAAAACTAGATGAAAAAAAAAAAAAACACTTTTAAGATTCTCACTCTGGCTCAAAGTAAATTTTTAAAAAAAAAACAAGAAGAAAAAACATTGTGAATAGTAAGGACTGAACTAGAGTTTTGGTTTCGAATCATACGAAAGCCAAGTCTCAATGTTCTCAAACTAAAAGCTTTCTAATAGAAGCTCATTCATCTTCAAGTTTAAAGTAAGTCCCCTTTAACAAATGAGACTTTGAAGAGAAGGCCAAGGCCAGCCATTTGTTCGCAAAAATTGATCCGGAAATTTCTTCTACTTAGGATTGTTACTAGTCAGAGCTTAGTCTTGAGTCTTTCCTTCTTCTTGTTGTTCTCCGTTTTCTTCTTGTTCTTCTTCTTCAGCTTCAACTCCTAGGGACTGGTTTAAGTACTCTTGAGCGTCTTCTAGTGCAGACTCATTTGCATCGGTTGCATACAGTATCTTCTTCACTGCTCCCACTATCTGCGTTCCACGGAAGCATATATCACATTCAAACGCGATAATCTTTGCAAAAGTTGAGTTCAGATGAAGAGAAAAACTAAATGTGCTCGCTGATGAAATCGGATGAGTTCATTGGTAAGATCTCTTTTATTTTCTTCTTGGTGTAAGAATGATATGATATACTTGTAACAGAAAGGGGACAGAAAAATCCTGGTTCTGTGTTAGTGCACTGCGATTTGGATGAAAACCGATTTTGGAGCAGAGAATTGAAGATGGTGGGTATCACTTACCGGAATATCTTCAAGTTCCGGAGTTTGGCAAAGTATCTCTACATCGCGAAGCTTGGAGAAGTAAAAATCTCTTTCTTTTCCCAAGAGATCAACAGAAAGCTTAAGATCTGTAACCTGTATTGCATAAGAGGTAATTGAAGTTTCAGTTACTCATGAACACAGAAAAGAAAAAAAGGGTTAATTATATGATATATCTGACAAATGATGAAAGTTTCATCCGTAAGAGCATAGGCAAAAAACTAAGAACGAAGTTTATATCAAGAGCGATAGGATCTGTGGCAGTATACCTCTTTCGACAAAGCCTGCACGACCTCAGCTACTTTTGCTGGCTTAGGCCCTGAGAATTATGTTTCAAACGATGTTTAGAAAGATACATAAAAGAATTATAAAATTTTGGATAAAGAATCTGGTTTTTTTCAGGCAGACCTGAGGCTTTGCTTAGAACAACCGAACTGGAATTTGCTGGAGGATGATTATTGTT
Source organism: Eutrema japonicum (assembly GCA_030161315.1). Lineage (NCBI taxonomy): Eukaryota > Viridiplantae > Streptophyta > Magnoliopsida > Brassicales > Brassicaceae > Eutrema > Eutrema japonicum. The sequence continues at coordinate 44,077,603 of BSQW01000013.1, forward strand.
TGTTTGCAGTGACTTTGAAATCTTACTGGATCCCTTGACACTCCTCTCTTTACCACCTTTTGATCTTCGTTCCACGGGATTATAGTTCCTATAAGAAACCGTCAGTTTTACAACATGCGAGACTATGGAAGGGTAACATTGCCAAAAATCAGACAGGTGAAACCACATACTCATTCATAATGCCACCGTTTATGGAATCGCAGAAACGTTTCAGCCATTGCAGAAACTCCAAGTTATCCAGTGGTCGGCCTTTGACAAGCCTGTTAATTTCCAATGGCTGAGGTTTTTTTCTCAGTAGGACAAACAAGGTGAGTGAAATATATACATTCAGAGATATTACAGGAACGCGACAAATCGAGATATGTTTAATTTACCTTTGTAATCTTCAGCTTGTTGAACACATCTTGCAGGACCTTGTAGTTTTGTATCATCTCGTACTCATTCTTTGCATCAAAATTAACCTTGCAGAGGAGGATTTAACATATTACGCCACTAAGAAACGGACGAAACGTGCAAATGATAAAGAACAAAAGTAAAATCACCTTGTGCATTGGCACAACTCCTGGAAATGTCATATCAAGCATCTGACATTGCACAGCACCAGATGCAGCCTAACAAAAAAACCAGAAAGTTCACTTAGAACATCAACAGTCTACACGAACTTTCATTAGAGAACTAGTAGGACTCTTTAGATCCCCGTCTGTTAAGAGCTAAGCTAAGCACATTTCCTCAGGACGCTATGACATTGCAACTTTTAACACTCAAAGCAATTAAACAATCATACATTACCAAAGCCTAAAACCCTTGGTCTCATATTGTCTAAACATCATCTCACTCTCACTGTCTCACAAGACTCATCATAACTTAGCCCCAAATCTCATACAATTTTTTCCAATAATCTATCGAAAACTTGTTTTTTGAGAATAATCAAACCAGAATCTGCAATTATCTCTAAGTTCTAAACCCTAATCCCCCAATTATCCAGCAAATGAACCAAATCAACACTACCAACCATAAACAACGAAAAAACCATTGCACGAATCAATGTCCTTGTCCAGTGAGATTACGAACATAATAAAACCATTGGAAGAAATGGACAAGCATTTGAAATTCTGATCTCAGATGAGTTAGCAAAAGGAACCATAGAAGAATTAGAGAAAGCTCGCATGCAGATTCCAACAACAACATACCTCTTCGACGCGAGAGAGATTGAGCTGAAGGCGATCGTTGATCCAAGTAAGGAGCTCGTTTCTTCCGACGAAGTAAGCACTATCCATTATTCCGATGTTCGTTGCCATTTGAGTTTGATTGTCTCTCTAAACCCTTTCTCTTATTGTGGGTATTGATGGAAAATCAGTAGTAGACTTCGTAAAGATATCTCCTTTAAAGTCGATTTCGATCTGCTTTTGGTTTTGCTTGTGAGGAATCCAAACTGAAGCAGAGAGAACGTCGGAGAGAGACTGAGAAATGTGAACCAGTATTTTTTTCATTTTATTAATAACTTCGAATAAAATAACCATATATATGTCAAATAAATTATCTATTTGTTTCTTTTCTATAACAGTTATCAATGGCCACTCGACCTCTTATCTCTCTGCAACTACTTTCATCTTCTTTGTTAAACCCAACTCCAAAGTTTCTCTTTTTCCCCAATTTCTCCACAACAAAACCCGAACTTAGTAGCCATCACCACAAAGCAAGCAAATGCTCACGGACAAGTGTTCATTTCTCGTCTCATCTCATCATCAACCCTTCCGTTCTCTTCCTAAGCGGCGGCTTCGATGGTGGTGGATTCGTCGATACACAAACCTTCATTGTCACCATCAGTCTCGTCGTTGCCATTGCCCTCTCTCTCTTCCTCGGCTTCAAGGTGAAATCATAAGCAAAACCCTTACCCATAATTTCTCACTAAATCATTTTCCTGTGAAAATTTGGGTTTTTTTTTAATTCTTTCAGGGAGACACCGTTCCATGTGAGAGATGTGGAGGAAACGGTGAATCTCTCTATATTCTTCATGAACTGTATTTTTATTAATATGTAAATGATTAGACTTTAGTCTCAATCATAATCTATGAGGTTCTGGTATTAATAAGCAATTGATGATTCTTTATTGCCTTGGATTAGAAACAACAACCTGTTGATGATACCCAAAAAAAAAGAGAAGAATTTAGGTTTACTTTTATGCATTTGTTCTATTGGAAGTGTAAGTAATGTTCTCTTTTTATTTTGTGGGTTTGCGCAAAAAGGCGGAACGAAATGTATTTTCTGTCAAGAAGGGAAGATGAAGGAGACATCGGGCACTGTTAACTGCAAAGTCTGCAAAGGTTCAGGTACTATTACTAACTAAACCATTCCTTTTGTGCTTAATAGTTTCTTACTTTCTTGAATTGGGTCTTCTTCTCTTAAATGTAGGTTTGATTTTCTGCAAGAAATGTGGAGGTTCCGGATATTCTCGCCGTTTATAATTGATAATATAAATCCTTACTATTGCAATGAAATTGTTTTCGACATTGGTCTTTTTGGACTATATGATAACATTTCTAACTTGTTTATAGTCATATAACGATAGTGTGGAACATTCGTCGTTTAAAATGCCATCCTCATTTTTTTTTTAATTTCACTTGTTTGATCAGTTCAAATACAAACAAGTGACTGATACCCGAAAAAAAAGTTTATGTTGATTTTGGACTGGACTATTTGACTGAGTTGTTAATGTTATGAATATAGTTTTACCACCTAATTAGGCTAAACTTCTGCTTGCAATGAGTAGTGGTATATATGTGATTAACATCACACCATCTTTTTTTCACCGGAACAATGTACTCGACGAAGGAATCCGGAACCGTCCGTTTAGATCTCCATTGGCCCATTATCTTCTTCCTCGAAACTACTTCACGAAGAACACAAAATCGAAATCTAGCACACACCATCAGAGTTTCGTCGACATTGAAACATGTTTCGATTTTACTTTAACCAAATTCGTAAATCCTTAGTTAGATAGAGATATGAGAAGATGATAAAGATATGCATATAGGTTGTCTGATGAAATGAATGACCTGAGTATATTTTTTTTTGTTAGATGGATTTAAATTCGAGATCATCTAGTAACAATATGAGCATATCTTTGGGTCGTCGAAAAATGTGTATATGTTGATTGCCCGCAAAGATTTTCACGTCTTGGGCGGATAGAAATCCGGTTGAAGATTCTTCGGTATGAATTGTATAAGATATTTATTTTGAAACTATATTGAAACTTTCTGTGATTGTAACTTATTCTTTTGAAGTGTCTTTAGGATCAGTATTGAAACTTTCATCACAGAAAGACAATTTAGTTTCAGAATAAGTGTCTTTCAGTCACATGAAAGTTTCAATATAGTTTCAACCAGGGCTTGTTAGTAAGATTTCATTTAAAATCCAGCTTGAGTTTTATAAATAAATGAAATGATCTCGCCTGTCCGTATTGTGCCCATCTAACCAAACACATATATGAATGTACCTTCCTAGTACGAGTCTCCTAGGATATATCAATCAATGAGATGTGGATTTGCTGAAACCTGTCGAACTAAGAGAACACTCTACTCTTAGCTACCTTCTTGGCTTCGGCTTCACTCAAATATCGAACTCCGTTATCACGTAACCACTTCTCGCCTCTGCTCAGACCGTATTTCACTTGCTTCTCTTTCATCTTCAGCAGCGTTAGCCCCTCACTTAGTTTAGGGAAGAAACCTTCGGGTTTAACGCACCACGCCCTGAAAACCCCATATAGAACCTCCATGTCCTCTTTAAACCTTTCGACTCCATCATTAGAAAACTTCACACTCGCCATCAAGATGCTGTTGAAGAACAACCTGTCTATCTCTGAGGCTAGACCCCTCCACATAGCTGTAAAGTCTGCTTTGTTTAGATTTTCTTCTATTGTCGATGTTTTTCCTTGCAGGTAGTCTAGAGCCCCAACTAGTGTCCTCGACACCGTCCATTCTTTGTCTCTTTTCTCCTGCCATTGCTTTCTGTTTTTTATGTACTCTCGAGTTCGGGCATCAAAGCCTCTCAAGACCACCACTGACAACTTGTTAATCCACTCTAGCCGGAACTTCTCCAACTTCTCAAATTCTTCTCCGAAAATACCTTCAGAAGGTTCTGTAAAGTTCTCCAGTCCTGGAACTTCCTGTGGATTGTCCTGTCCGGTTCCCATTTCGAGGAAGAAGACATCCTCGCACCATTCTTCCAAGACTGATTCAATGTAGTGAGCAGCATTGATCGAGTTTGAGACCTTGATTAGATCGTTATTTTCGGTTAAAGCAGTTAGTCCTTCGGCTTCTTGGCACCTGAGAAGGAGGCTATCCAAGAACTTCTGGATTGTTGGTGACGCTGCCAGTCTCAGGAACCTTGCCCTTAAATAAATGGCCGGCACTGATTTGGATCGTTCGATTATTGATGACAAGTGTTGCAGAAAGATGCTGGAAACAATTGGTGGTCTGTAAACGTTGGAAGTAGAGATGAGTTCGTCTTGGACCTTCACTGTCCAATTTCTGTCCTTATCAATCTCCGCCTTGAATTTGACGAGCCTCTCATCTAGCTCTATCTCTGCCCATATATCGAGCCAATCAGGTCTGTCACAGAAAACTGAGAGAGAAGAAATTCTCAAAAGATTCCCGTCTTCTTGAAGCGAAAGTATTCCTGATTGCGATACCAGAGACTGAACTCGCTTATCAAAAGAGATCATCAGGTCAATGAGATGGAGCCACGAAACCTTGGCCTCAGAACGAAGATCAGTTTCTTTTACTTCGTTTAGCTGACCAACATATATAGGGAATATCTCTTTCACCAAGTACAAAGACAACGAGCTTACCATAGCGGAAACCCACTCTTCTCGGCAACTGTATCCAGCTAGTTTAGCTTCATCAACAAGCGGTTGTAATAACTCATCCATGGAGTCCACATAGTCCCTTGTGATTTTATATACAAGGGCAAAAATGAATTCAGGCTTTTCGCTCCACTTTGTAAAATGTCGCTGAGATGCAACTGTCAGAGGGTTGACCAGCTCTTCAATAGCCCAGAGTGGCTGGTGGAAAAGAACATTTTCTCCCTTGTGGCTCCCAAGCTGCCGCGACTTTCTTTGCAACTGCAACCCCTGCAGGCTACACAGGGCATGAAAATTTCCACAGTATTGGCTTTTGAGGTTCCCTTCCATATTGAAAAGCGGATTTTGGACATTGTCTGACTTTGAATCAAGGCTTGGTGAAGTTAGGGTTGAAAGCTGAGGTGGCCATCCAAGAGAAGTAAGCAACGCTCTGTAATCAGCAATTGCTTGAGGTCGCAGCATGGCTAAAGCTCTATCTACTCTGTGATCAACTGCAGAAACAAGACGTGCCCACCGAGGATGTCTCCTTGCCACTAAACTCAGTATCTCTTCTGTCTTTTTAAGTGTTTTGATAGCATGTAGACGCACTTCCTGAGGTCAGTAAAATCTAAAACATTGGTCCACACATATGGTCATATACAGCACGCTCTAGCTGAAGACAGTGCTTACTTGAAAACTGCTTGACCGAGATGATATCAAGTTTTTGTTCAAAGAAGACATCACTGCATCCTCGATATCACCCACTAGAGTGTCAAGTTTTAGTGCAGTCTCTGAAACATAGAGAAACATCTTGAAAGATTGAAAGTGACTGAAAGGAAAATAATGAACACCACAGTGACCAAACTAAGAAGGAAGATTGCAAACTCCAAATTTGGGTGATATAAACTATCTAATCTCGATCAACCCATCAAAAACACCAATTCATAAACTATTCCTCGAGTTTCCAGCCATAAACACCAAATGAAGCAAACTTACCAGCATAAGCCCTCACAGACTCAACTTGTGCTACCTCCTTTGCCAGTGATGGAAGCTCCTCCCCAGCTACAAGCTCCGTCTTCGTCTCCTCCTCCTCCTTCCCACCATCTGAATGAATAAGACAGACAAAGATTCTCAAATTTTAACAAACTTCACAATTTTGCCAGCATTGCAACAATCTCGAATTTTCATCTTTGACCACAACATTTCACGATCATAATCTGCATTTCGCTGTATCTCCAGACGAATCCAATAAACTCGTGATGTAATCATACGAACCTGATGGGGAGCGCGGAACGCAGGTAGAAGAAGAGAGATCAGCCAGCTTGGCATTAACTCCGACAAATAAACCGCCGACGCGACCCGAAAACGAAGCGTAAGCAGCAAGACCGGACTCGAGCTGGCGATTCAGCCCGGCCAATCTCCGATCCAATTCGGAAATCTCAGCCCGTAGCTCGGAAACCAGACCCGGAGACTGGAAGAGATCCGTGGCGTCTCTGAAACTGTCATCGAGGAAGCTAAAGTGCGAAGCGGAGAAGCTCGAGACCTGAGGAAGTGGTTTGATAGCGTCCATTCGCTGTTCGTCGTCGCCTCAATTTCATTGAGATCAATCAGAAATTCGTTAGAAGAGGATACTGAGTCAGTCAATAACTCGGAGTGTTAACGAGTTAAGTCGGGTTACTCAAAGTAATGGGCTTTTAGTTGGCCCATCAAGTTAATCTATCAAATTTTGATATGGTTTGTTAAATTTCTAATTATAATTTAAGAGATGTTTAATAAATTTTTAATTATAATCTATCTATCTATATATCTTATTATATAAACCAGGATCCCTCAATGTGAGCGCGACACGTAGGCAAAATTATAACTCACGAGATCGTGATATTTGTCACGGTTGTTAATTTAGATCTTGACATGTGTCAATTTAATTAAAAAAGTAAAAATAAATTAAAATAAATATTAAAAAAGGTTTAACTAAAAAAAAGCAATCTTAGTAAAAATGAATTAAAGTAAATATTAAAAGGTGTAAAGTAAAAAAGCAATCTTACAAAAAAAAAAGTATAAGTATAAGTAAGGAAAACTTATAATAAAGGAAAGTGACAAAAGGAAGCTTAAAAGTTTATAATTTACAACCACGATTAAACTTAAAAAAAGAAAATTATAAATATACTCTAAACTTAAAAGAAAAATTATTGATATACGATTTAAAATCGATTTCTAATACTAAAAAGTAAATGGAAAAGGTAGTTATGTTTAGATTAAGAAAAATTAAACAAAAATTATAAGGAAACGTCAAAGTTAAAAAAAAAACCCATATTTTAGTTTAAAATAAATAAATTAAACAATAGATTACAATCATAAAAAAAAGGAATAAAATCCAAATTTTATTAAAAAACATATTTCAATTTAAAATTAAGAAATTAAAAAATATATTACAATCCTAAAAAGCTAAAGTTTTAAAAAATGAAAGAACAATTAGTAATTCTTAAAAACATTACACACTTAAAAAAGAATACAATCATAAAAAGAAAAAAAATTATCATTCCTCGACTCTAGATAACCAAATTGATACCTTATCAATTTCACATTCATAATTCTAAAAGGTAAATTTTATAATTTACAACCATGACCAAAATTAAAAAAATGAAAATTATAAATATACTCTAAACTTAAAAGAAAAATTATTAATATACGACCAAACTTAAAAATTTATAATCTTTTCCATTATGACAAAAGGAAACTTAAAAAGGGAAAATTATTAATATACAACAACGACCAAACTCTATATAATAATCTACACATTTCTAAAATTTTTAAAAAGGAATAAAAGCCAAAAAAAAATTAAAAAAACATATTTCAGTTAAGAATTAGTAAAATTTTTATCATATAAAACTAAATGTTTCAAAAATGCTAATTCACCTGATCGCGACATGTGTCAAGTCAAAGTTAGAAATATTTAAAATTGATTAATAAAAAACTTAAAAAATCTTATTCATAATCTTAAAAGAGAAAGTTACTAAAAATAAAATTAAAAAGTTAACGAATTAAATTTATCTTAAAAGGCAAAATTAATATAGAAAAGAAAAAACATTACTTAGTTTTTTCATTTAGATTAAAGAAATCTTATTATATAAAGCTGAATCCCTCGACGAGAGTGTGACACGTAGGATAATTTTCAATTACGAGATTGTGACATGTATTGTTGTTACTTAAGATCGCGACATGTGTCAAAGTAATAATCTGGACAAAAGAAAAAAAAATAAAAAGAAAATTAAGATTCTAACTAAGATTCTAACAATCATGAGATCGTGACATGTGTAAAAAATGAAAAATAACAATGCAATAATATAAACTTTCCTATAAGATAAAATAATAAAAAAGCAAAAATAAATTGTGTTTTATTTAAATATAAACTAATAAATAATAAAAAATATATAAACTACAAAAAAACTATAAAATATATATATGATTCATATATATATATATATATATATATATATATATCTTATTATATAAAGCAGGATCCCCCAACGTGAGTGCGACACGTAGGATAATTTTTAATCACGAGATTGTGACATTTGTCACGATTGTTAATTTAAATATTGACATGTGTCAATTTAATTAAAAATGTAAAAATGAATCAAGTAAATATTAAAAAAGGTTAAAATAAAAAAAGGCAATTTTAGTAAAAATGAATTAAAGTAAATATTAAAAAAGTTTAAAGTAAAAAATGCAATCTTACAAAAAAAAAGTATAAATAAAGAAACCTTATAATAAAGGAAAGTGACAAAAGAAAACTTAAAAGTTTATAATCTACAACCACGATTAAACTTAAAAAGGAAAAATTATAAATATACTCTAAACTTAAAAGAAAAATTATTAATATACGATTTTAAATCGATTCCTAATCCTTAAAAGTAAATGAAAAAGTAGTTATGTTTAGATTAAGAAAAATTAAACAAAAATTATAAATAAAATCCAAAGTTAAAAAACCATATTTTAAATTAGAATAAATAAATTAAACAATAGATAACAATCCTAAAAAGAAAAGAAATAAAAGCCAAATTTTATTTTTAAAAAAATATTTCAGTTTAGAATACGGAAATTAAACAATAGATTGCAATCATAAAAAAAACTTAAGTTTTAAAAAAGGAAAGAACAATTAGTAATTCTTAAAAAAACCAAAAACTTAAAATGGAATACAATCCTAAATAAAAAATGAATTATCATTCCCCACCTTTAGATAACCAAATTGATAGCTTCTCAATTTCACATTCATAATTCGAAAAGGTAAAGTTACTAATATATATATATATCGTATTATATAAAGTTGGATCTCTCAATGTGATTGTGACACGTAGGATAATTCTACTCACTAGATTAATTTAGATCTTGATATGTTTCAGTTTAATTTAAAAAACAAATGATTTAAGTAAATATTAATCAAATTAGTTTTAATTTATAATTTATCATAAAAGGCAAGATTAATATAGTAATGAAAAAATATTTCATAGTTTTCCATTTAGATTAAGAAAATTAATCATAAAAGAAAAAGAATTTTAATTTCTCACCTCTATATAAACCACAATTTGGTAGTATATCAATTACACCAAAAAGAAATAAAAGTCCAATAATCGTATCCACAAATATTTACTGCATCTATTCATCAAATTTTTTTGTTCAATGTATATATTTATTTTATAGTAAACTTTGTTTCTAAATTTATGTATAAGATATTTTCACGGGTGATCTAATTTTGTTTTTCATTTTATCGTCTTTCATTTTTTTCACGGGTTATAAAATATTAAATTACAAACCCGCATATATGCGGATACTTATCTAGTATATATATAAAGCAATTTGTTTTAAAGTTAGTAACTCGCATGATCGTGACACGTGTCATGTTAATCGATCAGATTTTGACATGTGTTTGATAAATTTCTAATTATATTTTGACAGGTGTTTAATAAATTTTCAATTATAATTTAACACATAATATTAACAATAAAAGTAAAATTTATAATCGATTCCTAATCCTAAAAATTAAAAGAAAAAAATAGTAATTATGTTTAGATTAAAGAAATTAAAGAAAAATTATAAATAAAAGCCAAAGTTTTTTAAAAAATGATTAAACAAAATTTCATATTATAATAAAAAAAATTAAACAATAAATAGTATTCCTAAAAAAAAAAGGAATAAAAGCCAAAATTTAGAAAAAAGGAAAAACATATATCAGTTTAGATTAAAGAAATATCTATTTCTTTATTTATGTATATATATATATATATATATATATATATATCTTATTATATAAAGTTGGATCTCTCAACGTAAGCGTGACACGTAGGATAATATTCAATCACGAGATTGTGACATTTGTCACGATTGTTAATTTATATCTTGGCATGTGTCAATTTAATTAAAAAAAAAAATATTAAAAAGGTTAAATTAGAAAAGACAATCTTAGTAAAAATATATTAAAATAAATATTAAAAAGTGTAAAGTAAAATAACAAGTATAAGTAAGGAAAACTTATAATAAAGGAAAGTGACAAAAAGAAACTTAAAAATTTATAATCTACAACCACGATCAAACTTAAAAAAGAAAAATTATAAATATACTCTAAATTTAAAAGAAACATTATTAATATACAATTTAAAATCTATTCCTAATCCTAAAAAGTAAATGAAAAAGTAGTTTTGTTTAGATTAAGAAAAATTAAACAAAAATTAGAAATAAAAGCCATAGTTAAAAGAACCATATTTTAGTTTAAAAATAAAAATAAACAATAGATTACAAACCTAAAAAGAAAATGAATAAAAACTAAATTTTATATAAAAAAAACATATTTCAGTTTAGAATAAGAAAATTAAACAATAGATTACAATCTTAAAAATCTAAAGTTTAAAAAAAAAAAACAATTAGTAATTCTTAAAAAAAAACCACATGATCGCGACATGTGTCACTGTCAAGTCAAAGTTGAAAATATTTAAAATTGATTAAAAAAAAAAATTTAAAATTCTTATGCGTAATGTTAAAAGATAAAGTTAGTAAAAGTAAAATTAAAAAGTTAAAAAATTAAATTTATCTTAAGATGCAAATTAATATAGAAAAGAAAAAATATTACTTAGTTTTTCCATTTAGATTAAGGAAATTAATCATAAAAGAAAAAAATTCTAATTTCTCACCTCTATATAAACCACAATTTGGTAGTACATCAATTACTCCAAAAAAATTATAAGTCCAATAATCGTATCCAAAGCTATTTACTACATCTATTCACCAAATTTTTCTTTCAATGTATATATTTATTTCATCGTAAACTTTGTTTCTAAATATATGTATAAAATTATTTCATGGATGATCTTATTTTGTTTTCCATTTTATCGTTTTTAATATTTTTTCACGGGTTATAAAATATTAAAAGCCAAAAAAATTAAAAAACATATTTTAGTTTAGAAATAGTAAAAAATTTATCATATAAAACGGAATGTTTCAAAGTTGCTAATTCACCTGATCGCGACATGTGTGTGTCAAGTAAAAGTTGGAAATATTTAAAATCGATTAATAAAAAAACTTTAAAATTCTTATTCATAATGTTAAAAGATAAAGTTACTAAAAGTAAAATTAAAAAGTTAAAGAATTGATTTTATCTTAAAATGCAAAATTAATATAGAAAGGAAAAAATATTACTTAGTTTTTCCATTTAAATTAAAGAAATTAATCATAAAAGAAAAAGAATTCTAATTTCTCACCTCTATATAAACCACAATTTGGTAGTATATCAATTACTCCAAAAAAAAATTAAAAGTCCAATAATCGAATTAAAAACTATTTACTGCATCTATTCACCAAATTTTTCTTTCAATATATATATTTATTTCATCGTAATTGTTTTTCTAAATATATGTATAAAATATTTTCATGGATGATATAATTTTGTTTTCCATTTATCGTCTTTAATGTTTTTCACGGGTTATAAAATATTAAATTACAAACCCGCATATATGCGGGTACTTATCTAGTATATATATAATTAGGGAGTGATTCGAGCTTTTAACACATGATTAGTCTCTTTAGGGTGAGTGTAACCGACGAGTAGTTCATTCACTAGATTTTTTAATGGGTCTAAAACATGATACTATTTGGACTGGTAAAATGAGAATGGTTAGATAATTCAACGTTTGCGAGAAATCGATCTTTAACATAGACCTATCAGGCAATTCTTCCATAAGTGAGAACCATTAATCTACTACCACTTGGTTAATTTTTTTATTTTTTTTACTCAAACATAAATTTGTTTCCCCATGAAAGATATATTTCCGGACTCCGGTAATCGAATGGACCGTAACCATATCGGAATACAAAAGCATAGCTTCGATATGTATATGATGCAGCTCTATTACATTCACGAGGGTTAAACCGTGAAGAAAAATCATCAAACGGTGTGTTATGTACATTAAAAAAAATCAACATTTTCAATTATGTGCGTGATGTACATAAAAAATATAGTGTAAAAAAGTAGCAAGATAACGAAAAACAAATTACACGCATAATAAACAAATATCATGTTATTTAAATGTTACACGTTATTGTTTCTTTACGTATGGTTTTCATAAATAGGATGCTATTTTAAAATGTTGTAAATTGACAGTAAAAAAACATGATAAATTAGTTGACAAAAAAACATGATAAACTAAATCCATATGTGTAAAAACTAAGATACACATTTGATTTTTATGTAGCAAAGTCTTGGTGTACCGTTTTAAAGTGTTTCCACGATTTAGCATCTGAATGATGAGTAACCTTCCCATCTATATGCAAATGATTGATACAATTGTCCTTTCAGACTGATACATTCTTTTCAACCTATTAGTTATAGAAAGGTACCACATCCGCTGGAACAATACCTTACTTTGACTAGTACCTTGCGGCTTATATTTTGGCTTATGGCAAAATAGACGTGTTTGCAACTTATCATCATCTTTCTAAAAAAACATGCAATTGTCAACACATACATCTATTATCTTAGAAGGAAACCCAAGACTAAAAACCAGTTTTTGTATCTCATAATAAGTTTCAGCAGCTAAATTGTCATCTGGCAAATAATATCTAATCAGATCAACACAATCATCCATACAAACCTAAGCTAAGTTATGATCAGTTTTAATAATCATCATACTAGCTGCCAACGATAATTTAGAGTGCCCCCTCTTTACATCCATCGTAAAGTGGCAGATTTGCAGCATCCAACATATCATAGAATACTTTTGCATCTAGATTGGGTTCCTCATGATCAGGTGCAAATGTATTTGCGGTTTCATGAAATGCATATGTAACCATGTCATGAATCCTATCATGATCTTGACCATGCTGCTCCGCGTGATAATAAAATTGATGCAAATTATTTGACTCATCAAAATTTTATACTTGATAATTGCTACTATTACTAGCTGCATTTCCCCCATAACCCTCTCCATGACAATACCAGATATAGTAATACAACATAAACCATATAGTTAATAAATGCGACCACACATTCGAGATAATGATTAATTTCCTATTCATGCATTGCAGAAAAGGACAATACATCATACCACTGGTAATCGTATTTTGCATACTTTTTGCCTGATGCATGAATCCCTCCACCCCATCATTGAACTCTTTTGTTAGCGATCTCTCCGAATCAATATGATTATACATCCATTGTCGAATTTCGTATATTGACATCTTTTGTTGGTGAAGGAGAAATGAATGTTTCAGTATATGAAGTTTTGATTATGAGGTTGGCTACTACATATAGATTTTTATTTTTGTTACCATCGAATTTACAACAAAAAAATCATTACCGATGAATTTACTACTACAAGTTTCGTCGTAACAAAATCGGTACACCCGAAAAATAAACATGTTCACCTAAAATATATTTCGTTGTAAAATTGTTGTTTTAGTCCAACGAATTTCGATCGACGGTAATTCATCGGTAATTTAAGAAGAATTTATAACGATAATCAAGAACCTCGGTAATTCGTCGGAAGTTAACGATGATGGCGAAAATCATCGTTAATCATACTGAGTTTTACGACACCCTTACGACGAAAAATTTCATCCCAAATTCACAACGATTTTACGACGATTGTGAAAATCGTCGTAAATACGATGGTTATTTACAACGAAAATAATGTGTCGTACAAAATCGATGGTAATACTGTGTTTTTTGTAGTGTGCTATGTTAACTCTATTGTTTTAGCAGTTAGAAAAAATACAAATAAAAATAGTGAATATAAAGGTACAAGATAGCAGACAAATTATAAATTTTAATTGTAAAATATTTAAAACATGCATCTTAATTGGTATATGTGATATAAAAACTATCTGAATTTTCATTTTTCATACTTCAAAGCGCAGTTAAAAATATTTTTATGTATACCGAATTTATTTTATGTAATTAGTAAGTTTTTAAGCTACCTATTAATCTTCAACAAAAGTAAAAAAAATGCACAAACAAATTTAAATAGCTTATCTTCTGAATTTAATAGACGACAAATATATTACATAAGTCTGGTAAATGAAGGGGGGAAACCCTACCATAAGATGATTTATGTTGCATGTTTGCTCTTTTGAATTAGTAACTCTTTTTTTTTTTTGGTAACTTGTAAGACAACATATATCCAATCGAAGTTGCCAATTATTAGATTAACTAGGAATTGACCCTGCATTTCGCGCGGGCTTATTTTACATTCATGTTTTTTTTTAAAAAAAAACATATGCTATTTTTTGGGAAACAATTAATTTAATTTTTTTAATATTAATTTAATAGTCGATTTATGTTTATAGTTGCATTGTGGATATGTGCGTGTGTTTTGTTTTTTCTCCTTATTAGTGTTTGTATATAATAATGGTTTTCTCTTAATTATGTTGTTAACTTATGTTGAAATATTGTTCTTTTTCATGTGTTTATATGTTGTATGTGACTATTGTGTGATTCTAATTAAAATTTTATATTTATTTTTATTTAACACCATTTCAAACCTCTCATAAGTTAGATATATATTTAGTTGAACGTATGATATTACATTTTTGTTCTGGAATATATAGTTCATACTTAAGCCAATTATAACCTCATCATCCCGTCTATATATTAACTAAACAAACCACTTACATTTTATTATAAATTATTTAAGTACATGTACATATTTGAGAGTTTAAAATTATATATTTATGTATGTGTAGTTTTAGGTTGTTTAGAGTTACGCCCTCTAATAGGAATTTTTTTCTAATGTTTGGACCTTGATGGTAATAGATATTTTGGCCCAAGTATTGTTTTCTTCGTGAAAGACCGCTGACAAAAGATATGTGATTTTTTCTTTGTTCCCCATCTCCGAAGAACATATTCTCTCTCAGCTACTAAAAATCCAACCAATCCCACTCCCATATTTATGGCGAATACTTATCCCAAAATTAGTTCATCAAACGGAGCCAAACTCATATTATCATCAAGTGGTACTCCCCATCTAAAATCTTGGTATGCACTTTTCAATTAATACATCCAACATTTTCAAGTAATGCATCCAACATTACAACCGTTTTTCAATTCAAAACTAAAGTTTGCGTATTTATATTGTTTGTAACTCGTCTTTGGCAAATAAAAATAAGGATTTCGAGAACTTTGTTCGAAGTGTTTGTGGTTGTTTCCTCCAATAATATGTCAATTATTTTATTTTTCAGCTTATGACAATGAGTATGAAATTATAAGGTTGTGAGTAGATATTATTTAACGGTGAGTGAAGATATAATTGTCTTAAAGTAATAAATTTGGAGTTGTAATTATTTGAAAAAAAAAAAAAAAACTCACAACAGTGAAGCAATGAGAACATGAAAAGTTTGAAATATGCAGAAACAACTTTGTCTAAGGGTGTATAATAGTATACTACCCTAGGCACTTTAAACTGGAAAATTCAAATAACATGTCTTCCAACTATGTTCTTTTGTCACTTTGTGAAGTTATATCACAAAAACAAACTTTACCATTTGCTTAAAGTAGAAACACTTTGCGCATGTGTTATCCATAGTAGAAACACTTTGCGCATGTGTTATCCATGTCATGGAGATGACAGAGATTGGTAGGTTTCATCTTTCACATTGATCTGAAATAGCATCTTTTTTTTTACACTTTTATTCCATGAAATGAAGTCTTAATGTTTTCTAACATGTGTCCACCATGGGTGTGTCTTCAGCCCATTTGAGTTTGTTCAAATATGTTTCCCCTCTTCAGTCTTTCCGTTGCACAATAAGATAATTGCGTAGAGGTAGATTGTTTCTTTGTGCCCCGCATCAGCTGCAACACTTAAATGGTGGAGTCCAGTAACGGAGTCGTTTTCATGGAAGTATTCAACAATACCTTTGATATAGTGAGCTTCTTGGTTGTTGTTTGCTAAACATTTACCCATCAGTTCCTCGCATTTCTTTGGTGTTAATGGTTTGTTGACTAATGGTGTGAGACTGAGCTTTTTGTAGACGCCTCTGTTATCGGTTGTAGCAGCTATTTCCTTGCATGATAGGATGAAATTATGGAAATCCACTGCTGAGGTAGCACTACTGTTCAAGGTTGGTGTTAGCCAAAGCTTGGAGGTGGTCTAGTTTTCGGAGCATGAATTTCTCCCTTCTAATTGTAGGTATGACGTCTGATACCTCGACTATTGTTGTCACTAGTAGAAAATATATGAAAAGGGGTATTTTGTAGAGGTTTGTGCATCGTCTCACTTCGAACCCCCCAACGTTGAAGATGAGACCTTTTCGTAACACATGGCGGTATTGGATTGCACGAGCAGCTGGTATGAAGCCATGTATAACTGAGTTTTGTGAAGAAAAGTGGGAGGGGGTTAGTAGTGAATATCAATTTGATATGAGATGCATGAATATATGAAATAAGTTTGAGAAATATGGAACCTTCTCATCGAGTATGAGAAAGACGATCCCCATGAATTTCCCATCTTTTTTAATGTTATTAGCATCTTATAAGTGGAGAAGCCGACCAACAATTTGTTGAGATGAGCAACCTAAACGTAAATCGTCGAAGGTGACATAGTTAGCAGCATCATGGATTGAAAAAACATCAATTGCAGCCATTTTAAGATGGTAATAAACATGAATTGAGAGATTTTTTCAGGATGAGACAGTAGAGTAGTGGTTTTGGTCGTGAAGAATAACGTATTTATATTGCAAGGCTGGGAGATTGTGGTAACGTCTAAAATCAAAGTGTTTAAGGATGTTGGGAAGGCTAATGGTGTTGGAGATGGATCGTTTAAGTAAATGATGTACTAAATTATATTTATTTTGTATAACAAACCGACGTTATGCCTTTATTGGTGAGGTAAGATTTAGGGTTGTAGTGTATGGTAGAGGCGAGGAATGAGGAGAAGAGCAAAGTGGACTGTATTTTTGTGTTTATTGTGGTTTTGAGTAAATAATTGTTGAGCCAATTGTAAGGTGTGTGGATTTTAAAAATAGACAGAGATTTGAGTTTTGTTTAGAAACAATGCTTATATATTAGGAGAGTTTTACATATATGGAAGGTCTATTAATAAAGGAATTGTAATGATGACGTAGATAACTTAGATTGAGAGAAAATCCTCATATTATATAATAGATTGTTGTTTAAAGGATTGAACTATTCCTTGGGCAGAATCTACTATATAAAAGTAGACCAAATTTCTCCAGCTGATTGCCACATCAACGCTCGAGAGAATGCCATGTATACCCAAAAAAAATTAAATGATTTACCTTTTACCTTTTCATCTTCCGTCTTATTAAGCTTGAACTTTTTACCTTACCCAATGTTTATACTAGATCCCATTCTTTAGAAGGAAAAAAAAAACTCAACGTCGACGAATTCTCTTCCCTCTAAGGGTTTCAAGATCATTGATTTAATTGAGGCAAGCTATATTTTTCATCTAAAATTCTTTGATTACGTAGGTCTCGTCTACACAACATGGTATCGCTCGTAGGAGCCTTTGCATTGGTTTATCAATCAATCCAATCACCACCACCGTAAATCCTAGGCTTTCCTAGCGGAGCCGTCGTGACGGCGCCGATGATCTAATTGAGAGACGGAAGACATCTGGCTTACATATAATTCAGATTTCGTAGAGACGAAACCAAATTCAAGATCCACGGCTTCGATTTTTGTATGCGCATTCGCCTTTCCCCTATTTCTTATCGCCAGTAAGTTTTCCGGCCAAAACTCTCATCACCCATTGGTCGAATCATCGATAGCATGTGAAAAGCTTAAACCTTTTACAAAAACTCAAAACTGTTTTAAAAATGTCAAAGCTTATGTCTTTGGTGAAGTTAATGAGTTACAAAAATATATTTTTGTATAAAATTTTAAGCTCTTGTGGAAGAATTGAGGATATACACAGTGTCTTTTGACTGTCATGGTTATGGAGATAGTGATCCTGATCCGAATCGGTCACCGAGAAGCATAGCATTGGATATAGAAGAGTTGGGTTAGGACTAGGACCTAAGTTCTATGTCTTTGGTCTCTCCATGGGTGGTAAAATCACATGGCCAAGTACATTCCTCACAGGTACTGCAGTTAATGTGTTTGATTCAATTGATTCTGATCTTTGAGTCCATCTCTTGGACCGTATTAATTTTGATCTTGAAACAATAGCTGAGTTGCGATAGAAAGACGCTTTTTTTGTTTGTTGATGGACTCTATTAACAGGTTGGAAGGAGTGGCGCTGGTGGCACTGACGATTAACTACTACTGGAGAAACTTACCGGGTAACATAACAAGAGAAAGAGATTATTGAGGGAAACCACCATCGTTTCAAACATCGACAGAGATTATTGAGGGAAACCACCATCCAATCGAGTGACAGCTGAATGAGAAATGAGGTTTTTTCTACGGAAAGGCTGACAATAGAGTCGAGAGACAAAGAAAGTTGTTGATGGTGAAACAGATTCGTTTGGGATTTTCTGATCGGTCGTATTCACTACTCTACTTTGTATTGGAGTAGGTGCCGTCTTAGGTTTGAGAGGAAGAGAGAGAGAAGGGAATGTGTATTGTTTTGTTATGATTGGTTGGTGTTGTCATGGGAAGGTCGCCGTTGCTTGTGACGGCTTGTTTTGAGGCAGATGTGATGGTGGGAAGGAGAATGAAGAGTCGGAGGAAATGAAGAATTGTGATGGTGGGAGGTTGAGGAAAGTGGTGGACTGGACGTGCTGGCGGTAGAGATGCACACTGGGTTGGCTTCTGAAGGAGGCTCCAAGCTTCATTGCTCACTTTCATCGATGATTTGCCCAATGGGTAAGATTTCTCTAATGGTTGCTAATTAGGGATTTCTTCATATCTGTTTTTTCTTGGATTGGTGAGAGTAATGTGTTATGATGATCCCTCTTCTGTTTGTAGTCATGTTTGTTTTATGATTTATGAAGGTTTGGCGATCTTAGATTAATTTTGTTCTTTACATTGTATGATCCATGTCCTTAAAGTTTGCTATTTTTTTTTTGGTGAAAAATCGAATGCTTTGATGCTTTTTAGGCGGGTTGGATTTTTAGTCTAATTGAATATGGGTTTAAAATTGGATATGGGAGTCAATCGTGGTTCATAAAACGTGATTTAGTTTAATTGAGCAAAATTTCATTGATTTAATTGCATAGGTGAAATTAAATAGAATAAAATAGTTTAGGTGGTTTAGAAATGAAATTTATAAGTCTGGAGAGTTTAGCAATGAGGTCAAAAGTCTAGGAGGAAATAGATAAGGTAACAATAGTTGAGGGGTATACAGAAGTCAAATATATCATTAATAAGATACAAACTATTTTCTTCCAACTTACTATTAACAAACCATTTTATGTTTCTTGGTTCAACTTTTGGAATGGTAAAAAAATCTCATGAAGAAGCTAACAAAAATTCATAAAATGTTAAAGAAACTCTGATGTCCAAGATGATATTAATATTGATAACTATAGAGAAGATTTACAATGCATCAATTCGTAATTTACAAATTTCATCAAATTTGTGTTTTGAGTTAGGTTACCATATACTTTTAATATTCGGTCAATAATTTGTAAATCTTATTTCTTATCAAAATAGAATAAAATTATATATATAAACATTTTGTTCTAAAGTATCCCGCGGCGTAGCGTGGGTTTCACCTAGTAATTATAATAGTGATACACGTTTTTTCTTTAGTTATAGGGTTATACTAATTAATTATACGAAAAACGTGGATGAGTTTCATTCATGGGCCACTAATCAAAATTGTCATTTGGGTCAATGAGTAACATCTAGTGGATATTCAATAGGTAAGTAAGTAAACCATTATTTAGATAACATTAGTTGTGTAACCTCACTCACGGTTTCAATTTCTGGTAACAAAAACCATTCAAGTTTCAACGTCTCGACCAGTAAGTAAAGGGAAATTAAGCAATTCCAAGTTCCAAAGCGTGTAAGGGCAATTTCGTCTTATTATCAATACGTAGCTAAAAACGACCGGCCTTGCACTTTTCACAAAACAGCTTGCGCCGCAGAGACAAAACCCCAACTAGTGGCTTCGGCCTTTTCACGCACAGTCATAGTAATATTTAACTATTTCTTAATTTTTGGTTGATAAATTTTTCTTAAATTAGTACAAGGATTGCGTGAATAAAAAGGTTAAAACACTTGGAATTTTCAAGATTCTATTCATTAATGTATTTATTGTAAATTAGAACGTGTAGGATTTAACATTTACAAGTTCGTGTTTTGGTTAATTAATTATAAGTGGGATTAATGTTATCGTGCGAATGTGGATACTTCTCCTTCACGGAAAAGGAAATGACAAAAAACTCCAATTTTTAGAATATTTTAAAAGAAATGGGAAAACAGACAAACAAAACCAAAACAGGAAAGACTTTGAAAACAAAAAAAAGAACACAGAGTAAGAAAAAACTATTCACATATAAATATGATATGTCAGTCTCTCTACAGTTGAAATCCAAAGCATTTCTGCTCTCTGATCTCAAAAGCTAAAGAATTATAATTTTCTTCTTCTTTCTGTTTCTCAGCAATGGATTATACAAAAACCGAAGAAGCTGATCCGGTTAACCGTTATAAAGAAGAAGAAGAAGGATCCACAATATCATCGGAAAGTGGGAGCAATGAGGAGTTTTCCGACTGTGATCATCAACCGTCGTCGTCGATTGCGAACGAGCTCGAGCTAATGGAGTTACCTAAAGACGATAAAGCCTACGAGCTAATCTATCGCCATTGCCATTCTATTCTGACTCCTCAGTTTCAGATCGTATCGATTCTCAGGAACGGATTTGGGAGCCCATTGGGCCAAGCTAAGCTTAAAGCCTTTCGGATTTACACAGAGTCCGTGGCGGAGAAAAACGGCGGTTGCGGTGGAAGCAAAGCCGCGGCTGAAGCGGCGAGAGTGAAATACGGTTGGTGCGGCGTGGAGAAGGAAGAGTTAAAAGAGATTCTAATGTACGGATTTAGCCAGCAGAAGCCTATTAGGAGCAACGATGGCTTCTTATTACATCTCTCACCGGACAATGCTCCTCTTCAATGGTAACAACAAAGCACTTTTACATTTTCTCTTGTGTTTTTTTTTGGGTTTCTAATCTTCGTTTTGGTCTCTTTTGTATAGTCTGAAGGATTCTTCATCGCCTGGTGATGAAGACGAGACTAGATTCTTGCTGCTTTCAAGAGTTATATTGGGGAAGTCTGAGATTGTTTGTCCTCAGGGCTCGATCAAAAGATCATATCCGAGTTCTCCAGAGTTCGATTCAGGTGTTGACAGTTTAACAGCTCCAAGGAAATATGTTATTTGGAGCACACATATGAACACTCATGTTTTGCCTGAGTTTGTTGTTTGCATCAAAGCAGCTCCATCAATCTTGAGAAGAAGTAAGCAAAAAACATCCTCTTCTTTGATTCATTCAACAGTTGTTCAGTGGCTAATTTGGTATGTTGTTGATGCAGAGAACCCGAAATCGCCTTGGGTTTCGTTTCCGATATTGATCAAATCCATATCAAAGTTTCTAAATCCGTCCCAAACCCGTCTCATTCAAAAACACTACAAAGAACTGCAAGTAAGTGCACTTAAGTTTTTTTTTAGATTCTTAACTCTATGTTTCCATCCTCATCATAATAACATTCTTGTTGTTGCTTCCTTCGCAACTCACAGGACAGGAGAATCTCGCGATCTGAGTTGATTCAACGACTGAGATGTATAACCGGAGATAGATTACTGCTTCACATCATCAAATCGTTTGGACAGAAGGTACGTTGTATTCTAGACACTTGAATTCAAACAAACCTTGGTTTTGTTTTTCAGACACAATTTACCACAATGTTGGTTTTGCGGTTATGTTTCAGGCACCGGAAGGTTCAAGACCGATAACTGTAGCATCACAGCGTGGCTAAACCTTTGTATATGCATACATACAGAGAAGTAGCTCAAAGTTTGCTGTTTCACATATTGTTGTTTTATGTGGATACCCTTCTGGACCACGGAATTTAGTCTATAGTTTGTGATAATACCGTCCATAAATGTAAATACGTTTCTGTAAATTAAATAGACAACAATACCACTCTTGATTCCTATCTCCTTGACTGGCCTTGTGGAACTGAACCATAGTCGCAAATCATACTATGAAATGAACATTGCAGTACAAATATTTGTTTTTTTAATCACAAACTTTCGTCTAATTTACATCATAATTACGTAAAAACAATTTAAATAAACACGCCTGTGATTTGTTTTTCGTATAAAGTACAACAAAGAACCAGAAAATAACCTGTAGAGCCGAGTCCGCCGGTAAGTTAAGAACTGTGTGTTAGATTTCATTTCACAATGAAGAACGTCGGAAAGAAGTGGAACCGCTTCTAGTAAACCTAACAAAATCAGGATCAATCACAATTCCTTGAACTTGTTGTCTCCGTCCTCTCCGTCCCAACAAGCTTACTCCGCCATGTCCTGGTGCCACCGGATCTGTCACAGGAACAATTTCAGGAACTGGCATCTCCAAGGAATGTCCTGAGATGCACAATGATCCTGACTCGTCTTGTTGCCAATACACTTCCACCATGATTCCCCGAGGATTCTCTGCATTTTCGGTTCCTGGTATCCCAACAAATCTTGCCCCAACCGGTATCTGTACATTGGATTGGATCAGCTCCGGCGTTATAAGTCTCTATCTATAGATACGAGGTTATGAGATGTAAGTTATTTACCTCGACGGATGAGCCAGATGTTAAGTCGAGAGTGACCATTGTTCCATCAACAGCAGCGCTTTCGAGTTCAGCTTTTCTTGCTATGTTCAAGAAGACTTCTTCAAGAGTAGCGAGGCCAAGTTGGATGTCTGAGATTCCAAATTCAGCTTCTCTGTCTTGGAGCTCAGCGAAAAAACCCTGTTTCGTTGTTAAGGAAAGCAAAGAAGTTTTGAAATCACTTACGCTTAGTTCCCCGGTAAGTAGTAAACTCTATATATGATAAGTTGTGTAAATGCTTACAGTCAAAAGATTCTCTTTGTCGTGCGGTATAACAAAAGTCATGAAGGCCTTGTTTTCTTCTATTGGTTTGACACTGAGATGCTGCAAGAAAATATCGCTCAGAGGGCGTTGGATTCAGTTAACCACATTGTAATATAGAAATTTCTACCGGCTGCTAAAGCAGACTCACATCTTTAAAGAATTTCTTTACTGGCTCGCGTGAATCTGCAGCACCAGTTTCACCATTGCGGTTATTGCCGTTGTTTTCTTGGTTGTTGCTTTCAACGAAGCTAATGTTAGCAATGAAACCTGTGCCAAAGCGGGACTTCAACCTGATCGAGGTTCCAATGCACCGAAGCCTACCCTTAGCCATTATCCCTATTCGATCACTCAAAATATCAGCTTCCTCCATCGAATGCGTCGTTAATATAATGGCGCGACCTTTCTTGGTTTCTTGTATAATATCCCACACGTGTCTTCTCGTGATCGGGTCCATGCCTGTAGTCTGCAATCCATGTATGAAAGCATGCATGTGAAAAGGAAGCGGTAGATAAACAAACATCAATGGAATAAATTACATATATTCAGATAGGAATGTAGACAGTAACAAACCGGTTCGTCCAGGAAGACTAGCTTGGGATCACCAATGAGTGAAACTGCAACACTAAGTCGGCGTTTCATTCCTCCACTGTAACTTTCTGCCCTGATTTTCCCTGCTTCTGTCAGTTTTACCTCTGCCAGTGACTTCTCAACCATCTGTATGACAGGAAAGAAGTATTTTAAGCAACAAAAGAAGCAAATTATTCTTGATTTGAAGTCGAAATTAGATACCATCTATTCTTAGCGGAAACTGTTAAAGAAAACAACCAACTCATTTCTACCATTTGGCTAACATACCGAATTGATCGATGCAGGTGGCAACCCTTTGATACTAGCAAAGAGGCGGAGGTGTTCTTCACCAGATAAAGCATCCCAAAGTATATCAAACTGGGGAAAGAATGGGAATGTGATAAATCATTTCAAGCATAACAAATCGCTGTAATTAAGGCAACTGCCAGAAGCAGATAGCAACAAGAAGGCCCACCTGAGGACAAACTCCTATCATTTTACGGATGTTGGACATACCAACAGAGCTTCTTATAGAATTTCCATAAATTAATGCTGTTTAAGCCAATAAGAGAGATTTTAGTATGGTGAAATGCTTAAGACACTAGCTTCTACGAAACAAAAACAAGAAAAAAGTGCAAGCTTCTAACCATCACCACCAGTAACTGGATTTATGCCTGTCAAACAATTGATAGTAGTTGTTTTCCCTGCGCCATTGGGTCCAAGAAGACAGAAGAGTTGATCTTTGGCAATATTCATCCACAACCCCTGATTATATTCAAAGAATTTAGTTAAGGAATAATTGAAACACGTATCAATGGGAGAACCCACTAGGAGAAATAATCGTTAAAATTTCAACCAAATCCTAGTTACATCTTTGGCAAAGAACCAACCTAGGAAGATCAGTTTTTCACTCTTTTTTTCTTAGAAGCAATACCTTCAGAGCGTGATAAGGGGCAGTTTTCTTGCATTTGCAGCATCCAAACTTCGTCGTCCCAGGATAAGTCTTTGCAAGACCACGTATTTGAACTGCAATGTTCGGATCAGCTAAGCCCTCCATTGAATGTTGTTTAACTAAAGTTTCTTCTTCAAGGACATCCTCGTCATCTGGGGTAATATGATCCACAAGTGGGACTGAACCAGTACAGCTACAAATTCTACCTTCTGCTCAGAGTAGAAACGGTTAATTAGGATAACTTTTTCAGCACTAAAACTACTAAACACAGATACAAGACTGAGGAGAAAGTACCTTCCACTCGGTTGCCACCTTTACCGGTCCAGTAACCAGGTTTTAGGAAGTAAAAGATAGATTTTCTTACACCAGACGCATTTGGAACAATATTGTCAAAGTAGAGAGCCATAACAAACCACAAAAAGAATGTCCCAAGAAGCCACAAGTAGATATCATTCTGCCAAAACCAAATAAGTAATGATCAGAGAACAATTGGACACAGTTATTATATGGAATTTATTGTGAGAGTTGACATACAATTGTAATCACACAATCAGTGTCATCGTTGGGTCCACATTCTGCTCTCTTACTCCAACTAATTCCAGGATCTTGAGGAGTTGAAGTTGCATCAGCAAGCAGTTTTAGACCCTGAGAAAAGGTATTGGGTGGGAACAGCGACCAGAGCGCCCTGATCGTGTGAGAATAATTATTGGCATAAGGAAACCCGGTCGATGTTGCAAGCTGCAGTAAGATTTATGATTTAGTAACAATTCATGATTCGAAGTAACAATTTCAGCTATATGTTTTGCATGAGAATGGCACCTGTGTTATAAAGCCAACCAGAAACACAAAGAAGCCGACAGTTGTTGCTGAAGATGACTTGCTGATAAAAGCTGATAGCATGAATGCTAGTCCAATCTAGCAGCGCAAATAATAGAGATATAAGAAGAAAGCAGAAAACATAAATCCTTCAATAGGCATTCGACGTTAGTCTTAGGGAGGCAGTTTAACCATATTAAACTGGAAAAGCATGAAAAGTAGGAAGACAACAGGGAAACTGTTCTTCAAGAAAAAGTCGAACTGGAACATCATTCCAAAGAGAACTATCAAGAGCGCCGAGAGAGCAGTAAGAATCCCTTCCCATGTAAGCCATGACAACCAATAAGCAGTGTCAAAAACACCCATCATCGTCATTGCCTGTTGAAAAAAACAAAAAAGAAAAACACACAATCAACGTTCTATATATATACAGTGGTAACAGCCTATACAGGAACAATATAATACCTGGCGAAGTTTAAGCTCTTTCTCAGTGATCAAAGAACTGATTTGAAGAACAAAACCAAACATGGCGACAGCAAGGAAGAAAGTCGGACCTATTGTGTCCAACGCAACAACAGCTTCAATAGTCGGGTGTGGAAATTCCTTAAATCCGACAACCCAGTTAAACTTTGGATCTGCAAAACGCATAACAAATTCAAATGTCAGAGCGAGCTAACACTTGTTGCCACTTGCCAGAAGGCACAAAAGATTCCAGAAAACATATGCATACCTCCTATTAAGGATCTGGCGATTTCACGCTCAGCGGCAATTTGAAGGGGTATCTGGAACTTAAACGTGGGATCTTCAAACCTCCCCCGATTCATCTCCGGAGTTGAATTTGTTTGAATACCATAGCTGATAACTGTAGCATTTCTTTCCACAAAGTGCAGGGCTCCTGGAGTTTTCAAGGGGTTCGCCATGAGCCACGCATCTACCTCATCAGGAGTCCCGAATGGTTGAACCTGAATAGCAAAGACGGTTCTTTGAATCTTTAACCATTTCAGTTTCTTTGGGGGTTAATTTTCAAACACTTGGTCTTAAATATCTATAAAAAAAACATCGCTTTAAATCTCTCACGAGGAATGCTTAATTACGCAATTTGACAAGATTCCAAACAAAACCCTGAAACACACTAATTAGAGACACATACCTTCTCCTCCGGAATCGATCTCCCCGGATTGTTGGCCCTAATCGCGTCAACAATGGCTCTCGCCCGCGGGCTGCCGTTTCCGCTCCAGACGAAGTCGAAACACGGAAGATTGACGAAGAACTTATCCTCACAAGGCGGAATCGGCGGAGAGACAAGCGCCGTGGGATCCGTGACAGTCTTGAGCGCCGTGGAGGAAGCGAAGCTCTTCTCCATAGCCTCCTGGATACAGAAGATGAGGAGGATGAAGAAGAAGGAAGCGAAGAGCTGAAGGAACGTGGCTCGCTTGCTCCGCCATGAGAGAAGAAGGTTTTTCCAGAAAAGCGCCGTGTACTGCTGCCAGAGAAGAGGCAAACCTCTGTGCAACGTCATGGCTGGGGCCCTCTTTTCGAATTTGTCCTACTGTGTGTTGTTGATCCGATTTTAAAGGGAGACGAAAGTGTTTATAACTATGCCCCTGGAGTTTGAAAATATTTACGAATTAGCCACTCAGATCAGATTTGCCTTGGGAAACTACCTCGCAAAAGATAACTTCCAAGACAAAAAACCGTGTGATATTAATTGCAAATTAACAGAAAGATTAATGTACTTCAAATTGGAAAAAATAAATTATTGCCTATTGTTTTTTTTTCTGAGTGATTTACGGTATAGATAACTTGTGAATCTCTCAATTCTTACACTTTAAGTGACATTATTGTAAGTGGTAATTTTTGCAACTGTTCATAATTTGGAAAACCTATTTTACTGCTGGATTTGTCACGGACAAATAAGTATCGGCCGTTTGGTGTTTGTCGCCGGTCTGGGAAAGCTTATATTTTAGCATAGTAGTCGACTTCGTAGGTTACCTCACAGTTTGAATATGGCTGGTAGTTGATTAAGTTTTCTTATTGAGAGTTTTGTGTGTATATTTTAGGGAGTTGCAATATAAAAAAAATTAGTTTGATTTTGGGCGATTTACATATATTGACGGAATTTCGATGTGCGACGAGCGACTTCCAACTTGGTTGTTCAATCGAGTTATTGTGTTAAAGGGCAAAAATGTCTTTTCATTCCATAAAAGTGATCCATTACACCAAATTGATCTATTATGTAATTGGTAAGTCAAAATGTGATTTACATTGTAATTTTTTTTTGTTTTTAGTCAATTTCTTATTTTCTATGTTTTTACATACTATTAAAGTGTTTATATATTACAAATTAGCAGATTACTATATTTTTCATACATAAAATTAAATATTGTAGGAACAATTGATATAGTAAGTAATCCATGTAATAGTCCAACAGGCCCTGTTCAAACTTTTCTGAATAATTAGTTTGAAGGTCAACGAATGTGTCGATATATTTGGTCAAACAGAAAATATCATTCAAATGTGTGTAGTGTTGTTAAACTTCCTTTTATGTCAGCATCGTGACAACATCAAAACTGTCTTCAAATTTGACTCATATATTTGTAAATAAGAAATAACGGAATTGTTGAATCAAAAAATAATTAAATCAAGAAAACTTGTTAACGATTAAATAAAAAATCGAATGGTCAAAATTTTGAATAACAAAAGGCCACTATTTAGTAGATAAATATATTTTTTTGTCTAATCTAGTTATACAACGTGTGAGATGAATTGAAAAAATATTTGTTGTTACGTTTTATTATTCGATGTAGTTTTACTGTGAATGACATGCGGCAAAATTATATATTTATAAAACATAGAAAAACTTGAAAGAAACTGTATACCACTGCTCTTATTTTTTTGGTAGAACAAAACTTGTTCATTAATTATAACTGATTGAGGTAAATAATTTATTTTTGTTTTTCTATAACAGTTAGCGTGTGAATTGATATGAAAAACATATGAGATGGAGTCATGGAGACGTAATCAATGAATTAATTTGTCACGTTGATGGATTTGGTCATACATACCGTTTCGATTCGATGTATGTATTTTTCCCTCAGTTTCTTTTTAATTGTCGTTTTAAGATTTAAATTTTGTTTCATTTTAGGTGTTGTTTTACATTTTTAATGCAGATTTTTAATAAATTTTTCACTTTTATCTCTATTTTTCCAATTCATTAATGAGTGTGAACACATTATATAGCGTATTAATAAGGGGCAAAACAAAGAATTGTACTTCCTCTATTTCACAAAGAGTGTCGTTTTAAGGTTTTATTTTTGTTTCACAAAAAATGTCATTTTACATTTTTAATGCAAAATTTTGAATAAAATTCTAGTTTTAACCATGTTGTTTTAATGTATTAAATGAAAAGAGAAAAATTGTTTAGTGTATTAATAAATGATAATATAGAATTTTTATTAATTTTCTTAATATGTGTAAAATGTGTCAAAATAATATTATTTGTGAAACAGAAAAAATATTATTTTATTAATATGTACGAAAAAACTTTAAACAACACTAACAAATAAGAAGAAGGGAGTAACATATATCGAGAACATTGCTGTTTTAAGAAAAAAATTAAAAAAAATTGTAAGTAAACAATTAGCATCATCAGTCACGTCATCGGATTTATTTTTAATTATTCCACGAAATCTTCACCTTTTGTAATTAAATTTATTCAAAGAAAGAACACTTTGAGTCTTTGACAAGTTGATATGAAACTAAAATTATATTTATATCTACTACTAAAACGGAAATTCCAACTATAACATATATTATATTCTTTAATTTTTTTTTGTCGGACCATGCTTTACTTATTGTCCAAGTAAGTAGAGTTTTTGAAAAGCAAGTATAGTAAAAACTATATAAATTAATAAAATATTATATTTATGATATTATTAATTTAAAGAAAATTTGTTTTAAATCTATAATTTTCTAAAATATTTGTTTTTTAGAGTAAGAAAAATATTTTCTTTAATATAACTATATTTTTATATTAAATTAAACGGATTTGGCTTTTGGTATATTTTTCTATGTTTATTAAAACATTGAGTTTTTGGTTATAAGTTTTTCAACAAGATAACACCAACAAATTTTGAAACAATAAAAAATTTAAAAATGAACTTCATTTTGAAAAGAAAAAAAAACAAGCAACACTATAATCATGCTTTGGTAAATTGTTTTAGTTATGTTTATACAATTACAAAGAAGTTATTAAATTCACATCCCACAGGTTGACTAATCGACAGAGTCGTGTATCACTCGTTCTCCGTATTTATATTGAAGTTCCCATGTTGTTTTCTTTTTTTCGCTATAGGAGTAGTACAAATATTTGTTTTGAGAAAAAAATATATATAGTACAATTTTATCTTAGTTTGTATATATAATGATTAAATCCATCAAAATTAACAATATATTTGTAGATGAAACTGAAGTGTTACAACTGTTTTTAAAAACTAAAAGTACATTCCGTAAATATAAAAATCATGATGGTAAATGAATAATGAATGTGTTAAAATTGATTAAAAAACTCAAACTACAACCACATCCGATTATAGTAGCAAATGCCGAAAAAGTATATGAAAAAACTTCTGATGCAATACAACACATATGATTTTATTGATATTTTGAAAAGAAAATTTTGTTTATCAATAGTAATAAACAGAACTTTTATATTACGAGTCAATTGAATTTTAAAAACGTGTTTCAGCCTATTTTGCTTATTATGACGAAATGCTTCATTGTCATTCTTGATTATCACTACCAATTGCAATCTATTTATAAAAATGCATGGAGGCTTAGGAATATAGTAGTTAATTAAGTCCGATTAATGACTTGTTCAAAAAAAGTCAATGACCTAAACAATAATTAAACTTGGCGATTAAAGTACTTAGCGATGGTTTAAAACAGAAGAACAAAGAGGAAGGGAAGCTACCAAAGCGTCATCAATGGCGGATTCTGGTCCAGCCAGCTTCTTGACTCGGGCCAATGCCATACTTAGAAAAAACTTAACCTATCAGGTTCGGCGTTTTCGTTTCTCCTAGTAAAATCCATAATTACATATATGAGTTTTTGTTGCACCATGTGAGCATATATATATATATTGTGCTTTGCGGTTTTTATGAGAATTTGTAACGTTTTTCGAAATCTCCTGCGTGGTAATGTAACCATTGACTTCCGGAGAATTTCTTTGCAGAAACGGAACATATGGAGCAATGTTCGGCTCATCATGATCCCTTTCTACCTCTGCATAGTTCTCGTGTGTATTCAAGCTCTGTTCGATTCACAGGTCAATCACTCAGTTGATAATCAATGTGGTTGTAAATGCATTGACAAAACCGGTGGCGAAAAATGCGAAATGATCTGCGGTTTAGAGTATTCGACTCGGGATCAAGGAGTGTTTTGTGCCATCCCAAATCCACAACTATGGCCTCCTTTGATGCTAATTCCTCGTCCTATGTATCGTGCTTTTGACGCTAATTACACTGATGCCTCGTGCAGACGAAGAAACAATTGCCCTGTAACTATACTTCTCACTGGGAATAATCAATCCCTTGGAGCAAGTATGCATCTTCTTCTTCTTCAGGCATATTATTCTACATAAGTTTTCACTGGAACTAATTGTTAATGTTTTTCTCCAGCTTTGTCTACAAATCTTCTAAGGACGTCTTTTACAATGAACTCCTTTGACACCTTGTCTAGTTTAGCGAATAACGTGTTGGTAAGTTCTCTGTTCTGTTTTTGTTTACAATCTCTCTTCTCTGTCTTAGATTATTTTTTGTTTACTTTTGAGCTCATGTTTCAGGCTACAACATATAAAGGAAGTGCCACCAATTATCTTGATGCAGGGATTGTCTCAGATCTTAGCATATACAACATCCAACCTCGGTGCCCTCCAAACTCTAAGTTTCCTTTCTCAGTCGGACAACCACCTCTCAATTTTACGAAAGAGATGAAATGCCTTGAAGGATTGAATCTTTGGAGAAATAACTCCAGAGAGGTCAATAATGAGATTTTCAAAGGTTATCAGAAAGGAAATTCTGTTGGAACGATACGTGAGATCGCTGCAGGTTTGCTTGACTTCTCTGTCATTTTTATCTATATTGCTTAGTATGCAGTCATGATATTTCTGAACGTCTCTGTTTTGTTTTGTTTTGTACTTTTGGTTGCCTTAAGCATACGATATCTTGGACACAAAAAGCACTAACTTCAATGTGAATATCTGGTATAACGCAACGTACAAAGATGATTCAGGAAATAGGCCTATAAAGTTGGTCCGAGTTCCCCGCTTAGTCAGTATGGTAAGACACTAAGTGATGCACTCAAGAACATATCCTTGCAGTTTCTTGATTGAACAGATTCTCAGTCTCTGTAACAACTGCAGGTGTCAAATGCTTATCTTCAGTATTTGCGAGGGCCCGGGACAAGTATATCGTTTGAGTTTGTCAAAGAAATGCCTAAACACGAAACTAAACTTCGTCTAGACGTCGCATCTCTGATTGGTCCAATTTTCTTTACATGGGTTATTCTTCTTTTGCTACCTGTAAGTTGGCTTACAATAGACTGCTTTTAGGCTTTTACAAACACTCATTCCACATCTGTAAATCCTGTAAGCAATTTGCCTAAGAGATGGGGAATTCGTATGCAGGTGATCTTGAACTCATTGGTGTATGAGAAGCAGCAGCGTCTAAGAATCATAATGAAAATGCACGGCCTAGGAGATGGTCCCTATTGGATGATTTCCTACGCATATTTCCTCGCCATATCAACGTTATACATTATATGCTTGATGATATTTGGGTCAGCAATAGGTATTTGTATCTTTTTGCCATATCTTATGCTAAGTTTATTTTTTTTCTCTGGTGGGTTATTATAGCAGTTAGTTCCTTGCAGGACTCAAGTTCTTTCGGCTCAATGACTACAGCCTCCAGTTCATTTTTTATTTTCTCTACATAAATCTGCAAATCTCCATTGCCTTTTTAATTTCCTCAGCATTTTCAAAAGTCGAGACAGCATCAGGTACCACTAAAGTCACACTTTTTCCAAATTTTCTCAGGAGCATGTTGGTGCTAAAAAGGAACACTTTCTGTTTTTATGGCCAAATTGTAGTTGCTGCTTACATATACGTATTTGGATCTGGGCTATTGGGCTCGTTTCTCTTTCAGTTCTTGATCGAAGAATTATCCTTTCCCAGTAAGTTATCAAGATCAACTTGAAGAACAAACATCCAGTTCTCACAATGGTAATGTAATCTTTACTTCCTCTTCTCTTTCCAGGAGGCTGGATTTTTGTCTTGGAGATGTATCCAGGCTTCTCTTTATTCCGCGGGTTGTATGAGATATCGCAGTATGCTTTTCATGGGAACTTGAGTGGGAGGGATGGGATGAAGTGGAAAGATTTCAGTGACAGTGGAATGGATGAAGTTTTCTACATCATCATCGTTGAGTGGTTTGTCTCACTGATTGTAGCATACTATATTGATAAGATATCTTCATCCGGAAAAGACCCTTTGCTTTTCTTGAAATACACTTTCAATAAATCTCCTTCTCCACAAAGGCCTAGCTTACAAAAACATGTCTCTGCATTTTCCGTGGAAATGGAGAAACTAGATGTCATTCATGAGGTATTGCAAAACGCATTTTTACAACACATTCCAAGTTCTGTGGACCTCTAGCTGTTCTGATTAGAACTTTGGTCCAACCAGAGTGAAAAAGTTGAGAAGTGGATGCGTGAGCAGAACTCAAGCCATGCGATTGTATGTGACAACCTGAAGAAGGTGTATCCAGGAAGAGATGGAAACCCGCCAAAAATGGCAGTTCGAGGGTTATCTCTCGCTGTGCCTTCAGGAGAATGCTTCGGCATGTTAGGTCCCAATGGTGCCGGAAAGACCTCATTCATCAACACGGTCGGTACATAAATTGACAACTAAGCTTAGCTTCTCATTGAAAAAAAACTCTTGTCTCATAATAAAGGTTAGTATTGTATCTTTCTGGCCAGATGACTGGTCTTGTGAAACCAACATCAGGGTCAGCGTTTGTTCACGGTTTGAACATATGCACGGATATGGACAGAGTATACACAAGCATGGGTGTATGCCCACAACACGAGTAATTGATCAAATTCTTCAAAACATTCTCTTATACCTAATTGACAATTGTTCATATCATTCTCTTATTGTCTGTTTGTGTACCAGCTTGCTCTGGGAAATGCTGACAGGAAGGGAACATCTGCTCTTTTATGGGAGACTTAAGAATCTCAAAGGCCATGATCTCAATCAAGTATGTTACCAAATAACAATCGTTATACATTACTTCTCTAGTTTTTGTATTACTCCTGCAGTGCCAAAACATCAATTCATGCATATTAGGCTGTAGAAGAGTCTCTTAAGAGTGTGAACCTATTTCACGGAGGAGTTGCTGATAAACCTGCTGGAAAATACAGTGGAGGTATGAAAAGACGGCTAAGTGTCGCCATTTCACTTATTGGGAGTCCTAAGGTACACGGCATTGTCTCTTACCCCATCTCCTGATAAACTTTTTTGCATGTGATTTAAGTGAGCCGAAGTTTACAAGGTTTGATAAATCCATTGTTTCTTATAATTAATGTTTATTTTTTCAAAGGTGGTTTATATGGATGAGCCAAGCACAGGACTTGATCCAGCTTCAAGAATGAACCTATGGACGGTCATCAAACGAGCAAAAAGACATACTGCGATAATCCTCACGACTCATTCAATGGAAGAAGCAGAGTTTCTCTGTGACCGATTGGGGATTTTTGTAGATGGAAGGTTACAATGCATAGGGAACCCAAAAGAGCTAAAGGGAAGGTATGGTGGATCTTATGTGTTGACTATGACAACATCATCCGAACATGAGAAAGACGTGGAGATGTTGGTTCAAGATGTTTCTCCAAACGCAAAGAAGATATATCACGTCGCAGGGACACAGAAATTCGAGATCCCAAAAGAGGAAGTTCGGATCTCAGAAGTGTTTCAGGCGGTGGAGAAGGCGAAAAGCAGTTTCAAAGTGTTTGCTTGGGGACTTGCCGACACAACTCTTGAAGATGTCTTCATTAAGGTTGCTAGAACTGCTCAGGCCTTTAATGTCTTCTCTTGAAATCTTCTTAAGATTATCATATTTTTGTCTGTTCAACGTCAATAATTGCTCGCGTGCTAAATTGGTCATGTAGAGAGGTTTGAAAAAACTCATGCATATGATTGGAAATTTGGCTGTGCAAGTTTGTGACTTCCTCTTAGGTTTTTGTAACTTGTTTTTTTTTTTTTGTAATTATTTTTGTAACTTGTTCTCTCCCATATATATATGACCAAAGAAATTTGACTGTGTGATCTCTCTTAACGTGCCGTGGCTCGTGACATCACTCCATAATGGTTTATCGTGATTACGTAGAGAATATGGAGTGATGTCAAATATCACTCCATATTTGGCAAATTTGATTTTATCACATCACTACATTTACACGTTTCCCCATGCATGATCTTAGAGCATGTTCAATGGGGGGTTCTAAATAGAAGAGTTCTAAAAAATTATAATGATATATAATTGATAAATATTGGAGAGGTTCTAAAAAGAAGAGAGAAGGGTTCTAAAGTTAGAACTTTTAGATACAGATTCTAAAAATTAACATACAAAATGTTGGGGTTCTAAAAGGTGAGGTTCTAAAAATTTTAGATACCCATTTTTAGAACCTCACCATTGGACATGCTCTTATCACATGGAGGTTGAATAATTTGCAACTTCTTGCGAATAAATGAAGTTGTCGGTTCGTTGAAATAAATTATAAAGGGACAAAAACCTTACACGACTTAATTCACAATGGAAATTAATTAAAGCGTGCCATATGGATGTAATCATTATAGGTAAACTCACCAAACTAAGTAGTCCCCTCCTAGTGATTCTCCAGCGTTCAAATTTGGTGAAATCAAGACTCAATGTAAAAGCAAAAGAACAAGAAACCAAAGATTACCGTAGCTTTCATCGATGGCGGATCTTGTTCCCGCCAGTTTCTTGACGCAGGCTAACGCCCTGTCCAGAAAAAACTTAGCATATCAGGTATGATTAAAATCGCAGTAGGAAGATTCTAAGTTGATGATACATGTGTTGATGATATACTAAGTTGCAAGTATGTAACTATATATCTTAATCTTGGAACAAACTTTTCTGCTGAATGAGTTGTATACACTACATATGTGCATGTGTGTGGTGTAGAAACGAAACATCTGGAGCAACGTTCGGCTCATCGTGATCCCTTTGTACCTCTGCGTGCTTCTAGTGAGCATGCAAGCTCTGTTCGACACACATGTCAATAACTCTGTGGTTGTCGATGCATAGACAACAAAAATGGAGATGGTAAATGCGAAAAAAGAGTTGTGGTTTAGAATATTCATCTCAGAAACAAGCATTGTTTTGTGCCTTCCCCAACCCTCCACCACTGCCTCCTTTGTTACATATTCCACGTCCCAAAACTCCTTCTGATCACTCGTGCAGACGACGAACCGGATCTTGTCATGTAACTATACTTGTTACTGGGAATAACCCTTCCCTTGGACCAAGTCAGTAGTATATGCCTCTTAATTTTGTTTTCCACATTGTTTCCTATGGGAATAAACTAATCTTTTTTCTTTCTCCAGCTTTAGCTAGGAGTCTGCTTACTACTTCTTTCACAGCGAACTCCTCTGAACTCTGGTTGCGTAATCTAGCCATTAATGTTTTGGTAAGTTCTTCTCTGCTTGAATTCTGGTTGTTTCCATTATCATCAAGTCTCATTTCTCTATGGACTTATCATGAATTCACCAATTATTCAGGGTACAACATCAGAGCCAGACTTCACTAATTATTTTGATCCAGGGATTTACTCACATCTTCCCATCTTCAACATCCAACCTCGGTGCACTCCAAGAACCGAATTTTCATTCTCTTTTGAACAATATCCTCTCAAGTTTCAGAAAGGTATATTAAGATGTCAATGACTATGTTTGAGATGGATATGTATGTTTTAACTTCAATTTTTTAATTTATATCCATGTAAGTTTATATGCATTCCATGTTTCCAAGTTTGTGTTACTTAACTTAATGGTTGTGTCCAAGTAGAGGTGAGATGCGTTCAAGGATTGAGTCTCTGGCGGAATAACTCCATAGACGTCAATCATGAGATCTTAAAAGGATATCAGAAAGGAAATCATGATGAGATTATCAATGAGGTCGCTGCAGGTTATTATTCCATTTCTCTATCAGTCAATTTAGAGAACGTACACTTGGTTTGTCTCTATGTTTACATATGCAATTTCTCACTCTTTCTCTATAAATTTATTTGTTTCTTTCATTAGCATACAATCTTTTGGACACTGATAGGAACAACTTCAATGTGACCATCTTGTATAATTCTACATACAAGACCAAGTTACTAGAAAGGCGTGTAAAGCTTGTCCGAGTTTCTCGCTCAGTCAATTTAGTAAGAAACCAAGTGTTTTATGCAAGACATCTTCAATTTTTTTTTATACAAGTACCTTGATCAAACCCATCCTTAGACTCTGCAAAAAAAAACAATTACAGGTTTCAAATGCTTATCTTCAGTATTTGCAAGGGCCAGGGACAAAGATGTTATTCGAGTTTGTCAAAGAAATGCCTAAACTAGAAACTTGGCTTCGTGTGGACGTTGCATCTTCCATTGGCCCCATTTTCTTCACATGGGTTATTCTTCTTTTGTTCCCTGTAAGTTCATTTTGAGTAGACTACTTCAGGCTCTTACTAACCTATCATGGGATTTCAATATTTACCGGTTTTTTTACATGCAGGTGATCTTAAACTCATTGGTGTATGAGAAGCAGCAGCGTCTAAGAATTATAATGAAAATGCACGGCCTAGGAGACGGTCCGTATTGGGTGATTTCCTACGCATATTTCCTCACCATATCAACGTTATACATTATATGCTTGATGATATTTGGGTCAGCAATAGGTATTTGTATCTTTTTGCCATATCTATTATAGAACAGGTTTTCTCCCATGGAATTATTATTATAGCAGCTATAGTTACTTGCAGGACTGAATTTCTTCCGGCTTAATGACTACAGCTTCCAGTTCATTTTCTATTTTCTCTACATAAATCTGCAAATCTCCATTTCCTTTCTAGTTTCCACAGCATTTTCAAAAGTTAAGACAGCATCAGGTACTAAAGTCACACTTTTTAAAAATTTGCTCATGAACATATATGTTTGTGTTAGTTATAAGAAACATTTTTCTGTTTTATGCACAAAATTTTAGTTGCTGCTTACATATACGTCTTTGGATCTGGGCTCTTGGGGGCTTTTCTCTTCCAGTTTGTGATGGAAGATTCATCGTTTCCCAGTAAGCCATCAAGAACAACTTGAAGAACATATATTCTCAAAACTGACCACAATGATAATATATATCATCTTTTTCTTTTTTCCAGGACGCTGGATTTTTTTCATGGAGCTGTATCCGGGCTTCTCTTTATACCGTGGTTTGTATGAGTTCTCCGAGTATGCCCTTAATAGAAGGGATGGTATTAAGTGGAAAGATTTAAGTGATAGTGCAATGGATGAAGTTTTTTACATCATAATCGTTGAGTGGTTCGCCTCACTCATTGCATCATACTATATCGAAAAGATTTCTTCATCCGGAAAAGACCTTTTGTTCTTCCCTTTCAAGTCTTTGCCTCAAAAACATGGCTCTGCATTTTTGGTAGAAATGGAGAAACAAGATGTAGCTCAGGAGGTATGACATCAAAAGGATAAACAAATATAGTACATGTTCTTTTGCATTTTTCTAGCCCTGTTTTGATGAAAAGAATATATATATATATATTTTTTTTTTCTAATTAGAGAGAAAAAGTTGAGAAATGGATGCTTGAGCCGAGCACAAGATATGCCATTGTATGTGACAACCTGAAGAAAGTGTATCCAGGTAGGGATGGGAACAAACCTAAAATGGCAGTCCAAGGGCTATCTCTCGCGGTACCTTCAGGAGAATGCTTCGGCATGTTAGGGCCCAATGGTGCTGGCAAGACCTCCTTCATCAATATGGTCAGTACACAAAATGAACAAGAAAATCTTTCTGTGCTTAGCTTCTAACATTCTCTTGAGTATATACTGTATTTTTCTTGGTCAGATGACTGGGCTTGTGAAACCAACATCTGGAGCAGCTTTTGTTCGAGGTTTGGACATATGCAAGGATATGGACAGAGCATATACCAGCATGGGTGTATGCCCACAGCTAGGGATGTTAAATAAAGGGTTTCAGCCCAGCCCTGGCCCTTTTTTATAAACCCAACCCTGTTTTAGCTCTAAACCTTTTTAAACCCTGTAATTAATACAAAAATGGGCTAAACCAGAGTTAACCCTGAAATAGTTTTTATTTTTTTCTTAGGAAAGAATTCAATAAAAAAAAGTAAACCTGCGACTTGAATCTTGAAACATTTTAATCTAAATTGTTCATCATTCTCTTAATTATTGTCTGTTTGTGTACCAGCTTGCTCTGGGAGACTCTAACAGGAAAAGAACATCTTCTCTTTTATGTGAGACTTAAGAATCTCAAAGGGTCTGATCTCAATCAAGTATGTTACCAATATTTCACTTCTCTAGGTTTTTTAATATACTACTAAAGTATCAAAACATCAATTCATGCATTTTAATTAGGCTGTAGAAGAGTCTCTCAAGAGTGTAAACCCATCTCGCGGAGGAGTTGCTGATAAACCTGCTGGGAAATACAGCGGAGGTATGAAAAGACGGCTAAGTGTGGCCATTTCACTTATTGGGAGTCCTAAGGTACACAGCATTGTCTCTTACCCATCTCCTGATAAACTTATTTGCATGTGATTCAAGAACTGAAGTTTAAAAGGTTTAATAAATCCATTGTTTCATCATGTAAATGTTTCTTTTTTAAAAGGTGGTTTATATGGATGAGCCAAGCAGAGGACTTGATCCAGCTTCAAGAATGAACCTATGGACAGTCATCAAACGCGCAAAAACACACACTGCGATAATCCTCACTACTCACTCAATGGAAGAGGCAGAGTTTCTCTGTGACCGATTGGGGATTTTCGTAGATGGAAGGTTACAATGCATAGGGAACCCAAAAGAGCTAAAGGGAAGGTATGGTAGATCTTATGTGTTGACTATGACAACAGCAGCAGAACATGAGAAAGATGTGGAGATGTTGGTTCAAGATGTTTTTCCAAACGCCAAGAATATATATCACATCGCAGGGACACATAAATTCGAGATTCCAAAAGAGGAAGTTCGGATCTCAGAAGTGTTTCAGGCGGTGGAGAAAGCGAAGAGCAGTTTCAAAGTGTTTGCTTGGGGACTTGCGGACACAACTCTTGAAGATGTTTTTATTAAGGTTGCTAGAAGTGCTCAGGATTTTAATGTATTTTCTTGAATCTGTTCTTTCTTTTTTGGTCTATTCAACGTCAATATTTTCTCGTGTGTGTAGAGGTTTGGAAACAAAGAAAGTAAAGAAATAACGAGATGATCTATACAATGGAAAATTTAGAGGTACCTGAAGATGCATATATCACAGGAGTCATCACAGGATATGCAAAAGATTACACGAAACTGATTTAAAGAAGAAAGCTGAAGTGGAATCAATGTGGGCCTAAGTCCAATCTTACACAACCGTTGACTTATAAAATTCACAAATTAAAATGGAATTAGAAGAAAAGGAAATTAGGCTTTTCCTAGTCAAAAAAAGATTAGGAAAAGGTTTTAGGTTAGTCGCTATAAATATAGGACTAAGTTGGTTTAGAAACTTTGTGCAATAAAGAGTTTGAAGTTTCTAAAGCTAAAAAGGTTTTTAGAGTTTCTTTGAGAGAGAGATTCGATCTAAGCTTGCAAGCATTGTCTGTCTTGTTCAAGCTTAAGAAGAACTAGATTTTCTTAGAGATACTTGTAAGTTCTCGCTTTCTGGTAGACTTGTAAGTTACCATTAAAAATATAATCTAATGGAATTGTTTTGAGAAAAACCTGTGTTCTTTACATATTGCATCAATCTCTATAGTTCTTACATTTACAATTGGTATCAGAGCAGTCATCTTACTTATATTCAGGTGAGATCTTGCGGAAGAGATGGAGAACTCTAGAGAAGTCGTGCTGGTGTAGCAAACTGTTCTGAACAAAGCCACTTATGGCTAGTGGAAATCGAAGATGACAACAAACATCAAGAGCATCAATGAAAATGCCTGGACAGCCGTGGAAGATGGGTGGGCGCCACCGATTAAAAAGAATAAAGATGGGATTGATGTTCCAAAACTCAAATCGGAATTGTCTGAGGAAGATAAGACTCTTGCAAAGTGGAATTCCAAAGCCTTAAGTGAAATCTTCAAATCTGTGGAAGTAAAGCAATTTGAGTTAATCCAAAGTTGCAAATCTGCCAAAGTGGCTTGGGAAACCCTACAACGTGTGTATGAAGGAACTGATAACGTTAAGAGAAGTCGTCTCGACATGCTTGCATCTAGATTTGAAAACCTGAGAATGGGTGAAACTGAATATGTGGAGGAATTCAGTGGAAAGCTGTGTTCATCAGAGCGCTCGATGGCTCTTCTTCAAGGTTGGTAGGCCTGCATATACGAAATATGGAAGGAGAGAAATCGAAGGTTTCATGATGGAAATACTTCCACCTCATGTAGTTGAAAAAATTTTTGGTGGTCGTCAAAAATAAAGCTATCGCCATGAGAAATCCGGAGTTTGCTTCGGGGTTGGGTTTGCTGCGTCTCTGGTCGACAGGTTGACTCATCTCCTCTCTTAATCCTCTCTCTTTTGTAATCATTTGTGGTTGTTGAAAATGTAATTCTTCCCTCTTTTTGATCTTTTATTTTAATGGTTGTTGGTTCCATTGTGATTTCTTGTAAATTTTTTTTTAAATTAATGAAGGCCCTTTAACAAAAAAAAATTACAAGCTAATACTTTATATGTTACATATTGAATTAGATCTAATCATTATAGTTTCAATATTACGTGTAAATATATATTATTAGTAACATCTAAAAACAAAAATTTAATTCACTAAAAAACACTTCTTTATTAAACAACACATAGATGAATATAAGTTTTTGTTGCGCTCACATAATATATTAACAATCACAACAATAATTCATTGATTTTGATGTAAACTTTACTCTATGTGAACAAAATATATTATTTTATTATAACCATAAATTAATCTTAAAAACAACAAAATACCACTAAATACACACAACTTACGCATGGCGGGGCAACCATATAATATTTTAGTAAATGTTGATAGGCGTTGGACCTAAGCATGATTCCTCTGAAATCATAATAGATTTATATATAATGTATATGTATATGGGTAGATTAGTAAATCTGTAATCCCTAGTATCTTCTATGTAATCACTATAAATAGTGTATCTCAATTACCTAATGAAAGAACTTTCAGCATATCATTCTATATGGTATCAGAGCTTAGATCTCTAACCTAACACATAAAGAAAAAAAAAAAAAGAGCCGCCACCTACCTTTTCTTTTTTTTCAAATTTTCCTCTTCTTTCTTCTTCTTCCTCGCTATACTCAAGCTCATTTTCATGGCTTCACCAGCTTCTTCCCAGGAAACTGTTGCGATCTCTGAATCTACGGCTCTCCTCAACGTCAACATGTCCAACGTCACGAAGTTGACGTCTACTAACTATCTGATGTGGAATCGTCAGGTACATGCCCTACTTGATGGGTACGATCTCGCCGGTTACGTCGACGGATCCACTGTGTCGCCACCGCCGACAATCACCACAAACGGTGTAATCACGACCAATCGTGAATACACACTCTGGAAACGACAAGATAAGCTGCTTTACAGCGCTCTCCTTGGTGCCATCTCGACTACCATCCAGCCGATTCTCGCCACAACATCAACCGCAGCCCAGATCTGGTCAACTCTTTCCTCCACCTATGCAAAACCAACTCGTGGTCACCAACAACAATTACGACAGCAGATAAAGCAGTGGACCAAAGGGACAAAATCCATCAATGAATATTTCCAGGGGTTCACAACTCGATTTGATCACTTAGCGCTTCTCGGAAAGCCAATGGACACCGAAGACCAGATCGATTACATACTTGGAGGATTGCCCGATGATTACAAACAAGTTATTGATCAAATTGAAGGCCGTGATGTTCCTCCGTCACTCACTGAGATTCATGAAAAACTCATCAACTATGAACTCAAGCTTCAATCCACGATGGTCAACTCTTCACCGCCACCAATCTCGGCGCATGTCACTCAATATCGTGGCTCCAACAACAATACAAATCGCAGCAATAACAATGGCAACTATCGCAATCAAAATCGCCCCAAAAATTACAATCATCAGACTTGGCAACAACAACAGTTTCAGCCTCGTAGTGACTCTTCTGCTCCTCGTGGTTATCAAGGTCGGTGTCAGATTTGCGGAGTTCATGGCCACAGTGCTCGACGCTGCTCACAACTCCAGCCTTCCGGCGGCAACAACAGCTCTTCAGTGAGCTCTTACTCTCCCTCAGCTGCTCCTTGGCATCCAAAAGCAAACATGGTAGCGGCAACCTCGTACAATCCAAACAATTGGATTCTCGACAGCGGTGCTACGCACCATCTCACGACGGATCTCTCCAATCTGTCCCTTCATCAACCGTATACTGGTGGAGAGGAAATCACCATTGCTGATGGTTCAACAATTCCGATCTCGCACACTGGTTCATCTAATTTCTATACCTCATCTCGTTCTCTTGCCTTAAATAATATCCTCTATGTCCCAAACATACATAAAAACCTCATCTCTGTTTACCGCCTCTGCAATACTAACAAAGTCTCTGTGGAATTCTTTCCGGCTCATTTTCAGGTGAAGGATCTCAGCACGGGGGCCCGATTACTCCAAGGCAAAACTAGAGATGAGCTATACGAGTGGCCAGTCAATCCACAAACCAAT
The DNA here is from genome assembly GCA_030161315.1 of Eutrema japonicum. Lineage (NCBI taxonomy): Eukaryota > Viridiplantae > Streptophyta > Magnoliopsida > Brassicales > Brassicaceae > Eutrema > Eutrema japonicum. The sequence goes on from BSQW01000013.1 coordinate 44,121,297, forward strand.
ACCGTCCTCTCCTTATTTGCTTCCCCGACACCAAAAACTACACTCCCATCATGGCATTCGAGACTTGGTCACCCATCATTTCCTGTTTTACAAACACTTGTTTCTCAATTTTCCTTACCTCTTTCTCATTCTTCGCAAAAAAAAAAATTCCCTTGTTCTCATTGTCTTATAAATAAAAGCCACAAACTTCCTTTTTACTCAAACACAATAACCTCAACCAAACCACTTGAATATATATATACCGATGTGTGGACCTCGCCCATTGTCTCCGTGGATAACTACAAGTACTACCTCATACTTGTAGATCACTACACCCGTTACACGTGGTTTTATCCATTGAAACAGAAGTCGCACGTCCGTGAAACGTTTATGGCGTTTAAACTGCTGGTGGAGAATCGTTTTCAAAGAAAAATACGGACACTGTACTCGGATAATGGAGGAGAGTTCGTGGGATTAAGGAGCTTTCTCTCGGATCATGGCATCTCACATTTGACTTCTCCGCCTCATACACCAGAACATAACGGCGTTTCAGAGCGGAAGCACCGACATCTTGTTGAGACAGGATTGACACTTCTCCATCAAGCTTCTCTTCCACCAAAATATTGGACCTACGCTTCTCCATCAAGCCTAGTTTCAATGAAAGAAATCTAACAGTACTTCAGAGCCGGTACTGATTATGATTATGAATGTTAAAGATTGAGCTCAATCTTCTTTTCCTTTTCTGCTTCTTCCCCACTAATTGCGAAGCTCTTCGTTCTCACTCACAATCTCCTTTGAACAGATCGGGTATATCTCTAATTCGATCTTTAATTAATTCTGTTGAGTGAATTGTTTCGGAAAGAATTCTCGAGTTTTCCTATGCAAATTTCATTTTCTCGGATAGATCTCAAGCTGAGCACGGTCACTTCATAAACATATCTTTATTTCTCTTCGATTATGCAAGTTGGAGTGGCTGGGCTGATATTGGTAAAGAGATTTCATCCTCGATCAGCAGAGAGGCCGATCCGTTAACCGGAGCTTCTCTAGATCCAGACTCGCCGTTGAAGGCCATTGAACGAACTCTCTCAACAGATCGTCTTCTTCGGTTTTTCTGACGAACGGACACCTTTTCCCAAAATGGCAGCATCGTACGGTGAGATCTCCGACTATATGCGTTGAATCTTACTCTTTTTGTCTGTCCACTCGGGAAGCTGATTTAGTATTCTAGATTAAAGCACGTTGTTGAAAGCGATTATCGCTGGTTGATTAAATAATCGAAAATTGGAGATTAGAAAACAAAAAAAGGGAGAGAATGTTCATCTGATTTGATTTGCTGTTTGGTGAAAAAAATGTGGAGTAGAGGAAGAGCGTGATATCCAGAAGAATTACTGGATAGAGCATTCGGCTGATTTGACTGTTGAAGCTATGATGCTCGACTCTAGAGCCTCTGATCTCGACAAGGAAGAACGACCTGAGGTATCCACTTTTTGTTTTATCTTTTCTCTTATAAAATTTGATGAAGAAGTTGGAATCAGTGAATGTTCTTAAGAATCGAGTTCATCGAGCTATGTTTTGGGTGATGCACACTATTTATATTTGGTTGTTTGTCTCCATCAAAGAGTGACTACATTGGTCTCTTGAACAGGCCATTTGAATTTTGAATCTTTTGAGCTGGTTTAATTGTGCAGGTACTCTCTTTGCTCCCACCATATGAAGGCAAATCGGTGTTGGAACTTGGAGTTGGTATTCGTCGATTCACTGGTGAATTGGCTCAAAAAGCCGGTGAACTCATTGCTCTTGACTTCACTGATAGCATCATTAAGAAGGTTTATTACTTTAATCACCTTATTTAGTTAATGTTTCTCAATTCGTTGCTCATAAAATTTCCAATAGAAAGGATAAAGGGTGTGAATAATTGGGCGAACATGATCTACGGATTTGTGTAGAAAGAGCCATACCATGTTTGGATGTAGGAAGCAACCCATCATTGTGCAAAGCGACTTGAGGGACATTTTAGAAGCTTTGAAATTTTGAATCAAAAAAGTGAAAGATAAGGTGTTACATTTTTCCAGGTAATCGTTCTATACTTCTCTCAAATAATTATAGCAGCTATTTAGGAATTTGGTGGCCCAAGAAAAGAAATGGTTCGAAGGTAAGTTTTTCCGTTCCTTTGTATTACTAGATTTACACACAATGTATATTATTTCAATATTTTATTGTTTTCGTTGACATTACATATGAAAACGTTTCTGCCTTGGAATCGCAGTCTCTTATATGTTTGCTTTTGTAATAGTCATATGTTGATCAATATCTAAAGGCATGTATTTTTTTCCTTTTTGAAAAGGTTAGGCTTCAAGTAATGGGAAAAAGAGAAAAAAACGTAACCTTCATATTTAGGGCGCACAAACTGGAAAATTCTCTTAAGAACTTGTGGAAAGTGGCGAGATGGAGGATTGTGCAGCAGGAGTTCTAGATGATAAGGAGACAGAAGGGGCTCAAATTATATTTCTGTTAATTGGTCAAATTTATAGAATTGGAGAATACTATATTCAGAATCTAAGTGAGCTTTAGAGAAATAAATGACTTACTTTATGTTTGGGACAAGTTGAAGTTTGTATATAGAAATTCGAAGAACTTTGTTATGCTCGATGATCAACTTTCATTAGTTTGATCATCAAACTTTGATGTTTAAATTTTGGCAACATGTTTGAGTAGTTTAACACAATAATATTTTGGCTTCTAATCGAAAGTCGAAAGCACTTAAGTGAAAATTATATATGTCTAAACCAGTCTGTTACTCTTCATTTAGTTTTATGTTCAAATATGATGTGATAGAGATTATAGTAGAAATGCTAAATATACAAAAGTTGAGGGCTTTTTTTTTTTTTTTTTTTTAACAGCAATTGAGGGCTTTGCCTATTTTCCAAATTTTAAAACTGGTATACTGGTTTCAACGGGTGAAAACAGAGAAGCATGCTTTTAGAATAAAAAGATTAGCTAGAAAAATTATACAGATTAAGATTTACTTATAAACTAGATTAAGTTATATTCAAATAGCTAAAAAATAACATTTACTTATAAATAAACCCGCGCGTAGCGCGGATACTCATCTAGTATAAATAAAAGTTGGTTTTATTTATAGAAATACCAGCGCACAAAAAAATGAAAGTTTACCGTTTTTTAAGGTAGATTTGTATAATTTTTGTCAACTCAAATTTTGGTCCGTAGATTTGTTTGATGGATGATAGATTTATTTGAAGGATGGTAGATTTGTTAAATCTTTGTATACTTATATTGACAGGTTTATTTTAACGACTCGGTAGATATATTTATTTTTGGTAGAGATATTGTCTTCGATGGTAGATTTGTTTATGAGTTGGTAGACTTTACGACCAAACCGTTGACTAACGGTAGATGTTTGATTTTTTGGTAGATTTATTGACAATTGTGGTATATTAATCTTACAAAACGGTATATTTATTTCTTTTGATGGTAGAGTTATCTACTGAAAATTATCGGATGATTATTTTATCGATACGATAGATTTATATCTTTGATGGTAGATTTGTATTGACCATGGTAGATTTATTTTTGTTTGGTATATAAAACCGTGTAACATCTCCGTGACTTCGTTTCGTAACGGTGGTAGATTTAATATTAGTGACGCTAGATTTAAAATAAATTGGTAGATTTGTTTGTAATGGTGGTAGATATAAAAACGTCTAACATCTCAGTGACTTCGTTTTGTTATGGTGGTAATGACGGTAGATTTAAAATTATTTGGTAGATTTATTGTTAATGATGGTAGATTTAATAAATCTTTTGATATTTACTCAAATAACCTTTAGTTGGTAGATTTATTATTTCGCGTTGTGGTAGACTTTTAATGACGGTAGACTTATTGACATTGTTTGGTGGAAGACATATGACTTTTTCCAAAGTGAGAAATGATGTTTCTGCCCTACACTTAAACTCAGATTTACAAAAAAACAGGCACCCAAATTTGCTAACTATGAGAATTTTTTAGTGTTTGATGGTAGATTTATTTTGTTATCCTCCCTTTTTTCTGGGGTAAGATTAACCTAGAACTTATGGCATATTGGTTCTCTTAAACATTCACCTTATTTCTTTTTGGTTTCCTTTTGTGTAATAACTACTCCCTCCATTATGTAATAAGTGATGTTTTAGAGGTTTTTTTTGTTCTAAAATAAGTGATGTTCTCACAAATAAATGCAAAATTAAATAGTTTGTTTTATTATTTTTGACCCTTGGTATTTTGCAGGTTGTATTGTGTTTATATGTACAATAAATGATATTTTTAGTATAGAAAAAATAAAAATTAAATGAATATTTAATTTGTGTGCAAAAACCTTAAACATCACTTATATAAGAACAGAGAAAGTATCTTTTAACTTAGGATCTTTTGGCTTTTATTTGTGTTTATTCTAGTACATTTAACTCAAATTACACTAAACCTTGAACATTACAATGTCAAATGACACATCAAAAATTGTAGTAGTGCTTTTATGAAAGATGTTTTTGAAATCACAATTAATCATCGACTAAAAAAAGTATTAAGAGATGGATATGTGTCAAATATGGCATATGAGCTTTGTAACTTATGTCATATAGATATGTGTTTTTCGTCTATATTATTGGGTTGAGTCATGTATTTTTGGTTAAAATTTCATTCACCATGGTTATACATATTAAGCAAAGTTAAAGTAAAAAAAAATGAATGATATCAAACATGGCAGAAAAGATGAAATGTTTGACACATGACTCAGCATTTTGCAACAATTATAATTCGAAAACAATACCATCATCTAAAATCCAATTATCATTTGTAAAAAGGGATTCATATATAGATCTACCATCAATTCAATAATAAATCTACTATGATTTCAAAACAAATCTACCATAATTTCAAAAATAAATCTACCAAATCCAAATCTACAATTCGTAGAAAAACACACCGGAACGATGCCGCAAATCTCGTCGGAGACTTGTCTGCCGTCGCAAAGGCCATAAATCAGTCAAAAAGAAGAATTTGTTTCCCAGTATACATACCATATTTTCAATAAATAAACCTACTATCAATTCATAAGCAAATCTTCACAAAAATAAATCTACCATCAATTATACCCATTGAAAAAGATACTAAAACGAAGCCGATAATCTCGTCGGAGACCTATCCGCCGTCGCGAAGCCCATAACCTGTCAGAGAAGAACAAACAAATGTACCATCATTCATATATAAAGTTCAAATATGTGACTAACAGATCTACCACCATATAAAACGATAACTCTACAATCATTAACAAACAAATCTACCATCAAATAATTAATATAACTCTACCATCATGAACAAACTATTTCTCACCTCAAATTTCAGAACCGTTACCAGAATTTTCAGACGACGGTAATATCACCGGAGAAACAAAAGAATAAGTCAGCCGTTAACAATAAGTCTACCATTAGATTAACAAAATCTAGCAAACAAATCTACCGTCATATATATACAAACTACCGTCATATATATACAAATCTACCAAATTCACCAAACCACATATCTCTTACTAATAAATCTACCATCACGTGTTACAAAATCTACCACCAAAGAAATACAAAATTTAACATTTCTCACCGGAAAATCCAAACCGAAGACACGAAAGAAAACTAGGTTAATGGAGAAAAACAACGCCACCACCACCGAGCCACCGTCGAACCTTATATTAGTAACCTTTGCCTTATGCCTCCGGCGACGAGTCATTCGAAGACTGCTTCACCAAAAAACATCTCGCTTTCTCGGAGCTACTCCACCGCCGCCTGATCCTAATGAAACTCTCAAGATCCAAGCAGACACCCCAACGAGACCTAAAAAAGTCGTCCTCCGCAACCGTCTCTCGTCCTCACCGAGACAAACTTTGAAACTAAAAGTCGATCAAACAAAAGGGAAAAATGAGAACTTATAGAAAGAAGAAGAAAACGGCAAGAGAAAAAGATTCAGGAATCAAAGCTGGGATATCGCCGACTCACCACCACCAGAGACCACCTACAGAGGCACCATCGCTGGAATCAACAAAGGCGGCCAATAAAAACTAGATCTAGGTTTAGAGAGAAGTGAGAGAGAAGAGGAGATAGAAAAAGATGTCTTACGTATTATTGTTTTTCACATAAATGTTCCATTTAGTTATTAGAATAAACAGTTTTTTTTTATTAAAAAATCATGATTTTAAATAGATATAATGACATTCTCATAATATAATAGAACATATTGATATAAGAGACATTGACCAACCTTTTAAGGTTAGTCTAGTAAGACATACCTCTCTAGAAGTTACTCTAATAATAATCTTTAAGTATGAGGTTAGTTTGATGAATTAAATCTTTAATATATACTAGGTGTGTCCCCTCGCTAACGCGCGGGTATTTTTATTTACAAGTTTTTTGGTGCTTCTTTTTTTTAAAGATGTATTTTTAGCTTATTTAGTTTAGCACATATTATTTTTTCTCCCTAACTTTGTTTAGTTATTGGGGAAATGAATGTATAATATTTAATTAAGTGGTAAACATACATTGGGTTATCAGTCTCATGTCGTAATGAAGAATATGAAAGACTCATTCGCATTAAGAGTTTTTGAACATCTAAGAGCACGGAATATCAATCGTTCTCGTTTTATTTCCCAAGTTTTCTCCGACGTTGCATTCGGTGATGCCTCCACTACTTGTGCTCCCATCGTCACCATTAAGGCTAGGCACTTCGACCCGTTACCCGACTCGTATCCGTCTCTAAAAAAAGGTACCGTGACCTTAGGATCGAGTAAACAGTATCATACTTGTATTACCCGTGGGTAAGGGTCAGGTAACGGGTATCAAATTTTTTTTTGTAGCCGTCTTCGACCCGTTACCCGACCTATAAATACCGTTTAATTATATTTTATAACATTACCAATACGTTATAAATATATATATGTATATACTTGATAATATTATAAACCTAATTATTACGCTCAATTAACAATAAAATATATAATTATATTTTTTAGCGAACGCTAAAACTCGAGTCCAACATAAACCAATATAAATAATTATGCGGGTAAAGAAACAATCTATAAATATGCGGGTAAAAGTAAAAGGTCGGGTATTTAGCGGGTCAGATACTTTTACTAGGGTACTCGTTTTTCCGGGTACCCGTTGTTTGCGGGTCGGGTAAGGGTTATTTATTTCTTTACTCGTAAGGGTCGGGTCGGGTAAATGGTACTCCCAAATTCAAGGGTGCCGACCCGTGCCCAGCCCTAGTTACCATGTCCAGTCGCGATCCGGTAAAATTTCTGCTCTCATAGTATATATATAATGTTGTTTTATCAATTTGAGAATCTAAAGAGGTCTTACAAAGATTCGTGTAATAAGTGTTGAAGGCTGTCTCTTTCACGATGTAGAGAGATGAAAGAAAAATGTATTCATTTATGTTGAGTCGTTTTGGCTTGCGTGCCATTTTTAGTCATAGCTAGATTGTAAAAACGGCACGATTGTCTACTAGTCGACGTTAATCAGATTGATTCGTCTCTGAAATTAAGCACTGCCTCCTCGAGCTTTGAAGTCGCTCTCTTTCTCAGTCCATCGATAGTCGATCGATGCGTCGTTCTCGTTTTATTTCCCAAGTTTTCTCCGACGTTGCATTCGGTGACGCCTCCACTATTTGTGCTCCCATCGTCGCCATGTCCAGTCACGATTTACCACTCTCCATTCTCTCTCTCTCTCTCTATTTCTCTCTCTCTCTCTCTCTATTTCTCTCTCTCTCTCGCTCTCTCTCTCTCGTGTCCAATCTCTCTCCCCCTCTCGCCTGCTCTCTCTCCTCCTCGCCTGAACTCTCTCTCCCTCTCGTCGGCTCTCTCTCTCTCTTTATCTATTCCTCACACCGGCTCTCTCCCTTTTCCTCTCCCTCACGCCGATTCTCTGTCCATTTCACTCTCGCCGGAACACAATCTCTCTCCTTGTCGCCGTTTTGTCCCTCTCCCTTTCGTTGGATTCGTTCAAAGAGGGTTTTGAAATCGGAATGTCGTAGAATTAGACTGAGCAGACAAGGGGCAAACTGTATCGCTCGGGGTAGTATTATCCATGAGCCAGTTTTCAATCTTCGACAATACTTTAGCGTCACTTCTTCTTGATTGTTGTTGTTTTTGCTGGTTCGCCGGAGGATTAGGAGTCTCAGACGGCACTGCACTTCTCTGCGCATTACCAGATACAATTTTATACCGTAAAATTCATTGAGTGGGTATTTATATTTGTTTTCTTTATATATATTAAATGTTTTAAGTTAATTTTGTCTTTTCGTTTTGTAGTTACATTTTAGATATATGAATAGTATGAATTTAGACTTGTTTTAGTTATTTATTTTACTTTAAAATACAATGAATTTGGCAAGGATTGTGTTAAAGGCGTAAGTAAGTTAGATAGAATGTGTGACAATGAATTTGACAAAAAAATATTGTAAGTAAGTTGAAAAGGTTTTTATATATTTTTAAATTAGATAGAATGTGGTACATGGTTGAATAGAAGTTGGAAAGTTTTTAAAGTTATTAAGGTTTTTTAATTTTGAATTTATTGAGAAAAAATGAAAAAAAAAAAATTGACCAATAAGAGGGGGACAAGTGTCAACCCTGGAGAGAGCTCCTTCACTCTTCATAAGGTAGATAAGAACTAAGGTCACAAGCCCAAGCTTTCCTTGCATGGGCTCAGAGCCGGAGCCGGCGACAACTATTGTGATTGGAAATCTAAAACTGAAATCCAAAGTAAATTACTCCATCCGTTTTACAAAGAGTGTCATTTTAAAGTTTTATTTTCGTTTCACAAAGAGTGTCATTTTATGTTTTCAATTCATAATTTTGAATAAAATTCTAATTTTAACCTTATTATTTTAATGTATTAATTAGAGAGAGAAAATTGTTTAATAATATATATTAATAAGGGATAATATAAAATTTATAATATTTTTTTTTACTATGTGTGAAATGTATTAAAATAACATTTTTTATGAAACATCGGGAGTATCTATTTTGTCATTTAAGATGTCTATACAATAATCAACCATACTTAAATCGCAGCTGAAAAACTCCAACTACATGAACAGAACAACCAATTTAACTGTAATTAATTTACAGTGGCAAGACCGCAACTTTAAACAAAGACACGATAGAGTATTTCTCAAAGCAATGCTTGACTTGTGACACTTAACGTTAATGATCCACCCGAGTTTATCTTTGAGATTCGTGAGATATTTATTGTGTTATCATCATCACGTTTCCCCATAATCTTCATTATGATCTCATTTATTTCACACATGCAGGTCATTCAAGTTCTTGACAACTTGTTGCAAATAATTCAAGTTCTTGGTTTTTGTAATTAAAAGTAACAAATTATTAAAGACCAAACTTTAATGGCCTAAACCACTTAAAAAATTCGCAACTATAAAGGCAAGCTAGCTTATCGTATGAATCTTATTGTGAATCCACATGTCACTAGATCCAAAAACAAAAGGAAAGATAAAACAGAATCAAGATTACCAATAAGAAGCTTCGTCAATCATCAATGGCGCCGAATCCTGTTCCCGCGAGTTTCTTGACGCGGGCCAATGCCTTGTTCAGAAAAAACTTAACCTTTCAGGTTTGGCGAAACAGTATACATGTGTTATATATAGATATATATACATATCTTGATACTAATAAATCCATTGGTGTAGAAACGGAACATATGGAGCAATGTTCGGCTAATCGTGATCCCCTTGTACCTCTGCGTGGTTCTATTGGGCATTCAAGCTCTGTTCAATACACAGGTCAATAACTCTGCTGATAATCTATGTGGTTGCAAATGCATTGACGACGACAAAAATGAAGGTGGTAAATGTGAAAGAAAGAGTTGCGGTTTAAATTATTCATCTCCAAACCAAGCCATCTTTTGTGCCTTCCCCAACCCTCCACCATTGCCTCCTTTGTTACATATTCCGCCTTCTGTTGATAGTGACTCGTGCAGACGAAGAACAGGATCTTGTCATCTAACTATACTTGTTACTGGGAATAACCATTCCCTTGGATCAAGTATGTATGCCTCTTCATTTCAAACCTTCTTTTAGTTTCTTAATTCTTTTTTTTTTTGCTCATAATCTCACACAGTTCTCGGAATCAGCTTTTAGATATTCCGATTTGAAGAATAATCATTCGCCCCAAATGGAGATTGAACCCGAGACACAAGAGAACCAACCTCTTGTGTTACCACTAGACCACCACCTCTTTGGTTATAATAGTGTTTGTTTCCTCTCTAACTTAACTAATCTTCACTTTTTAAGCTTTATCTCGGAATCTGCTGCCTACTTCTTCCGCGGTGAACTCATCTGACATTTTCTTGCGTGATCTCGCCTATAATGTTTTGGCAAGTTCTTGAATTCTAAACGTTGAACTTCCATTAAAAACTACTCTCTTATCTTTTAGCTTTTTTCGAACTAACGACTTATCATGAATATATTCAGGGTACAACATCAGAGGCAGTAAACACCAATTATCTTGATCCAGGGATTCATTCAGATCTTCCCATCTATAACATCCAACCTCGGTGCACTCCACCCACTTCATTCTCATTCTCATTCCGACAATCACCTCTCGAGTTTCATAAAGGTAAGAAAAAATATATATAAACATTTTCATCTAATCTTATATTTGGTAATAAAGATAATTACAGTTAACTGTAAACTATATATTCTGATTTTCATCTGTGGTTATAGTATTTTTTAGTCTTTAACTACACTAATCTTAGATGTTTATATAAGCTTGTGACCCTAACAAACTTTAATGTTTAGCTATATTATTGATTTTATATACGTATAATTTATTTGATACTTCATAAATAAATAAAACATTTAGAAGATCTTATATAGTGAACATAAGATTTAATTTACTATATAAGTTTTTAAATCTAATGTGACTGCATTCCATGTTCCAAGTGAATTTGTTAAAGAAAATGTTTCTTGCCTCCTCACTCAAAGCTAGCTCATGAGAAAACATTCTTGCAGCTGATAAACTTAATGGTTGATGTGTCAAAGCAGAGGTGAGATGTGTTCAAGGATTGAATCAATGGCGAAATAACTCAATCGAGGTCAACGATGAGATCTTCAAGGGCTATCGTCAAGGAAATCACGAGGAGATCACCAATGAAGTCGTTGCAGGTTATTCCACTTCTGACTTCTCTATCATCTTTCTGTGTGTTTACCTGCACTCTTCTTACTGTTTTATTTGTTTCTTTCATTAGCATACGATCTCTTGGACACCGATAGGAACAACTTCAATGTGACCATATGGTATAACTCTACATACAAGATCGATTTACAAGATAGGCGCGTAAAGTTTGTCCGAGTTCCTCGCTCAGTCAATTTGGTAAGAAACTAAGTGATGTATTCAAGGCATTAATCATTTTTCTTATAACTAGGACAAGTATCTTGATCAAACCCATTCTAAGATTCTGCAAAAAAAATAAAAAATTCAGGTTTCGAATGCTTATCTTCAGCTTTTGAAAGGCCCAGGGACAAAGATGTTACTCGATTTTGTAAAAGAAATGCCTAAACAAGAAACTAGCCTTCACCTGGACGTGGCATCTCTCATTGGCCCCATTTTCTTCACTTGGGCTATTCTTCTTCTATTCCCTGTAAGTTTGTTTTCAGTAGACTTACAAGTACTTATTCATCTCAATATATGATGATCTCTACATCTTGGAAGTAGTTTGCTTGGATGTTGAAAGTGATTCAATAGTTACATGAATTCGTATGCAGGTGATCTTGAACTCATTGGTGTATGAGAAGCAGCAGCGTCTAAGAATCATAATGAAAATGCACGGCCTAGGAGATGGTCCGTATTGGATGATTTCCTATGCATATTTCCTCGTCATATCAACATTGTACATTATAAGTTTGATGATATTTGGGTCAGCAATAGGTATTTGTATCTTTTTGTCATATCTTATGTTATTATTTTCTTATATATATAGAACAAATTTCAGAGCTTTATAGTTTCTTGCAGGACTGAAGTTCTTCCGGTTTAATGACTACAGCTTCCAATTCATTTTCTATTTTCTCTACATAAATCTGCAAATCTCCATTTCCTTTCTAGTTTCCTCAGCATTTTCAAAAGTTGAGACAGCATCAGGTACTACTAATTAAAGTCACATTTTTTTTTCTTTCAAATTTGCTCGGTGTTAATAAAAAGAAACATTTTCTTGTTTTATACCCAAACTGTAGTTGTTGCTTACATACACGTCTTTGGATCCGGGCTCTTGGGCGCATTTCTCTTCCAGTTTCTGATAGAAGATTTATCGTTTCCCAGTAAGCTAACAAGAACAACCTTAAGAAGACATATTCTTAAGAACTAACTACAATGATAATGTATAATCATTACTTTTTCCAGGAGGCTGGATTTTTGTCATGGAGTTGTATCCGGGCTTCTCTTTATACCGCGGGTTGTACGAGTTCTCCCTATACGCTTTTCAGAGAAACGTGAGTGGGAGGGATGGGATGAAGTGGAAAGATTTCAGTGATAGTGCAATGGATGAAGTTTTCTACATTATAATCGTTGAGTGGTTTCTCACGCTCATTGCAGCATGCTATATTGATCGATTTTCTTTATCCGCGAAAGACACTTTTTCATTCCTGAGAAGCCCTTTCAAGAAATCTCTTTCTCCGCAAAATCTTAGATTGCAAATGCAGAGCTCTGCATTTACCGTAGAAATGGAGAAACTAGATGTAGCTCAAGAGGTATGACAACAATGATTAACAATATTTTCGGCATTTTTCTAGCTGTTTTGATCAATGGAAAAATTATTCCAATCAGAGAGAAAAAGTTAGGCAACTGATGCTTGGGTCGAGCACAAGCCATGCGATTGTATGTGACAACCTCAAGAAAGTGTATCCAAGTAGGGATGGGAACCAGCCAAAAATGGCAGTTCGAGGGTTGTCTCTCGCAGTGGCTTCGAGGGAATGCTTCGGCATGTTAGGGCCAAATGGTGCCGGAAAGACTTCTTTCATCAACACGGTTAGTATCCAATTGAACTTACCTTCTGCTTTAAAAACTATGTCTAGCATACAATACTCCTAAATAATAGAAGTTGTATTGTATTTTTCTTTCAGATGACTGGACTTGTGAAACCAACATCAGGAGCAGCGTTTGTTCAAGGTTTGGACATATGCAAGGATATGGACAAAGTGTACACTAGCATGGGTGTATGCCCACAACACTAGTAATTATTTAAATTCTTGAAAACATTTTACTTTGTAAAGCTTCATAGTTTACAACTCAAAACTAATTGACAATGAATAGATTGCTACATGTCTTTTTATAACTAATATAAGTTCCCGATGTGTACCAGTTTGCTCTGGGAGACACTGACCGGGAGATAACATCTGCTTTTTTATGGAAGACTTAAAAATCTTAAAGGCTCTAATCTGAAACAAGTATGTTATATCAGTCTTACTTCCCTTTGGTACAACTCTAGAAGTATCAATTTATGAATAACCATTTTATGTATATTAGGTAGTAGAGGAGTCTCTTAAGAATGTCAACCTTTTTAATGGAGGATTTGCTGATAAACCTGCTGGAAAATACAGCGGAGGTATGAAAAGACGGCTAAGTGTAGCCATTTCACTTATTGGGAGTCCTAAGGTATGCGTTTGGCTTTAGAAATAGTAACCAGCTATAGAGGTTGAAGTGTTTCAAGCTCTGACAAATCCATTCTTTCATTTGGTCATTCTTTTTCAAAAGGTGGTTTATATGGATGAGCCAAGCACAGGACTTGATCCAGCTTCAAGAATGAACCTATGGACGGTCATCAAACGTGCGAAACGACACACTGCGATAATCCTCACGACTCATTCAATGGAAGAAGCAGAGTTTCTCTGTGACCGATTGGGGATTTTCGTAGATGGAAGGTTACAGTGCATAGGGAACCCAAAAGAGCTAAAGGGAAGATATGGTGGATCGTATGTGTTTACAATGACAACCTCATCAGAACACGAGCAAGAAGTGGAGATGTTGGTTCAAGATTTTTCTCCAAACGCCAAGAAGATATATCACATCGCAGGGACAGAAATTCGAGATCCCAAAAGAAGAAGTTCGGATCTCGAAAGTGTTTCAGGTGGTGGAGAAGGCGAAGAGCAGTTTCAAAGTGTTTGCTTGGGGACTTGCGGACACAACTCTTGAAGATGTTTTTATTAAGGTTGCTAGAAGTGCTCAGGATTTTAATGTATTTTCTTGAATCTTTTCTTTCTTTTTTGGTCTGTTCAACGTCAATATTTGCTCGTGTGTGCTAAGTTGGTCATATAGAGGTTTGGAAATACTCAATAGTCATGCAGAGGTTTGGAAATAATAACAAACGTGATCTTATCTCGCAATGTTCGATTCAACATAATTCTAATATGTTTCGGATTCAGAGCAAGCTATATATTTTTTTAACTCCAGAATCGACCGAATATACATCTGATTTATTTCGTTAAAGAATCCAACCGTAACCAAATCAAATTAACTAGGATTTAACACGCGATACAGAGCGGAGCAAAGTTTTTTTTATTTTGAATTAAGTGATATTTTTTTAAAAAAAATTCTCAATTGGTTATAAACGTTACATGATTATAGTATATTGCGTTTTTCATAATGAAAATTTCCGATTACATAATTCTTTGTTTCACAATATATATCTTGCTTATTGAAAAAAAATGGGTATGTTTTTTCTTCCGGAACTGGATCCTATCAATTATGGGCTCATATTCGATGAAATAACCTCTACAGTGAACATTTATAAACATCGACTTAATAATATTATATTCAAAACAAAGTTCATTTAACCCGCGCTAGCTATATAGAGCGAGATATTTTTTTTCTTAAAAATTGTTTTGAAATTTAAGAAAAACAAAATTATCTGAATTTTATAATATGTCTAACTAATTATTATAAATAGAATTGTCAATCTGGACTAACCTGTCTACTTAACCCTTTGCAATGAACTAAAATATTATTTGGAGTAACCCGCAAAAACCTATAATCTTGAAAATGTAACTCTAATATGCACCGTTTAATGACTGAGTTTTGTAGTTAGTCCACAAACTCTTAAAAATTAGTTTTCTCGTATATAATTCTTTATAAAATTAGTAAAATATTTTTAAAACTTTTGTTTTGATATATATTATAATAAAATATAATAATCATAGTGAAAAATATTGCAAGATCTTTAATATATATTTTTGAATATATATGGATTGATTATTATTTAATAATATCATAATAATTAATAGTAAATAACCTATTTAATGAGAAATAAATACTTTCTATATTCTCATCAATAATTTTAAAAGACAAATATATCATTTCCTATTTCAATTATCTTTTTTTTATTTGTAATGACATAATATGTAATAACTTACAAAATAAAGTTTATTTTCAAAAATGTCTTTTTAAATAATATTATAGAGATTAATGTGCAATTGTCTAAAATAACACATTTTAAGTTTTTGTTTCTAACTTAGCATCATTAGTTTAAACTTCCAATAATTACACAAATTCAATAATAAAAATATCTCAAAACTTTTTTCTGATTGGGGAAACCTAAATCATAAATGAAAAATAGAGAACCCAAACATTATGTTTTATATTTAATTTATAATTTATTTAGGATAAATAAGTATTTACACATAATTATTTGTGCTATTTTTGAGATTTGAAATTTGGTGTGCTAGATTTGAAATAAAAACTGGTGTTATTTTAGGATATTTCTCGTAATTTTATTTTGTCGTTTTTGCATATTGTTGTAGATGGAATTATAATGGTCAAAATTTGTAAATATAAATAAACGGATGACTTTGACTTATCTTTAATAACAAAAAAATCTGAGGGACTACCGAGCAATAAACAAAAAGTTTGTTGCTCGAGGATACCAAACTAGATCAAAAAGCAGATTTTGACAAGGAATTGCGGAGTAAATTGGGATTAGTATTTCGATCTCAATAGTATTTATACAAGAACAAGAACAAAGAATCGTTATGTGTTTAAGTGTAGAGCTCGTTGCAGATGAAAGAAGTTGTGTTGCTTTTTGCCCTCGTTCTTGTTTTATACTCTGAGTTCGTGTTTAACTTCTCCATTTACTCTGCCTGATTCGCTATGAATGGTCTTTAATTCAGAGCTTATAGTTGTTATGTTCAGACATCTTAATTCACCAGTTTGAATAAATCTTTGGTCTCGTCGGAATTGACTAACATATTTGTATTTATTTCCCTTTGACTTTAAACTTCACTCTAGTAAGCCTTTGAGTCCGACTCATCACCTCGTTTATACATTTGACTTCATCAACCATTTTATCATTAATTTATTGAATCTGTTTTACTGGATCGGGATTTTCACCCTACACGAAAAAACCAAAAATCTATTGGTAAATGAAGACTTCTTCGTATTAAATAGACTTTTCTTATACTAATAATTGTTTTTGTTTTTTTTATCGCATCAGGCATTGCTTCTTGTCCAAGTAACTATGACATGGTAAAATTTGGTTTGAATTTGAACAAGGTTGTTTTTTTATTACTATTTTTTTTTGTAAGAATTGACATAATATCATAGTCAACTAAATTACCGGACACTTTTACGTGAAGACATTTAAATCCACTAGTTTAACCATTGCCGTCACAAGTGATTACGTGTGAGATGACGACATTAAACATATAACATGTTAATTAAAAACTTTATTCAACATAATAAACAATAATAATCGAAACTCTCCCTCTTGGCCTCTTCCACTAGTTGAAGAATCTTATGATCACTCCTTCGCAGCTTCGTGCAAAATTTACATTTGAAGATTTGGCCATGGTCGCTTTCTTGATTTCGTTGTAAAAAAATCACATTTTTTAATTCTTGTTTGACCAAAAGAAAAAAAAATCCCAAAAACTAATAATATATTTGAGAAAAAAACAACTGAAAATAATAAAAATAAAGCGTGTGCATAGGGGTATTAATGTAATTTCGCATTCCCGTATCTGTTCTCTGGTCTGTTCTCCGGCCACTATATATGACCAATAAGGCGGTGGTTTGTTCCCTTTTAACAGTTGAAAATTAGGATTCGGTTCAAAAGCTTTAAAACCAATTTAATTCAGAAGAGGAAGAAACAGAGAAGGAGAATATTACCGAATCTTCTTCTTCATCAATGGCGGATCCTGGTCCCCCCAGTTTCTCGACGCGAGCCAATGCCTTGCTTAGGAAAAACTTAACCTATCAGGTATGCGTTTTCGTCTCCTCTAAGGAATCTAAATTTATACTATTCTGTGTACGAGTTTCGTTTCGTGTACGTACGTAGAAACGTCTAATGTGAGTATATCATGATTTTGAGATTCATCGCTATTTGATGATGGATCAGTTCTACATTCAAATTAACCGCTGATTTCGGACATAATTACAGATATTTGCTATCAATTTCAGTGTAGTAATTCATAGCAAACCCTTTTGCTTAGTCTTTGAAACCTGAAATCCAAATAAACTTTCTGCTATATGAATTGTTAGTATTTTCGAATTCGACTGTGTGTGTGTGTGTGTGTGGTGTAGAAACGGAATCTATGGAGCAATGTTCGGCTTATCATGATCCCTTTCTACCTCTGCATACTTCTGGTGGGAATACAAGTCCTGTTCGATACACAGGTTAATAACGCCAAACGTAATCGATGTGGTTGCAAAAACAAGAGTTGCGGTATAGAACATTCGTCTCCAGAACAAGCATTCTTTTGTCCCATCACTAGTCCTCAACGATGGCCTCCGTTGTTACAAATTCCGCGTCCTCAAAGCCGTGCTGTTCGCTCCAGTTTCCTCCCGGACAATGGCCTACCTGATGACTCTTGCAGAAGAACAGGAACTTGTCCTGTAACCATACTTTTTACTGGGAATAACCATTCCCTTGGAACAAGTATGTATGCCGCTTTTCTCCCCCTTTGTCTTCTTCTTTTTTGGGCTGTTTTCTCTTGCAGGAACTAATCTTCGTGTTTTCTCTAGGCTTATATGGGAATCTGCTAACTAGTTCTGTAACGGTGAACTCCTCTGATCTCTTGCAGGATTTAGCCAACAATGTCTTGGTAAGTCCTCTGGTCGAATTCTGTTTGTTTCCATTATGAAGTGCGTACATCTGTGTCTTAGCTTTTTTTTTGAGCTCATCAGGGTACAGAAGCACAGGCAAAATTCACCAATTATCTTGATCCAGGGATTGCCTCAAATCTTCCCATCTACAATATCCGATCTCGGTGCATTTCAAACGCTACGTTGCCATTCTCATTCGGACAAAAACCTCTCGAGTTTCAGAAAGGTATTAAGTTTCCGATCATATAGATGTTACTGAATGTCTTAGACAGTTCTTAGGAGAAATTATATCAGTGTTAGCTTAATTTAACCTGGTGGCGTTTCCCTGTATACATATCCCAAGTTTGTTAAACATAATATTTCTTTCTTTCGTATTTTGTCCTCACTCAAAGTTATCTTCTGAGGAGACATTGTTGCAGTCGATTAACTTAATGGTTGTGTCAAAACCAGAATTGAGTTGTGCTCAAGGATTGAATCTCTGGCGAAATAGCTCCATAGAGGTCAATGATGTGATATTCAAGGGTTATCGGAAAGGAAATCCTGAGGGGAAAGTAAATGAGATTGCTGCAGGTTGTTCAACTTCTCTGTCATTTATGTATACCATGTTTAATATGGACAATGAGGTTTCTGACTCTTCCTGTCTGCTTTCTTGTTGCCTTAGCATACGATCTTTTGAACACGGATAGGAACAACTTCAATGTGCACGTCTGGTATAATTCAACATACAAGAACGATACAAATAATAGGCCTGCAACATTGGTTCGAGTTTCCCGCTCAGTAAACTTGGTAAGAAAATAACAATGTACTTAAGACATCCTCATCATTCTCAATATGCTCTTTTTCATGATTGAACTGATGCTTACACTTTTCCAAACCGCAGGTGTCAAATGCTTACCTTCAGTTTCTGCAAGGCCCGGGAACAAGGATGTTGTTCGAATATGTCAAAGAAATGCCTAAACCAGAAACTAGACTTCGTCTAGACATCGCGTCTCTAATTGGCCCCCTTTTCTTCACATGGGTTATTCTTCTTCTGTTCCCTGTAAGTTTCCTTTTAATAGACTGCATACTTTAGGCTTTCTTCCACAAGAATTCTGCTTTCTCTGAAGTCTATCCAGCATAAGATATGAACTTAAATGAGTTAGCGGCATTTGTATGCAGGTGATCTTGTCGTCATTGGTGTATGAGAAACAAGAGCGTCTAAGAATCATAATGAAAATGCATGGGCTAGGAGATGGTCCATATTGGATGATTTCCTACGCCTATTTTCTTACCATATCCATGTTGTACTTTATATGCCTGATGATATTTGGGTCAGCAATAGGTAACTGAAGCCTCACCGTCAATACAGTTCTTACATTATGTTTTGTAATTTAGAAAAATTTCCACTCTCTAAGCTTACTATAGATGCTGGTTCCTTGCAGGACTCAAGTTCTTTCGGCTTAATGACTACAGTATCCAGTTCACTTTCTATTTCCTTTATGTAAATCTGCAAATCTCCCTCTGCTTTCTAGTTTCTTCAATATTTTCAAAGGTCAAGACATCAACAGGTACAAAAATCGTAATTCTTGAATTTGTTCAAGAACACTTTGGGGTTTAAAGGAATTAATGGGCTTTCTCTTATGTCTAAATTATAGTTTCTGCTTACATATACGTGTTTGGATCTGGACTTTTGGGCTTGTTTCTACTCCAGTTTCTGATTGAAGATTCATCATTTCCTAGTAAGTTATCAAGATTAACTTGAAGAACGATGTTTCATTTATGTGTTTATTCTCACAACTGACGACTGCAAATCAATTATACTTTTCCAGGAGGGTGGATTATTGTCCTAGAGTTGTATCCTGGCTTCTCTTTATACCGTGGGCTGTATGAATTCTCACAATTTGCTTTCCGGGGTAACCTGAGAGGGGCAGATGGGATGAAGTGGAAAGATTTCAGTGATAGTGCAATGGATGAAATCTTTTACATCATTATTGTTGAGTGGTTTGTCGCACTCATTGCAGCATACTATATCGATAAGATTTCTTCATCCGGAAAAGACCTGTTGTTCTGCTTGAAAAACCCTTTCAAGAAATCCTCTTCTCTGCGAAGGCCTAGTTTGCAGAGGCAAGGCTCCAAAGTCTTGGTTGCAATGGAAAAACCAGATGTCACTCAGGAGGTATGAAAAAAGTGTTCACAATGTATTCCATGTTCTTGATAACTCTGGTTCTGATAAATAAATTGTTCAAACCAGAGAGAAAAAGTCGAGCAGTTGATGCTTGAGCTGAGCACAAGCCACGCGATTGTATGTGATAACTTGAAGAAGGTGTATCCTGGTAGGGATGGGAACCCGCCGAAGTTGGCAGTTCGTGGGTTATCTCTCGCTGTGCCTTCAGGAGAATGTTTTGGCATGTTAGGGCCCAATGGTGCTGGCAAAACCTCCTTCATCAATATGGTCAGTACCCAAATGGACAAAATCTTTTGTGTTTTCAGTTGAGCTTAGCTTCTAATTCTATCTTTTAGCCTTAGTATTGTGTTTCAGATTATTGATATTGCAGCCTTAGTAATATATACTATATTTTCCTCCAGATGACTGGCCTTCTGAAACCAACATCTGGGACAGGGCTTGTTCAAGGTTTGGATATATGCAGTGATATGGACAGAGTATACACCAGCATGGGCGTATGCCCGCAGCACGAGTAATTAAATTCTTGAAATTCATTTCATTTTGTTCTTCGCCAAGAAAGAACACATACGCAGTTTCTCATTGTTCCAGTATAGAGAGTATAGTTGTTTTTATCATTCTCTTCTTGTTTGCTATATATCAGTTTGCTCTGGGAGACGCTGACAGGAAGGGAACATCTGCTGTTTTACGGGAGACTTAAGAATCTTAAAGGCTCTGATCTCAAACAAGTATGTTATCAATCTTATTTCTCTTCTGTATTACTCCAAAAGTTATCGAAACGTCAGTTCAGTGATGATACATTTATATCTCAATCGTTATTTACCTTTCATTAGGCTGTGGAAGAGTCTCTTAAGAGTGTTAACCTTTTCCACGGAGGAGTTGCCGACAAACCTGCTGGGAAATACAGCGGAGGAATGAAAAGGCGGCTGAGCGTAGCCATTTCACTTATCGGGAATCCTAAGGTACACCAATTCTCTTATTATTTGTAACCACACGGCCTTTAGAAATAGTACACCTAGAGAGCTGAGCTCATTTTTCTTGTCCTTTGAAGGTGGTTTATATGGATGAGCCAAGCACAGGACTTGATCCAGCCTCGAGAAAGAACCTATGGACTGTCATCAAGCGTGCAAAGCAAAACACTGCCATAATCCTCACAACCCACTCAATGGAAGAAGCAGAATTTCTTTGTGACCGATTAGGGATTTTCGTAGACGGAAGCTTGCAATGCATTGGCAACCCAAAAGAGCTGAAGGGTAGGTATGGTGGATCTTATGTGTTTACAATGACAACATCTTCAGAACACGAGGGAAACGTAGAGAAGCTGATTCAAGATGTTTCCCGAAACGCCAAGAAGATATATCATATCGCAGGGACTCAGAAGTTTGAGCTCCCAAAGGAGGAGGTGCGGATCTCAGAGGTGTTTCAGGCAGTGGAGAAGGCCAAGAGCAACTTTACGGTGTTCGCTTGGGGACTTGCGGACACAACTCTTGAAGATGTTTTCATCAAGGTTGCTAGAACCGGCCAGGCCTTTAATGTCTTCTCTTGATCTTCTTGGATTGGCGGTCAATATTTGTTTGTGCATGTTAAATTGCTACTACATATGATACAAAGTTAGTGATTTGTAAGATCTTGTGTATATTACTGGAAATATATTTACAATTTTGTGAATTACAATGACATTCTCAAACATTGGTTTTATCTGTTGGGGTCAGTGATCAATTTCAATTGGATAGACATCATATCAAAGCGGATTTCATATATCATCTATCAAATTAGGAACTTATTTGGCGTCCTAAGAAAAAAAAGAAGCTTAAATCGAAATAGTTTGAGATTTTTTTGGCAATTAAACCCATCTTATTATATGAATATTTGTATAAGTATAGGTAAGGAGTATATTTCTTGGGTGAGTGATGCAAGTAAGACTATTACTTGACCTACACGAAAAAGAGGTTACAAGAACACACAGTCCCAGTGTCCAATACCTGTATGCCACTTCAGTAACGTGTATAGTTTAAAAATGTCATCTCTTATCTCTTCATTTTATTGAAAATAACTATCTTAAGCTACTAGAATTGTATGCCCTCTGGTGTTGTTATATGTATATACATCCATAAAAATATTTCGAGATTCCAGGAAAAAATTATTGACTTTATCAAATCTTCTTACATCCTCTGTAATGGCGGATTTGAGTCCTGCAAGTTTCTTGACTCAAGCCAACGCTTTACTTAGGAAGAATTTAGTTTTCCAGGTTTTCAAAATTTCTCAGAGACTTGCTTTATATACATATAACAGAGTAAAAACTTACGATGAGGTTTTGTTGCCTTTTGTTCTTTAATGCAGAAACGGAACATATGGAGCAATGTTCGTCTCATCACAATCCCTTTCTTCCTTTGTTTTCTTCTCCTTGTTGTTCAGATGCTCTTCGACGCCCAATTCAACGACGTACATGGTCAATGTGGCTGCCTAAATGAGAAAACTTGTGGCTTAAGGTATTCGACTTCAGAGCAAGCAGCGTTTTGCGCCATTCCTAATCCACCACAATGGACTCCATTACTTCAAATCCCGGCTCCTCAATACCGAGCCGCGGCCCCATACCCGAGCCGTTCTTTCCCTGCAACTCTTCTCTTCACCGGGGAAAATCAGTCGCTCGGAAAAAGTATGAACCCTATTGATCTACTACTTAAATTGATTTGTTTCTGATGTTCAATTGTTTTGTTTTGCTAGTTCTAATGGAAAACATGTATAGTGATTCAGCCAAGTTTGATGGAGATTTAGCTAATTATGTCTTGGTAAGTTCTTGAAACAATTAATACCACATCTTGAATATACTTTTTGTGTGTTTTCTCATCCTCTAGCTTTAAAATATATGTGCAGGGCTCATCATCTTTACATGCATACACCATTTATATGGACTCTGCTTTCATCTCAGATCTCCCCGTCTACAACATCCAACATGAATGCTCACCAAACTCTTCTTTCTCAGTCTTAATTCACCAATCACCTCTTGCTTTCCCCAAAGGTATAAAAATAAGTTTCCAAATTTTACAATATTGAAATCAGGACTGCTTTTAAAAACAGAGGATTTCTTTCTTGTTTGTTTCGGTGTTTCCCTTGAGTTTAGAGATAAACTGTGTCCAAGAATTAAACCTGTCGCGGAATAGTTCTTCCGTTGTCAGCAACGAGCTATTCTAGGGTTATCGAAAAGGAAATCCAGACGAGAAGATCAACGAGTATGCTGCAGGTTTGTCATCATCATCTTGAATCACGCCGTCATGCGGATACTTCTTTAAATAGTGCTGTGTGTCTTACGTTTTTCCATTTTATAGCCTTTGATTTTCAGAACACAAATATAAACATTCTCAATGTTAGTGTTTGGTACAACTCCACCTACAAGAACGATACAGTGGTTCGGCCTATGGCTCTGATTCGAGTCCCTCGCTTAGTCAATCTGGTGCATTTTTGCCTAAGCCTTAACTCGAATTATCAAATAAGACTCAAACATATATAGATGTTATCATTTAGTACATAACTTTGAGTTCATATTTGTTTTTGTCTGTAATTTTGCAGGCATCTAATGCATATCTTGAGTTCCTAAAAGGTTCTGAGACAAAGATACTCTTTGAGTATGTCAAAGAAATGCCTAAACCAGAGACTAAACTGAGCCTAGACATCGCCTCTCTAATCGGCCCGCTCTTCTTCACATGGGTCATTCTGTTGTTATTCCCTGTAAGTCTTTAGCTTCTCTCATTGAAACATTTTAAAACATTCCTCATCTCGGGTTTCATCGCAGTTTTCTCTGGCTCATATTATAGGTGATTTTAACAACTCTGGTCTATGAGAAACAACAGAGGTTAAGAATCATGATGAAAATGCATGGACTTGGTGATGCTCCTTACTGGATAGTTTCATACACTTATTTTTTTCTCATATCGTTTCTATACATGTTGTGCTTCACGATATTCGGTTCAGCCATCGGTAAACTCTATCGAACTTGCTAATATATATGTCACTCCTAGTCTTTCAATGTTCTTTCTCAGTTCTTGATGCTTTTACTTCTCTTGCAGGGTTAAACTTCTTCAGGCTTAATGACTACAGTGTCCAGCTTGTGTTCTTCCTGATATACATAAATCTTCAAATATCAGTAGCCTTTTTAGCCTCTGCAATGTTTTCAGATGTTAAAACTGCTACAGGTACAGTGTCATCACGGTTTTGATTCAAGATTCGTCAAATGGTGATCATAATTGTTACATTTTCATTTCAAATTCAGTTATTGCATACATATATGTCTTTGGAACCGGGCTCTTAGGAATCTTTCTTTTCCAATTCTTCTTGGAAGATCCTCTCTTCCCAAGTAAGTTCTTAAACCCGAATCAAGCTTTTTTGCTGGTCGAATCGAATCAGGTTTATTGTGATTCATTTGATTTTCTTTAGGAGGATGGATCATTGCAATGGAGTTATATCCTGGATTTTCTTTGTACCGTGGGCTATATGAGTTATCACAATCTGCATTTGCGGGAGATTACCGCGGGGTTGATGGAATGAGATGGGGAAATTTTGAGAATGGAATGAAAGAAGTGACTTGTATCATGCTCATTGAGTGGCTGTTACTGCTTGTTTCAGCATATTACGTTGATCAAATCACTTACTCCAGGAAACATCCATTGTTCTTCCTCCTCCAAAACTCTTCAAAGAAGAAACAACATCACTTTTCTCAGAGCCAAATTTCCAAAGTTGTCGTCGAAATGGAGAAACCAGATGTGTGTCAAGAGGTAAACAGAGACGAGATTAATATCAAGTTTCAATAGTGACAAGGCTGAGTAAGATTTCGATGTATCCTTTTTTGGTGTCAGAGGGAGAAAGTAGAGCAGTATCTACTTGAATCAAATGGAAACTGCGCGGTTTTATGCAATAATCTAAAGAAAGTGTACTCCGGTAAGGACGGGAATCCTCATAAACTCGCGGTAAGAGGATTATCTCTTGCTTTACCTCAAGGAGAATGCTTTGGCATGCTTGGTCCTAATGGAGCAGGCAAAACTTCTTTCATCAACATGGTCCGTATGGTTCATATCTATTGATCCTTATCCTAATAAAGTCCCGTGTTAATGAGTCAATCGCGCATATGGTTAACCTTTTTGGCACTCCAATGTCCTTTGTAGATGACAGGAATTACTAAACCATCATCTGGCACAGCATTTGTCCAAGGTCTTGACATACTAACCGATATGGACAGGAAATATACAACGATTGGAGTCTGTCCGCAACACGAGTAATCTACAAAAACAATCTCTAGCTCAGTTTGTTTCTTTTCTGCGAGGCTACACTGTTTCTTAGTTCATTTAAATTTAATTTTCAACAGTCTTTTGTGGGAGAAATTGAGTGGAAGGGAACATCTACTGTTTTATGGAAGGCTCAAGAATCTCAAAGGTTATGTCTTAAAACAAGTAAGTTATGCTATAACTTGGTTGGTTTGTGGATAACTTATGTGTAAAGTAAATTAACAAGTGATGGACTTTTCTCTGGTTTTAGGCTGTCGAAGAGTCGCTTCGTAGTGTCAACCTTTTCCATGGAGGAAATGGCGATAAACAAGTCGGGGAATACAGCGGAGGGATGAAGAGACGGCTCAGCGTCGCCATTTCTCTTATAGGAAACCCCAAAGTAACTTGAAACCTCTTTTGATATCTAGACATCTATGATATGTCTTTTAACTTCTTTATATGTAACAAAGTCTTTTGAGGAAATTTTTCAAGGTTGTTTACATGGATGAGCCAAGTACAGGGCTTGATCCAGCCTCGAGGAAGAGTTTATGGGACGTAGTGAAACGCGAAAAGGGGTGATAATACTCACCAGTATAGTCATCTAACCTTCTTTTTGCTCTGCTTCTTTATGTCTTCACAAAAGAAATACTTCAGCTCTGGTTTTGTGTTTCAGCTCATTCAATGGAGGAAGCAGAAGTTTTGTGTTTTCGTCGATGGAAATTTGCAATGCATAGGCAAACCAAAGGAGGTAAAAACTAAAATACATCTTATACTTAAATAAGTGGAAACAAAGAATAACCGTAATAACGACCAATGTTCAAAACATGAACTTATTCAGCTAATTATTGTATCGAAATTCATCAGAAAATCCAAAGAAGAATGCTTTATATTGAAACCTTAATGACAGTTGAAGGGTAGGTATGGAGGATCATATGTATTGACTGTGACAACCTCAGAGGAACACGAGCAAGAAGTGGAGCAATTAGTGCATAACATCTCTGAGAATGCAAAGAAGATTTATCGAACATCGGGGACTCAGAAGTTTGAGCTGCCAAAGAAGGAGACGAAGATCGCTGAAGTGTTTCAGGCAGTGGCGAAGGCTAAGATGATGTTTCCGGTGGTTGCTTGGGGACTTGCAGACACAACTCTTGAAGATGTCTTTGTAAAGGTTGCTCAAACTTCTTAATTAACAACTCTTTCAATTTCTGTTCTTGATCAGCCTCAATCTTTCCTTGTAAATTTACGTGTAATAATATTCTAATCTTCATTTGCAAATTTTAAATGCAAACGCAAACGATGAAAGAAAATATATACTTATATATATATATATATAATACTTATAAAATTTTATTAATGCATGTGAAATACTTTAGCACATCTAACATAGAAAGTAGTTTATTTTGTCGATTCAATATTTGGGCAAAGTTTGAGTGATAACATTTACTTAATTGTTGATAAAAAAAAACATTTACTTAATTATTACTCCCTCCGTTTCATAAAGAGTGTCGTTTTAGAGTAAATTTTTTTGTATTAAAAAATGTCGTTTTACATTTTCAATGCAAAATTTTCAACTAATTTTCTAAAGTGTCATTTACCCAAAGCTAATAACATTTGTATTTAAATCATTTTGAATTAATTATGGGTATATTAGTAAAATTTAAAAAATTCTTAATATGTGTGAAATGTGTTAAAATGATACTATTTGTAAAAGAGAGAGAGTATTATATATCACCATTTATTTCCGTAAATAGTTAACACGAGTTTCTTTTCTAAAAATGGAACGATATTAGTCCAAATATAATTAATTAATTAATTAAGTTTTTTTTTAATAATGAGTCGTTGTTCGTTGGCCATATTTATGGGAGAGTCTCTGCATCTTATCCCTCTTTTTTATCGCTATCTAAAATTAGGCTGAAATATTCAACATAAATGGTTTCCATTTCCTCTTTTGTTCTTAAAACTAAAATAAAATAGGAAAAACAATTTAATTTAGGAAGATGCACTTTCAAACTAAAATAATTCAGCACCCAATCAATTTCAATAAATAGAGAGAAAAAAGAGTCTACTTTTTGCAAAAAGAATATTATTCACCCAAAAACAACTAAAAAATAGAAAAGAAGTATTCAAGATGAGCAGTCAACCATATTTTAGCTCAAAAAAAAAAGAGTCAAACATACACCTTAAATTTTACTTTTTTTTTTACCAAAAATATAGGACGCTTAAAAGAACTCAAAAGTTAATTCAATTCCTATGATAATTTTTTTGCCTTAATTTTAATTAAAACTAACGCTAATTCTTGAAATTGCTGTTTTGTGAATGAATAGGCTTCCCAAGAAAACCTAAAAATTTTAGAAATAATTCCCAATAAAAAAAAATATCTTCTAATATCGAAATTACAAACACAAAAATTGAAAAGTCTCATCTCTCTCATCTACACTAATATAAATACATTACACACAAAGAGAAAAATCCAAATTTTACTCTCTCTCTCTCTCTCTCATCACTCTTTCAATTTTGATTGGGGATCTGAAAAACAATGGCGAAGAAGCAATTGTTGTCGTTACACGTTGTGGGTGTGTCTGTATTGGTGTTGTTGTTATGTTGTGTTACTCACAGTCTCTGTGAAAAGATCCAAACTTATAAGCTAACCAGAGGAAACTTGTCTGTTACCTTCACTAACTATGGTGCTGTCATGACTTCTCTTCTTCTCCCTGACAGACATGGTCTCTCTTTCTCTCTCTCTCTCTCTCTCTCTTCCCATTTTCTGTTTTAGATCTGATTTTTTTCTTTTTTTTTGGTTTTCTTCTGATGTGATTCAGGAAAGCAAAATGATGTTGTTCTTGGATTTGATACTGTTGATGGTTACAAGGTAATTTTGATTTTTTTTCCTTTCTCTTCATTTTAATTTGAACTTATCTTTCCTATTAACACTTCTTTTCGTAAACAAAACTTTGGTTTGGATATAACTCGATGTTCAAAAGCATATCTCCTTGAAGATCGTCACGTTATTCAATGTCCACTATATTAAAAATATATATAACTATTTAAAAAAGATACTAGTAATAATTTTTTATTGACTTTATATAATAAGATCTCACGAGTCGTGAGTCCCACGTGATGTTAGACGTTATGCGTCATTATTAACAGAATCGAGTTAACCGAGTCGAATCGAACCAAAATTTTGTAAATTCGGTTATAGTTCGGTTATGGTTTGAATTTTCGGTAATATTTAAAATTAATTTCGATTTTTGGTTTGGTTCAGTTCGATTCGATTCGGTCGAAGCGATCGGTTAAACAATTTTTTTTTTTAAAAAAGAAAAAAAATAATTCCAAGAAATTATCTGTTTTTGAACTTTTTTGTTTTTTTTAATAGAATGACACAACTTATTTTGGGGCAATCGTGGGAAGAGTGGCAAATCGAATTGGAGGAGCTGAGTTCGAGTTGAATGGTCAATTGTACAAAACCGATCCCAACGAAGGCCATAACACTCTTCACGGTAATTTATATTCTTTCCGTTTCACGAAAAATATCATTTTTAAAATTTTATTTTTGTGAAATGTAGTTTTATGTTTTCAATACATAATAATTTTGAACAAAAATTTAATTTTAACTTTATTTTTTAGTGTATTAATGAAATAAAAAAATTGTTTAATAAATTAATAAAAAAAAAATATAAAATTTTTAGTAGTTTTATTAATATTTGTGAAATGTATCAAAATAATATTTTTTGTAAAACAGAAGAAGTATTTATTACAGATTTTTTTCATAATTCTTCAATTGATTTTATTTATCTTTTTGGAATTTTCTTACTTAAAAATGTTATTTGTTAATTAATGCGTTACTCTCAGG
This sequence comes from Eutrema japonicum, assembly GCA_030161315.1. Lineage (NCBI taxonomy): Eukaryota > Viridiplantae > Streptophyta > Magnoliopsida > Brassicales > Brassicaceae > Eutrema > Eutrema japonicum. The sequence continues at coordinate 44,150,679 of BSQW01000013.1, forward strand.
TGGTACAAAGGGATTCAGCGATGTGATTTGGTCAGTCGAAAACTACGTTCCCACTAGTCACATTACTTTCAAATACGATAGCTTCGACGGTGAAGAAGGTTATACTCCATATCAATCATTTTTTTTTTTTTCAACATAAAACAATCATTACCGAAGAAAAACCAAATTAAATATTACACAGTGAGTATGAACTTTTATTAAGGATTACACAGTGAATATGAACCTTAGAGGCCACTAAATTCATCACACACATTCATAAATGCGAACTAACGCAAGTCCAAAGCTAAAACACGCAGGAAACATGACGTCCTATTAACAAGCTCCTATTCCTACTAACTCTAGCACAACCTATATACAACGCATCGACAGTACTTATCCTTTATAATATACAACCAATTAGCCCAACATGTCCCTCATAGATGTTACATAGACACAAACTATTTCCCATCAAAAAAGAAATGTAATGTAGACTGCATTTCCTTAGATTTCTTACTTTTTCCTTGCTTGCTTCCGTGTTTCCCACTGCTTTTAACATCTTGCAACCTGTCAGAGTGCTTTTCTGGAGCTGAGAATACCTCGTAGTCTCGCTTCGTCCCACTCCTTCCTGAAGACTTCTCGCTAAACCCTAAGTCGCTTTCCTTCGTGGTCTCACAAGCTAAAACTGTCTCCTTGTTTTTATTTCCTGGTTTTTCTTGAATAGCCTCATGCGAAAGCTCAAGCTGATTCAATGCCTCAGCTGTAGTAAAGCCATGGCCTAGAGTCTTAGGTTCCTCTTTTGAGTTTCTTGGGAGATCAAGGTTGTCGGACTCAGCTAGTATGCTTGCATTGCTCTCATTTGTTACTTTACAAAGACCAGCCTTTATGGATTTTCCCTCTCGATTTGTATCCTCCTCAACTTCATTCTTTACAGATTCGAGACGGGATACAATAGCTGAGTTATCTTCTATTAATGGTTCTGCTATCCCAATTTTTTGAAAACCCAGTTTCTTGGCTTCATCCGATTTATCTTTCTCCTCATCTAGTTCTTCACTTTTCTTTGCACCTGTCGATTTGGTTTCTTTGTCTCCTTTATCTGTTGTGGGATGCTTTGCTGAGAAAAACTTGGAGATCAAGCTGTTTTGCGGTATCTGCTGAATACACTCTGGTCCATCAAAAGATAGTTTACCAATGGCAGAGGTTACTGGATACCATACCAAATCCGAGTTTTCATACGGTGCAAGTAATGGCTTCAGTTTGGACGTTGAGGGACCATCTAACCAAGTGTCGACAGACTCCTTGTCGCTCAGAATTACTGGCATTCTGTCATGGAGCCAATCCAGGGCTGAGGAGGAAGTGGTTGTCAAAATCGTGAAAGTGTCAAGTGTCTCACCTCCTGAGTTCTGCCAAGAATCAAAAAGAGCAGCAAATACCAAAGGCCTCCCATCATTAAAATGGATGTAGTAGGGGTGCCTTTTAGAACCTTCCTTCGTCCACTCATAAAACCCATCAACTGCAACAAGGCACCTATTCTTGGGAAGCAATCGATGAAAAGACGGTTTCTCAGCCACTGATTCAGACCGAGCATTGAACATTTTGAAGAAGTCTGGCTTATCAGTTTTCTTAGTGAAACTGGGGACTAATCCCCACTTCATACAGTGGACAGCAACACCATCGTTGTATCTCCGCAGAACCGGAATATAACTTCCCTGCGCAACATTGTAAGATGGACGATAACGGTCGAGGTTGAGAAAACGGACAGGAACGCCATGGCGGTGAGAAGCCCTCTGGACATCGTCAGGTCTCAAAGTACACCGAGCCCTACCACACATCTTCCTCCTAAGTTCGTCTGCAACTCAATCCAAATGCTCCCTTAATGGCTTTTATCAATAACTGGAAAAAAACGAAACTTTATAAGTGGAAAAAATGAAGCTTTTATTTTGTTTATATACACATTCATATTTATATATAATTTTAATTCGACAGGTTTCCCCGGAAACGTGACGGTGAAAGTGACGTACATGTTAATCGGAGAAAACAAACTCGCCGTGAAAATGGAGGCGAAGGCACTCAACAAACCAACACCGATCAACTTAGCCCTCCACACATACTGGAACCTCCACAGCCACGACTCCGGCGATATCCTCTCCCACAAAATTCAGCTTCTCGCCGGGAAAATCACCCCCGTCGACGAAAAACTCATCCCGACCGGCGAAATATCGGCGATCGAAGGAACACCTTACGATTTCCTGGAGCCACGCGAGATCGGAAGCCGGATCGACGAATTACCCGGCGGCTACGACATAAATTACGTGATCAACGGGATCGCCGGGAAACATCTGAGGAAAACGGCGGTAGTGTCTGAGGAAGCGACGGGGAGGAAGATGGAGCTGTGGACGAACCAGCCAGGAGTTCAGTTTTACACGAGTAATATGCTGACACGTGTGGTCGGAAAAGGGAGGGCGGTTTATGAGAAATACGCAGGGCTGTGTCTGGAGACGCAAGGCTTCCCGGATTCGGTCAACCACAAGAATTTTCCGTCGCAGATTGTGAATCCTGGAGAGACCTATTTGCATGTTATGCTCTTCAGGTTCACTGCTCATTGATTTTATCGGGTCGGGTTTTTAGGGTTTTTTTATATTGCTTTAATGGGCCCGGGTCGGGTTTTTCCTTCATTTCTGGGCTCGATTTTACTCTCTCTCTCTCGTACATGAATAATTCGCCGACTCGTCGTAATAAGATTTTCATGTTAGAAAATGATAATTATCCATTATCTTCGATAGTTTCTTTGAAAAGCCTTCGATAGCTTCTTTGAGAAGCCTGTTGGAACTAATTTTTTGTCAAAGCCTGAGGGTTTGATAAAATTATGTTAGTGTGAAAAGAAATGAGTTAAGCTCTTTCTAATGAAATGTTTTTATTAACCGAGAAATGTTTTCTCGTGTATATATGTTGGAATGGTTGTGTCTTAAATGAACAACATGAGAGAAGAAAAGCCATACGTGCGACGTTCGCATCTTGGGCCTTGATTGGGCCCGTGGACTTTTTGAGGTATCGATCGATACCCTTTGGTATCGATCGATACCCAGCGGGCCGACTTAAAAAATCGCAGCCGCCTAGGTTATTCTAGAAATATTCCTTTTCTGTCATGGAAAAACCCTAGCCTCTCTCCTATATATACAACACGATTTTCACCTAAAAAAGATGATGATTATCCTCTGACACACAATAAACACTTTCTAAAAGTTCTAGCAATCGTTTCTTCAATTCCCTACTGCTTAGAGTAAGTTTTTAATTTCGAGAGTATCGTAGAATAATGGTCGACAGATTTGAATCATGGTGTTGATGATTCAGTTAAACTTTGGTTGTATCCTGGGACTCATGGATCTATAAAACCCCGTCACACTACGGGAGATTCTTAGAGTTAAGGAAAGAGATTTATCTCGCCTCCTCAGATCTTGTATTGCTTTATCGTATATAAATCGTCTGTTCCTTAAACTGTTTATTTACATATTACTGTGATTAAATCTTTCCTGTCTGTAGTGTAAATTTTGGTCCTACAATCTTAACTCTAAGAAGATCCAATTTTTGTTATTACTTCAATTGGATCTTTAATCACGAGTAAATAAACGTTTTCAAACGGTTTTTAAACGATTCTTCTACTGCTGATGATACTCAAACGTTGTCAAAAAGCTTTTAGCAAATTGAAACGTGTAGTAGAGGCAATCTTCATCTCTCTCTATTTTTTAAGAAGATGTTCTTCTGCTAGTGATACTCAAACGTAAATCAAACAGCTGTTTAGCAACTTGAAACGTGTAGTAGAAGCAGATCTGCTTAAACATCTTCTAAAAAACCGTCTTTAATTGCGATTAAAGAACGGTATAATCAACGAACACACATCTGTTCTTGATAGGTTCGATTCAGATCGAGGCCTTGTGAGTATCGATCGACACCCTATGGTATCGGTCGATATTGGACTAAATTGTATCGGTCGACACTTAAGTGTATCGATCGATACCATGCAAACAGTGTATCGGTCGGCACCTCAGTGTATCGATCGATACTTTGCATCGACCAAGTTGGTCTATGTCGATCGATACTGTGTATAAGACACAGGTATCGATCGACACTGGTGCTATGATCGATCCTGTGAAATTCACTTGTATCGATCGACACCCAGGGTATATCAATCGACACTAAGCGTGTATCGATCGATACCAGGTTGCTTCGAATGACACAGTATGTGCATCGAGCTTCAATCGGAACCCAAGGTGTATCGATCGACACTCAATGTGTATCGATCGACACCAAGATGCTTCGATTAACACAGTATGTGCATCGAGCATCGATCGACACCTACGGTGCATCGATCGACACCATACGGGTGCATCAATAGACATTGAATGTGTATCGATCGATACCAAGGAGTATCGATCGACACCAATGCGATTCAGTTCGATATCAGTCTTAGAATTACGATTCTTGAGTTTATATATCGGTACTAACTGAAAGTTGTGTTCTCATTAGCTTAAAATGACAAACAACGTTGACAACAACTCTGGAACTATGGAGAAAACCAGTGACAAAGTGGATCAAACGACTACGAGTCTGATCAAAACAGTGAAAGCTCAAGCGAACTTGACAGAATCTGACATGTGTGCCGTGGTCACTGAGGCCAATGTTGCAGAGAGCCATCCAAAGACTTGGTGGTTCGACAGTGGTGCAACCAGACACATCTGTATGGATCGCGAGATGTTCTCGACATACACAAAGAACAAGAGTGGTGATAAACTCTTGATGGGAAATTCCGCCTCGTCGACAGTTGATTGTCACGGGAAGGTTGTTCTGAAGCTCACCTCTGGACAGGAACTGGTTCTGGATCGCTCATAAGTAAGCATGGATTCTCTGTGAAGCTGGAAGGTGATAAGCTAATCCTAACGAAAAATGGGATGTATGTGGGTAAGGGTTTTGTATGTGATAATCTGTGTAAGATATCTGTTGAGGAAGTAATCTGAAAGGATAATGTAACCGAGGCATCCACCTCGTAGAATCCTAAAGATTAATGATAAGAAACCATTTGCTTATCTCGCTAAGTCTTTTAATATTTGGCATGAACGATTAGGACATGTTGATTTCAAATCTATGAGTAGATTAATGAACATGAACATGATTCCTAAATGCAAATTAAGCAAAGACAAATGTGAGGTTTGTGTCCAAGCCAAACTCACTAAAACGCCATCACCCAGCGTTCAAAGAACAACAGAACCTCTAGGTTTAATTCACACAGAGTTATGTGATTTGAAATATATTCAAACCAGAGGAGGCAATAAATATTTCATGGCATTCATAGACGATTGCACGAGATATTGATACATCTTTCTACTGCGGAGTAAAGATAAAGCCTTGGACAAAATTTAAAGACGTGTAGCTCAATATTATGTGTCCAAAAATTTGCGAATTTTGGAATAATTAATTGAAGTTCAATTAAATATTGGAGGCTGATTTAATCGAATAATTAAATCATTGGACTTTTGAGGTATCGATCGATACTCATTGGTATCGATCGATACTCAACAGGCCTCTTGCGATTCTTGATATGAGTTCAAGAATACTAATATAATTCGATATTGTATTAAGTTTATTAAATTCTAGTAATTGAATTTAATTTTACCATTTAACTTGAGAGTTGGGTATTGGTTAGTATATTAATTTGGTTTGATTCTCTTGAACAAAATCAAATTTCAATATGACTAACAACACCGATGTGATCATTGTTAGATCTGGTGGTGTAAAAAATAATGGAATGGCTGAAGCCAATTTAGTCGAGATAGACATGTGTAATGTCATCCTCGGAGTCAATATGGTTAAGCATAACCCAAATGAGTGGTGGTATTATACCAATGTAATAGCTCATATATGCGTTGATATGGGAATGTTTCCCTCCTACCATAAATAATGACAAGAATTTATTCATAGTGCTGAAGTTGACTTTTCAAAGAAGCTCACTCTCACTGATGTAAAGCATGTGCTAAAGATGCATAAAAATCTTATTTAGGGCACAATGCTAATTAAGCATGTATTGACAAATAATGTTGTCTATATTAAGGACAGACTGGTCCAAATTAACGTTGAGACAGTCGGACTTAAAATCAATGTAACCAATGGTGTTGACATTAAATGAGAAAGAATCATTTGCTTATGGTACAGAATCTCTTAGTATTTGATCTGAATGTTTCAGTCACATTATATTCGAATCTATGCGTAGATTGAATGAGATCCTGAAATACAAAATAAGCAAAGATGAGTGTGAGGTTTGCGTTCTAACCAAACTCACTAAAACACCACAATCGAGCGAACCTCTTGGTTTGACTTATACAAAAGGTGGTGAAAAATATTTTGTGACTTTCGTTGAGGATTGTACGAAATATTGTTATGTCTATTTGCTAAGAAGCAAATACGAGACCTTGGAAAACTCAAGGAGTTTAAACTCGAGGTTGAAAACCAACTCGAAAGAACTATCAACATAGTTTGAAGTGATAGAGGACATGACCATGGTATTATCCATCAAACGATTGATCCCTATTCACTGGAATCTAATGGAGTCTCATAACAAATTACCGAATTATTTGATGAACTCATTATTCCTAAAAAATCTGGGTTAGTCCAGAAATGTGGGGGGAAGCATTGCTTACCACAAGTTATATCCTGAACTAAATACTACACAAAGTCACTGGAAATGTTTCATGCGAACTTTGGAAAAGTAATGTGTTTTTATACAAATACATGAAAGTGTGGGGGTGCCTAGCAACCACCTAATAAGCTGACAATCGGACCAAAAACGGTGGATTGTATCTTCATTGAATATGCACACAATGTAGTGCTGATTGCTTTATGGTGTATAAATGAGATATACCAGACATCCAAGTAAAGGATAAGCTCTAAGCGAGCAATTGATCTCTTGGGCTCTTACGCTTTTAGAGGTATCGATCGATACACCTTGGTATCGATCGATGCTTGACGGGCATTGGACCTTTGATCGTACAATGCTGGTACTTCTGTAAAAAAGCAGAAGAGGCTAAAGTTGAAATTAGTCGTATGCTGATTGGAATCACAGCAATATGAGATCTTGTAATCCATCAAATGGATGTAAAATCTGTCTTTCTAAACAACCATTTAGAAGAGGAGATTTACATGAAACAACCCGAGGATTATGTCACTCCTGAACAAGGAAAGAAAAATAAGTAGACTTGCAAAGTCCTTATACGAGCTTAAGTTAGCTCCTAAGCAATAGCTTGGAAAGTTTGACAACAAAGTGATGTCAAATAGCTTCAAAATCACTTAAGGTGATATACATCAAAAGTACTCCACATGGATGCGTTTTGTTATGTTTATAAGATGACACGTTCATCATGGAAGCAAGAAGGACATAATCCAACACACTAAGAAAGTGTTTAGTGGGAAGTTTGATAGACATAAGATTAGTGGATAATCTTGTCTCAAGATCCTAGAATGTTTTGAGAACTACTCAAACAAGATTGCAATAAATCCAATTGTGATAAAGTTGTGTCACAAGTGATGTATGCAAGAATTATCGGAAGTCTAACGTACTTAATGAATCGTACTATATCCGATCTAGCGTATTCAAGTCGCTACATGAGTAATCCAGGTCATACTCTGTGGAAAACCATAACTAGAATGTTGAATTATCCATCGTTATATGTCGTCTCGTTTTACATCAAAGTCTGGGGGTTCAAGACATTATGTTCACCTCTTGGCCTAGTAAACCTGACAGATATTATAAGTGGATAATAGTTTTTCTTGGTGGTGCAGCAGTATCCTGGAAATCTTCCAAACAAGCACTCTTGGCCTAATTAACCAAGGAGTCAAAGTTTATAGCTTTAGATAAAGCTGCAAAGGAAGCAGAATGGCTTCGAAACTTCGTGGAAGATATCCCGATGTGGGAAAACCAGTGCCAGCATTATGTGTACACTATGAGAGTTAGTGAGCTATCTCTCAGGCACTGAGTAATCTATATAATGGCAAGTCTCGTCATATAAGAAGACGACATAAGACCATTAGACAATTGATCTCAACTGGTGTAATAACGATATATTACATCAAGTCGGCTGATAACCTAGCGGATCCGTTTACCAAAGGTTTGCCGCGAGATCAAGTTTGTTAAATCATCAAAAGGAATGGGTTTAAAGCCTATAGAAAAAGATGACGTTTGACAGATACCCAACCTATGTGACTGGAGATCCCAAGATCTAGGTTCAAAGGGAAACAAAATTAAACTGATTCGAGTTGAGCACTGTGAGACTATGTCTCTGCCCAGTTCCTAGGATGATAAAACAGTGCTACCTGTGGATAGTAAGGATAAGCGTTGGCTTTTAATGATTGCATAGCTGTGTAGATAGTGGAGTGTGACAGGACACTTTTGAAAACAAGCTAATAAAATATCACCTTGTGAAGTGTGAAATGGGGCCGTTTCTAGGAGAATGAAGGATAAGGCTATATTCTCCAAATTCACTCACGAATACCAGGAATGTTCAAGGCCAAAATGAACCCAATAGAGAACAAAGTTCTACGAGAAAATGTCGCTGTGCGATATCTGTTGTATCAGTTTACATCAAAATCCGGGTGGTTCAAGACATCATGTTCACCTCCTGGCCGAGTAAACGCAACAGATATTAAAATTGTTTGGTTCAAAGCTGAAAAACGCTACCATTCAGTGACAGTTACATTTTCGTATACTCTCGAAAGTCTGTCTACGTCTAGATGAGTCTAGTCAAGTATGTCTAGTAAAGTCTAGTCTGTACAATTTTCATATGTTCTAGAGTCATTTCTATTCATGTGGGGGATTGTTGGAACTAATTTTTTGTCAAAGCCTGAGGGTTTGATAAAATTATGTTAGTGTGAAAAGAAATGAGTTAAGCTCTTTCTAATGAAATGTTTTCATTAACCGAGAAATGTTTTCTCGTGTATATATGTTGGAATGGTTGTGTCTTAAATGAACAACATGAGAGAAGAAAAGCCATACGTGCGACGTTCGCATCTTGGGCCTTGATTGGGCCCGTGGACTTTTTGAGGTATCGATCGATACCCTTTGGTATCGATCGATACCCAGCGGGCCGACTTAAAAAATCGCAGCCGCCTAGGTTATTCTAGAAATATTCCTTTTCTGTCATGGAAAAACCCTAGCCTCTCTCCTATATATACAACACGATTTTCACCTAAAAAAGATGATGATTATCCTCTGACACACAATAAACACTTTCTAAAAGTTCTAGCAATCGTTTCTTCAATTCCCTACTGCTTAGAGTAAGTTTTTAATTTCGAGAGTATCGTAGAATAATGGTCGACAGATTTGAATCATGGTGTTGATGATTCAGTTAAACTTTGGTTGTATCCTGGGACTCATGGATCTATAAAACCCCGTCACACTACGGGAGATTCTTAGAGTTAAGGAAAGAGATTTATCTCGCCTCCTCAGATCTTGTATTGCTTTATCGTATATAAATCGTCTGTTCCTTAAACTGTTTATTTACATATTACTGTGATTAAATCTTTCCTGTCTGTAGTGTAAATTTTGGTCCTACAAAGCCTTCATTAGCTTCCTTGAGAAATATGTTTTTACTATAAATACCTTCAATTTGTTTGTAAGCTCTCTCTCATCTCTCATCTCTCATCTCTCATCTCTCTTCTTTCTTCCTCCCCAAACGTTAAACACATATATATACCTCACTTTATAATATATTAATTTATAACATGTTATCAGCACGATCGTCTCACGATCCATTTATATACCGAAAAATACGATCGTCTCACGATCCGTTCATATCCCGAAAAACATGATCGTCTTCCGATCTATTCATATACTGAAAAGTTAGGTTTAATTTATGTTCAATTTATTTACGTTTATATATTGTTTCGAGATTATAGACACTACCTTCTCCGAACCGATCGTTATGATAGGCTCTGCCTTCACGATCATGATCATATGGTAGACTATGTCTCCTCAGATCATATGGCAGGCTCTGCCTCCATAAATTGAATGTCCTGAAGAAATTCTCAATTTCATCTAGAAGGCGAAAATTTTACAGTTATTATTATAGGAGCGCGACTCGGCCGCCCCATTATTAATTTATTATTTCGTAATTATTATTTATCGCATTTTATTGTCAATATTATAATAGACGGCTAAGCCGCTACATATTTTATATGCTGTTAATATTTTATATTCCTATGCGGTTATATATATTTTTTAATTGCACTATTTAAATTTATGATTACTAAATATTAATTTATAATTACAGTAATTATGTCAAACTTGGCAAAGCTCGAGATTAATGCTCTTGATATTTCTAGAAATAATTATATGACATGGGCAGTAGCAGTAAAGATGCATTTGAGAGGAAAAAACCTCATTGATACCATCAATGCGTTAAAAACGACATCAGATGAGAAAAGGGCACAATCTATGATATTTTTGTGCCATCACATCCATGATGGTCTAAAAGACCAATATATCACAAAAAAAAGATCATGCGGATCTATGGAAATCGCTCAAAGATAGGTTTGATCACCAAAAATATGTGATCTTACCAAAAGCCAAACATGAGTGGTTTAATCTTCGATTTCAGGATTACAAAAGTGTGGGAGAATATAATTCCGTTTTGTTTGGAATTACTTTTAGGATGGTGTTATGTGGAGAAAAAATAAACGATTATGATATAATCGAAAAAACACTCCAAACATTTCATCCTGAAAATGTAATCCTGCAGCAACAATACCGAGCAAAAGAGTATACTCTTTACTCAGAGTTAATGCAAAATCTTCTTGTTGCTGAACAAAATAATGAGCTTGTGATGTTGAACCATCAGACTCGTCCAACTGGATCAGCTCCATTCCTAGAAGCGAATGTTGTAGCATCCAGTTACAATAATTGGCAACGACATGGACCCGGTAGAGGTCGTGGTCATGGCCGTGGTCGAGGACGTGGTCGTAGTCGTGGACGTGGTCGAAGCCAAGGGAGAGGATTTTATTTTAATAATTTTAACTCCGGGAGAATTGACAAAAATTCTCAAGAAGATAAAGTTGGTAAAACTGTGGACAAGCATTATGAAACAGCTTGCTATAGATGTGGCATGAAAGGACATTGGTCCAATACATGTCGTACACCAAGGCATTTGGCCGATCTATATCAAAAGTCCCAAAAGGGAAAAGAAAAAGATGGTGAAACCAACTTCATCTATGATGAATCCGGACCCTCTTTCGATGGCATTGATAATAATGCAGATCTCGATCTATCTGATTTCCTCGTTGATCTTGAGGATATCAATGTCCAACAAGTTGACTAAAATAACTTGTATTTTCTTTTTTTTATATATAAATTTGTGTTATATGTATTTTTGTTTTAAAAGTATGTTGTAATATAAGTTATTAATGCATAATTTAAATCCAGAATATGTCAAGATCTAAGATCTGGGATGGAGATTTATGTCTGGCAGACAGTGCTACAACGCACACAATACTTAAAGATAAAAAGTATTTCTCCTTTCTAAATTTAAAAAATCCTGCTGGAAGCGTGAATACTATATATGGAAATGAAAAAATTACTATGGGTTCTGGAAGAGCTTGTTTTTCAATGCCAAGGGGAACAAAGTTTGAAGTGCAAGATGCACTATATTCCCATGAATCTCTTAGAAACTTAACAAGTTTCAGAGATATCCGCAGAAATGGATATCATATTGAGACTATGAATAAGAATGGCATTGAATATCTTTGCATCACATCACTAATTCCGGAAAGAAAAGTTATATTAGAGGAGCTACCAGCATTACCCTCCGGATTATATTCCACAAAGATTCATGTTGTTGAATCATATGTTACAGTAAACCCAGAGTTTACTAGTACATTTAAAGTGTGGCATGAAAGATTTGGCCACGCTGGTTCAGTCATGATGCGAAAAATTATAGAAAATTCGAAAGGCCACCCGTTGAAAAACCAGAAGATTTTTCAATCGGGAGAATTTTCATGTAATGCTTGTTCTCAAGGAAAACTCATAATTCGGCCATCACCAGCCAAAATCGGGAATAAATTTCCAGTTTTCTTAGAAAGAATACATGGTGATATATGTGGGCCTATCCACCCACCATGCGGGCCATTTCGATATTTTATGATATTGATTGACGCATCCAGTAGATGGTCAAATGTGTGTCTATTGACACCACGAAATACGGCTTTCGCAAAATTCATTGCCCAAATAATCATGTTGAAAGCGCAATTCCCTGAATACGCCATAAAGAAAGTTAGGCTTGATAACGCTGGTGAATTCACTTCACAAGCTTTTAATAGCTATTGTATGTCAATGGGAATCGATGTTGAGCATCCGGTCCCCCATGTACATACACAAAATGGCATGGCTGAATCTTTGATTAAGCGTCTGCAACTCATTGCTAGATCATTGATATTGAGAACAAAGCTCCCAATTTCTATATGGGGTCATGCTATCTTGCATGCTGCATCTTTGGTCCACATAAGACCAATCGCATATAATAAACATTTCCTTTTACAATTAACATCTGGCCAGGAGCCAAATGTATCCCATCTCCGTGTTTTTGGTTGTGCGGCTTATGTTCCTATAGCCCCACCGCAAAGAACAAAAATGGGGCCACAAAGGAGATTGGGTATATACGTTGGTTATACATCACCAAGTATAATTCGATATCTTGAACCGCAAACTGGTGATATGTTTACGGCTCGTTTTGCCGATTGCCATTTTAATGAAGATGAATTTCCAGCGTTAGGGGAAGGAATTAAAGAAATTCCAAAAGATATTACATGGTGCACACCGTCTTTGTTGCACCTAGATCCCCCTACAAATCAACGCGAACTGAAAGTTCAGAAAATCGTACACTTACAAAATATGGCAAATCAATTACCAGATGCGTTCACTGATACAAAAAGGGTGACAAAATCATATATCCCTGCTGCAAATGCTCCATCAAGAATAAATGTTCTTGAAGAACATATTGATGGAAATAGAGCAAATGAACCTAGAGTTCAGTTGAAAAGGGGGAGGCCAATTGGCTCTAAAAACAAAAATCCCCGAAAGAAAAAAGAAAAGGGAGAACAAAATGAAAAGGTTCCTGAAGAACCATATAAAGAAAAATGTCAAGAAGACATACATGAAAATGTGGAAAGAGAACCACATAAAGAGATTGATCTAGAAGATGAACATGATACAGAAAAATATGAGATTTCCATTAACTATGCCAAAAACAGAAAATTATGGGATATATATGAAATAGAAGATAATGATGGAATTTTCTCATTCTCTGTATCCAAAGAAATTGATTATGAAAGTGACGATCCAGATCCAAGGTCCATATCAGAATGCCAGAAAAGATCTGATTGGGAGATAGGGAAAATGGCCATAGAAACTGAATTAATCTCCCTCAATAAACGAAATGTTTTTTGATCTATTGTCACTACATCCAAAGATGTAAAACCGGTTGGGTATAAATGGGTTTTTACACGAAAAAGAAATGAGAAAAATGAGATCACAAGATATAAAGCTCGACTTGTGGCACAAGGATTTTCCCAAAGACCGGGAATTGATTATGAAGAAACATATTCCCCGGTTATGGATGCAATAACATTCAGATTTTTAATGAGCCTTGGGACATCTAAAAATCTAGAAATGTATCTTATGGATGTTGTGACAGCATATCTATATGGTTCACTTGATAACAATATCTATATAAAAATCCCAGAAGGATTGAAAATGCCTGAAGCATTAAGTTCAAAATCTAAAGAGATATGTGCGGTCAAATTACAGCGATCACTTTACGGATTAAAACAATCCGGTGGCATGTGGTATAATCGCTTAAGCGAATTTTTACTAACAAAAGGGTATGTGAATAATGCAATTTGCCCTTGCGTCTTTATTAAGAAATCCTCATCAGGATTTGTGATCATTGTTGTATATGTTGATGATCTAAACATAATTGGAACTCAAAAGGAAATTGATGATGCAAGAACTCATATGAAAGAAGAGTTCGAAATGAAAGATCTCGGAAAGATAAAATTTTGTCTTGGATTACAGATAGATCACTTCCGAGATGGGGTATTTGTGCATCAATCAAATTATACCAAAAGGATCTTACAACGTTTTTATATGGATAAAACGAATTCTTTGAGTACTCCAATGATTAATCGATCTCTCGATATTGAAAAAGATCCATTCCGACCTTGTGAAGATAACGAGGATGTGTTAGGTCCTGAAGTACCTTATGTGAGCGCTATAGGTGGACTTATGTATCTTGCAAATTGTACCCGACCGGATATAGCATTTGCTACAAATCTACTTGCAAGATTCAGTTCGTCACCTACGCGCAGACATTGGAATGGAATAAAACATATATTTCGTTATCTTCAGGGAACAATTGACTTGGGTTTATTTTACCCCCGAGTCTCCAATTTCGATTTAGTCGGTTTTGCAGATGCAGACTATTTATCAGATCCACATAAAGCTCGATTGCAAACCGGATATGTTTTTACTATTGGAGGTACTGCAATATCTTGGCGTTCTCAGAAGCAGACTCTAGTCGCCACTTCCTCAAATTATGCAAAAACTATTGCGCTTCATGAGGCATGTAGAGAATGTGTATGGCTCAGATCTATGATCTATCACATTAAAGAAGCAAGCAGAATATTCACCAATAAGGAGCCAACAATAGTGTTCGAAGATAATGTTGCATGTGTCGCTTAACTCAAAGAAGGTTATATCAAAAATGATAGAACGAAACATATTCCTCCAAGATTTTTCTCTTACACTCGAGAACTCGAGAAGAATCAAAAAGTCGATATCCAATACATTCGTTCAAGTGACAATGCAGCAGATCTCTTCACAAAGGCGCTTCCCACAACAATATTCCGAAAACATATTCAAAATATCGGAATGCATCACTTACGGGATTTATGAAGAGAATGGTATATCCATTATTCCAGGAGGAGATTGCGTCATTGTACTCTTTTTTCTTTATTATGGTTTTTATCTCATTAAGTTTTTCCATGATAAAATTTTTAATAAAGCAGTACGTAATACATTAGCGATAATGAATAATTAAAGGGAAGCTTCTTTGAAAAGCCTTCGATAGCTTCTTTGAAAAGCCTTCGATAGCTTCTTTGAGAAGCCTTCAAAAGCTTCCTTGAGAAGCTTTTATTAACTTCCTTGAGAAGAATGTTTTTACTATAAATACCTTCAATTTGTTTGTAAGCAATAAGAAAAATACGTCTTTCTCTCTCTCACTTGTCTCTCATCTCTCTTCCTCTCCAAACGTTAAACACATATATATATACCTCATCTTATAATATATTAATTTATAACATTTCAAAATTTATTATGAAGAAATTTGAAAAACAAAAAAAAATGCTCTAACAGAGATTTAATTTTGAAAACTACACTAATTTTTAATTATTTTTGAAAACAACATTTCTTTCTTACTTTGTTGACTAAATTATATTTACTAATAGCTTATAATCACTTTAACATTTAAACTAGTCAAGCTATGTCACCATGGAATGAGCGTCTATTGCCAAAAACAAATTTGGAATGGGTTAGGCCCACGGAAAACCCGTCCAATTGACAGATACATGAGATCAAGAGACAAAGATGTCAAGAGTGTTTCTTCTGTATAGGGATGGGAATATGGTTATTTGGTTCGGTTCGGTTCAATTATTTCGGTTTTCGGTTACGTTCGGTTATGTTTTTTACTATCTATTCGGTTATCATTCAGTTCGGTATGGTTATCAAAAGTAATAACCGTTTGGTAACCGAGATATTTCGGTTATTTTCGGTTATTTTCGGTTAAATTTTAAATATTTTCAATTAGTTTTAGTTACTTCGGTTAAGTTTCGGTTAAATTTCAAAATATTTCGGTTATATTTTGAAATGTTTCGGTTATTTCGGTTAAATTTTGGTTATTTTTGGTTAGTTTTGGTTATTTCGGTTCGGTTATTTTTGGTTAGTTTTGGTTATTTCGGTTCGGTTATTTTGGTTAATTAGGGGAAATAAACATAATTTTTTTTTTGATATCCATGAATACATATTGGTTATCGGTTAATAACCATTTGGTTATCATAATCAATAGATATCAAAAATAAAAACTATTCGGTTATTGTGAAGTAACCATAACTTAACCGAACCATTAATTTCAATTTAGTTCAGTTCGGTTTCATTCAGTTCGGTTATTATGCCCATGGCTATTTCTGTATATCATTCATATAACTTTACAGAGACTATAATACACATATATGCACGACAAGGAAAGAAAAATATCTTGTTTAACGGCTCTATGATTGACAAAAAAAACAGAATCCTACTAATTAGGACCAAAGAATCAATCACTTTGCTTTGTATATAATACCAAAAGCCTGAGAGTTTGATCGAATAGACAAAAGAAGAAACAAACAAATGTTTTTATAAAAAATCAGTACAGAACAAAAAAAAAGAATTGTATGAAGCTTTCTAAATTTTGATAAGAACAAACAACAAACACACAATACGGAACATAAAATTTTTACCTTAAAATGATTCTTGAGAAAACAGTTTGATTAGGCTTCGGTTTGAACTGCACATGACCACATGCAGAGCCACCTGAGTGTGATAAAACACCTTTCCATCGTATGCAAAACTTATGCCATGCGGTCGAACTATCATTCGCCACAACCCCGAGCCTTCTGATTGCGGCCAGCTCCAGTTTTCGCCAAACTTCTCTCGACCGCAACCACGCTTTGAAGCAATATTTCAAAATTCTTAACACACAAGTTGTTCGAACCCTGAGATCTTTCTACAATATTCTTCAAACGTTGTTTCATTGTTGATGCCATCTCATACTTCTTTCTTGATTTCTCAACAAACCATTTCTTGTAGTAACCAAAAAAATTTCCCCATTCAAAGCCTCGACTGCATCATCTGGATTTACAAAATTAATATACCCGAACCTTTTTCGACTTTCTTTGATCATCCATTTCCATCACACAACTCGTCGTTGGTCCAAATTTTTGAAAAAATGTGCTGAGTTTTTGTTCAGTCATATATTTAGGGAGTCTTTTTGACAACAACGTTGACGAAGATAGCATTTTCGCCTTGAGAACCTCTCTGAAGAATTTAAAAGGTCCAACGTATACTTGCTTATCGTTAAGAAGAACTCCGTTCATATGTTCTAAGGCCTCATGAGCTGATTCTTCAGTGTTGTATTGTACAAAGCCAAAGCCTTTTGATTGACCCGAGGCATCAGTAGCTACTTTGCTTCAAACAATGAATCCATATATAGCACGAAAATGTATCATACATGATCGATGGATTTATCAAGATTCTGATACACATATACGGATTTGTCAAAAAGGATACCATACAAAAGCAAAGAAAAGCCAACCAAAAAAGAAAGAAAGAAAGAAGCTATGTGTACGTAACACATTAATTATAGGGAAATTGGAGTGTATAACCATAAAAAAAATTATAATTTAGAAACTAACCAAAAAAAAATTGAAGGTATTATTATGTGTATAATCTATATTAATACAGTTTTACCCTTTTTTTATTTTTGATTTTCTCTTTCTCATCTCTCTTTTCTTTCTTTTTTCCGTGGTCGACGACGGAGGTTGAAGACGACCCTATATCGCGTGAGAGAAAGAGTCACCCTCTTCGTCGACGATATCGATCGGATCCGCCGTCGTAACAGATCTCTCCAATCAGCTGCTCTCTTGTCTAGCCACCGCCGCTCAGCATCTCGCCGTTCAGCATCTCGCCGTTCAGCATCTTCTTCCCTCTTCCATCGTATCTTGGCAGGTCCCTCAAATCGTCTGCAAATCAGAGCCGTCGATCGCCACCGCTCCTTCCTCCCCTCAACCTAAGGCCGGCCCAGATTGAGCCGATTGCTTTTTTATCTGTGGCTCCACCTTCGCACAAGTCTTCATCTGGTTCATTAAAAAATCTCGGCGATGTACCATCATCATCATCTCTCACGGTTTCTCAGGTTTGAATGATTATCTTGACCTTATTATTGTCTTGAGCAAGTCTAATGGATTGCGTGGTGATTAGTTTAATTTTAGTTGATTATTTTTCTTTGAAGGTGATTGGTTTTAGGATCAACAGCTCCCATTTGATTGGGTTTCTTTGTATATGAAAAGACTATTTTTGTGTATAGAACATCGGCGGTGATAATCCTTTAGGCTGTCATGCTATTGAATCTAATTTTGTGAATTTTGGGGAATTTGTGTATAGAAAGTCTATTTCGTAGTTGGATTGTATGTTGTAAATGATGGTTTATATATGGATGAGTAAAATGTACAAAGATTTTTGTACTATTTTTATTTTACTTTGTATGGAAGATTTATATATATGGATGAGCATAGTTTACAAAGGTTTTTCAATTTTCTCATCTCAAATGCAATTTCGCTATTTTTTATTTGCTAATTTCTATATATATGTATAGAACGTCTATTTTGTATAGAACATATATTATGTTTTCAGGAAAATCATTTACTGATTAGTTTTGATGTATTTGATTATACGTTGTAAATGATATTTTATATATGGATGAGTAAAATGTACAAAGATTTTTGTACTATTTTTATTTTACTTTGTATGGAAGATTTATATATATGGATGAGCATCGTTTACAAAGGTTTTTCAATTTTCTCATCTCAAATGAAATTTCGCTATTTTTTATTTGATAATTTTTATATATATGTATAGAACGTCTATTTTGTATAGAACATATATTATGTTTTCAAGAAAACCATTTACTTATTAGTTTTGATGTATCAGATCTAAACTTCGTATCAGGTGGATTTTTCCGTACATCGAAAGCTGCTTCATCACCAAGACAACCACACTCTGCTTTTCTGTTAACGGCGAGTTCTTTTCTCGCGCGAATCAAAAAGATCCGAGTAAGTGGATGTTCGGCTTTTCTGTCGAGTAACACGACTTGTGGATTATGGGCGATGAAACGTCCATGATGCACATTGACACGAAAACAGGTTGGGTTCATTGTTTTCTTCGGCGCCTTTTTGAAAGAGAAGAGAACGTCTATTTGTATAAAATGTCTATTTTTTATTTTCAATTGCTGATTTATAAAAGTAGAACTATTTCCACTGTAGCTTTGATGCTTTGATTGTTTTGTTACTAGACACACAAAAACTTTGGATCTTTATTTATATCTGAAATGGCGGACAAAATTATAAAGATCTCTAATTTTCAGTGTAAAAATTATTCAAACATTGATATGTAATGTAGTAAAAAAAAACGTTAGTCTATATAGAACACATAGATTGTGTATACTCAAAATTATCTCATTCGATTCCATCGCACACCATTGAAGAGGATGAGAGAGCTTTCTTTCCTTTGGTATGGAAAGTTTGCACAAAAAATAGTATGGAAGGTCTATGTTTCTCAGTTGGAGATGAATGTATTGACATGTTGTAAATGATGGTTAAATATATAGATGAACAAAGTGCACAAAGGCTTCTATACTATTTTTTCCAATTTGTATGAAAGGTCTGTATTTTTTAGTTGGTAGATTTGTTAAGTCTTTGATTTTAAAAAATAGACTTACTATGTTATTGATTAAAACTAGACTTCCTATGTTATAGGTGTTGTTATTGACGTATAAAAAAAATTCGGGTTTGTTTTTCAAAATTCAAAACATGTTAGACGTGAAATAAAATCAGTGTTTTGTTTTGTACTAATACAAGGTTGAACCAGTTACCAGTATGCGAATTATGTAAAAAACAAAATCATTAGGATAAACATATGTGTTGTCATAATAAATCATATAGTTGGTCTATTTTTCCCGAACTAAGAACATAATGGTCAGAAAAGGAAGCAAAATGTTACTTGCTTAATTTCGGTTTATCCATAGCTATATTCTTAATACTTTATTAAAAATTAGTTATTCACCCAATTGTCCCTTAATTATAATACTAGGATTATGGCCGCCGTAATACATTAATTAATACTTTTCAAGATTTTACCTTAATTAATGAGATTGGGCCTGATGACACAAATATTTTCTAAAATCTGTAAGCCCAAACTTGAACGGGTGAGCTGGGCAAAATAACCAGAACCGAAATACCCAAACCAAAACCGAATTAAAATATTCGAAGCGGAACCGAACCGAAATTACCAAAATACCCATTGGATTCTACTATTGATATCCATGGGTATCCGGTAATACCCGGAATCGAACCGAAAATATTTTGGGTACCCGAATACCCAAAATATAATTATATATCCAAAAATATTAAATATATATCAGAATTTTGGGAATATTTTCGGTATTATGGATATATTGTTTTAGTTTTTTTTTTGTTTTCGGGTATATTTTCGGGGTTTCGGATATATTTTTTATATTTCAGATATATTTTTTATATTTCAGATATATTTTCTTTAAACTTTTTTGGGTTTTCAGGTATATTTTTGGGTTTTCGGATATATTTTAGGCATTTCGGGTATATTTTAGATATTTTGGGTAATAGATACCTGGAACCGAAAAGGAACCGAAAAAATTTGAGTATTTTCTGGTTCTGAAATCTTGGAACCGAACCGATCTGGAACCGACTGGTATCGAACCGGAACCGAACCGAAATCATTTCGGAACCGAATGGATCCTAAACCTCACTATCCAAAATACCCGGAACCAAATGGTTCTTATCCGGAACCGACACGGAACCAAAAATGCCCCGGCCTAGGTGTGGGTCCTTGATATTTCTGTATTCGAGAAGATAACAACAATTAGGGCTGGGCAAAATATTCGTTAAATCCGCTTCGATTCGGTATTCGTGCTGATTCGATCCGAAAAATCCGGATATCCGTAAAGATTCGGAGCAAAACAAATAGTAAAATATAGTATCCATCAAAAACGAACCAAATCACAAATATTATTTTGAAAAATGACGGATATCCGCTCCGCTCCGTATGTTTATAACTATATATTCATATATGTAGCTATGTATATAAATATTGTTTTTCTTCAGTAATCATGAATTGCGATTTAAGATTTTCCTCTCGCTTACTATGTAGATCACAAGATGATTTTACCTTAATTAATGAACTTGGGCCTGATGACACAAATATTTTCTAAAATCTGTAGGCCCAAACTTGAACGTGTGTGGGATTCGAGAAGATAACAACAACATTTCATCGTTTCATTCGAGAGGATAGCCCTAGTGATTTAATGACTTTCATTAGATATACACTCTTATACTTTTTGCATACACTCTAGATTTTTTACTTTTTTGGTGCACATCCCCAAAATTGTGTTTAGCTTTGACAAATATCACAAATTATTAAAATTTTTATAATTGTAATATCTAATTAATTTCACCATTATGTTTAAAAACCGATAAATAACGTTTTAAAAATTATGATTAAGCTAATTCGATCCGATTTTAAGTGAAACCCGACTCAAAATCCGATCTCACCCAAATTTCTTAAAATTCAAAATTGATTTAAGAAAAAAAAGTTCTTCGTTAGAAAAAAAGACAAATTGAATAAAAACACAAACAAAAATGTATATATATTGGAAAATTAACACAAATATGGAGGTGATTTTAATCAAATCGATCGAAACCTATAATAGATAAATCCCACTTTTTATATTGTCAACTTAACGATGAAAAAAAAAACATGAAGATCTATAGAGACAATTACTCAAATAGCACAAAAACGTTGTGATATGACTAGAGTAATACATACCTTTTTGATATTACTTAAATGATACAAATTCTAAAGAAAATATCCATTAAGAGCTGCGTGCAAACTGTAATTAACGATAATATCATTTATATTTTTTTAAATGATATATATTGAAAAAAACATTAATCTCCTATTTCTCTCTATTTCTCTTGTTGTTTTCTCTTCTAACTAAAACCCTAGCCATATCTCTCACTTGCCGAATCACTTCCGCTCTGGCTCCGGCTCCGGCGAAGACGCAGTTTTGATCCCGGATTCCCTCCTCGTCTCAGATTCCGACGTCGTTGAAACCTGTGGAGGAAGAGGATCTAAACCAGGTTAGTGTTTATACAAATAAAGTATCAATTCCTACGCTTTCCTGTGCAAATAACCCCTCTGGCAGACTGCACCTGTTGTGGAAATTTGGTCATATCTCTCGGTGTACAACTCCGTTTGGGGCTATTCTGGTCTTCCTAAAAAGCTGACGTCCAGGGCTTTCTGTGGATAGTTGAATCGTCGCCTGATTCTTCTTGAGTCGCCGGAAAAACATCGTTGAGGTGACTGATCAGAATCGTTGGCGGAGGGCTCGGCCAGACTGCAGTGGCTTCACGGTTTCAGCCATAACTCTAGAACGGTGGACTAAATTGAGGCACTCCTAGCGGTTCTGAAAAGATGATTCAAAGATTTATTCGTGGATGGTTGAATCGCCGCGAGACTCTAGGTGGTTCGCCGGTAAATCCCCCCGCAAGGGAGAAGATCAGAGAGCTTGGGCAGACGACACCTGTTCGTGACTCGGAGCGCCACTACGATTTTGATTTGTTGTGGCAGGCTTGTTATTTGGATGATTTATGTATACTTGATGGCTGATTTATGTAAACTTGATGGCTGATTTATGCATACTTGATGACTGATTTATGCATACTTGATGACTGATTTATGTAAACTTGATAGCTGATTTATGCATAATTTGATGGCTGATTTATGTAAACTTGATAGCTGATTTATGCATCAATGGTGTCGGCAAGTTTGCGGTGGTTCCAACGCTTCATTATCGAAGCCCCATCGAGCCGGAGTTTGCAAGCAGGTGATTCTATTTTCTCAAGTCGACTAAGCTCTAAGCGAGGATGAGATGAGAGATGGCAGATTTTTGGCGAAAGGTTTCACTAAGTAAGTTTATTGGGAGTCGATTTCTTTGGTTTCGTTTTGTGTTGGTTCATCGTTATTATAGATCTAGGTTATGTCGTATTTATCTGAATTGTCCCTCAGATCCAAATTTTTTGATCCGTGTTCTTAATTTCGTTGACGCTTTTGAGTTTGTCTGATATTACTATCTCATTTTGACTCTTCATAGGTTGTTTATGGTTTTGTGGTATCTCTGGTTCAATCGCCTATAACTGGTCAAAAACTGCCATGAAAACAGTGCCAGAATCATCCACGCTATATTGATGGCTGATTTATGTATATTTGATGGCTGATTTATGTAAACTTGATGGCCGATTTATTGATACATTGATGGCTGATATATGTACACTTGATGGCTGATTTATACATACTTGACTTATTTATATTTGATGGCTGATTTATGTAAATTTGATGGCAAATTTATGTTTATATGATGGCTGATTTATGTAAACTTGATGGCTGATTTATGTTTATATGATGGCTGATTTATGTCTTTAAACGATAATGCCATTTAGGAGTTACTGTTTTAAGTGAGATTTATTGTTAATTACAAAATTTAACGATTCAATTTCTTCTCGTTACTATCAATTGTAACGATTCAGATTCTTAATAAGATAAAAAAATTTCCCGAAGCGAAAAAAGTAACAAAAAAACATATATGGGCGATTCCCGAAGCGAAACCTTAACCGCCGAGAAATCTTAACCAAACCAGTGATGGCCGATTTATCTATTTTGTTCAAACTAGTGATGGCCGATTTATCTATTTTGTCCAAACTAGTGATGGTCGATTTATCTATTTTATCCAAACTAGTGTGCTCACTTCTCAAACAAAAGCTAACCTGGGACGAAAGTTTTATCGTTGCGCCAAGGGATCTGGGCCAATTCACGTGTTTAAGTGGGGAGACGAAACTCACGATGAAGAAAAAGAAAAGAAAAAGGAAAGCACTAATCGATGTTCATGTTTCTCTTTTCTTCTCAAATATACAATATAAATACATGGTAAGAATTATATTGTATATTGTATGGGGTTTAGGGTTTGAGATGAACATATTAAGGGTAAACCTACAAAATGTGTAAAGCTTACAAATATAACCCATTGTTTTGATGTAAGACTTAAAATTACTTAACATTGAAATAATATCATTATTTAAACCTTGAAAAACAGATTTGAGGTATGGCTAATTTACGAACCATACCAAACACCGTTATGGCTGATTTACGAACCATACCAAACACTATTATGGCTGATTTACGAGAGAAACATAGGGATACACGCGGTGTCTCGTGATTAAAAAAAAATTTTGTGGGGAACTTCAATTTCGTTGATATTCACGCCCAAATTGAGTTCTAATTCAAATCGTTTGAAAATTCAATTTTTTTTTTTTTTGTCGTTCGTTTTAATATTCAAAAAAGTTCATTTTTTTTTGTTTCCAACACATTCATACAATTTCATGGCCGATTTGTCATCTATTATGGCCGACTTATCAAACAAGTATTTTTGAATTTATGGGATTACGAGTTTTACATTGAATTAGAGGATTTTTTTTTTGTTATCTATGATAACATAGTTACTACAAAATATGTAATGTTGGATTTAGGGTTTAAGTCTAATACAGTTAGACTTGGTAAGGATTTAGGGTTTAAGTCTAATATAATTAGACATTGTAAGAATTACGTTGTTACTATATAAAAGGTTTATAGTAATATAGATATTACATGTTTATAACTTAGTAATCTCAAAGAAATAATGATATTATATTATAGGCTTATTTATGAAAATTCTTATAAATACATGGCAAGGATTATATTGTATGTGGTTTAGGGTTTGAGATGAACATGATAAGAATAAATATACAAAAAGTGTAAATCTTACAAATATAACTCATTGTTGATGTAAGATTTAAAATTACTTAATATTGAAATAAAATTATTACCAATTATTAATTAAACCTTGAAACACATATTTGAGGTATGGCTAATTTACAACTGACCGATTTGAGGTATGGCTGATTTACGAACCATACCAAACTAGTTATTGCTGATTTGTCATCTATTATGGCCGACTTATCACACAAGTATTTTTGAAACACAGATTCGTGTATCCAACCTATAATCCTCCATTACCAATTTTACAAGCTCGTTGTAGGTTGTTTGTTCGTTAACTTCTAGAACTCTACACCCTCTCTTATCGGCGTTGAATACATATCTATTTGTATGAACCCATTTATCGCAAACTATAATCACCGGATCTATTAATATTTCACTCCAAAGTTTAGATCTGGTATAGGATGAAGAAGGATGAAGAAGGGAGATAAAAAACAACGATGAAGAAGAAGAAGGATAAAGACGACGGCTAAACCTAATAATGTGTTTACAGCTGATGTAATCTTTATTTTGCTGTCATGGAAACATGCCATCAAACGAACGCATAAATCAGCCATATAAAATCAGCCATTAAACAAAACTATAAGTCAGTCGCCACTAAAAGACTATTTAAGTAATTAAAAAACTTTATGAAATCAGCCATTAAACACACATAAATCAGGTGGAAAAATTAAGTCAGCCGCTACATCATATAAACCAGTCGTCAATAGCATACTATTACAGTAATAAATCTTTTGCTAATTAGTCAGCCGTAATTAGGCCAACTTTTAAGTAAATCGATTTTATTACGGCTGATTTACAATAAGTCAACCACAATTAACATGCATAAGTATGCCATTGCAAAATAAATCGGCCACATAAGTCAGCCGGATTAACGATAAATCAGGCGAGCAACAATAAGTCGGCCATGTCATAGCAATAAGTCAGCCAAAGTTTTCATAAATCGGTCGTCAAAATAAAAATCAGCCGTGTCGTGTACTCCTAAGTCAGCCAATAATTCATAAGTCGGTCGAGGTTCATATAAGTCTGCCGTGACCTCTGACTGACTTATGAATATAAATGAGCCGACCAACTAATAAGTCAGCCGTTATTTTAAATCAGCCGCTCGTCCTGTAAGTTTGCCATCACTACAGCGAGAAATTTATGCGGCAGACTTTCATAATACACATAGGCAGTTTTTGTGCCACGTAGGCGCCACACCTGTTTTTTTGCTGATGTGAAAAAAAAGTAATGGCATTCCTGTAATTACGTTTTTGTTATCAAATGCTTATAAAGACATTCTGGGTATGGAAAATATTTTAGTAATAAAAAACAAATTTCTACTAGTCTAGTCGTTTTACCTAATTTTCGTGCTATTTAAGTCAGTCTCCCATATCTATATATATAAAGTAACATTTTCTCTCTTCTCATGCTGCCACCTCAGCATCCACCTGTACACTATGTAAATCAGCTGTCAAGTGTGCATAAATTAGCCATCAATGTAAAATCATCAGAATCGGGTTTTGAAATTAAATGCCGAAATATGGCCGAAAAATTGATTATGAGAATATCGATTATGGAAAATTAACTGTATAACTTCATAAAATCGTTGAATTACAGTAGTTAGCTTCCACTTTCAAACGATGAATTTCCTTCAAACCTTAGAAATGAGACTGCGGCGAGGCGGACAAGACGAGTCACAACCGGAAGAGACGAACATGCAACACCGGCGGTTAGGGCATCATCGATTATGGAATCATGAATCAGTTTCTGTAATTTTTTCAAAATTAACCGTAAATCTCACTTAAAAAAATATAAATGGCATTATCATTAATTACAGTTTTAAACTACCCTTAATGGACATTTCCTTTAGAGTTTGTATCATTTAAGTAATATCTAAAAGTTATGTATTACTCTAGTCATATCACAACGTTTTTGTGCTATTTGAGTAATTATCTCTTGTTTTTTTTATTTTCTTATAAAACTAAAATTCTTGTAAATCTATTTGGTTGATTTAAAATAATCCATTTATTTGATTTTGAAATCCAATTATTTAACTTTGAAATCCACTTCTCTGATTTTAAAATCAATGGATTCATTAGGATTTGTAAATCCAATTATTTTAAAATCAATGGATTCATTAAAATGCAAGAACCAATAACCCCCACTAAGTCTTTCTTATAAAGTTATTGGTTTTTGCATTTTAATGGTTTTGAAAATCCAAACCAAATCAAGTGTTATTGGTTCTATAATTTTAAAATCCATATTCAAATATTGTGTTATTGGTTCTATGATTTTAAAATCCATGTTAAAATCAAGTGTTATTCAATAGTAAGGATTTGATTTTAATTTGGATTTGAATGGATTTACAAGTATTTATAAGAGTAAAATACAAATGAGCAAATATCAAGTGAAACCTTGTTATTTGGTTGGATTTGGATTTATAAGTGTTTTTTTTTCAAGATGAAACTACTACGTAAAATTAAAAATAGAAAGACACCTATCAATTAATGTGTAGAAGAAGAGACAAAAAATAACTACATGTAACATTAAGCTACTACATATTACAAGGTTAGTTTCTAAGTGGATACGTAACATCTACTACATGTTGGACACGAGGCTAGCTAGTTTCTAAGTGGAGGTTCAAAACACTACTGCCCGTGAGACCTCTCAGGTTTCATGTAATCAGTGTCTGCTAATGTACAAACAAAGATTGTGATTGTTCTGCACGATCGCTAAACTTAAAATAGATTTTTGAAATGGTAAAAAAGATATATAGAAAAAGCCAATTTCATTATAAAAACTCATAGTCTAATCGAACACATAAAATAATCAATCCAACAATAGATAATAATTAATTCATCACCCAATGACGTTACGCTTAATCCAACCATAACGCTCATCAATGGACATGCTAAGGAACACATCTTTCATCCCTAATTGGTGAATCACTTTAACCACATCGTAACGAACATGTTCTTCCAAAGTAGAAACTTCTTTGATAGCTTCCCATAAGTTATTCTTCTTTTTCTCAGCTTCTCTTTGATTAGCTTCTTGTTGTTGTCTTGCTTCTCTTTCTTGTATCAAAGTAAATAGTTTTTTTTCAGTGATTATTGTCAAGGAGTTCATTTCGGTACAAGCTACATTCTTTTCAAATATCACTTTGAGATCATCAAACTTTTCAAAAGTTTCGTCACAAAATTTTTTATAGTTCGGATGTGCCTAAAATACGATAACAAATCAATATAATGAAAAATCTATGCATATATCAAAGAAGCCGTAAATCGTTTTAAAAAAATAAAATTTACCTTTGTGTAGTCAGCCCACACATCATGTGGAGCTGTAAACCATCTGGAAATTTTTTTTTGGTTTGTTTTTTTATTTCTTATAATACTAAAATTCTTGTAAATCTATTTGGTTGATTTACAATAATCCATTTATTTGATTTTGAAATCCAATTATTTAACTTTGAAATCCACTTCTATGGTTTTAAAATAATTGGATTCATTAGGATTTCTAAATCTGAGAAATCCATTAAAATGCAAGAACCAATAACCCCCACTAAAACATATTCACACCTTACATCTTCTATACGAAGAGACAAACCCAAAAAAAAATATGTTAAAGAATTAAAGACTAATGAATTTTGTCAGACGTGAAATGCGATTCAAGATTCTCCTCTCGGTGACGAAGTAGATCACAGTAAAGAAGATGCATCAAAGTTACTCCGTCACTAGATGAGACAAGATCGAAGGGAAAAAATATGTCAAAAATCCAAAGAGATCAAGACCTCGACCGAATTTCACTATCTTCCAGAGTTTCTCATTAATTCATTCGTTTCTCATTGAAACCACATCAATCATAAAAAAGAAAAAAATCAGAGATAAAATTACCACCATTCATTTTTCAAGTACTCTGACTTTATCATGTCTTCTACCACAAATGTTGCCTGAACCAACTGGAATAAACATCAAAGGCATATAAATTAGAAACTCCAGCTTATGCTACATTAGATTGAGAGGAAAAAATGTATATTAAGAATTATACCTCGAAAATGGTTTCTGCGGATTTCAAAAATGCACGCCAAGCTCGCCTACGATATGGATGTGATTTCGATGGTCTTAAAGGTTCTTCAGGTAGTGACAAGTTGGTTTTAAGGAACCTGAAAACCGACAATGATTTGTACGTAATCCGTTTCAAAGAAGCCTGTGGAACCACAACACAGCCTTTTGACCCACTACCTTAAGATTTCTTATTATTTAGCTCTGAGAAGCAAAAACCAGTCTGCTCGGCTTATTCAGTGGACCGCCAAGATCATTTTTGACAAATTTATTGAATGACATATTAGATTCAGAATTTAAGTTTTCACCATTGGCTTCAGAACCAATAAAAATCACATGATCCCCTGAATCACCACCATCTAGCTTATTGAAAGTGCTAGATATGAGCATTGAGTCGTTAAGAAATCTTCACGACAGAAGAAATATAGTGGGGAAAACGTGTTTTTTTTTTAATTGTCGAAAAAGAGAAACCTAATTTAAGTTGAGTGATTGTTAAATCTCTTACTCTAATGGGCTTGACCCGTACCAAAAACTTTTTATCATGTGTGTATATTACAATTTTTTTTTTAAAACATACCCATTTTTCTTATAAAGAAAACATTAATTTATGACATTTGAGAAAATAAATTAATATGTTAAAAAAAATCGACAACAAACAAAGACAAAACAAAAAATTAAAAAATTTAAATAAAGGAAAAAATAGAATTAACACACCCGCGCTACTATATATAAATTAACTTTTCTCTCTTCTCATGCTGCCACCTCAGCATCTACCTGTACACTATTAACAAAAAAAAACTTAACTTTAAGTATTTCTCATAAAAACACTAAAACATATTCACACCTTACATCTTCTATAAGAAGTGACAAACCCAAAAAAAAAACATGTTAAAGAATAAAAAAAATGATGAACTTTGTCATACGTGAATTGCGATTCAAGATTCTCCTTTCGGTGACGAAGTAGATCACAACAAAGAAGATGCAGCAAAGTTACTCCATCACTAGATGAGACAAGATCGAAGGGGAAAAACATATCAAAAATCCAAAGAGATCAAGACCTCGACCGAATTTTACTATCTATCATTGTTTCTCATTAATTCATTCGTTTCTCATTGAAACCACATCAATCGTCAAAAATCTCTGACTTTATCATGTCTTCTACCACAAATGATGCATGAACCAACTGGAATAAACATCAAAAGTATAGACATTAGAAACTCCAGCTTATGCTACATTAGATTGAGAGGAGAAAATGTATATTAAGAATTATACCTCGAAAATGCTTTCTGCGGATTTCACAAATGCACACCAAGCTCGCCTACGGTCTGGATGTGATTTCGATGGTCTTAAAGCTCCTTCAGGTAGTGGCAAGTTGGTTTTAAGGAACCTGAAAACCGACAACGATTTGCACGTAATCCGTTTCAAAGAAGCTTGTGGAACCACACAATAGCCTTTTGACCCACTACCTTAAGATTTCTTATTCTTTAGCTCTGAGAAGCGAAAACCAATCTGCTCGGCTTATTCAGTGAACCGCCAAGATCATTTTTGACAAATCTATTGAATGACATATTAGATTCAGAATTTAAGCCTTCACCATTTGCTTCAGAACCAATAAAAATCACATGATCCTTTGTGGAATTAATTCTAATTCCAGTTTTGCTCTCAATTTTTGGCCTCGTAATAAAAGAATTAAGGAGTACTATATTATCGTGATTTGAATGTTACAATAAATTCAATAGCATTGGGTGATGAGTGATGACGTTTTTGGGTCACTTCCATTGGGTGATGAGTGATGACGTTTTTGGGTCACTTCCATTTTAGTTTAAAATACACACAAAAACACACTATTTTTGTTTTTTCACGCCCACGCCTTTTAAGCTCATCATTGATGTATTTAAGCCAAGATCTTCTTCTTCCCTCACCACTCCCATTTCAAATCTCGTTTTCCCGTTCTACCACCTCTGGAAAGTGACCGTAGGGTCAGTCATTTATGGATTCATGTAGAGAGAAGAGATTAAGGAGCTCCAACAGCTGTATCCATTTTGGCTTCCTCTGTATAAGACCTCTTATCAGCTCTGTAACCTTCATCTACAATAACAGGAAACAATTTAGACACAACATCATTTATTGACAGGCGCTTTATTAGTG
The DNA here is from genome assembly GCA_030161315.1 of Eutrema japonicum. Classification (NCBI taxonomy): domain Eukaryota; kingdom Viridiplantae; phylum Streptophyta; class Magnoliopsida; order Brassicales; family Brassicaceae; genus Eutrema; species Eutrema japonicum. Next base: position 44,181,648 of record BSQW01000013.1, read on the forward strand.
TATATGATGATAATCAATAACAAAAGTTCTGTAATTCTTCACAACGCCTTCTTCATTGTTCTTCATTGTTCTCTACTACTATTCGTGTTTTTTTTTTCCGATAATGAGAGCTTTCGAAACAGAAATAACCGCAGAAGATGCGGCGGCTCTAAAGACACAGTCATTGCCGGAAGATTTCGATCAACCATCTCCTCTCCGTAAAATGATCTCTGTTGCTTCAATCGCCGCCGGTGTACAGTTCGGGTGGGCCCTACAGCTATCTCTCGTGACTCCGTACATTCAACTTCTCGGGATCGCTCACAGATGGTCGTCTCTAATCTGGGTCTGTGGTCCCATATCCGGCATGCTTGTCCAGCCAACCGTCGGTTACTACAGCGACCGATGCACCTCAATCGGTCGTCGCCGTCCTTTCATCGCCTCTGGCGCCGCCCTCGTCGCCAATACATCCCGAGAAGCTGAATGTACGGAGTCACGAGAGATAGCTGTAGGGCCCACCCGAACTGTACACCGGCGGTGATTGAAGCGACGGAGAACATTTTACGGAGAGGAGATGGTTGATCGAAATCTTCCGGCAATGACTGTGTCTCTAGAGCCGCCGCATCTTCTGCGGTTATTTCTGTTTCGAAAGCTTTCATTATCGGGAAAAAAAAACATGAATAGTAGTAGAGAACAATGAAGAACAATGAAGAAGGCGTTGTGAAGAATTACAGAGCTTCTGTTATTGATTATCATCATATACACTAATAAAGCGCCTGTCTATAAATGATGTTGTGTCTGAATTGTTTCCTGTTATGGTAGATGAAGGTTACAGAGCTGATAAGAGGTCTTATACAGAGGAAGCCAAAATGGATACAGCTGTTGGAGCTCCTTAATCTCTTCTCTCTACATGAATCCATAAATGACTGACCCTACGGTCACTTTCCAGAGGTGGTAGAACGGGAAAACGAGATTTGAAATGGGAGTGGTGAGGGAAGAAGAAGATCTTGGCTTAAATACATCAATGATGAGCTTAAAAGGCGTGGGCGTGAAAAAACAAAAATAATGTGTTTTTGTGTGTATTTTAAACTAAAATGGAAGTGACCCAAAAACGTCATCACTCATCACCCAATGGAAGTGACCCAAAAACGTCATCACTCATCACTCATCACCCAATGCTATTGAATTTATTGTAACATTCAAATCACGATAATATAGTACTCCTTAATTCTTTTATTACGAGGCCAAAAATTGAGAGCAAAACTGGAATTAGAATTAATTCCACAGAGGATATTAAAATTATTTCTGACTTTAAAAAAGAAATATTTTAAATATATTCTATTTTATTATTAATACTTTTTTATTTATAAACATTTACAATTTAATCCTACTTATTTTATTCTTAGCAAAACTTCTATAAATTATGATATTATTTAAATTAAACATTTATTTTATAAAAAAAATTACATTACATCATATATAAATAACAAAACATAGTAGATTTTGGTTAAATATCACCATTAGTGTATTTTTTTCCATAAATGATCAATTAACGCATTTTGAAGTGAGAAATGAGCTTCTTTGTCTTTAATTTCTCTAAATCGACTAAAAAACTCTTGGAACCGGATATTATCATCCTCAGCTATTTGGACCTCTATAGGTGGAGTTTCTCTTCCAACTTCAATTGGTTCATCGAGATTACGCTCATCCTCGATTATCATATTGTGTAAAATTATACATGTAGTCATTATGTCATGTAACACATTCTTTTTCCAAAAGCGAATCGGTCCTTTCACAATACCGAAACACGATTGGAGAACTCCGAATGCACGTTCGACATCTTTTCTACATGCTTCTTGTTGTGTAGCAAAATATTTTTTCTTTTGACCCCTTGGCTCGTGAATAGTTTGCACAATCGTGGACCATTTTGGATATATACCATCAGCCAAATAATAACTCATATTATATTTCTTTCCCTGAATGATATAATGAACAGGAGGAATAATACCTTGGGCGAGATTGGAGAAAAGGTGGGAAGACTCTAGCACATTGATATCATTATTAGTGCATGACATTCCAAAATATGCATGCCATATCCAAAGATCATAATCTGCCACAACTTCAACAATTATAGTAGGTGACCCACTACAACCTGCATATTGTCCAGCCCAAGCGGTAGGACAATTCTTCCACTTCCAATACATACAAAAGATGGGTGATCAACAAGCTTCTCCTTCATCTACTTCGTTTGGACAATATTTTAACAATCTTGGTGGATCTGGAAGCAATTTACCGGAGTATTAAGTCACTATAGTCTTTGTTGTTTAAATTTATTTTATGTTGCTTATCTTTAATTTCAGTATTTGTTATGTTGTTTATCTTTAATTTTAATATTTGTTAAATCAAAATTGCTAAAAAAGTTAATGATTCAAAATTAAAAGGACCATTTGATAAATAAAAAAGTTCAACTCTAAAATAGAGTAAAAAATAGAGTTACTCCAAATATAGAGTAAGAAATAGAGTTACTCTATTCTAGAGTTGAAAATAGAGTGGGGTTGGAGAAGATTTTACTCTAAAATAGAGTTTAGAGTAGAAAATTGAATAGGGTTGGAGATGCCCTAAGAAAAAATTTACTCACCTCTGTTTCATAAAGAGTGTCACTTTGACACTTTTCACACAGATTAATTTTTTTTAAAATTAGACTAATATACCCCTATTTAATATATCCATAATTAATTCAAAATGATATAAATACAAAGGTTTTTAGCTTTGGGTAAAGGGTAATTATGAGAATTAGTTTGAAAAGTTGCATTGAAAATGTAAAATGATAATCTTTTTGAAACAAAAAAATTTACTATAAAATGACATTTTTGTGAAACAAATGAAGTATTAGTTAGTGGCAAATAGCAATAATAAAAAGGAAATAACAAACCTTTTCTTTTTAACGGGTTTCTCTAAAATTTAGTAGAGAACTATATTATTATTCTATTTTTAATGATAGAAATATATGGGTTAATTAATGAAAATACTAGATTCTACCCCGTGCGTTCGTACGGGAATTTTTTTTTTGTTTACCAAATTTTGTAATATTTTTTTTTGTATTTATATATAATTTGTTTTATAGATATAATTTTTCTAATAAGTGACAAAGATTTATTTTTGTGTTTAGATATAGTTTGTTTTGTAGATTTAAGTTTTTCTAGAATTAAATATGACCGTGATTATAAAAAACATAATTCTAATTCGTCCATTCATATTAATCCGGGAATGACCGCGATTATAAAAACATAATTCTAACCCGCATGTTCATATTACCGTATAATATAAATATTTACTAATTTCAAATATTTAAAATTTTATGCTGATTGATTATGATAAAAATATATAATAATATATTGTTTATCATGTCCGTCATTATGAGAATATTATTTAAATTTGAATATTTAAATTAAATATAAATTAATATCCGGTTTATTATTTTTGTAAAGAAACAACTGGTTTTGTGATTTTTGATAATTAATCTAACATATATTTAAGGAAATTCAAACTAAACTAAATTAAAATTTGAATTTTTGGAATTGTTTTTAAACATAAATTAAAATAATTTTTTTTATTAATATTTTACTAAATTGACTAGTTTGGCAACTTGAATAGTAGTTATCAAAATAAAGAATAGCCTAATATGAATGTTTTCATGTTTGGACACAAAAAATATATCTATTTTAATTTTACTTGTTGTAGAATTCTTAATTTTGAATTTAAATAGAATAACCATTTCTGGTTTAGATTTAATAATAATTTTTTTTAATAAATCTTTATCAATATAAAACAATATTAACATAATTTCGACAATCTTACCAAGATTAATTAGATTTGCATTTCGAATTTAATTATAAATTAACAATTTCTAAAATTTTGTGATTCTTAAAATATTTATCATTTTATATGTGTAAATAATAAATATTGAATATATATTAGTAACCGAATGTTGTCCATATGCATGATCAAATTTATGGTTGTGCAAATCTAATTAATAATATATTCATTTTCAGTTTGAAAAATATTCAATTATAAATCTGATTGTATTAATAAGATTTAAATTTAGAAGTAAACATATTTTGTTTTAATTATGACTATTTTTTTGTAACTGTTGATGAAATCTCAGAAATTCTACATTAAATTCAAAATTTAATATTATCTTTCAATGAAAATTGTTATATTTGAATCTGTATCATTCAAAAAAAAATTATTATTAAATTATTTGGCATAATCAAAATTCAAAATAACTAATAATATTTTTGTAACAAAATAATAATAAATATTTAAATTATTTTAGAGATATTTAATTTACATATTTTTTAAATAATCAATTTTATTTATAATTTTAAATATTTAATTTAATTTCTGGCATAGTCCGAATTTTTATAATTTTGAATTAAAATTAATATATATATATAATGATATTAATTAATTAAATAAATTAATCTTTAATTGAATCGTATTAATTAAATGAATTTTTAATTGAACAAAATTCAATTGTTTGGAAACAGGGAATAGTTATCCACAAAAATCTAAAGTTTTTAAAAGTTATCCATGATAAGAATATATTTATTTTCATTTTTTCATGTTTGGACACAAAATATCACTAAATTTGATTGCAATTTTTTTTTAATCAAATTTTGTAATATAATTTGTATTTATTTTTGATTTTAGATATAATTTTTTGTATATTTAAGTTTTGTCATATGAGACACTGCGCATGACATATTAATCGTTGATCCGGACGGATCATGGTTCCATAATAATTCAATCAGAGGGTTTTCTTTTTTATTTTTATTGAGTCATTCAGATTTTACATTCTAGTATTTTATAATTTTTTTCCGTTTGTGAACAATATTTTATCCAAAAAAAATTACTTTGTCAGTTATACATATCCTTTTTAAACATATCTTAGTAATCTGTTAGTTTTTATACTTATATATATATGTGTGTGTGTGTCGTGTATATATATAATTTCATTAATTGTTGATTGCGGTCGGACCGCATCGAATCGGATTAACCTATGGACCCGGTTTTTCGAAGGATTATCCGGTTTGCTTAATGTGTCGGATTTCAAAATATCTATTTAATGTATTATTTTATAAATTTAACATTTATGATTTAAGTTAGAATCAGAAACTTTAGCCGAATTTAAACAATTTTTTTGATATTTTCAACTTAAAATCTCTAAAATGTAATATGATTTTCATCCGAGTTAAAATTTTAATCCACATTGAGGGCGAGTGACAATTTTTTAAAAATATCTTTTATGGTTTTTTTATATGTTATGGAAATATATATTTATGGTATGACATGTATGATTTAAAATTAATTATTTTAGCTATCCAAATTTTCTGACCTATTTTTTAAATTTTGTTATTATGTGAATTTAGATTACTATACAATCAATCTATATATTTATGAGTGTTAAAATGCTAACCCGTTTTTTTAATCTGTCTCAAATCAGCCTACTACATTGGATCTTTTGACAAACAAACCCATAAAAGATGGCGATTATAAAAACATAACCCTAACCCGTCCATCATATTACCGTATAACATAATATTTACTAATTTTGAATATTTAAATTTTTACGATGATTGATTATGATTAAAAAAATAAAATAACATATTTTTTTATCATCTGTGTTATTATGAAAATATTATTTAAATTCGAATAATTACATTAAATCTAAATTAAATCTGATTTATTATTTTTGAAGATAATAACTAATTTTCTGATTTTTGGTAAATAATCTAACCTATATTTAAGAAAATCTAAAAGAATCTAAAATAGTTTTTTAATTTTCGTAATTAAATTAAAATATAAAATATAACCAAAATTAAAATTTTTGTGATATCAATGGTTTAAAAAATTATGATTTGTATTTGAAATTTTATCTCCAAAAAATGAATTTTTAATTGAACAAAATTATTCTGTTTGGTAACAGGGATAGTTATTCATACAAATCTAAAATTTAAAAGTTATCCAGAAAAAAATAGTTTTAAATGCATTTTTTTCATGTTTGGTCACAAAATAACACTCTGTTTTAATATATTAGATTTGAAAGTACTTTTTTTCTCTTCACTTTGTATCGGTTTTGTATGCATCTCATCATGTATGGTCAATGAAAAATGTACTAATAGAAACAAAATATTTTGTTGTCCAATATTCAGTATTATTATGTCTCCATCCAAGTTCGGTCTAATACTCTAACAGTCTAATTCCATCAAAACGATTGTGAAAAAAACAGAACTACAATTCTCAAGGCTAAAACTAAAGAAACACAAAGATTCCAAGTCATGAAAGGATTACAATTCCAACTACATCACGATGTTTAAGAGAAATTAGGACATTACACATTGCCGATCGATGAAAGGGGAACTTGCTCTTGTTCCACTTTAATATTTTAGCGTAGAGATGAATAAAGATTCATAACATATCATAAAGAATCCCTGAAAGGTTGAAAAGCAGGACTCTGCAACTTCTACATCTGATAAGTCTTACTTCTTATCTCACATCTGTCCTCAGCTTCTTAAGAACCCTCTCTAGAGCAGCAAGCGTTTCTTCTAACTCCTCAAGTAATCTTTTCAATCTTTCTAATTTTTGTTTTACTGAAACTGAACGATTCCGGTGAAAACTACCAGATGATGAAGAATAGTAAGTACCACCACTTGTGTTTTGGGCACTCCATTGTTGTTGTTGTTGTTGATTACTTCTAGCTTTAGCACTCGGACGCACACCTTGTTTCTCATTTTGATTGCCTTTAGAAGAAGTTGGCTTGTGTTGGTTTGGTGGTTTCTGCGTCCCGGGCTCTAACTTCCTCTTTTGATCATAAGCTATTCTCTTAACCTTGTCAGATAATAGACACCAAGCTTCTGACACCAGCTTAAACGCACCTTCCGCGCCTTTAAACTTGTTCTTGTCCGGATGAAGCAAAAGGGCTAACTTCTTGTATTGTCTCTTGAGTGCTTCATCATCAGCCAGAGGATCAACACCAAGGACTCCGTACCAATCAGCTTCTCGTACTCCACTGATCTTGCTTGCTGCAGAGATATAAACATCGACCATCATCAAAACTTGTTTCAAGCCATCAAGCTGCGGGTATAAATTCTGAGCCTTGTTAACAAAATTCTTCGCTCCAACGTAATCATTATCTGAAAGTTTCTTCTCCGCAATATCCATTGCCCTTTTAGCCTCATCCTTCTTACATTCCATGTCGTTGAGAGTGGTTTTACTTTAGTTCCCAATATCTATCTTATTTAAAAAAAACAGAGGAATGTTTCCATAAATTAAACAAATCATTAACACAAATTAACAGCGAAAAAGATACACAAAACCCATCAATGAAGATTTTATTTTTTGGTAAAAAGTAATTAAGTCAAGGAAAAATGAACTAAATAGGGTTTGACCTAGAAATTTAACAGATTTATACGGACGAATCTAATAAGGGTTTTCTGAAGAAAAAAACCAAATCCAATAAAATAATAGAAAACAGTATATTAAAATCTTCCACAGTGATCACTGATCAACAAAAACGCACTTCATGTAATCGGACTAGAGGGATCAAAGTGAAACCATTTTAATCAAAAACAGTGATATCGCAGCAATTAAGTAGATTTAGACGAGTTTAATACCTTTGCAATGTCACATAAAGATGGCGACTTTAAGAGAAAAACCTGAGAGAAGATCAAAAAGTCTCAAGAGTTTGATTTATCAAATACGACTTCACATTTTCTATTTACATATATATATATAATGTACTTCTATCTCCGGTTATGTATGCATATCAGTCTCATGTATAATTAATGAAAATGGTTATGTATGCATCTCTTCTACATTGTTCCATATCTTCTACTTCTCTTACAGTCAAATCATTCTCATCGATCGATTCCATTTGCTATCTATGTAATTTGCTCCTTGGAAATTGAAGAGAGCTTCAAAAATCAAAGTATCTGTATTTGGAAAGCTCTATATATGGTGCTTTCGTTATTTCACTGATAGATATTGTAAACTATAACATTCTGAGTTTTACCAAAGAGACATGGGTACGATCGAGTTGGACTTGATGGTAAATCAAAATGACAAAATAAAAATGTTTTATTGATCCATAAATCCAAAAGCAAACAAAAACGCAAACAGAAACAAATTAAAAGCAAACACACAGTTTCAAAAGAAACTCATACCAAACTTAAGAAAAAAACCACAATACCACTACTAGAAGTCTAGAAATGATGATTGTTAATTCCCGGCCAATTGGTATCAAACGGCGTCACACCAGCATTACCTTCTCCGGCCGTTGCTTCATTCGGTGGTGGTGGTGGTGTTGAACTTTACAAGAAAACAGAGGTTTGTTTCTTGTACATTTGCATTTCTTTGTTTGAAAGTAATTTGTGTTTGAGAGAAAGTAACAACAACGAAAACTGCTTCATACTCTCATAAAACTTACCAAAACATTTTCTTACATCCTTGTAGAGCAGTAGTACAACTACTCACTGATTTTTACCTGCTACAACCCACTCCCACTAACACCACTTAACTCTAGATTATAGTTTGGGTTTATAACAACAACTCTGCTGTTTCAACAACTCTTTTACTTAAAAATCAGCTTATCATTATTTAGACTTCTTCAGTTTGGTTTGAGACCAAAATGGCATTACTCAACACTCCCACTTGCCATTTTGTCACTCAAACCAAGCTTGCCACGAAATCTCTCATAACTCTGACCTTCCAAGACTTTGGTGAATATGTCAGCCAATTGTTCTTCACTCCTGCAGTATTTCAGTTGAATGTCTCCGTTTTTCTCATATTCTCTAACCACATGATACTTGATCTGAATGTGCTTAGTTCTTCTATGCTGAACTGGATTCTTTCCGATTGCTATGGCTGATTGATTGTCGCAGTAGATAGGTACTCCCACTTGGGTGTTGATCCTTAAATCTTCAAGTAACCGCCTCAACCATATTGCTTGATTTGCTGTTGCACATAGCGCCATATACTCTGCCTCCGCCGTGGATTGAGCAATGGTATCTTGCTTACTTGTTTGCCATGTAAAGATTGCTGATCCGATGCTAAAACAATAGCCTGTTGTTGATTTTAAATCTTCTTTGCATCCTCCCCAATCACTGTCTGAATACCCGATCAACTTTGGTTCCTTGACTGAAGTAAATAACAACCCCATATCGATTGTTCCTTTGATGTATCTGAGAACTCTCTTCGCCTCCTTGAGATGTGTGGCTTTAGGTTCTTTCAGATACCTAGACAAATAAGAAGCAGAAAACATTAGGTCAGGTCGAGTAGCTGTAAGATACAGCAAGCCTCCCACCAGACTCCTATAGATTCTGCTATTGGTATGTTCTTCTTCTTCATCTTGATGCTTGCGTTGGGGTACTAATGGTGTAGTCATGATCTTGCAATCCTCCATGTTGAACTTTTTCAACAGCTTTTTTGCATAACACTCTTGTGATAGAGATATTCCTGCTTGGCTCTGTACAATTTCCATTCCAAGAAAATAGTTCAGTAGTCCTAGATCAGACATTTCAAATTCATTCTTCATTGCAGTCTTGAATTCATTCACCATGTTTTCATCATCTCCTGTGACAATGAGATTATCTACGTAAATGCATACAACCAGAAACTTCCCATTAGTTTCTTTTGTGTATAGGGCATGATCATTGTCGCTTCTTTTGAAGTTCTATCTCTGAAAGAATTCATCAATTCTGCTGTACCATGCTCTTGGTGCTTGTTTTAGGCCATAGAGAGCCTTGTGCAAACGAAGAACGTGATCTTCCTTTCCTTCTTTTTCGAATCCCAGAGGTTGCTCTGAATATATTTCTTCTTCCAGATTTCCATTTAGAAAAGCTGATTTAACATCAAGCTGAAACAATTTCCAACTTTTCTGAGCCGCAACAGCAAGGAGTAGTCTAATAGTTTCATGTCTTGAAACCGGAGCAAAAGTCTCTAGATAATCAACACCATGTTGTTGAGTGAATCCTTTTGCAACTAACCTTGCTTTGTGTTTCACGACATTTCCTTTTGCATCAGTCTTCAACTTGTATATCCATTTGACTCCAACGACATTCTTGCTTGGTGGCCTTTTGACCAGTTCCCATGTTTCATTTTTCTCTATCATTTGTATTTCCTCTTCCATTGCTTTCTTCCATTCTATGTGTTTAGCAGCTTCTTCAAACAATGCGGGTTCTTCAAGGCTACTGTAACACCCTTCAGTTACTGCAGAGTATTCTATATCTGCATATGGAGCAGTAAGTAGAATGTCTGCAAGTGGTCGAGTCTTTCTGTTGAGCGGGCTTGAGCTTTCTCCTGGACTTCTCTGAACTGGACTTGGAGGTGGAGATCGTCCCTCTCTGGGCTCATCATTGTTCGATTCTGGCTCTTCAATTCTGGAGTCTTCCTCTCTTGAGTCGGTTTCAAGAGATATGTTGTACTCCTTTATTACTTCCTTCTTTTTCCAGTCCCATTTGCTGCCTTCGTTAAAGATGATATCTCTAGAGATATCTATCTTGTTTTCGTCCAACAAGTACACTCTGTATCCTTTCGTTTGAGAGCTGTATCCAACAAATATTGCCTTCTTTGACTTGTCATCCCATTTCTTTCTCTTCTCATCTGGAATATGTGCATAGCAAATGCATCCAAATACCTTCATTTGGCTTACAGATGGCTTTGTGCCATTCCATGCTTCAAGAGGAGTTTTGCTTTTAAGTGCTCTTGTTGGTGTTCTGTTTTGGACATAAGCAGCATTGTAAACTGCTTCTGCCCAAAATTTTAGAGGCAGATCTTTAGCTTTGATCATAGCTCTAGCCATCTCCACTAAGCTTCTGTTCCTCCTTTCTGAAACCCCGTTTTGCTGTGGAGAGTAGGCTGCTGTCAGTTGCCTTTCAATGCCGTTTTCTCCCATGAACTTCGAGAATTCCCCAGATAGATACTCTGATCCTCTGTCAGTTCTGAACTTCTTGATTCTGCGGTTTGTTTGATTTTCAACAAGATTTTTGAACCTTTTGAAAGTTTTGAAAACATCTGACTTTGCCTACAAAAAGTAAACCTACACCATCCTGGTAGCATCATCAATGAATGTAAGTAAGTACCTACTACCACTGAATGAAGCGTTCTGCATCGGTCCACATAAGTCACTGTGAATTAATTCCAACTTTTCTTTTGCTCGTGTTTCTGATTCTCTTGGAAATGGGTCACGACTGTGCTTGCTAAGGATGCAGCTCTCACACCCTTCTTGATTTACACTGAACTTGGGTAAGCCTGCAACCATATCTTTTGACTGCATAATCTTTAGGTTTGTATATCCTGTATGTCCAAGCCTCTTGTGCCATAGCTCTGCACTTTCATCCTTAGCCACCATTGCAGTTTCTTCGTTTGAAGATCAGTTGATGTGAAAGCTCTTGTTCACCATCGGTACTTCACCTATCTTTCTTCTTAAAGGATCGTGGATGATACAACTTTTTCTTTTGAATGTAACTTGATACCCATTGGCAATCATCTGAGGAATACTTAGAAGATTTTTGCCGAGTTTAGGCACAAGAAAAACATCTCTTATGATTCTCTTGCCTTTTTTGGTCATCACTTCAATGTCTCCTTTTCCTTTTGATATCAACACAGCCCCATTTCCAACACGTATTGGAACGTTGATGTTTGTGTTGATTTTTACAAAAATCTTTTCATTTGGTGTCATGTGATTTGTTCACCCACTGTCAATGAGCCACCTGCTTTCTTCTCTTGATTCTTTGTCTTCTTGTCTTGCACTGAACATATGTTCCTCTTTACCATGTTTGTCTTCCTTGTTCTTCTTTGTTTCAGCATCTTCTTTGACCACTCTCTCGTTCATTCTGGTTCCTTGAACCATCGCCTTGGTTTCTCTCACCATGGCTTTCCTCATTGCTGAACCTTCTTGGTTCACAACTTCTGTCTTGTTCAAAGAGGCTCCATAGATCAACGTCGGCTCTGATACCATGTTGAACTTTACAAGAAAACAGAGGTTTGTTTCTTGTACATTTGCATTTCTTTGTTTGAAGGTAATTTGTGTTTGAGAGAAAGTAACAACAACGAAAACTGCTTCATACTCTCATAAAACTTACCAAAACATTTTCTTACATCCTTGTAGAGCAGTAGTACAACTACTCACTGATTTTTACCTGTTACAACCCACTCCCACTAACACCACTTAACTCTAGATTATAGCTTGGGTTTATAACAACAACTCTGCTGTTTCAACAACTCTTTTACTTAAAAATCAGCTTATCATTATTTAGACTTCTTCAGTTTGGTTTGAGACCAAAATGGCATTACTCAACAGGTGGCTCTTGGCGGAGACCGTCGTTGGTCGTCATAGAGTTGCTGCTCCAGTGAAACTGCGAACCGCCAATGTTTGGATTATTGTTCATGTTATGTTGATGCTGTAATGGTTGAGAGACTGGCCCAACCATACCATGGACATTCATCACTGATGGAACAATCGGCTGCATCTCCATATTAGGGTTCCCGCTGCTACTGCTTCCTTGGTATGGATGCTGTAATGGTTGAAAGACTGGCCCGAACATTCCCTGGAAAGGCATCACTGATGGAACAATCGGCTGCATCTCCAAATCAGGGTTCCCGCTTCTACTGTCTCCTTGGTATGGATGTTGTAATGGTTGAAAGACTGGCCCGAACATTCCCTGGAAAGGCATCACTGGTGGAACAATCGGCTGCATCTCCAAATTAGGGTTTGCGATGCTACTGCCTCCTTGGTATGGATGATAACTTCCTTGGAACGGAAGGTAACTTCTAGGGTTCGGAATTTCGTTGTAAGATGCCGTTCCCATTCCGATTTGCTGGTGGATTTGAGGGTTAGGCGGTTCGGGAGATGGGAAAACCCATTGATCTATCAAGTAATAGGTTTGATTCTCTCTTGCAGTACCAATGCTAATCCTCTTGTCTCCTTCATCGGTGTTCCTAGCTCTCTCACCGTCCTGACCGCCTCCTATCACGAACACATCATTCGTTGCTGCGTCTTCGGGTTGCGTCTCAAATAGATGCATCGGTGGATCGGGGAGAGGAAGATGCTCCACGGAATCAACCCTCTTCCTTAATTGCATTATCTTATCCTTTGAGAAAGATAGCAATGCGTTGATCTCATTCACGTCAAGATCAACAATGATACGACCACCACGTACTTGCACCATCAGCTGATCTATCTCACGCCCCATGATCTTCTTCTGGCTTTTCCCCAGATTTTCATGAGCCTTCCTTATCCTCTCATTCATGTATGACTCGAGAGTCGTTGCTTTCCGTTTCTTCACGAACTCCGACAAGGCATAGAAATCGCCTATGAGGTCACGAGCCACCTCAACAGATGGCCACACCATTGGTTCAGCGTCGTTAGGGCTGAAAATGATCACACAAAGCTTCACATCACACAAAATGGTCAGTTCCCTTACCTTTTTCATCAGCGCAGACCAAATTTTTTTCAAACGTGCTGCTCTTGAGTTTTTATTCGCCACCAATGCAAATTTGACCCTTTGTCTTGTCATGATCACTCTTTGAATTATTTTTTTATCACTCTTCGATTTTGATTATTTTTTTTTATTTTTATTTTGGTTGGGTGTGTGATAAAATATGTTGCACTTTCGAGTTTATTTATAGGGTTGAAATGGAGAGATATGGTGCCATTTCAAATTGTTGGGATGTTTGGATTGAGAAATAAATATGCGCCAAAATAATTTTTATAATAATATAAAGTTTGTAAATAAGTCAATTTAAAACTTTGGCGGATCATTTATTTTGTTTATTTAGTAAATTTTAAATTTTGGCGCCTTATTTATTTTTTTAAATAAATTATTTAGAGCGAATTTATTTTATTGTTGTTAGTTAGGTTGGTTATTTTATTGACTAAATAAACAAAATAAAAAAAACATGTAATCATTCTTTCTCAAAAAGCTTTAGGATACATTATCGATGTTGATTTTTATCATTCTTATCATGTTGAATTTTGAATACAAGTTTTTGCATTTATAAATTTTTGTAGATTTATTAAATTTCATTATTAATTAACTGACACATTAGTAAAAATAAAAAAGCACCAAAATTAAACTCTTTGAAGACCTAAATTGAATGTATGTCCAAATATAGGGGATAATACCATTACCAAAAAGATAAATATATGGGAGAATAATATAGTTTTGGGTCATAGTCAATACATTGAATGTCATTAATTCATGTTACCATGATATATATTTTTTGTTTATTTAGTCAAAGAGTACAATTTTGGTGAGATAATTGTTAGTATTATTTTTTTTATTTTTAAAAACTATAAACAAGTATAAATTATTTTCCAAACTAGGATGCATTATTAATATTGACTTTCATCATTCATATCATGTTGTATTTTGAACATATATTGTATTTATATTTTTTTTTGAAGTTTCTTAAACTTCATTTTAAATTTTATTATTTCACACTAAAATAAAAGATTAATGAGTTATTATGTGCGGCATACCTAACATAATAATTGTTTTCTGAAAAACTTTTAAAACCTGTCCGCGTTTTTGTTGGTAAAGTTCTTAATAAAATTATTGAAAAAACTACAACCGCTGCAAAATTATACTACTCATATTGGCTAAGGTAAATAATGAAGGAGTTATGAATAATGAAAAATATTAAAATAGTGTATATAAAAACAAAATATTTATTACTATGTGTTTTTTTTTTTGTTTTGTTCAACGCATTCCTCCTTAACTTAAACTTCAAAGATACAAAGAGAGGGAATTAAGCATCCCTCAGATCACTACAACATAAATTAAGAACAATAAAACATAGGACATATAGATCATCATCTTGACAGATGGACAACAGATTTGAGACATAGCTCCAATGCGTCAATAACTTCACGGCGAAGCCGGAGAGTCTAGAATTCGCCATAAGTGACTTTGCAGGCGAACCACTACCTCTGTTATTCGTAGAAACAAAATCGTATGTCTCTTCAGGCCCCGAACAGACCGCTACACAAGAGAACATGTCGGTAAAGACGTTCTTCGGGTTTCCCGGCACAAGGCTCGGGATGAAACCACCTCTCAAAGATAGGGGAGTTGTTGTAATAGCCATTCCCATCAATGGAGTACACGTGACTATCTCGAAGAAAAGACTAAGAGAGCCAACATAAGATTTTAACCTGAGGGAGGCGGATGGAGGAGACAGCTTTTGACGATGGTTGAACCGAGATGGTGAAGTAGCGGCAGAGGCATATGGAGGCGGAAGCCTTTTACGATGGCTGAATCGAATGAGAGAAGGGGTAACGGAGGCTTGTGGAGGTGGTAGCTTTTGACGGTGGTTTAACCGAATGTGTGAAGGATCGACGGTGTGAAACCGAAGAAGGACTGGACCGGCGAAGAGCGCCTTCAAATTGGGCCAGGCCCACGCTGAAGAATATCCGGGTTTGTTGCACGTGTTCAATGAGACGGAAGGCAGGAGACGGATTCCACTCTCAGTGGTAGATAACCTACTGTTTGGAGGTGAGAGCAGGGTCTGAGCGATGAGGCTGGTCGGAAAGTCAGTTGGAATAGAAACGAAGAAGCGTTCAAGGCCGTCAAGAGTCCTCGCAAAAGGCCTAGAGAAACTACTCTTATTCGGATTCGCCGAAAATCCTTCAAGCTTGGAATTGGAGCTTAAGCCCACGAAGACTAAAACATTGGCTCGGTTGCACGAACCAAACCAAGGAGACAAGGCGGCGAGGAGGAGCATCGGCAGCGACTCACAAAACCAGGGCAAAGCCATGCAAATCGAGCTCTAACGGAGATGCTATCCTCACGCATCTAGCCGAGAGAGGGCATGAGAAGCTCGCCAAGGAAACATGTACGACAACACTTACCACAGCAGCAGCGAGGAAGAAACTGGGCCTTCTCCGGAAGCTCTCTTCGAAGGAGGAACGAACTGCGTACAAGGAGGAGGGTCTCGCCGGAGACACGAGGGGCCGCCGCAATGAGGGCAGGGATATGGAAGATGAGTCGTGGAAGGAATGGAATGATGAAAAGGAGGTTGAATCTGGTGGGTCGGGTGGAACAGGTGGGTCTGGCGCCTCTCCTTCTGTTTGAAGAGGAGATACCGAAGGAGGAGTTGCGTCAACTGAGGCTGGCGAGGACGGCGGAGGAGATTTCTCAGCACACGGCGTAAGGCCGAATGCCGGTGGATTCTCGATTCCCAACGTGAGGCTGGTCATCGGTGAGGCTAGGACGGTCGCCGATGAAGATTGATGCCGTTGGAGAGAGACCACCACTTATCTCGGAGATCGTGCCTGGGAGCGTTGCAGCTAGGGCGAACTTGACATGTTTACTACTATGTGTTTTATATTTACATTTTATAAGGCTAAAACAAGCGGAAAACCCAATTTCCTTGAATCATATCAAAGGATCTAGGTGCTGACAATAAAACTTTTGGTGTCTCTGACGAGAGGACACATCGGCTTTTTCACTGATTTTGGTGCTGACAATTCATAAAATGTTGAACCAATCAAAATATTTCAATTAATAGAGAGGAAACGCTCACCCGCTCAGTAAACCACACACATCTTGCCGTTTTTCTGTTTTCTTATCTCTTTGACTTTTCATAAAGAAGGAAACGCTCACCCGCTCAGGTGAGAACACGTGTCATTTATTCCTCGACTTGTCACTTTCCTTCCTTCATCGCGAAGCAACGTAAAGAGACCGACGAGGCCATAACTTGCGAATCTGAAATGGCAAGATCCAAAAGTCTCTATTAAAGATGGAATCAAAAGCCTTCGGTTCTATTGCATTCTTGATCATTACTCTTCTTCTCTGTGGAACAATTCAATTAGCTATTTGCAGATCGGAAGAGATAAGCACGGAGAAGACGATGAAGCTAGGAGGCGTTCATGATCTCCGAGGAAACCAGAACTGTGGAGAGATCGAGAGTCTTGCTCGATTTTCTATTCAAGAGCATAACAACCCAGAGGTTTTTTTGACTCCTCTGTTTTCTGGTTATGGATCCTATGAATGAATTGGTGATAAGAATCTTTGTCTGAGTACTTTTGTTTTTTTTCTTTTCTGGGTAAGTGCAGAACAAGGTTCTTGAGTTCAAGAAGATTGTAAAAGCAAGAGAGCAGGTTGTTGCAGGAACGATGTACCACTTTACTCTAGAAGCAAACGAAGGTGGCCAGACTAAGAATTTCGAAGCCAAAGTGTGGGTGAAGCCATAGATGAATTTCAAGCAGCTGCAGGAGTTTAAGGAATCCTCTACTTGAAATTCACTTGCTCAAAGTTAATCCAAATATGAAACCATTTTGTAATAGGATCGTTTTGAAAGTAAGTTTCTTTCGTCGTCACGTGTTTATGTGGATTTTACCATTATTATTCCTTTTCCACAAGAAAGAAAAGAACCAAATATCTTTGAATTATTTTGTGTAGAAAATCTTACGTTTAAAGGAAAACTAGATTCTAAACCCGTGCATCCGCACGGGAATTTGTTTTTGTTTCTCAAATTTTGTAATATAATTTATGTTTATTTTTGTGTTTAGATATATTTTTTGTATATTTAATTTTTGTCATATGAGACACATAATTATTTTGGTGTTTAGATATAATTTATTTTTTCTAATCCGTCCTAAACTGGGATATTGTTAGAGGGGGGATTAGCACCCCCTGGTTTAACTCGGTTCGAACCGAGATCGGTTCAATCAAGACCGGTTTACGATGGTTCGGATCGAGGATAAGTCTGCCCGAAAACATTGGGCCGAGCTCGGGATCTCGCTGAAAGCCCACCTCGGCTACCGATCTAGGCCCATCACAAGCCCAGTCCGTTACAACAGATGAAACCGGAATATTTCCTCTTTCCCGCCGATCTCGGAAATGGAAATATTCCTTGCGAATAGACCGCCGAAGAATAAGGAATATATCCTTATCTCGGAGGGGAATCCGGAATATTTCCATTCCCTAATCGAGCAAGGAAAAGGGAATATTCACATTTAGAGCCGCCTCAAGACAATATAAATAGAGGAGAAGGTCCATTCATCAACATATACACAACTTCCGCAGAGACAGAGAATACAAGAGAGAGCTCATTACCGATCTCAAGTCTTTTGTCTTTGCTTTCTTACTTAAACTCTGTTGTAACCGCCGACTTAGATCAATAAACGAGATTCCGATTAAAAGTACTGTTTTACCCTTTTTGTGTGATTTACGGATCAACAATTGGCGCCGACTGTGGGGAATAATAGAACAGTACTTTCGGATATCGTTTGATTGAAGTTCGGCAATGGTTCTTCCAGCCGATACCACCGCAGCCCCCGTCAACAGCTCAGAAACTGATGATCAAAACCCACGGATCGACGAGCTCAATCCTATCGATACCGAACTACAAACAACCGGAGGAAGACCCCCTCCGACCATACCCGTTGGAGAAGACAATCAGGTCAATCCATCTCGGACTCTTCCACAGCCTCCGGCTGCTTCGATATTCACGGATCCGACCGTCTTCATAGAAGCTATGACAGCGCAGTTCGCCGAAATTAACAAAAAGAACGAAGAGCGGATCGCGTCTCTCATAGCATCCCATTTTGAGCGCCGAAATCAGATCGGTATCCTCGATCCAAACCCGGTCACCCCCGCCAACGAAAACACGTTACGCCGAAATCTCTTGTCCGACTTAACCGACGCTCAACCCCCAGGCACGATCGACCCGCCGACAAGAAGATCCTCCGCGACCGGTTCGGAAATCAACATCACGGACCAAGCCGCCGTGAATTTGGAATTCGCCAAGTTCCAGGCCCAACTACAAGATATGCGGACCAAAGTCCATCAGGCTACGAGTTCGGCGCCGGAAATCGACCGGGTAATTCAAGAGTCACAGAGGACGCCGTTTACCGACAAAGTCGTCAACACTCCAGTCCGACGATTGGAAAGAGTCAAGATCACATCATACGACGGGTTTACCGATCCTAAACACTTCTTGACCTCGTTTGTCATCACAATGAACCGATTTCGTTTCGGCTCGGAAACCGAGAAGGACGCAGCCATGTGCCAACTATTCGTGGAGAACTTATCCGGAGCCGCGCTCGATTGGTTTTCAGCGCTCGAGCCAAGTTCGGTAAACAGCTATAACGAGCTCACTACCAAATTCCTCAAACGCTTCACCATGTTTATCAAGCAGAAAACAAAGAACGCCGAACTCTGGGCCCTCGAGCAGAAGCAGGACGAGGCCCTACGCAACTTCATGGAACGTTTCAAAGCGATTGTATCCCATTGCACGATCGACGACGAAGCCGCAATCGAGGCTCTTTACAAAGCCACCTGGTACGAATCGGACTTTCACAGGGAGATCAAACGCAATAATCCAAAGACATTGGAGGACATCCTGCACAGGGCGCATATCTTCATCATGGAAGAGGAGGAAAGATCCGAGAAAGATAGGCGATACGCAATGACGAAACAGCCCGCCACTAAGGACAAACTGTGCGTTCCCCCGAAACAACCCGTCAATACGGTCCAAACTCAGCAATCCTGGTCAAACACTTGGGTTCGGTCGGATGAACCAAAAGAGCCCGACACCACTGAATCCGCACCGTACTGCAATTTCCATAACCGGTATGGAAATCATTCGACCGAAGAGTGCCGACATCTACAGGAGTTCCTGATGATGAAGTACAAAAAGGGGGAAGTTCCAGTCGAAGGAGCCTTCCAACCCTCGAACAGACCGCGCCGTAACGATAACGGTAGGAGACGTAACTCCAAACCGAACAAGCCTGCCGAGCAAAAGAAAGACAAAACCGACGACGAACAACCGAAACGAGATCGGGAGGACAACGTGGAAACTCAACAACCTCCGCAGGTTCGAAAACGTGTCAACATGATCATTGGTGCATTGGAAACATGCAACTACTCCGTCCGAGCTCTGAAGACATACAGTAAGGAAGCAGTGGCCGCAAAACAGTCACATCAGACTACACCCTGCGGAACGCCGATCACCTTCTCTGAGGCCGACACGGAAGGACTTCATATGCCGCATAACGACCCGTTAGTCGTCGAGACACTCATCGGTGATGTCGTAGTCGGGCGAATTTTGATCGACACTGGGAGCTCGGTTAACGTGATTTTCAAGGATACGCTCACCGGATTCTCAAGCGAGCAAACCATGACAGCAGGAACGGTCAAAATTCCTATGTATACCGGGGGAATATGTCGAATGGTCAAGTTCTTGGTGCTAAACAAGCCCGCGATCTACAACGTAATACTCGGCACGCCGTGGATATTCTCGATGAAAGCAGTCGTGTCCACGTATCATCAATGCGTCAAGTTCCCGACACCTTCCAGAGTTTTCACCCTTAGAGGCGACCAGGTGATGTCCCGAACATGTTTCATAAACGAATGCAAACTAAGGACCACTCCCCGCACCTGCGTAATCAATAAGAAGAAAATCCCACACGATCCCGATCTGCCGCGACGCGAAACGATCGTCCAAGTCAATATCGATGATTTCAATCCGGAAAAATGCGTAGGAATCGGAGCCGAGCTCGACAAAGACATCAAAGAGGATTTAATCCGACTCCTCAAAAGAAACGTTTCGACCTTCGCCTGGTCAATCACAGATATGCCCGGAATCAACCCAAAGATAATAAGCCATGAACTCAACATCGACCCCACCTTCAAACCGATCAAACAGAAACGACGCAAGCTCGGTCCCGAGAAAGCCCGAGCTGTAAACGATGAAGTCGAAAGATTACTTAGCGCATGATCGATTACAGAAGTTCGGTATCCCGAATGGTTAGCAAACCCGGTCGTTGTGAAGAAGAAGAGCGGAAAGTGGAGGATATGCGTCGATTTTACCGACCTAAACAAAGCCTGCCCAAAGGATAGTTTCCCACTCCCACATATCGACAGACTCGTCGAGGCCACCGCCGGGAACGAACTCCTCTCATTCATGGACGCCTTTTCAGGCTACAATCAGATACTCATGCACCCGGACGATCGCGAGAAGACCTCATTCATTACCGATCGCGGTATCTATTGCTACAAAGTGATGTCGTTCGGCCTAAAAAACGCCGGTGCTACCTACCAACGCCTCGTTAATCGGATGTTCGCTAGCCAGCTCGGCAAAACAATGGAGGTTTACATCGACGATATGCTCGTCAAGTCACTGGTTGCAAAGGATCATGCCGGACATCTTAACACCTGTTTCGACATCCTAAACGAGTACGGCATGAAGCTTAACCCGACCAAATGCACATTCGGTGTAACCTCCGGAGAATTCCTCGGGTATATTATGACTCAAAGGGGAATCGAAGCCAATCCTAAACAGATCTCAGCAATCCTTGACTTACCATCTCCAACAACGAGAAGGGAGGTGCAAAGACTCACAGGACGCATCGCCGCACTCAACCGGTTTATCTCCCGGTCCACCGATAAGTGTCTCCCTTTCTACCAATTGCTGCGCGGAAACAAAAATCTTGAGTGGGATGATAAGTGCGAGGAAGCATTCAAGCAGCTCAAAGAATACTTATCAACACCACCAGTTTTGGCAAAACCCGAAGACGGCGAGACCCTCTATCTCTACATCGCGATCTCAACCTCGGCGATCAGCGGGGTCCTCGTTCGGGAAGACCGGGGCGAACAAAAACCGATCTTCTATATCAGCAAATCACTAGATGGAGCTGAAGGGAGATATCCGACTCTCGAAAAGCTGGCCCTCGCCGTTGTTGTTTCAGCTCGGAAATTGTGTCCTTATTTCCAATCACACTCAGTCACCGTGCTAACCGATCAACCACTCCAGACAATCCTACATAGCCCAAGCCAGTCCGGTCGGTTGGCTAAATGGGCTATCGAACTCAGCGAGTACGACATCGATTACAAAAGCCGGACAAGCATCAAATCACAAGTCCTCGCCGATTTCCTCATTGAACTATCTCCGAAATACGTCAACACTGATGTCATAACCGCCGAACAATGGATCCTTCACGTCGATGGGTCGTCGTCTCACCGAGGCTCTGGAATAGGCATTCGCCTCAAATCTCCAACGGGAGAAATCTTGGAGCAATCTTTCCGCCTGACGTTCAACGCGTCTAACAACGAGGCAGAATACGAAGCGCTAATTGCCGGACTACGTTTGGCCAAAGCCATCGGCGTTACACGCATTCACGCCTACTGCGACTCACAGCTCGTCGCAAGTCAGTTCAGCGGGGAGTATGACGCCAAGAATGATCGAATGGACGCATACCTCAAGCTCGTCAAACAACTCGTTGCCGAATTCGATTCGTTCGTACTTACCAAGATTCCGCGGGGCGAAAACGCTCCAGCCGACGCACTCGCTGCCTTGGCTTCGAGCTCCGACCCTCACCTCAAACGAACGATCCCGGTGGAAAGTATATCAGAACCTAGTATCGGAAGCACAGAACAATGCATCGTCACGACTCGTAGACGGGATTACGAGGAAAATCCTGCGACTGAACCTGTCTTACGTCGACAGAGACGGACTCCAACCGTCGAGCCCGATCAAGACACCGAGCCCGAACACTCTAGTACCGCCGAAGGCAACAACGACACGCTGCAAGTCGATGAATCGGTCCGATCAGACGATGAAACGGAGGAACAGACGGACGGACTTCATGAGCCAATAGACCTCGAACAGTCCGACGATAAAACTCCCGCCGATTGGACACTAGAGATAAAAATGTACATCATCGATGGCAAAATTCCGGCCGATAGATGGGCCGCTCGACGACTCAAAATGCGAGCCGCTCGCTACATACTTATCAAAGACGGACTGTTTCGTTGGAGTGCAGCAGGAATCCTCCTCAAATGCATCTCAGGCGATGAAATTCAGGAAGTCATGAAAAAAATACACGACGGCGATGGCGGCAATCACTCCGGCGGCCGATCTCTAGCCCTGAAAATCAAGAGAGCAAGCTATTATTGGCCAAGTATGCAAGCAGACTGCGATAGGTTCATCGCGAAGTGCGACAAATGCCAAAGGCATGGCCCAATGATACATCTTCCTACCGAGCTGCTAACCACTTCGACAGCTCCGTATCCATTCATGCGATGGGGGATGGACATCATCGGTCCTTTCAGACGATCCACTACGCAGAAAAAGCTCATCCTCGTCATGACGGATTACTTTACCAAATGGGTAGAAGCCGAGGCATATCCCGTCATCCTCGCCTCTGACGTTCAGAAATTCGTCTGGAAATTCATTATCTGCCGACATGGAATTCCGTACGAGATTATCACCGATAACGGTCCCCAATTCATATCAACACTATTCAACGACTTCTGCGCTAAGTGGAAAATTCGACTAAGTTTTTCCACACCAAGATACCCGCCGAGCAACGGTCAGGCCGAAGCAACAAACAAAACAATCATAGCCGGCCTCAAGAAACGATTGGATACTCATAAAGGGACATGGTCAGATAAACTCGACGGAGTCTTATGGTCATACCGAACGACCCCAAGATCGTCAACGGGGCAATCCCCCTTCTACATGGCCTATGGCGTGGAAGCCCTATGCCCCGCCGAACTCACCATCCCGACTATCCGTCGGACGATGCTCGTGCAAAATCCTGATCTTAACGACGAAATCATGCTCGACAACCTCGACAATCTCGAGGAACAACGCGATCAAGCCTTACTTCGGATTCAGAATTATCAGAACTTGGCAGCACGCTACTACAACAAAAAGGTCCGCGGACGTCATTTCACCGATGGCGACCTTGTTCTGAGAAAAGTCTTCGAAGGCACCGAAGAAAAGAATGCCGGCAAGCTCGGCACAAACTGGGAAGGACCTTATCAGGTCATGAGGGTAGTCAAACCAGGCGTCTACGAGCTCATGAAGCTAGACGGAACCCCCATTCCCCGTTCGTGGAATTCCATGAACCTCAAGCGGTACTACATCTAGGCCAACCCTCAAGCGCTAAAAAAAAAAAAAAAAAAAAAAAAAAAAAAAAAAAAAAAAAAAAAAAGATCACCGAGCTACTACACATACGCTCGATTCTAATATGTAATATGAACTACGAATGGCTTGATCCTTCTTTCGAAGGTACGTAGGCAGCCCTCACAAGGCGCAGCTATAACATTAATAAATTTTACCAAGGCATTCTACCGAACTCCAATAGTTCGTACCTTCAAAGCCAAACTTTATGTTTGCCGAACTCCAACAGTTCGTATTTTCTAAGCCAAACTTTTAGTTTGCCGAACTCCAACAGTTCGTATTTTCTAAGTCAAACTTTTAGTTTGCCGAACTTCAACAGTTCGTATTTTCTAAGTCAAACTTTTAGTTTGCCGAACTCCAACAGTTCGTATTTTCTAAGTCAAACTTTTAGTTTGCCGAACTTCAACAGTTCGTATTTTCTAAGTCAAACTTTTAGTTTGCCGAACTTCAACAGTTCGTATTTTCTAAGTCAAACTTTTAGTTTGCCGAACTCCAACAGTTCGTATTTTCTAAGTCAAACTTTTAGTTTGCCGAACTTCAACAGTTCGTATTTTCTAAGTCAAACTTTTAGTTTGCCGAACTCCAACAGTTCGTATTTTCTAAGTCAAACTTTTAGTTTGCCGAACTTCAACAGTTCGTATTTTCTAAGTCAAACTTTTAGTTTGCCGAACTTCAACAGTTCGTATTTTCTAAGTCAAACTTTTAGTTTGCCGAACTCCAACAGTTCGTATTTTCTAAGTCAAACTTTTAGTTTGCCGAACTCCAACAGTTCGTATTTTCTAAGTCAAACTTTTAGTTTGCCGAACTCCAACAGTTCGTATTTTCTAAGTCAAACTTTTAGTTTGCCGAACTTCAACAGTTCGTATTTTCTAAGTCAAACTTTTAGTTTGCCGAACTCCAACAGTTCGTATTTTCTAAGTCAAACTTTCAGTTTGCCGAACTCCAACAGTTCGTATTTTCTAAGTCAAACTTTTAGTTTGCCGAACTTCAACAGTTCGTATTTTCTAAGTCAAACTTTTAGTTTGCCGAACTCCAACAGTTCGTATTTTCTAAGTCAAACTTTCAGTTTGCCGAACTCCAACAGTTCATATTTTCTAAGTCAAACTTTTAGTTTGCCGAACTTCAACAGTTCGCATTTTCAACCACCAACGGTTACATATCAACGTCCTGGCCAGAAGATCTGATAAAGCCGAGCTTAGCTCGAACGCATCCTCATGGTGCAATGGATAATACACTTTCCACATTAAAAGCCGAGATCAGTCTCGCACCAAATTCTCAGATTATCCGAGCTAAATAAGCCAAGTCCGTCTCGCACATTCGGATTCAATGTGAGAAACCTAGAGCATATTAAGATGAGCTGTTCACGTACTCTTAAACTAAACTCTAGGGTCAAGCCGAACGTCCTTCCTCGCAAATCTAAGCCGACTTCTCAACAGTCGCAAAAACTAGTAAGCCGATTTCTCAACAGTCGCAAAAACAAGTAAGCCGATTTCTCAACAACCGCAAAAGCAGTAAGCCGATCTACGATAGGGATTGCCGACCTCGAACAGGTTCAGTCGAATTTATCCTCTTCACCCGGCTAAGACCGTACAGTTTACGGCACCACTGTGTACGATAAATTCGAGAGGTTCGTATTATGTACGACTTCAAATATATCAGAACTCGGCATAAGAATAACTTGAGAAATAAAGCATAACACTCAAAATAAAAAGAAGATCGATAAAAATCAGATTCGTTCAAAAGCCCCTCGGGCAAAACCACAAAACGGATACCGGACTTTAAAAACCCTCCGGTCCAAGAGGTCTAGTTATAAGCCCATTCGGGCAAAAGAAAACTAGAAACAAATTACATGAAGTAGGAAAAAGGCCTAAACACCTTGCCTCCGCATCGCTTCAGCTTGGTCCGCCGACATCGAAGCTCGGTTAGTACCGAACTCATCAAGCCCTGGCGGTACTTCGTTACCCATCGAGGGCGAAATTCCCGGGTGAACCGGATCAGTAAAGGGCGAGACGATTAGATCCGCATCTTCCAGCTCGCGGAGGTCGATCGCCTCGTACTCTGCCGACTTCTCAGCCTTAAGCTTCTCGAGCTTTTCAATACGAGACGGCGGGACGACGATACCCTGTTTCGTCTTCAGACTCTGGCAGAAGCTGAGGATCCCATGGATCTGATTAACGGCCAGGAATGGTTTCTTTGCCTGATCAACCGCCGCCAGATGGTCCTTAACTTTTTGAAGACGAACCTGGCATTTTTCAGTTACCGCTTTCCTCTTCAGGATTTGATGAGAGCGGCCAGCCCGCAACCTTGAAATCTCTGTGAATAGCTTCGTCGCAAGGGCATCCTTTTCCAACTCCAGCTCGGCATTGGATCTCTTCAGCACGGCTAGTTCGCGGGTCAGCTCGGCTACTGCACGATCGCCGGCTTCCACTCTATCCTCAGAGACTCGGAGCTCTTTGCGGAGTTCCACGGCTTGGACGCTCGCTTCGAAAGCCTTACGGCGCGAAGCTCCGAGTTCACGATCGTATGACCCGACGATCTCATTCGTCTGGGCAATCATCTGTCAAAAACAGCGAACATCAGAAAGAAGAATCGAAAGAAAGAAGAGACGAACTTGAAAAAGGCATTTACCTCGGCAGTAGTCTGGGCCAATTTCCTGAACTCATCCGACTTATACAGACGATCGACCGGAGGGAGGAATTCCGGGCCGAAGCTAACCTGCCGATACGTCTCGGCAAAACCCAGTGACTCGACCTCCGGTGCTGAAGCCCGATGCCTCTTCGAGACAGGAGAATCGTCCGACAGGACCACCGTCTCCTCTTCGGCTCGTTGGGGTTCAGAACCCCCATCATCACCTCCAACATTTTGGGGGCCGGTATTCCCTTCGTCGCCTTCAGCAGGCGTAGTGCCGACCCCGGCTGTGTGATCAGCCTTTTGTCGGGCTCCTTTTTTAGTCTTCCTTCTCCTCTTCTTTTCAGCGGGAGAAGAGGTGCGCCCTTCAGCAGGAACTTGCTCCCCAGCAGGAACATCGTCCCCAACGATGCCTTCATCAACAATTGCCGGTTCGGCTTCAGGAGGAGGAGGAATTTCAGAATTCATCTCCCGCTCGTCACCGTCAAGTTCGGCAGATAGATCGGGGATGTCATCAAACTTCATCTTCCGACGACGAGACGGTTTAGCTGAAAAAGGGGAAAACGATAAGTAAATAAAAGAAAAGGAAAGGGGAGATCGGTATCAACAGACTACGAAGAAAAGTCGACCGACCAACCTCTAAGAACTCTTTTTGCTTTCAAGTCAAGCTTCTCTTGGTAGGCTTCAGGCCACCGAACTTTCCCAGCCGCACTCAGCTGCTTAGCGTGAGCAAAAGTGAATCCTGGCGTGGTGATAAGGAAGCCTGGAGGATGACGAGCTGAAAACAGAAAAGAAAAATATAATTTAGGCAAAATAAGGCACTAAGGTGAAATCAAGAACAAGTATCTACCAATAGGAGTCCTCCATTGAGTTCGGTAACTCCCTCCCGGACACTCAACGGAAGATTTGTCGATCTTCACAAAGAAGTATCGGGCGCTCCAATGGTTGACCTTGCTCGGTTTGTTCCCAGTAACAAGGTCGGCTTCCGGTTTCGCATTTGCCGATAGAAACCACGGTTTTGCCTTCGACAGGTTCACCCGGAACAACCTCTCGAAAACCTTCGCCGTAATAGGGATACCGCACTCCTCCCCGAGAGAAAGAAGACCCATAAGGTTTATCACCGTGGCCGGCATCAACTGAGAGATCGCGACGTGCCGCCTCTTACAGTACTTATAGACGAACTATGGGATGGGAAACCGAAGCCCGCAACTTCTGAGATGCTCCTCGTAGACACAAATGTAACCGTCAGGAGCATCCCACGGGCGATCCGTAGCCTTCGGGATCTTAAAAAGCAAGTCATTTGGAGCATCGCACCGCTCCAAGGTGATCTGGATCGTCTCCGCGGTGGACCGAGATGGGCCGATGTTGGCCGGCCTCTCAACCATCCGCCTAGCAGCCGATACGGGACCGTCGTCTCCTTCGTTAGGACGACCTGCTGGAGAAGCAGCACGGTTGTCCAGATCGGCCGCATCCTCATCCTCGGCAAGCCGAGCGGCGAATTCGGCATCTGCCCGAACTTGCTCATTCGACTCAGCAGTTTCTTCAGACAAGTCTTCATCGACGAGATGCGGGACCTCGACCGAAACTCTAGGATTGCTCGGCCCCGCCGCGGAACGCTGAGAGTTGCGTCTGAACATCTCCCGTTCGACGTCACTTAACCCATCCGAATTCGAATCAGAGCTGTTGACGAACAACCCAAGGTCGGGAAACTTAGATGGAGAAGCTCGGTCTTTAACAGAAGGAGAAGAAGTCCTTGAAACCATATCAATCGAAAGAAAGAAATGATGAAGAACAACTTGAATACTGACGAAGAACAGCTTGAAGATCGCCCAGAAAGTTCGAAGATCTTCAAACAGATCGGAAGAATCACGGCGGAAAAACGATCGGAGAACGGAAAGAGAAATAAATTCTAGAGAGAAGGGAGAGCTCTAGAGAGAGAGAGAAATACCTTTTTGAAGAAAATGAACAGAAGTGAGAAATGAAGGAGGATCGAACGGTATTTATAAAGAAAAACGCAATGATGACGACTCTCCGAATTCTGTAGCCAAAGAATACGAATCGACACGCGGCTCTTCGAATTCCGCGACTAAAGGAGATAAAGCGGCACACTCTTTCCGAGAAAAATCTGCCGAACTCGAAAGCTCCAAAATCTATTCGATCACGGGAGTTCCGATCTTCACTTTCGAAAGAAGTTCGCCGAACTCAAAAATCTGCCGAACTCGAAAGTTCCAAAATCTATTCGATCACGGGAGTTCCGATCTACACTTTCGAAAGAAGTTCGCCGAACTCAAAATTCGCCAAACCCAAAAATCTGCCGCACTCGAAATAGAATCTGATCAGATCGTACCGATCTCAGTTTTAACCGAGCTAAAGAATACTCCCCAAAAATTCACCGAACTCGTAAACTCCCTCGCCGAACTGAGGGGGGGACCAATTGTTAGAGGGGGGATTAGCACCCCCTGGTTTAACTCGGTTCGAACCGAGATCGGTTCAATCAAGACCGGTTTACGATGGTTCGGATCGAGGATAAGTCTGCCCGAAAACATTGGGCCGAGCTCGGGATCTCGCTGAAAGCCCACCTCGGCTACCGATCTAGGCCCATCACAAGCCCAGTCCGTTACAACAGATGAAACCGGAATATTTCCTCTTTCCCGCCGATCTCGGAAATGGAAATATTCCTTGCGAATAGACCGCCGAAGAATAAGGAATATATCCTTATCTCGGAGGGGAATCCGGAATATTTCCATTCCCTAATCGAGCAAGGAAAAGGGAATATTCACATTTAGAGCCGCCTCAAGACAATATAAATAGAGGAGAAGGTCCATTCATCAACATATACACAACTTCCGCAGAGACAGAGAATACAAGAGAGAGCTCATTACCGATCTCAAGTCTTTTGTCTTTGCTTTCTTACTTAAACTCTGTTGTAACCGCCGACTTAGATCAATAAACGAGATTCCGATTAAAAGTACTGTTTTACCCTTTTGTGTGATTTACGGATCAACATATATGTTTTTTTTTTTTTGACATCAAACATACTAAGACCATCTCCAATGTATTACTCTATTTTTTACTCTAAAATAGAGTTGGGTTTTGCTCCAATGTATTACTCTATTTTTCACTCTAAAAAGGAATATTCTATGGTATATTCTATTTCTATTTTATTATAAATATCATTTATTTGTAAGAAATTACAATTTAACCCCACTTATTTTTTTATTTCAAAAACTTCCATAAATTATGATTTTATTTAAATTAAACATTTATTACGTAAGAAAAATTACATTACATCATATAAAAATAATAAAATATATAGGACTTTGGTTTAAACATCACCATTACTGTATTTTTCCCATAAATGATCAATTAATGCATTTCGAAGAAAAAAATGAACTTCTCTATCTTCAATTTTTCTAAATCGACCAAGAAATTCTTCGAACCGAATATCATCATCCTCTGCTATTTGGACCTCTGGAGGTGGAACTTCTCTTCCAACTTCAATTGGTGCATCGATATCACGCTCATCCTCGATTATCATATTATGTAAAATTATACATGTAGTCATTATATCATGTAGCACATTTTTTTCCAAAAACGTATTGGTCCTTTAACTTTAAAAATATTATAATAAAGTAATTTAAATGTAAAATTGATTTTCTTGTATTTAAATATTATTATTATTATTTGTTTCAGTTATAATTACAAAGATATAAAAATTAAAGGACCATTCTATAAATAAAAAAGTCCAACTCTAAAATAGAGTGAGAAATAGAGTTACTCTAAAAATAGAGTAAAAAATAGAGTTACTCTAAAAATAGAGTAAAAAATAGAGTTACTCTATTTTAGAGTGGGAAATAGAGTGGGGTTGGAGATGATTTTACTCTAAAATAGAGTTTAGAGTGGGAAATAGAGTAGGGTTGGAGATGCCCTTAGGGTGGTAACACAGAGACCGCCTAAGCACAAACCGCTAGGCTACATGTCCTGATTGAACGGGGATATGTTTTAATTTTTGTTTTCTGATGTTTCATTCTATTTTTTGGACAAAATATATTTTATGGATGTAAAAGTTTAAGATGTGTTAACAGTTTTATTTTTAGTATAGAATATATTATATAGCTTTCTACAATTTTAATCCACAATGAGGGCATGCGACAATTTTTTATTTTTTTTTGTTTTTATGTTTTCTATTTTGTGTGGAAAATATATTTTTGATATGACATTTATGATTCAAAATTAGTGATTTTAGCTATCCAAATTTTTCGACCCGTTTTGTTATATATATTTTCAGTTATATATTTTATTTTAAATATATTTTTAATACCTAAAATATCCATTCGGACGGATGCACGGGAATTTGTTTTTGTTTCTCAAATTTTGTAATATAATTTATGTTTATTTTTATGTTTAGATATAATTTTTTGTATATTTAATTTTTGTCATATGAGACACATAATTATTTTGGTGTTTGGATATAATTTGTTTTTTCTAATCCGCCCTAGAACGGGGATAAGTTTTAATTTTTTCTGATGTTTAGTTCTATTTTTTGGAAAAATGTATTTTACGGATGTAAAAGTTTAAGATGTGTTAACAGTTTTATTTTTAGTATAGAATATATTATATAGTTTTCTACAATTTCAAACCACAATGAGGGCATACGAAATTTTTTATTTGTTTTTGTTTTTGTTTTTGTTTTTATGTTTTCTATTTTGTATGGAAAATATATTTTTGATATGACATGTATGATTAAAAATTAGTGATTTTAGTTATCCAAATTTTCCAACCCATTTTGTTATATATATTTTCAGTTCTATATATTATTTTAAATATATTTGTAATACCTAAAATATCCATTCGTACTCTTATCCATTGTTTTGTTATTAATTTGCAAATAAAACATAATTATAAATATTTTATATAATCAACATAAATATCATATCATATATACCTACAATTAATCATAAATATTTTATATTTAAAATATGACCAATATTATCTATATGTGAATTATCTTATTATTTCAAATAAAATAGTATGAGAAGACGTTCTATTTCCCCACGAGAAGTATCACATCTTTTCATATGTCTCCCAAACTATGACCATGTTTCAAATCCCCACTAAAACAAAGTTAACAACTTATATCCCCCGAAAAAGTTATAAACGTATATACCCACATATGTTGGTTTTAATGATTTTTGATCTAAACCAGATATCAAACCACCAAACCACAAAACTAAACCGAACAAAAAAATCCGATTTACTAAAACCTTACATGTATATCCGTCCAAAAACCTAATTCTCCCAAATAATATTATTTTATTTATTTCTTTATTATAATAATAATAATTGAAAACAAAAATCAGAAAACACACATTTTCGACCCATTTTGTTATATATATTTCCAATTCTATATTTTATTATTATATAACTCATTAAAATCATATTAATAAACTCAAATCTATCGACATATGATTAATAAATTAGTTGAGTTTATTATATTCGAATATTTAAATTAAATCTAAATTAATATCAGATTTATCATTTTTTAAATCGGATTAATAAATTAGTTGAATTTATTGAATTCGAAGATTTAAACTAAATCTAAATTAATATCCGATTATCATTTTTAAATATAATAACTGTTTTCTGATTTTTTTTTATAATCTAACATATATTTAAGAAAATCCAAAATAATCTAAATTAATATTATAATTTTCGGAATGAAATCAAAATATAAAATAATTTTTTTTTAATTACTATTGCACTTGATTGACATGTTTGGCAATATGAATAATAGTTATTCAAATAAAGAATAGTATTTATCCAGGATAAGAATAGAGTAAAATAAAGGTTTCCTGTTTGGACATAAAAAATAGCTCTATTTTAATAGATTAGATATATTTACTAATTTCGAATATTTGAATTTTTGAGATGATTGATTATGATAAAAAAAAATACAATAACATATATTTTTGTTAATCTGTGTTATTATGGAAATATTATTTAAATTCAAAAATTTAGATTAAATCTAAATTAATAGCTGATTTATTATTTTTGAAAGATAATAACCAATTTTCAGATTTTTGGTAAATAATATAACCTATATTTAAGAAAATCTAAAATAATCTAGAATAATATTTTTAATTTTCGGAATTAAATTAAAAGATAACCAAAATTAAAAAAATTTGTGATATCAATGGTTTAGAATATTATGGTTTGTATTTGAAAATTTATCTACAAAAAAATGAATTTTTAATTGAACAAAATTATTCTGTTTGGAAACAAAAATATATTTTCCATACAAAAATTTGTGATATCAATGGTTTATAATATTATGGTTTGTATTTGAATATTATGGTCATCGACTTTCAAGCAACTATTGTGCGTATATCTTTTTAAGATGTTGGTATCATACCAATGGTATGTTAGTGAATCATGATATTCATAGTGAAATTATAGCTCATACAAAAATAAAATTTTCAATGCTTAAATACTCAAATATTTTTTCAATAGATTTTATTTGTTTGTTAGTATGTTAGTGAATCATGATATTCATAGTGAAATTATTGCTCAAATTTTCAATATATTTTATTTGTTAACCAAAAGTATAGTGTCATTTGAGTGAATCTTTGTATCAGCTTGCAGGGATGCGAGCTTACTACAGATAGTGGGATTTATATCACGAATTATGTTTTTGGCGGGATGGGAATCGGCTTGATGAACTCATGCCACTGCTTGGAAAACCAGCTTTATAATAGTGATGATCAGATAAATGGTGAGGAGGATAAGAGCTTACATTTCACTTGAATTAAAGTTTAATTCAAAACATGAAATTAGATACAAAAATAAATAAATAAAAAAGAGCCCGCAGCGTAACGCGGTATTTACCTATTTTCGTCTTTCGTGTGTTTGGCAAAGTTGAGTTTGAAGGAGATAATATCAATATCAATCATATCATCAATGACAACATCAGTAATTTCAAACTACAACACTATTTGGAGATCATTAAAAGATGGAGCAGTATGTTTGAATCAGTGTTGGAGGTGGGCCTAGCACCCCCAATTAGTTAGGCCCATCTTAGGAAAGGCCGTTCTTCGGTACGGTCACCGGACTTAATGTCACCGACCTGCAAGACCGCTCTTCAGCTCGGTAGCCGACCTGAAAGCAACGTACCCCGGGCCCGCGCTGATGCCCCGCCAGAGCAGGGAGTGTCAGAAGAATAGGCGAGTGGGAGTTGGTAAGGCAGTACCCTACCCGCGTAGGGATGTGCCTTCGACCCGACGTCCCACCAACCCTACAGAGCTGACAAGGGCAGGAAGGAGCAGGTGGAGCAGAGTTGGTAAAACAGTGCACTGCTCTGCAACACGCCACGCCGAGCTCATCATGACCTCTCTCCTCGAAAGCCGGGACACGCCTCCTAGGCCACCTTACCCGCGAAAGAGGCCGCAGACGACACGTGGCCCGAGATCCCGGGGAGCAGGAAGCCGACCCCGACTATATATACCCCTCATATGTCATTAATGAGGGGGACTGGGATTTTTACTCTCTCACCTACCACAAGTTACCCGACCTCTCTCTCTTTGTAACAAGACAACACTTTAGAACGCCGAACTGGACGTCCTTCGGAACCAGTTCGTAATTCTAAAGC
Source organism: Eutrema japonicum (assembly GCA_030161315.1). NCBI lineage: Eukaryota > Viridiplantae > Streptophyta > Magnoliopsida > Brassicales > Brassicaceae > Eutrema > Eutrema japonicum. The sequence goes on from BSQW01000013.1 coordinate 44,215,870, forward strand.
GTTTACTTCTCTCTCATCAATAAAACGAAACACGGCCCCCGGCCTACTCATATTTCTCCCGACCTGTCTTAAATGTGGTTAAATTGCTCTATTAACGAAAATCTCACCTCCCATCTCCTAATCATTCTTTAAACACACTTAGTGATCCACGGGATCAACAATTGGCGCTAGAAGGAGGGGGTTTAGAGATTCTTCTATACGCAAGGAGCAGTTCAACCACCGCCGCAACCGCAGCAACGATGGCTATTCCGCCCCCAAGAGTATTATCAGGCCTAGAGACCCCGGCCCAAGCAACGGCCCAGACCCAGACAACGGCCCCGCCACCAACTCAAGCAGCGACGACGACAGCCCGGCCATCAGCCCAGGCAGCCACCGACCGGATGACTCCCCAGGAGTCCTTCAGGGCTCCGCCACCGGCCCCAGCGCCCACTCCTCCCGGCGGCCCCGCCGCGCACAACGCACCTCACCCCCGGAGGACCAGCCCACGCTGTCCGCCGTAATGCAGGCCCTACTCACCAGAATAGACGAGCTGACGCGTGCGACCGACCAACGGTTCGCCACGCTAGCAGCCTCCCGGGACCGGTCGGACAACACCGGATCCCTCGACGTCCATTTCAGAGAGCCGGCCTCTCGGGAAGAAACCCCTCGTATCCGAAGGGGCCAGCCCGGCGACTCGCCGTCAGGCTCCGAAGGCCCGGGCGGACGTTTCGCCCCAGCCGTAGGGAGCTCCCCGGGCGACGAAGCCCATCATCTCCGATCCAGCTCCGAACGCGCCAGGGACGCCGAGTTCGAAGCTATGAAGGAGACACTCCGCGTGATGTCCTCTAAGATCCATCAGGCCACCAGTGCGGCCCCGGAAATAGATCGCGTCCTCCGAGAGACGCAAAACACGCCGTTCACCCGCCGGATCTCCTCCGTCCCGCTCCAGCACCTCGGGAAGCTCAAACTCCAGCCCTACGCGGGAACCACCGACCCGGCCCAGTATCTCACGGCGTTCACCATCGCCATGGGCCGCGCCCACTTCTCACCAGATGAGCGGGAAGCCGCCCACTGCCAACTCTTCGTAGAGAACCTCACCGGCCCGGCTCTCACGTGGTTCTCTCGGCTGAAGACGCACTCCATAGACAGTTTCAGAGACCTGTCAACCACCTTTCTCGAGCACTACTCCATCTATATCCGGCAGTCCGCATCCAGCGCGGACCTCTGGGCGATGAACCAGGGAGCAAAGGAGTCGCTCAGGTCCTTCATAGAACGCTTCAAGGCCACGGCCTCCCAAAGCAATGTGACGGATGAGTCCGCGCTGCCTGCTCTAAGAAAGGGGCTACGGGCCGATTCGGCCTTCAAGGACGACATGAAGCTCAACAGGCCGCGCTCGCTGGAGGACGCCTTGCACCGCGCTGGACTCTTCGTCGAGCTCGAGGAGGAGAAGGCGGCTGAATCGAGAAACAGCGCCTCTCACAAGGCCCCGGCCGCGAAGGAGCGGCCCCAGGAGAGATACCAGGAGCCTCGTCAACACTATGATGACGAGTACCAGCGCAGCAAGGGAAAGCAGGCCGCTGCGTTACTTGTTAACGGGCCGACCTCAGGACCCCGTATGCGCGATCCCGTACCTCCTCCCGGCCCCGCGCCGGGGTTGCCTTGGAACAAGTACGTACGGGACCCCCACCAGCAGGACCGGCGTCCCGACGACCCGAGCGATAGGGAGTCCCGACCAGACGAGCCGTACGACAGGTCGGCCTACTGCGACTTCCACCGGCGAAGGGGGCACCCGACCTCTTACTGCCGCGCCCTCCAAGAGGTCCTGCTGAACCAGTTTCAACGGGGCGAAATCGACGTACCGGAGCGGCTGCGCCCACATCCCCGGGATGGCGATCGAGTGCAACCCCGTGACAACCGAGGTCGCGAGGATAACCGGGCTAGGCCTTATCACCACGCCCAAAACGACGACCGGCGGCGACGATCTCCCTCGCGAGACCGGGAAACGGGCAGATCGCCTCCCCCGGCCCGGACTCTGATAGGGATGATCATGGGAGGCCTCCTCTCGTGCAACGACTCAGTGCGGTCCATCAAGCGCCATGAGAGGAAGACCGACGTCTCCCTGAAGTGGCACTCCGGGCCGGAGATCGACGCTCAGGACACGAGCAAAAGGGGGATATGTTTCACCGAGGCCGATGCGGCCGGGGTCCACCAGCCCCACAACGATCCCCTCGTCGTGCAAGTCCGCGTAGCCGACTGCGACGTTAACCGAGTCCTCGTCGACACGGGCAGCTCGGTCGACCTCATCTTCAAGGACACCCTTGCCAGGATGAATCTAAACGGGGTCGAGATCAAGCCGCACTCCATCCCGCTAACCGGTTTCGCCGGGGATACCGTCAACGGAATCGGCACCATCGAATTGCCGGTCTACGTAGGTCGGGTGACGAAAATCGTCAAGTTCGTGGTCTTCGATACCACCCCGATCTACAATATCATCCTTGGAACTCCTTGGCTGCACTCGATGAAGGCAGTCACGTCGACGTACCACCAGTGCCTCAAGTTCCCCAACCAGGCCGGGACGTACACTCTCAGAAGCAACCAGAGGGTTTCTCGCGCCTGCTTCGCCATTGAGCACAAGCTGCGCCGCGCCGCGCCGGCCTGCCTAGCCGTCAGCACGTATCAGCCCGGCGAGACAGTTGCTCGGGACCTCCCGGGGGAAGACCTCGTCACCCAGGTCAACATCGATCCGAGCAACCCCGCCCGTTGCGTCGGCATCGGAACCGACCTCGACGAGACCATCAAGAAGGAGCTGGTCAATTTTCTGGGAGAGAACGTCTCCACCTTCGCCTGGTCAACCGCCGACATGCCCGGCATAGACCCCGCGACGTGTAGCCACGAGCTCAACGTGGATCCGACCTGCCGACCAGTCAAGCAAAAGCGCCGAAAATTGGGCCCGGAGCGCGCCCAGGCAGTCAACGACGAGGTCGAAAGGCTCACCGCGGCCGGCTCGATCACCGAGGTCAGATACCCGGACTGGTTGGCCAACCCGGTGGTGGTCAAGAAGAAGAGCGGGAAATGGAGGGTCTGTGTGGATTTTACCGACCTCAATAAGGCGTGCCCAAAGGACAGCTTTCCCCTCCCTCGGATCGACCAAGTCGTCGAAGCCACCGCGGGGAATGAGCTGCTCTCCTTCATGGACGCCTTCTCGGGGTATAACCAAATCCCCATGCACCCCGACGACCAGGAGAAGACCGCGTTCATCACAGACCGAGGCATCTACTGCTACAAGGTAATGCCTTTCGGACTCAAGAACGCCGGGGCCACCTACCAGCGGCTCGTCAACCGGATGTTCGCCGACCAAATAGGCCGCACTATGGAGGTGTACATAGACGACATGCTGGTGAAATCTCTAGTCGCCGCCGACCACGTCGCCCATCTCCGCTCTTGCTTCCGGACGCTGAACGAATACAACATGAAGCTGAACCCGGCCAAGTGTTCTTTCGGCGTCACCTCGGGCGAATTCCTCGGCTATATCATCACCCAGCGCGGGATCGAAGCCAACCCAAAGCAGATCCGGGCGATCACCGAGCTCAAATCCCCTGAGAGCACGCGCCAAGTACAGCGGCTTACCGGGAGAATCGCCGCACTGAACCGCTTCATCTCCCGCTCTACCGACAAGTGCCTCCCGTTCTACCAGCTGCTCAGGGCTAACAAACGGTTCGAGTGGGACGAGAAGTGCGAGGAAGCCCTCCAGCAGCTGAAGGAATACATATCTACTCCTCCCGTCCTGTCCAAACCAGAGGAAGGGGAAACCCTCTGCCTCTACATCGCCATCTCTACGTCGGCAGTCAGCGGGGTACTAGTGCGGGAAGACCGCGGCGACCAGAGACCTATCTCCTACATCAGCAAGTCCTTAGACGACGCGGAGAGCAGGTACCCGACTCTGGAGAAGCTCGCCCTGGCAGTGGTCGTCGCAGCTAGGAAGCTCCGGCCTTACTTCCAATCCCATACGATAGCCGTCCTAAGTACGTACCCCCTCAGGACCATCCTCCACAGCCCGAGCCGGTCCGGCCGGATAATGAAGTGGGCTGTCGAGCTGAGCGAATACGACAACGAGTACCGGGGTCGGACCGCGATCAAATCTCAAGCGCTGGCCGACTTCCTAGTTGAGTTGGCACCCGAGCTGGCAGTCAGCGAGGTGTCCGAAGTGTGGACTCTGCACGTCGACGGATCGGCCTCCAAGCACGGGTCCGGCGTCGGCATACGCCTCGAATCCCCGACCAAGGAGATCCTCGAGCAGTCCTTCCGCCTAGCCTTCCCGGCATCGAACAACGAGGCCGAGTACGAAGCTTTGATTGCCGGCCTGCGCCGGGCCAAAGAGGTCGGCGCAAAGAAAATCCGGGCTTACTGCGACTCCCAGCTCGTTGCCAATCAATTCAGCGGGGAGTACGAGGCCAAGAATGATCGCATGGACGCCTACCTCAAGGTGACTCAAGGCATGGCCGCAGACTTCTCCGAGTTCACCCTGACAAAGATCCCCCGAGGCGATAACACTTCCGCAGACGCCCTCGCAGCACTAGCCTCCACCTCGGCTCCAGAGCAACGACGGGTAATCCCGGTGGAAAGTATCGACCTCCCCAGCATCGAGCTGCCAAAGGGAGCCTATCTGATCGGTCCCCAGGTCGCGGACCCTGACGAAGACGCCCAACCTCCCGAGAACCTACCACCGCCCCCGGCCGAGCCCGAACTGCCGGACTGGCGAATCGACCTGCTGCTATATATCGCAGACGGCGTCCTTCCCGCAGATCGGTGGACCGCCCGACGGCTAAGAAAGAAGTGTGCCCGATACACGATGCTGGACGGCAATCTGTTCCGGTGGAGCGCCTCGGGAATCTTGCTCGGGTGCCTCCACGGGCAGGAAACCTTCGACGTAATGAAAGAAATGCACGAAGGTGCCGACGGAAACCACTCCAGCGGTCGGGCTCTCGCCCTGCGAATCCGGAACCAAGGGCACTACTGGCCAACAATGTTGCAGGATTGTGAAAAATTCGCAGCCCGGTGCGAGAAGTGCCAGCGTCACGGCACACTCATTCACTGCCCTACCGAGCTCCTCACCACTGCGGTAGCACCCTACCCCTTCATGCGATGGGCCATGGACATAGTCGGACCACTACCCCGATCTCGGCAAAAGCGCTTCATTCTGGTCATGACCGACTACTTCACCAAGTGGATCGAAGCCGAAGCTTACGCCAAAATCACGGCAGAAGACGTCCGGAAATTCGTCTGGAAGTTCGTCATCTGCCGGCACGGACTGCCCTACGAGATCGTCACCGACAACGGTGCCCAGTTCACGTCGGCCCTCTTCGAAGGCTTCTGCGCGAAGTGGAAAATCAGGCTGAGCAAGTCCACCCCGAGATATCCACAAGGGAATGGACAAGCCGAAGCCACCAATAAGACCATCCTCGACGGCCTCAAAAAGCGGCTAGACGACAAGAAGGGGTCCTGGGCCGATGAGCTCGACGGAGTCCTCTGGTCCCATCGCACAACGCCGAAGACGTCGACAGGGCGCACACCGTTCAGCCTCTCGCACGGAATGGAGGCAATGGCCCCCTCTGAAGTCGGGCTCCCCACTCCCCGCCGCGCTATGCTCACCCAGCAGCCCGCCCTGAACGACACCGTCCTCCTTAGCGAGCTGGACTTCCTTGAGGAACAACGGGACCATTCCCTCCTCCGAATCCAAAACTACCAGCAGCTCGCCTCCAAGTACTACAACAAGAGGGTTCGAGGCAGGTTCTTTGCCGAAGGAGACCTGGTCCTCGGCAAAGTCTTCGAAAACACCGCCGAGTTGAACGCGGGCAAGCTCGGTGCACATTGGGAGGGCCCTTACCTTATCTCCAAGGTCGTCAAGCCCGGCGTATACGAGCTAGTCACGATGGCCGGCGACGCAGTCCCGCGCTCATGGAATTCGATCAACCTCAAACGGTTCTACTATTAAGCCACCGGGCTCCAATCCGCTCTCCGCCTTTGTAAACAAACGAACTACGATTGGCTTGATCCCTTCTACTAAAGGGTACGTAGGCAACCCCTAACCAGGGCTCAGCTATTAATCTAATAAAACCTTTTAAACAAAGGAAAACGGTCCCCGACCTGCGCACAAGAGCCGAGCTCCAAACGCCCCCGAGCTCCAAACGCTCCCGAGCTCCAAACGCTCCCGAGCTCCAAACGCTCCCGAGCTCCAAACGCTCCCGAGCTCCAAACGCTCGCACTACAAAAAAAAAAAAAAAAAAGCCGAGCTCCAAACGCTCGCACTACAAAAAAAAAAAAAAAGCCGAGCTCCAAACGCTCGCACTACAAAAAAAAAAAAGCCGAGCTCCAAACGCTCGCACTACAAAAAAAAAAAAAAAAAAAAAAAAAAAAAAAAAGAAGCCGAGCTCCAAACGCCCGCACTACAAAAAAAAAAAATGCCGAGCTCCAAACGCCCGCACAACAAAAAAAAAAAAAAAAAAAAAAAAAAAAAAAAAAAAAAAGCCGAGCTCCAAACGCTCGCACTACAAAAAAAAGGGGACCGAGCTCCGGTGCTCGCTCTCCCCGGCACACAAGTTATAAGTGCCAAAGCCGGGCCCCAGGGCTCGCACCTCTACTAGACACACAAGCATTAAGTGTCTCTAAGCCGGGCTCGCTACCCGCACCAAAAAAACAAGGTACACAAGCAATAAGTGCCTTAAGCCGAGATTACCTCGCACCCAATACAAGAGCACGGTCCACGACCTGCTTACTTGACAGAGTACGGTTTACGACCTACTCTACCGATCAAAAAAGCCTCGAAATGGCATTTACACAAAAAAAGGGGGTCAACGGCCTCTTTCATTAGACAAAAGGGCCAACGGCCTCGTTTATTACAAAAAGGGCCCACGGCCTAATGATTACAACAGCCTCGAAACGGCACTTACAAAAAAAAAGGGAGAAGAAAGGGCCAACGGCCTCGATTATCACAAAAGGGCCAACGGCCTCGTCTGTTATAAAAATGGCCCACGGCCTAATCGTTACAAAAGCCTCGAAACGGCACTTACAAAAAAGAGAGAGGGGCCAACGGCCCGCTCTTCGCATAAACGGCCTACGGCCCAGTCTTTACAAAAAGAAACGGCCTACGGCCCAGTCTACAAAAAGAAGAAAACAAAAGGAAAAAAGTTTTTACAAGGCCGCATCGGCCGGTCGGTCTTCCCTCCCGTCAGCACGGGTGCCATCTAAATCAGCCGGGGCCACCATCCTCGCGTTGGTCCCGTACTCACCAAGGAAGGGCTGCCCAGACCCCTCTTCCCCAACCACGACTCCACCGGGTGGCACGTCGGTTCCGGTCTCACCGGACGGCGCGTCCGTATCGGCCTCAGCGGCAGACAGGACCGAGGGATCTGCTTGCACAATCCCAGCAGCTTCGGGGACTCCCTCGTCAGCAGACGGGATCGAGGGATCTGCTTGGACGGTCTCAGCGACCACAAGAACGTCCTCAGCAGCCAGCGGAGCCTCCAAGGTCAGATCCACCACGGGGGTGCTAGAGGGAGCGACAGGTATAATGTGCTCAAGCAGAACGCCGTGAGCACGGTCCAGAGGGATTTCCATATCCTCCGGGGTCAAATCCGGAAAGTCCATCCCGTCCAGTACGGCACCGAATGCCGCCTCGTCCTCGTCCAGCTTCTGATACCGGTAGAACGGTACCGACACCCCGTCCTCTGCTTCCATCCTCTTGAGGCAGGCCTTTACGCCGGTCACCTGGCTGTACAGAAGGTGAGGCTCTAAGGCCCGGCGGCGCCCGTCCAGGTGGGTACGGATCTTCTCCATCTTCGCGGACCACTTCCGGTTCCGCGCTTCCCACCGGGCTGACACCCGATCGCTCTCCGCAGCCACGGCCACCTTGGCCCGGCCTATGGCGGATTCCAGCCCCTTCACCCTGGAGCGGAGTGTCTCCCGCTCCCCCTTCAGGAGCCCGTTCTCCTCCTCGAGCCCCGACGCCCGATCCCACCCAGCTGCAGCACGGTCCCTCTCGGCCTCTAGTGCAGACTGCAGACTGGCCACCTCGACCGCCCGGGCTCTTAACCGCACCGCCTCCTCTTCCAGCGCCGCAGATCGGGCCTTCTCATCTCTCAGCTCCTTCTCGAGCCCGTGGAGACGGGTAGACTGGATCTGCGAGCTGGACTCCCGGCACTCCCGGAGGAAGTTAATCGAGGCGGCCTGCTCGGCGAGCCTCTTCTCGTAGGCCTCCGCCAGAAAGGCACTAAGGGCCATCGTCTGCATTAAACAAATTGTTAACAAAGACGCGCAACAAGTCTAGCTAAAAGCAGTTAGACCAGAGCAGAAGCTTACCCGAGCTGCGGATCGCGCCACCTGACGGAAGGTGTCGGACTCCGCCATCTCCAGCGGGACGAAGTGCGGGTACCCCCGCCCGAACATCATGGCCTGCGCCAGCTCGGCGCACTCGTCCGGATCGACGATTACCTGGTTGCTTCCATCCTCGTGGGTAAAGGAGAAGCTGTAGTCCCGAGGCCCATCGTCGGAACCTCCCAAGGCGCCGCCCACTTCGGCGCTGCGACCCTCGGCCTCCTGCACAGCAGCAGGATCCTCCGCGACGACGGTCGTCTCGCCGACCCCATCGCCCCCTTGAGCCCGGGTCTCATCGACCCCCCCTGCCGGCACGACGGCCAAAGGCACCTCGGGCTCCGGCACGGGCAGTGTAGGCCGGATGACCTCCCGACCCCCGGAAGAGGACTCTCCCGTCCTCCTCTTCTTTCTGACGGTCTCCCCACCGGCAGCCCGGTCTTCCCTCCTCTTCGAGGGAGTCGCCGCGGAGGAATCCCCCGCAACCCGTGGTGCCGGGTCTCGCCTGACCGGCACCTCGGGTATCGGCGGCGGCGGTGCAACAAACGAGTCCGCGTACTGCGGATTGGCAAACCTCGCTCTACCTGCGAAGGAAGAACCGTTAATTCGGCAAAAAAAAAAAAAAAAAAAAAAAAAAAAAAAAAACCACCTCCGGTCATTGCAGCTTCGATTCTCGCAGCGGTGAAGGACTTCCACTCTCTCCGACGCACTGTCCTGAGCACGGCAAGTAGACATGCGTAGTCCGGTAGCTTGAATCTGGAGGAGTGAGGGCCTGAAGAGCAAGACAAAAAAAAAAATCATCAGTCAGACAACCAAAGAGGAGAAGTCAGCTCGACCTGCAAATCCCTACCCGGGGAAAAATTCCAATCCCGGGTGTATCTCGCCAACGGATCGAGCCCAGCCACGGCGGTAGCCCGGACGTAGAAGTAGCTGCGAGACCAGTCCTCGACCTTCGACAGCTTGCTCGCCCTAGACCCCGAGCTGGGTGCCTCCAGAACGTTCGCCGCGGGCTTGAAAGCGGCATAGAAGGTCCCAGGAATCCCGGGGTTTGCCTTCTGCTGGGTGAACGCCTCGAACATAGGCAACGTCACCTCCACGTCGCATTCGTGCCCTAGGGTCAGCAGCACGATCATCCCCTGGACCGTGGACGGGCAGACCTGCGAGAAGGCCAAGCCCCGCGCCCGGCAATACTGGACGAACAGCTCGGGGAGAGGAAGGCGCAAGCCGCACTTCTGGAAGAACGACTCGTACAAGCAGACGAAGCCCGGCCGAGGAGTCCACGGGCGCTCCTTCGCCCTGGGTACCCTGAGCTCAACGCCGGCGGAAAAACCACACAGATTCCCCAGGAGGGTCACCGACTCCGCTGTGCTCCAGGTCGGTGACCCTCCCTGCTCGTAGAGGACCAGGGGGGACCTCACCCTGGCCACTCGAGCTCCGCCTCCACGGCCGCCCTGACGGCCACCACGGTCGCCCAGACGCCCGGTTCCACCCTCAGCTTGGCCAACACCGCGACCGCCAGAGGATCTAACCACCGTCTTCGGCCGGAGATGGGTCCCCGGGAGCAACGGGGCGGCCCCCGAAGTCGAGGGGGCCAACTGTTCTGATAGTAGGATTTTTCCTATCAATTTCTCAAATCCCACTCATGTCATTGTAGTACTTGAGATGTCAATCCATAAGGGGTTAAGATTGAGGCACTAAGAATGCAAGAAACTTCTTAAGCTAGAGCAAACATTGTTTTTGGTTTTTAAATTTATAAGAAAGGAAACAAATGCAAGAAGGAAAACAAAACACAAGACTAAAATGTTGGATTATGAACTAAGCTATCAATGAGATGGGTAACAATCAAACAATGAATCATTTAGAAGCATTAATCACTATCTTAGAACATGGAATTCTCAAATATGACTAATCCATTTCCATGGCACTAATCACCTTGTTAATTATCTAATCAAGAACAAATTTCCATTTGTGATTAAATAATTAACAAGCATTAAGAAACAATTCCAATTAGTTCACTAAACACCCTAAACATCAACTTCCGTTGGCTAGGATATGCATAGCTCACAAAAGGTTCGGATCAAGCAATTCATTTAAACTCGGGTCATGAGTGAAATGCCTAAGATCTAGAAACGAATGAACATACCTAATCTAGTACTAACACCGCTTACTCGAATCTATCCCTAATGCATGGGATGAGACCAAAAATCTAACTAATCTAAGGTGTAGTACTAGGTTTCGGTTTACCATGACAAATCTAGCGTTACGAACCAACCTAAGTGAAAGACTCATCCAAGATCATCTTAAATAACCATTATCTAACCATCAAGACAATTGACTAATGATGCCTAAACATTCAATGCACATTCATTCTTATGACATGGATCACACAAGTAGATTAGTTCACTTCCATGATACTAATCCATTTACAAAATCATCTAGTTATCAAGAACTTCCGTTCGAAACTAAATGATCCATAATCATTAAGCATTAGTCCATACAAGTCAACAATTCACCTTAATCATCAATTTCCATTGGCTAAGAATTGAATTGCATGCTTAGAAGTTTTCTAGACATTTCATCGAACACCTTCCGGGCGAGAAATGTCTTAAGTTCTAGAAATGAGTTGTCAATTCGATTCTAGCATTAAGATCCCTCCTAACATGAGAACAAATGATTATCTAAGCCTAAACATCAACAATCAACCATCAACCATCCAAATCAAACATTATCTAAAATCCAACAAAAAGTCAACTCACAAGAACATGAAGAACACAAGAGAAAAAGACATAGAAATGAAGAACAAGAATCAAATAAGCATAATATAAAGATAGAGTGAAGAAATCTTCTCTAGAATGGCATTTGTATGAAAAACAATCCCAAAACATCAAGAAGAGAGAGTTGGGGACGAGCCCCACTCTTAGAAGAAGAAAACTTTTTTCTAAAATTAGGTTTTTTGGCTTTTAATAGAGTTTGGGTCGAATTTTTGAGTTTCAGATGATCCACAGCGGTCAGCTCATACCGCTGCATGACCGCTGTGATTCTCTGTTTTTTTTTCGACGGATGAACCCGCAGCGGTCACTGTAGACCGCTGCATGACCGCTGCGAGCTCCACTGAGTTCCTTCGCGCGCCAGACTGGACCGTCGTCACGGAAATTGGCATAACTTCTGATCGCACCGTTGGAATTTCCTCAAACCACTTCCAAATGAAAGCTAATCCATTGATATATCTCGTGTTAAAATGTGAGCTCAATCCATCGGTGGAAAGTCCTTCATCCAATGCCAAACTTATGACGTCTCAACCTGATCCTGCATCTTTGTATTCCGAAATGAACTTTTTGATGGCTATCTTCACTCCTCCAACTCCTATGACTCCAAGAACACCTGAAAATGGCTCAAGCAAGCCAAAAAGAATGCAAAGACAACCTAGGACATCTAAAATGCAATGAGACTCAAGTTGGACCTAAATGCATGAAAATATCCAAAAACTATACAAATTGGAACTAAAAACCTATGAAACTAAACCTTAAAAACATGTAAAATATGGTGTTATCAACTCCCCCGGACTTGCCTTTTGCTTGTCCGCAAGCAAACAAGAAAAGACAAACCGAAAGAGAGGTTTTAAAGAGTGGGAATTCATAACTAAAGGACATGTCAAAGCATTCAAAGTGGGAATTCTATGCCCAAGATAATACCAAGACATTGCAAAAACGTATCTCAATTATGACTCTAACTTCTCTAGACTTATCGCAACTCCTAATCTTTTCTCTTAACAACAATGCCTCATGCCTACAAGTCCTCTCCTCAACCAACCCTCACATTCATTTGATCTTTCTAAAGGTGCGGTCTCACAAATGGGCAAGTGATCAAGTCCAATCGGTTTGGAAGAAAAGGCAATTGGCACTAGTAAATGTGAGTGCAAGGAGGTTCATTCTCTTTTTGGGTGACTTACTCTCAAGAAAAAGGAATACTATATGTTATGCAAAAGCAAGGAAGACTAGAAACAATTTATGCATACAAAGTTAAGCTCACATTGTTCTACCCTCCTAGCAAAGCATTCTACCCAAATGGTGATTCCATTTCCTCTTCTTATCTTATTTTCTTGAAGCTCATTAAACCCTCAAAGCCCTTTTGGCTAAATCAAAACTCCCTTTTTAAACCCCTTTTCTTTTCCAAACACCAAACTCCTAGAGACATTTTTAATCGACCCCTTTCTTTTCTTCTTACTCTCCCTAAACTTTTTATTCTTTCTCTTTTTCAAACATGGAGAGTGTTTTTCTTTTTCTTTTTCTAGGGTCTTTCTTTTACGCTCTTCTCTAGAGTTTTCTTTTCCAACCAAGGATTCTTTTTCTACCATTTCTCATTTCACTTTTCATGAGCTCATGCTCCCCAAAACCAAATACCATTCAATCCATTGATCCCCATCTTAATGCTAGCCTCTTTTCTTTGAACAACAAACCTAGCTAAAAATGAAAGCTAACCTTTGTCGTTTCCGATACTTACAAGATTTTACACACAATAGCATATCAAGAAAAGGCCTCACTCAATAAAAAAAACAAGGGGTGGAAAGGAAACGGTTATGGTGAAAGGTAGGGAACCATTCTAAAAATGAGAATGGCCACTCGGGTTATTAGAGAGTGGTAAAAGTGGATAAGATAACCCGAATGTTTTCTTTGAACCATGGTTATGTATCACAAGCCCATAAGCAAGAAGATTATATTCATTTAAGTCCAATTATCAAGGGGTTGATTTCAAATTAAACAAGTATTTACAAGACAAAGAGTTAAGAGTAGAGAGATCAAAGTACGAAGTTTTCAAGTCTTTTGAAATCGTTTAAGCAATATAAAACCATTATCGAGAGCATCACAATGAAAGCTTATCATACATGTTTTATGAACTCTCATGCACATGAATGCAACCAATATGATCTAGAAATGAGTGATCAAGTCAAGTCTAGAATGCACATGGACTAATGCAAACTACATGATGATTTTTTTTTTGTTTTTTGTTTTTTTTTTTATGCAATTAAAAATATACAATGCAATGACTCAAGAAAATGAAAATAAGACAAAATACACAATGTCAAAACACAAGAACCTCTCCCCCGGACTTAAATCACACCGTCTCGGTGTGAATTGAGCCAAAGAGAGAGTAAAACAAACATAAAAACGAAATGGTATATACAAAGGGAAAAGTTAGTGGTACCTTGGAGTGGAGTGGATTCACGAGGAGGAAGCATTGTGCGTTGAAGCTCACGGACTTAGACCATTCCATCCGTCCCATTTATTCACCCTTATTGCTCCTACAAAAACATGAAAACAAATTTTATCAAACAATAAAAAGGCATAAAACAAGAAGTAAAGGATAGGATTGCTTGTTTTATGTCTCTAGCATTGACGGTGGATAGGATTGGGGGAGTCCCCAATGGCGTGTTTAACGTCGCTAGCTTGACGGTTGCGTCCTCTTATTCACTCTCTCCTTGAATGTTTCCTTTACTCCTAGTTTCGAACCTAAGAGATCAAGATCACAAGAAAAGAGAAAAAAGATTAACAACAAAAGAAAATAAAAAGCTCTAGTCTCAAGAAGAATCCAAATCCTAATGATCAATGCTAAACCCCAATGGCAACGGCGCCAAATTGATAGTAGATATTTTCGTATCAATTATCCCAAGTGTACTCATGTCATTGTAGTACTTGAGATGTCAATCCATAAGGGGTTAAGATTGAGGCACTAAGAATGCAAGAAACTTCTTAAGCTAGAGCAAACATTGTTTTTGGTTTTTAAATTTATAAGAAAGGAAACAAATGCAAGAAGGAAAACAAAACACAAGACTAAAATGTTGGATTATGAACTAAGCTATCAATGAGATGGGTAACAATCAAACAATGAATCATTTAGAAGCATTAATCACTATCTTAGAACATGGAATTCTCAAATATGACTAATCCATTTCCATGGCACTAATCACCTTGTTAATTATCTAATCAAGAACAAATTTCCATTTGTGATTAAATAATTAACAAGCATTAAGAAACAATTCCAATTAGTTCACTAAACACCCTAAACATCAACTTCCGTTGGCTAGGATATGCATAGCTCACAAAAGGTTCGGATCAAGCAATTCATTTAAACTCGGGTCATGAGTGAAATGCCTAAGATCTAGAAACGAATGAACATACCTAATCTAGTACTAACACCGCTTACTCGAATCTATCCCTAATGCATGGGATGAGACCAAAAATCTAACTAATCTAAGGTGTAGTACTAGGTTTCGGTTTACCATGACAAATCTAGCGTTACGAACCAACCTAAGTGAAAGACTCATCCAAGATCATCTTAAATAACCATTATCTAACCATCAAGACAATTGACTAATGATGCCTAAACATTCAATGCACATTCATTCTTATGACATGGATCACACAAGTAGATTAGTTCACTTCCATGATACTAATCCATTTACAAAATCATCTAGTTATCAAGAACTTCCGTTCGAAACTAAATGATCCATAATCATTAAGCATTAGTCCATACAAGTCAACAATTCACCTTAATCATCAATTTCCATTGGCTAAGAATTGAATTGCATGCTTAGAAGTTTTCTAGACATTTCATCGAACACCTTCCGGGCGAGAAATGTCTTAAGTTCTAGAAATGAGTTGTCAATTCGATTCTAGCATTAAGATCCCTCCTAACATGAGAACAAATGATTATCTAAGCCTAAACATCAACAATCAACCATCAACCATCCAAATCAAACATTATCTAAAATCCAACAAAAAGTCAACTCACAAGAACATGAAGAACACAAGAGAAAAAGACATAGAAATGAAGAACAAGAATCAAATAAGCATAATATAAAGATAGAGTGAAGAAATCTTCTCTAGAATGGCATTTGTATGAAAAACAATCCCAAAACATCAAGAAGAGAGAGTTGGGGACGAGCCCCACTCTTAGAAGAAGAAAACTTTTTTCTAAAATTAGGTTTTTTGGCTTTTAATAGAGTTTGGGTCGAATTTTTGAGTTTCAGATGATCCACAGCGGTCAGCTCATACCGCTGCATGACCGCTGTGATTCTCTGTTTTTTTTTCGACGGATGAACCCGCAGCGGTCACTGTAGACCGCTGCATGACCGCTGCGAGCTCCACTGAGTTCCTTCGCGCGCCAGACTGGACCGTCGTCACGGAAATTGGCATAACTTCTGATCGCACCGTTGGAATTTCCTCAAACCACTTCCAAATGAAAGCTAATCCATTGATATATCTCGTGTTAAAATGTGAGCTCAATCCATCGGTGGAAAGTCCTTCATCCAATGCCAAACTTATGACGTCTCAACCTGATCCTGCATCTTTGTATTCCGAAATGAACTTTTTGATGGCTATCTTCACTCCTCCAACTCCTATGACTCCAAGAACACCTGAAAATGGCTCAAGCAAGCCAAAAAGAATGCAAAGACAACCTAGGACATCTAAAATGCAATGAGACTCAAGTTGGACCTAAATGCATGAAAATATCCAAAAACTATACAAATTGGAACTAAAAACCTATGAAACTAAACCTTAAAAACATGTAAAATATGGTGTTATCATGTTCCCCACTGTCTGCCCCTCGTCGCGGAGAAGAGGCATGTTCGGAATCACCGGAGGAGGAACTCGGAGAATCGTTACCGCCACCACGGGACGCCGTCTCTTCGCTCGACTCAACTCTGATACCGTCTAACATCGGAGCCATTGCACGGAGAGGAGGAAATCGAAAAGACAGGAAGAAAGTAGGAAGAGAAGGAGGAAATCGGAGAAAGGAGGTTACCTTAAGAGTATGCGCAGAAGGTTTTAACAGTAGGAGGAAGAAGGTTTAAATAGAGGAAGGGGGACAGTGAAGCGACGCCTGGACACGTGTCAAAAGAAGCACGGCTGCCCAAAAAACCTAATGATGACGTCTCTTCGTTTCCCCACGCCAAAAAGCAAAGGACGCCTCGATAAACGCAAAGCGTCTTTTACACGCCGCGCGTGGGCAGTCCACGCGAAAAACGAAGCGTCCTTTGTCGTCCCACGTGGTGAGCACGCGCCAACCTCCTACGGGTTTTTCGGAAAAGGCAAACACAGTTGAGCCCGGAAAGACCGTCCTAAGATGCGCCGAACTAACATTAGATCAACTTCGGCACGCTCACTTCGCCTCGCGATACCGAACTGGGGGAGGGCCTATTGTTGGAGGTGGGCCTAGCACCCCCAATTAGTTAGGCCCATCTTAGGAAAGGCCGTTCTTCGGTACGGTCACCGGACTTAATGTCACCGACCTGCAAGACCGCTCTTCAGCTCGGTAGCCGACCTGAAAGCAACGTACCCCGGGCCCGCGCTGATGCCCCGCCAGAGCAGGGAGTGTCAGAAGAATAGGCGAGTGGGAGTTGGTAAGGCAGTACCCTACCCGCGTAGGGATGTGCCTTCGACCCGACGTCCCACCAACCCTACAGAGCTGACAAGGGCAGGAAGGAGCAGGTGGAGCAGAGTTGGTAAAACAGTGCACTGCTCTGCAACACGCCACGCCGAGCTCATCATGACCTCTCTCCTCGAAAGCCGGGACACGCCTCCTAGGCCACCTTACCCGCGAAAGAGGCCGCAGACGACACGTGGCCCGAGATCCCGGGGAGCAGGAAGCCGACCCCGACTATATATACCCCTCATATGTCATTAATGAGGGGGACTGGGATTTTTACTCTCTCACCTACCACAAGTTACCCGACCTCTCTCTCTTTGTAACAAGACAACACTTTAGAACGCCGAACTGGACGTCCTTCGGAACTAGTTCGTAATTCTAAAGCGTTTACTTCTCTCTCATCAATAAAACGAAACACGGCCCCCGGCCTACTCATATTTCTCCCGACCTGTCTTAAATGTGGTTAAATTGCTCTATTAACGAAAATCTCACCTCCCATCTCCTAATCATTCTTTAAACACACTTAGTGATCCACGGGATCAACAATCAGTCAAATTCTCATATAGAAATCGAATGGCAAATGCATGTACTGATTTCTTAACTAGGAAAGCAATATTAGATCATTCTCAACGGTGTTTGTATAATTCATGCCCTTATTTTCTATATATGCTTGTAAACAACGATTATGATTTACAAAATCAATAAATTATTTTGTCGGAAATCAATAAATAAAAAAGAGCACGCAGCTTAACGCGGTATTTACCTGGTTAAATAATAAAATTAAAAAGAGGGAACGAATAAGAAGAACCGTTTTCGTCTTTCGTGTGTTTGGCAGAAAGATTATCCATTGTTTTCCTCTGCAATCAATCTCTCCATTAGGATCTTCCTCGTTCGCTTCGAATTCGATTGGTATCGCATCAATCACAGTTGGATTCTTTGGATCATGTATCGATTTCTTTATTCCGTACGTGTTTGGATTAAATCTGTGTTTGTTTCTAGGGTTTTCAATCATATCCGATGGCCTCCAGTTCAGAGTTTTCAACTCTTCCTTGTTCAGGTATTTTTGTTCTTAAGCATTATTTTAGTGATATCCAATTGCTGTTTAGATTAAAGGGTTTCTGTCAAATATGGATTTTTCTTTCTGGGTTTCTTTTAGAATCAATCGCCAAGGAATTGAGAGAGAAGATAAACAGAGATCCTGCATTTATCCAGTTTTCTGAGGAGCTTCATAGATCTATACCAACCGCATGGATACAAGGAGGTAACCCTGACTTTGACCAAGAACAAGAACAAGAGTACAACAACAATAGGCGTCAGGTTTTCGAGAACCCTGAATTTGGGAATATGATGCAGCGCCTTCATGACTACTTGCTGGAGGTAGTATCATTATCATTATCATAGAGCTTGCTGGACATTTGATATATATCTCTTGCTTGCTTGGTTTTTGTTCCTCTGTCTCAGAATCCACAAATGTCTCCGTCTCTAGAGAAATTCGCCAACCCTGGAGCATCTGTGCAATTTTCTGAGGGTATGAAACAGATGAGAAAAGTTCCCGAATTGATACCTATACTAGCTGAGATAGACGCTCGTGGCCCTGCTGCTTGGTTCAAGTATGTGAAGATTTGTTATCATTCCTTTTAGAATATTTGTATTAGGTTTGGTTAAGGAATTTGTTTTCCGGCTGTTAGGTACTGGGACGATGAAGATGTGTTGAAAAGGCTGGGTAAAGCAATGGGTCATGAGACTGCTACTCTCGATGATGTGAAGGTAAACTGCTTCCTACTCTCTCTCAATCTTACCCTTCCTTCTTTGGGATTACTATTCGAGGGTAGCTTGTATGTAAACTCACTGTGCCTGACCCAATCAGGGCCTGAACAAGGATGATGAACATCACGTCTCCGAGGGAAGGAAAGCACTGGAAATTGTATGTGGGTATGCCAAGGTATGTTAATCTCTCAAAAACAAATCTTGTGAACAAAATACTTGGATGTATATATGTAATGAATTCCCAATTGCATGGTCTACGTGATTTTTTTAGTTGGAAGCTCTTTTGATGCATGACTTTACAAAAACTAAGAATATTTACTATCATCCACTTAATGGCTTAGCCAGCACTTAATGGCTTAGCCAGCACTTAGACGTTCATTACGGAATTTAGTTATAGCTAGTACAATTTAAGAGCTATAGAGAAGGAAGTTGACAATTTACCATCAATCTATTTGCACTTACAATGGTCGAATATCGTAATATGCTGCCGTTGTTCCCCTATTGGTAAAAAGCTTTACTATCATGCACTAACCCTGGTTGAGTCTCTGTTCTTAGATGAATTGTGCTAAAGTTCTTCTGGATGCTGAACGAAAGCGGGAGGAAAAAGCGCGTAAGCGGGAGGAAAAAGCGCGTAAGCGCAGGGTAAGATTGCAGCAGAACAAAGCTCTGGTTTTTTTCTAACAACTCAAAATGGTTCTATATTCATGCGTCAACTTTGTTTTTGTAGCACACTGGAAAACATGGAAAGTAAAACTCCCATTGATGTGACGGCTCGATGTGTTGAAGATGCTTGAGATGGACATATTTGTCTTCTGAGAGTACTCTTACTAGAATTTGTAAAATTCCTATTAAATTTGCTAAAAGCTTTTGGATAGAAAAGACCTTTCACTACGATCGAAGTCAAAAGTAAAATTTTTAAGATCACAACTTAAGGTTGCAACAAATAAAGCTTTGTTGGTGACATGTTAGATTTTGAACTATCGACTCTCATTGATCAGGCTATCCTTCGTATAAAAAGCAATATCAATTTCCATATTATTATTTAAAAAGTCATTTAGTAAAATAAATTTTATTTTGTAAATTATTACATATTATATTATGTCATTATAAATAAAATAAATAATTGAAATAAGAAATTATATAATTATCTTTTAAAATTATTGAAAAAATATAAAAATTATTTTCTTACGATATTAAAAATATTATATATTATATATTTTAAATCATAATCAATCCATATTTATTACTAAAAAAAATTGAGATCCGACAATAATTTTCACTATAATTTGTTATATTTTATTTAAATATATATCAAAATAAAAATTGAAAAATATTTGACTATTTTTACAAAGAGTTTGACACAAAAAATTGATTTTTTAAGTGTTTGTGGACTGGCTACAAAACCTAGATCCATTAAGAGTTGTACATTAAAATTGGTGTTTTCAGTATTGTAGTTCTTTACGGGTTATCCCATATAATATTTTAATGTCCACTGAATGAGTTAAATAAGCGGGTTAGCCCACCAAGGGACGAGTTAGGATTGTAATGTTCAAATGTCCACAAAAGCTTGTCTCGCAACTCAAAATATTAGTGTTTAATTTTAAAGATAAATAGTATACTTAATTTACTAAATAATATAATTTTTTCTTTGAAAGTTAACTATAGTTTGTTATATTTTTATTTGAATATATATCAAATTTAAATTTGAAAAGTATTTTCTTGTTTTTATAAAAAGTTGGACACGAAAAAATTGATTTTTTTAATTGTTCGCAAATTGACAACAAAACTCACGGTCATTAAGTGATGCATATTATAATTGATGTTTTCAAGATTATAGTTTTTTGTGGGTTAACCAGAATAATTTTTTAGTTCACTGCAAAACGAATTAAGTAAACAGGTTAGTCTGGTTTAACAACTCTGTCTATAATCATTATTTAGACATATTATAACATTTAGAAAAAATCAAAACAAATTTTTTAAATTTCAAAAAAAAAAAAAAACTTTGTGCTATAGCGCATATTGAATCCTAGTATGGTTTACAAATTTGTAGACCTATTAAGAGAGAAATAACAAATTGAACAACACGAAAATGCACTTAAGATCACGATTGTAATATAATTTAAGTGATTCGGTTTACGGTTTACGGTTCACGATTGTTTGTTTACGTTTGCGTTTGTTCTCGAGTTTATAGTAGTGTTAAACAAATTAACAATTTTTTGGTGTTTTACTTGCACAAAATATTTAGAGAGAAGTATAAATGTGATTGTTTTTAAACAATTATATGGTAACCACAAATGAAAAAAAAAAAAAAAAAAACTGTTTAAAACCAACGACAAGGGTAAATTCAAGAGCTCAAAGGACTGTTTAATTTAGATACTGAGCTGTGACCTGTGACTATATGACATTTTAATTTGTGGTCACGAAGAAATACATAAATTAAATCAAATGTACTTTTTTCTGCCCTACATAAATTATTTGTATTTGTTACTTGTAAATAATATGTCTTTATTCTAAGTTTCTAACCAACTATGTTTAACATTTTTCAGCATTGAATGTCCAACTACTACCCATTTCCTTCGTATTTATTGATTAAAAAACTTTTGACAATGGCAACTTGTAAATGGCAATTAGGGCTGGGCAAAAAATTTGGATTCGAAAATCTGAATCGGTATCGAACCGAAAATACTCGAACCGAACCCGATCCGAATTTTTAAAATACCCGATCGGATCCTAAATTCCTATATCCGAATAACCGAAACTGAATTGGTACCGAACCGAGAACCGAATGGGTATCCGGAGTGTAATTATATATCCAAATATATTAATTATATTTAAACTTGATATAACTCAAATACCCAAAATTACAATTATAAACCAGAATATATTAATTATTTTTTGGGTATTTCGGATATTTTATGTATATTTTCGATATTATGGGTATATCGAATACACCTATTTTGTTTGTTTTTGGATTTTTCGGGTATTTTGAATCCTTTTGGTTTGAAAGTATATTAGTTTTATTGAAATGAATATTCATGTTTTTGTGTTTTGTCTCGGATTTCGGGTATTGTGGATACTTTTGGATACTTTCGGATCCAGATCCGAACATATCCAAAAAATTTCGGATCTTAAAAAAATACCCGATCCGAAATTTTAAAATATCTGATCGGTACCTAAATCACTAAACCCAAAATATCCGAAACTCGAAATACCCGATCCGAGGATCCTAACGCCCACCCCTAATGACAATGGTAATTTTTTTTTGTTTTTTTTAAATTTCATGTACCATACCCACCCGGCCACCCGTTTCTTTATTTCAAGTATTCTAAGCTCAGTACTTTACCCTCTTGCGGTTTTGATCTCGCTTTCACTAGATCAAATCTTAATTGTGTGAATTGCTTGAGTTTGATGTTTTAAAGCATTGCTTTGGCATTTGGAAAATTATCGATGAGTGGTTTTGTGGAGAGAAAGCTGGTGATATTAGTGATAATGGGATTGGTAATTATGATGATGGGATGCTTAGAGAAGCCATTTTGAAGCATGGATGTTGGTGGCACGGGTAATGTTTGAGCTACAATGAGCAGTTGGCTTGCGCAGATACCAATGAGGTAGAAACACATAAGTTTGTGGATTCTTGGTGTTTTTGGCTATGGAGAGTAAGTCAAAGATGGACTTAAAATCGATCGATTAATCTAAGTTGGTGTTATTTGGTTTTTTTCTCTTAAAAAGATACAAACACTCTCATAATTTTAATTAGATACATGATAAAATCGAAAAGAAATATAGTCAAATAATATATTTTTACATAAATTACGATAAGAATCAAAATGATGTTTAGCTCACTGGAAGATATCTTTCGACTCGTCCAGCTCAATGTCCTTAGCCTCCTCGCTCTCAGCTCGGTATCCTCACAATGATGTTTAGCTCACAGCTCGAAACGGGCTAGTTTTGTTATCGGATTCGGGCAGTGATGAACTTGACTGATCATTAGTCATTCTGGATTGTCTCTAGTCGTTTTCGGCCGTGTCAAACCCAACTCCAACATCACGTATATATCGAAACTTGAATTTGGAAGATTGTGGAGATTTCCATCGTGAAGAACCTACAATTCTTGGTCAATTCATTTTTTTTTTGTCAATCATAGAGTCGTTAAACAAGATATTTCTTTTTCCTTGTCGTGCATATATGTGTATTATAGTCTCTGTAAAGTCATATGAATGAAATACAGAAACACTCTTGACATCTTTATCTCTTGATCTCACGTGCTTGAGATGTTAAGTAAAGCACTTCTTCTCCACTCCATCATAACTTTTACGAAAAAATATAAATTGTTACTTATTGGAGAGATCGACCATATCGAGATTATGAAAATATGAAAATCAAGAAGAATATGGCTATTTACCAATATCTTAGATTATGAAATTTAGTTTTATTCTAAATATAATATTTTCATATTAGTTTAAGAAATTAAGTTGATTTCATCTCTATATAAGTTTATTCACCTTGTAACATTATTTTTATGAGAGTCTAATAATAATTTTTTCTAAATATTTTTGTGTTTTTTATTCTCATCAATTTATCATGGTATCAGAGCTTTCGATCTTAATCCTAATGGGTTATTTTCTATCGATTTCATCTTCTTTCTTTCTTTGACCTTGTTTCCTTCTATCAATATTCGTTGGAATTTTCTTAATTTTCTCTTGCTTGATTTTGTTTGGAATTAAGTTCAATTGATTTTTTTTTTTTGATTTTTTTTTCCAAAAAAAAAAAAAAAGTGGACGAGTTTTTGGCAAAGAAGATGACAATAGCACATGATTATGCTTTCTTAATATCAACTTATTGTGTGGTTTTTACGGACAAGTATTTGTCCTATGATCGTTGAAGAACAAAGATGTACGGTGATGCCGTATTGATGAACGCCTCGGACGAATGCTTATGTTTGGTGGTGATGATTATGTTTTTTTTGCCCTAGCGAGTTTGACATTTTTTATTTGACTTCTTGCTCTCGCGAGTTGTGTTTCGATTTCGCAATCGTAAACTACTACGGTGTTCATAATGGATTTTTTATCGAACCAATTTGACTATACGACCGGGTATAAACGTCATTGATGACCCAACGGCTCGGTGTTGTAGCCGATTTGACCCGACGGTCGGGTATAATGCTGCGATATGACCCAACGGCCGGGTATAACGTTAATATTTGAAGATTTATCAAATCTCACACGTGTTACCACGTATGAGCTTGCGGAAGGGTATTAGAAAATCGATGAGATCGACCATATCGAGATTATGGAAAACATGAAAATCAAAAAAAATATGGATATTTACCAATATCTTAGATTATGAAATTTAGCTTTATTTTAAATATAATATTTCCATATTAGTTTAGGAAATTAAGTTCTTTTCATCTCTATATAAATTTATGCATCTTGTAACATTATTCTTACGAGAGTTTAATAATAAATCTTCCTAAACACTTTTGTGTTTTTACTCTCATCAATTTATCATTACTCTTTGGGCTAAAATTGTTACCAAGGTTTTGGAGAATCCATGAAAAAAGGGAAACGAGAAACTTGTTAAAGAAAATGAAAAAACTAATTCAGGGCTATATAATTCAGATTAAGAGCGTCGTGGTTCAGGCTTCTTCCAACTTGTGAGACAAACATGTTCATCATTATGGGGAAGAGTCATTTATTTCAAATAAAACTACAATATCAAGATATTCTATTCAAATAAAAATATAAATACCCACTCAATGGTTGATATTTTATTCATATAATAAATTCTATCTAAATTCAAAGTTATGTTAAATTGTTCTTTTATACAAGTGCTGATTCTTTTAATTATGTTATTTATAGATTTTATTTTATGACTGCACAAGAAGAAAATTTGGCTACTTTTTGGCATGCAAACAATCTAATATATGAAATATTTGTTTAGGATAAAAAAAACACGAGTAAGAGGAAAAAGCACCGATAAGACATTTAACATTCATTCATCAGCATGTGAGCTAAATTATCTACGAATGTACCTTATAAAGAGAGAATGGGGAGGGGCTCTCCAGGGCTGACATTTGCCCCCCTCTTATTGGTCAGTTTTGTTTTTTTAATTATCAAATAATTGAAAAAATAATCAATACTTATGCATTTATGATAATTTTAAAGTAAAAAAATAACTAAAACAAGTCTAAATTCATGTTATTCATATATCTAAAATGTATCTATGAAAAACGAGAAGACAAAATTAACTTAAAATATTTAATATATATATATATATATAAATAATATAAATACCCATTCAATGGTTGTTATTCTATTCATATAACAAATTATGTCTAAATTCAAAGGTATGTTAAATTGTTCTTTTAGATACAAACTTAACATATGTATTATGTATATTATTGCAAGTGTTTGATTCTTATAAGTATGTTATTTATAGTTGCACAAGAAAGAAATTTGGCTACTTTTTGGCATGCAAACAGTCTAACGTATGACGAGTTTCCTACAATATTTGTTTAGGATAAAAAACACGACTAAGAGGAAAGAGCACCGATAAGACATTTAACATTAATCCATTAGCATGTGAGCTATATTATCTACCAATAATGATAAATCACGAAAGAAATTATATGAGCTATGAAGTTATTCGAAGCGTTAGAAGCGTTACACATAAAACATTTCACAGAAAAATGTTATGTCATAAGACTCTTTGATGGTGATAATGAATTCTATGAATCAATGGCAGCATTAAAACATGGTGGTAACACATAGTGAATGATTTCAAAGTTTGGGGGAGAAGAATGCAAACCCTAGAAAAGAAGGCAAATAGATTACAAGAAAATGAAAGTCAATCAGTTTTATTTGTATACACACATGGGCTCATCACAATATTATAAACTCATTGTTTTATTTTATATATTTATTTTAGTTTAATAATAAAAAAAATTGGAGAACACAAATTAGTAATAAAACAAATTCATCAAATGGCCTCTATCTCGAATTAGGTTGTGTTTGTTAAACTAAAAAAAAAATTAATCATATTTTACTAAACACAAATTAAAAATATATATAACATATAAACAAGACTCTTCCAGCAATGATTCGTTTTGGAATAGAAATGATCGCGGATTCAATCTCATCAATTACAAGGGGCAAGGTTAAAGATTTCAGACGAAGAAAAGAGCAAGAGAGGCGCTTAAGGAGCCGAAGAAGAGGATTCTTAATCGAACGGCAACATGCCTGCTTGCTTCAATGGGGCATGTGTCGTCGAGAAAGGGGCATCACCAGGCGGGTCCGGTGAAGATGGGCAACATGTATTTACCGGTGGTGGAATGGTTGCATCGCCGTTTTTGCTAGGGAACCAATATCATTCGGTTTATGTAACTGGAATGTTGGGGAATCCAACTTTACCAGCAGCAGCCGGAGAAGATTACATGTATCCGATGTTGGCGAGTGCTAAAACCCATGGTGGGTTGAGCCATGATTAGTTGCGGTCGAGCCAGATGGGTGGTATTGGTGAGCCAGACGTTGGTGATGGTCTATCAGTTTTGGGATCTTACTTTAGAGGCCAGAGCATGCCTAATGCTTATCCTGATTCGGATACCGGGAAAAGAGGGGATGGTAAAGATTCGGATGTTGGCGGCTCGTTTCATGGCTACTCAAACTATTCATGGTACGCTCTTGATGTAACATCTTGTGTTTTATAGCAATGCATGTGCTCATATTGTGGTTTAAATGTCTTTGGATAAGCATATGTTGCATGATTCAGAGTAGAGTATGAGCGTATGTATTTGGCTTAATAGATATATATCTTGGGTTACGACTTTGTAGTACTAATCGGAATATCAGCTGGCATGATGTGTCTTTAGATCTGCATTTGTTATGAAAATTTAAAAAATAAAGAAACACCAACAAAATTTTAAATAAAAATACCCGCGCGTTAGCGCGGAGACTCATCTAGTTTCAAATAAAACTACAATATCAAGATTAAAAACAAAAAATACTGAAAACAAAATTTATGGATACTGATTACTGATTTTTTTGTTGTTTTGTTTGAAAAGCAATCAGTGATAATAAATAAAATATTTTTAATTTCTGGTATTTTATACCGCGCTGCAACCTGAACAAAAATTCTAGTGTCGTTAAGACATTCTTCGATTTATTTAAAAAATTTCAAATTCAATTATATAAAATAAACCGAGGCCACATTTCATTTGTTAGGTTTAAACCTCCAAGACTTTCGGGACGGCACTGACGCCATCATTAGGTTTTTAGGAGATCGCGCCCTTTCGACACGTGTCCAGGCGTCGCTTCGTTGTCTCCTTCCTCTCCTATTTAAACCCTTCTCCTTCCTCCTTTTTCATTTTTACTCTCCTGCGCATAAGTTCAAGGTAACTTCTTCTTTCTCTCTGTAAAATTTGTGTCCGGGACTCGATTTCTCCGTTTCTTCGCCGTTGATTTGGTTTATCCGGTCACTTTGGCCAATCGGCATCTCTTAGTGACCGGGATGGTTCTCTGGCGAGTAGCGCTTCGCCGAACGATGGTTCAGAGCACTTCTCTTCCCCGCGTCGTGGCGAAGAAAGCGAGGCACAGTCTGCCCCTTTGATTTCGGGGGCTGCCCCGTCGATTTTCGGGACTCAACAGAGGAGGAAGGCGACTGGAAGGCCTTCCTCCGGTGGTCGCGGCGTCAATCCGGGGGATAGGGGAGGTGGTCGAACCGGAGGGGTTTGGAAGTCTAAGGCTTCGAAGCCCCCCCGGTCTCCTATGATCTGGGCGGGTCACTGACCTGGAGCACCTCGGAGTCGCTTATTAGGCATCGGAGTGGGAATTTCCCAGTACCGTCGAACTGCGGCTCCCCAGCTCTGGCGACCGCCAGTGGACTCCTTCCCAGGGTTTTGTCTGCCTGTACGAGAGCTTCTACTCGAAGTGCGGGTTGTGTTTTCCGCTGCCCGACCTGCTCGTTTTGTATTGCAAGAGACGGGGGCTGGCCTTCTCCCAGATCTGCCCGTCCACGATTCAGGGAATGGTGGTGTTGCTGACTCTTGGGCAAGAATGCGGTGTGAAAGTGACTCCTCGTATGTTCAAGGATCTCACCCAGCAGAAGGGGAACCCGGCGTATCCGGGAACGTATTACGCCTCCTTCAAGCCAAAGGTGGATCTCGTCGAGGACAAGTTGAGCAAGGTCGACCAGTGGTCTCGGAGCTACTTCTTCGTCCGTGCTACCGAGGTGGTCGATCTTGATCCGGCAGGAAGATATACCCGGGGCTGGAATTTCTCTCCGGGTAGGGGTTTGTAGACCGGGGTGGGGATTGTAGATCGGGCTTCCTGTTTTTCTTGTTTATTTGGACTTAAGTTGTTGTTTTTTTGTTTGTCACCAGGTCCTCATACTTCGGGCGTCAAATTAGCCAATTACGCATGTATTATTGCCGTGCTCAGGTCGCATCATCCGAGAGATTGGAAGTCGTTTACTTCGGAGAGAGTAGAAGCCGCAATGTCTAATAGGTCTCCGACCTCTTTTTTTTTTTTTTTTTTTTGGACCGAGCTGAAGGCTTGTGGATGTGCAGGTCGGTCAAGGTTTGCTATTCCGTTGTACGCAGACTCCTTCGTTGCGCCTCCGCCGCCTGTTCTCGAGGTGCCAGCTCGGCGAGAGCGGCCACAGCAGACTGGGGAAGAGGCAGACCGGTGCGGGCAGCAGCGGGCGGCCGCTTCCAAGAACAGGATGGCTATAACCGCGGGCAAGAGCGTTGCTAAGAAGAAGAAGACCGACGTGGTGGAGTCCTCGTCCCTAGGTCGAGAGGATACCGAGCTTCCCCGCGACCCTTCTGCTGAGAAGTCCGGAGTCCCAGAGACCGGGGTGTCCATTGATGGAGCGGTTGAGATGTCCCGGGATCTGGGGGACGACGTGGTCGAGGTTCGGACGACCGTGGACCCCGAGGTGGTCGGTGTGGGTGAGGAGGGCAAGGATCCTGAGGTCGGAGAAGGGGCTGAGGTACGTGGTGGCGATGGTGATGATGCGTCGGAGGGTTCCGACGCGGAGCCCAATGACTACAACTTTTACTTCGGCAATTAGGACGGGAACACTCCGTTCATCTCGGACAGATATGGGTGTGCCGAGCTGGCTTAGGCGATGGCGTTTGGGCAAACTCATTCGCATTGCCTTCCTTCGGCGATGGCAGAGGCTGGTGAATTTCGGGACTCGGCACGGTCTGCGGCTCGGGTGAGACATTTATATATATACATATTTATTATTATATACATATATATATATATATTATTTTATTAACAACTGATGTTGATGCAGACGATGGCCCACATTGCCCTTCTCAGGGTGTTCTACGAGAAGCAAGTGATCGACCGGGAAGAGTCGATCAACTACGAGAAGCTGCGCAGGGAGGCCGACGAGAAGACCCTGACGGCTCGCATCCGTGGGCTGCCGCTCTGGAGACGGCGACGTCGGCGGATGAGAAGGCGCAGTCTGCCGCTCTAGAGGATGAGAAGGCGCGGGCTGCCGCTCTGGAGACGTCGGCGACGCAGGCGCGAGCGCGGGCTCTGGAGGCGGACAAGGTGTTAACCGAGTTGGAGACGGAGAAGGCCTGGTCCGCCGCTCTAGAAGAGGAGCTTGGGCTCGCGAAGGGGGAACGAGAAACGTTTCGCGCTAGGGTTAAAGGGTTGAAGAGTGCCATCGAGAGGGTTGGAGAACGCCATCGAGCGGGCGAAGGCAGCCGCGGTGAAGGAGAGTAAGCGGGTCACGACGAGGTGAGCGAGAAGGAATCAGAAATAGGCTGCGAAAATGAAGAATATTCGCGCCCATCTGGCTGGTCGAGTCGGGCCGCAGCCCCCACCTGTTGCTTAGTCAGGTGGTTGGCACGACAGCGTGCCTCCAGAGGATAGAGAAGGAAGATGGTATATCGGTGCCGTGGTACCGATATGCGAAGCTGGAGGAGGACAAGAAGTTCTACGGGGCCGAGCTGGACAAGATCGAATTTCTGGATCAGATCCCGGACGACCTGGAGATTCCCTCTGAGCGCACTGCCGATATCCAACTTCAGCGGATTCTGCCTGGCTCGACTCCGCCTGCCGCAATTCCCCCTCGAGCCTCTTCTGATCCAACAGCCCGGATCCGGCCCCAGATGCCACTGTGCCGGCTGCTCAAGTTGATGTTACCGCGTTGCCCGTTGAGACCGGGATCGCAGAAGAGCAGGTCGAGCAGCTTTTTCGGGGTGAGCATGGCACTAATCTGCGGATGGTGGGCCCGGAAGACATAGAGGATACCCGTGCTGGCGTGGATCAGAATCTGTAGGCCGGAGTGCCTTTTGTAGAATTTGTTTCTTCATTTCCTCTTTTCTTCTTTTTTTTTTTTTTTTTGCGGGCCATTGGCCTTTGTGTAAAGTGGCGTTCTGCCCCCCCCCCCCCCCCCCCCTTGTTATAAATGAAGTTGGAACTTTCATAATGTCTATTGTTTTTGTATTGGGTGCGAGGTGCAACTCGGCTTAAAATACTTAATGCTTGTATATCTTGTATATTTTTTTCTTGTTTGCGAGGTATAGCTCGGCTTAAGGCGCTTAAAGCTTTTGTGCCCTTTTTTTGGTGCGAGTAGCGAGCTCGGTTTGAAGACACTTAATGCTTGTGTGTCTGTTAGAGGTACGAGCATTGGAACTCGGCTTCGGCACTTAAGTTTGTGTACCGTAGGAGAGCGAGCGTTAGAGCTCGGTCCTATTTTATTTGCGAAGGAGCAGGTCGTGGACCGTGTACTCCCCTCTTCCTTTTTGTTTGAGAAGGAACAGGTTGTGGACCGTTTACTCCCTTCTTCTCTTTTGTTTGCGAAGGAACAGGTCGTGGACCATTTATTCCCTTCTTCTCTTTTTTTTTTTTTAAGGAACAAGTTTGAAGAAACTTATATTAGATTGATAGCTGAGCCCTGGTTAGGGTTTGTCTACGTACCCTTTAGTAGAAGGGATCAAGCCAATCGTAGTTCGGTTTTTTTTTTACAAAGGTAGAAAGGGAGGAGGAGCCCGGGGGGCCTAATAGTAGTAGCGTTTTAGGTTCATTGAGTTCCACGAGCGCGGGATTGCATCACCGTTCATCGTGACCAGCTCGTAAACGCCGGGCTTGACGACGAGGTAGGGGCCCTCCCATTTGGCGCCGAGTTTGCCTGCGTTCAGTTCGGCCGTATTCTCGAAGATTTTGCGTAGGACCAGGTCACCTTCGGCGAAGAATCGGCCTCGGACATTCTTGTTGTAGTACTTGGAGGCGAGTTGCTGGTAGTTTTGGATCCGGAGGAGGGACTGGTCGCGCTGTTCTTCGAGAAAGTCAAGCTCGCTCAAGTGGACGGCGTCGTTCAGGTCGGCGTGCTGAGTGAGCATGGCGCGGCGAGGAGTAGGGAGTCCAACTTCAGAGGGAGTCATTGCCTCCATACCGTGAGACAGGCTGAACAGTGGGCGACTTGTTGCAGTTCTTAGTATCGTGCGACGAGACCAGAGAACTCCATCTAGTTCGTCAGCCCAAGAACCCTTCTTGTCGTCCAGTCGTTTTTTTAGGCCGTCGAGGATGGTTTTGTTAGTTGTTTCGGCCTGCCCATTGCCTTGTGGATATCTCGGGGTGGACTTGCTCAGCCTGATCTTCCACTTGGCGCAGAAATCCTCGAACAGCACCGACGTGAACTGGGCACCGTTGTCAGTCACGATCTCATATGGCAGTCCGTGCCGACAGACGATGAACTTCCAGATAAATTTGCGGACGTCGTCCGCCGTGATCCTGGCGTAGGCTTCGGCCTTGACCCACTTGGTGAAGTAGTCGGTCATCACCAGGAGGAAACGTTTTTGACGAGATCGGGGAAGTGGCCCGACTATATCCATGGCCCATCGCATGAATGGGTAGGGCACCACTGCTGTGGTCAGGAGCTCGGTGGGACAGTGGATGAGTGGGCCGTGGCGCTGATATTTCTCACACCGAGCTGCAAACTTTTTGCAATCTTGAAACATGGTCAGCCAGTAGTGGCCCTGGTTCCGAATACGTAAGGCGAGAGCTCGGCCGCTAGAATGGTTTCCGCCTGCGCCTTCGTGCATTTCCTTCATCACATCGATGGTTTCCTGCCCGTGGAGGCAACTGAGCAGGGTTCCTGAAGCGCTCCACCGGAAGAGGTTGCCGTCCAGCATGGTGTACCGAGCGCATTTTTTCTTTAGTCGACGAGCTGCCCATCGATCTGGAGGGACGCTGCCATCGGCGATGTATAGGAGTATGTCCACGCGCCAGTTCGGTAGCTCGGGCTCGAGTGGAGGAGGTGGTAGCTCTTCATCAGATGGCATGTCTTCGTCGAGGTCCTCGTTTTGGGGGTTGATCAGGCAGATTCCTTTTGGGAGCTCAATGCTGGGGAAGTCGATGCTCTCAACAGGAATGATCCATCGTTGAGTTGGATCCAAGGTGGAGGCTAATGCTGCGAGGGCGTCTGCAGAAGTATTATCACCTCGGGGGATCTTGGTCAGGGTAAACTCGGAGAATTCTGCTGCTAAGTCTTGGACCACCTTGAGGTAAGCATCAATGCGGTCGTTCTTGGCTTCGTATTCTCCACTGAATTGGTTGGCGACGAGCTGGGAGTCGCAATAGGCCTGGATTTTCTTAACCCCGATTGCTTTTGCCAGGCGTAGACCGGCAATCAGAGCCTCGTACTCCGCCTCGTTGTTCGATGCTGGGAAGGCCAGACGGAAGGACTGTTCTAGGATCTCCTTTGTCGGGGATTCGAGGAGTATGCCAACGCCGGAACCGTCTTTGGAAGCTGACTCGTCGACGTGTAGGCCCCACTTCTCGGGGAGCTCGTCAGCTGCTAGCTCGGGCGCGAGCTCGAACAGGAAATCGGCCAGGACTTGGGATTTGGCCGCGATCCGCCCTCGATATTCGATCTCATATTCTCTGAGCTCAATTTACCACTTCATTATTCTGCCAGATCGATTTGGACTGTGGAGAATGGTTCTGAGGGGATAGGTGCTCATTACGGCGATTGTGTGAGACTGGAAATAAGGTCGGAGCTTCCTGGCTACGACTACTACCGTCAGTGCGAGCTTCTCCAGAGTCGGGTATATGTTTTTTGCGCCGTCTAGGGACTTGCTGACGTAAAAGATGGGCCTTTGGTCGCCCCGGTCTTCTCGTACTAGCACTCCGCTGACTGCCGACATAGACACGGCGATGTAAATATAGAGGGTCTCACCCTCCTCGGATTTAGCCAGGACGGGGGGAGTTGATATGTACGTCTTCAGCTGCTGGAGGGCCTCCTCACACTTGCTGTCCCATTCGAACCGCTTGTTAGCTCGGAGCTGCTGGTATAATGGTAAGCATATGTCGGTTGAGAGCGGCGATCCTCCCGGTGAGTCGTTGTACTTGGCGTGTGTTTTCTGGGGACTTGAGGTCGATGAAGGCCCGGATCTGCTTGGGGTTAGTTTCGATCCCGCGCTACGTGATGATATACCCGAGGAATTCTCCCGATGTGACGCCGAAAGAGCACTTGGCCGGATTTAGCTTCATGTTGTACTCATTCAGCGTCCGGAAGCAGGATAGGAGATGAGCGACGTGGTCGCCTGCTACTAAGGACTTCACAAGCATATCGTCGATATAAACCTCCATAGTGCGGCCGATCTGGTCGGCGAATATCTTGTTGACGAGCCGTTGGTAGGTGGCTCCGTCATTTTTGAGCCCGAAGGGCATCACCTTGTAGCAGTACGTTCTGCGGTCTGTGATGAACGCAGTTTTCTCCTGGTCGTCGGGGTGCATGGGGATCTGGTTGTATCCCGAGAAGGCATCCATAAAGGAGAGTAACTCGTTCCCGGTAGTGGCTTCAACGACCTGGTCGATTCGGGAGAGTGGGAAGCTTCTCTTGGGGCACGCCTTATTGAGGTCGGTGAAGTCCACGCAAACCCTCCATTTTCCGCTTTTCTTCTTGACTACTACCGGGTTGGCTCGCCAGTAAGGATATTTGACCTCGGTGATTGAGCCAGCCGCGGTCAGCTTTTCTATTTCATTGTTAACGGCATGCGCGCGCTCGGACCCTAGCTTTCGTCGCTTCGTGGCTACAAATCGCTGGGTCGATGCCAGGCATGTCAGTTGTTGAAAAAGCGAAGGTGGAGATGATCTGCCTCAGGAACTTGACCAGCTCTTCCTTGATGCTTCCTTTCAGGTATGCTCTGATGCCGACGCTGTGGGTAGGATCGCGCGGATCAATATTGATTTGCGCGACTAGATCCCGATCTGGAAGGTCCCGGTTGTTTGGTTCGCCGGGTTGCTGCATGTTGATGGTCAGGCAGGCCGGCGCCGCGTGGCGCAGCTTGTGTTCGATGGCGAAATAGGCGTGAGATACTCTCTTATTGCTCCGGAGAGTATATGTCCCTGCCTGGTTGGGGAACTTGAGGCATTGGGAATATGTTGAAGTGACTGCCTTCATTGAGTACAGCCATGGGGTCCCGAGAATGATGTTGTAGATCGGGGTGGTGTCGAAGACCACGAACTTGACGATTTTGGTGACTCGGCCTACATAGACCGGTAGCTCTATGGTACCGATTCCATTGACAGTGTTCCCGACGAAGCCGATCAGTGGGATAGAGAGCGGTTTGATCTCGGCTCCGTTTAGATTCATTCTTGTCAGGGTATCCTTGAAGATGAGATCGACCGAGCTGCCCATATCGACGAGGACCCGGTTGACGTCGCAGTCAGCCACGCGAATCTGTACGACGAGAGGGTCGTTGTGAGGTTGATGGACCCCACCCGCGTCGGCCTCGGTAAAGCAGATCCCCTTCTTACTTGTGTCTTGCGCGTCAATTTCCAGGCCGGAGTGCCATTTCAGGGACGCGTCGGTCTTCCTTTCGTGCTGCTTGATGGATTATATCGAGTCGTTGCACGTGAGGAGCCCTCCCATGATCATTCCGATCATTGTTCGCGCTGGAGGAGGCGACATGTCCTCTTCTCGGCCTCGAGAGGGAGATCTCCGGCGGCGGTCGTCGTTCTAGGCGCAGTTATCAGGCCTAGCCCGGTTATCCTCGCGACTTCGGTTGTCACGTTGCTGACGTCGGTCATAATCCCGGGCTCGCGGGCGCGATGGCTCGGGTACGCGGATTTCTCCCTTCTGATACTGACTCAGCAGGACTTCCTGGAACGCGCGGCAGTGTGAGGTCGGGTGCCCATTCCTTTGGTGAAAATCGCAGAAGGCTGTCATGTCGTACTGCTCTTCTTCTCGGGGCTCCTTGTCTTTCGGCTCGTCGGGGCGTTGGTCCTTTTGATTGGGGTCGCGCACATATTTGTTCCAGGGCAGCTTTGGCGCGGGGTTAGAGAAGAGAGCGGGATCATGCATATGGAGGACGGCCGGCGATTCGTTAACGAGGAACGCGGTGGCTCGCTTGCCTTTGCTACTTTGGTACTCGTCATCGTAATGCTAACGAGGTTCTTGGTACCCATCCTGGGGTCGCTCCTTCGGGGACGGGGCCTTGTGTACGGTATTGCTTTTTGACTCGGCCGCTTTTTCCTCTTCAAGCTCAACGTAGAGCTTGACGCGATGCAAGGCATCTTCCAATTAGTGCGGCCTGTTGAGCTTCATGTCGTCCTTGAAGGCTGAGTCGGCACGTAGGCCTTTCCTCAGGGCGGGAAGTGCTGATTAATCTGTCACATTGCTTTGTGACGCCGTGGCTTTGAAGCGCTCGATGAAAGACCTGAGCGATTCCTTTGCTCCTTGGTTCAACGCCCAGAGCTCCGTGCTGGACGCGGACTGCTTGATGTAGATAGAGTAGTGTTCGAGAAAGGTGGTTAAGAGATGCCTGAAACTGTCGATGGAATGCGTTTTCAGCCGAGAGAACCACGTCAGGGCGGGACCGGTAAGGTTCTCCACAAAAAGCTGACAGTGGCCGGCCTCGCGCTTGTCTGGGGAAAAGTAGGTGCGGCCCATGGCGATGGTAAACGCTGTCAGATACTGGGTCGGGTCGGTATTGCCTGCATATGGCGGGAGCTTGAGTTTGCCGAGGTGCAGAAGCGGGATGGACGCGATTCGATGTGTGAATGGCGTGTTTTGCGTCTCCCTCAGGACGCGATCTATTTCGGAAGCCGCGCTGGTGGCCTGATAAATTTTAGAAGACATTGCGTGGATTGTCTCTTTCATAGCTTCGAATTCCGCATCTCTGGCGCGCTCCGAGCTGGTACGCCGAAGGTGCGCTTCATTTCCCGGGAGGCTGTCCATCGTTGGGACGAACTGTCTGGCTGGTCCTTCGGACTCTGACGGCGAGTCTTCGAATAGGTTTTTCTGGAGATGCAGGATATCTGCTCGAGAGGCTGGTTCCCTGACTTTAACGGCAGGAGATCTTGTATCGTCTGACCGGTCGCGGGAGGCCGCTAACATGGCAAACCGCTGGTCGGTGGTGCGTGTCAGCTCATCTATCCTGGCGAGCAAGGTCTGCATCACGGCGGACAGAGTCGGCTGGTCCTCTGGCGTATGAGGTGTGTTTTGGGAGGCGGAGTTGTCGAACGGAGTGGGTCTTGGGGCCGTCGACAGAGTTCTGAGGGGCTGATCTTGAGGAATTGATCCGTCGGTTGTTGTTTGAGCTGATGGTGAGGCTGTTGTGTGAGCCGGAGTCGTCTGCTCTGACGACAACAGTACTCTCGGAGGCGGGACCGTCATTGCTGTCGCGGCTGATGTCGTGGTTTGAAATGTTCCTTGTGTGTAGGAAAATCTCTGAAGCCCCCTCCTTCTAGCGCCAACTGATGATCCAAAAGATCACTAAGGATGATTAGAAGTAGATTAGGGGATTTGAAGGTGAGATTTCCGTTAATGGAACGAGTTAAACTTAATTTCAGAGCAGGTCAGGAATTATAACGAACAGGTCAGGGACGTATTCTTTGTATTAATGATCGATAAAGGTGAAAGGTTTAGACTTACGAACTAGTTCCGACAGGAATCCAGTTCGGTGTTCTAAACAGCGTTGCTTAGTTACAATGTAGAGAGATCGGGTGTAAAGTCTAGTGAGAGAGAAAGCAAAAAGATCATCTGCCTTTAATGAAAGCACGCTAAGGGGTCTATATAGCAGGGGTTGACTCCCTGTTCCCCGGAAATCCGGGGTAACGTGGCGCTCCCAGCGTTTTTCGTGGGTAATGTTCCTTGAGAGGCGTGTTCCAGCTCTTTTGGCAGATAGGTCATGATGAGCCCGGCGTCATGCTCCTACGAAGATAGCACATTGTTCAGCGAGCTGCCCTCCACGTGTCGTCTTCCCCTTCGGTCTCTATACGAAGTTGGTGAGATGTCGAGCCCGGCGCCATACTCCTACGAATATAGTACACTGTTCAGCGAGCTGCCATCCACGTGTCTTCTTCTCCTTTTGTTTCTCTGTGCAGGGTTGGTGAAGTGTCAGCGCGAGCCCGGGATGCGCTCTCGGGAGCTCGGACGAGTTTGAAGTGGGAGCTCGGGGTATCAGCTCGGTGTTTCCCTTAGTCAAGTGTTGACCTTTAGCTGACTTAATCGAAAAGGGCCTTTTGCTGAGATGGGCCTAGCTAATTGGGGATGCCAAACCCACCTCCAACAAGAAAGCTTAATCGAAAATGGCCTTTTGCTGAGATGGATCTAGCTAATTGGGGATGCCAAGCCCATCTCCAACAAGAAAGCTAAAGAGTTGTTCTCATTAGTCTCATTTCTTCTCGTAGGTCAAAGCTGACTCTTAGAATAAATCCAGACCAGCTGATGTCTAAACAAACATCATTCAAGCTAACACATATGTAATCCAAAAAAGATGCTACCCATTTGCAATAAACGGTATAATATGTGAAAAATATACAAAAATAAAATTCTATGATAAAGAGCCGCCATCACCCAAATCATTTTGTTATTGTATATAGATGAAATTTATTATATACCGTACATTTCTCCAAAGAAAATATTGTAATTGTTTGACGAATTCTTATTCATACAAAACTATTATTGCGGAATAAGAATGAACTAAAACTAGTCAAACAAATCTAACAGTTTTTTATGGATCACCATAGAGTCATGCACTAAAAATTCCATTTTATCTTATATAAAATTGTACTCTTATTAGAAATTTCTACCATACAAAAAAAAACAAAAAAAGTTTAAATTTCAAAAAGAAAAAAAATACAATAATGTCATCATCACATTTGGCTATCCTTTGTATCATCGTGATCTCCCTTTTTCCTCTACATGAGAGTATGTATATATGAAATCATGCAAAATGTATTCATTTTTGTTCATCATTTATCATCATCAACGTTGCAATCATATAATCTTCTTCTTTATAATTGTATTTTGTAATGGTTTTGTTGTTCGTTTATAGGTGCGCCCCCGCGCGCAGGGAGTCTTGATCCATCACTTTGCATGACACTAAATTGCGCTGCCCTTAGCAAAGATGGCAAATGTTCTTGCTGTACCGGATTGCCTAAGAAATGTTTTGCTACAAACCAAGAATGTGCGGCTGTCTGCAAGCGTCCACCTTCTAAAATGACTTAAGAAACCTGAAGATCACTAATATATAATAGATATCCCTAATATTTACCTATGGTTTCTCATAATAGAATAATACAAATTGATGTAAAGAAACACATCCAGTTATGTTTACAATAATTGTGTTTGGTATAAATGAAAGTCTATGTAATGCACACCAATAAACCCTTTTCTCTTGTTTTTTCTATTCATTTTTGAAATTTATCTATTCAATAATGAATCATACATTTTTTTATCTATTAAACCAAATAAAATTCATGCTTTTTTTTTAAATGATTTTAGGGCCCTTATTTTTTTAAAAATTTCAAAACATGGTCCAATTTTTTTTTTATATATGTTTAGCACAGGGCCCTAGTT
This sequence comes from Eutrema japonicum, assembly GCA_030161315.1. Lineage (NCBI taxonomy): Eukaryota > Viridiplantae > Streptophyta > Magnoliopsida > Brassicales > Brassicaceae > Eutrema > Eutrema japonicum. The sequence goes on from BSQW01000013.1 coordinate 44,254,240, forward strand.
TTTAATGAGTCGGGCCTGAAAGATTAAAGAATGAAACTGGGGAACGAGTTCTTGAACCGATTGAAAGCTTATTACAGACAAGTGGACAACTAGTCAGATGATAAAGGCATCCCTCGGGATTGCGTGAGGGAACCATACCACCTTGTACAACGGTACATGCGGATATATGAGCCTCTCGAATCTGATAAAAAAAGGCAAATGTTCTTGCTGTAGTGGTTTGAAGTAGTTTTCTATCTCGCCGTATTCTTTTAATGACTCTGATAGATGTGAAATGTTTTACCAAATTTCCAAAAGAGAGTATGTTTCTTGGAACGTATTGAAGGCATCTACTCGATAAAGACTATATTCTCACACCATCAATGCAGATGAAGCCAGGCTCAATAGTATCACGCACACTACACGGGGGCTGTAGAGTCTACATACATACCAAACTAGTGGCTGGATTATCGGGTCAAGCTAGTTTCGAAAGAATTTGTTCTCTCTTTAAAGATGTTCGATTACTCCCTTGAATTGTGACATTTCTAACTGAATAATCTCATTGTCAACAAGATCAGACATATGGGTTCCTCGTTTTCCGGTTTTTAGGTTTCAAATTTTGTATCTGTCTCTATATATCTATAATATACTTAGTGTCTTGATCTTAATCAGAAAGTTGCAACTCTCTAGAGAACAATATATTACATTTTACCAAAAGCTTTGTAGCTTAGAATATGATTTTATATGAATATTGAGTTTACTTTAGAATCAAGAGGATATATATTCTCTATAGTCCCAAGAATATGATTGATATGAATATCTTCTGTAATGAGAAGGTTAATATAAAAAAAAGCTCATATACTTGAACTTGTCTTTTTGCCATGAAGGATTTAATAGTACAAGATTATTGGCTAATAACGATATGACTAAAAAAATTCTAAATAATACATTTTCACAACAATTGGATATTCTCTTTATTTTATTTAGAAAATGTTTACTTTTCTTTTTGTTCAATTTGTATAGAATTCAAATTCTATTTTTGCTATAGAATTCAAATTCTATTTTTGCTATAGAATTCTATTTGAAAGTTATTCTTTGAGAGATTTTATTGAAAAACTTATAATGATTCATTATATTAATAATACATTTTCCATAACTGGAGATGGTAATTTATTGATTAGAAAAGCTGCATTTAAGACACAATCACCCCAGTATTCTAAAGGAACTCCACACTGGAATATAAGAGCCCTAGCTACATTCAACAAGTGTTGATACTTTCTCTCTACTACAGAGTTTTGTTCAAGAGTTTCATAGCATAAATGATATGCTTTAATGCCTTTATTTAAGTAAAACTCAGTGAATTTTAGTACATGTGCATTATCAGATCTAACAGAACAAACTTTAGTACTAAATTGAGTCTCAACCATCTATATGAAACTCGGAAACACATTCAAAACATCTGATTTCTGTTTTAGCAAGTATATCCAAGTGGCTCTACTAAAGTCATCAACTATTGTCAACAAATATCTAAAACCATCCACAATAGGAACTGAAAATGGACCCTTAGTATCTATATGAATCAATTCAAAAGGAATCTATCGGATATGATTCAAAGACTTGAAAGGTAGATGTTTCTGTTTAGATAAATGACAAACATGACAATGATCAGATGTTTTATTATGTTTTTGTTTGGGTAACAGTAATACATCAGAAAGAAAATCAATTCTATGCATAGAAGGATGACCTAGTCTTTTATGCCATATTACAGAATCTATTTTAAAACTAGAACATATAGAATTACTTGGAAATTCTGTACAAGACAGATTTATAAGTGACTTATCAAGATTCAGAACATATAATTAAGTTGGCAACTTGACTCCCTTGACCAATCATCAAATCCTGAGTAAGAGCATGAATAAAGCATGCATCAGAAGTAAAACTTGGCTTTAGAATTCAAAGTTTTAGTTAACACACTAACGCTTAACAAGTTGAATCTAAATTCTGGAATATACAACACATTATGTAGAGAGAGAGCGTCAATAAGTTGAATCTGACCAGTACCTTCTATTCTAACTGTATGACCATTTGGCAGAGTAAAAAAAGTTCTACCTAAAGACCTATACACCGTATACAAATCTCTTTCATGAGTAACATGATGACTAGCTCCAGAATCTATAACCCAAGCTCTAAGAGACAACTCAGTTTCATGAGATATAGAAGAAGTCAATATGTCATCATAGAAATAGTTGTAGAGTGAAAGGAACGTACACCAGATATATGGGAGACATTTGGTACATAATTTGAAACTATGGCCTTCTCAGGGCATGAACTAATGTTTGGAGACTGAAGTTTAAAGCTCAAGTAAGAAATCATCTGTTGAAGTTGGTCCTTTGACATGTTGTCATTCACTTCCTCAGAACAAACTTCATTATGATTCTGAATCTGACTTGTAGCTACCAAATTTGTACTCCCAACATAATTGTTCTTCTTATTCTTCGGATGTCTCGGTGGAAAACCATGGACCTTGTAGCATTTATCAACCGTATGTCCAATACGAAAGCAATGAGAACATTTTGGTTTCTGAAAATTTCATTGTTCCAGCAAGATGTTATTCTGATCTGGAACACTAGCTTGAGACTGAAAAGCTGAAGGAAGAGGCATAGACCTTGAAGTAGATCCAACAACTCTCTGAATCTCATCTTGATCCAGCATATTGTAAATTTTATTCAATCATTGTCTAGGTTTCATGTTAAGTATCTGACATCTGATGTTGTTGAAATTATCATTCAATCCCATAAGGAATTGAATTATACGTCATGTTTCAGTTTCTTCAAGTAATTCTCTAGCATGATCACAATCACACTTATTCACAGTACGAGACCTTGTATTATAGAGTTGTTCCCACAACGTATTCTTCTTAGTGAAATAAGCAGAATGATCAAGTTGACCTTGCTTGAGAGTCATCACAACCTGTTCAAGTTGATATTTCTTTGGCAGATTATTAACTTTGAACCTAATGAACATATAATCCCACATCTCGGCAGCATCCTGATAATAGAGTATACTGTCATATATCTCCTTATTCACAACATCAATAATCCATGATTTCACCATGTTGTTACATCTACTCCAGATTTTTAAACATGAATCACTTTCAAAAGGTCTCGGTAAAGATCCGTCGACGAAACTAAGCTTGTTCTTCGCATCAAGACTAATTTTCATCTCAATAGACCAACTATTGTAATTCGTTCCATCTAGACTATGAGCAGCAATCGATAAACATGGATGATCAGAAGAATAGAGGAAGAATGGACTGTGGATGTTGTTGTATGATTTGACATTCTTTGACATCAATCCATGACCGCCTTATGTCTCTGATCGCTGAGAATGTTGTTGTTTCTCCATCGTAACTTCAGGTTCTTCTAGAATCCCCGATCCGCAACGAGTTTGAACAGCATATCCATCATCTTCGGGTGTCGTACTTCGATTTATCAGTTTTCATCCTTGTTTCACCATTTTTGCCAAAAATTGATTGAGCGGAAGAGCAACCAACGATAATCAAGGTGATTAATCGGTGAAATTGCAAAGAAATGAAAGAAATCAAATGTGAAATGACCAGATTTTGCAAAAGAAATATTTGATACCATAATAGAGTTCATGAACAAAGAAAAGTTGTGAACCGATTCTAACCAAGTAAACCGAAACTAAATTCACAATTAATTAAACCGGATATAACCAGCTTATACATTTGATAGTAATCCAAAAAAAATGTTACCCATTTGCAATTAACGGTATTATATGTGAAAAATATACAAAAATAAAATTAATATTATAAAATTTCTTGTGTTTCTCCAGAAGATGACACATCAACTTTTTCATGATTTGAGAAGCTGACACTTCATAAAAATATTGAACCAATTAAAATATTTTAATTAATACAGATCATTTTAAATTTGTACACATCACTTTTCAATGTTTACAAAAAAAAAGTCAATATGCTCAATCTTTTTAGTCTCCGTCTTCTCTTCTTCGCTCATAGTTTAACTAATTAGTTTGTCTTCCTATGCTTAAATTTAGAATTGAGTTTTCTTCATTATACAGTTAACTAAAACATCCTTGTAAGAGTTGTTCATCTCTCTTCACCTTCTTCTAGGGTATACAAACTCCATCTTCGTTCTCCCCAAATCCCAGATTCACCTCATCTTTCATATTCATTTCATCGTTTTTGTCTTTCAACTTAAGAGAAGGATAATATTTCGATAAAAAAAAAATCAAGAATATCTCAAGGATCTATCTCAATGCTATGGTGATTTTTCAGGGTATATTCAATTCTTAAGGAGACGACTAGAATTGGTTTATCATTTTCGAACCATCTTAGAGCCGTTAAGGTAAAATTAATCATCCAATCAATGTTTAATCATCAAAACCAAAACAGATATCGATATATATATTCCGTTTCAGGAGCAGAGAAGACAAAAACCACGGTTTTCCACCGCTATTCGTGCACGGACAGCTACAACACACATCCGTCGAACGAGGCCTCGCCGGAGCTAAAGAAAACTCAAACACAAGGCACTGCAATTATCACTAAGTGGAGCTTCATCTGATTTAGGTTTAGCCACCGCAAAGGCTTTAGCTGACACAAGGAAATGGCAAAAAAAATTGTAATTTTGAATCAACGAATTCTTTCAAATAACAAAATCCTTTCTTACATGTTATAGACTATGTCATTCAATTCTCTATAGTTGCATGTGTTCTATGGGTTATTGACCTTCTCCATGATCCTATGACCACGGTGGTGTTGGGTTCCACAGTGGTGGAGCGTCGTTGAGCAAGAAGGTTACGAAGGTTTTAAAATCAATTTGTTGCCGAATTTAAAAATATCTTCTTGATCCATCATTTATCTTTGCCTTGGACAATCTTGGAATATGTTTCACTCATCCTTCGAGATTTACAACGTTAGTTGATTTTTAGCCATGTGTTTCTTACATTATATAGAATATAAATTTCAAGAATTGTGTCGACGTTGTTCATTGCTTATGTGCATGTTTAAACCATTATATTTTTAGTTGGTTATACAGGTTTATAGAGTCATCTTTCTTGATTTTGTTGTGATATGTAGTGCTCTCGTAGAACAATTAATTTAATAATTTTGGTCGGATAAATAATTTTTTTTTAATCAAAAATATAAAGTTTCTTTCATCATTTTGAATGGATTCTGAATTTTGTCTCACATATTCAATTCAAGGATCTTTAGTTTTACTGTTTCAATTTACCTCAATTACAAAAGTGGTGAATCTTGCTAGAACATCTTAAAAGGGATGACATGCTCAGTTTGACGAATGACTCAAGCGGACCAAACGTGACAAACTAGAGTCCCAATATGAACGTGATCTCTTGCTCTGTTTAGACCAACAAGTGAGAATTCTTTAGCTTTGATCAATATTTCTTTTAATTTTCAAAAAACAAAAAAAAATGTTTGTGGCTATGTCATGCTAATGTTGATGTCTTTCATTCAATTTTAATAGATAATTATGAAAATGGTTACAAATAATGAATAGAAAAAAATAATAATAATAAAGAAACGCTAATATATGAAATATTGTATATGATTGTTACGGTTATAAGTGAAAATATATATTAAAAAAAAAACACGATCTTTCAAAACATTTTATGTGATCATTAAAAAATAGTTATAAATGAAAAAGTACTAAAAGGTTATGTTAAAGAGACGTAATCCTCCGTAATATTTTACAGAAAAGTTATTATTGAGTGGAAAATTGAGAAAACGAAGAGTTATGAAAAGAGTGGCAACCCTCCAAGTTTTATAAGTTATGTATATAGATGAAATTTATTATATACCGTACATTTCTCCAAAGAAAATACTGTAATTTGTTTGACGAATTCTTATTCATACAAAACTATTATTGCGGAATAAGAATGAACTAAAACTAGTCAAACAAATCTAATAGTTTTTTATGGATCACCATAGAGGCATGCACTACAAATTCCATTTTATCTTATATAAAATTCTACTCTTATTATAAATTTCTACCATACAAAAAAAACAGAAAAGTTTAAATTTCAAAAAGAAAAAAAAAATACAATGTCATCATCACATTTGGCTATCCTTTGTATCATCGTGATCTCCCTTTTTCCTCTACATGAGAGTATGTATATATGAAATCATGCAATATATATTCATTTTTGTTCATGTATCATCATCAACGTTGCAATCATATAATCTTCTTCTTTATAGGTGCGCCCGCGCGCGCAGGGAGTCTTGATCCATCACTTTGCATGACACTTAATTGCGCCAGTAGCAAAGATGGCAAATGTTCTTGCTGTATCGGATTGCCTAAGAAATGTTTTGCTACAAACCAAGAATGTGTGGCTGTATGCAAGCGTCCACCTTCTAAAATGACTTAAGAAACCTGAAGATCACTAATATATAATAGATATCCCGAATATTTACCTATGATTTCTCATAATAGATCAATACAAATTGATGTGGAAGAAACACATACAGTTATGTTTACAATAATTGTGTTTGGTATAAATGAAAGTCTATAATGAATAAAGTCTATGTAATGCACACCAATAAACCCTTTTTCTCTTGTTTTCGCTATTCATTTTTGAAATTTATCTATTCAATAATGAATCATACATTTTATTTATTTATTAAACCAAAAAAAATATACATGAGCTGAAAGGTTAAAGAAACAAGAGAACGAGTTCTTGAACAGATTGAAAGCTTATTACAGACAAGTGGACAACTAGCCAGGTGAGGCATCCTTCCGGATTGAGTGAGAGAACCATACCACCTTGTACCACGGTACATGCGGATATATGAGTCTCGCCGAATCTGATAAAAAACAAAAAAGGCATGTTCTTGCTGTAGTGGTTTGAAGTAGGTTTCTATCTCGCCGTATTCTTTTAATGACTCTGATAGATGTGAAGTGTTTTACCAAATTTCCAAAAGAGAGTACGTTTCTTGTAACGTATTGAAGGCATCTACTCGATAAAGACTATATTCTCATACCATCAATGCAGATGAAGCCAGGCTTAACAGTATCACACACACTACACAGGGACTATAGAGTCTACATACACGCCAAACTAGTGGCCAGATCAGGTCAAGCTAGTTTCGAAAGAATTTGTTTTCTCTTTAAAGATGTATTCGATTACTCCCTTGAATTGTGATATTTCTAACTGAATAATCTCAATGTTAACAAGATCAGACATATGGGTTCCTCGTTTTCCGGTTTTTAGGTTCTAAATTTTGTATTTGTCTCTATATATCTATAATATACCTAGTGGCTTGATCTTAATCAGAAAGTTACAATTCTCTAGAGAACAATATATTACATTTTACCAAAAGCTTTGTAGCTTAGTATATGATTTTATATGAATATTGAGTTTACTTTAGGATCAAGAGGATATATTCTTTATAGTCCCAAGAATATGATTGATATGAATAACTTCTGTAATGAGAAGGTTAATAGTCTTTAAATCGGAGTCTAAAGAACAAATGTCGGATTCTACCAAGCCTGAGAATTTTAGACAAAAAGAATTTTATCTGTACACACTTGTACCAAAGTGTCTACCAACTTCAAGAGACTTGCAAAACATTGTTCTCAGTGGTCCAATTCCCAAATCTTTAAAGATTATTTTCACAAGAAAGCTAAAGAAAGTTCCAAATTTCAAGAGTGATTCCCGACGAAAACATAAAACAGGTTCAGGTTGTTAAATACGCGCTAAGGAGCAGAGTTGGAAGTGGATGTCTTCTTGAAATCGATCTTGTCGACTTTAACCTCTCCATCGTTGAGCTCATAGACATAGACCACAACTCGAAGACCATCGATATCCATAAGAACAAAGCTCGGGTTAACATCTTGGTTTATGCTGCTATAAGCCCCGGTTGCAGAGCCCGGGTTTATCACTACTCCTCCCTCGTGTTTGTAGGCTGTGAACTGGTGGGTATGGCCTGTTACAAGTATGTCCACGTCGAGTTGTCTCTGAAGCATGGCTAGTGAATCTAAATCACCCCATGGGATCACCTGTACAACAAATAGAGAGGCTCTTTTCAATATCACTGCAAATAGCCAGCACCAACAAGTTCTTTAGCTTAATTAACCATGGATCCTAGGGAACATGGATGAGCCAGAAACCCAATTTCCATGACGCTAGACGCAGGTAAAGAGAGGAACAAACCAAAAGGAGGCATCTCCTTCATAGTTTAGTGTAAAGCATTGACATAGAAAATCAACAGTGCTGAAACTTTTCAAATCCTAGACTTTCCCCGTTTACTATTCTCCAACACAGTTCTTTATCATAACTAGAAAGGTAAGTGCAAATAGCAATAAGCGACCAAACTTTTAAACTCATTGGTTAAGGACACACGCCAACAAGGCAATGAGATAAAGGCAAGCAAATTCAGTTTTCATAGTCCAGATATTCCGATAAACAGATGCTGTATGATACGAGGGATTATTCATATGCTGAAAATGCTAGTGTCTAACTCGTATCGTAAAGCTCATCACAGGATGCACAAGAGAAGAAAGACTGAACCTGGTGGCCGTGGCACAGTCCCAGCTTGAATTGCCCGATAGTCAAGGTTTTGTTCTCAGGGTATCGTGCATCTTCGTCAAACTCCCCTCGAACTATATGCAAATCAGGGCAGATAGTCTTCAAGTAGTCATGGATTTCCTAAAACAGTCAAAAGATGCTAAGCTTAACCACAAAAACATGAGCCAGAAATGACTTCACAGCATAAGAACAAATCAGGTAAGTTAACAATAAGAAAGGAAAGCATACAAATGACATGCAGGTCCTCTAAAATGGTCACCATCTAAACGCCTCGCAACTAAAAGAACATCTATGAATACTCATAAATGACTATCGATCGTCACAAGCAATTCTAAAACTAACACTGATAAAACCGAAACTGTAAATTTCTCTTCCCATTTTCCCCACGACTCTCTCACACTAGCAAGTGAGAATTAAACTCCGAACAGATACAGAACAAGCTCCGAGCATATCACATGAGATGAGCATTCACCATTGAGTCCTCTTTTCCATTTTCCGTTACTTCTCACACAACCAAGCAAGAAACTAACTCTGAACAGCCCGATACAGGATAAAACTGGAGTAGATTGCATCAGACAAAAAAAAAACATCATATTAAGTTTGATTAGAGTCTGTTCTCGCTCTGAATCCTCTTTTCTTCCTCATATCAGACAGATTGATCCGAAAAGGGCATCCACGAAACAAAATAAAGCAAAATTAGAGATGGAAAGATACAAAATTTAAGAAAAAAACCCTACTTTGATGCAGAGATTTCCAGTGCAGATGATGTGTTGAATCTTCCCAGGGACAAGCATCGATTTGAACTTGGGGGGTAGATCAGCCGCTCTATGGGGTACATGGAGATCCCCCAATGCCAATACCAGTACCATTTCAAACTTTCCCGAGAAAAAAACTTCACCCGATTGAAATCTGGACAAAGTCGATTTCCCCCAAAACTTATCAGCACGAAGTGAGAAGATCGAGCTTACCAAATCAGGGGATCAAAGAAAACTCGACGATTGAAATTACCAGATGGATTTTTGTGTTTGATTTGTGGGAATCTCAGAGATCGCCCATGGAAGATCCTTTATTTTTCCTTCTCTTCTTCGCTCTGATGATCGCTCCTCTCGTGTTTGTTTGACTTCGTTCTCAGAAAACGGGGAAATTAAACTATACTAAACGACGCCGTAGGCTACATTTGACATTAACCAGTTTTTTAACAATCGGTACGAGAAACTGAAGAACCAAATCAACCCATATTAAACAGAACATAGACATGGTTAAGGGTTGCGTTAAAACTTTTTGAGGTTACTTCGACTCAAGCACCAAACTTATGTAGTTTTTTTTTTTTTGCTAATGACCAAACTTATGTAGTTCTGAAATTGAATAGCTCTATTTGATGAATATTATCTAATACTTTTGGTTCATGCTCATGTACTTCTAGACCACATATCCACAAATACACGAACCCTTCCAAAACGCAATATATAATTTTTTACGAACACAATCTATGATTAAATAATAACTCAAAAAGTACACTAATAATTGAAAGTGGCTTATTACGTAATTTATAACTCAAAAAATGGATCTCTATGTAATTGTTCCTAGATTTTATTGGTCTTGACACATGTAAAAAAACACATAATTATTAAAAAAGGATGTAAATCAAGTTTTTCAAATCAGAAACATAAAAAGGATATATGCACATATATATATGTTGCACATACGTTTTATCGGAGGTCTGTTTTCGATTTGAAAAGACACATATCGAATTGGATAGAATGGATCATTAAACAAAAGTTTTAACTGAACTTAGAAACCGAGAAATAATAGAATTTATTTTCCTTTTTGTTGTTGAAAAAAATAGTAGAACATAAATCACGATAATGTAATTTGTGTAAGTCATTGGATTGTTTTACCATTATGCTATTTGTGTAAGTCAAATGTCTAATTTTGTATATCTATATATTTTATTATTTTATTTATTTACTGTTAGAGTAGACTTAACTAATGATTGATTTTTTTTTTTTGGGTGTTAGGGTGTATTTACTACTGTCCAGATTTATTCATTATATATGTTATTCCAGATTTATCCATCATTCCATTATAACATTCATTCTATCCAATTCGATTTTTTCTTAAACTACCGATCAAAACTTATATTTGAGTTTGACATGATGAGTCGAATGTGGACTTCCCTTGTGGATTTGTAAGCTTTCAAGTTAGAAAAGAAGCATGGAGTCCTGAAATGAGAATTTACTGCAATTAAAGTATCTATTTGAACCTTTTTCTTTTGATAATTAATATCGAGTAGAACATATATTCTTGAATGTCTAAAGAATCTCAGACAAACACAAACCAACCTCATGGATGCAGAATCAGAGAAGTAATTGTATATTTGTAAGAAAAAAAATGGAACGATTACAATTTGTTATATTAAAATTGCGAGAAACAATTTTTTATAAAATTGCTAAAAACTTGTTTTTATAAAATTGCTGTACATCACTTGCCTTGACTTTTCTGTCCAATACTTGCCTTCTTTGGCCTACAAAAGACCCATATAGCTTTATCGTAATTGTTTTTTCCAATAAAAATCAAAGCAAAAAATCGATTAGTTGTCGCCATGTTCTTTCTAATTGTTTTAATATGTTGGGTCTCTCAAATACTATACTAGTTCACACTAAAACTGTTTTGTTATGTTTTTATATACCTAAACAAAATTATAAAGAAAGCTTCAACTTTAATTGCCCACTGGCCACTGTTGGCCGAAAATAGTACACAATTGTTGGATTTGATCCAACTTGAAAGAACTTAGAAACCAAAAACAGAGGATAAGAGAAGTGGGCCTCAGGAAATTGAAGTTGGCCCATTACAGATTGATTTTATTAGAGAAGCTACGCTTCTGGTGAAAACAACGAAGGTAATCATCTTCTTCACAGAGATGAGAGAGAGACAGAGAGTATAAGAGAGAGAGCTATAGAGAGAGGTAAATTCTAGGGGTTTTAGCTTGGCGGTTCTCTTATTCGTTCTTCTCCTCTTCCTAATCTTTTCTTCTTCTTTATAAACCGATCGGGTTGTGATCGGGGTGAGAGGTCCGATTGTAAACACCACGCCGGAGGTAATTTCCGGTGCCATAGTGGACGTGAGGCAGTGCGTCAAACTCCCCCGGATGTAGCCGCAAGGTGAACCGGGTCAACAGTTCGCGGTGTTCATCTTTATTCCAATTCTGGAGTCGTGGTTCGTGGTTCTTGGGCGGAATCGAAGACGTCGATTTCACAACAAGTGGTATCAGAGCCAGGTTCGGCGATTCACGGACTCACGGGAAAAGAAGCGAAATGGTGGAGTCCGAATCTACAAAGCATGAAGTTCATGGGAAAAAAAAGAATCTTGACGGTGAAGCGATCGATTTTGGAAAAGAAAAATCTGGGGATCTCGGTTTCTGGAAATTCCTCGAAGTTAAGTGAAAGAAAGATGCAGTGTTGGGTCTGGTTCTGGAAAATAAATTAGAGGTTGGAGTGTTAAGTGACAGGTTCTTAATCGGTGCCTACGGAATCGAAGAAAGAATGGTCCTCGACGGAGAAACTCACCGGTAATGGGTTTTATAGAAAAGAATCAGTGGTTCTCGGGTTCGGCAGCGACTTCACGAGCTCAAGAAAGAAAGAAGAAGAAGATGGTGACGGTTAATGATCAAAGTCACCAGGAATGGAGGAAGAAAGATCATCGGTTACAAGATTGGATCGGTAGAGGTGATTCCAGGTTTAATGGAATCATGAATCCTCTAAGTTATAATCTTCCATTGGCTCAAGAATACGCAAAGAGTATGTCTGGTTTGAAGAAGCTTGCAGGAGGGATCATTGCAAGCACAAGATCAGAGAGTTTCAGAGACAAAGGCAAATACAGACGACACAAGAAGATGTTCGTGTATTTGTGGTGAAGAAACCATCTTGAGATCGATGTGGTGTGAAAGTTTCACCAGATTCAGTTCGATTCTGGTTCAAGGTATGAGTTAAAGGCTATGACTCTAAGTGATGAAAACCAGAATTGAATCATCATCTCAAAAGAAACAAAATCTTCAGGACAAGTTATTATGTTTCCGCTGCAAATTCACAAGGTACTTTTGTGATGATATTAAGTGAAGTTTTCAAGCTACTCGTGGTCTGTTTTCCTTGGGGAATCAAAGCATGTTTAGGACACAAAGAGTGTAGCTGATTTTACAAAGGAGAGTTAAGATTTTTTACTGGGTTTTCAGATTGGATTTTGGCTGGAATTTTGTTATTTAAAATCTGCTGCAGTTAGTGTTCAAGTTTGGCTGAAAAGAAACAACATAAGAGGTTCATAGATTCTGGTTACTAGGGGACGCCTTAGGTGGTTGAAGCTATGGGTTATTGTTTGTTGAAACATCAGGCTAAAGGTTGAGATTCAAGTAAGGGAATTGCAGGTGGAGTAAGGTGGAAACTGATGGTGGTTAGCTGTTGAGATCAAGACAGTTAATGATCGGGTTTGAGGAGGTTTCAGCTAATTTTCGATTGGGTTGTGATCGGGGTGAGAGGTCCGATTGTAAACACCACGCCGGAGGTAATTTCCGGTGCCATAGTGGACGTGAGGCAGTGCGTCAAACTCCCCCGGATGTAGCTGCAAGGTGAACCGGGTCAACAGTTCGCGGTGTTCATCTTTAGTCCAATTCTGGAGTCGTGGTTCGTGGTTCTTGGGCGGAATCGAAGACGTCGATTTCTCAACAACAATATTGCCCCGTAGGTCGTCAACTGTAATTTCTAAGAGTTTTGATGTATGTAAGTTGTTAAACAAACAAAGGACAGAGATTTAGTGGTATAAGACGCTGACACAGAACATGAAACAAAAAGAGTAACATAGATAAATTTGTCGCATGTTTTCTGTGGCATGTAATTTTAGAGCAACATGCTATATTTTATTTAGTTTTAAATTTTGTATTACTTTTTAGGTTAATTGAGTGTATATGGTTAGTTGATCAAAAAATCAGGTAAATATTAATAACTTTTTGAAAATTAAGTAAGTAAGAAAGAGAAAAAATGATTAAATCCAAAAGATCTTTTGGACTTTTTAATAATTACATAAATGTCATTGATCTGAAACTCATTTTCTGACAAAAGAATTCAACAACATTGTTCATCAAACAGCCAGTGATACTATTCATCAAAACTCGAAGACCACTATTCATTACTAGAAAACACATATGTTAGCATCGTTAACATTGTCATGTTAAACCAGTTAACATCGTTAACATTGTCATGTTAAACCAGTTATCATTGTTAGCATCGTTAACATATATTTAGTATCGTTAACATTGTCATGTTAAACCAGTTATCATGTTCATTTTTTATGAAATTGTCAAGTTAATCCAGTTATCATATCTTAAATTATCGTATTAATCCAGTTATCAACGCCGGTGTTATCGTCGGCGGCCGGTGTTATCATAACACCGCCGGTATTATCGTCGCTCGCCGGTGTCAGGCCCGGTCCAGAGGCTAGGTCAAGGCCTTGGACCACTCTTTTTTTTAGTTTTTGATGGGCCACAAAATTGATGTTTCCATTTTTTATAAGGCCACCAAAAACATTTTATACTTATCTTTTTTTATATGAAGTTATTTTATTTCTTGTTTTTTCCAATGATTTTCAAATTAAATTTGAATTATGCCTTAAAACTCTTACTTTATACATTTTATAAAGGACCACATTTTTTTTGTCTCGGACCACCATTTTTATTGGGCCGGGTCTGGCCGGTGTTATCGTCGACCGCCGGTGTTATCGTCGACCGTCGGTGTTATCTTTCTTCTTCTTATTTTTTCTCCAACATGAATAGTTAACCATGAGAGAAGAACTAAGAATGTAATTAGTTATAATGTGAATAGTTGTAGGTGAATAGTGTCCAAAAAGGTGAGTTAATTTTAATATTAATAAATGGTAAATCTTGCAATTTCTATTACTTTTTTAGAGATGCATTATTCAGTCTATATATGGATATTTAAAGAGTGAATTTAGTGTATATGATAAGTTAACTAAAAAATTAGGTAATAATTTGGAAATTAGGTAGAAAGGAAAAAGAAAACCCAAAATACCATTTGCTTTTTTAATAATTACAAAAATACTATTGGTCTGAAAATCATCTTCTGACAGAAGAATTAATCTGGCAACACTGTTCATCAACGGCGGTTGTTACTATTCATCAAAACTCGGCGGCCATTATTCATAACCAGAAAACATATTGTTGGCATCGTTAACATTGTCATGTTAAACCAGTTATTATTGTTAGCATCGTTAACATATAGTTAGTATCGTTAACATTGTCATGTTAACCCAGTTGTCATGTTTGTTTTTATAAAATTGTCATGTTAAACCAATTATCATATCATAAATAATCGTGTTAATTTAGTTATCATTTCGCATATAAATATGAAATATGGAAATATAAAAATTATTGTGATAATCCGGTTATGATATCATAGAAACTATGTGTTATTGGTGATCTAATTTTGTTATCATCACAAAGGTATGCTGATAATCTATTGGATAACTTTGTTATTAATTAATTTCAACGTAATTAACACATAAAAATCGCAAACCAAAAAAAACAAAAAAAAATTGAATACCACCACAGTAAGTGACGCCGGCACCATCGTCACTGGCGTCGCCACCGTTGTTGTTAGACTCTTTTATGTGAATAGTAATGGTAGAATAGTATTGAAAAATGTACATTTAATATTCAAGTTATAATTAATAGTACTTTGTGCTATTACTCTAGGGTGATTTAAATGAATATGAATGATTAATTGATAAATTAGATAAATAGTAATAATAATGTGTAAATTATGTAAGTATGAAAGAGAAAAATGATTAAACCCAAAATGTCCTTTGCTTTTTGAATAATTACAGAAATGTCATTGATCTGAAAACTCATTTTCTGACAGAAGAACCCGGCGATACTGTTCATCAATGCACAAAGTTACTGTTCATCAAAACTCGACAACCACTGTTCATCACCAAAAAAAATATTGTTAGCATCGTTAATATTATCATGTTAACTCAATTATCATTGTAAGCATCGTTAACTAATTGTTAGCATCGTTTACATATAGTTAGTATTGTTAATATTGTCATGTTAAACCAGTGATGATGTTAAGTTTTATGAAATTGTCATGCTAACTCAGTTATCATATCATAAATTATCGTGTTAATTCGGTTATCATTTCATAGAAATATGTGAAATATAAAAATATAAAAATTATTGTGATGACCCGGTTATCATATCATATAAACTATGTGTTATTGTTTATCTAACTTTGTTATCATAACAAAAGTATACTGATAATTTATTAGATAATTTTGTTATCGTCGCTGTCGTCACCACCATCACTGTCGTAGCCACCGTCGTGATCTTTCCCGTCGTCACCGTCTTCTTCTTCTTCTCCGTCGTGAATAGTGTTCATAAAAGAGAAAAATGCAAATGTAATTAGTTAGAAAAATTAGGGAAATATTAGACTTTTTATTGTGAATAGTTGATGTTGTATATTATCAAAAAAATGTAAGTTAATTTTGATGTTATTTAATAGATGTTGATATTACCCTATTTTTTACCCACTAAAACAGATTTTTTTCGTTAAAATTTAGTCAAATAATCGGACCATGAAAAAAATATAAAATTCGATACTTTCTTTTTTGTTTACCGGGTTTGTAAGACGCCTTGAACTGTCATCAGCTGATGCTGTGCATGAATCGGTTTAATTTGTTTATTTTCGTCAATGAGAATTTGTTATATGCTTATAAGAATTATAACATAATGAAACACAAATTGCACATAAATCTATATAAATTTTATATTCCCTCGAACTCGATAAACCTTTCCTGGTCCACGATCCCTAAGATTTATTCAATGGTCTAATTTTAATGTGGAAACAAGAATTGTCATAGAGAACTTTAGTCAGACGATGATAATTTATCCAATTCTCAAATTCTTTTTGTGGTGTTTCTTGTTGAATATACTGTAATTGTAGTTTTTAAATCGAATAAATATGTTCAAACGGAGTAAGAATGAAATTTCAACATTTAATCCTAATACCAAGCAACAATATTTATTTATAGAAAACCATTAGTGTCTTATTTTTTTCATAGATAATTATGTGTGTGACAAAAATTCGAATATCCTATGATAGTTATTTTTGTGAAACATATCCGATGATTATCAATATAATTATAGTTTTTACTAATTATGTAAAGAGTAAAAAAAAAAAGAGTTGAGAGTCTGGTAGTCAGTATCAAACCAGAGAAGAATGTCTTGGACTCGATCAAAGACGTACCTTTGATTTGATTAAAAACCCCCCAAAGTTGGAAAGTCAAAAATCTCTTACAACAACCTCTCAGATTCGTCTTTTGTGTTCCTTCTTCTTCGTCCTCAAATTTCTCTGTGTTGGATTTGCATTTCTTCTTCTTCTTCTTTGGTAATTTCTGCTATGGGCGAGACCGGAAGACACAAATGGTTCTCCTTCCACCACCACCGCTCAGCCTCCGCCTCATCTATGCCGCAGCACAATCCCGGCGAAACTCCGTCGGAGTTTCTCTGCCCAATCACCGGATTTTTGATGTCGGATCCCGTTGTCGTCGCCTCGGGTCAGACATTTGAGCGTATCTCCGTTCAAGTTTGCCGGAACCTCGGGTTTGCGCCGAAGCTACTCGACGGAACGCAACCCGATTTATCGACTGTAATCCCCAATCTCGCCATGAAATCAACTATTCTCAGCTGGTGCGATAGGAAGAAACTGGAGCATCCACGACCTCCTGATTACGCCTACGTCGAAGGCGTGGTTCGTGCTCGTATGGATAAGGATCCGGGTACGGGTAATCGGGTCTCGAGATCGGAGATTCTGCCTCCCGTGGCTGAGAATTCACCGTCCCCGTCCGATTACAATTCTGTGATGGAAACGATTCGATCTCGGTCAAGGAATTCGATATCGTCTTCCACTTCCCTTCCGCTTCACCATCCCCGACCGGTTAGCCACTCCATGTATTCTTCTCCTTCTTCAGAAGTTTTCTCCGGGAATGAGAATCCCAACCGGATCCATAGCTCATTCTCTACCTCCGATTACTCTTCTTATCCTCCGATGTCAGAGGAGGAAGAAGAGATTTTCAACAAACTGAGAAGCCCAAACACAATTGATCACGAGCAAGGTCTGATTCTGCTTAGGAAGACGACGAGATCCAGCGAGAGCGCGAGGGTTTCGCTCTGCACAGATCGGATCCTCTCCTTCCTCCGATCTCTTATCGTTTCACGGTACAACATCGTGCAGACGAACGCCGCCGCATCGCTGGTCAACCTCTCGCTAGAGAAACCGAACAAACTGAAAATCGTACGGTCTGGATTCGTTCCTCTGTTAATCGATGTCCTCAAATCAGGATCAACGGAGGCGCAAGAACACGTGATCGGAGCTTTGTTCAGCTTAGCCGTTGAGGAAGAGAACAAAATGGTGATTGGGGTTCTCGGTGCGGTGGAGCCACTCCTCCACGCTCTCAGATCATCAGAAAGCGAAAGAGCGCGTCAAGACGCCGCGCTTGCGCTTTACCATCTCTCGCTGATCCCTAACAACAGAGCCAGGCTGGTTCGAGCCGGTGCGGTGCCGACGATGCTGTCTATGATCAGATCGGGAGAATCGGCGAGCCGAATTCTTCCATTACTCTGTAACTTAGCGGCATGTTCGGAAGGGAAAGGAGCGATGCTCGACGGTAACGCAGTGGCGATACTTGTTGGGAAACTTCGAGAAGGTGGAGCTGATTCAGAGGCGGCGCGTGAGAACTGCGTGGGGGCTTTGTTGACGCTAAGTATAGGGAATATGAGGTTTAGAGGATTGGCTAGTGAGGCCGGAGCGGAGGAGATTCTGACGGAAATTGTGGAGGCTGATAATGGAAGCGAGCGGTTGAATGATAAGGCGGCCAAGATTCTGCAGGCAATGAGAGGCGGGGAGGGGGAATTTGGAGAAGGTGCGGAGGCGCGTGAGTGGAACCGCATGTTGGAAGCGAGTGGGCTAAGTCGGTCTCAGTTTCAAGGAGGGCAAAAAGAAGGTTTCGCTTATTCTTCTCAATTTTAGCGCTATTCATCTCTTCTCTCTTTCTTCTTGGTAAAAATATTTTCAACTTTTTTTTTTCACTCTTAACAATTTTTTGTTTTTTGTTTTACTATGTTTGCTCTGGAAAAAGGGAGTTGACTATTATTTGGGAGTGAATTTGTAATATTTGATTTGTCTTTTACAATGAACCGACAAAAAGTTAAATGTTTAAGTTGCTCGTGTTTCATGTATGAGGTCGTGGACTAACAAAAGTCGTCTCAATTCTTTTTAAGTATAAAAGATTTGGAACAAAGATTTAGTCGTTGGTCAAATAGTTCCATCATTCCTACATAACCCGTGCTAATTTTAGCACAGAGTAATTTAAAAAAAAAAAAATTATTTTGAAATTTAAGAAAATTAATTTTATCTGAAATTTACAATATAGCTAACTAATGATTATAAATAAAACTGTCAATTTGTGATAATTTGTCTATTTAACCCGTTTTGCAGTGAACTAAAATATTATTCGGGCTAACTCGTAAATACTTAAAATAGTTTTCTTGTGTCTAACTTTTTATAAATTAGTAAAATATTTTTTAATTTTTGTTTTGATATTTATTCAAATAAAATATAATAAATTATAGTAAAAATATAGCAAGATTTTGAATAAATTTTTTTTATTTGAATATATATGAATTGATTATTATTTTAAAATATATAGTATTAAAAATAATTAAGAAATTAAATATTAAATAATAACCTCTTTAATGCAAAATATATAATTTCTATATTCTAATCAATAATTTTAAAAAACTATTATATCATTTCCTATTTCAATTATTCTTTGTTATTTGTAATGACATTTGATGTAATAATTTACAAAATAAAATTTATTTTTAAAAATGTCTTCTTAAATAATATTATAAAGATTTTCTTTTTTTATACGTCTGAAGTTGTAGAATCTTCTTCGTCTATTTTTTATCACTAAAAGATACTTTATTCATATTCCATCCAAAAACTTACATAACACCGATAAAGGTAAAATTCGAAAACAAACATATTCCCTAGAATGAACAACCGACAGAATATAAAAATATCTCCGAAAACTTAAAATAAACTAAAACAAATTAGAAAGCAAGAGTAAACGGATAACATAACAAAATCTTAATGATTAAACACTCCTAAAAACTGAAGCAATTGCGAATTAAAGAATTAAATGGAGTGGAACACCCAACAGTCGATTTATTGAAGTTGAAACCTTTGCATAAACTCATTATATTGCTCCGACGATTTTTTGAAGCCACGAACAAACAGACCAACCGAGGAAGCCGAAGAAACATGATTTGACCAATCGACTACACACAACTTGATGTTATAAGGCCGAAGCTCCTTTTCCTTAAGATCAAGCTAGAAAAACCCTGCTCAGAGGCATAAGTTATTGACGATCACCGCACCCACCGTCCCGTTGCTCGCAAATCCAAGGAAAAACACTCCTTCACAAGCTAGAAGTTTCACCAACAAAATCATCTACCGACAAAACCACCGAAACCAGAGACGGTATGACCAAAACCTGAAATGAGAAGGAATCTTTTTAACCAGCAACCGAGATCTTGAGAAGCTTAGAAATCTTTCACAACCAAGAAGGCGCACCGGTGACAGAAACACAACAAATCTGGCGATTTTCTTTTCGAAAACTCAAAACCAAAGATACGACCACCATAATCCGCCAAGGGGAACTGGAGAACATAACCACGAAATCTTAAAACCCTTCCTACCACAGAAATAGGCTAGAGCGATGACGTAAAATCGTAGATCTAAACCCACTTCTAACAGAAAAATGCTTAAAATCGAAGAACTACACCGCTAGACAAAGAAAAGGACGAAAAACGCATTAAAACATGAGCCAAAGCGACTTCGTGACTTTGGAAGTCCACATACATCGGCCGGAAACAATATCTCGATGGAGAAAACGAAGAGAGAAGGTAGATGATTTGATTTATATATATATTCGAGTTTAAAAAGAAAAAAATAATCTTCTTCGTCTAAAGGATAAAATACTATCGGAATTATAAAAACAAAATTATTTGTTACAAAAACTGGAAACCAAACCATACACTAGTTTATGTTGAACAATCTGATTTATCAAATATGCTTTAAATCTGTTCATAGAAATGTTGTCCTTTTTTTGTTTTGGTCTGACTTTTCTCTAATCAAATCTAATTGAAAACTAAATGCAACAATTGTTTTCTTTTAATAATACAGACCCAAAAAACACACCACTTATCCATGCAAATTGCTCATTTTATTTTTCAACTATTTACAATTGGCTTAAATAATCTTAAACTATCGTGGTTGCAAAATAATTTCCCAACTCATCGTTGACCACGCAAAGTCAGGATTCAAAAAATCAAACGCTAATTACTAAATGAATATATCTCCACTAAATCGGTTGTAACTCCTTCAATATAACTATTTGAATCAATTACAAATAGTTAAGAAATAAAATGAGCAATTTCCTTATCCATGACATTTTAGATGACCGGATTTTAATTTAGACACAATTTTCACTACTCAGTAAACCGACCCAATTTCCCACTAAATTTTGTGGGTAAAAAAGAATCAATCGATTCAAAACAAAAGAGTAAACCGATCAGAATATTGCACCGGTCGGTGGTTTTCGTACGAGATGAGCAAATCCCAGAAAAGAATACACCTACACCTGGACGACGGCGACTCAAAAACCCCGGCCACTAAATCCACCGTGGACGGCGGCGATCCTTACCCTTCACTTCTTAGGCCTACATCTGACGAGTGTCGAGACGTAAGGGACGCTCTGCTGTCTCTCCATGGGTTCCCTCCCGAGTTCGCCAGTTACCGTCGTCAGAGACTCCGATCATTCTCCGCCGTAGATGGTCACGATACACATTGTACGGTGAAATCGGAGCCGTTGGATGCGGCGAAGGAGGAGAAATGTGAGACTGTGCTTGATGGGCTGATTAAAATTCTTCTCTCCCAGAATACGACTGAGATCAATTCCCAAAGGGCTTTCGCTTCTCTTAAAGCTGCATTTCCGAAATGGGAAGATGTAAGCTCTCAAAATTACATGTTTCTTTTTCAGCAAATCGTTTAGGGTTTGTGAAGTTTGATGATTCCTGATGTTGATATGGTTATGGCTTTACTTTAGGTTAAGGAATGGTAGACTTCATTACATTTTGTTAAGGAAAGGCATATTAATCAGTCTCTTCTTTAATTTTGTTTTTCTTGGTTTTAAACAAAGCAATAAAGCATGTTCTTGGAAAAATTGGGGAATCTGTGAAATGTTTTGAGAAAAGGCATCTTGATATAGTCTAAATGGAAAACATTTGTGTTGGTCACTGGATTGTATAATAGTCAAGATTGACTCACTTTGATTTTTTTCCTTATTGATTTTTTTTTGTAGTTAATGTGATTACAATCACTTAAATTCTATTCTATTCCCTTTGTTTGCTTGTTTGTCCTTTTGAAGGATCTTCTATTTCATCTCTTGTAGGTTTTGGCTGCTGAGCCGAAATCAATTGAGAATGCTATAAGATGTGGAGGATTGGCCCCAAAAAAGGCTCTGTGTATTAAGAACATATTGAATCGTTTGCAGAACGAAAGAGGCAAATTGTGCTTGGAGTATCTGCGCGGTTTATCTGTAGAAGAAGTAAAAACCGAGCTCTCTCATTTTAAAGGAGTAGGACCCAAAACGGTAAAACCCCTTAACTTTTTTTCTTTCTTTTCAATCGAAAGAAACAGTCTTCTTGTGTTGAGAGTTTCTGTTATCCATACCATATAATATAATTCTCTTGGTATTGGTATCAATGTGACAACAAGAATCAATATCACTTTTGGAAACTGACAAAGGAATGATCGACAGGTTTCTTGTGTTCTGATGTTCAATCTCCAGCACAATGATTTCCCAGTAGACACCCATGTGAGTGTTTCCTTGATTCTTGTACTTGGTATTTATTCTTCTTTGGATCTAGCGGATTAAATGACATACAAAACCAACTGAAACAGGTATTTGAGATCGCAAAGGCGATAGGCTGGGTCCCGAAGACCGCAGACAGGAACAAAACCTATGTTCATCTCAACCGCAGGATCCCCGATGAGCTCAAGTTTGATCTGAACTGTCTGTTATATACACATGGTAAGCTCTGCAGCAATTGCAAGAAGAATGTTGCTAAACCAAAGGCAAAAGCAAAAGCAAAAGCTAAATCATCGCCCCCTGATGATTGCCCTCTTCTGGGGTTTTCTGGTTTAGTCTAGATAGCTAGAAATAGAATTACAACTCGTTTACTTTGGTTTGGTTATGGCCCCTAATTCCTTTCTTGACTTGTTGCTTTTAATCTGAAAAGCACTAAAAAAAAATTTAATGACACAACTTGGTCTGCATGTATAAATCTGAGCCTATTTGTTTTTTCGGTCTGAAATATTATCAATTACAAATCATGAAAACAATTGCATGGATGATTATACAAAGGATAATTCTATCTACATACAATAATCCATGATTGACGGTTTTATTTGCACTATGCGCGTGATGGACGACTTTAGTCTTGACATGATGAACCACGATAAATGGTTCTATTTGCATTGCGTCGGAAATCTTTTATAAAATTTTCTCTTTTAATTTGCATTCTCCAGAAATATCGAAAACCTGATAGTGTAAAAACATTAATGAACTCTTGGTCAACCACTGACCGAGGGGCTTCCAAACCTATTCAATTGTAGCTTTTTTTTTTCTCTACATATTGAGAATAGTAAATCTTTTTCTCTACATATTGAGAATAGTAAATCTAAATGATCTGTTCGTGTAGGTAATGATTCAATTCGATATATTGTTACTTGTGCATCAAATGGCAGATTCATAACATTACTAGTTTACTACACGGATGAGGTGGATAAGTATATATAGAATAACTTTGGGGTCATAATGGAATGATGTTTCAGGTTTGGAGCAAAAAGCGAAACACTCAAAATTACAATTCAACCCACAAATTACTCGTGCGCTTTCGTCTTCATCAATCGTTAGTTCTTAAAATCTTTGCTCCTCATCGGAAATGGCGTTTTTGCTCACCAACACCTCGATTTCATCCCACCTCCGATCTTCTTCCCAGGTTTGTTTTTGGATCGAATCTCATTAACGGACATGGTCCGATTGGTTTGATCTAATACAGGATCGTTTGACTCCTTTGCAGAAGACGGATGGTGCCTTAGCTCAATCCCGTCGCGGGTTCCATGTCGAGCTAGGAGCTCGCGAGAAAGCTGTAAGTAAACATTTATCTCTGTTTCTAGGGCATGGATCGGGGATTGGATTGCTTTGGATTTGATCTTGGGGGATCGTTCTGTGGAAACTGAAAATAGTGTAATTGTTCAGAAAGTGTCGGTGTATAATCCGGAATCGAAATTAGCGAAGCAAAAGCAAGAGAGGGCTCCTGTTAGAATTCCATTTTTCATAGTTTTTATGAGATTCAAGTCGTGTGTTGTTGCTTGCAGCTCTTAGCTGAGGATGGTGCATTGAGAAGATTCAAGTCGCATAAGAAAGGAGTGCACCGATTGAAAAGGATTGGAGATGTGCTCACTGCCGTCGTTGTTGCTGGTACGGCAATGATTTTGTTGTGATCTTGACCACCTTTCAATGGAGATGTCCTTGTGCTTCACCTAATGTGTTTCCTCATAACATATACTACTTTTGTAACTTCCTTGTATGTTATTTCATCATCAGCTTCTCGGATATCTAAGCACTTTTGTAGTGTTAGGGGTTGATGAGATAGTATTCTGTGAGTTTGAGTTGAATCGCCTTGTCTTGTCTGCTTGTTTCAGGATGCTGCTATGAGATCTATGCGAGAGCAGTGATGAGAAAGGAAGCTCAGGCTGCAGGAGGAGGAAGCTCATCATGAGTCTCTTTGTGCTTTTACCATCCTTCTTCCTTTTTAGCAAAATCTCAGGAATTCTTCTTGTTGATCATGCTGGCTATTGCTCAACGGTCTGAATAAGTTAAGAAACGAAAAGGATTTGGTATTTCTTGTATGACAAAACCTTCGTATTTGTTTTCGAGATTCGCTTCATGCAACTCTGATTTGAGAAACCCAATGGACCATACAGACTCCTATGTCTCGTGCTCATATAGATTCATGATCTAAGGCGTTGGCTCAACCTAATATTGTTTGATTCGCATATTTCACTAAGTAGCAAGACCGGTTGTGCGTATTTCAATGGAAATTCAAAACTAGAGAAGACCATCTAAGAGTAGCAAAAGCCATTGAATTTTTTTGTTTGTATACATTAGTTAAGTCGCATTTGCTTGATTCACAGATTCTATATTACCTTTATAGCTTGTCCGTAATTTAATGGAAACGTTGGCTCCTTGGATATTATTGAACATTCAAAATCACATCACGAGTTTAGTGAATATATCAAACAAATATTTAATTGCTGCTGGAATCGAAACAAAGATTTACCAAGTGTATGCAAAGAAACAACATTCGCCAAGATTCATGGAAGCATCCGATACGTAAGAGAAAGATAGTAGCCAAATGCAGATCATTCGGGTTGTTCTTCAGATTGCTCTATATCCAGCTTCTGCAAGTAAAAGAGACAGAAATGTTCATAAAATGGCTTCAGCTTTGGACAAGACATTAACAGAGGTGAATATCCGCAGCTGAATTCACAAATCAAGCGAACTATAAAAATAGTAAACAAAAAATCCAAGGATCAAGTGAAAAAGGTGAAAGCAAAACCATGGATCGTTACAATCTATCAGTTGATATCTCTTAAAATCTGCATCTTTAAAGGGCAGGAACATTGAGCTCGTCCTAAAAGTTGAATGAATGTTAGCCATGGCAACAATCTTAGCAACCTAATGCACACAATTGCTCTTATAAGCCAAGACACAGTGGACAAGAATGTGGAGATCTAGTTGATTGGCTGGAATAATTCAGCCTTGAAAAATCCGAGGGGCTTAACTCTTAGATATATCGAGCCTAGGAGTGCAGAAGTTGTGGTCGGTTAGAGAGTAGTTAGTGAGGACTAGGCGTACAAGTGTGTCTCAGAAGATTGTTTAGTCTGTGGGTTTTGTATAGGGTTTAGTTAGGTTTTTGGTTGAGAGTCTCTCTGGTTAGTTGAATTGGATACGAGCTTGAGTTCTTATCATGCTCCTACAAACCAAAAACCAAGATAAGATCTTGCTGCTAGAAAGATAAAGACCTCATTACAGTTGATCTAAGGCACCAGTAATCTCTAAAACTCTCAGAGATATCATCATTTTTCGAGGACTGGAGCAAGTGATTCAGATAGACAGCATTGTCAATCATTTTCATATCATGATTATCAATCCTTCTTTAATATGTCAAACAAGACACAGAGATACTCTGTTACTCGTTGTTTATCAGAGACAAGAATCAATGAATAGTCAGGTCTAATATCCATCTAAATCAGAACTAGTAAACTAATACTCAAAACAATATCGTAACCTCAGGAACGCATGCCCTAAATCTGTACCTCAGCTCAGCAGCAATCAAATCAAAGAAAGTTTGTACAAATGAATTAGATCATGATGGGAGGCGAAGAGAGAAGAACATACAGATTGAGCGTTGTGCCAAGAGAGGCCACGGTAGACATTAAAGGAGAAAGTGGCGGTGAGGTAGATGGTGGCGAGCCCTAGCCCCGCCGTGAAGGCCTTGAACGACCAATCTCCAGCTTTAGTCACTATCCCCATCTCTCTCTCTCTCTCTCGGCGGCGTCGCGAAACTAACAATGTCCAGTCTTGTCTTCTTTTTCAACTCCACCGCCTTATCGAACCTGAGATTTAATGTTTGTTTGACGTATTTTACAGTCGGGTTAAAACATCTTCAATGTTAAAAAAAAAAAAAAAAGCAATAAACAATTCTCATAATCTGACGAGAAAATTCAGAGTTAATAAGCTATGGATGACTCTGAAACATCATATTTTATACATCAATCAATATGAACACGTTTTCGACCATCTCACATTAGTTTTCTTTTCACAGCTACAAAAAGAACAAGACTGTTAGTGCATCGATGATAGAGGAGAAGCTGCTAATTCCATGGACTCTGCAGCCGTGTTTCTCTGAAAACTGATGTGCCACCAGAACCAGCTGGTGAAGGAGATGAAGCAATGTAGTTTGTTCCTGATGCAGATACAGTGACTGCTGCAGAACTCGGATTCCCGGGTTGACAAGGACCTACTCGCGGGCTCCCTCGAGAAGGATGCGGAACCTGAGAAACAACAACAACAGTCAATCATACATATGAATGCAAATTGCAATTTTAAGCAAGAAGAAAGAGAGGCCATTATATGATGGAGGAGCTTTTGAATATTTACCATATTGTGTTGCGAAAAGGCTACTGCTCTTCTGAGAGGAGATTCAGATGATGAAGAAGCACCACATAGTCGAAGAACAGTGCGAGTTTGAGCATTGTTATGATTTCCTGCATCGTCAGTTTCTCCGCCTTCCATGTGAGCACCAGTATTACCTCCCGAGTCATTAGAGACATCCACATGGAGTGGAAGAGAAGGACGAGTCGCCGTTGTTCCTTGTTGCTGCATGATGCTGCGCCTTTTTAGTTCTTCCTCGGCATTCAAAATCTGTGTATCGGTTAACTTAACAACTAGGATTACTTTGATAAATGGGGTATTGGTACCGCGGAAACACCATAACAGAGAGAAGAACAGACACTGGACTGACCTGCTTAAGCACTTGGACTAGATTGTGTTTCTTTGCATTCAACACTTGTAATCTCTCCTCCACTTCTCTCTGTTTTTTCTCTATTTCGCTTGGTATTTCTTCAGCTGTTTCCTTAGCCTGGTGAGAAACAATAAAGCTATACGATAAGAACATCATTGATTGGTGTCATCATCTAATTTAGGAAAACGAAACGATCTCACAGAAATCTACAGTTACGAGCTCATGAAGCCAAATTGGTAACTCTATTGCAGCTGATTGTTTCATCTATAGACTCATTGCATCACAACATCCATCAATGCATCTGACCATGGCGGATTCGCTTGGTTTCGCTACAATTCAACAAATCAGCCTCTTTAATTGACCAAGCTTTCCTAATCTTCCTATGTACTTCACCGACCTCACCAACATTTGCTCAACGAGCATGGCAGTTCGATTTTCAATTTGGACTCAAATTCCATCGGAATATCTCAAAGAGGTTAATATCAAAGAGATTTAAACAATACCTCGGCCTTCTCGTTCGCCGCATCCTCGTGTGGCACATTCTCAGTTTCCTTATTCGATTGCAATTCCATCACTCTACCCGGACGATCTCCACCGTCCGATCCTCCTGCTCGAGCTCCTTCGAAACCATCAAATCTGTCATTCTCATCTCCCCCAACCCGATTCACACCAATCTCCTCTCTCTTCACCTCAACAAGCTTCTGCTTCCCAGACGAACCGGGACGTTCAGACGGAATCGCATCCTCCTGATCAGTAACCAACTCAGTCTTGACGTTAAGGCTCAGGTTAGGGTTAGAATTAAGGGAGATACGAGAAAGAGCTCGTTTACGGCGATGAAGGAGAGATTTGAAGTTCTTGAAAGAGAGATTACGCTCCGGCATTATCCACCGGCGAGGCACGTCGGGAACTTTGTGAAGGTTGCCTCTGTACATCGATATCGCCACCATCTTTTTCTGGGGTTCCGTTCGTCGAATTCGCCGTTTCGTTCTGCTAACGCTAACGTGGTCATAAGACGATGGGAACAAATGCACAAAAGTCACCTTTTCTGGAAAAATGTTTAGATATGCCACCTTTCTAAAAATTAATTTAGTTTTGATTTTTTTTAAATCAAAAATTCGTCAAAATACAAGTTAGTCCTTCTTACATTCTGTTAATTACAATCCAACCACAATAATATCTACCCATTTCCCATCCATCAACCCGATACAATCTAAATCTCTAATTTTCCAATTTCTTCCCCCCTAATTTTCATAAGTCCCCAAGAGTTAAACTCCTAAATGAAACCCGACGGAAGTTAAACGGATTCTTCCCATCTCGACCCCTAATTCTGATTGTTCTCCGACGATCTCTGTCTCCGGGTCTGTCTCCTCTCATTCTTCGCAATCGTCTTCATCTCCTTCTTCTCCATCGTTTCTTCTTCCACCTCTATAGTCTCGGGATAAACCGACGTCACCATGGCTCGGGTTAAAGCATCTGGTACAGGACCAGTGTATGAATCCTATGAGTCGACAGAAGGCCGCGAAGATCCAAGTGGAGCAGGAGACTCACATAATCCCACAGAAGAATCTCCCAATCGAACTGCAGAGAGGACTGAAGACGAAGCCACAATAGAAGCAACCAATAGCACTGAAGAGAGGACCAAAGGTGGCTTCAATATTGAAGCAACCAATCGCATTGAGTCTTCTGCCAAGCCCAGTGATGAAGCATCCATTCACACTGATGAAGAACCCATCACTGAAGACGCAGAAGCAACCAATCGCATTGAGTCTTCTGCCAATCGCAGTGATGAAGCACCCATTCACACTGATCAAGAACCCATCACTGAAGACGCAGAAGCAACCAATTGCATTGAGTCTTCTGCCAATCGCAGTGATGA
Organism: Eutrema japonicum; assembly: GCA_030161315.1. Taxonomy (NCBI): domain Eukaryota; kingdom Viridiplantae; phylum Streptophyta; class Magnoliopsida; order Brassicales; family Brassicaceae; genus Eutrema; species Eutrema japonicum. The sequence goes on from BSQW01000013.1 coordinate 44,283,462, forward strand.
AGCACCCATTCACACTGATCAAGAACCCATCACTGAAGACGCAGAAGCAACCAATCTCAGGGAAGAAGTACCCATTCGGACTGATGAAGAACCACGCACTGATGGACCCAACCGCACTGAAGTTGAAACGAGCACGGTTGTTGAAACGGAAGAGAATAAGTCAAATGATGGTGAGGAGGATGGTGATGGGGAAAAAGGAGCAGAGAGAAAATCAAGTGAGGAAGATGACAACGAAGTAGAGGAGGTATGTATACTTGAGATTGAGACTGTGAATTAGGGGAATTACAGGTTAGGGTCGAGAAAACAACTAGTACAAGTTAGGATAGTATTGGTTTAGGTAGTAGGTAGACGAGTGTCTTAAAACTGGGACAATTGTGTATGATTAATTTTTTTGGTACAATTGTGTAGGATACCGATGATGAAACTCAACCACTGCAGCCCGAGAACCTGTTCTTTGGTCCAACTGAATACACCAAGGGTTGCAAGATAGGAACTAGGTGTGTTGTGACCCAGACAGTGGAATACATAGAGGAAAATCTTGAAGGAGAACTGAAATGGTTTAGAAAGCATTCTCAATTTAAGAATATATTCCACATGCCTAAGGAGCGAAACCACATGATTCAAGGCATGTGGATGCTTCTGCTTCGCACAACTTGTACGGAGATGAAAAGAGAGTGCTGGTTTGTGGTGAATGGAGTGCCTATTAGGTATTCTATGAGAGAGCACGCGCTGTTAACCGGATTTGCCTGCCATGACTACCCCAACAACTATAAGAAATTGGGGGATTTGAAGTTTGTAGAGAAGGTGTTTGGAAGGAAAGACGGAATTAAAATCAAAGATGTGGAAGAGAAGCTGGACGAAATGAAGACCAAGAAGAGCTCTACAGACCGGAAGAAGTTGACTATCTTGTATTTCTTATGCAAAGTAGTGAAAGCAAAGTCTAAGGCTGTTGGAAACATAGATCCCTTCCTTCTAAGTGTTGTGGATGATGTGAATGCGTGTGAGAATTTTCCGTGGGGGCGTTATTCATTTGATGAATGTATGGAAGGGATCCGGTGCATGATGAAGAACATGAAAGGCACCGTGAAACCAAAAGCACAACCTGCTTTTTCTGGATTCATTGTTCCTCTGGAGGTAACTTTATATGAATATTTTCTGATTTTAAGTATTAGATTAATAGTTATATGATTTTAATACTGAGATATTGTAACTCCATGTGTAGATTATGGCATTTGAGTGTATTCGAAGTCTTGGAAGCAAATTTCGAGAAGATGTACCCGCAAAGAAGGATTGTCCAAGGATGTGCAAGCACAAGTTCACCAAAGAAGCAATGAAAGGTTTTCCATTGGAAGCCATAAATGAAGCGCTTGGAAGTACTAAGGTTAGAATTTGTGAACATACTTGGTATTATTTGTATTTGTTATGAGTTTGATTTTATGTTAAATTTATTGATATTCACAGGATATTACTAGCATCTTGGAACCGGACTCGGGTGAGAAAGCTCTTTTGGCGCGCATCATAGACGATGATGTTGATGATGGGATATGTTATATTGATCCAATCGTTGATAGTTGGAGACAACGTCTAATCGTACAGAGGAAGAAGATATGGTGGAAAGATCTGTACGAGTTGGACGTTGGTTCTCGAGATGGAACACAGGAACCAGTTGAAGCTGCAAAAAGTATTGAATCAGTGTTGGAGCTGCAAAAAGTGATGGAGAATGGGTTTAAGGAAATCATGGAGAAGCTTGGTGGAATGGATGTGAGAATCGAACGCATAGATGAGAGACTGAAAGATGTTGAAGCAGAAATATATCCACCACCCTTCTCACCACCATTTCATCCCTCACCACCGGAATTCTTCTCACCAACACCAGCCTCATCACCAGGATCTGTTGGTAATGAGAAGGATAAAGAAGCTTCAGGATATGTCGGTCCAACTGGTACTACTGAGAAGGATAAAGAAGCATCAGGATCTGTCGGTCCTACTGGTACAACTGAGAAGGATAAAGAGGCTATATTTTCTGAGAAAGAGGGCGATGGTGTTGACAAGGAGAAAAAGGCTGAGGTGGGACCATTCAAAAGGTACAAGAGTTGTTTAAGGAAAAGTGCAACTCCTTCTGTGAGAGGTGCAGAGAAGAGGAAGCGGGAACCATCGAGGTGGGTGGTGTCCCCTTTTACAAGGGGGAAAGCGAGGGAAGCTAAGAAATCGAAGAAATAGAAGAAATAGAAGAAATCGAAGACTTAGGAATGTTTTTGTTGGAACTTTGTGTTTCGGTTGGATTTGTTTTTGTTGGAACTTTGTGTTTCGGTTGGATTTGTGTTTCGGTTGGAACTTTGTGTTTCGGTTAGAACTTTGTGTTTCGGTTGGATTTGTTTTTAGCCGATGAAATATTTTTAGCCGATGAAATCTAGTGTTTTTTGTCTAACTGGTACCAGTTTTTAGCCGATTATTTCTAGTGTTTGGTCCAACTGGTACAACTGAGATCTAGTTATTCGGTACCACTAAGACTTTTAGGTATAACTGAGTTGTAGTTTTCGGTCCAACTGGTACTACTGAGATCCAGTTAAAGTGAATTACATTACATTCTTTTCTACTTAAGAAGAACTGAAGCAACTTAAAGTGACATTACATTCTTCTCTACTTAAAGAGGTACAAAAGTGACACCAGAACAACAACTGATGCAACTTAAAGTGACATTACATTCTTCTCTACTTAAAGAGGTACAAAGTGACACCTACGAGAACAAGAACTGAAGCAACCAAATTCTTCAAAAGCATGCAAGGGGTTTCATTCTCCCTTGTACAAAGTGACTTCTTCAATCCAACCATCTCTGCCTTGAGATCAAGGTCAATGGAAAGAATCATCTCAGATTACTGCTTTACCATTTCCAGTTCTTCCATCATAGCCTCATCCCACCATTTAAAGATATGACACTCTCCATCCTACACAAACCGGAAATTAGATAATTGAATTTAAATAATGTAAAAGTCAAGAAGATTACTTACATCGATATTCAACGAGCATGTGTAATATAGTCGTCCGAGGTATGATGCTCCGCGATATGCAGCTAGTATTGCTCTCCCACCACAATAGCATTTTGTGGGAAATCCAAAATCATCACATCGTCCTCTTGAGCTTACCTCTTCCGGAATGTCATAGTCAGCGTCGGCTACATGATAAAGTCTCTCGATTAGCCTCTTATTCCTCTTATCGTCGCTATAGCTGGGGTCCATATCTGCCGGACCATAGGTGTACACAGATCCGAGACAAATTCAAACACAAAAATCAGATCAAAAACCCAGAAGAAACGCTAATTTTTTGAATCGAGAGACTTATCTGTAGATCAGATCAAAAACCCAAAAACCCAAATCGGAACCCTAATTTTTCAGTTGATGAAGTTTACCTCCAAAAACCCAAACTACAAACCCTAATTTTTCCCCCAAATCGAGCTTACCTCCAAATCGAGCTTACCTCCAAATCGGAACAACGAATCTATGTCGGATTCTACAAACCCTAATTTTTTGAAATTCTACAAACCCTAATTTTTTCCCCAAATCGAGCTTACCTCCAAATCGGAACAACGAATCTATGTCGGATTGCCTCGAAATTCGATTGCCTCGCTCTATGTCGGATTGATTCTCTCCCTCAGAATTTAAAAGTGATATTTTCTGCAAAATCATATATTTTGATTCTTTTCCATCCCAACATGGTTAACATTACTAATGTCTTCCTTATAGTATAATGTGTGGTTGATGTGAAACAAGAATATGAATAAGAAACGGAAGATTAGTTCATGTTATCCATATTTTGCACTATGAGAACCTCCTAAATGACCATGGAAACTAGAAAATCATGTGGACAACTACAACGTAATAATTTATATCACGGTTCAACTACAAAAACCCTAAATTCGCAAAAGTACAACTATTAGGAAATTTGTACAACTAGACATGCAGGTACAACTATGTGTATAACACATCGTGAACCTCCTTAATGATATTAATACATATATGTTCTTAGTTGTACAAGTTGAACCAGATAGTACAAATCCAATAAATTCAAATCCACACAAATACAAATATGTTCTTAGTTGTACCAAGATGAACTAGTAGTACTAATCCGAGACAAATACAAACACATAAATTAAGTGGTACCAATCCGAGAAAAATTCGAGAAATACAGACAAATACAAACACACAAATTAAGTTTGTTCATCATGCCTTTCCGGCTGCAACCACCTCTCCAAGTCTATGCCAGGCACATACTTGTACATTCTCCTCTTTCGGTGGATGGATACCGCGCTTCTTGATTTCTTTCTTTTCTTTTGGTGTACTCCGGCGGTAAGGCGAACAATTCTTGAATATCAGCAGGAACACTCCAATGAGACTCATGCGGCACTACATAAATCGTTCTGCAATATGCCAATGCCCACGACTCAATCAAGTAATATTTCGAGCAGAGATCATAGATTTTGATACTCACTGTTCTCCCTTCCGTCCTCATGAGGTTGCTGGTTGCGGCTATTGCATGGACACACGGGTACTTGTCTATATCAAAACATCTACAAGAACAACTTTTCATCTTCAAGTCCACCAAATACGTCTTCCCATCGAGTCATTTAACGTTGTATTCAAGATGGAAGCTGTTCAGCTCAGTCACCGTTAAAAGTTTAGCAATTGCACATCGCCTGTGAACTTCATTCTCCACAAAAGGCACCATTTTCTTTTTGTCCGATGCAGAAGCAGATTCTTTCCTATGTTTGTTGAACCATTCAGAAAGTCTTTCAATAATCGCATCAATCATAGGCAATAGGGGGTACTTCCTTGCTTTCCTAAACACACTGTTCATTGATTCTGCGGCATTGCTAGTGTCGATGTTATACTTGTCTCCTTCAAAATAGCACCTCGTCCATTTATCCAGCTCTGTACTCCTATCTATATACTCACCGGCTTTAGGAAACCTACTCTTAAATGCACCATACTCTCTCTCAAACTCACTCTTAGTATAAATATGAGCGCACTCTATGAATTTCTTTGCAACTTCATCCTTGTCATTCTTCACCTTTCCTCTCACGTTTTGAGACAAATGCCAGACACAATGTCCATGCTTAGCGCTCGGGTACACCTCAATGACTGCCTTGATGATGCTTGCATGTCTGTCGCTTATAAAAACCAGTCTAGGAACATCCACTATAACGCTTTTCAGCATTTTGAAAAACCAGATCCAACTATCATCTCTCTCACGATCAATTACACCAAACGCAAGGGGGTAATGGTGATGATTAGGATCCTGAGCTGTTGCAAAAACTAACATACCACCATATACAGTCTTTAGAAAAGTTGCATCAATAACTATCACTTTCCTCATTGCCATAAACCCTTCGATGCAAGCGCCCAAAGGGATAAATAGGTACTTGAACCTATTTCCTTCATCCAATTCCACACTTGTTACTGTCCCAGGATTGATCTTCTCTAGCATGTGCAGATAAGAATACAACTTCTTGTAGCTTTTTCAGGGCTCCCCCGCACATCATTAACATGTTGTTTTTTTTGCTCTCGATGCGGTAGAGTAGGACAACTGCAAACCAAGTCTTCCTGGTACAATACTCATGATGTTTTTAGGTGTCGGGGTGTCCATTAAACCTGGATAGTCTTCATGCAACATAGATGTTACTAATCGTTGTGCGCATTTCTGTCTACTACTACTGCTTGTACTCTCAACAGCCCGAGAGCATGTATGCATCTTTCTGTGTACTCTGACAGTCCAAAAGGATGATGACTTAGTTTTCGCAGCTCGTATATACCATTGACAACCATTGGCTTCTTGTCGAAATCGTAGCATAAGTCGCTCCGTATCCGACTTAACAGTTTTAACCCCATAGCAGTTCTTATTTGCAGCTCTGAGAACCAAATCTTGCACTGCCTCCCTATAACTAAATTCTTGATTTATTTCAAGACCCGTACCATCTTCCCATACTTCAACAAACTGACTTTCTTTCACAAGACCTGGAATCTCAACATATTCATGCCTACCATCGAAAACTTCATCAACATGGTTATCCATTGGGCTATCCACAGCTGCATATTCGTTACGTGTTACATTCTCACAATCCTCATTACCAATATTTCCAGTATCAACATTCAGTATCACCTCTTCAATAATCGTCTCGTTCACTTGTTCTGCTGTTCCACATGCTCTGAAAATAGTAAGGATGCCAGCATTATCTACATCATCAACTCTGCCATTTGAAACCCGCTGCTCATAGTTCAAACCAAATGAACTTCCTTCCGCTCTTGAAAGTTGGTCGACCCTCTGATTTGTTTCCAAATTTGTTTGCAAATCCTTGATTATCTCAACATGCAAAACAGGTTTAAGTCCCTCTGTATCCGATGACGTTAGATAAACAAAAACGTCCTCGTTATCTACAATATATGACTCTCTTCGAGTTTTAGATAGACTGTAATTCAACTTCAGCTTCGTCGTGGTTTCATCTATCGCAATCTTCCTGCATATCTTTTCTACTAACAACGAATAAGTGATCTCCTCCAACGATGAGGTCTTTAGCGATATAGCGTATACAGAATTTCCTGAAATCCATTCATGCTCTTCTGAATAGTACCCTCCATAATCAAAATGTACATTTGTGTGGGTGCTCTTCATCGCCTCCTGGAAACTGGAAATGGAATAAAATAAAACACAATTCAAATTACACAAGTTGTCACAGTAATACCATTTCTATCACTTAGCATGTATCTATTAGTTGTACCATGTGTATCACTTGTCATATATCTCTTAGTTGTATCATGTGTACCAGTTGTCCTATTTCTGGATCCAATCGAGTCGATACTTCCGATTCTCTAATCTACCTAAGATTCAACAACAACAACAACAACACGATTCGAGACATTACCAATGCAAATAACCAATCGTGATTACCAATCCAATGAATGTGCATACCTAAACAAGTAATTTACATATCAAACCCCTAAATTTAGGAATCCCCATATCAAATCCCTACTAACAAAGAACTTACTCAGTTTCACCAATGGCGGAGGAGAAAGAGGAGAAGAAACCGACTGCAAGAATGACGACGCCGGAGGCGACGGCTGGCGAGAAGGGCGGTGACGATGAACGTCGACGTCGCCGTCGGGGAAAGGAGTGTGTAGCAGCTCGTGTGTAGCTCGTCGTCGGGTTTGGAATCGGGTTTCGGGTTGGGTTTCTTTTTTTTTTTTAATTAAATCACATATTTCATTAAGGTTAAAATCGTCTTTTCATTATATCAGTGGCAAGCTGATTAAATGATGGCATGGTTGGTTAAAATTTCTAAAGAAGTGGCATATGTGATGAGTGCTCAAGACGATGGGAGTTCGACTTGCATAACGTTTCGCTTTTGGAGATGAGAAACATGTGCCGTTTTTAAGTATTCACAAAGACGAATTTGGGCTGAAGCCCACACATGTGTTATTTTGTCCCACATCGGTAAGCATACAAACAAATCGAATGTTTATATATCGATAGAGTCAACAAATGGATTGTCCCTTTGTGGACATGTCCCTACACAAAAATGACAATTCCTTTGAATGGTCAGATGATCCTTCGATTAATATTTTGATTTTTTTTGTTCTTTACGTTTTCACGCTTCACGGTTTTGTCAATTGCTTTTTGTCCCAAACTAAACTTTCATGTGAATGCTGAAAATGTTCTCATCGAGAGAGAATCGGACAGTAATAAAACAAAATTGCAAGACTAGAGTTTCATAATTTCGGTTGATGTTCATCCAAGCACGAACCGTGAAGCGTGAAAACGTAAAGAACAAAAAAAGTATCCAATGTTTCAAGTAAAGCATTTAGGGACATTCGGCCATTCATATTAGTTGAGGGACATGTCCCCGAAGAGACAATCCATTATTGGACTCTACAGATATATAAACATCGGATACTGTTCATCTAAATCTACACCATAATTGTTGAACACTGAGGTCCTGAAAATCTCAAAGTTATTCCCAAAGGTTTATCAGATCTGGTTCTTCATCCTCTTGTTTCTAGTTGCAAAGCTAATTATGCTTAAAGTATTGGTCAAAAAGTTGACTTCAACCTTAAAACCCTCCTAACCCATACTAGCTCAGTTTATGATATATTTTTTTGAGTTTGGATTTGGAATTGTGAATGCTTCCTTTCTTGTAAGCTCTTAAATCCTACAATCCAAAATATAAGAGTGCTCCCTTACACTAATATGAGTAATACAAAATTTGGCAGCTCAACTTTACATATAGATTAGATTTCTCTATCTACAGACCAAAAATTGGAGAGAAGAAGGTACGTTGTTGGTTACATCCAGGCTCCCCAACCAGGGAACATATGGGATAAACGATCTGTCTCAATTGCATCTTGTATTAGTTGATGTGCCTACAAAGCAACACGTAATACACTTCACTTTACTTGTGAACAACTTATTAGAGCTTTTTGCTGTTTTAACTTTTTGATCAAAGAAAAAACTTACCTGGCCATGAATGCTTCTCCTCTCACCACCCTCATAGCCATCAAGTTTTTGCTTGACACGCATCAAGTCACGTGCAGCATCCTTGTTTCCCTCGAATTCCTCTTGTAATCTGATAGACCCTTAAGAGCATATACAAGAAAATAAAGGTGTGCTGAGCTGGACAAAGAGGATTTATTGACTGATGATCTGGCTGGAAGAATATGAAGAAGAGAGATAGTTGATATACCTTCTTATAGCTTTTGTATAGCTTTGATCGATATAATAATATGATCATGGGTTGTTAGAGAATATGTTCTCTGCAATTGGCGATTCTCAAGAACTTGTTCTTGAGTTTTGAAGGATCGATCTCTTGGAGAGTCTCCTTGGGTATCGATATTGTAATTCTCTTTGTTGAGTGAAATAAATGAGTTGTTTGCTTAACAAATTGGTGCGGTGACACGATCGAGCATTGCGACGAGATCGATGGCGGATCCGATAGAAATGGCGTCGGAATTACAAGGAAACGTGGCGGAGCTTGGAAAGTGAGATGGAGATTGTTCGCGGTGGCTGGAAAACATTGACGGAGGCAAACAAAGAGTCGACGACGCGATTCGAGAGCATCGACAAGCAGATCGCAACTCTAACTCAAAGCGTGACAACGATTTCGCAGTCTGTCACTCGAACTGAGACACATCTATCCTTGGATAAAGCTAGAGGGAAACAAATTGCCCCAACCGCAATGATTTCGAACCAAGTACACTCTAACGAATATCATGACGATCGGGAAAACAATTCGTTAGGTTATCGGGGAATGCGTAGTGTGCTAGATAATCGAAATGGAATGTTAAAAAAGATTGAGCTACCTGTGTGTGATGGTTCACGTCCTTACGGTTGGATAACGCAAGCAGAGAGATTCTTCAAATTAGGTTAGTATAATGATGAAGAGAAATGGGTCATGTTGTCGATAAGCTTGCAAGGTCCTGTTCTGAACTGGTATAATCAGGAATTAGAGAGAGATGGTTTTCAGAGCTGGTCTCAATTCAAGAAGAGATTGATTGCAAGGTTTAGTCAGAAAATTGAGGAGAATCCAGGAAATAGGTTGTTCAGTATGAAACAAACGGGATCAATTGCAGAATACGTCAATGTGTTTGAGGAATTGTCAACAGTAGTGAAGGGAGTTGATGAAGCTAACTTGGAACATGTGTTTTACCTTGGATTAAAGCCTGAAATGCAAGAAGTTATCAAGCTGAAAGAACCGAAAGGGTTGTCCGAGCATTTCAACGCAGTGATGAGGATGGAAGACAGTGCTTTTTGTACATCCATGGCAGCAGCATCACAACAAACACACCACAGAAGAACAAATTATGTTCCATTACGGTCATCATCAGTATACAATTCTCACAGGTCATGGTCTAATTCTGCACCTTCCGATGCACATCGAGAAGGCTCTAAAGGTTTAGAGACTCATAGATCTAAGCCTATGACACATGATAAGCCACCTTGGAAGCCTCCAAATTCAGGACAACCTATAAAGAGATTGTCACCAGCGGAAGTGGAGGAATTAAAGAGATTGGAGTTTTGTTTTAAGTGTAAGGAAAAATGGTCAAAGGTGCATAAATGTAAAAATATGGAGTTACGTGTTTTGACTGTGGAAAATAGTTGTGAAGTGGAGCTTGTAGAAGAAGAATGGGTAGACACTTTTGAAGATGAAGATGGTATGGTAACATAATTAAGAGAGTTGTCTCTTTTTTCATTCTTGGGGCTATCCTCTCCAACTACTACAAAGCTATGGGGTATGATAGGGAAGGTGAAAATTGTGGTGATGCTTGACAGCGGAGCAACACATAATTTCATTAATCCCTCTGTTTTGAAGAAGACTCATTTGAAACCAATGAAAGACAAGAGACTTGAGATTCTACTGGGTACTGGCATTACAGTGAATGGGTATGGAGTTTGCAAACAAGTTACATTTAGCCTACAAACAGTGGAGTTTTCAGCTGACTTCATAGTTATGGAGTTGGGTAATGCAGACATCATTCTGGGAGTTCAGTTTTTACGAACTTTGGAGATATGTGAAATGGATTGGTAGAATCATGAAATCTCTTTTAACTGGAAAGGGAAACGTATTACTCTGTATGGTGATCCATCTTTACATAAAATAGGGGCTTCTTTGAAGAGTATTCACTCTGAAGATTACTTACATCAACTTGGATTCGATATTGAGCTCTTTCAAACAACTCCAAAAGAAGTAGTATCAGATTGAACAATTATTGGAAAAGTTTGTGAGTATTTTTGCTGAGCCTACTCAGTTACCTCCTTTACGTAACAGAGAACATGCTATTAATCTAATAGCAGGTGCTGGGCCAATCAGTGTTCGTCCTTATAGATACCCGCATGCTTGTAAGGAAGAAATGGAGAAGTTAGTATCTCAAATGTTATCTTCGGGTATTATCAGACCAAGTCGTAGTCCCTATTCAAGTCATGTTTTATTAGTGAAGAAGAAGGATGTGAGTTGGAGGTTTTGCATCGATTATAGGGCTTTGAATAAGGTTACTATTCTTGATAAATTTCCAATACCCATGATAGACCAACTTTTAGATGAGCTGCATGAAGCTAAGGTGTTTTCTAAGTTGGATTTAAGATCTGGCTATCATCATATCCGTATGCAGGAGAAGGATATAGAGAAAACAGCTTTTAGGACTGCAGATGGGCATTATGAATTCTTAGTAATGCCGTTTGGTCTAACAAATGCACCGGCAACATTTCAAGCTTTGATGAATGAGCTGTTTAGGTCATTTTTGCGGCGGTTTGTGCTGGTTTTCTTTGATGATATACTGATTTACAGTGTTTCATTGGAAGATCATGAACAACATCTACAGATCGTATTGGAAATCTTTGAGAAACATCAATTGTTTGCCAATAAGAAGAAATACTTGTTTGGCCAGAACCAGGTGGAGTATATAGGCCATATAATTACTCAGGAAGGAGTATCTACTGATCCAACTAAGACTGAATCTATGAAATCTTGGCCAGTTCCAAAGAGTGTCAAAGATTTGAGAGGTTTGACGGGTTACTATCGCAAGTTTATCAAAGGATATGGCTCAATTGCAAGACCTTTAACCGAATTGTTGAAGAAATATCAGTTTGAATGGTCTAGCCGAGCTCATATTGCATTTGAACAGTTGAAAGAAGCAATTATCACGGCTCCGGTGCTAGCATTACCAGATTTATCTGAAGTTTTCATAGTCGAATCTGATGCTTCTGGTTATGGTCTAGGAGCAGTTTTGATGCAGCAACAGAGGCATATTGCTTACTTCAGTTCTGGGCTATCTGACAGAGAACAAATCAAGCCAATCTATGAAAGAGAGCTGATGACTATTGTTCTTACAATACAGAAGTGGATACATTATTTGCTGGGCAGAAAATTCTTGGTTCATACAGACCAGAAAAGTTTGAAATTCTTGCTGGAGCAGAGAGAAGTGGCTATGGATTACCAGAAATGGCTTACAAAGCTTTTAGGATATGATTTTGATATCATTTACAAGCCTGGTGTGGAGAATAAGGCTGCAAATGGTTTATCTAGAATCTGCCCTGAAACGATTTCAACTTCTCATTCATTATTGTCTCTGACAGTTCCCACATGTTTACAACTACATGACATTTTGAATGAGATTGAATCTGATGTTACAATCCAGGAACTTAAGGAGAAAGTTCAATCGGGTGAAGAGAAGAAAGTAGGATATTCGATTGTAAATGGTAAATTGTTATACAAAGGAAGTTTGGTTATACCCAGGACTTCAGTACACATTCCATTTATTCTCATGGAGTATCATGATGGAGTTATTGGAGGACATTCTGGCGTGTTAAAAACCTTGAAAAGAGTACATAATGTATTATATTGGAAGAAGATGACTGTGGATATTCAGAAGTATGTTGCTCAGTGTGATGTTTGCCAACGCCACAAGTATTCTACACTGTCTTCGGCAGGGTTATTACAGCAATTGCCGATTCCTTTACAGATTTGGGAAGCTCTATCTATGGATTTTATTGAAGGTTTGCCTGTGTCACAAGGAGTTAATGTCATTCTGGTTATAGTGGACAGACTGAGCAAATTTGCTCATTTTCTGAAGCTGAAGCATCCATTTACAGCTGCTGATGTGGCTAGAAAGTTTCTTCAAGAGATAGTGAGGTAACATGGATATCCAATTTCTATTGTATCTGATCGAGACAAGATCTTTCTCTGTTCATTTTGGAAGGGATTATTCAAACTTGGAGGAACACATTTGAAATACAGCACTGCTTTTCACCCTCAGTCTGATGGACAAACAGAGGTGTTGAACAGGTGTTTAGAGACTAACTTACGATGTTTTGCTTCTTCTCACCCTAAGTCTTGGGCTAAATATTTGGCGTGGGCTGAGTTGTGGTATAATACAAGTTTCCACACATCATTAGGCACGACACCTTTTCAGGTGGTATATGGAAGAACTCCACCGAGCCTATTGAAGTTTGAAGAAGGTTCAACATCTAATTTTGAGTTGGAGACAATGCTCAGAGACAGAGATTTAATGCTCACTCAAATAAAAAAATCATTTACAGAGTGCTCAGGACAGAATGAAGAATAATGCTGACAAGCATAGAAGGGAATTAGACTTTACAGTGGGAGATAATGTGTTTCTGAAACTCAGACCCTATAGACAACAATCAGTCTCTAAGCGTGTTTGCCAGAAGCTTGCTGCACGTTACTATGGACCTTTTGAAATCATGGCGAGAGTGGGGGCTGTTGCATATAGGCTGAAACTTCCTCCTTATTCGAAAATCCATGATGTGTTTCATGTATCAGTTGAAGCTTGTGTTAGGTGTGAATCACCAGGTCTCTGATTTGCCCACTTCCTTCTCGGTGGATGATGAACTTATCATCGAACCAGCCTTGATCTTGGATACTCGCTATGATTCTACTGGTCATCTAGAGGCTTTGGTGAGTTGGACAGGACTTCCGGATCATGAGAGGACTTGGGAAAGAGCTACAACTTTGCTCAGTCAGTTTCCTCATTTGAAGCTTGAGGGCGAGCTTCGTGTTAGCGAGGGGAGTATTGATATACCCTTAAGAGCGTATACAAGAAAACAAAGGTGTGCTGAGCTGGACAAAGAGGATTTATTGACTGATGACGTGGCTGGAAGAAGATGAAGAAGAGAGATAGTTGATATATCTGCTTATAGCTTTTGTATAGCTTTGATCGATAGAATAATCTGATCATTGGGTTGTTAGAGAATATGTTCTCTGCAATTGGCGATTCTAAAGAACTTGTTCTTGAGTTTCGAAGGATCGATCTCTTGGAGAGTCTCCTTGGATATCGATATTGTAATTCTCTTTGTTGACTGAAATAAACGAGTTGTTTGCTTAACATAATCCTTCCAAGTTCATGCCATCATAATCTTCAGTTTCCTAGATCAAACACCACCTTTGTGTGAGAAACTCGACAACATCTTCAAATATTGACAGGACAAGAAAATCAAGCATGGAACACAAAATGATTTGCATGAGGCACAATTTCTGCGTTAAGAAATTGTTTCCAAGAAAGAGAATCAAACTGGCATTTTTATAAACAACAGACAAATTTGGCTTCTGGCCATCTCTCTACATGAAAGGAGTATCCGTAATAAAAGTCCACTCTCTAACTTTTATTTTTGCAGATATCCAAATGGATCATGTTAGTTTTTTTTTTAACTTTCAAATTTTTAATTATTAATTTGGACGAATATGTTTAGATTTTTACAAATTGTGATTGTCAATTTATCATGTTTTTAGTTTTTTTTGGGAATTTATGTTCCGTTCACGTCATGTCATGTCCCATTCTGTTTCCGTCTCGTCCCATAATTTAAATGGGACAACTATTTCAATTCTCAAAGTCTCGTTCCGTTCTCATTCCTGCAAAATCCCATCCTGAATTTTCATTTGTTCACCCCTAAAAATAATAATAATAAATGACTGAGATGTTGAAACTGTTAAAAGGTTGTGTAAGTTTAAAAAGAAAAAAAAATATAAACTTTTAAATTTATAGCTTATTTAGTGTAAACATTAGAAAGTCTCATAATTTTTGCAGTCGTTTAAATAATAGTATAATACCAAGGCTAATCGCAGTTAAAAAAATTTCGATATTGAAAAAAATAATAATGAAACCATTACTTTTCGTAAGTTACAAAATAAAAAAATGTTATAAATTATTATATATTATATATGTTGATAGATGTATAAGTATATATGTGAGGTTTATTTATTTTATTGAGGGAAGAGAGAGTAAGCGAGTCAGAGAGAGGTGATGTTTCTTATTTCTTCTGTGTGTCATTTTACAATGGTAAGTCCACCTATTTATAGAAGAAAAAGTAATATAAAATATTACTTAGTATAATGTCGGTTAGTAAGTCGGCGAAGGTAAATATAATTATCTTTTTTAATATTTTTTCTTAATTATCCATCACTATTAATTTATTACGTATTATCTCGTTAAAAATCTTATTATAGAAAATTTAATGAGATAAAAACTACGGTAAGAGAAAAAGAGTACAGTGACGTAATCTCACCCTGGAATGATGGATATATCATTCTCTTCATAAATCTCGTAGATGACGCATTCCGATACTTTGAATATGTTTTCTGAATGTTGTAGTGGAAAGCGCCTTCGTAAAGAGATCTGCTGCATTATCACTTGAACGAATGTACTGTATATCGACTTCTTGATTCTTCTCGAGTTCTCGAGTGTAAGAGAAAAATATTGGAGGGATATGTTTCGTTCTATCACTTTTGATGTAGCCTTCTTTGAGTTGAGCGACACATGCAGCATTATCTTCGAACAATATCGTTGGCTCTTTATTGGTGACTATTCCGCTTGCTTCTTTTTTAATGTGATGAGTCATAGATCTGAGCCATACACATTATCTACATGCTTCATGAAGCGCAATAGTTTCTGCATAATTTGAGGAAGTGACGACTAGAGTATGCTTCTGAGACCGCCAAGATATTGTAGTACCTCCAATAGTAAAAACGTATCCGATATGCGATCGAGCTTTATGTGGATCTGATAAATAGCATGCATCTGCAAAACCAAATAAATCAAAATTGGAGTTTCGAGGGTAAAATAAGCCCAAGTCAATTGTTCCCTGAAGATAACGAAACAAATGTTTTATCTCATTCCAATGTCTGCGCGTAGGTGACGAACTGAATTTTTCAAGTAGATTTGTAGCAAATGCTATATCCGGTCGGGTACAATTTGCAAGATACATAAGTCCACCTATAGTGCTCATATAAGGTACTTCATGACCTAATGCATCCTCGTTATCTTCACAAGGTCGGAATTGATCTTTTTCAATATCGAGAGATCGATTAACCATTGGAGTACTCAAAGGATTCGCTTTATCCATATAAAAACGTTGTAAGATCCTTTTGGTATAATTTGATTGATGCAAAAATATCTCATCTCGGAAGTGGTCTATCTATAATCAAAGACAAAATTTTGTCTTTCCGAGATCTTTCATTTTGAACTCTTCTTTCATATGAGTTCTTGTATCATCAATTTACTTTTGAGTTCCAATTATGTTCAGGTCATCAACATATACACCAATGATCACAAATCCTGATGAGGATTTCTTAATAAAGACGCAAGGGCAAATTGCATTATTCACATACCCTTTCGTTAGCAAATATTCGCTTAAGCGATTATACCACATGCGCCCGAATTGTTTTAATCCGTAAAGTGATCGCTGTAATTTGACCGCACATATTTCTTTAGATTTTGAACTTAATGCTTAGAGATTTTCAATCATTCTAGGATTTTCATATAGATATTGTTATCAAGTGACCTATATAGATATGCTGTCACAACATCCATAAGATACATTTCTAGATTTTTTAGATGCCCCAAGGCTCATCAAAAATCTGAATGTCATTGCATCCATAACCGGAGAATATGTTTCTTCATAATCAATTCCCGGTCTTTTAGAAAATCCTTGTGCCACAAGTCGAGCTTTATATCTTGTGATCTCATTTTTCTCATTTCTTTTTCGTACAAAAACCCATTTGTACCCAACCGGTTTTACATCTTTGGATGTAGTGACAATAGGTCCAAAAATATTTCGTTTATTGAGGGAGATTAATTCAGTTTCTATGGCCATTTTCCATATCTCCCAATCAGATCTTTTCTAGCATTCTGATATGGACCTTGGATCTGGATCGTCACTTTCATAATCAATTTCTTTGGATACAGATAATGAAAAAATTTCATCATTATCTTCTATTTCATATCTATCCCATAATTTTCCGTCTTGGGTATAGTTAATGGAAATCTCATATTTTTCTGTATCATGTTCATCTTCTAGATGAATCTCTTTATGTGATTCTCTTTCCACATTTTCATATATGTCTTCTTGACATTTTTCTTTATATGGTTCTTTAGGAACCTTTTCATATTGTTCTCCCTTTTCTTTTTTCTTTCGGGGATTTTTGTTTTTAAGGTTCATATGCTCTATTTCCATCAATATGTTCTTCAAGAACATTAATTCTTGATGGAGCATTTGCAGCATGGATATATGATTTTGTCACTATTTTTGTATCAGTGAACGCATCTGGTAACTGATTTGCCATATTTTGTAAGTGTACAATTTTCTGAACTTCCAGTTCGCGTTGATTTGTAGGGGGATCTAGGTGCAACAAAGATGATGTGCACCATGTAACATCTTTTAGAATTTCTTTAATTCCTCTCCCTAACGTTGGAAATTCATCTTCATTAAAATGGCAATCGGCAAAACGAGCCGTAAACATATTACCAATTTGCGGTTCAAGATATCGAATTATACTTGGTGATGTATAACCAACGTATATACCCAATCTCCTTTGTGGCCTAATTTTTATTCTTTGCGGTGGGGCTATAGGAACATAAACCGCACAACCAAAAATACCCAATCCCCACAGTCGGCGCCAATTGTTGATCCGTAAATCACACAAAAAGGGGTAAAACAGTACTTTTAGTCGGAATCTCGTTTATTGATCTAAGTCGGCGATTACAACAGAGTTTAAGTAAGAAGGCAAAGACAAAAGACTTGAGATCGGTAATGAGCTTTCTCTTGTATTCTCTGTCTCTGCGGAAGTTGTGGATGTCTTGATGAATGAACCTTCTCCTCTATTTATATTGTCTTGAGGCGGCTCTAAATGTGAATATTCCCTTTTCCTTGCTCGATTAGGGAATGGAAATATTCCGGATTCCCCTCCGAGATAAGGATATATTCCTTATTCTTCGGCGGTCTGTTCGCAAGGAATATTTCCATTTCCGAGATCGGCGGGAAAGAGGAAATATTCCGATTTTATCTGTTGTAACGGATTGGGCTCGCGCTGGGCCTAGATTGTAGCCGAGATTGGGCTTTCAGCGAGATTCCGAGCTCGGCCCAACGTTTTCGGGCCGACTTGTCTTTGATCCGAACCATCGTAGACCGGTCTTGATTGAACCGATCTCGGTTCGAACCGAGTTAAACCAGGGGGTGCTAATCCCCCCTCTAACAGGATACATTTGGCTCTTGGCCAAATGTTAATTGTTAAGGGGAATATTTATTATATGCGCTTGGCCTTATCTGGACCATATATAAATTGGGAGTTTTGTTCTCAATATCAATGGTCTAGCAATGAGTTGCAGACGCTTAATCAAAGATTCAATCATGCCATTTTGTGTATGAAAATCCGGTCCCCCATGTACATACAATAATTATTAAAAGCTTGTGAAGTGAATTCACCAGCGTTATCAAGCCTAACTTTCTTTATGGCATATTCAGGGAATTGCGCTTTCAACCTGATTATCTGAGCAATGAATTTTGCAAAAACCGTATTTCGTGTTATCAATAGACACACATTTGACCATCTATTGGATGCGTCAATCAATATCATAAAATATCAAAATAGCCCGCATGGTGGGTGGATAGGCCCACATATATCACCATGTATTCTTTCTAAGAATACTGGAGATTCATTCCCGATTTTGGCTGGTGATGGCCGAATTATGAGTTTTCTTTGAGAACAAGCATTACATGAAAATTCACTCGATTGAAAAATCTTCTGGTTTTTCAAAGGATGGCCATTAGAATTTTCCATAATTTTTCGCATCATGACTGAACCAGGGTGGCCAAGTCTTTCATGCCACACTTTAAATGTACTAGTAAACTTTGGGTTTACTGTAACATATGATTCAACTATATGAATCTTTGTGGAATATAATCCGGAGGGTAATGCTGGTAGTTCCTCTAGTATAACTTTCTTTTCTGGAATTAGTGATGTGATGCAAAGATATTCAATGTCATTCTTATTCATAGTCTCAATATGATATCCATTTCTGCGGATATCTCTGAAACTTGTTAAGTTTCTAAGAGATTCAGGGGAATATAGTGCATCTTGCACTTCAAACTTTGTTCCCCTTGGCATTGAAAAACAAGATCTTCCGAAGCTCATAATAATCTTTGCATTTCCATATATAGTATTCACGTTTCCAGCGGAATTTTTTAAATTTAAAGAGGAGAAATATTTTTATCTTTAAGTATTGTGTGCGTTGTAGCACTGTCTGCCAGACATAAATCTCCATCCCGAATCTCAGATCTTGACATATTCTGAATTTAAATTATGTATTAATAACTTATTTTACAACATACTTTTAAAACAAAATTACATATAACACAAATTTATAAAAGGAAAAAAATATAAGTTATTTCAGTCAACTTGTTGGACGTTGATATCCTCAGGATCAACGAGGAAATCAGATAGATCGAGATGTGCATCGTTGTCAATGCCATCGAAAGAGGGTCCGGATTCATCAGAGATGAAGTTGGTTTCACCATCCTTTTCTTTTCCCTTTTGGGACTTTTGATATAGATCGGCCAAATGCCTTGGTGTACGACATGTATTGGACCAATGTCCTTTCATGCCACATCTGTAGCAAGCTGTTTTATAATGCTTGTCCACAGATTTATCAACTTTATTTTCTTGAGAATTTTTGTCAATTCTCCCGGTGTTGAAATTATTAAAATAAAATCCTTTTCCTTGGCTTCGACCACGTCAACGAGCACGACCACGTCCTCGACCACGGCCACGACCACGGTCTCTACCGGGTCCATGTCGTTGCCAATTATTGTAATTGGATGCTACAACATTCCCTTCTGGGAATGGAGCTGATCCAGTTGGACGATTCTAATGGTTCAACATCATAAGCTCATTATTTTGTTCAGCAACAAGAAGAGTTTGCATTAACTCTGAGTAAAGAGTGTACTCTTTTGCTCGATATTGTTTCTGCATGATTACATTTTCAGGATGAAATGTTTGGAGTGTTTTTTCGATAATATCATAATCCTTTACTTTTTCTCCACATAACGCCATCCTGGAAGTAATTCCGAACAAAGCAGAATTATATTCTTCCACACTTTTGCAATCCTGAAATCGAAGATTAAGCCACTCATGTTTGGCTTTTGGTAAGATCACATATTTTTGGTGATCAATCCTATCTTTGAGCGATTTTCATAGATCCGCTTGATCTTCTTTTGTGATGTATTGGTCTTTTAGACCATCATGGATGTGATGGCACAAAAATATCATAGATTGTGCCTTTTTCTCATCTGATGCCGTTTTTAACGCATCGATGGTATCAAGGAGGTTTTATGCTCTTAAATGCATCTTTACTGCTACTGTCCATGTCATATAATTATTTCTAGAGATATTAAGGGCATTAATCTCGAGATTTGCCAAGTTTGACATGATTACTGTAATTATAAATTAATATTTTAGTGTAATTAAAAAAAAATATAACCGCATATAAAATATGTGGCGGCTTAGCCGTCTAATATAATATTGACAATAAATAAAGTGCAATAAATAATTATTACGAAATAATAAATTAATAATGGGGTGGCCGAGCCGCGCTCCGATAATAATAACTGTAAAAATTTTTGGACGAAATTGAGAATGTCTTCAGGACATTCATTTTATGGAGGTAGAACCTACCATATGATCTGAGGAGACATAGTCTACTATATGATCATGATCGTGAAGGCATAGCCTATTATAATGATCGGTTTGGGAAAGGCAGTTCCTATCATTCTGAAACAATATATAAGCGTAAATAAATTGAACATAAAATAAACATAACATTTTTCGGTATATGAACGGATCGAAAGACGATTGTGGTTTTCGGTATATGAACGGATCGTGAGACGATCGTGCTAATAACGTATTATAAATTATTATATATTATATATATTGATAGATGTATAAGTATATATGTGAGGTTTATTTATTTTATGGAGGAAAGAGAGAGTAAGCGAGAGAGAGAGAGGTGATGTTTCTTATTTGGGACAACGTCTCCAAAGCCCTTCTTGAAAAACAATTGATCAACATACTCCCCATTAAATCTCTATAGTCCTTAATGAAGAGAAAATGGAGAGAAATTGAAGAGATCTCTTCCTCTTCTCATCTCATCGGTTTCTTCTAATTGTTTTATTTTTAAATAATAAAAAAAAAAAAAAAAAAAAACGACCCGACACCGGAAAGGGAAAGAACGAACCCTCCGGCAACGTCAGTCACATTCGCCGCCGTTGCACGACCACCTCCGGCGACGTCACATTCGCCGCCGTTGCACCGCCGGAGCTGCATTGTGTTCTAAAATCGAGGTTTGGTTGCATATGTAGAATCGAGGTTTGGGGATTTTGGGGAATTTAGGGATTTAGGGAAATTTGGAGATTTTGGGGAAATTTGGGTGTTTAATGAGTAGTTTCTGGGTTGAATATGACTATATTTGCTAACAAATGCATTACAGTTGTTGAATCGTAGTGAATTGTAAATTTTTGAAATCTGAAATGCATTTTCTGGGTTCGAGTTCGAGTTCGTTCTGATGAGTTGGGGATGATAGTACAACTAGTAATACTGCGATCTGGGTTCGATCTGGGTTGGGGATGGTATTACAACTAGTAAAACTAGTAATACTGTGAGATGATGTATAACTAGTAAAACTAGTAAATAATTGGGAATAAATAGTGTATAGGGGATGGTAGTACAACTAGTAAAACTAGTAAATAACTGGGAATAAATAGTGTATAGGGGATGATAGTACAACTAGTAAAACTAGTAATACTGTGAGATGATGTATAACTAGTAAAACTAGTAATAGTGTAAAACTGGGAAAAACTAGGGTATAACTGTGAACAAAAAACAGTATTGACTGAGTTTTTTGGTATTGTTTGGGCAGGATAAAATGAGCAGCAACGTCAACATACATTATAAATGCGAAGGTCGCATTAATGGTCTAGTGTTCAAGACATCAGTTGAGGAGATAACAATGTCCATGGTAGAAGCTAGGTTATACAAGAAGCTTGGGTTAGACGAAAGTAAGGTTAAATTGCAATTGAGTTACATTGCTAGGTTGGCTGGATGTGAGGAAAAGTCGTTTATTTGTGATGATGAGGATCTGTTGGTGTTTCTAACGCATTTAGATAATGAGAATCGTAGAAGTGTTTTGAATGTGGAGTTGTTGAGTACAGCGGAACTGCCCGAGCAACAGTCGAGAGCGGGGAAAAGCTCGGGGAAAAGCTCTTATGGTACGAACTATATAGATTCGCAGCGCAATGATGATGGAAGCAGAGAAATAGGACTCAATGCCATTACGTTGTATGTTGACAACGGAGAAGGAAATCAAGAAGAAGAGGATGACCATGATGATGATGAAGATGATGAATGTGAGGGTAACGGTGGGGATTCATCGTATATGCGTGATTATTATGTTGAGGAACCACCTGTTCTTGAATGTATTCAGAGTTTAGAGGCATGGGATGACGGTTTGGATTTGAGTATTCGTCAAGAATTTCCTAGTAAGAAAGCCGTTGTAGAGTTGGTTCATAGAGGCGCATTTGTTAACTCTTTCGGGTATGTTATAAAGAAATCGGATACCGTGCGATGGGTGGCCAAATGTGCTCAGCGAATTTGTAAATGGAGTGTACGAGCAGCGAAGATCCCAAACTCGGACGGTTTCTCAATTAGAACGTACACGAAGATGCACACATGCAACCGCGCTAGTCAGAGTGAAGAAGGCAGCATTAAGAGGAAATGAACAGTACATCTAGTCGCATCTATTGTGAGTGAGGCATATCCCGGGAAACTAGAGACTCCAACTCCTAGAGTCATCATGGAACTTGTGAAGGACAAAGTTGGTGTAGAGGTATCGTACTCCACGGCTTTGAGAGGGAAAAATCAAGCAATTTGCGATTTGCGTGGAAGCCCGGAAGAGAACTACAGGATGTTGTATAGTTATTTGTACGTGTTAGAGGAGCTGAATCAGGGTACGAAAACGGCTGTGGAACTGGATGAGGTGGGAAAATTCAAGTACCTATTCATAGCTTTGGGAGCTTGCATTGATGGGTTTCAGTTCATGAGGAAAGTGATTATTGTGGATGCAACTTTTCTGAAAGCCGGATTTGGTGGTGTACTAGTTTTCGCCGCAGCTCAGAATCCCAATCGTCACATTTATCCCATAGCATTCGGTGTACTTGACGGCGAGAATAATGCTAGTTGGGCCTGGTTTTTCGAGAAGCTGCAAACCGTGGTAGACGACTCTTCGGAGTTGGTATTTGTGAGTGACAGAAATGTAAGCCTCATCAACGCCATAGCTAACGTCTATCCACAAGCTCATCATGGGTTTTGCTTATGGCATTTGTCTCAAAACGTTAAAGGTAATGCTCCAAGCGCAAGCAGAGCCGTTGTCGCCGAAAAATTCCAAGAGTGCGGTAAGGCTCACACGGTGGCTGAGTTCAATATGCTTTACGAGGCGTTTAAGCAGAGATTTCCTTCAGCGGCGAAGTATGTGGAGGAAACCACCGTGCCAGAAAAATGGGCTAGATGTGTATCTCCGGTCGCTAGATACAACCTCGACACTAGCAACTCCGTGGAATCTCTAAACAAAACTTTTAAGGATGCCAGGAAGTTCTCCTTAATACCCATGCTTGATACGATAGTTCGAAAGTTTTCTGATTGGTTTAACGAGCACAGGAACGAGTCTGTGTCAGGAACGAGTGCGAACATACTGGTTCCTTTGGTTGAAAACTTCTTGCACAACATTTGGCCTGATGCTGAGAAATTATCTGTGAGGGAGGTAAACGGTTATGAGCTTGAATACGAGGTAATTTCAAAAGACGGAAAACTATATTTGGTGAGCTTGGCAAAAAAAACTTGCACTTGCAGGTTCTATGATATTCATATGTATCCTTGCCTCCACGCACTATCCGCTTTCATCTCCTTCAAGAAAATTGGAAGGCGTGATATCCGAATAGTACTTCATGAGTTGTGTTCGAAATACTATTTGACGGAGATGTGGACATTGGCTTATACCAGGTCGATCTATGTAGTGCCCGATATATCTGCGTGGATTGTCCCGGATTACATCATGGAGAGGCAGATAATACCTCCGGATCCCGTCAAAAAGAAAGGTCGGCGGAAAGAAAATAGATATCCATCAACTGGAGAAAGGCGCCGAAAGGGAAGGACGCAGAACCAAATCAAGCGGGGAAGGACACTACCGTGGTTGTTATATCGAGAAGACTATGCCCCCATGTAGAACTTTTATGCTTTTGTTATGTAAAACTTGTTTTCGCTTAATTTGTAATATGTTATGATTTCTGGGTAATACTGGTATAACTATGCATTATTGGTATTAGTTGACTTTTGAAATTAATTATGTTTTGTTATTTGAAAACCTTATCCCCAGATTAAATCAACTAATTTTGTTAGAAATACATCTTCTATGTTATACAAACGTTAGAATGAACAAACAATACAAAGTAAAAATATATTCATATGGAAAACCAATAAAATGACCAACATTCTCTTATACTTAAAGAAACACATTATAATGTATTTTAAAGTTGTTAAGTGAAATGTATAAAAATACCATATTCAAAGTTATTATTGCATAGAACACTGATAGTCATATGGAAAACCAATAAAATCTACTGTAATACTAGAAAATATACGTTTTTGTTGGTGTAATACTAATTTAATTGGAAATCAAAATTTTCAATATTTTGTAAAACTAACAACCTGGTATAACTATGTGCATTTTTTTAAATCAGGCCCAGAGTTAAAACAGGCCCAAAGTCTCGGCGGGAATCCAAAAAATCGGCGGGAATTCAAAATTTCCGAAAATTCCAAATTTGAAATTTTAATTTTAAATTCTTAGATCTACATTTCTCTCTCTCTCTCTCTTCTTTTCTCGGTCTCTCTATCCATTTCGGATCTCTCTCTCTCTCTCTACCACTTTCGATCCGATTTCTTCCGATTTCTTCTTCCGATTTCTTCCGATTTCTTCACGATATATTAGCCCTTGACACAATTTCTTCACGAGATCCATGGATTCTACCTACCACTGGACTGACAATTTCGATGTTGAACTTTACGAGGAGGAGAAGAGGCGCGGCAAGGAAATGAAGAAGCTGAAGGAGCATCACGACATGCTCCAATTCGTCGCCGACGCCGAGTACGGGATTCCCACAAAATGCCCATGTGGTGGATACATCAAATCCGATGTCTCTCCAACTCCAAAGTTTAAACGTGATCGAGATACTTTACCAGGAAGTAGGTACTTCACCTGCACCAATTTTAAGGTAAAATTTAATTGAGTTTCTCGGATGTATAACTGGTAATACTAGGTAAAACTACTTAGATTTTCTTCGGAAGTATAACTGGTAATACTAGGTAAAACTACTTGGATGTTCTTCGGATGTATAACTGGTAATATTAGGTAAAACTACTTAGATTTTCTTCGGATGTATAACTGGTAATACTAGGTAAAACTACTTGGATGTTCTTCGGATATATAACTGGTAATACTAGGTAAAACTATTTGGATGTTCTTCGGATATATAACTGGTAATACTAGGTAAAACTACTTGGATGTTCTTCGGATGTATAACTGGTAATACTAGGTAAAACTACTTGTATGTTTTTTTTCTAGGATGATGGACTCCACTTTCGTCAGCCATGGGTTGTCGGTGTCGAAGAAGAGATCTCGAAGCTACTTCGGAAGGTTGAAGAGCAGAGCAAGACGATTGAAGAAATGCGAAAAGAGATTCAAACCCATGCCGAAGAGATAGCCAAGCTCAAGTAGATTTTGGCGTTGGATTCCGGCACTGAGAATGTGCAGGTATAAGTGGGGAAGGTTGTTAGATTGTTGTTTTATGCTATGTTATAATTTCTGTGTAATAATTTGTACTATGTTATAATTTGTATTATGTTATAATTTCTGTGTAATACTGTATAACTTTGCATTATTGGTATTAGTTGACTTTTGAAATTCTTTCTTTTCGAACGAAAATTAAGCAAACATCACATTACATATCATCGAAATTTAAGCAAACATCACATTACATTACATAGAATTACAATTCATACAAAACATTGTTCAAGAGCCTACTTCAATGTTTAAGAAACATTCTTCTCCTTCCGCACAAACACATTACCCTTCCGAGCCTTCACATACTCTTCAACTGTCTTCATCCTATCCTCAAGATCTCCAACCTTCTCTAATATCATACCCAGCTGATCTGTCAAGGTATGCATCGCGGCCACCACCTCCCCGAGAGACGTATTCTTAGCTCGGCCTCCAGTCGCTGCTCTTTCCTCCTTTATTTCTCGCCCTTTCACATCTTCATCCTTCATATCCTCAAACTCAACGGTTATTCCGTTGTGAAGCAGCGCCTCCCAACTCTCCACAACAGGATCCATGATTGAATCCAAGAACTCTTTCTCCTCAGCCGTAGTTATCAACACATTGTCAATGTCCTGTCAAGTTAAACACATTTAAACAACCAGTATTACCAAGTGTTCCTAGTTTTACCAAATCTATCAGTATTACCAAGTTTGCCTAGTTTTACCAAATCTACTTGTATTACCAAGTTTTTCTAGTTTTACTAAAATCTGCAAATACTACTAACCGTAGTACTTCCGAGTATTTCATACACAGTCTCAAGAGGCCAGCCTCTCAGCTCGCATTTCTTCCACTTATACTTGCACATCCTAGGACAATCCTCCTTAGGAGCTTGAACAGGTTCTCGGATGCTACTTTTTAGTGCCGCAATGGCCTCCAACGCCAAAAGCTACAAACAAACGCATATAATTATACTTTGCAAAAAAGGACCAACCTAGTCAAGTTCTACAATTTACCTCCAAAGGAAGACAAAAACCAGGAATCGCCCAGCCGCCTCGCACCTCACCGTTATAGTGGCTCAACGTACTCTCTATGGACTCTAACATGTGATCAAAAGAGAATCTGCCCCAAGGAAATGTCTTACACAAATCTAGATCAGCGACATATCTTACAAATATGTCGAGCACGGATTTCCCTTTTGCTCCGGTTTTGGTGGGACAGTAGACGATGCTGCTCAAGAAATACAGCACCGCCATCTTTAGCCTATCTCCACTATCATCCGGTCCCATTACCTTGAGTCGATCCCTCACGTCTTCCCTTAAAATCTTCTTTTTATTCGAATCATCAAAATACTTTTTCTTGAAGGAGGTGGACCCTTTTCGCTGCCAGTTGAGAGGATAGTTGCGGCAGTTGAGTCCTGAGATCATAGCATGCTCTCGTAACCCATATCGGATGGGAATGCCATTGACCACAAACCATGCCTCCTTTTTCCTTTGGATCGCAGCTGTACGCAACAACAACATCCACATGGGTTGAACCATATGATTGCTCTTCGGCATGTGGAGAATGTGGCAGAACTGAGGATGCTTCTCAAACCAATCTCTTTCCGTCACACTGAGATCGACTTCTTTAAACGTCTCCAAAACTTCTTCGACGTAGCACCGGGTTGATAGTTTTATGCTCTTGCCATACTGCTCAGGCTGAAAGTACATTCCAAGTGGTTTCATGGCTTCCGTCTCTGCCTGGGCATCCTGCAAGAAAGCTTTCCTGTTAGAGGGGGATTTAGCACTCCCCCGGTTTAACCCGGTTTGAATAGAAATCAGCCCAACAATCAACTTCAAGGCCTATCGAAACCGATCTACGTAATTAAAGGGAAATTTCCTTTAATTAATAAAGAGAAGATTTCCTTTATTTGGATAAAGGCAAATCCCGGAAAGAAATGAGATTATCCTTATCAGCTTCAAGGAAAAAGGATAATTGCCAATACAAAGTTAAGAAGGAAAAGGAAGAGCTAAGGACTTCAAGACTTATAAATAAGGAGGCCATCGCCTCATTCTTAATCATCTCAAAATCCCATCACATCCTTTGTAACAAGAACTACGTTTTGGCTTGATCCCTATTTGAAGGGTACGTAGGCAGCCTTCAACGGCACAGCTATAAATCTAATAAAAATAATTCTCCTAAACTCTAAACTGAATTCGCCAATCTACGATGTATGCGAATTCTGGTTCCTTCAATTGGAGCTAGAAGGAGGGGGCAAGAAAAATCTGGTGTTTATGGAGAATTATTTTTAAACCCTAGAAATCTGAAACTCGAAGACGACGTCAACTCCTCGTCATATTTGACCGATTAAAGATCAATAACTCTCCGATCTATTCAACAACAGATCGCATCAAAAAAAAAAAAAAAAAAAAAAGGAAAAGAGACTCACCTGTTCGTCCTCGTCTTCCTACCATCTCCGTGTTGTCTTCGAACATGAAAGGGAGGTGCGAGCCGAGTCAACAATGCCGCCTCTGTTCATCATTGTCGAGCCACCGCTGCATGACTTAGTTGCCGTCACTGCCACCAAAATCCCATCGTTTCAACGCCGGGCTGAGCCAACGCGATCTGGAGTGAGATTAAGGTTTTGCTTGCAGCTCAAGCTACCTCTGCAACTCCTTCTTCCAAAACCACCGTCGACGATTGTTTTTCTCATATGCTCCGTCAGCCTCGTCTTAGCACCGCCGTCTTTGACTGCTGTCTTCACCGCACGACTCCACTTCCTTCACGCCTCGCTTGTTGCCAAACCACCGCTTGATCACGTCTCTAGCCTCAGTCAAAGCTCCACCTGGGACCGGAGATCTCCATCGAATTCAACACCATCAAACCTTCGAGCCTTGACTCCGGCGATTTCGAACAGCAACCAAGCCCTCTAAAGCTCCGCCATCGCCGCGTATCCGACGCCGACCTGCAATAAACCATGGCGTCACGAGAAGAAAATCAGATTTTCTCTTATGTTGGGATTAATTAGGTTTTCGGCCCATAAGAGATTATGAGACATTAGTATTGGTGGTAAAGAATCTGGCCGAAGAGATGTGAAATTAAGCCCAAATTCTGGCCCAAATGATATAAAGACTTAAAGCCCACTAAGCTCCTTCGGCCGAACTCGAACATCTCTTACCAACATTGATACACCCGCCAAAGCTCGGGATTACAAGAAAAAGAACGTTCACCAATCTCGTTTCAGCTCGTCAACCGAGCTCCCCAAAAATTCAGGTATCACCTATCAAATTTTATTTAATTCATTAGTCAAAGATATTTTCTTTTCAGATTATATCATAGGATCCGTTCCTTCAAGCCGAACTTAAGCAGTTCGCCGAACTCGTACAGTTCGTATCATCAAGCCGAACTTAAGCAGTTCGCCGAACTCGTACAGTTCGTATCATCAGGCCGAACTTAAGCAGTTCGCCGAACTCGTACAGTTCGTATCATCAAGCCAAACTCAAGCAGTTCACCTACCTCCCAATCGAACATATCGCCTACTTCGCAGTAAAGCAGCTCGTGGTCGTAGCTCGACGATCCGACAGTAAGGTAGCTAGCGGTCGCAGCTCGTCGGTCTAACAGTTAGGTAGCTCAGTCGCAACTTACTCATCATGCAGTCACAGTTCGCCGATCTCGCAGCCCCACCTAACTCACGGCCACAGCTCGCCAACCCCCTGCTCGCCAAACTCACGATCGCAGTTCTCCGACCGCACAGCTCGCTGACCCCGCAGTATGGCAACTCGTAATCGTAATTCACCGATCTAAACAATTGGGCAGCTCGCAATCACAGCTCGCCGACCTCATAGTCCCGCACGAACTATCGAAACCGAACTTGGAAAAGCCGAGACCGACCTCGCACCTAACTAACAAACGCCGAGCTCAGTCTCGAGCTCAATCTCTCGTCTTTAGTAATTTTTGCAGGAACAAAGACGAACAACGTCTAAAAGGAAATTCGACCAGATGCTGATTTCAACTCCAATCGGGCTAAAGAAATCCGCCGAACTCGAACACTCCTTCGCCGAACTGAGGGGGGGACTAATTGTTAGAGGGGGATTTAGCACTCCCCCGGTTTAACCAGGTTTGAATAGAAATCAGCCCAACAATCAACTTCAAGGCCCATCGAAACCGATCTACGTAATTAAAGGGAAATTTCCTTTAATTAATAAAGAGAAGATTTCCTTTATTTGGATAAAGGCAAATCCCGGAAAGAAAGGAGATTATCCTTATCAGCTTCAAGGAAAAAGGATAATTGCCAATACAAAGTCAAGAAGGAAAAGGAAGAGCTAAAGACTTCAAGACTTATAAATAAGGAGGCCATCGCCTCATTCTTAATCATCTGAAAATCCCATCACATCCTTTGTAACAAGAACTACGTTTTGGCTTGATCCCTATTTGAAGGGTACGTAGGCAGCCTTCAACGGCACAGCTATAAATCTAATAAAAATAATTCTCCTAAACTCTAAACTGAATTCGCCAATCTACGATGTGTGCGAATTCTGGTTCCTTCATTTCCTAGTATTACATTTCTACCATTTTAATTCATGGTGACCCGTGATCCTAGAATTACCATGAACTCTCATTTCTACTTTGCCAGAACTCTACGGTCTTACCTCCGCCGCACTATCTGCCTCAGTATCCGCCGCCGTATCCGCCGCCGTATCCGACTCCGTATCCGCCGCACTATCCGAAATCGTCTCCTCCTCCGAGTCTCTCTTCTCAGCTGTCGGATCAACACCCGCTTCTCCCGCCGACGATTCTTCTGGCCCACTCTCCGCCGGCGCCGTCTTCTTCTTCTTCGCCTCCCTCTTCTCCGACTTCTCCGACGCAGAAGTCGTCGGTCTCGTCTTCCGGGGTTGCCTCGTTTCCACCATTGAACTCGAATCGATTGAGAATGGTCCGATTGAGAAGGGAAATCGATCAACCCGCCGTTTCACTCACTGAAGAGAGTAAGAAGAAGGGGACGAAGTAAATCGGAGAAGAAGACGAAGTAAATCGTGGGTTACGGGTAAGTAAAGTAAATCGACAAATTAGGATTTAGGTAAGTTTTTTTTTTTTCTCTATTATCTCGGGTCAACCCGACCCAGGATCCATTATTTCGGGTTTGCCCAGGTACAAACTGTAAATTAGAGGATTCTACCCTGATTTTTCCGTAAATTCCTTTGTTTTCCAATTAAAAAAAAATCAAAACTAAATTCACAATATATGGGGGAGATTTTAGCTCTTTTTTTGAGCATCAGGGAGATTCCAGACGATTCCCTTCTTATTTCTTCTGTGTGTCATTTTATAATGGTAAGTCCAACTATTTATAGAAAAAAAAGTAATATAAAATATTACTTAGTATAATGTCGGTTAGTAAGTCGCCGAAAGTAAAGATAATTATCTTCTTTAACAAAAAAACATTATTTTTTGGCTTAAATTTAAAAATAATGCCGTTGGGAAATAGAAGTCCAACAAAACTTGAAATTTGAAAAAGTTTAAAAAAATTTGACCATAACGGCGGTTTTCTGGAAACTTCAGCAATGAAGGCTCGTCGTCTCTCTCTCTTAATAAAGTTGTGAAGAAAGTTGTTCATCTGACCATTTGGTTCTCTTAAATTTCTGACTATCTGCAAGACTTTCTGATATCCATTTCCTCCAGAAACTAATTGAATTTTTAAGCCTCAGAAATTTCTACTTCACCAGAATCATTGATTGTTTCTTTCCCGCTCGAGTCTAGGGTTTCCGTTTCCATAGATTTCTGATGAAGCGGCAATAGGAAGAGGAAGTAACAACAATGAAATTCGCCATGTTTGTTTCCGAAGTGTAAGCAATGCTTTTGGAGTAGTAATAAAGATCAGAAAGTGATATTTGCTTATGTTTGTGGTTTTGGCCATATGAAGGGTTTCACGCTTGAGGATGCTACTGGTCTTACTGTTACCGGGGATATAGAGGTTGACTCTGTCTTTGCTGGCTCTCTCCCAACTTCGCATCCTAATTTTGCTCCTCAGAGGCATCTTGAGCTCTCAAGCAATTGGCAGGCCCCATCAATCCCTGATGAGGAAGTTGAGTTGTTCATTGGTATCCTCTCTGCGGGAAACCATTTTGCTGAGCGGATGGCCGTGAGGAAGTCTTGGATGCAGCATAAACTTATCAAAACTTCCAAAGTGGTGGCTCGTTTCTTTGTGGCATTGGTAAGTGTAGGGTAATTGCGGTGAGGTTCTTTGAGACTAGTCGTATTAGGTCTTCTAGATTAGGTTATATCCTTCAATCAAACTGATGTGGAACTTTGGTATATACATAGCACACGAGGAAGTCAATCAATGTGGAGTTAAAGAAGGAAGCTGAGTTCTTTGGGGACATAATTGTAGTGCCTTACATGGACAGCTATGACCTGGTGGTCCTGAAAACTGTTGCAATCTCCGAGTACGGGGTGAGTTTTTTTTATTCTAAGAATCAGCAAATCTTTCATGGTTCATGGTAAAAAAATTGTTTTTCTTTCTGCTTGCAGGCTCATCAATTGGCTGCCAAGTATATTATGAAGTGTGACGATGACACATTTGTCCGCGTAGATGCGGTTCTTAGTGAAGCAAAGAAAAGACCCATGAATCGAAGCTTGTACATTGGCAACATCAACTATTATCACAAGCCTCTTCGCCAGGGGAAATGGGCTGTTTCATATGAGGTAATAAAGAACAGGAAAAAGAGATGCATTCGGTATTTGCTGTTTTCTTTTTTGTTCCAGAGATATCAGAAAAAAACAGTTTTTACTCAAATTTGTTCAACTGGTTCTTCAGGAATGGCCAGAGGAAGATTATCCACCTTATGCCAATGGTCCTGGCTACATATTATCAGCAGATATAGCTCGCTTCATCGTAAAAGAGTTTGAGCAAAACAAACTAAGGGTAACTGATCATCTTCATTTGGAAAAGAGACAAGAAGAAACTTTAACTATGTAATGTGTAATATACATCATCTTCTTTCTGTTCCAGTTATTCAAAATGAAAGACGTGAGCGTGGGAATGTGGGTGGAACAGTTCAACAACAGCGTGAAATCTGTGGATTATGAGCACAGCCTTAACTTCTGCCAGTTTGGTTGCATTGAGAATTACTTAACGGCACATTACCAATCGCCTAGACAGCTGATCTGCT
Organism: Eutrema japonicum; assembly: GCA_030161315.1. Taxonomy (NCBI): domain Eukaryota; kingdom Viridiplantae; phylum Streptophyta; class Magnoliopsida; order Brassicales; family Brassicaceae; genus Eutrema; species Eutrema japonicum. Next base: position 44,316,298 of record BSQW01000013.1, read on the forward strand.
TGTGGGAGAAATTGGTCTTGACGGGCAAACCTCATTGCTGCAACATGAGATGACACAGCGGTGCATTTTCCTGTTCTGTTTATGTTGGCTGTGAGAAAAGGAAAGTAGATTTCGGATGAGAACATCAAACATAAGCTTTTGCTGTATATATATGCAACCATGTAAGTCTTTACCTTCGAACAGATTAATGTGGATCCTTGTTGAAATCATTCATTCTTTTTGATGATTACACTTCTTAAACCGAAGTTCAAGTTGAATAGCTGTAAATGAAAATGTTTTAGCTTTCTCTTGCGAGTTGGTAAATGAATACAATGTTATCGAAACAACAGCTGAAGATAAACGATCTTCACTTCTCCTGTGGAAACTACAATTTTTCAGGTCGTCTAATTTCATTTCTTGCTGGAATATTCTGAAATTATGACCCAGAAAAGAAATGGCATGGCTCCCATGACCTTATAGGTTCACATGTTATCTATCCTAGCCATCGAGTGCTCCTAGGGCTTTCATGTCCTCCAAGAAGGCCGAATAAGAGTCGTCGATGCTTTGTGGCTTCGACGGTGCAGATATGCTGGTCACCGACACTGGCTTCACCGGGGCAGCATGAGTTGTAATAGACCTTGGTGTAAATCCCAAGATGGTCGCTGTCGCTGTCGAAATCTTTGGCTTTGGTTTGGCCGTAGCTGCTGACTCTCTTCTTACCCGAACTGATGCAGGGATCTGAATATCAAGAAACAAATCAGAACCCACATGAATGTACAAATAAAGGGGCCATATAGTTATGCACTATTACGTATTGTAATCATGTCCACTCACCATAGATGTAAGCTCAGGTGTGTGCTGCGCAAGTGGTCTCTTGACAACTGTAGGAGCAGCAGATTTTATGTAAGATGGTTTCTGTGGCATGAATTGCCTACTCAACGCTTGCCCGTCTTGAAAACTAGGCGGTGGACCTGGAGGAAGCGGCGGTCTCATCATAGGTGGTGGTCCAGGTGGTGGACCATATGGCGGCCTTGGGAAACCTAGATGACCCAACATTCCATGAGGAGGAAGGCCAGGAGGGGGACGCATATCTGGAGGCGGCGGTGGAAAACGTAACATCCCTGGATTCATAAGATCAGGTTGTAAATTAGAGAGTAAAGCTGGTGGGTGCTGTTGAGGTAAGGGTGGTGGTGCAACCATCGTGGAGAAGTTAGCATCTTGAACATTACTACTGGTATTAGAATCTGATGGAGCACCATCAGATCCATTGCTTACAGGTTTCGGGGGCCGCCCAGGTGGGCTGGGAGCGATAGAAGTCATAGTAGACACCTGCACGAAGGAAATGCAAAATGAATCCTGTTTTAACCTTTCTCCAATATGTAGATTCCATTTGAAATTTTTGCTTTAGGAGAACTTAATGCAGAATTTCAATAATCCACAAACATTTTGTCCTAACTTATTAAAAATCCTTCCTGACAGTTTAGGAAAGCTATAGGTAACACCTTGGGGTTTACCTCACTGAAGGTTTGATCTGATGACGGAAGCATATTGCTATCGGTTTCACTTCCACTAAGGCCAGGTGGAAGTGGTTGGGAAGATCGAGGAAGGGGAGGAGGTGGTGGAAGAGGAGGACGAACCGAAACCAGCTCTTTTGGTGGAGGACCAGGAGGCGGTGGTGGAAAAGCAAGTCCTGTAGTTGGAGCAAGAGGGTTTGGAGGCAGTGGAGGAGGAGGTGGAAGTGGCAAAGCAGGCAAAACATTTCCATCCTGAGAGCCTGGAATACTGCCATCTGGCAGAGGAAGTGGAGGCGGGGGAGCAGTTATTACAGCATCTTCCGACGCAGTATTAGAAGTTGAAGCAGCACCGCTAGAGGATGCGCCATCTAAGGGGATTCCAGGTCCTGCAAGAAAAAGACAAAAAAAAAAAACCATTTTAAGAGAAAGGAGGTAGGGAACAATACTGTTTTGTTTTTTGGTCAAAAGAAAAAGAGTACCTATTGAGGATTTATACATGGGTGGCTTTCCAGGGGGTGGCGCACCAGTCGGGTTCAAGGTAGGGTGATAATAAACAGAGTCCTGTCATTATAAAGCAGAAAGGTGAGGGAAATTTAAAGTCAAGTAAGACGAAGAAAAAAAAAGACTAAGACAAGCTAAGCTAAGTACTTCTGGTGTTAAGTTCTTTGATCTTTCATCCTCCTCACCAGTTCTTCGTTGTGGGGGTAGGTGGCTATCAAGAAACACAAAAAAGATATAAATCAAAGGAAGCCAGCGACATCTTATCTTAACCGTCAATAAGAAAAGAACTAGAGAAATAAATTATTCACCTGAACATAACCGAGGTTGTAGCCTCCCCCTGCTCCTTCAATTTCTCCTCATATTCCTGGATAAACGCAAGAAATGGAAGAATAAGACGATACTAAATTACAAAAGTGTACTCCTGATAAGAAACCAAAAGGAATCGAAGACTAGATCAACCAACAAAAATACCTTCCTCTTCTTCACAACCATCTGCAACGTATCTTCAAGTTGTCTCTTTTTATGTATTCTTGCTTTGTCCAAAGCACCTTCAGCCTCTACACCAAATCAATTAGCACCTCTGTATTAATCTAAGCTACAAATCAGAATAGTAGTAAGTTTCATGGGGGCCAAGAGATATGCACAAAACTCATAAGCAATATCTGAGAAAAAAAGAAAATCAGGAAATTCTAAGTTTGATTTAGTGTCACTGAGTTATAAGCTGAGATCTTAGAGAAAGTAGAGGATGACTTACTCGACATATCTAGTTTCCTGATTTGCTCCTTGATTTGTTCAGGATCCTTCTTCAAAATTCCCACCTCTCTCATCTTCTTTCTCTCATTCTTGTTCTGTTTTAGCAAAAAAAAAAAAGGTGTAGCTAAAGAGTAAGACAGCATCCCATAATTCAGAACGCAACAATAACAATCCATTAGACAAATTGTAAACCATAGAGTGAAAAATCTGATATCTTTGCTCAGAAGGCTGTTCTTAATTCCTGAAAAAAACTAAAGAACATATGATTCTTCTGAGCAGTGAGCACCCCCTTACAAATTCCAGCTTAATTTCTCCAAAAGTTTTCACAAAATTCACGAAAAACAAAAACTCAATACATTATTATCAAAAAACACTTACCCGTCTCAATTCTTTCTTCCGTTGCTCTTTGCGGAAGGCATCGGTAGGGTTCATCGCCTTCCCTCCCTTGGTCGTCTTCATCTTCACCAATTAGATTGAAAAATGAAGAAGTCGAGTTCCTCTCAAATCATGCACTTTTTAAGTTTGCTCCATTTTTGTTCAATTTCGCTAATTTAGATGATCGAAACAAAAAATGAGGGTTTCGATATGGGCTTTTAATATAAACGGGCTATTAATAAACAATTTAAACCCATAGTTGGCCCATAAGAAACAAAGCTGTAACGGTTGCGTTTTGTCCCCTGTCCAAAAAAAAAAACAGATTGATTTCCAGACAATATGATGTTTTTGATGTGCTTCTTCGTCAAATTGGTTGTCTAAATGGTAGATGAGATAAGTTATTCCTTATTAATTTAATAGATTAGATTAGTGTGATTCGATGATTAACCAACAAAAGGAACCAGCAGATTTCTCTTAGACATCGAACTCCGACTCTGCTTGATTTACCTACAGCTAACACTTAGTTACGTATGTGGTTCGGGAGAGAATTAAACAGCATTGCAAAGAGATGACTTTGGTCATTTTTGTCCTTTGGTTTGTTTACGTTTTCGCAACTTTCTTGGCCATCATTGAGACTATGATAAAGAAGCTTCAAGAAAGGAACAGTCTTTGCCTCGCTTGTGGTTGTTTGATAGAAGCTCAAGGATATTAATTGATTATTATCAGAGAAGACTGTTTGATTCTGGAAGATGTATATATATATATACACTCAGTTTAAGCATATGGACAGTGATAATAAATCTACATAAGAATTCAAAAACTTGGAGCTGGTCTACTTGAAATAGAGTGGGACAAGTTTCTTCAAGGTTTCAAACACACTTGTGAAGGGATCAAACTGGACTGACTTTCTTAATCCAAGATCTGGAAACTGGTTTGTCAGTGTTTGCTCCATACCTGGCATGGACATCATGGCAGCTAGCTGACCATCAGACATCACTTCACAGTCTTGTGGAGTATCCTTGATTTTTTCCGGGTCATAGCCAAATTGTGCCAAATAGTTCTTGTACTTGGCGATGAACTCTGGTCCTGGGTTAGGTGTTCTTGAGTATACCTGACATATCAAAAACTCATGAAGTTAAATATAAAAGAGATATTCAAACCAATATTGAGTTCTTGTATCTGAATCACCTGAACAAAGCCCTTGTCTTTGGCCCCAGAGACAAGAGCATAGTTGTCGTAGTCGGTGGCTATGACATCATAAGGCAACTTGGGAATGAAAGGAATGGTGGGAAATCGAAGGAAACACTTCTCTTTAATCATCTCTCGCTTTTCTAAGTCGGTCTCGCTTTTCTCCAGGTCTTCCGCTCCCACGCATTGAACCTTCCCTCTGATTCCTGTTATATACCCATCAGGGCTGCCGTGAACACAAAACGTATCTACCCGTATGGCTGCTTCCTTCATATCAAACGTGTATACGCCCTGCAACGGGTGAAGAAACAAACACTCAAGACGTTTTCATTAGTTCCTCTGATTGTGTCAGGCAAATGAAATTACATATACCTGGGTACAATGGCAGTCTTCTTGACCTTGACCCGCAAAACCGCGCTTAAGAGAAGCTACTTCAAACCATCTTCCAGAGTACCTAACTGGGTCAAAGTTCTTAGCAGTCATGCCTCTCATCATCATCATCATCATCGTTTCCGGGTCACCATCAGATGCGTTTTCAAGTGGAAGAGTAGTCAGCTTGTTTTCTTCCACAGAAGCACTCCCTAGTTGGCAAATGTTCTGATGACCAGATGAGAGATCCAACGCAACACCCTGCCAGGGTTCAAAGAAACTCAGAAAACCCAAACCGCTTTTGGATGCAATCGAACATGGTTATCGCAAGCATACCTGGCCTGCCTGAGAGAGGAGCAAAATGGTAGCAAACCCTGAAACAAAACACTTTCTCAAAGACTTGCTTTCAATGGGATTGTCCAAGGAACATTTTAACTCAGGCTTCCCTCTGGATATTGTGTCAGGCAAATGAGATCTCTTGTCGATCCTAACCACGGAGCATCTTCAATTTCATAAGGAAACAGAAATCTGAGATCAGTAAATCTTGAAGCTCTATAATCCGAAACAGCTCCATTCCAGGATCTGGTTTCTGTAAGTATGTCCTAAAACCTAACTAAATTATGTTATGCATTAATGATGATCTTGAAGTTGAATGTACAAATACCAAACCAAAAGCAAAATATTAAACCAGATCCAAGTACTGATCTCAGATTTCTGTTTGTGATATATAAAGATCTACCTTGTAGTAGCAGGTGGAGAGAAGCTTTGGCTACTTATGATACTTACCATTCTCTCTCTTCACTTGTTTTGGTCGGAGCCACAGATTTTTTTTCTTTTTATGTTTTTTCTTTTTGACAAAGCCTTTTGATCTGTCTAAGAAACGCTGTCGTTTTTTAAGGATCCACATGAAATAAATCTCTCCAACCAGCTTACATCTTCGGTCGAAGGGATCCACTAGAAATCTCCCGACAAAACATTGTCATGATAAGCAAATGACTTCACTTTCACTTTTTTTTTTTGAGAAAGGGTTACTTGACCTTCACGTTTTGCGATAAAATAACTCTATTTTTTTTTACGTGTTTTAAAAATAATTTTTTTAAACTAGATTAGCAGTACATTTTTAACATAATGAATGGTCTCGGTTGGAAATAAATCTCTCCAACCAATTTACATCTTCGGTCGAAGGGACCCACTAGAAATCTCTCGACAAAACGTTGTCATGATCAACAAATGACTTCAATTTCACTTTTTTTTTTTGAGAAAAGGTTACTTGACTTTCACGTGTTGCGACAAAATAATTATATTCTTTTTTACGTGTTTTAAGAATAATTTTATTAAACTATATTGGCAGTATATTTTTAACATAATGAATGGTCTCGGTTGGAAATAAATCTCTCCAACAGCTTACATCTTCGGTCGAAGGACCCACTAGAAATCTCTCGACAAAACGTTGTCATGATCAGCAAATGACTTCACCTTCACGTTTTTTTTTTTTTGAGAAATGGTTACTTGACCTTCACGTTTTGCGACAAAATAATTATATTATTTTTTATGTGTTTTAAGAATAATTTTTTTAAAACTAGATTAGCAGTATATTTTTAACATAATGAATGGTCTCGATTGGAAATAAATCTCTCCACCCAGTTTACATCTTCGGTCGAAGGGATCCACTAGAAGTCTCTCGACAAAACCTTGTCATGATCAGCAAATGACTTCACCTTCACTTTTTTTTAAGAAAAGGTTACTTGACTTTCACGTTTAGCGACAAAATAATTCTATTTTTTTTACGTGTTTTAATAATAATTTTTTTAAACTAGATTAGCAGTACATTTTTAACATAATGAATGGTCTCGGTTGGAAATAAATCTCTCCAACCAGTTTACATCTTCGGCCGAAGGGATCCACTAGAAATCTCCCTACAAAACGTTGTCATGATCAGCAAATGACTTCACCTTCACTTTTTTTTTAGAAATAGAAAGGGTTACTTGACCTTCACGTTTTACGACAAAATAATTATATTCTTTTTTACGTGTTTTAAAAATAATTTTTAAAACTATATTAGCAATACATTTTTAACATAATGAATAGTCTCGGTTGGAAATAAATCTCTCCAACCAGTTTACATCTTCGGTCGAAGGGACCCACTAGAAGTCTCTCGACAAAACCTTGTCATGATCAGCAAATGACTTCACCTTCACTTCTTTTTTTAGAAAGGGTTACTTGACCTTCACGTTTAGCTACAAAATAATTCATACATTTTTAACATAATGAATGGTCTCGGTTGGAAATAAATCTCTCCAACCAGTTTACATCTTCGGTCGAAGGGACCCACTAGAAGTCTCTCGACAAAACCTTGTCATGATCAGCAAATGACTTCACATTCACTTCTTTTTTTTAGAAAGGGTTACTTGACCTTCACGTTTAGCTACAAAATAATTCTATTTTTTACGTGTTTTAATTATAATATTTTTAAACTAGATTAGCAGTACATTTTTAACATAATGAATGGTTTCGGCTGGAAATAAATCTCTCTAACCAGTTTACATCTTCGGTCGAAGGGACCCACTAGAAATCTCTCTACAAAACGTTGTCATGATCAGCAAATGACTTCACCTTCACTTTTTTTTTTGAGAAATGGTTACATGACCTTCACGTTTTACGACAAAATAATTATATTCTTTTTTACGTGTTTTAAAAATAAATTTTAAAACTATATTAGCAATACATTTATAACATAATGAATGGTCTCGGTTGGAAATAAATCTCTTCAACTAGCTTACATCTTCGGTTGAAGGGACCCACTAGAAGTCTCTCGACAAAACGTTTTCATGATCAGAAAATGACTTCACCTTCAATTCTTTTTTTTTGAGAAAGGGTTACATGACTTTCACGTTTTGCGACAAAATAATTCTATTCTTTTTTACGTATTTTAGGAATAAATTTTTTAAACTAGATTAGCAGTACATTTTTAACATAATAAATGGTTTCAGTTGAAAATAAATCTCTCTAACCAACTTACATCTTCGGTCGAAGGGACCCACTAGAAATCTCTCGAAAAAACGTTGCCATGATCAGCAAATGACCACCTTCACCTTTTTTTTACTTGACTTTCATGTTTTGCGACTAAATAATTCTATTTTTTACGTTTTTTAAGAATAATTTTTTAAACTAGATTACCAGTACATTTTAACATAGTGAATGGTATCGGTTGGAAATAAATCTCTCCAACCAGTTTACATCTTCGGTCGAAGAGACCCACTATAAATCTCTCGACCAAACGTTGTCATGATCAGGAAATGACTTCACCTTCACTTTTTTTTTTTTGAGAAAGGGTTACTTGACCTTAACGTTTTGCGACAAAATAATTTTATTCTTTTTTTACGTGTTTTAAGAATAATTTTTTGTAAACTAGATTAGCAATACATTTTTAACATAATGAATGGTCTCGGTTGGAAATAAATCTCTCAAACCAGCTTACATCTTCGGTTCAAGGGACCCACTAGAAATCTCTCGACAAAACGTTGTCAGGATCAGCAAATGATTTCACCTTCACCTTTTTTTTGTTGAGAAAGGGTTACTTGACCTTCACGTATTGCGACAAAATAATTATATACTTTTTTGTTTTAAGAATAATTTTTTAAAACTAGATTAGCAGTACATTTTTAACATAATGAATGGTCTCGGTTGGAAATAAATCTCTCCAACCTGATTACATCTTCGGTCGTAGAGACCCACTAGAAATCTCTCGACAAAACCTTGTCATGATCAACAAATGACTTCACCTTCACTTGTTTTTTTTTTGAGAAATGATTACTTAACTTTCACGTTTTGCGACAAAATAATTATATTCTTTTTACGTGTTTTAAGAATAAGTTTTTAAAACTAGATTAGCTGTACATTTTTAACATAATGAATGGTCTTGGTTGGAAATAAATCTCTCCAACCAAATTACATCTTCGGTCGTAGAGACCCACTAGAAATCTCTCGAAAAAACGTTGTCATGATCAACAAATGACTTCACCTTCACTTGTTTTTTTTATTTTGAGAAAGGATTACTTGACTTTCATGTTTTGCGATAAAATAATTATATTCTTTTTTTACGTGTTTTAAGTATAAGTTTTTAAAACTAGATTAGCAATACATTTTTAACATAATGAATGGTCTCGGTTGGAAATAAATCTCTCCAACCAGCTTACATTTTCGGTCGAAGGGATCCACTAGAAGTCTCTCGACAAAACGTTGTCATGATCAGCAAATGATTTCACCTTCACTTTTTTTTTTTGAGAAAGGGTTACTTGACCTTCATGTTTTGCGACAAAATGATTCTATTTTTTTTACGTGTTTTAAGAATAATTTTTTTAAACTAGATTAGCAATACATTTTTAACATAATGAATGGTCTCGGTTGGAAATAAATCTCTCCAACCAGTTTACATCTTCGGTCGAAGGGACCCACTAGAAATCTTTCGACCAAACGTTGTTATGATCAGCAAATGACTTCAGCTTTTTTTTTTTTTTTGAGAAAGGGTTACTTGACCTTCACGTTTTGCGACAAAATAATTATATTCTTTTTTACGTGTTTTAAGAATAATTTGTTAAAACTAGATTAGCAGTACATTTTTAACGTAATGAATGGTCTCGGTTTCTATAAATATCTATATGTTTTAATGATTATTGGTGAGTTTTTATTAAAGCTGTGATTTTTTATAATATAATTTCTTAGAAATATATATTTGGAGACGATCCATTCGGTAGTCAAGATGTTTGAACACGCAACGAGGAAGCTTATGCGGCTCGTTTTTTTTCTTTGAGAAAGGGTTACTTCATGTTTTTTTTGACCGAAAAAAAAAAAAAACTTCATATTTTTTATAAATCTATTCTTCATGTTTTGCGACAAAAAAAAATCTATTCTTTTTTACGTGTGTTGAGAATAATTTTGTTAAACTAGATTAGCAGTACATTTTTAATATCATGAATGGTTTCAGTTTCTATAAATATCTATATGTTTTTAATGATTATTTTTGAATTTTTAATAAATTTGTGCTTTGTTTTTTATAAATTTCTTAGAAAAATACTTTTTGAGATGATCCGGTAGTCAAGATGTTTTGAAGACTCAATGAGGAAGCTTCAGCGGTTCGTTTTTTCTTTGCTTTTAGAGCAGTTAGTAAGACTGGTGCGTCATGGTGTTGCGAGGCTCTGTGCTAGCTGACATCGGGTAAGGATCTTGGTAGAGTGAATGCGCATATTAAAGCTCCATGGGCTTGTGTAGTTTTTTTTTTTTTATATATACGCCATCGGCTATCCCAGTCAGCTCCAGGTAGGAACACACCGAAGTGTTACAGAGTGGACTGCCATGACCCTGTAAAGGGTATGTACCACCCCGCCTGACCCCAAGTTTAATACCAACCAGACTAAGTGCCAGCGGGTGACCCAGCCGCCTGCATTATGGGCCACCATGTAAACCAATTGAACATATTCCCAACTGACAGACTTCCCACAAATCAATGTTTGGATTTTAGCTGAGGAGAAAGATCGAACCCTGGGCAAGGAAATTACTCACAGTGCTTGTGTAGTTCTATTTTAGTGTTGGTTTTAGGATTTGTTGGATGAGCCACATTTCATTGACGAAGAGGACGGTCTTTGATCGAGGGTTTTGCTAACTATTTAGAGTGAAGGCTTTGTCTTAGGGATACCAGAGAATCAACTTCCAATTTGCGAAGTTGTCGATTACCTAGACTTTCAAGTTTGTTAATCCCCTTTTGGTTTCTCTATTCCTCAGGATCTAACAAGATGAATATCACTCCTTCTCGACACCTTAGGGTTTAAAAAATCTGCTAAGCAACTTGACTCTTGTTTTTCTGCTGAGATCCTTTGTTCATTGAGAGAGCTCGTGTTTTTCTCTTCCCGTAGCTTTTATATTCCCATTTAGTTCGATGGTGTTTTGGTAGTATTAAAATTTCTGTGATTTATAAGCTTAATCTCTTTTCAATTAATCAGATTCTGTCGATGCAATATCCTAGGAGACTTGTGTTGGCGGGTTGTGTATTGGCCCTGATCGTAAGCTTTCCGGAGTCCTTTTGACTATTGGTTTCAGTGACCTCTCTCTCTCATATTTGGAAGCTCATGTCTTTGCTAATTCTTAGGTCATGACTGTTAGAGGGGGATTTAGCACTCCCCCGGTTTAACCCGGTTTGAATAGAAATCAGTCCAACAATCAACTTCAAGGCCCATCGAAACCGATCTACGTAATTAAAGGGAAATTTCCTTTAATTAATAAAGAGAAGATTTCCTTTATTTGGATAAAGGCAAATCCCGGAAAGAAAGGAGATTATCCTTATCAGCTTCAAGGAAAAAGGATAATTGCCAATACAAAGTTAAGAAGGAAAAGGAAGAGCTAAGGACTTCAAGACTTATAAATAAGGAGGCCATCGCCTCATTCTTAATCATCTCAAAATCCCATCACATCCTTTGTAACAAGAACTACGTTTTGGCTTGATCCCTATTTGAAGGGTACGTAGGCAGCCTTCAACGGCACAGCTATAAATCTAATAAAAATAATTCTCCTAAACTCTAAACTGAATTCGCCAATCTACGATGTGTGCGAATTCTGGTTCCTTCAATTGGCGCTAGAAGGAGGGGGCAAGAAAAATCTGGTGTTTATGGAGAATTATTTTAAAACCCTAGAAATCCGACAAACAATGACGAACTCACGATCTGATTCTCGCCATGATGAACCCGCCGATCTCAAACTCACCATGAACGAGCTCGCCGAAGAAGAAGAACGAGCTCAACAAAGATGGTTCTGGCCGAGCACGACACGCCGAGCTCACTCCCACGAGCTTACAAACGCCGAGTTCGCACATGACGAGACGACCTTGCGGAACACGCCGACCTCGCCGCACATGCCGACCTCGGCAAACACACTGAACTCATCAGACCGCAGCCATTGAACACGCCGAGCTCGCGGAGGCAAACTTATCGTACCGCCGATCTCGAACTCAACGTGACGAACTCACTTGCCGAGCATGAAAACCACCATGACCAGAGAAGATGTAACTTGCATGCCGACCAGGAAGCACCCGATGCTGACCTCACTCACCATCACCGCCGACATGAAAGAAGATCAGATTTCTCTTTTTTTGTTGGGCTTGCTCCAACGTAGTCAAATTCGGTAAAAAAAAAAAAAAAAAAAAAAAAAAAAGGACATCCACTGATAGATCCAGCTCGTCACTTATCGATTATAGCTCGTCTACAGAGCTCCCTAAAATTCAGGTATTTTTTATCAAATTTTTTACTTGTTATTCGAAGATATTTTCTTTTCAGATTATATCATAGGATCCGTTCCTTCAAGCCGAACTTAAGCAGTTCGCCGAACTCGTACAGTTCGTATCATCAAGCCGAACTTAAGCAGTTCGCCGAACTCGTACAGTTCGTATCATCAGGCCGAACTTAAGCAGTTCGCCGAACTCGTACAGTTCGTATCATCAAGCCAAACTCAAGCAGTTCACCTACCTCCCAATCGAACATATCGCCTACTTCGCAGTAAAGCAGCTCGTGGTCGTAGCTCGACGATCCGACAGTAAGGTAGCTAGCGGTCGCAGCTCGTCGGTCTAACAGTTAGGTAGCTCAGTCGCAACTTACTCATCATGCAGTCACAGTTCGCCGATCTCGCAGCCCCACCTAACTCACGGCCACAGCTCGCCAACTCCCTGCTCGCCAAACTCACGATCGCAGTTCTCCGACCGCACAGCTCGCTGACCCCGCAGTATGGCAACTCGTAATCGTAATTCACCGATCTAAACAATTGGGCAGCTCGCAATCACAGCTCGCCGACCTCACAGTCCCGCACGAACTATCGAAACCGAACTTGGAAAAGCCGAGACCGACCTTGCACCTAACTAACAAACGCCGAGCTCAGTCTCGAGCTCAATCTCTCGTCTTTAGTAATTTTTGCAGGAACAAAGACGAACAACGTCTAAAAGGAAATTCGACCAGATGCTGATTTCAACTCCAATCGGGCTAAAGAAATCCGCCGAACTCGAACACTCCTTCGCCGAACTGAGGGGGGGACTAATTGTTAGAGGGGGATTTAGCACTCCCCCGGTTTAACCCGGTTTGAATAGAAATCAGCCCAACAATCAACTTCAAGGCCCATCGAAACCGATCTACGTAATTAAAGGGAGATTTCCTTTAATTAATAAAGAGAAGATTTCCTTTATTTGGATAAAGGCAAATCCCGGAAAGAAATGAGATTATCCTTATCAGCTTCAAGGAAAAAGGATAATTGCCAATACAAAGTCAAGAAGGAAAAGGAAGAGCTAAGGACTTCAAGACTTATAAATAAGGAGGCCATCGCCTCATTCTTAATCATCTCAAAATCCCATCACATCCTTTGTAACAAGAACTACGTTTTGGCTTGATCCCTATTTGAAGGGTACGTAGGCAGCCTTCAACGGCACAGCTATAAATCTAATAAAAATAATTCTCCTAAACTCTAAACTGAATTCGCCAATCTACGATGTGTGCGAATTCTGGTTCCTTCAATGACTATCCTCTCTGCTACCGTTGGATGGGCTGCTCCAAATCTGGTATGATTTTTATAATGCTTTTTCCTTGAATTTAGATTGTAGTTTGATATAGCTTTTGTCAAGTGAGTCGTTCTACTTAAGGTTCCCGACAACGAAATTTTCTTAGAATGATCATGTTCTTGGTGAAATACTGTTGGTGGGTTTTATTTTAAGTACTTATCTTTGAGAAATCGAGATTGTGTCTATGTGATTTCAGATTTCAATCGGATAGTTGTGGGTTATATAAACTCTTGAGTATTCAATAAACTGCAATTTGGTACTTTTTCGTCTCTGGTCTTTAACAATCATTTGAATCAAATTTTGGTAGATGCAGTCATGTGTTTCAGTGTTTGATTTAGGGTTTCACTGTTTGATTTCTGTAAAGGTTTTTGATCTCGAGATTTAATTTGGTTAACGGGTGAAGATTTCTATTTCTTCTTGCCTCCATGTCTGCGTTTTGTCTCTCTATGTGTGTAGTATACTTATGGCATTTGTCTGTTCTTCGATTCTTCTGCGTTTTAAAACTCAGATTTTCTTTTCAGAATCTATTGTTCCATGTTTTTTGAAATTTTCAAATTTTTGGTTTCTCAATTTGTATTCTTCTTTGTAGTTTTGGTGATGTCTGATGCTCAAAGTGGCCATGCTTTAGCCACTGAACGTCTTGCTATATGACTGTTGGTTACTTAAGGAAAGTCTATTTTGTTCTTCTCCATTCAAGGCTCAATAAACACAACGTTAATCTTTTGTCACGGGTAAACCTTAATCTTCTTGAATCCAACCCACACAAACCAAACTATTTTTGTCCTCTCTTTCTCTGCTTCATTTCTTTATCACAAGACGTTGATTCAGAAGTATTAATATTGTCACATGTCTTTGGAAAGTCAATGTTTTAGTATTGAAGATGCCTAGCCATTTCTCTTTGTATTAGGTGAACCAGCACTATTAGATTTTTGTTTTTGATTAACCTATTGTACAGTCCTTAAGTGTGTTTCATTTATTTTGTGGTAATTTGTCTCCACTTGAAGCTAAGTTTTGTCATCATTCTTGGTGTCCTGAGGTTTTTTATGATATGAATATTTGTTATCAGAAAACAAGTAAAACGACTCATCAGGGAAGTTGCAGGTTTTGGTTTCTATGAGAAAAGGATCATTGATTTTTTGAAGGTCGGTACAAGCGAACTCTCAAAGTTTCGAAGAAAAAGTTGGGCTCACAAGAGATCCAAGAGAACCTTTGTCTTTGTGAAGACGAGGTTCATATTTGTGAGGTTTTGGACTCTGTTAAGAGAAAAATGGAATGCGTTTCTTTTCCTGGAAAGCCACCGAGGATTGTTGTTTGGCAGACTCCTTTTTATGAGATTCAAGTAATGTATATGCTTGAAATAACACAGTGCTAAAAAATGGTATTCTACACAGTTGCAAGAAGTCAATGCATTTTATGTTTATGGAGACATCTTAAATGTCCAATAATATCTTAACTATTTTTCAAGTTATGGCTCTTATAATTTTTAATTTAAAATGTTCAAAAAAAAAAAAGATTTTAGTTTCATTGTAACAATCACCTAAGGTTATACTTCTAAACACTTAGTCATCTATTAAGCTTTTAAAAAGAAAGAGAAATTTTTAAAATTACCACTTTGATGATATTGCTTTTCAAAAGTACAATTCTATGATATTCATTTTCAAAAATACAACATCATATTAATTTGTTTAAAAAAATTCAAATTTATAAGGGTTTATAAAACATGTTTATAAGGGTTTATAAAGCATGTTTTATAAGGTTTTATAAACCCTTATAAATTTGAATTTTTATAAACCTTTATAAATTTGAGTTTTATAAACCTTTATAAATTTAATATTTTTGAAAATGGACATCAATGAAGTGTACTTTTGAAAAGTAGTATCATAAAAGTGGTATTTTTGAAAATTCTCCAAGAAAATGGTGGGATTAACAACAGGATTTTGAAAATATAGATTTCTTTTATATAGGTCTTTAACTGTGTTTTTGTGGGGATTTAAAACGGTATCATAGTTTGGTAGACATCTAGAAAGATGCGATACTTTTTGTGGGGAAATAGATCGTCTTCCCATACTATTTTATATGAAATAAAAAAATAAGACTGGCGTTCCTCTCAGTCGAGAGACTGGAATTCACATATAGAAAACAATGATCATATTTTAAATATAAAATATTTATGATGAATTGTATGTGTAAATGATATGATATTTATGTTGATTATATAAAATATTTATGACTATACTTTATTTGAAAATTAATAATAAAACAATGGATAAGAGTCCGAATGGATACTTTAGGTATTAAAATATATTTAAAATAAATTCTAGAACAAAACGGGTCGAAAAATTTTGGTAGCTAAAATCACTAATTTTGAATCATACATGTCATACCAAAATATATATTTTCCATACAAAATGGAAAATATAAAAACAAAAACAAATAACAAATTATCGCATGCCCTCATTGTGGATTAAAATTTTAGAAAACTATATAATATATTCTAAACCGAAAAAAAATTATTAACACATCTCAAACTTTTACATCCACAAAATACATTTTGTCCAAAAAATAGAACTAAACATCAGAAAACAAAAATAAAAACTTACCCCTGCTTTAGGACGGATTAAAAAAAGATTATGTCAACATAATGAACTCCCGTTACTTTTCATATTGAACTCCCGTTCTAGGGCGGATTAGAAAAAACAAATTATATCTAAACAGCAAAGTATATTATATGTCTCATATGACAAAAATTAAATATACAAAAAATCATATCTAAACACAAAAATAAGGAGAAATTTCAAAAATACAACTTTTATGATACTACTTTTCAAAAGTACACTTCATTGATGTCTATTTTCAAAAATATCTAATTTATAAAGGTTTATTAAATTCAAATTTAAAAATGTTTATAAAAATTCAAATTTATAAAGGTTTATAAACCTTATAAAACCTTATAAAACTCTATAAAACTCTATAAAACATGTTTAATAAACCTTTATAAACATGTTTTATAAACCTTATAAATTTGAATTTTTATAAACAAATTTATGATGTTGTATTTTTGAAAATAAATATCATAGAATTGTACTTTTGAAAAGCGGTATCATCAAAGTGGTATATTTTAAAATTTCTCCAAAAATAAACAAAATTATATTACAAAATTTTATAAACAAAAAAAATTCCCGCACTCATCATAGTATTTTACATAATCAGTGTTAGTTTTAAATTTTTTTACCATCAATAGAAGACTACACAAGTTCGATGTGAAAAAAAAGTTGTAAATTCCTCCCTTTTACTATCACTTTCATAAAAAAAGAATGATTATTATTATTTGGTAATAAGCTTAAATTTCTTCTTACGCATTTTGACTTATTTACTTGGTCGTTTTGGAATTTAGAAAATAAGTAATATCAAAACATAAATTAAACGAATATTTTTCAGATTTATGATTGCAATATTTATAAAATCTCAAATTTAATGAGTTTTATTAATCCGGGTCAAAATACGTTTTTTCTGATTAAAAAATGGGTAACTAATTTTCGTGTATTTTCAAATAGATCCTAATTTTTTTTGGATCCGATAAATTTTTTTTTTTCAGGGACCATGTAATTTTTACATTGTCCCTTAAAAAAACCGTAACGTCTTTTTAATCGGATTTTTATGATTTTACTATATTTCTACTCTTTATAATTTTTTTTGAAGTAGTGTCGGAATTGTAACTTTATTTGGTGGGACCATGAGAAAGAAAAATGAAGATTACAAGTATATTGGGAAATTGGGTTGTAAGATCGTTTATGGAAACTGTCTGAGATGACATGGGAGAAGTTTGAATAATTCATTAGGTGTGATGCAAAGATTACGTCATTAATTAGGATCATTTGGTACAAAAAAGCAGGAAAGATATGAGGATGTTCAAAGAGATTTTCATGTGTTGAATAGGGCTGATGAAGGAGATGTGGTGTTCTTAGATGCATGAGATAGTGTTAATGATGAAAGGTTTAAGAACATGTTTAATGAAGGGACGAAGGTAAGACAAGAAAAGGAAACCTACTTTAATAGTGAAGAACAAGAAGAAGTAGAAAGGAAAAGAAAGTGAGTAGGAATTTGGTTTATGTTATAAAGAGTAGCCATGATCCTAATTAGAGTCCTATAAAAAATGGAAGCAGTGGGCAAATCAGAAAAAAAAAAAAAAGCACAATTTCATGGAGTTTTGGATAAGGAGTCTTATATATTGATGTTTCAGAAGTTTAATAATGGGTTAGAGTTTAAGGACCAGCTCTTGCGGTACTCACTCAAGACTCAATATTATGTGAAGATAGCTAAATTTGAAGAAAACAAGATTGTTGTTATTTGTTGCGGTGAAGAATGTCTTTTCAGAGTATATTGTTCATATGTGATCTCTATTAATCAGTGGATGGTGAAAGTCTATCGGTTGTATCACAATCATGAGAAATCAAGTAGAGTGTCAATGCTGAAGCAATAAGTTATTGCAAGATTGGTTAGGAGTTATTGCAAGACCGATAAGATGGAATTTGAGTATGAAATCTACTTAAAAATATAATGGAGAATTTGACTTTAAAATAATGGGCAGCGATATTTAAGATGTGTTAGTAGAATTTCAAGGGTTTTAAAAGTGTGAAACCTTGATTGGATAAATTAGAACTTTAAATGATTTAAAATAAATTAAAAGTGTTCAAAGTCTCACAGTTAAAATAAAATAAAACTTTTCAAAGTCTTACACGCAAAAAACAGGAAAGATAGCCATAAAGGAATGATTTAGATATTAGATTAAAAATAAAAATTGATAAGATTGAGTTTAAATATAAACATGAGTATAAGCATGAGACGGATGATGATAGTTGATTTGAGATTTTGAATAGTATTAATGTATAATCACGATTGAGCTTGATTTATTTGTTTTTATTTTTTGATGTGTCACTCCCACAATTATTCTCAGTTGTAAAATTTCTCGATTTGATAGAAAGGTGATTGGTAGAAACATTAACTTTAGGTTATTAATGTACTTCAGAATAAAATATTGTAGAGAATTTGACTTTAACATCATGGGTAGCTTGCGTTAAAAAATATATAAATTAATAAGTGGTAGCAAGATTTTTTGTTTAAAAACAAATTATATCTAAATACAAAAAAAATATTTGTCACTTATTAGAAAAAGTATATCTAACAAAACAAATAATATCTAAACACAAAAATAAAAACAAATTATATTAAAAAAATTATAGAAGAATAACAATTGATATCTAAACACAAAAGGACGAAAGGGCAAACCCCTCTCTTCAAAACCACCGTCGCCGTTCCCGGCGGCGGTCACCCTCTTTTTCCGATGAGGAATAAGAAAAAATCCTCTCCTCAAAAGCTCCCGCCTGCCATTGCTACAAAGATCCGTTCAAACCTTGGTCCCGGTTTCCCTTCGATTTCCTCTCCGACGGAGCTTCCGTCAGAGGACCGCTCCCTCCATGGGAGTCCTCCGACTTCTGTGAAGTCTGCTCCTGCTGCTGCAGAATCCTCGGCGACGGGTCCTGCAACAAGCAAATCTCTGGCCGCTGCTTCAGATCCGGCCTCTCAAGAGGCAGGCTCAAAGATTCAGCCCCAAAAGGCAAAAGATTTATCTGCTGCGAAGCCATCTTGGAGAGAGATAGTCAAAGGCCCCTCTCACACAATGTCAAAAAAAGGGGTCCCTTTCCTGTTGGAGTCGGGCGAATTGTGTGTGAAAATTCCAAACTCAGTTATCCAGGATAATCAAAGTAAATGGGAGCCTTTCATCATGGGCCAGTTCCATGGAAATCTGCCCTCTCATGGTGCTCTTCACGCAATTTTGAACGGAATTTGGAGCTCCAAGCAGCGTGATATCTCAATCTCAAAGCTGGGACCGAAAACTGTTTTAATCAAAATACCTAGCTCAGCAACAAGGAGCAGAGTTCTGAGTCAAGGGATGTGGCATATTGAAGGTCAAACAATGTTTGTTGCAGACTATTCGCCAGGCTTGACTCCTTCGATGCCTGAGCTCTCGGAAGCCCCGGTGTGGTTGGAACTTAGAGGAGTCCCGCCTCAGTTCTTCAACGAAGAAGGACTGGAACACGTCGCGGGGTTGGTTGGTGATCCGTTGTTTCTCCACCCCCACACAGCAAACTTGATTAATGTTGAAGTGGCCAAAGTTTTCACCATCATAAAATTGACAGAGCCTATTCCTGAAGCAGTTAACGCTCAGTTCGAAAATGGGGAGGTCCACAGAGTTGAAGTGTATTGCCCATGGCTCCCCCCGATCTGCAGCCACTGCCAAGAGATGGGTCACAGTATCAGGCGCTGCCCAACAGCTCCTATCACTTGTGTATCTTGCAAGTCCTCAGCTCATGAGGGGGATTCTTGTCCTCGCGCAAAGAAATCCAACCCTGCGAAGGTTTCTAACCTCACTCCGCAAGTCGCTGCGATAGGGAATGAGAAAGGATCGTTGGGTGAAGCTTCCATTTCAAAAAAGAAAAGGATCTCTGCAAAATCAAAGAAGAAAAAACTGGCGCCGGCTCAAACTGAAGTTTTTCCTGAAGTACGAAGTAAAGAGAAATATCTGATTGGTCCTCATAATGGGAAACCTTCTCAGGCTGATCTGGTTAGGAAGTCTGTTGGTAAAGGAAAAGGGAAGAATGTTCAATTGTCATCCTCTTCAGATTCAGATCCGAACTCTTCTCCCTCCTCCTCCTCGGACCAGGATGTGGAAGTTGATGCAGACTCTGGGTTCACCTCGTCAGAAGAGGATAAACAGCAGTTCACTAAAGTGCTCTCTAAGAAAGAGTGGAGACACGTTAAAAGCACCTTGGGGAGAGTTCCCAGGGATAAATCTTCTCATTGATGAGAGTTGATACTTTTTGTTGGAACATTAGAGGCTTTAATAATAGTGTCAAGCGTAGTAGCTTCAGGAAATGGTATAGGAGGCATAAACCCCTTTTTGGTGGCCTAATCGAGACTCGTGTGAGGATTCACAAGTCTTATAAGTATATTAAATCCTCTTTTCCAGGCTGGAATTTTGCTGGTAACTACGAGTTTGCAGAGCTAGGTAGGATTTGGGTTTTGTGGGATCCTTCGGTTCAGCTGACAATTCATTCAAAATCTGCTCAAATGATCACTTGTCTTGTGAAGAATCCTTACTCTTCAGAAGATGTGGCTATCTCCTTCATATACGCACTAAACTGCAAGTACGAGAGGAGAGCTCTTTGGGAGGAAATATGCGGTCTTGCAAATGATCCAATTATTGCGTCCAAGCCTTGGGCAGCTCTAGGAGACTTTAACCAAACTCTCAATCCCTTGGAGAACTCTCAAGGAGGCACTAGAATCTCTAGAGGAATGGCTGAGTTCAGAGAGTGTGTGAGAAATGCTGGATTGTTTGATCTCTCCTTCAGGGGGAACAAATTCACTTGGTGGAATAAGCAGGAGCTAAATCCCATTGCAAAAAAGCTCGATAGGGTTCTGATCAATGACAAGTGGCAGCTGGCTTTCCCCTTATCCTTTGGTCATTTTGGAGATTTAGACGTTTCAGATCATTGCCCAGCTGTAATAGCTTTTGGTTCCTCTAATCCATCTAAGAAGTCATTCAAAGTGTCTCACTTCCTTCTGCAACACAGAGACTTTATCCCAAGAGTTTCTGCTCATTTGCATAACACTCAAGTCTATGGTACGTCCATGTTCATCCTATCGAAGAAGCTGAAATCCCTAAAAGCTGTCCTCAAAGACATCAACAGAGAACACTTCTCAGACCTGGAAAATCGAGTGAAAGATGCTCACGAGCTCTTGTTGGCCCAGCAAAGCAACCTCCTCTCTAATACCTCTCCCCTTCATGCTTGTTTGGAGAAGGCAGCTCATAAGAAATGGATGACCCTTGCCCTGGCTGAGGAAAAGTTCATTCATCAGAGATCTAGAGTCAAATGGATGAAATTTGGAGATGGTAACTCTGCATTTTTCCATAGAATGGTTGCTGCTAGGAGATCCGCAAATCAAGTCCACTACTTGATTGATCAAATGGGGCAGAGGCTGGAAAAATCTGAGGATATCCAATCTCATTGTGTTGATTTCTTTGAAGAGCTTCTGGGTGGAGAGTCATCGGTGTTGTCTAGTGAGGATAAGGATTTTATCAGCTTTTTAACCCCTTTTCGATGTTCAGAAGCAGCAAAGGTGATGCTGGTAGCAACTGTTTCAGCTGAGGATGTCAAATCAGAAGCTTTTAATCTTCCGAGAAATAAATCTCCAGGGCCTGATGGTTATACTGGAGAGTTCTTTAGGAAGAGCTGGGACATAATTGGGGCTGATGTTATAAATGCTGTCCAAGAGTTTTTTGTCTCGGGACAAATTCTCAAGCAATGGAACTCAACGGCCATCACTTTAGCTCCAAAGGTTCAAGGTGCTGAGCAACTGGGTGATTTTAGACCTATCTCCTGCTGTAATGTGGTTTATAAAATCATCTCAAAGATTTTAGCCCGGAGACTGCAGCTTCTTCTTCCAAGTATGATCTCTCCGTCTCAGTCTGCTTTTGTTAAAGATAGATTATTGGTGGAAAACTTCTTGCTGGCGACTGAACTGGTGCAGGGATTCAACAGAAAAAATGTTACTCCAAGAGGTCTCTTAAAGGTAGATATTCGTAAAGCTTTTGACTCGGTAAGCTGGGATTTTATTCTTCAGATCTTTGAAGCAGCGGATTTCCCGGAGGTGTTTACTAACTGGATAAAGCAGTGTATCTCCACTACCTCATTTTCTATAAATTTAAATGGGGAGCTTTGTGGCTATTTCAAAGGAAAGAGAGGATTGAGACAAGGATATCCTCTGTCTCCTTCTCTTTTTGTTATGGCTATGGAAACTCTTGTTTGCCTCTTAACCTCTAAATTTGAAGATGGATCAATAGGCTATCATCCGCTTGCTAGAAACCCAAAAATAACTCATCTATCATTCGCAGATGACTTGATGATTTTCTTTGATGGTTCGGTGACCTCTCTGCAGGAAATCTCAGCTACATTGGACAGTTTCGAGCATCTATCTGGTTTGGGCCTTAATAAACAAAAAACAGCCCTATTCCATGCGGGGATGACCCTGGAGGAAGCCTCAGTACTGAACAGTTCAGGCTTCCACTGTGGCTCATTTTCCATTAGATACCTGGGGTTACCTCTCCAGAGCAGAAAGTTACGCAACTCTGAGTACTCTCCTCTTCTAGACAAGATCCGTGATAAATTCACGAGTTGGACAGCAAAGTGTTTGTCGTATGCAGGGAGGAAAGAACTTATTTCTTCAGTCATTTATAGTCTGGTAAACTCCTGGCTATCAGCCTTTGTTCTGCCAAAAGGATGCCTAAAAGAAATTGAGAAGTTGTGTAAAAGCTTCCTTTGGAATGGGGACATTTCAAAGAGACCTTATTCTAAAGTTTCTTGGAGTTCTGTTTGTCTGCCTAAGGATGAGGGAGGGTTGGGGCTGAGGAATTTTATGGTTTGGAACAAAGCTCTGAATCTGAGATTGGTTTGGCTGCTTTTTTGTAACAGTGGCTCTCTTTGGGTTGCTTGGAATAGAGAGCACAGGCTGAAACGCTCAAATTTCTGGTTAATAAAAGAAAAAATATCCCACTCTTGGATATGGAAGTCTATGCTATCCCTGAGACCTTTGGCAAAGCAATTCATTGGCTGCGTCATTGGGACAGGTACTTTGGCTAGTTTCTGGTTTGATAGTTGGCTCTCTCATGGTCCTCTAATTGAGTTTTTTGGCCCTGAAGGACCTCGCAGAATTGGGATTCCTATTGAATCAACAGTGTCCCAGGCTGCGAGTGATTTGACAGGTTGGAGACTTCCATCAATCCGGTCTAGAAGTGCGGAGATTAAAGCTCTTCGAGTCTCGCTCCTCGCAACAGCGCCTCCTTCCTCGGGAAGAGAACCTGATTCTTTCACTTGGGGTGCGGAAGGTATGAGAGACAATAAATTTTCCACTAAGAGGACTTGGGAAATTCTCAAACCTTCTTCTCAGCACGTATCGTGGTTCAAATCTGTCTGGTTCAAGCATTTCGTTCCAAAGCATGCCTTCCATTTTTGGACAGCAAACTTGGATAGATTACCAACGAGATCAAGAATGATGAACTGGGGAATAAACACTCCAATTACTTGCTGCCTCTGTAACTCTCATCCAGAAACCAGAGATCACATATTCCTGCACTGTGATTTTTCAAATCAGGTTTGGAGAATGGTTTTGCCTCGACTCAGCTCAGCAAATTTGATACTTGGGAATTGGCAAGTGCTTATCACCTGGATGAGGTCTCACTCTCAGCTTGCCTCCAGAACTCTGAAATGCTTAGTCTCCCAAGCAACGGTGTATCTTCTTTGGAAAGAAAGAAACAGTAGGATTCACAACAACACTTCCATCCCGGTGGAAGTTGTCTTCAACCAGATAGACCGCACCACTCGTGATGCCCTCCTTGCTAGACTCTCAAAAAGACGATGCCAAGGTTTGTTATCTCAATGGTTCACCCATGCTTAGTCTCTCTTACTAGCAATTCCTTCTCTTGTAATAGCTTTCTCTGGCTTTTTATATTTTTTGGGCCCTGAAGCTGCTTGATTTTAAAGCTCTGTAATTGTACTATGTTCCTCTATGGTAATTTATTCAAATTTTATCAAAAAAAAATAAACACAAAAATCACCCTAAACCTATAAACATATTACAATAATTAAAATATTACGAAAACTAAATCTACAAAAACACATTATGTCTAACCACAAAATAAATATGTGTCTCCTATTACGAAAACTAAATCTATAAAAACAAATTATGTCTAACAAAGAAAATAAATATGTGTCTCATATTACGAAAACTAAATCTACAAAAACAAACTATATCTAAACAGAAAATAAATTTGTCTCTCATATTACGAAAATTAAATCTACAAAAAATATATATTTAAACACAAAATAAATATATGTTTCATATTACAATAATTATATATACAAAAACAAATCTTTGTAAACACAAAATTAAACACAAATTATATTACAAAGTTTCATAAACAAAAAAAAAAAAAAATTTCTCGTGCGGGCGCACGGGTTATAATCTAGTTTTTGTAATTTAAAACTTATCCTAAAACAGTTCAAAATCAAAAGAAAATACAAAACAATGTGTAAATATTTTCATCATAAAAAAATTTAAAGATATTTTTCACAAATAATAAATTAAAATATCCTGAGATTTGAAGAGATTTTTTACAAATGTTACAATGACACCATATATAAGGAAGATTTATTTGTTTCATCATTATCATAATTATTTGATCTTCATCCTACAATATAAATGAGGATTTTACCATCAACATCAAATAAAAAGTATATGCTTCACGTCTACTATAATTTTTTATAATATTGCATTTATAATCTGCAAAAAACTGCATTTTATAAAAAAATAGAAACCAAACATAGTGTGTCACACTATTAAAACTCATATAACTACTGGATGGAACTTCCCCTTATCATTATCTATCGCTGATAAATGTTCTATATTTAATTTTTTGTGGTAACAAAGATTTTGTTTTAAAAAAAAAACACACACAAATGAATCTATTGTTAGATTGCGGTACTAATTAAAGGCAATCTAACTGTTAAAAAAAAGATTCAGAATTTATTTTATACAAAAGAGAAATATTTAAAAAAGGAAATAAGAATTAATGCGGACATGTCAATGTGTTAATTAACATAGAAACGTGGGATTAATAGAAAAAAATAATAAAAGAGAATAAAAAAGTGACCTCATCTCTTGCCCTCTCATGATCAGTTCACACTAGTCAGACTGAAGCAAGTTGCCGCACTCCTCAATTCGTTCTCTCCGATTTCACCTATCGGTTCCTTCAACGATTCACCGGAGCTGCAACCACCGAAACTCGATTCAAACCTTTTTTCCCCCCAATTTTCAGATTTTTCAATAGACAAGTATACAAAGAAACGTGCAGAAAAAGCAAACGCATGCATACCTTGAAGCGTAAGCTTCTTTCGAATCCGCGAATGATTGTCTGTCATCGATGATTTCGAGGAACTGATGGATTTCATCGTATTCGTGAACATCGTCTTCTTCCTCTTGCTGATTCGATACCATATGAAGATTAACGAGCTGCGATTGTATCGCCATCACACCGTTATTGCTGCTCTTGATCTCGTTTTGATTGTTGAATCCATTGTTATGGTAAGGAAATCCATTGCAAGAAGGGCTATAGCCATTGTTATTAACCTCACTGCAACTATTATAAGTGTAAGACATTTGATGAGGCGGTTGCTGTGTTTCAGAAGCGGACAAAGGACTAAAAAATGGTGTGACATTGCTCGGATTATTGTTGACGGTAAGTCCCATTCCCAAGTCGAGCTGCGATGTAACATCATCTTGCTTTTCACCAATCTCATGAATCATTTGATTATGATGATTTTGACCGTCGTTGTTGTTGTTGTTGTTATTGTTTTGTTGATTGCGGTAGAGTTGTACTTGTGAATTGACGGCTTTGAGTTCTTCTTCAGCGAGCCAGATCATGTATTGAAGATGTTGCGTGATCCCAAGGCAACCGTGGACAGGGTTACGGTCACGGACATAAGACTGGAAGATGATTGATTTCATGGCTTCAGGTTTCTGAGCTTCGTCGAGATTCTCGAGGATCTTCACGATACTTCTAACGCCGAACAGCCTGTGAACGTTTTGAAATAATTTTGGTTGTTCTGCTGGGAAATACGGAGCGAGTGGGCAGTCGGATGCGCAGCGTCTGCGTTGGTACTTGCACGCGGCACAAGCCCCACTCGTGCCGCCTTTGAGAGTCATAAAAACGATGAGAGAGATCAAGAGAAGACTAGAAAACATTCGATGGGGAAGAAATGTTGGAGGATTTTGAAAGAGATGTTTCTGTGTGTGTGAGTGTGAGTGTGAGTGTGAGTGTGTATGTGTGTGTTTTAATGGTTTTTGGGAAAATGAGAAAAGAATAAGGAGAAGGAGTCTGGTATATAAAGCGGATTTTGCTGAGTGTTGAGAAGACTAAGCAAAAGGATTGCTATTGGATTATAATATGTTGAAACCGAATCTTCAGGGACTGTTCTTCTTTTTGAGATTTTTATTTCGATTTTGAGTTTGTTTCATCTTTTCTAAAAATAGTTTTTTGAAGAATACATGTTTTCTATTACTTTAGTGGAATCTTATTTGTTTCGATACTATATAGATAGAATTTAAGTTTTGAGTTATGGATTAGAATCATACTACTATTTTGTACTAAATTAAAAACTTATTTAGGTTTTATATTAGACTATGTTTTCCAATCATGTGATATGTAGTTGAAGAAAAAAAAATCCAAATTTAATTCGGATATTCTTTAAATTATATAGATTTAAATTTGATTTAATAATCCAAACTTTTTTATATATTTTGAAAGCTAACCCATATTTTAAAAAGTTTGAAAACTAACTTCTTTATTAGGTAAAAAGAAAATTATACCCATCATGAATTTTGAGAATTTACAATTATAAAAAATATTTATTTTTAATTTTCAGAATAAAATTATATATTGTAAAATAAATATTCAATCATAATTTTATTATATATATATATATATCTACTAGAATAAAATAAATTTATTTTAATTACAATTTATATTTAGATATAAATATTATATATATTTATTAGATATACACAAATTGGTATGAAAATCTACTCCTATATTCATCACCATACGTACAAGAAATTATACAAAAAATCACGTTTCTGAAGTCGTACGTTCATATCAATGTTCATACGATCTGCTCTATTATCATAAGTCCTTACGTTCATATTCTAAGATAAGTTATAAAATTTAATAATATTCTATTTCATAAATGTTAAATTATATTTTTTTTCAACACACAAAATCTAAAAAATGGACTTTTTTTGTTTGTTTACATCTATTATTTTTTAGATTTTGTGTGTTGAAAATGATATATTTTCTTTATAAATATATTGGAATTTTAACAAGATTGAAATGATATATTTTTCTTTATTTTTAAATTAATCAAAATAATAAAATTAGATTTTAAAACAATGTCTATGTTTGATTTATCTATGTATTTTGGTTATTTTACATACAAAAAGGTTATTTTCAAAAAAAAAAAACATGGGTCTGTTTTCAAAATATATAATTTTTTTTGAAATATTAAACCAAATCTCCCTTCTTTTTTTTTGGCTATTCGAAGTTTTATTTTAGATTATTTGAGTTTTTATAATAAAATAATAATAAGAAATCATTGTCAAAATCATATTCGTAATTTTAAAATAATCGTGCACGTTGAACTAGGACAACAAATATAATCATTTAAGTTTTTAAGTTTAAATTGTTTTTAAGTTTAAACTGTTTTTAAGTTTTGGGACATTACCACAATATGTTTTATATAGATATACGCCAAATCTATTCATATGACCAACCAAAAAGAGTTGTGTAGATTTCATTTTTAATTTTTTTGGATATAAATCCTTAACGTGACAATGATATAGCCAAGACAATTACATGACAACTTCTACTACTAATCTCAAGACAAAATCTTCTTCCCAACCTCTTAGAACTTAGCATTAAAAATAAAAGTAATCTTGATGAGTAAACCTCGTTCATTCCTCTCGAGTTTTCTATTGTTTCTATTGTAAAACAAAAAAAAAGAAAAAGTACTTACTTCTTTTGCAGTTTGTACAGGAAATCTCCTAAACTGTACTTGCTCAGTTTTTTCCTTTTTCCATTTAACGTTTCTGGTAGAGAAGAACCTGTGGTTGCAAGTGTCCTCTCTCACACATGGAAAGTACATCATTCCAGCCACCGATCACCTGAAGATATTACATAAAATGTGTGGGAAGGGAAGAGTGTATCTGCCTGCAAAGTCAAAAGTGAATTTCAAATAGTCTTATTACCTTCACGGTTTTGTCATCGTACATGATCCACCGATCGTGTTCATGACTATATGCAAAGCAATGATAATGCTGTCCATAATAACAAACCTGGAGTTGCAGAGAAATAGCAAAAGACCAACGTTAGATTATAAAAGTCCAAGCGGAAAAACACAAATTACAATCGGTTTTAAGTTCGAAAAAGAAACACAGGGAAGAAACTGAAACACCTACCACGGAAACTAAGCTATATGTGCTCTTAGGGTCCAGACCTCGGTACATCATGCTGATGTCTATCTCGGTATTCAAGGCTGCAAGAGTAGCTGCAATGTCTTCTACACTCTCACATGTGTTTTGCCACCCTAAAACTGCCAGCCCCAATATAAATAGAGCTTAAGACACATATACCAATGATCTAAAATACATTCATCAGAATCCTTATAGAAGGCTTTACCTGTAGTAAAAACATGTGGTGGAGTAGTGAGAATATGGTGTATATGGTTGGGTTTCCCACAACCACCAGCTTCAGGATCACAGGCTAGTTGATGGTTCATCTCGACAAGATTTAGAATTTCGTCTAATGAATTCTCAGCGTATGTAACCTATTAAGAATAAAGTGGGGCAAAACCACAGTGAATTACCCCATAAATTACGTGAAAATTCAAGTCTAATGAACACTCGTATGATACCTTCATGGTCCGCAGGGCACTAGCGTTGATGTTATGGAAAAAGGAAGTGTACTTCATATGCCTCGACTCCAGCCCACAGCTGTCGCAATTCAGTTGCTCAAAAATATCCATTCCAAACAGAGAATGGGCAATACATGTGCGGTTGGCACAGTCCCATGAACCCGTACAATTGCTCTCCAAAGATTCTGTGTCAGACACGCTTGAGCTCTGAGCAAATGAACGATGAAGGCAGTCGAAAATCACAGCCAATACTTCTGAAGCATCGTTCATCTGAGCCTGTCCACCATATAACGCCCAAGTTTAGGCTACTTGATATAATCAAAAGCTTACTCTATATTAGGATAAACATTTAAAACCAGAAATCAATTCTTTTACCTCTTGGAAGAAACTGCTATCTGGATACAATTTACTCAAAGCAATCCTGAGAGATGAAGGAGCCACAGGTTCTTTCTGTGTTTCGCTCGAAGCAGCGCTTAAAGCAGTGAAAATTTCATACAATGAGCAGACAACACAAGGATCTCCCACGTGATGGTGCTCTAGTGTTGAACTCCGCAAGAACTCAGCCCGAAACATCTCCAGATTCCATAAAGACTTAGATCAAAAAAAAAAAAAAGAGCATTCAGCAAATAGAAATCTTTTAAGCTGGATACTATAGACATTGATACCCAAGAAATCAATCAGTTTACGAGAGTGAAAGCTACCTGTATGATAACATTCAAAAAGCAATTGTATTCACCAACTTCATTCTGAAGACCTGTGCCAAATATGGCAACTCCAGTCGAGCTCGGAGACTCCTTTGTGACATCAGATAAAAGCCCATCATTGTTTACTTCCAGAGGTGTCCTCAAACCTGACGTCATATTTCTACCTCCTTGGTAAGCATCTGGGTTGAAACAAAATGCTCCGGGGTCAGATGCTTCATAACAGTGGCTTTTGTCACCCCAAAATGACCACAGAACAAATATAATGAAAATGCAAAAAAAGGTAGCAGCTGTGTGCATAAGTAAAACATGAGAAAAAGTAGTTTAAGACATCTAAAATAAATATTCATGCAAGAATCAGATAAAAGAATGAGTCCTGAGATGGAGAGAAGTAGTATAATCTTCACACAAATGACATGGTAGTCAAACAATAATCACGAAATGGGCACTAAGCAAACAATCACAAAAATTGACTGAGAGGTATAAATAGGGACAGTTGAAAAACTACCAAGGCTTTGACGCACTGCCTTTTTAAGGTCAGCTTGAAACCTTTCTTCTTCATCCTCTTCAGCTTGTAATTGTCTTAATGTTTTTGTTCCCGCATCTACATCACCAGGATAAGATTTTGAATAATGTTTGAAAACAGTTGCTAAATATCATTGGAAATACTGTCATTCATAGTAGACAGAAAAACCAAATCGAGATACATTAGTTACAGAGGATTAGTTTTAATAAATCTAACTGTGAAAGTTTTGCCGATAAAGCAGTTTCATTCGTGCCTTAATTGGCCATTGCCCAAGCGCATCTGATATTCAAGTTAAAAAAAAATCAATAAGCTGAGGAAAACAAATCTAGATCCTAATCCAATCATCTCTACATCACAGCTATCAATACTTTCAAAACATGAGACAAAGAAAAATAAAAAAAAAGACTTACCACCATTGCTAAGTAGACATTCAGATTGTCTCTCACCGTCGGTGCCTGACCTCTGAGATTCACTATTCTCGATCTCAGAAGGTGCGACCTGATATTTTCCATCAATTAACTTGTTAGAAGCTTTTTGGCGTCTACCCCTCCTCCCGGTGCGCTGATCAGATTGGAAAACGCCAGCTTGAGTACTTATGGCGTTAGGCACTACTACAACACAAAAAGAAAACAATATAAGTGTCTCAGAAAGGTTCAGTAGACACATATTATCAAATTCGAAGACCAGCGGTAACCTTTTGGGGATTTAACATGCTGCACCTTTGCAGTATCAGTTATTGGACAATGATTTGTTGACGGTAAAACACCATTTGTATTCACTTTGGTTCTTTCCAAGTTATCAGGTAGTCCATTCCTTTGAATCCAGTTCTCCTGGTAAAACAAAGAAACCAAAAAATAAATGTCAAGTGATTCAGAAAAAAAAAGAAAACAACTCCAAAACCTTGTCATTCTATGGACAGGATTGGTTACCTGACTTACGGATTCTTCTTGTTTTTGTAAATCAAAATCATCAATGACATTGTCTCTGCAAACATCATACACTGCCTCTGACACTATTGGAACAAAAGAGTTGTATTTCTTTTGTTGTCCAGCAATGTGCTTCTCCTTAGCTTCATTCTCAATTCTTCTTTGATACTCTAGAGTTTTTTCAAGCTTTATCTCCTCTTCCTCTAGCTCTATTCGGCGTCTGCATTCTACTTCGTGTTCTTTCAAAGCTTCAACAGATTCAGGAACAATGTCAGCTTCTGAATGATCACCAAAAGATGAAACCAGAGGGAGGCTGGAACAAGATATCATCAAGATCAAAGACAGGTCATTCACCACCAACATTTTCATAACAAAAGGTTTTCATGGGGAACTAATTTTTTTGTAAAGAGCAGATCTTCACCTGTGTTCAATCAAATCAACATTGAAGCGATGGTCATTTCCAATAGGAGCCTGAAGCAAAACATTACAGCTAGTTATAAATACAGAAAAGAAAATAGCTAAAAAGGTACAACAGATTAGTTTAAACCTTCAAATCCTTCAATTTTTTGGTGTCTTTAATCTTTTTCTTATCCTTGGACTTTTCCTGCGTGTGTTTCGAATTATCATTTCTTCCTCGAGACCCCCTTTTAGAATCAAGAGCAAGCTCAGCGAGAAATGCTTCTCTTGCAGCATCAGACTTCTCAGTGGCATCTTTCTCTGCCAATGCCTCCAAATGTGCCTGGAGGGGGAGAGAGAGAGAGAGAGAGAGAGAGAGAGAGAGAGATTAAGATAGAAATGCCAATTAGAACCTGAAAGAACACTGCAATCAAGGTCTAATGAGTAAGATAACGTACCCACATGTAGGACTTCACCAACGGTAGCAGTACTATCAGATAATCATTGGAGGAAACAGGTCCAAGCTTTAGCTCTAATTGCTGCATCCCAGTAACATTGCGCATCAGTTGCGCGTCGATTCTGCTAAGCTGCGATAGCACAAATACAGATTATTAGTTTAGGACAAATGCTTGCAGAACCTCTGCGATAGAAAAGGTTACCTCTGCAGACAACTGCTCTTTTTGTTTCTGGATTGCAATCTCTATGAAACTGTCAGCCTCGTTACAGGAATCCTTCATCCCCCATTCATCAGTTTCCCCAGATTCTAGATCACGAAGATAAGAACTCGTGCCAGCATATGATTCTTCATATCCAAATTGGTTGTGGTTAAGAGATTCTGCATCTTTCAAAACATTTGTTATAGCGTCTAACTCAAATCTACTACTGATAAACACCAACTCATGTTCACTCTCATTTAGCGCTTCTCTTCGTTTTCTCAGCACATATTCATAGCTTTCATGGGTAAACTCTGCTGAAGTCTCCCTCTTTCGGCCTTCGTCAAGACAAAGGTCCTCAACAGTCTGCAATGCTCCCTCGTAGCTTAAGTGCTCGCATTTTCTCTCGCAGAGGTTCTGCAAGTGACAGAACTCCTTCTCAAGAATCTGCATGATCTCCAGTCCTTCATTTGTTTTCTCTTCCCTTGTGCGAATCCATGACACAATTTGTTCCCCGCTAGAGGGTCCTGTGAAGATCCATGAAAGAAATCCATCTGCACCATAAGACACATTATTGCCATTAGCAATATCTCCAGAACTTGCTATAGCTCCATTATTCACTGCTGAGCCCATATACTTCTCTTGGATGCACTCAGGGCCAAGCAAATTTTCATCCAGAAGAAGACATGAAATTTCACCATCAAGAAGAATCTCTTCTGTAATTTCAAGACCCCGGTCGCCATAATTAACTTCATCGTTAGGTTTCCTTTGTTCAGAATATCGACTCAATCCACAGGCCTGTGACAAGTCTTGCAGGAATTTGAGAATTTTCGTGAGCTGGGTAGCTCCCAAAAAGCAAATGCATCTGGGTGACTGACCCAAACCACGATTTAAGAACTGCGAAACCAAGGCTACATTCCGGAGTTCATCCAACGTAAATTGTATCACCTTATCATGATGGCTGGCAGCCAAATATTTGTGTCTGATAAGTAGCTCAAAGGCAGCACGAATTTTTTCAAGGAGCTTTGTACATTCAGGATCATCAGATATGGGCCATCCATCAGGAAGATGAAATGGAATTGACAGCTTACCCTCTTCATTCTCATCAAAACCGTTACAAGTATCTCCAAGATTTCCGTTCTCTGGTGAAGTATCATTCCATGCATCCTTGAAGCAGTCGTCACCTTCTTCTGTGATATCTCCAGAGTGAAACTCATTAAACTGAGAGTTTTGGATTTTCTGCTGATTGCAAAGCAATTTCACCGCAGCAGAGAGATCCAATGCTTTCCATGGGGAACTAAGAAGCATCTCAATCCTCTCACTGTTAAGACTTTGAGGCAAAACCATTTGCATCTTAGGTAACACGTTACCCATGTGCTCCTGCACAATATGCTGCATATGAGACTCAGAATCCATGAACTTTTCGCTGCACCGGCAGCAAACACAGAACCTCCAAGTCTTATTGGCCTCACAAAAGGACAGAGCTTCACTTATAATCTCATTTGCATTGCCATCCTTTGATGCACTAAAGTGACTCTTAAGATCACTCACCTTAACTCTAAGCAACTCTTTCTTCATTTCTCTGCTCATAGAATCCCAGTATGACCTAACCCGATCCCTTCTCTCTGCTGTGGACCCGTTTTTCCTTGCATTACCATGCTTTCTCTTCTCCCTGCTTCTCTGTCCCGCGCCTAATGTTGGATCTGATCCCTTGTTGTTTACAGTTCCTACGTTATCAGACGGGGAAGATTCTGACTTCTGCTGCTGCACTAGCTGAGCTGCAGCTACTCTCACTTCAATCTCTTTCCTCTTCTCTTCAAGAGTCTTGGTAGCTTTCTTAATCTCATTCGGCCTCCTGGTCTGAATCAAGTTACTCTCAATAGGATCCTCGGCCATTCTCCTAATGGGGATCAACCGAAATTTCTCCTCACCATTTCCCAGGCTTTTCATCCAAGTGGAAATTGAACCAAGATTAGATTTCTGTATCAGTGACGTTAGCTCATCCTGGACGTGTGCAATACGAGCCTCTGGTGTCAATATCTTCTGCTGATTCTCATCCTGGAGACTCTCTTTCCCAGGATCAATGGGGTTTTCAATCGAGAGAGCTCGTTGGCACTCTTGCACAACAACATCAAACTCTATCGAGTCTCTCCCATCGTTGGCAGCCTCGAAAAGCAAGTTCGCATAAAAATGCCCAAACTCAATAGAGTTGGGAGACAGCTCCACAGCTTTTCTAGCAGATTCAATTGCATTACGCAGATACCTCTGCTTCGTAGCTAGATCCTCGAAGACAGAAGCAACCTTCACGAACAGAGTTCCCTGAACACGGTGGATTAGGGCAGAGTCTTGGTGGCGAGAGCATGATTCCTTCATGAGCCGAATCGCCTTGTTGTAGCTCCCTCGCTGGAATGACATCAGTGCCTTCTCGCACTCCAGCTTGACCACAGCCGAATCGAACGGCTCGGCATTAGCGGCCGGTCCAGAAAATCCGCCCTCATAGAAGCTACAAGCGGAAATCTCAGACGACGGCTCAACCTCTGCCGCCGCAGAAGACGGCAATTGTTTGGAGCGAGGCGCGGGGGTTTTCTTCTTCTGACCCATCCACGATTCAGCTCAAAACTAATTTAATCGGCATGAAGGATCCTGGATACACAGAGATATTACACGCGTGTGTATATATATATACGCCCCACCAAATGCTAAAAAGATGGTCAAATCGGAAATTAAGTTACAGTCAACATCCGACGTAGCCTCGGAGATTCCGGCACCGTATTACGGCGGATGATCGACGGAGCGAGTTGGTGAGGAGGAAAAGGATATAGAGTAGAAGAAGACTCTGTGTGCAGTGGATCAATCACCACGATGACCTTGAAGTTCCAAAAGAATGCTAGAATAACCTCTTTATAAAACTGAATTTGATTTTTTTTTTTTTTAACGAAAAGGGTTAAATAACAAAATTGACCCTGAGAATATTAAATATTTACGACCCAAATCGTGGTGAATCAGATCGACCCGACCCGAAAAAAAAAAAAACTAGCAATTTGCCTTACCTTCTTCACCTTCCTCTTGTATGAAAACTTACCTTCTTCACCGAAATCTTTTTCGCGATTTGAAGCAAAATCACGAAAATTCTTAATACTTCCTTTCCCACCAAAATCAAATCCTTCCTTTCCCAAATAAAATCGTCGTTCTGTCCGGTTGTTCAAATCAAATCAGATCAAATCAAATCCTTCCTTTCCCAGCCATAAGTTCTGTCCGTAATACTTGGTAACACTATGGCAAGAACAAAGAATGCAAACTATGGTTTAGGAGAAAAGGTTCCAGATACGGTTCCAGAGAAGGAGAAGAGACCATCTAGGAGGATCGTTTATGAAGACGAGACCCCGACGGTTTCAGAGAATGAAAACTCGGATTCCAGTGACGAAGAAACGCTATCCGAGCGTACAATTTCAATTGAAGAACATGCAACGGTATGTAACTCATCCTTTTGTTTATCGAATTTGGGTTCAAATTGATTAGGAACAGACTCTGTTGATGCACACAAGTAAATTTAATCGTTTTAGTTAGTACCGGAAATTAAAATTGATGGGATTAGGCACTTGTAAGTTTCTGTATTTCTAGTAATACTGGACTAGTAATACTTGATTAGTAATACTGGACCAGTAATACTGGACCAGTAATACTGGACCAGTAATACTGGACCAGTAATACTGGACCAGTAATACTGGACCAGTAATACCACAATTTCTAAAACAAAAAGTAACACTCTATACATATGTCTTGCAGGATTCCGATGATGAAACCGAACCACTGCAACCTTTGGATATGTGGTTCCAACCGACAGAGTATATGAAAAAAATCAAGGTCGGGACGAGGTGTTATGTTAGCCAAGCGGTGGAGACACTTATGAGCGGGTTAAAACATCCGCTTAAAACAGAGGAGAAAAGTTGGTTTGTATTTTGGTTTTGGAATGCAGGGTTCGAAAGAGGCTCATGCCGATGAACAAGATGCGACTAGCGAAGGAGACCAACAAACTGAGGCTCGAGACGATGAGGAGCGTGAAGACCAACAACCTCAGCCCATGGAGACCATATTGGTAATACTTAATATTTCTGTTGAATCAAATGCTTAGTATTTCTTAGTAATACTTAGTATTTCTATTGAAGCGAATGCAGACTACGAAGGAGGCTAATGAAAATGAGGAGCGTGAAGACCAACAACCTCAGCAACCAGATCCCATGGAGAATGTATCAGAGGACCATGATGAGGTAAAAACATTTTTTCTTTGAAAAACAAGAAAGTCACATATTGGTAATACTTAGTATTTCTTAGTAATACTTTGTATTTCTTAGTAATACTTTGTATTTTGGTTTTGGAATGGAGACTATGGCTGATGAAAATGAGGAGCGTGAAGACCAACAACCTCAGCCCATGGAGAAAGAATCAGAGGCTATCGAAAGAGATCAGCAACCAGAGCCCATGGAGAAGGTATCAGAGGAGGCTCAAGAGGTTGAAAGACGTGAAGAGCCTATTGTGAGTTCCCTAGAAGAAGCCACCGCTACTGAACAACCTCAGCAGACGCCTTCCCTCAATCTCTATGTGAGGAAAAGATTAAGAAAACCTTCCTCTCATGTCTCAACTCCTTTCAGAAGGTGGCCAGACAAAAAGCCAAAGAATTAGCATCTTATGGTTCCGTTTATCGTCACTATAACTCGGGTCCATATCTGAAATATGGAAACAAACTTGGTATTACTATGTTCAATGTTCAATATTCAATATATTACTATGTATTACTATGTTCGATTCTTAGTAATACTTAGTATTTCGGTTTTGGAATGCAAGGTTTAAAAGTCAAAGATATAGATAAGTTAAACAAATAAGTCTTACAAAACAAAAGTTTAACATTTGCTAAATCCACAACAAGCGCCCTAAGATGCTAAATCCACAAAACAAATAAGATTTTTAACATTTGCTTAATGCCTTCAGCTTTGCAATCTCTTCAGCATTGTTGTTCAGCTCCATACGCATGCTTCGGATATTCTCGCGATGTTCATCAACCTCCCTCCTTAAATTAGCAACCTTCAAGGGTCACCTCAATGATTGGTGCACCACATGGACATCTTGTCGGAATGTCCATGTCTCTCACCGGAATGTCCATGTCCATGTCCATGTCTCTTCTTCAAGGGTTTAGTATTACTACGTATTACTATGTTCAGTATTACCCAGGAAATCGAAATTCAGAAAATGGAATCCCTATATCGACTATAACATGAATCTAGAATCTACAAACCCTAAACAAACCCAAGAAAATCAAACATAAATCTCTTTTTTAACCAAACATAAACCCTAAACAAATCCAGAATCTACAAACCCTAAACAAATCCAGAATCTACAAACCCAAGAAAATCTAACATGAATCCAGAATCTACAAACCCAAGAAAATCTAACATGAATCCAGAATCTACAAACCCTAAACAAGATGTTACCTGAATCCAGAATCTACAAACCCTAAACAGAGAAAGGGGAGAAAGCGATGGAGTCGCCGTCGAGAGGGGGAAGGGGAAGAGAGAGAAAGTGAAAAAAAAAATGAGAAAAATAGTTTTAGTAATCTAGTATTACTAATTGGGCCCGGGAAAATCCAAAAAATTCTAAAAGCCGCGAAAACAAAATATTGGGCCCGGGAAAAAAAAATTGGGCCTGCGAAAATTAACACATAGTTATCCCCTAGTAATATAGTATTACTAATTTGTAAATAGTTGTACTTTTGGGTGTTTTCAAATTAATTTAGTATTACCTACCCCTTAAAATGTGTTTTCTAGTTTTACAGTTTATTTTAGTCAATTAAAGTATGTTTCCAATGACTTTGTGCATTAATATTACATAAAACTCTTTTTAATTTCATTTCACATCATAAGGTGGTTCATATTAACAAAGTGATCCTAATAGTATAAGGTGGTTCTTGTGTAAATTTTCTAATAACAAATCATTATGGTATAAATGTATTTTATAAACCTAATACACATTTTTTTAACATTTAATAGTTACTTCTGTATCGTAAATTTTACTATTTTGTATTTGTTGTTCTTTTTTTTGTGAATTTTTCAATTCAAATTAAAATTCCAAAATAACACTAAACCAGAAATACCAGTATTACCCAGTGTTACTGAGACAGAAATTAACATTAAACCAGAAATACAAGTGTTAAATACCAGTGTTACCCGGTGTTACCAGTGTTACCGAGAACGAAATTAACATTAAACCAGAAATACCAGAAATACCAGTGTTAAATACCAGTGTTCCCCAGTGTTACCAGTGTTACCGAGACAGAAATTAACATCCAACAACTCAAACAAGTTACACAAAAGAATTACACAAACGAGTTAGGTACTAGTTCCAGGATTATCACCAAATAAGCCATGAATTACCCCACCACGCTTTCTTCTTCTTCGAGGTTCTCCAACTGATGGGTACCGATTTACTCTATTTCTTCCTTTTGTTTTGGTATAAGGAGGAGGTATGACGCAAGATGCTTTAACTTCAACATCGTAAGCAACTTCTTCATGTTGATCATTTTCACAATCTGCATCATGAGGAGCATTGTCCAATAGCAACTGTTCTGTTGGTTCAGATTCTGTGTTACGAGAAATCATCATACAATCATTAGCTCTACCATCACTCACAATCTCCTCATTCCATACATCAAATCCACTTCCTCGATCCTCTCTTGAACGTTTCTCAAAATTCTTGTTTTGCGAGACTCCTTCCAAGAGTTCCACATGCAAAACACTAGCACAATCATATTTGTATCTCATTACATATGCTATAACATCTTCGTCATCCAAGATTATACTAGCCTTATTCTGATCCGCTCTAAATGGAATGTAAGTTAGCTTCAGCTTCGTCGTATCTTCATCAACATTAATCTTCTTTCATATTCTACTAACCAACCCACAAAAACTTAACTCCTCCAACGATTCTTTCATCAATAAAGTATAGTTGGGATCTTCTCCTACAATCCATTGTCCGCCTGAATAATATCCCCCATAATCAAAATCTATGACTGTGAACTTACTCCTATTCATTGTGTCCTGAAAAAGAAAAATTAAACAACATTAGTATTTATTACAACTCCGTAATCCCAGATATACCAGTAATACCAAATTAAATAGTCATACTAGTGACTAGTATTACCAGATGTACCAAATTAAATAGGCATACTAGTGACTAGTCTTACCAGATGTACCAAATTAAATATTCATACTAGTGACTAGTCTTACCAGATGTACCAAATGAACTAGTCATACCAGTGACTAGTAATACCAGTTGTACGAAATTAAAAATATTAGCTAGTAATACCAGTGACTAGTCATACCAAATGTACGAAATTAAAAACATTAGCTAGTAATACCAGTGACTAGTCATACCAGTAAACTAGTAATACCAGTAAACTAGTAATACCAGTATACTAGTAATACCAGACACATTACCAGCTCCGATTCAGATTCAGAACTTCTAAATCTCTACAAATTCATACATTATCAACATAAGCTTCTCTTAGACTACGAAAACAAGTTTACTCGTATATATACTCTTGGGTTATTCAATATTACTTGGAAATCCCCTAATTGAATACCCAATTTCAATTTGATTGAATACCCAATTTCAATTTCAATATAGTGTTTCAAATTGATTATCAATTTTCAGATCAATGTAACATGGAAGAAGACACAAAAAAGAGAGAAAAAGAGCAAAAACTCACCTGAATACCAAGTCAGAGGACCGTGAAGACGACGGAGCTGATGAAGACGACGGGGAAGGAGCTGGACGTCGGACAAAAGAACGCGACGGGGAAGGAGCAGAAGAACGCGAAGAAGAATGGAAGAAGAGACCTGATTGGTTGAATTTTTTTGTTTTTTCTGGATTTCTTTTTCTTTTTTCGTTTTATTTAATTTGTTTAATATTTTATTGTAAGGGTAAAATGGGATTAACACATGTTAGTAAAGTTATAAGGTTATGGAGAAAAAAAGGGTTAGAGGTGAATTTGTTTTAGACCATTAAAGTCATTCTAGTGATTGATCCATATCCGGGATATCCGTGTGCAGTTCGATGCCGGAGGAGAAATATACATAGCGATTATTATACAGTGGTTCACTTTATTTATTTATCGACCCTATAGTACAATATCCGCCTTTACTATTTGCCAAGATCGTTGAAAAAATAATGGTGTCATTCCGTCTGTACTCGGGTTTTTTTCCGGATACATCATAAAAAGTATCGTACATACTTCCTATTCGGTAGTCATTGCCGTAATACTTCATTGTTATGTTCCGAAATTAGTGACATAATTTCGCCCAACACATTTTTAAATTCCATCGAAGAAGTAGAGGTAATTAATTTATCAAAATAATTTACTGCCACTTATTCAACCTCTTTTTTTAATGAGACTCACATTCCTGATGCATTATGCAACCCAACAATCTGGGTTTCACCCTTCTTTTCTTACTTGTGCAAAGTAAAATTTTGAATTTTTATCCCCTACGTTAACCATAGAGTGCGACTTTTATATTGCCGGTAAAACTCCTCATCTCGATATAATTCTTTTAATTTTATTGTAACATCTATCCATTCCTCCTGAGTCATAATATCATCATTTTGAATATCTTCCAATTTTCGTTGTAACTCATAGATTTTCTCCTTACCGTATAGTAAGTTATTTTTCCGCCACTTAGATATGTTCCGCTGACAATTACTGATTTTTTCGACAAAAGATGAACCGTTTTCACCTGGATTAATCTTCTAACCCTTGGAAACCGAATCCATTAAATCGTCTCGACCAATCCAACGTTTGTTAAACCGGAATTGTGATCGTTTTCGAGGGAGTTTATTCTCTATTGTAGCAACAATTGGTCTATAATCCGACCCAATCATTGTCAAATATTCGACATATGAATATGAAAAAAAATTCATGCCAATCTTCATTAGCTAAGGCATGATCTAACCGACAACGAACGATCTTCGAGGTTTCGTTTTCCCCTCTTAGATATGATGTTTCCTAAGCACTGGAATTCCAAAAATCTGCAATTCCGTATCATGGGATTGAAAGACATATAAGTCCTCTCATTATCACCAATTATAAACCACTGATCCAAATAGGATAAACGTGTCCGTGTTAATAGTTCGTAGACTTGATTCTGCAATTTCAGTATTGTGTCACCATAAATAAAAGATAAAAAGATTTTTTTTTTCCTTGAATAACCGCTTCAATATTAATTATTGGATTATTTGAAAATAATACATTAACATTAAAAGAATTATCATAAAATAAAATAAAGCGAATCCAACACTCGCACCGCACAGTTCAACTGTGTACAATTTATAATAACCGAAATGAAATTGAAACTTTTGCATACAAACAAAATTTTGCTTGGTTTCTGGTTTTGTTTTTTCCAAACCTCTCGAATATAGTTTATTGTCCAATGACTTCTGAGACCCTGGCAATTCCGACAAAAAATGTACATCAATCAACAAAGAGTTTGTAATTTTTTTAATAATTTGAAAACTAATCTGTGTTTTCAAAATATTAAAAACTAACCTTTTATTAAATAATTAAATTTGAGGATTTACAATCATAATATATATATATTAAATATATATATTAAAATAGATTAGATAAACCGTCGACTATTGCTACTAGTCCGAATGATCTTAAAAACTAGCACATATTGTATTGCTTTTGTTGTGGCTTCAAGTAGCATCAAAATATTAAATTACAATGAAATAAAAAAACTAATTTTTAATCTAGCTCGAGGAAGGATATAATCTATAGCAGTCTAGTATCTCTCAAGTTGAGGTAATATAGAAGGTTCTCCATCAACATATTAGTTGCTCACATAAAAAGTTTTGAAGCAAATCACCAGGGACGCATGCCCTGTTAGGGCTTGTTGGTGTTATCTGAGGACAAGTGTTACACTCTTGACCATCTAAACCAATTTGATCGTCTTTGTAGAATCGTGAAGATTAATCACCAATTTTGATTCATATCTTTGTTGAGGTGATTTTTCCAGTCTAAGGCAAATCACGGTGCACCATGTAAACGTTTAATTGCCTTAAGCTTAGTCTCGTTCTTCAATCTGTATTCTGATCACAAAATCTTATTTCTGGAAGTGTTT
Source organism: Eutrema japonicum (assembly GCA_030161315.1). Taxonomy (NCBI): domain Eukaryota; kingdom Viridiplantae; phylum Streptophyta; class Magnoliopsida; order Brassicales; family Brassicaceae; genus Eutrema; species Eutrema japonicum. The sequence continues at coordinate 44,358,516 of BSQW01000013.1, forward strand.
TTTTTTTGCTAGCTTCTCGACCAAACAATTAAAATCTGTCTTTAGATGTTTTTGGTCCTCGTTGAGTTAGCAGGTGTAAAAAAGGTTTTTTTGGTCGAATAAATTTAACATTCATTCAAAAAAAAAAGTGTTTTTTGTGGTCGGAGGCTCGTATTCATCCCACAGGATCCACGGGCACAAATTTAGTGTTTTTATCCCACAAAGAGAAAGCAAGGTCGAACCCTGGTGCCAAAATTAGCAAGCTAAGTGGTCACACCATCTGCCCAAGAGCTCCAAGCTTTAAAACTGTAAATACATTTGAATTGAAGTTACCTAAAATATATATAAAAAAACGTAAAAAAACTAAATAGATTTTAAATTTGTATTAATGTAATAAGAATTAAACATAGTAAATGGTAAATTTTATTATTGGATTAAAGTTTATGCAATCTTTCTCCTAACTTCCAACTTCTATTTTGCTAGTACTTAAGATGATATGATCTATAGAGATGACCGACCAAAAAAAAAAACAACGCCTACAAAGATTTTATATGAGCATATAATCTTTATTAATGTGATAATGATTTAACCAAGAAAACTACATTGCCCTCTTGCACTGAAAACACCTTAGCTTAATCTTAAAGACAAAATCTTCTTCCCCATCCTCTTAGAACCACTGACGAGTAAATCACATTCCTTCCTCTCGAATTTTCGCTCTGATTGTCAAAAAAAGTAATTACTTCCTTTGTAGTATGTACTTGGGAGATCTCGTAAGCTGTAGCAACAGATCTCCACTTGCTCCTATTTTTTTTTTCTTTTTTTCCCTTTTTTCCATTTAACATTTCTGGTAGAGAAGAACCTGTGGTTGCAAGTGTCCTCTCTCACACATGGAAAGTACATCATTCCAGCCACCGATCACCTGAAGATATTACATAAAATGTGTGGGAAGGGAAGAGTGTATCTGCCTGCAAAGTCAAAAGTGAAATTTAAATAGTCTTATTACCTTCACGGTTTTGTCATCGTACATGATCCACCGATCGTGTTCATGACTATATGCAAAGCAATGATAATGCTGTCCATAATAACAAACCTGGAGTTGCAGAGAAATAGCAAAAGACCAACGTTAGATTATAAAAGTCCAAGCGGAAAAACACAAATTACAATCGGTTTTAAGTTCGAAAAAGAAACACAGGGAAGAAACTGAAACACGTACCACGGAAACTAAGCTATATGTGCTCTTAGGGTCCAGACCTCGGTACATCATGCTGATGTCTATCTCGGTATTCAAGGCTGCAAGAGTAGCTGCAATGTCTTCTACACTCTCACATGTGTTTTGCCACCCTAAAACTGCCAGCCCCAATATAAATAGAGCTTAAGACACATATACCAATGATCTAAAATACATTCATCAGAATCCTTATAGAAGGCTTTACCTGTAGTAAAAACATGTGGTGGAGTAGTGAGAATATGGTGTATATGGTTGGGTTTCCCACAACCACCAGCTTCAGGATCACAGGCTAGTTGATGGTTCATCTCGACAAGATTTAGAATTTCGTCGAATGAATTCTCAGCGTATGTAACCTATTAAGAATAAAGTGGGGCAAAACCACAGTGAATTACCCAATAAATTACGTGAAAACTCAAGTCTAATGAACACTCGTATGATACCTTCATGGTCCGCAGGGCACTAGCGTTGATGTTATGGAAAAAGGAAGTGTACTTCATATGCCTCGACTCCAGCCCACAGCTGTCGCAATTCAGTTGCTCAAAAATATCCATTCCAAATAGAGAATGGGCAATACATGTGCGGTTGGCACAGTCCCATGAACCCGTACAATTGCTCTCCAAAGATTCTGTGTCAGACACGCTTGAGCTCTGAGCAAATGAACGATGAAGGCAGTCGAAAATCACAGCCAATACTTCTGAAGCATCGTTCATCTGAGCCTGTCCACCATATAACGCCCAAGTTTAGGCTACTTGATATAATCAAAAGCTTACTCTATATTAGGATAAACATTTAAAACCAGAAATCAATTCTTTTACCTCTTGGAAGAAACTGCTATCTGGATACAATTTACTCAAAGCAATCCTGAGAGATGAAGGAGCCACAGGTTCTTTCTGTGTTTCGCTCGAAGCAGCGCTTAAAGCAGTGAAAATTTCATACAATGAGCAGACAACACAAGGATCTCCCACGTGATGGTGCTCTAGTGTTGAACTCCGCAAGAACTCAGCCCGAAACATCTCCAGATTCCATAAAGACTTAGATCAAAAAAAAAAAAAAGAGCATTCAGCATATAGAAATCTTTTAAGCTGGATACTATAGACATTGATACCCAAGAAATCAATCAGTTTACGAGAGTGAAAGCTACCTGTATGATAACATTCAAAAAGCAATTGTATTCACCAACTTCATTCTGAAGACCTGTGCCAAATATGGCAACTCCAGTCGAGCTCGGAGACTCCTTTGTGACATCAGATAAAAGCCCATCATTGTTTACTTCCAGAGGTGTCCTCAAACCTGATGTCATATTTCTACCTCCTTGGTAAGCATCTGAGTTGAAACAAAATGCTCCGGGGTCAGATGCTTCATAACAGTGGCTTTTGTCACGCCAAAATGACCACAGAACAAATATAATGAAAATGCAAAAAAAGGTAGCAGCTGTGTGCATAAGTAAAACATGAGAAAAAGGTAGTTTAAGACATCTAAAATAAATATTCATGCAAGAATCAGATAAAAGAATGAGTCCTGAGATGGAGAGAAGTAGTATAATCTTCACACAAATGACATTGTCAGTCAAACAATAATTACGAAACGGGCACTAAGCAAACAATCGCAAAAGTTGACTGCGAGATATAAATAGGGATGGTTGAAAAGCTACCAAGGCTTTGACGCACTGCCTTTTTAAGGTCAGCTTGAAACCTTTCTTCTTCATCCTCTTCAGCTTGTAATTGTCTTAATGTCTTTGTTCCCGCATCTACTTCACCAGGATATAATATCAAATGCAAGATGAATGATGTTAGAAAACAGTTGCTAGAAATCAATGTAAATACACTAGTTACAGAGGCACCAGTTTTAACAAATTTAACTGTGAACTATAAGTTCTAACACATATAGCAGATTCATTAGTGCCTTAATTGATCTTTTCCCAAGAGCATCTAATATTCAAGATCAAAAAATCCGTAAGCAGAGGAAAACAATCTAGATGCGTGTCACAACTATCATTCTTTGAAAACATGAGACAGAGAGAATGATCAAGGATAAAAATGAAAAAAATATCAAAATAAAAGGCTTACCACCATTGCAACGTAGAGTTTCAGATTGCCTCTCACTGTCGGTGCCTGGCCTCTGAGATTCACAATTTTCGCTCTCAGAAGGTGCAACTAACTTGTTAGAAGCTTTTTGGCGTCTACCCCTCCTCCCAGTGCGTTGATCAGATTGGAAAACACCAGCTTGAGTAGCTAACCCATTAGCCACTACTGCAACACAAAAAAACAAAAACAAAAACATAATGCCTCAGAAAGGTCACTAAAGATATATTCAAATTCGAGGACCAGTAGTTACCTTTTTGAAATTTCACATCCTGTACTGTTGCAGCATCAGATATCGAACAGTAATTTGTTGATGGAAAAACACCATTTATATTCACTCGGGATCCTTCCAAGTCATGAGGTAGTCCATTCCGTTGAATCCAGTTCTCCTGGTAAAGCAACGAAACCCAGAAATTAATTTGAAGTGATGATCCAAAACACCACAACTCCACAACCTTGTCACTCTATGGGTACCTGACTTATGGATTTTTCTTGTTCTGGTAAATCTAAATCATCAACGACATTATCTGTGCAAACATTATCCACTGCCTCTGTAACATTCATTGGAACTAAAGAGCTGTATTTCTTTTGTTGTTCTGCAATGTGCTTCTCCTTGGCTTCATTCTCAATTCTTCTTTGATATTCTAGAGTTTTTTCAAGCTTCCTCTCCTCTTCCTCTAGTTCTATTCGGTGTCTGTATTCCTCTTCCTGTTCTTTTAAAGCTTCAACAGCTTCAGAAACAACGTCAGCCTCTGAATGATCACCATAAGATGCAACCGAAGGGAGGCTGGAACAAGAAATTATCAAGTACATCAAAGACAGATTATTTAACCTCCAATATTTTCAGAGTAAAAGGTTTCCAGGTTACCACCATGTAAACTAAGAAAATTGTACATAGCAGATCTTCACCTGTGTTCAGTTGAATCAACATTGAAGCGATGGTTGTCTCCAATCGTAGCCTATAACAAAAGAAGCTAGTTACAAATACAGAAATTAAAATAACTAAAAAGGTACAACAGATTAGTTCAAACCTTCAAATCCTTCAATTTTTTGGTGTCTTTAATCTTTTTCTTATCCTTGGACTTTTCCTGCGTGTGTTTCGAATTATCATTTCTTCCTCGAGCCCCCTTCTTAGAATCAAGAGCGAGCTCAGCGAGAAATGCTTCTCTTGCAGCATCAGACTTCGCAGTGGCATCTTTCTCTGCCAATGCCTCCAAATGTGCCTGGAGAGAGAGAGAAAGAAAGAGAAACGGCAATTAGAACCCGAAAGAACACTGCGACCAAAGGGAAGAAAAAGTAACTGAGTTAGATACTTACCCGCATGTAGGACTTTACCAATGGTAACAGTACTATCAGATAATCATTGGAGGAAACAGTTCCAAGCTTTAGCTCTAATTGCTGCATCCCAGTAACATTGCGCATCATTTGCGCGTCGATTCTACTAAGCTGCGATAGCACACATACAAAGTATTAGTTTAGGACAAATGCTTATCCCAGTAGTGTTGCGTAAAGATAGAAAAGGTTACCTCTGCAGACAACTGCTCTTTTTGTTTCTGGATTGCAATCTCAATGAAACTGTCAGCCTCATTAAAGGACTCCTTCATCCCCCATTCATCAGCTACCCCAGATTCTAGATCACGTAGATAAGAACTCGTGCCAGCATATGATTCTTCATATCCAAATTGGTTGTGGTTAAGAGATTCTGCATCTTTCAAAACATTTGTTATAGCGTCTAACTCAAACCGACTACTCATAAACATCAACTCATGATCACTCTCATTTAGCTCTTCTCTTCGTTTTCTCAGCACGGATTCATAGCTTTCATGGGTAAACTCTGCTGAAATCTCTCTCTTCCGACCTTCTTCAAGACAAAGGTCCTCAACAGCCTGCAGTGCTTCCTCGTAGCTTAAGTGCTCGTATTTTCTCTCGCAGAGGTTCTGCAAGTGACAGAACTCCTTCTCAAGAATCTGCATGATCTCCAGTCCTTCATTTGTTTTCTCTTCCTTTGTGCGCATCCATGACACAATTTGTTCCTCGCTAGAGGGTCCTGTGAAGATCCATGAAAGAAATCCATCCGCACCAGAAGACACATTATTGCCATTAGCAATATCTCCAGAACTTTCTATAGCTCCATTATTCACTGCTGAGCCCATATACTTTTCTTGGATGCACTCAGTGCCAAGCAAATTTTCATCCAGAAAAAGACATGAAATTTCACCATCAAGAAGAATCTCTTCTGTAACTTCAACGCCAAAATGAACTTCATCGTTGGGGTTACTTTGTTCAGAATATCGATTCAATCCACAGGCCTGTGACAAGTCTTGCAGGAATTTGAGAATTTTCGTGAGCTGGGTAGCTCCCAAAAAGCAAATGCATATGGGTGACTGACCCAAACCACGATTTAAGAACTGCGAAACCGAGGCTACATTCCGGAGTTCATCCAACGTAAATTGTATCACCTTATCATAATGGCTGACAGCCAAATATTTGTGTCTTATAAGTAGCTCAAAGGCTGCACGAATTTTTTCAAGGAGCTTTGTACGTTCAATGTCATCAGATATCGGCCATCCATCAGGAAGATGAAATGAAACTGACAGCTTACCCTCTTCGGACTCATTCTCATCATAACCGTTGCAAGTATCTTCAAGATTTTCTTTCTCTGGTGAAGTATCATTCCATGCATCCTTGAAGCAGTCGTCACCTTCTTCTGTGATATCTCCAGAGTGAAACTCATTAAACTGAGAGTTTTGGATTTTCTGCTGATTGCAAAGCAATTTCACCGCAGCAGAGAGATCCAATGCTTTCCATGGGGAACTAAGAAGCATCTCAATCCTCTCACTGTTGAGACTTTGAGGCAAAACCATTTGCATCTTAGGTAACACGTTACCCATGTGCTCTTGCACAATATGCTGCATATGAGACTCAGAATCCATGAACTTTTCGCTGCACCGGCAGCAAACCCAGAACCTCCAAGTCTTATTGGCCTCACAAAAGGACAGAGCTTCACTTATAATCTCATTTGCATTGCCATCCTTTGATGCACTAAAGTGACTCTTAAGATCACTAACCTTAACTCTAAGCAACTCTTTCTTCATTTCTCTGCTCATAGAATCCCAGTATGACCTAACCCGATCCCTTCTCTCTGCTGTGGACCCGTTTTTCCTTGCATTACCATGCTTTCTCCTCTCCCCGCTTCTCTGTCCCGAGCCTAATGTTGGATCTGATCCCTTGTTGTTTACAGTTCCTACGTTATCAGACGGGGAAGATTCTGACTTCTGCTGCTGCACTAGCTGAGCTGCAGCTACTCTCACTTCAATCTCTTTCCTCTTCTCTTCAAGAGTCTTGGTAGCTTTCTTAATCTCATTCGGCCTCCTGGTCTGAATCAAGTTACTCTCAATAGGATCCTCGGCCATCCTCCTAATGGGGATCAACCGAAATTTCTCTTCACCATTTCCCAGGTTTTTCATCCAAGTGGACAATGAAGAAAGATTAGATTTCTGTATCAGTGACCTGAGCTCATCCTGCACATGAGCGATACGTGCCTCAGGTGTCAATATCTTCTGCTGATTCTCATCCTGCAGACTCTCCTTAGCAGGATCGATTGGATTCTCAATCGAGAGAGCACGTTGGCACTCTTGTACAACCTCCTCATACTCTCTCCCATCGTTGGCAGCCTCGTAAAGCAGGTTCGCATAAAAGTGCCCAAACTCAATAGAGTTCGGAGATAGCTCCACAGCTTTTCTAGCAGATTCAATTGCATTACGCAGATACCTCTGTTTCGTAGCTAGATCTTCGAAGACAGAAGCAACCTTGACGTACAGAGTTCCCTGAACACGGTGGATTAGGGCAGACTTTTGGTGGCGAGAGCATGATTCTTTCATGAGCCGAATCGCCTTGTTGTAGCTCCCCCGCTGGAATGACATAAGTGCCTTCTCGCACTCCAGCTTGACCACAGCCGAGTCGAACGGCTCGGCATTAGCGGCCGGTCCGGAAAATCCACCCTCATAGAAGCTACAAGCGGAAACCTCAGACGGCTCAATCTCTGCCGGCGCCGGCGCAGAAGACGGCGACTGTTTGGAGCGAGACGCTGGGGTTTTCTTCTTCTGACCCATCCACGATTCAGCTAAAAACTAATTCAATCGGCATGGAGGATACACAGGGATATGTATACGCCCCACCAAATGCTCAAAGTTGGTCAAATCGGAAATTAAATCACAGTCAACATACGGCGTCGTCTCGGAGAATCCGGCACCGTAGTACGGCGGAGGATCGACGGAGAGGGGTTGGTGAGGGAAAAGAGATGGAGAGTAGAAGAAGAGTCGTTGTTGTGCTCTCTCTCTCTCTCTCTCTCTGTGAAATGCGAAGCCAGAGGACAAAATCATTAAACCGAAAAGGTGAAATAGGAGAAAAGGGGATTTACACATTGCCATCACAGACCGGTTCGCTTTATGGTGCATCGCGGTTGCACACTTGAACCGTATGTTCTACTTTGTTACTAGAGGCATGGACATATTACCTTGAACCGAATTGGGATGTTCGATTCGGTTTCGGATAGCCAAGAATATCCGATTTGGTCTTTTGTATATAGTTTTTGGTTATCCAAACTGAATCAGAACTAAAAAAATGGAATGATTGTTAGAAATATCCAAAATACAATTATATACTAAAAAAATAGTAACTATATTTAAATATGAAATACTTAAAATAATTAAAATATTCAAAATTACAATTATAAATCTAAAAATATTAGGTATGTTTAGATTCGAATTAACCGACATACTCAAAATTACTGAAATATATGAATATTTTTAGTCATATTCGTCAAAATTAAACAACTCTTTTTTGCAAAATTATACCAAATTTCATATTTTCATTTTAAAAAACTGGAATACCCTAAATAACTGAATTATCCAAATATATTTTCGGTTTTCTTTTACACTATCTAAACCCAACCGAATTGAGATGTATCGAACCAAACCGGAATATTTTCACTATCCAGAAAAATATGCTTATGTGTAGTGTGGTTTAAATGTAATGCAGATTGGGTTTTTTTGTTTGAACCGTATTTGAATCGTAAACGAACCATCCAAACTAGAACGGTTCAAGTGTAGTTTTGTATTGTTCTTAAATTCACCAAAAGATTATTATTTTTAAAAGAAAACTATAATGTCGATGACTCAATACTGAGGTGGCTTTGCAACTTTGGTCAGTCACTCTTACGACACGATTCCCGCATGGGACAAAAAGAAACAAACTACAGTACGAATCTGGACCGTCTGATACCAATTCAGAAGTATTGTGTTATTTATGAGAGTATATGACTACTTGTGGGACTAATTTGATCATAAACAAATTACAACGGCTCAAATTATGAAAATAGAAATACATTCTGGGCATATTGTGTAAATTTGCTTAAATCACCAAACCCGATCCTTGTGTTAAACAAGAACCTTTCCCTCAGGTTCAGATCGCCTGAAGTAAAACAAAATGCTCCGGTCACTTCTTCTCCGACGCTCCGTCGACCGTTCGCTTCGAACCCTAACTCCTTCTACATCCACCATCCGGCCACCATTTTCGCCTCTCCGTACTCTCTGCACCGTCGGTCAAACGTTGACTCCACCGCCGCCACCGCCTCCTCCTCCGCCGCCTCCGATTTTGTCCTCCGCCTCAGACAAGGAATTCCGTAAGTACGCCGGATACGCAGCACTCGCTATATTCAGTGGTGCTGCTACCTATTTCTCGTTTCCGTTCCCTGAAAATGCCAAGCACAAGAAGGCTCAAATCTTCCGCTACGCTCCGTTGCCGGAAGATCTCCACACTGTTTCCAACTGGAGCGGTACTTGTTGATCCAGGGGATCACTAAGTGTGTTTAAAGAATGATTAGGAGACGGGAGGTGAGATTTTCGTTAATAGAGCAATTTAACCACAATTAAGACAGGTCGGGAGAGATATGAGTAGGCCGGGGGCCGTGTTTCGTTTTATTGATGAAAGAGAAGCAAACGCTTTTGAATTACGAACTGGTTCCGAAGGACGTCCAGTTCGGCGTTCTAAAGTGTTGTCTCGTTACAAAGATAGAGAGGTCGGGTAACTTGTGGTAGGTGAGAGAGTAAAAATCAGAGTCCGGCGTGATAACTGCGAGATCCCTCCACGGTCGGGGGTCCCAATCCAGATATCTCCAAGTGAAGGCGTGCGAGGGGGTATATATAGCAAGGACCGCGTAGGCGATTCTCCGCGATTCGGGGATGACGTGACGTTGACGAGACGGGTCGTGAACAGTGCAAGGTATGTCGTGAACAGTGCCGGTGAACAGTGTCGGTGAACAGTGCAAGGCATGTCGTGAACAGTGTCGGTGAACATTGTCGGTGAACAGTGCAAGGCATGTCGTGAACAGTGCCCGCGAACAGTGCAAGGCATGTCGTGGACAGTGCCCGTGATCAGTGCAAGGCATGTCATGAACAGTGCATCTTCGTGCGGCATCAATGTTAGCTCGGGGTGCGAGCTCGGGATGGAAGCTCGGGGTGCGGGCTCGGGATGGTAGCTCGGGGCGCGAGCTCGGGATGGTAGCTCGGGCGCGAGCTCGGGATGGAAGCTCGGGGTGCGGGCTCGGGATGGTAGCTCGGGGTGCGGGCTCGGGATGGTAGCTCGGGGTGCAAGCTCGGTGCCGTCCTTGGTCGAACGCCGACTTCTGGCTGATTTCGACCAGGCGGGCCTTATTTGCTGAGATGAGCCTAGCTAATTGGGGGTGCTAAACCCACCTCCAACAATAGGCCATCCCCCAGTTCGGTGTCATGAGGTGTAGCGAATGCATCGAAGTTGATCTTTGTTAGCTCGGCGCATCTCAGGTCGGTCTCCAAGATCTTAGGATTGACTGCTGGGTCTCGTTAGGCGGGAGCAATAGACGGACGTGTGTGAATTCCTAGACCGCGAAGTCAGCGAGTCGCACGGTCGGAGAACTGCCATCATGAGCTTGGCGAGTAGGAGATCGGCGAGCTGTTGAGGTCGTTAGTTAGGCGGAGCTGTTGAGGTCGGCGAACTGCGACTGCGCGATGAGCGAGCTGCGACCGAGCTACCTAACTGTTAGACCGACGAGCTGCGACTCCGAACTGCCTCACTGTCAGATCGACGAGCTACGACCTGCAAAAAAAATGGCTAAAGATACGAGATTGCGCTTGAGGCTGAGCTCGGCGTTTGTTAGTCAGGCGCGAGGCCGGCGAGCTATGATTCCGAGTCGTTTAATTTCTAAAATCGGTTAGTTACTTAGCGTACCGCAAGGTCAGCGAGTCGCACGGTCGGAGAACTGCGATCATGAGCTTGGCGAGTAGGAGGTCGGCGAGCTGTTGAGGTCGTTAGTTAGGCGGAGCTGTTGAGGTCGGCGAACTGCGACTGCGCGATGAGCGAGCTGCGACCGAGCTACCTAACTGTTAGACCGACGAGCTGCGACCCCGAACTGCCTCACTGTCAGATCGACGAACTACGACCACGCACTGCTTTTCTTGGAGTTCGGCTTAGAGAAATGGATCTTGTGATTAAATCTAACTAGAAAAAGAAATTGGAAACTAACTTCCTCTTTCGCGTCGCGTAGGTCGGTGATGGCGGAGAAAAGCGGCGGCGGCCATGGCGGATCTCCGGGAAGCTTGAGCGACGGCGGATATCCGACGTGTGATGATGAGTGATGTCGAGATCAGAGCAAGGGAATAGATCCGAGATGGTGGTCGGCGAAGGATGTCGCGGACGGAGGCGGCTTGATGGCGGCGAAGGCTGAGCTTGACGAGCTCGTATTAAATCTGCGAGCTGATTGGTTGTCGAGGCTGGTGACGGTTAGTCGGCGGATTCGTGATTTGAGTCTCGATTGAACGGCCCTTGTGACGGAGAAGTTGAGCAGCGAACGTGGGCTGCGAAGCCGGAGAATGGATAGAGAGGAGAAGGTGTGGGCTTCGGCGCCGAAGGTGGAGACGACTCTGGTCGGAGATGCGGTGTTGCAGCGGAAGATGCAGGTCTTCGCCGGTGGTTCGCTGGATTTGAGTAGATCGGATCTGCTCGGATTCACCGCCAAGAGATGGTCGTGAGGAAAGAGGAGATTGGGCTTCGATTTGTGCATCGCGTTGGGTCTGAATCTGGACCATCGTCGGCTTGATTTGCTGCAGGTGCGGCGATGGTGACGGAGCTCCGGAAATTTCGAACGGTGAGGAGTGGCGTCGAGCCAATTTTTTTTTTTTTTTTTTTTTTTAGGGTCGGGGAGTCCCGGTCCAGATATCTCCAAGTGAAGGCGTGCGAGGGGGTATATATAGCAAGGACCGCGTAGGCGGTTCTCCGCGATTCGGGGATGACGTGACGTTCACGAGACGGGTCGTGAACAGTGCAAGGTATGTCGTGAACAGTGCCGGTGAACAGTGTCGGTGAACAGTGCCATGCATGTCGTGAACAGTGTCGGTGAACAGTGTCGGTGAACAGTGCAAGGCATGTCGTGAACAGTGCCCACGAACAGTGCAAGGCATGTCGTGGACAGTGCCCGTGATCAGTGCAAGGCATGTCATGAACAGTGCATCTTCGTGCGGCATCAATGTTAGCTCGGGGTGCGAGCTCGGGATGGAAGCTCGGGGTGCGGGCTCGGGATGGTAGCTCGGGGCGCGAGCTCGGGATGGTAGCTCGGGCGCGAGCTCGGGATGGAAGCTCGAGGTGCGGGCTCGGGATGGTAGCTCGGGGTGCGGGCTCGGGATGGTAGCTCGGGGTGCAAGCTCGGTGCCGTCTTTGGTCGAACGCCGACTTCTGGCTGATTTCGACCAAGCGGGCCTTATTTGCTGAGATGAGCCTAGCTAATTGGGGGTGCTAAACCCACCTCCAACAGTACTCATGAGGTCCAGACTAGGAACTTTAACCAACCGGAGAATCTCGCTGATCTCGAAGCTCTCGTCAAGGAATCCCATGAGAAAAAGTCCAGGATTCGACCCGTTGTATCGGGTCTCTCGCCCAATGGGATCGGTTTGTCCCGCTCCGGGATGGTGAACCTGGCGCTCATGGACAAAGTTCTCGAGGTGGATAAAGAGAAGAAGATAGTTCGGGTGCAGGCTGGGATTAGGGTCCAGCAGTTGGTTGACGCCATTAAAGACTATGGTCTCACTCTCCAGAACTTTGCCTCCATTAGAGAGCAGCAGATTGGTGGCATTATTCAGGTTTGCATACTCTTCTCTCCCTTGTGTGAAGAACTGCACTCTATCTTTCCAAGTTCAATTTGATTGGGAAACTAATAGAGAGTCTGAAACATCTTCTGCCATTTAAGTTGTTCGTCTGCTTCGAGGTTTAGGCTCTAAAAATTTGTTTGTGTTCAGGTTGGGGCACATGGAACAGGTGCTAGATTGCTTCCTATTGATGAGCAGGTGATCAGCATGAAGCTGGTCACTCCTGCAAAGGGAACAATTGAACTTTCAAAGGACAAAGATCCAGAGCTCTTTCATCTAGCTCGATGTGGCCTTGGTGGACTTGGAGTTGTTGCTGAGGTCACCCTCCAGTGTGTTGAAAGACAGGAACTTGTGGAGCACACATACGTCTCAAATTTGGAAGAAATCAAGAAAAATCACAAGTTAAGTGTTGATAACTTTCTTTGTCTTACTTTCATTATCATATCTCCACCCATGAAAAATTATGCCCAGCATACACAATTTGCTTCTGATCAGGTTACCAGAGAAGCATCAGGTTGATGCAAGTGCTTTAAGTTTTGTTCATTTTCTAGTTACTACCCCCATTCACTTGGAGCCTTTGGGAAAGCACACCCTCTATGAAGCAAATTGATCTCATAAATTGGCTCAGGGTGGAAGTTTTTTTCCTAACTTTTTTTTTCTTTTTTCTTTTTCTGGCTGTTCAGAAAATTGCTCTCTACAAACAAGCATGTGAAGTACCTCTATATTCCTTATACCGACACTGTCGTGGTTGTAACATGCAATCCTGTATCAAAATGGAATGGGCCACCTAAGTCGAAACCAAAGTACACTACAGATGAGGCTTTACAACATTTGTGTGACCTCTATAGAGAGAGCATTGTGAAGTATAGGTATCGTTATGCTTAAATTCTTGTGTCTAACTTGATTTCTCTAATGTGGAAGACTGAATGAAATACAAAACAATTTTTTCCCCGTGATGTTTAGGGTCCTGGAGTCTAATAAGAAGTCTCCTGAGAGCAGGGAGCCAGACATAAACGAGCTTTCATTTACAGAGTTGAGAGATAAGCTACTTGCCCTCGATCCTCTCAATGATGTTCACGTTGGAAAAGTAAATCAAGCTGAGGCAGAGTTTTGGAAAAAATCAGAAGGATATAGAGTTGGGTGGAGTGATGAAATTCTGGGCTTTGACTGTGGTGGTCAACAGTGGGTATCAGAAACTTGTTTTCCTGCTGGAACCCTCACCAAACCTAGCATGAAAGACCTTGAATACATAGAACAGCTGAAAGAACTGATAGAAAATGAAGCAATACCAGCACCTGCTCCAATAGAGCAGCGCTGGACAGCTCGAAGTAAGAGCCCCATTAGTCCTGCATTCAGCACTGCAGATGATGACATTTTCTCATGGGTAACTCTTGTTTGCTCTCTGTTTTTTTTTTTTTTTTTTTTTTCATTTTCATGAAAGGAAGTATAAAGAGATATTGGTGTCAGTCTTTAGGAAGCTCGTTTCCTGTTTCTTTGCCTTCTGTTGTTGAGAAAACATTTGAAATATTGATGCTAATATGTATATAGACAAAGAAGAAGCCGGTAGAAATGATGCTGCATAATTTACTTTCAGGGGCTAAATTGTTGTTTCACGTGGTAGATTCTTGCTATTGACCAATCTTGTTCATCACTGACTGTTTGCTGTTTTTTTTTTCTCACACCTACACTTCTAATATGCTACATTATATTTTGTGTCAGGTTGGTATAATCATGTACCTCCCGACAGCAGACCCTCGACAGAGGAAGGACATCACAGATGAATTTTTCCACTATAGACATTTGACACAGACACGACTGTGGGATCAATATTCTGCATATGAACATTGGGCAAAAATTGAGGTAATTGTAGATTTTCCAATCTAAATATGGGATTATTGAATCCCAACGAACAGATGCCTTCATTCTCCACTTAACTATGTCCTTGTGGTTCACTCGCCTTTTTAGAGTTTAATCAGATCCTAAATACCATTTTCTGCTTGAAATACAATTAATTGTCCTCATAGTGAAAAAGTAAGCAATTTGGACAATTTCTAATATTTTACTGTTTGAATCTTTATTTAATCAGATACCAAAGGATAAAGAGGAACTTGAAGCCCTACAAGAAAGACTCAGAAAACGTTTCCCGGTGGATGCATACAACAAAGCACGAAAGGAGCTGGACCCAAATAGAATCCTTTCCAACAACATGGTGGAAAAGCTCTTTCCGGTCGGGAACACTGCTTAAAACATTTTCATTGATAGGTTATTTCCTCCTTAAAGTACCTTTTTGGGATCATATGCATCTTTTATTTGCATCTATAAGTGTTGGTAGGAAGAGAGGAAGAAAAGAGTGAAGCCAATAATATTGGTCACAGAAAGTGTACATTTGTGCTTTAACTACTCTTTTATCACAATTCCTATTGAATAAATATTGTTCTTCACTTTCTCATTCTTGTTGTGTTGTTCTGACTTGAATTTCAGTTGCCCAAGTTGGTAGAACAAGGGTTTTGTGGCCTTCTTTCCTAGCCACCACAAGTCTAATTTAGATGACCAATCTGATTCCGTTTTCTATTTGGATTAGACTGACATGTCGTTGGCTTGTGTGTGGTCTAAGTTAAGCTGGAATTGAAAGTGGATTGTTTTTTCCTTGGGGCCTAGTCTTCACTGTTGACTGGTAAACTACCCTACCCACACCACTTCCTAGTGCCTGTTTGAATTGGAGAGTCCTTTTCATTCTGTATCAGTTGATTCTTGTTGGTTTTGGTTTGGATTATGAAATCATCTGTCAATAAACTAAATTGAACCTTGGGAGGAGAAAGACTACTTTTGAGAGAGAGAAGTGGAGCTATTTTTGTTGCCAAACACATCACATGATGCTTTTTACGTTATAGGCCAAGTTCGTAATGATCTTTATGCCAATAGCAAGAAGAATGAAATCCATAACTCTGATTACTTGGCTCTCTCCTCTTAAGCTTACCATACCTAGTGATATCAATAAGACTGGGACATTTTTGGAATTTTATTAAATAGGTAACAAAGCGTACCTCAATGTTTGGAGTACACTCACAATTAAAGGCAAAATGAATAAAATAAAAAAGGGAAAAAATGTCTAGTTCCAAACAAGACACGTAAAAAAAGACAGAAGCAAAGCTCGTGTTTGTTCTTCGGCTTTCAAATCCAAGCCCCCTTAGAAGAATCCATCCTACCATTCACAATCTATCATCTCCTCTACTTTTGCTATCTACATTCATCACTGACTTCTTCAAGAGACCCCACCAAGAACTCTCTTCAGCTCGGATTTCTGTTCCGCTGTCAGCTTCGACGGATATCTCACGTTAAGCTTCAATCTCAGGTTACCCTTTTTTCCTGGTTCTTTAGAGATTGGCATTCCTTCGTTTGGAACAACAATCTCGTGATCGAGGTTGATGATATCAGTTAGTGGGATCACGAGAGTCCTTCCATCAAGCGTGATCAGGTCGAGATTCTTACCGGTTAGGGCTTCCAGTAGAGTAATCTCCTGATTGACCACAAGGTCGTTTCCATCTCTCTTGTAAACAGGATGTGGCTTCTCTTCAAGCACGAAGGTAATATCTGCTGGTATGATTCCAGGCTCTTCGTTGCCTTTCTTAGGGAATGTGAGCTTTGTGCCTTTCTTCCACCCGGGTTTTATTTCTATGGGCAATATCTCCTCAACAACCCTCATTTTACTGCAAGATCAAACAATACGAATCATAACAGTAGTACTCAAACATTAGACGCTTTCGGATAGGTTTATCCTTCAAATAATCATCTTCTTATGGTTCAATCAACGTTAAATAAAAAAAAACTCAAAAATTCATCTTTATACGCAGACATTGTCCACCAACAAGCGGGTAATATCACTACCAAGTTTTCCTTCTGTTACAATAATGGAAGGACATGTTTCATCACAAACAAACACTATTGTTCTACTTGGGGAAAACCTCAACAATTGCTTCTTCATCCGCACCAAGAAAAGTTCAATAGAGAAAGAAGCAAGTATATGAAGCAAGATGAGCCAAAAATGCAAACAGATACGTGCAAGCTATCACATATTCTCATTACGCATAAAATCAAGTTCCTGCAGCATTTCATAGATAAACGTAAGAAGACAAGTTAATCTTCGAACAAGGGGTCTTTGCTAGTATTGCCTATACAATCACAGAAGCTTCTACCTCTCGAACAGAAGAAAACATACCCGTAAGCATCGTAAACATTTCTGGATAACCGCATCTTCTTCTTCACACCTTTGCAGAGATCCTCCAAACTACATGGCAATGGATTCTCCACGGCTGGAGCTTTCCTCAGCTCACTGCTATGACCATTCGCACCGGTGTTGAAATGACCGTTCCTGAAACTCCCATCCCTGAACGTTCTGTTTCCTCTCCCGCCGGAACCTCCTCCGGCATTGCCTCCGCCTTCAGATCCAAAAATCTCGGCGTAGATATCCTCCGCGTCTCTAGGGTTGAAACGAAACGACGCGGCGTTCGGCGGATGCTGCCTGTGCTGGTGGTGGAAGTGAGGCGCTCGCGAGGAGAAAGAAGAGGAAGCCTCCGACGAAGAAGACGCCGCGGAATTGGGGATTTTACCAGATTTGAGGCCTTCCTCGCCGTAAAGATCGTAGATCTGGCGCTTTTGCGGATCGGAGAGAACGTCGTAGGCCTCAGAGATCCGCTTGAATTTGGACTCAGCTTCATCTCGCCGCGCCGAAGGGTTCTTATCGGGATGCCATATCATCGCGAGGCGCTTGTAAGCTTTCTTCAGATCATCCTCCGTCGCGTTGTGATTCACCTTCAGTATATTGTAGTAATCCACACCCATCTCTCTCTCTGTATTCTTACAATGGCTGTTACGATTTTACGAATCTCTCTTCGTTGAAAATTTCCGGCCGTTCGTCGCCGGAGAAAAGGGGGCCAAAGAGGAACAGAATCAGAGACAGGTGCGTGGAGACTAGGGAAGAGGGCAGGTGAGTTTCCACTTTCCACGTTACGTTTAAGAATAAAATTCATTTGTTTATTTGACCTTTTTTTTTTGTTTGCTTCATTTACTATTATTCTTAAATTTTATATAAGTACAATATTCCGATTTCTCTCGACAAAAACAAATAAAAATATTCTGATTTCTTACATATTCTTCGTTCTTATTCTATATTTTAGTTTTAGCAATTATAATTTTCTTTCTTTCCATTTTCATTTAAATTTTCCAAACTTGTTTTTACAATATTACAGTTATAATTATTAATTAATTTGGTCAAATTATATTTAAAAGGGTAAATTGCATAAATATTATCTTTGGAACACCTATTTAGGTGATTACCATACAAAAGCACGATAAATATTTTGATTTATTCTATAGTTATTTTCATTAATAAATATTTATAATTTAAATGGATTGTTTAATAACATTATTAGTTATATATAAAAATTAAATCTTATTTCAAAGTTTAGAATTGGAAAATAATTTTTTTTTTGTCAATATAATTAGGATAGCTATAGAAATATTAAAATATCAAATTCAATTGCTAGGTATGCAAATTCTGTAAAACAAAATAGATATAAGTTAAACCTACAATTTTATTTATATTGAGACAAAAAGAAAATAAATATTTAAAATATATTATGTTACGTATTTAGACAAAACAATGCTGTAAAAACAGATACACAAGATAAAAGAGTATTTATAATCAGCATCAAGCTTGGGGATATCGTCCCAGCTAATGCACGACTTCTTGAGAATAGTCTCTGCGATGCTTTAAGCTTTTGTTACTTTCTTAGATTTAAAGTTTTGTTACTTCTGATCATTGTTAGCGTCAATCTTTAATCTGCATGAAGGTGTCTCTAGTTAATACATACGTATTGCATATATACATCGACTCCTTTTGTCGTCTTCTTTTACTGGTTTGTTCTGCGCTGTTGTGTTGAAAGACGAAACAGAATCGTTGTACACAGTTCGATATTAGCAACAAAAATCTTATTTTACAATACATGTATTAAAAAAGATGGAAGTGATTTTCTTCATTCATCTTATCTATAGAGTACAACAACAAAGAGGAGAGATTGAAGTAGAAGACCAAATATAATAAATTTTCGAGATCAGACAGAGTTTTTGTCTTGTGGCTGATGCTGCTTGGTCCCTTCTTCATTGGTCTCAATCACAGAATTGTCTTCATCATTACTGCCTTTGTATCTATACCATTTAGCCATTAACAAGAAGTAAACCATGTTAACGACCAGGATTCCTGTGAGCATGAAATAGAAGTAATCCAATCTCCCTTTGTTCAGATCCTCAGCTACCCAATTCCCCGAAGGTGAATGTTCAGTTGATCGATGAACAGTCGAGATCAAGAAGCTAGCAAGGTAGTTCGAAACACCTGCTCCGACATAGAAGAGAGAACCCGCAAAGCTCTTCATGTTTTCAGGAAACTGCTTGTAGTAAAACTCCATTTGTCCAATGGCTGCAAAAGCTTCTGCTATGCCTGCAAGCAAGAGCTGCGGAATCAGCCACATCGCTGACATTGAGGAGATTTCTCCCCTTCGAGGCTCTATCCCGAGTGTCGGTTTTGTCAGCGCAAAGGTTCTTCTACGTTCCTCTATGAACCCGGAAACCAGTAAACTCAATACCGCAAAGAAAATGCCTGCTCCGATTCTCTGTAAGAGTGTTATACCAGTGTCTAGCCTGGTCACTCTTCTGAGCGACGGGACAAGGACACGGTCGTAGATTATGATGAAAACCGTCATACCCGTCATCAAGAACACTACATAGGTGGCAGCGGGAATCTTGAAGCCACCGGAACCCAATCGCCGGTCGCTCTGGAAGGCTTGGAAGACCGGATAAGTCATTTGCATACTTATTGCAAGGTAGTATATCGCGCAAGCAAACCAGATCGGAATCACTCTTACAATGCATTTCACTTCTTCCACTTGCTGCATCGTACATAGTTTCCATGGATCAGAAGCCGCTCCATCGGATTTCAACTTGTCCTCGGGGGTCATAATCGCTGCTTTGTCGAGAAATCTGGCAACAATAACAAACCGACATTTTTCAGCAAAACAAAAGCCAGAAACATAGAGAAAGGGAACAAAGAAACAGAGATAGAACTCTTCGATTTACCTAAACTGGTCGGTGTATTTTAGGGTAGAATTTGCATAGTTAAGCGGAATGTGGTTGTAAAGTTCCAGCAAAGGCTGCTTAACTGGCTTCAATCCTCGTTTCTTGATTGCTGCTACTATAACATGACCGATACCAGCCAACGGACTACCCGAGGCTTTCACTTTTACATACAACTTATCGCCAGCAAAGAAAATCACGCACGCCAAGAACATTAGACCCACCGGAATACTCAAACCGATCGTCCAACTCACATTTGACTGGATATACACAACTAGCGTGAGAGAGATGATCTGCGCGAACGTGAAAGTGAAGAAATACCAGTTGAAGAAACTGTTGATTCCTTTCTTTCCGGATTCGGATTTGGGGTTAAACTGATCAGCCCCAAATGCCAAGTTACACGGCCTGATTCCACCCGCCCCTACCACAAGAAAAGCTAAACCCATCAGCAGAAACGCAATCTGGCCCCCACTTGGCCCTTGGCACGTGCTTTTTGTTCCACAGGGTGTCGGGTGCAATGCCGGAACTGCAGCCGTCATTAGTATCACAAACGATCCCTACAAAGAAGAAAATGGTTTAGAAAAAGACCGAATCTTTGGCGAAAACGAAACCAGTATGTTTTTTGTTTTGTTTTTAATTCATCAAGATTAGTACCAGAAAACAAGCGATAACAGCTACACTGAGAGTCTTGTAGCGACCAAAGTAAGTGTCGCAGAGAAAAGCAGCGACGAAAGTCCCGAAATTGATTGTGCCACTAAAGGCACTGATGATTGTTGCAGCTGTAACACTCTTAAGGTTGAATACTTGAGTTAGGTACACAAGAAGGTTTGATAATGTCCCAATGATGCCAATCTTCTCAAATGTCTCATTACCTGTGAAGAACATAGATGATTTAGTCAAACCAAAATGGTTTTCCTCATAAAGTAACAAACTTTTAACATTAAATTCACAACATTTGAAACGGAAAACACACAAATCGAAGATTTGGACTTTCAAACACGAAACTTTAACGCATCTAACTGCTGTAACTCCCACAAACTAACTTTGTCTTTAAGCCTACAAAATTCTCAAATCCTTATCCACTCTGCTCAGAAAATTAACTGCATGATTCAAAGTCTCTTTTCACGATTTTTTTTAAATACATACCAAAAAAAAAAAACTGTAAAATATATTTGCATAGATAGATCTGGTAGATATAATAATTGAGCAAAAAATCTCATCTCGTTTTGATTTTGGGTTTTTAAATCAAATCTCGTCTTTTAAAAACCAATTTCATCTCAGAGCAACAACTCCAAATCGAGATTTTTGACACAGTCAAGTGAAAGAGAAGAAAAAGAAACCAAATTTAATACATCATCACGGACAAAATGTTTTATTTCATTTCATTATTTTTTTCCTGCCGAGAAAGAATAAAACAGAGTACAAAAAAAAAAAAAGTGTCTGAAGAGAAAAAAAAGCGTTACCAATGATAAAAGGCATGACTTTCCAGCCTCTATAAACGAGCTTTTTCTGCTCGTCGTCAAATGAAACGACCGTCGATGTCAAATCAGAACCACCGCCATCGACGGCGGAGTAGGGTTTGTGATCCTCCGTCGCCGTCGTTGTCGTCTCAACCTCAAAGGGCTTTCTCTCCATGGTTTCAATCTGTGTATAATAATTGTTATAATTATTATTCTTATCTCTTCTCTCTCTATGGCTGAGAATGACTCTACTCTTCATCTCAAGCTTCGCTCTATCGTCTTCTTATATAGTGGAATTGTCGGAATCTGGACAAAGGGGGAGAAAAAAAACACAATGGTGAATTTGGCTGTGGAGGATAGAGACATGTGTGAATGACTCATTTTTTTTTCAATTCTGATTAATTGATTTCCTAAAGTGTAAAACTTTTTCCTTAATAATAATTTGTAAATCTAATGTTAGTTGTGGTTGGCCCATTTTTACACTCGCTTCCTCCATGTTAAAGTCAATTACTGTTATTTGTCTTCGGTCAAATTTTTTTTTTTTGGTTTATAGTCACTTATTTATTGTTTAACTCCAAATTTATAAGTCGGAAGAAAAAAAAAAAACTCCAAATTTATAATTTCAGATTCATCCGTCCAGTCAAGTGGAAGTCAAAGACAAAAAGTTTTTTCTAAGCAAATGTTTTGACCTATTTATGGTAAATTAGTCAATTGTATCTTTTTCAATTATAAGTTTCAATTTTAGTCTTGAATCTAGTATTATTAGTAATAGTGTTCATAAATGTTATTCTAAATATTAGATGATGTAATTATTTTTTTTAAAAGTGTTGTCAAGTCCTTTTTTGGTCTTTTTTTAGGGGTGTGCATTTCCTTTTTTGGTTTGGTTTAAATTCGGTTTTTTTTTATTTTACGGTTTATCGGTTTTACAAAAACTCAAACCATATAAAAACCATATATATTTTGGTTTGATATGGTTCGGTTTTCTTTGGTTTACGATTTATTGGTTTTATAAAAATAAAATTCATATAAAAACCATATACAACTTGGTTTGGTTTTGGGTTTTTTCAATTTATTACATAACTTTCAATCATGAGAGATAAAACTAGATATATACATAAAACAACATAATCTCCTAAGAAAAATTTTGATTAAGAAAACACATAAGAAAACAAATGTCTCTAATTGCATCATGTAATTAAAATGTATAATCAAATATATTATGAATACTTTAAAAAAAAATTGTGGATAATTCGGGTCACCCTGACTAATCTCGTGGATATGGAAGTTCGTAAATCACATGCATACCATGTTAAATATATGAGCCTAAAGGATTGTGATCTCCGACACTATGCTAGTGGAGATTTTGCATTATCTAAGTTCTAAACGGAAATCAAACCAAAGTCTCTGCGAATTAACGTCATATTATCATCATATTACTAGCTAGACCAGGAGCCTCTCGGCAACTTTGAATAATTTAATGATTCCTAGCGACATGTATATTTGCTATAATATGATTGCACAATCAGTCAAAATTAATCCCCGGGACATTAACCTTGGGTGCCGAAGATCAATTATTGAGAAGTTAAGTGCGACTAATAGCATGTACGACTGTGGTCGAGTGGTTGAGTAGACTTGGGAATGCATTAATAGCGCTCTTTCTGGGTTTCGAATCTCTCTCTAAACAAAAAACACATTCGTGTTAGGAAGTCTGGGTTGGCCCATTCAGTTTACCTGGTATTCCGGTTACTACAAGAAAACATGTCTTTTACAACATATATAATCATCGTAAAATCGATGTAAAATAGGTTTTGGGGCGGATTAACGACGATTGACAATTCGTCGTAAATCATTCGTCGTTACTCGATAATCGTCGTAAATATTGGGACGTATACAAATCGTCGTAAAATAGTCGTACAAAATCCGTCGTTAAATCGCCGTAAAGTTACATCGACATTACGACGCAAAATTACCTCGTTGGTATATCGTTGTAAAGTTACGACGATTTTACATCGAATTATAGAATTTTCGTATCGGGAACCCATCGTAAAATCGTTGTAATATTGCGATGTAAATTCATTGGTAAAGCGATGTAGAAATAAATCGATGTAAAAATAAATCGATGTAAATTCGTCGTAAATTGTTGATCGATGTAAATTCGTCGTAAATTGTTGATCGATATAACATCGATGTAAATTTTAATTCGTTGTAAAATCGATATATAATATATATATATATATATATATATATATAATATAATATTTATTTATTAATAATTAAAATTATTAATTAATAATTATATCATAAAATCGTTTCGCATCTACGTTGGGTTCCTCAACACTATTATCAGCATTTGTTTCATGAAATGCATCAGTAACCATGGCATGCATCCTATCATTATCTTGACACTGATCAAATTGATGTTCACCATGATGATAACTACTACCCTTATCAAAATCTACATGACCTTGATAATTATTACTACGATCAGCTTGAGTACTCATTTCAAAACCCTCTCCAGGTTGATATCAAACATAATATTGCGGCATAAACCTTCTATTTAGTAAATGTTTTCACACCATCTCAATAAAAATATATCATGTATTCTTGCATTTACGACAAAGACACAACATCTTATCGCTTTCCAATGTTGTTTGCATATTTTCGGCCTGATACATGAATATTTCAAGCTCCTCTTTGAATTATTTCGTCAACGCTCCCTCCGAATCATTTTGCGTATACATCCATCTTCGTAGATCGTATATATACATTTTATAGTGTTTTTTTGGGATAAGTGTTTTTTTCAGAATTACCAACGGATTTACATCGGAAATTTACAACCAATTTACATCGAAATAACATTTACAACGACTTTACATCGAATATACGACGGATTTACAACGACTAGATTCGATGTAAATAATTAGGTGAACATATTATAAATGTGTTCTACCAAACTCGAAACAATAGACGAGAAGTCGTCGTTAATTTACATCGAATACTAGTCGTTGTAAATCCGATGTAAAATTTCATCAACTTTTCAACGTAATATACGAAAGTCATATTCGTCGTAAAATCGATGTAACTTTACATCAGATTTACGACGATTCTTGATATTGTCGTATAATCGTCGTAATGTCGTTGGCCAATTAAGATGATTTTACGACAACAAATATTTACGACGAAATTGCATCGAACACATATTTCGTCGTAATGTCGTCGTAATGTCGTTGGCCAATTACGACGATTTAAAATCGTCATAAATTTTCGTTGGAAATAGGCAGTTTTCTTGTACTAGTCCGACTACCTCTAGCACTAGTCCGAAGGCATTCCAAACTCGGGGCAGGCGGAGTGATGGCCCATTGGATCTCATGGCCCGTTGATCCGAGCTCACCTCGGAGCTTATGGTGTCCGTTGAATCTAGGAGTATTCCACTCTGTAACACCTCGGTGCGTTCCTATCGGGGCTGACCGGATAAACCGATAGGGTATATCAAAAAAAAAAGTGTGACTAATGTATTTTCTCTCTAGATGCCGCCCCTTTAGGTATTCTTCGAGAATTTGTGCTGCCGCCTCCCCGGTGGTCGGTGCTCCTCGCCGCCGCCAAAAGAGACCTCTCCTTCCCTCTTTCCTTCTCTCTTCGGCGCCCCTACTGTAATTTTCCATTTCTGGCGGTGGGATTTTTCATCTCTTCTCATATCTCTTTGGGGCTTCGGCGAGTTGAATTTCAATGGATATGATTGGTGGCGCTGTCCGAGAGAGGGTGTGGCATTGGCGTCTTCCTTGGCTTGGCTTCTCAGGTCAGGCTCGGGCTAGGTTTTTGTTGGCCTTCGGCGAGACTTGGCGCCAGTTCTCAGGCTCTCTTACATTTTTCCACGGCGGTTGTCTTTTGGGGTCCTCAAGGACATGATTTTGGCGCCGACGTGGGTGATTCGGCGGTCTCTTCTCCATCTGTTATGCATGGTGTTGTGGCTGTTATGTTGTCTTATGCGAAAGGTCCCTTCTTTCGTTTGCATCAGAACCAGTAATAACATCGCCTTGATGGGCTTGAGACTAGTAGTTGGGCTGATCTTAATTCAAACCGGGTTAAGCCGGGGAGTGCTAAACTCACCTCCAATAGCAACTGTCGGTGTTCAGAGCTCTATCAGTAGTTTTGTTTTCCAGCAAATTTTGTCTGTGTGGTGGATTCTCTCCTTCGTGGTATGTTTAGGGTCCGGCTAGGAATTTTGTTGGAGCTTGGGGTTGGTGGTGGTAGTGGACAAGGCTGCGGGAGTATTAAGCTTGTTTAGTCAGGTCGTCAATGGCTTCTTATCCCAGCCTCGTTCGCGCCGGGTATTAGCTTCAGATGCTGGTTGGTTTGGTCTCGGGATCTGTGCGGGAAGCGGCCTCTCACACTCTTTTCTATGTGGCTGCCATCTCTTGGCTCGTTGTTTTTCTCATGCCGCTGGTGTGGGCTTGGATTTGTTTTAAGTTTGCTCTCAAGATAAATGTATTTGCAGGTTTCTTGGTGTTGTTGTTTTCCGGTGAAGCTATAGGCACCATTGATTTAAGGTTTTGAGGGCTGGCCTCAGATAATAGTTGCTCGCGGCAACTTAGACGTCTGATCATGTCTTGTTTCCGACTTTACGGTTACGCATGCTTTATTTTACTCGATTGAAATTGTCGTTTTCTTAGCCTGTTATCTCCGCTAGTTCCTTTTTTTGGTTATTTGCTTTTTAATCGTAGTTTGTTTGTAATTCATTAGTTTTCGATCTTTCCATTTTCTCGTTATCTCTGTAACCTTATATCAAAATCGAAAATAGTATAAAATTTAACATTTTACCAAAAACAAAAACTTGGGGCAAAAACCCTAAACCGAACCCAATGTTTGCATTGTACTCCCCATATAGTAAATACAGTATATGGGTTAATTGGTTAAATATGGCCTCCAAGTAAGGGCGAGGAAAAAAAATCTATAAATTAATATTTAGTTAACTCATTAGTTTCGAGTTACATAAGATTCCGTTCATAAAGGGTCCACTTTATTTACTTCACAATTTATTGGGGTTGCCGATGTGATTGCGAAGTTTGGCATATGTGATTGTTGTCCACAAAATTCGCTAGATTTAGTCGAAAACCTAATATATAGAGTAAAAACAAACACATATCAATTGGGGGAACAACACACACACGCATATATTTTAAGAAAAGATCATAGGACCGTTATTGTAATTTTTTTAGTCTTGTATGAAGCAGCCGACAAAAATAAAGGGTTTGGTACGAAACAGTTTTATTAACCAAAATTAGCATTTATCTCATATTATTAAAAATTAAAGCAAAAAAGAAGAAGCATTTTGTGCACTTTGATTCAATCTTTAGATCATGGTTTGAGATTTAGATGTTTGAGATTTAGATATTTTCGCTTGGAGATGAATTAGTAGAGAGAAGAGATATAGATAGAAAAGAGATGACATCGAGATTTAACGAGTTCAGTGACAATTCATCACCTACGTCTCGCCGGAGAACCTTTGGAATCCACTAGAAGAGCTCAAACCCAAGCTCCGATCAAACTCTGTACAAACCCTAATTTCTCGGGTCAGATTTAGTCAACTAATTAACAAATGAAGATACTATTTTATACTTAGTCGTTTATAAAACTTGACCCTCACACGTGAGAATGAAATAAGCGTGTGACATGATTTAATTTAATCTAACTAAACCAATTTTTACCTGGTTCAATAGCCCAGTTTGATCTAAGAATTAAGGACACTATTCTTCACATTTGTTAGATATGGTAAATAATTTCTTGAAAAATTGGGTTCATAATGTCTTAATAACGTTCAAGATATATAATAAAATATGGTAAATAATTATTAGATAAATCGATAGAATATATAGATTGGAAAACTTGTATCTCAAAATTATAATTTTTATGTATAACTCCTACGTACGTATTAAGCCGACCCAAAAAAATCATAAATATTATCCTTTTCCATTAGGTTTTGACTAGTGTCTAGAAACTAGAAAGATTCTAATGTTCTCCAAGTCCAAATTATTTTGTAGTGCACATAAAAAACTTCATTTTTATAATAAAACACAACCAACTATTACTTTAAACAAACAAACAAAATTAACGAAAGACACTAGAAGCATGCATGCATTGCAGACAAAAGAATCAGCTTGTACAGATGTATACGACAACTATTATATATCCAAGAATCCGATTATTAATTTCAAAGTTGAGACAAAGATAGTTTTTAACTTATCGGTCGTGTTTGGACGTAACTGTTTTGAAAAGTATGATTACACAAACACAATGATAGTGTATACGCATGTGTTTTTTATTGTGAAAACGATGAGAGAGCTATTGTAATAACATGCAAGTACAAATCTTTCTTTTTTTTGAAAAAGGGTTAAATCACCTACCCTTCGACCAACGAAAGTGTGTCATATTCATGAAAGAATGGTTTTGAATAAGCATGGGCATTCAGGTCCACGGTTTGGGTTCGGATCGGTTTCTCGGGTTTCGGGTATCTAAAGTTGGAGAGGATAGAACCCATATAGGACCCGAAAAAATTTCAGTTCGGTTTGGTTCGGATCTTGTCGAGTTCAGATCATATTTAGGATCTTGAGAGAAACTTGCTATGGAACCGAAAATATATTCAAGGTCGGTTCAGTTAGGATTTGGATCCAAAAACCCTGAATTACCCGAGAAATCAAGATTTTCAGTTCGTTTTATGTAAGAATTTTACCTGAATAACCCAATTTACCCAACAAACCCCGAATTACCCGAAACAAAACATTAAAAAAAACAAGACAAAAGTTCAAAATTCTGCAAAATAGATACTACAAAGTACGACCGACACACAAAGAGTCCAAAACACAATATTCAGAAAACATCAAAACAAGTTGAACATAACAACAAAATCAATTCCAAATCCAAACCCCAAAGAAGACAACTTAACAAAAATACAAAATCATGTAAAAATATGAAGATTGGAAACACAAAGAAAAGTAACAACACAAAACATAATCATTCTCTCATTGTATCATCACTACTCATGATTCTCATTTCTTGCAAGTCGTCGAGCATGTAAAGAAAAAAAAAATAATAGTTATTTTCATTAACAACAGTTAGTACACTACAAGAAAAAACAATTTTTGCGACCACAGTTTGCGACTCTTTTTTAATTTGGTCCCAAAATTTTGCGACTAAATTGTGACCAATTTGCGACCCTTTTGCGACTCTTGTTAGAGCAGAGGCAAAATAGTCGCAAATTACCGACGAAACTATTTAGTCATAAAAGAGTCGCTTATTTGCGACTGTTTAACGACTGTTCGTCGACGAATTATTTGTAGTCGCAAAAGAGTCGGAAAGTACGACGAATTAGCGACTAATCTTTAAGTCGGAAAATATGGTCGCAAAAGTAGTCCCAAATTTGGGACATCAAAATGTGGTCGCAAATGTCGTCCCAAATTAGCGACTAAGAAATGTAGTCGCAAAAGTAGTCCTATTTTTGCGACTGATTTGTAACCGAATATTTTGGAAAATATGGTCGGAAAAAGTTGGTATAAAACGTGGAAAGAATGAGAGTTGTTGGTTTAGTACACCAAATTTTTGTGACTGATTGTTTTGGTCGCAAAAGAGTCACAAAAATTTTCTATAAATATAGCAACCCACACTCCACATTTTACACAAACGAAAAACATAAAAAAAAAAACGAGTGAGTCAAAAAAAAAAAAACAATGTGGCATTCATCACGACAGTGGATGTATAATAGAATCGATCCACACACAAATAATATCTCCAGTGAATTCTTGGCGGGGGTAGATCAGTTCATGAATTTCGCTAATAGTCAGCCACTAGCGCAAAGTAGTGGAGGTAAATTTTACTGTCCTTGTTTAAAATGTCAAAATTCCAAATTTTTGCAAGGACGTACAATTTCGAAACATTTGCATAGTAGATGATTTATGTCAGGATATTATGTATGGTGTGAACATGGTGAAGATTATGATGTTGTTGGGGGAGGATCGAATAATCATAATTATGATAATGTAGATTATACTAGTGGTAATCATCAACCAACAACATATGATAGGGGGAATGTATGTGATGGGATGGTGAATGATGCATTTCATGGTGCTACACCATTTAATCATCATGTGTATCATCATGAACATGATGAAAGTGGATATGATCATGTTCATGAACCTACCCAAGATGCAAAACGGTTTTATGACATGTTAGATGCTGCAAATACTTCACTTTATGATGGTTGTCGTGAAGGTCAGTCAAAGTTATCTTTGGCTGCTTGGTTTATGAACATTAAGTCAGACCATAATACGGCTGAAAGCTGTATGGACTCATGGTCTGAATTATTTACGGAGTATTTACCAGAGGGTAATCAAGCACCTAGTTCGTACTACGAGACAGAAAGTTTGATGCGAAAGCTAGGATTGTCGTACCATACATTTGATGTATGTATAGATAATTGTATGCTCTTCTGGAAAGAAGATGAGAAGTTGGAGCATTGAAAATTCTGTGCAAAACCAAGATATAAGGCTAGTGAGAGACGAACTAAAATCTCGTTTATTCGTATGTGGTATTTACCTATCACTGACAGATTAAAGAGAATGTACCAATCAGAGAAGACTGCGTCATCGATGAGATGGCATGCTGAGCATGATTCAAAAGACGGAGTAATGTGTCATCCATCTGATGCTGCAGAGTGGAAGAATTTACAACAGTTGCTTCCAACGTTTGTAGAAGAAACGCGAAACGTATATCTTGGTTTATGTACTGACGGTTTTAATCCTTTTGGTATGTCAGAAAATCACTCGTTGTGGCATGTGATCATGACTCCATACAACTTACCGCCAGATATATGCCTGAATACTGAGTATTTGTTTCTGACGATTTTGAATTCGGGACCAAATAATCCACGAGCCAGTCTTGATGTTTTCCTCCAACCACTGATCGAAGAGTTAAAGAAGTTAAGGTATAACGGAGTTGAGGCATATGATGTGTCATTAGATCAAAATTTCAACCTGAAAGCTGTTCTTTTGTGGACTATAAGCGATTTTCCAGCATATGGTATGTTGTCGGGATGGACGACACATGGAAGACTATCGTGTCCTATTTGTATGGATGATACAAATGTTTTTTTATCTTCCGGCTGGTAGGAAGATATGTTGGTTTAACTGTCACCGAAGATTTCTTCCTGTAAGTCATTCGTTACGGAAGAATAAAATAAACTTTTTGAAGGGAAAGCACGCATTGAACGACTACCCACCACAATCTTTAACTGGCGAACAAGTTCTATTTGAGCGTATAAGGTATGCAGAACCACCCAAAACATCTGAAGTCGGTGGAAATGGTCATGAAAATAAAGTGGACGGCTATGAGGAGTGACATAATTGGCATAAATAAAGCATATTTTGGGAGCTACCGTACTGGACCGATCTGACGCTACAACACAATCTTGATGTGATGCATATCGAGAAGAATTTTTTCGATCACATCATGTATATTATTATGAATGTTAAAGACAGATCAAAAGACACAATAAAGTCAAGATTAGATACGGGAGATTTCTTCCTGTAAGTCATTCGTTACGGAAGAATAAAATAAACTTTTTGAAGGGAAAGCACGCATTGAACGACTACCCACCACAATCTTTAACTGGCGAACAAGTTCTATTTGAGCGTATAAGGTATGCAGAACCACCCAAAACATCTGAAGTCGGTGGAAATGGTCATGAAAATAAAGTGGACGGCTATGGGGAGTGACATAATTGGCATTAAGAAAGCATATTTTGGGAGCTACCGTACTGGACCGATCTGATGCTACGACACAATCTTGATGTGATGCATATCGAGAAGAATTTTTTCGATCACATCATGTATATTGTTATGAATGTTAAAGACAGATCAAAAGACACAATAAAGTCAAGATTAGATATTGCAAAATTTTGTTCTCGGAAAGATTTGCATGTAGATGATCGAGGGAGAGCTCCATTTCCTATTTGGCGATTGACTTCAAAAGCGAAAGAAAGCTTACTACAATTGATCAAACATGAGGTTAGATTCCCGATGGCTATGTAGCAGATTTAGCTAGTTGTGCAGACATCAACGGTGGAAAGCTCTCGGGAATGAAAAGTCACGACGGCCATGTATTTATGGAACGATTGCTTCCGTTTGTCTTTGCAGAACTTTTACCGCGTAACGTTCACCTTGCATTATCAGGTATATAAATATTATCATATATGTTTCACTATATATATATATATATATATATATATATAACTTATATGATTTTAATATTATCGTAGGGATTGGAGCATTTTTCCGTGAGTTAAGTAGTAGATCATTGGATCAAACCCGCCTCAAAATTCTGAAGGATAACATTGTCATGATTTTGTGTAACTTGGAAAAAATCTTCCCACCTTCTTTCTTTGATGTGATGGAGCACCTACCAATACACCTACCTTAAGAAGCGGAGATTGGTGGTCCTGTGCAATAAAGGTGGATGTATCCCTTCAATAGGTTTTTAAAACGTTTTAAAGGGAAGGCGAAGAACAAAAGATATCCAGCGGGATCAATATTTCAATCATACATAAATGACGAGATATCTTATTTCTCAGAACACTACTTTCCTTCGCACATTTCTACAGCTCGCAGAAGAAGGTATGGTGGTGAATATTTCTCCGAGCACTAATTTCAATCTTCTCTTCAAATTATACGACCTAAAATGAAAGTGACTATTTTTGGTCGTCAATATATTATTATTTCTCAGGTCAAGTCGGTATGATGAAGGTGAAGTACCGGTATATCCTATACAAGTACCGGATATATTCACTCAATTAGGTCGTCCAAGTGGCCAAAGTACTGAATTTTGGTTAATTGAGAAAGATTATAAATGCGCACATGCATATGTCTTGCGCAATTGTGACTATTTTCAGCCGCTTGTGAGGTACTTTATATACGGTTCATTAACTTAATTGTGATAATTAATTTAGTTAATTAAATATTTCTTATTGTTTTTGGCAAAACAGATTGTTGGAAGCGCATATTCGATTTGAATATCCAGAACTCTCTGATGCGTAGGTGAAGTCGAAAGGAGATGAAGATTTTCATATAAGGGTTCGCCAATATGTACGTATTTAATTTATTATCCATCTATTAATTATTAAATAATATTTTATGAATTTATTTTTAATATATTTGCTTATACATATATAGGTGAGTACAATGAAAATTCAAGAAAATTTTTCTCTTTGGGTTCATGAAATAGTGGAAGGTTCTGAAAATAAAGTCAAGTCATGGCCCATGTATTTTACAAGAGGGTATTTGTTTCACACGCGAGACCACGGACTCACCAAAAAAATAATGAATTATGGGGTCTATGTGCGAGGACAAAATTATTCTGAAGCATCTGAAGAGGATGATTTTTATGGGACTGTGGAAAATATCATAGAGCTCGAGTATCCAAGATTTATAAATTTGAAAATCACACTTTTCTACTGTGAATGGTTTGACCCTACGATTGGCAAAGACACTCGAATGCGAGAAGGAGGCGTTGTTGATGTGATATCATCGAGGAGATATCAAAATTACGAACCTTTTATTTTAGGTAATTAAGTTTTGTTTTAATTAAGTATGTATATGATGTGTGTATATATATTTCTACTTCTAATTTTACACCTACTTAATCTACATGATCTCAAGCTGATCAAGTTTGTTATCTTCCATACCCATACATTAAACGACCTCGGAAGATGTGGCTCACAATTCTCAAAGTAAATCCAAGGAAATGTGTTCAGGGAAAGTATAACTAAAAAGAGCCGGTTATATTGCAGCAAACAGTTGATGATGGCCTCACGGATACGATTGATGAAATCATAATTGATAGTTTAGTAGAGGGAAATCATCCTTATGAAGAAATTGATTTTGAGATCGAAGACCAGGAAGCAGAGGACGAATTTCGTTGTAATTTATCATCTTCCGATGATGAAGATGAGGAACTTGAATAATACTTTAATTTATATCTTTGTATGTTTAATTTGTAATATAATTATCATGTATAATATCTGTGTACCATACATTATCATGTGTAATATCTTTGTAATATAATTATCATGTATAATTATCGTGTTTTTATATATTAGTTAATGTAAGAAAATAGCAAAATGATCGTAATGGCACATTGGTTAAACACTTAAGCATATGGTTAGAGGTCAGTGGTTCGACACTCCGGAAAACCGATTTTTAACAATTTTTTAGTGGTCACAAAAGGGTCTTAAAATGTAGTAAGAACATATGGGTTAAGAACAGTCACAAAACAGTCGCAATTTGTGTTTTCATGAAATGATTTTGAAATATAGAAAACTTTCAAAATTTACACAACATATCTTAGTTTAATGTATATTTAGAGAGTTAAAGTGTTAGAATTAGTTAAAGAATTATTGTATAGTCTAATTTTATTAAGAATGATTGAAAAGTTTAGGGTTTAGGGTATACAGTTAAGAACAATCACAAAACAGTCGCAATTTAGTGACGACTGTGGGACTTTCACAAAACGGTCGCATTTTAGTGACGACTGTAGGACTATTTTGCGACCATTCTGAAATTTTTAATTTTTTTTTTGTTTTATATCACTCGGCAATTAATCTTTCATTTTTTTTGGATTTGCGACCAAGTTTGCGACTCTTAAGGGACCTCACTATTAATTTCTTCCCTTCTATCGTCGAACTACCCTAGACTCTCTCACTTTCTCCGAAACCCAGAAAACCTATCTCTTTCTCTCTTTCTCTCTTTCACTCTCTCAATCTCAATCTGCGAATCTCTTTCTCTATTTCTCTCAATCTCGATTTCTCTCAATCTATCTCTATTTCTCTCAATCTCGGTTTCTCTATTTCTCTCAATCTCGTAAATTCTTTCTCTCAAACTCCGAATTGCTCGTTGTTTGAAGATAATGGCTGGCAAGGCAAAAGTAATTAAAGGCCAACCTGGTAGAGGCCGCAGTGGTGGCTAATTATCCGCCGGTGGGAGATCAGTCGGAGCTGTCGGCTCGTCTTCTCACGCCTCCAACCGGTCCTCTGATGCGACAGATTCGGTTTCCCAGACATCTAGAGCAAGTCTTCCAGCGCAATATCCGGCAAGGACACAGCCTGAAGCCTCTAATCAACCGCCGCAAGGAGCTACTTCGCAGCCTCTGACTACTTCACAGCCTTCTTACCATACACCTCCGGCTTATCATATTCCCCAACCACTAACTCCGGTTTATCAGATTCCAGCGACAGTAGTTCCTCCTTATCAGATTCCCCAACAACAACCGCCAGTTCAGATTGAAGAGCATCAACATCCTCCTCCTAACGATCCAGAACCACAACCGGATTTCCAACAGATGTTAGATGATTTGTTGGCTCTTCCTGGCTGAGAACATCTAACAGTTTTGAGTCCACATCCTCTTCCCCACGTTGAGAACACATGGTAAATAGATAGTCTAGTATTAAATTGTTATTTGATCAAATTGTTATTTGCTTTGATTGAGAGCTGATTGAAATAGATAGTCTAGTATTATGTAAGAATTTGGTTTGTGCTTAGGAAAATTGATCAATGAGCCTTCGTGCAAGAGATTTTGGGTTTCTTTAGTGGTTTTGTTCTAGGGATCTATTTCAAATCGGTATGATTATTTGGGGGTTTAGGTTTAATCTCTGGAAGATTAGTGTGATGAGATGCATAGTTTCTGTTACGGAATGTGGAGAAAATGAGGCAGTTTATGTGTTTGTTAAAATTTCTTGAGTGAAATTGATCTGTTTTGAGTTCTAAGTCGATCTGGGTAGTAAGGGATGGATCCAGAGTCTCTTTCTTTCTGAGAAATTAGCAGTTTCTTGTTTGGTTTATCTACGTTAGGGTTTTTATTTTAGTGGATGTTTTTTTTTAGAGTTTTCAGAGACAAGTAGGTGCTTGGCATTGTGAGCTGTTTTGGAGAAGGCTTGATTCGGATTGTGTATTTGTGTATTTGTTGTGAATAAACACACTGATTTTTGTGAATTGTGTATTTGTTTGAACATCTAACAATCTGATATTTATGTAACAGGTTTAACCGTGACAAAGGGAAACTGTCTCGAGTCATCGCTGGCATATTTCGTAGGAAGTTTGATGGGCCTTACTATAGCTGGCGCAAAACGCCTATAACCATCCAAGAAAGATATTTCATAACTTTCGCGGTAATCATTTCTTAACCTCTTTTGTTGCTGTATTCTTGTGAATCATCTTGTCTTTTTGTATTATAGTGACATAGTAATGACTTAGATACAAACTAAACACCTGAAATTATTTTGTGTAGCGGAAGTACAATTGGGATATCGGGATTACCGACCTGGTGAGAGCAGGATTCTTGAAGAGAGCCAAAAAACGGATGAAAGGCATTGTAAGTCAAGTTAAAACCAGTGGTGAGAGACCACCGTGGATTGGCAAAACCCTTTGGGCTGAAATGTTGGCTCATTGGGACACTCCGTACGCAGTTGAGAGGAGCTTTACTGCATCACAATGCCGTAACTCTGACCGTGGCAGTCTTGGTCCCCACAAAGACGTATCCGGGCAGAAATCGTACTTGTAAATTCAACAAGAAATGGTAATTAAATCTGTTTTTGTATATTGCATTTCACATTATTAATTCTGTTTTTGTATCATTACAAGAGCAAAAACTAGGGCGTCCTGTCTCACTTGGAGAAGTATTTATGAAAAACACACACAAGGGCAGATGGAACATTTGTGGATCAGAAGGCCAAAAATATAGTTGAGGCTTATGAGAAGAACTTAGAAGATATGATGTCTCAAATGGATGTTGAAGGCGAAACTTCAGAGCTTTCGTCTCAACAATCAACTCAAAGGACCCTCACCATTGAAGAAAAGAATACAATATTTCTTAAGGTAATTCGTTTTTGTCTTCCTCTTCTTGTAGCATATTAATGTCTTTGTTTTGTTGAGCATGAATACTTGATGTTTTTATGCTGCATTCGTTTTTATGCTGCATATGCTGCATTCGTTTTTATGCTGGTCACTTTTTATGGTCAGTTTTTATGCATAGCAAACTGACTTTTTGTTGCTTTTGGCTTTGCTGGTTCGTTTGCTATGATGGTCTCTCTCTGTGTTTGTTTCCTTGGATCATGAATATTATTCTTATGTTGCTTAATGTGTGTGCTTCAAAGCTCATTGGCATTCGTTTTTATGATGGTCACTTTTTATGGTCAGTTTTATGCATAGAAAACTGACTTTTTGTTGCTTTTTACTTTGCTGGTTCGTTTCCTATGATGGCCTCTCTGTGTGTTTGTTTCCTTTGATCATGAATATTATTCTTATGTTGCTTAATGTGTGTGCTTCAAAGCTCATTGGCATTCGTTTTTAGTTTGTGTGAGAGAGGTTGCTATCATGGGTTGCTGGTTCGTTGATATAAGAGTGAATGATCTCGTCTTTTTTTGTTGTTTTAGTCTACTAAAAAAGATGACAGGGGAAATCCTTATGGACTTAGACAACTTGGAGAGCTGTTCAACAACGGGAAAAGCAAGGAGAGTTATGCAAGCACGTCATCAATTTCGGAGATGCAACAACAACTTCAAACTGCTCATCAAAAGATCGCTGAACAAGAAGCGGAAAATGCTCGACGTGATGAGGAGCAACGACTTTCTCAAACTCGGATCTCAAGCTTGGAGTCGTACCTCAAAACTATTGATCCCGTGTTTTCATCGTTTGTGGCTTCTCAAGAAGCCACCACAGCAACAGCAACCACCGCAACAACCACCGCAGAAGCCACCGCACCAGCCACCTTACCGGCCAGAAACAATTCACCAATCTCTCCAATTTTTTAAGATTAAGTTGTTTAAGATTTTGAATATATAATCGTTTTGAATGTTTTAAATATTTTGAATATTTTGTTATGTATAGTTTTTTGGTATATAAATGTGAAATTCGATTTATTATTTTGTTTTTAGATCTTTTTAATTTTGAAATTGAATATAATTTACTGCTCTGCGACCAGGACAAGAACAAAAATTGTGGCAAAGTAGTTGCTAATATGTGACGTTTTTGCGACTAATTTCTAAACAAGCAGTCGCAAAATGGTCGCAAATTTGTGACCATTTTGCGACCACATATACAATTTATAAGTTTTTTAGACCATCGAAGAATTGACTGAGTTCGTCTTAAAAATGTCGTAAATCTACGATAACAAAACAGTCCCAAAGATGTCTCAATAATACGACTTCTAATTGTATCTGAAATTAGTCGCTAAAAAATGTGGTCACTATCTAGTCGTTAATAAACGACCAATAATTGTAATCTTAAATGAGTCGCTTATATACGACGATAATATACAGTCACAACGTAGTCGTAAATTGGTAACCACTATGCGATGAATGTATTTTGCGACGAAATATTTGCGACCACTTGCGGTGGTCTTAGAATAGTCACAAATAGGGTATTTGCGACCGTTTTAGGGCGTTTTAGGTGGTCACAAAAACTGTGTTTTTTGTAATGGTAGTTTAGTACTTAGTTTAGAGTGTTACTCTTTCACTTTTTTGTTGAACAACGAGTGTTACTTTTTCACAAATCAATGAAAACGTGATCAACTAGCTATTCAAGTAAGCAAAGTCAGTAAGTCATTATCAATGACAAACACAATTCATAACTCAAAAAAAATGTGAAGAGATAGAGTATTACCTTATATTTAAATAGGAGATTCTTAATTTCAGTTTTGAAAGATGTCTTGAGATTCAAAATCTAAAAACAATTGAAAGTTCAAAAAGTTATAAACATAAAACGTAAAATCATAATTCTAAAGAGACTTCAAAGAACATAATTTATCTCTCTGGAGTTTATCTTGCAATTCAATTTCAGCAAGCAATTGTTTTTTAGTAATCACTCCTCTTTCATTTAATCGAATTTCACACGTCAACCATTGTTCTGTGCATATTAGCACTTCAATCATGTAATGAGTCAAACAACTCCGGTGTGGGTCTAAAATTCTACCACTAGTGCTAAATGCAGACTTTGATGTAACAAATGATACATGCATTGCAAGCACATCCCTAGCCATTTCAGATAAAACAGGGAACTTAAAACTGTTCAGCCACTACAAGAAAACACCCTTTTTGCAACGAACTATATCGTTGTAAAATCGTTGCAAAAGAGGCTTTGCATCGAATTTGCGACGAAAATGATATCGTTGTTAACTGATCGTCGCAAACAACAAATCGTCGTAAATTCGTCGCAAAAGTACGAGGGAAAATACTTCGTCGCTAAATCGTCGCTAAATGTTCGTCGTAAAATCGTCGTAAATGTTACATTGAAATTACGACGAATATGAATACGTCGTAAAATCGTTGCTATTTCGAAGGAAAATATGTCATTGTAAAATCGATGGAAAAAATTATCGTCGTTAATTCGTTGCAAAGAAATCGTCGTAAAATCGGGGCTAAATAATCGTCATTAATTCGTTGCAAAGAAATCGTCGTATAATCGTGGCTAAATAATCGTCGCAACATCGTTGCGAACAAATCGTCCTAAAATCGTGGCTAAATAATCGTCGCAATATCGTTGCTAATAAATCGTCGTATAATCGTTGTAAATAGCCACGATTTTATAACGATTTTTTAGCAACGGATTACCATCGAATCACCGACTATTCTATATATGATTTTTATTATTATTAATTTTAAAATTTTATTAATTTCGAAATTTTAAAATAAAAATTTTAAAAATATTATATAATATAATTTTATTAAAAAGAAAATATAATAATCTGTTACAAAAAAAAAAAAACCAAAATTAGAATTCGAAATCCTAAATCTAAATAACTATATCGTAATCGTCGAGATTGACATCGTCTTCGGGACGTCTCGACGAACCGGATGTGCCTGCCGCTGCCTCTGCCGTTGCCGCTGCATCTCTCTCTGCTCGGAGTCTTCGCTTTTCCCGTAGCATAGCCTGCATTGTTGGGTTCCCTGTTGCCAAGATGTCGAAGAGTTCGTCATTCTGCGTAGCATCCAGGTGAAACTGCTGCTGAAGACTCGCAATCTTCGCCTGATATGCCTGAGACCGAGTAGCCTCGGTCTCAACCCGCTCCTGAAGACTCGTAATCGTGGCACGTAACACGACTGGATCATCTTCTGGCAATCGGCGTCGCGGAGCATATGAAGAAGCAGCCGAGACATCTCGAATAGATCCCATCCCGACAACCTTCCCCTTTCTCTTAGGAGCAACCTATATTTAAATTTTTCATTTAGAAATTTTTAAAAAATCAAAAACTAAAAATTAATAAAGAGTAACTATTCTATATATATACCTGCTCGAAGATCCGGTCAATATCGGGTGTGGTCAACCCTCCAGACATGACCGACGAACTACCGGGAGAGAGCTGTTGAGAGAGTTGTGTCTCTCGATCGGTGACTCTGGAAGTCACCTCATTGAAGATGTGCTCGGCAGTCTCGGAAACAAAGGAACCATCCTTCTTCCGGTGCGTCCGCTCAAAAACCCTGGTCAACGGAGGGAGTACACCTCCTTCTTCGGCGGCCTAAAGAAAAAAACTATGTTATTGGCAACGTAAATTAAATAAATTAATTTAAATAAATTTAATTACCATCTGTAGACGAACACCCGCAAAAGGTGTTTGCCCAGCTGTATGAGGCAGAGCCTTGAGTCGCCCGGCCGAATCAACGGTGTTGCGGGAAGCCGAACACTTCTCAGCAATGATGATGGACTTCGGTTCCAGCCAATAC
The DNA here is from genome assembly GCA_030161315.1 of Eutrema japonicum. NCBI lineage: Eukaryota > Viridiplantae > Streptophyta > Magnoliopsida > Brassicales > Brassicaceae > Eutrema > Eutrema japonicum. The sequence goes on from BSQW01000013.1 coordinate 44,398,319, forward strand.
CGCACCAAGCCGTCCCAAACGGCTTTATCCATGTAGAGGGGCTTTGCTTCATCGCCATCTTTCTTCCATGCTTTCTTCCACTCTCCAACCACGCCTTGGATACGAAACTTTACCCTCTCGAGAAATAAAGTTTTAACCTCCTCATGAATAGAAATATCCCAATGATATTTTTGCTGCACGAAAAACAAAAATAATTACACATTTTATAAAGTAAAATTAAATATATATTTAAATATAATTAAAATAATTAAGAGAAAAAAAAAAAATTTCCATACGTACCGCAAACATCTTGAACCATGTGTCCTTGACGTGTTGAGGAAGCTGGGAAAAATTGGTATGCGGCTCGACAAAATAAGACTTGATGATGTCGGAAACGGTGCGTCCAACTTTGGATTCAACTCCAAACCTGAAACAAAAAATTGTAAAATTTTGAATTGTTAGAAATAAATATAAATATGTAATAATAAATGTAAAAAATAAATATTTATATATATTACCATTCCGACTCGTCAGTATGATCCGGATCTAATCTTTTAAGCCTATGACGCCCCGGCTGTGCAAACAAATCATGAACCGTCATGTGTGCATACGGGGCCGGGGCATGTCCTCCAGATTGCGGAATCTGAGGTGGTTGTAGAGGCGGCGGAGGTTGCGTCACAGGGACGAAATCCGTCTCTGTAGCCTCAGAAGACGGAGGCAACCCGGGACCCGTAGAATCACCAATATCTCTCAAAAACTGAGCGTAATGTGCACGACGCTGGCCCATCTGCATAAAAATGAAAAAACATTACTATCTATAAACATCCGGGCAGTCTGCTATTTTTCCTAATTTGATTCCGTTTCTACCGACCTAAATTATTTCATTTTTATCTATACTAATTAATTAAAAACATAAAAAAAAAATATTTACCTTTTTTCGCAAAGAATTCGCAAGGAAGCTGTAAGCAGTTTTTTTTTAATTTGTTTGCAAATGAATTGGCAAGGAATTCGCGTGTATATATAAGATTACTTGTCGTCGCGAAATCGTCGCTAATCAGCGACGATGTCGCGACGAATCGTGGCTATATCGAGGCAAATTAACCGTAGCTAATTCGTCGCTAATTTTGCAACGATTTTGTGACATTCGGAGTTTGCGACGATTTAGCCAAGATTTGTCAATATTCGTTGCCAAATCGTCGCGGATTTGGATCGATTTTGTGACGATTTCTTTAAAAATCGGTTTTAGGATTTAGGGTTTAGGTACGAAATTGTAACGTAATGTCATTTTGGGTTTAGGAGTTGAAAGTTGTTTACCTGCTTCTGATGTTCCGGCTAACAAATAATTCTGGGAATCAAGTTTTTACTTGAAAACAAGATCTTACAGAATTATTTATTGGCCAGAGCATCAGACAAGCAGGTATACAATGATCAACATAAAAACTTAAAGAAAAGTGGATATGAATTTATTTTTTGAGTTTGCAATGAAGGTGTGAAAGGTATTTATAGAAATTTTTTACAAATTACCAACGGATTTGCAACGAAATATTACAACGAATTTACGTCGTCGCAAAGTAGCATCGAATTTGCAACCTTCGGAGTTAGCGACGATTTAGCCACGATTTGTCAATATTCGTTGCCAAATCGTCGCAAATTTGGATCGAATTAGTGAGGATAGTTGTAAAATCGGTTTTAGGGTTTAGGGTATAGGTACGGAATTGTAACGTCGATTGCAACGTTTCAAAAACAACTTGACTTGTTTACCGTAAATCCAAATTCATGAAATTATCAATAAGTTCATCGATATTGAAAAATAAGTAAAACATATAGTTTGCGTATACGTTAGAGATTAGTAATACAATGATTCAGTTTGTGGATATTACTGTGATTGACCAAGTTTTCATTTCCGGACAATTCTCTAAAGTCACGATCAATTTCATTGAAAGATGCATAATACAATGCGATGGTAATACGTTAGGGTTTAGGGTTTAGGGCAAAGGGTTTAGGGTTTAGGGTTTATGACAAATCGTCGCTAAATCGTCGCAAATTGGCATCGAATTTGCAACCTTCGAAGTTAGCGACGATTTAGCCACGATTTGTCAATATTCGTTGCCAAATCGTCGCAAATTTGGATCGAATTAGTGAGGATAGTTGTAAAATCGGTTTTAGGGTTTAGGGTATAGGTACGGAATTGTAACGTCGATTGCAACGTTTCAAAAACAACTTGACTTGTTTACCGTAAATCCAAATTCATGAAATTATCAATAAGTTCATCGATATTGAAAAATAAGTAAAACATATAGTTTGCGTATACGTTAGAGATTAGTAATACAATGATTCAGTTTGTGGATATTACTGTGATTGACCAAGTTTTCATTTCCGGACAATTCTCTAAAGTCACGATCAATTTCATTGAAAGATGCATAATACAATGCGATGGTAATACGTTAGGGTTTAGGGTTTAGGGCAAAGGGTTTAGGGTTTAGGGTTTATGACAAATCGTCGCTAAATCGTCGCAAATTGGCATCGAATTTGCAACCTTTAGTGTTTGCGACGATTTAGCCACGATTAGTTCAAGTCGTTGCCAAATCGTCGCCAATTTGCATCGATTTTGTGAGTATCACAATTAGCGACGATTTAGCGACGATTTCTTTGAAATCCCTTAAACCCCAAACTAAATCCCATTTCCGATCACCACTCATTTCCCACCGTTGTTGGGGAAATTAATAAATTACATGACACATAAACACATATATATGTCTCGTAATTTATTAATCGCCGCACCTACGGCGGAAAATGAGTGGAGATCGGAGATGGGATTTAGTTTGGGGTTTAAGGGATTTCATAGAAATCATATCACTTAAATTTCACAATAACTACTCGATCACAATATTATATTAATACATTAAATTCACAATAATTACTAGCTAGCGCGGTCACTCTGATTCATTTTCGGACGAAGAGTAGTTCACATCCGTTTCTTGATCATCTGGTTCATCACTTTCTTCGAACTCATCTTCCTCATCTTCTTCCTCTGTATCGTCTGGGAGATATTCAACTTCCCTGTTTTGAGGATCTATCAAAAGGATGTCTTCATTGCTCTCATTTAGTTCTGGCATATCAGAGCAATGATCTTGCTGCATTGGTAGTTCCTCATCAACCCCCACAATTCGACCCCTCGGAGAAACTTTTATAACTGATAACCATGAGATACGGGTGGTACGAACTCGCGGATATGGAACAAAGCTGACTTGTTCTGCTTGTGATGCTAGGATAAATGGCTCATACTTATTGTAACGTCGTGATTGGTTGACATCTACTGCCCCAAATTTATTTTTACGGACGCCTCGATCAACTGTTGGATCGAACCAGTCGCATTTGAACAGAACGCATTTCAAACCTAAGCAACCAGGGTACTCAACTTCAATTATGTCTTGCAACACTCCATAAAAATCTATTTCGCCCCGCACACATACCCCGTAGTTGGCAGTAGCTCTTTGATTGCCGTATTTGAATGTATGAAAGATATATCCGCGTGTGCAATACATGGGTGCACTCGTTATCTTCGATATGGGGCCTTTTATTAACTCATGGAACCAGAGTGGATATGCGGTATCCCCATACTCGACCTATATCATTAATTAATTTAATTACAAAGTAATCAAAATATGTATTAGGTTAATTGTCCAAGTTAGTAATATTACTTAAATTTTTACGTACTTGCGTCTTCAACCACGGGGCAAAATGTTGATCTTTACGCTTGTTGATTTCATCGTCTGAGATTACTTCAATGACTTCTCGGACTTGTCTAACAAATTCTCTGCATACATAAGTATTTGTAATTGGTATAAAGCTAGCATATATATAATTTAGCCATATATATAAGACGTATGTTTATACACTTACGTCTCAAATGGACTAACTTCTTCGCAATTTAAGAGGATATACGTTTGTGCACTATGATGGTCTTTTTCATTGGCAAACCAAACTGACTTCACTCTTCCACATAATCGACCGATTGAAGAAAAGATATCTGGGACACCTTCATTAGCATATGTTCGGCCTACACCCCCTTCATCATATCGCCGTGCTGCCCTTTTCCGTGTGCGAACCTTCGAGCCAAAATAGTACCCGGTGAAGTGAGAAGTTTCTTCTGTTAAACTTCCTGCTACTATTGAGCCTTCAACTTTGGCTAGATTTTTAGCCTTCCGCTTCAAATGTCCCATGAATCGCTCGAATGGGTACATCCATCGATACTGCACAGGTCCCCCAAGTTCTGCTTCGTGAGGTAGATGAATAGGTAGATGTTCCATAACATCAAAAAAGGCTGGGGGAAATATTTTCTCCATGTTGCACAACAAAATAGGAATACTAGCATCAAGTTGTGCAATAACATCTTCTGACAAAGTACGGGTACAAAGATCCCGAAAAAACCCTCCAATGCCTGCAATTGCTTCGTGTACATTTCCTGGTAGAAGTTCAGCAAATGCAAAAGGAAGTAGTCGTTGCATAAAGACGTGACAGTCATGACTCTTCATCCCAGAAAACTTTTGGCCATTCTCAACACATTTAGATAAATTAGATACGTACCCGTCCGGGAACTTCACATCAGATGTCGCCCATTTGAACAAAGCTGACTTTTCTTCCGCACCAACTCGAAATATGGGGACAGGTGCTTTCCCATTGCTTGTAATATGTAACTCATTCCGACAACAAAGATCAGGCAAGTCTAACCTTGACTTACCGCTGTCTTTAGTCCTTCCACGCACGTTTAACAATGTATGCATGATGTTATCAAAAAAGTTTTTCTCAATGTGCATGACATCCAAATTGTGTCTAAGCAAATGATCCTTCCAATACGGAAGCTTCCAGAATATGCTTTTCTTATGCCAATTGTGATGCTCCCCATATCCATCCGGCATATTAGCTGGAGTGTGCCAATTTCCACCACGATTGACTGTTTCCAATGCACCATAATGATCAATTTCTGCTTCTAGATCTTCCCCAGAAATATAAACCGGAGGAGGAACACGAACAGTTTTGTTCTTTCTAAACAACCGCTTATTTCTTCGATATGCATGATGAATCGGTAGAAATCGGCGGTGACAATCAAACCAACTTGTTTTCCGACCATGTTTCAATTGAAACGCATCTGTCCGATTGAGACAATATGGACAAGACAATCGCCCATGCGTAGTCCAACCTGACAACATCCCGTAAGCAGGGAAGTCGCTTATTGTCCACATAAGCACCGCACGCATTGTAAAATTTTTTTTCCTTGCAAAATCATATGTCCGAACCCCGGTATACCACAACTGCTCCAATTCCTGTATCAGAGGCTGCAAAAACACATCAAGGGAACGCTTCGGATGCTTCGGACCTGGTATTAAAATACTCATGAATAAAAATTCCCTTTGCATGCACATATCTGGGGGTAGGTTGTAAGGCGTTAGGATTATTGGCCATAAAGAATATTGCCTACCAGACATACCAAACGGACTAAATCCATCTGTGCAAAGACCAAGATACACATTACGTTTCTCTCTAGCAAAGTCTGGATGTACCGTCTTAAAGTGTTTCCACGCTTTTGCATCTGAAGGATGAGTAACCTCCTCATCTGTTTGCAAATGATCTGCATGCCATCTCATCGATGCAGCTGTCCTCTCGGACTGATACATTCTTTTTAATCTATCAGTTATAGGAAGGTACCACATCCGCTGGAACGGTACCTTACTACGACCAGAACCTTGCGGCTTATATCTTGGCTTATGGCAAAATCGACATTCCAGCAACTTATCATCATCTTTCCAAAAAAGCATGCAATTGTCAACACAGACATCTATCATCTCAGAAGGCAACCCAAGACTATAAACCAGCTTCTGTATCTCATAGTAAGTTTCAGCTGCTAAATTGTCCTCTGGCAAATACTCTTTAAGCAAATCAGCCCAATCATCCATGCAAACCTCAGCTAAGTTATGATCAGTTTTAATAGTCATCATCCTAGCCGCCAACGACAATTTAGAATGTCCTTCTCTACATCCATCGTAGAGTGGCTGATTTGCAGCATCTAGCATATCATAAAATTTTTTTGCATCTAGATTGGGTTCCTCATCATCATGATGATCATGTGCAAATGTACTTACGGTTTCATGAAATGCATCCGTAACCATGTCATGAATCCTATCATTATCTTCACCATGCTGCTCCGCATGCTCATTAAATTGATTAAAATTATTTGATTCATCAAAATTCGATGCTTGATAATTGCTACTACTACTAGCTGCATTTCCCCCATGACCCTCTCCATGATAATACCATATATAGTAATGCGGCATAAACCCTCTATTTAATATATGCGACCACACCTTCGAGATAATGATAAATTTCCTATTCAAGCATCTGGCACAAGGACAGTACATCTTACCACTGATAATCGTATTATGTATACTTCCTGCCTGATGCATGAATCCCTCCACCCCATCACTGAACTCCTTTGTTAGCGATCCATCTGAATCAAGACGATTATACATCCATCTTCTAATTTCGTATATTGACATTTTTTTTTTGTCAGAAGGAAGTAAATATTGTTTTTGAATATGAAATTTTAATTATGAAGTTGGCCACTATATATAGATTTTTATTTTCACTACCATCGAATTACCTACGATTTTACATCGATTTCACATCGATTTTACAACGAATCTAAAAATGTTTACATCGACTTTACAACGATATTAAACATGTTTACCTAACTAAACACCGTGAATTTAAAACGTGCTCACCTAACTGATTAATCGTTGGGAAATCGATGTAAAGTTCAAATTATACAAATCATTGCTAATTCGTGGGTAATTTTACGACGATATTACAACGTTTTATATAAACGTCGTAAAATCGTCGCTACGTTACAACGATTTTACGACGATTTGGATAATCGTCGTAATGTCGTCGGTAATCGTTGTATAATCGTCGCTAATTAGCGACGATTTGACAACGAAAATTATCGTCCCAATTTTGCGACGACTTTACGACGTTTTCAATAATCGTCGTAAAGTCGTCGCGAAAACGATGGAAATTTGCAACGAATTAAAATCGTCGCAAAAATTCGTTGCAAATTGCCTGTTTTCTTGTAGTGAGCTTCCACCATCCCAAGACATCATATTATATTCTGTTCCAAACATGTTTTTCTTTGGAGTTTCACATTTCTCCTTCAAATATATATCCAACTCCGAACTTGCATATTCACTTCCTAATTCATGTACCATCTCTTTGTACACAAAATTCATTCTTTCATTTCCACTCTCAAAATCTAAATCCATTTTGTCAAACACAGTACATGTAACATGTTCTTGTGACTCTTGAATCTCTTGACCACTCTGAGACTCAGTTCCTGCGGATTTAGATAATGTTTAAGTTCTAGTCACATTAATGTTATACTCCTCAAACAGTTTCTTCATAAACGTCATGACAAATTGAGAAAGCTCCTTACATTCAGGACTATCTTTTCCATAAAGCCTCTCAAAGCAAAGTATAGCAAACTTCATTTTGTAACTTGGGTCTAATATACTAGCTATGATCAAAAGCCTATTGATTTCCTTCAACCCATTCCAATACTTATCAAATTTGTCTCTCATATCTCTGATCTTTGCCCTCAATGCTGCATCAGGCTCGTTGTTCAGCTTAATCAAATTTCTTTCAATAGTCACAATTATTTCATTGTAGCACTTGTAGGAGTTGACTAAAGAAGATGATGAAATAACTAGTGTAGAATTGTAAAATATGACCAGAAATCTCACTAACATTGAAACTGAATCCCAATCATCTTTTGTTGTCGGCCCAACTCTTTTGTTTTCCTCCACTTTTTCTTGAAATTAATCGTTATACAGCTTATCTTCTGCTTCTATTCTATCACCACATGACATGAACTAAAGAGCTCTTGTCAACATGAGGTAGGTTGAATTCCATTTGGTTTTGAAATCAAAAGATAAACTTCCTCTTGCCATCTTTATTGATTCCACTCTTAGGTCGAATGCCTTCAGTCTGTCTGTAGAAGCTCTCACATAATGAACACCATTACGAATTGCATAAAAACTTTTATCAATTTCATGCAAATCATCTTTGATAACTAAGTTAATGATATGAGGATCACATCGCAAATGCATGTATTCACCTCCTAAAACCAATGCATTATTATCTATTGAGTTGAATGCCTCCTTAAATTTCCTTAGAGTAGAAGTGTTGACAGTTTGTCAACCGTGACTGTGAAGACCTTCTTTATTTCCCAATCAACCAAACACTCAAGCAAAACATAAGAAATAGTAGACGATCTTTATGATATGCGTTGTTCTTAAAGCCTATAATCAACTTCTTTAGATGCCACTTTGCATCAATAAAGTGTGACGTGATAACCATGTAGCTAGCTCCTGTCATGGGAGCAACCCAAATATATGTTGTGAGAGAGACCCTTTGATTATTAGCACCAAGCACTTTCCTCATTTATGCTTTCTTCTTCACATACATTTCAACAATTTCTCTTGTGGTTATTCTCTGAGAATGAGCTTGTGAAGATTCACCATACTGCAAAAATGTTTCCAAGCCAGCTTTCAATAAATGCAAGCGGTAATTCACCTAAAACAATCATCTCATTAGATGCTTCCCTTAAAGCAGCTTCATAAACTTTTGAGAACTTCATATTACCATCACTTTCATCTTTAGGAGTTATAATATTCTACCTCTCATTTTTACTTTCCTTCCACACAAGGTGTTCCTTGCATATACTTAGATGCTTCTTCAAACTTGAAGTTCCAGACGATGTGGCACATGCCATAGATCCACCACAATAATGACAGATGCAAAAATTCACATCCTCCTCGGTTCTTGTAAAGTGTTCCCATACAAACGATCTAGTGCTAGTATTCTTCTTCTTTGACTTAGTTGGAGGTGAACTAGCTGAACTTCTCGGATTTTCTTTTCTTTTGTTTCCACTTGCAGGAGTAGTCCCGATATAATCTGAAACTTCTTCTACTTCATCACCATCCTTTGCGTTAGGTGAGGAAGAATCCATATGCGTAGAAAAAGAGATGAATCAACTATTAAACTTCAGAGTTCAGACTTCAGAGTCTTCACTTCAGACTATTCTGTAACAACTAAAGACAAAACAACAATGCAACCTTTGAAAGAAGCAAAACACTTGAAGCTGGAGAAAGCCAGAAACACAAGTGATTTATCATGTAGATTAATTGTAGTTCTAATCTCTCACCATCAAACGAAAAGGTCTCACTAAACATCATTAAACTTCAACATGTTCTACAAACAACTAAACACGAAACAACAATGCATAAGCCATTTAAAAATTTGAAGTTATCCCAATTCAAATATGCGACATGTCTTACGCTCTTAGCCACTGAAACTCACGTATTCTCCTCATGCAAGCCAGATAAATCAATTAAAAAAACATAAAATCAGAATCAACATAAAACCAGAAGCAACATATTCTCTTCAGTTTTGATAAAACCAAAAGTTCATATTTCAGAAAATCAATAAAAAAAAAAACAAGAATCAATTAGAGGCAGAGATTACTCGAGAAATCAATCATCCTCAAGACAGAGATTGCTCGAGAAATGCGGTGGAGATTGTTAAAGCCTCAAGACAGAGATTAACGCATATATAGAGATTGCTCGAGAAATGAAACACACAACCAAAATCAATCATTTGCTCAAGACAGAGAATGCTCGAGAAAGGAGATTGAAATTACCTGAGATTGAACTCTCAATGAATGAGGAGACCGGAGACTTCGTTCAATTAGTGTTATTGGTTCTTGCATTTTAATGAATTTAGAAATCCAAACCAAATCAAATGTTATTGGTTTTATGATTTTGAAATCCATATTCAAATCTTGTGTTATTGGTTCTATGATTTTAAAATCCATGTTAAAATCAAGTGTTATTTAATAGTAAGAATTTGAATTTAATTAGGATTTGAATGGATTTACAAGTGTTTTTAAGAGTAAAATACAAAGGAGCAAATATCAAATGAAACCTTGTTATTTGGTTGGATTTGGATTTGCAAGTGTTTTTTTTTCAAGATGAAACACGAAACAAAAAAAACTTAACATTAACGGGAAAAAATCCAGCTGAAGCTACTAACATGTTTCGTTAATGTTGGTTCAGTGATTTTTTTTTTAGCTGAAGCTACTAACGTGGCTGGACCCGCGGTGCCTCAAAAGATTAGAGACAGTACAAGATTTTATACTTATTTTAAGGTACATCATTTTTTTTTATCCATTAAATTATCTTTTTACGGAGTATAAATTTTACCATATGTTTAGGATTGTATCGGTGCTATCGATGGTACACATATCTTTGCAATGGTACCAAATAAAGAAGCAGTCCCTTTCCGCAACAGAAAATGTGATATATCGCAAAATGTGTTGGCTGCATGTAATTTTGATCTTGAGTTCATATACATACTTAGTGGATGGGAGGGTTCAGCTCATGACTCAAAAATATTAAATGATGCTTTAACAAGGAATACTAATCGACTACCAACTCTAGAAGGTACGTATACATATTTTGTTTTGTAAATTATTGACTTTTTTAAATAGATAAATAAATATTTTATTATTTAATTTCAGGAAAATTTTATGTAGTCGCTTGTGGATTTGCAAATCGTCGAAAATTTTTAGCTCCATATCGTGGCGTTCAATATCATCCACAAGAGTTTTCTGGTCAAGATTCTACTCCACAAAATGAAAAGGAGTTGTTTAATCATCGACATGCCTCCTTGATAAACGTTGTTGAAAGAATCTTTGGTATCTTCAAATCTCGATTCTTGATTTTTAAGTATGCGCCTCATTTTCCTTATAAGACACAGACATAGATACTTGCATGTGCTGGTTTACATAACTTTCTTCGAAATTACTGTCGAACATATAGTTTTCCCAAATAAACAAATTCTGATGAAGAAGAAAAAGAAGATCTTGAAGAAGTTAATAACAATGATGAAGAAATTCTTGGAACTCCGGATCAAGAAAGAGAACATGCCAATCAATTGATAGCAATAATTGCAACAAATATGTGGACATATTCTATATTTTAGGAGAATAATATATTAGTAGTGAATGAAAAAGAACGAAATATCTTTTTTGGTTTTTTTTTATATATTTTGATTTTATTATAATACTAAAATTATTGTAAATCTATTTGGTTGATTTACAATAATCCATTAATTTGATTTTGAAATCCAACTTATTTAATTTTTAAATCGACTTACTGATTTTAAAATCAATGGATTCATTAGGATTTCTAAATCTGACAAATCCATTAAAATACAAGAACCAATAACCCTCATTTAGAATTATTAGTCGCTTAAGAAGAAAAGAAAGTCGAAAGGGGAAATGGAATCGACTTAGATCAATTAGGGATTGAATAAGGAATTAGGTATGTAATGTATATGTGATGCATGCATATATGGTAAATTGGTATGTTGTAATTGTCGAGTATCGATCCGATTGGGTATCGGGTTTTACCCGAACAGATCCGAGAATCGGAACTAATTTATGTATGAACCGTTTGATTTTTGCAGCTAAACCGAATCCGACCCGAACCTCATTTTTTGGGTCCGGTTTTTATGTCCATGCCTAGTTTTGATGATGGTTAATCCCCTTTGGTTCGGTAAAATAAATCGAATATGATCCGGTAATAATTTGGATTGGTTAGATCCTTGTTTCGTATAAAGATTCCCACTAGCTTCAATTTTAAAAGGGTAAACGTCTTATTTCCCCCTGGAAAACTATTACCTAGTAACATATCCACACGAAATTTTACCCTCGTCTTACGTCCCCATACTTTGAAAATTACAAACTTATTTCCCCACAATGTGAAACTTTGAAACATATTTACACATAGTTATCGGTTTTAATGGTTTGCGACATTAACCTGGTACAAAACCACTTATACCGATACCAAACCGAATTTAAAACCCGACCCAACTAAAATCCAACCCGAACAGACCCGACCTGTTTTGATTCTTCTTCATCTTCACCAGTGAACATCGATCAAAATCCAAATTACCCAAAAAAAAATAAATTATTTCACGACATCAATTTAAAAAACAGAGATTTAGCTTTCAAATCCCAACAATTGAAAATCCGCAGAACTGAAACCAAACAACAAGCAAATCGAAAAACAACACAAAAACTTCCGGCGGTTTCATAGACTACAACGAAGAACAATATCGCTCACCACAAAACTGATCAATTAATTGGACTATCAAATCCAAGAGTCGTTCAACACTTACTCGCAATCATCGCCTCCTCCAGCGGTTGAAGCGGTTTCATCGGAGATATCGACACTAATGGCGGTCGCTGGCTCGACGCTTCGAAGAACGATGGTGTCTTCATCGGCGGAAACGGAATCAAATAACCACCGGCGCCGATCGTTCTTCGAGATCGGATTCACGATCGACTTCGTTTTCTTCTATCTGTGATGGATCAAGATCTGGAGAAGAAAAAAGAACGAAGAAATCGCCGACGGTGAAGAAGAAAGAAGAAATTGCCGACTTCTTCCTCACCAGCACCGTCCGTCGCCTGATTCATCACCACCGTCGGCGACTCCTCCTTCGCCGCCTCCAGAGCCAACCAAACTCCCCTCCTCCTTTAGCACTAGCCAAATCTCCTCCGGCTCCTCCGCCGCGTAATATGTCTCACGAACTACCACCCAAGTCCACCACTGCAGGTAGATCGCTCAAGTCGCCACCATCGCCTCCAGTCGAAACTCGACGATCCCACTAATCCTTCGCCGCCGGATTTCGCTAATCCTTCCGTCACACGAGAAGGAAGACGAAAGAAGAGAAAGAGACGAAGACGAGAAAGAGACGAAGACGAGAAGAGAGAGAGTTTTTTAGATTTGTGGATTTTTTTATTTTTTATTTTTTTTTGTAATCGGGTATTCAGGTGGGTGGGGAGTATTTAGGTTAATTGGGTTGTAATCGATTTGATATTGGTTTAGTTTTATATTTACGTGGTTAAAATTGAATTGGTAAACCGTAAATCAAAATTAATAATGGTTTGTGTGTATTTTGGTTTTGAAATTTTATTTGATAGGTAAATATGTTTCAAACTTTCAAATGGGGGAGAAATAAGTTTTTAATTTTCAAAATAGGGGGACTGAAGACGAGGATGAAATTTCGTGTGGAACTGTTATTAGGTAATAGTTTTCCAGAGGAAAATATGACGTTTAACCATTTTAAAATGAAAATTCTTGTTTTCGGTTCCGTCTTATCATTTTTTTTTTGTTAGAGAGCGTAGATTTCGATTTAAATTGTAAAATGCATCCGACACAAAAAAATTGTAAAATGCATTGAAAACCAAACTAAACCGAATGGGAAGAATCCAATTAATACAAGAAAAAACAAAAAATTGATGATGTTGATGTTGAGATTTCCGTGTTCACAATACCTTTTGGAGTTATCGTGGTTTATTTGGAAAATGGGTGAATTTCCTTCATCAAATTGTTGTAGTAACACTACAAAAGTCAACCTTCTCATGCTTACCTAGTACTATAATTGCACATGTCATTATCCACGTCGTGGTTTTGAACCTTTTAGACTTTCAGTCTAATTCACGCCGTCCATCATTGGATAATGGATACACACCAATAAACCGAACCTAACTAAATCAAACCGGATGACAGCATATGAAAGTCCGTCAAAGTATTCTTGTAAATAAGCCCGAATTCAAACCATAGACAATCATATAAAAGCGTAAGTCCCTTTTCTTAGTGATTTCCTTCATCTATAACTATTATTATTATTTGGGTTACAATTTCTGAATGAAGAAAATGTTAATGGAATGGAACTGTATGTTTTATGTCTAATATTTTAATTTATATTGTTAATCACGTGTCCTTTTTGGATGAATGTATTTTCTGGCGGAATCCATAGTGGAATTTTTATTAGTTGGACTACGACACGTAATTAGTTCGACATTTGGACTTATTGTTTACAAATAATTGACTAGATAAGTTCACACGTAGAGCATTTCTATTTCAATATGGCTTTTGTATGTATGTATTAAATAGCGAAACCTACCCTACGAGGTGACGCGGAGCAAAAAGGCAATTCATAATGTTTTACCCCAAAAAAAAGGCAATTCATAATGTTGATTTTGACTATTTATAATTTATTTTGAAAAAATTAATCCATAAGTAAATTTGATACATCATATGTGTATGCTTAATACTTAACACTCACGTCACAAACTTGAAAGTTTTTTTTCTTTAAAGCTAAACTGTTCATTTTGAATGATATTTACATTTGAGATATTTGCAATTCAAGTCACTTTTTTAAAGTTTATTTATAATTTTGTTATTTAAAAAAAAAAAATTAATGTAAAATAACGATTTTGTCCTTGTTTTCTATTCGTCTCCGTATTGTATATAGTTAATTTCACGCAGTATTGTACATGACATAACTCGAAAGTCAACATGTGTATAATAAAATAAATGTTAGTTCTCAAATTAAGTTTAAAAAGTGCTAAGAACTTTATAAAGTTTTTAAAAAGTGACAAAATAGTCAATACACCCTTTACATTTTAGCACAAACTTGAAAGTTGAGTTCTGGTTTTTTTTTTGTGATATTTGCATCCAGTATCACTTAATCAAAACATAATTGCTGTTTTAACACTTTTCAAATTCTGAAAAATAAGTAATAGTTTCTATGTTGAAAAGACGATTTTATTGGTCGGTACACTATACACGGTTGATTCGCGCAATACTGTATAAGGGTACGACTGGAAAGTAAATGCATATACAGTACATAGTGTTACTTATTTTTCAGTTTTTTAAAAAAGTGCTAATACACAAATTTAATTAGAATCACTTTTTATTATTTTTCAATCCAAATTTAGCCATATAAAATACGGCGTGTACGATAATAGACGGTACATAAAATATCAATAAGAAACGTGTACGATAATGAGCGGTATACGATGTATTAAAAAATAGTACTTTTTACTATATTTTCAAAAAATAACAAAAAACTAATAAATCTTAAATTAAGTGACAATATATACAATTATGTCGACACCACCAAAGATCACTGATGTTAAACGTGCTTCTAATTTTTGTGTTTGTTTTCACTAAGTGCTTCTAATTAAATTTGGCGATCACTGATGTTAGACGTGCTTCTAATTTTCGTTTTTTTTTTCACTGAGTGCTCCTAGTTAAAATTGTCTTTTTTTAATTGGGCCGGCAAGTGCTACATGCACTCTCTGCGTCTGATTACGTTCTTAATTTCCATTTTTAATTACAATCTCTTCTTTAATTCAATAAGATAATTATATCCGGTTATGTAAATATGATTAAACTAAACGAGATTATAAATAGTTGTATTAGACTCTTAATTGTAATTAATTCAGTTCATTAACAGAATATTTTTTTGGGGGTTTTGTACAAAATGTCACTTATTTCAACTTTTATTAGCAAGTTAGCATTTTTTAAAACTTTAATAAAATATAACACTTATTTTACTGTTTAACCCAATTTTATCTATGTGCAGTACGGCGTGTACGATACACAATATAGATATATGGTACACGATGCAGTAATAATAGGGATAAAATCGTCTTTTCACACAAAAAGTGACAGCTATTCTTAACACTTTGAAAAAGTACTAACTTACTAATAAAAATTGAAATAAGTGACATTATGAACAAATATCTCATCTTTTTCTGCTTTCTCTCTCGATTATCAACGAGCTGAATTCTAATAAGATATAGTTAAATATCTCTAAACCATATAAATGCAATATACAAAAAAAAAGTCAAAATTTTACTGTATATACATTTTCTAAAAATTGGAACTAAAACTACATGAACGACGTATATAATTCTACCTTTTACAAACTTTGAGATTTCTCTTTATTAGGTAAAAGGAAAACTAGTATGGGTAAAACTAAAAACGCATTTACAAAAATAAAGATCCTATTGTATCTGAAAAATAGAAGGTGGAGAAGATAAGAGATTCCTATAGTTTTATGTTGTATTTGATCATCAACAAAATGAGTAAACGATGTATTCCAAGATTACAGTTTTATGATATTCGATATACCGCTTCTTTCTTTCCCAAGTGCGTGAATTTGTTACAAAAAAAAAAAAAAGTGGGTGAATCTGTCCAAAATCATATTCCAAGAATGCTGTTTTTTATATTTTATTTCAAATGATTTTTTGTCCCATTCGATTTTACTAAAGTAAGTTTTTGTGGATATTGACAAAACGTAATCTCTCTAATTGCGCCTTTTCAATCAAACAACAATCACATTTTACAGTACAAATCCAGAATCACATTTTCTTTTTTTCAGTTTCTACTTTCTAGGACTTTATAATCAACATTTTTGCGAAAGCCTACTTTATTTATTTATATTTTTGAGATAAAGTTGTTTCAAAAAGCAAAGCTCTATAATCTACTTGGGCAAAGAAAAAAGAAACTATTGACGCACTACAAATGTGTATTTAACCACACACAGTTACGCACTACAACTTTAAACTGTAAACAATATCAAAACACGCTATTCAAATAATCTCTACATGTTTAAAATGTTTTTAAAAAACTGCATTATTTATTTTTAAACCTTTGACATGACCGCACTTAAATGTTTCGGTAAACGAGGTGGTTGAGCAATATTTTGTTTTTTTGGTTCACACGCGTCCACATGGACGGTTCGAAAATTACTCAAGTGTTTGACATTTTTTTTTATTTTTTTTTTTGGAAATTTATAGATCAACAAAAAAAAATGTACAAGAGTTTGGGAAATTTAGAAAATAAGCAGAAAAAGTGCAAATATTTTTAACTCAAAACATGTTTAAAGTGGAGTTCATGTGATCTTGCATATGCTTGACCAGCGAGCGAGGAGGTTTGTGTTGCTTCTGTCCTCTCCGTAGAGCGCAATAAGTCGATGACGAAGGTCCTTGTCTATAGAATGTGCAAGCTGTGATGGTGAACGACATGGCCAGTTATGACGTCTCCCATTGCGTTCTCGCCAAATGCTATAGATCGTAGCTTGGAAGGTGAGGCATACTAGAATAGAGTTTGTCTTACTCCCTCCAACGTGCGTCAATGACTGAAGAGTAATATGCCAAGCTGGATTTATCCTTCTCCCAAGTAAACCAGCACATAAAGATGTCCATACCATATACGAATGGGAATACCCGAAAAATATGTGGTCTCGTGTCTCGTCAGGTTCTCCACAAAGAGTGCAAGGTTGTGCTGCACCCCAATTCCGAGCTCTTGCCCCCGTTGCTAACTTATCCCGGATGGCGAGCCAAGTAATGAAGACAAAACGAGGAACCGATTGCACAAACCAGACCGTCTTGTGCCAAGGGATGGTTTGTTTTGTCGATCGAATTAATTCCCATGTCCTCTTCGAGGAAAAGTGGTCTTTGAAGTCATTGGAGTCATGTTTCCAAAGAAAAATATATGGCCCAGCTAATGGATTTGGTAAAGGAGAGGCTCTGATCTTTTGAAGGAGCAGTTGTATTGCAAGATCGCGAGATCGCCGGAAAACCCACCCCTGATTAGTAGCCACTTCAGCTATCGTAGCTTCCCATCGCACACCCAACAGCCGTGTCCCCACAGCTCCCGTGACATTTAGAAGCCGTCCCATGTTTAGCTAGTCATCGAACCAAAAATGGGCTGTGTGGCCATCACGGATGTCGACGCGGAGAAACTTTCCAACAGACGAAGCTTGAGGAGTTTCCTCCAAATCCAGGAACCTCGTGATCCTTCCTTGACATCCCAGAATGAGGAATAGCGGAGGAGGTAGTGTCTGGTCCAGGCAACCCATAGCGATCCCGAGTTCTCAAATAATCGCCAAATTAGTCGTAGAGCAAAGACTCGAGACGTATCTTGCATCCTCCGGATGCCCGAACCACCTTCACTCTTCGGTGAACAAACATCGCTTCATGCGACTTTTATTTTTGTAGTAATATGTGGCGAGCCAGACCAGAGGAAAGCTCCACACATGCTCTCGATTGTGTCAAAACACCTTTTCGGTAACCGAAACATCGAACTCCAGAAATTGGTGACACTTGTTATTACCGATTGGATCAGCTGCAGCCTCCCGGCGAAGGACAATAGTTTACTTGACCAAGAGACCATGTGAATTCTTATTTTATCAATCAGAGGCTCATAATCCAGTTTCGTCATACTTTTCGTCGTAAGCGACAACACAAGATAGCGAATCGGATGGCTCTCTGTCGGAATCCCAATATTTCCAGCAGCTACGGTGAGCGGAATACCAGTTCGTCCCGCAATATAAATCGAGGATTTAGAAGCGTTAATATGCAGTCCAGAGATACTTCCAAAGTCATTGAGTACCGAGATCGTAGCTTGAAGAGATTCCACCGACCCATCCATAAAGACTATCATGTTGTCCGCAAAGCTGAGGTGGGTTAAATTTAAATCCCGACACCAGGGGTGGTATCCAATAGCCCCATCCCTAGCGGCCTTATTTAAGAGTAGCGAAAGGACATTAATCGCGATGACGAATAGATAGGGGAAAAGGGAGCAACCTTGCCGGAGACCACGCGAGCTCGTGAAAAACCCTTCAAGCTCACCATTTACCGAAACTGAAAACGCGGCAGTGGATATACAACTCCGGATCCACCCAATGAATAGAGCTGGAATCCCCATTGCATGTAGCGTGGCGATTAAAAAATCCCAACGGACCGTGTCAAAAGCTTTTGCGATGTCTAATTTCAGAACGCACCGCGGGGATATCGATGTATTGTGATAGTTTTTGACGAGATCTGTGGTAATAAAACATTCTCCAGCAGTAACCGTCCTTTGATGAAAGCACTTTGATTTGGGACCATACCCTCCGGAAGAATCTGCTTCAGTCTATTCGCCATGATCTTCGAAATCACTTTGTAAATCAGATTACAGCATGCAATAGGCATGTAGTCTTTCATAGTTTTCACGTCAACCGTCTTCGGAATCAGAGCTAAAATAGTGGCATTAACTCAATGAGGCATGAAACCATTCTCTAAGAAAGATTGGGTGGCGGCTACAAAGTCGTTACCAATGATTGGCCACGCAGCTCGATAAAATTCCATTGTGTAACCATCAGGTCCCGGCGTTTTGTTTGGTGGCATGGAGAAGAGCACACACTTTATTTCATCCTCTAAAACTGGTTTTGTCAGAGAATCGGCAGCTTCTAGGGGGAAACGGTACGTTATAATCTCCATGAGGTCTTCATTCGTGAGCGAGGCTGTGTGGTGGGGTTGTGCTTGCATGAATTGTTGAAAGTAATTTACCGCTTCAGATTTGATATCAGCTGGCTCCGTAAGGATATCACCCGAACCTGTGATCACACGTTTTATTGCATTCTTTCGGGTGCGTGTCTGGACCATTATGTGGAAAAACTTAGTGTTATGATCACCAAACTTCAACCAGGTGATATGCGGTTTTTGCCCAAAGATTTTTTCTTCAATACTTGCCAAATGATTCCAGTTCTCCGTTGCATCATAAACAACTTCAAATGAAGTAGTGCACGGAGTAAGGAGAGCTTAGTTCTGAAATTCACAAAGCCGATCATAAGCTTCGCGAGTCCTATTTGTTATATCCCCATACCGGTTTCGGTTAAGAGCCCGTAGATGCGGCTTCAGCAGCTTAAGTTTACGGTTGAATTTATGAAGCGCAGCTCAAGAATGGTATAGCGGTTCTGTGTCAGCCCAGATTTGCGAGACAGCATCGAGAAACTGTGGGTGGTCAGTAAGGTAATTGAAAAACTGGAAGTTATGTCTCTTTCCTGTCATCGGATTTGAGAGTTGAACCGAAATTCGAGTGTGATCTGAGATGCCATTGGTCTCGAAAATAGCATGAGAGTGGGGGAATCTGGAAGCCCAGGCACTGTTAATGAGAACACGATCCAGTTTTTTCTCGATAGGATCTTCATCCTGGTGATTCCACCACGTGTATTCCGGCCCTGAATAGCACAAATCAGAGAGTTTGCAGTCTAAAACCAGGGACTGGAACTCACGTATTCCTGTCTGTGCACCAGTAGTTTCCATTGAACGGGAATGCTCCGAGGAGGCCAAGATCTCATTGAAGTCTCCCATAATGATCCAAGGTACATTTCCAGCTGCAAACAAAGGTTTTATGTGCCGGATCTCAGTCCATAGAGTCAGACGGTCGCGCTGAAAATTTGATGCGTAGACGCAGGAGCAGAGGAATTCCTCACCAGAAGCAGAGGATATCCAAACGGTAATGATTTGCGGGCTTTTATACAAAGGAGTAACAGTAACCGAGTCAGACCATAAGAGCCAAATGCGTCATAAACGGTGGTAGTCGTAATTCGTAAGAGAGAGCCAACCGGGAAAGGTTCGAGCAATAATAGCAGAACAATTTTCTTCTTGATCTCTCGTTTCAAGTAAACATCCGAACATAGGTTTCTTTGAGAGGATCCAAGATCGTACAACGTTTTGTTTGTGCATCTTATTGAAGCCCCGAGTATTCCACACAAATAAGGTCGTCATATTCATTAGTGCTTCCGTAAGGAAACTTTCTTGGTTTTGTTGGAGACGGCAAAAAGTTGATCTTTTTGTTGTTGTTGTGGGCTTCTTTGCCCTCTGATTCTCCCGTTGAGCTGGTCCCTCTTTCTTTTCCGGTTTTCTGGTTGGTATCGCTTCCTCTGAGGAAACTGTGTGTGCATCATCCTCTTCTTTGTGAAACTCACCTTCCTCTCGTTCCTCATCTTCCTATGACATTTTTTTTGTCAATTAATGTTTGTGTAATATTTTGAAATATTTTTCCAAACTTGGTCTGATTTTCAGATGGCTGATTGCTCTCGTTATCCTGATTTTTAGTTGTAATGATTAGGGTTGGAACTATTATCTGGAGTCCGAGATTCGTTCCGATCAGCTCCAAAAATCCGGATATCCGAAAAGGTCGAATCCGGATCCGGATAGTTAAATTATAAGATCTGGATCCTTTAAATATATTAAAAATTTATATTTTATTAATATATATATATATATATATAATTTAAATGTTTTTAATAATAACATATTTTTTTTACAAAATATTATATAAAAGTTTAATTTTATCATTATTTTAATATTTTATTTTTATACAGATCCAGATCCGTGGATATTCGCGAATATCTTAATATCTAGGTGGATATCCGGAAGCCCCAGATACAGATCCAGATATCCCAAAATTTATCAAAAATTTGTGGATATCCGATTCGTTCCACCTTAGTAGTGAATATTTATAATTTTTGAAAATATTAGAATATAAGAACATTTGCAATGCTGAGACTCTCTTAGAGTGTCTCAAAAATAAAATATTCATAATTTTATATAATTAAATTTTTAAATTAAAAACTAAAATTGCACCAATCAAAAACCAACAATTATGAAAAGAGTGTCTCAAAAAAAATTGTTGAGTGTCTCAAATGTGGGAGCATCCTCAATGGGGGGTCTCATTTGAGACATCTACCATTAAAAAAAAAAAAAAGTAAAGAGAAAAAGTGTTGTGGGTGTCTCATTTGAGACACTCCACCAAAATATTTGAGACACTTTAATCCTAGGTGTTGATTTTTAATTGGTCAAATTTTGTTTTTAAATTTAAAATTTAAAATTTAATTATTTAACTAAATTATACAAAAATATTAATATTTTTTGGATGAAACACCCATGTTGAAACACCCATTGATTTTTAATTGGTCAAATTTTGTTTTTAAATTTTAAATTTAATTATTTAACTAAATTATACAAAAATATTAATATTTTTTAGATGAAACACCCATGTTAAAACACCCATGGATGCAGATGCTCAATGTTCTAAAACAGTTGTTGTTGCTAAAACAATATTATAGAGAATCAACTTTTTTGTAGGGAATACAATTTTGAATGATACGATTTTCTTTCTCGATCACGATAAATAAGAGATATGGTCAAAATCCAACTCGAAGTAAAAAAAAAACAGAGTCACTCTCTTGAAACTACCATATGACGAAGAAATATCGAAATTCAAAAAAGTTCTTATTTCGATGCATAAAATTCATTAGATAAACTTAGAAGTAATAACCAAAAAGATAAAATGAGAAAGACACATGAGCGGTCCAAATTTTTGTGTGGAGAATGTTTTGAAAATGAGGCTAGTGTGTAGAGATGATAGTTACAAGTCGCAAAGAGGAAATTGATCCGTATCTTGAAAGTGTTTTTTCTTTGGGTTATATACTTATAGTGTGAGTTGAAAAGTACTGTATGAAAGCGAGACCATGTTTGGGCTATTCCATGAGTAAAATGATTAAACAAAGAGATATATATGATCACAATTACATATGGTGATGAGTGGGAGAGTTGTACCCTCAAGACAAGTACTTGAATATGAATCCTTTTTCAATCACCAAAAGACAAAAGTGAAATTGAAAACTATATCTAAAGCCTATTATTAGATAATATCACTGTTCAAGAAAACGAATTAGGTACGGTGATTGTTTAAGATGATGCCTAATCAATATGTTGATTTCCACTCTGGTAAGCGAAGGATTTACAAAGAGAAATTAAAGACTCGCCGGCATATACGTGGTCTAAGCAACGCGTAACAGATTTAGACGGCCAGGCCAACGCATGTTTCTTTGTTTAAAATTAAACCTTATTTCCTTTTATTCTTTAAATAATTTTATTTAAATTATTATTTTTTACTCTTGAAACGTTGGACCACGGCGAACACTCTACTTGAACTACGTTAGAAATTTGTTTCTATTAATTTGTATTCTCCAAAAATCAAACATCATACTTCATTGTGCATTAGCATTAATGAACTATTGATCAACCACTAAACTGAATGAGCTTCATGGATAAATATTCATTTAGGATTAAACATTTTTTGAAAAAATACATGTAACTAGAGTAGTAAAAATTACATGTCCCAAAACCTACTATTTATGCCATATCATCATAAGAGAGTGCTATTAGGGACATAGTGGCTACATGCTAGGACAAGCTATCACTACAAGAAAACACCCGGATTTCCGACAGGTTTGAAACCGTCGGAAATTTCTGACGGAATACCGAGGGCATAACAAGGGTATTCCGAGGGATTGATTTTCCTCGAAAATTGGTCGGAATTTTCAGAAGGATTACCAGCCGTCGGATATTCCTCGGAATATTCGGACGGATTTCCGAGGGAATATCGACGAATCTTATTCTCTCGGAAATCCCTCGAAATTTCTTGAGGGATTTCCGACGGCTGGTAATCCGTCGGAAAATTCCGACCAATTTCCGAGGAAAATGAATCCTTCGGAAAGGCCGTTGGAAATCCCTCGGAACATTCCGACGGATTTCCGAGGGAATATATATATTCTCGCTTCGTAAATACTTCTCCCCTTGTATATATGTTTCTTGCTTTGTTTGTAAACGGTTTAGAATGTTTCCGCTGGATTACAATTGTTATACAACTTTGTAAACATTATATTCCTTGCCTTTTTTTCACATGTGTCTTTGTTCCTAGGTTGTTTCAATGTTTAGTTCGTGTGTTTGTCTTTGGTATTTTGAAGATTCTTGTGTATAGTTGCAGAGAACAAACAAACATTTCTCTATAAATACTCCTCCCCTCATTCACAATATTCACAAAAAAAAATAAAAAATTACACAATATATGTCTTATTTTTGATCGTGGATGGACAAACCTATGCGTGACCCCGCGACGGGGGAATTGGCGGATGAGTTCGCACAAGGTGTGGAGGAGTTCATGAACTTTGCGTCAAACAATAGCATGACATCGGAATACGGTAAAATGTATTGTCCTTGTACTAAATATCGGAATCATATATTAGTCTCAGTTAGGGATGTAAGGAAGCACTTATATAGGAATGGATTTATACCTGGTTACAAGATTTGTTATACCCATGGAGAAACCGATTCAATGGTACAATACTATGGTAGCACATCATATAGGTTTGGTAGTACTTCGGGTACTAGGTTAGAGGAACCAACATAGGAAGTAGATGTAAACGCAGGTTACACTCAGATGGTGAATGATGCGTTTCGTGAAAACATAGCATCGTATCATCATGTTGAGGATGGTAACATGATAGAGGAACCAAATTCAGAAGCGCGGCAGTTTTTTAATATGCTAGATGCGTCAAAGCAGCCATTATACAGAGGATGTAGAGATGGAATATCACCTCTTTCAACTGCAAGCAAGTTGATGACTATAAAGACGAATTTAAATTTGGCTGAAGATTGTGTTGATGCGATAGCTGATTTTGTGAGAGATGTCTTACCTGAATATAATATTTCACCGGCTTCATACTACGAGATTCAGAAGCTTGTAGCTGGTCTTGGATTACCTTATCAGATGATAGATGTGTGCATCGACAACTGTATGATCTACTGGAGAAAGGATGAAAACCGGTTGAAGTGTCGTTTTTGTCACAAACCTCACTATCAGGATACAGGAGGCAGAGTACTTGTTCCACATAAACGAATGTGGTATCTTCCCCTAGCTGATAGGTTAAAGAGATTATATCAATCCCAGCACACGGCATGGCCTATGAGATGGCATGCAGAACATAACTCAGCTGGAGAGATAGCGCATCCTTCAGATGCAGAAGCATGAAAACATTTTCTAGAGGTTTATCCTAGTTTTGCTTGTGAGCCAAGGAACGTATACCTCGGGTTATCTACGGATGGATTCAACCCTTTTGGAAAGCATGGGAGGAAATATTCGTTGTGGCCAGTAATCATCACACCGTACAATTTACCGCCATCTATGTGCATGAAACGAGAGTTTTTGTTCCTCACGATCCTCGTCCCAAGTCCAGAGCATCCTAAGAGATCGCTTGATATTTTCTTACAGCCATTAATTTATGAGTTGAAAATGTTGTGGAAAGATGGTGCTAAAGCGTTCGATGTTTCCCTGCATCAGAATTTTATGATGCGTGCGGTACTTATGTGGACCATGAGTGATTTCCCAGCATACGGTATGCTATCTGGATGGTCGACGCATGGAAGGTTGGTGTGTTCGTATTGTCAAGATAACACTGATGCGTTCCAATTGAAGAACGGACGTAAGACTTCTTGGTTTGATTGTCATCGACGATTTCTACCGCATGATCATCCATATCGTCGGAGCACAACATTGTTTAGAAAGAACAAAAAAGTTTTCGATGGTCCACCTCCTGAGGTAGATGGAAATTCTATTATGAATCAGTTCAGAGATTTTGGTGTCGAGAAGACAGTTTCATGCGGGGGTAATGGGAATTATCCCGTTGACGGTTGTGGTGAGTACCACAATTGGCACAAAAAGAGCATTTTCTGGGATTTGCCATATTGGAAAGACCATTTGCTACGCCATAATCTAGATGTGATGCACATTGAAAAGAACTTTTTCGACAACATCATGAACACTGTTCTAAATGTGCAAGGGAAGACGAAAGATAATTTGAAAGCCAGATTGGACTTGCCAGATATTTGTTCCCGTAAGGAGTTGCATGTAATGGCGAACGGGAAATCACATCCCCCTGTTTTCCGGTTGGATGCGTCTTCAAAGGAGGAGTTCTTCGATTGGATTAAACACGGTGTCAAATTCCCAGACGGATATGCATCTAACCTTCGTAATTGCGTCGATAGTTCAGAAGGGAAGTTTTAAGGGATGAAGAGTCATGATTGTCATGTTGTCATGCAGCGCCTCCTTCCATTTGCATTTGAATGTCTTCTTCCTATAAACGTCCATGGAGATATTGCAGGTATACATACATTTACACTATTACGTATGTTGGTGATTGTATATTTGTGATTATTATACATATCATTTAATTTTGTATGTGTGCTATATATGCAGGGATTAGTGCTTTCGTCCGGGATCTATGGTGTTGAAGCGTTCGATGTTTTCCGAGGGATTTCCGATGGATTGAGGATCGATCGATCACAATTTTAGATCGATCGATCCCCAGTCCGTCGGAAATCCCTCGGAATTTTACAAGGGATTTCCGACGGATTTTACCCTCGGATTTGTCCTCGGAAATCCGTCGGAAATTTCCGAGGGATTTCCGACGAAATAGAACCGACGGCCAAAATCCGTCGGAAATCCCTCAGAAATGGCCATTTCCGACGGATTTGGCCGTCGGTTCTAGCCTGTTTTCTTGTAGTGTATAACATATTAAAGAAAATCACTTTTCTCCAAAATCACCAACTTGTGTCAAGTCATTCGAAAAATGTAGAATTAAGGGGACGAGTGATATGAGGGCAGATCATGCCACATTTTCTGAACCCACCAAATATTGCCAAGTCATATGAAATGTATGAAATTAGGGGAAGAGTGGTCATACAAGGACGACTAGGCAGCTAGGCAGCCAGATAGCCAAGCTTCCATACAACTCGACAAACTCAACAGCCGATAAAGTAGGTAAACGGCTTGATGTCTCCTTAAAACATGTATCAAGTAAGGTAAGTAAATTCCTCATATAAGCGGAAAAACACTTATGTATTCTAAGACTCCCTTCATTTTTTGTATATTTAACTTGACTTGTATCCTGGTACTATGGTGAGAGCAAACTCATGACTTGTTATCTCCGCATGTGATATGTGATATGTGATATGTGAAAGTGACTAGTGTTTGTCCATTGGGAAGACAAAGGTACGAGACATCATGATAATCGGGCAACGCCGAATAAGCCAGAGCCAGCACGTACTCTGCACTAACTCAGCGCATTGGGATAACTTTCCACAAAGATAAAGTGGGTAAAATAATCTCATACAAACCCGATGAGAAGATTCGACACCTGACCGATAACCGAACATGTGACCAAGTATCCTAGTTCGAGCCAAGTATCACTATAAATCAACCTTTCTCTCCACGGAGAGGGGGGTCCAACTTTTCTCTCCGAAGAGAGTGGAATCCAACTTTTTCTTTCAAAAACCTAAGTATTTCGTAGCTTTATACTTTTCTCTCAAACACTTAGCCATTCATTGATCTATGAAACCTAGTCTCGTCTATTTTCCGGCCAAGTTCTGACCATTAATTCATTTAACCCGTCACATTCACATTCACTCTTTTTTTACTCCAAAGTGATCCCGAATCGACTGATACTTCGCGGATTTTCAATTCCTTTTGGGCCTGAAGTCTTTTAACCATTTTCTTCTTGTTTTTTTAGTCTTTTTGATTGTTGACGTCTCAAACCATAGTCATTTCTTGTTTATTTACTGACTTGAGTGTCGTAGAGTCATCGGAAGACACCCTTCCATCGTGTTTTCCAGACTTCGATTTTACAGATTAATGTTTATGTATTTTAATTAATTATATTATATAGGGAAAATGCCAAAAAAACCTCAAGTAGTAAAAAAATGCAAGATAAACTTCGATCTAAATAATTGTAAAATAAATCTCCAAGTAACAAAATAATGCAAGATCAACCACGATCTAAAAAATTACAAAATAAATCTCTCTCATATTAAAAACTATTAATTTGAACCTCTCGTTAATACTAATAATAATATTAACTGGAAACATATACGTCATTTTGTTGCCGAAATTAAAATAAAATTTTAGACGTTTAAGAAATCTAATATGTCATCTGATTCTATAATTATCCCAATTTAATTGGACGAGACATTGAAATTTCATTAAAAAAAAAGATGCAAGGATGCAAACTTGGACAAGACTTAGCATCCAGAGAGGGTGATGTAAATTAGGTTTTATTACATGAATTGGAAACTGATGTAAATTAGGTTTTATTACATGAATTGGAAACTCAACAAAGATATAAACTTTCTAAGATCAAAACAAAGACCAAAACGTAGAACATTTTTATTTCTTCCATCATGAAAAAAGAAGGAACAAAGCTGAAACAAAATTATATATCAATTACGCCAGTAGTTGTAGTGACGGCGGTGATGGTAAAAATGTGGCAATAGCAATGGTGGTGGCATGTACATCGGTTGGATGGGGAGAAGTGGTGGTGGTGATAATAATGATATATAATTATGTTATTTTGTTTAGATGTACAAGAATATTTAGATGGTTTAGATTAAGTCATGGATTCTCTTTGCCTCTCACTTTTGATGGTTTAGATGAACAAAAATATACACTACCAGATTTTAAAAAGACAGCTATCATAGTTAAGTACGCTTGAAATATATTCGCAAGACAGCTATATATCATCCCAATTATTCCCACAGATAAGTGTCCAAAGAAATTATCCATGGTCGTAATGGTTGTCTAAACCACATATCGACTCTCCTCAAACACGAAATTATCAAATCATTCCATTTGGTCAACCGAAATGGTGCCATGTAAATGTCCATTCAAAAACCTGAAAATGGACTACTCGGTAGTATCACTTTTCATGGAAATTAGTCTGCACCTTTTCATAAGCCTGAGATCATCCCATATTAAAAAAAAAAAATATATATATATATATATATATATTTCACTGATCATAATTTCTGAGTATAAGTATAACCGATATTTTTCTCGACATCTCTTAGACGTTCTAAGCGTCCTATATGTTTTGCTGTTTTTTCTTTTTTGTGTGTTGAATATTGGTTTTTTCGTTACCACCTGTAAACATCATATTTATAGGTGGTTGCAGTTGTTAGCGTTTGACAACAATCACATAAATTGTTTTGTACTGTTTAGTGCCTTTTGGAATCGCACTAATCAAAATCTCATTTCCGCAAGCGTTTGCGGTTGTGGACGATTAAAAATATTACTTTTTAAAAAGTTTTATCTTAAATATTAATAAAAAAATTAAAATTATTTTTTCCTCTATCAAATATTATCATATCAAATTTTTATATATTTAATATATATTAACTAAACTAAAATATATTTGTAATTATATTAAAAATTATATAAAAATTTATATTATAAATCTCTTTAAAATATTAGAATTAGTTATTCTATGATTTATTTAAAATTAAAATTTTAAAAGTTTTATATAAATATATAGTTTTCGTTTTTCTTAAATATATCATATATTATAGGTATTTTAGTAAATTTTACGTTAAAACGCTAGTGCAACCATTGTCAACCAGTCAGAAATATCCTACAAACGCATTTATTTTCAAATGCTATACCAATGCTATACCAGTCGTATAAATTGGACAACAATTCTCAAAACTGCAATCGCCCGCTTCCGCAATTTTTAGTATCTGCAACTGTATCCGTTGTGTTTAAACCAATCAGACCCTGAATGGTAGATATTAAATGATTTGGGATTGTGGAAATCTCTATATATAAAGTTAGCTTTGTTCATTTCCCCTTCCGTCACCTCAGCGTTCATTTTGGCATCCATCATTTTTTTATATAAAAAAAACCATGAAATAAAACTATCAAAATATCTATTTCAAAAAATTGGTGGTGTGATGTATCAAATTATATTTAGATCCAATTATTTCCTAACTACATATTTGGAAATAAAAAAATTACTAAAATATAATAAAACTGAATATTAATCAAATATAAATAAAATAAAATTACTAATTAATTGTTGTTCAGAACAAAATTTCAGGATCTATCATAGGATTAATTCTAAATGGGATATGCTCTAGAAAATTTTAAATTTGTAGGATTTCGACAAACTCATGGATAAGCTATTCAAATTTAAAAAAGCAAACAAAATTATAAATAGCAATGCTTGAAAATAAGCATGCATGCATAACATAATGAGTAAGGAATGCTTACAAGAGCTTTCTAAAGCTAGGATAATGACCACAAGTTGTTTATGGGTATGTGAAAATGGTTGTTACAAGTGGTAGCTATATTGCGCTCTCTTGGAAAGATAACATGTTCAGTATAATCTTAAAGACAACAAAAGGAAATTTTTTTCTAAAATATTATATAACTCTCAAATCAGATACAAGACCACATAACTAGCCGGAGAAACTAGAAGCGAGAGAAAGAAAATGAATGCTAGGTTTAAACCAAACTAAAATGTGGTTTATATTTCAATATGCCGTGTTGGTGAAATTAAAAGGAGATAGATGAATGAGGACATGTCAAAAAAAGGTCGAACACTTCAAAAAGCATATAATATCAAATGAATGGACATCTAACCCATACAAATATGAGTTGTTTTGTAATTAGCGTAGGAAAATTTATAAGAATTAACTGATCCATGTTCGTAAATCGGATTGTTGGACGATTAGATCATGTCGTATTTAGCTAAAGAGCATTAGTTATCTTTATTGTGCTTTATGTGAATGTAACTTAACGGTGATAGTTGTTTTGTCAATGTCAATTTTTTTATAACCACGTTAGTAAACAATAATACAAAATTATGCGCGAAATGCGGTCACCAACTAGTAATGCATAAAATTATTGATTCTAAATTTTTATAACGATTTTCTTAGTTATGCATTATTTTTATGTATATTCACATATTGTTATTTAGTCAATATACATGTATATTTCCACATAGGAGCAATTAAGAAAAAAGCTTAAAAATTCATTTGAAAACTTAACATAATGCCTCCCAAGATTTTAAATCTTAAAAGCATAAACCCAACCCGTAGCTTTGAAAGGAAAAGAAACTTGCGTAGTAATATAGCTGCCTTGAAAGGAAAAGAAACTTGCCTAATAATAAATATCTATATATATAAAAGAGAATGATTCAAAGTTAGTAACTCGCAAGAACGCGACATGTGTCGACTTAATCAATTAGATTTTGATACGTGTCGAGTTAATATAAAAGTTTTTTAGATTAAGGAAATTTAACTTAAAATTAAAAGATAGAGTTTAATTTAAGAAAAAGATAAAAAAAGACTTAATTCTAAAAGTAAAGTTAGCAAAAAAAAAATAGAACAAAGACTTAATCCTAAATGTAAAGTTAGCAGAAAAAAAGAAAATAATTTTTTTTTTTGGAGTAATGAAATTTATTTATTAAGAAAATTTAACTTAAAATTAAAAGTTAGAGTTTAATTTAAAAAAAAAAGAAAAAACAGACTTAATATTAAAAATAAAGTTAGCAAAAAACAAAAATAGAAGATAGACTTAATCGTAAATGTAAATTACCACACAAAAAAGAAAAGAAAATTTGATTTTAGATTACAGAAATTTATCTATAAGGACATTTATCTTAAAATTAAAAGCTAGAGTTTAATTTAAGAAAAATGAAAAAAATAGATTTAATCCTAAAAGTAAAGTTAGCAAAAAAAAAAACGAATATCTTTAGAAAAAAAATGAGTATCCTAAAAGTAAACTTAGCCCCAAAAAGAAAAAAAAAGAAAAAAAAATATAATATAGACTTAATCTTAAATGTAAAGTTAGCAGAAAAAAAAGGAAAATAAAAATTGCTTTTAGATTAAGGAAATTTATATATAAAAACTAAATTTTAAAAAAATGAGATAAACATTTTTCTATTTTGATTAAGAAAATTAAAAAAAGGAATACAATCATATAAGGAAAATGAATTATAATTTCTTACTTCTATATAACCAATTTGATAGTTTCTCAATTTTACAACCCAAAATATATTGAGAAGAGAGATACAAAAACCAAACTGAAAACAAAATATTAAGAGGTAATCTTTTGTGTAATTTTACAAGCCTCTATATGTTAATAGCAACGCACGAGTCCATTTTATGTTGTACACCATATCTAGGCAAATATCTTAGAAGTGGTGTATAATATTAGTTTTTTTGTTTTTTAGATTATTATGCTGAAAAATATGATGTAGTTTCTCAATCTTTTGTATTCTATATCTTAACATACCTACATATAGAGATGGTGTATAAAACAGAAATAATTCGGGTACGTTATTGATGTATAAAAAAAAGAATTATGTTGAACGTTAATGCAAATATTTTATTTTTTTACAGGAATATCAAGAGAGAAACAATGAATGCTGAAATTCTAAATAACAATAAAGACTATTTAACATTAGATAGCTTAACATGAAGCGTTATTATCGTTGTACCGTAATTCGTCTAATCAGAAAGTGGAAGGCAAGAAATTTCAAAAAAAAACAATGAGCTCATAGGAATGAATTTACTCTTACTTGATGAGAATGTCAGTATATTTGTAATTTTTTTAACAAATATATTATCCTAATTTTATAAACTTATTATCTAACTTAAATCTAAATTATTTTTGAGTACATGAAAATACTATTATAATTCAATATAATTAACTCTTTTTGTTTGGCGGCATCTTCTGGAACTAAATTCTATATGAATCATGATTTTGATTATGTTACTGTTTCGAGAAAGGTATTTTCTTAGTTTTTATTGGTTTCAAATTTACTAATTCACTAAAAAAATTAAAATGGATTAATAAAAAAAGCTTAAAAATTCTGAAAAGTCAAAGTTGAAAATTTTATCTTAAAATATATAGTTACTAAAAAATTAAATTTATCTTAAAAGGTAAAATTAGTGTAGACAAAAGAAAAAACATTTCTTAGTTTTTCCATTTAGATTAAGGAAATTAATTTTAAAAGGAAAATAATTATAATTTCTCAACTTTATATAAACCACAATTTGGTAGTGTGTCAATTACACACCAAACAATTAAAAGTCTAATAATCTTATCCAAAACTATTTACTGCATCTCTTCACCAATTTTTTTTCTTTCAATGTATATATTTATTTCATCGTTACTAAATTTATGTATTATATATTTTCACGGTTGATCTAATTTTGATTTTCATTTTTCGTCTTTAATTTTTTTTAACGATTTATTAAATATTAAATTACAAACTCGCATATAAGCGGGTAGTTATCTAGTATATACATAAAATAGAATCGATCATGTAAATGGGCTTTTGCGGCACAATCTTTGGGAGTCAGTTTGAAACAAGAAATTAGCTGGCTATTTTAATGGGCTTTGTTACAAAGTTTCGCGTTCATGTTCAACGAAAGACTTACGTATCAGATCAAAATGATATTGTACCTCAAGCTTATCGTCTTTTGTCCAAAACCTTTCTAGTTTATCGATTCAATAGCTAAAGAACTTAAATGCAATTTCGTTCAACCAATCTGAAAAAGATATCCATGATGTTTAAAAAGGCTTTCAAAAATAACAAAGGATACTTGGTTTTTTAAAAGGAAAAGTTTTCGTTTTTTAATGACTAAGAGTATGAGTAGGCTTGGGTATTCGGATACCTGTTCAAATTTGGATTGGGTTTTTTGGATTTTCGGGTTTAGGTTTAGAAGTTCGAAGATTTGTTCCTCTTTGATAGAGGACAATAATTTTGGGTTATTTTAAAACCTGCTTATATTTTCCTAATAATCTATTTTATTATGATTGGTGTTCACGATTAGAAACATGGAACATGTGTATGCATGTGAAGGCGACAATTTCCAAATATATAACAGAAATACAATACAAATCTCTGTTTATTACATATCAAAGAAATAAAAATACCGATGAGTATAAATAAATTGAAGTATTATATGAAGCCACTCTTGTTGTCCAATGACCTTTCGACTGGTCAAAGAGACTCAACTTTGAACCCCATCACCTCTTATACGGCCACTGCTTTTTTTTGGCATATCCACTTGCATCTTTCATATTAAAATAGAAAGTCATTCCTCCATAATTATTATTATAATACATGTAGGTCCTTGTTCTTATTCACTTATATAATCAGTATAAATAGTATCAGCTGAATAATACTAGTTTGGTAGGAAAAAAAATTTAAAAAAAATAAGAAAAAAAATCATCCATTTAAATGGAGATGAGAAATTTATATGTATATGTGTGTATTTATTTTAGATTAAAAACCAAAAGCTTGTGTATTGATTTCTTAGAACTCAGTTTCAACAAAAAAAACTAAAATTTCAACTTAATTAGCATTCCATAAAACTGATCATTGATTTCGATTAGTAAAGAAATATTTTGTATAAATTATATTTAACCAAGACAACATTGTTTGATGAAATTGAAAAAAAACATTGTTTATGAAATGTAAACTGAATTCAATATAAAAAGGAGCAATTAGGTCAGTGGTTGTTACACCTCATTTTATCGGTGTCAAATTCGACTCCACTTACCTTCCATGTGTAAAGGTATTTGGCTATTGAACCGGATTGTTGTGGCCCAAAATGATTGTTGGACCAGATTGTTGTGGACAAAAAAAAATGCACTCTATATAATTAGTATAAGAAACAAAAATCATTCTAGTTCCATTCCATATTAGGTACTCTGCTTTACTGGTGTAATTTTTATTACCAGTATAATTCATTTTAAGTTTTTATACACGCCACATGCACACATACACACACATATATATATATATATATATATATATTTATATGAGTGTTTGTATATATCATTTTCCACTTGTTCTCTCTCTCATCCTTTGGTATAATTAGAAAGAGGGGAACATGTTTTTGAGTCTTTGTTGAGATATTTACATCAAAACCCTCCCAACAACCATGGCCTCGCTTCCGGTGAAGCCTCTACCTTCTGGCCATTTACAGCTTCTTCCCCGGAATCTCATTACTCCGGCGGTTTCGAGAGCTCCGTCAATGGTCTCCGTCTTAGGACTCTCTTCTTATCTATGTATTGATGAATCTGTGAGGCATATGAGAAGCCTTAGGTCGTGGAGCAATCGCCGCCGAGTAAGCAAAAGCGCCGGCGTGTCTATGCCGGTGGCTTCTACTGAGGATTTTCCAGCGGTTTCTTGGGATTCTTGGAAGCCAGACAAGACCACGGTGGCTCCGTCGCTGAGTGACGTCATTTGGCCTGCAGCAGGTAATTTAATTAATTAGTAGTTTGCTCACTTTGTTATAAATATTCTAAGTGGATGTTAATTCAATTCTCTAAATTTGGATTCTAAGTTTATAAACCTCGTTTTATATCATGCAAACTACGAATCCCATATTGGTATTTTGAAAAATTTAGGACAAAATATAAAAATAATGTCTACATGAGAAAATTTATTGGACAGCAATTTTCTTTGTCCGAAGACTAGGGAAGAGAGAGAGAGATCGTGTCTCTTCCAACGAACAAATAGCTATTGATAATAGGATATGAATGATGAATCTAACTGTTCGAGGTTGACCAATTCTCGAATTTAGTAAGAATCATAATTATTAATATTTTTCTAAATTATTTCGTATAAGGAAGTTGTTAACATTCGATAATTGTAATCGTATATCAATTTTTTTTCTTGACAGCTTCTATCAAATTCTATAAATTACATTTTGTTATAAATATGTCAAATGAGAAAGAAACATAGTATAAAACTATAATCTAGTCAAGTCCTTTTGTTATAATTTTCGAACATATATGCCTGTAAAAGAATTGAACTATTTGGACTTGACTAGATTATAGTTCGTTTGGATATAGGTCACATATGTATATATATATATATATAATCTTAAATCTATATATAACCATTATATATATAAACCATTATATGAAGATTATATATATATAATCTTCATATAATGGTTTAACCTTAAATCTATATATAACCGCTTAATTTGATCAACATTTATACATATACATATATATACATATACATATATATATATATATATATATATATATATATATATATATATATGTTACTTAAAAGACTAGAATGCGTTTGTTAATTTTTGTATGAGAAAAGGAGCGTTTGCGGCGATGGCGATAATGGGAAGAATAGATCAAATGTTAAACCCTAAAGGGATCTCAATGTCAGTTGCACCACTTGGTGCCGTCTCTGCCATTCTCTTCACCACTCCTTCTGCACCTGCTTCTCGGGTAATTTCCTAAACGCTTGTCCTTTCTTGCGATTGAAACGCTATTTGCGAAAAACGCAGCCGCCTTAAATTGCTAGCCACTGTTGAGGATCATTACGGTGCATGATGAGTCCACGCATGTGTTTTCATTTCAGAAATACAATATATTCATGGCTCAAATAGGTTGTGCAGCCATCGGAGTGTTGGCGTTCTCCGTCTTTGGGCCCGGTTGGCTCGCCCGCAGCACCGCCCTCGCCGCTTCCATCGCGTTTATGGTCATTGCTCGTGCCAATCATCCGCCTGGTAACTTAATTCCACTTTTTTCTTATTTTTCTTGCTTTATGAAAGTTTATAAATTGCTCATTACTAAAATCTTGAACTTACTTAATCATAGGTAGCAAAAAAACAATTCAGATTTCTTATATTATTTCTGTAAAGGTGGGAAATATGAGAAATGTATATATAGGGTAATTCTCCACGCTTAACATAAATGTATCAATGTGTCATGAATGTCTAAAGAGAGTGGAAATTCTTGTAGAAAATGAAAAATATATGAAAATCATATCTAAGAAAAAAAATAAAAAACATCAATATAGATAGTCATACTAGTCTAATTTTTAAAATATGGGATCTAGAATATCAAATCCTCCCATTTCCAAATGGAAAATGAAATGAAATTTTTGGAGTGAAACATGAATAAAAATCAATTAAAGAGTGGCAGTAATATAGCTAGTAATTCAATAGTGCAGGTTTTTCTTATGGATTTAGGTCAGATATCGAATTCTCCCATCTATAAAATTCTTATTATTATCTCTTTTTCAACTACTAGAGAGTAGAGAGACATTGTGTTCCGGAGATTAGTTTGGATTTCAATATAAACTTTCTCGTTTATAAAAGAAAAGCATGAATATTGTATTAGGGTTCTTGTATATATATATATGTAATTTTCTATCAATGGGTTTAACTCCATGAATAAAACAGAAAAGTTTTATAAATTCCATTTTTCTTGTATATATATGTAATTTTCTATCAATGTGTTTGGAAGTTTTTTTTTTTTTTTGGTAAAAACTTTTAAGTTAAACTAATTAAACTGTAATTTGGATGTTTTCTTTACGAACAATAATTGATTCATCTTTGCATATGGTTTATATATATCTTTAAAAAAAACAGCTGCGAGTTTACCACTACTGTTTATAGACGGAGCAAAGTTACAAAAGCTGAACTTTTGGTACGCATTATTCCCAGGTGCAGCCGCTTGTATCCTCCTCTGCTTTCTCGTAAGCCTTCCCTAAGTTTCCTACTCAATTTCTTCTCCAATATATATATATACTTTGTCATCTGTTTTCTTGCTCTGAAAAAGATTTGATTAGATGATGTTTAAACTTTGCAGCAAGAGATCGTGTGTTACTTGAAAGAAAACTTGAAATTTTGACGAATGGAAAAGGGACACGTGTTTATATGTATGTATACACACATATTGGTGGAGGAGATCCTGTGCAGATTTTTGATTCATGTTAGACGTTTTATGGTAGATGGTCCACGTTTTCGCACCCCATATATATAAGTGAATATTATACACAAATATGTATACGTACGTTTCTACAAAACTTGTAATTTACTTTTCTTTCCCTTTTTTCGTCTCTACGTTGAGCTAAGTTATTTTAGTGAAATAAGTTGTAACATCCCGATTTCTGATATATGCGGATAGACTTATAAAAATTGATTTGGCTACTTATGTCATCAAAATGCACTTATCTCTTCGGTTACTTATCCAGAGGGAACTCCAGAATTAAGCGTGCTTGAGCTGGACAAATTTAAGGATGGATGACCTACCGGGAAGTGATTCGCGGTATTGTGCGAGTGAGGATAAAACACCGGGAAAGATCATGTGGTGATTGCAGGGTCAGTAAACAAATCTTACGAGCCTCCCGGACTAGCGCACCGGCCGTCGGACGAGGGTGGGGCCCACGGGCCGAGAGAGGATGTGGGCCCCACTGGTAGGGGAGGTCGGGGAGTTATAAGTGGTATCAGAGCCGAACTCAAAAACGTGTGTGGAGTCATGTGGTGCGCAACGTCCTCGTTGCGCTCTGTGAGTGGGGGTGATTGTAACATCCCGATTTCTGGTATATGCGGAGAAACTTATAAGAATTGATTTGGCTACTTATGTCATCAAAATGCACTTATCTTTTCGGTCACTTGTCCAGAGAGAACTCCAGAATTAAACGTGCTTGAGCTGGACAAATTTAAGGATGGGAGACCTACCGGGAAGTGATTCGCGGTATTTTGCGAGTGAGGACAAAACACAGGGAAAGATCATGTGGTGATTGCAGGGTCAGTAAACAAGTCTTACGAACCTCTCGGACTAGCGTACCGGACGAGAGAGGGCGTGGGGTCCACTGATAGGGGCGGTCGGGGCGTTATATAAGTAATCATGCGTATCAATGTATCATCATACGTATATATTACACACATGGTATAACGTAGAAGATATGAGTGAATATGCAAAATGACTCTTTAACCTTCTTTTGAGTAAACAACCAGATTGGATTTAGTGAGTTACTAAAATAACTTCAGATTTTGATAAAAGGGCTGCACGTAGGTTTCGCGCCAGAAGAACGTATGCTATTTGTTCATTAACAAAAACAAAATGTTAGATATTCACATGACATGATATTTTTTATATGGTAGTGTTAGAAAACATAGCGTGTATTTATTTATTCATACTTATAGTGTTTAATTTGCTTTGTTTTTTCTTTTCAAGTTTATATGGATAAGAAAAAAAATAACGTGTAATTAATTAGTCATGATATTTTACACATAGCATGATTAACAAAATAACATAATTTCTTGAAGAGTATGAAAGATATAATTTTTGTTTTTGGATGATTAAGAAGTTATAGATCAAGACCCGTACATCCTTCCAGATCCGAGAATAGAACATGTTATATAGTCCCGTCCCAAACGTCACTCGATTTTGCATACAGTAGTCAGGCCCGATTATGGGCCAGTGCTCAAAGTGCAAAAGCACAAGGCCCGTTTTGTTTTCAAAAAAATCATATTATGCATTTGGGGCCCAAATTTTTACAAACACTTTTTCTTTTGGTGAAATAGGCCTGATTTGTTTTTACATAAAAAAAAATTCTTTGCACAAGGCCCATATTTTCATTGAGCCGGCCTGAGAGTAGTGAAAGATATTTTAATCACTACGTGCAAGAACCTGGATACTTTTTCATGACGATTGTGCCACTTAGTTATTTACCAAAATAAAAAATGAGGAAATCAATATCTCCAAAATCCTTGAGCAAAGTTAAAGCTAAACTATGTTGAAAAAATGTTGTATAAAGCGGAAAGCAAAAACCACCAACCCTTTCAAAAACCCATCGTTACGAAAGTTTTAGTGCAGAAAAAAGTTGTTCGTTTTATAAAAAGGAATAGGGAAGAAAGTTTTTTGACGTAAGTAATAGCCTAATAGGTATCTGAACATTCTCTAACGTTAAAAGAGTTTACATGAACAATTCTTCATTCTTACCAAATGGAAAATCCCCAAGATTGTTGTTTTCTCTTCTTTTTAAAGCCAATTTATTTACATTGTAAGACTGTCAAAGGTGAAAACTTTCAAGGGGTGGGTAAGGAAAACATGAGTCAGTGATTTTTCTCTTTTTCTTAAATCCAGTCAAGAGTTTGTACTGAGTAGTCTCCATAGACTCGCACTTCTCTCTCATCTCCGAGATGGAGATAGATCGGCCAAGACAGGAGGAACCCCACCGTTCTCTGCAGTCTCCAGAGCGGTGTCTGTGTGGACTGGGTGAATTAGGGATTGAAGTCTCAAGAAGTAGCTCTCACTTTGAGGTTGGCTTCTTATGTACCGAGCTTCTGTTGTTTCCGTGTTCCCTTGTGAGGGCTGTTGTGTTTCTGAGCTCTGTAGGTTGGATAATGCACTGAGATCGAGGTCTGGAAAAACCGAGCACCGGCACCGAGGACATTTCACGTTTAAACGCAGCCACTGGTCTATGCACTCCACATGGAAATTATGGGCGCAAGGTAAACCTCTAACCTGTAAAATTCAAACAAATTCCGCTCATCATTGAGACGAGAAAAGCACGCAATCACACTATCGAAGAAAGGCTATTGTTTGATATCTACCAGAAAAAATATGCATAAATAGTTAGTTAATCCCTAGCAATGGAGAAAATTTAGAAAATATATGTTTAGTACCTCATGTCCTATATGGAACTCCTCCAAGCAGATTAAGCATTCGCCGCAATCATCTGGGACAGCTTTTAACCTGAACTTTGGAAGTTCTTGAATGAGAGCCTCGACAGCTTCTGTCTGTTTATCAAAGCATTAAGCATTAGTTGTTTGGAATCTTGAGACAGAGATATGGTAAAAGTAAATTTGGGCGTAATCACAGCCCGTCAATGATATGTTCTTTGACATCATTGGCAAAGAGGATTTCTCGTTCTCTAGAGAATAATGTCCATCAGGTACAGGAAAATATAACTGTTGAGTATGTGAGATTGAAATTACGGATAGAGTAGCTTGGAGTCATATTTATCTTAGGGGCAAGTTACTAGATGCTTAGCGTGCAGAGAATAAACGACCAGACTTGCCTGGGCTGGAGTCAAGTAGAGTCCAGGATGGTATGTAGCAGCATCTTGACTTATGCCTCTCATCTCTTGGCCTGCGGCTTCAAATGCCCAGTCAGGTACCCTAATCATGTCAACTAAAACCTGGGCACAAGAAAACAGACATTGAAAAAATACTCAGAAGTGTCAGAGACTAATTGCAACTTAGCACTTAGACACAAAAATCATAATAACCAACTGCGAAAATGATGATCTTGTATAACGGAACTGAAGTTGAATAACCGGATCCTGAAGCTTACCCCGAACTCTGAAATCGGAATTCCCTGCTGAGCACGTAATAAGTGTACCTGTCTTCGCGCCAACCACTATCAAGTAAACTCATATAAGTGGGGTGTCTTCTTCAGACCAACAAAAATGCTTGATAAAATCTACCTTTCCGACACAGATGCAAGCAATGCAGAGGAGGCCACAGTAGCTGAACATCAGCCAAATGAGGAAACCCCACTTTTGGCCTTCTTCAGGTATCTACCGCAAGAGAAATACATAATACCTCAGCGGCTCAGCAACAGGATTTGCCACAAAAATAATCATGACATGATCATAAAAACTGCTTACACAGGTTTTTGCGGTTTTAAACCAGATTGTGCCGATTACAGTCCAAGCCCACAGAAATGGATACAACAGCAGAGATAGGAGAGACAGGACCACCACTCTCCCACAAAACCCAGCGTTCCGCTGTTGGCTTCCAAAATCCCTAATAGAAGTTCATACCAGAAATCAATGTGAAATAAATTAACCAGATATTGATACAACTTTGCTACCTAGCAAGATATAGACACGTTGCAACTAGCTAATTCTGAGGTCAAGCTTGCAATTCTAAAGATAACCCAAGATAGTGTAAGATTCTACTCAACTGTAACTCCAAAGAAATTTGATGTTACCCTTCTAGCACGTTTTGTTTCATGATCGAATCCTTTTTAATGAATTACATGCTTATCTGAAGAATAAGGGTAGCCAAGAACAGATTAAGCAAAAGATTATACTTTCAATAACAACTCCAGGAAAATGATGAAGATTCCAAAGGATTCCAGGAACATCAATAAGCAATAGTAACTCTATGACTACGGAGCTTTATAGATGGGACTTACAAGCCAAGTCCAGCAGCAAGACCATTGTCAACAAACATGAAGACGCGGAAGATAAACACGGTTGTGTAATCGACCTGAAGTTGTAGAGATAAACAAAAATAACAAATTTATAAAGATTCCAAGGAAAGGAACACAAAAGAAGTGAAGCTGGTCATAAGCAAGAGCAAGAAAAAGTTGAAGTGAGGCACCTACCACTATCCATATATGCAACGGGTAGTGGCACGATTGATATCTCTTCCAATTGATAGCCACAATGATTCTACAACGCAAAAACCATTAAGGAAACGAAATCGAAAAGATAACAATTCAGTACTAGTTCCTCGAATCTATGAGAACCAAAACTAAAACCGTATCTTCAGGAAAAAGAAGGAAAAAACGGAAGAAGTAAAAATTACTCTCTTTTTTTCTCCGGGATTGAGAACATTCAGCTCGATCCAAGCAAGAACAAAAAAAAAACAAATTTCGCAGAATCCAACAAGCAGATATATATATATATATAAGGATACACACTAGTTGCAAGCATCGACAAGAAGAACCCATCATACCTGCAAAATATATAAAGACGTTACCCACAAAATCAGAAACTCCCAAAAAGTGTCGAAGCAAAACGAATACGAAATGGGAATCGAAGATCAAAACCGGAATTCGTCTCCTTTAGATCGACCCAAGTAAAAGAAGAATGAAGAGAGCTCACCACTTGAAATCGACACCTCTCATCGCCATGAGAGAGGTGGAGGGGAGTTAAAATCCGAGAGAAGGAGAAACCCTAAGAAAGTTTGAAGATCAAAATGCTTGAATCGAATCCGAAATGGGAACTCGAATCCTCAGCTGATGCCAGTATCTAGCGGATTTATGATCGTGAGTGAGAAAGGAGAAAAGAGGGATTTTGGAGGATCAAACAAATGCTCACTCTTGCAATGGAGAAAAAATGAAGAGATTAATGAGAAAATGGAAACCTCTGGCTTAATAAGAAGGATTCGCGATTTTCCGTCATGTCATGTTAATCACTAGTAGATTTGATTTGATTTGACAAATTAGGTTGGTTCAAGTTCAAGGAAAAAAAACAAAAGATTACTACTTTATTAGGTTCATCTATATAATAATCTAATAATACGTCGACACAATTATCTAATTGTGGTGATGAAAATCCGGAACTAGTAAAATTGGACCTAATAAATTGAATGGTAAAAATGTATGATAGAGTCGAAGAAGATAGACGAGGTCAAAAACATTTTGGAGACATTTTGGAAGTAACCGATTGAGCTGAAAAGTTCATAAAGTGAAGTTTACGGTTAAAAGAGATTAAATACATAATCGTTAATCAATCTTGTCGAGACTAATGATTTATTCAAACCGAGAAATAAAGACGCTTGAACGTAATGACCGAAGCTTCATAATTAAAGACCATTGATGGCAAATTAGGCGGAGTAAACGGTAACGTTAAGCACGATCTCGGAGTATAAAATAAAGACGAAAGCAAAGAACAAATACATCTCGAACTCAACACACTCACTACACTTAAGCACTTAGCTTCTTAGTTATTTA
Organism: Eutrema japonicum; assembly: GCA_030161315.1. Classification (NCBI taxonomy): domain Eukaryota; kingdom Viridiplantae; phylum Streptophyta; class Magnoliopsida; order Brassicales; family Brassicaceae; genus Eutrema; species Eutrema japonicum. The sequence goes on from BSQW01000013.1 coordinate 44,441,251, forward strand.
TTTGTTCTTGTTCTTATAAAATTACTCTTGGGAATCGAAATACTAAACTCAGTTTACTTCGCAAAAACTTTGTCCAAATAACTTATGAATCATGTTTGATCTCGTCGAGCAACAAATTTACTATTTATTGTTTGATAGTCATTCGGTTCTTCTTTTTTTAGAGATAAACTAAAATCTTCCGTTTATTTATATTTACAAATTTTGACTACACTAACAATATGTTATAATTTTTTATGTTTCTAGACACTTTGTTACATGATTATTTTACAAACCAAAAATAAAGGTATCATACAGTAATAAAAATATGTATCTAAATTTTGATATTTCATTCTGAAGAGATATACGCGTATTAAAAAAAATCCAAAAATCAACAAAATTTTAATAATTTAAAACATTAAAATGTTAAATTTCTGAAGGATTTTTTTAACCATCAAATGTTGAGGTATAATAAATAAAAATCAACCTATATTTTTTTCTTCTATGTAAGACATGTCCTGTAATTTCGATAGAATATGTAAATAATATTTAGAGCTCCATCTAATTTCTGTTTTTGACAAATTAAATAAACCTAAGCACGCGGCTCATTGTAACAGCTATATATGATATGAGCGGAAACAAGTTACAGTGAGAACTTTATTACAGTGAGAACTTTATTACAGAATCTCTGTTCTTTTAATTGAGCATTTATGATAGAAAGAAACTCCAGAGATCGATCAGATCCAGGCAGGGTTATTAAGAGCAGTGACGACTGCCTTGACTTGCAAGTAATTATTAAGACTGTAAATGCCTTTCTCTCTGCCATTGCCACTCATCTTGTAACCACCAAAGGGAATGGCTGCGTCAAAAACGTCGAAGCAGTTAACCCAAACGGTTCCAGCTTTCAAAGCCCTCGAAACCCTATTTGCCGTGTCCAGGCTCTTTGTGAATACCCCTGCGGCTAGCCCGTACCTCGTCTCGTTCGCCCTCCTTATCACCTCATCCACATCCCTGAATCCAGCATCAACAAACCCCATCACATTTCGGTTTTGGTTTTTTCGGGTTTTCCAAGTTCGAATAGTAGTAACCAGCGTTGAACCAAATCTACTTTACATCATTAATCACCATTTTAATCAAATTGTGACTTATATTTGGTTACTAGATCGGTGTTTTTGTTTAGTTCAGATCAGTTCTGGTTTAACCAGATTAGGTATCCCTACTAATCACATTTCCCATCATTAGTAAAGTGGTTAGTCTATTTTCACGGTTATTGGTAGCTCTATGTACCTGAACTTCAATATTGATTGGACTGGACCGAAAATCTCGTCTCGAGCGATAAGCATGTCGTCCTGTTTATTACCGAGGGATATCGCGGTTAATGTCATAGAGAATTGGACTGAGGTTTTATATTTTATTTCTTTATTACCTTAACATTAGAGAAGACCGTAGGTTGAATGAAGTAGCCTTTGTTTCCAAACTGGTCACCGCCACATTCAAGAGTAGCATTGCTTTCGACACCTGACCTTATGTACTTCATCACTTTCTCGAATTGCTTTAAGTCGATCTATACAAAGTTTTTAAAAAGAAATCCAAATCAATAAACCAATCAACAAAGAAAAAGAAAAAAAGAAAAAGACTCCGTTTGATGTTAGGAATGTGTATGTGTAACCTGAGGACCCTGTTCAGTGCCTTTCTTGAAAGGATCACCAACCACACGTTTCAATGCGCGTGCCTTTGATTTCTCAACAAACTCATCATATACTTTCTCATGAACATATGTCCGAGACCCCGCGCAGCAACATTGCCCCTACAAAAACATTACTTAACATTATCTCAAGAACTAGCAAAGAAATTGAGTAAGCAATATCAAGATATATTTCTATTTCTGAAAAAAACCTGGTTGAAGAAGAGAGCAAAGTGTGCAAGCTCTACAGCTTTATTGATATCAGCATCTTCGAATACGATGAACGGCGATTTCCCTCCAAGTTCTAGAGTTACCGGCTTGAGATTGCTGTTAGCAGCCAATCCAAGTATAACTTTGCCCGTATCAGTCGATCCTGTGAAAGCGAGCTGCAGGAAAAAGAACAATGTAACATAAATTTTGTCTTTTAAAAAAGTTAAGAGCAAGCAAATAGATATCTCTACCTTGTCTACATCCATGTGACTCGCGAGGGAAGCACCTGCGGTTGGACCGAATCCAGAAACTATATTCAGAACACCAGGAGGAAGACCCGCCTATGAAAGAAACATTGTTTAGCTATAGAAGGCTTTTTTCCTAGCAACAATGGAAAGTCGACGATGAAAGGAAAATCTATGGCATGTATCTTACTTCAAGGAAAAGCTTGCCAACGTAGAAAGCAGTGAGAGGCGTTTGTTCAGCGGTCTTGAGGACAATGGTGTTACCACAAGCAAGAGCAGGACCAACTTTCCAAGCAAACATCAAAAGCGGAAAGTTCCACGGAATGATTTGTCCAGCAACGCCTATCGGTTCATGCAGGGTCTGAACATGATAGTTTCCATCAGCTGGAACTGTAAGCCCATGAATCTTATCCGCCCATCCTATAAATCAAAGCAAAAGAAAGAATGTTCATTCACATAACTAAACAGCAAGAGCAAGAAAAATCCAAAGAATTCTTGAGGTTTTCGGTCAATGATTTGAAACCAGCATAGTAGCGGAACAATCTGGCGAGCATTGGAATTTCTGCTGTTTTGGCTTGTTCATAAGTCTTCCCATTGTCCCATGACTCTAGAGAAGCGAGCTCTTCGCTGTGTTTCTCAACCAGATCAGCGAATCTCAGCATTATCCTTGACCTTTCCTGAAATTCCAAACCCAAATCCCAACCAAGATCAGACCATTACAAATTAAAGTTCACAAATTCAAGACTCAAGAACAGTACTTTTTTTTTTTTTGGTTTAATCAAGAACAGTATTTATATTTATATACATAAGCAGTCATCTTAGGCCAAGGTCCTTCATCAAAGGCCTTCCTTGCAGCTTTCACTGCGCGATTGATATCTTCAGCATCGCCTTCAGCTACGTGCGCAATGACATCGCCTGTGCGAGGATCAAGAGTCGGAAACGTCTTACCTAAATCCACAACCCCAAAAATCAACCATTAGTGCTCATGAAACTGGAATCTCAAGACTCAAACTTTGCCTTTTTTTATTTCTCTGTTACTGAACAGAACACTTTTTTTGGGATGGGGGGTAATTAAAAATGAAAACTTTACTCACCAGAAGCAGCGTCAACGAAGTTCCCATCGATGAGGAGCTGTGTGTAAGAAACATGAACCGACGGGCTTATGATTTCTTCAGCTGCAGAAGAGGTTCCGAATCTCCTTACGATCCTACTTCCATTGCAACAATTTCTCCCTGAAAATCGCCATAGATCCAGACATCAAAGAATATATCTTTCGGTCTAATTTATTGGTATACAAATCACTAAATTTGTGCTAACTTCCCCAAATGAACGTGATATATTTCATGATAAATCGAAACAGAACATACTTTGAATCTATCTATTACAATTCACCAAGAAGATATTTTTTTGGAGAGTCACGGAGTCAGAGACATAGATATATATAGAACAGGGGTTTGTTTGTATAATTGTATGTGTGGGTACCTTGAGAACGAAACAGAGAGGGAGAGGAAGCTGAAAAGGATCGAGATAATAGAGAAGACACTCTACGAGCCGCCATGGATGCAAGCTTCAAAGTTCTTTCTTATCTTTTCTTGGGATGTTCTCCCTCTTCAGTCTCTCTAATGAGATTTATATTTTGATTTGAAGGAGGAAGAATCTAATGGTGAAGATCTCCCGCAACTCTCTCACACATGTCGCTTAAATTGCACTCTCTTGGTGTGGTGTTGCCGTACTTTGAATGGCTATTGACTAGTTTACGTATTGTCCGTTTTCCAATAAACTAAAAAATGAAGAAAAAAACTTAGTACAATATATTAATATATTTCAATAAAAAATGTTGAAAAAATAAGATTTTTGTATTCACAATCATTTTTTAAAAGTTTTATAATTTTTTTAAAGTTTTCTGAACTTAATTAAAAAACTAACATTATTTTTTGTACAGTACATACGTTAAATTTTCAATCAAACATTTATACATTATTCCGCGAATCAACAATGTACAGTATACAGATCAATAGAAAATAAAAACGAAATCATCATTTGACAACAAAAAAAATAAAAATAATAATAATAATAGAAAATGCTAAAAACATAAGAAAACTTAAAAAAAAATCATTGTGATGCAATTATCTAAAAAAATATTGTAAGAAAGAGAGAGACTATTTTTTTCAATTCAATAAAAGAAGGGAATAAGACAAAAGAGCTATGAGTTGTCTGTCCGTTTTACAAAAAAGACAAAGATCTCCTCTGATTTTATAAATATTTTATTTCTTCCATTTTAGCTCCAACTGCAAAAGAAAATTAATTAATTCCGGATATAATCGGAAATTATTAAAAATATTTGTCTATAATTGAAAAAATTATAATTAAATATACAATGATGCATTAGTTGCATGTTATGGTGTGATGTCGTTTTCTAAGCGCGGGTAGTTGTGTCATCTCTTCTATATGTTTTTCATCTTTCTTGTAATCGTAGGTTACTTTGTGATGTTGTAGTCCGTTTAAAGTTTTCCACGAATAAAGATCTGATTTGTTTTTATATATATGGTAGAAGCCTACAAATAAGGACGTTTAATTGGTGACATTTGACTCCAGTCGGAAAAATAGATTACTTATCAAGGAAATGATTGTACTTTTGGGAAGAAAATGATTCTAATTGGGAAAAAATATGAGACAAAGAAGAAGCGGAAGAAATCAGCGGCTGGGAACAGTGCCGTCCCAAATTTTTTAATGGTTTAAAACATATAAAAAAATATAGTCCTTAAAATTATAAAAAAATTATCTAAAATAATAAAATAATATTAAAAATATTTTAAAATAACAAAAATAAATTAATAATGTAACAACGAAATACTATTTATTTATGAAAAATAGATCTTCTAACTTTTCTCTCTGCAAATTCATTCATAATCTTCTCGTAGTCGGATTTATCAACCATATCTTTTTCAATAGATATCATTGATAATCCATTCAGCCTCTCTTGTGACATAGTTGATCGTAGATAAATTTTTTATTAGTTTCAACTTCGAAAAACTTATTTCTGCCGAGGCAACTGAAACCAGGATTGTCAACAATATTCGTTAAGCAATCCATGAATTTGGATAAAAATCAATTGTTCCTTTCAAAGAGTTCAATATCTCTATAGCTCTTTTGACTTCTATTGATAAACTTTTTCTTAGAAGTTAGCAAAGTAAAGAAGAAGAAGATAATAACAAAAAAAACATACCTTCATCAAAATTCAACCAAATTCGAGAAGCAGAGACGAATCTTCTGAAATAAATAGGATAATAATTTAGTTTTGATGAAAAGAGATTAGTGAAGCCTAAACAAATTTGTAGTTTAGTTAACGCCTTAACGACGAAAAAGAGAGTAGGAGCAAAGGTTTTTTTTGACAAATAAGGAAAAAGTTAAGTTTCTAATTATCTAAAAAAATATATTAAAAACTCTATAAAAAATAGAAAAAACTGGATATTGACTTTGATCGAACCATAAAAGTGAAAGTTAAGAAGAATTGGACTCAACCATCTAAGCTACAATCACAATACCAAATGCAGACCAAAATATGTTCTTATAATATGTGGCCTAAATTGAATGCTTCACATGCTTCACATGAGGAACGGACCTGGCTGGGAATCCCAATAAAATTCGTCAGGAGGCGGGTTTGTACATAGTTATACGGATCGTAATCTTAACAGATCGGCTCATTACGGTCTAAAAAAAAATGTCCGTTGATGAGTGGATCAGCGGATTAGCGTGCCGGCCTAACATCTCTCATAAAATAACATACTCAAATAGTATTTTCTTATTTCCTTGAATTAATGTAGATTTATTCAGTTTTCATCTCAAATAGTAATGTATGCATTTTTTTCTCATAACTTATTATAGTTTTTTCCCCATCATATTGACTATTTGATTTTATAATCTCTCATTAATTTAAATTGTTATTGAACCGTTAATCTTATCAATAGAAATCTTTAAAACGTTTTTTGAAAAGTTGAACCGTAACAAATAAATAGCTATCAAACTCAATTGTGAAACCTAACTAGGCTACTACTATCACGAGAAAAGTCAATGCCAACAAAAGCGCTTGTAAAAGCTGTAGGAGCCATATATGCGTTGGATAGAAATCGACATATCATTGACCAGACACAATTACTTTTAATCTGTAACAGTGTCTCTCTATATACCTGATTAATAATTTTGCTTACAACCAGTGATTGAAAATCCTAAATGCAATTTTTTTCACAAAAATAAAATAAAATCAGAAGAATCCTGGATCCTCTGGTTTAAACATTTTAGGCATCTTCAAAGTCGGATCATCAGGATCAATTCTTGTAGACCCTCTTTGGTTCCCTAAAACACCTCTCTTCGTATTAGCTGCAAACTTGGACGCTAATATCGTCGCATTCAAATTCTGATTATTGCTGCTGCTGCTGCCGTCTACGTTGTTACTACTTTCCGGCATGGTCTCTCCGTATTGATATTCTCCATCATCATCATCATCATCATCATAATAGTAATCGTCTCCTTCCTCTTGCCTAGCTAACTCCATAGCTAACTTCCTCTTCATGTATCGTCTCCACGCAGCTTGTATAAAACAAGTTCCCCAAGCTCTCCATTGATGTGAATAGTACCTGATCAAGAAACTCTAGCGTGTAAAGCAAGAAACTTTCATTGCGTGTGAAGGTAGCAAAAAACTACTATTACCTGAAAGCATGTTGGAGTTTCTTGCTGTGGAGGCGTCTGAATTGGTTAGCTACGAACTTCAAGTCCTCTGCTCGGAGAGCAAACGCTTCGACTTCCGAAAGAGTCCTCACGGTTCTCGTGGACAACGGGAGATTGGGGTTAACGTTTGGCATTAAAGCCCAGGTTAAGAGCTCTTCACCACAGAAATCTCCTGGTCTAAGCGTGATGGAATTAAAGAATCCTGACCGTCCACCATCTGTAGTCGAACTCTCCATCTGACCTCTAATGATGAAAAGCATCTCGTTTACAGGATCGCCTTCGCGGATCACGTATGTATCTTTAGTGTTCAGCGACGGAACTAAACGTTCGCATATTGCGTCTAAGAGCTGGTCATCCATCTGTGCAAAGAATGGCACCTGATAAAAAAGCAAAAATGTAGAATTAGGGTTTATTACTTGAATAGAAAGCGATCAAAGTGTGGGCTTCCATGTGGCTTACACGGCGAACTAAGGCGAGACAGAGATGCCGCTGGATCTGTCTACGAAGATCCAATGGTAGAGCACGGAGGATGGCTTCTTCGTCGACTCCACGAGTGGTTAACCATTTATATTGGACGAACCGCCTCACACGCTCTTGTAACTCCGGTGGCAATTGTCTATGTCGCATCCATTCCTCTGTATCTCTTCTTCTGACTCTCCATTCGTCTAACCTAGCCGTGGTTGATTGCAGATAATTCTTCAAGTAATTAACAATCACTTAAGTCTCCATTGTTAAGTTATAGATGGAGAGAAATTATATGCATTCAATAAGTTACCTGAACATTTCCAATGAGATGAGAGAAGAAAACAAGACCCGCGACACATATGAAACAACTGAATATAGTCTCACTACTCAGAGTACTCGCTGCAAGACTCTGTCCATAAGAACTACACCAACCAAAACAACGAAACATCAGTACAGAAATTGCAAAAATCCGCGGTTTTATTTGATTCAAGATTAACCTAACCTGAGATTACGGAGACCCCACCAAAGGCAGTAGAAGTATTTATCAAAGAAAGGAGAAGAAGTGACATCATTAGTGAAGGCATCACCAAACATACCAAACTGGAAATGTTGGTCATCGTCATTACGTGCATCACAGTTAGAGAGAACCCGAGTGATGCGCATCCAAGCTTGTCTACCTGGATCCTGCAACGATCCACAGTCTAGGAACAAGAGACTACACGATGGTGAATGCGTTGCGTTCATCTCCTTAGTGCATTCTCTTCTCCAGCATTCGTGCTGCCTCTGGATCGATAAAACGTACCAAACGGAGCCAAGAACCTAGAAGCGAAATCAAATTGTGAAACAGAGACATTTTTAGGTCTTGTGGAGAAAGAGAAAGGGTTACTTACGTGGCTCACAAGTAAGTAGAGGAGGAGATTGTAGGCTGCACCAGACCAGGCTGTTTTGGCTGCGACTCCGGTGGCTTTAATGATCCGACGGTTGAGAGGAAGCATGACGAGGAAGCGAGGCACGTATTGTATCAGGACGATCAAGGAAAGCGTGTGGTTCTGATGTGCTGCGTATCTGTATTCTCCAGCATTTGGTATCACAAACCAAATCATTATCTGAGAAAAACAGAGAGATCTCATTTTAAAGAACAGAACATATATTATCAATAAATCATACACTTTGATTTTGATCCATTGAGTAGTGGATTCCTAAAATGATTTAAAAGAATTTTGTCAATCAAATAATTATTTGTAATATCAGTTTGTGTTCAGTTTTTCTGATATTATGCAAGTTTAGTGATCAAAACCAAAAAGATTCTACCATTCTGAAAGTGTTCGATTAAATAAAGTTTTTTTTCTTACTTAATTGATTATGCATTTTCCATGATTCTACCTAATAGTCTACATAATTTTTTGCATTTCACCATCCCGTCATTGTTACCTGAGGAAGAGGAAGGGTGGCGGCGAGGTCGATGACGAACTCAGATTTGAGGTAACGGAGGGCGATTTCCCGGCGATCCATGACGAGTTCGCCACGACCAAAGACTCTAGACGATTTGGAGACAAATGCGGTTTTGAATTTGAGGAGAACGTGGATGAGGAAGAAGAGGTCGGCTAGGGTTCGGAAGAAGGTGACGAGGATGCCGAAACGGAAGTCGATGGACATACAGGCGGTTCCGGCTTGTACGATGGGGAGATAGAAGTAGAGAGGGTCGAGGAAGAGAGCGAGGAGGCAGGTGATGAGGAAGATGTGGTTCCATCTCGTGATTAGATCACCGCCTGGGTCGAGGGTTTTGTCACGGAGCTCGGAGAAGATGGATCGGCCGCGTTGGTGGTTGAGGTCGTTATTGTGGTGGTGACGGAGGGAGAAAGCCGTCGGGAAATTGCGGAAGCGTGCGGAGGTGTAGAGGTGGAGGTTGCTCATTTCGGGTTGCGTGTGTTTGAAGTTATGGAAGGGAGGGATTTGTGGGAGTGGAAGAATGAGATAATAATGGAGACAATTAAGGAGAGGAGAGAAAGTGTGTGTGACTCTATGAAAATAATCAAATACTTTTTGAGTAAAATAAATATATATACATGTGACTTGCTACAAAAGTATTCTATTTATGACTAGATCTAAACTGCTTAAAATATAAAAAGTATGTAACCCATTGGTCTTTATATAAACCTAAAACCTTTTCAACTCTGTTTCGACTCTTTTGAGATGGAAGTTGATCCGCTTCTCGGTGACTCTCCTAGCTGTTCTTGCCTCTCCGGCTTCCGATCCACCGCCGTTGGATCCTCCTGGTGGCAGCGAATCCGAAACACGACTGATTTTCACAGCAACCACCGCCACGAGCCACGATGGTGGGTACGGGCGATTCTGAAGATCCGCGAGTGGTCGGGGATCGTAGCTGGGCTACGGTGGAAGACTTTCATCCGTAGATTCAACAGCGATCGACGCCGCGGCCGCGATTGGCGCGATAGCGCCAAATACGATCCTTTGAGTTACAAGTTGAATTTCGAGAATGAAGACGAAGAAAAATTTGGATTCCGGAGCTTCTCGATGCGCTACGCTTCTGTCCCCGTCGTTTATGGTAAAGCTCCAGCCGTGAAATAATATCTCAGGTGGCGCGTTCTGCGTTGGGCTTGTGGCGGCGGCGTTTGAAAAGGTCACGAGTTTTGCGTTTCCATTGTTTATTTGTATACGTCAAGTTTGTTTGGTTTGATTTGTTTATCGTTGATAGTTACTCCTCTTTCTATTTATGATCACGTGAATGTGTAACGATGGTCGTCTAATATTTTTGATTATATAAATTTACTGTTATCTAAGGATGGTTTGTTGTACGAAAGAATATGATAAGTGATGATTGAACAAGATTATGTGCTTTCATTTTCCATATCGATTTCATTTTTATATTTTGTTCATGTTTGAATTGATTTATGAGAAATAATCCCCTATGATAAAGCAAGGAATCAGTTTTCTTACGTACGTTGATATGCCCTTTATCTGCAGATACGTTATGTTCTGTTTTTCCATCTCAGTCTTTGAATACTTGCCATTGCCGTGCCCGAAAATGGCAAGTATTCAAAGACTTCCAAACAGAAGCAAGTGGATAACTCTATTGAGGTCAAACCAGAGAAATCAGTTGTGCAAGAATCCACATGAAATCAAAACCCTCTCTGCAAAAACGGGTTAAATGAGGTCCTGATACACTTTTGTATATTGTATCTTAGGACCATACTTACGCTGGAAACAAGTAAACAAAAACTCAGAAGAGACCAAGATAAGACTTAACACACCAAGCAATATAAAGTCGATTAAATCGACAGCAGAAACACTATAAAGTCACACACAGACTCAGCTCTCAAATCTGCTGCCAAGTTTCATCCTTCATATTTCACTTTACATATACTTAAATCGGTCATTAGACATTATCTTAAAACCAACATTTACTCTGTTTTTCCCTTTGCACTTTAACTTTTACATGCATTCATCTAACGTGTTCCCCCAGACTTTTTACTCTTCGTTGCACAACACAAAACCTTTGTTTTAATCGGTAGACAACACAAACTAATAGATAATAGAGTGAGTATATTTTTACAACATTTTGTTTATTTTTGTCAGAACAACTATTTAAAATTAGCTCCTTTTATGTAATTTAGCAATTGTTGTATCGAAAAATCATTGTTCCCGAGCAAAACATCACATACGATCCACGGCAAACTCAGGAATCTTCTTCCACAAAGGTAGCTCTCATGAAATTTGAGGCATGCTCTGCAAAGCTCTTCACAACGTAATTGGCAGTCTCAAGCATTGGACCAGCAGATAAATCTTGAAACAATCAAGAAATTAAGGGAATATATTGTAAAACTCATGAGTGGTTACACAAAAAATGCCCATAAATAGATTTACAAAATAGAATGAAGTAAAATCTCAAACTTCCATGGCTTCTTCGTGTTCTTCTTCTTCTTCTTCTCCAGCAGCCTCCTGTGTGTTTGCAGGCACACTGAACATGTACTGGCTCTGATACTCTACCAAGTACTGCATCGATCTCTTGGCGTCTAAAAACAATCGATAAACTCTCTCAATGTCCTCAATCTCCACGACCTTCCCTTTACGTTTCATGGAAGCCAGAGCAGCTGCAGTGATTAGATGAATCGCGTACCTAAGCGAGGTATCACGTCCGGTAAAAGTCAGAAGCTGTTTCGCCTCCTCGTTCATGTCGACGTCTTCCTCTTGGCACCGGATCTCTAAGATCTTTCTGATCTCATCTTCTGTGTAAGGTTGGGTTGTGATGATGAGGAGACGGTCGAGGAGATCGATTGGGATCCCGTGTGCTGATTTCTGGTTTGTTCCTCGGATTGTTGTCATTCCTCGGTTTGTGGCCACGACGAGGATTGGAGACATGTCGTTTTCGAGGGCTCGGTTGAGGAAAGAGAAGCATTCGATGTCGAGCATATGGACTTCATCGATGAAGAGAACGCCTGGTACTATTTCGGCTTTCCCTTCTTCTCTCCATTCTGCAACTTTTGTATCAATTTCCTCCCGGACTTCTGAACGGATTTCGCCTGTGTCACCAGAGAAAAGGGCTAGAAACCCTTGAGTTCTACAGCACACAGAAAGGAAACAAGAATCTTTTCAATCTAACAGTAATCCACAAGCCTCAAAATTAACAATTGAACATATATGTTTTCATCCAAGTTACCGATTCATCTCTATCAATCAAGAAGTGATCTTTTCAAGCTAACATTGACACTAAACCCTATACAATCAACAACAATATTATATATGTTTTCATCAATTGCAACGAACCTGCTGTTAACAACATCGATTTCGTGAAGTGTGACGCAGTGCACGACCTCCTTCCTCTTCTGCAGCTCACCTGCAGGGCACTGCACGAACTTGGTATGTGGTCCGATAACATCGTAATCCCTTGACCTCGAAATCGATCTCCCAAGCTTTGTAATCTTCTTAGAAGCCATATCCATGGCGATAACATCACCACTCTGTACTTTCTCCTTGTATAGTGCCTCAATCAATTTCCAACCCAGTTCATTAGTAGATTCCATGTCAGTCGTCTTCATCGTTATCTTTCCCGTCTTCTTCGTCGAAGACGGTGGTCGATCGATTTGGATCTCCACGACTTCTCCCTCTAACACCTCCGCCTCCTCCTTGATTCTAACACCAACAGCTTTACGAAAAGCTTGAGTCAAAGCCTCTGTTTTCGACAGGTCGAGAGAGAAGAGCTCGCTTCCTGCGATCATGGTGAAAGGGGTTTCCGGTCCAAGCGATTTGGCCATACCCATCGCAATCGCGGTTTTACCCGTTCCGGGTTGACCCGCTAAGAGGATTGCCCGGCCCGCGATTTTGCCTTGCCTGATCATCTGGAGGATTACTCCCGCGGCTTTGCGCGCTTTCACTTGACCCACCATTCCTTCCGACGCAGCGTGTGGCTCGAGCACCGAGTCGAGACCTAAGCCTCGTATGTGAGAGTGTGCTCCGATTCGCTCCACTCTGGTCAAGTCTCGACTCTCCGATAACTTTAGTTCCGCCATTCTCGGTTGTTTATTCGCCGGCGACTGAGGCGGAGGAATGAGAGACTTGGGGTTTTGGGAAGGGTTTATAATTACAGAGAATCACCACAAAAAAAAAAAAGATTTCCTTTTTATTAGGAGGAAAGTTTTCTTTTTTTTATCTTTTTACTCAACGATACACAAGGGAAAGAAGCAGGATTGTGGTGATTGGGCTTTAGCATTCCAGAAGCAATGCGTGGAGTCAAATAAGTGATTCAATGGATGTCTAAGGTTGTTTTTTCCCTTGATCTCAGTCACTTTGACTTTGACTTTCGTTTGTGGCTTTTTGAATCTCCTGACTAGGGACGTTAATCGGGTTGGTCCGGCCCGAAACCCGTAAAGCTTGTATATATTTGAGTACGGTCCGGTCTAAAAAAAATTGGGCCTATAGTATAAAGCCCGGCCCGGACAGGACTCTAAAGTTTTTTGGACTTTTTCGGATTTTTATTTACAAACACAAAAATTCATAATTCTCAAATGAAAAATAATTAAAATAAATCTAAATTTAAATGTATTATATCAAATCCAATTAAAATTTAAAAGCAAAAGTTTGACCAAAAAACAAATAAAATCCAAATAAATTGTATTATCAAATAAAACATAAAATCAAAACACTTCAAATTAGTAAAGTTTAGATTAGAATCTCTTTCATCGTCTTCTAAATCCTAATCACCATCAAGAGCTACAGATAAAAAAAAGTAAAATAATATTAAATTTTTAGAGATATAAATCATATAAAAATGTCATTGAAAGTCTACAGATAAAGATTTTAAAAATATGAAGTAAACATGGATGAATGATAATGATTAGGGGTGGGCATTTTAACCGAACCGAACCGAACCAACCAAACCAAACCAGAGTTAATACCCAACCATTTGGTTGAAGTTTTTCTCAACCCGAACGGTTCGGTTTGGTTCGGTTTTAAACCGAACCGAACCGACAAACCAATGTGTTTTTGTTAATTAATTAATTAATAATATTAAAATAATAATACATACGGTGGAATCTTCGGTTCTTCACCATAAAAGTTATAAACCGAACTAAGTGGTTTTAGACTTTTAGGGAATGATTTTTTTATGAATTCGTTTTGTTAACATTTCGTTAGAATTCTTGTTTTTATAAGTTAATTTTTTAAAAACCGAACTAAAACCAAACCAAAGTACAACCGAACCGAACTAAACCAAACCGAACTAAACCCAAACCGAACACAAACCGAACCAAACTTATTTCGGTTGAGTTCGGCTAGAGTTTTATTCAACCCGAATAAACCGAACCGAACCGAACCCGAACCGAACCCGAAATTAAACCGAAATGCCCACCCCTAATAATGATACATGGATCATGAAATGTAAACCCATCCAACCAAATGCATGTACAAATGTACAAATCAGTGCTTCAACGTTTCTTGGTAAATGACGATTTCTATATTTATCCAAGACATGCGCACAAACATCAGTGACAACATCAGTGATGCCACTGTAGTTATCGAAATGCTTAGAACATCACATGCCATACGAGCTAACTCACCATAATGTTATGACTGACACTTCCACCATTATAAAACATCCATGTCTTCATAAAAAGTCAGTTCCAACATATCGTCTTCTAAGTATAGAGTCAATTTAGACTTTCCTTCTTCTATAATGGTACGTTTTTCATACGTTTTGAAATAATATGACAAGTGAACCCAAATTTAATAAGACATACGTGATCAAATAGTTCCATGCTTTTCGGGCTAACCCAAGCCCGATCGGGTTAAATCCGAAAAACACACTAGCCCGAAAGATCCGATATTTTTTGGGCTTTTATTTCTAGATCCGAACCACTGTTTTTCAGGGCCAAAATTGACACCCCTACTCCTGAGACGAACAGAGAAGAGTCTTTTCGGAAGAGAGGCTTTGTCTTCGTCGACCTGCTGATGACCAGACAAGGGGACGATACTAGTCTCCACGTTGTTGAAGCAGAACGTCACACGGTAAAGGAAAGTGCACCAATGGCGGTCTGGTCTAGACCAGAGCAGAGTCATGGAGGAAGAAGAGGCGATGGAGCTGAGGGGAGGAGGAGGAAGAGAGATAAAGTTGGGGGCTTTTTGAGACATTTGAAAATTAAGTGCAAGGTACCGAGGAAGACGATGATAAGAGCAAGAACAGAGATAAAGCAAACATGATTTAGGTGAAAAATATCCTACAGATTTTTGGTGTTCGAAGAGAAGAAGCAGTTTTGAGTTTGGCTCAGGTGATTCAGTCTGTAAAATATTTAGTCATGAGATAATAAAAATCGAATAAAGATTTTACACATTAAGACATGCTTTGAAAGTGTATCATTTCAAAAGCTTCTCATTAATTGACATGATCACTAGCTAAACCATAATCAGTAATGGCTAAAAATAATATAATTGTCATTAGAGTTTCACGGTTAAGAGGGTAAAGAACCGCAATAAGATGATAAAACAAGAATAGATGATTAAGAAACTTCACATATGGAAAACCAAATTCTTTTAGGCCACCCATTGTCTTCCACTTAAATGTTCTTAAATCATTAAACATGGCTTGCTGAAAGATGATGAGAATTTGGCAGATAGAGCAACGATGATTTTCCGAGAATCTCCTCAAATCAATATAACCAATTGATCAAGATACAGCGACACTTTTTTTAGTTCTTAATTATTCAAATCATGTGATGTGCCCTTACAAGTTATAAATCCTAGCAAGACCATAGATTTCTACACTCGGAACCAGAGCACATACCTCTGCCCGGCAATCTCCCTGAGTGTCATCTCATTTATGGGAAATATTTTGAAGAACAAGTAGTCTCAGCTCATTTCTTCCACGGATTATCACCATAGTAATAGGCGGTTCCAACCATTAAAGCGACTGTAGCACCCTGGACGACCACTCTAGCTCTCATCAAAACCTGACCCAACTGAGAATTGCCTCTTCTGAAACTAATCAGCCCAGCCGTGAGCACTCCCGCAGTCATAAGTGCGCCTGCAACGGGTATTATCCGCAAGGAATGATCAGTTTTGACCAAGAAAACAGTGGAGCAGATCCAGAGAACATAAACAAACTCAAATTTTGGTAATCATCAATAGTTTTAAAGAGCGCGGTAGTATCTCATCGGAACACTTTCCACATACTTGCCCTGGCCTATAGGGCTGCTTAAACATGGATTTGCTAGCTGAAGTCCAAGTTACAATTTTTTCATGCAATTTGACATATGTAAGAGCAATTCGAGAAGCTGATATCATAAACGAAGATGTTCTCACTGATTGCAAGTATGTTTGCAGCTCCACATCAATTATGAATGTATCATGTATGTTCTCTATATATCTACCATCTATTATGATCATCCACTGAACCATGAATCTTGAGATTCTCTGACGCATAGAAAGAAACAACACAAATCATACATACCGACGCAAATGTGCAACAAGACCCACAATTGTATCTCAATTAGATAGCCTTGTACTCAATTTTAGAACGAGAACGAGGAACAAATTCGACTCCCATTTGATAACCTATCGAATTAGAGAACCTAAAACGCAGGGCCCCAAAAGTTCAGAGATCGGCCAGATAAAAAACCCAGAGAACCTGGAAATCGGTAAACCCTTTATACCTACATTTGAGGCCTAGAACACAAATATTCGATTTCGTAATTGAGATCGAAAGAAAGAGCAGAGATGCGAAAGGGAAGACTAACCGAGAGGAACGAGAGGATTCCTGACCCGCTTCTTCTCCTGGAACAGATCTTCCATGTCTGGTTCTACCGAACTCATCTTCTTTCTCGATTCAAGAGGAAGAGGAAGAGGAAGAGGAAGAAGAAAAGAGAGCGACGTATAAAGGCAGACACGCGTGGCTTGTTCGTCACCAGAGACCGTGAGACGACGAGGCGGTTCTGCGAAACGGGTCGGGTTAACAGCTCTTATAAACGGGTTCGGGTCGGGTTTGAGAGTGATGATGAAAAATATAAATGGGACACACACGAAATAATCTACTCGAATATTCAATCTAATATTTTTAACTATTTAGAAAGATTTGAGTTTTAATGAATTTTTATATGATTTGATTTTTAATGAGTTTTTATATGATTTGAGTGAATTAAGTAATTTGTTATGATTTATTTTTAAAATTCTATGAAATCTAACTTAAACTATGAGATTTGGATTTATCAAAACATGGTTCATTTACAAATCACTAGTTCAATAACAATAAATTTTTAAAAATTATTTAAAATTTATGTTTGAATAGCATAAAATTTGTGATTTTAATATAAATTACTCCAAATATTAGATTGAATACACCCCTAAAAGTTTCATCAAATCCACAACTTAAAATATTTATAATAACAGTAGATTTGAAAATTCATTTACAAATTACTAGTTCAATAACATGATATTTTTTAAAATTCATGTTAGAATAATATAATATTTAGATTGAATGTGTTGCAAATTGAGAATTAGCTTTATTTGGGTAGGTTCGTTATGTGCTAAGCCATTCAATCAGATTAACCATTTGATATATGTCAACCATAATCCACATAGATGAGACGTAATTGCAATATAATGACTTTAAGTTAGTTGTGGATGCTAAACCAATATGTATATTATGAGATGAAAAACTTTTAAATTCTTTTGCATAGTAGCAAATTAGGGACCATTTTGTAAAGTGTATGATATATATTAAAAAAAAGTATTAGATTGTGGCGGATGAAGCATGGTTAAATTCTGTGTTTTGGATAGAAGTACGGTGAAGAGGAGCTGTAAACGCATGGATTCGCCTGCCATTCACAATAAGGTCAATACTAAATCTTCAAAAAAATTAATTGTTTGATCATTTTGTAATCGTTTATTTGCTTAAACATATTTGAGCTGAAAAAAACATTAACAAAACATAAGTAAAATATATAAATAAAAAAGAAAATAATAGAAATTAAAGATAAAAATGAATTATTTAAAACAAATATAGATGACTAATGGTGTGATAGTAATATATTAAGTCTTTTATCTTATTGTAAATCAAATGAAAACTAATGGTGTGATAGTAATATTAGTGGTTTAAACGTTTTACCGTACATCAAAGATAAACTTGTTGGATGATTGGAAATGGTGTGATAGTCAACCGAACATAGGAACAAAAGAAAAAAAAAATCCTAAATAAAAATGTCATTTCTTAAGACTTACCATATTTTCTTTGAGTTTTGACATCGGTGACAACACCATTTTGTCTCCAATCCAACGAATCAGGGGCGCCATGTTCTCGTTAATGAACGGATCATTGGATCTGACTTTCACATTGTCATCCACATCCTTCATTTGGGTACAAGTGTGGGCGTGGAATAACTCCATGGCGTTAGATTCACAAACTGATTCAGCTTCAGTTTGTACGGTTTTCTCATCTTGTTGGTGTTGAGAATGTGCTTCGCATTCTCTCGGTATATGTCAAATTTGTTGTCTCTTTCGTCGAAGTCGTTCAATGGTACGAAGTGGTGGCTCATCCACCTATTGTATAGATTTAGTAAGTTTTCCTCGCTCTCTAGTTCATTTTTCTCATAATAAAATCCACAAACGGTTTGGAAGTGAAACGAGAAACATTAAGAGTTGTTCCGTCATCTCTTTTTTTATGATTGATTTTATCGGAAGTTGAAAGTCTAAAAAAATTATTTGGAAGTTTAAACATATTTGAGCAGATGTCGAAAAAAAAAACATATTTGAGCAGAAAAAACATAAGCAAAACATAAGTAAAATATAGAAATAAAAAAAGAAAATATAAAGAAATTATAGATAAAATTTTGAGTTATTTAAAACAAATATAAATGACTATGCTTGGTATTTAAATTTTATAAATAATGTGCGAGTGTAATTGTGAATACATTACTTTTATTCTCTTTTTTGTTTAACTTCACATAATGTTGGAAGAGTGTAGAATCATTTCCATAATGTTGGAAAAATGTAGAATCATTCACATTGAGCTTTATATAATAAGATTTTAATCTATATGTTTTATTTTATTTTTATATTGAGGAATTATAATGTTTCCTTTTTATGTTAACATATATCTAAATTTAATTGACATAAACTTTTTATATGTGTCGAAATCTAATCAATTGACTTGACACGTCTCGCAATCATATTAATTTTTTTTTGTCAGAATCGATTATGTTAAATGAATTATTAACTTTGAAACATCAAAATTTGTATAATAAGATAACTTCTATTGTTTTCAAATAAATAAATAAAAAAACTAAAGGGATAAATATGATTAAATTTCCTTTGATTCTTGGGATTGTTTCTTTTGTTATAACTGTCCGTCTTTTTCGGATCGTCGCCACAAGTGACAAGCCCTTGCTTATAAATACATAGACCAGGAAAGAGCCAAATACACACACAAAGAAAACAAAACAAAACAAAGATGAAAGATGAAAGATGAAAGATGAAAGATGAAAGATGAAAGAGGAGGATGATATTATATGTGGTGGTTGGGAACCCATCGAAGACATGAAGGATCCTCACCTTGATTTCATCGCCAAGTTCGCCATCTCCGAGCACAACAAACAGAACAACTCCAAACTCAAGTTTCACAAGGTTGTTTCCGGCGACTTACAGTACGTCCAAGGCATTAATTTCCGGCTAGTGCTCGATGTCACTGACGGAGGTAGCAAGTCGACCTACGAGACGGAGGTATACGAATGGCTCGATTCCAGGGAGCTTACTTACTTTAAACCCCTCAATTAATCAATGCTCATGACTCTCACAATTCTTACTTACAGTTTTTTGTCTAGACGTAAAGTATTAGTACTCTCTCGCCATTACGATCTCTAGCCTCGCTTTCTCGCTAACGTATGAACGAACCTTTGAGAATAGCCTAGGTTTAAAATCCCCTAATCGATTGTGCCAAAATATATTACTTTGTTTTCGTGGGGCAAAGACTTGTGGGCCTTTGACATCAACTATAATTTGCAATATTATACGGTAATTTATACCAAAGGGTGTTCAATTAGTAAACACCAAACCGAACCGGAAAAAGTTTATTCAGAAACCTAAAACAAAACCTAAAACAAAACCTGAACCAAAACTTTAGTTCTTAGGTGAGTTTACTAAATTGATCCATAATTTTGACCCAAAAAAAAAAATTGATCCATAATTGTATTGCCGTGCCTAAATTCATAAAGTCCTAAGGTGAGTATCAAAAATGTGGCCCTTGTTACTAACATAATTTTTTTGTTAACCATATTATAGTTTTGAAACGTAGTGATTGTTAAAACCGTTGATAAATTTTGCAAAGTAAAAATATTTTTACTACTAAACCAAATTACTTGTTAAATTTGGTTCGGTAAACAGTGAACCGAGATTAACCATGGTTTGTGTGGTTTGTGTGGATTTTAGTTTGGAACTTTTGTTTTGTGGGTAAATAGGTTTCGAACTTTCGAATTGGAGGAAATACGTTTTTAATTTTCAAAACAGAGGGATCTGTGCCAAAGTCGAAAGTTTGGGTGGATCTACACATATATGATACTTCTGAAGGAGAAATACGTCGTTTTCCCTTTTTTTTATACTGTCGCCCACTGGTTACAAACCTCGATTATATAAATACATACATAGACAACGAGAAAAGCAAAGAAAAAACACAATATTATGAAGGAGGAGGAGGGGAATTGGAAGGAAGATTTATGTGGTCATTGGAATCTCATCAAAGACATGAAGGACCTCGCCTAGATGTCATCGCCAGGTTCGCTATCTCCGAGCACAACAAACAGAGCAACTCCAAACTCAAGTTTCACAAGGTTGTTTCCGGCGACATGCAAGTAGTCAGAGGCCTTAATTTCCGGCTAGTGCTCGATGTCAGTGACGGAGACGACTGAGGTAGCAAGACCTACGAGACGGAGGTATGCGAACAAGTCTGTCCCTATGCCAAGACTCTTACTTACTTTAAACCCCTCAATTAATTAATGTTCGCTCGTTCTCACAAATTTTTACTTTAAACCCCTCAATGTATGCATCGATTATTTGTTGTTGTCTAAACTTTTCAAAATATGAAAAACAAGATAAATAAATGAGAGAGCTTTTTACTTATTTTTTTCTTCTCTCATCGAGTCTTTTTGGCGTTTTGGAGTTTCATCGATCGGAGCAGTTTTGGTACTTACCATCTATAGCCTCTAACGGATGAACCTAGTTAGGGTTTCAATTCTCACAACTGTTTGGACCAAAATTAACTATGTAGTCATTTTTTTTTTTTGATTAATATGGAGTAATCCGGGGCTTGCTACACACCCGACTAATCCCCATAGAGATGTCAAACGGGCCACTAGCCCGTTAAGGCCCTAA
This sequence comes from Eutrema japonicum, assembly GCA_030161315.1. Taxonomy (NCBI): domain Eukaryota; kingdom Viridiplantae; phylum Streptophyta; class Magnoliopsida; order Brassicales; family Brassicaceae; genus Eutrema; species Eutrema japonicum. The sequence continues at coordinate 44,462,422 of BSQW01000013.1, forward strand.
TGGACGCGGGTCTGGACATAATATTTTCTGTCCATTAAAAAGTGGGCCTCGCGGGTTGACCCATTGCAGTTTGCGGGTTAAACGGGCTGACCCGTTGCGGACTCGCGGGTTTGCGGGTAAACCCACAAATTTAAATGCTTAAAAAAAATTAGATCGTGGTTGGGAGAAACAATTGTCACCTTTGGATTGATTTGGAAGAGGCAATCATGACCATTGGATTGATTTGGAAGAAACAATCATGACCATTGGTAAAAAATTTATTAATAAAATAACCTAATTTGAACTTGAATCACACGAAGGAAAACTCAAGAGTCAAGAGACTCATATAATTGTAAAACTAAAACGGTGTGCCGTCACTTTCGATTGCTTCTCAGAGCGAAATTCAACAAAGCAATCATCTTTGTAATGGTAAGTTATTGATTTTCAATTTTTAGTCATGTTTGATATGAAGTTTCTAAGACTGTTATATGGTTTTTCAATTCTAAAGTTATCTAAAGCATAAATACTATTTTATCGAGTATTAAACAAATATAGAAACCGTCTTCTTCCGAAAAACGTTCAGGCATTAATTTGTAGTCGCAATTGGTTAAAGGGTTTTGAAGCATATGAAAATGGTAAACAAGATAGTTTTTTTTATAGTTACTACGATAACACAATTATAAATTCTATATTCACTATGTTATTTTATGTGACATATATGATTCAAAATTAGTGATGTTACATATCTAAATTTTCTGACCCGTTTTGTTATATATATTTTCAGTTCTATATTTTATTTTGAATATATTTTTAATACATAAATTATCCATTCAGACTATTACCCATTGTTTTGTTATTAATTTGCGAATAAAACATAATCATAAATATTTTCTATAATCAACATAAATATCATATAATTTACACCTACAAATCATCATAAATATTTTATATTTAAAATATAATTATTATTTTATTTATGTGAATTATCTTTTTTGGTATTGGTAACTGAATGTTATCGAATTTATGGTTGTGCAAATTTAATTAATAATAGATTCCTTTTTCATTTTGAAAAATATTCAATTATAAATTCGAGTGTGTTAATAAGATTTAAATTTAGAAGTAAGAATATTTTGTTATTAATTCCGAATATTTTTTTTGTAACTGTTGCTGAAATCTCAGAAAATCTACATTAAACTCAAAATTTAAGATTATTTTTCAATGCAAATTGTTAATTTTGAATATGTATCATTTACAAAAATAATTATTAAAATATTTGGCGCAATCTAAATTCAAAAATTAAAAATAAGTAATATTATTTTCGTAATAAAATAATATTGAAAATTTAAATTATTTTATAACATGTAATTTATAATAATCAATTTTATTTATAATTTTTAGTTTTAAATTTTGTTTTGCATAATCTGCATTTTCTAATTACGAATTAAAATTAATATATATATATATATAATCGAATTAAATAATTAAACCACTCTATAATTAAACCAAATATAATTAATAATTAATTTTTTAATTTAACCAAAAATTAAAAGTTCTCTATAAAAAGAATAGAGTAATATGCATTTTTTCCTGTTTGGTCACAAAATAGCAATCTGTTTCAATAGATTAGATAAATTTTCTGACCCGTTTTGTTATATATATTTTCAGTTCTATATTTTATTTTAATTATAATTTTAATATATAAATTATTCATTCGGATTCTTATCCATTGTTTTGTTATTAATTTGCGAATAATGTATAATCATAAATATCTTCTATAATCAACATAAATATCATATCATTTACACTTACAAATTATCATAAATATTTTATATTTAAAATATAATCATTATTTTATTTATGTGAATTATGTTATTTGGTATTGGTAACCGAATGTTATCAAATTTATTTTTTTAGTTTGAAATATATTCAATTATAAATTTGAGTGTATTAATAAGATTTAAATTTAGAAGTAAGCATAGTTTGTTATTAATTCTAAATATTTTGTTTGTAAGTGTTACTGAAATCTCAGAAAATCTAAATTAAATTCAAAATTTAAGATTATCTTTCAATGAAAATTGTTAATTTTGAATCTGTATCATTTATAAAAAAAATTATTAAAAATTTTGGCATAATCTAAATTCAAAAATTCAAAATAATTATTATTATTTTCGTAACAAAATAATATTAAAAAATTAAATTATTTTTTAATATATAATTTATAATAATCGATTTTATTTATAATTTTAAATATTTAATTTAATTTTTTGCATAATCTGAAATTTCTAATTACCAATTAAAATTAATATATATATATATATATTCGGATTAATTAATTAAACTATTTTTTAATTGAAATAAATATAATTAATAATTAAACTTTTAGTTTAACCAAAAATATATGTTTGGCAATAAGAATAGTAGTTATCCATAAAAAGAATAGAGTTATATGCATTTTTCATGTTTGGTCACAAAATAGCACTCTGTTTTAATAGATTAGATAAAAAAATTTGACTGTTTTGTTATATATATTTTCAGTTCTATATTTTATTTTAAATATAATTTGAATACATAAATTATCCATTCGGACTCTTACCCATTGTTTTGTTATTAATTTGCGAATAAAGCATAATCATAAATATTTTCTATAATCAACATAAATATCATATCATATACACTTACAAATCATCATAAATATTTTATATTTAAAATATAATCATTATTTTATTTATGTGAATTATGTTTTTTGGTATTGTTAACTGAATATTATCGAATTTATGGTTGTGCAAATGTAATTAATAAAATATTCCTTTTTCAGTTTGAAAAATATTCAATTATAAATTCGAGTGTATTAATAAGATTTAAATTTAGAAGTAAGCATAGTTTGTTATTAATTCCAAATATTTTGTTTGTAACTGTTGATAAAATCTCAGAAAATCTAACTTAAATTCAAAATTTAAGATTATCTTTCAATGCAAATTGTTAATTTTGAATCTGTATCATTTAAAATAAAATATTTGGCATAATCTAAATTCAAAAATTCAAAATAAGTAATATTATTTTCGTAACAAAATAATATTAAAAATTTAAATTATTTTGTAATATGTAATTTATAATAATCGATTTTATTTATAATTTTAAATATCTAATTTAATTTTTTGCATAATCTGAATTTTCTAATTACGAATTAAAATTAATATATATATATATATATATATAATCGGATTAATTAATCAAACTACATTTTAATTGAACCAAATATAATTAATAATTAATTTTTTAATAAAAATTATTCATAAAAAGAATATAGTTATATGCATTTTTTTCTGTTTCGTCGAACACACCTCTAGTAATAAAATAAAAACAATTTTTATTAGGTTCATCACACATCATATGGATAACTATTACTTGTAAAATCGACCATTATATAGTTAATGGTGGTTAACATTAAATTACATACGTTGGAATAAAATTATTAGGTTGAGAACATTTATATGGATAACTATGATTATATATCATTTATATATCACAACAGGTTACAAAATAATTACGTTTGAATAATTGTAATCATATATCACAACAGGTTACAAAATTTGATTAAGAATATATATGATTTAAACCCTCATCTTACAAAATATGCCAATATATACTATATCGACATTATTATTAACGGAGCTTAAACACCATGCATATACGTGTGGTCAATTCATTTCGTATATAACATCAACATAGGATATATTCATCTTTTGTTTTTTTTAGCCAATAGAATCAAAAAGTGAAAAAAAAAACTGTATTTTGCAATTTTTACTACCCACAAAAAAAAAAAAAACTGTATCAGCCAAAAGAATGGTGAAAGCAGCAACCGCAGCTTAAAAAAAAAAACTCTTTTTCTTCATATTTCCCTATCAGAATTGCATCATATCAGACTTGCATCCAAAAAAAAAAGCGGCAACACTTAACTTTACGGATAGCTTAGAAACAATATCAACAAACCATCTACAGTATATTAAAATTGTGCTTAAGTTTTGAAAAACATGTGTAGAAACTAAACACATAAAATAACGAGTGATTTGCTCATTATGCTTAAGGTTTTAAAATTGTGCTTGAGGTTTGTGAAAGTTGGATTCATTCTTTCTCCTATTGGGAATGAAACTGTGAATATCGAGTGATTTCTGACGCTCGTGAAGTGTTTTATCTTGGTCAGTGGATCCCTGAACTCCAACACTTTGCACCAGGAGTCCCCGTTGTACTTGTTGGTGCCAAAATGGGTAAGAAAGCAAAGAGAGTGGAACCCAACATATTTTCATTGTGTAGTGCTTGAGAAATCACATATATAGTACATTTAATGTTTGTTGCAATGTTCCATTATATAGATCTTCGTGAAGATAAGCATTATTTGTCTGATCATCCTGGACTGTCCCCGGTAACTACATCACAGGTGTGATTTTTCAACCTGTAGAAAACCGTAAGCAATGTTGTGACACTTGCTCTAGGTTTCATATGATATCAAGATTCATATGTGACAGGGAGAGGAACTACGCAAACATATTGGAGCGACGTATTGCATCGAATGCAGCTCAAAAACTCAACAGGTAACACTTGTGTGCATGTATGTTGGGAATCTTAGGAGCAATTTAGTGTTAACTCTTGACATGCAATGATATGATCGATAATACTTTCTTTGGTTTATGTTTTTTTTTTCCTGCAGAATGTGAAAGCAGTATTTGATGCTGCTATCAAAGTAGTAATCAAACCAGCGGCGAAACAAAAGGAGAAGAAGAAGCAAAAGCCGCGCAACGGATGTCTCTCGTAACGGGTTCATATATGCCAAAGGCCCATCCATGGAGACAAAAAGAGAACAAGAGTTTGATAAAACCAAATCCTTGTAACAACAATTGCTTCCACTGAAAAGCTTGAATTATTTATTCCCGGATTTGAATTTATTTGGTCTATAACCCCAAGTTATTTTGAATCGAAGGTCAAAAGACAAAAGCCTGACAAGGAAAAGGCATGGAAATTTCAAATCAGAACTAGCACAAGTAATAAATCTACAAACTCAAAAAAAAAAAAAAAAAAGTAACTAATCTTGTGTCTATAATACAACCCCATCACCTAACGCAGCACATTCTAAAGCCACCAATGCCCCAGACTTTTTTTTATCACAAATTAGAACACACTCAAAGCCACCAACATTTGTTTTTTTCTCTCGTCTTTTGTGCCGGTGTATAGAGATACACACATGCATATTTAGAAGAATGACCAAAAAGTGTGTGTTCACCTTTTAAAACTCTTTGTGGCAAAGGAAACAAATGATGCGGGGGTCTCTCGCTGAGAACCTTGTTGACAACTCAAAGAGAATGGCCATTCCGATGAATTTTGGGACTGCTTGGAAGATCTACATGATGGTGAAACTAACATCATCAGGTTTGTGTTCTTAAAAGGCCGAGACCATTGTGAAGTCGCAAACTGACTCACCCATTCATCATCTTGAACAGAGCAGGCTAGCCAATGAAGCCTTGTGGCATCACACAATCAGTCTCATCTCTTAGTAACTAGCACAGCAAAACGAGCAATCGAAACATTAGAGTTGAGACAGAAACAAAAAAAAGTGAATTCCTGAAATGTGGATTTTGGGGGCTTACAAGCTCTTGTGGCCTACTGAGATTCCGAGATATTGTTATTGCCAAGAGGACTGCCTATATCCATCCCATCCTCCTTCTGGTTCTTTCCTCTTGAGAACACCGCCAGACATCTGATACATTCTTGCTTGATCCTCCTTCAACGGTAAGGAAGCAGATGAGGATAATTGCCTTGGCACAAGTGTTGATTCCTCTCTTCCCTCGGTTTCATGACCTCCAGGACCAGAATTTAAGTCAAGTCCTGACGACCTAAACCATTTCGCACTATTGTCCAAAACTCCAGCATTGCTACCACCATTTGGGAGGCCAACGATATAAGGCCTTGGGTAATTAGAGGGAACAGTAACTCCAGGACCCAATATTTGAGAGTTAACACCGGGAAAGCAAGCTCTCCCACTTGAAGAAGAATCCATGTGTGTTGTAGAACCACCTGAGAAATTTGCTGAGGCAATCGGGAAGTTATTTCCAAAAGGGAACACAGGATACTGAAACGCTGTGGACTGGAACGGCATGGCTGGAGAAGACGACAAAACCGGACCCCTGTACCCTTCAGAGGGGAATGAGGAAACACCAGTTGTTGGACCCAACATCCTCTGCGGTCCACGATTGGCAATCATTGGAAAAGGCTGATCACCGATTGGAGGAATGCTCACTGCTGAATACGCATTAGCAGCAGGAAACCAAGTTGAGAAACTAGCCATGTTTTCGCCATTGACTCGTATTCCAGAGAGAGATGGCTGTGATGGCAAGCCACTTCGTGAATGTTGACTTAGAACCATAGATGACTCAACGACCGCATCATCACCTGATGGTCCATCATTTAAATCAAAATCTCTACGTCCACCTGGAGATGATAATTTCACCTGTTGAAAAGATGAGTCTAGCCGATGACTACTGCTCATTGTGTAATTGTTCATATCAGTCGAATCATCAGCTTTGTTTAAATCAAGATCAAGGCCCCCAGAAAAATGATCATGAGCTGAACCCATGACCCCAGAACGCACTTGGTCAAAGCTATTTGTGACACCAGGAGTACAATTTGTGGCATTTACAGATCTTTGAGAAGCCAAATCTTCAAGGAGTCTCTCATCAGGCACATTCAAGTCAAAATCCAGAAACGTCCTTGTCTGTTTACCAGCAGATGTAGAGGCATCAAATGTAGAGGCATTGTTAATGCTCAGTAGCACGTCCTGAGTTTTTCTTGGCTCAGCTGGGCGGAAGGCACTAGTGGCAGCAGATCCTCTCCAACCAACAGCCCCTTTGTTTCTCAATAGATCTTCAGGTGGAACAAACGGACCTTTTGCAGCAGCAGCAACAGTAATGGATGCAGGAAGTCCACTAGATACGGGAGCCGCCGGAAAAGGCAGGGTATTAACTGGTTGTAGAAGAGTCGGCGTCAAAAATACAGATCCAGAGAAGTTATTTGAATCCCCATGTTTTGCATCATCTCCATCAAAACCTTTATTTAGATCAAATTCAACTCTGGCATCCATCTCTGAGCCAGCTGAAGCTGCAGTTGATGCGGAAGAAGCATCCCTGGCAGCAGATGTACACTCCTCTGCTTCATCTCCATCAGCATCACTGGCTTTCAACCCATTCGGTCTCCTAAGATCCTGTGCACCTTTAGGTGATACTCCTGGAGTAGCTCTTGGCCCAGAGTACCGTTCCTTGACTTCAGTATTTTCTAGATTCCCCTCAACAGGCTCAACTTTACCTTTAGTAACAGATGAGTCCACACCAGCTGATGCATCCTTTACAACAGCCACAGAAGCATCACATTCCTGCTTAATCTTCTTTTTGTCTTTTTGGTCTATATGATTAACCACCATATTATGGACCTTTTCAGTTACCAGTCTATCAATGCTCCCATCATCCAAAACCCTTGAAATCCCAGAAGAAACAGGTACATCTTCACCAATTTTTTTAACTAGCTCAGATGTCAACGCCGCTGGTGGTAACTCTTCTTTCTTGCCATCACCAACACCGTCCGAGGGAGAAAGATGATTAAGCATCGAGCTTGTTAACCTTTTAATGACTCTGCAATCAGTTAGTATCCTTTTCTTTGAGTCAGAGATGCAATCTCCTTCTGACTTTACATCAGCATTTCTCTCATTCACTTCCCCAGAGTCACTATCATCCAAATTCTTCTCCTTAACAGCGGATGTGGGCAAAGCAGGTGAAGCAACGACATCATCTGAATTGTCATTGCTCTCTAGGCGCTGATCCACCAACCTTTGCAGATCTTCAGTGTCTGAATTAGAGCTCTTATCAAAATCTCCAATCTTGGAATCATTCTTGATCTCTGAATCCACCAACTGCATGCCACTACTACTAACATGTTGCTCACCTTGCTCGTTACTGCAAGTGGTGTGATCCTGGGTAATAGCTTCATGTTTGTCACGAGGCAAGCCATCCAAAGCAATTAACTTTGTATTGTTCCCTACAGTAGAGTTTTCATTCACCAAGGAATTCGAAGGCTGAGATACTGAGGGTGATGCAACAGGCGAATTAGACATCTCATCAGCAGCCACACTGGCAAGAAGATTCATTCCAACATCATCCGAACCAGCCAAAGAGGCATTTGTCTCGGAGTACCTGACACAACTTTCAATCAAAGCATTCATTGAACTGAGTGTTCCACCATGCCTTTCTCCAGATTTGAACTCATTTCCTAGTGACGAAGATGTGCCTTTAACATTCACTGCTGCTTTTCCAGAATCTTTAAGAGCCCTGTGCTCGTCACCAGCAACGACAAGTAGCGAACCAGCTGCCTCGTGGGACCCTCTCATAATATCTTTAAATTCATTGCTTTTCCAAGACTCAGCGTTCAAGACAGAGCTCACGTTTGCTCGAGAAGAATGAATCTTTTCTCTCACGTTATTGTCACACGATTCCTGCTTCACCGCATGCACAGGTGAAGAAGCTCTGCTATTAACCGGCGCGTGGTCCTCAAAAGAGCCTCCACTCACACGTTGTGCAGGACTGCGACCGCGTTTCGGTAGCTTAACGATCAATTTATTACTGCAACCCTCCGTCAGAGGCACCTCAAGAATCTTTTCTGATGTCAAACTTGATTGGGGTAATTTTTCAGAAGGGGTATTCCTTTGTGATGAGAAGCTTCTACTCAACCCAGCTTCCCTAGGGGATGCTGACGAAGCTGATCCTTGAAACACATTGTTTGATTTCCGATGCCTTGAAGAGCCACCTGAGCACTTCTTCACAGTTGAACCAGCAGTTGAGCTCCTTGCATCCTCCTTTCCAGATAAATTGCCTGTTTTAGCATGCTCACTCGAGCAAGACTGGCTGTTATTGTGTGACTGACTAGAGCTGCTACTTTTCTCATCCTTAACTGCAGCTAGGACTTCAGATACACCACCAGCCCCAGTATTTCTTTGATGTCCATCCTTAGAAACAGTACCACCTGATCCAGGGGATGGAGCTGATCTTGTGGAGCCTGGAGATGTGGCTACAGGCTTCAGGTTGTTTTCCACCTTGACCGAAACACACTTTGAAGCATGTAGCTGTGATGATGATGTCTTGTTTGCCTCAGCGGACCCACCTGAATGCCTGCCTCCATGAGTCAGCCTTCCAGGCCAAGATACACCCTGGTTGGATCCTGACTTCGCATCCATTTCTGCCTCAACACGTTTCTTCCATGTGTCAACCAAGCTCCTTGCTTTTTTCCCGATCTCTGAATTTTTATGTGATCTTAGATGATTAACAGACTTTCCAATGTTACAAGTCTGAAGCGCATTGAGATTCACAGGTAGCTTGTCAAGAGCGCGAAGTAAGACTAAGAGGAAATCGTCTACTGGCCTATCACTGTCTTTGGGACTGCCCCCATCCCCAACTTTCCCTTTATGAACTTCCTGCAGCCAATCATCAAACACAGGTAATCCCCTGAGCTGGACAAAACGACTAAGGCAATCAAACTTGTCTGTTGCCGCTACAACCCCTGCAAGAATTGCACGGCAAACTAAATCTATTTTCTTCTCATTCCTCTCAGGCAGCATGAGCTGCACCAATTTTTCCACCCCATCAGAATCCACTAGTCCTCCTTTCTCTGTAAATTTTAAAATCTCAGACTTTAAACTGCTTTCTGTTCTGAGGGGACCAGAACCACTGTCATCTATTCGAGTGGAACGTTCCCGTTGGACAGACTCAGAACCATGATCCATACGCTCTCTTTTCCTTCCCTTACCCTGAGAGAGAAAGGAGTTATTATTCTGGATGCCATCTTTCGCTTGCGATGTTGTTGGACTATTCATTGACTTGGGAGAACGACCACCCTGCTGTAATGTTGTATGCATTTCTGAACGAGTCTTACACAATAACTTGTCTACTTCTAGTTGTCGATCCTGCGAAAGGAAAAGATGCCTTAGTTACGAGAGAAAATCATAGATCCAAACAGAAGAAGGTGCCTGGTGATGAATTAAAATCTCACATCAATATAGTCTTGATCAGTCAGCCACCATAAGCGCTCGTTTGTAACGTCGTAAACTCGCCGACACACAAACGAGCAGATACTAGATGGCAGTTCAACACCTCTTGGAAGGAAAGCAACTTTGCACGGATGCAGTAAGGATGCAGCAGGTATATTATCCTCGTGAAAGGAATAAAAGAGTTCGTTCGGCTCAGCCTCTAGAAGGTTGCCTTTGCCAAGTTTCAGTTCTGTGGGCCGATATAGCCAATTTACTCCCAACTTCAACTTATTTTCTTTCTCAGCAATGATCAAGCGAATTATCCCAATGAACGGTGGACAATCCTGTGGTGGCTTAAAAAGAGCACAGTCACCAACACTAATTCTGCGTCCGTCCTGCTAGTGACACCAAACACAACAAACTATAAGTCCAAGAGTGAACAGAAAAAAAAGAAGTACCCATACAAGCACAGTATAAAGGTGTAAAATTTTCTGAAGCCCTAAATCGCCAGGCGTATGTGATGGTTTCTTTGTTCAATCAGGTTAGGAATTGGTAAAGAAAATGCTCATTTCCTCGAATCCATCAACAGAATCCTACAATCCATACAAATTTCAACAGTCCGGGCAAGCCATCCAACAAAGGAGTGGGGAACACGAAAATGAGCGCCTGTGAAAATCGGACGAAATCGATCTGAATTACCTTAGAGAACGAGGTAGATGAAGATAGGGACAAACACGAAGAACCACCACCTTCCACACTCGCAATTACACGCGAGGAAGAAACCAACATGTGCCGACGACGAATTTTGTTCCTCCCCTCACAAACCCTCCCATGCATAGCCTTCTATCATCTTCCCCTTCGAACAACATCAATACACAACTCCTCGCGAAATCCTTCCCCAAACCAAATATTCAATACCTTAGATCCAACCCAAAAAAGAAAAAACCCCGCCGGCGAAGAAACAAACCCTAATTTCGCGACGAAATGGACCGAATCTCCCTCAAAATTCTAGGGTTTTTCAATTTCCCGATCCAAACATAACAACACAGATCCACAAGCAATCAAACGCAGCGAGTAATCGAATCCGCCTTCCAATCGATCCAGGAATATCAAAAATTTCTTGGCGAAATCGCGTAAGCGAACGAAACAGCAGGCCAAAATAAATCGAAGAGAAAGAGAGAAAAAAAAGGGGAAAGGTGACTTCGGAGAGTCGGGTGGATCGGGTTTGGAGTTTCGGGTAGGGAGAGGAGTTGTGGAAATGGGCAAAGATAACGTGACAGAGCGGTGACTTAAATGATTAAAAAATAAAAAAACAATATGTGCGTGACGTCATCTCCGATCTTTTTCAGGTGACATAATAGGGACTGGAGAGATTAAGGGTGGCTGTTTGACCACGTTTGACTTTATTTCTCTTTCTCCTCTTTTTTTTTAAAAACAAAATTCTATGCAACTCGGTTTACTGCTCTAAATTCGAATTTCGGTTTGGTTTTAAAACCAGAAATCCTGAATTCTTTTATCATTTGTGGAAAAATAATAATAATATTTATTCATTTACAAAGTTTATGTTATACGGTATTGGTTCAGCTTCAAATTTGGGAAATACAAAAATCAGCTTCAAAATTCTTTTCAATTCGGTTTAACCAGTGCATATGAATATTGAATAGTAATAATGTTGGAAAACGGTCAATTTTCCTATAAAATATTCGGCTACTGATTATTTTTATAGAATGTTGGGTCTTTGGTTTTGAAGTTTTAAGATCAAATTCCATAAATGATTTTTTTTTTTAAACCACCAAAACAACGTCGTTTTGGGTTGTTGAATTAAAAAAAAAAATTCGACCAAATCACATATCAAACTAAATTGGTGTGCCACGTGTCAGTCACGTCATTAATCATTGACGGAAAACTCACACCATTTATGGTTTTGGTGAAATTGGCCGAATTTCAATATTTCATATAGGAAATTCAAATTATTAAATAGTTCGTGTAGTTTTTGGTATGAATCAAAACTTCATGTATGAATAATCAACAATTGAATACTTCATAAAAAAAATATACCGTTTTCCGTAATAATGGTGTGCTTGGATATAGTGATGACCAATCTTTGGTACAACTTGGCTATTTGTTTCCTCAACTACACATTTTCCATTTATATGCTAACATTTTTTTCTTATAATTAGGAAATTATGGACCGAAGCCCGTACATTCCCCTAGGTCTAGACTAGTCTTTAATATTTTTACTCGTCTCAACTATCACTCGATCATGTGATCTTTTGGATTACTCATGGTACATTTTCAATCGAACTATCGACCTCTAGTATATGCGAACATTTTACATACATTTTTAGTTGTAAATTAGACTGGTACAATGTTATCTATCATATTGCAATCTTTCATCGTTATCATTTACCACTTCTAACCGCACAACTACATCTTACTGAAGAAAAAAACTATATCTAGCTGTCCTGTTATTTTTGTATGTTACAAATCAAATCCACGTGGATTCCTAATGATCATTACATGATTAGTGATTCTGGAAACCATCCCAATCCCCCCCCCCCCCCCAAGACTATTTGTCTATGTAATTGGTATGTTTAGACCAACAAATGTAACATTTTTATACATATATTATCCTTAGTTCTCGTTTAAACATCACTTTCATTAAGAAAAAACACAAACAAACAAACAAAAAAGTTTCAATAACAGAGAAATATTACAGGGGACACCAACCTTTATTTGCTCTATATCGTTACTTCTATAAGAGTCGCAATCAAGATTATGCATGTCTCTCTATAAATAGATAGGAAGCTCATGGGTACATTTCGAGTTATTCCAACCGTTAGGTAGATTTTGAAAACGAACCATACTTTCTAACATTGCACATTACTCATTATTAGTTGTAAGCATGGAATGTGTATTTATAAGCATGTGTACTGTTTTTTTTTTAACCCTATCTGGTTTATTTGGAAATTGACATTGACTAATTTGATCATGATTAGGTAAGAGATTTTGTTTGGATTAGTTTCTTACCGGTTTAGTCTTTTTTATTCAAAATAAACTTTATTATATTCTTAATTTTTTCAATAATAATTAAAAACGAATACAAACGTTTAAAATCATGTGTTATTAGATAATTGATTTTTGAATCGTTATCAATATAATATATATATTTTTGGTTTTATCAAAATAATATATTGTTTGTATAATAAATTTTAAACATTAGTTAAAATGAAGTGTTTTAAAAATTTATGCGAGGATTTGATTAAAATATAATTTTTATTAATATTGTACTAAATATTCACCGGAGATTGCTTGCTTACTCTTACTCCGGTCGGTATATCTATGTAAAATAATTAAGCAAAATGATTACCTAAGACTTATGATAAAGTACTTTTATTTGACAAATTGATCTTTCATTCATTGTGTGGGGATGATACATACAACTATACAAGCATATGATATTTGTTTGCCTTTTCTTTAATCTCGTCCTCGAGTTTTGCATCAAGGAAATCTGCTTTTTTATTCAGTTTACTCTCTCTCTCTCTCTTCGTGATTGTGGCTTTACCTTTTGTACACAAGAACTGCAATTTGATGTGAGATAACATATCACAACTCTGGTTTTTGTCTTTTTCATTGATTCGTGTCTTGCTTATCCAATCGAAGCTCCGTTTTTCAGGAAGATTCCCGAATATTTGTCTTTGGTTTTGTTTCTTTGTTGTGTTAAGTCAGATTCTGCGCTTTTTTTTTTTACCATTGTGTTGGTTTATTTCCGCATTTGTTCTTTAGTTTCAGTTTTTATTTTTCTTAATTTGACATTGAATGTTCCGACTCATATGAACAGTGTGTTAGCTTATATCTCATAAAAAGTAAAAACACTCCACATGTTTCAACAGCAGTTTCACCTTCACATTTGTAATTTTGTCTTCATGCCTTCGGAATTGTTACTCTGGCTTGAAGGATTAAACCGAAATCCTTGATTTTTTTTATGGGTCAATTAGGCCACATTGATATTTCTTAATGCACTTCTCTTTATGTAATCACTATCTTAATTGGCTCATTAATTGAAGTTAATCTCTAGAATTTGGTTAACCATACATTGATCCACGATTACAAGTAATCTGTTAGTTCAAGAGGATTGATTTTATTATTATTTTTTATCATTACAAGTCATCACGTTGATGTTGTGTATCTCTTAAATTATTAGTGCGCTACAAGAAACCCTTCTAGCTTAATTTTTGCATTCTTGCTCTTTTCAGGTTTCTAAATAAACAAATATACAACTAATCAAATGACTTGGATTAACTTACTTAAATTAACGCTTAGCTCTCATTTGTAGCTTCCTAGCTCCTAAAAATCAGATTAAAGTTAATTTACATGTTTTGATGTTTTTCTTGCAAACATGCTTCAATTGTGGGAAAAAGAAGTGTGTTTAATTGGGTTATGCAAGTCCAAGGATACACAACTTTGGATTTTTGTATTCATTTAATATCTATGTAAATTGTAAGTTTGTAACCAGAAGAAACCTATCTGGTTGATCTAAAAGCTCTGTTTTTTGGTTTAAAGGAGGTATGATATGATATGTGAATCATATGTTGAGATTGGTAAGAATCTATACCTAGCTCAGCCATTAGAGTTAGAGTCCATTCACGGCTAACTTACCACCAACGAAGAATTCCTCGCATAAAATGATTCTTACATTCTATAGATACTGTAAAAGCCAACTCATGTTTCTGCGAAAATCGCTATCCTCACGTGTAGTCCACCGTACGCCACCGTTTTAATGGACACAAGAAACTCACACGTGTGGATATGACAAGATTACAAAATCACCCTTACCTTCGAGCGTGTGCGAAAGTCAAATCCAGGGGTATTGTTGTCACGAGAAAAGTTTTGAGCGGAGACGAGGAGTTTCCGTTATCCCTTTATATTATCTCTCTCTCTCTCTTTCTCTCACAGACCCAACAAACAAAGAACAATAAAATTAAAAATCGCACGTTTCTCTCTTTTCTTCTCGCGACTAATCTGATTTAGGGTTTTTGAGAATCTTCATTGTGATTTCGAAATTCTTTACACCTTTTTGTTGATTTCACACTTTCGGAATCATCTGTAAGCCATGATTTCTGATTCGATCACCAACGCTTCTGCTACTGCAGCCCCTAGCGCGAGGGATTTCGGAAAAAAGAAAAGGGTATTGTTTGATTTGTTTTCCCTATAAATCTCTTTGAATCTTCCTCAGATCTCATTCATTTCTCTAAATTTGATTCTTTTGGTTTCACTCTTTGATATGTACTGTGATTTTTTTTTGCATTGGGTCGCAGACGAACAGGTCGGCCAAATTGAAACAGAGCAAGCTAGGTCTTCGCCGTGAGCAATGGCTTTCTCAAGGTATGATCATCATAAAAGATCTATCTTTTTTTCCCCTATATGTACCATTTACATGATTTGCTTAGGTTCTTGATTCTCTGGATTGGAATTCGTCTATATTGATTTGGGTTTTACTATCAGTTGCGATGATTAACAAAGGGGATAAGGAGGAAATGGACTCCAATCGGAAAACTGCAAGTGGAAAACCTGATCAGAGAGATCGTCCGGTTGAGATTATAGGTGGTCAGGGTAGAGAAGAAGAGGACAACAGTGGAACACATCGTCATGAGAGCTTTATAGAGTCGCTTTCGAATAGCCCTAACAGTATTCTGAGTGGCATGAATTTGATCCCCAATTTTAGCAGCAGCAGTAGCAGTGGAAGTGGTGGCTCTTGCTCTGGTAATATAACAGAGGAAGAGGATGCTGATGATGACGGGTGTTTGGACGATTGGGAGGCTATTGCTGATGCTTTAGCAGCTGATGACGAAAAGCACGAGAAAGAGAATCCTCCTGAGTCCTGCGAAGAGCATGAGAATGTTATCAAGCAATCAGCTTCTCCTAGGGATTCAATCAGTGGATCCGATGTGGCTGTTAGGGACGCAAAGCCGGATTGCCAGAGAACAATGTCAAGGAAGCAAAAGAGTAATCAGGCATGGAGGCCAGATGATAAGCTCCGCCCTCAGGGTCTGCCGAATTTGGAAAAGCAGCGTAGTTTTCCCGTCATGAACATGCATTTTAGTTCTGTGGCGGTGCCTTCTTCATGCCCCATTTGCTACGAAGATCTGGACTTAACAGATTCTAATTTCTTACCATGTCCTTGTGGATTCCGGCTCTGCCTTTTCTGCCACAAGACGATTTGCGATGGAGATGGGCGTTGTCCAGGTTGCAGAAAGCAATATGAAAGGAACACAATCAAGGTTGAGGCTAGTGTTCAAGGTGGTGGTCTGACTATTCGGCTTGCTCGTTCGTCTAGCATGTTTTGCAGGTCATGAAGAAAGAGGATGCGGCTTTTCTCGGACTGTATGTCTGTTTGTTTTCTCCCTTCCTTTATAATCCTTGCATGTTCTACGTTTTTAACCTGTCTTTAAAACTCTTTAGATATGGGTATAGGATTTGTCTTTTGGCACCTAAGAACTATGTTCTATGTTCTTCTATGTCAATTACTCTTCTTCGTCTGAAAACATGTGGTGGTGGTGGTTATGTAGAGTGGTGTTTGAGTACATAAGGTGGTACACGAATTTCAAATACATAAAGTTGCAATAAGTCTCTTTTCCATTGCTGTTGGTACCGGATTTAGCACTAAATCCGACCCGCCTAAAAACCGGATAATTAGTGAATTTATCCGGTACAGCTCAAAACGACCCGCATGGTTTCGCGATGTTACGTCGCACGAATGGGTCCGCGAAGCCCATAAATATCAAAGACGTAGTCAAGATAATATCTTTTGACTAGGATCACGTCAAATGACTTAGTCATGGATCTCCACACTTTTCTCTTAAATAAGTGGAGCACGTGCAACAACTACGCAACAACAAAAGAACGTGCTCATCCTCTTATAAAAGGAGACAAGCTCATCTTCACAAAGGGAGGGACTTACGCTCAACGAGCGCAGTGACACACACATAAACAACAAAAGAAAAAAAAAATATTCTATCATAATAACTCGACAACTCTCAATACAAAGATATCTTTGTATTTGACTATGAGAACGAGTCCTTAAGAACGGGAGTCTGATCCAAGAGATCACGCCGAGTTTAGCCGTTCGTACGTTCGTCGAACTCGCTATTTACTCACGAACACATCTCTCTCAAGATCACTGAATAATTGAACTACGTATAGGTTTGATCCTGTAAACGGATACGTAGGCAGCTCGATCACGAGTGCAACCACTATTCCCATCTCCTTCACGTATTGTCGTCGTCTTCAAATCAGAGATAATTCCTTCACGAAGAGAATTCCGTCAATCTCCACCGGATTCGCGCGTACCCAACGGAGTTAAAGCTTGCTCGTTCGTCTAGCATGTTTTGCAGGTCATGAAGAAAGAGGATGTGGCTTTTCTCGGACTGTATGTCTGTTTGTTTTCTCCCTTCCTTTATAATCCTTGCATGTTCTACGTTTTTAACCTGTCTTTAAAACTCTTTAGATATGGGTATAGGATTTGTCTTTTGGCACCTAATAACTATGTTCTATGTTCTTCTATGTCAATTACTCTTCTTCGTCTGAAAACATGTGGTGGTGGTGGTTATGTAGAGTGGTGTTTGAGTACATACGGTGGTACACGAATTTCAAATACATAAAGTTGCAATAAGTCTCTTTTCCATTGCTGTTGGTACCAGATTTAGCACTAAATCCGACCCGCCTAAAAACCGGATAATTATTGAATTTATCCGGTACAGCTCAAACCGACCCGCATGGTTTCGCAACGTTACGTTGCACAAATGGGCCCACGAACCCCACAAATATCAAAGACGTAGTCAAGATAATATCTTTTGACTAGGATCATGTCAAATGACTTAGTCATGGATCTCCACACTTTTCTCCTAAATAAATGGAGCACGTGCAACAACTACGCAACAACAAAAGAACGTGCTCATCCTCTTATAAAAGGAGACGAGCTCATCTTCACAAAGGGAGGGACTTACGCTCAACGAGCACAGTGACACACACTTAAACAACAAAAGAAAAAAAGAATAATATTCTATCATAATAACTCGACAACTCTCGATACAAAGATATCTTTGTATTTGACTATGAGAACGAGTCCTTAAGAACGGGAGTCCGATCCAAGAGATCACGCCGAGTTTAGCCGTTTGTACGTTCGTCGAACTCCCTATTTACTCACGAACACATCTCTCTCAAGATCACTGAATAATTGAACTACGTATAGGTTTGATCCTGTAAACGGGTACGTAGGCAGCTCGATCACGAGTGCAACCACTATTCCCATCTCCTTCGAGATCCTTCTATGTTATTCGTTATACGAATAAAATCCACTTCGTCGAATCTCGCCTTGTTTACATCGTTGTGCTCATACGAAATTCTTGCCCATCTTCCTTTTATTTACTAATCACTCCAAATTCTTGAGTGTGGATTTTAGGATCCACAATTGCCTCCGAGAACCTTACTTGTCCTGCCATATTCTAATGGCATCATTTTATATGCCTTCTGATATTTTAAAGTTGACCATGAATGTATATCCTTTTAACTTGAAGATTATATTGATTTGTGATTTTGTTGTGATTGATCACCTCCTCCTTTGCTATATGGTATGCATCCGTGAATACATTATGCCGACGCAGGATCCTGGGGGAACACAGATCTGGTTAAAACTTCTTGGTAATGTGAAACTTTACTCTTTGTTTAGTTGCGTTTAGCAAACATATACTTGAGCAGTTGGAGTACAAAGTTTCGGGGAGACGGCGAAAATAACGGTGTTGGTAAGGGGGATCGGGAGAAAGAGAAGCACAGAAACATAGACCGTGAGAAAGACAAGGATGGAGAGATAAAGAGCGGGATCGGGAGAGGAGTAGCAAGAAGAGAGACATGAGCGATAGGGACAAAACCAAAGACAGAGGGAGAAGGAGAGAGAACAAAATATAGATAGGGAGAGGAGAAGAAGAGAGCGACTTTCGATACAGAGAGAGGGAGAGGAGAAGCAGCAGTAGGAGACACACACGAAGGCAAGAAAAAAAATAGATACCCAACATAATATGGATTAATATGGATACGGGTGAGAGTAATGTTGACTAAAAAGAGAAAACGATATATTTCTCCACAAACTATGACCATATCCTTCAAGATCCTTACCGAACTATTATCTCTGTATATCTCTCCATAAAATGAAAGTTAAATATCTAAATCCCCTCCCTCCTCCCAAAAGTTCGACGCTTAAATTCCCACCGAACGAAAGTTCAAAACTAAAATCCCCATATAGCTCGGTTTCAAACGATTTGTTATTTTGTAATTGTGGTTAACCATCTAAAACCCCACAATTAACCGATTACGACCTGATTATGACCTGATTATGGTTATTAAACCACGGATTAGACCCAATTTACTTACCCAACCGAGAAAATAAAAACCCAAAAATTACAAACCCTAAATCATAAATCCCCAAACCGAAAATCCCCAAAATCTTAGAACCCTAGAAGAAAAAAAACGAAAGCATCGCCGAAATAGAAGATTGAAGTCGTGCTCGACATGAAGCCTTGGAATAAAGTCGCAAACCCAATTCTCTAACCACACACTCGTTTCCCTTCCATCTCCAATAGATTTGATAAGACCTTGTTTCAGCAGTTCCCTCCCATGAATAATACTTCGCCAAGCATAGGATGGCCGTGTACCTATGCCACATTCAAGGAAGGATCCATTCTTGAAGTAACAGCTTTTAAGTACTTGCGCTACTAAGGAATCAGGTCTGGACCAAATACGCCATGCTTGTTTACCTAAGAGAGCTTGATTAAATCTCGTCATGTCATGAAATCCGAGTCCTCCCATCTCTTTTCGTTTGCATAATTTCTGCCAAGCCACCCACGGAATTTTATAGCGATTATCGCCACTACTCCACCAAAATTCAGTAAGAGCACTGGTAAATTTCGCACATATATCCTTTGAAAGTTTAAAACAAGACATAGCATAGATCGGAAGGGCGAGCCCCACTGATTTTATTAAAATTTCCTTTCTTCCTTGAGATAATGCTTTCGTGAACCAACCTCGGAGTCTCTCCTGCAATTTTTCGCGTATAAAATTCAACAGGAGGCGTTTGGAGCCGCTAAAACTTTTAGGTAAACCAAGATAAGAGCCCTCCCCTCCTAACTTGTCGATTCCCAGAACTTGTGTTATATCCTCCTTCACATGATCTTGGACTTTAGAACCGAAAATAATCGAGGACTTGGGGTGATTAATTTCTTGCCCTGAAGCTTTGCCATAGATGTTAAGGCATCGGATCAACTCAGCTGCTTCTTCAGTCGAGGCCTGGCACATCAACAAGTTGTCGTCTGCAAAGAGGAGGTGGTGAACTGATGGACCGTTGGCGGCGAGAGAGATACCGTGTAATTTCCCCGCCCGTTCTGATTGATTAAGAGTATTAACCAACGCTTCTGCGCATAGAATAAACAAAAAAGGCGAGAACGGGTATCCTTGGCGAATACCCCGTCCTGGCTTGATGAAATCGTGAGTTCTACCATTGAGAATGACAGAATACGTAACCGTGCTTACACACGCCATAATCCAGATTCTATCGAAGCCCAATTTTTCCAGTAGTGATTCCAGAAAGCACCACTCGACCCTATCATATGCCTTAGACATATCTGTTTTCACTGCCATGAAATTCTCCGCAATCTTTGCGTTGGTGCGAAATTCATGAACCATCTCATGAGCAAAAATAATGTTATCAGTAATTAAACGCCCCGAGACGAAAGCACCTTGTGTGTCAGATACAATTACCGGGAGAACCTGCTTGAGGCGATCACAAAATATTTTGGATATGATCTTATACTGTACGGAACAGAGACTGATGGGCCGCATATCTTTCATCATCGTTGGATTTTGGATTTTAGGTAGGAGACATAATTGAGTATGATTCCATCCAGGAGGTAGAATCGCCGAGTTAAAAAATATGTGTACCTCTTCCGTGATCGACGGACCAACTATATGCCAAAACTTTTGGTAAAAAACCCCAGTAAGCCCATCTTCTCCGGGGGCACTACTACCTTTAATTGCGAAAGCAGCTTTCGTTCATCTCTGTCGAGATGCGTTCCGGGAAACCTTCAAATAAGGTCTCTAAATCATGTGGATTAGTGCTCATGAACAGTTCTCTAAAATAATCCACCGCGATGTTCCCTTTCAATCCTTCTGAAAACTGTTCTCTGCCCATCTCGTCTTTCAACATAAGCACTTTATTCTGTATCTTCTTCCCTTTGACACACTGGTGATAAAACTTTGTATTACGATCCCCGGCTTGGAGCCAATTCTCCTTGCATCGTTGTTTCCAAAAGATCTCCTCCTCTTTATTAGCTTCTGCTAGTTCAACTTTGAGTCTTTGCATCAGACCAGTATTCGGTTGAATTTTTGCGATTTCCGCTTCAAAGAGAAGGGAAATCCGTTGAATCCTGTGTGGAAGATGGTTCGCTGTCTACAAGTGGGCTTTGACCCAACAACTAAAGTCAATAGAACTTGGGCCAGGTAAATGTCGAGGCCCAAGTGTCGAGGCCCAAGTGTGTTAGTCACACATATAAATCGTTAGACGGATGAGAAACAGTTTTTGTAACAAACTTTCTTCTTCTTCTTCGTTGTAACGCTCTCACCATTGTAGAGGCCAAGAAGCTCCTGTAAACCCAGAAAAAGAGTTAGTGAATTCCGGGAAAGGATCCTGAAGAGAGATGTACCCAGGGTTTTGGGGAACTCTATAATCTTGTGTGTTCTTATTGCTTTCTTCTTTAAACTTCTTTAAGAGTGACTCGCGACACAAACAAAGAGAGTTAGAGAGAGAGAGAGAGAGTTTCGACTAACCAGAGAACTGGAGAGCTGGACTAAGGTGGATCTGCAACAAGTGGTATCAGAGCACTCAGGTTAGAGTGATCGAAGGAAGATCCACAAAGTGTTCACAAAAGATACAGGAAGGAAGACTTACAGTAATAACGGAGGAGGGAGGTTGCATCTGAGCTTCACGGAACCTTGGTGAAATCAAAGGCGACCCCTACAGTTTGTTGGTTTGAGCACGAGTCAAAAGCTCAGGGAGAATTTCTGATCTATAGTGCAAACTTAATACATACCTTAATTTCCAGATTATCTCCATCTTGCTTAGTAGTGTGATTCTTGTGACTCATTGTGGCTCTGAGATCTATCTAAGTTGTGGTTGATTTTTTCCTTTGCCTGTAGGTGAAAGAAAAGAACACAGGTTAATCAACAAAGATGGATCCAACCCCAGGCAAATTCGAGATGGAGAAATTTGATGGAAAAGGTGATTTCGGTATGTGGAAATACAAGTTGCTGGGTCAGTTGGAAATTCAAGGACTACTGTCTGTTCTACAAGAAGATACTACCAAGCCAGTATCGGGAAAGGATGGGGAAGCAGTAGAAGTAAAGGTAGATCCAAGGAAGGCAGAAAAGGCCATAAGGGTTAGGAGTCTCTTGGGAACGTGCTTAAGTGACACTATCCTGCGAAAGATCATGAATGAGCCAACTGCTCTCGATATGTGGAAAGCACTTGAAAGAGACTATCAAACAAAATCGCTGCCAAACAGAATCTACCTAAAACAGATGTTTGCTAGCTACAAGATGGAGGAAAGCAAGACCATTGAAGAAAATTTGGACTCATTCTTGAAACTCATAAACGAGCTAACCAGTCTTGACGTCAAGATATCCGATGAAGATCAAGCCATTCAAGTCCTATCAGGCCTTCCACCGCTATATGAACCATTGGTGCATACTCTCAAGTATGGGATGGGGAAGGATACGTTGACATTGCGGGAAGTAACTACTTCAAGTTATGCAAAGGAGGTGGAGCTGAGACAAAAGGGGCTGTTGAATAAGGGAAAATCAAGTTCAGAGGGTCTATATGTTGAGAAAATGGGCAGATCTGAGAAAAGGAATGATCATAGAAACAATGGAAAGGGAAAAGGCTACAATAGGGACAGGTCAAAGTCAAAGGACCCAAAGTCCAAAGCCTGCTGGGTTTGTGGTGATGAGAACCACTGGAAAAGGGACTGCCCACAGAGAAAGAAGAATGGTCAACAAACCAGACCTCAAAATTCCGCAAATGTGGCAGCAACACTACCAGAACCTATAGCTTTGACAGCTAGTCTCATTGTCTCTGAAGATCAATGGGTACTGGATTCAGGGTGTACATTCCACATAACACCAAGAAAGGACATGCTGTCAGACCTAGTAGAATTTGAAGGAAACAAAGTCCTTATGGGAAATAACACGTATTGCATGGTTAAAGGAATGGGTAAAATTACCATTGACAACGCAGATGGTTCTGTAGTGACTCTAAAGGATGTGAGATATATTCCAGAAATGGGGAGGAACCTTATATCTTATGGTCAGTTAGAGAAATCTGGATTCACGTACAGTGGAGAAGATTACAAGGTTCGATTCTACAAAGGAAATCAGACTGTGCTGACTGGAAAATATCAGCATGGTCTCTACTATCTTCAGGGAAATGTTAGACCAGCACAAGCAAATGTTGCCAAGAGCTCATCAGACATGACAAGTATATGGCACAAGAGATTAGCACATCTAAATCAAAAATCTATGGCAACACTGGCCAGGAAAGGTTTTCTGAAACAAGGAGATGTGAAAGATCTGGGATTTTGTGAGGCTTGCGCACTTGGAAAGTCACATAAACAAAGCTTCCCAAAGGCAAAGCATA
This sequence comes from Eutrema japonicum, assembly GCA_030161315.1. Taxonomy (NCBI): domain Eukaryota; kingdom Viridiplantae; phylum Streptophyta; class Magnoliopsida; order Brassicales; family Brassicaceae; genus Eutrema; species Eutrema japonicum. The sequence goes on from BSQW01000013.1 coordinate 44,486,196, forward strand.
CTACTAAAGGGATTCTTGAGTATGTGCACTCTGACTTGTGGGGTTCACCAAACGTAACCCCAAGTATGTCAGGAGCTCAATATTTCATCACCTTCATTGATGACTTCTCAAAGAAAGTATGGATCTATTTCCAAATGACAAAGGATGAAGCTTATCAAAGATTTGCAGACTGGAAAGTTCTAGTTGAAAATCAAACCGGGAAGAAACTGAAATGTCTAAGGACTGATAATGGGTTGGAATTCTGCAACACAAGGTTTGACAGACTGTGTACTGATTCTGGAGTTAAGAGACATAAAACATGTCCTTATACACCTCAACAAAATGGGGTTTCTGAAAGGATGAATCGTACTATAATGGATAAGGTGAGGAGCATGCTGTCAGAGACAGGATTGAAGGGAGAGTTTTGGGCTGAGGCTGCTTCTACGGCTGTGTACATCATCAACATGTCACCATCGGCATCAATCAACTTTGAAGTTCCAGAGGCTGTCTGGACAGGAAGTAATCCAGTGTACAGTCATCTGAGAAGCTTTGGTTGTGTAGCATACGTTCATACAATTAGAGACAAGATAAGTGCAAGGGCTACTAAAGGGATCTTTCTAGGGTATGGACAAGGAACTAAAGGGTACAGGGTATGATTGTTGGATGATCAGAAAGTTGTAATCAGCAAGGATGTGGTGTTTCATGAAGAAATGTTGTTCAAAGACATAAGCACAAAAGAGAACAACAAAAATAAGACCAAGGAAAGGGGGCCTAATAGGAGAGTGACATTCAGGAATGACTTGGAAGAAGTACTAGGTGAAGGAGAGTTACCAGGAGAGACTTCAACTACAGGTGGAGCAGATTCAGAAAGTGAACCATCAGAACAAGGACAGAGTGAAAGATCAAGTTCTTCTGAGGCTGATACTGATGCAGGGACTGAGACAGAACCTGAAACAGGATCTGAAACTGAAGACGGGGCAGAGGTTGAAACAGAAGACTTGGGTGACTATCTCCTAGCCAGAGATCGTGTCAGAAGGGAAACTAAGCCACCATCAAAATTTGAAGATGCAGATTTTCTGGCATATGCACTATCAAGTGCTGAGATGATAAACTTTGAAGAGCCAAAGTCCTTTATGGAAGCTCAGAAAAGTAGGAACAAGGATCTATGGAACGCAGCTAGTGATGAAGAGATGGATTCTCTTAACAGGAATGGTACTTGGGATTTGACTAAGAGACCGGAAAAGCAGAAAGTAATAGGGTGCAAATGGATTTATAAGCTCAAGCCAGGAATCCCAGGGGTTGAAGCACCAAGGTATAAATCCAGGTTGGTAGCAAAGGGGTTTGCTCAAATAGAAGGGATTGATTATAATGAAGTTTTTGCACCCGTAGTCAAGCATGTCTCTATAAGACTGCTTCTATCAGCTGTGGTCTACCAGGATATGGAACTAGAACAGCTTGATGTCAAGACTGCTTTTCTACATGGAGTTTTACAGGAAAGGATCTACATGAGTCAACCAGAGGGCTATGAACAGAAGGGTAAAGAGGATCAGGTTTGTCTACTTAAAAAGTCTTTGTATGGCTTAAAGCAATCTCCAAGGGAATGGAACTACAGGTTTCATACTTTTATGGTCAGACAAAAGTATAAGAGAAGTGATTACGATCCGTGTGTCTATCTTAAAGGAAATAATTTGGATGACATGGTCTACTTGCTCTTATACGTTGATGACATGTTAACAGCATCAAAAGGTATTGGTGTTATCAACAAGTTAAAAGATCTACTAAAGTCAGAATTTGAAATGAAAGATTTAGGGGCTGCAAGGAAGATTCTGGGTATGGATATCTTCAGGGATTGAAGACAAGGAGTTTTGAAGCTATCACAGAGTGATTACTTAGTTAAAGTTCTAAAGACATTCAACATGTGGGACAGCAGGACAGTCCAAACTCCATTGGGTCCTCAGTTTAAACTACAGAGTCTAAGTGATCAGCAAGAATTGGAACAGTCAAGGGTGATGAACAACATACCTTACGCAAGTGCTGTGGGAAGCCTGATGTACGCCATGGTTGGCTCCAGGCCAGATCTAGCTTATGCAGTAGGGTTAGTTTGCAGATTTATGGGAAGACCTGGCAAAGATCATTGGTTAGCAGTGCAATGGATCATGAGGTACATAAAGGGAGCTACAAATATAGACTTAACATTTACGAAAGGAGCAGACTTCAGGATAACAGGTTATTGCGACTCGGACTTTGCTTCGGATTTGGATAGGCGCAGGTCTATTACAGGCTATGTCTTCACAGTCGGTGGCAACACCATCAGCTGGAAATCAATACTCCAAAAGGTAGTAGCGTTATCTACAACAGAAGCAGAATATATGTCATTATCTGAATCAGTCAGAGAAGCTCTGTGGTTAAGAGGGATTTGTGAAGAAATGGGATTTAAGCAGGATGCAGTAGTGATAAATTGCGATTCGCAAAGTGCAATCTATCTAGCTAAAAACTACATGCATCATGAAAGGACGAAGCATGTCGCGGTTAAGTATCACTTCATTCGAGACATCATAGCAGATGGAGATGTTCAGATTATCAAGATACATACATCGATAAATCCGGCGGATATGCTTACTAAAGTCTTACCTGGAGAGAAATTCGAAGGGTGCTTGAAGACCCTGAAGGTTATCGGCTCCTGAAGGAGTCGTCGGTGGTCGTCTCCGGGAACAAGGAGATGACGAAGGGCTTTCGAGGAAGTGAAAGCGAAGCTAGCTGGTTTCTGGACCATAAGAAATGAAGCTGGGAGACGATTGAAAGATTCGTCAAGTGCCGGGATCGGAATTCACGAAAGTTTATCGGACTGTCAGACTAAGGGTTGGTGAGACACGAACCAAAGTGGAGTTTTGTGGAAGATGGTTCGCTGTCTACAAGTGGGCTTTGACCCAACAACTAAAGTCAATAGAACTTGGGCCAGGTAAATGTCGAGGCCCAAGTGTGTTAGTCACACATATAAATCGTTAGACGGATGAGAAACAATTTTTGTAACAAACTTTCTTCTTCTTCTTCGTTGTAACGCTCTCACCATTGTAGAGGCCAAGAAGCTCCTGTAAACCCAGAAAAAGAGTTAGTGAATTCCGGGAAAGGATCCTGAAGAGAGATGTACCCAAGGTTTTGGGGAACTCTATAATCTTGTGTGTTCTTATTGCTTTCTTCTTTAAACTTCTTTAAGAGTGACTCGCGACACAAACAAAGAGAGTTAGAGAGAGAGAGAGTTTCGACTAACCAGAGAACTGGAGAGCTGGACTAAGGTGGATCTGCAACATCCTGTTCTTCGAATTCAGGTTAGCAGATTTTTTCCATATGAAGAGCTCTCTCCGACAACGATCGATTCTATCCATCATATGAAAAAAATTCATCTCCCTTTACACCACACCAGCCCTTCCTAATCACTTCTTCAATCCCTTCTTTCTCAGCCATTTTCTTATCAAAGTAGAATCTACCTCGGCTTGGGATATCGTCTTCATAGGCGAAAGTAATCATGATAGGACTAAAAGGTTTAGATTAATGTTTCTTATTCTAAGATATTTGTAAATTTGAAATTAGAATATCGAGCACAATGATCTTAGAACATGTTTCTTATTTTAAGATCATCCTGAAGTGGAAACCAAACTTCAAAACATTAGAATAGAGAGCTATTACATCTCTTTATTGCACAAATGTACACAAGGAAGTTCCAATAGCTTAAACAATCAACATTTTCCGGTTCACCCCATACGCTCTCGCAGCGGAGATTGGCGTTTGTGATCCTCCGGAAGTGAATTCCACAACTTTCTTAATGTTGAACCCTCAAGAAATATTTGCTCACCATCTACTTCCTTTTCTTTGATCCATCCTTGAAGCAACCATTCTAGTTTCTTAACCCTTTCCTCAACTATTCCATAGTCTTTTCCCACGAGTTCTTCAACCTCAGCCCAAAAGCACGATCCGCAACTGGATCTCTCTATCCCTTCCCTCAATAGTTCATGTTCGTACCCTCTCTGAGCGTGTTTGTAGCGATTTGGTCTCCCTTTTTCCATATAAGGCCCCGTGTCTTCGTTCTTTAAATGTCGGTGGTAGTTTGCAATATCAAGCGGTTCAATTAATCTGCGGTAGCGATTCGCTCGCTCGATCCATTCTCTGCGCACTTCGAATCCATCTGGAAGTTGACCTTTCTTCACTAAACCAAGCACCTCATCATATATACCAGCTAACTCAGCTCTCTTCACGTTTGCTTTGAAGTCAACCTCTTCTCTAGAAGCCTTGAAGGAATCATAGTACCCGTTTTTCTGAGTTCGACACATTGGCTTGTATTCTTCCTCTATCCATCTTAGTTTCTCTTCTATCTTATCACGTTTGGTGTCTGTCTTAGTCTGATTATCAACTCGTTGCTTCTCTGCCTCATATGCAACACGGACACATTGTCTAGCTCTTGTGCTCTGCAAACAAAACAACACAAAATGATTTTTCTTTTCTTTTTAAACGTACAAGGATCGAGCTATGGAGCAAAGAGAGAAAGATTTACCAATCCGAGGTCACTCAGCGCAGAATCTCCATCGAAAGGCAAGTGATGCAATTCCAAATGAATAAACGACTTCATCCCCATTGATTGTACCGTTTCCTCATAGCTACGATGATCTCTTATACTTTGATTTGGAACTAGAGACCATTCATGTTCGTTGCTGGACTGAGAAGCGTAAAACAGAATCTGAAGAATGGCGTCTGAGTTGTTCACTGAGACCAACCTTTTCCCTGTAGAGAAGACAAAAGTGCCTGCGGGTCTGTAAGGACTTAGCTCAAGGAAACTGGAAATAGTTTCCAAAAACGCCTCTCCGTTCCCAATCATTTCACAAACAGCTTGGTAAGCAACATTTGATGTGTCTTTCAACACCGTTGTGTAAAACTCTGCATTGCTCTCTTGGATCGAATCTCTTGTACGATCCAATTGGCAAAGAACATGAGGCAGAGTTTGCTTGATTGATTCCTTTCGAGCAAGCATAATCCGAGGGACGATATCGAATCTTGTGACAAAGTTCACGAAGAACCGGCTCCAATTCTCCCTCCCAAGCGCGTGCTTGAAGACATAGTCACCAACCAAAGGAGCTCCAAAGGTCACACAACGAGGCTCAGGGAGACCATTCGGATTGCGTTTGAAGTATGTCTCTAAATACCAAACTGTTGCTAAGATTGCAGCTGCACCTCCAGAGGAATGTCCTGTGAACACAATCTGTTGTTTTCTTTGGACCGCCACTTCCACCTGAAGAAAGTAAGTTTCAGGCATAAATTAGTCAGATGTTTTCGACTGAAGTCCAAAAATTCAAGAGATTTACTTACAGAATCAGGAAATGAGGTTCTTATTAGAACATCATGATTCTTAAGGAAAGCTTCGTTAACAGTAGCGTCAACGTCGTTGCCGATGCTTCTCATACAAGGAAATTGATCACGCTTCATCTTAATTTCTCCAAAGGGAGACTTGTTCTCCGGCGCAAACCAATCTTTCTCCGAGAAAGATGGTCGGAAAGCGAAAAAGACTACTTCCCTTTCTTCTTCTTTGCGAAAGTGCTCGGTCCCGTAAGCTCTGGTCGATGCCATCCATGATCTGGTGATTAGATCATTATTGATTCCGGCAAGAGCTTCTAACGCCATTGATCTTAATCTCTTTTCTTTTGGGACTTTTTCTCTGTTTGTTCTGGGTCGTCTCTTGCTTATGGTCTTTCTTCCTCTCTGCGGATTAACTGTATAATATATAAAGGCAAAGATGTAGACGGAAGTAATTACCCAAAATGCCCATATAAAACAAGAGCAGATTTCACTGCAAAATGGGTTTTTTGGGGTAAATTTTAAGAACTGTTTTTTTTTTGTCAAGCTGTTTACTTAATGATTGTTATGTAGTTGACTCACTGGCTATTGGAGACCATGAAGTAGATAAACGAATCTTACCCGTCCACGTGGAGAGTTTTCATTGGGTAATAGCTCTGTACGTCCGACATGACTTGAATTTCGCAGAAATTTTCATAAAGACATAAACATTCACCTTTTGTCTGAAACTTTTTTCTTTGTGTTATCTTGTTTAGAATTTTGTAGCTCGACTTTTGGAGTCTTCGTCTCCAATGGGGATCCTCTTTTGCTTTCAGATGTCATTCGGATTTTGCAGTGACTTTGTACAATTGACATCGGTGGGATTTTGCTGTAACTCATAGTTATTCACTTTTTGTCGGAAATTTATTTGTTGTTTTTAATGCTTTTTGGTTGAGGAAAGTTTCGTAAATACGTTTTTTTTTGGTCAACAGTTTCGGAAATACATAGTTTTTGTATCTTGACTTGGGTTTCTGATTTAAAAGTCTTCGTTTCCTACAGAACATGTTCTTAACCGGAAGTAAACCGGATAATCCTCCAGATATCGAACTGGTTCGATTTCTCTCAGCTGACTTGACTTCTCTCCAGTTCCTTGTCTATCCGGTTTGCGTTCATAAAGACTGTTTTGTCGGGGTGTTCGGTCTGTGTACTAGTAATCAAATTTCATTAGGTCCGGTTCTGTTTTGAGTGAGGTTTTCTAGCAAAAAATATTATGTAATAATTAATTTTTATTTAGTTTTTCCTTTTCAATTCGGTTTCATTTTGTATTATAAACAATATAGAACTGAATAAGTTAAAATTAATTTTTTCATAAAGAAATTTATGAATTGTCAAAACATTTTTAATCAAATCTTAGTTTGCTTAAACCGAATTGCAAATTTTTTAGAATTTTGATACAAGTATTTGCTTTTACAGTACAACATCTATAAATTAATAATGTCAAGACTTTGAAATTTTATTAATTTATAGAGAGATTAATTAATCGATAAATTAATTTATAGAGAAAAGTTTTTTTCCGTCCATAATCTTATAATTTTTGTTTCAAATGATATTATATTTAAGAATCTAAGCAAATCTGTTTGTGAAATGACATGCACAAATTTAAAATTATAATTAATAATATTAATAATAGCTATTAATAGCATACTAAATTATTCATGTAAAAATATTTGTGTTCATAAGTTCAAAATATATAAGAAATTATGAGTGCTATTCTTATTGTTGATGATGAAATTGAAGATAATACTACAATACATTACATTTAGAAACTGATACTCTTAAGAAACTCAATTATCACGTCTAAAAATCTTCACAAATTTTGGATATAGATCGAAATAAAAACACTACAAGCTATTGATATAATAAAGAAAGAGATAAGCTCTAATGAGATTCTAACTTTCAGAAGAAAAAAAAATAACAATAGAGTTGGAAAACAAGGTAATATAATTGTATTAGAAAATAACGACAGTTTATATTCTTAGGTTGATAGGCATAGTAGTTAGTACCACGACAGTGGGCTAGCTAGACATTCATGTTTGAGTTCGAGAACGGTTCTTAATTTATTCCCTAATTGATAATCTGTTTAGTGAATCTGGATTTCCTGCGAATTACCTAAAGGCCTAGCGCTTTCTTTTATTGAATTTATATCGTTTCATTCATCATTCTTAGTTTTAGAAGTTACAAATCACAGACAACCATCACTCGTCTTAGATTTACTTTCATCCTGGATTCTCGTAGTGTTGCATTTGGTCTCTGTGGATTCGATCCCTACATTACTACTTCGTCAGCTGTGCTCTTGCGGTAGTTACTTTAGGGTTAAACTCCGAGTCTATCACGTAGAAAGAGGTAGAAGCGATAAGCAATGTTACCTTTTTTGTCAGAAACTCATGCCGTTGACGGTAATATTATCTCGGAAACTTGCCGTCAACGGCATGAGTTTCTGAGTCTCTGATCAAAAAGGTAACATTGTTTATCGCCTCTACCTCTTTCTGCAACGCCAATCTCAATTGTCATCCTCAATCTTTCTTTCTATATTCTTTAAATTAATTCAGCAATGGGTCCATGAAAAAGTACTAGAGCTAGAGAAACTCTACCATTCCATGTATCTTCCATGGACACAAATCGGAATTAGGCTCCGCCTGCATCGAAAATTTTCTTTCTTTAAAACCTCCCCTGAGAGAAGCAGGAGCCACCCCTCCTTTCTCCTCCTCTTCTTTCGATTGTTCAAGAAACAAAAACGTCCGTGTGCTTTTCCTTAAAGCAAGACTCAACGACGTTGGAGCCGTCCGAAAGCTTCTCCAAGAGTTGCCGCAACTCATCGACGCCACCGATTAGGTAGTAAAACTATTAATCGTTTTGTCTTTAATACTCAAACTATTAGGTAGTAAACTGTGTCGTGCGCGGAGTGTGCGCAGAGTGAGATATCTATGAAAATTTTGTAATAGTAATATGAAACATAAGAATTTAAAATTATGAATCTAATATATATGTCTTTTATTATTTTATCGAGTATAAATTTATAGAAATTTTACTGTTTTTTTATTTTGGCAACTATACAAGTATTTGCTTCGTCTTGATCTTATTAAAAACCCAAGTTGGGAAATTTCTAGGAAAAGCCATTTACTGTGGTCCAACATTTAATATAACTTATCTCGCGGGGTTGTCGTACCAAGTTGACAGCTTAATTTACGTTTGCTTGAGGTTTGCTTCTCTTTGTTTAATCCATTCCTAAATTATTTTTAAGTTTTGACGATAATTTATTATTATAATTATTTGGTTGTATGTCCTAATTCATAAGGGCATCTCCAAAACTGACTTCATTTTTAAGGTTGGCCAAACTTCAAATTTGAGGTTTGATGGTGTTTGTCTCCAAAAGCATAACCTCAAATGCAATCTCAAATTTTTTTTTTCCTATGGTAGTCTTTATTATTAATCATTATTAACTAAAATCATATAACTATAAAACATACATTAAAGAAATATTATAAAAATATTAATTATAACTATAATATAAACTTTATAAATAAATTTATATTATCAAATTATAATATGAAATTTGGTTAATGTAGTATTGTTGTTGTGTAGAATTTGGTTTCAATGATACTTAATATTTAATCTATATTTTATTTTTATTTTACGTTAATTATTTAATTATATATGTAAAAATAAAAATTATAAAGATATATGTGAAATGTTTATAAGATATAAAATTTTAGGGATTAAAATGATAAACAGATAATTAATAAAATTATTTTTCATATATATAATTATAAGGACTAAAATGTAAATAAAAAAATAAAAAACCTCAAATTTTAAAATTTTGAAGTTGTTTTTGAAGTGCAGGAAACCTAAAAAATGAAAATTTGAAGTTTCTTTTGGAGATATCCTAAGTAAAGAAACGCTTTTTCCGAGTAAAACGAAAGCGAAAAAGGAAAAACAAAAACAAAGTTGCTATTAAACTTCCACAATTACAAGAAAAAAACCAATATGTACTATCCTCTCTAATGAATCCCAATTTTCTTCTGTCTACAATTTACATTTCTATTATGAAAAACCCTTCTTTGTCTGTCCTCTACCAGCAAAAGATGCTGTAATGTCCCAAAAATTGTAAGGCAAAAAAGCTCTAGTATGAAGCTTTTAAAATCATATTGGAAGAAACTCAGATCTTTGCGCGTTTTAGCTGCGAGTAGACATCATTAGCTTCTAGCTCCCTCTTGTGCATAATATTATTGAAAGCTGCTTTTTCCTCAGCTTTCATTAAAGAATCTCTTAATCTCTTCACATCAGCCAATTTCACAGGCTTCAGTAAGAAATCTTCAGCCCCTTCTTCAAGACATCTGAATCACAAAAGAGAATCAAATTACATTATTAGACTTAATTTTGGTAAAGATGGTTCCTTAGTAACAAGCAAAAGCATGTGAGGTGTATATCACGAGGGATGTGATTTATAATGACCCCACCAAAGATTATGCAAAACAACAACTAGAGCATATATTATAATTTATTTATATATCACATCACCGGCAACAGAATCAAATCTCAAGAGAAGATCTTGCTTAACTTATGAAGGATTTTATTCTTTCCTTATTTTGTGTCCACAAGAAACAATTGTTTTTTTTTTAGTTTATTATATGATTCCTAATATCCATTAGAAAATTTATTAAATCTTGCAAGGACCCACTAAAGTAACACCAAATCTTAGCTTCTATCAAATATGCAACCACCATCAAAGTTACCCCATGATGGTTAAAGAAACCATATTGTAATCATGCAAATCTTATATGATTATACAACAATTTAATTTGGTCAATGCATATCGGTTTAACGGTATATTTTTTTTCAAAAAATTAGTAAATTAGTGATTACTTAAAAGTTTCCTAAACAAAACCCTTCTAATCATCCGAATCTCCTGAACTAATAAAAATACTACAACTGGTAAATCTTATTCTTACGTGATTTTGAATTTAAACAAGGATTAAGGATCACAATTAAGATATAGGAAAATATACCTATCGATACGAGGCAATATGTTTTCCGACGACATAATCACCACAGGTATTTCTCTGAAAGCTGATGATTCCTATGAAATTCAAAATCCGTAAACAAATTAGGTCACACTTCATTTTCTTTATTTGCCAAATCGATTGAATTATCGACAAACTTACTTTGATCTTCTTCAATAGCTCATATCCAGTCATCCCAGGCATAGAGTAATCGGTCATTATCAGATTAATCTTCAGATCCTATAAAATATTAAAAATCAAAATCTTCAATACCAAATATGAATGAATTCTCAAAAAGAAAAAGAAAAAAACACAACGATCAGATATATTATTACCTCAAATCCAACAGAACTATTCTCTCCATCCAATCCAAGGTATTGCAAAGCTCTTGTCGCGCTATCGACAACAGTAACTGAGGATTTGTTTTAAAATAAAAAAGTATTGTCAGATTCCACAAAACAGAACAAAAACAAAAAAAACGATGAAATTCCAAAACACCACCTTACCTTTACATGACGAGACCCTGAGCAACCGCTCGATGAATTTCCGATCGACGATGCTATCATCGACGGCGAGAACATGAAGAAGCTCCGGCGATCCTAAGGACGGAGTGTCGTTGGAGATATCCAGCTTCTCCGGACGCAAAACCTCCGCCATATCAAAGATGAGTAAGAGAATCTGCTTCGAATCGAAAAAGTGAAGAAAAGAAAAGAAAAGTGGAGATTTGAGTTTGCAACGGGATGAATGGGTTTGAGTGGATTTTATAAGGAAGAAGGGAAAAAAAAAGAGAGGGAAAATATGATATCGAGAGATTCTGAGAGATCTTTGCATATCTGTGGGATTTTTCCTGTCGATAGCGCGTGGAAATTATTTGTTTATTCTGTTTCCAAAAAGTCATATTCAAATTTGGCAAAGCAAAATTAAAATAAAATCATGTAATAAAGTCTTTCGGGGGAAAAAAATCAAAAGTGATCAAGTTTTTTTTTTTTTATTATTTTTTTCGATAATAGTCAAATAATAGTGAGTGGTGAAATCATAGGATATCAAATTGGAAAAATCGTATCGGTGACGATCTCTCGATTATTTGTTCAGATCATGGGAACCTTTTGATTTGTGCATTTCCGATAATTTCCTAAAAATAGACACATGTAATAAATAAATAAAGAAAACTACTTCTAATGCAACGTTTGTAAGTAAGCAAGCAAGTAGTTCATGTTTTTCTTTTTAGTTATTAAATAGCTGTTTATGTGTTGCGCTTAATTGTGAATTCAAATTCGGTGTTATTCCATTAACGATTTTAGAATACAAGTTACGGATTTAAACAAATATATGAAGACAAAAAAAATACACAAGGTATAAAAACTCACGTATCATGACTATTTGGAAAATTTATAATAAATTCATAGTAAATAGCTAAGATCATCCACATCGGTGAATTAAATGAGGATTTTTAGAGTAAAAATCGCTACGTGTCGCGACCATCCACAAGACACCGTCTCTCTGTGTCTCTGCGAAGACACCGGCTCTTCCCAATATCGCCACGTGTCGCGGCGTGATTCATCGAGACAATAAAATATTAATAAATATAATATTATTTAAACTATAAAAAAATAGGGAAGACACCCAGTTAAGAAACCCCGTTGGAGATGGTCTAAAATCGCTCGAAGCATAAGAGGTTCTTCTAGATGGTTAAGATCGATTGTTGGAAAACAGACAAATCTGCATAATAGAAAATAGCTAAGATTGCTCGAAGCATAAGAGGGAATGCTTTCAAAAGACTCTATGACATTCAAAAGATTCAAAAGAGAGGTTAGAAATTATGATATGTTGAATTATCGAATCACTCTCATTTAGTCAATCGAAATGGTGTCATGATTTATATCAATTGAAAAAATTCAATGAATGGATTACTTGACGGCTACACTCACTTTGGTGAAACTAGCCAAATGGTAAATATTTGGATTTTTTCAGGTAATAAGAAAAAGTATGATAATTAAGTACATAATATGGCATATGCTATTAATGTTTATGTATATTTACAGATTTTTATCTCTATAATATGTGAAAAAATATTTCACGGATTTATCCTATCTTTTCTGATTGATGCTCAGAATAGGGTATTGACAAGAGCAGGGGCGGATCCATTTTGTCCAAAGGGTGGTAACTGCACCACTCAAAAAAAATTTTTTGTACTTGTTTAATAAAAATAAATTATACCATCACTAAAAAATCAAAAATTGCCTTCACATATATTTTTTTTGGTTTAAACCCAAAAGCACACCTTAAAATTTTATTTTTATATTATATTATATTTTTGGCTCCACTGATTATATTTTATAGATCTATCACTGGACAAGAATACTTCTCCTTTGTTTGAATATCAACTTTCTAGAACTGATGAGACTAAAGTGCTTTTCGTATTGGTCTTTTGCAGGAGACATTTGTATTAGGTGCATGTCAGCTAATCTTCCTACTACATGCCATCGAGGCTCACATGTGCTGGTTAGGAAAATGTTCTTCATGCTTGTCATTGACGCATCCCATCACAAGCTATCGAGTTTGGTAGATTTACAAGGTTCGACAGATTCATTGATGTGTAAGGTATAGCTCTTCCCATAACTTCTTATAGATTCAAGGTCCACGTGTTATACTGCTATTAGCTAGTACATGATAACTGAAACTTATCCAAGCACTTTGCTCCCACTATAATGTTGAAATTGGAGAGTGAGACTACAAAATGTGTTAAGAGTGAAAATTGTGGTGTGCGATTGTGCTAAAATTGAAAATGCGATATGTTTAAATGTAATTTTCTCGCTTGGATAGTTCGAAAGCTCTCTTCCTAAAAAGGAAGTCTGGGGCCTTATTTAGTGATAGACGGAGAAGAGATATTATGTCGAGTCATAATGAATCAATGACTGTTAAGATCTGTCCAGATGCATAGTCTAGGCAGACATGCTTTATGACGATTCCAACAAAATGTCGTCTACGTGTCTAGGTTGGATTGACGACTAGAGATATTACTCAAAACAATAGATTTATCTTTTTGGTATTCAACTACATGATCATTTTAGGCATATTAATTTTAGTGTAAATTTTTTTAATACGAATTTTCACACACGTATAAATTATTTAGTTTTTGAAAAGAACAATTAGATAAAGTTTAAACCTATGTTTGATTTTTTTTTTTTTTTATAATCAAGGAGTAATCCGGATTTTGATGACAAGACTAATCTTCATGGTAAATATAGCGTCGAGCAGTTCACTCACCAAGTTTTCAAATAAATTTAAAGTATGATACCATTTTAAATGATTAAATAAGAATAGTTAGATAATTCTGTATTTAAATGGAACGTTTTCTTGTTTATTTTGGTTATATGTGTGGAACACGAATTATCATTGTTAATCATTATTTACAAAAAGAATATTACTACATACTATTTAGTAACAATCGTAACTTGATCAAAAAAATCCAGTCACGTTCTCATATATTATTCGTTCACTCAATTAGTATCACATATATTATTGGGCAATTCTATAAAATAGCACCAAAAAACTTAAAGTTCAATAATTTAGCACCCAAGGGTGAAAATCCCAAAATTAGCATTCATTAAAAGGGAAAAAGACTTATGTATCCTCTATTATACTCTAAAATCAATCATTGATAACCCAAACAAAACAAAAAAAATCGAAGATGCTGATTCTCCTTGTTCACATTGACCGGTTCAGAGAGAAATCTTTAACCGAATTTTTGGATCGGTGGTTATCTCTATTGAGTGAAGGGAGCTTCACATCGGCGAGCTTGTGACGAGATCCATGGCGGCAATTTCTACGTTCTTCCTTCTCTTCCTCATACCCCTTGTCCCACTCTCGCTTCTCGTTATCTTGGCCTTAATCGTACGTACGCCCTCATCCCATCCGAATCCCAATCAAGTCACGTCACGTCTTCATCACCGGCGGATCTAGCGGCATAGGTCTTGCTCTCGCCCAACGCGCCGCTTCCGAGGGTCCTCGCGTCTCCATCCTCGCCCGATTCGCCGGAAAGCTCGAGGAGGCCAAACAATCTATCAAGCTCGCCACTGGTGTCGAAGTCGCCACGTTTTCCGCCGACGTTCGCGATTACGACGCCGTGTCGAAGGCGATTGATGAATCGGAGCCGATCGATGTGTTGATTGTAAATCAAGGCGTGTTTGTGGCGAAGGAGCTGGATAAGCATAGTCCAGAGGATCTGGATCTAAATAGCTAAGTTTGTCCCAATGTTGTTATCAAGGACATTTATTGAGTGTTATATAGCTGGTATTGAGATTACGTTTTTTTTCCCATGATTTTCTTTTCAGGTTGTGATGGTTTCTGTGTTGTCTTTGTCTTCTTCTTTTATCGGAAGATTTCTTGGTGTTCGAATATATCTATTTATCATTTCAGGTAAATAACAAAGTTGAGTCGATGATCAAGCTTGTTGAAGATATTCTATTTAATGATCCAAAGTCGATTTGCCGACCTTTGTTCCCATCCCAACACCTTACTAAATCAACAAGAAACATAAAAAGTATGATTTCGCTTAAGTCATGAAGAGACGAACTATAAATGATTATATTACCTGTTGATTTTCATGCGTAAATGAAGCATCCAAACATGTGTTGTTGTTTGCCTACACAAAGAAAGAAAGATACAAATGTTGAAATAATTCTTTCTGGAAATTCAACGTATTTAGGAAACATTTAAGAACATATATAACATATTTAGGAAAGCCTTCCTCAATCAAAAAGAAAGATAAAAAGTATGATTTCAAAGTCATGCAGAGATAAACTATAAAAGACTATATTACATATTTATTTTCATGCGTAAATGAAGCATCCGAACATATGTTGTTGTTTGCCTACACAAAGAAAGAAATATACAAATGTTGAAATGATCCTTTCTGGAAATGCAACGTATTTAGGAAACATTTAGGAACATATATAACGTATTTAGGAAAGCCTTCCTAAATCAACAAGAAACAGAAAAAGTATGATTTCAAAGTCATGCAGAGACAACCTAAAAAAGACTATATTACATGTTGATTTTCATGCGTAAATGAAGCATCCAAACATGTGTTGTTGTTTGCCTACACAAATAAAGAAAGATACAAATGTTGAAATGATCATTTCTGGAAATGCAACGTATTTAGGAACCATTTAGGAACATATATAACGTATTTCGGAAAGATTTCCTAAATGAACAAATGATGAAAACTGATCATTTCTTGAAAATGAAACGTATTTAGGAACATATATAACGTATTTCAGAAAGTCTTCTGAAATGAACAAATGATGAAAAATGATCCTTTCTTGAAAATGAATCGTATTTAGGAACATATATAACGTATTTAAGAAAGACTTCCTAAATGAACAAATGATGAAAACTGATCCTTTCTTGAAAATTAAATGTATTTAGTAACATATATAACGTATTTCTGAAAGACTTCCGAAATGAACAAATGATGAAAACTGATCATTTTTTGAAAATGAAACGTATTTAGGAACATATATAACGTATTTCGGAAAGTCTTCCGAAATGAACAAATGATGAAAAATGATCCTTTCTTGAAAATGAATCGTATTTAGGAACATATATAACGTATTTCGGAAAGACTTCCTAAATGAACAAATGATGAAAACTGGTCCTTTCTTGAAAATGAAACGTATTTAGGAACATATATAACGTATTTTGGAAAGTCTTCCGAAATAAATAAATGATGAAAAATTTAGGAACCATTTAGGAACCATTTAGGAACATATATAACGTATTTCGGAAAGACTTCCTAAATGAACAAATGATGAAAACTGATCATTTCTTGAAAATGAAATGTATTTAGGAACATATATAACGTATTTCTGAAAGACTTCCGAAATGAACAAATGATGAAAAATGATCCTTTTTTGAAAATGAAACGTATTTAGGAACATATATAACGTATTTCAGAAAGTCTTCCGAAATGAACAAATGATGAAAAATGATCATTTCTTGAAAATGAATCGTATTTAGGAACATATATAACGTATTTCGGAAAGACTTCCTAAATGAACAAATGATGAAAACTGGTCCTTTCTTGAAAATGAAATGTATTTAGGAACATATATAACGTATTTCTGAAAGACTTCCGAAATGAACAAATGATGAAAAATGATCCTTTTTTGAAAATGAAACGTATTTAGGAACATATATAACGTATTTCGGAAAGTCTTCCGAAATGAACAAATGATAAAAAATGATCTTTTCTTGAAAATGAATCGTATTTAGGAACATATATAACGTATTTAGGAAAGCTTTCCTAAATGATGAAAAATGATCCTTTCTGGAAATGAAACGTATTTAGGAACCATTTAGGAACATTTATAACGTATTTAGGAAAGTCTTCCTAAATGATGAAAAATGATCCTTTCTGGAAATGAAACGTATTTAGGAACATATATAACGTATTTAGGAAAGCTTTCCTAAATGATGAAAAATGATCTTTTCTTGAAAATGAATCGTATTTAGGAAGATATATAACGTATTTCGGAAAGACTTCCTAAATGAACAAATGATTAAAACTGATCTTTTTTGAAAATGAAACGTATTTAGGAACATATATAACGTATTTCGGAAAGACTTCCTAAATGAACAAATGATGAAAAATGATCATTTCTTGAAAATGAAATGTATTTAGGAACATATATAACGTATTTCTGAAAGACTTCCGAAATGAACAAATGATGAAAAATGATCCTTTTTTGAAAATGAAACGTATTTAGGAACATATATAACGTATTTCAGAAAGTCTTCCGAAATGAACAAATGATGAAAAATGATCCTTTCTTGAAAATGAATCGTATTTAGGAACATATATAACGTATTTCGGAAAGACTTCCTAAATGAACAAATGATGAAAACTGGTCCTTTCTTGAAAATGAAATGTATTTAGGAACATATATAACGTATTTCTGAAAGACTTCCGAAATGAACAAATGATGAAAAATGATCCTTTTTTTAAAATGAAACGTATTTAGGAACACATATAACGTATTTCGGAAAGTCTTCTGAAATGAACAAATGATGAAAAATGATCATTTCTTGAAAATGAATCGTATTTAGGAACATATATAACGTATTTAGGAAAGCTTTCCTAAATGATGAAAAATGATCCTTTCTGGAAATGAAATGTATTTAGGAACCATTTAGGAACATTTATAACGTATTTATGAAAGTCTTCCTAAATGATGAAAAATGATCCTTTCTGGAAATGAAACGTATTTAGAAACATATATAACGTATTTAGGAAAGCTTTCCTAAATGATGAAAAATGATCTTTTCTTGAAAATGAATCGTATTTAGGAAGATATATAACGTATTTCGGAAAGACTTCCTAAATGAACAAATGATTAAAACTGATCTTTTTTTGAAAATGAAACGTATTTAGGAACATATATAACGTATTTCGGAAAGACTTCCTAAATGAACAAATGATGAAAAATGATATTTTCTTGAAAATGAATCGTATTTAGGAACATATATAACGTATTTCGGAAAGACTTTCTAAATGAATTAATGATTAAAATTGATCTTTTCTTGAAAATGAAACGTATTTAGGAATATATATAACGTATTCCGGAAAGACTTCCTAAATAAAAAAATGATTAAAACTGATCCTTTCTTGAAAATGAAACGTATTTAGGAACATATATAACGTATTTCGGAAAGTCTTCTGAAATTAACAAAAACAGAAAACGATATTTCCTGTAGATTTCCATGCTTAAATGAAGCGTCAGAACAAATGTGTTGTTGGTTTGTCTACACAAAGAAATAAAGAAATATTCAAATGATGAAAGCTGATAGATTGTAACATCAGAACAAATGTGTTGTTGTGTTGTTGTTTTGTCTACACAAAGAAATAAAGAAATATCTTCTTTTTGCCAACACTTTTGTATGTTAATACTACATTTGTTTGCTTATAGATTGTAGCAGCTACATATTCCAGAGTGACTAGGGAAATTGAGATTTAAACTTTTTATTTCTTCTGGTGAATTGATCATCTTAGTCCGGCTGGAGCTGTTAGACTGCCTTCTCATGGTCTTCCCATGGCTCTCTGGGCAAGAGTCCCATCGTAATCCTAAACCCAAACGTAAACCCAAACGTAAGTTCCATTTTAGCATGAATGAAGCCAACACAAAGATTACTTGTTTTTTTTGGGTGAATATAAGTATAATTTGAAAGTTACCCGTTTCTCGAAAGAACTATCCTGCGAGTCAGCTATCTTGTCTGCAATTCCATAGTCAATGGCTGCTTGTGCTTGAAGATATTTAGGTCGCTTGATGTCCTCATTGATCTGCTCTTTGGATTTGCATGTTCCCTTAGCTAGCAGCTCGATGTAGTACTCAGTATTTGCATCAAGTTCGTTGGTCTACCAGAGGATTATTCATTACAGTACATGTGAAGAATTTGAGGGGAAGTACATAAAAGGGGTAAAAGAATGTGAATGCCACCTTTATCCACATATCTATTGCAGCTCCGCTCGATCTGTTTACTTTTGACAGATACAATTTTGCTGCACCATTAACCATCAAAACTTCGAAACTTCCACAAGTGGACAATAGGTAACAATATGCATATCATGATCTAAATGCTAGGTTAAAGTACAAATGTTTGAGAGAAGAGAACCATACTTGATGAAAGTGGCTGTACGACTCTTTCATCAAGTGACTAACCATAAATGATCTCGAGTTTCTTTGTCAAAGCAAATTAGTGAAACCAAAACAAAAACAGCAAAGCCTCACGGATCTTTGAGATATAAGACAAAACCACCCACGCTAGTGTAGACCAATCACAGTACTCTTGTAGTCTTTGGAATTGGCCGTAAAATCTGAGGTAAAGAAAACTCTGAACAAGGCAATAAAAATAGAAAACAATAATGAGGAGCTTAAGCATACGAATCATAACAAAATTCCCCTCGCAAGTCAAATCAAGGAAACTAAGAAAACGTCCATCACCAAAGACATCAAGGGCAGCCAATTCCACACCAATCGGAACAAATTCTAACAATAAGCATATGAATCATCCAACGATTCATCCGAACAACAGCGAGAAGAATCAATTTCAAACGACAAGAAAGGATTTTCACGCAAGCTGAAAAGAAGGGATCGAAAAACCTGAGAAGCTCGTAGCGAGAGAAACTGAGATGATAAAAGTGACTAACCATTGTTGAAAAGAGTCGAATCACACGTTCTCGTTCTGATAGACACGAATCTGCTTCACGAGAATCTCGTTCGTTTCAGCCATCGGAGAAGAAGATGATGACGACGGCGATGGTGAAGTGATTCTTTGAGTCGTGCCTGAAATAGATGATGATTGATGATGATCGAGAGATGATCGGTGATGATTGATGAGATCGCAAAATAGATGATCAGCGATGATTGATGAGATCGCTAAATTCCCAGATCTTAGATCGGGAGAGAAAGAAAAAATTTTGGGTAAATTTCTTTTGTATTTTATTTTAATAATAAATGCAAGTAAACTAAGGATAAAATGGTCTTTTGGGTCTTTAATGAATGCTAAAAATGGGGCTTTTTTATTAGGGTGTTAGTTTGGTCAGAAAGTTTTCAAAATGTGCTATTTTGATCAATTTCTCTATATTATTTTTTCGATTAATTTTGTATTCATTCTAAAAGATTCAAAATAAAGAAGAATATGCAAAGATTACAAATGGAGATAAATTTTAGGTTTGGGCATTTTCGGTTTCGGTTCGGTTCTGGGTATTTTGGTTAGTGAGGTTTGGGATCCATTCGGTTCTGAAATGATTATGGGTTGGTTCGGTTCCGAGATTTCAGAACCGAAAAATATCTGAATTTTTTCGGTTACGGGTCGGTTCCGGGTATTTATTACCCGAAATGTCTAAAATATATCCGAAATGACTCAAATATACCCGAAAACCCAAAATTATATCTGAAAATCCGAAAATATACCCGAAAACGAAAAAAACTAAATAAAATATACTCATAATACCAAAAATATATCTAAAAATCTGATATATATTTAATATTTTTGGATATATAATTATATTTCGGGTATTCGGGTACCGAAATATTTTCGGTTCGGTTCTGGGTATTACCCGATACCTATGGGTATCAATGAATAGGATCCAATATGTATTTTGGTAATTTCGGTTCGATTCCAATTCGGTTCCGGTTCGGATATTTCGGTTCCGGTTCGGTTATTTCAGTTCGGTTACGGTTTGTAAAATATAATAAAGGAAGATTAAAAAAAATAAAAAAACTATCGATCGACATTCGACACAAGCCGAACAGAGAAACGGGGCCGGCTAAGTTATGGAAGAGGAAAAAGCGGCAGCTTACTACGACGAGCTCACGCGTAGAGGAGAAGGAGCTGCTCGTTTCAAGCAAGGCCTCGGCTTTTCCTCCGGAGCCAACACCGTCCCCGAGAGAGGATCGGCGATCGCATCCTCCTCTTCGTTTCTCAACCAGTTCGTCAAGGCTTCTTCCAACCCTAAATCCACCGAAAACGATTCCGACATCCGATCCGTCAGAGATAAGCTGAAGAAGAAGAAGAAGCCTGAATATCAACAACGTCCTAGTGTTCCGGAGAGGAGCTACAGAGATTCGAGCGAACGGCGTCGTTACCGGAGTAGAGAGAGAGATAAAAGCCATAGAAGGAGAAGCAGGAGTGTAGAGAGGCGTGATAGGTATGGAAATAAAGAGAGGCGGAGGAGGAGGAGTCGGAGCAGGAGTTTTTCGCCGAGGAGGGAACGTAGGAGAAGCGAAGATGAGAGAAGAGGAAGGAGGAGAGAAGATGTTAAGGAGAAGAAGATTGATTACTCGCGGGTAATCAAAGGCTACGATGAGATGGTATACTACTCATCATCCTTCAGCCTTTGTGGTTGCTAGATTTTGATGCCCTTTTGTTTATTCTTGCTAAGTTCACCAGATTCAGCTGAATTTTCGCAATGTTAGATTCTATTTGCTCTTTAGAGTTTGGGAGTTAGGGTAATAAGAACATAGACAAGTAGCTTTACATCATCCTGAGGATTCGGTTGGTATTGTAACATAGGAAATGCCTTCATGTGCTCATGTTTACTTGGTAAGCAGGAATAAATGTTTTAAGATAAACCCATGAACTCCAGTTTGGTACAACTATTCTTGTGGATCTCTTTCTTTGTTTATGGATTTGGATTCTGTATTTTTGTTGTTGTTGTTTTGTGTGTGTATTTGTGATAGTCATTTCCATTGATATCTTAAGGGCGTGTTGTGTTGCTTTCTTGAAGTCGGCTGCTGATAAAGTGAAGGCCAAGATGAAGCTCCAGCTTGATGAAACTGGTGAGTTAGTCGGTCCCATTAGAGAGATTACGTTGATTTTGCTGTCCATGCTTCTAGCAGCTGAGATCTGATTCTCCCGACAACATGTTTTGAGTGGGATCCATCTTTGGAATGTTACTGTTAAATGGTGGGGCTGTGTTTTGGCACTTAATGTCTTGGCTTTGATTATGCTGATAATGCTTTCTTATTAGTCTAGTGCAAGACTATTGTAACTAGCCTAGAAGTTTTTTAGTGAATCCTGGCCTTAAGTTGGTTAGTTTCTAATGGTTTGAAATGGAGGTAGGAGGCTGCTTTGGGGTATTCTGGATTTTTCTAGGGCTCTGGTTAGGCATTGGGTCAAGAATTAAGAATTCTCTCCTCAAAGTATATATGGTGTAGTTTTGTTGGGCTATGTTATATAGCTCATTGAAGCTGTCATGTACGTTACTCCTGGGAGAAGACCTTCCCGAAATTTTCCCTATCAGTAAAGCAAATCCTTACTTGGTGTTTAGTGACCTCATAGATTTTCATAGCAACTCTGCATATAAGGGGGATTGGGACAAACCCTTTCCTGGAGATAGTAAATATGTAAATGTATTTAGTGGTATATTATGAAGAGAAACTTCATGGTGCCTGAAAAAGAATTAAAGAACAAGAAATATCCACTCTGTCCTTAAAATGAGATTCCTCGCATCTTTTACCTTGTGAAAACGCACGCTCATGTTGATTTCCTCTCTTAAAATTAATGATCCCACTTGAATTGCAGCTGAGAAAGATACCAATAGAGGTGCAGGATGGGAACGATTTGAGTTTGACAAAGATGCTCCAGTTGATGATGAGGAAGTAGAAGAAGGTCAGTTTCCTGTGAATTTCTACATATACTCCATGATTTCGCTGTACAATAGAGCTAAAAACGGAAAAAATCATTCTCAGTTACTATGTACTATTGATGCTAAAAGCTTCATATGATTATGCAGGTACCGATGATGACGCTGCCTTAGTCAAGCGCATGGGACAGAGCTTTAGGTTTAATGCCATCGAGGTGTGATGAGTCATTATCTTTCATTGTCTCTCACTATTTAACAGATTTTCAACAATCAGACCTTCAGACAAATTATATGGTTGATAATAAACTCGCAGGCGAAAAGGGAGGAGCAACTAAAAGCCGCCCACGATGAAGCCATGTTTGGAGCACCCACAGGCCAAACTCCTACTGACAACACCCATGATGATGTGCCAGAGACAACTAATGTAAAGGACGTTGAAGGAGAAAGCAACAGTTGCACGACAAATCTTCTTAGCGAAAAGGTAAGAAATCTGTGAGATCTCTTTCATGTCTTTTACTGTTGAACCAATAGATCCTTGGAGCTCGATTTTACAGTCTGTACGTAAGCTTGTTACTTTGGATTTTAGGTACTGGCAAAACAACAAGGATCTTGGCGTGACCGAGCTCGCAAGTCATGAGTATCCTACATTATAATGAAAGTCAAGATTAATGTAGTTTATAGGTGTTGTTCCTTCCGATTTTTTAATAGAAATTTTGTTAATTGATTGAAGATGGTTTTTTTCTGGAAACTTCGATATTATTACTTCACATCTTTTGTTTGTGATTCATGTAATTGATTTCATATCAGTAACAATTATCTAAAATCAAAGGCACAAACACTTCAATTTTCATTGACAAAAGCAATTATTTAAATAGATAAACAATTATTTGTTTAAACTTCTGAAATTAATTAAACGGGGATATAAAAAAATAGATAAAATAGATGAGAAAATATCACACATAGGAAAATTCAAAAGTAATTTGAATATAAAGTCAAATTATTGTTCTTCTCTGATACAACCAAAGAAGCAGATTTTTCAACGTAAAATCAAATAGACAAGATAAGAATTAAGAATCGTATCTTCTTGCAACTTGCCCATTTGCCATTTGCCATTTGCCATTTGCCATTTGGCATCGTTAGTCAGGGAACCGTGCCTCGATAGTCGAAACTCTACACGAACAGATGTCAACAACTCATTGCCTTCAAACTGCCAATCATAAATTTTATTTCGACTTTCCGAATTTACAGAAAATAGTAATAATTTTTTTGTTTTTGGTAAACATTGTTTTTTTTTTTTGAGATGATTTTGTTCAAAAAGTATGTTGCCTGAAATATTAGCTTTTAGAAAAAGTTAATTACAAAATTATGTAAGTAAAAATAAAAATAAAATTACACCATAAATATTTTTTTATATTTTAAATAATTACAACAATGTCATTTGATTTAAAAATTGCTGAAAACTGTGTTGGTAATTAATAAAGCCGATGACACTGTTCATCTACCATCCGATCGATATTGTTCATCTACCATCCGTCGACACTGTTCATCCAAAGTCGACACTGTTCATCCATCATCCAGCCGATACTATTCATCATGTACGGCACTGTTCATTCTAAGTCGACGATACTAATAATCCTGACACTATTCACCCGTCGACACTATTCATGACGTCGACATTATACAATCGAAGATATTATTCATCACCAGATATTTAGTGGATAACTATTTGGTTAATTTGCTAATTAAATATGTTGTCATGTTAACCCAATTAACATATAATATGTTAATGTGCTAATAATAATATCTGAAACTTATAACGTGTTAACAATAATATTCAATATTTTATAACGTGTTAACCCAATTAACATATAAAATGTAACGTGTTAACACAGTATGATAGCGTGCTAATAATAATAGATGAGAGTTGTTAACGTGTTAATACAAAAATCTGATACTTGTTAGTTGTTAGATGTATCATATATTATTGTCAGTACGTTAACATAATGTGTTAACGGATTACAAATTTCAGATATTATTGTTATTCCGATGATAAATAGTTTCGTCGACTTTAGATGAACAGTATCGCCGGGTGTATTAGTTGCTAAATAGTGTCGATGAGACGACACGATTATTAATATTGTCGACTTTGGATGAACAGTATTGGTGAGATGAACAATGTCGACGAGATGATAGATGAACAATGTTGTCGGTTTTATTAGTTGGTAACAAAAATTTCAGAAGTTTTCACATCAAATAGCATTATTGTAATTATTTAAAATAGAAAATAATATTTATGATATAATTTTATTCCACTTTTTCTTAAATTGTTTTTAAAAATTAATTTTGTTAATAATTAATACTATTTACTGATATTACCCTTTATTTTTTGTTACACTGTCCCGACAAAAACGTAAAACCTAAAGTCAAATAAAAGGCCGTGTGGGGTCTCTCTTTTGGTCTCTCAACAACATTATTCTCTCAGAGAAGCCGTCTTCCTCCTGTAATCTCTCGATCGATCTTCTTCTTCTCTGCGATTCCAATGGCGAACCGTTGGTTAAGACCTGAGGTACTTTATCGATCTTCATAAATCTTCGATTTCGCTAAATCTCTTTTGACTGCGCTTTTATTGCTAATTTCTAAACGGTTATTGTTAGATCTGGCATCGATTCTTCCTTAGATTTCTCTGTTTTTATTTCCTTTTTCCTCAGGTGTATCCCTTGTTCGCCGCAACCGGAGTTGCTGTTGGGATCTGCGCGTTTTCGTTGATAAGGAACATCACCGGAAACCCCGAAGTCAGGTTTGTATCCTCCTCCTGAGATTTAGATTGCCGTCTCTTGTTGACTTGTATCTGAGGAAAATATTCTTATATCAAAACGAAGTCGTTTAGTCCAGATACTATGTTCCTCGTAAATAGGAACCACTTCTTCATTACCGGATCATTTGTTAGACTTTTGATTGAGAACCCAGCTATATGCTCTCTTTGTATTGGTGATTGAACATAACAGCAATATAGCTATTTAGAGTTTGAAACAGAGATTTATTGCATTAGGGTTTGTTTGTGTTTTTAGTGTTGTATAAAGGGTTTTTTTTTCTCTTCTTCTTCTGAATCCTCCACAGAGTATCAAAGGAGAATAGGGCTGCTGGAGTTTTGGATAACCATGCAGAGGGAGAGAAGTATAAGGAGAATTTCCTCAGGAAGTTTGTTCGCAACAAGCATCCAGAAATCATGCCTGGAATCAACAAATTCTTCACTGATCCTAAATACTAAGAAAAACATTTTCAAGGACATTCGCACCGCTTTTCTGGAATTGAATCTCTCTGCTAAGATATTTCCCATGTGATATATAAACGCATTTGTCAATTTCACATTGTGATGTATCCTCCAGCGGAAACTACTTATTATGCTGGTCTTTCAATAACTATCTGCGTTTTGAAAACATAACTACAGTGTTTGACAACTTTAAGCTCTTATTACATTAATGAAGCTTGTCATGATTCTCACACATTGTGCTCTACTACCGAGTCTTATCCACCTTTTGATTCAGACTATAGGAGGCAAACAACAATTTGAGACAACTAAGTGAGAATGAGAATCCTACGTCCAAGAGAGATTATGCCAACCAAAATTAATATTCTAATTGTGTCATGCATTCAATTATAACCGGAAATTTGGAAATAGAATTGGGGTTTTTTTCCCACTCCTAATTTTAAGCTGCTATAGTAACTTCAGTATGTGTATGTTATGGACACTACTTGAATGTCAAATGGCACATAGAGTGAGAGGTCGAATCATTGCTAAAGGAATAGGCTCGGCATCTAAATTACTAAACCAAGGGCCTCGGAACAACCATCTTGATGAAATATATAATCTGGAATTGAGAATCTGCTGTGACAAAATAAGATGCATAAATAATCAATGGTGTACTAAGATTACAATTTCAAAGTGTACCTGTTGGAAGACATTCTCTCTTCTCAAAAAGCTTTTGAGTATTGTGTACAATATAACTAAAGAGGAAAATGCTCGATATCCATCGAAGGAAAACCGGTTTGCGCCATTCTGATCCCTCTGAGTAAACTCTTTGCCTTCTCTTTCTCCTGAAAACATGATTGCGATCGCGTCAAACTATGTGTAATAATAAGTATATCAGGATACTCGATCCTTTTAAACTAACTGTTAGCAATGGAGAAAGTTGGAGCAAAAATACTTACAGGGCCACTATAATCGAGAAGACGGGTGCAATACACTTCTGCTTCTTCAAACTTCTTGTGGGTTTTGAAATGTGTGGCAAGAAAAACCAAAGCCTCAAACATGTTTGGTCCTTCTAATCCTTCGGCATCCATTCTCTCTAAATCTTTCTCAAAGTAAAATGCAGCTTCTTCATTGCGTCCAAGCTTCTGGTGAAGCTTTGCCAGCTGATTAAGAGCTATTCCTTCCGTGTCAGTACAGTTCACAGCTCTTTTGTAACACTTGATGGCCTCTTCAAGCATGTACAGCTGTTCCGTTTGATAACATTTAGCCATGGCTATCCACAGCCGAGAATCGTTTGGAAGAAAGAATATGGATTTCCGGAAATAGTGAAGTGCATAGAAAGGCATCCCCATCATCTCATATGCTTGCCCTAACCCATACCAAGCTCGATAATCACATGGGTTTATATCAACAGCTCGTCGATATGCATCAATGGCAGCAGGAGTGTTCTTCATCTCAACATATTCATGGCCCATAAGAGTCCACGCAGATAAGTACTTCTTGTTCAGTTTCAAAGCTCTCCTGAAGTACATAACTGCTTTCTCATGCTGCCCTTTTAAACTGTAATAGTTGCCAATGATGCAGCAAGACTCAGGTCTGTACTTATCAGTCAAAAACACCTTGTGCGCAAGGTAACTCAGCGCAGCACAGGCTTCTTTTGCGTACAGAACATTGGAATACAAGTCCATATCTTCCACACGATAGGGATCATTTCTCAGAAGTTCTTCAAACATGATCTCAACCTGGTCAAATTCCCTAAGACTATACTGAGCTTTTGCAGTTTGAGCTTGGATGTAATTGCTAAAACTGAAAATACCTTGCAGATACTCGTACTTCGCCAAGGACTCAGTGTGCATTCTGAGTTCTTGATAAGCATTGGCAAGAAAAAACTCCTTCATCCAGTGATTGCTTAGACTAATGCTATTCAAGATTTCGATCGAAGTACACAGAGACTGCAGCTCTGACCAGGCACTCCAGTTCCATGGATAGCTGTTCACAGACTCTACGAGACTGGCACGAGCAAGACTCTCATTTCCTTTTTCTTTAAGAACCACACCATACAAGTATAATCCAAACGAGTCAATTGCTCCGGTCCTCTTCAGGGCTAATAATTCCCTTTCCAAAGATACCAATTCACGGTTTACGGCATCACTCTTACCCAAGGGGCCTTCAAGTTCTATCATTTCTTCATCTTTCCGTTTTTCTCCAGCCTTCATTGAAACGAAAACAAAGTGAATGACATGTTACAGAGTGTTATGGTTTCAGTGTAAATAGGTGTGGGGCATATATAGAACCTCACAATAAAGATAATTCCATAAGAAAATTCTTGTCTTCAAACAAGAAGAACAACTTCCAATTAAGTTGCACACCCTAAGATATCTGGTATCCATACAACATATTTGTGACTGGTTTATCAGAGGCTTACTCCTGGAAGTTTATTATAACGTCATATCTTGCATTTATAAGCAGCCAAAAGAATCCTCAAAAAAACATTGGAGCCACCTTCTAAAAAGTTCATTCCACCAAGCCAAATCAAAAGGAAGAGATGGAAAAATAGAACATACCAGATAAAGGGCATAGCAACGCAAGAATACTGATTTCTTGCTCATTTGATCACGAAGCACATGGGAAGCCCGTCTGTACTCTCGACAATCAAAGTAGGACTTTGCTAAAAGGTAAAGGTCACCATCAATCACTTCATCTTCTTCCGGGAGAGGAGTAGCTGCTTGAGAGAAGCCAACGGAAGGTTGTGGTGTTGAAACAGATTCATTGGTGCTGAACCTTCTCCGGATGCTAGAGCTTCCTCGCTGGAATCTCGTATTCGAAGGTGTAAAATTAGACGGGTCTTGCTCTATCCCCACAAGCTGCTCTCCTGCCCTGCAATAGTGAAAGCCAAGGAGATGTCTGATATGGAGCTGGCTAAATACTTCATCACCATTGGATTACAGTGCGAGTACTAAAAAACGAAAACTTAACTATATTAATTCACAAATGAGATTGAGCCAAAATCAGAAACTATCATCAAAAGAACACATTTTTCAAGCATTCGAATCAGTGTCGAACTCAAACTTGGACACAAATCGCATATCAGAACACAAAACCCACACAATCGCATGTCAATAATCCGAAGTTGAATGTATCCGCCACCAAATTCGCGACAACAGTGAATTCGAAACAACAATATTTGCTTAATTAACATCGGCAGACGGTCGCTAACAGTTTACCCATGATGAAAAAAATAGCCCAATCCTAACGGAAACTGAAGAAATTCAATTTTCGATTAAACCATCGCAATAGTGAGCTCGAAATTGCAGCAATGAGAGAGTATGCATAAGATTAGGGTTTTTAAGAAACGAACCATTTTGCGGCGGAGTATAAACAACGGTCGCTAAGCTGTCGAATAGCCGCACGGATCTCGTTCCGGCAAATCTCTTTGGAGACCATAGCAGAAGCTGTGTTAAGGTAAGTGTTGAAAAGGAATCGAAGAAGAAGGAAGAATCTGTTCTTCGTGGTGGAGAGATTTCAGAAACATCGCGCCCTCCATCCAATTCCAATCATTTTGAAATTAGAGAGAGAAAACGTGTTTCTTGGGCCCATTGACTGTGCATTATCAAGTTTGGGCTTCAAAATAGGCCCATGAAACAAAACAGAAACTATCATATTTTATTTATTTAAAAGTCTTTTTTTTTACATAATAATTTGTGATTTCAGTGTATATTTATTTTATATCCACAATTTTGTCACTTTGCATTAGCTTTAGTTTGGTAACACTAAAGTATTGAAAAAGTATAAAAATAAATATAAAAACCTGTTAAACAACAAAAACTTAACCTTAGCTAATGAAATACAAAACAACAATATATTTTTTTGTCAATTGAAATTTAGAATAATGGTAATATAATTAAGAGAAATACTCTAAAATAACACAAAAAATTATGGTTTGTTCCAAAACTAGCTCTCTAAATTTAAAATTCTAAAATAACACAAATAATTATGTAAAAAATATTTGTTTACCTAAAATAAATTTAAAATTAAATTAAACATTATGTATAAGTTCACAATTTTCAATTTAGGGTTTAGTTGTCCCTATTAAAAATGATTTTATGTTATTTTAATATTAAATTTATGTTATTATTGTCAAAATTTGTGTTATTATTATCATTTTTAATTAGTGATGTTAAATTAAGAACAAATGTTTAAAAGTGTGCTATTTTGGTCAGCTGAGCTATGTAGTTAATCAATCTTTGATTTTTCAAAATCACGGTCTATCTTTGATTAATTTAGATTACCATTATTACAAATAATAATGATGTGCATTTCAGAAATGATGTGCATTTAAACGACTCCTCGACCAAACATGATAAATCAAAAGGTTTCAAAACCAAATTTAGACCAAGTCAGTGTTAAATCCTACAAAACCAAAATTCTTTACAGCTTCACTTTTTGCATTAGATAACTATACTTGGTTAGTATAATACTATTTGTTTATAAATGTTTATTATGTACAAAAAATAAAATAAATATTGAACCGAAAAATATTGGTAAGAAAATGTCCAAACCGAAAAAAGAAAAAGAAAAACCGATGATTTGGGAGCAGAACCGAGCACAAAACCGTAAGCGCACAGCTTTACCACATTTGGGAGGAGTGAGTGTGTGTGAGAAGAAGGAGGAGCCAAAAACAAAAAAAAGGAGTGAATTTCAAATTGGCGCTCAAGCTTTTAACGTATCTTCCCAAAAATTCCCCCCAATTTTTTCGAATCTATTTTTTCTTAAATCCCTCCAAATTCCCCCACATATTTCTCAATCCATCGGTTCCGTCAAACATGTCAGATCTGCCGCCGGAAAAATCCAAAATGGCTCTTTCTTCGTCTTCCTCCCTGCCGGAATCTTCTTCCTCTTTACACCATTCCTACAGTCGGAAGCAGAAATCTCTCGGCCTTCTTTGTACCAAGTCAGTACCTCTTTCTGTTATCCCATCCTCGCTCTCGTTAATTTTTTTATCTGATTAGCAAATCTTCTTTCTTCTTCCCAGTTTCTTAGCTCTATACAATCGAGATGGAATCGAAATGATTGGGCTTGATGACGCTGCCACAAAATTAGGTTTTTTTTTTGGTTTTTTTGATTGGGCTTGATGAATCTGAATTTGATTGGAGTTTGGTTTGGTTTTTTTTTTTCTCCAGGAGTCGAGAGACGGAGAATCTATGATATTGTTAATGTGCTGGAGAGTGTTGGGGTGAGATTTGCTCTTGTATTACAGATGTTATTAAATCTGTTCTGTAATGTTTTGCTTAGAAACGAGTCTGGTCTTAATTTTAGGTTTTAACAAGAAGAGCCAAAAATCAGTATACGTGGAAAGGATTCGCCGCGATTCCAGCAGCGTTAAAGGAGCTACAAGTGAGTTTTTTTCTTCTTTTGTTTTGTTCTTGAATTCAAATCTCATTTCTTTGCAAGATTGTAGGGATTTGATTTGCAAATTCTCATAGGTAGTGTTCATGATGCAGGAAGAGGGAGCTAAGGACACTTTTCACCGTTTCTATACCAACGAGAATGTCAAAGTAGGTGACTTTGATTGGGTTTGTGTCTCTATTTAAGTCTTGAATTTGTTGTCTTGTTATGCTTAAAGATCTACTGAATCTCAGGTATCTGATGATGAGGATGATGAGGAAGAGTCTTCTCAGCCTCCTTCTAGTAGCCAGGCTGATAGCTCAAAACCTGGCTCTCTTCCCCAATCTTCAGATTCGTCAAAAATAGGTATTTGAGTTTAAATCCATTGCAAAGTAGATTCAGTGATATGTACCAAGTTCTAGATAAGAATGAGCCATCTTGTCAATTATATAAGTAGCACTGAACCTTTATGCCAAAGAAGAGATAGGATTTATGAAATATAATGTGGAATCACTGATATTTCGTTGGTTGGTTTTGTGTGACAGATAACCGACGAGAGAAATCTTTAGGATTGCTCACTCAGAACTTTATCAAGCTCTTTGTTTGCTCTGAAGTAAGTGAGAAGTTACAAAAGATTCTTTTTTTACAAACTAAGAGTTTTTCACCAAGTTGCTCAAGATTTTTTTGTTGAATGTGCTTCACCTGTTTAGGCTAGGATCATCTCCCTAGACGAGGCTGCAAAATTACTGCTTGGTGATGCCCACAATACATCAATAATGAGAAGTAATTATCTTCAGCTTGTGACTTTTAGACTCTTTTGTTTATGTTGCAAAGTCACTAAATTGATCTAGGAGTTTGTTGACACATTAATTAATTTTCCGCAGCAAAAGTGAGGCGGCTTTATGATATTGCGAATGTCTTGTCATCAATGAATCTCATTGAGAAGGTAAACTCAAAATATTATAGCAGCAGTATTTGTGAATCATCTATATGATCTGTAGCTGTAAATTAGTCTTACTATCTGTTTTTCTCTGGCTACAGACTCACACCTTAGATTCTAGAAAACCAGCTTTCAAGTGGTTAGGATACAGTGGTGAGCCTACTTTCACACTGAGCAATGATTTGATGCAAGCCGAATCAAGAAAAAGAGTTTTCGGAACTGATCTTACAAACGTCAGTGTCAAGAGAAGTAAAACCCATGAAAATGCTTCAGAGAGGAGGCTAAAGATGAAAAAACATGCAATAGCAGAGAGTTCTTATAGCAAAAGCTTTGATGCTCATGAATCAAGACATGGATCAAGAGGTTACCAGTTTGGTCCTTTTGCACCAGCCACTGGTACATATCCAACTCCTGCTTTGGAAGATAACCCCAGGAGAGCTTTCGATGTGGAGAATCTGGTTTCGGATTACCGTCCCTCCTACCAAAACCAAGGTTAGCATATTTACTCGCATCAATTTGATATCCAATTTGCTTGAAAACAAACATCTGAAACAACTCTTTTCTGAACAAAATTTCAGTTTTGAAAGACCTCTTTGCACATTACATGGACGCTTGGAAGTCATGGTACAGCGAAGTCACCCAGAAGAATCCATTACCAGATACATCACAACACCGTTAGAGACATTTCTTCTTCCTTTTCTTCTCTTACCTGTGAACATTTCTTTTTGACCACAAGGGTTTAGTTTCTCCACACAATGGATCCGACATTAATTCACCGATTGCACAACCTATGTGCTTCTGAAGTCATTGTAGGCTGTGTTGCTTGATTCTGATGTCAGATGTATGCAACTTCTATAGAGGTGTATGACATTGTTTTGAGAGAAACGAAAAACAAATATCATCCCATCATCTATTATTTTTATAGAATTTCAAAAGTATCAACAAGACAGTATCTATTACAGAAGGATTCTCTTGCTCATATTGGTATACTCTCATTATTATATCTTTCAAGGAAATATCAGGAAGTATAGTGTTTGTATCAGAGCTTGGAAGGAGGTTTGTACCATCCCCATGGTTCATCAGATATATATTGAGTCACCTGCTTCACACTCAAGTAGTTCTCAAGTCCCCTGCAAGGTAGCAAATATGTTTCAATTCAACACCAAAGACAAAAACAGTTGGTCATTTTTTAGTAACTTAAGGTTAGCTTATCAAGGATACAATTGAATCTGTTGGAGATTCTTTTATGTTTTGATAATCTTCACAGTTATAGGAAAATATAGACACTTACCATTCTCCTAATTCACGGCCAAAACCACTGCGCTTTGTTCCGCCCCATGGAGCTTGGCAGAAGCATGGCTGAGAGCAGTTCACCCACACAATTCCCGCCTCGAAAGCCTGAAAAGTGAAAACAATGATCAGGATTCATAAACTCAAGAGATGAAGTTTAATCATGAGATGCATGCACTACTGATGTTTTTTGGCTAATAGTAAAGTTAGATACTCACCTTACTAACGCGATCACACCTCTCCAGATCATTTGATAATACTGCACCGGCTAATCCATATCTGCAAAATACAAATAAAGTCAGGCATAAAATCTAATACATTATCAGTGGATTTTCTTGTTTAATATAAGAAGAAAAATCTAAACTCACTGGGAGTCATTTGCCAGCTGAATTGCCTCATCCTCGGTGGAGAATGTTTTGACACACAACACAGGACCAAAGACTTCCTCTCTCC
Source organism: Eutrema japonicum (assembly GCA_030161315.1). Taxonomy (NCBI): domain Eukaryota; kingdom Viridiplantae; phylum Streptophyta; class Magnoliopsida; order Brassicales; family Brassicaceae; genus Eutrema; species Eutrema japonicum. The sequence goes on from BSQW01000013.1 coordinate 44,520,020, forward strand.
AGATTTCCATTGAAGTAGTCACATTTGATATTATCGCAGGTTCAACAAAATATCCCTTCTTCAAATGCTGCCGAACATAAATAAAACATTTTTTAAGTGCTACAAGCTCTAGATAATATTTTGGACAAACAAAGAAGATTAGTCTATCTGTCATGTACCTCAGGACGAGCTCCTCCACAGAGGACAGTTGCACCTTCATTCCTAGCGTTTGAGACAAACTTCATTACTCTCTCGTACTGCACATGATTAAGATGTAAGACTTGACTAAAAAAATCTTTCGTGATCAACCCAAATTGATAGATATGAAGGTTTTGGGAGCATGAGGTGTTGATTCTTACGAATATCAATTATGTTCAGCAATTTTACCTGTCCTTTGCTGACAACAGGACCAAGCCTACAGCCTTCTTCAAAAGGATCTGAAATCTTAATGTTCTTTGTCCACTTTACCAGCTTGTCCAAAAATTCATCAGCAATTCTTTCCTGATATTTCACCAGAATTTTATTTTCATCAAAACAACATTACATATTGCTTCATGTAAAGGAGAAGTTAAAAAATGTCTTTATATTTGCTACTTGTTTTAAGACTAAAAATACATTATTAGAGAACATAGATAATTTACTTTCCATGGCAACCCTTTATCTTTATAACAAATAACACAGTGTTTCTCTAGAGAGCAGCTATGAGTGAATGGGCAATTGTGTAATTGGATATCACATATCATATACAGTTCAATGGAGAATTTGTAATCAGAGATTATTGCAGATTATATGCTCACTTACATGCACGAGAAGTCGAGATGTCGCACTGCAAATCTGACCATTCGTCCAGAAACAACCAAACATAGTCCATTCCACAGCTGTTTAGAACAAAAGTATCGTCACTAATTAAACCAATAGTTAGGAATACATATAGCATTGCTTTCTTAAGGATCCAATAGCACCAACCTTTGTCAATTTTAACATCATCAAAGACAATAATAGGGCTTTTCCCTCCAAGCTCCAAGGAAACAGGCTGTGAAATGAAAAAGTACAACATTCATACACAGACCCCGAAAAATCATAGGTCAAATAAACAAAACCCAGATAGATACTTGTTCCAAAGGAAAGCAACAAGGACACTTGGACTTACTTTAACCAATTGAGCAGCAGAAGTCATAATGTTGCTTCCAGTTGCTGTGCTTCCAGTGAATACAATCTGGTAAAGGCTAAAATATCAATACTTCAACTAACCTGTTTGACTTTCAGCCTTTAGGATACCAATAAAAGTAAAACTGGCTATAATCAGACCTTGTCTACTTGTGGATGTGATGCCAGTGGAGCACCTGCTTCAGTTCCTAAACCAGTCAGAATATTAAGAACACCAGGTGGCAGACCCACCTCACGGCAAATATCAGCAAGCTCCAAACAAGTCCTGAAGTGAAACCACATCAGATTGGCGAGTTCATGAACTAATAGTTGAAATGACTAGCTATGGTATCAATACGAATCAAATACGCACACGGAGGCCAACTCTGAAGGTTTCAGTATTGCTGTGCACCCAGCAGCAAGTGAAGGAGCGACTTTCCAGACAGCCATTAGTAATGGATAATTCCTTCAATGCAAATGTAGATTATTAGCTGCCTAATACGTGGTGGCGTTTCTAACATACTGTATAAAAAGGGAGAACGAACACTTGAAGGTCAATGTAATCTGTATATGTAAAAGAAAAATAACTTCAAATGTCAACTAAACGCAAAGGGTAATATATACAATGATTTAAGGGAGTTGGTTTGATTCAAATCTGTCACCATAAGAGTACTTTTAGGAACATTATCAGCGAAATATACCATGGAGTAATCAGCCCAACAACACCAATAGGTTCCTTGAGAACGTAACCCTTAAAAGTATCTAACGGGAGAGAAAGAGGAGCCTTCTGCTTTGCATCTAAGCCTTCGGCTAGGTCAGCATAATATTCAAAACATCCAGCAACATCATCCTGCAAGGGTTACAAAGAAACCATGTATGACATTTGAATCACAAGATTGCCAAATTTTCACATACGGAAAGTGAGAATACCATGTCCCATGCTGCTTCATCTAGAGGTTTACCGCAATCAATAGCCTCAAGGTTAGCTAGTTCAGACTTCCTCTCTGTTACCTGGATATGGATGTACATATGACAACACAAACAATTACATTATGTGTTATGTCAATGTGAGATTTCAATAACATAGCTTTGGTAAACTCATGGATACCTTGGCTGCAATAGCACGTAAGTATGTGGCACGAACAGCCCCGGAAGCTCTAGACCAATCCTTTCCTTTGTTCCTAGTAAGTGCTTTCCTAGCAGCTTCAACCGCGAGCTCCACATCTTCAGAAGTTGCAGCTGGAATATAACCTAAAACCACCACCAAGTCTCCCAGTTTAATATAAGCAACTTAAAACAGTACAAAGAACATAATCAGAACAAGAGGAGATCCAAAATTTCAACTAGATATCTACTCCTCCTATGTAATGCCACAGATCTAACGTCATATCATCCCAAGAAGACAGAGTTCATAGCTATCTGAATTTGCGCATAAGCATACAGTGAATTCGAAACTCGCAAAAGATCCCCAAATAAGATTTGACGGAAAAGAAAAACAACCGATGACGTCTTCGGTAGCGGGATTGACAACAGGGAGTGTTTTCCGGCGAGCGGGCTCTGTCCATTGACCGCCGATGAAGAGTTGCCGTCTAGGCACCGTCGTAGTCGCCATACTCTGCTACTAGAGGTGGTGAAGCAGTAATATAATCATTTTATTATCTGTAAGATGATCTTATTCTTTTAAAAATAGAGTCAGATTGCTTTCTTTAATAGTTTTTCGTGATTGGTGACTTTGTTATGCAAGAACTCCACGGAAAGTGATCGATTCTCTCTGATTATACAAACCATTTGATACAAGACAAATATGTGAGATGGAAACACAAAAGAGATTGAATCAATTCTTGGTGGTGGTTTTGTTATACTTGTCTTTGACCCAATTCAAACCCAACGACGTTCCTGTCTTCACTTTCTTCAACCCCGAAGTCGCCGCCGCTTTCGTCTTCCCCAATCCAGCCTCCACCTTGTTGATGGCGGGGATCCCTAATGATGTTTGAGAGGTTGATTAGGGAGAGGGAAGTGAGATTTTCGTTAATTAGAACGAGTTAACCACGATTTATGGCAGGTCGGGTGAATGATGAACAGGGCGTGGGCCGTATTGCTTTTATTGATGATGGAACGAAGTGAGCAATTTAGATTTACGAACTGGTTCCGACGGAAATTCAGTTCGGCGTTCTAAATGTGCTGCTTTGTTACAAATGAGAGAGAGAGGTCATGTCTATTTGTGGTAGGTGAGATCCAAAAATCCAGAGATCCCCTCATTAATGAACACTAAGGGATATATATACCGGGAGTTGACTTCCTGCTCTCCGGGATTCCGGGGCCACGTGGCGTCTCCAGCTTGTTTCGCGGGTAAGGCGGCCTAGGAGGCGTGTTCCGGCCTTCGGAGAGAGAGGTCATGATGAGCTCGGCGCCATACCTCTGCAGAGTAGTACACTGTTTAACCAACTCTCCTCCACGTGTCTTTCTCTCCTTTGTCAAATCTGCAAGGTTGGTGAGAGAGGTTATGATGAGCTCGGCGCCATACCTCTGCAGAGTAGTGCACTGTTTAACCAACTCTTCTCCACGTGTCCTTCTCTTCGTCGCTTACTCTGCTGGGTTGGTGGGACGTCGAGGTCAGATCGTACCTCTACTCAGATAGCACATTGTTCGACCAACTCCCACGTGTCCTCTTTCCTTTTGATATTTCTGTTTCGGCGAAGTGTCAGCACGGACCCGAGGTGCGTCCTCAGGAGCTCGGGAGTTCCGGACAGACGGGAGCGCGGGGCTTCCAGGTCGGCGACCGAACTGAAGAGGGATTTTTCCTAAGATGAGCCTAACTAATTAGGGGTGCTAGGCCCACCTCCTACACACCTTCTCTTTGTATTTAGCCGACGCGCCGCCGCCCCCACCTTCTTTACCGCTGTCGGTCATTTTTCCCGACGACTGATTGTTGTCCCACTGATCGGCCCAAGAATTTCTCTCCATATTTGTTGTATGAGACGTGACGAGAGAGATTTGATTAGGTGAGAAATGTTTAATTAATAAAGCAACGCGTTTTATAGGGTTAGATTAGAGGATTACTTCTTCTTCTCCATATCTAATATCTTTTAATTAGTTGACAAAACTAATTAATCGGTGACGTGAATTATATGATAATTGAATTGAATATTTGTTATGTATCTTTCTCCGATTTTTTTCCTTTTTGAGTGTATGGTTTAGGGTGGGCCAAATCTAGCATCCCATATCGGGCTGGTTTAGTTCGATAAAATTGGGCTTATCACTAAAATAGGCTTCCATATTTAACCTAGCGGATCGATGGTTTTTTTCACATGATTATATCCATAGATTGTCATGCGGGTCGGTTAGTCGCTTTTTTTTAGTTTTGGTTTTCTAAATTTTATCGAGACTAACCGAAAAAATAAAAAACGGTACGGTTCGGTGTTCGAGTAGTTTGGGTTTTGAATTTTAAAACCAAACATAACCAAAGTTTGGTATTTATATTCAAATTTGGTTAATTCGATTAGTTCGGTTTTTCAGTTCGCTATATTATATATAAATATATAGAAATTCAGTATAAATTGGTATGATTCGGTTAGAAGAAATTAGAAAACAAAAATTAAAGAACCGATACCGAACCAAAAACCAAATTGATTGTATATTGTGGTTGATCGGTTCTCAGCCAATAACTGAAAACTTCGGTTCAATTTGGTTTAGAAAGCTCGGTTCGGTTATTAACCATAAGCATATTACCCGAAACCCCAAGTATCTAGACACTAAGACCCATTCAGGTATTTCTCTGGTTCGGATCGGGTTCGGGACCAAGTTTTTTGGATCGGGTTTGAATTCGAGTTCGGTTAAAACGCCCAAAAAACATGCTTATCGGACAAACCCTGTCCAATCCGGTTAAACTTCCGCATTTTAAAATATACCTTTACCTGACGTTGGGCCATAATTGACATGCCTATCATGGACCGAATCTATTTGGTATGTTTTTATATAAGCGACACCAAAATTAAAACGGCAAGAGTTTATAATTTAACGAATTATATAATTAGCTAGGTATTCATTATTTGTAAATCGTGGATAATAATATATTCTTGTGATGTTTTTCATACTTGTATATTAGATAATGAAATACTCAACGTAATCCTACTGTTCCTACTTCCTACACATTGAGCTGGCGGATGAATACAGTCTACTTCCTACACATTGAGCTCCCCAAGTCTACACATTGACATACATTATTTTGACTCGCAAAGGTAAGCTTTGTGTTAGAACTCAATTTTAAGACATGTTGCGCGCCGGTACATTTCCGGGAAACTTTTCGATAAATTCCTTTCACGGAATGACCGGATGATGAGAGCAATTGATAAATCGCCGCGAAGACTATAAAGGAGTGTGCTCATATGTCACAATTGGAATTTGTTTGAACTCAACTTGTCCAAAATTTGTTGAATGAAAGGCATAAAATGGGCATATTTGTGGAGATGTCATAACAAGGTTAGAAACCCTGGGACAAGAGTGAATCTATACTAAACCACATGCACATGCACCGAGATGAGTCAGGATTGGCTCGAGCTCGGGTTCGGGTTTAGGTGTGGGTTCGGGGTAGATGGGCCTTGGTCCAATAACCTTTTTTTTACATCAAATTTTTATTTGTGTAATTGATCATTACATAAATTTAAATTTGGTCAAAAGTTAATAATTCTCGTACTTAAAAGAGAATTAAACTTGGTAAAAAATCAAGTATTCTCTTCAATTGAATAATTGATTGTCTTATAAATCAATTTTGTAACTCCAAAATTGATCTTAATGGCTCAAAATTAATTGAGATTAATGAGTATTATGGACCATAACAATGGAGATAAAAAGTCTCATATGAAAAAATAATGGAATCATAATAATATGCAGAATGCAGTTATGTCATGAGATTCAGAATGCCATTTAACCGTCATATTACGGGATGTTTTCATAATTAAGAAAAGAACGTCTCGCTTTTACAAACCCGTTCATCCTAAATTCATGTTTTTTGGTATTATTTTAATATTATGTTTATCGATTTATTTATGTAATTCACTTTGTAAATATTAGTTTTCCCTACTAAAGAATTTGCGTTCCTACACTTTGTTTGAACATGTTTATAGGTGGAAAGAAGACAGATCTGCGTAATATGTTTCAATGTTTTTAAATTTAAAATCTTTTATTGTTTTTTATCTTTTGCTGACCAAAGAAAAAGACCAAAGAAAAAAGGGGAAATTGGAAAAAAAGGGACAAAAAAACTCACATATTGTCCTAATAATACTTTTTCACTAAGCATTGTCCCATTAAGATTTATAATATTAAAAATCCACTATTGCCCTTATATAATAATAAAAAAAGTTTATAGTTACATAATAAAAACAAATAATAAAAACAAAACATGGTTACATAATGAAAAGCAGACTGAGTTTCTGAATCTGTTCTTCTCTTGGAAATCCAAATCATTCAGAGTATAATCTGTCACAGGAAGTTACACTCACTCTTCTTCCTCTGTAGAAGATTCATTTGATTTCTCAATTTCCGTCGTCTCGTTTTCCGAGGTTTATGTGTCGTCTATCTTCTCATCATCAGGCTATGTCTGGCTTGACACTTGAGAATCTGATGTCTGGGTATGGCTCGTCGGTGCTGGAGGAAGAGTTGTCGTCTGCTATTACTAAGCCGTCAAAGTATCCCTTCATTCGTTTTATCTCTCTCTAATCTAATGTGTATATCCATCGATCGGCTTTGAATGAAATTTCATTTGGCTTATTAAGGCTTAGTATGTTGTTGTTTTAGCTATGGATGATCATGGTTGTTGTTGTTCATAAGTGTTAATGTTTTTCACCTGACTCAGCATACCTAAGCACTTCCACGCAAGTTCAAAGATGATGCAACTATCTGTGATCAAGCGCAAAGCTTTTAAAAAGAATCAAGCGCAAAGCCACCACCACCTAAGATGGCTATTGCCCCTTTCTCTTTGTTGTATTTCCCAATGTTGTAAAACTTAAACCTGCAATGCTTTATTATGACTTGAACTTTTTTATGTTATGATATTTTACCAGGTGTCTTTGTCTCCATGTATAATAATAGCTTGGTCATTTCACTCATTCTTTTTGCAAAAGCTTTAGGTTTCTGCTAGTTGCCATTCTCTCTGTTTTCTTTTCTGAACATTATCCTCTTTTGATTCACCCAGCCAATGAACAAACTTGAATTGAAATGGTAAAATTTACAAAGGAGAAAAGCACCTTTCGTATTTTGTGTTCTTCAATATTCCGAAACAATTCATCTCTCTTCTTCTGAACATTATAAATCGAAATCCGATTCTTAAAACGAAAATAGGCAAAAATAACACCCTTTCAACAACTTCAATTGGTTTGCTTCCTCTATTGATGGCTAAGATCATCAAAGAGGATATAGACGAAAACGCAAAAGAAAGCATTTAAAAACAATTATCTAAAATTCCTCTGAATCTGAATCTGAATCTACACCAACAATGGCAGCTCTGAATCTAAACCAGTAATGAAAAAATGCCAGCTTGAATCATGGAATGCCGCAAAGTAATCATCTGAGACCGTCTCAATAGCAAACTCGTTTGTGATTCTCCGTGCAGCTATGATTCCTTTGGTGGCCTCGATGACTTTTTGGTCAAACAACACTTGCTCTTCATACATATGAATGAAAGCTGTTCCCAAACAATGCAATTTTGGACAATCGATCCATTCTCCAGTTTGCTTGCAATATGTTCTTGTACAGATTGGCCTCACAGTGTGACATGAAGAAAACGTAGAAGCAGACTGAGTTTTTGAATATGTTCTTCTCTTCGAAGTCCTAATCATTACGAGTATAATCCATCACAGGAAGTTACACTCGCTCTTCTTCCTCTGTAGGAGATTCATTCCTAGATTTGGACTTCAAAGATGTTTAGTTTTTGTCTATATTTTTGGTAATTAACCTAGATATATCCTAGATTTTTTCAGATATTTTTAACTATTTTGGCAGAATACAAATTCTACCGTCCGTAGAACAATGAAATAACCGTGGAATTTATATTCTACTGATTGTATAATATAGAGAAAGAGTTAGAATATGTATTCTAACACTATGTAGAACATAGAGAAAATGGTAGAATATATATATTCTATGTTTGGTAGAACATAGAGCAAATAGTAGAATATATATTCTAGGTTTGGTAGACATAGAGCAAATAGTAGAATATATATTCTAGGTTTGGTAGATATAAAGCAAATGGTAGAATATATAATCTACCAAAATCGTGGATCTAAAATACGTATTCTGGATTTCGTAGAACAAGTATAAAAATATTTTTAAAATCTTGATTTTTCCAAAAACATTTTTTCAAAATATTTTTTTTTTCCTTGTGTATTTCACTGTATTTTTCGAAAATGTTAAAGATTTTTTAAAGAATTTATTACATTTAATTTATGGGTAGTTTAGTCAAAAACTGGTAAAAATGAAGAAAATCTTATTAAGACAATATGTGAGTTTTTTTGTCCCTTTTTTTCAATTTCCCCAAGAAATAAAGAGTTCTTTGATACTTTTGTAAAATGAAAAGATTCACTTTTATATTTTGCGATTTTTTGTTTATTGATAATTCGGCGAGACAGGTCACAATGGTATACTCATAGACATTTAACAAGTTTTAGTCATTATTTTTAGTGGAAATAGTAAAAAATAGTACAAAATGATAAATAAATTATCAGAATAATACATCGTTTGAGAAAATTGTCAAAATAATATTTTTAAAAACAAAATTAAACTGTTTTGGGTTTAGAATTGGGTTGTTTAGGGTGTAAGATTTAGTTTTAAGGGTGTAGGATTTAAGGGAAAAGATTTAGGGCCCTAAATCCTAAAAACTTTTTTCAAAAAACTATTTTTACAATTTTCCCAAACGATGTACTATTCTGACAATTAATTTGTTATTTTGTACTATTTTGTCAAATACTCCTTATTTTAAAGATAATCTTAATGTATACACATAATCAACTCTCTTTTTTTTTCGTCAATATATACACATAATCAATAACCAGTCGTTTTAAAATTTAATTCTCCAAACCCCCAATGTTCATAATACCTTACTTTTTTCTTCAAAATTTGAATCTCTTAACTTCAAATTCTCATGCATGTCATTTTAACAATTAAATTTATCTAAATTCTTTAGTATAACATTTTTAAAGAAGAATTTTAGAAAATTATGACTAAAAAATAATAGCTCTCTATATTAATTTATCGATTAATTAATTAATTTATAAATAATAAATTTTCAAAGTTTAGATATTATTAATTTGTAGAGATTTTACTGTTGTTTTCTCATTCGATATTTATGGACATATATCTATATAAGCAATTGCAAGATTTTTCTCGAGACAGTATTTACTGCTTATATATCGCCACTCCAGCATACATCCCTACAAATATTGTGATGCTCCAATTAATATTCAGACTATAGTTGTTTCAGACACAAACGTTTGCGTATTCAACCTGACAAATCTTATGTTGTATCTAATTTTTAAAAATACATAGCATGCAGTAGGGGTGGACAAAAAAACCGAACCGAACCGAACCAAACCGAACCAACCGAACTTCAACCGATCCAAACTAAACCATATTATATACATATCCCAATCGGTTGAAGTTTTTTTCAATCCGAACGGTTCGGTTGAAGTTTTTCTCAATCCGTACGGTTCGGTTTGGTTAACCCAACCGAACCGATAACCTAATGTGCTTTTGTTAATTAGTTATTTAATAATATTAAAAATATAAATACATATTCTCTAGGCTAAAGGTCATAAACGGCTAAACCCACGTTTTTCCTTTTTTGTTTTCAACTTCCATTTTTTCTTAGTTTTGCTAAGGTTTATGATTTTTTATAATAATTTTATATTAATGCTATAAACCTATAATGGCTCATATAAGAGATGAATAAATATTGGCTTGTATAATTAACTTATATTTAAATTATTGACTTGTTGCACACTTGCATGTTCATGGCATGAGAGAGACAAAGCTACAAATTTTTTTTTGATTTTTTATATTTTGATTAAATGGGATAGTTTCAATTTGGTTTTAAACTTTTAAGAAATTTTTTTTTTTTTTTAATGGCTTCGTCGGATTTATTTTTTTAAAAACCAAATTAAAACCAAACCGAATTCTAACCGAACTAAACCCAAACCGAACACAAACCAAACCAAACTTATTTCGGTTGAATTCGGTTAGAGTTTTATTCAACCCGAATCAACCGAACTGAACCCGAAGCGAACCTAAAATTAAACCGAAATGTCCACACCTAGCAAGCGGAAACATACGAAAAAACTGTTTAGATGTTTGTTGCATCCGTTTAGATCAATTTCATCAACTAAGTGATTGAGACTATGATTAAAAAATTGGATGTCACAATAAAATATATGTTATTAGCCTATGTAAAAATAATACATGCCAAAATTTTAAAATTTAGAAAAAATTGTGATTACTAATATTGATATGAAGTTGATGACAATATTACGATATTTTAAAAGATATTATTTTTAAAAATATGATATTTTATTTACACATAAGAAAATAATTATCGCTTTTAAGTTATCTTACCATTTTTGAATGCATTTTTTAAAAAATAACATCGTGAGTTTTTGATCTAATAAAAAATTTTAGAGATAAATTTTAAGAAAAAAACACATAACATTAGATTCATGTTTTATTAAATTATCTTAGACATATATGCATAAATTTATATAGTTATTAATTTATAATATGATTGAAACTATATATTTATTTAGAATTTTTTTTAAAAAATTATTATCTTATTATCTTATTGAATTTTACTAATTTTTACACTAATCCAATTCGAAATCAAAAAATTTATTATATTATGATATTTATTAATTTATCGAGTATTAATTTATATAAGTTTTAATGTTGTATATGTAAATGCATTTATGTACGTACACATTTCTTCGTCACACTAGCCATCATATCTTTCTTTGACCGTAGCGACACAATCATTTGTATATAAGGAATGATCTCTCTACCATATAGATCTATATGCATATGTATAAATATGACATGATGCTTCATGTTCTAAATTTCTTGAAACATTATCCACCACGGTTATTGTGTTTACACGCATCATTAATGACACCCCCACGAACAGATTCAGCATACGTACATATCCATATACATATACATATACATATACATTAATACATATATACCATGAAGGCATGAATGATGAGTCGTTGTTCGTATATTATACTAGTAAGAAATAAATTATTACCTTGTGTTAGTTTTCACTGATCCAAGCAAGCAATTAATTACATGAGACAATTTTCCAAAATGCAAACAACCAACATATATGGGATTTAATTTCTTGAGTAGAATTTGAAAGAAGAACATAGTGATACATATAGATTCATAAATCTAAATAAGTCAAACGGAAACACCGATAGAAAAAAAGAAAAATCCAGAAGAAAAAAGAGGGAAGCAAATAGAAGAATAAAAGGTAGTCAAAAGTAAAAGAAGCACAAAAAGAGAAGAGAGAGAGGTAACAAAGACACACAATTGATTTGACGATTTTCGAGATGAAGATCGCTTTGAAGCAGCGAAGGATCGGACCGAGACGCTTGATTCCCCTTTTGGATCTCGTACGCACACGTGGATGATGATACAAACATAAGATGATGATGGCGATCAAGAATCGATCTAAATGAAAAAGTAGAGAGAGATGAGGTAAACCCTAATCTTAAAATCTCGATGATGATTATAATCAACGGCTTCTTCTTCTTTTTCTTGGGATTCTTGATCTTGGGTTTGAATGATTATGTCTTCTTCTTGGGTATTGGGACTTGGGAGGTGAAGAGAAAGAAGAAGGAGAAGAAGACGACGAAGATGAAGATGATGATGAATCATCACTATCATCATGATGTGGGGAATTAAAGTGAAGGTAGAGAGAGAGAGAGAGAGAGAGAGAGAAGTGAGGTTGTAATGATGATGAGGGATGAATAGAAGTCAGAGGTAGGGGAGAAAACTTATCATTACTACTTTGAACAAAATGTTTTCTAGCTTCTCTTTTTTTCTTGGGCTTCCAAGAAATATCTTAACCCTATCTTATGCTCTTGAGCCTAGAAATACTTTTGTGACAACATTTAGGGATAAAATTTCTTTCAATTGCCTATCCGTATGTTTCCATAAGGAAAATCCATAAGGAAAAGGTCAAAGAAACTATCTATTTATTTTACATAACTTATAACCTTTTTTTTTGGGGTCGGACTAGGACCTGTACATATATATATTTTAATGTTTTTTGATAAATACATGAAAAAACAAGGGTTAATTACACTGAAAAGCACATCACCCAGTGTTTGTTTCAAAAAATTCACATTTAATTTTTAAGGCATTTTTTCCTGTTCATGTGTGTGAAAAACCAAAATGGTCCCTCAGTTAATTTTCAGTAACCAAGCTGTTTTCGGTCGTCGTTACTATTTCGACATGTTCGCGTGAAAACTACGGCGAGCCTTGATACCCAGAAACCCAAAAAATCAGACCCACCGATCTGACTTCTCTCGTTTTGGGTGTGCGAAAATGAAAGCCGAATCGAAAATAAAGACGGACCGGCGATGCAATTCAGAAATCGGGAAGGAAGTAGGGTTGGGTATAACTCCAATTTTCGACCGCCCAAAAATTGAAAGAGGGACACCGTTCTTCGGAAACTGGGTAGTTAGCTTTTTCCTCTGTAGTTTATTGATGAAGTTCAGACAGTGATTGATGGATGGATCTATAGGGTAGAATCGATGGATGTAGTCATTCAACATGTGAAGACAACATCTCGGGTATAGTCGATTGATGAAAACCAGGAAATGATACGGCTAACGGTGGAGAAAGGGTGGTCAGTATTCGATGGTTGCATGTATTATGGATAGTATGTTTTTAATAAAATAGGGGAATGTATAACCTAAAAGGGTCGATGGTCAGAAGTTGATGGTTGTAGTTATTATGGATGTAAATCGATGGATAGGTTTAGAGTTAGTAAGCACAATTAAGTTTGGACGGAACACTATGGATAGTTGGAGGTGGATGCCGTAAGAAGTACTGTTCAATAATTCCAGGTATGGTGGGTAATTTGTGCTGCCAACGCGAAAGCTTATTTTAGGTAAAAATATCTATTATTTAGGTGGATTAGCTATGATGGATGAAGGTTGAGAACCATTTAATTGTGGATGGTTGTTTGTAAAAGCAGTGGGTCCAACGCAGCAGTAAATGCTTATAATGTTGGGGCAGTAAATGCTTTTGATCCTATGGCTGGGAAGAAGACATCTGTATTGGGGGTAGATAAACGATAAATCCTAGAGGTAGATTAAAGTGGTGATTGGATTAGGTTTAAAGTTGGTTTTGGTTGTTGAAGTTGAAGTTAGTCTTCAAAACTTCGTTTAGCGAGGACGGCCAAAGACTTTGGAAAGGTTAGTTTCCTGGGTTTTCTTCCGGAAGTTGAACTATTGCAATCAGATTGGGGATATATTGAAAACAAAATAAAATAAAATGTAGGGTTTCTGTTTTGTTGTTGAATGGATGGATGAGCAATGTATGGTCATAAGTGGAGAGTGGATTTGGTCGAAAGAGGGGAAGTGGGATTTTCTTATAGATACAGAGAAGATGTCAAGGATAGTTCCACTTCGGCCATGAATTTCTATAGAGGAGTTAAAAAAAAAGTTATGAGGGAATTCTTTGTTGATGGCGGGGAAGGAGTGTCTGTTACGTTGAGTTATTGGCCCCCTAATAGCAAGGAACTAGCTACAGGGATCACAACTCCTCCGGTGATGGTTACAAACGAAGGTGCAATTGGTTTCTTCCTGCAACATTTTCGGCTTCAACCTACTATGAATCTTTTTGCTAAGTTTGAAGGTGAACGTGAGAGGAGTGTTACGGCTGAGACCGATTGTGGTGGAAGTGGGTTTAAAACTCCAGTGACGAGAAGAAGTTTTAATAGTGTTAATTATGGTGGGGTTAGCGGGAAGAAGACACCATTCATGTCTGGTTTTGACAGTCCTGTTTCTGGAAGAAGTAACAGAGTGACTATTTGGGAGCTATTTCAAGGGGCAAAAGTCCATTTCCTTCAAAAGTGTTTATTGACTTAGTTGGTGATGGGATGACAACTCCATTTTCGAGAAAACGACAGTTTGGGTATGAAGACGGCGCTGGCTCTAGTAGGAATTTTTGGAATGGGTATAGCGGACAGACGCTAAGCGAGGAAGATGATGAGCTGATAAGACGTGCTGAGATATTAGAGGGAAGTTATAAGATGGAGGGGAAAAAAAGTAATGTTGATGGAGAAACTCTTGAGTCGGATAGTGATGAGGATGATCCTCGAGAAACAGCTTTGGAAGATGTTATGACTCATGAGTATGATAAAGAGTTTTGGGAACCATTTATTGATGATCAATTTGGTGGTTCTAATGCGGCGGATGTAATGTGCGGCCCAGTAGATCCGGCAGATAAAACATGGGATGGTGTAGGTATAGGTGAAGAAATATTGGGCTCTACAAATGATGCTTTTGAATTTCCTCCAATTTACAAAGAGAAAGAGGACATACCCACTCCCTTTGGATGGACGTTTCGGGGTGGTCAAGATGACGAACTCACTTGCCGAGCATGAAAACCACCATGACCAGAGAAGATGTAACTTGCATGCAACATGCATGCCGACCACGAAGCACCCGACGCTTACCTCACTCACTCTCACTCCGACCTGCGACAAAACCGAACTGACAAAGAAAAGTCGAGAATAAAAAAAAATGAACATTCACCGATCTTGTTCCAGTTCGTCAACAGAGCTATGCGAAACTCAGGTATCTCTTTATCAAAAATTTTAATTTATTATTCGAAGATATTTTCTTTTCAGATTATATCACCGGATCTATCCCTTTAAAAACCAAACCACGGTCAACAAAGAAAAAAGGGAGACACCTGCCTACCTCTCAATCAGACATATCGCCTACTGCGCAGTTAGGCGGCTCGCGGTCGGAGTTCGTCGACTACACAGTTAGGCAGCTCGCAGTCGGAGTTCGTCGACCACGCAGTTAGGTAGCTCTCAGTCACATCTATCGTAGTTCGCCGACCTCGCAGCTCACCGACCTCGCAGACGCAGCTCACCGACCTCACAGCTCGCCGATCTAGAAGTCGCAGCTCTCCGACCTCGCAGCTCGCCGACCTCACAGTATGGCAACTCGCAATCGTAACTCACCGATCTAACAATTGGGCAGCTCGCAATCATAGCTCGCCGACCTCACAGTCTCGCACGAACTATAGAAACCAAACTTGAAAAAAGCCGAGGCCGACCTCGCACCTAACTAACAAACGCCGAGCTCAGTCTCGAGCTCAATCTCGCGTCTTTAGTAATTTTTGCAGGAACAACGCCGAACAACGTCTAAAACGAAATTCGACCAGATGCTGATTTTAACTCCAATCGGGCTAAAGAATTCTCCAAAGAAATCCGCCGAACTCGAACACTCCTTCGCCGAACTGAGGGGGGGGGGGACTAATTGTTAGAGGAGGATTTAGCACTCCCCCGGTTTAACCCGGTTTGAGTTTAAATCAGCCCAACAATCGACTTCAAGGCCCATCAAGACCGATCTACGA
The DNA here is from genome assembly GCA_030161315.1 of Eutrema japonicum. NCBI lineage: Eukaryota > Viridiplantae > Streptophyta > Magnoliopsida > Brassicales > Brassicaceae > Eutrema > Eutrema japonicum. Next base: position 44,535,785 of record BSQW01000013.1, read on the forward strand.
AATTAAAGAGAAATTTCATTTAATTAATAAAGAGAAGATTTCCTTTATTTGGATAAAGGCAAATCCCGGGAAGAAAATAGATTATCCTTATCAGCTTCAAGGAAAAATGATAATTGCCAATACAAAATCAAGAAGAAAAAGGAAGAGCTAAGGACTTCAAGACTTATAAATAAGGAGGTCATCGCCTCATTCTTAATCATCGGACAATATCTCATAACTTATAGAGAAATCTCTAAACATCTTTTGTAACAAGAACTACGTTTTGGCTTGATCCCTTTAAAGGGTACGTAGGCAGCCTTCAACGGCACATCTATGATTCTAGTAAAATAATTCTCCTAAACCCTAAACTGAATTCGCCGATCTACGATATGTGCGAATTCTGGTTCCTTCACCCTTGTCCTTATTTTATATTTCGAGATCGTGTTTAACGTCGATGTGTACTCCATCTGATTCGTCATGAATGGTCTTTAAGTCTAAAGCTCTGGCCGTTACGATTAGGCGACTTAACTCACCATTTAAACGAGTATTTAGTCTCGGCGGAGTTGACTAACGATTCTGTATTTAATCTCCTTTGACCTTAAATGTTCACCCTGATAGACATTTCAACTCGACTCGTCACCTCGTTATTCATTTGACCTCATTTTTTTTTTTTTACTTCACCAAACCTTTTTATCATAAATTTATTGGACCTAATTTACTTGGCTGTGATTTTAACTCCACCGTTATTAATAAACTCTAAGATTATTTTCTGGGCTCATATTCGATTAGATCAAAACCTCATACAGTATGTTTTAAAAGACATTAAAACTTTTTTTTAATTAGTAAACTATAATTGCACTAATTATTTTTTTAAAACCTTCATTTCCTGATATACGGTTTAATAGAACTATCTAACTAATAGAATGATAATATATTGGCAATTTAACATAAATACAAATCTTTAACACATATATATATATATATATATATAGGATTTTTTATTGATGTTATGGATCTTCTACACTTTTTACTGGAAAGTGTGGAGTAACAAAAATCCTTCGGCCTCCAATATATTCGAGCTTGTGGCGAAAGAAATATGTATTGGTTTCAATATCAAACATATGCATAGTTTGGTATGTTTAATCTTTCCCAAAATTTTCACACAACTCTAACACATTTTGTATTCTTCCAAATTGATGTTCCCTTTTAAACGTAATTGATACTCGTTCATATTACTCCAATCACCACCAATGTATGTTATTTTTAGTTCATTTAAATTATAAAGTAACGAAAAAAAGTTGAAGGATGGATCAAACTTTTTGATCGATCGGGCTTATTCTAAAAGCACATGGATATTCTTTCCATATGCAAAACATTATGTCGAAAGTCCATCAACCAACTTTTTCTGTTCAATCTCAGTGCTTTTTTCTACTTTTAATTGATTAATATCCACAATATTCTAAGTTAAAGATTTCTTTCCACCAAACTTGACATGTCACTGAACTTATAGGTTGTGGTTACAAAATACGCTACACTATTATTTGAGTTTTGCATCAAGATCTAAAATAATTGCTGGCAATAAGAAAATTCCAGAATCACTATTTTCTTCGAGTTTCACAAATTGTGTGCTGAGTTTGATTAATCACTCTACGCATCGTTTCTATGTGTAGAGTGATTCATCATCTTATAAAGGTATTTATAAATTACATAAAAAATTAATAACTTCTGTTAGTTTATATCATTATTCTTATGTTTACAATAAAATGTACTTTTAAGCTCACAATAAGTTGTTTCTTGTCATAATTGCCTCAAACTCACTCAAGCTAGTTAAGACTTTGATAGTTTACGTTAAAATTCAATTAATTTATATGTTTCATTTTGTTGATCAAAGTCATAATTTGAGATATTGTCTGTTTTGGTCAGACTACGAATGCATTCTTAGCTATTACAACATCAAACTGGTATGCAAACAAGATTTGGAATTGTGTGGATGCAACAATATTTGGAATTGTGTGGATGCAAGAATCCACAATTAAATATTTATCTTTTAAAAATCGAGTTTCGTCTATAGTGGAAAAAAAAATGCAAGATTGAAGATGAAACAAACAAAGATCAACACAAATATAAAAGAGTGAAAAGAACAAATTGTATTTAGTTTGGGAACGGTTTAAATGAAGTTTAAGAGTATAAAAAAGTGAGTTTTTTTTTCCAATCGTGGTCAGATCTGTTGGTATGGATGAAGCACATGAGAGATAACTCTCACCAGCTCGGTTTCGGAAGCTAGCTTCGCATGCTCTGATTTACAGTGTTTGGCGGGAGAGGAACAACATATTTTTTAACCTTTGCTCCCTTCCTTCTTCTCAAAATTTCCCAGAGATCGATAGATCTATCGAGAACTCGATAACCGCAAGAAGACATCGACTGCATTTCAAAAATTTAATGTTCATTTGGCTTCGTTGAGTGTAGACTAAAATCTGCACTAGTCTTATTTGCTACCATGTTTTTTCTTCATTTTTGCCGTGGTAACAAAAACCTGGATTAGTTTTTTGTAAAACTCTTTTCATTTATATGATATTTATAGTTTGGCAAAAAAAAAAAGGAAAAAAAAAGTGAGTTCTTAAAGTGAACAATGAAGTGTTTTTTTGTCGTAAAATTGGCTTGGAAAATACATTTTTCCTCTTTCTTTTTAATCTCCATCTCCATTTTTCCGTCACTAATTCCATTTATTATGTAATTAATTCGCATGATTTTCTATTTAATCATGTTAATTTAGCGTTTTCAATCTTCTTGTACTTCCATCATTAACTATTTGAACCCATGTCAACTTCGCGATGCTTTGTGAACTTTAGTTCTAATAATGCTAATAGATCGCTTTCATCTCATGAAATTTGCATAAATTGTTTGTATACACTAATCTAGAAAACTAAATCTCCTGGATATAAAACAGAAAAAAATGTAGTTTATTCAATACCACCAATTTAACTAATCCTACCAACCACTCTCACAATTTATTTTTGTTCTTTTTATTATCAATTACCGCAAGTAATTAGTTTTGTCTTTCTAGTCAACTGAATTCACTGAAGAAAGGGTAAAGGCTGTTTGTGACTGTATTTGGGGAGTAAATAGATTTACTAGATTGCTAATAACATGAGCTTTATTGGGTTTAGTTAAAGAAGGAGAATTTTGGCAGTCCATGTCTTGTATATACCCATTTATAATTCTATAAAATATTTAAAGTAATGACAGTCAGAGGACAATAAAAAAGTAAACACAGAGGAATCAAAATCATGAAACTCAGGAAAGGCAGTGCCTTGAAACCAGAGAATTAGGGAATGATGTTTTTTTCTTCTTCTGTAAAAGGCAACCTCAAATGCAATGATCTTTCTGCCATGTTTTAAAAATATAGCAATATTATTATTCATAGAAACAAATATTTTTAGATTAACTTAAACCGCTGTTCAAAAATAATAAAAAAAAAGATTTAACTCAGACCCAAAAAAGCTTAACTTAATAAAGAGGTTTCTTGAAATTCGAAATCTCTCCCTCAAAAGTGCTAAAATGTCAGTGTTCTTATTAGACAAGGTTTAAGATTATTCTATATATATATATATAATTAAAATATTAATATGCTGTATGCGCATGATAAAACTTTACTTATAACAAGTAAATTTTAGTTTTTTTCCGGAGTGACAGTAATTTTTTACTAAAAAATTCGTTTAAAATTTTTTGGACACATATACATGATTCGTTAATAAATTTTGACCGTATCGTGGTTAGAAATTTATATTTGAAAATCATATTTTTTTTAAAAACAGTTTCAGTAATTTATCTCCTACAAGTTCATTATCGAGTATTGAGTATTGAAAGATTAGAGAAGAGTCTCAAAGAGGAAATAAAAAAATTGATCGGTAGACCATCAACCTTAGCTCTCAAAATTGTTTATTTAGTATTAAAAACATAATATTTGTCATGGTTTCAAGGAAATGTTCACTCTAGTGGGCTTGGGCTTAGCCCAGAGATAAAAGTAACACCTAAAGATTCAATTAGGCAACCCGACTCATTAAAGGGCCTAATATTTTCATGTTTTGCTTTTTTGTGCCAAGAATGTGTAATATGCATGCACAAGTTACCTTATCAATTATATTTTAAAGTGGCATTTACAATTTAAAAATATGTTCCATTTTCGTAAACACCTTTATCAATTACTAGTTTACAAATACATGTATTCAGTTTATTTTGGTTGGTAAAACAAAAATTATACTCAATTTGCAGGCCGGCCTAGAGGCTAGGCAGGCTAGGCCAAGGCCTTGGACCACTCTTTTTTTTAGTTTTTGATGGGCCACAAAATTGATGTTTCCATTTTTTATAAGGCCACAAAAAACATTTTATACTTATCCTTTTTTATATGAAGTTATTTTATTTCTTGTCTTTTCCAATGATTTTCAAATTAAATTTGAATTATGCCTTAAAACTTTTATTTTATACATTTTATAAAGGACCACATTTTTTTTTTGTCTCGGACCACCATTTTTATTGGGCCGGGCCTGTCAATTTGTCCAGTCCTCGGTTCATGACATGTTTGTTCTGGCTATCGATTGCCACAACTATCTTCTTTAGTAGAACAAAATTTGAAGAGTCCCGCGAAAATGTTACCAGTGAAAATGACTTCAACAGGTGGTGACACAAAAAAGCAATCTTAAATAAAATGAACGAAACAATTCCTCTGGAAAGCAGTTGTGGAAGCTCTCTCCGTTGGGGTTCAACTGATAAATCGCAGAATTATATCGGATTTTGGTTGCAAGATTTGCGGAGCCCCAGAAACAGTCACTCATGTGCTTCGTGATTGTCAATTCGCACAGGATGTTTGGAACCTTGCTCCCTTCCGTGAACAGCCCCAGGTAAATACGGTCCAAGTGTTAGAGTTTATCTCCCGAACATATAGCCTGGTGAGCCTCCCTCATTTTGGCCTTCATGCGGCGTCACTCCCAGCTTGGATCTGCTGGAACCTCTGGACAACAAGAAACCACCGCATCTTTTCGAGTTCAACCTTCTCAACCCGGGAGGTTCTTACCAAGTCTCTAATGGAAGCAAGAACCTGGCAAGAAGCTCAAAAGACTTCTCAACCGACTAAACACCCTGCTCCGACGAGAGTTCTGTCAATATCGCCGATTGGAGTCTGCTGCAATGTCGACGCGGCTTGGCACGCTGAATCAAGAACTTGTGGACTGGGTATAGCCTTCCATTCTAATATTGAGCCCCAAAGGCTTCATTTTGCAAGCACTCGTCACCATGTCCCTTCGACCCTAGCGGCGGAAGCTTGGGCATTGAGGGAATTGCTAACCATTGCAATGGGCAAAGGATTGGAGGAGCTGTTCGTGTTGTCGGACTCGATGACCTTAGTGAAAACCACAAACCTTCGACCAAAAAAAAAAAAATGAACGGAACAATAGTAAATAAAATAGATATCATTAGAAGAACAAGGGAACAAACTGAATAGAGTAAATAATTCATCAACCTACTTTGAACGAAATGTTTTATAACTACATAAAAGGAAAGGAAATAAGAAAGGGGAGAAAAAGTGTAGAAAAAAATCGTTAAACTCAACCATTTTATTCAAAGCAACAATAGCATGCAAGACATATGAATTAATTGAGTGAACCATTAAAAATGGAGAAATCCATATCTCTTCCCGGAAGCATTTTTACCTTATTATGGGATAGCTAAGAAAATAGTAGATTGTATTGGGCTAATATTGTATAATGCGAATAATAATAGTTTGGGTAGATAAGTTCAAATATTAGATTGATGTATATCTCCTGGATTGTAGGAGCTAGAACCGACTCATAGTATTGTATAAAATGCTGTACACTGTTTAATGGAATACAAGAGAGAATTCAGCTATCTTCGCAGATTGAACCGTATACTACTTTTTCATCTGGTTCAAAGCCAAATTCTCTTCATTTCTCCGGTTCCAAATTCTTCAATTAATGGTTTATGACTAAAGTTTCGAAAGAAACATCCATTGTCTGTTGTCATTTCGAGATTATTATGATACTGTTAATGTTCTAGATATCATGAGCCCATTTCGAGATTTTTCGAGGCTTATCTCAAATGATTTACCTTAAGAATATATTATGTTCCCTACAAGCAATGGTCTTGACTCTTGTTTTTCTTTAGAAAAAAAATCACTCTTTTGTATAGTTTGGCAAACTAGCAAATCCTCGAAAACATCCATATTACGAATCAATCGTAAACAAAAAACGAAAATTTCACCCTAACAACTTTATTTAATTGAAATATGATTTATTAATTCTAAAATATATCTATAAAAATACACTCATTGTATGTTACCATTTAGGCATTTACTATGATAGTGTATTTTATTCTTTCTATGCTTATTTACATATTCACTAGATTCTAACCCGCGCAAAATAAAGTTTTTTGTAAACTAAATTTTAAAATATACAAAAGATGAAATGATATATAAGATCTAATTTAAATGTTATTGATTCAAATATGTTTAATTTATAATTTTTAGGGTTTTAGTGAGAAGATAATATTTTGTTGATTTGTTGTGTAATATGTGTTTTGATGTTTATACCATATTTCTAATCCGTGCTATGGAAAATAAAGATTTTAAACCACGTTGTGTGCGGAGCAATAATTTTTATACATTATTTTTTGTAAAATTTATATTGAGCAAATATTAACGAAAATGGTTTGACTTAAATTTTAGTAAAAAATTTCATGATTATGTGATTTCTGTAATATTAAATGATAGCAAAATTTGCTATCTAACAAAAAAAAGTAAATTGTTATAAAAGTTATATGATGTTATCATATGATAGATATTAGTTGAATATGAGTATGAGTTAGTTAAGTATATTTCGATGTAATCATAATTGTAAACTTTGTTATTATGTGAATTTAGATGACCATACAACTAATTGTTTTATTAAAAAATCAAATTTCATAAATTATATATTTATGAGTGTTAAAATGGGCTAACTCGTCCTTTTAATCTGTCTCGAATCAGGTTATTATCTTGCATGTTTTGATAAACCAACCCGCAAAAACCGCAATTGTAAAAACATAACCCTAACCCGCTCCACCATATTATCGTATAATATAAATATTTACTAATTTTGAATATTTGAAATTTTATGAAGTTAATTTTTTAAGAATAAGATTTATGAAGTTACTTATATAATTTTATAAGAATGTGGTATTTGTTGTTTATCGGGAATGACTTGTAATTCGCTTTTATTTAAGTTAAATGTGGATCGTGTTGTTTATCGGGAATGACTTTTGTTGTTTATGTGTTACAAAAAGAACCAATTATTAGTAGATACAAGGTGTAAAAGCATAACATAAGTTCAAAAGCATCCAAAGTTTACTACATAACAAAAATGTTTTCAAAACCATAATAAGGTTCAAAAGCATAACATAAGTTCAAAAGCATCCAAAGTTTACTACATAACAAAAAGGTTTTCAAAACCACAACAAGGTTCAAAAGCATAACATAAGTAATAACTTTCATGTTTAAAAGCATAAAATAAGTAATAACTTTCAGGTTTAAAAGCATAACATACATAGCAATAAGGTTTTCAAAACCATAACAAAGTTCAAAACACAGTCTTTATGGTTGGGAAGAACCATGGACACGTGCAACCGCCAACTTTTTAGCTTCTCTGGCTCTGTAGAGGTTGCTTGGAAGGACTGTGTTGTCGCGTGTGTCTCTGATAGACCTACCAAGGTGAATGTAGTCATCTCCTGTTGCTGGACTTGTGAAAATACCAAAACCTTCCTGCAAAACACACATATATTAACATCATAAATCAGGAGGAGCTTGTGAACACACACATATATTAACATCAAAATCAACTTACTCTAGGAGGCTGCATTGGTCCTCTGTCTCTGTTTATCTCTTGATTAGGAGGAGCTTCATCACCTTGAGAAGCTTGATTCTTGCGTGGTCTACCACGTTTCCTCCGTGGGAGTGCAGATGAGAGGCTCGGAAGGTCTTCATTAGGCTGAGAAGAAGATCCAGGTCGACAATTAAACCATGAACCCAAACCTCCTATAACATTAGGCAGAGAAGAAGATCCAGATCCAACATCACTCCAAGCCCTCCACTCTTCACGATGAACAAGCTGTGAAGAAGACCCACCTCCAGTAACCTGATTCAGAGCTTCACTAACAACATCTTTAGTGCGTGGCCTATCAGGAGGCTTCTTTGCAGGCTTCGAAACAACAACATTTTTGCATTTGAGAATATTGTGACCTCTTTGACCACAATTTCGGTAATGCTACACAAAAATTAGGTGGTTACACGAATATCATAAGGCATAAGATACATAAAAAGAAGTACCATTTTGATTCCTCTCTTAGGTTGGAATCTAGCAAGTTTTAGCGTTGGTTTCTTCTCACCCTTCTCTCTCTTTCTCTGCTTACCTGGAGGCCGACCAGGAGGCCTCTTGTAAGGAGGTGGATTGACCCTAACATTTGTGGTTATCTCCCACAGGTTCATACCATTCACAGGTTTTAAACCAGTGGCATAACATTTCCTAAATTTCTCAACTGTAAACCAATCACTAATAAGAGTCTTTGGGTCTTGATCAATATTTCTCTCTAGCCTAAGAGCAGAAGCTATGTGGCAGCACGAGATTTCACTAATCAAGTAAAACCTACAAGTGAAACTAGTTTCATTCCTCAAATGCACTACATACCGGTCATTGAAGTAGCTGACTTCATACTTCCCCAAACCACAAGGTAATGATCTACAATTCTTGGCGAGATCAATATGTTGATCCAATAAGGCACATGCTCTAGGAGTGTACTCTCCTCTTGATCTCTCAACTTCAAGCCTTTTCCTATCATTAAACACCATTACCCACCTTCTAATTTCCTCAAGCATCTCGACAACTGGTTTTGTTCTTGCATTCCTAATAATTGCATTAAAAGACTCCCCCAAGTTGTTTTCAACTGTATAACACTTGGGATACTTAGAGAAAAAGCCCTGCATTGAAAGATAAGATAACTGTGATGACTTAAAAATATAAATACTTGGAATACTCAGAGAAATATAAGCCCATCTTACCTTGACCAGGGACAGAAGACAAAAATCTTTAAATCAGCATGAGCACGAGGATCATATTCCTTCAATCATTTCATCTTTCTGTTAAATCTCTGCGGATAGTACGAATCTGCAGCAGCCCAGAAGAAGTCCTCTAGTTCTGCTCAAGAATGATTCTTCTTCCAATTTGCATGAACATGTATTGCACACATTCCTGTGTTCAGCATATGGCAAGCAATATTTTACGGCAGCAATCAATCCCTTATGCTGGCCACTTGCCAAAGTCAAGCCATTTCTTGTGTTCAACCCCAAATCTTCTATCAAGTGTTCTAAAAACCATAACCAATTTGGCGTATTCTGAACTTCTAAAATGCCCCCAAGCAATTGGAAACATTCGATCATTCGGATCTCTTCCACAAGCAACTAAAAGAGTCCCTATCATTCGCCATTTGAGAAAAGTCCTATCGAGATGAATAATCCTCCTACAAGCTGATTTCCATCCTTCAGCCAATCCAGAAAAACAAGTATAAAACCTGTAAAACCTTGTTTCCCTCACCTCACATTTCACTATAGAACCAGGATTTGATATTTTCAGCTCAACAACATAGTCAAACAGTCTAGCAAATTGCTCTGCTTGCTCATCATCAAATGTTTGCAGACATCTAAGCCTAGACCTTTCACATATTGTCCACGACACGTTAATGTTACGGCCCAATAGTTTTTGTTGCAACTGATTTGCAAAAAAATCAGGATTCAATCTGAATTCTTCCACTACAAGAAAAAACAGTTTTTGCGACCACTTTTTGTGACTCTTTTTTCGGTCGCAAAAAAGTGGGACGAAAGTGTGACCACTTTGCGACGGATTTGCGACCACTGGTATTGCAGTGGCAAAAGAGTCCCAAATTACCGACTAAAAATATTGGTCAGAAAAGAGTCGCTTATTTGCGACTGTTTAAAGACTTGCAAAAGTAGTCCCAAATTTGTGACTGATTTGCTTCGGTTTAGCAACTCCACTCGATTTTTTTAAAATAAACATCAAATAATATTAAAAAAAATATATAAACTCTAAATTCTAAACCCTAAACCATCAAATAATATACAAAAATTCAAATAATAATAAAAAAAATTCAAACTTACTATTTTTAAAAATATAATCATTTATATATCCTAAATTCTAAACCCTTAATCATAAACTCTAAATCTTAAATTGTAAAATATATATTACACATAAACATAAATAATATACAAAAATATTAAATTGTAAATATTAAATTGTAAACTAGATCTTACACATAAACATCAAATAATATATAAATATTCAACACTTACAATTTTTTTAAAAATATAATCATTTTAGGGTTTAGGGTAACATGTACATTAATTTGCAAACCCTAAATCTTAAATCATAAACTATAAATCTTAAATCATAAACATATAACTCTTAATCATAAAATCTATATCTTAAATCATAAACCTCTAACCCTTAATCATAAATTCTAAATAAATTCATCAATATATAATTGTAAATATTTTAATTTATAATTTTTAACATATATTTGAACTAATATATACACATAGCCATTGTAAAGTCATATTCAAATATTATAGATTCTTAAAGTTTAGGGTTTAGGGTAAATATTTTTGATTTAAAAAAAGTGTCACGAAAGGGTCCCAAATTTGTGACCGTTTAGCAACTCCACTTGATTTTTTTAATAGTAGTCACAAAAAGGTCCCAAATTTGCGACTGTTTAGCAACTCCATTCGTTTTTTTTAATAGTAGTCACAAAAGAGTCACAAATTTGCGACCGTTTAGCAACTCTATTCAATTTTTTTTTTTAAATCATCAATATTGGATTGTAAACATGTTAAATAAACATCAAATAATATTAAAAAATATAAACTCTAAATTCTAAACCCTAAACCATCAAATAATATACAAAAAAATTCAAATAATAATAAAAAAAAATTCAAACTTACTATTTTTAAAAATATAATCATTTATAAATCCTAAACCTCTAACCCTTAATCATAAACTCTAAATCTTAAATTTTAAAATATATATTACACATAAACATAAATAATATACAAAATATTAAATTGTAAATATTAAATTATAAACTAGATCTTACACATAAACATTAAATAATATACAAAATATTCAACACTTACAATTTTTTAAAATATGATCATTTTATAAATCTTAAATTTTCAACCCTAAACCTCTAGCTCTTAATCATAAACTCTAAATCTTAGATTGTAAACTAGATCTTACACATAAACATCAAATAATATACAAAAAATATAACACTTTCAAAAATTTCAATCTAACCATAACATCTACTAAGTGTTACATGTGTTTTATAAGAAATAATTTTGAAAGATAAAAATTCTCTCAAAATTTACTTATTTTAAGTTTTAACAAATTTTTGAAATGCTAGATATACACAAAATCATTGTAAAATCATATTCAAACCTTATAGGTTCTTAAAATTTAGGGTTTAGGTTAAAGGTTTTTTATTGTCACAAATTGGTCTCAAATTTGGGACTCTTTAGCGACTCCACACGATTTTTTTTAATAGGAGTCACAAAGTAGTCTCAAATTTGCGACTAATTTGCGACCAAATGACAAAAAACAATAAAAGTTTCTTATTGGCTACTTTATTGTGGCACGGATTGAGATCCTACACCGTTGATTTGTTTAATCCAACGGTGAGGATTTAATCTGCTTTTTTTTTTTTTTTTTTTTATTCTCTCTCTTCCTGCGTTGATCTTCTTCTTCCTTTTTCCTTCTCTCTCCCTCCCTCCCTCCTACGCTCTTCTTCTTCTTCCTTCTTTTCCTTGAAATAATTAAAGCTTCCTTTTCTATATCTCTCTCTTTCCCACGATTCTCTTCTTCTCCTCCTTCTTCCTTTTTAATTCATGCAGATCTATCTCCTTTTTAATTATTGCAGATAACTCCTTTTTTTTTGCAGATCTAGTCGCTCCCGGATTTGTCTCGGATAAGCTTCATCTCGGAGAAGCTTCATCTCGGCGGCTTCATCTCCTCTTTCCAGATCCAGCCGCCGGCATAGGAGAGGATGGAGAAGAGGAGGAGACCCACGAGGATGACGAAGAGGATGGAGAAGAGAATGGAGAAGAGGAGGAGACCACCGGCGAAGAAGGCTCACCGGCGAAGAGGAGGAGACCACCGGCGAAGAAGACCCGTCTCTTTTCTTTTTTTTTTTCTTTTTTTTTTATTTATTTTTTTCGTTTTTTTGTAATTAATTAATTAAATAAATAAAAATATTGTTTTTTTTGAATTTTATTTTTTTGTTTTTTTTTTAATTTTATTTTAAAAAGTAGTCGCAAAATCAGTCTCTAATTTAATACTGATATTATAGTCACATATCAGTCTCAAATTTGTGACCGTTTTGCGACCATTTTTTTTAGCGACCAAATATTTGCGACTACTGTTTTTGGTCACAAAATGGTCGCAAATGAGTCATTTACGACCATTTTGTGACTCTTTTGGTGGTCGCAAAAACTGTGTTTTCTTGTAGTGTTCAATGACCAACTCAGATATTCTTGCATTAGTAAGGAGTGAAACTTTACCTTGCCAAGTGCATTTATGTTCTTCTTGCAACAACCTCACAACAACCCTGTTGGAGTTGCTGTTTATTGATGTATATATCCTCCAATGACTCTTTCCCGCAAAGCAAACATCTATCACACGCTGACTATCAGACTTGTGATAATTGATGTCATTTCTCTTCTTCAATGCATACATAGTCACTGCATTTTTAAAACTCTGTATCGTTCTGTATTCTTGACCTAACTTAAACTTCTGATGCTTGGTTTCATCATTCTCTGCCTTTTCGTTGTCATCACTATCACTGCTGGTAAAATGATCCCTCTCCACAGATGAACTATCCGATTCATAAGATGTTGCACCTTCATCATAACCAATTTCTTTAACGAAACCTTCTCCTTTCATCTTTAGACAATGATGGGTTTCCAAAACCAATCCTTCTACCTATGTACGGATCATCTTCTCGGACAACAAATAATGTTAACGCAACTGTCCCAATAGCGGTGTGAACCGCTCTCGCAAGCTTCTCATCGTCTTCAATGTCCTCTTTCACATCATGCGTATCAGGTGGAAACCATGATACATTTCTCATATTATCTTCTTAACCGATTGCTTGTGTCAAGAACATCACAATCTTATTTAGTGTAAAACCTTCGCCAACATGTTTACCTCCTTCGTGTGCCTCTCCACCACGATAAAATTCATTTGATGACCAGTACACTCCAACTTGAAAAAAAAGATCGAAACTGCACACATTGAGATACTATCAGTCTCGATTCACAACAAACCAAATAGAGAAAATTATAAAGCTTTATAGAAGCCAAAGAGAGAAACCAAAGACAAACTACATAAGAAGAAGAAACACAAGGAAGAAGAAACACGATGAAGTACAAGCAAAGAAGAGGAAGAAACACGAAAAAGAAGAAGAAGAAACACGATGAAGTACAAGCTAAGAAGAAGAAGAAACACGATGAAGTACAAGCAAAGAAGAAGACGAAACACGAAGAAGTCTCGATTCACAATCAAAGAGATTAAAAATTCTATCTCATTATACAGACTCGATTAATCTTTCACGATGTTTGCAGCTCGATTCTCGTTACTCTCTTCTCTCAATCATCGAATCGATTTCGAGAAATTTTCCCAATTAGATTTCCCCCAATTCGATTTTCCTCAAACCTTAATTTCCTTTTTTCCCCAATTTTGTTTCTCGATTGTAAGCGTCTCTAATTTGAAATTTCCCCAATCCCGTTTTCTAAGTGTAAAAACAACAACACATTCGACACATCATGCCGTTTTAACTTATGTTTGTTTTTTACAGACGTTTCGTTTTGCCACGTCATCGATATAATCGTGGGCTGTTTTGCGGGTGATTTTGGAGGTGAGAGGATTGACTTGCATTTTCCGCAGCTGAAGGGTATTCTTGCAAAAACAATAAAGGTTAAGGTTTTTTTTTGCAGAAAACTCTTTCAATTTAACTAGATTCTGGCCCACCCATGTGGGCGGGGTAATTTTTATTGTTTTATTGGTATTTGACATATATTTTTTTGGCGGGTAGCATAAACGGTTTGAGATTTGGACACCAGTTGGTAATTTATATATTGTACATATGGATTTTTGATATTATGAAGTCATAACAATAGTTAAATTTATCTGGGTAGTTTGTGATTTGTTAGGATAAGATTTTGAGTAATAGCACAAATTAGTATTAAATAATTTGGAAATTAAGTGTACTTTTTTCAACACTATTCTAACATTACTATTCACATGAAAAAGTATAATTTAACCCTAATTTTTCTAACTATTTTCATTTTTGCCATTTCTCTCTCATGAAAGACTATTCATGACAGAAGTTGAAAGAAGAAGAAGAAGAAGAAGAAGGAGAAGGAGAAGAAGTAGAAGAAGATATGATAACCGGATTATCACAATAATTTTTATATTTCCATATTTCACATTTGTATGCGAAATGATAACTGGATTAACACGATAATTTATGATATGATAGCTGGTTTAACATGACAATTTCATAAAAACGAACATGATAACAGGGCTAACATGACAATGTTAACGATACCAACAATATATTTCTAGTTATGAATAGTGGCCGTCGAGTTTCGATGAATAGTAACAACCGCCGTTGATGAACAATATCGCCAGATTCTTATGTCAGAAGATGATTTTTAGACCAATGGCATTTCTGTAATTATTAAAAAAGCAAAAGATATTTTGTGTTTTCTCTTTCCTCTCTACCTAATTTCTAAATTATTATCTAATTTTTTGGTCAACTTATTATATACACTAAATTTACTCTAAGATTTTTACCATTTTTAAATCTATACTATTACTTTTCTACAATAAATGTGGAATTAATTTTTACATAAATTTAATTTAAGAATAACTATTTAATAGATTTCTATATAATTGCTTAATTTTTTTCTCTTTGCTTAATACATTTTAATTAAACCTTTAATTTATTTATATTAAATGATATACTAAAATTTGAAATGCAATAATTTTATTAATATTTTATAACTAATTACTTTGACTAGACTTTTTAGTGCTTCTTTCTCTCCGGAAAATTGCTCATTTTATTCCTCAATTATTTGCAATTGGCACAAATAACCCTCAACTATCGTAGTTGCAAAACAATTTCCCAACACATCGTTGACCACGCAAAATCAGGATTCAAAAAGTCAAACACTAATTATTAAATGGATACATGTCAACTAAATCGGTTTTAACTCCTTCAATACAACTCCGAATGAGGTGAACCCACTACCATTGAAAAACTAACTCAATTTACTATAACCTTGATGAAGAGATACAAAACTAAATCCAAAGGGAAGGCTTTCCTACGCGTAGATCTTCTAGACACATATTCTTGATGCAAGATCTACTTGTATGGAAGCATTCCCTTTGAATTTAGCTTTGGAGATCTTCATCAAAGTTATATAAAATTGAGTTATATTTCCAATAGTATTGGTTTCAACTCATTAGGGGTTGTATTGAAGGAGTTACAACCATTAAATAGATATATGTCCACTAAATCGGCTGTAACTACTTCAATACAATCCCGAATGAGTTGGAACCACTACCATTGGAAATATAACTCAATTTACTATAACTTTGATGAAGAGCTCCAAAGCTAAATTCAAAGGGAAGACTTCCATACAAGTAGATATTTCATCAAGAATATGTGTATAGAAGATCTACGCATACGAAAGCCTTCATTTTGAATTTAATATCCATAATCATGAATTAATATTATTATATTTTAAATAATTTAATCAATCAGATAGATATTATAATTAATTATAATATTTATATCTAACAATAAATATATTATGTAATTTTTTTTTAAAAAACATGTTTGACAATATGTATAAGTAATCAACATACATTATATAAATAACCGGTTCGGACACAAAAAGTGTTCATGTTATATTAGTATAGATTTTCTTTAAAAAATTGATATTCAATAATTCCCTTTTCATTTTATTCAATTTTTCTTTTCTTTATTTCAATTGATATAAAAGTGCTGACCAATCCAAACCAAAATCGAGGTGCTCAATTTGAGTATTAAACGTCCGATTATTACCTCGCTCTTTCCAAATCAATAAATATAAATCTGCAAATCAAATCAGCAATATAAGAAAGGGGAAACTGCTGAATATAACCTAAAATTTGGTTTTTTCAGCAAAACTAGACCCCTTATTTGAGTTAAAGCAAAAGTAACCTGCATGGGTAGTGAAATTAGAGTTACCTCCTCAATGACTAAACAAAAACCCAGTACGTATTTTTACGATTATAACCCTGAAACGCCGGTAGACTTCATATAGAAGTCTGCTCTGTAATTAAATTTTATATTTAAATAATAATAAAAAATAATAATATGTTATAGAATTATGAGGTTTTAAAAATTTATTATACTAAGTTATGATGTTTTAAAAATCAAAAATTCATAAAATTTGATCAGATTAACCAAGGAAATAATTTATAGGTTATAGTTGAATTATGAGTAGACTTCATATAGAAGTCTACATGTAGACTTCGTTTGAATCGTTTGAAGTCTATTTGGAGTAGACATCAGAAGAAGTCTACTAAACCGGAAATTATTAACTTAACCAAATTTTTTTACCTTTTTATATAAAGGATTTCTAACCCTAATTTTGCATAAAAACAAATTGAGTCTCTCTCTAAAACGGCTGTCGTTCATCTCATCTCTCTCCATCTTCATCTCATCTCTCTCCATCTTCATCTCTTTCTCACTTCTTATCTTATTGTTGCAGCTCTTACCAGCGTCATCTTCATCTTCCTCTTTCTGAACCAGTAAGTTGAAGTTCTTCCTCTTTCCAGACCTTATCTTATTGTTTATATTTTTGTTCAATCGTTTTTCACATTTATCCCTCTTTTATTATTACAGATCTGAGTCACACCTCCTCTTTCCTTCATCTCCCTTCTCTTTTCCATCTCGCGCTGCTCATTCCATGGCTGCTCCACTAGCTTTTCCTGGTTCATTTCTCATATTTGCTATCTCGGTTTTTTTTTCAAATTTATGACTTGTTTTGAAACAGATCTGTCAATAATTCATGACTGAATTTCAAATATGTGTAAATCGAAGGTGTTGCAGAGCTCAAACCATTATAGAGTTAAGTTTCCATCCATTTCCATGGTCTAAAGACCCAAAAGATCTGTCCTTTACTCTTTCTCTTATTATCTTCGAAGAGTAGACTTCATGTGAAGTCTGCGGAAAAACATATTTTGTTTTTGTGCATGACTTATTTAGTGTTGAAGTATTTGTGTGTGTTTTATCCAAAAAGAGTAAAAATTATTTTTTTTAATAAGTTGCTGAAACAAAGTTTATTTCATAGGTTGCTGAAACAAAGTTTGAGATATCTTTTGTAATGAGAGTTTATGGTGAGTTTCTGATTTTTATCTTTGATGTTATGCTTTTTTTTTTAAGTCAGAGATTTGTGCATCCGTAAATTGCTTGAGATTGGATTGTTTGTGAAATTTGTCTTCTTTTTGGACTTGTGTTCTTCAACATATACTTCTACATGTATATATGTGGTTAATATGTGTTGTCTTTATTGTATTTTCTTGTTTCCATATTCAGATATATGAACTCAACTCCATGGTGCTCCCCACTACGCTATGGCTCTACGATGATGCCTTCCACTCCTCAAGCTTGGCGGTTTGATTCAGATAAATTTACACTCAAAGCAGATTATGATGATAACCTCTTCTGAATTTTAATTTTCTTAATGTAGTAGTAGTAATGACTATCTTTTGTTTTGTATTTAGTTCTCATCACAAAACATTCATTTGTAAAGTTAATTTTTGATGCAATATATAAATCTTAATTTGTAATCTTAATTTTTGATGCAATTTTTGATATATACTTAGCTACTATTGTAATGGTCATGAAGTGTATGGTCATAACTATTGTAATTGTCATGAAGTGTATGACCATCTAGTGTAGTGGTCATCAATTGTAATGGTCAATGAAACTCGTTTTATGGAGAATGTCTTACTTTTCTTGTTATACTCATTAAGCAGAATATTATTATGAAGGAAATGTAATGATTCCAAAAGAAATCTTTGAAATGAAACAAAACTAAAAAACAGTCACAATTCAAGCCAAATAAAACAAACAAAAGCACTTTAAACATTAAAAAAGTCAAACACAAATCAAAACAAACAATTCTATGTACTTAATCGCATAACAATTATTTATGTACCAAATTTCACTTGAAATCTGCATATATGTGCATGTATGTGTATTAATTATGAAGAAGACTTTGTCTGAAGTCTGCATAAACATGTTCAAAGTCTAATCAAACAAGAAAATTAAATCTGTTATAATTATAAACATATACAAATTAAACTTATTCAGAAACAAAAATACAAATGTAGACTTCACTCTGAAGTCTGTCCTAGATAAATGAAGAAGACTTCCAAATGAAGTCTTCTATTACGAGCTAAATGCCTAAACAAATCAATATATTTGATTCACCCATAATTGTCTAGTTAAAACACATAAAATTCATACAACATCAAAAGCACTAGTAAAAATACATACTAGAACCAAAAAAACTCAAAGATTCGTTATAAATATGCTCTAAATGAGTTTTTAAAAAAACGTTATACAATAGACTTCTATGAGAAGTTGACAAAGAAGATTTCATTTGAAGTATACATAAATTCTTAGAAGTCTGCGTGTGAAGTCTACTGTGGAACATGTTATTTTTGCATTTGACCAAAATGTTGACTTTATAAAAGTAGACTTCTTCATGAAGTCTGCTGAAAAATAGGTTAATTTTTCATTTGACCAGAATCTCATCAGTGTTTGACTTTTAAAATAGACTTCATTTGAAGTCTACGCTGTTAAAGAAGACTTCTAATGAAGTCTACGTCGTTAGAGAAGACTTCAGACTGAAGTCTACTGAAAATGGGTCACTTTTGCAATTCAAATACTGAAAGTAGACTTCGTTTGAAGTCTACGAAAAATAATGTTAGTTTTGAGTTTGACCAAAAATATTTATTGCAGACTTCGTTTGAAGGCTACTTCAGTTTTTGAAAAAATAGACTTCTTTTTTAAGTCTACTCTAAATTTGTAGACTTCATATGAAGTCTACTCAAAAAAAGTTTTTTTTTTTTAAGTTTGAAATTTTTCTCAAACGCAAAACTAACTTTCATAAAAAGTCAAAATTTTGGTCAAATACCAAACTGACTTAAAAGAAAACTTCTCTTGAAGACTTCTCCATAAGACTTCAGATGAAGTCTGCCATATAAAAGTCAAAGTTTGGTCAACTACAAAAGTAGCCTCTCTTTTTCGGAGACTTCAGATGAAGTCTACGGGTGATTTTTTTTGTTTTCAAAGGATAACTCACAGACTTCACCTGAAGTCTCCAGACTTCACCTGAAGTCTCCAGAATTCACCTGAAGTCTCCTTACAAAAACGAAAAAAATAGTCAATTGCAAAACTAACCTATGATTGACTAGGAGACTTCAAATGAAGTCTACGATGAAGAGTAGACTTCAAATGAAGTCTACTATCGCAAAACATATCTGAAAATTAACAAAAATGAAGTGAATAATTACCTAGATCCGGTTTGAGGCTGTGTTGAGCTTCGTCGAGTGCCCAGAACACTGTGATTAACCAATATCAAAGAAGTCCAGTCCTTCTTATGCAATAGCTACCGAAACAAGCAAGATTTAAGAATTTGTAAATTTTGAAAACAAAAATGAGAGAGTTTTTTGGATGAAAATGGAGAAGAAATGGAAGATTATGAGGTTATGAGCATAAAGATGAGGAGTTAGAGCCAAAGAAATTGTTTGGAGAAGCATTTAGAGCTCAAAATTGGTTGTTCATAGTGGTTGAAAAAATTGAAGAAGATGGCATTTTCGTAAATAAGTGGATATCCAAAGGTGTTTTGTGTATTTTTCAGAATGTAGCAGACTTCAAAAGACTTCAAAAGAAGTCTATTCATTTTCTCAGAATGACATTTTCGTGAATATCGCAAGTTGGAAGGGTGTAATGGATACAAAATGACATTTGTTGAGGAGAAGGAAAAAAATGTTATGTTTGGGTTTGACCTCAAATTTTAGGTCATTTTTGCAAGTGCCCCTATAAAAAAAGATAACATCTCTTTTCAATTAAACTAGACTAAATTGTGGGTGGAGTAGTTTTTATTTTTTTTACCGGTATTAACAGATTTTTGTTTGGCGGGTAGCATAAACGGTTTGAGATTTGGACATCAGTTGGTAATTTATATATTCTATATATGGGTTCTCGATATTATGTTGTCATAACAATAATTAAATTTATCTGTCTAGTTTGTGATTTTTTAGGATAAATTTTTTATCATTTTTAAATCTATACTATTACTTT
This sequence comes from Eutrema japonicum, assembly GCA_030161315.1. Classification (NCBI taxonomy): domain Eukaryota; kingdom Viridiplantae; phylum Streptophyta; class Magnoliopsida; order Brassicales; family Brassicaceae; genus Eutrema; species Eutrema japonicum. The sequence goes on from BSQW01000013.1 coordinate 44,556,299, forward strand.
TCTACAATAAATGAGGAATTAATTTTTACAAAAATTAAAATTTAAGAATAACTATTTAGTAGATTTCTATATAATTGCTTAATTTTTTTTTTCTCTGATTAATACATTTTAATTTATATATATTAAATAATTTACTAAAATTTGAAATGCAATAATTTTATTAATATTTTTTATAACTAACTACTTTGACTAGAGTTTTTAGTGCTTCTCTCTCTCCTTTGTTTTGTTTTGTTTTACAGTTCAAAACTTCAAATTAATTGATGAAAGGAACAAGAAAACAGATTGCGTCTTAAAAGAAGGAGAATCGAATCCAGTGCCAGAGAGAGAGGAAGCCTCGTGTTTATCGGTGAGACTTTTTCGGTTTGCTGTTAGCACGGTTTTGGTATTAATATCCGGTTTACGTTATATATTCTCTGACTCGGTCCAATGAGAGAGATGAACAATAGTAGTAATACGTAGAAAGAATCTCACCGACGAGACGACGACGAAGACCGTACAGTACTTTGTACACTTTTCTCTCACTTCTCACTTCTCACTTCTCACACAATTTCTGTTGCGCATCTATAGGAATCACATTGCTTGACCCAAGAAAACTAAAGGACGTCGGGATTTTTCTTTGTTTCTCCTCACAGGTAACTTTTGTTGTATCATATCCGTAGACAAAGTTTGATTTTTGGGTTTCAATTTGTTATTTTGATCAAGGGTTTCCTATTCCTGATTCGATTTTTGTTTTTTTTTATAATAAATTTGGGGATTATTTCGTTGATCAAATGTGAGCAATATGGTGTTTTGATGCAGAAAGATGTGTTTTTTTTTTTTTGGGTGCAAGGCTTGTTGAATGCAGCGATGAAATTGCAAAACCCAGATAAGAAAACCCTAAGGGAATCTAATCTTCTTGCTTCAGATTCTGAAGTTCCGGTGACGGTGGCATCAATGGAAGAAGATGATGAGGGTTTAGGCCAAGGTGGTGATAAAGCGAGGAAGATTGAAGTCTCTGGGGGAAATTTATCACTTGTTGTTGATTTTAGTGGCTCTTTAACTGGGATTGGTTCTGACAATGTCTTTGAATCTAATGGGAGTTGCCCGAGTGAGAATCTGGTGAAGGGAAATCAAACTGGGGAGTTTCTGGTTGGGAATCTTGTCTGGGCGATGATTAAATCCAAGAAATGGTGGCCAGGGGAAGTTGTTGGTTTCAAAGCTGATGTAAAGGAGAGTTTCATGGTTAGATATCTTGGTGAGAGCCAGCTTGTTTCGTGGTGCGCACCTTCTAAGTTGAAGCCTTTCAAGGAGAGCTTTGAGAATGTGGTGAATCAAAGAAACGATATGGGCTTTTTCTTTGCGGTAGAGAAAGCTATGACCTTGCTGGGCAACTCGTTGAAACTTGAGATGACTTGTTCTTGCATTGCTGAAAGGAACGGAATAATGCCAGCCCAAGATGGGAAAACTCGGAAGACAAAGCCTTTGATACTGCGTGAATTCTCGGTAGATCGGCTGGAACCAAAAGAGTTTGTCACTCAGCTGAAGAATCTCGCGAAATGTGTTTCGAATGCTGGGTTACTTGAGACGACAGTTATGCAGAGTCGGTTATCGGCTTTTTATTCTTTCTTTGGGCATAAGCAGATACCAATGGATCAACTACACCAAAACGAGGTTAGGAAAATTTTCACTGCAGCTAAGATGAAAGACGGTCAGTTCGTTGGTTCTCCATCCATTGTTGCAGGTAGTAGCAGGAGGAGGTTTCGGAAAGAATGGTTTAGGAAATTTGTCAGTGAGGTTGACAATGTGTCTGCGAGAGACGATCTAGTAAACACGCCTCCTTCTGATTTGGTATCTAAACTCAAGCTGCTTGCTGTGGACTACAAGTGTTCAGAAGAGACTGAAAATATTGGTCTCTTTGAGTGGTTCTTCTCCAAATTTAGAATTTCCGTGTATCATGATGAAAATGCTTACAAGATGCAGTTGGCTAATATGGCTGGTTTGAAGGATTTGATGGTAGCTAAAGATGCAAATCCGGGTACTAAGCAGAAAACCTCAAAGTCAAGTAAATTAGGGAATTCAAAGATCGAGCCTTTCAGTGTTGTTTCAGTTGCTAATACTGAGCTGAAGACCGTTGAGTCGCAGAAATCAGAGAATTCAAAGATCGAGCTTATTTGTGGTGTTTCAGTTACTCATACTGAGCAGAAGACCTTTGTGTCGAAGGAGTTAGAGAAGTCAGATATCGAGACTCTTAATGTTGTTTCAACTCCAGATAATGAGCAGAAGGCCGCCAAGCCGAAGAAATCAGGGCTGAAAAAGATGAAACATATCATTGATCACTCAGATTTTTCTAATTCTGTTGCAAATGAGCCGTTTGCTAAAGATTTCCAAGAAAAATCATCGGTACAATCTCCACACGGGAAAGCTTCTATGGCAGATACACTCAGCAGACCTGCTGCTACATTTGTACTGGACTTAAACAGCGGAGGCAATGCTTTAGCTTCTGCAGAATTTGACCATTTGCAAAGACCGGAGACTTCAATTCCGCTCAATGTCCTCCCACAAGTGGAGGAGACACCAAGACCTATGATGTTAAACTTTCAGGTGGCAGCTCCGTCTTCAACCTATGGAATCTCAGGAACTGGGTTTGCTTCCAGCCAGCCAGCTTCGGAAAGATACTTCACGAGTGCAGACCTTTTCACTAATGTCACTAGTTCAGGGAAGAAAAAGAGAGGAAGGAAGAGGAAGAATGCAGAAGAGCTTCCAATAGTTGCACATGCCACTAGTGGTATACCCGACTTAAATAGAATAACTACAGAGCCAGCTTCGGTTCTGCCTCAAGTTGAGCCTACTCAGCGCAGAAGACGCCGGAAGAAAGAGGAGTCACCTAATGGATTAACCAGAGGAATCACAATTCTCTTCTTGAAATTTTCCTCCCAAGTGTCAATGCCTTCAAGGGACGACCTAACCTCGAGATTCTCTGCGTTTGGCCCTTTGGATTCATCTGAAACACACGTTTCAGAAAAATTTAGTGGTGCGCAGGTCGCCTTTGTGAGTAGTGGCGACGCTGTAGAAGCAGTTAAAAGCTTAGAGAAAGCTAACCCATTTGGTGAGACCTTAGTGAGTTTCAGGTTACAGCAAAAACTGATAAGCGTTCAAAGGAACATAGCACCGCGAATGCCGGTAATCTCGCACGTGAGTCCAATACTGAAACTGAACAACACACCGACGAGTGTGGATTCGATGAAGCAGAATCTGATGATGATGACAGCAATGCTGGAGAAATCCGGGGATCGTTTATCAAGAGAGACGAAGGCAAAACTGAAAAGCGAGATCACGGGTCTTCTGGAAAAGGTTAGTTCTATGCCTAGCTCTTCTTCTTCTTGAACAATCGTTGACATACATCAATGTGATCTCAGACTTTCTAATGTACCATGTGTTGTAACTTTTGGACCCTATTCTATGAACTCCGTTCTTGTGTTTCAATCCTTAGTTTCGGACAGTAGTTCTTGAATAAGATAAGATATTAGAAGATTCTGGCAATATTTTTAAAATAAACTTCAGTTTTTTTTTCCATATAGCTTGAAGCTTTGTAGCTAATAATCTCCACTGGATATTTCCAACAACATACAAATGATAACATTGATACATCTCTCTATGGACATACACGACGAAATCTCTCTCCCAACTCTATACTAAGTCCCCTAATGAAGTTTTTTCTCCGAAAGTAAGCGAGCAAAGACCGAATAATATGTGAATTCTTCTTCAGCGTTTCTGGAGACTAATGAGACTCCAGAAAATCAAATCAAATCTTTGAGAGAGAAGAAGAGAGCTAAACAGAGGAAGAAAACCAATTTTGAATTAAACCGGTCCAGCGTTTTCTTAAATTAATAAAACCGGGGAATTAAGTAGTTCGATTTTAATCACAAAACCGGGGTATCTAACGGTTCGATTGCGTTTCAAAGATAATGGTCAGTCGATGAGTCCACCAGCTGTCAAGCCGATCCAACCCGCCCCGTGCGGTTACATGTTTTTTTTCTGATCTGGATCGATCCGTTCCGCTTGACTTATTAACAAAAATCGTTCGACCCGCATCCATCCGTTTGAACCCGCGGGTATCCACGGATAACCCTCAAATATTTTTTTTATAAAAATTTAGTAAAAAAAAATATTTAATAAAATAAATTTCACATAAAAAAACATAAATACACAATTTTCTGAATAAAATAAACAAAAATAATTAATTAATTTATATATATTACAAAACAAATCAGTTAAAAAATATATATATATATATATATTACAAAATATTTCAATATTTTAATAGTATTTAGTAAATATTTTTTTTAAAAATTGCGGGTAATCCGCGAGACCCGCAGGAAAAAAATACCGACCCGCACCCGCTCCGCATTCGAAAACACTCGACACACACCGCCCCGCTTTTTGGCATTTTAAAAATTCTCGACCCGCACGCAGCGGGTCAAAACCCGCTGGACCCGCGGGTAAACACTCAAATTAACAGCCGACACCAGTCATAATTTGGTTCAATTGCGGGTGCAGGTCGAGCAATTTTTGTTAATGAGTCAAGCGGGGCGGGTCGATACGGATCGAAAAATTATAATTTGAAAATTTAGTACAAAAATATATTTAATAAAATAAATTTCACATGAAAAAACATAAATACACAATTTTCTGAAAAAATAAATAAAATAAATAATTAATATATATATATATATATATATATATATATATTAAAAAACAAATCAGTTAACAAAAAAAAAAAAAAAATATATATATATATATATATATATATATATTACAAAATATTTCAACATTTTAATAGTATTAGTAAATATTATTTTTTTTAATTGCGGTTAATCCGCGAGACCCGGAGGAAAAAATATCGATCCGCACCCGCCCCGTATTTGAAAACACTCGATCCGCACCCGCTCTACATTTGAAAACACTCGACCCGCACCCGCTCCGCTTTTTGGCATTTTGAAAATTTTTGATCCGCACCCGCTCCGCGGCAGATCAAAATCCGTTGGACACACGAGTAAACACTCAAATTGACGGCCGACAGAAGTCATAATTTGGTTCAATTGGGTGTATAATTAGGAATGACCAAAATGGAACCGTAACCGTATATCGGACCGTAACCGTACCGTTTTTAAACCGTAACCAGACCGTAACTGTGCCAGACGATTAAAAAACCGTAACCATTAACCGTAAAATATATATTAGTTATGGTTAAAAAAATTATTAACCGTAACCGTTAATTAATCGTAACCGTATCAAAACTGTTGGTTAACTGCAAGGTTAAACTGTAAATTTTTAACCGTAATCGTTTTAAAAATAAAATTATATATACTAATAATTATAATTAGTTCTGTAAAATTAAAAATTCAAAAAATTTATATATAATCAATTTACCAATAGTAAATGCAAATATAACAAATAAAAATATTAATTAAAACTTAAACGTGATAGACTAATTAATATTTTTCAAACAAATATAAAAATATTTTAACAAAACAGTTTTATGAAGAAATATACTCCCTCTGTTTCGCAATGTTTGACTTTCTGAATATTGCACATGAATTAAGAAGCAATAAATGCTCAATTATTTGTTGTTTTATTTCTATAAAAAATTTCAAATTTAAAGTTCACATATACAAAAAACAAAAACAAATAGAGCTAAATCTCATAATGGAGTTAAATAAAAAAACTGTAAACATAGTGGTCATCGTCGTTCGTCAAAATAGATAATTTTTAGTTTTTATTATTCTAGTTTATAAAATTTATAATTATTTAATTGTAAATAATTATTATAAATCATGACATTAACCATTTATTGTCATCAGGTTACCGTAACCGTATCTAACCGTAACCGTATTAACCGGACTCGTATTTAACCGTAACCGTTTTAACCGTATATTAAACGGTTAAGGTCAAGGTTAAAAAAAAATCTAACCGAAATCGATGGTTAAATAACCTTAACCGCATTAACCGTAACCGTGGTCATGCTTTGGTATAATCACGAAATCGAGGACTCTAACGGTTTGATTGGGGCCAATTGATGTAAATCATAAAATATATGGGCTTTTATGTAATAAAGGTTAGGTTGAGTTAGTGAGTCCATGGCACAATCACAATCACAATCTAACGGTTAAATTGGGGCTAATGCGTAAAAGTTATGCAGACATAAGGGCTTATATATAAAACATTTCTTAGTCGGTGAGTCCTCCACAGGGATCAATTGCTGGAAAGCCACTATTTCTGAAAAATTATTCCCATATGCCATTTTTTTTTTGTATTTTTAATAAACAATTAATTTTATAACAAAATTGAAGGAAAAACCGAAAACCCCAAATCAAAACTAGAAAATTACAGATCCAACCACTTGGATCCGATAAAATACCCACCCAGACCCAACAATCCAGAACCAAACCCAAATTCAGTTAATTTAAATTTGAAAAACAAAATAAAAACCAGAAAAACAAAAAAAACCTCCCACTTCCCCATGTTTGCTCTTCCCCGCGACGAGACCATCGATTCCGACCTTCGACCACGAAATCCGACAAGAGCTTAGCCACTCCGGTTCCCTACATCATCGCGACTCTGATCGATTCGTTCTGGTCTTCGATTTCGTCGATTGCCAAGAAATCCCGAGCCCTCCCTCAAAAATCCCGAGCCCTCCCTCATAAATCTCGAGCCCTCCCTCAGACCCACGCGATTCTTCATATTCTTCCTCTCAGACTTCGCAATAGGTAACGGAATCAAAGCTAGTTTCGATGCCTTAGTTTTCGATTTTCGATGAGCGCCATTATGCATAACTTCTCTCCTTTCGGTTTTGATATGAAATTGTTCTCGAATTAGTTTGGATTATTCAAAATGGTATGTGGATGTGTTGTCTAACTTATATCTAGTTTTGGTTGTTTTAGCAATGGATTGTCATGAAACCAATCCGAAAGTGACGGTTAATGAAGGAGAAGAAGAAGAAGAAGTTAGTAAAGAGATTTTAGTTGAAGAAAACGTGGATGGAAGGAGAGAAGAGGAAGAAAACGTGGATGAAAGGGAAGAAACAGTTCCTGACGACGAAGAAAACGTTGCTGAAAACGTAGAAGAAAACGTTGCTGAAAACGTTGAAGAAAACATTGCTATCGCAGGGGAAGACAATGTTATGGAGGAAGAAGAGGAAAAAGAGGTAACTGGAACATCTTAGGTTTGAAATTGTGATGTAGGGACATCTCTGGCTAACTGAAACATCTTAGGTTTGAAACTGTGATGTAGGGACAAATGTGTCTAACTAGAACATCTTAGGTTTGAAACTGTGATGTTAGAACAACTTTGGCTAACTAGAACATCGAAACTGTGATGTAGGGACAACTCTGACTAACTGGAACATCTTAGGTATGAAATTGTGATGTAGGGACATCTCTGGCTAACTGGAACATCTTAGGTTTGAAACTGTGATGTAGGGACAAATGTGTCTAACTGGAACATCTTAGGTTTGAAACTGTGATGTTAGGATAACTCTGGCTAACTGGAACATCGAAACTGTGATGTAGGGACAACTCTGGCTAACTGGAACATCTTAGGTATGAAACTGTGATGTAGGGACATCTATGGCTAACTGGAACATCTTAGTTCAACAGTGATGTAGGGACAACTCAGGCTAACTGGAACATCTGTGTTCAACTGTGGATAAGTGATAGTAATAAGTGTTTTTTATTTATTTACAGGACTACGATAGCGATTCAGATGAAGATGATGATGATGATTTTTTGAACCAACCACTGCCGCCGGAGAAGATGTTTTTTGGTCCAAGCGAGTACAGCAAGACTTGCAAGGTCGGAAGTAGGTGTAAGCTGAAATCGACGGTGGAGTACATTGAGGATGGTCTTGATGAAGAGTTGGAATGGTTTCGAAATCATTCTCAATTCAAGCATCTGTTCCACATGCCTAAGGAGGCAAACCACATGCTTCAAGGCATGTGGATGCTTCTCCTTCGGACAGCATCTACGGAGAAGGAGAGAGAAGCCTGGTTTGTGGTGAACGGAGTGCCTATCAGGTACTCTTTGAGAGAGCACGCCCTCCTTACTGGATTGGACTGCCACGATTACCCCGACAACTATAAGGCGTTGGGGGATTTGGAGTTTGCTGAGCGGATGTTTGGTAAGGAGCTGAAGGTAACAATCAAAGATGTGGAGGAGAAGCTTGAGGAACTGAAGAAGAAGACCGAAGGAGTGAAGAAGAAGACCTCAGCAGTGAGGAAGACCTTGGGAGACAGGTTGAAGCTCACTATCTTGTATTTCTTATGCAAGGTAGTGAAAGCCAAGTCTAAGGTTGATGGTAACATAGATTCGTGGCTGCTGAGTGTTGTTGATGATGTCCACGCTTGTGAGACATTTCCTTGGGGTCGGTTTACATTCGACGAAACCATGAAAGAGATCCGACGCTTTGTGAAAAGCTTCAAAGGCGTCGTGAAACCAAAACAGCAAGCGGCGTTTGGTGGCTTTGTTCTTCCTCTCGAGGTTAATATTTAAGAGTAATTTATGATTTTAAATATTAGTTTAAAGATTTTAACACTGAGATAATATAACGATATGTGTAGATTATGGCATATGAGGCGATTCCAAATCTTGGACGAAGATTTCGGGAATCTGTACCCGCAGAGCAGGAATGTCCAAGGTGTTGTAAAAGTAAATTCTCAGAAAGTATAATGAAAGGTCATCCTTTGGATGACATCAATGAAGCGGTCGGTCTCAGCAAGGTAAGAGTTTGTGAACATAGTTAGTTAGTAATATTTGTAATCTTTTAGAGTTTCATTTGATGTTCGAATTATTAATCTTTGCAGGACATCTCTAGCATCTTGGAACCAGATTCAGAGGAGAATGATCTGTTGGAGCGGATCATAGACGATGACTATGATGATGGGATAGGTTTCATCGATCCCATCGTTGAAAGTTGGAGAGAGCGTCTAATTGTTGAGAAGAAGAAGATATTTTGGAGAGATCTCTTTGATTTGGACGTGGCTTCGCGGAGTGATGCAATCCCTGAGACTGCGAGAGTTGATGTTGGCCTTGACAGAGTTTCTCAGGTACCTGGGCATGTACCTGCACAGTCTGGAGAAGCCTTGGAGAGGAAGATGAAGAAATGGATGGAAAAAGCGATGGAGAAAGGGTTTGAGAATATCACGGAGAAAATAACAGAGAAGGCTATGGACTTGGAGAAAGCGATGGATGGGAGACTGAAAGAGCTTGAGAATTTTGTCTCAACACATCGAGAGAGTCGATCTTATGGGACTCCATCCTATCAGCCAACTCGACCAATCATCGAGGAGACAAGTGAGTGTGGAGCTTATGAGACTCCATATGCAGCTGGTGTGGTTCTTTTCAGTGGAGTCCCTGACCCATCTCCACCAATCATCGAGGATATAAGTGAGTTTTTTTGTTTGCGGTTTTGGAATTGGTGATTTCCTTGTTGTGTTTAACTTTGTTTATTTTTTTATGCAGCTGAGGTAGAGGCTCATAAAGAGAAGAAAGGAAAAGGATCCCAGTGTCACTCCAATACCAACCGGAGTGAAGAGAAGAAGGGGAGAGTCTGACTATCTAAGGACACCGTGGGTTGATGAGAAGAAGCCTGAGCAGGAGCCTGAGAAGAAGCCTGCGAAGAAGCCTGCGAAGAAGCCTGCGAAGAAGCCTGCGAAGAAGCATGCGAAGAAGCCTGCGAAGAAGCCTGCGAAGAAGTAGGGGTTTGTAGTAGTTTGGTTCTTTGGTTATGAACTGTTTGGGCGGAAACACACTACTTATCGTTTTTATGTATTTCAGTTTTTGGAACAACTGGTTTATATAGGTTCAACTTATTTAAGTTCCTTCAGAACAAATGGTTTATATAGGTTCAACTGAATTGAGTTTTTTGGAACAACTGGTTTATATAGGTTCAACTTACTTAAGTTATGAAGGAACAACTGGTTTATATAAGTTCAACTTATTTAAGTTCCTTCAAAACATAAGGTTTTCAAGTCTTATAAAGCCACAGAAACATTAACATAAACATAAGATTCGTAATACAAAAGGACCTTCAGCCGCATAAACTAAAGTCACTTCCTTCTCCCCGAAAGTTTTTCCCTCAGCATATGGATCTCGTGGTCCTTCTTGGCTAAGCTTTCCTTGATCTCATCAATTTCTTGACGCATTTGGGCAACGGCCATACGCATCTCACAATGGAGTTTGAAAGCACTGTGAGACGAAGCTCTCTGCTCATCTAGTCGGAGCTCTACTCTTGTAAACTGCTCTTGGATTGCATGATCCCACCACTGAAAAAGGTGATTTCCACCATAACAAAGGTCTCCACCACCACTCGCTGTGCAATCACCTAGATGCCGTAATCGAAATCCAGAAATCGAACCCCAGAAATCGAAATCCAGAAATCGCCTAGATGCCTTAATCGAAATCCAGAAATCGAAACCCAGAAATCGAAATCCAGAAATCGCGAAATCCAGAATTCGAAAATCGAAATCGCGAAATCTAGAATTCAAAAATTGAATTCGCGAAAACTTACCTTTGTCGATTGTTGAACTCCACCCCTTCCAAATCCAGAAATTTGAGAACTTTCCCTTTTTCCTATTAAACCCTAGAAATCGCTCTCTCTCTCTGAAAAAGGAATAAACGAAAATTGTTCTAAATGAGTGGATGTGTGATTGTGTCGAGAAAAAAGTATATTGATTATAAAAAAATAAAAAAATTAACCAATTGGGGAAAAGAAGAAGGGAAGTTCCGAGAAAAAAGGAGGGAAATTCCGAAATGAGTGAGAAAAAAGGAGGGAAATTCCGAAATGAGTGAGAAAATTTGGTGTGGTTTAAACATAGTTGTCCCCTAGATGTACAGTTGTTCACCAAACATCATAGTTGTGCTTTTGGCGATATTTGCATATTTTAAGTGGGACCTTAATATAAATGATTATGTTGTAGTTGTCCACGTGACTTTCCACATTTATGTACCATTTAGGAGGTTTTCATAAGACAATTTGCACGAAATCGAATTTTTCAACTCTTTTCCATCGTAAGAGGTGAATATTAACAAAGTATTCCTTATAGTATTCGGAGTATTTGATGTGAGAACAAGAATATGTATTAGGAAAATGTTTAATTCGTTTTTATTGATTATAAATCGTTTCTTAAGGTATTACGAATCATTTTACAACTTAATTTACCATTTTTAATATTAGTTGGATATTATATTAATAATTATGATTGTATAATTATTTTGTTCGTAGTTGTACTAGTTGAACTCCGTTGTACAAATCCGAGTACAGACATGTTCTTATCTGTACTTAGTTTAACCTGGTTGTACAAATCCGATGCCATATAGCAACATACATGTTCTTAGTAGTACTTAGTTAAACCTGGTTGTCAAGATCCGAGAAATACAGCAACATACATGTTCTTAGTAGTACTTAGTTAAACCTGGTTGTCAAGATCCGAGAAATACAGCAACATACATGTTCTTAGCAAATATGTTTACTCATCAGGACTTTCGGGCTGCAACCACCTCTCCAAGTTAATGCCAGGGACAGACTTGTTTCTCCTTTTCCTGCTACCTTCTCCGGTAGATGGAAACCGCGTTTCCTGATTTCTTCCAGATCGTTTGGTGTATTGCGGCGGTAAGGCGAACAATTCTTCTATTTCAGCAGGAACCATCCAGTTAGAGTCATGCGGGACGACATAAATCGTTCTGTAATATGCCAACGCCCATGTATCAATCAAGTAATATTGAGAACAGAGATCATAGATTTGGATATTCGCGGTTCTCCCATCCTTCCTCATTAGGTTTCTCGTTGCGGCTATTGCGTGGACACACGGATACTTGTCTATATCAAAACATCTGCAAGAACAACTTTTCATTTTCAGGTCCACCAAATAACTCTTCCCATCGCGTCCAATAACATTGTATTCAAGCTGGAAGCCGTTTAGCTCAGTCACCACTAATTTCGATGCAATTGCACATCGTGTGTGCAGTTCGTTCTCCACAAAAGGCACCACTCTCTTGTGGTCCGATGCAGCACCAGCTTCTTTCCTATGTTTGTTAAACCATTCAGAAAATTTTTCAAGAATCGCATCAACCATAGGTAATAGAGAGTACTTCCTTGCTTCCCTAAACACACTGTTCATTGACTCTGCGGAATTGCTGGTGTCTATGTTGTACTTCTCTCCTGGGAATTTGCACCTTGCCCATTTATCCGGCTCTATGCTCTTATCGAGATATTCGGCGACTTTAGGATACCTACTCCTAAAATCAGCATACTCTCGGTTGAAATCACTCTCTGTATAAATATGAGCACAATCCCTGAATTTCATCGCGACATCATCCTTGTGTTGTTTCTTCACCTTTCCTCTCACGTTTTGAGACAAATGCCAGATACAATGTCCATGATGTGCGCTCGGGTACACCTCAAAGACTGCCTTGATGATGCTTGCATGTCTGTCGCTTATAAAAACCATTCCAGGAACATCTGGTATAACTGTTTTCAGCATTTTAAAAAACCAGGTCCAGCTAGCATCTTTCTCACTATCAATTACACCAAACGCAATGGGGTAATGGTGATGATTGGGATCCTGAGCTGTTGCGAAAACCAACATACCACCATATACAGACTTAAGAAAAGTTGCATCTATAACTATCACTTTCCTCATAGCCCTAAACCCTTCAATGCTAGCTCCCAAAGCAATGAATAGGTACTTGAACCTTTTCTCTGCATCCAATTCCACAGCTGTTACTGATCCAGGATTCACCTTCTCTAACATGTACAGATAGGAATACAACATCTTGTAGCTTTTTTCAGGACTCCCTCGCACATCACTTACATGTTGTTTTTTTCCTCTCCAGGCCGTAGCGTAAGACAAATGCAAACTGAGTCTTCCTTGAACAATACTCATGAGATTTTTAGGACTCGGGGTGTCTAATAGACCTGGATAGTCTTCATGCAAAAGAGCTGCTACCATTCCTGGTGTGCCTTTCTGTTTACAACTGCTTGTGCTCGCAACAGCCCGAGAGCAACTATGCATCTTTCTATGTACTCTGACACTGAAAAATTCTGATTTCTGAATTCTCGCAGCTCGTAAATACCATTTGCAACCTTGTGCAGCTTGACCACATCGTAGCATAAGTCGCTCCGTATCCGACTTAACCGTACGAATCCCAAAATAGTTCAAATTTGCAGCTCTATGAACCAGTTCTTGCACTGCCTCCTTTGAACAAAATTCTTGACCCTTTTCAAGACCCGTACCATCTTCCCATTCTTCAACATACTGACTATCTTGTACAGGAGGTGGCAGCTCAACATATTCATGCCTACCATCGAAACCGTCATCCACATGGTTATCCACTGGGCTATCCACAGCCTCAAAATCGTTACGTGAATCATTCTCACAACCTTCATTACCATCATTCATCGGCTCTTCATTGATATTCTCGTTATTTTGTTCTGATATTTCGCCAGCTCTGAAAATAGTAAGGATTCCACCATTATCTGCATCATCAACTCTCCCATTTGAAGCCGGCTCCCCATAATTCTTACCAAATGAACTTCCTCGCCCCGCTCTTGAAATTTGATCGACCCACTGACTTTTTTCCAAATCATCATTCGACAACTCCACATGCATAACATGTCGAAGTCCCTTTTCATCCGATGTCGTCAAATAAACAAAAACGTCCTCGTCATCTACAATATATGACTCTCTCGCAGCATTAGATACGCTATAACTCAATTTCAGCTTCCTCGGGGTTTCATCTAACGCAATCTTCCTGCATATTTTCTCTACTAACATCGAATAAGTTATCTCTTCCATAGATGCGGTCTTAAACGATATAGCGTATACGGAATTTATTGAAACCCATTCATGCTCTTCTGTATAGTACCCTCCATAGTCAAAATGAACGTTTGTGTGCCTCTTCCTCATCGCCTCCTGGAAATAAGATAAAAAAAACACAAATTACGAATTACATAATTTGTCATAGTTATTCCATTTGTTCCAGTTGTCCTAATATCTCTCAGTTATATACCATTTGAACCAGTTGTCCTACTATCTCTCAGTTATACCATATGTTCCAGTTGTCATAAGTCTGCAGATTTTCAGATTTGGGATCGATTCTAAATCGTGGTTTCCTCTAGATTTACCACCATTCAACTTCTAAATTCGATAAATAACCTATGGAAATAGCTATTCTTACCATCAAACATCATTACAAACCAAATGGAACCAAATGTGCTACCAAAACAACCAAATTTCTTTTCAAATCCCTAAATCTAATAAATCCCCAAATCTCCTATCAATGAACTCACCAAATCCGATGGAGAAAGGAGAAGAAACCGAGACCAACGAGAACGAAGAACTCGCCGGAGGTGACGGAGGACGTGGTTGAAGGAGCTCGGTTTGAGCAACAATGGCGGCTCGGGAGGAGGAGGGAGGTGACGGGGTCGAGGGGGAGGGACGCTAGTTTTCTTCAGTTTTAATTTTTTTTTTTTTTAACAAATTTCATTAAGGTTAAAATGGGCATTACACATATATGATGGCATGTAGAATAGTACATGGCATGGTAGAATTTTTTTTAAAGAAAAGTGGCATATGAGAATGTCGCTCCCTCCACAGCCCCCTGAACCTTTCTCCAGAAATTCAAAATCAACTTCATCGTTGGCACTTTCCCCACTCACTAAGATCGTCGTCGTTCTCGGATTATGCTGTAGACATCCCTAGTTCGATTTGACCATGGTTACTTCGAGGGATGTTCACGAGCTCGTCTCCAAGCTCTCGTCGGATAAAGCCAAGACTCGCGAAGTAAACTGTTCACTTACCCTTATTATCGTTTTGAGTTTCCGGGCGAAATCGGCAGAGATATTTAGAATTTTGTGAATCTCTATGTGCGTGTTTACTTTGTGGGTTGTCACGACGACGCTTTAGCGTTTCCTTTGTTTTGGGTCGCTGAATGCCTCCATCGGGCATGTGTTAAAAGTGGGGTTTCATTCGTCTGGCTTTGAGTGAAATGCAAGGAAGTTGAGAAAACAATAGCACCTTGAATTGCCATACCACTCGGTTTCTATGATAGTCTCTAGTGGGGTTTCGTTGAAAAATGTTTAGATCCTTAATTTCGTAGTCTTCACCTGTTACTGTGTAACATCTGTGAAAGCACAGTTAAACAGTGTTGAAATTAGGTCTTGGTACCATATTGCCTGCTTCTTGCTAATGGGATTTTGTTCACTTTCTTGATTGATCATACTGCTGGTTCAAAAGGTTTAAATTGCCTCTTTCCTTCGAATGTGGTTGGTTTTTAGTGTCGGACCAAAGTGTTTCTAACACTTGTTTGGCTTCCGAGAGTATAACATAAAATGGAACAGGAAATCCCGAGCATTGACTAGAAATTAAAAATTACGAACCATGTATTTATCCCTGAGTGATGTTATGCAACTAGGTTCCGATATTGATATTCCATTTCAAGGTTGCTCATGTTGATGGATTTCGTACATAATCTGTATATCCAGGATGGATTCAAGTTATTGAATACGTGGCTCGAAGGAGAAAGGTCAATCAACTTCTGTAAATTTCTTTCGCAAAACACAGCTAAGCTTAAGTTGGACGAGATTCCAAATGGTAGGTAGTGATTTTGCCACAAGAAACTTTGATGCTATTATACAATATATCGAGCTTTGAAGTTAATCCAGCACCTTACTTGTCATTGCAGCTGAAACATGGCCCTTTTTGGTTAAAATTCTTCTTCAATGTGTATCGATGGAGGTGTCAGGTAGTAAGCGACGGTTGCCCAAGCCAACTTTTGCAAAGACGCTTCGAGTTGTTATTCAGAGAGCAGAAGAAACCAAGTTTCCTGGTGAGAAATATAGTAATGTTTTTTGGTTAGTTAGAAATATAGTAAATGTTACCTTTAATTACTTTGTGCTTGCAAAGACGCTTCACATTATCATACGAAGAGTAGAAGTATCAAGTCTCTTGGTCAAAACAATTTGTAATCTGATTTTGAATGTTTCCTGTACTTACTGGAACCAGAGAATTTCTGTATGTTTCCTTATAGAAGACAATCTTAGAAGAAGCTGGGAGAATGTGAACATTGATGGAATATGGTTTTATGGAACTAGATACGTTAGGTGTTCATCTTATTAATATGCCCATGCGCATGTGTGTTCTGCATGTTAGTTATATTCTCACAGAAATGTATCTTAATGCTTACACTTTGATGGTACATTTTCTCTTATTAGCAAGACTTCATCTTGTTCCGTGCTTATGTAACTAATCTGTTCTTGTGTCTCAGGTGTACTATTTCCTTTGCTATCTATGGCTAAAACCCTCTTTACACATGTACATGATATTTTGAGCAATACACCTAGCTTTCAGTCAGACTATGGGACCATACTCCGCCATCTTTTGGAAATTAGGGAATACCGTTTCCAAATGAGGAAGCGTACATATTCCAGTGAGTTCTACAAATCTAAATATTCTAATTGTCTAGTCTTGTCGTGGATAGGGAGTGTATGGTGGTATGTTGGATATCTTTTAAACATAATGTTTCTGCAAGGTTTGGTGCTGCTATACATGGAAAGGGTGGAAGCAGGGCTTTGCGAGAAAAACAATGGTCAACATAGCCAGAAGGAGGAGGCTTTTCGTTATATCCTTACCCTTCAGTCACTTCTAGAGAAACCCCCAGGAGATTTTCCTGATGACCTTCGAGAAGAAATTGTGAATGGCCTCATTCACATCTTCTCTTCTGTAAGGTCTGATTTTATTTATTACTCAATGTCTCACTCAGATTGTACCCTCTGTTGCAAACAATAGTAAAATACTAATCTATTATAACATTTCCAGAGATGAGGGAAAGCTCTCACGCAAGCTTATTGAATGTGTAAATTCGTTCTTGCTGAAGGATGGTCCTAATATAGGCTCCCTGTCATTGGAAATTCATAATGCAGTTCAACAATTTGTGTTCCGTTGCTGGTTAACAACCCATGATAAGAATCTTAAGGTTTTTTTTTGTGTGTGTGTGTGTGTGTGTGGTAGCCCTTTGTTAAACACGTGATTTTGTTCTTAGTACGGCTTCATGGTCTAAGTCAGTTTTTTTCGCCTTCTTGTTCTACCTTTTAGGAGATACTTGCTTCCTATGGAAGGCTACAACTAAACTTGACAAGGGGTTCTAGTGAATCTAGTTCTCTGGTGGAACAACTTTTGGACGTGGTTACTCGTGAACTGGATCTTGGTAGTTCATCAAGTTCTGCATCATGGTATATCTTTTCTCTGTCTCCTCTTCCAAGGGATGACTTCTTAACTTCGACACATCTCGTGAAGTTATGGATTTCTGATTAAAATATTATTTAGGGGTGATTCAACCAAGGATGACAAGTTTGGGACATTGAGCAGCTATCAGAATAGCTTGGTTGAGTTGGCTGCACATGTGCTCTACCGGGTAAATTCAAATTACTTTGTTCTTCACAACAGAGTTCCAACTCCACCGACCATTTTATTTTATTTTCAGCAGTGTCTGGATTTTGCTTCATCTACCTTCAGCACCTTTTTTTAATTGATTTGCATTATGATTTTCTGAACTATTTTTGTTCTGCAGTGAAGTTTGATCTTGTATACTTTGAGATTAGTTTATTTTTTCAGTACAGTCAATTGAATCCCATCACATAAATGCATTTATGCTCACATCTTTATGTATACTTGAATAGGTGTTTGTGTCCGTTTGTTTGCTGATATTCGGAACTTTGGCAGGCAGTTGTCAATACTACTAGACCATCACTTTCAGAGAAACGAGCTCGAAGGCAACATATTGCATTGCGTCTGGTGGAGGCACTTACTGAAGGAAAATGGCTGTGGTATGTTTCTGACCAGAGTATTACTAGAGGATATCTAATCTGCTGATGTATTCTTTGCGAGAGTTGTTTTCTAGATATATGTGTAGCCATATCCATTTGTTTGTTATCGACACGTAACTTCAGTCCGATTTGTAATGCTGGAGCATTTTCAGTGGCATAGCACATCCCTTATTTAGAAACAACTCTATTGTTTCTGTCAGTCTACATGCTGTCATTGCACTATTTTTAATTTCTTTGCTCCCTGCTTTACCTTGAAACTTTATTTATTATGAATATGTGGACTAAAGTACATAAGATTTGTCCAGGTGTGCTGCTTTTGGTTGTCTAGTTCGGACTTATTGTACCCGCATCAACAAGGATCTCCTTATTTACTGGTTTGAAGCTATCTGCACAAACTTTCAGAGGTAATTTAGGAAGTTGTACTTAGTTATTACGTGGATCTATGTTTCTTTGCCTCTACGAAAACAGTAGCTTAGAGCTTAAGAGTTGTTTGTTAACAAGGAGCATTGATGTTGTACTTTCTGGTATGATGCTCTTTTAGAATATCCTTTGCCACTTTATCCATTAATATACTTCACTGGTTACTATATTAAACGTAAGAAGCAGTTGAGAGGACCATACATTTAAGCCAAGTAAGATGATGGTTAGACTACACCTCAAATAGTACTTGGTGAATGACGTGTTTATCGACTGAGTGATGGTTACTTTTTGACTGCAATTCTATGACTGCAAATCAGGAGCGTACTGATTCTTTAGTTTTGATTTAAAATGAATTTCTCATATTTACCAACTTCTGAAAGAAGAATATGATTCAATATTACTTGGCAATTTGTTGTATTCTCTTATGATGGTGGCACCTTTAACAGTTTATGGTTTTATTACTGCTAGCTTATTCCTGACTACTAAGTTGATCAAAATACCCTATTCCCATAGCTCTGTAATAGCTACAAATGGCAGATGTGATGCTACTCCTAAATATTTCAATACTAGCATCTGTAAAAGTGGACTGCTTTGGTTTACTTAATCTTGTACATGACAGACTTCTGGAGGATGCCAGTATGAGACGTTCTTATGATGGTCTATTATGGACTTTGAGGTACGGTTTGATGGAGTTCAGGTGTTTACTATTCTGACTTTGCAGCAAGTTCCTTCATATATTTGCAAATATTCCTTGCTGTCGAGGTGCTTAATACAAAAAGATATGAGGCACTTGGGATCTTTGTGTGCTTTAAATTTTAAAGTTTTTAATTCTCTGATCCTATATCTTAGTTAGTATATTGTGAAACTTTATTTCTTTTTGAAGGAGTTTGCAAGGGCTCTCTTCTAGTTTGTTACTACCAGATACTACTATGGACATATCAAAATCATCTGTTTCCTCAAGTGAGGTACCTGCCTTTACTGCCTTTCTGTCTGTGTGAGTCTGATACACATATGATAGGTTATAGCTTTCACAGAAACGGTTTAGGGTTGATTTGGTGTTGTTACTAAAATAAATTAATACTTGAATCCCTTGATCACACCGTGGAGAAATTGAGGAAAGATATTGTTTCTCTGTTTGCATCTTGGCAAACGTTTTTGGTGTAGAATGGACAGAAGATTAATGGCTTATCGACATATAGGATTTTTCTTCTGATGTCACGTTAAGCTCAACTCAGTTTGATGTTATATAAATCATGTGACCATTTTTTGATAGAAATCAGGTGGTCATTAGGTTTTTGCTATCCTACATTTGCTGCTTGAGTTCTGGAAATCTTTATGACTTTTGATTTTATGGTTGCTGAAACGATTACTATTCATTTTCAGATTTGTATTGGAATTCCTGATTTCTTAATATAAAATTATATTATGAATCTAATTTTCTTTGTAGTTAGCTTCTGGTCTAATTAAATTACATTATTTTGCAGCTAGATCATGGTTGGCAATTGATCTGGAGTTCTTTAATCCATGGACTAGCAACATTCAGCAGCATGAGTGTAATTGTATGTTGCACATATATACTTTTATTCTTTCTTGTTTCACTCAGTATATGATTTCTTCTAAAACTGTTGCTCCTTTTGGACGAAACTAGATAAAATATAATAAAACTCTGAACACTAGGTAGCAAACAAGTTTCCACCAATGAAGCTTAAGCTTTTATTTAGGTAACAGACAAACTATAAAACTTGAATATTTGAACCTTTTTAACATCTCTTTGAACTGTGAAAAAATTTCGTCTCTTTGAGGATTTGTGTGAGATCACACGTTAGTGTATTAGTGGTTTAGCATTTCTTTTCTAGCCATTTCCCATTTAAATGATGTTATTACGTCAACTCTGTAATAGTTTTGGTAATTGGTCACACGTTGATATTATAACATCTAGGTAAAGAAGATAGAGTCGTCTTTGATGGGGATCAAGGTCAAGGGGTTTCTTGGTTACCCAATACTATCTAAGGATGCTTTTAGCTAAACAGTTTTCGGTTACTCGCTTTGCTTGGCTGATTATTAGCTACAAATGCACGTACTTGTGGCTGATGCAACTCTGTCCCGCAATGTGATGTTACCCTAATCATAATTTTAATGCAGGTTGATGCTGTCTTGGTGCTCCTTGGATTAATTATTTCAAGTGTGAGTTTGTAAATAAATTTTGTAACAATTTTATTGATGTATATCCTCTTAATATTCTTGTCCCTTCGTCCAGAACCACATAAACGTGGGGATTCTGCCTCAAGAAGTGTGGGATCACCAATTATTTAGACACATACCTTCTGAGTAAGCCTGTCATCCTCAAACCTTCATTAGCCATGATGTTTAGCTAATTCCTTGGGTGCTTATAGGCTAGAGCCCCACTTTTCCTGTGGAAAATAATCAAAATGAGTTTGGATACATCTTGTTCTATTCAAAGATCTTATATTGTTTCCTCCCACAAGATTAATTTGTGTTTAACTATTGGAATTAATAGATGCTGAATGGCCTAACTAAAGAATTATAACTTTTTCTCAGGCCGGCCTTGTACTTCATTGCATGTTACTTTTCTCGTATGGGTTGCCAGGTAAGCAAACTGGTTCTCACAGGACCTGTATGGTCTTGGTATCCACTTTCTATTATTGACTTGATTGCTAAACCTTCAAGTCTTGAAAAGGTTTTATATCATCATGGTTCTTTCCTATCACTGATAGATACATTTGTGCAGGGAAACTTGCAAGATGATTTACATCTTCGACGCAATCTCCTTAGAGCAGTTTGTGGCCCCCTTAGCTGGAAGGTACTTTCAATTCTTTTTCCAGTAGAACAAAAGTATATTTGGAACAGGGATCTCATCAATAATCATATTGTTGGTCTGATGATTTGTGATACCTCTTACTCTCCGTAGAGGAGGCGTTGTCTACGATCTGACTAAACCAAACCATTCGTCCTAGTTCTTTTTGCTCCATATAATTGATCGTGGCATAATTCTATTAGTCATAGTTAAGCACTTAGTTTTTGGTTCAGGCAGTGAAAATTATGTGCTTTTTTTGTTATTTCTTGCCAAGTAGTAAGAGCTGCATTCTATTTCTACCTGATTTTTGAAAATGAAAATCATAAGAGATTAGAATTAGAAATATAATCATGTTCACTCAGTCAAGTACAGCATTGTAGATTTAGAAGTCTCGAATGGTGTGTACCTCATTGTACCACACAATCATATTGGAGATCTTTCTTATGGCTTATACATTCCTAGGGTCGTTTGACACTGAATGAGAGAATGGTTCGGCTTCTACCAGCAGCTGCTTTTTCCCTATGTGCTGGTTTCACAACTTCACTTCCATTACCTAAGGAACATCTCCCAGTACCATCTGAATGGGATGTCTGTGAAGTGGTGAATAATGTGGTGAAGGTGCCTGTTATGTTTGTTAATTAAAGATTCTATAATTTTCATCTCAGAAAAGTTTTCAATACTAATACTGGAATTCTTCACTATTTTTATTTGTTTTCCAGATGGATGATGTTGAACAAGAAAGAAAATTTGGACTCTTTGAATGCTCTGTGGAGGTTCTAACAAGAGTTTGCTCGAATTCTAGCAAGGTGGAGGATCCTTAATTTTTTCTCCTGAACTCATTTCTCTGTTGACATTTATTTTGTATTTTCAGATCTCTAGTTGCCGAGTTCCTGATGGAGTACAACTACCTCTGGTATTAAGAGATCCATTGCTTCATGACATGGAAATCTATTTTCTTAGCATTACCCCGGAAGACAGTGAGAAAGGACCATTGTCTGACATCTTTATGGGATGTTCTCTGTTGTGTCATTTTATGCATGGTTTTTATATTTCAAGGTTAGTCAACTCATCCTATTCTTGGTATATTCTTAAACTTTTGAATGACTGATATTGTTATTGTCTTGTCAGATTTTCTCTATCGAAATAGTTCATAAACAAAGTTTCATAGTTAATCTTGACAGATGGTCAACACCCACTTGTAGATGCGGCTTTGTTCTGTTAGTAGTGTCACCATGTTTTATGCATGTAGCTTTTCTTAAACAAAGTCGTGTAGTTTGAGATACTTTTTTTTCATTTTTCAGAGTAGGTGTCTAAGAGGTGGTTGTGAATGTTGCTACACCTGCGATAAACTAGCTTAATGTGTAGCTCTCTGTGTGAACTTTTCTTTCAGTCACTTGAGTTTTCGTTTTCATTTCTCAGGAAGGGTAAAGGAAGCACTTCGTTCTTCTTAAAAGCATGCCAATATTTGCTAGAAAGCCTGGACTACGCTGTTGAAGCAGTTTTAAAGAGCCTCAATGATTTTCAAAGGCTTGGTCCCTTGGGTTTTGGCTCAGATTTTAATGAGAAGAGTTCTATAATAGTTTCGTTGAGGTCTCTTACTAGTTCTCCTGTCTTCAGCAACAGTAGAGACCAAAATCTTCTTGCCACTAGTTATGATGCTGTATTTCACTCCTTAGAGAACCTTTTGCGGTCTTTTGCTAAAGTTTTCGGGGAATATACTGAGCACTCATGGAATACCCAATATGACACTATACCTTCGGAATCGTTAGCACTTGATTCCCCAGAAGTTGGCAGGATTGTGGATATGGATTTGGATCTAGCTGAAGACACTAAAGAGATCGATCTGATAACTGCTGGTGGAAAAGCTGTTCCCGGCGTGCCAGTTTCCACGGGGAACTGGAAGTTGGGCATGATATCACTTATCTCATGTTTTTCTCCGGTACTTCAGTTTCCTACATGGGATGTTCTATATAGTATTATGGAGAAGGAATGCGATCCTAAGGTACTAGCTTTTTTTTTTGCACATATGAATATCTCAAGCTTTTATCGTGAGTCGTGACCTTACCGAAACATATTGTACGACTGCTTACATTTGCAGGTGTTGGAAAATATACTCTATCATCTATGCCAGCTTTCATGCTTGACTTCTATGCCGAAGGTTAATGATTTGGTATGAAATTCAGTTGTTGATTTAAATTTGCTGTGAAAATTTAGAGAATTTTATATCAACATCTCCACTTTTCTTGTGTTTATGGGTTTTCGTTTCACTATTATACAGGTTATTTTCTTGGATGGCATGCTTAACACACAATTAAAGAACAAGGGTAACTGTCTCAATATAGTCACTGCCCTGCATGTTTTACTTAAAAATTTATCATCATCGGGAATGGATTCTTCTGTACTCAGAACAAACCGTGATTTGTCTTTGAAAGAAGGAGAAAGTTGTCAGGTAGTACCTTCTCTTGTTTAAGTTGTGTATTTGGTTCTTTTCCGTGATCTTCTTGATTCATTGCCCAAGTAACGTGCAGGTCTTTGTCCAGCTTGGCGCAATGGTGAATAAAGTTTCTGAATTTGGTCTCTTGGGCTGGTTTGGGCGTGTGAGGCTTATCAACTGTATATGTGATTTTGTCTTGCTTAATCCTCAGATTGGTCAGGTGCCTACTTCTCATATAACCCACTTGTACCTTAGACATGAAGAACTGGCATATGCAATATTTTTTAGTGTTTTCATGAAGAAAAAAGGTTCCCGCCTTAAGGTTTCATGACTTAGTTTACATGTCATATACCATTGAAGTTGAATAATAAGATTTCCTTGTACATTCTGTTCAGATGAGATAATTCCTGATGTTTGCAGATGAAAATTTGAAAATTTCCTTGCCCTCATTATTTGTAGCGAAAATATTCCAGTAAAGAAACTACAGTGTGTGTACTATAAACATATCCTTTCTTAGGACTAAAGACGAGTAAGCAGGCAGTTTCCTTGTTTTACCATTAGTGCTAATTTTTTGTCTTTTTGGAATTTCACATCAGTTACAGTTAAATGTCCTACTCTGTTCCTTGTGGAATTCATATCTAATTTAGTTTCTTGTTATTTAGTTCATGGAATTTCTGTTTTAATTTGTACAGACAATGATTGAGCGACTTTTATTAATGCTAAATGACTCTGATTATCGGGTGAGGTTTGTCCTGGCAAGACAAATTGGGCTTTTATTCCAGACATGGGATGGTCACGAGGCATTGTTCCAAGATATTTGGTAAGTTTGGTGTTTAATTATTGTTATCCTATGGCTTTTTTAGTACGGTGTTCTCCTAGTAAGAAAAACTGTTAGATACTCGTTTCTACAGATTTTTGTGGCTTACCAAAAAAGAAAAAAAGAGAAAGAGGCTGATTTCTCTTTGTTGTGGACAGAAAGTGATTTTATATTTCTTTCTTGAAAACCCTCTCAAAGTTCTGTGATATCATTTTTCTTTATTGATTGTGAGTCTTATGAAGATCAGCATTCTGTATGTTCTGATGTTTCACAGAGCTTGTAAATCTTTGAAATATTATCTTGCCCTCGGTATCCATTATTATACGGTTAGATTGAAGTACCTCATCAGTTGTTAATAATTTAGTTTTATCACCGTTTACAGATGTTGTTGTCCGATTGTAGTACCTCATTAGTTGTTAATTTTTCCCATATTCTTTTACAGCTCCAGCTTTGGTATTATATTGGTAACCTCCTCAAGGGAGAAACTTGTCACTGCAAGGGATGTTCTGGCTGCTGGTCTGCAGCCTCGCCCAAAACTGGAGACTGTCATCATTACTCTTATGCACCTTGCTTATCACAGTGAGAACATAGAGTTGCAAGTAATATTTTACTCATTTTGTCTTGAGTTCTTAGAATCGTTTTTAGTATACAATCAGTTAGCGGCATAGTAAGTATTAACATCGTATTCCCTAATGGGAGAAACGCAGGCTGTTTTTATGATGTGCGCTGTTTCAGCTATAGATCCTTGTCAGAGGTATTTCTCTCTTGTAATTGTTACTGTTTCTGATTTACTTGAAACGTTCTTCTACTTATCTGACCTTTTTCCTACTAGGGAATTAATCATTGCTGCACTTGACAATGTATCAGCACAACTCCATTACCCATCTAGGTTCAAGGTGTTATATTGATTCTCGTTCTTTATTTCTTCGGTACCTGTATGATAAATGTTGTTCTCATTTTTGCATTTTTCTGCTATTAGCCGACTTACCTTGCATTAATTACCTCTGAACCTTGTAAATGCTACTCTGATGACATGATCCCATTTTAAACTGGTTTGCGCAGTACCTGGAAGAACTCTTGGGCCCGATCCTCTTTTTCTGGATTGCATGTGGTGTCAGTTTAGCTGCTCTTGTTGAGGTAGCTAGCTGATCTTCTCTGTTTCATAGATGGATTTTTTTCTGTGATGGTTATATTACCTTTTCACTCAAGTTACCCATGGGAACTTCGTTTGTATTCCTTTGTTGGTAGGAGTTTAGTTTGTTTTATATACTTTTCAACCAAATGGCATTTATATTTGAAACTTGTAGTACAGTAAATAGGTTCAAATTCTGTTTTTTTTTCTCTTGCACACGGGTCTACAATATTGCAGATAGCGCACAGTTTGACTACAAAGTCAAAGTAAATTACCAGTGAAAGAATGAAAAATCGACATGTGCTTCTGGATGTCCAGGAATATGTCCTATGATTGTGGCAGTTATCAGAATGGAATGAGTACATTTTAGCATTTTATATATTCTGATGGTTGCTTTGTTGCAGACAAGTCAGCTGTTCATTCTAAATGCCGAACCAAAGTATTTCATCCACTTTTGTTCCCACTGGCTACTCCCAGCTCTTCTGCTGCATGAAGATCATACTAACCTTGAATGGGTAGCTAAGGTAAGGGTGCTTCCATATATCTTTATGGACATAAGTGGATGTTTCGAATAACTGCAATATCAGTTTATGGAGAGACTTAAAGATTTTTTTTAATGAAATTTGGAATATGTACAACCTTTTGGTTGTTTTCTTCTATTTTTGTGTCAGTGTTTTGAACTTTTCCGATCTCTATGTACTGACACTGTTTGACTGTCTACAATTTGCAGATGGCTGGCCAACCGGTGGCTGTGTTGGTCAAAGAAAATTTTGTTCCAATCTTTTCGATATGTATGGGATTGCACTGTAGTAAAACATCAGAATGTGATAAAGGTGCAATGGTGCTTCAGAATTCAATATTGTATGTGGGTGAAATCAGTGAGAATGAGAGGGATAAGCTCATTAAACAGAATATGGTATGGTACCTGTAACACTTGACTCATGATTTCAGCAATCTGTCTTTGTTGTTTGTGGTGGAGAATTCCATCATACCGTTAGTTAGCTAGTCTGATCAGCTAGTTACAACTTATCAAGCCTTCGGATCCAAGAATCAAAGCATTGTCAACAGCAAGATCAATAGTTGGATGCTTTACATTCATTTTGTTGGAGATCCTAGTTTCAGAAAATTTAATATATTTTCTCAATTATAAGGTATTAAATTCCTAATTGACACCCTGTTCTGTTTTCAATTTCAGGTGTCTATTGTTAGTTTTGTTTTATCACGTGCCTCCTCTTCACCAGAGCCTCCAGTTCCTGCTTTTTCTCGTGACACCATTTCACGTGCAGTTCAAACAATTGTGGATGGTTTTCTGGAAACGTAACATATCTTGCTCACTCGATCTTGACTTATTGTTTTAGTTTTTCCTTTTATAAGGTCTTACTTGGTTTATGCAGCGCTGAGTATCCTAAGAATGCGGCCGTCATTGACAGGATTAACGTTTTTCGCCCAGATAGGGTGTTCATGGTAAAATTTTCATTTGCCGAAGCTTTTTCACGAGATAGCAATGTTTTCGTCAATTTGATACTTCAGTCACAATATTTTTTGTTGTTTTTTTTGGCAGTTCATCACAGAAATACACTATAGAATGTCAGCCGCATGCCATCATAGGCATACCCGTCATCATTTGGCTGCGCTTGAAGAGCTTACTAATATTCTTGGTCATAGAGCTTCTGTTCCAAGTTCCTTAAAGTGAGCAGAATTCTCTATCTGTTTGATTATTTGATTGGTAGTATTCAAATTCTTTAACACGAAAGTGACTTTCTTCGGACCTTACTGAATTTGAGGTAGCAATGATATTGACCATTGGGGTTCTTTTCTCGAGTAAAAACTATGTTGTAGATGTTAGAAGGTGTAGTTTTTACCTGATTCGGTTTTGCTATTGTCTTGAACTCGTTTGTTAAATGTAAGACACTGATTATCACAATATCTTCCCGATCAGTGGCTTCACATAGTGATTCTTTTGGTGAGAGTAATTTCCAGTTTTAATATTTTTGACAGCATCTTTAGTTGATATTTAAAGAGCCAAGGCTACACTCTATGTGTATGAAACTGCTAGGTTCTTCTGATGATCAACATGAGTGTCATTTGTAAATTAAAATTTCGGTGGCATTGAATTGTGAATCTCTATTTTTGAGCTTTGAAGAACTACTTTGACCTTTAACTGTGGTCTCTTTCAGTTATATGTTCAATCTTGTTGGACAATTTATCGGCTCTCCTTCATTACAAGACCAGTGTTGTAGTATAGCTTCCTGTTTACTGGATTCGTTCAAAAGCAATCCTGCCAAAGAAATTGTTAGTGTACTTGGTGACCAACTCCAGGTATGTGGTACTTAATGCTATTAATTCGTTCCACTTTTTATTACTATTTTTTTTTATAAAAGTTGTTTATTTTTCTCTATCTGCTGCTTTTTTTTTTTAGTTTTTGGTCTCAAAGCTGGTTACATGCTGCATCGATGCTGAAGCAGACTCCAAAGTTTCTGGTTCTAAGTCATCTCAACTCGTAAATTTGCTACACAAGCTAATTGTTAATTCTGAATCTTCTCTCGATGAAGATATCAGAGTAGGCGTTCTACCTTTAAAGTTGCCTTCCTTTTTGTCCTACCTGTCGAATAAATCATCGAGAAATTTATGCTTGTTGATTTATCCTTCTTTTTCAGGATTTAGAACCATTCCCCGATATGGAAATTTTTCAAGTCATTCGTGAATCACACATCAGGATATGCAAAGCTTATTCTCCAAGGAATCATCTGTTGAAGGTCAAGCACTCTGCATTTTTCAATGATTACATTGTTGTTGGAATTTTATCACTATCCAATTTTGTATTTATTTCCTGTTCCGCTACAACAGTGTGCTAGAAGATCTTGTTATCTTCCACCGAGATTCCTTTCCTGGAGGTATCATTCTATCTTTCATGAGTTAAATCATCCTGAGATATGCATTAGTGCTACCCTAAGTGCCATATTTTCCTTGGGATGTTAACTGTAGAATTAAGATTAAGTATGGTTTCTTTTATTTTACTTTGAGGACTGTGGTTTTTCTAATTACACAAGAAACAGCAGCCAAGTGGATTCTCACTTCTTGTAGTTCGTTTCTGGCTATTTTTTCTTATGTGGATGGATCTATGTCTGAGCTACTTTGTTTCATATTTCATGGTTGTGATCACTAGTGAAATGTTTGATTTAGGTGTCTGTTTTACAAGTTAATTTAGAAGGCTGAGTTTGTTTGTCTTTCTGGCTTCTACCTTGATAGCAACAAAGTTGATAACATGGCCAATGAAGCTTTTGTCGAGAGTCTACTACCCATTAATCCTCTTTCCTTATCAAGTTGCTGCAATTTGATCAACTAATCATGTCCTTGCAGTCTCCAAGCACTGCACAACAAGCTCATAGCTACTGAAGCTTCTCAAGAAGAGACAAATGTAGAAACAGCAGATACGTTTTGGCATTCTGACGATGAAATTGTAAATGCTGTTTGGACTCTTGTCCGTGTGTCTGCCTCAGATGAAGCAGATAGTATGAGATTGTTGGTGTCGGATTTTCTTTCCAGGGTATCTGTCATTCTCTTTTGTGGTCAGTATCTCTTGCTTTGCAAAGTTGAATATCTGGTCTTATTTTCTCATATTTTAACTGTAGGTTGGCATTGGGGACCCCCACACTGTTGTTTTCCATCTTCCTGGGGAGTTGGGCTCCATGCATGATCTTCAATTTGTTAGCCACAATACTGGATCAAAAGTCAGTTTTACTGAGAATGGCATATCCGATGAAACCCTTATCGTACTGCTGAAAATTCTGAAGAAGTATCTTTTGGATGACTCTGTAAAGATTATTGACGTAACGTCTCAAACCCTTCGGGTCAGTTTTTTAACTTTCTTACCTATCCGACCGTGTTCTATATCCTTTTGTCAACTCATATCCTGTGCAAATTTGATTGTGCCTCTATATACCGTATTGTTTGGCTTGGTGTGATTTTTTCTCGATTCTGCAGTAGCCTCTACTTATGTTCTGCTGTTTCATACACTCCTGCCAAACTCTTATTTTTCTCACCTTTATACCTTGTCAAATGTCCGATCTATTGATAATTTAGTAATTTACTATTATGCACATGAAAGTTATGAATCTTTCTGTCTGATGTGCCGTTATATTTTAGTCAAAAGATGTGTAATCACCTTCCCAGTTGTCAATCACTCGAGGGGTGGTACTTATCTCCAAGGATTTATTTTGTAATATTTTGGCGCCTGTCTGGAAAGGCTATTGTTTGCAAATGTTTTCTTTTAGAATTTTCATTTTGCTTATATAGATATCCCTTTCTCCTTGCTTTAGGGAATTCTTTCAACCGAAAGGGGGCAGCAAGCATTATCATCTATCGATTCTTCTGAGAGATCTTTGATTGAGGTAAGTTTCTTCTCCGCATTAGCTTTCTGGTCTTGAGCTACTTTTCATGGGTTGATATTTTCTCAGATAATTCTTACAGTGGAGAATTGTTCACATGGGCAGGATAAAATAGTGCACCCTAAAACTTTTGAGTATATAAGATCTGGTTCTTTCAGAAACTTAACTTGTGCAAATTTGATTTCAAGATTCATATTATGATATATATGGATATACAATTGAACAGTGAATCCATTCAATAAAATTAATGAAGTATATATATTGGATTTCCCCATTCTTGTTAGGGTATCCTGAGTTAAAAACTACCATGCCTGCTCAGATATCTTTTTTTTTTTTTTAGGTACATGGCAGGGGCGTGAACCTTGACATTGTTGAAAAGATCTTACTGGATAGCCAAAAGCAGTTTAAAGGTAGTTGAATTATTCCATGAATCCTAACGTTATGGAAAAAATCTTAGAAGACATAATCTCCATGTAGGCATTTCATGGTTTATGTTAATAATCCCACGTCAAAAAAAATTCTATATATGTTCTATGAACTGTTGGTTCTGCTAGATGCTATAATTTGTTTTCATTGTCATGTTTTAGGACGTAAGTGCTTCGTTAGAAATAATTGAAAGCTGAAATCATTGTTACTGAATGAAGGCCATCATTTATATTATCTGACCATCTAATTCGTGATGCAACCTAAAACAAAAAATGGAGGTTACTGATAAGTCATAGGCATATGAAATCTTTTTGGCTATTGCTTGCATTCCTGCAAAGCTGTCCTGATTGATTTTCAGAATATATATGCCTGGGATAATTAGTGAATTCAATTGACGTTAAACTTTTTTTTTGAGAACTCAATTAAACTATCTAAATACAAAAAAAAAAAAAAAAAAAAAACTATCTAAATACCTCTATTTCATTCTGTACATGACATGGACATGTCGGTTCTAAAATTATTCCATTCATGTTCCATTCCTATTTTTGAAATTACTCAGCTGAGAACTTTTCACTGGAGAAGTCTGAAGTGTGGTCCACAGATAATAAAAACTTTGATAGATGGATTTGTCAGCTTGTGTATTGTATGATCGCTTTATGTGAGGATGTCCCAATAAGGTATCTGTTTGGTTCCTTCTTACCAGAGTTATCCAGTTAAAATATTCAAGTAAAATTTTGCACTCAGTGGATTATTTTTACTGCTTTGTATGGCAGGTTATGCCAGAACATAGCAATGCTGAAAGCTGAAATCTCTGAGCTTCTATTTCCAAGTGTTATTGTTAGTCTTGCAGGAAGGATAAGGACAGATATCAATTTACATGAATTAATTACATCCCAGGTATCTCTCGTCTTTTTTGGGTGAATTGTCCAAGACCTACCAGTAATGCTCCTTTTATTCACCCGCTTGCATTGTTTCTTCTCTGTATATCTCTGCTTCTTGAACAAATTTACTTCCCTTGTGTACTGTTCCTCTCCCCCATCTTGATTTTTGCAACAGAATTAAAACCATTGCAGGGAACTATTGGTCACTTTTGCTAAAAGCTTGTGATCCCAATTGGGCAGGTGAAAGAGAATATCTTCATTGATTCAAACAAGCTAACAAAGTCGAAGCAGATTATGTTAAATACCCTGAATGAACTGCGGATGTGTTATGTCCTTGAAAGATCGACTTTTTCTGGACAAACTAAGAGAGAAAAGGTTAGGGTAAATGTATTGCATTGACCTAATTGCATTAATATTCTTTTAAATTACTGAAAAAATGATTTCCTGCATAAGAACTAGGCTTCAACACCAATAACTGAAAAAGGTATGCTATTCATGGAGAGTATATAATGATATTCTGCTATTTTTATCCTCTTTATAGTGAATAACTATCATATGAGTTTTTCATATGAAAAGAACATTCCTAAATATGGGAGATGACCAAAACAAACGTTTGAAATGTTCTTTCAGAATACTAAGCATTCTAGCTACAGTTCAAGATCTTGCTCCATTGCTGCTAAGATTAGAGATGTGGAAACAGCATCAAATGGAATGGCAGCGTCCATAACTGCCAATTGGGACAAGGTACACTCTTTATTATATGAACTTCAATTACAATATGTATTGTTATGAGGATGATCATTGCTGAGGATGACTATTACTTTGATTCATGCAATATTTCATGTCTGGAAATACCAGAAATCTCCTTCTCGGAGTGTTTTTGGCTTCTTGCTAAGATTTACGACTATATTTAACCCAAAAATAAAAGATTTACAACTATGTTTTATAGGAAATGTGAAAGGTGGCGCACCTTTCACTTTGGTGATTATTATATTTCTTGTTATATTGTGTGTTTATGTCATATAAGAAGAATTTATTGCTTTCAAATATCAACATTGAGGTTTAATAACTTAATTTTATAGCAAAACAAAGTTATATCTGTCAGTTTGTGCTATTTCTATGATTAACGCCATTTGGTATTAACTTTTTCGTTCATTTTTTTTTGTTAAATATTTTTGTATATTTCCATATGGCGCTAGTTGCCTAATCAGTTATTCCTCTACCTTTTAATTTCAAGCATGTGTTACTGTTCTTGACCTCTTGTTTCTTTTATTATCTTTTTAATACATAGTGAATTTTGTTGATCAGGTTTATTGGCTTTCCATTGATTATCTTGTTGCTGCCAGATCAGCAGTAGTGAGCCATCCTTTCTTTTGAATCATTAATCAATTTTTGAAAGTAGAGGCTCTAAAGTTATTTGCAGTAAGTAACTCATTACGTTCTTCCCAGGTTTGTGGTGCATATTTGACCGCCTCCATGTATGTGGAGTATTGGTGTGAGGAGAAATTTGGCAGTCTAAGCCTCGGAGATCCTGATTTTTCTTATCATGATAAGGTAATTTATAAATAAGACATCTTATCCATTGGGGATTATTGAACTACATAATATTGTACTCAGGCCCCTCCGTGGTTTTCATTGTCTTAACTAATTAACTAGTAGGCATTGTGGTTTATACTTAATGACTAATGGGTAATCATGAATGATTGTAACATATGAAACTTTCATGGGATGTATTTTTACAATATTGTAAATTCTGTGGTCTCCATTTAGAAATGGGGCTTACAATTACGAGTTTCTTGCATGATTTCATGTGGCAGAGAAGTGGTTTGTTTGTGCCCTTTTCTAAGCTTTCCTTTTCTTTGTGGTTAACAGTTGCCGGATCATGTTGAGATACTTGTGTCTGCAATTACAAGAATAAATGAGCCTGACAGCTTGTATGGGGTTATACATTCAAACAAGGTTCGATTCTGATACTAAAAGTCTATCCTATAGAGTACACATCGGATAACTAACTCTTGCCTAAATGGTTTGCTAGTCAGTATTTTCCTGAAAGTGGGTAACATTAGCCCTTTCGTTACCTACTGTAAGAATGTTGTGAGAAGACTAACATGATACTGCTGCTGTCAGGATGAATAAAGGGTCCAAATAGAAACTTACAACCAAAATAGTGAAACAACTATACCAACTAAAAAGTTTCATTTGATTATCAAATGAGACGTGGGAATGTTAGTTTTTCTTCTTCTTTATGTATTGTTACCAATGAAGAACATTTATGCCTAGTACCAATGATATCTAGGAAGAAATGAAGTGACCACATCATATGCAGTAATTTTTGATCTTTTACTGGTTTCATATATGTGAATAACACTTCCTATTTCTGTTACATGGATGCAATCTGAAAGTTGTCTGCTCAAATAACCACATTTGAGCATGAGGGAAACTGGACTAGGGCACTCGAGTACTATGACTTGCAAGCACGTTCACAGAAAATGGTGGTGCCTGGTAGCCTTTCTAGAAATCTAGAAGTGGAACATTTTCAGCCAACAATTAGTGCACAACATTCTGTTTTTGGTGAAGGGGAGGTCCAGAGACAACCTTTCAAAGGACTCATTAGGTCGTTGCAACAGACAGGCTGTATGCATGTTCTGGATCTGTATTGCCGGGGCTTGACTTCCCGAGAAGGATGCTTTCAATATGATCCAGAGTTCATCGAATTGCAGGTATACATCCTGATTTGGTCAAGTTTTTCCTATTTCCAATACATGGAAGTGTGTTGTCTAAACAAGGTTGTTGGTTAATACATAAATATTTCATGGGATAAAGAAACGATATGATAAATCGCAGATCTTGAAGGAGTAGCTTGGCAATAATATTTACCAAATAGTAAATTTTTGGTTGGATAATTGGCCCAAATTCTGCTTTAACAATTAACTAATCGAACAAGACTCAGCTGTGATACTTTAGTTGTGGTGCTTATGTGATAATTCAGCTGCAAATTGACTTCTTGCTTGCAGTATGAGGCTGCATGGCGTGCAGGAAAATGGGATTTTTCTTTACTTTATCCACAAACGCACTCCCCACCTATGCAACATGTCAAGAACAATAACTATCATGAAAATCTGCACTGGTAACACATTTGTACTCTTATGTACCGATGATGCTATTCTTAGCCATTAGATACATTTCCCTGTTGTAGCTCTGGATTACACCAAATTTACTTGACATCTTATCAACACTGACTTTGCCGCTGGTCTTAGACTTTTATTTTTAAGGAATGATATGTTACAGAGGAGTTTTAGAATAAATTAGTTGAAACCTCCATAAATTGCTGGTCTCTAGCTTTTCTTTCTTGGGCCATGTCCTAGTATCAATGGTCAGTTGGGATGAAGTCCTTTTTAGTTTTGAAAAGTCCTCAACGTTACCCATGTGACACTAGCTCCCGTCTGAGGCCTGTTTCTTTCTCTTTACATGTTTACTTCTCAGTTGTTTGAGAGCATTGCAAGAAGGGGATTGCAATGGGTTTTATAAAAAACTGAAGGATGCTAAGAAGGTAATGCACAATTCAGTTTATCACCATTGGATTGGAAGGCAGCAAGCTTCTATCTGTTAATAATATTTGCTTTTTTCCTTATCAGGAGCTTGTATTGTCCATTTCTCGTGCAAGCGAAGAAAGCACTGAATTTATATACTCAACAGTAGTGAAACTTCAGGTATGCAATTTTAAATTGACATTAAAGCACAACATCCTTTTCCATCATCTTGTCATTTGGATGCCAAATTATAATTTCACCAAGATTACTTTCCACTCCTTATTGTTCATGTCTTTATTTGATAATGATACACTCTTTGAGTTCCAAACTTTTTCACTTTTTGGTTAAGGTCATCTTGATCTTGACTAGTCAATTACTCTGCTAGAGCTGTCAAGTTTGATGGATGAAATCCTAAATAACTGCAAGCATCAGTAGAACATGAACATTTGACTTATTTCAGGTGTTGCGTGTTCCAAAACTTAACTATGTGGTGATGCTCACCTTTGAAAAAAAATACCTCCAATATTTCCTCGTAAAACTATATCCCTTAGACTAAAGATTTCATCTGTTGAGCAATTCCTATATTAAACTTGAATTTTCAAGCTGTAGGATTTGTGAATGCAAGTTGCATGTTCATTTGAGATCTAAGGAAAATGTATATAAATTACTCAAGATTTCGGGTCTCTTTGGTAAACAGTGGTTTTGAATTTTTCTATGGAATCACTTTCTTGATTTTGGATGTTTTATCATGTCCAGATTCTTTATCATCTTGGACTTGTTTGGGATCTTCGCTGGACGACATCGTCACATCAAAGTGTTAATGGCTATCCAGTCAAACAATTGGCATGTGCAGACCCCCTTACTCCAACAATGGAGCAGGTACTTTCCCGTGTAGCTTCTTTTATCAAGTGGTTATTCAGTAGCTTCTAGTGAATTTTCAAGCTTCAAGAATTTATATTATTAGTAGCAAGTCAGAAGTTGGAAAAAATCACCAAGGTTATATAGGATCTTTCATGTACAGTTAGATTTTAGTCTTGGAAACAAGGTAGTTGTGCACATATGTTTATGCACAAAATATCTGGAAGCTAAGTGAGACAATCATGTTTCCTGAGGCGATTTTATATTATGAACTACAGTTGTCTTGGCTGAATAAGGATTGGAGCTCTATTATTACGCAAACTCAGTTGCACATGAATTTGCTGGAGCCGTTTATCGCATTTAGGAGAGTTCTCCTCCAAATCTTGGGATGTGAGGAATGTACCATGCAACATCTTTTGCAGTCTGCTTCGTTGCTTCGCAAGGTATGTATGAAAAGCTACAATTTTGCTTGTAGTAAAATGCAGTGAATCAACACATTATCTTGTTGTTTTCAGGGATCAAGGTTTTCTCATGCAGCTGCGTCTCTGCATGAGTTCAAGTTTCTTTGTTCGAGAAGTGATGGACAACAACCCGTTCCAGATTGGCTTGGAAGGGTACATCTTTATGACTAACCTTGCAAGTTTTGTGGAATTTCTAACCAGACTTTTTCTTTATTGACATATATGAGAGAGAGACAAGACTTGCAACTGAAAATATTCTGATTGACATCTGATAGCTGTGACCTAGGACATAAAAATGTTCTTATTGAACTAAGGCATTCAATACTTCTTTTTATCATCTATTAGTTACTTTACCTCTTAGTTTAGAACAGGGTAATATATCTGGTTATCAAATAGAGATATGCTTTCAAGTAACTTTTGTGCTTTTCCAGATTGAAGAGGCAAAGCTATTACATGCCCAAGGGCGGCATGAAGTTGCCATCAGTCTGGCAAGCTACATCTTACAAAATTATCAATTAAAAGAAGAGGCTTCAGATATATATCGTGTGATTGGAAAGTGGCTAGCGGAAACCAGATCTAGCAAGTAAATAAATTGTTAAAATTTTATTTTGGTTGAAAGTAGCTTCCATCTGACTCGTCATGAACGTTTTTCAGAAATCTCAACTCGGCTCCTTTTTGTTTTCTAGCTCTAGAACAATTTTAGACAAGTACCTCAAGCCTGCAGTTTCGCTTGCCAAAAAACAGAGTTCCGAGATCTGCAAAAGGTTGGTAGAAAAACAGAGCCAAACTTGGTTTCATCTGGCTCATTATGCAGATGCGCTATTTAAGAGTTATGAGGAAAGACTCTCCTCCAGTGAATGGCAAGCTGCAATGCGGCTACGAAAACACAAGGTCTCCGCCTTTAGTTACTCAAATTTCTCTTTTATCACAGACAGAAAAAAACTTGGTTTCTTTATCTTTCTGTAGTTATTTTTTGTGTGTGTAGAAAGTGCCTATTTTCTATCTTTCTAAACGGGCACAAATAAATGAATAACAAATGAGCACATATAAGTGAATAATCCAGTTACAGTTCTAAACAGTTTCAACTCTAAAGTTTGTTCTTCTTCTGTTGTGGAGGAAACTAACTAGTGCGCTTAATTTTTCAGACGAAAGAGTTGGAGGTGCTTATTAAACGGTTTAAAAGTTCAAAGAAGGCAAGTAGTGGTCTACCTCTGTTTGTTTGATCTCCTTGCAAAGCACAGTATGATTGCCGGTCTGGACAAGTCTCTCACTTTATTACATATTTTACTGTACTAGGGGGAACAATCTGACTATTCACTGAAGATTCAAGAGCTGCAGAAGCAACTAACAA
The DNA here is from genome assembly GCA_030161315.1 of Eutrema japonicum. Classification (NCBI taxonomy): domain Eukaryota; kingdom Viridiplantae; phylum Streptophyta; class Magnoliopsida; order Brassicales; family Brassicaceae; genus Eutrema; species Eutrema japonicum. Next base: position 44,593,668 of record BSQW01000013.1, read on the forward strand.
TGGACAAAGAAGAGGCAGAAAAACTGCAGGTGTTCTTTATTCCGCCCGACAATCTGGCTTCTGTGGAAAAGTTGTCATGGTTTTTTCTAGATGGGTGATATGTACTGATACGTTATCTCTCCCTTTTTCCTCAATTGCATAGGTTGACAGGGATAACTTTCTGAAACTTGCGTTGGAGGGGTATCAACGTTGTCTGGAAATTGGTGACAAGTATGATGTCCGAGTGGTATGTTATCTAAGTATTTCAGTGAGGTTATGCATATGATGTAAGATGTGAATTAGTGTCTAGATTCCATCCTTCATAACAGGTGAGGAAGTGTTGACTTGGCTTTAGAGTCAAATATGGACAGCTTTAAGCAAATATTTTTAACTGTTAGGTTACAGCATCTTGTGAACATGCATATCTATGTTTCGCTAATGTAAATTCTTCACTCTACAACTAATCCTGAACATCTATCAGGGAGCACCGTTGGGTTTTTTGGTCGTCTTAGTGGTCTAACATGTCTTCTCTTTTCCTGTTTTGGATTGCGGTCTTTAGCTGCTTGTCGACATCTCTCAGTCGGGTTTGTGTTTGTATAGTTATCGGTTATATCAATCTTCCTTTGGTTTTGGGGTACGTGTCGAAGTACATTTGATAACGTCTCCATGTAGATTAGTTTTTGTTTCATGTGGTACGGTGGATCTCTAGTTCAGTGCTTAATAAGAAATATAGACTTGTACAGTATTTATATATGGCAGATTCGTGATAGAGTGACCTTTAAAACCCAATATACTTTATCCGCTTTCTATTTGGGATTCATGTCCAATTTTGTCTAACAAAACATCCAAGGAAGATATTGAGAGTTTTCTCTGGCCTAGAAAAAAGATATTTGAGAGAATTAGAAGAAACGTCATGTATTCCATTATATTCTTGAGATACGGAAACATTGTTGGAACTAATTTTTCTTTCTACAGGTCTTTCGACAAGTATCCATGTGGTTTAATCTCGCCTCCCAGAAAAATGTTATTGATAACATGTTGAGCACCATTAGTAAGGTACGTGACTGATGGGGTCAGATTTTATCTGTTATAGAGAAGGAAGTCTTTAGTTATCTCTCCAATTTTCTTGTTTAATTAACCAATCTTCATCTCCCTAAACGTTCTTGCAGGTTCAGTCTTACAAATTTGTACCACTTGTTTATCAAATTGCTTCAAGGTTGGGCAGTTCTAGAGATGAATCAGGATCTAACAGCTTTCAGGTGGAATGCATTTTAACTTGGTTGTCATAGAAAACTTAAGACCAGAATGGGTTTAGCTAATCTCTACGATTTACCACTTGCAGTCTGCTCTGGTTTCACTTGTCAGAAAAATGGCCATTGATCATCCATACCATACTATCCTTCAGGTTCTGAAGAACATGTTATCCGTCTTCTTTATTCTTTATGTTTCATTTTTTCCTGTTTGGTTAACTGGCATAGGACTTGCTAGAAGTGCATAAAATAAAATCCTTGAATGTCCTATGACATCTCGAATCTGTTCAAATATGGTGAACACAGTAAAGTCCGTTGTGTTGTGTAGCGTGCCATGGAAATTACATTATTCGCAAGTGAAACTGTCTCTCTTTTGATGTTACGTGTCTAAATGCTGGATATATTTCTTTTTATTTTTGTTCTAGCTTCTGGCTTTGGCAAACGGTGACCGAATCAAGGATAATCAACGCAGTAGAAATTCTTTCGTGGTTGATACGGATAAAAAGCTTGCTGCAGAGCATCTCTTGCAGGATGTATCACATTATCATGGACCTATGATTAGACAAGTAAACCTTATTTTCATCTAGTCTTATGTATTATAGACTATTTTACCTGGTTACTTATCTTCAACTCCTGATTTTTATATTTCAGATGAAACAACTGGTAGATATCTACATCAAGCTTGCAGAGCTTGAAACGAGGAGAGAGGTCTGATAATTCTTTGAGAATAGAGGAAGTGTTTTGTTATGCTGTTTCCTGAACCCAAATAACATTTGCGGAACTCTTTCCGTTGCAGGATACCAATAAAAGGGTAGCACTACCAAGAGAAATTCGTAGTGTGAAACAATTGGAACTTGTAAGCACGCCATTTATTAATTATTTATTTCATTCTTATCATTTGTATGGAATTTCAGACTTTAAATTATTCGCTGAAGAATTGTGGCAATATAGTTTTCTCGCTGTCTATTTAGTTGGAAGAGATGTTTTGTTGCATGAGCTTTTCCATTTTTCATTTTCCTTCTTGGTTCAGATATTGAATTCCGCTTTTTCTCTATGCTTCTAACATATCTGTCAAACTTGTATTGTTTTTTGCTTTTATTTGAGTTTAGGTACCTGTAGTGACTGCTACAATTCCTGTTGATCGTAGCTGCCAATACAATGAAGGGTCGTTCCCTTTTTTCAGAGGTTTATCAGATTCTGTTACGTAAGTCCCTGTTCAATCAATATAACAGTTTCCCTTGACATTTCTAGTTTAAAAGAGTACCTTATCTGAAACCACGTCTTTTGGATATACAGAGTGATGAATGGTATTAATGCTCCAAAAGTAGTTGAATGCTTTGGCTCTGATGGCCGGAAATATAAGCAACTTGCAAAATCTGGCAATGATGACCTCAGACAAGATGCTGTAAGAGTTTCAGAATTTTTTTATCTTACTTGCAATGTCTGTAATGTGGCACTGCTCCATCTACTGGCAGAAAATTAATTTATAATATGCTGACTTAGTCAAGCTTTACATATACAATGGTTTAGTTATGCAAAGTGTGTACTTTTGTTTTCAGGTTATGGAACAATTTTTTGGGCTCGTCAATACCTTTCTACATAATAACCGGGACACATGGAAGAGAAGATTAGCTGTACGCACATACAAGGTATGTCTCTCTAATCTATCTACAAGAGGTTGTCCGTTTCTATAGAGAAAATTTGATCCATTCAGTAAGTTCAAATATTTTGATAATTATATATATATATATGTATATACTATTCTCAGGTTATTCCTTTTACTCCAAGCGCTGGTGTTCTTGAGTGGGTTGATGGCACAATTCCACTTGGAGATTATCTTATAGGAAGGTTGGTCTAGTAAATTAGTATATACAGTTACATGGTACAACAATTACTCTTCCAAGTCGTGACAGTTCGAATTGGCTGTTTGAATATCAAATCACAGCTCAAGGAGTGAGGGCGCTCATGGTCGTTATGGCATTGGAAACTGGAAATATCCTAAATGTCGAGAACATATGTCGAGTGTAAGCTCATTTCATTTCTCAAATCTTCTTAGTTGGCCATCATTTACATCTGGTAGTTTTTCTCAATTAATCTGGGGTGAATGGTGGCTTGTAGGCAAAGGACAAGCGCAAAGCCTTCATGGATGTCTGCACAAACTTCAGGTTTCATTCTTTGTGAAACTTTATTTACTCCGTAAGCACTAGTCGGTAGCTGACAAATCCATCCCCTTTTGCAGGCCTGTCATGCATTACTTTTTCTTGGAAAAATTCCTGCAGCCTGCTGACTGGTTTGTGAAGAGGCTTGCGTATACGCGTAGTGTTGCAGCTAGTTCAATGGCAAGTGTATCCACATTTGATGATATTTATTCTTTCGTTCAGTTTATAATGGATGGGTAGTTTAGCATATACAACGGAAAAAAAAATCATTCATACCCTTCTAAATAGCATGAAATAAGCTATCAGAGAAAGTGGAATACATTTTCTTAAATGCCCATAAATTTGTAAACAAAAGAGAGCTGCCACCTTTTCAATCTCAACTGTTCAGTGAAGAAGGGTGTTGGATCCTATTTCACCTCTTTTTTTCTTTTCTTTTGTGTTGACATCCATTAATAGGACATGGCAGTATTCTTAGTTGGGGCACCTGAAATAGATGTTCATAATGTTTCCTTCTGATTCATCTCCTTTGAACATTTGGGATCTGTTTTGCTATCAGGTTGGGTACATCGTTGGTCTTGGTGACCGTCATGCCATGAATATTTTAATCGATCAAGCCACAGCAGAAGTTATCCACATAGATCTTGGAGTTGCCTTTGAACAAGGATTAATGCTCAAGACTCCTGAACGGGTGTGTTCCTTTCCATCTGCTCTCTTTACAAATTTAATTGGCATCTGCACGATTCTCATTTGTTCAGTTTCTTCCTGATTTGACAGGTCCCTTTCAGGCTGACAAGAGACATAATTGATGGAATGGGTATCACAGGAGTGGAAGGCGTTTTTAGGAGATGTTGTGAAGAAACCCTGTCTGTGATGCGAACAAATAAAGAGGCGCTGCTTACAATTGTTGAAGTAACCCGGTCTTTAAGTTTTATTTTGGGTCTTTAAAATATAAGGATATATTTTGAATGCTCAAATCAAGGTCGCTTGTTTTGCAGGTTTTTATACATGATCCTCTGTACAAATGGGCCTTGTCCCCCTTGAAGGCTTTGCAAAGACAGAAGGTACTTCATGCCCTTATAGTTTTAAATTGTAAATGAACAAGAAAAACGCAATGCATGTGTCGCAAACTTGCAATCTCTGCAAAAAAAAAGTTAGAAAGTGGATTTTTATTACGGATACTTCTTGCATGTAGAGAAGGCCAGAAGTCAAATTTGTCTGTTGTTTATAAAAATGCCAGTTGGATTCTCTTTTTTGGAAACAATTTCTTAACTCAGAAATTGTGCCTCATGCAAATCATTTTGTGTTCCATTCTTGATGTTCTTGTCCTGTCAATATTAGAAGATGTTGTCGAGTTTCTCACACAAAGGTGGTGTTTGATCCAGGAAACTGAAGATTATGATGGCATGAACTTGGAAGGATTACAAGAGGAATTCGAGGGAAACAAGGATGCTGCACGTGCCTTGATGCGTGTCAAGCAAAAACTTGATGGCTATGAGGGTGGTGAGATGAGAAGCATTCATGGCCAGGTAAGTTTTTTCTTTGATCAAAAAGTTAAAACAGCAAAAAGCTCTAATAAGTTGTTCACAAGTAAAGTGAAGTGTATTACGTGTTGCTTTGTAGGCACAGCAACTAATACAAGATGCAATTGACACAGATCGTTTATCCCATATGTTCCCTGGCTGGGGAGCCTGGATGTAACCAACAACGTAACGTACCTTCTTCTCTCCAAATTTTGGTCTGTAGATAGAGAAATCTAATCTATATGTAAAGTTGAGCTGCCAAATTTTGTATTACTCATATTAGTGTAAGGGAGCACTCTTATATTTTGGATTGTAGGATTTAAGAGCTTACATGAATGGAAGTATTCACAATTCCAAATTCAAACTAAAAAAAAATATATCATAAACTGAGCTAGTATGGGTCAGGAGGTTTTAAGGTTGAAGTCAACTTTTTGACCAATACTTTAAGCATAAGCTTTGCAACTAGAAACAAGAGGATGAAGAACCAGATCTGATAAACCTTTGGGCATAACTTTGAGATTTTCAGGACCCTAGTGTTGTGTCAAAGCCAGAGCAAAATAGGATGATTTCGGTCAACTAGCCCTGGGCGTTCGGATATCCGATCGGGTTCAGTTCGGGTTATTCGGGTTTTCGAGTTTAGGATTTAGAATCCATTCGGGTTCGGTTTGGTTTATGGTATCCAAAAAATCATAAAAATAAAATAAAAATTGGTTAAATTTAAATAAAAATTAGTTAAATTTAAATAAAATTTGGTCAAAATTTGACAAATATAGCTAAAAACTTCGTATATTTTGGGTCCCTTAATCATTTTAGTATAAAAATAAATCATATCTTCGGATTTATAATTGTAATTTTGGGTTATCAAATCTAAATATAATTAATATTTTGGATATATAATTATATTTCAGGTATTTCGGGTATCCATTCGGTTCTCAGTTCGGTTCGGGTTTGGTTTCTACTCTTCGGATCTAAGAATCTAAGATCTGTTCGGCTATTTTATCGGTTTCGGGTTCGGTTCGAATTCGGTTTGGTTCTTCGGATTCGGATATTTTGCCCGGGGCTAGGTCAACAATCATGGTGTAGATTTAGATGAACATTATACTGAAATTTGAAGGTTTGGTTTTGTCAATTGTTTTTTGTCCCAAACTAAACTTTCATGTGAATGCTGAAAATGTCCTCATCTTCGATAAAAAGCATTGGCAGCAAATCTGAGAGAGAGAATCGGATCATCCAATTTGTGTTGAGTAAGAGATTGATTACGTGTCTGTGAAATCAAAAAATTAATCGAAGGATCATCTGACCATTCAAAGGAATTGTCATTTTTGTGTATTTTTGTGTAGGGACATGTCCCCAAAGGGACAATCTATTTGTCGACTCTATCGATATATAAACCTTCGATTTGTTTCCATGCTTACCGATGTGGGACAAAAGAACACACAATAGAGATTTAACTATTTGGGCTTTTTGTGAAGGCCCGTTCTTTCGTTTTCGGGATAAATATTAACATTGTATATAGTAGAGATAATTAGCAACGAAATTCTTGAATTATTGGTTGACTTAACAATTTTTATTACATATTAGGGGAAATGGAGTAGTTAAATGTGAAACAAATCCGTATGTTGTTCTGTGTTTTAATGTTAGCATATTTTACTCAATACTACTTTTGCTCATTGTGTAGAAGAAATTCACTATTTTATTATCTTTTAACGAGAAAAAAAGTACACGAAATTAGGTTTAAATAAGTACAATTGGTTGCAAATTAAGCTGAGGCTTACATTACAAAAGGTAAGGGGTTACACAAACACATACATACATACATAAAAGAATCAGACCTATAGATCATTTGTTGGAAGTGAACTCATCAGAATAGTGGTTTCTTTGTCTTTCGTTGTCTTTCCAAATAAACCAGAGAGGAATCGTAGAGGCAAGACCGACGAAGAATCTGATTTCTTCTCCAACACTTGCAGCTCTCCATGGCTCTTGTTCGGCTTTAGTTGTGCTCCGCAATGGCAGTTTGACAGTCTTGAGAAGCATCCCTTGTGGAAAACCAAACCGCACGACCGGCATTTGTTAACCTCATCTTCCTGCTAATCATTTAATTCATTATATTTTTGGATCAAACAACATCTGAGTGATACAGACACTGAACATCCGTCATATGGTAATCAAACACCTAAACATGGGTATTGTATTCATATGCTCACCTGGAATGGAAATATTAGAGAGGATGTGTCATCACAAGCTTGTCGGGCATTACAGGGAACCCCCACATCGCAACAAACAAGACACTGTTCTGTAATATGCTCCAGGATTTTCCTCCTAACGGTCTCCACGATTGCAGGAAGTGCTGCCATTCAAGGTTAATGTCTTTAAATCTCTTGAATAAAAGTTACAATGCAATGAAATAGATAAACTGTCAAACATCAAACAAGTGGCAGCGTGGAGTTTGACTTGTAAATCAATTGCTAGAGAAATATGGAATCTGAATCTAACTTCATTATCTTTGAAGAACAATCCATCACCAGTAAAGAAGATATGTCAGCACGAGCAAACATGAGGGGAATTCTGTATGTGTCAGCATGCGCGCAGACACAGATGAACTTTAAATCTTGGTTCAAGTAAAGAAATTCACCTGCAAATGGCCCTTTAGAAAGATCAATTAGATCTCTCAAAGCAAAAAAATCAGTGCTCTCAAGAAGGTATCTCCGACTACTGATTCCTTTGTTGAGTGTCTTGCGGAACGGGCAGTGTACATATGGAAGCATAATGGTTATTCTTTTCCGGATGCTCATAATATGATTGAGTGCAGGGACCTTCGAGGACAGAAAAGGATTGACCGCACTGACACAAAGCATAGGCTGCAAAATAAGATTTTTCACAGAAGTCAACATTATCTTCAAATAAGTATATGAGGTTATATGTAAAGCTTCAAGCAATGAGCAAGCTGATAAGTAAATGCAAAATCCAAACACTGGTGGCTAAAAGAAGCTAAAAAGGGTATAAAGGTGATCCAGGCCTGCCTTTTTACAGGTTTTAATGAACACGCTTAAGCAGATTATGTACGCATACACAGGTATCAACTCTACGTGCATATATCAAGCTGAAGGCAAGATATTGCACAGGCAAGTGTTCTACCTCTGCACTTAGTACGGGCAGAAGGAAAAAAAATCCATTAATTCAAATAGATATTTCAAGGGTAATCAGTGTCCAGAAAATGCCATTATGCCAATAAGTTATACCAAATATCACTACACCTAAATTACCTGCTCGTGTATGGAGTCCAGATATGATTTTGCCAATTGAGAGACGGGATAACGATTAAAATCCCAATGATGTAACACTCTTGCTGGCAGGACGGCCATGTCATTTGTATGGCAGGAAGAACAAAACAACTGACCAGTATATTCGCAATGCCGAGGCTTACCCCATCCAAGAGCTTTCATAAAGTCCCGCACGAGAGTGGCTCCATCATCAAAGTATATGTGGCATCCAGCGCAAATGTAATGCTGAGCTTCTAGCAACTGCTTTACTGATTTGTGAGGTCGAATATCAACAATGAGCGAGATGGTATTTCCATAGGAAGAACCAGTTGCAGCAACAGTGATGCCAGCAGGGCCTGTTGGAGACATTATAGAATACGAGCCAGAAGAACTTGCATCTTGAGGGGACAAAAACCGAAGTAGAGCATTTGGAAGTGCGGGAAAAAATCGGGACTGAAGAACTGAGTTTAAACAATCTTGAATAAGGACAGTCCTTTCAGCAACGGCAATAGGCGATGTTCCAAATATTTTCCTTGATTCTCTTTCCACAGAGGCCCAAGGTGTAGGAAGCGTCCAGCCTTGATCAGCAAATAAAGATGTCAATCGACGGTAGAGACTATAAAAATCACGATATCTTCGTTCAATTTCCCACTTGTCCTTCCCACTCCAAACTCTTATGGCATACACTGTGTATTCCCTCACTCCAACCAATCTCTCACTCAGCGAGACATCACCTTTCTTTTGCTTTACCCCGACAACTTCAACTCTATCAATCCTAAATCGCTGGGAAACTATTGGAGATGAATCATCTAGACCAGAAATTGTAGCAGTTTGTCCCCCATCCCTGTTAGGCAGAGAGAGTTGTAGCTGGAACATCTTGTCACTCTTAGAATACCTTGCCCCAGATGACTCACCTGAGTCGAGCAGTATTTCTTCCATATCATGAACAAAATCATCATAGAAGTCGTTAAGTTCTGTGTTCTCCTTCTGCAAGATCAGTAATCCGAAACCAGAAAACTTCAATTAAAAAATAAAAGAATCAAATCAAAAGGAGATAAAGTACATTCCATGACGTTTGAAGATTGCATGGGCCTTTCTTAATGAACAATTAACTTAAAATGGGGACAGGAACACAGCAGTAGTAAAACGGCATCCAGTTAAACCCTCAGATCCACACTGTTTAAATGTGAGAGGAGTATAATTAATTGAAATGCACTGTATAACCTAGAAGCAGATCATGAAAATCCAACAGACTTGGACATAACCCAGGGACACCTTCTACCAATACAAGCAAAGATAAAGAGTAAATAAAATTGACTGGCAGAGAAAAATAAAGTAAATAATGTTTCATATATCAAGCAGCTGACCTTAGGTTGGAGGTTAGTGGCTTGTAAGGCATTTATTACAGGATGAGAATCTCTAGATGATGGCTTATTAGAGTTCCAAGATACCAACAACGGTTCTGAGGTGGAATCTCCAAACGGACTTGACTGTTTTGCATTCTCAGAAGATTCATGAAGTAGTCCAAGAGAAACAGCGCCATCTAAGTCGCAAACCCCACCTGAAGAATCTTCGTTTCCTAACTCAATTGGTGTAATATCTAGGACATCGTCCGCGCTACAAGATTGAAGGTAATTCATGACTACAGGTCTATCTTCAGTTTGATTGATGCTAGTACAACTGTCTCGAAGAGATTCATCTGTTACCAGTGATTGAGGAACCACCAAGGTTTTGACTTCAGCAATCAGGTCTTCAGAACCTCTGACAGTTATGCTGTCTCTTGCCATGCCACCTTGCTCCCTTTGGGTCAAGACAGACAAATTTCTAGATCTTAGTATATCTTCAATAGTTTCACGAAAGTCACCTACATCTGGAGCATGTCTAGTGCTCACAGTTACGTTTGTATTTTCTAGCCCTTTTCCTGCCTGAGCTACATCTGGAAGCTTTTGCAAAGCTGCAGAAAATGATTTTGTGGATGTCCCTTCAATTTCAGTACAACCTTTATCACGGTCCTCAAATCCGCTGAAGTTAAAATGAGCGTCACCAAGTTCTGTGGCTTCAAGCTCAAACTCATCCCAATCATTTGTACCAAAGGCAGTGGAAGAATTGATGATAAAAGGATTATTGTTCTCAGCTTTAGACTCCTCTCTACACTGTGGAAAATATAGATTTTTACCAGTAAGTGAGCCATCACCATCAGAATGCTCATCATCTGTTGAACCGCCAACTATACCACTTTTATGAAACTCCTCGTCAACCACATCACTCAACTGATCCATGGAATCCATTTCATTTGTAGCTTCATCACAAACCTTAGTACCCATCAAACCATCACGCATATCATCTTCACTACATCCAGTTTCTTGGATCATGTTGGTGTTCACATCCCCGGTGCTTGTCCCGCCTGGACTACTAGTAATCCTCTCATTATAATACCCATTCGTCGTCATACCCTCATTAGAAAACCCGATTCCTCCATCACCTAATCGTGGCTTATCCAAAGAGGAGAGCTTTAGAGTTGGCCCCAAGCTAAAATTCTGAAAATCGGTGGCATCCCCAGACAAAAAAGCTCCCTTGAAAGAGCCGAATTCAGATTCCAAGGAATCGTGAAATGGTCCTGTGGAGCTACACATACTCGGCGTTCCCAAAGCCGAATTCGCACTACAATACCGATCAAACTCTGATTCCCCACAGGACGAGTAATGTAATGATGAGCCAGGAGAGGCAACCATGCCGCTTTCCTCTAGAGATGCGAGTCTCGAGGATTCCTCTCCATTGATCATTTGAACCACAACCAAAATGAAAAACCAAATCGACCCAGACGAGAGCAGTAAAAATTCAAACGAATTCGATCGAACGGAGAGGGATACTCACACCAATTGATGCAGATCCAAGCACGCCGAAATCCACAATCAGAAGAAAATTGATCGACCCAAGTACTTGAGAAAGAAGAAGCAACCTGAGATTAGTTTCGTCTTCGTGCTTCGAGCTTCGAGCTTCTTCCTTTCCTTCGACGCTGATAATTTCCACATTTTCTTTAAATAATATTTAATTAAATAGGTAAATATAATATAGTTTTCGTGAAAGATGATGATACATACAATTTGATTACTGGTTTTTTTTTTTTGGTCGGCATTTGATTATTGATTTATACATAACTCCGGTTGGACGTTTGGATATCCGATTGGATTCGGTTCGGATTCATTCGGGTTTTCAAATTTTTGGGTTTAGGATTTATTATTCATTCAGGTATTTTTGAATTTCATTTCCGGTTCGGTTCGATTTTGGATACCCAAAATATCATAAAAATAAAATGAAAATTGGTTAAATTTTAAAAAAAAATTGGACAAAACTTAACAAATATAACTAAAAACTTCGTATATATTGATTATTTTGGGTCTCTCAATCATTTTGGTATAAAATAACTCATATCTTCGGATTTATAATTGTAATTTTGGGTTATCAAATCTAAATATAATTAATATTTTGGGTATATAATTATATTTCGGGTATCCATTCGGTTCGGTTTCGGTTCTTAGGATATAGGAATCTAGGATCGGTTCGAATATTTTATCGGTCTCGGTTCGGGTTCGGTTCCTCTTTTTCGGATCAGTTTTGATTAATTTTTCCGGATCCGGATATTATGCCCAGGGCTAGCTTATCATATCAAAACTCAATATCGGAAATTTAAATAAATATTTTATGTATTAAAAATTGTTGTAATAAACCTCATTTCTAAAAATCGTCCGCCTAGGCGTTAGGTGTCAACAGAACTTGGCGATTAAAAGGTAATCCGTTTAATAAATCGAGTGTCCGATTAATCTCCTCCTAGGTCAATTAATCCTGCCTAGGCCGATAAATTTCCGCCTAGACAGCTGCCTAGTCCAATTTTTTTTTTAAATTAAAATAATTTAGTTGGTTCTAAAATTTGATAAGTCCAACTTATATTCATAGTTTTAATGAAGATCATAATGTATTGTACCTAATATTTGTTTTCTTGTGTTTTATCCAATCTTGAGACAATATTATATTGAAACTATAAATTATAATAGATTAACATGTTAAAAAGATATTAAAAATGTCAAAAACTAATCCCCGACTAATGCCTAGCGATTTTTTGAACATTGTAATAAACTAAGATTTTATTGGGCACTTCAATTTTCGTAAATCCATAATGTTCAATTTGGTTGTAAGAACTCTAAAAAGTAACTTGGAAGTGTTTTGAGGTTATTTTGTCTTTTAAATACGAATTCAGCCTCATACTTGATAACACCTATTAAACCCCCAAAAAAATACTAAAAATGTATCAAAGTAACCCTCAAAAGCACAATAAATACCACGACGACTTCAAAGATAAAATATTGATCAACCATAGTAAGATTGAATATATGACATTATTTTTGATTCACTTTGAAGCAAAAATGGCCTCTAGATCTTTGTAAAGTCCTTTAGGCCTGGATTTGTAATCTGAAGATGAGTCCTTAGAAGAGCTCCCACTTGTCTTTGCTCCCCAGATACTACTGCTCCAACCGCTTCTGCTCCCTGAAGGATCACTAGGAACCTTACCATTGCTCCTGTCTCTCGTGAAGCTAGCCTTTGCCATCTCCCTAATCTGTCTCAGCCATGGCTTGTCAAAGCTACCCGAGCTTCCGCTTCCAGAAGAGTTTCTATACCTGTTATCTGGGGTTGAGATACCAACGCTGCCTCTTCCTTCTAGATGAGCCTCGGGGATCTTGTTCTTTATCAGTTTCTGAGGAAGGATTAGCCCGGCAAGTCCAATGATAAACATCTTGAGACCACTCAAGAACGATGATCTGTTGGTCTGGTCTAACCGCTTCGTCTGTTTGTACATTGAGTACCATTCGTTGCACATCTGCGTAATGAACCCAATCAAGAACAATACGACCATGAATATCCCCAGTTTCTTTCCGCTCGCTTCTGGAAAGTCTTTCGCCAAGAGCATCAGACACGAGGCCAATACACCGACTTGACATGCTATTGAGATGATCTCTACAAGCTGTACCTTTTTCTCGATGAAAGGCTTCTTCAAAACAAGGAAGAACAGCTGAAAGGAAGTGATGCTCAACAAGACCACTATGGGAGTTTTCGCAGTCTCATTGTCCAAGAAAGCACCAGCAATGATCCCCAAACACACCCTCTTCACGGTTTCGAGAAACGTGTAGTAAATTCTAAGGATTCCAAACAGTTTCTGTATGCAAGGAGCTTCAGCATCTTCTGTTTCATCATCTGATGCGATGATGCGGTCATCTCTTTGCTTCAGTGGATTGCTTCCTGAGATCTGTGAGAGCATGTACTTTGGTGGACCCCTTAAATCTTCGAAAACCGGACCTAACCTAGTTTGATAGATAGAGTTCTGTTCTTTTTTCCATGTCCACTGGCCTCTTTTACCAGGACCAAGGGTCACTCGGATGAGTTCTTGGTACCAGTGGAAAGTCTGGCCTTCTTGATGAATCTCTTTGTACTGTAATAACTTCCCAAAAGTTATCCCGACAGAGAGGAAGAGAAACAACAACAGGAGCAGAATAGCTACTACGCAAAGCACAAGGATACCAACAATGACACTGGCTTCTGCAGCTCCTAGATGTTTAAAATAGCCTGAGAAAGAGAGAACTTAGTGTTAACAAAGATTTTCCAAATGGAACAGATATTTTCATGGCTGGTATATATTAACAATACCTTGTATGAGGCTCCTGGCAGCTTTGCAGATTGAGGGTAAGGCGAGAATGAGAAGAAACAGCTCGAATCTTGGGAAGACAAACGCACCGAAACTCCTCTTCTTTTCAGTGTGTGCTTTCTTGAACTTCAGTATCAGAGAGAGGAATATATGCAGTAGTACTAAACTGCCTCCGATTATAGCTATCCAAAACATGATCCTATTGAAATCTCTCCACCTACAAGAAAGAAGAATGAAATTTCAAACATTTATTGCTTCTTCTTAAAACTCAATGTAAGAAACTAATGCTTATAGGGAACCTGCAAAAAAGTTCTACATAGAAAGAAGTACAAACGTGGATTGTAGTGACTTACACTGTTAAATGCGGTAGACCAAGAATGTGTTCTGCTTCTGGCTTAAGATTTGGGGTCTGTAAACAGTCATACCGTATCAACACATGAACAAAAGAGTACGTACTAAAAACAGCGCAAAAAACAACAAATTAAGAAGAAGAATCAGTGAGGATTTTAGTTTCTTTTGACCTCAAAGAATAATCTGTACTCCATCGCGGTGAGTGGCAATCCGAATACTGACTCAGCGTTGGTTGATGTCTGCAGATTAGTCCTGTTGTTGTCCGTCTTAGAAATGAAGGAATGGGGACCAATGTAAGGACTTGAGGCCACCATTTTCTGTTCGTTGTGCTTAGTTTCCCATGGGAGAGGAAAATAAGGGATTATCCACTGAATGCCTCTCACAAATTCGTAGTAATCAACAGGCAATGTCACCGGTACCCATCTCGAGAGTGCAAAAAACTGAATGTGACAGGCAGTTCTCTGCATTACAACCACAATACCGTTGATTAATTATGTGGTTTGCAGGAAACAAAATAAAGGCAATGTATTGTTTATAAAGAGTATAACTCATACGAAAAGATTCCTCATGGGGTCTGATGTCAGATAAGGAGAGGGTCTTGGAAATGCTCCGAGAGAATAAAGGCTTGTGGTTGAAAGAGTGAGGAGTCCCGCAACGAAAGATGTCACCAAGAAAATGTAAGTTGATACCCAAGAAACCACAGAAGATATCACAGGCACAGAATCTGCAAATTAAGTACAACATTTGAAAAGCAAATTACGCTTGGTAACATATACAAAAGTGGTTAAAATGCTTACAATGTTTCACTTCTAGGATGTTGGATGCGAGGTTTTTGTTTCCCGCGACATCTTGAGTAACATTTTCAGGAATCTTAACAGAAATTTTGCGCGTGTTGGCTTTTACATATACAATGTATATGCTTCCGCTCAGTTCCTCAAAGCTGGCGTTTAGTGAAAACAACAGAAGCAAAAAATCACTTAGCATCAATTTTTATGGGAAAAAATTCTCAAGCGGCTAAAAGAAACACAAAGACCACCAACCTATCAAGATATCCACCTGAGACCGATACTAATGAAGAGTTAAACCCAAACACTGGCTTCATGAATTTTATCCAGACAGGGATGGTGTGCTTTCTTGTCCTCATACCAGATGTTGTGTTCAATACAACATCAGGTCTCTCGGTATCTAATTAACATCATGCGCATACATGTTGTTTCGTTCAAAACAAGAATTTCGAAAAACAAATGTATCACTTACTCACCATAAAGAAAAGTCAGTGGTGCAGTTGGAGATGCAGGTGTCCCATGCCTGCTTCTTATTGAATTCGAGTCAAGGGTCACCGTGACTATAGCACGCCGTGATGTATTTGTGACCTGAAAATAAGAGTGTGGATGTTACATGAAGGGATCAACACCAAATAACCTTGAGAAAAAAGCAGCAGAAGCTAGCACAAACCATAAACGCAAAACGGCGATTCTCGTTGGTTTTTCCATCAATATGAAGCAAATCACCTTGGTTTGTGCTTAGTAGTCTAAGAATTTCAGCTGAAGAATTCAGTACCGGTTCCGAGAAATACAAGTAAACATTCAGCTTGTCGTTATCATTGGTTGCCTGCACCGTCCTAGTTTGGTTGTTTAGCTTCAGTAACTTTTCTGGGACATGAGTTCGAAGGTTGACAAAAACGTTTCTTCGATCTAGAGGCCGACAAGGAGGATTCAAAATCAATATCCCTAGTTAAAGCTCTTAGCCTCAAACGAAACCAAGCGGATAAATAAAAAGGGTAAAGACACTCACCAAAGTGGACAAAGAAACGCGAACCCAAAGCTCTTTTAAAATTGTTACCGGCTGTATCAGAACAGAAACTCTTGTTCGTCACCAACACAATCCTTCCATATTGAGCATCAGGAGATAATCCCACAAGCAGTGAGTATCTGAGATACTTGTCGAGAACGGTGAATGAAGACGGTATAACTTGGCCAGCACCGTAGACAAGAAGCTGTTACATAATTTAAAACCGTGTTAAAGAGTATAAAACAAGAAGATGAAAGCTCAAAACGACGATTGTGAAAATAAGGTTACGTACTCACGTCGCAGGCATTCACAGATGAACATCTGAAACCTCCTCCACCAACACATGGCTCAGTAAAAGTGATATTAACAGACACGTTTTGTGCACTTGTAAATGGCATTGATGCAGTTACAAAGGCTGTAGGAGAAACCGTATCTGCATACACAATTTTACAGCTTAAATAAAGGAAAGGGAAGTCTGAACTCAAACACATTCAGACTTGGTACAAGGAAATGTGTATTCTGAAACTGAGAGAAGCCGCACGAACGAAACAACTCTGATCTATTTCAGACAAGAAAATTCCAGGAAGAGAATCAGCAGAGATTTGTTTCTTTACCAACAGCCCAGTTATAGATACTGCAGCCAAATCCAGGCATCCTATTTGCGCAGACCTCAAGTGTATGATTCCCGTCCAGCAACTTCGAGTAGGAAACTTTTCTTCGATGGCAATCCACACTAAACTGGTCATCTAGCTGCAGAGAACACATTCTTTTTCCATCAACAGGTGTGACTTGTTCATCTATAACTACAATTAACTCCATCAAGATTCTTTAAATAATGAAAATCCTTGATTTGCAGACTCAACACTCAAGTCAGAATTTATAATTGGAAAGCCTTACAAGAAAAGAAAAAAAAGGAAAGAAAATCAACCTTGCAACGGAATTTGCAGCTTGAGCAAGTTCTGTTTCCATCGTCAAAAGCTTGAAAGGAAAATTTGGCTGAGTTAAATCTAGAAGTAGGAGGAGGTGCTTTCAAGAACTTAACAGAGAGCTCTGAACCATAACAGTGATGAAACCTGAAAAAACAAAAAGGGGAAAATACAACCCAGAAAAGCAAAAGAAGCCATGCACTTTTAAGCAGACCCATTTCTCCCCCCCCCAAAAAAAAACAAATGCAGCTGAAAATCTCAAGCTCGAAACTCCTTATGATGCAATCATTATGACAGAGAAGGAATTTATAAGCAAAACAGAGCCATGGGCTTCACTGAGTTTATTCTGGACAAAGTAGAAGAAGACACTGTAGAGATAATGAGTTGGTGAAGAGAAAAAGAGAGAGAGAGAGAGAGAGAGGTAGAGGATTAAAACAAGATGGATTCTTGCTTCTGTGGTCTATGATGGCTGTGCAAGAGAGATAACGGATAGTGTATGCATGAGAGCGATGGGAGATACAGTGATTGGAAGATAGATAGAGAGATATAGAGAGATATAGAGAGAGAGAATAATTTGAGAAACAGACAAACTCTTGAAGAAATTATTATTATTATTCCAGGACTTGTCTATTTTGCTGTATATATGTTTTATTAAAACATTGGGAGAAGGAACTTGTAGTTTAATCTTGTAGTAAACTTGTTGCCATGTACACAGAAATATATAATTTTCTTCAGGCAAGTCACCACAACACACAACTAGAAAAGAGACAAAATCTTTAGATGATTTAAGGGCTCTTTTACAGTGCAAGAATTTGGTTCTAAATGGTACAAGAAACCAACAAGAAGCATTGAAGTTTTCCTCCTGATTAATAAATATTCAATACACATGGGACCATCGTTTTCAGATCAAATTATGGGACTTTCAACGAACGAAAAAGAGATTCTGGGACTTTCATTCAAGTCTTACCTTTTCATAATATAATCCATACTTGAGCCTTCCTTTTACACCAAACCAATTATGCATTCAAGATGCCAAATCGATGGAGTGTGTATTGTTTAAAGGATTTAGAGAAATAACAAAGAATGACTCTTTTTATTAATAGCTCAAGAAACTTACTCAAAACTTAAGCTCTCTAACACAAACCCTTAAACCAATAAGTTATGCCACAACTTAGCATCTCCTTATATAGGAAGTCTTAGAACATTTTAGACTCTTATTAGATAACTCCTAATCTTATTACTTGTATATTTAGATATCTCCTAAATATACTCTCTTATCATTATCTCCTCAATTTGACTTTAAGCTTATGTCAACATTCTTCCCCCTTAAGCTTGAAGTCAACTTCCGACACATCTCGTATACCAATGAGTTCTCTCATTTCCTTGAACTTTATCCTTCCAAGTGCTTTAGTTAGAATATTTGCCTTCTGCTCGTTTTCCGGGACATGTTGAACTTCTACTTGCTCATTCTCCACACACTCTCGAATGAAATGATATCGTGTGTGTATATGTTTACTGCGCCCATGGAATACTGGATTCTTTGTGAGAGCAATGGCAGACTGGTTATCTATTCGAATAAGAACCTTCTCACAAGGTGAACCTATGATCTCGCCAAGCAAGTCCTTTAACCAAATAGCTTGTCGTGCTGCTTCAGTTCCCGCCATAAACTCTGCCTCACAAGAAGATAATGCCATTGTCTCTTGTTTCTGCGAACACCAAGAAATTGGACTTCCACTAAGATAGAATACATGACCCGTTGTGCTCTTTCCATCATCATGATCCACGTTATGACTACTATCGATGTAGCCAACTAATCTCATTATCTGTGTGTTTGATCTCTTGAAAATTAAACCAAGGGTAGTAGTACCTTTTAGATATCTCAAACACTGCTTCAATGCAGCTCCATGAGACTCCTTCGGACTTTGCATATATCTACTCAATATACCCACACAATAAGATAAATATGGTCTCGTATGAAGTAGATATCTGAGACATCCAATATTTTTCCTGTAATTCGTCGCATCAGTTTCCTTTTCTTCTCCAGCTTTCGACAATCTCAAACCAGCCTCCATTGGCGTGTGAGCGAGATTACATTCTCTCATCCCTGCTTCCTCCAGAATCTTTATTGCATAACGATTCTGATTTAAGGTTATTCTTCCTTCATGTTGATGTACCTCGATCCCAAGGTAATACGTCAACCTTCCAAGGTCACTCATTTCAAACTTAGATGCCATCTCCTTCTTAAATTCTTCAATGATTCTTATATTTGTCCCTGTAACAAACAAGTCATCAACGTATACTGCAACAAGAAGAAGATCCTGACTTACGATCTTGCGGTAAACGGACGGTTCCTTTGAGCATCTTTTAAACTGAAACTCCTTGAGAATGTAGTTAAGCTTTTCATTCCATGCTCTCGGTGCTTGTCTTACACCATACAAAGCTTTGTTAAGTTTTTAGACCTTGTCCTCACTTCCTTTCACAACAAATCCTTCTGGTTGTGTGACATAAACAATTTCTTTTAACTCACCATGAAGAAATGTTGTCTTTACGTCGAGATGGTGAATTTCCCAATCATTTGAAGCGGCGAGGTTAATGAGGAGACGGATTGTCTCAATTCGAGCTACCAGAGCAAACACTTCATCAAAATCAATCCCGTGTCGTTGTATGTAACCCTTCGCAACTAGCCTAGCCTTGTGCTTGTTGATGCTTCCATCGGAATTTCTTTTGAGCTTGAATACCCACTTTAAGCCAATTGATTTTGCCCCATGAGGAAGGTATGTGAGATTCCAAGTATGATTTTTAGTGATAGAATGGATTTCATCTTCACAGGCAAGCATCCATTCCTTTGACTCCATAGTTTCATAAACATCTTGTGGCTCATTGTTTAGACACAACAATAGATGTTCTCCTTCTTCCTCAGCTAGCAGTACATAATCGTTTAGATATTTAGGCTTCAAGCTTATTCTTTCTGATCTTCGAAGCACCGGCTGATCCTCTTCCGACAATTCAACTCCTTTATTTTCTTCCTCTGCATCGTGAGACTCTGTATTCTCATGTTCGAGATTTGACAGAAACCTTCGACCTCCATCGACAGATGCGATTGCTTGCTCTCTTTCGGTAAAACTTTGTTCTGATTCATAAATTCCTCGATTCCCAAATTCTACAAAGTTTATCTTAAATCTTCCAGCTTTACTTTCTTCCAAAATATCTCGATTCCAACTCCATCCTTTAGTTTCACCAAAGACAACGTCTCTACTCACTATTACCTTTCAGGCTTGTGGATCGAACATTCGATATGCCTTAGATCCCGGTTCTGTGCCGAGGTGCACTAGAATACGAGACCTGTCATCCAATTTCTTCAGGTGTGATAAGTCTACCTTCGCGTATCCGATGCATCCAAATATGCGTAGGTGGTTGATATTTGGCCTCTTTTTTCGGAAAGCTTCGTATGGAGTCTTGTCTTTCAACGTCCTTGTAGCTATTCGATTTAGCAGGTATGTTGAGTGTCTCACAGCTTCTCCCCATATATAATTTGGAACGGACATGTGCTTCAGAATACTCCTCGTCATCTCCATCATCGTCATATTCCTTCTCTCAACAACCCCATTCTGTTGGGGAGTATATGGAGCAGTGAGATGTCGTTTTATACCTGAATTATCGCAGAATGAGTTGAACTCCTGAGATACAAACTCTCCTCCTCTATCTGTTCTGAGGGTTTTTATACTTGCCCCTAAGTCTTGTTCTACAAACCTTTTGAATTTCTTGAACCTGTCAAACGCATCGCTTTTTTCTTTTAGCAATATCGTCCACATATATCTAGAGTGATCGTCGATTAGAACGAATATATATTTATTCACAGCCATCGTGTGTGGTGTAATAGGACCACAAAGATCTCCGTGTATAAGCTCTAATATCTGTGTCGCTCGGTATAACGTAGCGTGAGGGAATACTTGTAGAGTCTGCTTTCCAAGTAAGCACGAGCTGCAAATCTTCTTTTCGATCTCTATCTGTGGAATGCCTGTGACGAGTTCTATTTGCACCATAGATTTCATTGTATCGAAGTTGATGTGTCCTAGTCTCGCATGCCATGTATTGGATTCACTTGTCGCTGTGTGTAGGCACAAATCATCTCTTATTCCCATACGAACCTTGTACAATCTGTTCCTTGCTCGAACTGCTTTGGCAAGTAGTTTCCCTTTATGATCATGCATAGTAAGTACTTCTCCTTTCATCCTTACATCACAACCTTCTTCTGTAGCCTGCCAGAGACTTATGATATTACTCTTTAAATCAGGGATGAAGTAGACATCGGACAATTTTCTAGCTTCACCGTTTCTATCAATAAACTCGATTTCTCCTTTCCCTTTTATGTCTATACGAGAGTCATCTCCGAATCTCACTTTTCCGGTGATGGAGTTGCCGATTTTGGAGAAGTATCGTCGATCTCCAGTCATGTGATTGCTTGCCCCATTATCGAGATACCAAATATTCTCTTCACCTGTGTTTGTTTCGTATTGTTTAGGCACAACTTTTTCTTCATTCAAATACACAACCTCATGCATCATAAGCTCATCTGCTTCTTGAGTGTAATTGTTGTCATGTTCTTGTGCTTCCTGTAGCTTGAGTAAGCGATCAGGGCATTGTGAAGCATAGTGTCCCGTCTTGTCACAATGGAAGCCCTCAATCTTTGACAGATCTTTCATATAGCTCCCACGACCTCTTCCTCTATTGTAGAAACGTCCTCCACGACCTCTACCTCTATAATTTCCATTGAATTTTTGATTGGATGAACCAGATTGAGCATCCATATTTGCATGCAGGAGCTTGCTCTGTTTTTCGTTAGTCCCTTCTTCTTCGGCGACTCGCTCTTCGTAAGCTTTAAGGCATCCCACGATGTCCTCAAACCTAGTTATTTTGAGATCTAAGACCTGCTCAAGAGATGCAACGATGTATATGTATTTTGCTTGAGGAAGACTCTTAAGAAATTTTTTGACAAGTTTTGATTCTTCAATATTTTCCCCTAACGCTGCCGATTTTGACGAGATTTAAGTGAGTTTCCCGACAAAGTCATCAATTTTATCGGCATCATTCATCTTAAGCCTATCGAATTATGCCATAAGTGTCTGTAATCTAGCTTCTCTGACTCTCTCTGCTCCAACGTGCCTCGTTTTAATGGCTTCCCATACATTCTTTGCAGTATCCAAGTCTCCAACTTGTAATATGAGCGCCTCGGGGATTGATTGGAATAATAAGGCAATGGCCATATTATTTTTCTCATCATCAGCTGTTCCCTTGTCAATAACCTCCCATGTCTTATGTACTTTAAGCAATATCTTCATCTTTATTGCCCAAACCGTATAATTAGTTGAGGTTAGCATTGGGCACTTGATGGATGAAGATCCTACTCCTTCTTTCATCGTTCCACTTGATCCAACGGTTAGGGCCTTCTCGTCACCCATGTTTTGTTATCAATTCGTGTCTCTTCACAACACAACCCTCTTCTTCGTATTACTCACGAAGAATGGTTTATCTTATGATCTTCCAAAAGCTCTGATACCAATTACTGTTTTAAGGATTTAGAGAAATAACAAAGAATGACTCTCTTTATTAATAGCTCAAGAAACTTACTCAAAACTTTAGCTCTCTAACACAAACCCTTAAACTCATAAGTTATGCCACAACTTAGCATCTCCTTATATAGGAAGTCTTAGAACATTCTAGACTCTTATTAGATAACTCCTAATCTTATTACTTGTATATTTAGATATCTCCTAAATATACTCTTTTATCATTATCTCCTCAATTTGACTTTAAGCTTATGTCAACAGTGTGACCAATACTTTAAGCATAAGTTTTGCAACTAGAGACAAGAGGATGAAGAACCAGATCTGATAAACCTTTGGGCATAACTTTGAGATTTTCAGGACCTCAGTGTTCAACAATCATGGTGTAGAAAATTTAGATGAACAGTATACTGAAACGTTTGGTTTTGTCAATTGCTTTTTGTCGGGTAATTAGCCAAAACTGTTCAAAATATATTTGAATGTTCGATTTATACCTGAAGTTTGCGACTGCTCAAATAAACACCTAACGTAATAAAAAATTCAAATTTCATACCTAGAGTTCTTATTTTGTGCCTAATCATAAGTTTGCCGTGAGGGAGCTAACGGTCAGTTAACTGTGGTTGACGTGGCTACCACGTGTAAGTCGACAACGTTTTATTTTCTTTCTCGACGAACACAAAGACGGAGGTGCCACAAAGACCCAGTGTTACCTTTTGACTTATGTTCCCCCAAAATCGATTTTCCCCAAATTGATATAAATCCTAAATCGTTTTTCCCATTGATTCGGGTTTGTCCTTCTCTCAACAATTAGCATTCAGATTTTTCAGCAATCCCAGGAAGCAACGGCCGAGATTCGCATAAATATTCCACGTTCTTCGCATCCCGACATGGAAGCATCTCCGTCCAATCGAAGAAATCAAGAGTGGTTTTAGGGGATTTTCGAGTTTCGCGGAGGATCTGGAGGAATATAGGTGGTGTAAGAGTTGATATGGGGAGTTTGAATTTAACATGTTTGAGATGAGACATCCAGTCGCGTCGTTGTAAGAGGATCGAAGAAATTCCGGTGGCTAATAAGAGCAGTGTCACTTGGGTTTTCCAATTGGAACCAGATGGTGTCGATGGAGTCGCTGAGGTCGAGAATCGTTTGATAAATCTTGGACGAAGAAAAAGAAGTGGAGCTCACATTCATAGAAGAAGAATTGAAGAAGACGAAGACATGTTGATGATTCGGAGGACTTTTTAGCCATATGTTTTTTTATTAGCAATTATATACACAAAGGCATTCACCATTTTTCGAATGAGACTCCTTTTTGCATATATTCTTATGACTCTTGGTCGATCTACGCGAACCATGCTTTACTTCTTTTGAGGAAATTTGGAATTTTCCGCCATTGAAGCTTAACAGAGATCAACGGTGACTACACGGCGAACGACGGCGAGCACTAGCAAGTGATAATGAGCACCGCAGAGCGACAGAGAGTACTGACGAGTGACGACAAGCACTAGCTCGTGTCAGAGATCACCGACGAAGATCACCGACAATGGAGAGGGTATGAGAAAAAAAAGATGAAGATTTAGGCAACATCGTATTGGCTAATTTTTCATTTTTCAATTTTATATTTCGACCGAAACGACGTGGTCTCATACGTGGCTTCCACGTCATCCAGATTTAACGGCACCGTTAGCTTCTTAACGGCTAAAGTATGAATTTACACAAAATTAAAAAATAAAGTATGAACCTTAAATTTTTATAACTTGAGATATATTTTGGTCCGATAGTAAACAATGGATATAAATCGAACATACTAACATAGTTTCGGTAGATTTTCGCCATTTTCCCACTTTTTGTCCCAAACTAAACCTTTCATGCGAATGCTGAAAATGTCCTCATCGAGAGAAACAAAATTGCAAGACTAGAGTTTCATAATTTCGGTTGATGTTCATCCAAGCACAAACCGAAAAATTTACAACTTCCATTCGAAGGTATGGAAAGGGTCTATCCATCTTTTAGGGACAATTGGCCATTCATATAAGCTGAGTCATTATTGTGGAGGGACATGTCCGAAAAGGGAAACCATTATACGACTCCAGCGATATATAAGCCTTCGATTTGTTTCTATGCTTACCGATGTGGGACAAAAGAACACACAAGAGAGATTTAACTATTTGGGCTTGTGGGCTTTTTGTTAAGGCTCGTTCTTTCTTTTTTTGGGTTCCAAGTAGACATTTAAACAATATCCATTTGTTTTGTTTATTTTCTTTCAAAAATAGTTTCTTTTTAAATTGAAGTTTTTGGGATAAATATTAACATTATAGTAAAGATAATTGTTGTGAATACGACGTCGTTATCGTTATCTAACTCACACACACACTTTCTCCCGTCACTTTTTTTTTGTTTTGTTCCGTTTGTGCTGTTGTAGTGACAGTGATCACTAGATAAAATAATTCAAGAGGCAAAGAGAAAGATCAATGGCCATGTCCACTGACTAACAAAAGGCAGGCACTGCAAAATATAGCAGAGGGAAGACCTGCTAAAAAAAACAAAATCGAAGCATGTATTCAAAAGTACATGAGTTTGGAACATTAAACCATGACATATATATCTACATGAAAATCACCAGATTTATCACCTTGTAACCAGAGCAACTTGGGAACATCTTCAAAGAGACAATCCAGATTTCTTCATGAGAATACTACAAATGATGCAAAGTGGCTCGTCAAATAGCTAAATTCTACGATTTGCTTGCTCAGCAGGTATACATAACACCGAAATTTAGAGAAATGGCCAGCTTAGTACTACTGCACTTGTAACACAGTTGCAGAAACCTAATGATCAACTTCATCATCATGATCAACAAAATCATTATCTGCCAAGGCAAACTGTCGTTGGTAGCCAATTACGAGATGGGCTCGTGGACAATTCAAATGTAAGGCAATTTACACTACATGTATATATGAACTGGTGGACAACAGTTAGGTCCAAATGATATGGAGAATTCGAAGACCAACAAAAAAAAACACCTACGGAAGATATGGTATCATATTTACGCTAGAACGGAAAATATAATGTGGATACTAGTAATAAATAATGTAATTATCGAATTCAACACTACCGAGTTAAAAGATTGTAATACCCAATATATTATTTTTATTTACATGAACTTTATATTAAATTTTTGAATGCTTTGAAAGTTATAGACTGTTAGATAAAATAACTCCAATATTCATTTAGAGATCGGTAGATAGATTTATAAAAATTGTTAGAATTTTTAGATTATATTGTTATTGGTTTATGAATTCTAATATTTTTAATGATATCTAGTGTTATTGGTTTATGAATTCTGACATTCTTAATGAAATCTACTGTTATTGGTTTATGGATTATGAAGTTCTTCATAAAATCTAATGTTATTGGTTTGATGATTTTTAAATTACATACAAATTGTTATTCTAAAAATTTGGTTTTTATTGATTCTATTAAAATCTTGTGTTATTGGGATATAGATTTTTAAACTATTTAAGTCATCAAACAAAATTTGGTTGATTTTAAAAGTCAAGAGATTTGTCAAATTTGCATAGAGTTTTGTTGAATTGTAGAAGTCTTTTAAACTTGTAAAGAGTTTGATGTATTTAAACAATCCATAAAAGAATTTTGAGGGGTTATTGGGAGGCTGATTTCCCAAGATTTTTAGAGTTTAAGATTCTACTGTTATTGGTTTGTGGATTTTTATATTCTTAATAGATTCTCCTGTTATTCGTTTAAGGATTATAACATTCTTTATAAATTCATTGTTATTGGTTTAATGACTTTTAAATTCTATTCATAATCCATTGTTATTCAAAAAGTTTGGATTTTAATGATTCTGTGATTCTGTTAAAATCTAGTGTTATTGGGATATGTGACATTCTCATATTTTACCTCTTCTAAGCATTCATTTAGCCTAAGTTTTGCCCTTTTTGCATATATCTCATAGCATTCTTATTGTGTTTGGTTCTCATTTAGAGTTTAGGTTGTTCATACTAGGTTTTAATGTGTCTTACATGTTTTGGAGTGTGTTTCTAGGGGGTGTTATTCAATGTATAAGTTGAACTCAATTCCATTAGATTTGAGTTTGATCAGATTTTAAAATTTGTAGCTTATTTAAAATCTAATATATATGAGTTATCTAAAATTTAAAATACAATGACAGTGTATTTAGAAAGTCAACATGATATCATTTGAATTCTAATAGAATTGAATTCTTAATACTAAATTTTACTAATAAAAAGATAAAAGCAAAAATAAAACAAAAAAATCTAGAAACACAAAAGAAACGTTAAATACAAAATAAAAGTCAAAAAATAAGCTACCTAAGAAAAAAACCCACATTCATTCCATATTGGTTTGAATCGACCCCAGCCTTTCTTCCACTGACATACTCACAAAAACGTCTTGTATTCCCAAATGGTAAATCTTGGTAAGTGCTTTGTAACGAATACGTTGTTCCAAATCCGAAATTTCTTTGATAGAATCCCAAACAAAAATCAGAAAGACGAATTACGATTTCTAATCCAGAAAAATTAACAATAAACAAAAATAAATCAGTTTTATGTGTGAAGAAGAACTTACGGAGAGGGAGGAGAGAGAGATGTGACAGGGAAAAGAGAGAGATGTGGCAAAGGTAAATAGAGTAATGGAGGAGGGAAAATAAAGAAATTGAGGAGGGAAAAGAGATAGAAAAGTGAGGAGGGAAAAGATGGAGGGAAATGAAAGAGGATGTCACGAAAGATTGCAAATATGATGGTAATATGTTAGATTTTGATTGCTATATTTTACACATAAAATTAGCTTTAAATTCAGTTAAACTCTTTTACCTAAAATCTTTTGTAAGAATCTTTTAAACATGAATAACGTAAGATTTTAATTAGCTTATTCAAATCTTTAATTGAATAACAATTGATTTCAAACTCCTTTAATGAAGGGATTATAAATACAAGAATCAATAACATTGGATTTTTAAAACGGATTTAAAATTAATCATTGAATAACAATGGATTGTGAATAGATTTAAACTCTATTAAAAACCTTGATTGAATAACACCCCCTAGGTGTTTGAAGGCTTTTAGAGACCTTGGAGGAGCTTGCACTTCGACGTGGGTCATGAGGAGATAGCTAGGAGCAATGGAGAATTCGGAGTGAACATACCGGCCCGTCATACCTGGCCACCACCGGCCGGTGTTGCAAAGAAGCAAGGGCAGGAGAAATATCGGCCCATCACACCCCTTGACGACTGACCGGTGTGCAGCTTCAGGACACGGAATGCCGGCCCGCTCTCGTCTGGTGTGGCCACCCGGTACTAAACCAGCATGGGGACATGCCAAATACCGGTCCCTCACACCGCCCCGTCTTGACCTGGCATGGAAGCTTTCACCGAATACCATCCACACCGGTCTATCACACCCTTTGACGACTGACCGGCGTGCAGCTTCAGGACACGGCTACACCGGCCCGTTCTCAGTCGGCATGGCCGCCCGGTATTAATCAAGGATGGGGACAAGCCAAATACCGGTCCTCCATACCGCCCGTCTTGACCCAGTGCGGAAGCTCTCGCCGAAAACCATCCACACCGGCCCGCCATACTGGACCGTCACCGGCCGGTGTAAAACTTTAGACCCAGTTTCGGCCGAGTCAACACCCGGTTTATCCCGGGTTGACCCGGTTCGCCCAGAAATGCATATAAATATTCTAAACCTAGTTTTCTTGGATCTAAGCTTTTTCTCTTGCTAAATACCTCATTTCTAGAGTTCTAAGTGTTCTAAGTAATTTGTAAGAGACATCTTCTTTGTTTATGCAATTTAAGTTTGGATTTCTTGATTTCTATCTTCCATCTCTTCTTTCTTAATCATCCAATCATTTAATCATGGGATTTAATATCTTCTTCATGGGATTTGTTGGTTTTCTAATGATTAGTGAGTAGTCACTTAGATTTTGGGATGAGATAGATTTATGGTGATGATTAGGTTGATTTATGATGCTTAGGGATTTAGTTTATGGATTCCCTTCTACCTAAGTGTGCTTAATGCTAGATTAGGTTATAGATAATCAATCTATACTTTAAAGAATTTCACACCCACAAGGTGTTTGATGAAATTCCCCAAAGAGCTTAGTTAGAAATATTCATTCCTAGCTTATGAGAGTAGATGTCTAGGGCGTTTATTGGTTGATTTGAATAATGAATTTAATGCTTGCTAATCATTCCATCACAAACTTAAATAAATAATGAATTTAATGCTTGCTAATAATGAATTTAACGGAAAATATAATGTGAATACTAGTAAATAAATAATGTAATTATCGAATTCAACACTACCGACTTAAAAGATTGTAATACCCAATAGATTATTTTTATTTACATGAACTTTATATTAAAAATTTGAATGTTTTGAAAGTTATAGACTGTTAGATAAAATAACTCCAGTATTCATTTAGAGAGTTTAAGTCATCAAACAAAATTTCCAAAACACTATGGATATCTTTTGGATTTTTATAGTCATTATAGTGAAATATTTTGATGGATTTTTTTAATACACAAAACTCTATGGGGGAGGGGGGGGGGGGGGGGGGTTATTCGGAGTTGGATTTATATAGAGTTTGGTTGATTTTAAAAGTCAAGAGATTTGTCAAATTTGTATAGAGTTTTGTTGAATTGTAGAAATATTTTAAACTTGTAAAGAGTTTGGTGTATTTAAACAATCCAATGATTTTATTATAACAAACTTTGAGAATCCAAGGGATATACATAGTATTTTGATTTAGGTGTTTTACCACTCAGTCAATTAAAACTAAAGCTCACACTACTGCAATCATAACCGTTGTCAATGCAGTACTTTATGATCGAATCCATAGAGACCACGATTACACTACAATTCTCACAATTATGAAACTAAGCTAAGACAAGATTATATTTGGTTTGGAAAACAGTGACGAACGCAATTTAAAAGATATAAATTCAATAAAGGAAAAGCGTTAGGTCAAGGTTTATTCTTAGGAATCCAGAGATCACGAATCAGACAACTATTCAGGGAATAATTAAACACAAGTTTCAAACTCAAACATAAATATTAACCAATCCACTGTCGTGCTCATGGCTACTAAACCTAGCACCTAATCAACTATCGTGCTCATAGAATTCTAGGTCAGCATTAAGGAGCGGGCTCAATATGTTCACGAGTCGCCTTAGCATCAACTCTCGCAGGCTAAAGACGATCTGCTAGCTTATGTTCTTTCTATGTAACCTAATCCACTCTCGTGCTCATAGGTTAACTATACCCTAATGCACTGTCGTGCTCATAAGGCAAGATGCACCCTAGTTCATAGACCTAGTGGTTAGCTCAAGCTTAAGCAATAAACACAACAATAAGCGAAAATCACAAAAGATAAATCCCTATTTGTGTCTAATTCAATGATTCATGGATCCCTTCAAAACACTAAACCTAACTATGGAACTACTCAGACATGATAACGGAAAACAAGCAAGGAGATGAAAAACTCATAATATAAAAAGAGAGAAAGGGTTTAGAATTCTTCTCAATATATGCAGAGATTCTTCTCCAAAGCTTACAATGGCCAAGAGAAAAAAGTCTGAATAGAAAATAAAGCGTAGCCATCAAAGAGGCTAAAAATAGAGTATATATAGGCCTTAGGTCGAATTAGGTCGAAACATACAGTTTCCGGGGTAAAACAGGAAATTCAGAAATTTCATTTTTCTTCTCGTAGGCACGCATCGGTCGATTCTCCCTTATCGAATGGTGTCTCCATCGGTCGATGCACCTAGTGCATCGGTCGATTCCAATCTCTCAGGCAAGCCTGAACCGACTGATGCGCTCCTTGCATCGGTCGATTCTCCTTCATCGAATGGGGTTTGCATCGGTCGATCAGTCGATACACCTAGTGCATCGGTCGATTCCAATCTCTCGGGGAAGCCTGAACCGACCGATGCACTCCTTGCATCAGATGGTGTCTTCATCGGTCGATGCACTCCTTGCATCGACCGATTCTGCCTTTTTCTTCACGGTTCCATGCGTTTTTGCCTGCGTAACTCCAATTTATTCGTTAGATGCCTTTTTACCTGAGATAACTAAATAAAAAACTAAAAGACTCTAAAACCGAACTTTGACTCGATAAAACATTTGAAAAGAATACTAATTATGCGTTAGAAAACGACAAAAACCAAGCATATCAATTCCCCAAGACTTAGTATTTTGCTTGTCCTCAAGCAAACAGAAAACTAAGCAAGAAGAAAAGGTTTGAAAAAGCACGGAGACTCACATTTCCTTTCGAATTTTGTAATGATCATTACCTTAGTAATCCACGTATTGCCGAACTAGCTTAAGATCGAACCACCATGTACTTCTCTGCAAGCATCGCAGCTTTTCCAGATTCAACACATAGTCTCACGGAATGATCCAAAGCTATCATCGCTGGGTCCCATCAAAGATCATAGTGTCAAGAACCTTCTAGACTCTTTCCTTTCCAATATCGTGACGAGACAACAACACAACACTTGGTACCTTTTTCTCTCCCCCAGAGTTATTCTTTTCTCATTTTCTTTCCGTAGGGCTAATGGCTGATGGAACGCGAGTATTGATGGTTTTTGCCACCGAATCCCCGGTTCATTTTAGTGCCACCCTTTCATTCTAAGGTGTAGGCGAATAGTGGTATCTCTGGAAATTTTTCTAACATCGCTTCCAACCTTAGTGTGATCATCTCTTTCGAAGCAAAATAATGGGATCGAAGGAAATTTTTCTAGCCCTTTACTCGAACGAAAATCATTTCATCTTTTCTGTTTTTATTTTAAATAAGGGGGAGGGATACCATACTTTTAACATGGGTTATCTCGTCAGATACGAATGAGGAGTCAAGCTCTGATGACACCAATCACGATGATGAGGTAAAAAGAAGAGCGCAGAAATTAGCTCAAGCTTTTTGAATTTTTCTGGAAACATGGTTGCCTCTGATTAACGTGAAGCCTTTAGATTTTTCATTAGTCTGGTCTGAAACTAGCTCTGCAACAATGGTCACTTAGATGCAAATCTCATAAAAATTCAAATGTTGAGATCATAATCTCCAACAAGTTTTGACTCAATAAAACAAAATGATTCAAAGAAAACATCAAAATGACTCAAAAGGAAAAAAAAAAGAAAAGAGAATAGCGTTAGTAGACGATAGAGACCTTCCCCCATACTTACTCCACACCCTCTTGGTGTGAAAATAAACCAAGAAGAATAACAAACAGACTCAATAGAAATAAAATAAAATGAAAGAAAATGTACCGGTGGGTTGCCTCCCACCAAGCGCTTGTTTAAAGTCATTAGCTTGACTCATAAGCCTTCTAGGCGTGGGATGGATCATCGAGGGGATTCTTCCCCGTCCATTTCAATGTCAGCGAGGTATGGTTTTAGGCGCAGACCATTAACCACAAACTCATCTCCGGTAGAGCTCAACAGCACCACAGCTCCGTACGGTCTCACCTCCTTGATTGTGAATGGTCCAGACCATCTCGATCTCAGCTTCCCTGGAAAAAGTTTAAGGCGAGAGTTGTAAAGCAATACCTGGTCATTTGCAGCAAAATTTCTGGGGATGATCTTCTTGTCATGATACGCCTTGGTCGTTTCCTTGTAAATCTTTGAACTCTCATAGGCCAAGTGACGAATCTCTTCTAGTTTGTGTACCTGGTCCTTCGTTCGGAGGCGGATTTGATGTCAGAGTTTAGCAGTTTCACGGTCCATGCTGCCTTGTACTCAAACTCCACGGGAAGATGGCATAATTTTCCATAGACAAGGTGGAATGGTGTAGTACCTAAAGGAGTCTTAAAGGCAGTCATGTACACCCAAAGAGCGTCATCTAGCTTTGTACCCCAATCCTTTCTCGTCGTGTTCACAGTCTTTTGCAAGATACCCTTGATTTCTCTATTGGAGATTTCGACCTGTCCACTCGTCTGCGGATGGTAAGGAGTGGCTACCTTATGCTTGACCCCATGCTTCTTCAAGAGCCCTTCATAGGCCTTGTTGATGAAATGAGATCCACCATCGCTTATCACCGCTATAGGCACACCAAACCTCGGAAAGATCACATATTTGAACATCTTCAAGACCACCTTGGCATCGTTTGTTGGGCTAGCCAGCGCTTCAACCCATTTAGTCACATAGTCGACCGCAACGAGGATGTATTTATTCCCATAAGATGATGGGAAGGGACCCATGAAATTGATACCCCAAACATCGAACACTTCGATTTACAATATGAAATTATGTGGCATTTCATTTCTCTTGCCAATATTTCCTTGCCGCTGACATGAATCGCATTTGGAAATGAAGGCGTGTGCGTCGCGAAACATAGTTGGCCACTAGAAACCAGCTTGCAGGACTTTGGAAACTGTATTGAATGTGGTAAAGTGTCCAACGTATTTCGAACCATGACAGTGGAACATAATACCGGGAATTTCCTCCTCCGAAACACATCGCCGAATGACACCAGCGGAGCATTGCTTGTATAAGTATGGCTCGTCCCAAAAGTAGCGTTTGATATCCCTTAAGAATTTCCTCTTCTTGTTCCCAACGAAGTCATTTGATTCTTTCTCCGCAGCCAAGTAGTTTATTATCTCACCAAACCAAGGCATTTCGGGGAGGTCGGTGTGATGTGATGATGTGTAGTAGTCATTGCATGCAATACTGATCGCGTACACGTTCTCCTCAGGTAGGCTGTCGTCCAAGGGAGTTTCTTCAACCACCCGTAGCCTAGATAAATGATCTGCTACACTATTCGCGATCCCTTTCTTGTATTTGATCTCAAGATCGAATTCATGCAGTAGAAGAATCCATCGCAAGAGTCTAGGTTTCGCGTCCTTCTTCGTAAGCAGGTACCTAAGAGCAGCATGATCAGTATGCACTATAACGTTAGACCCTACAAGATAAGATAAGAACTTCTCAAAGGCGAACGCGATAGCGAGAAGCTCTTTTTCGGTCGTAGCGTACTTGCAATGCGCATCATCTAGAGTTCTGCTGGCGTAGTAGATAACATGAAGCTTCTTGTCCTTAAGCTATCCCAAAACAGCCCCCACCGCGAAGTCGCTAGCGTCAGTCATTACCTCGAAAGGTAAGTCTCAGTCTAGCGGTTGGACAATTGGTGCGCTGATAAGAGCTCCCTTGATCGTGTGAAAGGCCTCTAGACAATCACTGTCAAAATGAAATTTCACCTCCTTGCACAGCAATCGCGTCAAGGGTCTAGCAATCTTGGAGAAGTCCTTGATGAACCTCCTGTAGAACCCCGCATGACCCAGGAAACTTCTAATCCCCTTGACAGAATCTGGGGGCTGTACGCTAGTCATCACCTCGATCTTTGCCTTGTCCACTTCGATCCCTTGTTCTGAGATCCGATGGCCCAACACAATCCCATCTCTGACCATAAAGTGGCACTTCTCCCAATTCAGCACCAAATGCTTTTCCTCGCAGCGTTGTAGCACCCTGCACAAATTAGAAATACAGACAGAGAAGGAGGGTCCATACACAGAGAAGTCGTCCATGAAAACCTCCATTATGTCCTCGATCAAGTCGGTGAAAATCGACATCATGCATCTTTGGAATGTTGCTGGGGCATTTCACAAGCCAAATGGCATTCTGCGATAAGCAAAAGTACCATAAGGACACGTGAACGTGGTCTTCTTCTGGTCGTCCGGGTGGATGGGTATCTGAAAGAAGCCATAATAACTATTTATAAAACAGTACTAGGGGTGGTTAGCCAACCTTTCAAGCATTTGATCAATAAAAGGCAAAGGGAAATGATCTTTACGAGTAGCGGCATTCAACTTCCTATAATCAATACACATCCTATGCCCTGTGACAGTTCTAGTTGGTAACAACTCATTTTTTTCATTTTTAACAACTGTGACACCACCCTTTTTCGGCACAACATGGACTGGCTAACCCATGTACTGTCAAAGATAGCGTATATGATACCCGCCTCTAGAAGTTTTATTATCTCTTTCTTTACAACATCTTTTAGATTCGGGTTTAACCATCTCTGATGTTCTATCGAAGTCTTAGATTCATCCTCTAGATGTATCCTATGCATACAAAAGTCAGGTGAAATCCCTGTCAGATCATCTAATGAGTAGCCTAAAGCTCTACGATACTTTCTAAGTTCACATTGAAGCAAAGCAGTTTCCACATTGTTCAACTCAGCATTGATGATTACAGGGTAAGTGGAATTACGGCCAAGAAATGCGTACCTTAGCCCAGCTGGGAGTGTTTTGAGCTCGATTTTCGGAGACTTCAACTCACTCCACGGGTCAGCAGGAGGTGCGATAGGAGTTGCTTCTCTTGGCGTCCCCGCGGCCTCATCTAAACTGATGTACTTGGCCATTTCCCCCATTGTCTGGCTCGAGTTCAGCATCTTAGCATAATCGGTGGCATCGCCACTCATAAACCCATGTTAACTCTCAGCCCTTGTCAACACGGTCTCCAACGGGTCATCCACTAAAATCTCTTCAACAACTTCGTCGGAGACTTCCAGTGAGTCATCAATCGAGAAGGTCTGGCCATACAATATAGGCTTCTTCAGCATCTTATCAATCTTAAACTTCATGACGATGTCTCCCAGGTGGAGATCTATTCGCCCGTTTCTCACATCTATTATGGCTCCTGCTGTACATAGGAAAGGTCTTCCCAAAATGAGAGGATCCTTTGGTTCTTCATCCAGCTCTAGGACTACAAAATTAGCATGAACGAGTGCATTGCCAATTCGCACATGTAGATCCTCAGGAACACCAGCGGGCAACTTTACCGAACGATCGGAAAACACTAGAGAGATATTAGTCTGCTTGAACTTGGTGAATCCAAGCCGCTTAGCCACATAATACGGCATTAGGTTGACGCTAGACCCAAGATCGCACAAGGGGTAAGCAAAAGTCATTGTCCCAATCTGTACGGAGAGAATAAACTTTCCCGGGTTACCTAACTTCTTTGGCATCTTATTTTGGAGGACAGCACTGCAATCCTTAGAAACCATCATGAAATTATCTCCAGTGGATACCCTTCTTGTTACTAATCTCTTCACATATTTCTTCAACGAAGGTATCATTTGGATTGCATCAACAAGGGGAAGCTTCACCACAAGATCACTCAACATCTCCTTAACTTGGCTTCCTCTAGGTCTTTACGTAACTTCCTCGGACGAGTGGGGTAGGGGACCTTCGGGGTGTAGACGCGTGCAAGAGGTGGTGCTTGCGGCTCATATGTAGCGTAAGCACCTGTGGAGACCTTCTCCTTCTCGGTCGTCTTCTCGTCAACCTCTCCTAGATCAATGACGATGTCGGCATCTGGCAAGGAGATGTCGATTTCTGCTCCTTTTCGTGCAGTTGGTTCTAACTTCTTTCCACTTCTGAGTGTGATGGCATTGACAAACTCATTCCTCGGATTCTGCTCTACTTTCCCTGGAAGGGTTCCCTGTGGTCTCTTGATTGCCTCGGCAGTTTGAGAAACTTGAGTATCAAGCTTCTTCACGTGAGTGC
The DNA here is from genome assembly GCA_030161315.1 of Eutrema japonicum. Lineage (NCBI taxonomy): Eukaryota > Viridiplantae > Streptophyta > Magnoliopsida > Brassicales > Brassicaceae > Eutrema > Eutrema japonicum. The sequence continues at coordinate 44,629,710 of BSQW01000013.1, forward strand.
ACACAACCTCATACTTGCTGTTGAGATCGTTGTACATGCCATCAACCTTGATATTGATATCCTTAGCATATTGTTGTTGATTGAGCAAGAGTTGCTGCATAATTTTTTTAAGTTCATCCTGAGATCCGTTTGCAGAGCTTGCAGGAGCTTGGAACGGGGTAGGATTTGTTTCCTGGAAGGAGTTGAACGGCTGCTTTTGCTGGAATCCACCTTGAAACTTGTTCTGACATTGGAAGCATTGAGAGAATCCCGAGGCGCTTGCGTTATGCACAAATATCCTCCCTTGGGGATGTTAAGCTTGATGGGGATAGACTTGATCTTGGGGGTTCTCGACGTTGGTGTTTCTGTAGGACAGATTCGGGCGGTTCCTGTAATTCTGGTTGAAACCTCTGTTCTGCATGTACCCCTGCCCAATCACGTAGTCCACCTCATGTTGCTCATTAGTTTCATCCTCAGCTAATCCCTGACAAAAAATTTCATCTCCTGCCTCCTCGCAAGACTGCACACCTCTCTGATTCCCCTTCAGTAGCAATTTCACTTTCGCAGTCAGCTCATCAATCTTTTGCGAATCTGCACCATTGTCACGCTTAGACCTATCATACTCAAGACATCGATTTCCAGAACTCAAAGCCAATTTCTCTTTCAGCTGGTACGCTCTTTCCTTAGTCTTAGTCATGAAATCTCCATTACTCGCAGCATTGATGGCGTTCTTATAGTCCCAGTCAACTCCATCGTAGAAGATGCTCAGAATCTGCTCATCCGAGTACCCATGATGGGGGCACTCTCTACGGTACTCTCTGAACCTCTCCCAAGTTTCGCAAAAGGACTCTCCTACGTGTTGCTGGAAAGTAGTGATCTTGTTTCGCAGCGAAGCTGTCTTAGACTTTGTGTAGAACTGGTCCAAGAAAGTAGCTCTGCATTCATACCAAGCAGTCAACGACCCAAGTGGAAGTGATTTGAGCCATCTCAGTGCCTTGTCCGCCAAAGAGAAAGGGAAGAACTTGCACTTGAGGTAATCAGCTAGTACCCCATTCGACTTGGTAGTGCTGCAGATTTCTTCGAAGTTCTCAATGTGGTCCATTAGATGCTCTGCAGGGAGACCATGGAACATGTGCTGCTTCACCAATGTAATCATCTGATGTTTGATCTCATAATCTTGCCTCGTAATGGCTGGTGGATGGATGGCAGCTCTGTTCTGGTAGAAAGCATGAGGCGTGTCCAAATCCCCAATGGCAGGCTGTTGTTGCTGCTGCTGTTGATGTTGTTGCAACTTCTGCACTTGTTGTTGTAGCCTCTGAAGTTCAGCAGCTGCAGTGTTCTATTGTTCGTCATTATGTTCATCCATGATGACGGGAATTGATCTTGCCCTTCGTTTCATTCGTTCTAACCTTGCTAGCTCTTCGTTACTGAGCTCGCAAAAGTTTTCAGAGCCCCTACTTCTGGTAACTCTATTCAGTTTTTGTGCTGGTCACCTGAAACGTAAAAAGAAAAATAAAATAGAATATATTAGTAAATCTTAAACTAAATTTCAAGTTCGGAATTGAAGGTAACACTATTGGTCCCCGACAACGGCGCCAAATTGATTTAGGTGTTTTACCACTCAGTCAATTAAAACTAAAGTTCACACTACCGCAATCATAACGGTTGTCAATGCAGTACTTTCGGATCGAATCCACAGAGACCACGGTTACACTACAATTCTCACAATTATGAAACTAAGTTAAGACAAGATTATATTTGGTTTGGTAACAGTGACGAATGCAATTTGAAAGATGTAAATTCCATAAAGGGAAATCGTTAGGTCAAGGGTTTGTTCTTAGGAATCTAGAGATCACGAATAAGATAACAATTCAGGGAATAATTAAACACAAGTTTCAAACTCAAACATAAATATTAACCAATCCACTATCGTGGTCATGGCTACTAAACCTAGCACCTAATCCACTATCGTGCTCATAGAATTCTAGGTCAGCATTAAGGAGCGGGCTCAATATGTTCACGAGTCGCCTTAGCATCAACTATCGCAGGCTAAGGACGATCCACTCACTTATGTTCTTTCTATGCAACCTAATCCAGTCTCGTGCTCATAGGTTAACTATACCCTAATACACTGTCATGCTCATAGGGCAAGCTGCACCCTAGTTCATAGACCTAGCGGTTAGCTCAAGCCAAAGCAATAAACACAACAATAAGCGAAAACCACAAAAGATAAATCCCTATTTGTGTCTAATTCAATTATTCATGGATCCCTTTGAAACCCGAAACCTAACTATGGAACTACTCAGACATGATAACGGAAAACAAGTAAGGAGATTAAAAACTCATAATATAAAAAGAGAGAAAGGGTTTAGAATTCTTCTCAATAGATGCAGAGATTCTTCTCCAAAGCTTACAATGATCAAGAGCAAAAAGTCTGAAAAGAAAATAAAGCGTAGCTGTCAAAGAGGCTAAAAATAGAGTATATATAGGTTTTAGGTCGAATTAGGTTGAAATAGGCAGTTTCCGGGGTAAAACAGGAAATTTAAAATTTTCATTTTTCTTTTTGTAGGCACGCATTGACCGATGCACTTCTTGTATCAGTCGATTCCAATCTCTCGGGCAAGCCCGAACCGACCGATGCACTCCTTGCATCAGTCTATTCTCCCTCATCGAATGGTGTCTCCATCGGTCGATGCACCTAGTGGATCGGTCGATTCCAATCTCTCAGGCAAGCCTGAACCGACCGATGCACTCCTTGCATCGGTCGATTCTCCTTCATCGAATGGGGTTTGCATCGGTCGATGCACCTAGTGAATCAGTCAATTCCATTCTCTCGGGCAAGCCTTAACCGACCGATGCACTCCTTGCATCAGATGGTGTCTCCATCGGTCGATGCACTCCTTGCATCGACCGATTCAGCCCTTTTCTTCACGGTTCCATGCGTTTTTGCCCGCGTAACTCTAATTTTTTCCTTAGATGCCTTTTTACATGAGATAACTAAATAAAGGACTAAAAGACTCTAAAAACGAACTTTGAGTCAATAAAACATTTGAAAGGAATACTAATCATGCGTTAGAAAACGACAAAAATCAAGCATATCAATTCTCCTAGACTTAGTCTTTTGCTTGTCCACAAGCAAACATAAAACTAAGTAAGAAGAAAAGGTTTGGAAAAACACGGAGACTCACATATCCTTTAGAATTCTGTAATGATCATTACCTTAGTAATCCACGTATTGCCGAACTAGCTTAAGATCGAACCAACATGTACTTCTCTACAAGCATCGCAATTTTCCCAGATTCAACACATAGTCTCAGGGAATGATCCAAAGCTATCATCGCTGGGTGTCATCAAAGATCATAGTGTCAAGAACCTTCCAGACTCTTTCCCTTCCAAAATCGTGACGAGACAACAACACAACAGTTGGTACCTTTTTCTCTCCCCCTGACTTATTCTTTTCTCATTCACTGTATTAATAAGTTCATAACACTTAAAAGAAATTAAAAAAAGGAAGAAGAGATGGAGATGATGAAAGCGATAATGATGATGATGTTAGTTGGAACTCTAATAGGAGAGGTCAAGATTGAATCATGTGCGGATTGTGTGATGCATTGTCAGGAAGTGTGCACGGGCAATCTCGATAAAATTTGCGTCAACGGATGAATCTTTAAAAAATGTCATCATTTTCTTCGTACCAATTTTCATCATTCCAAATATATACTTTTACCATCAGTTTTTTTTTCTACTTTTTCTTATGAGTACATATGTATATATTTTCGCAATTAATATATAATAAATAGTCTGATATGGTTGTGCACTTTTATGTGGCTATTAACGGGACGAAGGCTTCATACCATCATGAAACCAGAGGATAAACTTGCTATTGACTTTTGGTCACCTAAAACAAAGCTATTGTTAAAGACCAATTAATAGTCTTATTATTCGTAATTTTCATAACACAACACATTTGATGTTTACATGTATTGTTTGATACTGAGTTTTATATCACAACAATTCAGTTCAGTTTGAGTTTTTTTTAATAGCATCATATTTTCATATCAAAACATATATACCTCATTAAATGTCAAATTATTTTCCAGCAAATCTCTACATATAATATTTTTCTTTGATTAATGGTCTGATTTTAATTGATGACAAAACACTGATTTTAATTGAAAGACAAAAAAACTAACTATATTGACTTATACAAAATCTATAAATCAAATCTAATTGCAATCAAAATAATTATATAATCACATACAAAAATATGTTGCATCAAAAGTTAGGGACATAGTTCCACCATCTACAAAAATGGGTGTGATTCTCTTTTGACCGCCTTTATAGATGATTTAAATAATAAGAACTAAGTAGTAATTGCGCGGAGTGAAATATCATAGATATTGTTAGTTTAAACGTTTAAAATAATTTGTTAATTAATCTAGATTTTAGTTTTCAACATAGATAACTTATTTAAAATATTACTAGATTCTAAACTCGCATACCCTCACATGATAAAGTTTTTTGTAATAATATATAAAATGTGAAATGAAGAATAGAAATAATTTAAACTCAAATATGTTTAATTTGTATTTTTTATGTTTATAATATATTTAATAAATGAGAACATGTTTAATACCTGCTTGGCAACATGTTCAAATTATTATTTTTAAAATAAAAAGTGTTTGGAAACAAATTCCAAAAATGTTTTTTCTTTTCTTTTCTTGCTACTACTATAAGTGACATGATTTAAGCGGTCGGAAAAAGTGACATTGATTTGTTTTTTGTTTGGGAAAAACATCATCTTATTAGTATTGTAACCCAAATCGAAATTCATTAACTCAGAGATAGAGCATCGGTGGAGAGAGATGCGATTTTCAGAGATATTCACATATTTGGAAGTTTATCGTCTTCGTTATCGTTTACATTTCTTATCTTCGTTTTTGTCTTCTTCTTCTTCTCGGTTTGGCTTATCGCTAGCTTGTGGTGATTGTCGAATTGACCTAGGGAACTATAAAATTCCGACATGAGCTTACGTGTACTCTATGCCTCTTTGATTTGCACTGTTTGGGTAGAATTTACAAATGATTCGGTAGATTGTAACTATTATTTTTTGTTTTCGAAAATGATTCACATGATGAAGAATTCAATTAAATGGATCCGAGATCGCCTTTTGCAGGTTGTAAAGCAGCAATACCGATTCTGAGATTTAGAGGTGGTTACATTTTTGTCTTCTTTTTGCAGGTTTTGTTATAGCTCATGTAACAAAGCCGATCAAACCTTGTGCAGACAAAAATGATTCAAATTGAGATTTTCACAAAATATAGTTTCATTCGGTTTGAGATGGTGACACAATAAGAGATATTTAGAGAGGGAACATAATAGATCTCCATGGATCTGTTAAAAGATTGTAATGCCCATTATCGAGTTCTAGTAATTAATAAATAATTATTGAGTTCAACACTACCAAGTTAAAAGATTGTAATGCCCAATAGATTATTTTTATTTACATGAACTTTATATTAAAATTTCGAACGTTTTGTGTGGCTATTAACAGGACGAAGGCTTCATACCATCATGAAACCAGAGGATAAACTAGCTATTGACTTTTGGTCACTTAAAACAAAGCTATTGTTAATAGTCTTATTATTCGTAATTTTCATAACACAATACATTTGATGTTTATATGTATTGTTTGCTACTGAGTTTTATATCACAACAATTCAGTTCAGTTTGAGTTTTGTTTAATAGCATCATATTTTCATATCAAAACATATACCTCATTAAATGTCAAATTATTTTCCAGCAAATATCTACATATAATATTTTTCTTTGATTAATGGTCTGATTTTAATTGACGACAAAACACTGATTTTAATTGAAGATCAAAACACTGATTTATACCATCATGAAACCAGAGGATAAACTTGCTATTGATTTTTGGTCACATAAAACAAAGCTATGGTTCAAGATCAATTAATAGTCTTATTATTCCTAATTTTCATAACACAACACATTTGATGTTTACATGTATTGTTTGCTACTGAGTTTTATATCACAACAATTCAGTTCAGTTTGAGTTTTTTTTAATAGCATCATATTTTCATATCAAAACATATACCTCATTAAATGTCAAATTATTTTCCAGCAAATCTCTACATATAATATTTTTCTTTGATTAATGGTCTGATTTTAATTGACGACAAAACACTGATTTTAGTTGAAAGACAAAAAACTAACTATATTGACTTATGCAAAATCTATAAATCAAATCTAATTGCAATAAAATAATTATATAATCACATACAAAAATATGTTGCATCAAAAGTTAGGGACATAGTTTCACCATCTATAAAAATTGGTGTGGTTCTCTTTTGACCGCCTTTATAGATGTTTTAAATAATAAAAATAGTAATTGCGCGGAGTGAAATATCATAAATATTGTTAGTTTAAATGTTTACAATAATTAGTTAATTGATCTAGATTTTAGTTTTCAACATAGAGAACTTCTTTAAAATATTACTAGATTCTAAACCGCATGCCCGCACATGATAAAGTTTTTTGTAATAATACATAAAATGTGAAATGAGGAATAAAAATAATTTAAACTCAAATATGTTTAATTTGTATTTTTTATGTTTATAATATATTTAATAAATGAGAACATGTTTAATACCTGCTTGGCAACATGTTCAAATTATTATTTTTAAAATAAAAAGTGTTTGGAAACAAATTCCAAAAATGTTTTTTCTTTTCTTTTCTTGCTACTACTATAAGTGACATGATTTAAGCGGTCGGAAAAAGTGACATTGATTTGTTTTTTGTTTGGGAAAAACATCATCTTATTAGTATTGTAACCCAAATCGAAATTCATTAACTTAGAGATAGAGCATCGGTGGAGGGAGATGCGATTTTCAGAGATATTCACAGATTTGGAAGTTTATCGTCTTCATTATCGTTTACATTTCTTCTCTTCGTTTTTGTCTTCTTCTTCTTCTCGGTTTGGCTTATCGCTAGCTTGTGGTGATTGTCGAATTGACCTAGGGAACTATAAAATGCCGACATGAGCTTACGTGTACTCTATGCCTCTTTGATTGGCACTGTTTGGGTAGAATTTTCAAATGATTCGGTAGATTGTAACTATTATTTTTTGTTTTCGAAAATGATTCACATGATGAAGAATTCAATTAAATGGATCCGAGATCGCCTCTTGCAGGTTGTAAAGCAGCAATACCGATTCTGAGATTTAGAGGTGGTTACATTTTTGTCTTCTTTTTGCAGGTTTTGTTATAGCTCATGTAACAAAGCCGATCAGACCTTGTGCAGACAAAAATGATTCAAATTGAGGTTTTCACAAAATATAGTTTCATCCGGTTAGAGATGGTGACACAATAAGAGATATTTAGAGAGGGAACATAATAGATCTCCATGGATCTGTTAAAAGATTGTAATGCCCATTATCGAGTTCTAGTAATTAATAAATAATTATTGAGTTCAGCACTACCAAGTTAAAAGATTGTAATGCCCAATAGATTATTTTTATTTACATGAACTTTATATTAAAATCTCGAATGTTTTGAAAGTTATAGACTGTTAGGTAAAATAACTCCAGTATTCATTTAGAGAGGTTTGTTGGTATATATATTTATAAAAATTGTTAACAATTCAAAAGTTCGCCCTAGCCGTAAGGCTCTCAGGCACGAAATCCGAGGTACGATTTTGGGTCTCTCCAATGACGTCGGTTTTCACCGGCGACCGTCCTGTCACCACCGATGACCAGCCTCACGCTGGGAATCGAGAAGCCACCAGCAATCGGCCTTACGCCGTATGCTGAGAAACCTCCTCCGCCATTCTCGCCAGACTCAGTTGACGCAGCTCCTCCGTCGGTAACTCCTCTTCAAGCAGAAGGATAGGCGCCGGACCCACCTGTACCACCCGACCTACTGGATTCAACCGCCATTTCTTCCTTCCATCCCTTACACTACTCATCTTCCTTTCTCCCAGCCCTCTTGGCGTCGGCCCCTCGTGTCACTGGCGAGATCCTTCTCCTTGTGCGCAGCTCCTTCCTCCTTCGACGAGAGCTTCCGGAGCAGGCACAGTCTCCTCGATGCTGCTGTGGTAACTACCGCCCTGGTTTCTTTCGCCGGAGACCCAACTGTTGGTTCTCGGAACTTGAGTCGCTCCCTCACGGCCGCCTTTGCACCATCTCCGCCTCCGACGTACTCTACATCACCACCCTCGCTTACTCCTTCGGTGCCTCCAATTCCGGTTGACTTTTTTGGTTGTTTTTCAACTGCCGCCAGCCATCCTCCATGGTCATATCTCCCCTACTGGCCAAAGTTCCTCTCCCCCCGTCATCGTACGCTTCATCTTCCAAAATCTCAATTTCCATTTTTGGGATGGATGATTCTACAAAATGGACCTGTCCCAAGTTTTTTCTTTTGGATTTTAGCCCAGCAGTTATGCAAAGCTTCATACTGTTCACCTCAGCTGAGTTCGCGGTGTTACCGAACAAGAGGGTAACCGGAGTAAATCCAAGGCAAGGTTGCATGTGGTGTCCATATCCTTCTCTGAAACCCTCACAGATGTTTAATGCCAATCCGAAGGTCATATGAGTAAATCCAAGGCTTCCTTGCATGTGGTGTCAATCCGTGCATCTTTTTCCCAAACTGCATCTGAAGAAATAAGGACTTTCTCGGTAGAATCCGAATCCTTAATTACAATTGGTTAGGGCCATCTTCTCAAGCTCTTGTGTTCCTGAACTTCTTGGTTTCGTCGAGGATATCACAATCCTCAGCAGAAGTTTAGTTTTCACTACTTTCAAGTTTATCCTATCAACGAATTCGAGTTTAGTCTTGAATTCGCTGTCATCTGATCACACTCTATCTGCTTTAAGCTTTAATATTTTTAATTTGTATTGTCATTATCAAAGAGGATGGATAATTCCCTCTAGTTGTATTATAGTTGTAATGAGAAGAAATTGCTGTCCAAAAAAAAAAAGATTTATTAAATTTTTAAATTTTTTTAGATTATATTGTTATTGGTTTATGAATTCTGACATTCTTAATGAAATATACTGTTTTTGGTTTATGAATTCTGACATTCTTAATGAAATATACTGTTATTGGTTTATGGATTCTGAAGTTCTTAATAAAATCTAATGTTATTGGTTTGATGATTTTTAAATTACATACAAAATCCTTTGTTATTCTAAAATTTTGGTTTTTATTGATTCTATTAAAATCTTGTGTTATTGGGATATAGATTTTTAACTATTTAAGTCATCAAACAAAATTTCCAAAACACTATGGATATCTTTTGAATTTTTATAATCATTATAGTGAAATATTTTGAATACTCAAAACTCTATACAAATCTAAGAAACTCTATGAAAATATAACAAATCTCTAAATTTTTAAAATCAACTAACGTTATATAAATTCAACTCCCACTAATCCGCCCTTAGTAATTTGAATAATTTAGAGTATTTTATTTTATTTTTTGAAGCCAAAATTTTGAATGTAGGTATATAATTACTGTGATTTTGTTTCCTTTAAATTTGAATTTTCGTATATATTAAGATATATATATTTTAATTTTTAAAATTGGTATATTCATTATAATTACTTATTTTCTGTTAAATTAAACATATATTCTATATTTTATATGATTTCTTTCTTCTTTTTTCCCCCAAATTTAATTCTTTCTTGCAAGTTAACTTTCTATATAAGATTATGTATTAAGCATGATATTGTTATATGATTGCCGATAGGGGATTAATTAATTTATATTATAAGAAATATTTTGTAAAAGAAATCCACTACTCAGATATTTCAATAACATATAATATTTTTTTTTGGAATTTTAAAACAATACATGAATTGATATTTGTTTCCATTAAAATAATAATATATAAAAATTATAAAGTTCACAACTAATCTAATGTCCATTAGATATTTTTGTATTATATTTAAATTTTGAATATTTGTTTTTGTAAATTTTACACTGGTAGATAAAATAACTCCAATATTCAATTATTATATTTGAATAATTTAGTTGTGTGTTTTATTTTAGTTTTCAAAAGATTTTTTGAATGTTGATATATTATTATTATCATTGTTTTTTTCTTTCTTAAAATTCAAGTTGATATATATATATATATATATATATATATATTTTTTTTTCCAAAATGATATATTCATACTATTTAAATATTAATTATTTTCAGTAATATTAAACTTACTAAAATAAAAGAATCAATAGATGTTTAATATCTTTACGAGTTACGACTATAAATAAAGTATTATTCACTGTATTAATAAGTTCATAACAAATAAACGAAATTAAAAAGAAAAAACAAGGAAGAAGAGATGGAGATGATGAAAGTGATAATGATGATGGTGTTAGTTGGAACTCTAATAGGAGAGGTCAAGACTGAATCACGTGCGGATTGTGTGATGCATTGTCAGGAAGTGTGCATGGGCAATCTTGATAAAAATTGCGTCCACGGATGCATCTTTGAAAAATGTCCTTCTTCGTACCAATTTTCATCATTCCAAGTATATACTTTCACCATCAGTTTCTTTTTCTTATGAGTACATATGTATATAGTTTCGTAATTATTATATAATTAATAGTTTGACATGGCTGTGCATTTTTTGTGTGTGGCTATTAACAGAACAAAGGCTTCATACCATCATGAAATCAGAGGATAAACTTGCTATTGACTTTTGGTCACCTAAAACAAAGCTATGGTTAAAGATCAATTAATAGTCTTATTATTCGTAATTTTCATAATACAACACATTTGATGATTATATGTATTGTTCACTACTGAGTTTTATATCACAACAATTCAGTTCAGTTTGAGTTTTGTTTATTAGCATCATATTTTCATAGGGAAATTGCTCATTTAATTCCTGAACTATTTTCGCACGCTCAATTTATTCCTCAAATATCGCTTGCTCAAAATAATTCCTTAAGTTGTAGTTGACTGCGCAAAATTGGGATTAACAAAGTCAAACGCTAAAAACTAAATAAATACAAGTCCACTAAATCGGCTGTAACTCTTTCAATACAACCCCGAATGAGTTGAAACCGCTTCCATTGGAAATCTAACTCAATTGCCTATAACGTTTATGAATAATGCCATATCTAAATTCAAAAGGAAGACTTCCATCCGAGTCGATCTTATTGACACATATTATTGATACAAGATTGACTCGGATAGAATCATTCCCTTCAAATTTACCTTTGGAGCTCTTCATGAAAGTTACAACAAGTTTAGTGAGCTTTTCAATGGGAGTAGTTTCAACTCATATCAAAACATATACCTCATTAAATGTCAAATTATTTTCCAGCAAATATCTACATATAATATTTTTCTTTGATTAATGGTCTGATTTTAATTGACGACAAAACACTGATTTTAATTGAAAGACAAAAAACTAACTATATTGACTTATACAAAATCTATAAATCAAATCTAATTGCAATCAAAATAATTATATAATCACATACAAAAATATGTTGCATCAAAAGTTAGGGACATAGTTCCACCATCTACAAAAATGGGTACGTAATTCTCTTTTGACCGCCTTTATAGATGATTTAAATAATAAGAACTAGGTAGTAATTGCGCGGAGTGAAATATCTTAGATATTGTTAGTTTAAACGTCTACAATAATTAGTTAATTAATATAGATTTTAGTTTTCAACATAGAGAACTTATTTAAAATATTACTAGATTCTAAACCGCATGCCCGCACATGATAAAGTTTTTTGTAATAATATATAAAATGTGAAATGGGGAATAAAAATAATTTAAACTCAAATATGTTTAATTTGTATTTTTTATGTTTATAATATATTTAATAAATGAGAACATGTTTAATACATGCTTGGCAACATGTTCAAATTATTATTTTTAAAATAAAAAGTGTTTGGAAACAAATTCCAAAAATGTTTTTTCTTTTCTTTTCTTGCTACTACTATAAGTGACATGATATAAGCGGTCGGAAAAAGTGACATTGATTTGTTTTTTGTTTGGGAAAAACATCATCTTATTAGTATTGTAACCCAAATCGAAATTCATTAACTCAGAGATAGAGCATCGGTGGAGAGAGATGCGATTTACAGAGATATTCACAGATTTGGAAGTTTATCGTCTTCGTTATCGTTTACATTTCTTCTCTTCGTTTTTGTCTTCTTCTTCTTCTCGGTTTGGCTTATCGCTTGCTTGTGGTGATTGTCGAATTGACCTAGGGAACTATAAAATGCCAACATGAGCTTACGTGTACTCTATGCCTCTTTGATTGGCACTGTTTGGGTAGAATTTTCAAATGATTCGGTATATTGTAACTATTATTTTTTGTTTTCGAAAATGATTCACATGATGAAGAATTCAATTAAATGGATCCGAGATCGCCTCTTGCAGGTTGTAAAGCAGCAATACCGATTCTGAGATTTAGAGGTGGTTACATTTTTGTCTTCTTTTTGCAGGTTTTGTTATAGCTCATGTAACAAAGCCGATCAAACCTTGTGCAGACAAAAATGATTCAAATTGAGGTTTTCACAAAATATAGTTTCATCCGGTTAGAGATGGTGACACAATAAGAGATATTTAGAGAGGGAACATAATAGATCTCCATGGATCTGTTAAAAGATTGTAATGCCCATTATCGAGTTCTAGTAATTAATAAATAATTATTGTGTTCAGCACTACCAAGTTAAAAGATTGTAATGCCCAATAGATTATTTTTATTTACATGAACTTTATATTAAAATTTCGAACGTTTTGAAAGTTATAGACTGTTAGGTAAAATAACTCCAGTATTCATTTAGAGAGGTTTGTTGGTGGATATGTTAACAATTCAAAAGTTCGCCTTAGCCGCAACGCTCTCAGGCACGAAATCCGAGGTAAGATTTTGGGTCTCTCCAACGACGTCGGTCTTCACCGGCGACCGTCCTGTCCCCACCGATGACCAGCCTCACGCTGGGAATCGAGAAGCCACCGGCAATTGGCCTTACGCCGTATGCTGAGAAACCTCCTCTGCTGTCCTCGCCAGACTCAGTTGACGCAGCTCCTCTGTCGGTAACTCCTCTTCAAGCAGAAGGATAGGCGCCGGACCCACCTGTTCCACCCGATCCACCGGATTCAACCGCCATGTCTTCCCTCCATCCCTTCCACGACTCATCTTCCTTCTCCCTACCTCTTGGCGTCGGCTCCTCGTGTCACCGGCGAGATCCTTCTCCTTGTGCGCAGCTCCTTCGTCCTTCGACGAGAGCTTCCGGAGCAGGCCCAGTCTCCTCGATGCTGCTGTGGTAACTACCGCCCTGGTTTCTTTCGCCGGAGACCCAACTGTTGGTTCTCGGAACTTGAGTCGCTCACTCACGGCCGCCTTTGCACCATCTCCGCCTCCGTCGTACTCTACATCACCACCCTCGCTTACTCCTTCGGTGCCTCCAATTCCGGTTGACTTTTTTGGTTGTTTTTCAACCGCCGCCAGCCATACTCCATGGTCATATCTCCCCTACTGTCCGAAGTTCCTCTCCCCCCGTCATCGTACGCTTCATCTTCCAAAATCTCGATTTCCATTTTTGGGATGGATGATTCTACAAAATGGGCCTGTCCCAAGTTTTTTCTTTTGGATTTTAGCCCAGCAGTTATGCAAAGCTTCATACTGTTCACCTCAGCTGAGTTCGCGGTGTTACCGAACAAGAGGGTAACCGGAGTAAATCCAAGGCAAGGTTGCATGTGGTGTCCATATCCTTCTCTGAAACCCTCACAGATGTTTAATGCCAATCCGAAGGTCATCTGAGTAAATCCAAGGCTTCCTTGCATGTGGTGTCAATCCGTGCAGCTTTTTCCCAAACTGCATCTGAAGAAATAAGGACTTTCTAGGTAGTATCTGAGTCCTTAATTACAATTGGTTAGGGCCATCTTCTCAAGCTCTTGTGTTCCTGAACTTCTTGGTTTCGCCGAGGACATCACAATCCTCCTCAGAAGTTTAGTTTTCACTACTTTTAAGTTTATCCTATCAACGCATTCGAGTTTAATCTTGAATTCGCTGTCATCTGATCACACTCTATCTGCTTTAAGCTTTAATGTTTTTAATTTGTATTCTCATTATCAAAGAGGATGGATAATTCCCTCTAGTTGTATTACGGAAGTTTAAGTAATGAGAAGAAATTGCTGTCCAAAAAAAAAAAGATTTATTAAATTTTTTAGAATTTTTAGATTATATTGTTATTGGTTTATGAATTCTGACATTCTTAATGAAATATACTGTTTTGGTTTATGAATTCTGACATTCTTAATGAAATATACTATTATTGGTTTATGGATTCTGAAGTTCTTAATAAAATCTAATGTTATTGGTTTGATGATTTTTAAATTACATACAAAATCCTTTGTTATTCTAAAAATTTGGTTTTTATTGATTCTATTAAAATCTTGTATTATTGGGATATAGATTTTTAACTATTTAAGTCATCAAACAAAATTTCCAAAACACTATGGATATCTTTTGAATTTTTATAGTCATTATAGTGAAATATTTTGAATACTCAAAACTCTATACAAATCTAAGAAACTCTATGAAAATATAACAAATCTCTAAATTTTTAAAATCAACTAACTTTATATAAATTCAACTCCCACTAATCCGCCCTTAGTAATTTGAATAATTTAGAGTATTTTATTTTATTTTTTGAAGCCAAAATTTTGAATGTAGGTATATAATTACTGTGATTTTGTTTCCTTTAAATTTGAATTTTCGTATATATTAAGATATATATATTTTAATTTTTAAAATTGGTATATTCATTATAATTACTTATTTTCTGTTAAATTAAACATATATTCTATATTTTATATGATTTCTTTCTTCTTTTTTCCCCCAAATATAAGTCTTTTTTGCAAGTTAACTTTCTATATAAGATTATGTATTAAGCATGATATTCTTATATGATTGCCGATAGGGGATTAATTAATTTATATTATAAGAAATATTTTGTAGAAGAAATCAACTACTCAGATATTTCAATAACATATAATATTTTTTTTTGGAATTTTAAAACAATACATGAATTGATATTTGTTTCCATTAAAATAATAATAAAAATTATAAAGTTCACAACTAATCTAATGTCCATTAGATATTTTTGTATTATATTTAAATTTTGAATATTGTTTTTTGTAAATTTTACACTTGTTGATAAAATAACTCCAATATTCAATTATTATATTTGAATAATTTAATTGTGTGTTTTATTTTAGTTTTCAAAAGATTTTTTGAATGTTGGTATATTATTATTATCATTGTTTTTTTCTTTCTTAAAATTCAAGTTGATATATATATATATATTTTTTTTTTCTTTCCAAAATGATATATTCATACTATTTAAATATTAATTATTTTCAGTAATATTAAACTTACTAATATTAAAGAATCAATAGATGTTTAATATCTTTACGAGTTACGACTATAAATAAAGTATTATTCACTGTATTAATAAGTTCATAACACATAAACAAAATTAAAAAGAAAAAACAAGGAAGAAGAGATGGAGATGATGAAAGTGATAATGGTGATGGTGTTAGTTGGAACTCTAATAGGAGAGGTCAAGACTGAATCACGTGCGGATTGTGTGATGCATTGTCAAGAAGTGTGCATGGGCAATCTTGATAAAAATTGCGTCCACGGATGCATCTTTGAAAAATGTCATTCTTCGTACCAATTTTCATCATTCCAAGTATATACTTTCACCATCAGTTTCTTTTTCTTATGAGTACATATGTATATATTTTCGTAATTATTATATAATTAATAGTTTGACATGGCTGTGCATTTTTTGTGTGTGGCTATTAACAGAACAAAGGCTTCATACCATCATGAAATCAGAGGATAAACTTGCTATTGACTTTTGGTCACCTAAAACAAAGCTATGGTTAAAGATCAATTAATAGTCTTATTATTCGTAATTTTCATAACACAACACATTTGATGTTTACATGTATTGTTTGCTACTGAGTTTTATATCACAACAATTCAGTTCAGTTTAGTTTTTTTTAATAGCATCATATTTTCATATCAAAACATATACCTCATTAAATGTCAAATTATTTTCCAGCAAATCTCTACATATAATATTTTTCTTTGATTAATGGTCTGATTTTAATTGACGACAAAACACTGATTTTAGTTGAAAGACAAAAAACTAACTATATTGACTTATGCAAAATCTATAAATCAAATCTAATTGCAATAAAATAATTTTATAATCACATACAAAAATATGTTGCATCAAAAGTTAGGGACATAGTTTCACCATCTATAAAAATTGGTGTGGTTCTCTTTTGACCGCCTTTATAGATGTTTTAAATAATAAAAATAGTAATTGCGCGGAGTGAAATATCATAAATATTGTTAGTTTAAATGTTTACAATAATTAGTTAATTGATCTAGATTTTAGTTTTCAACATAGAGAACTTATTTAAAATATTACTAGATTCTAAACCCGCATGCCCGCACATGAAAAAGTTTTTTGTAATAATATATAAAATGTGAAATGAGGAATAAAAATAATTTAAACTCAAATATGTTTAATTTGTATTTTTTATGTTTATAATATATTTAATAAATGAGAACATGTTTAATACCTGCTTGGCAACATGTTCAAATTATTATTTTTAAAATAAAAAGTGTTTGGAAACAAATTCCAAAAATGTTTTTTCTTTTCTTTTCTTGCTACTACTATAAGTGACATGATTTAAGCGGTCGGAAAAAGTGACATTGATTTGTTTTTTGTTTGGGAAAAACATCATCTTATTAGTATTGTAACCCAAATCGAAATTCATTAACTCAGAGATAGAGCATCGGTGGAGAGAGATGCGATTTACAGAGATATTCACAGATTTGGAAGTTTATCGTCTTCGTTATCGTTTACATTTCTTCTCTTCGTTTTTGTCTTCTTCTTCTTCTCGGTTTGGCTTATCGCTAGCTTGTGGTGATTGTCGAATTGACCTAGGGAACTATAAAATGCCGACATGAGCTTACGTGTACTCTATGCCTCTTTGATTGGCACTGTTTGGGTAGAATTTTCAAATGATTCGGTAGATTGTAACTATTATTTTTTGTTTTCGAAAATGATTCACATGATGAAGAATTCAATTAAATGGATCCGAGATCGCCTCTTGCAGGTTGTAAAGCAGCAATACCGATTCTGAGATTTAGAGGTGGTTACATTTTTGTCTTCTTTTTGCAGGTTTTGTTATAGCTCATGTAACAAAGCCGATCAAACCTTGTGCAGACAAAAATGATTCAAATTGAGGTTTTCACAAAATATAGTTTCATCCGGTTAGAGATGGTGACACAATAAGAGATATTTAGAGAGGGAACATAATAGATCTCCATGGATCTGTTAAAAGATTGTAATGCCCATTATCGAGTTCTAGTAATTAATAAATAATTATTGAGTTCAGCACTACCAAGTTAAAAGATTGTAATGCCCAATAGATTATTTTTATTTACATGAACTTTATATTAAAATCTCGAATGTTGTGAAAGTTATAGACTGTTAGGTAAAATAACTCCAGTATTCATTTAGAGAGGTTTGTTGGTGGATATATTTATAAAAATTGTTAACAATTCAAAAGTTCGCCCTAGCCGCAAGGCTCTCAGGCACGAAATCCGAGGTACGATTTTGGGTCTCTCCAATGACGTCGGTTTTCACCGGCGACCGTCCTGTCCCCACCGATGACCAGCCTCACGCTGGGAATCGAGAAGCCACCGGCAATCGGCCTTACGCCGTATGCTGAGAAACCTCCTCTGCCGTCCTCGTCAGACTCAGTTGACGCAGCTCCTCTGTCGGTAACTACTCTTCAAGCAGAAGGATAGGTGCCGGACCCACCTGTTCCACCCGATCCACCGGATTCAACCGCCATGTCTTCCCTCCATCCCTTCCACGACTCATCTTCCTTCTCCCTACCTCTTGGCGTCGGCTCCTCGTGTCACCGGCGAGATCCTTCTCCTTGTGCGCAGCTCCTTCGTCCTTCGACGAGAGCTTCCGGAGCAGGCCCAGTCTCCTCGATGCTGCTGTGGTAACTACCGCCCTGGTTTCTTTCGCCGGAGACCCAACTGTTGGTTCTCGGAACTTGAGTCGCTCACTCACGGCTGCCTTTGCACCATCTCCGCCTCCGACGTACTCTACATCACCACCCTCGCTTACTCCTTCGGTGCCTCCAATTCCGGTTGACTTTTTTGGTTGTTTTTCAACCGCCACCAGCCATCCTCCATGGTCATATCTCCCCTACTGTCCGAAGTTCCTCTCCCCCCGTCATCGTACGCTTCATCTTCCAAAATCTCGATTTCCATTTTTGGGATGGATGATTCTACAAAATGGGCCTGTCCCAAGTTTTTTTCTTTTGGATTTTAGCCCAGCAGTTATGCAAAGCTTCATACTGTTCACCTCAGCTGAGTTCGCGGTGTTACCGAACAAGAGGGTAACCGGAGTAAATCCAAGGCAAGGTTGCATGTGGTGTCCATATCCTTCTCTGAAACCCTCACAGATGTTTAATGCCAATCCGAAGGTCATCTGAGTAAATCCAAGGCTTCCTTGCATGTGGTGTCAATCCGTGCAGCTTTTTCCCAAACTGCATCTGAAGAAATAAGGACTTTCTCGGTAGAATCCGAGTCCTTAATTACAATTGGTTAGGGCCATCTTCTCAAGCTCTTGTGTTCCTGAACTTCTTGGTTTCGCCGAGGACATCACAATCCTCAGCAGAAGTTTAGTTTTCACTACTTTCAAGTTTATCCTATCAACGCATTCGAGTTTAGTCTTGAATTCGCTGTCATCTGATCACACTCTATCTGCTTTAAGCTTTAATATTTTTAATTTGTATTCTCATTATCAAAGAGGATGGATAATTCCCTCTAGTTGTATTATGGAAGTTTAAGTAATGAGAAGAAATTGCTGTCCAAAAAAAAAAAAGATTTATTAATTTTTTTAGAATTTTTAGATTATATTATTATTGGTTTATGAATTCTGACATTCTTAATGAAATATACTGTTTTGGTTTATGAATTCTGACATTCTTAATGAAATATACTGTTATTGGTTTATGGATTCTGAAGTTCTTAATAAAATCTAATGTTATTGGTTTGATGATTTTTAAATTACATACAAAATCCTTTGTTATTCTAAAAATTTGGTTTTTATTGATTCTATTAAAATCTTGTGTTATTGGGATATAGATTTTTAACTATTTAAGTCATCAAACAAAATTTCCAAAAAACTATGGATATCTTTTGAATTTTTATAGTCATTATAGTGTAATATTTTGAATACTCAAAACTCTATACAAATCTAAGAAACTCTATGAAAATATAACAAATCTCTAAATTTTTAAAATCAACTAACTTTATATAAATTCAACTCCCACTAATCGGCCCTTAGTAATTTGAATAATTTAGAGTATTTTATTTTATTTTTTGAAGCCAAAATTTTGAATGTAGGTATATAATTACTGTGATTTTGTTTCCTTTAAATTTGAATTTTCGTATATATTAATATATATATATTTTAATTTTTAAAATTGGTATATTCATAATAATTACTTATTTTCTGTTAAATTAAACATATATTCTATATTTTATATGATTTCTTTCTTCTTTTTTCCCCCAAATTTAATTCTTTTTTGCAAGTTAACTTTCTATATAAGATTATGTATTAAGCATGATATTGTTATATGATTGCCGATAGGGGATTAATTAATTTATATTATAAGAAATATTTTGTAGAAGAAATCCACTACTCAGATATTTCAATAACATATAATATTTTTTTTTGGAATTTTAAAACAATACATGAATTGATATTTGTTTCCATTAAAATAATAATAAAAATTATAAAGTTCACAACTAATCTAATGTCCATTAGATATTTTTGTATTATATTTAAATTTTGAATATTTTTTTTTGTAAATTTTACACTGGTAGATAAAATAACTCCAATATTCAATTATTATATTTGAATAATTTAGTTGTGTGTTTTATTTTAGTTTTCAAAAGATTTTTTGAATGTTGGTATATTATTATTATCATTGTTTTTTTCTTTCTTAAAATTCAAGTTGATATATATATATATATATATTTTTTTTTTTTTTCCAAAATGATATATTCATACTATTTAAATATTAATTATTTTCAGTAATATTAAACTTACTAAAATAAAAGAATCAATAGATGTTTAATATCTTTACGAGTTACGACTATAAATAAAGTATTATTCACTGTATTAATAAGTTCATAACACATAAACGAAATTAAAAAGAAAAAACAAAGAAGAAGAGATGGAGATGATGAAAGTGATAATGATGATGGTGTTAGTTGGAACTCTAATAGGAGAGGTCAAGACTGAATCACGTGCGGATTGTGTGATGCATTGTCAGGAAGTGTGCATGGGCAATCTTGATAAAAATTGCGTCCACGGATGCATCTTTGAAAAATGTCCTTCTTCGTACCAATTTTCATCATTCCAAGTATATACTTTCACCATCAGTTTCTTTTTCTTATGAGTACATATGTATATATTTTCGTAATTATTATATAATTAATAGTTTGACATGGCTGTGCTTTTTTTTGTGTGGCTATTAACAGAACAAAGGCTTCATACCATCATGAAATCAGATGATAAACTTGCTATTGACTTTTGGTCACCTAAAACAAAGCTATGGTTAAAGATCAATTAATAGTCTTATTATTCGTAATTTTCATAACACAACACATTTGATGATTATATGTATTGTTCGGTACTGAGTTTTATATCACAACAATTCAGTTCAGTTGGAGTTTTGTTTAATAGCATCATATTTTCATAGGGAAATTGCTCATTTAATTCCTGAATTATTTTCGCACGCTCAATTTATTCCTCAACTATCGCTTGCTCAAAATAATTCCTTAAGTTGTAGTTGACTGCGCAAAATTGGGATTAACAAAGTCAAACGCTAAAAACTAAATAAATACAAGTCCACTAAATTGGCTGTAACTCTTTCAATACAACCCCGAATGAGTTGAAACTGCTTCCATTGGAAATATAACTCAATTGCCTATAACTTTTATGAATAATGCCATATCTAAATTCAAAAGGAAGATTTCCATCCGAGTCGATCTTATTGACACATATTATTGATACAAGATTGACTCGGATAGAATCCTTCCCTTCAAATTTACCTTTGGAGCTCTTCATGAAAGTTAAAGCAAGTTTAGTGAGCTTTTCAATGGGAGTAGTTTCAACTCATATCAAAACATATACCTCATTAAATGTCAAATTATTTTCCAGCAAATATCTACATATAATATTTTTCTTTGATTAATGGTCTGATTTTAATTGACGACAAAACACTGATTTTAATTGAAAGACAAAAAACTAACTATATTGACTTATACACAATCAATAAATCAAATCTAATTGCAATCAAAATAATTATATAATCACATACAAAAATATGTTGCATCAAAAGTTAGGGACATAGTTCCACCATCTACAAAAATGGGTGTAATTCTCTTTTGACCGCCTTTATAGATGATTTAAATAATAAGAACTAGGTAGTAATTGCGCGGAGTGAAATATCATAGATATTGTTAGTTTAAACGTCTACAATAATTAGTTAATTAATCTAGATTTTAGTTTTCAACATAGAGAACTTATTTAAAATATTACTAGATTCTAAACCCGCATGCCCGCACATGATAAAGTTTTTTGTAATAATATATAAAATGTGAAATAGGGAATAAAAATAATTTAAACTCAAATATGTTTAATTTGTATTTTTTATGTTTATAATATATTTAATAAATGACAACATGTTTAATACATGCTTGGCAACATGTTCAAATTATTATTTTTAAAATAAAAAGTGTTTGGAAACAAATTCCAAAAATGTTTTTTCTTTTCTTTTCTTGCTACTACTATAAGTGACATGATTTAAGCGGTCGGAAAAAGTGACATTGATTTGTTTTTTGTTTGGGAAAAACATCATCTTATTAGTATTGTAACCCAAATCGAAATTCATTAACTCAGAGATAGAGCATCGGTGGAGAGAGATGCGATTTACAGAGATATTCACATATTTGGAAGTTTATCGTCTTCGTTATCGTTTACATTTCTTCTCTTCGTTTTTGTCTTCTTCTTCTTCTCGGTTTGGCTTATCGCTAGCTTGTGGTGATTGTCGAATTGACCTAGGGAACTATAAAATGCCGACATGAGCTTACGTGTACTCTATGCCTCTTTGATTGGCACTGTTTGGGTAGAATTTTCAAATGATTCGGTAGATTGTAACTATTATTTTTTGTTTTCGAAAATGATTCACATGATGAAGAATTCAATTAAATGGATCCGAGATCGCCTCTTGCAGTTTGTAAAGCAGCAATACCGATTATGAGATTTAGAGGTGGTTACATTTTTGTCTTCTTTTTGCAGGTTTTGTTATAGCTCATGTAACAAAGCCGATCAAACCTTGTGCAGACAAAAATGATTCAAATTGAGGTTTTCACAAAATATAGTTTCATCCGGTTAGAGATGTTGACACAATAAGAGATATTTAGAGAGGGAACATAATAGATCTCCATGGATCTGTTAAAAGATTGTAATGCCCATTATCGAGTTCTAGTAATTAATAAATAATTATTGAGTTCAGCACTACCAAGTTAAAAGATTGTAATGCCCAATAGATTATTTTTATTTACATGAACTTTATATTAAAATTTCGAACGTTTTGAAAGTTATAGACGGTTAGGTAAAATAACTCCAGTATTCATTTAGAGAGGTTTGTTGGTGGATATATTTATAAAAATTGTTAACAATTCAAAAGTTCGCCTTAGCCGCAACGCTCTCAGGCACGAAATCCGAGGTAAGATTTTGGGTCTCTCCAACGACGTCGGTCTTCACCGGCGACCGTCCTGTCCCCACCGATGACCAGCCTCACGCTGGGAATCGAGAAGCCACCGGCAATCGGCCTTACGCCGTATGCTGAGAAACCTCCTCTGCCGTCCTCGCCAGACTCAGTTGACGCAGCTCCTCTGTCGGTAACTCTTCTTAAAGCAGAAGGATAGGCGCCGGACCCACCTGTTCCACCCGATCCACCGGATTCAACCGCCATGTCTTCCCTCCATCCCATCCACGACTCATCTTCCTTCTCCCTACCTCTTGGCGTCGGCTCCTCGTGTCACCGGCGAGATCCTTCTCCTTGTGCGCAGCTCCTTCGTCCTTCGACGAGAGCTTCCGGAGCAGGCCCAGTCTCCTCGATGCTGCTGTGGTAACTACCGCCCTGGTTTCTTTCGCCGGAGACCCAACTATTGGTTCTCGGAACTTGAGTCGCTCACTCACGGCCGCCTTTGCACCATCTCCGCCTCCGACGTACTCTACATCACCACCCTCGCTTACTCCTTCGGTGCCTCCAATTCCGGTTGACTTTTTTGGTTGTTTTTCAACCGCCTCCAGCCATACTCCATGGTAATATCTCCCCTACTGTCCGAAGTTCCTCTCCCCCCGTCATCGTACGCTTCATCTTCCAAAATCTCGATTTCCATTTTTGGGATGGATGATTCTACAAAATGGGCCTGTCCCAAGTTTTTTCTTTTGGATTTTAGCCCAGCAGTTATGCAAAGCTTCATACTGTTCACCTCAGCTGAGTTCGCGGTGTTACCGAACAAGAGGGTAACCGGAGTAAATCCAAGGCAAGGTTGCATGTGGTGTCCATATCCTTCTCTGAAACCCTCACAGATGTTTAATGCCAATCCAAAGGTCATCTGAGTAAATCCAAGGCTTCCTTGCATGTGGTGTCAATCCGTGCAGCTTTTTCCCAAATTGCATCTGAAGAAATAAGGACTTTCTCGGTAGAATCCGAGTCCTTAATTACAATTGGTTAGGGCCATCTTCTCAAGCTCTTGTGTTCCTGAACTTCTTGGTTTCGCCGAGGACATCACAATCCTCAGCAGAAGCTTAGTTTTCACTACTTTCAAGTTTATCCTATCAACGCATTCGAGTTTAGTCTTGAATTCGCTGTCATCTGATCACACTCTATCTGCTTTAAGCTTTATTGTTTTTAATTTGTATTCTCATTATCAAAGAGGATGGATAATTCCCTCTAGTTGTATTATGGAAGTTTAAGTAATGAGAAGAAATTGCTGTCCAACAAAAAAAAAGATTTATTAAATTTTTTAGAATTTTTAGATTATATTGTTATTGGTTTATGAATTCTGACATTCTTAATGAAATATACTGTTTTTGGTTTATGAATTCTGACATTCTTAATGAAATATACTGTTATTGGTGTATGGATTCTGAAGTTCTTAATAAAATCTAATGTTATTGGTTTGATGATTTTTAAATTACATACAAAATCCTTTGTTATTCTAAAAATTTGGTTTTTATTGATTCTATTAAAATCTTGTGTTATTGGGATATAGATTTTTAACTATTTAAGTCATCAAACAAAATTTCCAAAACACTATGGATATCTTTTGAATTTTTATAGTCATTATAGTGAAATATTTTGAATACTCAAAACTCTATACAAATCTAAGAAACTCTATGAAAATATAACAAATCTCTAAATTTTTAAAATCAACTAACTTTATATAAATTCAACTCCCACTAATCGGCCCTTCGTAATTTGAATAATTTAGAGTATTTTATTTTATTTTTTGAAGCCAAAATTTTGAATGTAGGTATATAATTACTGTGATTTTGTTTCCTTTAAATTTGAATTTTCTTATATATTAAGATATATATATTTTAATTTTTAAAATTGGTATATTCATTATAATTACTTATTTTCTGTTAAATTAAACATATATTCTATATTTTATATGATTTCTTTCTTCTTTTTTCCCCCAAATATAAGTCTTTTTTGCAAGTTAACTTTCTATATAAGATTATGTATTAAGCATGATATTGTTATATGATTGCCGATAGGGGATTAATTAATTTATATTATAAGAAATATTTTGTAGAAGAAATCCACTACTCAGATATTTCAATAACATATAATATTTGTTTTTGGAATTTTAAAACAATACAAGAATTGATATTTGTTTCCATTAAAATAATAATAAAAATTATAAAGTTCACAATAAATCTAATGTCCATTAGATATTTTTGTATTATTTTTAAATTTTGAATATTTTTTTTTGTAAATTTTACAATGGTAGATAAAATAACTCCAATATTCAATTATTATATTTGAATAATTTAGTTGTGTGTTTTATTTTAGTTTTCAAAAGATTTTTTGAATGTTGGTATATTATTATTATCATTGTTTTTTTCTTTCTTAAAATTCAAGTTGATATATATATATATATTTTTTTTTTCCAAAATGATATATTCATACTATTTAAATATTAATTTTTTTTTTTTTTTTTTTTGTCAACAGCCTAAGAACTTAGAGCGGTTCAGAACTCCAAACCGGAGGTACTGAGTTTACATATGTAATATCCACAGGGTAGACGCGTGCTGTAACATCCCGGTTTCTTGTATATGCGGAGAGGCTTATAAGAATTGATTTGGCTACCTATGTCACCAAAGTGCACTTACCTTTTCCGATCACTTGCCCGAAAGAACTCCAGAGTTAAGGGTGCTTGGGCTGGAGTAGTCTAAGGATGGGTGACCTTCCGGGAAGTGATTCGCGGTAGCGTGTGAGTGAGGACAAAACACGGGGAAAGGTCACGTGGTGATTGCAGGGTCAGTAAACAAGTATTACAAGCCTCCCGGACTAACGCACCGGCCGTCGGACCAGGGTGGGGCCCACGTGCCGGGAGAGGGCATGGGGCCCAGGTAGGGGCGGTCGGGGCGTTATAAGTGGTATCAGAGCCGAACCCAAACACGTGTGTGGAGTCAGGTGGGCCCACACCGTCTAGGGTGACGATCCTGGTGCGCAACGAGGACGTTGCGCTCTATGAGTGGGGGTGATTGTAACATCCCGGTTTCTTGTATATGCGGAGAGGCTTATAAGAATTGATTTGGCTACCTATGTCACCAAAGTGCACTTACCTTTTCCGATCACTTGCCCGAAAGAACTCCAGAGTTAAGGGTGCTTGGGCTGGAGTAGTCTAAGGATGGGTGACCTTCCGGGAAGTGATTCGCGGTAGCGTGTGAGTGAGGACAAAACACGGGGAAAGGTCACGTGGTGATTGCAGGGTCAGTAAACAAGTATTACAAGCCTCCCGGACTAACGCACCGGCCGTCGGACCAGGGTGGGGCCCACGTGCCGGGAGAGGGCATGGGGCCCAGGTAGGGGCGGTCGGGGCGTTATACGTGCACTCCTTGCTAGCTTATCTGCCACTGTGTTATTTGCGCGTGAGACGATAGAGATAGAGAAAAAGGTGAACACCTTCTTACTCCTCACGAATTCCTCCAAAGGTAACGCGAAAGCCGGCCACTCCGCAGGTGTAGACACCATCTTCACCAGATCAGAGCAGTCTGTTGCAAAGGCTATTGCAGTCTTCTGGTTTGCAATCATGCAATGCATGGCCCAAATGAGTGCTTCTAGTTCTGCGTGCAGAGGAGAGAGGCTTCGTCTTAAATTTCTTGCTCCTACGCCTGATTCTTCCACTCCGTCCTTGAAGCAATGCCATCCTAGTCCTGAAAAATTATCGGTATCCTTCCACGATCCATCAATATAGCATTTCCATCCGTCATAATGTGAGTTCACCATTGATGGGCCAGAATTTTGTGGTGCCATAGCTTGCTCGCTATTTTGTGCCTCTTCCCAGAATGTTGCCTCAGATTCCGCAAGTTGCAAAGTTTCTTGTGGATCTCGATCTATATTCGAAAAAACTTTGTCATTCCTTGCTTTCCATAAGTACCACATAATCCAAGGGAAGTTCTTATTCTGGTATTCTTTTGGGAGTCTCCAGAAAAGATAATCAAGGTTTGAATAAACCGATGGCGATGGGAAAACCCCCGTGGGTGAAGGTATCTGCGACAGGGCCCATGTTTGTAAAGCAGGGGGACATTCAAAAAGGACATGATTAATCGTTTCCCCCTCTGCTCCACACCGCACACATTGTGTATCGCAATTAATCCCTCTGGATCTCAGATTTGATGTGACCGCTACACATCCCGATATTGCTCGCCAAATGAAATGTCGTAATTTCGGTGGACATCGTAGCTTCCATGTATGTGCCTGCAATTTCTTCACATCCGGACCATAGAAGATATCTGTACCGTCAGATATACTTTGGTGTTCGACGTGATATCCTGACTTAACCGTATATCTTCCCGTTTTCGTATAATGCCATCCCAGGGTATCTGGTTTATAAATACTGCTTATGGACATACTTCGAATAATTGTCACATCCGCCGGATCGATGATTGCATTTATCAATCCCATATTCCATGTTTTTGTCGATGGGTCAATCAAATGGTTAACCATAAGGTTCGGGTAATAATTATACCCTTTGCATAATGCTGACCTCGGCCGAGAGCATGGTATCCAAGGGTCGTTCCATACTGAGATAGAGCATCCTGAACCAACTCTTTTAATTAGCCCTTTTTTAACCAGAGGTCGAGCCGATATAATGCTTCTCCATCCATATGATGGGGAATAGCTTCGTATGTTGTCTAAAGGGTTTGTGTTCCGAAAATATCTACCCTTAAAGACCCGCGCAAACAGAGAGGTCGGTGCATCCATCAGCCGCCATAACTGTTTTGCCAAAAGTGCAGTGTTAAATTCATCTACTGTTCGGAAACCGATTCCCCCGTCTGGTTTACTCCGACACAATTTATTCCATGCTAGCCAGTGCATTCCTATTTGTTGACCATTTGAACTCCACCAAAACCGTGCCGCCGCGCTCGCTAATTTTTTGTTATAGATTTCGGAAGCCTAAAGCATGACATAACGTACGTTGGCATTGCTGATGCCACCGATTTGATTAAAACCTCTTTACCTCCTCTAGATAACAGTCGTGATGTCCATCAGTTTACTCTGTCTTGTTGTCTCTCTGCTACATAATTAAAAATCTTACTCTTTGCTCCTCCGAGACTTTCCGGAAGGCCTAGGTATGATCCCATACCTCCAATGGTGGAGATTCCCAGTGTCTGCTTAATCTCATTTTGTACCGTATCATTTACCGAGTGTCCAAACTGTAAGGAGGATTTAGCATAATTGATTTGTTGCCCAGACACCGATTCATACTGTTGAAGTATGTGTCGAATTGTCTGACACTCTTCTTTTGTTGTCTTACAGAAAAAAAGGCTGTCATCAGCAAAGAGTAGGTGTGAGACTGCTGGGCTTGCCCTTGCAACCTTTAAACCCGTGAGTAAATTTTCTCTTTCCGCCTTCCGTATGTTTGCTATTAAGACCTCTGTGCAAAGTATGAAGAGGTAAGGTGATAAGGGGTCGCCCTGACGGAGCCCTCGTTTCGGAATTATTTTTCCTTTGGGTTGACCATTTAAGAGGACTTTGTATTGGACCGATTTAATACACCACATCATCCATGTAATCCATGATTCCGCAAACCCAAACTTTCGCAAAAGATGTTCTATAAAAGGCCATTCTACCCTATCATACGCTTTACTCATGTCCGTTTTAATCGCCAAGAATTTGTCTTTGCACGATTTATTAGTCCGTAGTCCGTGAAACATTTCTTGGGCAATCAGAATATTATCCGAAATTAATCTGCCTTGTACAAAGGTTGATTGGGTCTCTGAGATTAGGTTTGGTAGTAATCTCTTTAGCCGTTGGCATAACACCTTTGAAATTATTTTATATCCCACATTACAGAGACTTATAGGCCGTAAATCTGTCATCCGAGTGGGTCTCTCTGTCTTTGGGATTAGGCATATATTGGTCATATTCAACCGTTGATCGAAAACCCCCGTCTCAAGGAATCCGTTAACCATACCTAGGATATCCGCCTTTATGATGTGCCAAGATTGTTGAAAAAATAGAGCTGTCATTCCATCCGGTCCCGGAGCTTTTTCCGGATGCATCATAAAGAGTGCCTTACGTACTTCTTCTTCGGTGGCCCTTGCCGTAAGCATCTCATTATTCTGTTCCGAAACTATTGGCGGGATTTCTCCCAGCGCCTCCTCGAATTCCGTCGGGGATGTAGAGGAGAACAACTCATCAAAATAATTTACCGCCACTTGTTCGACCTCCTTATCGGATGAGACCCATATATGGGATGCATTATACAAGCCTATTATCCTGTTCCTCGCCCTTCGTTGCTTTACTTGTGCATGATAAAACTTTGTATTTTTATCTCCTACCGTTGCCCATAGTGTGCGACTTTTCTGTTGCCAAAAATATTCCTCATCTTGGTATGCTTCTTTTAATTTCCTTGTAATGTCCATCAAATCCTCTTGAGTTCTAGTATCGTCATTTTGGGCCTCTTCTAATGCGTGTTGTAGCTCATTTATTTTTTCCTTGCCGTATGGTAAATTATTCTTTCGCCATTTGGAGATTTCCCGTCGACAGCTGTTGATTTTTTCCACAACCGATGGGCCGTGTCCTCCTAAATTGACCTCCCATCCCTTTGAAATTGAGTCCATAAGACCATCTCGACCGATCCATCGTTTGTCAAAACGAAATTGTACTCGTTTCCGGGGGAGTTTATCCTCTATCGTAGCAATAATTGGCCTATGGTCTGATCCAATCATTGCCAAATATTCGACATAAGAGAATGAAAAAATGTCATGCCAATCTTCGTTCGCTAATGCTCGATCTAATCGACATCGTACTATCTCTGAATTCCGTCGTCCCCTCCATGACATGGTATTTCCTAAGCACGGAAATTCCAGGAGTCCGCAGTTTCGTATCATGAGATTAAAGGGCACAAAAGTTGATGCGTGTCGTAACTTACCTCCCTGCTTCTCATTATTACCGGTTATTTCATTTAGGTCGCCAATTATAAACCACGGTCCCAGGCGGGATATACTAGTCCGAGTTAATCGTTCCCAAACTTGATCTCGCAGTTTTGGTACCGGATCACCATAAATAAAGGATAAAAAGACTTGTTTCCCTTGTATAATCGCTTCAATATCAATTATTCGTTTATTTGAAAATAATACATTAACATTAAAGGAATTGTCATAAAATAATGCGAGTCCACCACTCGCACCGCACGGTTCAACCGTGAACAAATTATTATAACCAAAATGAAATTGAAATTTTTGCATAAAAGGAAATTCCTGCTTGGTTTCTGAAAGGAACAAAAAGTCTGGTTTATGTTTCTTCCAAACCTCCCGAAGGTAGCTTATTGTCCATCGACTTCCAAGACCCTGACAATTCCAACTAAGAATCCGCATTATTCGAACAATTGAGATTTAGAACCTTTTTTCGGGTTTGATGGACCCTTTGTCTCTCCCGTATCCAAGCCTTCCCCTATACGAGCCATATTCCTTGACGTCGTTTTTTTCCGGGGGGAAATTATGCCTTGTACCAGCCGTTTCTTCGAAGAGACACCCCTAGCCGTTGGGTTTGTTTTGAAGAGCTTCTTTCTAACTCCACCTTTAGTTGTTCCCTCATTAGTCACATTCCCTGCCTCGTCAATCACATTCTCTTGTATAACCTCCTCAATCCCGTTCCCTGCTCCTGTCAACTCATCGTTCCCCAACTCATTATCTTGTGCTCCCTCAAATTCTCCTTCCTCTTTCACCTGCTCGTTTTCCAACTCAACCGCAAGTGTTTTTATTCCCTCCTGGTGTAACTCTACCATCTGCGAAACCTCTGATACCTCAGCATCACCAGAAAACATCAAATCCATATCAATCCAATCTAAGTTGCTCAAATCCCCACTATCAATTCCGTTATCCACCTGTATCATCTGCCCCGGTTGTATACTATTGCCAAGAAGTGAGCCTAGATTTGCCATACCTGTGTTCGATCCTTCAGCCATATCCACCTGGACCGGATGTGAAAGTTGTTTGTTTTGGGCCGTACCCTCCACTGTCCCTTTATCTTCCGCAAATCCTTGTCCCTCGTCTATCTGCTTTGGCTTATCGATAGCAGAGTTTGACTCAATGTACCGTTTTTGAGATTCGCGTGGGGGGAGGTAACCTGATTGTCGACCAGATCTTGTTGATCCTTCCCCATACTTACGCTCACCTCGCCCACTGTTTTGCCGATAAGAGGTTCCCCCTGTCATCTTTCCTTTTCCCCTGTTCTGGTCATTGTGGGATTGGGCGGAGAAACCCTTGTTATCCATTCCTTTGTTGCCATGAAGCCCCTGCATCGTTGCAGTTTTATAGCTGACCGCTTCTGCACCATGTCTTGACTCATCAGAACCGTGCCTCACCCCCTTGTGATCAGCCGCATCTCCTCGGGACGGACACCTCTGCTGCTCATGACACATACTGAAACAAAGGTTGCAATAACCAAATAGACGTTCGTACCGCAGGGTAACCGTTGTCTCCACACCGCCTTGAAACTCCACGATTGTTTCGAAACACAATGGTTTGAAACCATCTACCACCACCTGAACTTTACCCTCGTCAAGATTTACTACCGTTACCTCTCCTAGAGCTTCCCCAATGCACCGAAAAGTTTGCTCTGCCCAGAAGTGAAGTGGGACTCCCATCACACGAACCCAAAATCTGATTGCTGACGGATAATTTACGTCCACAACAGGTGCCCAACGAACCAGAGATAGCATCCAATAGTCAAAATGGAAAGGTTCCATTTTCAAAATTTCCAGAATATCGTTCTCACTATCAAAGTCGAACTGGAACCTCCCCAGACCCAAATCCGCTCCTGCAACCCTCTCTTCAACCTTCCATATCCGTGGTAGCATGTACAGCAGCGTCTTCACGTCTTGCATAGCTGGATTCATACACCGACCAATCAATGTTTTGGAGTAGCCTTCAATCAGGCTCGAGTTATCAAACTGAGGGACCGTGATCTTCAGCCGTTTCACGGGAACCTCCACCTTCTTTCCCGAGCCATACATTTTGACCAGGTTGCTTTGAGACATTTCGAAAGGAGTTTGAAATGCAAAAATAAAGATCAGGAGCAGGGAAGTGAAGAGGTAATTGAGTGAATGATACCAAATCATTCTCTTCATCCTGTTTTTATAACCCATGAGCCAGGGAATCCAGCAACCGTAGCAATTAGAGGGATTTGAAATCGCTCCATCATTCTGAAGATCTATGATTGAGCCGTGAATGGCTCCATATGCTCCCGAAAAAAACTGACTCCAGCGCCAGCGAAGCTTCTTTGTATCATAACGCAGAAAAGCTGAGCGGATGTGAGTCTGATTCTTTCCTAAATTCCCCAGATCGTGAACAATTATAGCCGAGTCATAAATCCCAGGAATCACGTGCCGGAGAATGAGAGAGATCTCTCCTGATTCGCCAGTCAAAGCAATCTGATTTGATCTGCCATTAAAACCATAAACCTGTGATATCGCTTGCTTCGCGGAAACCAGATCGAAGGGATTCGGCAAAAGATTAGATCTCCTAGAAATAAGCCAGCGTATATCTCTGCCATTACTGCCATCAATAAATTCCGAAAGAACCTCCTTTTGATCCCGTGATACCTGCTGAGATTTTGGAGAATCCGATTGAAAATCTCGAGATCCGAGTATCCAAATCTCCGTCGTGAATAACCGAGTCTGAACCCAATAAACGCCATGGGTCGCGGGATTTATGTTTCTCCAAGCATCCGTAAGATCCTTCCAGGTTACCGACGCCGTCAAACAAACCAGAATCCAACCGAGATTCATCTTACCAATCTAAGACCGTCGCCATGTCGGAGACCATGATGTGTCCTATATCCCAATTTCTCATAGTTTTTAAACATACTATTTAAATATTAATTATTTTCAGTAATATTAAACTTACTAAAATAGAAGAATCAATAGATGTTTAATATCTTTACGAGTTACGACTATAAATAAAGTATTATTCACTGTATTAATAAGTTCATAACACATAAACGAAATTAAAAAGAAAAAACAAGGAAGAAGAGATGGAGATGATGAAAGTGATAATGATGATGGTGTTAGTTGGAACTCTAATAGGAGAGGTCAAGACTGAATCACGTGCGGATTGTGTGATGCATTGTCAAGAAGTGTGCATGGGCAATCTTGATAAAAATTGCGTCCACGGATGCATCTTTGAAAAATGTCCTTCTTCGTACCAATTTTCATCATTCCAAGTATATACTTTCACCATCAGTTTCTTTTTCTTATGAGTACATATGTATATATTTTCGTAATTATTATATAATTAATAGTTTGACATGGCTGTGCATTTTTTTTGTGTGGCTATTAACAGAACAAAGGCTTCATACCATCATGAAATCAGAGGATAAACTTGCTATTGACTTTTGGTCACCTAAAACAAAGCTATGGTTAAAGATCAATTAATAGTCTTATTATTCGTAATTTTCATAACACAACACATTTGATGTTTACATGTATTGTTTGCTACTGAGTTTTATATCACAACAATTCAGTTCAGTTTAGTTTTTTTTAATAGCATCATATTTTCATATCAAAACATATACCTCATTAAATGTCAAATTATTTTCCAGCAAATCTCTACATATAATATTTTTCTTTGATTAATGGTCTGATTTTAATTGACGACAAAACACTGATTTTAGTTGAAAGACAAAAAACTAACTATATTGACTTATGAAAAATCTATAAATCAAATCTAATTGCAATAAAATAATTATATAATCACATACAAAAATATGTTGCATCAAAAGTTAGGGACATAGTTTCACCATCTATAAAAATTGGTGTGGTTCTCTTTTGACCGCCTTTATAGATGTTTTAAATAATAAAAATAGTAATTGCGCGGAGTGAAATATCATAAATATTGTTAGTTTAAATGTTTACAATAATTAGTTAATTGATCTAGATTTTAGTTTTCAACATAGAAAACTTATTTAAAATATTACTAGATTCTAAACCCGCATGCCCGCACATGATAAAGTTTTTTGTAATAATATATAAAATGTGAAATGAGGAATAAAAATAATTTAAACTCAAATATGTTTAATTTGTATTTTTTTATGTTTATAATATATTTAATAAATGAGAACATGTTTAATACCTGCTTGGCAACATGTTCAAATTATTATTTTTAAAATAAAAAGTGTTTGGAAACAAATTCCAAAAATGTTTTTTCTTTTCTTTTCTTGCTACTACTATAAGTGACATGATTTAAGCGATCGGAAAAAGTGACATTGATTTGTTTTTTGTTTGGGAAAATTAAAACATCATCTTATTAGTATTGTAACCCAAATCGAAATTCATTAACTCAGAGATAGAGCATCGGTGGAGAGAGATGCGATTTACAGAGATATTCACAGATTTGGAAGTTTATCGTCTTCGTTATCGTTTACATTTCTTCTCTTCGTTTTTGTCTTCTTCTTCTTCTTCTCGGTTTGGCTTATCGCTAGCTTGTGGTGATTGTCGAATTGACCTAGGGAACTATAAAATGCCGACATGAGCTTACGTGTACTCTATGCCTCTTTGATTGGCACTGTTTGGGTAGAATTTTCAAATGATTCGGTAGATTGTAACTATTATTTTTTGTTTTCGAAAATGATTCACATGATAAAGAATTCAATTAAATGGATCCGAGATCGCCTCTTGCAGGTTGTAAAGCAGCAATACCGATTCTGAGATTTAGAGGTGGTTACATTTTTGTCTTCTTTTTGCAGGTTTTGTTATAGCTCATGTAACAAAGCCGATCAAACCTTGTGCAGACAAAAATGATTCAAATTGAGGTTTTCACAAAATATAGTTTCATCCGGTTAGAGATGGTGACACAATAAGAGATATTTAGAGAGGGAACATAATAGATCTCCATGGATCTGTTAAACGATTGTAATGCCCATTATCGAGTTCTAGTAATTAATAAATAATTATTGAGTTCAGCACTACCAAGTTAAAACATTGTAATGCCCAATAGATTATTTTTATTTACAAGAACTTTATATTAAAATCTCGAATGTTGTGAAAGTTATAGACTGTTAGGTAAAATAACTCCAGTATTCATTTAGAGAGGTTTGTTGGTATATATATTTATAAAAATTGTTAACAATTCAAAAGTTCGCCCTAGCCGCAAGGCTCTCAGGCACGAAATCCGAGGTACGATTTTGGGTCTCTCCAATGACGTCGGTTTTCACCGGCGACCGTCCTGTCCCCACCGATGACCAGCCTCACGCTGGGAATCGAGAAGCCACCGGCAATCGGCCTTACGCCGTATGCTGAGAAACCTCCTCTGCCGTCCTCGCCAGACTCAGTTGACGCAGCTCCTCTGTCGGTAACTCCTCTTCAAGCAGAAGGATAGGCGCCGGACCCACCTGTTCCACCCGATCCACCGGATTCAACCGCCATGTCTTCCCTCCATCCCTTCCACGACTCATCTTCCTTCTCCCTACCTCTTGGCGTCGGCTCCTCGTGTCACCGGCGAGATCCTTCTCCTTGTGCGCAGCTCCTTCGTCCTTCGACGAGAGCTTCCGGAGCAGGCCCAGTCTCCTCGATGCTGCTGTGGTAACTACCGCCCTGGTTTCTTTCGCCGGAGACCCAACTGTTGGTTCTCGGAACTTGAGTCGCTCACTCACGGCCGCCTTTGCACCATCTCCGCCTCCGACGTACTCTACATCACCACCCTCGCTTACTCCTTCGGTGCCTCCAATTCCGGTTGACTTTTTTGGTTGTTTTTCAACCGCCACCAGCCATCCTCCATGGTCATATCTCCCCTACTGTCCGAAGTTCCTCTCCCCCCGTCATCGTACGCTTCATCTTCCAAAATCTCGATTTCCATTTTTGGGATGGATGATTCTACAAAATGGACCTGTCCCAAGTTTTTTCTTTTGGATTTTAGCCCAGCAGTTATGCAAAGCTTCATACTGTTCACCTCAGCTGAGTTCGCGGTGTTACCGAACAAGAGGGTAACCGGAGAAAATCCAAGGCAAGGTTGCATGTGGTGTCCATATCCTTCTCTGAAACCCTCACAGATGTTTAATGCCAATCCGAATGTCATCTGAGTAAATCCAAGGCTTCCTTGCATGTGGTGTCAATCCGTGCAGCTTTTTCCCAAACTGCATCTGAAGAAATAAGGACTTTCTCGGTAGAATCCGAGTCCTTAATTACAATTGGTTAGGGCCATCTTCTCAAGCTCTTGTGTTCCTGAACTTCTTGGTTTCGCCGAGGACATCACAATCCTCAGCAGAAGTTTAGTTTTCACTACTTTCAAGTTTATCCTATCAACGCATTCGAGTTTAGTCTTGAATTCGCTGTCATCTGATCACACTCTATCTGCTTTAAGCTTTAATGTTTTTAATTTGTATTCTCATTATCAAAGAGGATGGATAATTCCCTCTAGTTGTATTATGGAAGTTTAAGTAATGAGAAGAAATTGCTGTCCAAAAAAAAAAAGATTTATTAAATTTTTTAGAATTTTTAGATTATATTGTTATTGGTTTATGAATTCTGACATTCTTAATGAAATATACTGTTTTTGGTTTATGAATTCTGACATTCTTAATGAAATATACTGTTATTGGTTTATGGATTCTGAAGTTCTTAATAAAATCTAATGTTATTGGTTTGATGATTTTTAAATTACATACAAAATCCTTTGTTATTCTAAAAATTTGGTTTTTATTGATTCTATTAAAATCTTGTGTTATTGGGATATAAATTTTTAACTATTTAAGTCATCAAACAAAATTTCCAAAACACTATGGATATCTTTTGATTTTTTATAGTCATTATAGTGTAATATTTTGAATACTCAAAACTCTATACAAATCTAAGAAACTGTATGAAAATATAACAAATATCTAAATTTTTAAAATCAACTAACTTTATATAAATTCAACTCCCACTAATCGGCCCTTAGTAATTTGAATAATTTAGAGTATTTTATTTTATTTTTTGAAGCCAAAATTTTGAATGTAGGTATATAATTACTGTGATTTTGTTTCCTTTAAATTTGAATTTTCGTATATATTAATATATATATATATTTTAATTTTTAAAATTGGTATATTCATTATAATTACTTATTTTCTGTTAAATTAAACATATATTCTATATTTTATATGATTTCTTTCTTCTTTTTTCCCCCAAATTTAATTCTTTTTTGCAAGTTAACTTTCTATATAAGATTATGTATTAAGCATGATATTGTTATATGATTGCTGATAGGGGATTAATTAATTTATATTATAAGAAATATTTTGTAGAAGAAATCCACTACTCAGATATTTCAATAACATATAATATTTTTTTTTGGAATTTTAAAACAATACATGAATTGATATTTGTTTCCATTAAAATAATAATAAAAATTATAAAGTTCACAACTAATCTAATGTCCATTAGATATTTTTGTATTATATTTAAATTTTGAATATTTGTTTTTGTAAATTTTACACTGGTAGATAAAATAACTCCAATATTCAATTATTATATTTGAATAATTTAGTTGTGTGTTTTATTTTAGTTTTCAAAAGATTTTTTGAATGTTGGTATATTATTATTATCATTGTTTTTTTCTTTCTTAAAATTCAAGTTGATATATATATATATATATATATATTTTTTCCAAAATGATATATTCATACTATTTAAATATTAATTATTTTCAGTAATATTAAACTTACTAAAATAAAAGAATCAATAGATGTTTAATATCTTTACGAGTTACGACTATAAATAAAGTATAATTCACTGTATTAATAAGTTCATAACACATAACCGAAATTAAAAAGAAAAAACAAAGAAGAAGAGATGGAGATGATGAAAGTGATAATGATGATGGTGTTAGTTGGAACTCTAATAGGAGAGGTCAAGACTGAATCACGTGCGGATTGTGTGATGCATTGTCAGGAAGTGTGCATGGGCAATCTTGACAAAAATTGCGTCCACGGATGCATCTTTGAAAAATGTCCTTCTTCGTACCAATTTTCATCATTCCAAGTATATACTTTCACCATCAGTTTCTTTTTCTTATGAGTACATATGTATATATTTTCGTAATTATTATATAATTAATAGTTTGACATGGCTTTGCTTTTTTTTTGTGTGGCTATTAACAGAACAAAGGCTTCATACCATCATGAAATCAGAGGATAAACTTGCTATTGACTTTTGGTCACCTAAAACAAAGCTATGCTTAAAGATCAATTAATAGTCATATTATTCGTAATTTTCATAACACAACACATTTGATGATTATATGTATTGTTCGGTACTGAGTTTTATATCACAACAATTCAGTTCAGTTTGAGTTTTGTTTAATAGCATCATATTTTCATAGGGAAATTGCTCATTTAATTCCTGAACTATTTTCGCACGCTCAATTTATTCCTCAACTATCGCTTGCTCAAAATAATTCCTTAAGTTGTAGTTGACTGCGCAAAATTGGGATTAACAAAGTCAAACGCTAAAAACTAAATAAATACAAGTCCACTAAATCGGGTGTAACTCTTTCAATACAACCCCGAATGAGTTGAAACCGCTTCCATTGGAAATATAACTCAATTGCCTATAACTTTTATGAATAATGCCATATCTAAATTCAAAAGGAAGACTTCCATCCGAGTCGATCTTATTGACACATATTATTGATACAAGATTGACTCGGATAGAATCCTTCCCTTCAAATTTACCTTTGTAGCTCTTCATGAAAGTTACAGCAAGTTTAGTGAGCTTTTCAATGGGAGTAGTTTCAACTCATATCAAAACATATACCTCATTAAATGTCAAATTATTTTCCGGCAAATATCTACATATAATATTTTTCTTTGATTAATGGTCTGATTTTAATTGACGACAAAACACTGATTTTAATTGAAAGACAAAAAACTAACTATATTGACTTATACAAAATCTATAAATCAAATCTAATTGCAATCAAAATAATTATATA
This sequence comes from Eutrema japonicum, assembly GCA_030161315.1. NCBI lineage: Eukaryota > Viridiplantae > Streptophyta > Magnoliopsida > Brassicales > Brassicaceae > Eutrema > Eutrema japonicum. The sequence continues at coordinate 44,668,590 of BSQW01000013.1, forward strand.
ATCACATACAAAAATATTTTGCATCAAAAGTTAGGGACATAGTTCCACCATCTACAAAAATGGGTGTAATTCTCTTTTGACCGCCTTTATAGATGATTTAAATAATAAGAACTAGGTAGTAATTGCGCGGAGTGAAATATCATAGATATTGTTAGTTTAAACCTTTACAATAATTAGTTAATTAATCTAGATTGTTTTCAACATAGAGAAATTATTTAAAATATTATTAGATTCTAAACCCGCATGCCCGCACATGATAAAGTTTTTTGTACTAATATATAAAATATGAAATGAGGAATAAAAATAATTTAAACTCAAATATGTTTAATTTGTATTTTTTATGTTTATAATATATTTAATAAATGAGAACATGTTTAATACATGCTTGACAACATGTTCAAATTATTATTTTTAAAATAAAAAGTGTTTGGAAACAAATTCCAAAAATGTTTTTTCTTTTCTTTTCTTGCTACTACTATAAGTGACATGATTTAAGCGGTCGGAAAAAGTGACATTGATTTGTTTTTTGTTTGGGAAAAACATCATCTTATTAGTATTGTAACCCAAATCGAAATTCATTAACTCAGAGATAGAGCATCGGTGGAGAGAGATGCGATTTACAGAGATATTCACAGATTTGGAAGTTTATCGTCTTCGTTATCGTTTACATTTCTTCTCTTCGTTTTTGTCTTCTTCTTCTTCTCGGTTTGGCTTATCGCTAGCTTGTGGTGATTGTCGAATTGACCTAGGGAACTATAAAATGCCGACATGAGCTTACGTGTACTCTATGCCTCTTTGATTGGCACTGTTTGGGTAGAATTTTCAAATGATTCGGTAGATTGTAACTATTATTTTTTGTTTTCGAAAATGATTCACATGATGAAGAATTCAATTAAATGGATCCGAGATCGCCTCTTGCAGTTTGTAAAGCAGCAATACCGATTATGAGATTTAGAGGTGGTTACATTTTTGTCTTCTTTTTGCAGGTTTTGTTATAACTCAGGTAACAAAGCCGATCAAACCTTGTGCAGACAAAAATGATTCAAATTGAGGTTTTCACAAAATATAGTTTCATCCGGTTAGAGATGGTGACACAATAAGAGATATTTAGAGAGGGAACATAATAGATCTCCATGGATCTGTTAAAAGATTGTAATGCCCATTATCGAGTTCTAGTAATTAATAAATAATTATTGAGTTCAGCACTACCAAGTTAAAAGATTGTAATGCCCAATAGATTATTTTTATTTACATGAACTTTATATTAAAATTTCGAACGTTTTGAAAGTTATAGACTGTTAGGTAAAATAACTCCAGTATTCATTTAGAGAGGTTTGTTGGTAGATATATTTGTAAAAATTGTTAACAATTCAAAAGTTCGCCTTAGCCGCAACGCTCTCAGGCACGAAATCCGAGGTAAGATTTTGGGTCTCTCCAACGACGTCGGTCTTCACCGGCGACCGTCCTGTCCCCACCGATGACCAGCCTCACGCTGGGAATCGAAAAGCCACCGGCAATCGGCCTTACGCCGTATGCTGAGAAACCTCCCCTGCCGTCCTCGCCAGACTCAGTTGACGCAGCTCCTCTGTCGGTAACTCCTCTTCAAGCAGAAGGATAGGCGCCGGACCCACCTGTTCCACCCGATCCACCGGATTCAACCGCCATGTCTTCCCTCCATCCCTTCCACAACTCATATTCCTTCTCCCTACCTCTTGGCGTCGGCTCCTCGTGTCACCAGCGAGATCCTTCTCCTGGTGCGCAGCTCCTTCGTCCTTCGACGAGAGCTTCCGGAGCAGGCCCAGTCTCCTCGATGCTGCTGTGGTAACTACCGCCCTGGTTTCTTTCGCCGGAGACCCAACTGTTGGTTCTCGGAACTTGAGTCGCTCACTCACGGCCGCCTTTGCACCATCTCCGCCTCCGACGTACTCTACATCACCACCCTCGCTTACTCCTTCGGTGCCTCCAATTCCGGTTGACTTTTTTGGTTGTTTTTCAACCGCCGCCAGCCATCCTCCATGGTCATATCTCCCCTACTGTCCGAAGTTCCTCTCCCCCCGTCATCGTACGCTTCATCTTCCAAAATCTCGATTTCCATTTTTGGGATGGATGATTCTACAAAATGGGCCTGTCCCAAGTTTTTTCTTTTGGATTTTAGCCCAGCAGTTATTGAAAGCTTCATACTGTTCACCTCAGCTGAGTTCGCGGTGTTACCGAACAAGAGGGTAACCGGAGTAAATCCAAGGCAAGGTTGCATGTGGTGTCCATATCCTTCTCTGAAACCCTCACAGATGTTTAATGCCAATCCGAAGGTCATCTGAGTAAATCCAAGGCTTCCTTGCATGTGGTGTCAATCCGTGCAGCTTTTTCCCAAACTGCATCTGAAGAAATAAGGACTTTCTCGGTAGAATCCGAGTCCTTAATTACAATTGGTTAGGGCCATCTTCTCAAGCTCTTTTGTTCCTGAACTTCTTGGTTTCGCCGAGGACATCACAATCCTCAGCAGAAGTTTAGTTTTCACTACTTTCAAGTTTATCCTATCAACGCATTCGAGTTTAGTCTTGAATTCGCTGTCATTTGATCACACTCTATCTTCTTTAAGCTTTAATGTTTTTAATTTGTATTCTCATTATCAAAGAGGATGGATAATTCCCTCTAGTTGTATTATGGAAGTTTAAGTAATGAGAAGAAATTGCGGTTCAAAAAAAAAAAGATTTATTAAATTTTTTAGAATTTTTAGATTATATTGTTATTGGATTATGAATTCTGACATTCTTAATGAAATATACTGTTTTTGGTTTATGAATTCTGACATTCTTAATGAAATATACTGTTATTGGTTTATGGATTCTGAAGTTCTTAATAAAATCTAATGTTATTGGTTTGATATTTTTAAATTACATACAAAATCCTTGGTTATTCTAAAAATTTAGTTTTTATTGATTCTATTAAAATCTTGTGTTATTGGGATATAGATTTTTAACTATTTAAGTCATCAAACAAAATTTCCAAAACACTATGGATATCTTTTGAATTTTTATAGTCATTATAGTGAAATATTTTGAATACTCAAAACTCTATACAAATCTAAGAAACTCTATGAAAATATAACAAATCTCTAAATTTTTAAAATCAACTAACTTTATATAAATTCAACTCCCACTAATCCGCCCTTAGTAATTTGAATAATTTAGAGTATTTTATTTTATTTTTTGAAGCCAAAATTTTGAATGTAGGTATATAATTACTGTGATTTTGTTTCCTTTAAATTTGAATTTTCGTATATATTAAGATATATATATTTTAATTTTTAAAATTGGTATATTCATTATAATTACTTATTTTCTGTTAAATTAAACATATATTCTATATTTTATATGATTTCTTTCTTCTTTTTTCCCCCAAATTTAATTCTTTTTTGCATGTTAACTTTCTATATAAGATTATGTATTAAGCATGATATTGTTATATGATTGCCGATAGGGGATTAATTAATTTATATTATAAGAAATATTTTGTAGAAGAAATCCACTACTCAGATATTTCAATAACATATAATATTTTTTTTTGGAATTTTAAAACAATACATGAATTGATATTTGTTTCCATTAAAATAATAATAAAAATTATAAAGTTCACAACTAATCTAATGTCCATTAGATATTTTTGTATTATATTTAAATTTTGAATATTTTTTTTTGTAAATTTTACACTGGTAGATAAAATAACTCCAATATTCAATTATTATATTTGAATAATTTAGTTGTGTGTTTTATTTTAGTTTTCAAAAGATTTTTTGAATGTTGGTATATTATTATTATCATTGTTTTTTTCTTTCTTAAAATTCAAGTTGATATATATATATATATATATTTTTCCAAAATGGTATATTCATACTATTTAAATATTAATTATTTTCAGTAATATTAAACTTACTAAAATAAAAGAATCAATAGATGTTTAATATCTTTACGAGTTACGACTATAAATAAAGTATTATTCACTGTATTAATAAGTTCATAACACATAAACGAAATTAAAAAGAAAAAACAAGGAAGAAGAGATGGAGATGATGAAAGTGATAATGATGATGGTGTTAGTTGGAACTCTAATAGGAGAGGTCAAGACTGAATCACGTGCGGATTGTGTGATGCATTGTCAGGAAGTGTGCATGGGCAATCTTGATAAAAATTGCGTCCACGGATGCATCTTTGAAAAATGTCCTTCTTCGTACCAATTTTCATCATTCCAAGTATATACTTTCACCATCAGTTTCTTTTTCTTATGAGTACATATGTATATATTTTCGTAATTATTATATAATTAATAGTTTGACATGGCTGTGCTTTTTTTTTGTGTGGCTATTAACAGAACAAAGGCTTCATACCATCATGAAATCAGAGGATAAACTTGCTATTGACTTTTGGTCACCTAAAACAAAGCTATGGTTAAAGATCAATTAATAGTCTTATTATTCGTAATTTTCATAACACAACACATTTGATGTTTATATGTATTGTTCGCTACTGAGTTTTATATCACAACAATTCAGTTCAGTTTGAGTTTTGTTTAATAGCATCATATTTTCATAGGGAAATTGCTCATTTAATTCCTGAACTATTTTCGCACGCTCAATTTATTCCTCAACTATCGCTTGCTCAAAATAATTCTTTAAGTTGTAGTTGACTGCGCAAAATTGGGATTAACAAAGTCAAACGCTAAAAACTAAATAAATACAAGTCCACTAAATCGGCTGTAACTCTTTCAATACAACTCCGAATGAGTTGAAACCGCTTCCATTGGAAATCTACCTCAATTGCCTATAACTTTTATGAATAATGCCACATCTAAATTAAAAGGAAGACTTCCATCCGAGTCGATCTTATTGACACATATTATTGATACAAGATTGACTCGGATAAAATCCTTCCCTTCAAATTTACCTTTGGAGCTCTTCATGAAAGTTACAGAAAATTTAGTGAGCTTTTCAATGGGAGTAGTTTCAACTCATATCAAAACATATACCTCATCAAATGTCAAATTATTTTCCAGCAAATATCTACATATAATATTTTTCTTTGATTAATGGTCCGATTTTAATTGACGACAAAACACTGATTTTAATTGAAAGACAAAAAACTAACTATATTGACTTATACAAAATCTATAAATCAAATCTAATTGCAATCAAAAAGATTATATAATCACATACAAAAATATGTTGCATCAAAAGTTAGGGACATAGTTCCACCATCTACAAAAATGGGTGTAATTCTCTTTTGACCGCCTTTATAGAAGATTTAAATAATAAGAACTATGTAGTAATTGCGCGGAGTGAAATATCATAGATATTGTTAGTTTAAACCTTTACAATAATTAGTTAATTAATCTAGATTTTAGTTTTCAACATAGAGAACTTATTTAAAATATTACTAGATTCTAAACCCGCATGCCCGCACATGATAAAGTTTTTTGTACTAATATATAAAATGTGAAATGAGGAATAAAAATAATTTAAACTCAAATATGTTTAATTTGTATTTTTAATGTTTATAATATATTTAATAAATGAGAACATGTTTAATACATGCTTGACAACATGTTCAAATTATTATTTTTAAAATAAAAAGTGTTTGGAAACAAATTCCAAAAATGTTTTTTCTTTTCTTTTCTTGCTACTACTATAAGTGACATGATTTAAGCGGTCGGAAAAAGTGACATTGATTTGTTTTTTGTTTGGGAAAAACATCATCTTATTAGTATTGTAACCCAAATCGAAATTCATTAACTCAGAGATAGAGCATCGGTGGAGAGAGATGCGATTTACAGAGATATTCACAGATTTGGAAGTTTATCGTCTTCGTTATCGTTTACATTTCTTCTCTTCGTTTTTGTCTTCTTCTTCTTCTCGGTTTGGCTTATCGATAGCTTGTGGTGATTGTCGAATTGACCTAGGGAACTATAAAATGCCGACATGAGCTTACGTGTATTCTATGCCTCTTTGATTGGCACTGTTTGGGTAGAATTTTCAAATGATTCGGTAGATTGTAACTATTATTTTTTGTTTTCGAAAATGATTCACATGATGAAGAATTCAATTAAATGGATCCGAGATCGCCTCTTGCAGGTTGTAAAGCAGCAATACCGATTCTGAGATTTAGAGGTGGTTACATTTTTGTCTTCTTTTTGCAGGTTTTGTTATAGCTCAGGTAACAAAGCCGATCAAACCTTGTGCAGACAAAAATGATTCAAATTGAGGTTTTCACAAAATATAGTTTCATCCGGTTAGAGATGGTGACACAATAAGAGATATTTAGAGAGGGAACATAATAGATCTCCATGGATCTTTTAAAAGATTGTAATGCCCATTATCGAGTTCTAGTAATTAATAAATAATTATTGAGTTCAGCACTACCAAGTTAAAAGATTGTAATGCCCAATAGATTATTTTTATTTACATGAACTTTATATTAAAATTTCGAACGTTTTGAAAGTTATAGACTGTTAGGTAAAATAACTCCAGTATTCATTTAGAGAGGTTTGTTGGTAGATATATTTTTAAAAATTGTTAACAATTCAAAAGTTCGCCTTAGCCGCAACGCTCTCAGGCACGAAATCCGAGGTAAGATTTTGGGTCTCTCCAACGACGTCGGTCTTCACCGGCGACCGTCCAGTCCCCACCGATGACCAGCCTCACGCTGGGAATCGAGAAGCCACCGGCAATCGGCCTGACGCCGTATGCTGAGAAACCTCCTCTGCCGTCCTCGCCAGACTCAGTTGACGCAGCTCCTCTGTCGGTAACTCCTCTTCAAGCAGAAGGATAGGCGCCGGACCCACCTGTTCCACCCGATCCACCGGATTCAACCGCCATGTCTTCCCTCCATCCCTTCCACGACTCATCTTCCTTCTCCCTACCTCTTGGCGTCGGCTCCTCGTGTCACTGGCGAGATCCTTCTCCTGGTGCGCAGCTCCTTCCTCCTTCGATGAGAGCTTCCGGAGCAGGCCCAATCTCCTCGATGATGTTGTGGTAACTACCGCCCTGGTATCTTATGCCGAAGACCCAGCCGTTGGTTCTCCGAACTCGAGTCGCTCCCTCACGGCCGCCTTCACACCATCTTCGCCTCCGTGATAAACTATGTTTTTACCGGTTTCTAACATTTGTTTTGTGTCTTTTATTGAGTCAAAATGTCTTTTTAGAGTCTTTTAGTCCTTTATCGAGTCTTTTCAGGTTTTAGGTGACTTTGGAAGAAAATGAGTCGTTTTGGGTGAAAATGAGCATATGGAGATGCATAATCATGCAGAGATGTCAGATGTTTGGCATTCGTTGAAGACATTTCCACCGATGGATTGAGCTCAAATTTGGATACAAGATAGAGCAATGAATTATCTTTCACTTGGAAGTAGTTTGAGGTCATTCGAACGGTGCGATCAAAAGACGGTCCAGTCTGGCTCGCAGAAGAAGCAAGTGCAGAGGGGAAGTATGGATCGATCGATCCACCTTTTGGATCGATCGATCCAACCTTGCAAACACTTTCCAGATCGACCGAATCAAGCAGATAGATCGATCCCCCCCCCCTGGGATTGATCGATCCACTTTTCTGACAAAAAGGCAGTTTTAACTTCCTATTTTGCCTTGGAATCATCCCAACTCGACCCAATTCGACCCAATACCTATATATACTTATTTTAAGCCAGTTTCTAAGACTAAGCTTTATGTTCTACAGAATTTTACATCTCTTTCTTTGGGGAGACGAATCTCTGACTCTACAGGTTTTTGTGAAGATTTCTAAACCCTAGTTTATTGTTTTATATTGGATTATGATTTCTTCATCATCTCTTTGTGGTTTCTCTGATTCTATGTATGAGTAACCTCTTAGTTAGGTTTTTAGGGTTTCAAGGGATTTTCATGAATCACTGAAACGGATCTGTTAGATTAGGGAATTACATAGAGTTCTTCATCTATTGTTGAGTTTAAGGTTTATACTAGATTGATCACCTAGTTTTTGATTTTAGGATCAATCTAAACATCAAAAGTGATTTAGGTTTCCTGAAAGAACATAGATGAGCAAATCGTCCTTAGCCAACGAAAGCTGATGCTAAGGCGATTTGTGAATTAATGAAACATGAACTTTAATGCTTGCCTAGAATTTTAAGGTCAAACGATAGTTTAGATTCTTAGGTTATTAGGAATAATAGTTAGTACCACGACAGTGGGCTAGCTAGATATTCATATTTGAGTTCGAGAACGGTGCTTAATTCCTTCCCTAATCGATAATATGTTTAGTGAATATGGAATTCCTGCGAATTACCTAAGGACCTAGCGTTTACCTCCATCAAACTTACATCGTTTTATCTGCATTCTTAGATTTTAGAAGTTACAAACCATAAACAATTGCATTCATCTTAGATTTACTTTCCTCCTGCATTCTCGTAGTGTTTCACTTGGTCCTTGTGGATTCGATCCTAAAGTATTACATCGATATACCGTTACGATTGCGGTAGTGTGTACTTAGGTTATTAATTGACTTGGTCAAAACACTTAAATCAATTTGGCGCCGTTGCCGGGGACCAAAAAAACGTTGCATACGAGTCTTGGACGAAAGTTCAGAATAAGAATTTATTTTTGTAGTTACTAACTAGTTTTATTTCTGCTCTCTCTCGTGTGTTTTAGGTGTATGACCAGAAGCAAAGGTTCTAGAAATCTACTTCAGGTGAACAACGAGGAGCTAGCACGAATAGAACGAGAAAACAACAGGAGAAGGAGAGAGATGACTAACTTACTAGGAAACTGTGATCTCCAAAACCCACTTGTTGATGATGACAATCAGATTGAGTATGACGCAGAAGGGAACCCCATAAACCCTCTTCTCCATGGTCGTGACGATGTCATCGAACCTGACGATGGTGATGCTGCTGCTGCCCAAAGGCAAGCTGAGGAACTGCAGAGGCAAGCCGCTGCAGCACAACAGAGACTGTTGCAAGCTCGGATTGCTGCAAACCAGAGGAATGCTCGACAACCTCCTCCACGTCAAGCAATTGATGCTATCGACACTCCTCATGCATTCTACCAAGAGAGGGCTGCTATTCGCCCACCGCCTATCCAGAGGCAGAATGTTGAGATAAAACCTCAGATTATCTCTCTTGTCAAGCAGAACATGCTCTATGGGAAAGCTACTGAAAATCCCATGGACCACATTGAGATATTTGAGGAAGCATATGAGCTGATTGAGAATCTTACTTCGAGCTCAAGTCATTGTAATCCTGAGTACGATAGGACACGACAGGCGCCATTGCTGATTTGACTGCCAAAGTTAACAACTTGACGTTGCTTCTCCAAAGCAATCAGAAATGTGTTAATTACTGTGAGGATACTCGAGATGATGAGTACAATCAATAAGCCTATGAGGGAGATCCAGAAAATGTGGATGAAGTGAACTACGTGCAAAATCAGGGGTTTTTCAACAAAGGGTTCAACCAGAACTACAGGAATCATCCAAACATGTCATACAGAAGCACTAATGTTGAAAATCCTCAGGATCAGATTTATCCATAGCAGAATCCAGGCATGCAAAATCAGGGCGTGCAAAATTTTCAGCATAAACCATTCGTGCAAAATCAGGGCGTCAACATTTTCTCCAATAGATTTCAGCAGACTGGCGTGCAAAATCAGGGACAGAATCCATTTGCACAGGGTTTTCAGCAGAAAACGATCGTACAGAATCAAGGGCAGAATAATTTTCAGAATCAGGGTGGTTTCCAGCAGAAACAGCAGTTCTCTAACCCTCAACCCAACCACGAGTCTAAGCTTGAAGCAATGATGCAACAGCTAATGATAAGCCAGCAGGAGACAGCCAACGAGATGGATGTAAAGGTAGCAGAGATGTATCAGGATCTCAACAGCAAGTACGAAGCCATCCAGACTCATGTGAGGATGCTTGATACTCATGTAGCTCAGACAGCAGACGCTACTAGGAGACAACCAAGAAATCTTCTTGGAAAAGTTGAGACAAATCCCGGAGAGCATTGCAGCGCGGTAATAGTTGATGATAAGATGGAGACTGCACCTGAGTTGATGGATGAGCATGAAGCACATGATGTTGTAGCAGAAGAGAAGCACACCTCCATCACCCCCATGACTATTTGTCCCCAAGATCCCGTATCCCATGCTCCCTAGACACCTCAAGAATCTCATTTGTGCAGAGAAGCTGAGTGATTTTGACAGGATGGTGAGAAAGATCCTGCATGAAATCTCATTTGAAGAGGCCTTAGAAGGCCGACCTTTGCTTTATCCTTTCAAGTATTGCAGAGAAACTCTAGAAAAGATTAAGTCACTCTTCATTAAGGCAAGGAGCACACCAGCACCAATGAAGCAGTTGTCTAAGATTGTAGACCCTGGAAGTTTTCTGTTCCATGCTCTATCTCTGGAGTTGAATTTAAAGAATCTCTTGTCGATTCTGGATCTAGCATGAATCTTATGTCAAAGGCTGTTGCAAAGAGGTTGGAAATTGCTGTTATAAGACCTCCTAATGCAACCCTCGCATTTTCAAACTCTTCCACCACGACTCCATATGGTACTATCCCTGATTTGCTTGTTAAAGTAGGAGATTGTCTAGTTCTTTTTCAGGTTGTGGAGATGAGTGAAGGTTCGAATATGCCTTTGATCCTTGGAAGACCATTCATGGCCACAGTGGGTGCAGTTCTGGACATGCTCAATAAGAGAATTTCATTCTCTAACATAGACAAAAATATTTTCTACAAAACCATCCCCACCAGAGGAGCTCCAAAACACGTCTCTTGCATCACAGTTGTCGCAGGAGAGACGCTGGTGGTTGATCCTTGGACAGAACCTTATGAGGAGAACGAAGTCAATGAAATCGTAGATGATCCTCCTATCATCAGAAAGATAGATATCAAAAAGGCTAAGGCTAAGGCAAAGGGGAAGGTGAAAAGCAAAAGAGGCAAGGGTGATTCTCACATGACTTTGATCCCTCAGAGATGTGATGGAGACTCAATTGAGTATGAGGTGAAGTGCAAGGGAACATAGAAACCATTCTCAAAGGTTAAAGCAATTCTCACTTCGGAGCTGAAGGAGAAAGGAAAAGAAGCTGTTGATATATCATGGTTTTTACCCCTTTTAGACCATGATATAAGTCCGTTTTATAGAGTCTTTCTACTATTTTATAGTGGTTTAGAGTCTTTTACAGGTTTTAGCACGTTTGGAGCATAATTGGAGATATTGGAGCTTTCTGGAGCATTTTGGATCAAAGCAGAAGGTCGTGTAGCTGAGTACCCGATTTGAAGCCTCAGTGTCGATCGATACTACCTAGTATCGGTCGATACTCTTCGAAGCAGACGCGGCCCGTGAGTTTAATGAAGAGTTGAAGAATTGCAAAATTGCCCAGAAGTCTTTATTATTTACAAGATACCCCAAAACGTGATTTAGGTTATTTAATAGGATTTTACGGCCACTTTCATGGCTATGCTTTATTTTATTCTAGTTTTGTGAGAGAGCTTTTGAAGGGAGACAAGTCTGAAACTCTGTTCGTCCGAGAGAAGATTTCGAACCCTCTTGTTACTCTTTCTATTTTATTTGATGATTTATTCAAACATGTTTATTGCTTCAATTTCCATGTCTAAGTAGATCTCTTGTTAGGTTTAGGGTTCTCATAAGGGTTTTCTCTGAATGCTAAGTTGATTAGTTATTAGGATTCACTATCTAAATTAGTTCTTCGCTATAGGTTGTTCCAAAGCTAATTCTATATTGATCACCTAGAACTTAGATCTTAGGATAATTGATTAGGTACGAGAGTGCGATTAATTACCTGACAGAACCTAGGGTGAGCAAAATAACTATTCGCAAAGAGATTTGGTTTAGTTGTTTTGTGAACAAATCAAACCTGATCTAAAAGCTGGTTTAGGCTTTAGGATTCGCAAATAGATTTGTAATTCTAGGATTTAGACTTAGATAGTTTTCACAACGAGAGTTGGTTAATTATACCTTAGTGATTTGAGTTCAAGAACCGCGCTAAATCTGAATCCTGTTAGTTAGTTTATCTGCATTCATTGATTCCCTGAGAAATACCCTGAACCTATCTTTCTCCAATCGAATTTACAACAGTTTTAATTTACATTCTGTTTTCAATATCATTGATTGCTTAACTTTATTCTCACCTATATAATCTATTGTGTGTCTCTATGAGTCCTTGTGTTCGAACCCTACTTTACTGCAACTACTGCTTAGTACTTTTAGGGTATTAATTTGAGCATATCAAATTTGGCGCTGTTGCCGGGGACTCAATTCGCCATTAGATTTTAGTCTGAGAATTTCGACTAAATTCGTCGGTATCGATCGATACTATCTAGTATCGGTCGATACTCGTCGTTTTCTTTTTGTTGATATCGATCGACACCACCCAGTGTCGGTCGATACTCATCGTGTTACCGTGTACTAACATTCTTGACTTTTGTTTTCAGGTGTGTGCCTATTCGTGAAACCAGAAGGAACAAGAACACTCATCTAGTCGAACTGTCATTGGATCAACTAGCACTTTTGGAACGCAAAAACATAAAAGCAAAGAAGTCAGCAGAGATGAACAACAATCCAGTGATTTTGGTTCAAGATGATGTTGGTGCTTACAGAGACCAAGAGGGTCAGTTGTGCAATGAGAGAGGACAACGTCTGGATGGAGAGGGGAACATCATTCCACCTGCTCATGTTGTCGCTGAGAACGTCGCTGGTAACATTGTGGTTAATCGCGGTAGAACGATTGGTGAGTACAATAGGCCTGATCAGTTTTATGCCAATGGATTAGCGATTCGTCCTCATGCTTTTCAGAGGAATGACTTTGAGCTGAAAGCTGCATACTACACTCTTGTGGGTCAGCACCCTTTTCATGGTCTTTCCAATGAACATCCCATGGACCATATTGAGAGGTTTGAGGATTTGGTCACTAGCATCAAGAGCAATGGAGTGTCCTACGACTACCTCTTTTGCAAGTTCTTCCCATACTCTCTTGGTGGAGATGCGACTTACTGGCTGAAGCAGTTACCTCCTGGATCACTGACTAGCTGGGAAGAGACTAAGACTGCTTTCCTGAACAACTTCTATGATGATGCACGATCCGAGGATCTAAGGAACAAGATCTCCCAGTTTTCTCAAGGCCCTACTGAAGCGTTCAAGGCTGATTGGACGAGATTCAGATCATACCAGAGAGACTGTCCACATCACGGATACTCTGATGTTCAGCTGATGGGATTCTTCTTTAGAAGAATTGGCTGGAGGTATCAGATGGCTTTGGATGCTTCAAGCAATGAAAACTTCAACACCAGGTATCCTGATGATGCCTATGTACTGATTGAGAACTTGGCCTCTAGTAATAGCACCAAGAATGCTGATTTTGAGTGGAAGAAGCTAGCTGGTAGCATGGATGGTTCACAAATTGCTGATGTTCAAGCCAAGTTAGATTTTATGCACAGTTTTCTGATGGGCAAGACAACGAAGGCCGTTCACTTTGCTGAAGATGTTGAGGTATTCAACGAAGATGAAGTAGAGGATGTTAACTACATTGGTGGTTCTGGTTTTCAAGGTCAGAGGAATCAATTCAACAACAACCGAAACTTCAACAACAACTCTCAGCAAGGAGGTTCGAATCAGTTTGGTCAGAAGTCATCTCAGAACAGTGGGTATACCAGGAACTATGGAAGTTCGTCTTATCAGCCAATACCTGCTAAGCTCCCAGATAGCAAGATCGAGTCTATGTTTGAACAGCTTCTTCAAGGACAGCAGAAGCTCACTGTGGATTTCAATGGGAAGATTGATGTCCTATACAATGATCTGAGTGGAAGGATCGACGCTATTAATATTCAGCAGAAGAAGCTAGAACTTCAGATAGCTCAGACTTCAGAAGCTGTGAAAAGGCAAGAAGGTTTTCTTTCAGGGAAAGTAGAGAACCCAAGGGTTCACGTCAATGCAATCACCTTGATGAGCCGGAAAGAGGTCACTCCAGGAGCAAAAATTGGCCAAACTGCAGATACTTTCGTCGATTTTGACGATGAAGATACCGAAATCGCTCTAGTATCGATCGACACTAGCCAGCATCAATCGACACCTATCCAAATACTTTCATGGGACAAATCCAAACGCGTGTATCGATCGATACCACTTCAGTGTCGGTCGATACTGATCCTGCAGTCGAACCGACTCCAAATATTTCGAAGGAAGTGCCTAATGTAGTTGCAGAAAGAGTTTACACACCGAGGATACCTTATCCCAGAGCTTTGGAAAGACTAAGAATGAGGTAGAAGACTCTAGATGCAAGGAAATTATGGATAAGTTGATCGTTTAACTTCCTTTTATCGATGCCATCAAGACTTCTCCAGCCTTCAAGAGATATGTCAAGAAGATGGTATCTAGCAACGTGAACCTTGAAGAGGGATGCTTGATGATAACTCATGAGTGCAGTGCAATCCTGACCAACAGGATCCCAAAGAAGCTACCAGACCCAGGCAGTTTTGTGTTGGATTGTACGATATTCACAGACAGATTTGAGCGTTCCCTATGTGACCTTGGCTCCAGTGTCAACCTCATGCCATATTCAGTTGCCAAAAGGATGGGGATGACAGACTTCACAACCACGAGGATCTCCCTGATATTTGCTGATCGGTCAGTTAGACTTCCAGAGGGGTTACTCGAAGATGTCCCGATTAAGATTGGGAATTGCTTAATCCCAACTGATTTCATCATCTTGGAGTACGATGCTGAGCCTAAGGATCCTCTTATCCTAGGCAGACCATTCCTTGCAACAGCTGGTGCTTTGATTGATTGCAAGAATGGGAAGATCGCCCTCAACATCGGTGATTTGGTCATGACTTTCAATATGGATAAGATGATGAAGCGACCAACCATCGATGGGCAGACTTTCTTTGTGGACATTTTCAGTGACATAGCTGAAGAGTACTTCCTTGAGATGCATCCTAAGGATCCACTAGAGAGAGCATTGGTATGTTCAGCCACTTAAGAGGCCCATTCGTGTGAAGATACTACTGGATACTCGAAGATGCTCGATTCAGCATCGCCAGTATCGATCGATACCCCCTAGTATCGGTCGATACCCTGCGACTAGAAGGAGAGTTGGCCGAAAGCTCTAAGAAAGCTGATGGGCTTGGAGATTGGAGTACAAAGAATGCCCCTAAGGTGGAACTAAAACCACTCCCACCAAATATGAGGTATAGTTTTCTTGGTCCTAATTCTACATACCCAGTAATTGTTAATGCTTCTTTGAACAACACAGAGATTGCCTTACTGTTGAGTAAGCTGCGCAAATATCGCAAAGCTCTTGGATATTCTATTAATGACATTTCAGGTATATCACCAGGCCTGTGCATGCATAGGATTCATCTTGAGGACGAGTCAAAGACCTCAATTGAGCATCAAAGGAGGCTAAATCTGAATCTGATGGATGTGGTCAAAAAGGAAGTGATGAAGCTTTTGAAAGCTGGTGTTATCTATGCTATTTCGGATAGCTCTTGGGTCAGTCCAGTGCACGTTGTTCCTAAGAAAGGAGGGATAACGGTGGTGAAGAATGAAAAGGATGAGATGATTCCTACTAGAACTATCAATGGACATCGAATGTGCATTGACTACAGGAAGTTGAAAGTAGCTACACGGAAGGATCACTTCCCATTGCCATTCATTGACCAGATATTGGAGAGGTTGGCTAGTTATCCCTACTACTGTTTTCTCGATGGGTATTCATGTTTCTTCCAGATTCCGATACATCCAGATGACCAAGGGAAGACAACTTTTACATGTCCATATGGCACATTCGCATACAGGAGAATGCCATTTGGATTGTGTAACGCTCCAACCACTTTTCAGAGATGCATGATGTCTATATTCACAGACATGATTGAAGATTTTATGGAGGTGGATGATTTTTCAGTATATGGATCATCGTTCAAAGACTGGTTGGCTAACTTGTGCAAGGTGCTACAGAGGTGTGAAGAGAAACACTTGGTCCTTAACTGGGAAAAGTGTCACTTTATGGTTCAGGATGGCATCGTGCTTGGGAACAAGGTTTCTGAGGCTGGGATCGAAGTTGACAAAGCCAAAATTCGGGTTATGACGAGCCTCCAACCACCAAATTCTGTGAAGGACATTCGAAGCTTCCTTGGTCATGTTGGGTTTCATAGGATGTTTATCAAGGATTTCTCAGAGATAGCACGCCCACTCACTGCTTTATTATGCAAGGAGATCAAATTCGACTTCACACCTCAATGTCTTGCAGCCTTTGAGGAGATTAAAAAGGCTTTGGTGAGTGCTCCCATTGTGCAACCTCCTGATTGGACATTACCTTTTGAGATCATAGGCGACGCTAGTCATTTTGCTGTTGGATCTGTTCTGGGTCAGAGAAAGGACAAGAAGTTGCACGTCATCTACTATGCCAGCAGGACATTTGATGATGCTCAGAGGAACTACATCACCACAGAGAAGGAACTACTTGCAGTTGTTTTCTCCTTTGAGAAATTTCGATCCTACTTGATTGGGAGCAAAGCGATTGTTCATACTGATCATGATGCCTTCAAATATCTGATGCAAAACAAAGATCTGAAGCCTCGCCTTTGTCGTTGGGTTATTTTGCTACAAGGTTTCGACATCGAGGTTAAGGACAAGAAAGGAGTAGAGAACGGGGTCGCTGATCATCTCTCGAGGATTCAGATGGATGCAGACGTCCCTATTGATGATCAACTACCAGAGGAATCCATTTACTTCATTGAAACCGAGTTTCATATGGGTTTTGCAGAAACTCAGCAATTCCCACGAATTGCGGGTCTCGGTATCGATCGACACTCTTATGGTGTCGGTCGATACCCGGCGAATTCCGAACCGGTTTTGACTGTTGAACACCTTGGTGTTTTGGAGGAGTATCTAGTGGCTGCAGACAATTCTGATCAACCATGGTATACTGATATTGCCAACTACCTCGCAGCAGATGCAGAACCAAAGCA
Source organism: Eutrema japonicum (assembly GCA_030161315.1). Taxonomy (NCBI): domain Eukaryota; kingdom Viridiplantae; phylum Streptophyta; class Magnoliopsida; order Brassicales; family Brassicaceae; genus Eutrema; species Eutrema japonicum. The sequence goes on from BSQW01000013.1 coordinate 44,685,594, forward strand.
CCTCAAGAAGTATAACAAGAAGAAGTTCATGCGTGACATAAGGCGATTCTTTTGGGATAAACCTTACCTGTACAAGCACTGTTCTGATGGTATTTACAGGAGATGCATTGCCGAATCAGAGGTACCTAAGGTGTTGTTTTATTGCCATGGATCCGACTATGCTGGACACTTTGCCACTTTCAAGACAGTGTCCAAGGTTCTTCAAGCAGGCTTCTGGTGGCCTACTATGTTTAAGGACGCTCATGCTTTCATTTCGCAGTGCGATGCCTGTCAGAGGAGAGGGAAAATCAGTAAGAGACACGAGATGCTACATAATTTCATCCTAGAGGTTGAGATTTTTGATTGTTGGGGCATTGATTTTATGGGTCCCTTTCCTTCGTCATATGGAAACAAATACATCTTGGTTACTGTGGATTACGTGTCTAAGTGGGTTGAAGCCATTGCTAGCAGAACCAATGATTTTTCGGTAGTTCTTAAGCTGTTTAAGACCATTATTTTCCCGGTGGCTCTCACTTTATCAACAAGATTTTCGAGAGGTTGCTGAAGAAGTATGGTGTGAACCATTGTGTTGCTACTCCTTATCATCCACCAGTGGACAAGTTGAGATTTCCAACAGGCAGATCAAAGAGATTCTAGAGAAGACAGTGAATGTTACCAGGAAAGATTGGTCTGTGAAGCTGGATGACGCACTTTGGGCTTACATGACTGCTTTCAAGACACCACTTGGGACCACACCGTTTCACTTGCTATATGGAAAAGCATGCCATCTTCCAGTGGAAATCGAGCACAAGGCAGCATGGTGATATGCTCAATTTAATACCCTAAGATACTAAAGCAGTTGTTGTAGTAAGTGTAGGGGTCGAACCACAAAGACTCACAGAGATCACACAATAAATTATGAAGTGTCGAATTACGCTAAGCCAGATAGATGTAATTAAAAACAGTGCAGAAATTAAACGAGATGTAAATCAATTGGGAAATATAGGCTCAGGGTTTTTCTCAGGAAATCAGTGAATGCAGACTAACTAACTAACAGGATTCAGATTTAGTGCAGTTCTTGAACTCAAATCACTAAAACATAGCTAACCAACTCTCGTTGCGAAAACTATCTAAATCTAAATCCTAGGAATTCCAAATCTCTTTGCGAATCCTAAAGTCTAAATCAGCTTTAACAACAGGTTTGATATGTTCACAAATCAATTAAACCAAATCTCTTTGCGAATAATCAATTTGCTCACCTAGGTTCTATAAGGTAATTAATTGCACTCTCGTACCTAATCAATTATCCTAAGATTTATATTCTAGGTAGCTAATCTAGAACAAGCTATGAACACAACCTAAGCGAAGAACTATAATTCAGATGGTGAATCCTAAAAGATATTTAACCTAGCATTCAAAGAAAACCCTTATGAGAAAACCCTAAACCTAAGGTGGATCTACTCAGACATGGAGAATGAAACAATCAACATGTTTGAATAAATCATCAATAGAATAGAAAGAAGGGTTTAGAGATCTGATCTCGGACGAAGGGAGATTCAAACTTGTCTCTCTAAAACCAAAGTAAAATCAAACACAGAAAATAAAAGCATAGCCTAAACAGGTGGCTGAAAACCCTAAATATAGGCTAAAAACACGTTCTGGGCTTTCTGGTAAGTATTAAAGTCTTCTGGGCCAAGTTGCAGGGTCTTTAGGCTTCTAAAAAGTCGTGTTTCCTATTTTCCCGAGCAGTATCGATCGATACTAGGTAGTATCGGTCGAAACTCATCCTATGCGTCGACTCCTCTGCTCGACAGACTAGACAGTCTTCACGAAAACTGGCATAACTTTCGATCGCACCGTTGGAATGGCTTCAAACCACTTCCAAATGAAAGCTAATTCATTGATCTATCTTGTGTCCAAATTTGAGCTCAATCCATCGGTGGGAAGGTCTTAAACGAATGCCAAACTTCTGACATCTCTGCATGACTCTGCATCTCGATATGCTCCAGAATGCTCCAAAATGCTCCAAACGTACCTAAACCTGTAAAAGACTCTAAAAGACTCCAAAATACTATAAAGACTCTATAAAAAGGACTTATATCATGGCTTAAATAGGGTAAAAACCATGATATATCACATGGGCTACAAAGTTGATGAATTTCGACATCAAATCTGCCACTGAGAAGCGATTGATCAAGCTGAATGAGCTCGATGAGATTAGGCATCTTGCCTATGAGAACTCGAAGCTGTACAAAGAGAGGACTAAGGCATACCATGACAAGAAGATCATCTCCAGACACTTTGAACCAAATGATCAGGTACTTTTTTATAACTCTCGTTTGCAATTGTTTCCTAGTGAATTGCGTTCTCGTTGGTCAGGGCCTTTCACAGTAAAGGAAGTTAGACCACATGGTGCGATTGTCCTGACAAATCATTCAGGCGAAGAGTTCACTGTCAATGGACAAAGGGTGAAACACTATTGGGCGAAAGCCGAGATTCCAGAAGGACACATAATGCCCCTGGAAGATGCACCCACTGCCTGAATGGTGGTATAGTCAAGCTAATGACATTAAACAAACGCTTGGTGGGAGGCAACCCACTGGTGAATTTTGTTTTTGAGTTTTTTTCTTTTTCGTTTTGTGTTTGTGTCAGGATAACCAAAGAGCAAAACTCGGAACTGCCCGTGTGTCGATAGATACCCTACTGGTATGGGTCGACACCCTACGCGAATGAGAAAAGTTCATCATGTCGACTTATGCTTGGTATCGATCGATACCAAGTTGGGTGTCGGTCGACACTCGTACCTCAGTATGGTAATTTCTTATTTTTCACAGTTCCACTTTGTTCTTTTGCGTTCTTTCACTAATTCTAGGTTAGATAACACTGGGGACAGTGTTGTTCAAGTCTGGGGGAGGTAGTCGCTGACATCGTTTTTGTTTTACTTAGAGTCAGTCGTTTTTTGAGATTTTGAGTCATTTGTTGTTTTATTGAGTCAAAAATCTGTTGGAGACTGTGATCTTTTTCTTGAATCTATTGTCCTGACCTTGCTTCTAAGTGATCATTGTTACAGAATCAGTTACAGATTGACTAATGAAAAATCCAAAGGCTGACCAGTTAACTAGAAGACACTCATATTTCCAACAAAGTTCTTTAAAGCCTGAGCCAAATTTTTGCACTTCATCGATGTGGTTAGTATCCATAGAGCTTGATTCCTCATTCATATCTGACAAAGGAACCCATGTGTTTAAAGTAATAGTATTTCTCTCCCCTGTTATAAGTTAAACAAAAATAAGTGCATGAAAAGATGAGATGATTTTTTTCTGAGTAGAGGGTTATGAATGTTTCCAGCGATCCCATTATTATACTTGGTGAGGAATGATCACACAAAGGATTGGAAGCGAGGCTAGGATTTTCCTATGATGCCATTATTCGCCTACATCCTTTGATACATTGAGAGGGAAGAACCGGGGATTTGGTGGCAAACATCATCAATACTCGCGTCTCGAACCTTACTATGTATATGCAAGAGACATAATGAGAAATAAATCTGGGGGAGAGAAAATGATACCAAAAGTGTGAAAGAGGGTGGTTCCTTGTCATGATATTGTATGAGAAAGAATCTAGAAGGTTCTTGGTATTAATCGCAGCAATGAATCTGGCGAGGAAGGCTTTATTGAACGATGCTGTGAAATAATGTGTGTAGTCTGGGAAGCTGCGAATGTCTACGGAGAAGTACATGGTGGTTAGATAAAAAAACTGGTTATGTGATATGTGGAGCACTAAGGAAAATGGTCAATGCAATGTTTCAAGAACAGGTGAGTATCTATGTTTTCAAACCTCTTTCTCTGGTTTAGTTTTCTGTTTTGCTAGAGGGCAAGCAAAGGCTAAGTCTGGGGGAGTTGATATATCATGGTTTTTACCCATTTTAGACCATGATATAAGTCCGTTTTATAGAGTCTTTCTACTATTTTGTAGTGGTTTAGAGTCTTTTACAGGTTTTAGCACGTTTGGAGCATAATTGGAGATATTTTAGCTTTCTGGAGCATTTTGGATCAAAGCAGAAGGTCGTGTAGCTGAGTACCCGATTTGAAGCCTTAGTGTTGATCGATACTGCCTAGTATCGGTCGATACTCATCGAAGCAGACATGACCCGCGAGTTTAATGAAGAGTTGAAGAATTACACAATTGCCCAGAAGTCTTTATTATTTACAAGAAGCCCCAAAACGTGATTTAGGCTATTTAATAGGATTTTACAGCCACTTTCATTGTTATGCTTTATTTTATTCTGGTTTTGTGAGAGAGATTTTGAAGGAAGACAAGTCTGAAACTTTGTTCGTCCGAGAGAAGATTTCGAACCCTCTTGTTACTCTTTCTATTTTATTTGATGATTTATTCAAACATGTTTATTGCTTCAATTTCCATGTCTGAGTAGATCTCTTGTTAGGTTTAGGGTTCTCATAAGGGTTTTCTCTGAATGCTAGTTTTATTAGTTATTAGGATTCACTATCTGAATTAGTTCTTCGTCATAGGTTGTTCCAAAGCTAATTCTATATTGATCACCTAGAACTTAGATCTTAGGATAATTGATTAGGCACGAGAGTGCAATTAATTACCAGACATAACTTTGGGTGAGCAAAATAACTATTCGCAAAAAGATTTGGTTTAGTTGTTTTGTGAACAAATCAAACATGATCTAAAAGCTGGTTTAGACTTTAGGATTCGCAAAGAGATTTGGAATTCTAGGATTTAGACTTAGATAGTTTTCGCAACGAGAGTTGGTTAATTATAACTTAGTGATTTGGGTTCAAGAACCGCGCTAAATCTGAATCATGTTAGTTAGTTTATCTGCATTCATTGATTCCCTGAGAAATACCCTGAACCTATCTTTCTCCAATCGAATTTACAACCGTTTTAATTTACATTCTACTTTCAATATCATTGATTATTTAGCTTTATTCTCACCTATATAATATATTGTGTGTCTCTGTGAGTCCTTGTGTTCGACCCATACTTTACTGCAACTACTGCTTAGTACTTTTAGGGTATTAATTTGAGCATATCAGCTGTTAAGAGTATGATGAGCAGAATTTTGAAGCTTGAGATGTTTGATTGTGGAACTTGTTTTGGGGCAAGTTCTCATGCTCATCCTGACTGATACCTGAGCCAAAGTCAAACTAGCGACTTTAAACAAGCGCTTGGTGGGAGGCAACCCACTGGTAAGTGTACATACTTCCCATTTCGTTTTTTTTTTTGCAATTAACTTTTGGTTCTGGTTCTTTTGTTTCAGGTTTCTTCAAAAAAAAAAAAAAATCACTAGATCGATCGATCTTGATCGTGGGATAGATCGATCCCCCCGGCCGCGTCACATCTGGATCGACATGCGCTGTCGGATCCGATCATGAGATCGATCGATCCCCTGGGCCATTTCATTGTTGGATCGAGCTGCCCCCACCGGATCGACCGACCTCCATCGATCCACCTCTAAAAAGGTAAGATGGATCGATCGATAATCGATCCACCCAGGTGAGTCTTTAAAACAAAAAAAAAAATTTCCCAACTCGTTTTTGCCTTCTTTCTGGTTTATTTTCACACCGAGACGGTGTGAAGTAAGTCTGGGAGAGGTTCTCTGTCGTTATTAACGTTGTTTTCTTTGTTTTGTTTTCTCTTGAATCATCTTGGACGTTTTTCTTGAGTCCGTCTGTTTTATTGAGTCAAAGCTTGTTGGAGATCATTGTTGCAACAATGGCTGACCAGTTAATCATTGTTGCAGAATTAGCTTTAGATCAGACTAATGAAAATCCAAAGGCTGACCAGTTAATCAGAAGCATCCATGTTTTCAGAGCATTCCAAATAGCGTGAGCTAATTTCTGAGCTCTTTCTTTTACCTCACCGTTGTGATTAGTGTCTTCAGAGCTTGACTCCTCATTCGTGTCTGACAAAAATAACATGTGTGAAAGTATGGTTCTTCTCTCCATGTTCTATAAATAATTCTTCGATGCAGAAAAGATAAATAGCGCGGAAGGGAACCGGGGATTCGGTGGCAAAAACCATCAATACTCGCGTCTCATGAACTTGACCCTATAAAAAACAACCCAATTACAAGGCTAGGAGAATTTCCCGTGATGCCACTATTCACCTATTCCTTCGAGAAGAAGAATAAAATGAATAAGTTTGGGGGAGAGGAAAAATACCCAAAAGTGTAAAGGTTGGCTTGTCATGATATCGAAAGGGAAAGAGTCTAGAAGGTTCTTGGCACTATGATCTTTCGGTGAGACCCAGCAATGATTGCTATTGATCTATTCTGCAAAACTATGTGTTGAATCTGGGAAAGCTGCGATGCCAGCGGAGAAGTACATGGTGGTTCGATTTGGAGATGGTTTGGCAACATGTGGATTACTAAGTTGGATGGTCATTGCAGTGTTCTAAAGAAAATGTGAGTCTCCGTGTTTTTCAAACCTCTTCCTTGTTCTTGGTTTTCTGTTTGCTTGAGAGCAAGCAAAATATTAAGTCTGGGAGAGTTGATAAACTGTGTTTTTACCGGTTTCTAACATTTGTTTTTGTGTCTTTTATTGAGTCAAAGTGTCTTTTTAATGTCCTTTATCGAGTCTTTTCAGGTTTTAGTTGACTTTGGGAGAAAATGAGCCGTTTTGGGTGAAAATGAGCATATGGAGATGCATAATCATGCAGAGATGTCAGACTTTTGTCATTCGTTGAAGACATTTCCACCGATGGATTGAGCTCAAATTTGGATACAAGATAGATGAATGAATTAGCTTTCATTTGGAAGTTTTGAGGTCATTCTAACGGTGCAATCAAAAGTTAGAGGGGAAGCATGGATCGATTGATCCAACTTTTGGATCGATCGATCCAAACTTGCGAACACTTTCCAGATCGAGAGAATCAAGCAGATCGATCAATCCACTTTTATGACAAAAAATACAGTTTTTAACTTCCTATTTTGCCTTGGAATCATCCCAACTCGACCTAATTCGACCCAAGACCTATATATACTTATTTTAAGCCATTTTCTAAGGCTAAGCTTTATTTTTCTACAGAATTTTACATCTCTTTCATTAGGGAGACGAATCTCTGACTCTACAGGCTTTTGAAAAGATTTCTAAACCCTAGTTTATTGTTTTATATTGGATTATGATTTCTTCTTCATATATTTGTGGTTTCTCTAATTCTATGTCTGTGTAATCTCTTAGTTAGGTTTTTAGGGTTTCAGGGGATTTTCATGAATCACTGAAACGGATCTGTTAGATTAGGGAATTACATAGAGTTCTTCATATATTGTTGAGTTTAAGGCTTATACTAGATTGATCACCTAGTTTCTGATTTTAGGATCAATCTAAACATCAAAAGTGATTTAGGTTTCATGAAAGAACATAGATGAGCAAATCGTCCTTAGACAACGAAAGCTGATGCTAAGGCGATTTGTGAACTAATCAAACCTGAACTTTAATGTTTACCTAAAACTTTAAGGTCAAACGACAGTTTATATTCTTAGGTTATTAGGCATATTAGTTAGTACCACGACAGTGGGCTAGCTAGATATTCATGTTTGAGTTCGAGAACAGTCCTTAATTACTTCCCTAATCGATAATTTGTTTAGTGAATCTGGAATTCTTGCGAGTTACCTAAGGACCTAGCGTTTCCCTCCATCAAACTTACATCGTTTTATCTGCATTCTTAGATTTTAGAAGTTACAAACCATAAACAATTGCAATCGTCTTAGATTTACTTTCCTTCTGCATTCTCGTAGTATTTCACTTGGTCATTGTGGATTCGATCCTAAAGTATTACATCGATATACCGTTACGATTGCGGTAGTGTGCACTTAGGTTATTAATTGACTTGGTAAAAACACTTATCACTCTGTCGTACTCTACATCACCACCCTCGCTTACTCCTCCGGTGCCTCCAAATCCGATTGACTTTTTTGGTTGTTTCAACCGCCGCCAGCCATTCTCCATGGTCATATCTCCCTGGCTAGCCGAAGTTCCTCTCCCTCTGTCATCGTACGCTTCATCTTCCAAAATCTGGATTTCCATTTTTGGGATGGATGATTCTGCAAAATGGGACTAGCCCAAGTTGTTCCTTTTGTCTTTTAGCCCAGCAGTTATGCAAGGCTTCATACTGTTCACCTCAGCTGAGTTTGGTGTTACCGAACAAGAGGGTAACCGGAGTAAATCCAAGGAAAGGTTGCATGTGGTGTCCATATCCTTCTCTGAAACCCTCACAGATGTTAAATGCCAATCCGAAGGTCATCTGAGTAAATCCAAGGCTTCTTTGCATGTGGTGTCAATCCGTGCAGCTTTTTTCCAAACTACACATGAAGAAATAAGGACTTTCTAAGTAGAATCCGAGTCCTTACAATTGGTTAGGGCCATCTTCTCAGGCTCTTGTGTTCCTGAACTTCTTGGTTACGTCGAGGACATCACAATTCTCAGCAGAAGTTTCGTTTCCACTACTTTCAAGTCTATCCTATCGACGCATTCGAGTTTAGTCTTGAATTCGCTGTCATTTGATCACACTCTATCTGCTTTAATCTTTAATGTTTTTAATTTGTATTGTTATTATCAAAGAGGATGGATAATTCCCTCTAGTTGTATTATGAAAGTTTAAGTAATGGAAATAAATTGTTGTAAAAAAAAAAGATTTATAAAAATTGTTAGAATTTTTAGATTATATTGTTATTGGTTTATGAATTCTGACATTCTTAATGAAATCTACTTTTTTTTGTTTATGAATTCTGACATTCTTAATGAAATCTACTTTTTTGGTTTATGAATTCTGACATTCTTAATGAAATCTACTGTTATTGGTTTATGGATTCTGAATTTCTTAATAAAATCTAATGTTATTGGTTTGATGATTTTTAAATTACATACAAAATCCTTTGTTATTCTAAAAATTTGTTTTTTATTGATTCTATTACAATTTTGTGTTATTGGGATATAGATTTTTAACTATTTAAGTCATCAAACAAAATTTCCAAAACACTATGGATATCTTTTGAATTTTTATAGTCATTATAGTGAAATATTTTGAATACTCAAAACTCTATACAAATCTAACAAACTCTATGAAAATATAACAAATCTCTAATTTTTTAAAATCAACTAACTCTATATAAATTCAACTCCCACTAAACCACCCTTAGTAATTTGAATAATTTAGAGTATTTTATATTATTTTTTGAAGCCAAAATTTTGAATGTTGGTATATAATTACTGTGATTGTTTTTTCTTAAATTTTTAATTTTCGTATATATGATGATATTACTTATTTTCTGTAAAATCAAACATATATTATATATTATATATGATTTCTTTCTTCTTTCCCCCCCCCCCCCCCCCCCCCCCAAATTTATTTCTTTTTTGCAAGTTAACTTTCTATATAAGATTATGTATTAAGTATGATATTGTTATATGATTGCCGATAGGGGATTAATTAATTTCTATTATAAGAAATATTTTGTAGAAAAAATCCACTATTCAGATATTTCAATAAAAGAAAATATTTTGTTTTTGGAATTTTAAAACAATAAATGAATTGATATTTGTTTCCATTAAAATAATAATAAAAATTATAAAGTTCACCATTAAATGAATTGATATTTGTTTCCATTAAATGAATTGATATTTGTCAATAGTTGTTTAATAGCTTTACGAGTTACGACTATAAATACAGGTTTATTCACTGTATTAATAAGTTCGTAACACATAAACGAAATTAAAAAGAAAAAAAAAGGAAGAAGAGATATGGAAATGATGAAAGTGATAATGATGATGGTGTTAGTTGGAACTCTAATACGAGAGGTGATGATTGTGTGATGCATTGTCAGGAAGTGTGCATAGGCAGTCTTGATAAAAATTGCGTCAACAGATGCATCTTTGAAAAATGTCTTTATTTTCTTCGTACCAATTTTCATCATTCAAGGTATATACTTTCACCATCAGTTTCTTTTTCTTATGAGTACATAAGTATATATTTTCATAATTATTATATAATAAATAGTTTGACATGGTTGTGCATTTTTTTGTGTGGCTATTAAGAGGACGAAGGCTTCATACCATCATGAAACCAGAGGATAAACTAGCTATTGACTTTTGGTCACTTAAAACAAAGCTATTGTTAAAGATCAAGTAATAGTCTTATTATTCGTAATTTTCATAACACAATACATTTGATGTTTATATGTATTGTTTGCTACTAAGTTTTATATCACAACAATTCAGTTCAGTTTGAGTTTTGTTTAATAGCATCATATTTTCATATCAAAACATATACCTCATTAAATGTCGAATTATTTTCCAGCAAATATCTACATATAATATTTTTCTTTGATTAATGGTCTGATTTTAATTGACGACAAAACACTGATTTTAATTGAAGATCAAAACACTGATTTATACCATCATGAAACCAGAGGATAAACTTGCTATTGATTTTTGGTCACATAAAACAAAGCTATGGTTAAAGATCAATTAATAGTCTTATTATTCGTAATTTTCATAACACAATACATTTGATGTTTATATGTATTTTTTGCTACTGAGTTTTATATCACAACAATTCAGTTCAGTTTGAGTTTTGTTTAATAGCATCATATTTTCATATCAAAACATATACCTCATTAAATGTCAAATTATTTTCCAGCAAATATCTACATATAATATTTTTCTTTGATTAATGGTCTGATTTTAATTGACGACAAAACACTGATTTTAATTGAAGATCAAAACACTGATTTATACCATCATGAAACCAGAGGATAAACTTGCTATTGATTTTTGGTCACATAAAACAAAGCTATGGTTCAAGATCAATTAATAGTCTTATTATTCGTAATTTTCATAACACAACACATTTGATGTTTACATGTATTGTTTGCTACTGAGTTTTATATCACAACAATTCAGTTCAGTTTGAGTTTTTTTAATAGCATCATATTTTCATATCAAAACATATACCTCATTAAATGTCAAATTATTTTCCAGCAAATATCTACATATAATATTTTTCTTTGATTAATGGTCTGGTTTTAATTGACGACAAAACACTGATTTTAATTGAAAGACAAAAAACTAACTATATTGACTTATACAAAATCTATAAATCAAATCTAATTGCAATAAAATAATTATATAATCACATACAAAAATATGTTGCATCAAAAGTTAGGGACATAGTTTCACCATCTGTAAAAATTGGTGTGGTTCTCTTTTGACCGCCTTTATAGATGTTTTAAATAATAAAAATAGTAATTGCGCGGCGTGAAATATCATAAATATTGTTAGTTTAAATGTTTACAATAATTAGTTAATTGATCTAGATTTTAGTTTTCAACATAGAGAACTTATTTAAAATATTACTATATTCTAAACCCGCATGCCCGCACATGATAAAGTTTTTTGTAATAATATATAAAATGTGAAATGAGGAATAAAAATAATTTAAACTCAAATATGTTTAATTTGTATTTTTTATGTTTATAATATATTTAATAAATGAGAACATGTTTAATACCTGTTTGGCAACATGTTCAAATTATTATTTTTAAAATAAAAAGTGTTTGGAAACAAATTCCAAAAATGTTTTTTCTTTTCTTTTCTTGCTACTACTATAAGTGACATGATTTAAGCGGTCGGAAAAAGTGACATTGATTTGTTTTTTGTTTGGGAAAAACATCATTTTATTAGTATTGTAACCCAAATCGAAATTCATTAACTCAGAGATAGAGCATCGGTGGAGAGAGATGCGATTTTCAGAGATATTCACAGATTTGGAACACTACAAGAAAACTGTGTTTTAGCGACTACATAATCAGTCGTAATGTAGTCGCGTAAACTGCTTTACCGACTATATTACAACCACGTAGTGTAGTCGTAAATGTCTAGTCGCAAAAACACGTAGTCGATAATTAGTCGCTAATTTACGACTACTTTGCGACTTTGTTACGATGACAGTAAGAAGTCGCACATCAGTCGCACAGCAGCGACTAACGTACGACTATATATTGTGTCGTGTGGAAGTCGTTTGGTGTAGTCGTTAAAGAGTCGTGAAATGTGGCGACTATTTTACGACTAATAAGCGTCTAATTTAGCGACTGATTTGCGACTAATATCTTCACGGAATAGAGATTTGGTTATCTTTTTACGTCTGATTTGCGACTGAATTGCGACAACTTAGCGACTGAATTGCGACTACCTAGCGATTGATTTTATCAACGAAATTCAAAATGGTAATACTGTACCCAATTTGTATTACCTAGCAATTTGGAAATCATATACAGACTAATACAAAGAATACTAGAAATTTAAAATGAAAGAAACTTACATTAACAAAGAAACATATATATTATACATTGTTTTAGCATATCAAATACAAACCAATACAAAGAAAGGTCCAATGTTCAAAACATGAAATAAAATGACAGCCTAGGGTGTAGAATCATGATGTCGATCAGATTGAGAAGCCATGAAGTCTAGAAAATTTGGATCGGTTTCACGAAGATACCTTTCCACCATTGAATAATGCTTCTGGTCAGCTTCAAGTTTGGTAAGCTTGCTTTGTTGGTCATTTGCAATTTTGGTAAGCTCTGCCTCACGCCGAGCGTTAGAAGCTGCTTGTTCTTCTATTTGGCGTTGAGCTTCTTCCAACTTATCTTCCAGGGATTGAAACGATGAAGAGGTTACTTCGAACTTGCGTTTTCCACCAACATGAGACTCTGCGAGGCTTCCTATTCCATATGGTCTGCCTCTGTCATCCGTGAACGTTGACTGCATAAATAAAACCAAGATTTATAAAACCATATGATATAAAAGCAAAAGATAACATAGATTTCGTATTTACCTGAAGAAAGAGATCGTTGTATTCCTCTGTGGTTAGCTCTCGTTGTTGCGACATGCCGTCTGAAATTTCAGGCCCTATCTCTTGCATCTTAGCTTGCAAGTTCTTCTCATAATTCTGCGCGATCCTCTCAGCCTTCAGATAAACAAACGTACCATCAGATTTTGTGTGAGTCTTCACAAAAACCTCACCGATACTAACCGGTCTGCCCAATTTGTCTTCCTGAAAATGTAACATATAAATTTGTTACATAATAGAAAGTTGCAGAAGTATTAGATATAGAAATTACACTTACCATTTCTTGTTGGATTTGGTGATATGACTTTTGGCCTGATAAGTGTTTGTGCACTCCAAGGCCTTGACGGTCAGATTTCCGAGCTGCGGATGTGGTTTGAGACCTCTCTTTAGCTTCGTCAGTGTCCCATTTCTCTGTCATTGTTGTCCACAGTGTTGGGTTAATCCAAGGTGGTCGCTTTCGAGAAGTCCTCGCGGTGCTTACCATATCCTTCAATCGCCTTTGACAAATCCTCTCGAAATGTTGTTGAACAACCCCTGAGATTATGGGATCCCATGTGTGGGTTTTCTACAAGACAAGTAGATGGTGTTACTGGACAGAATAGAAAGAAAGACATATATGAAGCTTGGAGGAGAGAAATGCTTACCGCGAACTCGACGAAGTATCTTTCCTGTCTATCGCGAGGCACAACAGTCCAACTGTAGTGTGGACCATCAAACTTGTTTGTGAAAATCTTGGTGATCTTCCTTGTCAGCTTTCCCTTGTCATGGCCAAACCTAGACAGAGACAAATAAGTGCATCAACAAGAACACAAAAATCATATAGACATTTAGAAAAGACATGATTTTAGTCTACCAAACAAATCACATATCAGAAAAGACATAAATAGCAAACTGTTAGCTTAGTCTACCAAACAAAAATCAAGCCAGACAGAAGCATAATATGCCTGATTAGACCAAAGAAGCACTTACACTAGAAACGAATTGACAATAACAAGAAGGCCTCTGCATTTGTTACATCAGTTTTCTGCATTTGTTAACAAGAACAAGAAGGCCTCTCTCTGCCACATGGCGGCAACTCTCACAACAGCTTTACACGAAACTCAACAGAACAAGCAAGACAGAGAGAGAGAAACTAAGCAATACAGACAGTTTCTATCCATTCCAAACACAAAAACTATTCCAAACACAAAAATCATATCAGATGTGCGTAGAGACACAAATCATACATCATCAATTCCATGGGGATTTAAAGTTCATAGAGACACAAATTAACACATTGGTTTTCGGAAAACAGACTTCTTCGTCATGACAGGCAATTGTAAACTAGCCTCTTGACAGGAAATAGACAATATCCACACACATAAACATCATCAATTCCACATACGGAAATCATACATCATCAATTCCAAACAGAAAAACAATTCTAGTCAAAAATTGTAAACCAGCCTCTTGATAGGAAATTGATATTCAGACATGAATTGATAGAAACTTACCAAGTGGTGTTTGGCGGCTGAGGGCGTGTTGGAGACAGCAGAGTCGTGTACTCATGCCGGTTAGGCACCCTAAGCAGCGCCTCAAGCACCATACGTTGCTCTTCCTGGAGATCGGCCTCAATATGTGCATTGTCGTCAATCGGATTAGCTTCGAAGTCGTTGGAGATGTGAGCGTGAGACGAGTGATTACTATTACCCTCAGAGTTGTGCACCGAAGGACTCGAAGAGCTTTGTCTTGGAGTCGTCTGATCTTGAGGATGAGAGCTTTCTCGTCGAGTCGTCTGACCTTGAGATGGAATGCTTTGTGGTGGATTCGCCGGCGTGATGTTCTGGAAAAGCTGGGTAGGCGGAGGAAAATCTCGGACATTTGGTGCTGTCGTTGAAGGTTGAGCATTCACGGGGTTCAGAGGTGGTGACGACAGATGCGGAAGAGATTGGGCCGCCGGCGTGAAGGTGTACTGCGGCGGTAGAGGGTTTGTTGTTCGCGACGAAGACCCTCCGGCTCTCTGCGAAACGTTTGGAACGAATTTCTTCCGTCCTTTACCGTTCTTAGTTTCCGGCATCGTGGGATCGAAGAAGAAGAACGGAAGGTGGGATCGAAGGCGAAGATGAGAGCAAAAGGGATTTCGATCTGTAATCGGAGACGAAGAAGACTGAATGAAGGCTAAGAGTTAGGGTTTTCGTAAGTTTTTTTTTTTAATCTGAATGAAGCAGATAGACTTAATATTTATTTACTGTGAGTAAGAACGATTAAACACTATGGCTTAGTGGTAAAGTTCTCCTCTATCTCCTTCAGTTCTGGGTTCGAGTCCATGGTGGGACATTTTTTTTATTCTGAATAAAGCAAGGTAGAATAATAATTATTTGGTGTGTTAAATACCAATTAAACAATATGGCTTACTGGTAAAGATCTCATATTTGTTTCTCTTCACATGGGTTCGAGTCCTGGTGAGGAATTTTTTTTTAAACTCAAAACGGGAAATAAATACTGATTAATAATGGAAAAGACAAATTACACCGAAATAATGTAAAAGACAAATTATAACGAAATTGTGACATAAGTAACATAGTGAATTAAAAGGGTTCTTCGTCATCTGATTCTTCATCAGAAGACGACAAATTACACCGTAATTCATCTTCAGGTTCTGCATCTCCGACTTCGTAATCGAGGTTTATTTGGTCTCCTTGTACGAAATTGTCGAGTACCAGATCTTCAATTGTAGTCATCAATACAGCATCATCATTTTCTGTTTGCAAAAGAGTCGGTTCTTTTTTTTCATATTCCCCTGAAATGTTACCCCTCGGATTCACTTTTAGAACATTGAGCCACAACTGCTTCGGTTTCTTTGTGTATGGGTACGGAATATAACAAACTTGATCCGCTTGCGAGGCTGTTTGCAATATAAAAATGTATATATAAGTTATACATCATGGTATATATATATATATATGATATCGACATTAATAAGTGCGTACCTAGAATAAATGGTTCGTATTTATTATATTTTCTCGATGAAAGAATGTCTACAACACCACCATTGCTCCTTCGAGTGCCTCTACCGATAACAGGGTCATACCAATTACACTTAAAAAGTGTGATTCTCAAATTGACCATCCCCTCGTACTCGAGTTCTATGATATCAGTTAAGATCCCATAGAAATCCGCTTCATCAGATGCATCCGTGTAATTTTGACCTTTAACACATACCCCATAGTTACATGTCTTTCGTCCATCGCCGTGATTCTGCGTATGAAAAAAATAGCCTCTTGTAAAATACATTGGCCAGGTTTTGACCTTATTCAAAGGTCCATGCACTATCTCTTGAACCCAAGTAGGAAATGGATTCGTGGCGTTCCAGTAAGTAACCTGCATATATATAAAAAATAGTGTAAATATATATAAGTATAAATTTACGCAAAGTTATGAATATTTTTTAGACATACATATTCTTTCACCCATAAATGATATTCGTCAGCTCTTTTCACAAAGAGTTCTTTTTCAGAAAGTCATGGATATTTTGCAGAAATAAATTCCTCGAACATTCTACACAAGACCAACACAAATTATATGAGAAATTAAACAAATATTATATATATTATCTGGGAGAGATGCCAACTTATATACTTCTCAATTGGCTGAAAATAGTCACAATTTCGTAAAACATATGCATGTGCGCATTGATAGTCTCTCTCTGAGAGCCATATTTCATGTATTTCTCCACTTGGACGACCTACTTGAGTAAATATAGAAGGTACTCCAGGGACATGATATATGGGGACTTTACCTTCATCGAATCTTGTTAACCTGATCAAATTAGATAAAAAGTAATTCACATTATAATACATATATAGCATGTGTATACAAAAAGTTAAATGGCAAAGTGGACATGATGTGATTGATTGTAGCATTTACCTTGATTTCGTTTGTATATTCCCAGCAAAGTAGTGCTCTGAGAAATAAGCAATCTCGTCATTGATATATGATTCAACAATCGATCCTGTCGCATACCTTTTGTTCTTTGCTTTCCCTTTCAACTTTTTGAAAAACCTTTCAAAAGGATACATCCACCTATACTGGACAGGGCCTCCTAATTCAACTTCGTATGGGAGATGTATAGGCAGGTGTTCCATCACATCGAAAAATGAAGGTGGGAAGATCTTTTCCAAATTGCATAGGATTAAAACGATGTTCTGTTTTAGAATTTGAAGGCGACTCTTATGCAAAGTTCTTGAACATAAGTCCCGGAAAAATGCTCCAACCCCTACAATATACGTGAAAATTGCATGAAGTAAATATATAAATTACGTAATAATCATATTTTTTTTAAAAAATTGTCATAATAAGTACCTGATAACGCAAGGTGGACATTCCGGTCTAGGAGATCTGCAAAGATAAATGGAAGTAACCGCTCCATGAAAACATGGCAGTCATGACTCTTCATGCCTGAAAACTTTTGGTTGTCCATATCAACACAAGTAGCTAAGTCTGACGAATAACCATCTGGGAACTTAACCGCATGTTTCACACATTCCAGTAAAAATTTTCTAGCTTCCTCTGTCAATGTGAAGGATGGGAAAGGAGCTTTACCCTCACTATCAATATGTAAGTGTGGCCGATAACAAAATTGTTCAATATCCAATCTTGACATGATGTTGTCTTTCGATTTACCCCTCACACTCATAAGAGTATTGATGATGTTGTCAAAAACATTCTTCTCTATATGCATCACATCAAGACAATGTCTGAGATTGAGGTCCCTCCAGTACTGTAGCTCCCACAATATGCTTTCCTTGTGCCAGTTATGTTGCTTTCCATAGCCCGACTTCTTCTTCTCGTGCCCGTTTCCACCGACGTCCTTTGTTTTTGATGGATTTACACCAGCCAGTCGCTCGCAATAAACTTGCTCGCCGGTCAAAGACTGAGGTGGATACTCTCTCGACGCGTCTTTTCCCTTAAGGAAGTCTTTTTTATTCCTCCTCATTGGATGACCATGAGGAAGAAATCTTCGGTGACAATCAAACCAACACGTCTTCCTTCCCTTAGGTAGATAAAAAGACTTTGTATATTCCATGCAAATTGGACAAGACAATTTACCATGGGTTGTCCATCCGGATAACATGCTATACGCCGGAAAGTCGCTTATCGTCCATATTAGCACTGCTTTTAGTTTGAAATTTTGATTCAAGGACACATCGTATGCATCGACGCCATTAGACCACAACTCTTTTAACTCCTCAATAAGAGGCTGGAGGAAGATATCGAGACTAGCTTGCGGATGATTTGGCCCAGAATTCAGAATAGTCATAAATAAATACTCTGTATTCATGCACATACCCGGGGGTAAATTATATGGAGTCAAGATCACAGGCCACAGCGAATGATTACGAGACATGCCAAATGGATTGAACCAATCCGTACATAATCCAAGATAAACGTTACGAGGTTCTGCAGCAAACCCGGGATATAGACCTTGAAAATATCTCCACTCCGCCGCATCAGAAGGATGACCCATTTCTCCCTCCTTTGCTTGGTGCTCGGCATGCCATCTCATTGCCGCTGCAGTTTTCTCGCTTTGATACATTCTCTTTAATCTGTCAGCAATAGGTAGATACCACATACGACTGTATGGTACTTTGGTTCTACGTCGGTCGTTCTGAGGATTCCATCTTTGTTTACCACAAAACAGACATTTAGCTTCCTTCTCGTCTTCTTTCCAAAAGATCATACAATTGTTAATACAAACATCAATTGTATGATATGGGAGACCTAAATTGCGCATCAATTTTTCTGTCTCGTAATGTGAACCGGTTGCCTGGTTTCCTTCTGGTAAATAGTCTGTTAATATTCCGCAAACTGAATCCACTAACTTTTCACTCATATTATATTCTGCCTTATCTTGCATGACTCGAGCGGCTAAGGATAACTGCGAGTGACCTTCACGACAACCATCATATAATGGAGTATTCGCTCCTTCTAACAAGTCGTAGAATTTCTTTGGATGGTTACGTACCGGTTCTTCTACATTCTGATAACTAGTACCACCTTGATGATAGTTATCAAAACTCACGTTATCACGAAATGCATCATTCACCATATCCACATTTCTATCTTCTACTACATTACCCAATTCACTACTCCCACTTAAATGCGTAGGATCAACATAACTCGGACCTAAATCCATAGAGATTTCTTCTCCATGCTTATACCAAACATAATAATCTGGCATAAATCCTCTACTATACAGATGATTCCAAATTCTAGGCCCCGGGAGAAATTTGTCGTTCTTGCAAACACTACAAGGACAGTAAAACTTACCGCCATTGTTCTGCGCTAGGTACTGGCTATTTGCAAATGCCATGAATTGATCCACCCCCGTGGTGAACTCTACCGAGAAATTTCCCGTCTCTTCATCGATTCGCTTATACATCCACTCCCGAAAATTACTATAATTGTAATTTCCCGACATTATAAAACAAAAAAACGGTTTCTCTTCTAAAATTCAATTTTTTCGTTTATGAGAATGAGGAGATTGTGAGAATGAGGAAATGATGGTCTCAAGTTTTTTATAGACATTTTTCCGACTGATTTGCGACTACATAGCGACTATATAGCGACTGGTGTCCGACTACGAGTGGTCGTCGCAAAAAGTAGATACAAGTAGGTACGCCAAGAATAAACGTGTTAAATGCTGTTATTTTACGACCAATAAACGACTGTTTTGCGTCCCACCGCAACAGTCGCAATTGAGTCGCAAAATAGCGACTATTTTGTGACTAAAGTTTTCCGACTCGACGGTAGTCGTCGATTGGTCGTAAAATAGCGACTAATATGCGACTAATATGTTTGGTCGCAAATGACCGACTATGGTGCGACTGTATTTGTGAAGTCGTAAACTAGTCGCAACATAGTCGCTAAGTAGTCGTAAAAATTTACGACTGCGTCTGTAGTCGTAATTTGTAGTCGCGAAAACGCTGTTTTCTTGTAGTGGAAGTTTATCGTCTTCGTTATCGTTTACATATCTTCTCTTCGTTTTTGTCTTCTTCTTCTTCTCGGTTTGGCTTATCGCTAGCTTGTGGTGATTGTCGAATTGACCTAGGGAACTATAAAATGCCGACATGAGCTTACGTGTACTCTATGCCTCTTTGATTGGCACTGTTTGGGTAGAATTTTCAAATGATTCGGTAGATTGTAACTATTATTTTTTGTTTTCGAAAATAATTCACATGATGAAGAATTCAATTAAATGGATCCGAGATCGCCTCTTGCAGGTTGTAAAGCAGCAATACCGATTCTGAGATTTAGAGGTGGTTACATTTTTGTCTTCTTTTTGCAGGTTTTGTTATAGCTCATGTAACAAAGCCGATCAAACCTTGTGCAGACAAAAATGATTCAAATTGAGGTTTTCACAAAATATAGTTTCATCCGGTTAGAGATGGTGACACAATAAGAGATATTTAGAGAGGGAACATAATAGATCTCCATGGATCTGTTAAAAGGTTGTAATGCCCATTATCGAGTTCTAGTAATTAATAAATAATTAGTGAGTTCAACACTACCAAGTTAAAAGATTGTAATGCCCAATAGGTTATTTTTATTTACATGGACTTTATATTAAAATTTGGAACGTTTTGAAAGTTATAGACTGTTAGGTAAAATAACTCCAGTATACATTTGGAGAGATATATTTATAAAAATTGTTAACAATTCAAAAGTTCGCCTTAGCCGCAACGCTCTCAGGCACGAAATCCGAGGTAAGATTTTGGGTCTCTCCAACGACGTCGGTCTTCACCGGCGACCGTCCTGTCCCCACCGATGACCAGCCTCATGCTGGGAATCGAGAAGCCACCAGCAATCGGCCTTACGCCGTATGCTGAGAAATCTCCTCCGCCGTTCTCGCCAGACTCAGTTGACGCAGCTCCTCCGTCGGTAACTCCTCTTCAAGCAGAAGGAGAGGGGCCGGACCCACCTGTACCACCCGACCCACTGGATTCAACCGCCATTTCTTCCTTCCATCCCTTCCACGACTCATCTTCCTTTCTCCCTGCCCTCTTGGCGTCGGCCCCTCGTGTCACCGGCGAGATCCTTCTCCTTGTGCGCAGCTCCTTCCTCCTTCGACGAGAGTTCCGGAGCAGGCCCAGTCTCCTCGATGCTGCTGTGGTAACTACCGCCCTGGTTTCTTTCGCCGGATACCCAACTGTTGGTTCTCGGAACTCGAGTCGCTCCCTCACGGCCGCCTTTGCACCATCTCCGCCTCCGACGTACTCTACATCACCACCCTCGCTTACTCCTTCGGTGCCTCCAATTCCGGTTGACTTTTTTGGTTGTTTTTCAACCGCCGCCAGCCATCCTCCATGGTCATATCTCCCCTACTGGCCGAAGTTCCTCTCCCTCCGTCATCGTACGCTTCATCTTCCAAAATCTCGATTTCCATTTTTGGGATAGATGATTCTACAAAATGGGCCTGTCCCAAGTTTTTTCTTTTGGATTTTAGCCCAGCAGTTATGCAAAGCTTCATACTGTTCACCTCAGCTGAGTTCGCGGTGTTACCGAACAAGAGGGTAACCGGAGTAAATCCAAGGCAAGGTTGCATGTGGTGTCCATATCCTTCTCTGAAACCCTCACAGATATTTAATGCCAATCCGAAGGTCATCTGAGTAAATCCAAGGCTTCCTTGCATGTGGTGTCAATTCGTGCAGCTTTTTCCCAAACTGCATCTGAAGAAATAAGGACTTTCTCGGTAGAATCCGAGTCCTTAATTACAATTGGTTAGGGCCATCTTCTCAAGCTCTTGTGTTCCGGAACTTCTTGGTTTCGTCGAGGACATCACAATCCTCAGCAGAACTTTAGTTTTCACTACTTTCAAGTTTATCCTATCAACGCATTCGAGTTTAGTCTTGAATTCGCTGTCATCTGATCACACTCTATCTGCTTTAAGCTTTAATGTTTTTAATTTGTATTGTCATTATCAAAGAGGATGGATAATTCCCTCTAGTTGTATTATGGAAGTTTAAGTAATGAGAAGAAATTGTTGTTCAAAAAAAAAAGATTTATTAATTTTTATAGAATTTTTAGATTATATTGTTATTGGTTTATGAATTCTGACATTCTTAATGAAATATACTGTTTTTGGTTTATGAATTCTGACATTCTTAATGAAATATATTGTTATTGGTTTATGGATTCTGAAGTTCTTAATAAAATCTAATGTTATTGGTTTGATAATTTTTAAATTACATACAAAATCCTTTGTTATTCTAAAAATTTGGTTTTTATTGATTCTATTAAAATCTTGTTTTATTGGGATATAGATTTTTGACTATTTAAGTCATCAAAAAAAATTTCCAAAACACTATGGATATCTTTTGAATTTTTATAGTTATTATAGTGAAATATTTTGAATACTCAAAACTCTATACAAATCTAACAAACACTATGAATCCCATGAAAATATAAAAAATCTCTAAATTTTTAAAATCAACTAACTCTATATAAATTCAACTCCCACTAAACCACCCTTAGTAATTTGAATAATTTAGAGTATATTATATATTGTCTTTGATTTCTTTCTTCGTTTCCCCCCCCCCCCCCCCCCCCCCCCCCCCCCCCTCCCCAAATTTATTTCTTTTTTGCAAGTTAACTTTCTATATAAGGTTATGTATTAAGCATGATATTGCTATATGATTGTCGATAGGGGATTAATTAATTTATATTATAAGAAATATTTTGTATAAGAAATCCACTATTCATATATTTCAGTAACAGAAAATATATTTTTTTGAAATTTCAAAACAATACATGAATTGATATTTGTTTCTATTAAAATAATAATAAAAATTATAAAGATCACCACTACTCTAATGTCCATTAGATTTTTTTGTATTATATTTAAATTTTGAATATTGTTTTTTGTATATTTTACACTGGTAGATAAAAAAAACTCCAATATTCAATTATTATATTTGAATAATTTACTAATGTGTTTTATTTTACTTTTCAAAATATTTTTTGAATGTTGGTATATTATTATTATCATTGTTTTTTTCTTTATTAAAATTCAAGTTGATATATATATTTTTCCAAAATGGTATATTCATACTATTTAAATATTAATTGTTTTCAGTAATATTAAACTTACTAAAATAAAAGAGTCAATAACTGTTTAATAGCTTTACGAGTTACGACTATAAATAAAGGATTATTCACTGTATTAATAATTTCATAACACATAAACGAAATTAAAAAGAAAAAACAACGAAGAAGAGATGGAGATGATGAAAGTGCGGATTGTGTGATGCATTGTCACGAAGTGTGCATGGGCAATCTTGATAAAAATTGCATCCACGGATGCATCTTTGAAAAATTTCCTCATTTTCTTCGTACCAATTTTCATCATTCCAAGTATATACTTTCACCATCAGTTTCTTTTTCTTATGAGTACATATGTATATATTTTCATGGTTGTGCACTTTTTTGGTGGCTATTAACAGGACAAATACTTCATACCATCATGAAACCAGAGGATAAACTTGCTATTGACTTTTGGTCACCTAAAAAAAAGCTATTGTTAAAGATCAATTAATAGTCTTATTATTCATAATTTTCATAACACAACACATTTGATGTTTATATGTATTGTTTGCTACTGAGTTTTATATCACAACAATTCAGTTCAGTTTGAGTTTTTTTCAATAGCATCATATTTTCATATCAAAACATATACCTCATTAAATGTCAAATTATTTTCCTGCAAATATCTACATATAATTTTTTTCTTTGATTAATGGTCTGATTTTAATTGACGACAAAACACTGATTTTAATTGAAAGACAAAAAAACTAACTATATTGACTTATACAAAATCTATAAATCAAATCTAATTGCAATCAAAATAATTATATAATCACATACAAAAATATGATGCATCAAAAGTTAGGGACATAGTTATACCATCTACATAAATTGGTGTGGTTCTCTTTTGACCGCCTTTATAGATGTTTTAAATAATAAGAACTAGGTAGTAATTGCGTAGAGTGAAATATCATAGATATTGTTAGTTCAAACATTTACAATAATTAGTTAATTGATCTAGATTTTAGTTTTCAACATAGAGAACTTTTTTAAAATATTACTATATTCTAAACCTGCATGCCCGCACATGATAAAGTTTTTATAATAATATATAAAATGTGAAATGAGGAATAAAAATAATTTAAACTCAAATATGTTTAATTTATATTTTTGTATGTTTATAATATATTTAATAAATGAGAACATGTTTAATACCTGCTTGGCAACATGTTCAAATTATTATTTTTAAAATAAAAAGTGTTTGGAAACAGATTCCAAAAATGTTTTTCCTCTTCTTTTCTTGTTACTACTATAAATGACGTGATTTAAGCGGTCGGAAAAAAGTGACATTGATTTGTTTTTTGTTTCTTTTTGTTTGGGAAAAAACATCTTCTTAGTATTGTAACCCAAATCAAAATTCATTAATTCAGAGATAGAGCATTTGTTATCGTTTACATTTCTTCTCTTCTTTGTTTATCGTCTTTGTTATCGTTTACATTTCTTCTCTTCTTCTCGGTTTGGTTTATCGCTAGCTTGTGGTGATTGTCAAATTGACCTAGGGAACTATTAAATGCTGACATGAGCTTACGTGTACTCTCTGCCTCTTTGATTGGCACTGTTTGGATATAATTTTCAAATGATTCGGTGGATTGTAACAATTTTTTTTTTTTTTGAAAATGATTCACATGATGAAGAATTCAGTTAAATGGATCCGAGATCGCCTCTTGCAGGTTGTAAAGCAGCAATACCGATTCTGAGATTTAGAGGTGGTTACATTTTTGTCTTCTTTTTGCAGGTTTTGTTATAGCTCATGTAACAAAGCCGAGCAAACCTTGTGCAGACAAAAATGATTCAAAATGAGATTTTCACAAAATATAGTTTCATCCGGTTAGACATGGTGACACAGTAAGAGATATTTAGAGAGGGAACATAATAGATCTCCATGGATATGTTAAAAGATTGTAATGCCCATTATCGAGTTCTAGTAATTAATAAATAATTATCGAGTTCAACACTACCGAGTTAAAAGATTGTAATGCCCAATAGATTATTTTTATTTACATTAACTTTATATTAAAATTTCGAATGTTTTGAAAGTTATAGACTGTTAGGTAAAATAACTCCAGTATTCATTTAGAGAGGTTTGTTGGTAGATAGATTTATAAAAATTGTTAACAATTCGAAAGTTTGCCCTAGCCGCAGCGCTCTCAGGCACGAAATCCGAGGTAAGATTTTGGGTCTCTCCAACAACGTCGGTCTTCACCGGTGACCGTACTGTCCCCACCGATGACAAGCTGATATGCTCAAATTAATACCCTATAAGTACTAAAGCAGTTGTTGTAGTATATGTAGGGGTCGAACACAAGAACTCAGGATATCACACAATAGATTAAATAGATTCTAATTAAGCTAAACCAAAAGATGTAATTGAAAGCAATACGTATATTAAACAAGTTGTAATTCGATTGGGAGAAAGATAGGTTCAGGATATTTCTCAGGAAATCAATGAATGCAGATAAACTAACTAGTCAGGATTCAGATTTAGCGCGGTTCTTAAACTCAAATCACTAAAGTATAGCTAACCAACTCTCGTTGCGAAAACTATCTAAGTCTAAATCCTAGAATGTCGATCGATACTCAACGATTTAGACGAAATTCTTAGCTAAAATCTAATGGCAAAATTGAGTCCCCGGCAACGGCGCCAAATTTGATATGCTCAAATTAATACCCTATAAGTACTAAAGCAGTTGTTGTAGTATATGTAGGGGTCGAACACAAGAACTCAGGATATCACACAATAGATTTAATAGATTCGAATTAAGCTAAACCAAAAGATGTAATTGAAAGCAATACGTAAATTAAACAAGCTGTAATTCGATTGAGAGAAAGATAGGTTCAGGGTATTTCTCAGGAAATCATTGAATGCAGATAAACTAACTAGTCAGGATTCAGATTTAGCGCGGTTCTTAAACTCAAATCACTAAAGTATAGCTAACCAACTCTCGTTGCGAAAACTATCTAAGTCTAAATCCTAGAACTCCAAATCTCTTTGCGAATCCTAAAGTCTAAACCAGCTTTTAGTTCAAGTTTGATTTGTTCACAAAACAACTAAACTATATCTCTTTGCGAATAGTTATTTTGCTCACCCTCAGTTCTATCAGGTAATTAATCGTACTCTCGTGCCTAATCAATTATCCTAAGATCTAAGTTCCAGATTCGTCAACCTATAATTAGTTTTGAGAACAACCTATGGTAAAAAACTAATTCAGATGGTGAATCCTAATCAACTAATCAACCTAGCATTCAGAGAAAACCCTTAGGAGAACTCTAAACCTAAAGTGGATATACTCAGACATGGAGAATGAAAACAACATGATTGAATAGATCATCAAAGAAATCAATAAGAAACAGGAGTTCAGAGTTGTCTCTGATATATCTAGAAGGTTCTTGTTATTAATCACAGTGATGAAACTGGCGAGGATGGCTTGATTGAACGATGCTGTGAGATAATGTGTATAGTCTGGGAAGCTGCGAGTGTCTGCGGAGAAGTACATGGTGGTTAGATCAAAAAGCTGGTTAGGTAACATTTGGGTGCTTGGGAAATTGGTCATTTTTAATGTTTCATGAACAGGTGAGTCTCTACGTTTTCAAACCTCTTTCTCTGGTTTAGTCTTCTATTTTCTTGAGGGCAAGCAAAGGCTAAGTCTGGGGGAGTTGATATATCATGGTTTTTACCCCGTTTAAGCCATGATATAAGTCCGTTTTATAGAGTCTTTCTACTATTTCGTAGTGTTTTAGAGTTTTTTACAGGTTTTAACACTTTGGGAGCATTATTGAAGATATTGGAGTTTTATGGAGCGTTCTAAAGCAAAACTGAAGTCTGGTGACTAAGTGACCGATCAAAGCGTCAAGCATCGATCGATACCCCATTGGTATCGATCGACACACATCGAAGAGATTACGAGTCGCGATTTTTAATGAAGTTTGAAGAATTGCAGAACTTGCCCAGAAGACTTAAATATTTACAGGAAGACCCCAATTCGTGTTTAGACTATTTAATTAGGTTTTACAGCCACTTTCATGGCTATGCTTTCTATTATTCTGGTTTTGTGAGAGAGCTTTTGAAGGGAGACAAGTCTGAAACTCTGTTCGTCCGAGAGAAGATTTCGAACCCTTTTGAAGGGAGACAAGTCTGAAACTCTTTCTATTTTATTTGATGATTTATTCAAATATGTTTATTGTTTCAATTTCCATGTCTGAGTAGATCCACTTTAGGTTTAGGGTTTTCTTATAAGGATTTTCTCTGAATGCTAGGTTGATTAGTTGTTAGGATTCACCATTTGAATTAGTTCTTCACCTTAGGTTGTGTTCAAAGCTAATTCTAGGTTGACGAATCTGGAATTTAGATCTTAGGATAATTGATTAGGCACGAAAGTGCGATTAATTACCTGATAGAACCTTAGGTGAGCAAAATAACTATTCGCAAAGAGATTTGGTTTAGTTGTTTTGTGAACAAATCAAACCTGATTTAAAAGCTGATTTAGACTTTAGAATTCGCAAAGAGATTTGGAATTCCTAGGATTTAGATTTAGATAGTTTTCACAACGAGAGTTGGTTAATTATATCTTAGTGATTTGAGTTCAAGAACCGCACTAAATCTTAATCATGTTAGTTAGTTTACATGCATTCATTGATTTCCTGAGAAGAACCCTGAACCTATTTTTCCCCAATTGAATTTACAACCGTTTTAATTTAAGTCTTGTTTTCAATATTATTGATTGCTTAGCTTAATTCTCTACTTCATAATCTATTGTGTGTTTCTGTGAGTCCTTGTGTTCGACCCCTACTATACTGCAACTACTGCTTAGTACTTTTAGGGTATTAATTTGAGTATATCAAATTTGGCGCCGTTGCCGGTGACTCAATTCGCCATTAGATTTACGTTTGAGAATTTCGACTAAGTTCGTCGGTATCGATCGATACTCACTAGTATCGGTCGATACTCGTCGTTCCCTTTTGTTGATATCGATCGACACCACTTGGTATCGGTCGATACTCAACGTGTTTTTTGTTACTTACGTTACTTTCCTAGTGTGTTTCAGGTGTGAATTTGGAACGTGCAAACAGGAAAGCAAGGAAGCCAGCAGAGATGAACAACACAATGATTATGATGCATGATGCTGCTGGAGCTTTGAGACACCAAGAGGGTCAGTTGTGCAATGCGAGAGGACAATGTCTGGATAGAGAGGGGAACATCATTCCCGTTGCTCATGTTGTTGTTGGGATTGTAGCTGGGAACGCGAACGCTGAGAATGATGTGGTTAATCGTGGCAGAACGATTGGTGAGTGCAATAGACCTGATCAGTTCTATGCAAATTGATCAGCGATTCGTCCTCCACCTTACCAGAGGAATAACTTTGAGCTGAAGCCTGCATACTACACTCTTGTGGGACAGCATCCTTTTCATGGTCTTTCTAGCGAACATCCCATGGATCATATTGAGAGGTTCGAGGACTTGGTCACTAGCATCAAGAGCAATGGAGTGTCCTACGATTACCTTTTCTGCAAGCTTTTTCCATACTCTCTTGGTGGAGAAGTGACTTACTGGCTGAGACAGTTGACTCCTGGATCGCTGACTACTTGGGATCAAACTAAGACTGCTTTCCTGAAAAACTTCTATGATGATGCACGATCCGAAGATCTCAGCAACAAGATTTCTCAGTTTTCTCAGGGTCCGACTGAGGCACTCAAGGCTGCTTTGATTCGTTTCAGGTCATATCAGAGAGATTGTCCACACCATGGGTTCACTCAGGTTCAGCTGCTGGGTACTTTCTATAGAGGGATCGATTGGAGGTATCAGATGTCTTTAAATGCTGCGAGTAATGGAAATTTCAACACCAGGTATCCCGACGATGCCTATGTGCTTATTGAGAACTTGGTTTCTAGCAATAGTACCAAGAATGCAGACATGGAGCGCAAGACGCAAGCTGGTAAGTTTGCAGTCAGATTGCTGAGGTGAATGCTAAGTTAGATTCAATGCATAATTTGTTGATGGACAAGCAGCAGAAGGCTTTTCATTTTGTTGAAAAAGATGAAGTTGAATATGTCAACTACATTGATGGAGTTGGATCTCAGGATCAAAGGTATCAGTGACCACCCACACCACCCAGAACTTCTGAGAGCAAGATTGAATCTATGTTTGAACAGCTTCTTCAAGGACAGTAGAAGCTGACTGTGGAATTCAACGGGAAAATGGATGTCCTGTATACTGATTTGAGTGGAAGGATCGACGCTATTAATATTCAGCAGAAGATGCTGAAAACTCAGGTAGCTCAGACTGCAGCAACTGTCAAGGAACTGATGGTTCATTCACAGAACGAAGAGATTTCGGAAATCACCTCTGTGTCGACCGTTACCCTCTTGTATCGATCGACACCCGTTCAAGAATCTGTCAAGGACGTCTCGAAGGAGCAAGCATCGATCGACACCCTCCCTGTATCGATCGATGCCAATCCAGATACTTCGAAGGAACCACGTACGAGTGTTGACAGACTTCGCAAGCCCAAGAAGCTGAATCCTATCCCTCAACACCTCCGAGCCCCCATCACTCCAAGGCAGCTGCGTGGCTTTGAGAAGATTGTACGAAGGGTACCCCACTCGCTCACTTTTGAAGAAGCTTTAGAGGGCTGGCCTCTGCTAAGTCACTTCAAAGATTGCAGAGAAACTCTGGAAGAAATTAAGGCACTCTTCATCAAAGCAAGAAGCACTTCACTACCGCTGAGGCAGTTAACCAAGAGGGAAGACCCAGGGATATTCTCAGTTCCATGCCATATCTCTGGCGTTGAATTCAAAGATTCTCTCGTTGACTCAGGTGCTAGCGTCAATGTCATGTCAAGGGCAATTGCAGAAAGATTGGGAGCTGATATTCGACCTCCAAAGGCATCTATCACATACGCAGACTATTCCACCTCACTTCCCTATGGTACAATCCCTGATTTGCTGGTTAACGTAAGAGATTGCCTGGTTCCTACTGATTTTTAGGTTGTGGAGATGAGTGCGCATTCTCGTACGCAGTTGATCCTTGGAAGACCGTTCATGGCTATGGTTGGTGCCATTATGGACACACCCAGTAAGCACATCTCGTTCTCATACATTGACAAGGAGGTGTACTACAAAGCCATCCCTAGAGGAACTCCCACACATATCTCTTGCATCACTGTTATTCCTGGAGAGACATTGGTAATTGATCTTTTGGAAGAGCCTCCTAACGAGCCAACTGCCACAGACATTCTAGATAGTCCTTCTGTCATCACCAAGAAAGACGTCAAAACAGCTAAGGCAAAGAAGAAGGTGAAGAGCAAAGGACTACAAAGCGTTCCCCATGTGACTTTAACCCCTCAGAAGTGCGATCGAGATTCAATTGAATATAAGGTGAAGTGCAAGGGAACTTCGAAACCATTCTCTGAGGCTAGAGTTATTCTCACTTCGGAGCTGAAAGAGAAAGGACAGGAGTTTGTGGAGAGCATGATGAGCAGAACTCTGAAGCTGGCAATGTCAAATTGTGGAGCTTGTTTCGGCGCAAGTTCTCATTTTTCTCCTGACTGAACGGCCGTAAAGTCAAGCTCGTGACGTAAAACAAGCGCTGAGTGGGAGGCAACCCACTGGTGAGTCTGTACATAACTCGTTTATATTTTGTTTTTGATTTTTGGTTTTGTGTCTTGTGTCAAACGTGAGGCAGATTTGACGAGGAGTATCGATCGACACTAGTAAGTGTCGATCGACACCAAGTGCCTTAAAAAAGGGAGCATAATTTTTCATAAGTGTCAGTCGACACCATCCAGTGTCGACCAAAAACGACAAGTGTCGACCGATACCTCGGGGTATCGATCGATGCTCCACGGCCAGGTAAGTTTCCTTACAACCCTACGGTTTTGTCTTCTTCCTCACAACCCATCATCGTTCGATACCGCCTCCATATCCCTCTCAAATCGCATCTCTCTCATTTCTTCACCTATTTTGGTGATTCAAGTGCCTGATTCATTGGATTTTCATCCTCTATCTCTTCCTAGCATTTGTTATTTCAATCAGCAAAGGTATGTCTTCGAAATTCCATTTTTTCGGTCCGATTTTAGGTTTGTGGTTTGCGAGATTTTACTCTTTAGCACTTGTTTTTCTTGACAATGGTCATTTGCTAAGATGCTCTAGAGTGGTTTCGAACCTTGCCTTACATTCAATTGCCTTTAATTTGGACTCTTGGATAATTTGGAATTTGGGACTTCGATGAACTGGAAATTGACTAAGGTGTCGATCGATACCCTCCAGTATCGATCGACACCACTCGTTTCTGCCGATACAAATTTGCTGTGAATGCTGAGAAGTGTTGGATTTATGATGTGTCTTTCTGTCTTGTTTGCAGATGACATCTAGGTCAAAGAGAGCCAGGACTACAGACGCATCGAGCTCTAACCCATCTGCTACGGATATTCCTGCGGCCCCACGCAGAAGTCCTTGGCCTAAGCTGAACGAGAAGGCCAGGATCCCTTGTCACCGCGATTGGAACAGGACGGAGAGGGAGATTGCGCTGAGTGATGACACCGCGTTTAGACCCATTTCTGAGGAGTGGGACGATTTCGACACGCAGTTCTATAACGCGTAGTTGGGTGTTACCATCGAGCCTACCAGGTTTGTGGGTGGGCTTCTTTGCATCAAATGGGTCTTGACACAGATTTGGCTCGTCTGCTTGAGCGGGTTGGTTTTTGTCACATGGCTACACAGCAGCATGACCTCTACCCAGATTTGGTTCGTCAGTTTATGGCGACAGCTCGCGTTAGCTATTCAGATGAGCTTCTACGAGACGCACAGGGTGGTAGCCTGTCCTTCATGGCTCGCGGAGTGAGGTACAGGATTCTACTCCCTGATCTCTGTGACCTCTATGGGTTTCGGAGGGATCGCAGGAGGATTGCTCTTCCAGCTGCCCATCCTGACATGCGTGGATTTTGGGCATGGTTTGGGAACGGTGTCTACGAGTCTTATAACGCCCCGACCGCCCCTACCTGTGGGCCCCAACGACATCTCCCGGCCCGTGGGCCCACCCTCGTCCGACGGCCGATGCGTTAGTCCGGGAGGCTCGTAAGACTTGTTTACTGACCCTGCAATCACCACGTGACATTTCCCCGTGTTTTGTCCTCACTCACACGCTACCGCGAATCACTTCCCGGAAGGTCACCCATCCTTAGACTACTCCAGCCCAAGCACCCTTAACTCTGGAGTTCTTTCGGGCAAGTGATCGGAAAAGGTAAGTGCACTTTGGTGACATAGGTAGCCAAATCAATTCTTATAAGCCTCTCCGCATATACAAGAAACCGGGATGTTACAATCACCCCCACTCACAGAGCGCAACGTCCTCGTTGCGCACCAGGATCGTCACCCTAGACGGTGTGAGCCCACCTGACTCCACACACGTGTTTGGGTTCGGCTCTGATACCACTTATAACGCCCCGACCGCCCCTACCTGTGGGCCCCAACGACATCTCCCGGCCCGTGGGCCCACCCTCGTCCGACGGCCGATGCGTTAGTCCGGGAGGCTCGTAAGACTTGTTTACTGACCCTGCAATCACCACGTGACATTTCCCCGTGTTTTGTCCTCACTCACACGCTACCGCGAATCACTTCCCGGAAGGTCACCCATCCTTAGACTACTCCAGCCCAAGCACCCTTAACTCTGGAGTTCTTTCGGGCAAGTGATCGGAAAAGGTAAGTGCACTTTGGTGACATAGGTAGCCAAATCAATTCTTATAAGCCTCTCCGCATATACAAGAAACCGGGATGTTACAAGTCTAAGACGTCCACTCAGATGGACATACGACATCCGGTCCTGCGTTGTTTTGTTCGGGTCCTGAGCACTACTCTCCTGTGCAGGATGGAGCTTAACAAAATGAGAGTTTCTGAGCTTCTGCTTCTGTTTCTGGCTGTCAGGAACATCATCCCTGAGCAGGATTTGGATTGGCCTGAGCTTGAGGATGTTAACCTTGGGGGGGCTGTTTTTGCGCATCATCTGGTCTCTGAAGACCAAACCATTCACGGGGACGAGCACGAAGAAGGAGTCAGTTGGTAGTCTTCTAACACCTATCTTCCAGCACCTCAGGATCAGTACTACGAGCTGCTCGATCGTCACTAAGCGTCGGTATATGGATGAGGCTCATCTGAGGAACCTTAGGTGGTTGAAGACCGGGAGGAAGTGGATTCTTAGTAGATCTGATGGGAACTTTCTGGTGCAGCTACCTGACAGGGATCTGACAGACATATCTGAGGATCCTGCTCAGCTTCGTTTTGAGCCTCTTGCAGAGCTGTTGACTCCGAATCCTGCGACTAGACGACAGTTTCGTCCACCTGCTTCTGACATCCCATCTACTTCACGTCAGGGAGGACGTACATAGGCTGCACCGTGCCCACCTATTCTTGAGCCACAGTGGCCTGAGGACACGGACGTCCCGATGGAGCCATCTGCTTTCCAGAGACTGATGATAGCGAGCATGAAGAGCATCTGGGCTGCTGTTCGCTGCCATTGCATGACTGACACGGATGCTGATCCATCGTCCCAGCCTGTACCTTCACATACCGATGCTGCTGCTGACCATGAGAGTGATTCTGAGGAGACGCAGGATTAGTCTTCTCTATCTTCGCGTTTGTGCTTTTCTTTCTTTTTCTTTTATCTTTCTTTTCTGTTGAACTTATGTCGGTATTTGTTTTTGCATTTGAACTTCTTTGGATTTATGTTTATCTACCATGTTGCTTTTAACCTGTTTTTGAGTGTTCCTAACAGTGCTAACATCTAACACAATGGAATGCTTTCTCTGGTTAAGCGACTCGACACCCCTGATTTTCAATCAGTGTGTCGACATACGATTGGTGTCGATCTATACCCTCAAGTATCGATCGATACCCTGTAAAGGTACGGTTTCTGTTTTTTCATAATCCACTCAGTTCATTTGTTTTCTTTCACCAACCTTAGGCTAAATAACACTGGGGACAGTGTTATTTAAGTTTGGGGGAGGTAGTCGCTGAATTTGTTTTTATTTTTCTTAGAGTCAGTCGTTTTTGAGTCATTCGTTGTTTTATTGAGTCAAAATTTTGTCGAAGACTGCGATCTTTTTCTTGAACCTATTGATCTGACATTGCTTCTAAGTGACCATTGCTACAGAATCAGTTCTAGATCGACTAATGAAAAATCCAAAGGCTGACCAGTTAACCAGAAGACACTCATGTTTCCAGCAAAGTTCTTTAAGGCATGAGCCAAAATTTTTGTACTTCATCGATGTGGTTAGTATTCAAAGAGTTTGATTCCTCATTCGTATCTGACAAAGGAACCCACGTGTTTGAAGTAATGGTATTTCTCTCCCTGTTATAAGTTAATAAATAAGATGCATTAAAAGATGAAATGATTTTCTTCTGAGTAGAGGGTTAGGAAAATTTCCTGCGATCCCATTATTCTACTTCAGAGGAAATGATCACACAAAGGTGGAAGCGAGGTTAGGAAAATTTCCTGTGACACCATTATTCGCCTACACCTTTGATTACTTTTGAGGGAAGAACCGGGGATTCGGTTGCAAACACCATCAATACTCGCGTCTCGAACCTTAATTTGTACATGCAAGAGATATACTAAGAAATAAGTCTGGGGGAGAGAAATAATACCAAAAAGTGTGAAAAATGGTGCTTCCTTGTCATGATATTGTATGGGAAAGAATCTAGAAGGTTTTTGGTATTAATCACAGCAATGAAACTGGCGAGGATGGCTTGATTGAACGATGCTGTGAGATCATGTGTGTAGTCTGGGAAGCTGCGAGTGTCTGCGGAGAAGTACATGGTGGTTAGATCAAAAAGCTGGTTAGGTAACATTTGGGTGCTTGGGAAATTGGTCATTTTTAATGTTTCATGAACAGGTGAGTCTCTACGTTTTCAAACCTCTTTCTCTGGTTTAGTCTTCTATTTTCTTGAGGGCAAGCAAAGGCTAAGTCTGGGGGAGTTGATATATCATGGTTTTTACCCCGTTTAAGCCATGATATAAGTCCATTTTATAGAGTCTTTCTACTATTTCGTAGTGTTTTAGAGTCTTTTACAGGTTTTAGCACTTTTGGAGCATTATTGGAGATATTGGAGTTTTATGGAGCTTTCTGGAGCAAAACTGAAGTATGGTAACTAAGTGACCGATCGAAGCGTCAAGCATCGATCGATACCAAGGGGGTATCGATCGACACCCATCGAGGAGATTACAAGTCGCGATTTTTAATGAAGTTTGAAGAATTGCAGAACTTGCCCAGAAGACTTTAATATTTACAAGAAGACCCCAATTCGTGTTTAGACTATTTAATTAGGTTTTACAGCCACTTTCATGGCTATGCTTTATATTATTCTGGTTTTGTGAGAGAGTTTTTGAAGGGAGACAAGTCTGAAACTCTGTTCGTCCGAGAGAAGATTTTGAACCCTCTTATTACTCTTTCTATTTTATTTGATGATTTATTCAAACATGTTTATTGTTTCAATTTCCATGTCTGAGTAGATCTACTTTAGATTTAGGGTTTTCTCATAAGGATTTTCTCTGAATGCTAGGTTGATTAGTTGTTAGGATTCACCATCTGAATTAGTTCTTCACCTTAGGTTGTGTTCAAAGCTAATTCTAGGTTGCCGAATCTGGAATTTAGATCTTAGGATAATTGATTAGGCACGAGAGTGCGATTAATTACCTGATAGAACTTTAGGTGAGCAAAATAACTATTCGCAAAGAGATTTGGTTTAGTTGTTTTGTGAACAAATCAAACCTGATTTAAAAGCTGATTTAGACTTTAGGATTCGCAAAGAGATTTGGAATTCCTAAGATTTAGATTTAGATAGTTTTCACAACGAGAGTTGGTTAATTATATCTTAGTGATTTGAGTTCAAGAACCGCACTAAATCTGAATCATGTTAGTTAGTTTACCTGCATTCATTGATTTCCTGAGAAAAACCCTGAACCTATTTTTTCCCAATTGAATTTACAACCGTTTTAATTTAAGTATTGTTTTCAATATTATTGATTGCTTAGCATAATTCTCTACTTCATAATCTATTGTGTGTTTCTGTGAGTCTTTGTGTTCGACCCCTACTGTACTGCAACTACTGCTTAGTACTTTTAGGGTATTAATTTTAGCATATCAGTCTCTACAAAAACTAAAGTAAAATCAAGCATATAATAAAACTTAGCCATCAAAGTGACTGTAAAATCTAATAAATAACCTAAGACACGTTTTGGGGATTCTTGTAAATAATAAAGTCTTCTGGGCAATTCTGCAACTTTTCAACTCTTGGAAAAGTCGCGATTCGTGTCTTGCTGCGGTGAGTATCGATCGATACTGAGGCTACAAATCGGGTACTCAGCTACACGAACTTCTGCTTTGCTCCAAAATACTCCAGAAACTCCAATATCTCCAATTATGCTCCAAACGTACTAAAACCTGTAAAAGACTCTAAAACGCTACAAAATAGTAGAAAAACTCTATAAAAAAGACTTATATCATGGCTTAAAAGGGGTAAAAACCACGATATATCAACTCCCCCAGACTTAGCATTTGCTTGCCCTCAAGCAAAACAGAAAACTAAACCAGAGAAAGAGGTTTGAAAACATAGAGACTCACATGTTCATGAAACATTGCAATGACCCTTTTCCTTAGTGCTCCACATATCACCTAACCAGTTCCAAATCTAACCACCATGTACTTCTCCGTAGACATTCGTAACTTCCCAGACTACACACATTATTTCAAAGCATCGTTCAAATAAAACTCTCATCGCCAGTTTCATCGTTGTGATTAATACCAAGAACCTTCTAGATTCTTTCCCATACAATATCATGACAAGGAACCATCTAATTTCACACTTTTTGGTATTGTTTTCTCTCCGCCAGACTTATTTCTCATTATGTCTCTTGCATATACATATTAAGGTTTGAGACGCGAGTATTGATGGTGTTTGCCACCGAATCCCTGGTTCTTCCCTCAAAAGTAATCAAAGGTGTGGGCGAATAATGGTATCACAAGCAATTTTCCTAACCTCGCTTCCACCTTTGTGTGATCATTTCCTCAGAAGTATAATAATGGGATTGCTGGATATTTTCCTAATCCTCTACTCAGAAGAAAATCATCCCATCTTTTAATGCATCTTATTAATTAACTTGTAACAGTGAGAGAAACACCATTGCTTTAAACACATGGGTTCCTTTGTCAGATACGAACGAGGAATCAAGCTCTATGGACATCAGTCACATCAATGGAGTGAAAAAATTTGGCTCAGGCTTTAAAGAACTTTGCTGGAAACATGAGTGTCTTCTAGTTAACTGGTCAGCCTTTGGATTTTTCATTAGTATGATCTAGAACTGATTTTGTAACAATGGTCACTTAGAAGAAAAGTCAAAACAATAGAGTCAAGAAAAAGATCACAGCCTCCAACAGATTTTGACTCAATAAAACAACGAATGGCTAAAAAACGACTGACTCTAAGAAAAACAAAAACAATGTCAGCGACTACCTCCCCCAGACTTAAACAACACTGTCCCCAGTGTTATCTAGCCTATAGTCAGTAAAAGAAACATAACAGTAGAGTTGAAACGTGAAAATCAGAGAAGTTACCGAATTAGGGTAGGGGTGTCGACCGACACACAACACTGGTATCGAGCGATACCAGGCTTAGGCCGACACATAAACTTCTTCTCATCGTCATTGATGCATGTGGTGTCGATCAATACCAGGTGGTATCGGTCGATATCGATCATCTGTAACTGATTAACGCAAAACACAAGACACAAAACATAAAACCAAAAACAAAAACAAAAGACTTTTATACAGACTTACCAGTGGGTTGCCTCCCACCAAGCGCTTGTTTAAAGTCAGTAGCTTGACTCTGGCTCAGGTGATCAGTCAGGAGAAGATTGAGAACTTACTCCCAGGCAAGTTCTACAACTAGACACTTCCAGCTTCAGAGTTCTGCTCAACATGCTCTCCACAACTTCCTTTCCTTTCTCTTTCAGCTCCGAAGTAAGAATGACTCTAGCCTTAGAGAATGGTTTTGAGGTTCCTTTGCACTTCACCTTGTATTCAATCGAATCCCCATCACACTTCTGAGGGATTAAAGTCATAGAAACAACACCTTTTACTCCTTTGCTCTTCACCTTCTTCTTTGCCTTAGATGTTTTGACGTCTTTCTTGGTGATGACAGAAGGACTATCTAGAAGGTCTATGACAGTTGGCTCGTCAGGAGGCTCTTCAAAAAGATCAACTACCAACGTCTCTCCTGTAATAATGGTGATGCAAGATATATGTGTGGGAGTTCCTCTAGTAGGAATGGCTTTGTAGTATAAATTCTTGTCAATGTACGAGAACGAGATTTTCTTGCTTGATGTATCTATAATGGCACCTACCGTAGCCATGAACGGTCTTCCAAGAATCAACTGCGTACTAGATCTTGCACTCATCTCCACAACTAGACAATCTCTTATGTTAACCAGCAAATCAGGGATTATACCATATGGAAGTGAGGTGGAACAGTTTGAGAATGTGATAGATGTCTTGGGAGATCGAATATCAGCTCCCAATCTCTCTGCAATTGCCCTTGACATGACATTGACGCTACCCCCCGAGTCAACGAGAGACTCTTTGAATTCAACTCCAGAGATAGAGCATGGAACTGAGAATATTATTGGGTCTTCCCTCTTGGTCAACTACCTCAGTGGTAGTGACTTGTTTCTTACCTTGATAAAGAGTACTTCGATCTCTTCCAGAGTTTCTCTGCAATCTCGGAAGTGACTCAGCAGAGGGTGGTACTCTAGAGCTTCTTCAAAAGTCAGTGTGTGGGGAATCCTTCGTACCATCTTCTCAAACCCAAGCAGTTGCTTTGGATAAATGGGGTCTCTGAGGTGTCTGGGTGGCATGGGGTATGGCGCCTTAGGTTTGTAAACCCTTTCTGCACTCAACTCGGGTTTCGTTTCAGCAACTAAATTGGTATCAAACGACACAGGGGTGGTGTCGATCGATGCTTTCGCTCTGGAATCGTCCCTGGCAGAACCTTGGACGTGTGTCGATCGATACAAGGTAATATCAGTCGACACAGGGGTGGTGTTCAAAATCTCATCGTCATCCTCGGCAAGATTGACGTATTCGTTCTGTGAATGAACCATCAGTCCTTTGACAGTTGATACGGTCTGGGCTACTTGCGTGTCCAGCATCTTCTGATGAGTACTGAGGGCCTCGATCCTTCCATTCAAATCCTTGTACAAATCATATATCTTTCCATTGAGATCCACTGTGATCTGTTGCTGTCCTTGAACCAGCTGTTCAAACATAGATTAAATCTTGCTCTCAGAAGTTTTGGGTGGTGTGGGTGGGCATTGATACATTTGATCTTGAAATCCAACTCCACCAATGTAGTTAACATATTCCACTTCATCCTCTTCAGCAAGATGAACAGCCTTCTGTTGCTTGTCCATCAACAAATTATGCACCGAATCCAGCTTCGCATGCACTTTAGCAATCTGTGATCCATCAACACCTCCGTGCAGCCTTTTCCGCTCGAGATCAGCACTCTTGGCGCTATTGCTAGACGCCACGTTCTCAATGAGCACATACGCATCGTCAGGATACCTCGTGTAGAAATTTCCATTGCTCGCAGCATCCAGGGTCATCTGGTACCTCCAATCAATCCCTCTGAAGAAAATACCCAGCAACTGAACCTTAATGAGCCCATGATGTGGACAATCCCTCTGATATGATCTGAATCTCAGCCAAGCAGCCTTAAATGCCTCAGTCGGTCCCTGAAAAAACTGAGAAATCTTGTTCCTGAGCTCTTCGGATCTCGCATCATCATAGAAATTATTCAGGAACGCATTCTTCATCTCTGCCCATGTAGTCAGCGAACCAGCTGGTAACTTCTTCAGCCAATAAGCTGCATCCCCACCAAGAGAGTATGGAAAGAGCTTACAGAAGAGATAATCATAGGACACTCCATTGTACTTGATGCTAGTAACCAAGTCCTCAAACCTCTTTATGTGATCCATCGGGTGTTCATGAGAAATACCATGAAAAGGATGCTGACCCACAAGAGTGAAGTATGCAGGTTTCAGCTCAAAGTCATTCCTTTAAAAAGTAGGAGGGCGAATCCCTGATCGATTGGCATATAACTGATCAGGCCTATTGTACTCGCCAATCATTCTACCACGATTAACCACATCATTCCCAACATTCACAGCAACTGCAGGGAAAATTATATTTCCAGCTTCATCAAGTCGCTGCCCTCTCTCATTGCACAATTGACCATCTTGGTCTCTCAAAGCTCCAGCATCATCACGAACCAATATCACTGAATTGTTCATCTCTGCTGGCTTCTTTGCTTTCCTGTTTGCACGTTCCAAATTTGCTAACTGCTCCTTTGACAAATCAACTAGCGGAGTGTTCTTGTTCCTTCTGGTTTCACGAAGAGGCATGCACCTGAAACACAAAAGTCAAGAACGTAAGTAACCGAAATTCACGAAGTATCGACCGATACCACTAAGGTTTCGATCGATACTCAACGATTTAGACGAAATTCTTAGCTAAAATCTAATGGCGAAATTGAGTCCCCGGCAACGGCGCCAAATTTGATATGCTCAAATTAATACCCTATAAGTACTAAAGCAGTTGTTGTAGTATATGTAGGGGTCGAACACAAGAACTCAGGATATCACACAGTAGATTTAATAGATTCTAATTAAGCTAAACCAAAAGATATAATTGAAAGCAATACGTAAATTAAACAAGTTGTAATTCGATTGGGAGAAAGATAGGTTCAGGGTATTTCTCATGAAATCATTGAATGCAGATAAACTAACTAGTCAGGATTCAGATTTAGCGCGGTTCTTAAACTCAAATCACTAAAGTATAGCTAACACAACACATTTGATATTTATATGTATTGTTTGCTACTGAGTTTTATATCACAACAATTCAGTTCAGATTGAGTTTTGTTTAATTAATAGCATCATATTTTCATATCAAAACATATACCTCATTTTTTTGTTTTTTTGGGAAAAAGCATCTTCTTATTAGTATTGTAACCCAAATCGAAATTCATTAATTCAGAGATAGAGCATCGGTGGAGAGAGAGGCGATTTTCAGAGATATTCATAGATTTGGAAGTTTATCGTCTGCGTTATCTTTTACATTTCTTCTCTTCGTTTATGTCTTCTTCTTCTTCTCGGTTTGTTTTATCGCTAGCTTGTGGTGATTGTCGAATTGACCTAGGGAACTGTTAAATGCCGACATGAGCTTACGTGTACTCTCTGCCTCTTTTATTGGCAATGTTTGTGTAGAATTTTCAAATGATTCGGTGGATTGTAACTATTTTTTTTGTTTTCGAAAATGATTCACATGATGAAGAATTCAATTAAATGGATCCAAGATCGCCTTTTTCAGATGTAAAGCAGCAATGCCGATTATGAGATTTAGAGGTGGTTACATTTTTGTCTTCTTTTTGCGGGTTTTGTTATACTTATAGCTCATGTAACAAAGTCGAGCAAACCTTGTGCAGACAAAAATGATTCAAATTGAGATTTTCACAAAATATAGTTTCATCCGGTTAGAGTTGGTGACACGGTAAGAGATATTTAGAGAGGGAACGGAATAGATCTCCATGGATATGTTAAAAGATTGTAATGCCCATTATCGAGTTCTAGTAATTTATTAAATAATTATCGAGTTCAACACTACCGAGTTAAGAGATTTTAATGCCCAATAGATTATTTTTATTTACATGAATTTTATATTAAAATTTTGAATGTTTTGAAAGTTATATATTGTTAGGTAAAATAACTCCAGTATTCATTTAGAGAGGTGTATTGGTAGATAGATTTATAAAAATTGTTAGAATTTTTAGATTATATTTTTATTGGTTTATGAATTCTGACATTCTTAATGAAATCTACTGTTATTGGTTTATGAATTCTGATATTCTTAATGAAATCTACTGTTATTGGTTTATGGATTCTGAAGTTCTTAATAAAATCTAATGTTATTGGTTTGATGATTTTTAACTTACATACAAAATCCTTTGTTATTCTAAAATTTTAGTTTTTATTGATTCTATTAAAATCTTGTGTTATTGGGATATAGATTTTTAACTATTTGAGTCATCAAACAAAATTTCCAAAACACTATGGATATCTTTTGAATTTTTATAGTGATTATAGTGAAATATTTTGAATACTCAAAACTCTATACAAATCTAACAAACACTATGGAAATATAACAAATCTCTAAATTTTTTAAATCAACTAATTCTATATAAATTCAACTCCCACTAAACCACCCTTAGTAATTTGAATAATTTAGAGTATTTTATTTTATTTTTTGAAGCCAAAATTTTGAATGTTAGTATATAATTACCGTGAATATTTTTTCCTGAAAATTTTAATTTTTGTATATATGAAGATATATATATTTTAATTTTGAAATTGGTATATTCATTATAATTAGATATTACTTATTTTAAGTAAAATTAAACATATATTGTATATAGTAGAAAGACTCTATAAAACGGAATTATATCATGGCTTAAAAAGGGTAAGAACCATGATATATCACCAGCCTCACGCTGGGAATCGAGAAGCCACCGACAATCGGCCTTACGTCGTATGCTGAGAAAACTCCTCCGATGTCCTCTCCAGACTCAGTTAACGCAGCTTCTCCGTCGGTAACTCCTCTTCAAGCAGAAGGAGAGGCGCCTGACCACCTGTTCCACCGACACACTGGATTCAACCGCCATTTCTTCCCTCCATCCCTTCCACGACTCTCTTCCTTCTCCTTGCCCTCTTGGCGTCGGCCCCTCGTGTCACCGACGAGATCCTTCTCCTTGTGCGCAGCTCCTTCCTCCTTCGAAGAGAGCTTGCGGAGCAGGAATAGTCTCTTCGATGATGTTGTGGTAAATACCGCCCTGGTTTCTTTCGCCGGAGACCCAGCCGTTGGTTCTCAGAACTCGAGTCGCTCCCTCACGGCCACCTTCGTACCATCTCCGCCTCCGCCGTACTCTACATCACCACCCTCGCTTACTCCTCCGGTGCCTCCTCCGCGAGCCATCCTCCATGGTCATATCTCCCCGACTGGCCGAAGTTCCTCTCCCTACGTCGTCGTACGCTTCTTCTTCCAAAATATGGATTTCCATTTTTGGGATGAATAATTCTGCAAAATGGGACTGGCTCAAGTTGTTCCTTTTGGCTTTTAGCCCATCAGTTATGCAAAGCTTCATACTGTTCACCTCTGCTGAGTTCGGTGTTACCGAACAAGAGGGTAAGCGGAGTAAATCCAAGGCAAGGTTGCATGTGGTGTCCATATCCTTCCCTGAAACCCTCACAGATGTTAAATGCCAAACCGAAGGTCATCTGAGTAAATCCAAGGCTTCTTTGCATGTGGTGTCAATCCGTGCAGCTTTTTTTCCAAACTGCATCTGAAGAAATAAGGACTTTCTCAGTAGAATCCGAGTCCTTACAATTGGTTAGGGCCATCTTCTCAGGCTCTTGTGTTCCTGGACTTCTTGGTTTCGTCGAGGACATCACAATCCTCAGCAGAAGTTTAGTTTTCACTACTTTCAAGTTTATCCTATCGACGCATTCGAGTTTAGTCTTGAATTCGCGGTCATCTGATCACACTATATCTGCTTTAAGCTTTAATGTTTTTAATTTGTATTGTCATTATCAAAGAGGATGGCTAATTCCCTCTAGTTGTATTATGGAAGTTTAAGTAATGGGAATAAATTGTTGTCCAAAAAAAAAAGATTTATAAAAATTGTTAGAATTTTTAGATTATATTGTTATTAGTTTATGAATTCTGATATTCTTAATGAAATCTACTGTTTTTGGTTTATGAATTATGACATTCTTAATGAAATCTACTGTTATTGGTTTATGCATTTTGAAGTTCTTAATAAAATCTAATGTTATTGGTTTGATGATTTTTAAATTACATACAAAATCCTTTGTTATTCTAAAAATTTGGTTTTAATTGATTATATTAAAATCTTGTTTTATTGGGATATATATTTTTACCTATTTAAGTCATCAAATAAAATTTTCAAAACACTATGGATATCTTTTGAATTTTTATAGTCATTATAGTGAAATATTTTGAATACTCAAAACTCTATACAAATCTAACAAACTCTATGAAAATATAACAAATCTCTAAATTTTTAAAATCAACTAACTCTATATAAATTTAACTCCCACTAAACCACCCTTAGTAATTTGAATAATTTAGATTATTTTATTTTTTGAAGCCAAAATTTTGAATGTTGGTATATAATTACTGTGATTGTTTTTTCCATAAAATTTTAATTTTAGTATATATGAAGATATATATATTTTAATTTTTAAAATTGGTATATTCAATATAATTAGATATTACTTATTTTATGTAATATTAAACATATATTATATGTTGTATATGATTTATTTCTTTTTTGCAAGTTAACTTTCTATATAAGATTATGTATTAAGTATGATATTGCTATATGATTGCCGATAGGGGATTAATTAATTTATATTATAAGAAATATTTTGTAGAAAAAATCCACTATTCAAATATTTCAATAACATAAAATATGTTTTTTTGGAATTTTAAAACAATAAATGAATTGATATTTGTTTCCATTAAAATAATAATAAAAATTATAAAGTTTACCACTACTCTAATGTCCATTAGATTTTTTTGTATTATA
Organism: Eutrema japonicum; assembly: GCA_030161315.1. Classification (NCBI taxonomy): domain Eukaryota; kingdom Viridiplantae; phylum Streptophyta; class Magnoliopsida; order Brassicales; family Brassicaceae; genus Eutrema; species Eutrema japonicum. The sequence continues at coordinate 44,730,279 of BSQW01000013.1, forward strand.
TTTAAATTTTGAATATATTTTTTGTAAATTTTACACTGGTAGATAAAATAACTCCAATATTCAATTATTATATTTGAATAATTTACTAGTGTGTTTTATTTTATTTTTCAAAAGATTTTTTGAATGTTGGTATATTATTATTATCATTGTTTTTTCTTTCTTAAAATTCAAATATATATATATATATATATATTTCCAAAATGGTATATTCATACTATTTAAATACTAATTATTTTCAGTAATATTAAACTTACTAAAATAAAAGAGTCAATAGATGTTTAATAGCTTTACGAGTTACGACTATAAATAAAGGATTATTCATTGTATTAATAAGTTCATAACACATAAACGAAATTAAAAAAAAAAAAAAGGAAGAAGAGATATGGAGATGATGAAAGTGATAATGATGATGGTGTTAGTTGGAACTCTAATAGGAGAGGTCAAGACTGAATCACGTGCGGATTGTGTGATGCATTGTCAGGAAGTGTGCATGGGCAATCTTGATAAAAATTGCGTCCACGGATGCATCATTGAAAAATGTCCTTCTTCGTACCAATTTTCATCATTCCAAGTATATACTTTCACCATCATTTTCTTTTTCTTATGAGTACATATGTATATATTTTCGTAATTATTATATAATTAATAGTTTGACATGGCTGTGCATTTTTTTTGTGTGGCTATTAACAGAACAAAGGCTTCATACCATCATGAAATCAGAGGATAAACTTGCTATTGACTTTTGGTCACCTAAAACAAAGCTATGGTTAAAGATCAATTAATAGTCTTATTATTCGTAATTTTCATAACACAACACATTTGATGTTTATATGTATTGTTCGCTATTGAGTTTTATATCACAACAATTCAGTTCAGTTTGAGTTTTGTTTAATAGCATCATATTTTCATAGGGAGAGGTCAAGACTGAATCACGTGCGGATTGTGTGATGCATTGTCAGGAAGTATGCACGGGCAATCTTGATAAAAATTGCGTCAACGGATGCATCTTTGAAAAATGTCCTCATTTTCTTCGTACCAATTTTCATCATTCACCATCAGTTTCTTTTTCTTATGAGTACATATTTATATATTTTCATAATTATTATATAATAAATAGTTTGGCATGGTTGTGCATTTTTTTGTGTGGCTATTAATAGGACGAAGGCTTCATACCATCATGAAACCAGAGGATAAACTTGCTATTGAATTTTGGTCACCTAAAACAAAGCTATTGTTAAAGATCAATTAATAGTCTTATTATTCGTAATTTTCATAACACAACACATTTGATATTTATATGTATTGTTTGCTACTGAGTTTTATATCACAACAATTCAGTTCAGATTGAGTTTTGTTTAATTAATAGCATCATATTTTCATATCAAAACATATACCTCATTTTTTTGTTTTTTTGGGAAAAAGCATCTTCTTATTAGTATTGTAACCCAAATCGAAATTCATTAATTCAGAGATAGAGCATCGGTGGAGAGAGAGGCGATTTTCAGAGATATTCATAGATTTGGAAGTTTATCGTCTGCGTTATCTTTTACATTTCTTCTCTTCGTTTATGTCTTCTTCTTCTTCTCGGTTTGTTTTATCGCTAGCTTGTGGTGATTGTCGAATTGACCTAGGGAACTGTTAAATGCCGACATGAGCTTACGTGTACTCTCTGCCTCTTTTATTGGCAATGTTTGTGTAGAATTTTCAAATGATTCGGTGGATTGTAACTATTTTTTTTGTTTTCGAAAATGATTCACATGATGAAGAATTCAATTAAATGGATCCAAGATCGCCTTTTTCAGGTGTAAAGCAGCAATGCCGATTATGAGATTTAGAGGTGGTTACATTTTTGTCTTCTTTTTGCGGGTTTTGTTATACTTATAGCTCATGTAACAAAGTCGAGCAAACCTTGTGCAGACAAAAATGATTCAAATTGAGATTTTCACAAAATATAGTTTCATCCGGTTAGAGTTGGTGACACGGTAAGAGATATTTAGAGAGGGAACGGAATAGATCTCCATGGATATGTTAAAAGATTGTAATGCCCATTATCGAGTTCTAGTAATTTATTAAATAATTATCGAGTTCAACACTACCGAGTTAAGAGATTTTAATGCCCAATAGATTATTTTTATTTACATGAATTTTATATTAAAATTTTGAATGTTTTGAAAGTTATATATTGTTAGGTAAAATAACTCCAGTATTCATTTAGAGAGGTGTATTGGTAGATAGATTTATAAAAATTGTTAGAATTTTTAGATTATATTTTTATTGGTTTATGAATTCTGACATTCTTAATGAAATCTACTGTTATTGGTTTATGAATTCTGATATTCTTAATGAAATCTACTGTTATTGGTTTATGGATTCTGAAGTTCTTAATAAAATCTAATGTTATTGGTTTGATGATTTTTAACTTACATACAAAATCCTTTGTTATTCTAAAATTTTAGTTTTTATTGATTCTATTAAAATCTTGTGTTATTGGGATATAGATTTTTAACTATTTGAGTCATCAAACAAAATTTCCAAAACACTATGGATATCTTTTGAATTTTTATAGTGATTATAGTGAAATATTTTGAATACTCAAAACTCTATACAAATCTAACAAACACTATGGAAATATAACAAATCTCTAAATTTTTTAAATCAACTAATTCTATATAAATTCAACTCCCACTAAACCACCCTTAGTAATTTGAATAATTTAGAGTATTTTATTTTATTTTTTGAAGCCAAAATTTTGAATGTTAGTATATAATTACCGTGAATATTTTTTCCTGAAAATTTTAATTTTTGTATATATGAAGATATATATATTTTAATTTTGAAATTGGTATATTCATTATAATTAGATATTACTTATTTTAAGTAAAATTAAACATATATTATATATTGTATATGATTTCGTTCCCCACCCCCCCCCCCCCCAAATTTATTTCTTTTTTGCAAGTTAACTTTCTATATAAGGTTATGTATTAAGAATGATATTGCTATATGATTTTTTTTTTTTTTTGGTGAAATGTGAAATTCATTGATCATGTGAGAAATATGTACAAATGGTTTACAAAAGGTAAGGAAAGGTATGAAACCATAAAACTAACCAACTAAACTTGAGCAAACAGAGGTAAAAACATAGATAAACACTCATCCGCGTGAGACTTTGAACCACTTTTGAAGAAGATCTTGTAATCTCGGGTTGGTTGCATAGCCAAGAGACGTTATCCTATTCCGAGTAAGCTTTTCAATTTGCCGAAATATCTGAAGTACGGAGTTATGACCAGTTCCGTGGATTCGTGAGTTTTGTTCTCGCCAAATGCAATATATCGTAATTTGGAACACCAGGCGAATGAGAATGACATGGTATCGATCGTCTGTGAAAGTAATAATACCTTGAAGAGTATCGGTCCAGTCGGGATCTAGGCGATTTCCCAGAAGCTCTCCCGCTACATCAGACCACACCGTAAAGGAGAACGGACATGCAAAAAAAAGATGGTCCCGAGTCTCTTCTGGCTCTCCACATAGCACACATGCTTGTTGTGCGCCCCATTTTCTCATTCTGTCTCCCGTCGAGAGTCTATTTCGGATTGTCAGCCAAGTTATAAACATGCATCGCGGGATGCTATGACTAGGCCAAATTGTTCTCCACCAATCGACAGGCGTGTTGTGCTCTCGTATCTGGTTCCATGTGTGATAAGTGGAGAACCAAACCTTGTACCCCGGTTTATGACTCCAGAGGTAAATATCAGCCCCCGCATCTGGGTGAGGGACATGATGTGCGCGAATCTGCTCTACTAACGGATCTAGGTGTCGGAGTCTCGTTCTACGGATCTTCCATCCATTCTGACCCACCGCATCCATAACCGAATCATTGATAGGAATGCCAAATATTTGCGGTCCCGCTGTGCCCGTGATATCGAGAATTCTTCCGCAGGGCAGCCACCTATCAAACCAGAACGAAACAGAGGCTCCATTGCGTACCTCGGCTTGAAAGAATTTTGCTGCATCTGGACGGAGCTTAAGTAGTTTCTTCCAAATCCATGACCCGAGAGTTGCATCAGGTGCTGACCAGAAGCTAGCGTTCCGCATCAGATTTCGCTTTGTCTAAGCTACCCAAAGAGATCCCGAGAGCGTAAATAATCGCCATATTAAACTCAAGGCGAAAACCCGAGAGACATCCTGAAGTCGTCGAATTCCGAGTCCTCCCTCTGCTTTCGGTTTACACACCTCCTGCCTTGAAACCTTTGCACCAATAGATATATTCGGGTTACCCGACCAGAGAAAAGCTCCACACAGCTTTTCAATTTCGTCGAAACATCGAGCAGGTAAGCAAAATACCGAGCACCAGAAATTTGAGATACTTGATATGACAGAAACAATGAGTTGAAGTCTGCCGGCGTAGGATAATTGTTTGCTTGTCCAAGAGAGCATACGGGATCTGATCTTATCAATAAGTGGAGCATATTCGTGAGCCGTCATCGATTTTGTTGTCAAAGGAAGCCTCAAGTACCTGATAGGGAGAATTTCGATTGGGATTTGCAGCTCAGCGGCTTCGTGGAGAAGATTCTGCCTTTCCCGACCGCCAATGAACAGAGCAGACTTGGTTGCATTGATGTGGAGTCCTGAGATCCGCGAGAATTCCTCAAAAAATTTGAAAGTTTCCCGAAGCGAGCCCGCATATCCATCTGTGAAGACGAGGATATCATCGGCAAAGCTGAGGTGAGTTACGCGCACTTGATCGCAACGTGGATGATAACCAATTCGTCTATCCATAGCAGCGTTGTTCAAAAGTCTCGAAAGCACGTTCTGGACCATTACGAATAGGTACGGTGACAGTGCGCATCCTTGGCGAATACCACGCTTACTGCCAAAGAATCCCTAAAGTTCCCCATTGACCACCACCGAGAAGGACGCTGTGGAAATACATAGATGTATCCAATGAATGAACTGTTCCGGAAAGTGCAGTGCTCTAAGAATAGCGATAATAAAGGACCATTGCACTGTGTCGAAGCTTTCGAGATATCGAACTTTATTGCGTTGCGGGGAGCAATAGAGTCCTTATGGTAGTCCTTTACAAGCTCTGTTGCCAAAATCACATTCTCAAGTATTAGTCTTCCCTTAACAAAAGCACTTTGGTTCAGTTCGATGAAATCCGGAAGCGTGTTCTTTAGTCTATTTGCGAGGATCTTCGATATGACTTTGTAAACCATATTACAGCAAGCTACCGGTATGTATTCCTGGTTAAGCACGTCCCATCTAGTCTTTTTGGGATAAGAGATAGCAACGTAGCGTTAATGGATCTCGGCATAAACCCGTAGAGAAAGAATGAATGTATCGCCACAATAAAATCAGGTCCGACTAAAGTCCATGCTGCCAAAAAAAAAATCTTTTGTAAAACCATCCAGTCCCGGGGCTTTATCCACTGGCATCGTGAATAACGCATTTCGAATTTCCACTCCACTTATCGGGGCAACGAGCTGGGCACATCTCTCAGTCGGGCATCGATACTCCAGTAAAGTTGAAAAGTAATCAGCAAAAACTTCTTGGAACTCCGGCGCTGAGTCTTGGAGGAACTGTCAGAAGTACTCAGCCGCTTCTTTCTTTATTTCCGTTGGATTGGTAATCTCCTCTCCCGTGTCTCTTACCAATTTTCTAATAGCATTTTTTGAAGCACGTGCTTGAGAGACCCGATGGTAATACTTTGTGTTATGATCCCCAAGCTTGAGCCATTGAATACGTGATTTTTGATGGAAAAGATGTTCCTCCAGAAGAGCTAGCTTGTTCCATCGTTACGTTGCCTCGGAGACTTCCCTTAGGATCGTCGGGGATGGATCAGCTAATGCCCTGTTTTGGAGAGAGCAAAGCAGAGAGTATGCATCAACGGTCCTTCTTGGGAGGTCCCCAAATTTAGTTCTGTTAAGTTCCCGTAGCGGAGACTTGAGAGCCTTGAGCTTGCGGTGAAACATCGAGAGAGCGGCCCGTGAATGGTATAGAGGAGGATGCGCTGTCCAGGTCTGAAAAACAGTAGGCAAAAACAGAGAATGAGAGGCCATGAAATTGAAGAATCGGAAAGGCTTCCTGTGGTCAGCATTTTCACTTGTCAGGTGAATCAAACACCGTGAGTGATCTGAGATTCCCCCTGCCTCAAACGAAGCGTGACAGTAAGGAAAATTGCTTAGCCACTCCGGGTTTATTAGAGCTCGGTCGATTTTTTTCCCAATCGGATTCAATTCCTGGTTGTTTATCCAAGTGAAATGTGATCTTATTGACGTTAGATCCGAGATACCGCAGTACGAAGTAGCATTCTGAAACTCTCTCATTCCCGCAGCGTTAAAAGAGTAGTCTAAAGATCTGGAGTGATCCTGCAGAGACAGGATTTCGTTGAAGTCCCCGAGAACAATCCACGGCATTTATAAGTGAGACAACGAGGATCGTATATTGCAGATATCAGCCCACAGTGTTCTCCTTTCTATGGCAAAATTAGATGCATAAGCAAAAGTGCATAGGAACTTGACTCCCGTGCGTATCACCGTGATCGAGCACGTTATATGTTGGGAGCTTTTGAAAATAAGAGTAACCTCAACCTCGTCTGACCAGCATATCCAAATTCTTCCCAATCTATGGCAGTCATAATTCGTTAGAGTAGACCAACCCGGAGTCGTATAGGCCAAGATATCAGCAGAGTTCTCCTCTTGAACACGAGTCTCGAGAAAACAACCAAAAGCAGGTTTCACTGATTGGATCCATCTACGAACAACGTCATGTTTGCAAGGCTTATTGAACCCTCGCGTGTTCCATGCGAAGAAAGACGTCATAATTTCCGTGAGGAAGTTTTTTTGAGTTGTGAAATCCCAGTTCCTTACGGCTGGCAATAGGTTTTGGCGGCCCCTTTGATCGGCTGCAGCGGCTGCCATATCCTGGCTTAGATTGGCCACCGTGAGTATTAGTCTTGGCTTCCTTGACCAAGCTCCCATTTTCCGAGATGTCCACTTCAATCTCAACATCAGATTCTTCTACTTCTCCCTCTTCTCGTTCCACGAAAATATCATCACTAGTATGGTGAAGGAGGCCTACGGTTCCCTCAGCCTCATCCTCTTCCCTTAGATGCCCTAAAACATCAAAACCATTTGGCGAATTTGGGCTTTCCAATGTTTCAGCACCGATTCCTCTTCGCTTTGGAGAAGCCATTCCTCCTTTGACTGGCCCTCCACATCCCCATGTGCAGTTTTCTTGGTTTGATCCGCAAGAGTCTCTGTTTCACGTTCTCTGATTGGAGCCGTTCTTTCAAGATCAAGGAGTAGCTTGTGTGCTATCTCTTGAACCAAAACTGGTTCCGTCATTTTCTCAAATACCGTAGAGCCCGTAGCTGCATCAGTATTGGACTCTGCATTGCTCTCTCTAGATAAAATGGTTACGCTTTTAGTCACCAGACACACGTTCTCCTTGTGACCCCAATGACGGCAGGAGTTACAGCGTGGTGGGAGCCATGGATACGAGACCGTGACCATAGTATTCTCTCCAAGCTTGTTTTTGAAGCTTATCTTCTCTGTAAGTGGCTTTTGTAAGTTGACTTCCACTAAAACTCTAGCCACATCCATTCGTAAACACTTCTCTGTATTAGGGTGAAGTTTGACAAAATTTCCCGTTGTGCGAGACATAAACTTTAATCCCTGAAGTGAGTAAAGGTAGCCAGGAACATCGTGGAGATCCACCCACAGCGGCATCGCTGTTAGATCCGGTGGGCTATGAGCTGTGTCCAGATTCCATTCGTTGAGCACTAACGGTATGTCAGCGATGTGCCAATATTTTCGCTGCAGTACACGTGCGCGTGTGCGAGGGTTCTCAATCCGGAACAAGACGGTGGTCTTGTTAATAAACTGGACATCGATCTTCTCTGTTTTCTCTGTATGTCTCCATATCCGGTTCACGGTCGCGTGGACTGAGCCAATGTGAGGAGCGTCACCCATAAAGTATCCCACAACAAAAATCTTCCACAAAGGGATCGCATCCTCAAGCACTTCCTCTGGAATCGAGATCTCGGCAATACCATTTGTAACCACAAAATCTGGCTCAATTTGGAGACTGTGGTGAGAAGACCCTTTGATTAAAGAAGCCCACGACTCCTTGTTTGCAATGGATTCTCCTGCGAAAGGGGCTGGTTAATCGGTGAGCTAGATAGGTGAGGAGACCTCCCCGGTGGTGGCGGAGATTCCATGGCGGCGACGGTGAGCCTACCGTGGTAGGGAAGCTAACGGCGCTCAGAGAAACGACTAGGTCAAAAAAACATTATTGCTATATGATTGTCGATAGGGGATTAATTAATTTATATTATAAGAAATATTTTGTAGAAGAAATCCACTATTCATATATTTCAATAACAGAAAATATTTTTTTGGAATTTTAAAACAATACATGAATTGATATTTGTTTCCATTAAAATAATAATAAAAATTATAAAGTTCACCACTACTCTAATGTCCATTAGATTTTTTTGTATTATATTTAAATTTTGAATATTTATTTTTTGTAAATTTTACACTAGTAGATAAAATAACTCCAATATTCAATTATTATATTTGAATAATTTACTAGTGTGTTTTATTTTAGTTTTCAAAAGATTTTTTGAATGTTGGTATATTATTATTATCATTGTTTTTTTCTTTCTTAAAATTCAATTTGATATATATATATATTTTTTTCCAAAATGGTATATTCATACTATTTTAATATTAATTATTTTCAGTAATATTAAACTTACTAAAATAAAAGAGTCAATAGATGTTTAATAGCTTTACGAGTTACGACTATAAATAAATGATTATTCACTGTATTAATAAGTTCATAACACATAAACGAAATTAAAAACAAAACAAAGGAAGAAGAGATATGGAGATGATGAAAGTGATAATGATGATGGTGTTAGTTGGAACTCTAATAGGAGAGGTCAAGACTGAATCACATGCGGATTGTGTGATGCATTGTCAGGAAGTGTGCACAGACAATCTTGATAAAAATTGCGTCAACGGATGCATCTTTGAAAAATGTCCTCATTTTCTTCGTACCAATTTTCATCATTCAAGATTTATACTTTCACCATCAGTTTCTTTTATATCACAACAATTCAGTTCAGTTTGAGTTTTGTTCAATAGCATCATATTTCATATCAAAACATATACCTCATTAAATGTCAAATTATCTTCCAGCAAATATCTACATGTAATATTTTTCTTTGATTAATGGTCTAATTTTAATTGACGACAAAACACTGATTTTAATTGAAAGACAAAAAAAACTATCTATATTGAGTTATACAAAATCTATAAATCTAATCTAATTGCAATCAAAATAATTATATAATCACATACAAAAATATGTTGCATCAAAAGTTAAGGACATAGTTCACCATCTACCAAAATTGGTGTGGTTATCTTTTGACCACCTTTATAGATGTTTTAAATAATAAAAACTAGGTAGTAATCCGCGGTTTGCGATTGTTAGATTAAATGTTTACAATAATTAGTTAATTGATCTAGATTTTATTTTTTAGTATGGCGAATTGATTTAAAATATTACTAGATTCTAAACTCACACGCCCACACATAAGCATGACCACGGTTACGGTTAAGGTTATTTAACCATCGGTTACGGTTATAATTTTTTTTAACCTTAACCGCTTAATATACGGTTACGGTTAAATACGAGTCCGGTTAATACGGTTACGGTTAGATACGGTTACGGTTATCTGATGATAATAAATGGTTAATGTCATGATTTATAATTAAATAATTATAAATTTTATAAACTAGAATAATAAAAAATAAAAATTATCTATTTTGACGAATGGCGATGACCGTGCGAACTTAGCTCTATTGTTAAAAGCAAAAAAATTACAGTTTTTTTATTTAGCTCCATTATGAGATTTAGCTCTATTTGTTTTTTTTATTTGTATATGTGAATTTTAAATTTGAATTTTTTTATAGAAATAAAACAACAAATAATTGAGAATTTATTGCTTCTTAATTCATGTGCAATATTAAGAAAATCAAACATTGTGAAACAGAGGGAGTATATTTCTTCATAAAACTGTTTTGTTAAAATATTTTTTATATTTGTTAGAAAAATATTAATTAGTCTAGCACGTTTAAGTTTTAATTAATATTTCTATTTGTTAGATTTGCATTTGCTATTGGTAAATTGATTATATATAATTTTCTTTGAATTTTTAATTTTACAGAACTAATTATAATTATTATTATATATAATTTTATTTTTAAAACGGTTACGGTTTAACCTTGCAGTTAACCAACGGTTTTGATACGGTTGTGGTTAATTAACGGTTACGGTTAATAGTTTTTTTAACCATAACTAATATATATTTACGGTTAACGGTTACGGTTTTTAACCGTCTGACACGGTTACGGTTACGGTTTGAAAACGGTACGGTTACGGTCCGAAATACGGTTACGGTTCCATTTTGGTCATGCCTACCCACACATGATAAAGTTTTTTGTAATAATATATAAAATGTGAAATCATAAATAAGAACTAATTTAAGTGGTATTGATTCAAATATGTTTAATTTGTAATTTTTATAGTTTATAATAAATTTAATAAATGTTTGGCAGCATGTTTAATATCTGCTTGACAACATGTTTAATTTCTTTTTTTGAAAATAAAAAATGTTTGGAAACAGATTTTAAAAATACTTCTATTAATTAGATGAAGTCAGCTTGTGGTGTTTTATGGAAATTAAAAATTGCATTGAAAACAAATTTTAAAAGTAAAAATCAAGAATTCCGTCAAAAAAAAAAAAAAAAAAAAAGAAGCCAAGACTTCTTTGGTAACAAGGATTTACAGGGTTGACTCTGGTAAATTACATTTAGTATACAGCTTTTTCGATATACACCATATACTTTTCGCCTCTTTTCTACACACTATGAACAAATTTATTCTTTACTAAACATCATGAACTTTGTATTCTCTTATAATTACAACATAAACGACTAGAAATTATAGTTGAGTTTAATAAATCGGTAATCGCGTTTAAAAACACACGATTAAGATAACCCGGCCCGTTAATCCCTAACCCGACTCTCTAACCCGACTCCCTAACCCAAACTTATTGAAAAATCAAAATCAATTTAGGGACAGAATTAGGGTTCTAATTAAAGGCGAGAGAAAAAGAGATTTCATCAATATTTTCTCCTACACTACAAGAAAACAGGCTATTTCCGACGGCAGGATCCGTCGGAATAGGCATTTTCCGACGGATTTCAGCCGTCGGTTACAGCTCATCGAAAATGTGACTTCTGTCTGAAATCCGTCGGAATTTTCTGACGGATTCTCGGCGTCGGAATAACATCGGAAATTTCCGACGGAAAACCGACGGCCAAATTTCCAATAGAATTTCCGACGGATGTTTGATCGGAAATTGTCCGTCGGAAGTCCGTCAATTGGCCAAATTTCCGACATAATTTCCGCCGGATAATTGATCGGAAGTTTGTGTCGGAAGTCCGTCGGATGTTCGTCGGATATAGGTTCCGACGGATTTCCGGCGGTAACTGTTTACGACGGATAACCGACGGACAATTTCCGACGGACTTCCGACGGACAATTTGCGACGGAATTCCGACGGATAAAGAATAAATTATATTTTAAAATTTTTTTAATTTAATTTTTTTTTTGAAATTTATAAATTAGAAATATAAATTTGATAAATGTTAAATATTAAAATTCAGTAAACAAAAATAAAAATTCATTACACATTAAAAAAAATTGTTCAAAAAAAAAACCATAAAATAAAATATATAAACGGTTGGAGAGTCCCTGGAGTCGTCGTCGGGATTATTATCCCGAATCATATACGGCAAACATTGCTGCATCATCTTCTCCAACGAGGAGAGCTTCTTATTGGTAGACTGTTGCTCCGTCCGTAGCTCTTCGGCCTGCTGGTCACGGTCTTTTACCGTTTGGGTGAGCTTCTCTATTTTTACTCGGTACTCCGAAGGATAAAGAGGAAGCGAGGAAGAAGATTCCTAGGTCGGAAGGGTGCCTAACCCAGCGAATCGACCTTTCACTTGCCGGTTTGCTGCGAATAATTATAACCGTTAATAATGAAATAACAAAAAATTAAATTAAATTAAATTAAATTAAAACTTACCTCAAGTACAATCTGGTTTATCTCTACCCGGGATAACGAGTTCGAGGACGTCGATACGTCGATAGTGAGCTGCGACATTGAAACTTCATGGTCCTGCTTCGTCTTCTTGCTCTTCTCGACAACATCTCGCATCCCCAAGTCATGTATCTGACCGGTTTTCTTGTTGGTGTGCCTCTGCTCGATGACTTTAAGATAATCGGGTTCGGTACCAGATTCTTTCGCCTGGGAAAATTTGTTAAGTTAAATAAATATAAAAAACAAAATTAATAATAAAAAATTGAAATTAAACTTACCATTTCCATCGCTTCCCGTTCGATGGTCTTTGCGCCCCCGTTGTGGATGTAGACCCCCTTCCCGCCTCGTTGGCTCTTTCGGTTCTTCAACTGTTTGTCGGAGGTCTTTTTCGTCGCAGGCTTACTCCAGTACTCGCAGAAGCCCTTCCAAACGTCGTCGTCAAGGTCCTTCGGCTTATCTTTGTTGTACTTCCACTTCTGCTTCCACTCGTACATGTGCTTCGAGTACGAGTTTACGGCATACTTGTCGAATGTGTCAATAACTTTGCGCGTATGATGAGAGTCCCACGTAAACTCTTGCTACAATTAAAAAAATATATATGTTACATTTCAAAAAGAAAAATTGACAAAATGAAGTAAAAAAGATTAATAAATCAATAAATAACTTACCGTGAAAATCCGGTGCCACACGTCTTTCTCCTCGGCAGGAATGTCCGAATACTTCTCGTACGGTTTGTTCAACATGTTGTGGAGCATCCGCAATATCGCCTTGGTGATCTCAGTCGACAGCTTAAACCTGAAAACATTATAAAAAGATATAAATATGTTAAGTTTAAAAATCTAAATAAATTGAAATAATATACAAATATTATCTTACCAAGTCCAGTCCTCAAATTTCGGGTCGAGTCGGATGCAATGGCCCCGGTTTGGCTGCTGGACTATCTCATCGATCCGAATGTTGCTCCGAGCAGCGGATTGCTGGGAATCCGGGATATGAGTTCCCGAGTTCGTTGGTCCCGAATGCGTACACCGAGAACCCCGAGAACGGCTTCCTTGGTTGCCGTCTTCCAACTGAAGTACGTCCTCGTGATCCATGCGGAAAACCGTAAAATCGTTAGTAAATTACCAAAAATTTCAAATGTTACCAAAAATTTAAAAATTTCCCGAAAATTTGAAAATTTTCAGAAAATTTCAAAATTTCCAGAAAATTTCAAAATTTCCAGAAAATTTCAAATTTTCCGAAAAATTCAAAAATTTGAAAAAATTTGTAACTACCAAAAAATTATAAAAACGAATTTATTTGAAAACATTTTTATTATTTACAAATATTTTTAAAACGTTTTTATTACTTAAAAAATATTTTTAAAACGTTTTTATTACTAAAACAATATTTTAAAAACGTTTTTAATATATACAAATATTTTAAAAACGTTTTCATTACTAAAAAATATTTTTAAAACGTTTTTAATATATACAAATATTTTAAAAACGTTTTTATTACTTAAAAAAAATATTTTTAGAACGTTTTTATTACTAAAAATATTTTGAAAACGTTTTTAATATATACAAATATTTTAAAAACGTTTTTATTACTTACAAATATTTTAAAAACGTTTTTATTACTAAAACAATATTTTAAAAACGTTTTTAATATATAGAAATATTTAAAAAAACGTTTTTATTACTTTAAAATATTTTTAAAACGTTTTTATTATATACATATTTTAAAAATGTTTTTAATATATACAAATATTTAAAAACATTTTTATTATGTGAAAAAAATCAATTGTAATTTTCTAAATACTTAAAAATATTTAGAAACGTTTTTAAAAAATCATAAATTTGTTATCTAAATCTAACAATTCAAAATCAACAATCTAATCACATTCCACATAACAATTACATAACAAATTCCATTCTAACCACCTAACAATACACATAAATTAGATTCTAATAACCTAACTAATATATTCCCTAAAATCTAACAAGATCTACAAAAAAATAAAGAAGTTGATGAAACTTACATGGTTTTGATAAGAGAGGGTTGAGGAATTGAAGAGAGAGTTTTGAGAATAAATGAGAAATTGTAAGGAAGAAGAAGAGAGAAGAGAGAATCGGTGAGGAAGAAGAAGAGAGAAGAAGAGAAGAAGAGTCGGAAGAGAGAGAGAGAAGAGAGAAATGATGAAAGAAAAATACGCATCGTGTCGATATATATCAATTTCCGACGGATTATCCGGCGGAAATCCGTCAGATTCCAAAAACAATTTCATTTACGCGGTTGATATTCCCGCGGTCTCGAAAATATCATAGACCGTCGGAAATTCGTCAGAAATTTCCGACGGAATTAAGAAGATAAGGTATATTTCTTGCATGTTTGTCGATTGGGCAGTCAACAGGCACGTGTCATATTTGCCATATCCGTCGGAAATTTCTGACGGATTTAGGGTATATTTGGGGTTTAGGGTTTAGGGTTTTTTATATGATTTAGGGACCCCTAATTTACATGTTTCATTCAAACTATATCACAGTCATCAATATTAAAGACTGTGCATGAGTTTATAACTTATACAACATCAAAATATATCATTTCACATAAATCAACTTATATCTTATACTATAACTTATACAAACACTTCCATCAAATGTTATAGATTCTATATAACAATTTTTTTGAAATATGACATAAATCAAAACCTATCATTTCACATAAATCAACTTATATCTTATACTATAACTTATACAAACACTTCCATCAAATTTTATAAATTCTATATAACACATTTTTTTGAAATATGACAAGTTCAACCTATTGTATATACATCGTACAAGTGTTTGTAAACAATTTCCACAAAAAAACCTATACCCTATACCCTAAACAACATTTTTGAAAATATCCGTTGAAAATCCGTAGAAAATTTTTGACGGCTTTCCGACAGATCTAGGTCTTACAAGGTCTAAAACACGATGTAAACGTCAAATAAATCATTCATTACATATGATGATAGTTAAAAACAAGGCAATTAAAAGACTTACATAATCTCTTAACCAACGTCCGAACTCTTCCTGTTTGAGCTCGATTAGCTTGTCCTCTGTTTTGTCCAGAAATGCAAAACGTTGATAAGCCATATACATCCTGTGAGATTGAAGCAATCATCACGGTAGTACATATATATAATCAAGAACCCAATAAGTAATTAATAATTTGGTTCAATATAATACCTCTCATATTCATCAACTCCGTCGCAGTTTGTGAGAATAAACATATGCAAATGCTCTCGCTCCTGTGGTGAAAGTCTCTGCTTCTTGCCTTTTCCACTAAGTCGTCCAATCTCTAAAAATATATGAGGAACATCGACCGGATAGAAAGGTAGTACGCCTCTATCATCATGTCGAGCTGCTCTATGACTCTTTGTTTTGACTTGTGATGGAAAGTAGAACTCGGCAAAATGTGAGGTTTCTTCATTGAAGCTCTGTGCGACGATAGAACCCTCCACTCTGCTCAAATTTTTCACATTCTTCTTTAGATGAAACATATACCGTTCGAAAGGATACATCCAACGGTACTGAACCGGGACCCCAAGCTCTGCTTCTCGAGGGAGATGAATTGTTAGATATTCCATAACATCAAAGAAGGAAGGCGGAAATATCTTCTCCAAATTGCAAAGGATTACATGTATATTATCCGCAAGATTGCGGATACCGTCTGATGTAAGAGAGCGAGAACATATATCTCGGAAAAAGGCACCAATCCCTGCAAAATATGGATAACAAATGAATAATTAAATACTAAAGTATATATTGTGTAAAGTATTAACAAAATAATTTAATGATTGTGCCAGCAATTGCTTCGTGGACATTACGTGGTAGAAGACATGCAAAGGCAAATGGAAGGAGGCGCTGCATCACCACATGGCAATGATGACTCTTCATCCTAGTAAACTTCTCTTCTCCATGATCAACACAGTTCCGAATGTTAGATGCGTATTCGTCCGGAAATCTAACACTTTCGGTAATCCAGTAAAAAAACTCGGCCTTTGAAGGTTCATCCAAACGAAAAGCCGGAACCGGAGGCTTCCCGTTCCCTGTCACATGTAGTGCTCTACGAGAACAAATGTCTGGCAAGTCCAATATAGATTTCAGATTATCCTTCGTCTTCCCTTGGACATTGAGAATGGTGTTCATAATGTTGTCGAAAAAATTATTCTCAATGTGCATGACATCCAAATTATGCCTCAAAAGATGGTCCT
Source organism: Eutrema japonicum (assembly GCA_030161315.1). Classification (NCBI taxonomy): domain Eukaryota; kingdom Viridiplantae; phylum Streptophyta; class Magnoliopsida; order Brassicales; family Brassicaceae; genus Eutrema; species Eutrema japonicum. Next base: position 44,746,706 of record BSQW01000013.1, read on the forward strand.
TCCAATAAGGCAAATCCCAGAAAATACTCTTCTTGTGCCAATTATGAACGTTGCCACAACCATCAACAGGATGATGCCCGTTACTACAACAATCAATGGTCCTCTCTGCACCAAAATCTCTGAACTGAGTCAACAAATACTCACCATCTAACTCATGAGGTGGACCATCAAATACTTTCCAGTTCTTCCTAAACAATGTGGTGCTCCGACGATTAGGATGATCGCTAGGTAGGAATCGCCTATGACAATCAAACCAAGATGTTTTGCATCCGTGCTTCAATTGGAACGCATCAGTGTTATCTTGACAGTACGGGCACGATAACCTTCCGTGCGTTGTCCATCCTGATAATTTGTCGTATGCTGGAAAATCGCTAATGGTCCACATAAGTACTAATCGCATGATGAAATTCTGGTGACAAGAAACATCAAACGCTTCAATACCTTGGTCCCATAACATTCGCAGCTCATAAATCAATGGTTGCAATAACACATCGAGTGATCTCTTCGGATGCTCTGGTCCAGGAACAAGAATGCTAAGGAACAAGAACTCCCTTTGCATGCACAAAGATGGCGGCAAATTGTAAGGTGTTAGAATTACTGGCCACAAAGAATATTGTCCGCCGTGCTTCCCAAAAGGGTTGAAACCATCGGTACATAATCCAAGGTATACGTTCCTCGCCTCAAACGCAAAGCTGGGATACATTGATTGAAAATATTTCCATGCTCCTGCTTCTGACGTATGGGCGATTTGTCCATCTGTTGCATGCTCTGCTTGCCATCTCATTGCTCCCGCTGTGCGCTCTGACTAATATAACCTCTTCAATCTCTCTGTTAACGGCAAATACCACATCCGTTTATATGGCATTGGCACTCTTCCACCTGTTTCCTTATACCGAGGTTTGCGACAAAAACGGCATGTCGAACGGTCTACGTCCTCTCTCCAGTAGAGCATACAGTTGTCTATGCATACATCTATCATCTGATACGGTAATCCTAGACCTTGAACAAGTTTCTGTATCTCATAGTATGATGTCGGTGCACGATTATCTTCTGGCAAAATTTATTTCACAAAATCAGCGATTGCATCCACGCACTCCTCACTCAAATTGAAATCCGTCTTTATACCCATCATCCTAGTTGCAGTTGATAGAGGGGAATGTTCACCTCTACACCCATCATATAACGGATGTTTAGCAGCGTCTAACTTATCAAAGAATCTCTGAGCTTTTAAGTTAGGTTCTTCTCCTCTATCTCCATACTCAGCAACTGATGGTATACTTTCACGAAATGCATCTTTCACCATCTGAACATGACCTACAGTACTTTGTACTTCCATTTCGGGTTCTTGTAAGCTAGTGTTATCCTCAATATAATGTTCACTAGTACTAGCATAATTATCCACCATTGTATTATTTTCTCTGTGATAATACCAAATCTTGTAACCCGGCATAAACCCATGATAATACAAGTGTGACCATACTTCATCTATCACGATAAATCTACGATTCCCACAATTGGTACAAGGGCAGTAGATTTTACCGTTTTTTTTTCTTTCTTCTGCATACCCGCAAATGCCATGAATTCATGCAGACCTTCTTTGAATTCCTCCGTAACTAGGCCCGTGTCCAGAATTTGATGAGGCATGTCCATCCATGATCGAAAATAATTATAAGGATTTGAAGAAGACATTTCCGTAAGGAATTAGATAAGAGAGATTTTTTTTTGTGATTATAAATGCGGGGTGGATACGTTTTTATAAGGAAAAATTTTTGCATTTTCCGACGGATTTAAAGTATATATTATCGATGTCGGCAAGGATGTCGGCAAAGTCACCATCTGTCGGACATCCGTCGGAAATACGTCGGAAATGTCTGATGGATGGATGTCGTCGGAAATCCGTCGGCAATATGTCGGCAACATCAGCATTTCTCGGAAAGCCGTCGGAAATCTGTCAACAAGTGTCCGACGGGTACTATTTTCCGACGGATGACACGTTCGTCGGAAATCCGTTGGAAATTTCCGACGGAATTATGGCCATCGGAAATGTCCCTGTTTTCTTCTAGTGCTAGCAAAATCTCAAGGTTCGTTTATATGAGATAACAAAATAAATCCAAGAATCGAATTGTGTCATGCAATGTGGATTAAAAGAAAATATTGATTCCAAAACACAATCAAAAGAAAATATTGATTCCTTTGGAACGTGATGTATTTTAGAGTGAGTCATCTCTGTGTTGTGGATGCCGACTTTTAGTCTGTATATATAAGAAGATGATAATGTAATTATATAGTGTTTCGTGATTGGTATTATGATTATTTGATCAATTATGATTAACTGATGCTCCATGTTAGACATAGTTCTTCAATTTCTCAGCCAAGTTGTAACACATGAACGTAATAATAGTATGTGTAATAACAAAAAAAAAAATTCAGTGACTCAATGAACGAAGGAGACAGAGATAGGATACAACCCGCCAATGATATGGAAGATGTTGATAACAATAGTAAAAAATATCCAAAGAAAAAGACGAAGAAACAAAGAACTACTGAGGTATATATGATCCCCTTTTTCTTGTGTTACTTTTCTGGTTCATATAATAATTGTTTAAATTTGTGTTCCTTTTCAGGTTGGGTCATCATCGTCTCAAGTACCGGATACACTCAAGCAACCATCGCAAACAAGCACCGACATGGAGGTTTATGAGTGAAGTTTAATAGTTCTTTGAACTTGTGTTCTTTTAGTTTCGTTTGTTATTTTCTGGTTGTGTAAACATGAATGCCGGTTTTTGTGATTTTGGTGAAAGTTTTTGTTTCTTGAAACAATGAGAAACCATCGGCTATAAATCCAACATCATATTTCTTTTATTTTGTTTAGTATCTTTGTTTTTCAGTGTGGTTAATTAAATATAATTAAACAAAGAGTTGCAATGAAACTCACCTGGATCAACTTCGTCTGTATTCGGTGATTCAAGAGGAGCCAAGATTGTGAGATTATTTACAACAACATCTCTGTTTAGACAAAAACTCCATATCAGAACATTGTGATCCTATATATGATATTCACAAGTGTTCTCAATAACTAATAAACAATGGAAACGCAGTTAGGTGGGTGCCATATTTCACGTCTATAAGCTAGCAAACATCAAATCAGGATGAAAGATGAAATCTTGAACAGTAATCTAAGAAAAATTCTCAAAAGTTAACCAGATTTCAGATCTCAAAGACAAGATATCTTTACCAAATTTGAGAGACAGGGCACTGGAAGAGAGAGAGAGAGAGAGAGAGAGAGAGACGTAAATGAAAGAGAGAGAGACATAAATGAACACGAAGGAATCAAATTTTGTTTTTCCAAGTTCTGTAATTTGTTTATTTTTTTATGCAAGTTCTGTAATTTATTTGTTTTTACATCTTATGGGTCGGGTTAAGGGTTAACGGATCGGATTATCTTAATCGTTGCTTTTAAACGCTATTATCGGTTTATTAAACTCAACCACAATTCCTAGTCGCTATGTTGTAATTATAAGAAAATACAAAGTTCATGATGTTTAGTAAAGAATAAATTTGTTCAGGTTGTGTAGAAAAGAAGTGAAAAGTGTATATCGAAGAAGCCGTATACTAAGGATTGCGATATTTTACCAAAGTCAACCCCGATTTACACGTTACACGAAAAAACTAGACAAGCAACAAAAAAATCTACACTGGGCCTCTATTAGGGTTCCCAATATGGATATAGTTATGAGCCCAATAAACTTGGGTTCAGTAATAAAACTGTGTCGTTTTCAAGTTCTTCTCATCACGTGGAAAAGCGTTGTGAAGCTTTTCGAAACTCGAATCAAATGGCGGGCTAAACCTCTCTCTCTCTGGCGATGGAACCGATTAGCGAAATCGGAGGTGGAGATACAACGAATAAGACTATGGCGTCTTTGGGACTCATGTGCGAGAAAAATATTAATGAGCAGCGGCTTAAAATCGATTCCTTCATCGCTTCTCCGTTCCAGAGATCGATGGGCTCTGTACTGGAGCGAGCTAAAGCCACTGCACAAAGCCAAGGTTAGGTCAAAATTCACATAATACGATTCAGTTCCGTATGACCCAAAACGTTAATTTATAGTTATTTGTTGGGTTTGGGTTCTGTCTCTGTGAAATTAGGGTTTTGATGAGAATTAGAGTGGTGAAATTGAGCGGTTCTGTGATATTTGTCTTTGATTTTTATAGTGGAACTAGCGAATATGAAAGCGCAGCTGAGAGAAGCAGAGGATGAGCTCGTTAAGGTGTTGGCAGGTATCAGCTTCACTTCCATCACCCAAAGAGCTTTAAACTTTGAACAAGTTTTCTGAATCTGGAAATAAGTACCTGCTTGAGGCTCTAAAATGCTTGCTTGCTCTAGATTCTTCGGATTCTAAACTTCTCTGGTTTCTTAAATAAGATGTTTAAACATAAGATTCTCATTGAAAATGTATCTCCTTGCTTGGTGTTATTTTTGCTTGTTTCTATCATTTTTTGCTTAGCTTGGATATCTTACGCTTTGGGATCTTTCCATCTTTTATATATATTTTGATGTTTAGAGAAGACCCGTAAAGAGGCAAGGCAAATGGGGTTTAGGGATTCCTTTTCTGCAACACAATCTCGAATCGAAGTGCTTAGAAGAACTCTGCAGTTACAGAAGTCAAAGAGGGAAGAACATGCCAAAGTTATCTCCCAACAATTGCAAGGTATTTTTACCTTTGTCTGATTGATTTCATCACCGTGTATTGTACATTGTAGTTTTCATGAGTCAGCTACACGCTCGTAAGAGACTTTGTAAAGTGTTGATCTATGAAAAAAATACTCTGCATGTTTCAATATTACTTTGAGATCTCATGAGTCACTGAAGACCAAGCTAATATATTTCTTTTTTCTTTTCGTCCAATAAAGCCTTATCAGTATCCAAGGACAATGCTGGTAAAGTCACCGAAGAGAAAGGAGATATACATGAAGCCATCTCTTGGTATAATCAGGCTCTCGGTTTTCACGTTGAAGCTGGACATGGTAATGCGAGAAACTTTGAGTTTGGAACAATCATAGTTCTTTATTATTAAAGTTTTGACCATAGAAGATCTTGTGGTTTTACTTCTCTTACAGGAGTTAAATTCACATTCACCAACATTGATTCAAAAAGGCCTACACGCGAGTTTTCATTCACAGTTCATTATGGAAATGACATCTACACACGTTAGTATATATTATCTTATCGAAGCAAGCATCAACTACAATTTATTGTTTACAAAGAGTCTAGTAACAAGAACTGTGTACAATCTTTGTCTTATATGATCATCAGTATTGGATTGCAACCCGCAATTAGATGACATCGAAGAGATGGTTCAAGAATTGAATAAAACCAATGACCTTTTCGGATTTGTTCGTCTGATGAGGGATAAGTTTCTGAAAGTCACCTTATCTGGTATATATACTGACTCTCACTCTTATCTTTTAGACCCTTTTATCACCAAAAATCAGACATCTAGTTTTCGATGTATGTAAGCTGAATTTGACAAAGGCTTGTGTCTTTATTTGACTTCTCAGAGTTACCAACAAATTCAGAAAATCCGCAACAGGAAACTTCTATCATATCTGCTTCAGCTCCAGCTATGTCATTTACCACTGATACAAGCATGTCAACTCCAGAAGTCAAGGGATCTAAGGTTCAAGTGAATCGGCGACACAAACGATCTAGCGAATCACCACTCCCGTCTCCTGCACCCACGTCTTCTGCTCGCCGTTCTTCTCGCCTTAAGGTACAGGATACTCATTGTGTTCTTAATGTTGCACCAAACCAGATTCAAATATTTCCTAGATATTATACTTTCCAAGAGTAGGATACTAAAACCTATCTTCATAACTCGTGGACAAATATTTAACTGATCACGTGGAGCCTAAACTTATATACTGATTTTAACTTGTTGCAGGCTAAGAAATGAAGGTGGAGCTCTGCTTTCCTCTTCACCAGCATCAAGGATTACACTAAAGCTGAGACGCCCACGATGTTTTGGAGATTCTTTACAACAATCTGTTGTTTAAATTTCCTATAATATTTGACTATTAATGTAATCACGCGTATGTACGATGTTGACTTCTTTACTAGTTTCTAAATGAACATGTATACCATTGGCCTTATTCGAGAAAACACCAATCCTCGCAAGAGTCTGATTCATAACTTGGACTGCCACTCAAAATACGTGGATTTTGTCTCATCTCCATGTTCTCTTCCACAAAATATGAGATGTGAATCTTAAGGGCCTCAAGAGGAAAGAACTAACCCTGAAATAAGAAAGATATAAAGCAGCGTCTTGAAACTGTACACTAGGTGCGTGTATTACTTAATTTACTTGTGAAAGATAATATATACATATTTATGTTTTATATTTCTAATAGATTTAGATTTTTTTCTCTTACCACAAAAAAAGAATCTAGATATGATAGTGCAAAATCCCAAACATATTCCATATTTTAGTGGACTAAAAAGTTCATTGTATTTGTACCTCTTAAATGAATTAGTTTTTTTTTTAAAGTAGTTCATTGGATACGAGATTAATATATAAGAATATTGATTCTGGGTCCATCCGTTTATTATTAACAAAGATGAAAAGAATCTGTGAAAGTTAGATTTATTATTAACTATTTTTTGTTTAGATCTATTATTAACTATTTTTTGTTATATGCAAGCAAAATATTTAAGACCATATCTTTTAAAAATAAATTTAAATACCAACTAAGCAGAAGTCATTAATTTCATATGTGTATATATATACACACAAACTTCTTAATAAACATATACATAATTTTTATACAAACAAAAAAAAATACTTAAGAAAGATGACTATAAAGAAATGTATTGTATTGATGATACTAGTAGCAATGGTTATGGTGACTATGATAGAAGAAGTAGAAGGACTTTCATGCTTTGACAAGTGCATGTGGGTGTGTGGAATCACTTTTGATCCTTACAAACCCTGCGATCAAATATGTCGGCGCAAATGCCACCTACCACCTAGTCTTCCATCTCAATCATCGCAGTAATAATTTTTTCACTTCTTTTATTGAGTTTGATTACTTTTTTTGTGTTTGTGTTTAAATGTTAAACTATTGTGGTTGTCTCTAAGAGATTTTTCCATCAAACAGTTTTTGAAATTTTAACATATGCGCATAACGGTCATTTGTGTTTTTCGTTTATGCGAAGATCTTTGATATAGCTAAAAATGTTTTGGTTTGAAAAAAAAAAAATTTCAACTAGTAAATACAAATACAAGCTTGAATATTTGCATTTCAAACAACCATATTCAATGCATTTATTTCTTTCACTTATTTGTTGTGTTGTGTGTATACAGAAATTAACATGGTTTATATGAAAAAATTGTAGGATGGAAACTATAGGAATGAGAAATGTTATAAGGGAGATACGTCGATAAAATAGTTGATGTATTTGTAAACTCGTTAAAGTTATAATTTCCATTAAAAAATAAATTTGATGCAAAATAAAATCCTGCATGTGACAAGTTTTTGCAACTATATATGGCTGTAAAAACTCTTCAAAGTTTCAGATCCGAAAATTAATCATGCTCGAAATCGAATAAACCTCATTGGGATTTGTTAATTTTTGGCCTTATGAGTTCAAATCTGGTCACACTTATTCAAGATTCACTCTTAAAATTAAAAAAACCAAAATTTATAGTAAAATTCTGGCCAAATTAGTCAAAATCACGTGACAAAGTCGATACCATTGAATTCGAATTCTCAAGAGCTTGTTAAAGAGTTAAAAATTTGTACATACTAGATGATTACTATTTTAGGTTTTGCGACGAAAACCTTGGTACTCATCTTCCTCCTCTTGTCCTTCGTATCCGTTAATTCCCTTTTTTGTCATCAGATCCATCTCGATCCCATGTCCTCAGATCCATCTCGATCTGTTATTCCCTCTCTATTTGTGTCTCCTCTTTTCTTCCTCTATAGTGTTCGATCCATATCGTCTGCCTTATCCATTTCCGCAAAGTTCCTGATTGAAGTATCCCATATTCGCCTTCACATCACTACAAGAAAACACCCGAATTTCCGACGGTCTTTTCGACGGGATTAAAACCGTCGGAAAATACCGACGGAATACCGATAGCAAAACAAGGGCATTCCGAGGGCTTGAATTCCCTCGGAAATCGGTCGGATTATACCGACGGCTTAACTTTCCTCGGAAATTCCTCGGGATATTCCGACAAATTTCCGAAGGAATATCAACAAACCTATATTCCCTCGAAAATCGGTCGGAATATTCCGAGGGATTTCCGACGGCTGTGAATCCCACAGATTTCCGAGGGATTTCCGACGGATTAGGGTAATAAACCTCTAATTTACTGGATTTTGAACATGTTTGGTCTTGATAGTTGTAGAAGTAAGAAAAATAAACTAGTGTGTATTGTGAAAAATAAACACACTAGCGAGGGATTTCCAACGGATGATGAAATTTTGCCTGGGAATTTAAACCGCCAATCGAAAAAAACAAAAATCGAAGCGGTTAATTAAATTTGGTTTCCGACGGATTCCCGAGGGAGGTAATCCGTCGGAAACCTTTTTATATATCGGATCCATCTTCTTCTCTCTCAGTTTCATTGATCGAGACCTCTCTTCTTCTTCCGCCGAGCCCGCTGCCGCCGCCGCCGAATCCGCTGCCGCCACCTCCTCTCTTCTTCTCTTCCTCCGCCGAGACCTCTCTTCTTCTTCCGCGGAGTCTTCCTCTCTTCCTTCGCCGAGTCTTCTTCTTCCGGCCGAGTCTCCGCCGCCGAGTTCTTCTTCCCCGGCCGAAACCTTCTTCCCTTCCGCCGAGTTCCACCTGAAAATGCGAGTTTAATTAAAACTTTTTTGTTGTTGTTAGATTGTTAATTAGTTAGGTTAGGTTGTTAGTTTGGGTTAGGTTGTTGTTAATTTTTGTGGAATTAGATTAGGTTTTTAGATTTTTTGTGGAATTGTTAATTAGATTTTTGTGGAATGTTAATTAGATTTTTTGTGATTAGATTTATTTGTGTTAATTAGGTTGTTAGTTTTTATTGAATTTGTGAAAATTAGGATGTTATATTTTGTTGAAAATTATTAAAAACGTTTTTGGAAATTTTATATATGTATAGAATTTTATAAAACATTTTTGTAAATTCATTTTAATAAATATATCTATGAAAAAAGTTTTTAAATACATATATATGTAATGTTAAAAAAACAATTATGTAAGTTTTTTTTAAAATGTATTGATTTTTAGAAATTGTATTTATAATAAACGTTTTTATATATGTATTTTTGAAAAAAAAATGTTTTGGTTTCTAGAAAATTATTTATGATTATTCATATGTTTTTTAACAATGATGCGTTTTTATTTTTTGTAGGTCTTACGGTGGATTCGATCAAGACTGTCAAAGGGGTACTGCTGCAGGTCCTTGCTAGGGTACTGCCGCAGGTCCTAGCCAAAGTACTGTTCTGGACACAGAGAGTGTAGCTCAACCGAGGATCATGACCATCGAGGAGCTCGTTCAACAGCCGGGACGAGAATTACTCAAAGTTCTCGATCCGGAACTCCGCATTCCGAGATCTACTTGGTAATAATTTTATGGCCATTTCCGACGGGATTCCAACGGATATGCCCGTCGGTTCTGGCATGTTTTCTTGTAGTGCATCCACTGCTTGTTATCACTAATCTATCAACGGATTATGTCTTCGATCATTACAAAGTAAGACATTTGGGAGTGTATTCAATCTAATATTTAGGATGATTTGGAAAGATTAGAGTTTTAGTGAGTTTTTAGATGATTTGAGTGAATTAGGTAAATTGTTATGTTTTATTTTAAAAATTCTATGAAATCTCATCTAAAACACTGAGATTTGAATTTTTATTTTTATTCTAACTAAAAAACTCCACCAAAACATTTTCAAATCACTAAAAATCCCATAAATCCACTAAAATTATTTCTAATAACAGTGGATTTGAAAGTTCATTTACAAATCACTAGTTCAATAACATGAGATTTTAAACGATTTTCTAAAATTCATGTTTGAATAACATATGATTTGTGATTTTAATACAAATCACTCCAAATGCTAGATTGAATACACCACATTGTGTCCAAACTCCTTCTGGCAAAAGGTCCTAGGGGCAAGTTTATCTCCCGATAGATGGTCTCGGTCATTCTCGTGGACACATCTCGAGCGGTTGTATGATCCTATGAGTGGCATTTTAAAAAAGAAGGAGCAAGTGGGCCAATGGTTACCACACCTCTGCCGCTATCTTACTAGTGTTGAGTTCGACTCCACCTACCATTCATGTGTAGGGGTATTTAGCTATTGGGTCGGCTTGTTGTGGCCCAAAATGATGACAAAAATAATAATATACACCCCTTGTATTTTTTCTGAAGAGGGGTTTGTTATTCGATTTGAGGGATTATATATGTGTAGAGAATCGACTATGATTAGAGTAGTCAAATCAATTTCTATATTGAAATTCTATGTCGCTTTGGTTTTTGGAAGAATATTTATGTTTCTAGGAAATCTAAAGAAATGAGTCAATCAATCAATGGAAAAGTTTAATTTGATGGGTTTTTTCCTTTTAAGAGTTGATGTGTCATAAGGAGGAAAGCTGATGTATCATTTCCTTATGAGACTTCCCGAGTCTTTATATAATAAACTTTAAACTAGCGGTTTTTTTTGGGGATAAAGTTCGCTTTAAAAAAGAAAAGCAAGAGAGAAATTGAGATATTACTACCAAAAAAAATCTATTGGCACAATATGTTATCTAGCTCGTTAGTGTTCTTGAGGTCCCGTCATTTTGGAATCTATTAAAAACTATATGATATTGTATACTTTGAAATACATTATACATGAGCGCTATATTGTGGTTTGACTAGTGGGTGGCGAGCTAATCTGCATCCTTTAGATATTACGAGTGAAGTTGCCAAAACTTGTTAAGAAAACTCTTAAAAATCTAAATTGTCTTAAAATAACAATTGATGCACAAAATATATATACAAGTTATAATGACTTACATATACAATAATGATAATGTTAAAAACAGAACTAAAAAAAAATTTCTTATTGCAGACCTAAATTTTTTATATTTAGCGAAATGCCTTATTTTTCCAAACGGTTTATAACTGTGATTATTGTACTCATGCTTTTTTACAATGTATATGATTAGTAAGATTTTGTTGTTTTGGTTTGAAAGATTAGTAAGATTTATGTGGTAATATTCTAAAATAAATATAAATAATGGTAATGTTTTTTTTCATAAAACGATAATGATAATGCTAAAAACAGAACTATTTTTTTTTCTTATTGCAGAACTAGATTTTCTTATATTTAGCGAAATGCCTTATCTTTCCAAACGGTTTATAACTGTGATTATTGTACTCATGTTTTTTTTTACAATGAATGATTCTTTGGATCCATATAGACTTTTTTTACAATGTATGATTTTTTGGATCCATATACATATGTCTATACACCTATCCTTCTATATGTAAAATATTTGTAGAGGTAAAGGAGTGAAAAAAAAAAGTATGAAGAATCCTTCTACGACTGTATCCTAAAATCTTGCTCATGACACTCTACCATTGGCCTTATCCGAGAAAACACCAATCCTCGTCAGAGTCTGATTCATAACTTGGACTGCCACTCAAAATACGTGGATTTTGTCTCATCTCCATGTCCTCTTCCGCCTACAGATATGAGATGAGAGTCTTAAGGGCCTCAGAGGGAAGAACTAACCCAGAAATAAGAAAGATATAAAGCAATGAATGAATGAATGAATGATTGTTACCGCTTCTGTGAGTTGGCTGATTGGTGGAGTGTCTTGAAACTGTACACTAGGTGCGTGTATTACTTGTGAAAGTTGTCTGAGCAATGTGAACCTATAATTGAAGGCAGATGAATGCCAAAGAGGATTAGAAAGCTAAAGGTTGTGAATGGTTTATCGAGGTGTGAAGGTATCGAAGTAAATGGTATTAGGAGGTTACCTTATTTCCTCGATATCTCCTGGTGTGTTTGAATTCGCCATGTGGTTTGGCCTGATATGAAGATAACAACCTGGGGCGAGCTCATCCATGTACGCATTGAGTGGGATATTGTCGTGAAGCTCTACTCCAACCGCGACGGCTGTCTGCAACAAGGCAACAAGAAAGAAACACTTTTAAAGAACAAGACTTGTATGATATAGTCCGAAGTTACCAAAGAGAGGAAAGAGACCTCGTAGCACCAGCAGCGGACAACATTTCGAAGAGTATAACCTTCACCACCTAAGACCATGAGAGGAATATTAAATGATCTTATGTACCGAAGGCAATCAGCGTGACCCTTGGTAGACAAGTTGAATTCAGCCAAGCGATCACCACTTAATGAATCAGGCCCACACTGAAGAACAACTGCTTCTGGCTGATAAACTTCCATAACCTTGTGGATGACAGGCATGAATAAACTTCTCAAATCTGCATCTTTCAAACCATCCTTTAACGGTGCATTTAGAGAATAGTATTCTCCTTTTCCTACCCCAAAGTCTGTTAGTTCTCCTGTTCTTGGGTGAAGAAACTCCTCACATTTGTGGAAAGAAACAGTCATAACTCGATCAGTGTCGTAAAACGCTTCTTGTACTGCATCCCCATGGTGAAAGCCAATGTCTATGTAGAGAACTCGCTGTCAACAAAATTTAAGATAGCATTCAGTCAGATGCAAGTGTAGTAATGTGAAGTTACTAACATATTCAGAAACAAAATGTTCTTCGGAACAAGGAACTCCTCTATTTGCAATTTTAGACGCATCAAGATTCAGGAACCAACACTTAATCTGAATACTAACCCTGGAAATGCCAATTTTAGACGCATCAAGATTCAAGAATCTACGCATAATCTGTATTCTAATTTCCGATGTCTATCACATTCCACAGATAATCACTATTACCTTGAAGACCTTGAGCAACTCGAGAATGCCAAGCACAATGTCATTGACCTGCCCACTGCCACAAGCCCTATCTTTCTTGGCGCGGTGCATCCCGCCGGCCCAGTTGATTGCGATATCGGCGTCGCCTTCGTTCAATTTGACGGCGGCGCTTATAGAACCACCAGCGTACCCACCGCAATAATCGAAGAGGCTATGGTAGAAAAGGCCGTCCCAGTCCACATCTATGTTGAAGCGCTCGAGGTTACCGGAGACGGACGGATCGGTTATGGTTTTCGGCGTGACGGAGGCGAGGAAGTCGATATACTCCGGCGAGTGGAATTTAACGAAATCGGAAGCGACGGCGAGGTTGGGGCGGCTGATTTCCATTCGGCGGTGGAGGTGATAGCTGGTGATGAGGTGGTGAGTTATACGGATCTGTTCGGGTTTCGTTGGATTGTTAAAGCCGTAGTAATAGTCGGCTACCATTGGCTCGTCGAAGTAGCTCACGCGCCGTTTCCGGCCGTCGGGACCCGACGTTAAGCTCACCGTACTTTCGCCTGACTCCATCTTTCTCTCTCGTTTTCTTTTTCCGCCAAGAAGAGATTTGATTTATTTGATTTATAGTTTTTTTGTTTATATAACTTTTTATATAACTTTAGGAGATTTGATTTATTTGATTCATAATTCTCTTGTGGATCTGATTGCTGATAACTTTTAAGCGATGGGGTTGAAAATTTAGGCTAGACGATCTATTTGGTTAGAGAATTTTCATATTATAACACATCTACGCAAACTATTTTCCCATCATTTGAAATTTTTAAACTTCTTAATTTCCCTTTTTTGCTTATATATATATTTAAAACAAAACAAGTAAAACAATATTTTATTGGTTTTTTAACGCCATTAATCAAATCGTTAGACCCGATTATTGAATTCTCTTGTCGATCTGATTGCTGATAACTTTTAAGCGATGGGGTTGAAAATTTATACGATTGGTGGAAAAGATGTAGCACAAAGAAAAAAGAAAAGAAAATGACGGTGTAGTTTTTTTTTTTTTTTGTCATCTTCTTTTGTATTGATTAGGTACGATAACTGACAACATTAGAAACAAGTCTAACCCAAATTTTTTTTTTTTTTTTTAAATGAATATAAAATTTATTCATCCCAAAAAATCGTTTGTACAATAGAATGCATCGTTTGATGAGAATAGAAAAACTTTCGAAGGTAGAGGTGTTTAGAAGAGGTTAAGAGCCTAGATGGGCTTTAACTTATGTCTCGCAAGACAAACCAAAACATCAATCCCTCCGTGAAGCGTTAAACACCCGTATGATACTTAAAGGTGATCACTAACTTGCCTAAAAGAAGAGGCTTCCTAAACCCAAAAAATTCTAACCCAAAGTATACCTAAATCTTACCAGTCTTGCAATTTCACTAAATCAAATAGAGGAAAAGACTCTCACTAGCAAAAATCTCCGAGAGCCATTGAGGGTGAGAAAAAGCCACATATGATTGACTAAAAACTGTTGAAGCAGCACTTTACACGATGAGACGAGCTCTTCTATTTGATGAAATACTTTCCAAAAACAAAATCCATTCTTTGATAAGGTTCATAAAAAATCTGATCTTCGATGCTTGATACCTAAAGAACGGCCATGCTTGAGGTCTGTTTATAGCTCCAACAAACTCAACATCTTCCAAAGCAAAAATAATCTGATTTAGCTTGTGGGAGTGCATACTCTCTATTGCCCAGACCAAACTCAAAAACTTTGCCGCTCCTAAATCTTTCACATTGCTAAAGGATCTCCTACTATGGATCATAACAATACCTTCAGAGTACCTTATCACCCATGCCGCACCTCCCACTTTGTTCTTTTTTGATCAAGATGTCCCAATGTTACACTTAAGCCAAGGATCCGGAGGCGGTTTTCACTTCAAATTGTCTTCACAACTTTCAGATAAGGACATATTTTCTTTGGTGGTATCAAGATTTTGAGCAAGGAACCATTCCTCAACGTCATTTCTAATTTTCTCCACTGTCTCAAAAGCTAAGAAGCTTATGCCTTCAAAGTAAAAAAGGCACATGTTCTTCCAAATCCTCCATAAAACCCAAGGAAAAATTCTACGCAAATTCAGAGGAATGTTTATGTTTTTCCCCACTTTTAACAGTTGCTGAAAGTTGGAGAGGACAAAGGAAATTTCAAATCCATCTTCTGGATATAGAAAGTCAGAGAGAGCCCATACATGTCTCGATAATGAAAAAAGGAAGAAAACATACATGGTTTAGTGATTCACCTTCAAAACCACATGCTTGACATCTATTGTATATTTTCATTCCTCTTGCTATCAAAATATATGCTATCGGCATTGCTCCACTTAAAACTTTCCAAATGAAAATTTTGATTCTCATATCAGTAAGAATGTCCCAAATCTGCTCTTTCAAACCATTGATAGATGGAAGAGATGATGCATCTTGAACGATGGACTTCTTGATTGTTTGAAAAGCCAATCAATACCCAGATTTCACCGAATATTCCCCACATTTATTGAATTTCCAAATCCATAAATCATCTTGATTCACCACAGGTTTTTTGATTAGAAATACTATCAACATCATTTTGGAAAATTTCTCCATCAGCCTTGGTAAGTTCCAGCATATACATCAATCAGATCATTGACCCTTAGATCAAGATCAAATAGAGTTGGCTTTCTCCAAGGTGCTCTCTGACCTCCATTTGCATTATCGAACCACTTATCGATCCACACATTAAGAGACTTTTCATTCCCCACTCTTTGAATTAGTAAATCCCTCCCATGTAAAATACTTCTCCAACTAAATGAGGGTCTCAAACCCACTGTTATACTCAATATATCACCAAAATGAAAATATTTGCTCTTCATTAACCGGGTCAAAAGACACAGAGGTTCTTGAAGAATTCTCCAAACTTGTTTGACTAACAAAGCTTGGTTAAAACATTCTATATCGCTCGCATGTCTGTGGTCGGGTGGTAGAGGAAGGCTTAAGGATGTTTGCTTCTTGCGCAACCTGGGTTCGAATCTCCCATGAAACAAAAACACATTCGTGTGTGGAAGTCTGGGCCTGGACCTAAAAACCCAGGCAATTTACCTGGTAGTCCAGTAACAGGCGATCTGGCTACCCCCTGACATTAGTCGGAAGGCATTTTAAACTCGGGACAGGCAGTGTGGTGACCCATATGGTGTCTTATGGCCCGTTGACAAGAGTAGTGGCTCGAAGCTCATGGTGTCCGTTGAACCGTTGAACTCGCGGGAGAAGTCCACTCTGTAACACCTCGGTGCATTTCTACCGGGACTGACCGGATCAGCCGATAGGATTTATCAAAAAAAAAAAAACATTATATATCTCTAAAACCAAGACCACCTTGTTGCTTAGCCAAACAAAGCTTCTCCCAACAGTGTAGTTATAAATAGCGGTTTTTTTTAACGACAAAATGATATATATCATACCCTGCAACGACAAAATGACGTGTGTATCCTTGTTCCATATATGTCTATACACCTATCCTTCTAAAATGTAAAACTAAACATGAAGAATCCCTCTGTATCCTAAAACTGTTCATCACACTTTACCATTGGCCGCCTTATCCGAGAAAACATCAGTCATCGTCAGAATCTGATTCGTAACATGATAATATGGGTAACACAATGTATGAACATCTTTCTCACATTCACTTTAGATACACATAAATACAAGGATACACACGTAAATCATTTTGTAATATGATCAAAATGCATGGCTGTGTGTGAGAAAACATTTCACAATGTATATTCACATATTTAAATCTAGCAAACACACATTTATGCGACTGTATTGATAATAATAGATTATCATAGTATTGAGATCAAAATATCAAAGTATTGAGATCAAAGTTTCACTGCACAGTGAAAATTATTTAAGAAAATCAACTTTATTTTATAAGTTACTACGTATTATGTCATTACAAATAAGAAAAGATAATTGAAATAGGAAATGATATAATTGTCTTTCAAACTTATTATAGAGATCAAGAGAATATGGAAAATATTTGTTTTCCATTGAAAAATGTATTTACTATTTAGTTTTTTAATTATTACGATATTAAAAATATTATATATTTTTAAATAATAATCATTTCATATATATTAAAAAAAAAATATTTGAGATCTTGCAATATTTTTCACTATAATTTGTATTATTTTATTTGAATATATATAAAAACAAAAGTTAAAAAAAATTTTACTATTTTTATAAAGAGTTAGACACGAGAAAATTGATTTTTAAGAGTTCGTAAACTGACTACAAAACTCAAATTTATTAACCGGTGCATATTAGAGTTGATGTTTTCAAGATTCTAGTTCTTTGCGGGTTATCCCGAATAATATTTTAGTCCGTCATGGGACGAGTTATGATTCTAATTTTTAAATGCCCACAAAAGCGGGTCTGCAAGTCAAAATATTAGTTTTTAGCTTTAAAAATAGATTGTATAATCAATTTAATAAATAATATGATTTTGTCTTTAAAGTTAACTATAGTTTGTTATATTTTTATTTGACTATGTGTAAATTTAAGTTTATATTTTAGTGCACTGAAAAACGGGTTTCAGTATACAAGTTAGTCCGATTTGACAGTTCTTCTATAATCATTAATTAGATTTATTATAAAAAAACCGGAAATGCCAAAACAATTTTTCTTAAATTTCAAAACAATTTTTAAGAAAAAATTACTCTATAGAAAAAATCCTAGTTTAATAGATGGTCAAGTAAATGATAAAAAAAAAAATTTAATGTTTTTTCGTTGAAAACATATGATAAATTCATTGTGGTCCAATTGTTAAAAGATTTCACTCTTTCCATCGCAAATTCAATTAGAGTTGGACATTGTAAACATCTTAAATATTAAGAACTAGTATTTAACCCGCGCTAATTATAGCGCGGAGTAATTTGTTTTAGAGAATTGTTTTAAAATTTAATAAAATTGTTTTTATCTAAATTTTAAAATATATCTAACTAATTTTTATAGATAAATGTGTCAATTTGTAATAATTTGTCTATATAAACCCGTTTTGCACTGAATTAAAATATTATTCGGGTTAACCCGCAAAAAAACTTATCATATATAGTAAAAGCGAAGTAAATTTTTGGAATGGAGCTCTCTCATTCACCCTAAACCGTAAAGTTCGGTTATTACTTTTTTCGGTTCAAATTAAGTTTTTTTAGATTTCGAAATTTGTCGTACCGATTATCGAATTTCTGGCTTTTAATATTAAAGTTTTTGGGTCCATTTTCTCGAAAACCCTACCCTAGGGTTTTCATGTTGTCTGCGTAAACGTGTGTGGCCACGGTTGTTTTTTTTTTAATATTTAGTATAATTAAATGTTATTTAGTGCTTTTGCGAAACCCTAAATTTTGTTTGGTGACTATAAATATATCCAAAGTTTATAGTTTTGTTAAATCATTGATTGTGTTTTGTTGGTAAGGATCATCGTTTTTGTGCCTTCTTAGTTTTCTTTTGATCTCTTTTGGCTTGGTTTTTTTAATTTCGTTCTCCTTTTGGCTTGGATGTTTTATGGATTCATTTATGAGATCTATTTTTTTTTTTTGTATTTGCTCTTAAAGAATAGCCTATTCTTTGTATTCTTCGTAGGTGTTATTCTTATTCTGTGTTCATGTGAGCTGTGATTTGTATATATAAATTATATCTTTGTAATTTTGTGTTTATATATGCTGCGATTTACAAAAGTGTTATTCGTATTCTTTGTGTCGACGATAATCACAATTCACAAACATGAGATTTTTTTGTGTTTTGATTTAGGTTTGCTTTGGATTATAAACAACTCGGTGACCGAGTCCTTTCTTGGTGTTTCACATTCTACCGATTTTGTGTATTTGCTCCTCCTGCATTGAATGTGAAAACTACTTTTAATGACCCTATTTGTATATTGACCCTCTTTTGCTTCGTATTGTGTATTTTTAGGAATCGTTGCTTTTTTTAATCCCTAAACCCAAGGCTCGAAAGCTCTCGCCGGCGAGGAAGTTATGGTGAACGACCACCGATCGTGTCTCTCTTACGTTCCTCGTGTCCAGGTCTTTTTCTCCTCTCATCGTTTTCGCCGCGTTTCAGTTTTCTCTTTCAATTGTTCTTCGTTGCTTATTGATCAAAGAAATTTGATTTTGCTTTGTAGGTGTATCTAACTCTTGGGGATATTGGACAGGTGTAAATGTATGTGTCGCTCTTGTACTTTCGAGGTATCAGTTTCTTCTGTATCATGTTACGAGGTTTGAGAGTTTTGCGTTTACTTCGTTTTGCTTTGGTATCTTTGATGTTTTCTCAACTTGCTTTTTAGACGAATATGGACTGATGTTATATTTTTTCAAGGAATGTCGTGCAGCTTGTGGAGGGCAAGGTGTGCAAACAAAAATTCGAGTTGGTTATTTAAAAGACGACTATGATGTGTAGACTACATTTGAGGATGATAATAATGTTCTGATGTAGCAGGTATGCTAAGGAACATAATCAATGATGCAGCTTTCCTTTTTCTTTTTTTTCCGATACAGTGTGACTTATTCGTTCTTATGTTGAATTTAGGTGAGCAAAGCACTTTTTAATGAATACGTATCGTGTAAGAAAAGAAATAAACCATTCGAATGATTGGGATTGGAACACCTGAACAGTTGTCGCCCTTTATTGCCAGCTCAACTCACATCTTCTACTCTCTGATGCAGCCAGTTCCAGGTCATATAATGTGGACCAAGTCCTTTCTTTTGACTTGGTCCAACGAGCTGATGCGATGAGTTCCTCGGGAAACAAGACAGGAGGAACTACATCGACAAGAGCTATGTTGATCTTTATGTGTTTATGGGTTCTCTTACTCTCTGTTAGCTTCAAAATAGGAACCATGGTCTCTGCTCGGTGATAGCATTAAAAGTTGAATCATCTCAAAAAAGCTTTTTCGGTGTTTGTACCTCTCCAATTATATAGGCTTTACCTTGACAGTGCTTTGGTGTCCAATATTTTATTTTTTCTTTCGAGGGTTTTTGTGTAGTTTGAATTCTCTTTACAATTTCTAGCTTTGTGCTTCTAGAAATAAGAACGTAACAGCTTTTTATTTTATTTTACGACAGTCATCATTTGATCCTTGCACTTTGTTAGTTGGAAACATTGGTTTTAAACGTTTTAGACTGAAAAGATATCATCAACAACAAGATAAATTTGTAATTTCTCCAATATATATGGGGAAAAGCATTCATAACAAACAAATTGATTCTGAATCTTTGTAAGAATGAACTTATATCCCACACTCTCTCAATCTCAAAAATAGTATTATAAACCAATGTCTGATCACTACAAGAAAACACAGCTTTTGCGACTACCAAAAGAGTCCCAAAATAGTCGCAAATCAGTCATTTGCGACTATTTTGGGACTAATAAAAGTAGTCGCAAATAATTGGTCGCAAAATACAGTTATCGCATAATAGTCGTAAATTTACGACTATTGTGTGACAATATATTTTCGTCGTATATAAACGACTATGTTGACACTGACATTAATAGTCGTTTATTGGCGACTGTTTACAGACTTTTTTTGATTCGTACTATAGAAACAATTTTAAGACGATTATATAGTCGTTTATTAGAGATAATTTTCAGACTCAACGAGGAGTCGTATTATCGAGACTACTTTGATACAATTATATTTAGGACTGTTTTAAAAGTAGTCGCTAAAGAGTCACATATTGGCAACTATTTTGCCACGATTTTGTTCTTGTCGTTGTCGCAAATCAGTAAATTAGTCACAAAAGAGTCACTTATTAGCAACTAATTGGCCACTATTTTTATTCTCAAATCAGTAATTATATTTAAATTTAATATAATTTTCAAAATTAAAAAAAAAAACCTAAAATGAAAATAAAAGTTTAAATTAAAGATTTCAATAACGAAAACATTATACAAAACATTTTTTACATTTATAAATCCAAAACATTTATATATACAAAATGTATAAGTTTTAACATGGAAGTGAATGGTTTGTGGCCGGTAAGTTGGCCGGTACGGTGGCTGGTGCGGTGGCTGCGGTGGATGCGGTGGCTCCTTAAGAAGCCGCCACATACGATGCAAACGCAGGATCCTTATCTTTGAAGAAGGAGAGGAACGACGCCAACTGAGTTTGAGCAAGTCGATGTTCCTCATCCCGTCGAGCATTTTCCGCTTCTTGTTCCGCGATCTTTTGATGAGCAGCTCGAAGTTGTTCTTGCATCTCAAAAATTGTGTTTGAGGAGGATGCATAACTATTACTGTCCTTACTCCTGCTGTTGACGATCTCTCCAAGTTCCCCAAGTCCAAAAGGCTGTCCTTTGGTATCTGTTTCAGTAGACTAACACAACAACAACAAAAAACTGAATCAGAAGACATGTTACAAAACTGACAAGGAAAGAAACGTTCAACACATGAGAAACATAAGGAACTAGAAACGTAGAACACATGAGTCACAAAACTGACCAGGAAAAAAACAGAAAATGACCACATTGTTAGAGTATATAAACGAGACTAAAACTCTTCAATTTGGTGTTAAATCGAGTATAAGTTTTGATTTTGAAGCCACCCACAGGTCTAAAATTGCATTATAATTACAGAGAAGCAATCAACAGGAAGAACCGATCCTGATACAGAATTCTCAAAATCCCTACTAAAGTTTTCAGCTTTCCAACAACAATTGAAATCTGTCTAATACATGAGTCAGTAAACACTGATAAATTACGGGAACAATGGAATTCAATTGCAAGAGTACCAAAAACAGCTCAAACCACAAAAACCCTAGACAAGAAATCTATAAACCTCCACGAGAAAACAAGCAATCACAAAACAATGTTATTTTGGTATCTTTATATGCAAATTTAGTCAAATGCAGATAAGACAAGGCTTTCTTTGACTCAGTTGGTAACATCTTGAAATCACTTGTAGAATGAGACAACAACAACAAACGAATCAGAAGGTTGCATAAAAACCAGAAGACACGCGTATTGCATCAAACATAAACAAAAGAACCAGAAGAACCACGATCACAGGCCACAAAAAGAGTGCATCAAACAGCAACAAAAGAAAAATGACAGATTACCATAAGACAAGAAACTGAAAACTGAATGCATCAATAACAACAAAAGAACCACGATCTGATTCAATGAGATTACCTTAAGACAAGAAACTGAAAACTGAAAACTTACCTAAACAATCAACTCATCAGATTCAATCAGATTACAGCAACTAAAGACTTGTTAAACTAATTATAAGAAGAGGAAGACTTACCTTAAGAAAGATCTCATTCTTTTGTTCAATGGTCAGGTTCTGCTGAGTTGATTGCTCTGAAGGTGATGCACCATCAACAGCTATTTCTGACATCATCTCTTGGATGTTCTTCTCATAAGTTTCAGCTACCCTTTTGGCCTTTTGATCAACAAAAGATCCATCATGTCTTGTATGTGTTTTCATAAAGACTTCTCCAAGCGAGACAAGACGCCCTAATTCTTCCTACTAAAATGATACATAAACATATTAGTTATCTGAAATGCAATATATAAAACCAATGAATTAAAACGTTACCATTTATTGTTGAACTTGCAGGTATGATTTCTGCCCGGATACGTGTTTGTGAGGACCAAGACCGCCATGGGCAGAGTTGCGGCATTGTGAGTAAGTAGAGCTCCTCTCAATTGCTTCTGGAGTTGCCCAATGAGCCACCATTTCTGCCCAAAGCGTTTCGCCTATCCAAGGTGGTCTCTCACCACTGTGTTTAGTTTGACTTACTATGCCTTTCATCCGTTTTTTGGCCCTTCTCAAGAAGCCTGCTTTCACCAGGTCAGTAATCCCCCTCTCCCAATTGTACTTCCGCTACACAACACAATAAATGTAAGTATCACTCAGTAACTAAATAAGATTACTATGTACCTACTATACAATGAAAAAATAACAATTATTACCGCAAATGTTCTGAAATATCTTTCTTGGATGTCTAAAGGCGTTTTGCCCCAGCTATAATATGGACCATCGAACTTCCTCCGAAATATTCCAGCAATGACTCGAGACAATTTGCCTTTGTCCCGGTTAAACCTGTGACATAAAACATCAAAAAAGGTTAATTAGACTGAATGAATGAAACTGCAAATGAATGAAACTTACTACACTAGCAATGAAAAACGAAACTGAACAATGAAACTGCAAATGATAATCCAATTTCCAGAAAAATGCAACTCACTACCTAGTAATGAAAAACGAAACTGAACAATGAAACTGCAAATGATAATCCAATTTCCAGAACAATACAACTCACTAGATGGATGTCAAACTTTTACAGAACAATGAAACTCACTAGATGGATGTAAAACTTTTACAGAACAATGTTCTTACATATGCATAACCATCGACATCCATATGTTCTTACATATGCATCAATTTGTATTAATGAAACTGAAACAAGAGCACAGCAAAATCAAACTGAAACAGAAACAGGACCAAAACAGGAGCAATCTACTAATAGAAGCAAAGCAAAATCAACCTGAAACAGGAGCAAAACAGGACCAAACAACTAACAGAAGCTAAGCAACATCAAACTAGATATTCAAACTAACTACTAATGGATGCAAAATCAAAGCTAGAATCGATCCTTACCATGTGTTCTGGACGTGGGGAATCGGATGTGGACTCAAGATTGGTAGATGTTCTCGGCCAGGAAGAGCCAACAAATCATCTAACAACCGTTCGAAGTCCAGTTCTGTCTCGGGAGCATTAGGAGCAGGAGATTGGTGCTCTAGAATCTGAACCGGCTGCGGTTGATGTTGAGGATTCTGATAAAGAGGTTGTTGTTGCTGGGGAATCTGATAGGGTTGTTGTTGCTGGGAAATCAGATAAGGCGGAGGATAATGCAGGGGAGTCTGATAAGGCGGAGGTTGTGACGTCGGAGTCCCAGGTTGTGGCGTCGGAGGCAGCACAGTAGCGACTACGGGCTGTGGATTAATGAATTGCGGCGTTTGTGTCGTCGGAGGAAATTGGGCTGGAATAGATGATGAAGGGGTAACCGATTCTGTCGCGGAAGAGGACCGGTTGGAGGCGTAGGAAGACGAGTCGACACCTCCGTCTGCTCTCCCTTCGGCGGATAACCGGCCACCACCACCACGAGAACTAGACTTTCGGCCACCACCGCCGCGGGAACTACTTGGTCTTACCTTGGGACCCATTGTCGTGAAGGGAATTTCCGAGAATGAGAGGTAGAGAATCCCGATTTAGAGGGTTCGGAGATAGGTGAGAAAGAGATGAGGGAGTTAGGTTTTCTCGACAATAGAAGGGGAGACGACGAGTTTCACTTTGTTATGAACGAAGGCGTCTCTAAATAGTCGCAAATCAGTCTCAAAGAAATATAGTCGCAAAACTGGTCGCAAATAAAAAAAATAGGAGGGATCATGTTACCGCGTGTTAATTCAGCAAAATAGTTTGAAATGGTCGTAAATTAGTCATAAAATAGTCACAAAGTGCGACTATTTTGTGACTGTATTTAATAATTCATTACCCTATACCCTAAATCCTAAAGTTTCATTCATTTTTAATAAAAATAAGACTATAAACTATCTCTTAACCTAAATCTAACACTAGAACTCTCCATACAACCATAAATTGTAATTTCAATCATTCTTAAATAAATACCCTAACTTATTACATGTAACACATATAGTCAATTTACTACATGTCTAAATAATATACAACCATAAGTTTAAAAATTTGAATTTAGAAATTTAAGATATTTAATAAACGTCTAAATAATATACAAAACATGTCTACATGTCTAAAAGTTTAAATTAACATGTTTAACATTCGATATTGTTGATTTTTATTAAAAAAAAATCAATTGGAGTTGCGAAATAGTTGCAAATCAGTCTGAATTTCAGGTGTTGGTAAGGAATTAGTCGCAAAATCGTGGGTATTTTAAGACACTTTTGTGATTATTGCT
The DNA here is from genome assembly GCA_030161315.1 of Eutrema japonicum. NCBI lineage: Eukaryota > Viridiplantae > Streptophyta > Magnoliopsida > Brassicales > Brassicaceae > Eutrema > Eutrema japonicum. The sequence continues at coordinate 44,771,644 of BSQW01000013.1, forward strand.
TAATTTGTTGAAAATCCGATTCCGGAGAATCGAACCTTAGACCTCATTTTCCTTCTGGAAGGACGTAACCAAAGAGCCATTGTGATCATTCGTTTGTTTCTTACATAGACTTGTATATAAATCATTGTGTCAAAACATTTCTATTATATTAGTTCCAACCAAATGTTACAAAACATACAAACACATATATAAATAAAACATACAACTATATTGCATCAAACATATACAAACACATATATAAATAAATAAATTTGCAACAAAACATACATGATATATAATTATATGATTACAAAGATATAAATTAAAATATTATTAAAATTCCTCATCTTCATCATTTGACGATGGTAAATTACAAAGAAATTCGTCCTCTGCTTCTGCGTCTTCGATCTCAAAATCAATTTCTTCGTAAGGCTGATTTCCCTCAGCTAAAGTGAAACATCCGCACCCATTTTTTTTCTTTTCCTTGCAATAATTACTAAAATCCCATAAATAATAATAATTAAACTTCACCATTTAATCCCCGGTTCAAGATTAAAAATCCGAATAACCAAGATCATAAATTATTAAATAAAATCACCCAATAAAAGACAAGTCTAGATCACCCCCTCTTCCTCGCCTTGATCCCACGGTCACACTTTTTATTTTCCTGCATCAATTACAACATAAGAGATGCATAAGTATTTAAAAAAAAAATACTTAGTGAGACAATCCTCCCATCTACAGGCTAACAAATAATTAAGATAATTAATATAGATTATCACGAAAATACAGAATAAATCAAACATGTCCTGAAACACTCGATCTAGACCCTCAGAGATCGTAAACGGCCTATAATCACGAAATCACATCAATTATCAGAATTATTTAATTACGCCTATGGTCATGCACTCACCTTATTCCCGCACAGAAAGTTTCACGAGAAAATTCAGTAATTTTCTAGAACTCCCCGGGATGAATAACCTTCTATTAATCCACCTAAAAATAAAAATAATAAAAATAATCAAAAGCCAAAATTCAATTAATCTAACTACATGACTTAATAATAATAAGTCATCGTCTTCGTACAACTCTGCAACAAACAACCGATCACCACCGCCGGTGCAACTACACCACCACCGGAGCTCACCACCGGAACCACCACCGATCACGAACCCCGCCGCAGACACCAACACGTCACGACATCGCCGATCATCGACAAACTCCACCAACAGCACCACCGACCACCCCAACATGGATCGACGTTCGCGACAACACCGACAATTGACCCTCACGTCACCGCCACCATCATCCGTCTCCGATCACAACCACAAGACTACTTTGATTCCAACGTGAAAAACAAGCTAAGAGGAGAACCCTTACCTCTAAGACTCGACAACGACAGCCCGATGGTGAATCGCTCACGGCACCGCGGAACCTCCACCGATCCTTTATCACGCCAACGAACACCACCGCCCGACTCTCTCTTCCTTCTCTCCTTGCTTCCACACCAAAAACCAACACAACTTGACGGCTAGGGTAATGGGAGCTCGGAGGCAGCGATGCTTACGCACACATATACATATGTGTCACCAATTATCCTTATTACGCCGAACGGTCCTTGCCGTTTTCAGAATTGGCCCCATAACTCCTTAATTGATCCAAATCACCCTTCCAAAATAACTTCCAGTTCGATCAATTAAACCCTTAATTTTTCGAATTCACAAATGGCCCCAAACTTCCAAAATTATCGATTAAACCCAACCGGAAAAATTGATTTACACGAATTTAACCCCCCCCCCCCCCCCCCCCCCAACTTCTAATTATTCAATTTCATCCCCAAAGTTGAATTAGGGATGTTAAAATTCTCCCTCACTAACATAGATTCGTCCTCGAATCTAACATCCAGCTAACATCCACAACATAGCACAACCGCTATTCCAACTCAGCGTAGCACGACCGCTATTCCAACTCCACTAACAACGGTATCACGGCTCAACACCATAGCGCCCTAGTTTCCTACTTGGTTTGGCCAACCACTCCAACACCCGGGAGTATAACGGCTTCACGACCCAACACCATGGATCGATCCGTCTAACGCATAGAGAGCCAGACAACGGCAATCTCTCTAGTGACCTGTCTCACCAATCAGGAATCACGTCGAAACCCAACCGGCCAGGTACACTCGGCAGTGACTCACCAGTACACTCCGATGCTGCTATATGGGCCACCACCCCGTGCCAAACCAATCCAGAACTATCAGCCCTATGCAGCTACTAAACACCTAGTATCCGCACCCCCGCTATCTAACCACTACCACTAGTAGCCCGCCAACCTGTCTACTAATCCCCTAGTAAACCCACCACTCAACATATTCAATGAAAACACCTTTTTATTGAATAATCAAAAGCTCCAAAGTACATCGATTAATTATAATACCATAAAATAGACGAGTACAACAACGCAATAACTCCCAAAACCCCAACATCATGGTTACCACGATACGGAAACACCCGGCTAACCCTCCAGTTTGCCGAACCACTTGGGAAACTTGCGCTTCAACTTCGCTTCCGGCTCCCAAGTCACCTCCTCGGCTCCATTGCAGTCCCACAGCACCTGCATCTCTGGAACCTTTTTCCTCCTGATCACTCTCACCCGACGATCTAGGATTCTCAGAGGCCTCGCCTCCACCACCATGCTCGGTGTCAAATCTGATGGCACCCCCGTGACCACCTGATCATCCTTGTGCAGACATTTCTTCAGCATCGACACATGAAACACCTTGTAAAATGCCTGCATAGACTCCGGCAACTCTAGCCGATAAGCCACCGGTCCGACCCGCTCCAGCACCCTGACGGGACCCATATATCGCGGACTCAACTTAGTCTCGGAAATGGACCTGTTTGGACCCCTCAACATGGCCATCTTCAGATAGACCAAATTGCCAACTGCGAACTCCAGCTCCTTCCTACGCCGATCTGCGTAGCTTTTCTAACGATCCTGAGCTTCCTTCATGTTCAACTTCATAATCCGGACCTTCTCAGTCGTCTCCTGCACAAAGTCAGCCCCCAACAGGCTCCTCTCCCCCACTTGCGTCCAACACAACGGGGTCCTGCAAGGCCTACCATACAACGCTTCAAATGGTGCCATGCCGATACTAGCCTGGTAGCTGTTATTGTACGCAAACTCCACTAGATTCAGATGATCCGCCCAATGTCCACCCCAATCCAACACACACATGCTCAACAGATCCTCCAACGTCTGGATAGTCCTCTCCGACTGCCCATCGGTCTGTGGATATTAAGCTGTACTCATGTGTACCTTAGTGCCCATCTCCTTCTGGAAAGCGCCCGAAGAACAACGAGGAGAACTTCGGATCTCGATCTGACACTATACTCACCGGTACCCCATGCAGCTTCACAATCTCCCTGACGTACCTCTTGGCCAATACTTCCGCACCGTCGGTCTTCTTTATGGCCAAGAAGTGCGCAGACTTGGTCAACCTATCGACGATGACCCAAATAGCGTCCTTGGTTCGCGAAACCGGCAGACCCACCACGAAATCCATGGTGATCATGTCCCACTTCCACTCCGGAATGGGTAAACTCCTCAACAACCCGCTCGGAACCTGATGCTCAGCCTTCACTAACTGACAGGTATCACACCCCGCAACCCAGCTGGCAACATCCTTCTTCATCCCTACCCACTGGTAATACCGTTTGAGGTCTCGGTACATCTTGGTAGCTCCTGGATGAATAGAGAAACGGCTCTGATGTGCTTCCCTCAGGATTTCCTGCCTCAGCACTTCGTCCTTCGGTACACACACCCTGCCCCTCAAAAGAATAGTTCCATTGCTGGAGAACTCATACTTAGACCACTCTGCCCTGGCAGACTGCATTAATTCCGCATCCAACTGTTGTGCCAGCCGCACCCTAGTCAGAATATCCGCCTGATCCACCGCCTCTAAACCCAACGGCTCAGACTCCTCAGACACAGCACACAGTCTCAGGGTACTCACCATGCCTACCAACGCCTCTGTATCCCGCTCAGTGTCTGAAATAACCCGCTTCCTGCTCAAAGCATCAGCTACAAGATTCGCTTTACCGGGATGGTAAACTATCTCCAGGTCATAATCCGCAACAAGCTCCATCCATCGCCTTTGTGGCATATTCAGCTCGGGCTGGGTAAAGATGTACTTCAGACTTTTGTGGTCTGTGAACACCTGAACCTTACCGCCATACAGATAAGACCTCCAGATCTTCAATGCAAACACCACTGCAGCCATCTCAAGATCGTGAGTAGGATAATTGCATTCATGTTTCCTCAACTGCCTGGAAGCATATGCAATTACCTTACCCTGCTGCATCAATACACAACCGAGCCCCAGCCTGGACGCGTCTGTGAACACAACATATGGCTCATCCTGCTTAGGCAAGGCCAACACCGAAGTACTCACCAGCATCTCCTTGAGCTTCACGAAGCTCTCCTCACACTGATCCGACCACACAAAAGGAACGTCCTTCCCGGTCAACTTGGTCATGGCCTGCGCCATACTAGCAAACCCCTTGACGAACCTCCTGTAATAACCCGCCAGGCCCAGAAAACTGCGAATCTCCGAGGCATTCTTCGGTCTCGGCCATTCCTCAATCGAGCGAATCTTCTCCGGATCCACTGAAACACCACGATCAGATACGACGTGCCCCAGAAATCCGATCTCCCGCTGCCAGAAACTACACTTGCTCAGCTTAGCGAACAACTGTTGCTCCCGTAGCTTCTCCAGAACTTTCCTCAGGTGAACCATGTGCTCCTCAGGACTCTTCTAATACACTAGAATGTCGTCGATGAAAATGATGACGAACTCATCCAGATACTCCTGGAACACGCCGTTCATCAACCTCATAAACGCAGCCGGTGCATTCGTCAACCCAAACGGCATCACCACAAACTCGTAGTGCCCGTATCTCGTCCTGAAAGCCGTCTTCCTGATGTCTGACTCCGCTATCGGGATCTGATGATAACCCGACGCCAAATCGATCTTAGAGAACCACGAAGCACCCTGCAACTGATCTAGCAACTCATCGATCCTCGGTAATGGATACTTGTTCTTCACAGTAACCCGGTTCAGCCCCCGATAATCAATGCACAACCGGAAACTCTCATCCTTCTTCTTGACGAACAGTACCGGTGCGCCCCACGGAGAACTGCTCGGTCTAATGAAACCCTTTTCCAACAACTCCTCTAGCTGCTTCTTAAGCTCAGCCATCTCCGCTGGAGCCATCCTGTAAGGAGCCTTAGACAACGGCGTCGTCCCCGGCTCTAACTCCATGGAAAAAGGGTCCGACCTGGATGGTGGTAACCCGCTCAACTGCTGGAACACATCCTCGAACTCCCAAACCACCTCAATATCTCGCAACGCTGACTCCCCAACCTCACCAAGTATCGAAATGGTAGCCAAATAGGCCTCATAACCCTGCTCGATCAAACTCTCCGCCTGAACCGCAGAAATGACGATACCTGCCGGCACCGGTCTCACACCCTGATAAACTAGTCTTCTGCTAGCATGCTAGAAAACCACACGACCCCGGTGACAATCCAAATTAGCCTTGAACTTTCTCAGCCAGTCCATACCCAAAATGATGTCGTAGAGTTCCACTGGACACACTATCAAATCCGCTGGCATCAGCTCTCCGGCGATAAGAATGTCGACACTCTCCACAAAGCCCTGAGTCCTCAACAAACGACCCCCAGCAACTCTCACAACACCCGAGTGGTTCCCAGACCCCTCTTGGATACCGCTCCCCGACACCCAACCCGGTGTGGCAAAACTGTGGGACGCTCCGGAGTCAAACAACACATGTGACTCTACCCCAGCCACACTAAGGGTCCCTAAGCACGAAAAGGATTTAAGGCAAACAGCAAACACCAATTACAGAGCGAGTAACTGAAATTAACAATCAAACAAGAACATAATTAAGGTAGCTAACCAGTAATCGGTCTGCTGCCGCTCGCCTCGCCTGACTCCGCGCCTATGGTGAACACCCTCGGTGCTACTGCTGCCCGTTTCGGAGGCGGTGCCTCGATCCTCACAAATGGCTGAGCCAACTTCGGACAATCCTTCTTGATATGACCGGGTTCCTTGCAATGGAAGCACACCTGTCCCCCTTGAGAACAATCCGCCACGCGATGTCCATAGGCTCTGCACCCGAAACAACGTGGTCCAGAACCCGCTGCCTTGGAAGTATCCTCCCACTTCTTCTTTAGTCCCTGCTGCTGACCAGACTTACCGCCCTTGCTCGGAGCCACACCCTGACTTTGAGGCCGCCGCGGAACCTCTGGTACTGCAGCCTTTAAACTAGCCTCCTGCCTCATCCCCTCCTCAAGCTGCGCTGCACACTCCACCAGTTCGGACACCGACTCAAACTTGCGGACTATGCATCAGTTCCTGAGATCGATACGCATACCTCGCATGAAAGCACAAATCAACTCATACTCGGTATCTGCGCCCCGACCAGCAAACCGCTTCAGCCGGTTAAACTCGGCCTCGTACTCCCGAACCGAACGAATCCCCTACGACAAGTACAGAAACTCCCCATGTAACCTGTCGCGAGCCTCCCGCGGAAAATACTTGAGATCGAACTCCCTCCGGAACTCGTCCCAAGACCACACTACTCCCGCCCTCCTCGCAGCAACACCCTGCCACCACTCATGTGCATCTCCCTCCAGATAATGCACCGCCAAGTCAACCCTATACCCCTCAGGGCATCTGATCGACTGGAAGTTTCTCTCCAACCTGGACCTCCACTCATCAGACTCAATCGGTCGAGCACCACCACTCATCAGACCCAACCTCTGCATATGCTCCATCACCCTCAGGTATGACGGAACCACTGGCTCGGCCTCAGCAACCACTCCCGGAACTCCCGGAGCAACAACACCCGGCATCGCGGCAACCCCCTGTGGCGCCACTGGAGCTGGAGCCGGTACCACACCAGGTAACCTCTCCAAGAGCTGGGCCAACATGCCCAAAACAACCCCCATCGGGTTCGGGCCCGCACCCGCCTGAGCACCACCCGGCGCCGGCATCGCACCATGCACGGCCACTGGTTCAGACTGAACTTCCCCCTCGGCGTGCTCATACGCCCCCTGCTCCACTGTGACACTCTGCGTCACATTCGCAGCTGCTCTGCCACCTCTGCCGCCACGGCCTGCTCTGCCGCCCCGACCACGGCCGCCAAGACCACCACGACCTCTGAGACCTTGCCCAACGTTATCAGAATCAACCATCTGCAATAACAACTTGTTACTAATTGACAACAGCAAAAGTAAAACAACCACGAGTCTTACCGTGGAATCTCATTGAAGGCTCGAAGAGGATGATCTAGAACTTTAAGCTCAACAATTGACTAACTCACATAGACAGTTCTAATAGCGGAAATTTTTTTTTTTTTTTAAACCGTCCTAGAACCGTAAATGCTCTGATACCAAATTGAAACAGCCGCACCCATTTTTTTTCTTTTCCTTGAAATAATTACTAAAATTCCATAAATAATAATAATTAAACTTCACCATTTAATCCCCGGTTCAAGATTAAAAATCCGAATAACAAAGATCATAAATTATTAAATAAAATCACCCAATAAAAGACAAGTCTAGATCACCCCCTCTTCCTCGCCTTGATCCCACGGTCACACTTTTTCTTTTCCTGCATCAATTACAACATAAGAGATGCATAAGTATTTAAAAAAATACTTAGTGAGACAATCCTCCCATCTACAGGCTAACAAATAATTAAGATAATTAATATAGATTATCACGAAAATACCGAATAAATCAAACATCTCCTGAAACACTCGATCTAGACCCTCAGAGATCGTAAACGGCCTATAATCACGAAATCACATCAATTATCAGAATTATTTAATTACGCCTATGGTCCTGCACTCACCTTATTCCCGCACAGAAAGTTTCACGAGAAAATTCAGTAATTTTCTAGAACTCCCCGGGATGAATAACCTTCTATTAATCCACCTAAAAATAAAAATAATCAAAAGCCCAAATTCAATTAATCTAACTACATGCTTAATAATAATAAGTCATCGTCTTCGTACAACTCTGCAACAAACAGCCGATCACCACCGCCGGTGCAACTACACCACCACCGGAGCTCACCACCGGAACCACCACGATCCAACCACCGATCACGAACCCCGCCGCAGACACCAACACGTCACGACATCGTCGATCATCGACAAACTCCACCAACAGCACCACCGACCACCCCAAAATGGATCGACGTTCGCGACAACACCGACGCTTGACCCTCACGTCACCGCCACCATAATCCGTCTCCGATCACAACCACAAGACTACTTTGATTCCAACGTGAAAACCAAGCTAAGAGGAGAACCCTTACCTTTAAGACTCGACAACGACAGCCCGATGGTGAATCGCTCACGGCACCGCGGAACCTCCACCGATCCTTTATCACGCCAACGAACACCACCGCCCGACTCTCTCTTTCTTCTCTCCATGCTTCCACACCAAAAACCAACACAATTTGATGGCTAGGGTAATGGGAACTCGGAGGCAGCGATGCTTACGCACACATATACATATATGTCACCAATTATCCTTATTACGCCGAACGGTCCTTGCCGTTTTCAGAATTGTCCCCATAACTCCTTAATTGATCCAAATCACCCTTCCAAAACAACTTCCAATTCGATCAATTTAACCCTTAATTTTTCGAATTCACAAATGGCCCCAAACTTCCAAAATTATCGATTAAACCCAACCGGAAAAATTGATTTACACGAATTTAACCCCCCCCCCCCCCCCCCCCCCAACTTCTAATTATTCAATTTCATCCCCAAAATTGAATTAGGGATGTTACATAAAGTATCAATTATGATTTCATCAATCATATCCATGTTATCATCAATTGTTTGCTGCAATATAACCGGCTCTTTTACGTTAAATTTTCCATGAACACCATGTATTGGATTTACTTTGAGAACTGTGAGCCACACCTTCCGAGGTCGTTTAATGTATGGGTATGAAAGATAACAAACTTGATCAGCTTGAGATCCTGTAAGTGGGCGTAAAATTAGAAGTAGACATACACACACACACACACACACACACATATATATATATATATATATATATATATATATATATATATATATATATATATATATATAAATACTTATCAAAACAAAAATTACCTAAAATAAAAGGTTCGTAATTTTGATATCTCCTTGATGATAGCACATCAACAATGCCTACTTCTTGCATTCGGGTGCCTTTGCCAATCGTAGGGTCATACCATTCACAGTAGAAAAGTGTGATCTTCAAATTCAGAAATCCTGGATACTCGAGCTCTATGATCTTTTCCACAGTCCCATAAAAATAATCCTCTTGATCAGATGCTTCAGAATAATTTTTTCCTCGAACACATACCCCATAATTCATTGTTTTTTGTGAGTCCGTGTTCTCGTGTGTGAAACAAATACCTTCTAGTAAAATACATAGGCCATGACTTCACTTTATTTTCGGGACCTTCCACTATTTCAAGAACCCAAGGAGAAAAATGTTCTTGACTTTTCATTGTATTCACCTATACATTTATATATATGCAAATATATTAAAAAAAACAAATTCATAACTATTCTTTAATAATCAATAGATGGATATTAAATACGTACATATTGGCGAACCCATATATGAAAATCTGCATCTCTTTTTGAGTTGACCTCATCATCAAAGAGTTGTGGATATTCAAATCGAATTTGCGCCTTCAACAATCTATAAGAAATAGTTAACTAATTAAATTAAATATTAATGTTAATTAAAATATAACAATTACGTTAATGAACCATATATTACCTCTCAAGCGGCTGAAAATAGTCACAATTGCGCAAGACATATGCATGTGCACGTTTATAATCTTTCTCAGTTAACCAAAATTCACTACTTTGGCCACTTGGACGACCTACTTCAGTGAATATATCTGGTACCGGTATAGGATATACCGGTAATTCACCTTCGTCATACCGACTTGACCTGCAAAATAATAATATTAATATTAACGTCTACAAATAGTCAAGACCTTCATTTTAGCTCGTATAATTACTGTTCTGATAAATAGTCACCATCATACCTTCTTCTGCGAGCTGTAGAAATGTGCGAAGCAAAGTAGTGTTCTGAGAAATAAGATATCTCATCATTTATGTATGATTGAATTATTGATCCCGCCGGATATCTTTTGTTCTTCGCCTTCCCTTTTAAACGTTTAAAAAACCTTTCGAAGGGATACATCCACCTATATTGCACCGGACCACCAAGCTCCGCTTCGTAAGGTAGGTGTATTGGTAGGTACTCCATCACATCAAAAAAAGGTGGGAAGATTTTTTCCAAATTACACAAAATCATGACACTGTTATCCTTCAAAACTTTGAGCTGGGTTTGATCTAATGATCTACTACTTAAGTCACGGAAAAATGCTCCAATCCCTACGACAATATATTACAATCATATAAGTTATATATATATATATATAAGTGAAACATATATGATAATATATATATATACATATACCTGATAATGCAAGGTGCACGTTACGCGGTAGAAGTTCTGCAAAGACAAACGGAAGCAATCGTTCCATAAATACATGGCCGTCGTGACTTTTCATTCCCGAGAGTTTTCCACCGTTGATGTCTGCACAACTAGCTAAGTCTGCTACATAGCCATCGGGGAATCTAACCTCATGTTTGACCCATTGTAGTAAGCTTTCTTTCGCTTTTGAAGTCAATCGCCAAATAGGAAATGGAGCTCTCCCTCGATCATCTACATGCAAATCTTTCCGAGAACAAAATTTTGCAATATCTAATCTTGATTTTACTGTGTCTTTTGATCTGTCTTTAACATTCATAACAGTATACATGATATTATCGAAAAAAATTCTTCTCGATATGCATCACATCAAGATTGTGTCGTAACGTCAGATCGGTCCAGTACGGTAGCTCCCAAAATATGCTTTCTTTATGCCAATTATGCCACTCCCCATAGTCGTCCACTTTATTTTCATGACCATTTCCACCGACTTCAGATGTTTTGGGTGGTTCTGCATGCCTTATACGCTCATATAAAACTTGTTCGCCAGTTAAAGATTGTGGTGGGTAGTCGTTCAATGCGTGCTTTCCCTTCAAAAAGTTTTTTTTATTCTTCCGTAACGAATTACTTGCAGGAAGAAATATTCTGTGGCAGTCAAACCAACATGTCTTCCTACCAGCCGGAAGATAGAAAGCATTTGTATCATCCATACAAATAGGACACGATAGTCTTCCATGTGTCGTCCATCCCGACAACATACCATATGCTGGAAAATTGCTTATAGTCCACATTAGAACAGCTTTAAGGTTGAAATTTTGATCTAATAACACATCATATGTCTCAACTCCGTTATACCATAACTCCTTTAACTCGTCGATCAATGGTTAGAGGAAAACATCAAGACTGGCTCGTGGATGATTTGGTCCCGAATTCAAAATCGTCAATATCAAATACTCAGTATTCATGCACATATCTGGCGGTAAGTTGTATAGAGTCATGATCACAGGCCACAACGAGTGATTTTTTGACATACCAAAAGGATTAAAACCGTCAGTACATAACCCAAGATATACGTTTCGCATTTCTTCTGCGAACGCAGGATGCAAATTTTGAAAATTCTTCCACTCCGCCGCATCAGATGGATGACACATTACTCCGTCTTTTGAATCATGCTCATCTCATCGATGATGCAGTCTTCTCTGATTGGTACATTCTCTTCAATCTGTCAGTGATAGATAAATACCACATACGACTAAATGGGATTTTAGTTCGTCCCTCACTAGCCTTATATCTTGCTTTTACACAGAAATTGTAATGCTCCAACTTCTCATCTTCTTTCCAGAAGAGCATACAATTATCTATACATACATCAAATGTATGGTACGGCAATCCTAGCTTTCGCATCAAAGTATCTGTCTCGTAGTACGAACTAGATGATTGATTACCCTATGGTAAAACCTCCGTAAACAATTCAGATCATGCGTCCATACAGCTTTCGGCCATATAATGGTTTGACTTAATGTTCATGAACCGAGCAGCCAAAGATAACTTCGACAGACCTTCACGACAACCATCATAAAGTGAAGTATTTGCAGCATCTAAAATGTCGTAAAACCGCTTTGCCTCTTGGGTAGGTTCTTCATGAACATGATCATCATATCCACTATCATGTTCATGATGATACTCATGATGATTAAATGGCGTAGTACCATGAAATGCATCATTCACCATCCCAACATATACATTCCCCCCCCCCCCATCATACGTTGTTGGTTGATCTACATTAGCATAATGACTATTCGTTCCTCCTAATCCCCCAACCACATCATAATCTTCACCATGTTCATATCATACATAATATCTTGGCATAAATCCCCTACTATGCAAATGCTTCAAAATTGTATTTCCTTGCAAAAATTTAGAATTTTGACATTTTACACAATGACAGTGAAACCTACCTCCACTGCTTTGCGCTAGTGGTTGGCTATTAGCAAAATTCATGAACTGCTCCACCCCCGCCAAGAATTCACTAGAGATATGATTTGTGTGTGGATCGATTCTATTATACATCCACTATCTTGATGAATTCCACATTGTATTTTTTTGGATCTGGGATTTGTTTTTTGGATTTGGTTTTTTTTTTGGATTTGGATCTGGGGTTTTTTTTGTACGTAGGTTTGAATGAATGATTTGTGTTAATGGGGAGGAGGGCTACGAGCGTTATATAGGCAAAAAGTTTGTCACTGATTTGCGACTACTACAAAGTAGTTGCAAATGTACAATTATTTTGCCACTATTTTCCGATTAATTTGGGACTACTATAAGTAGTCGCAAATGGTAGGTGTACCAACTAACTTCTACATTTTCCACGTTTTCTACCTACCTTTACCGACTAATGTCCAAATCAGTTGCAAATTTGAGACGATTAATTTAGGTTGCAAAACAGTCGCAAATGTGAGACTATATTTCCAGACTAATACTAATAGTCGCAAATTAGAGACTACTGTTGCGACTACGTTTCCCGACAAAAAAACAGTCAAAAATTAGTCTCAAAGTCAGACCATTTTGCGACTAAATGAATGTAGTCTAGTATTAGTCGGATATCAGTCGCGTATTAGCGATTAATTTCCTACGAATAATTTTGTTCGTTAATTTGCGACTACTATGCCTTTGCGACTTAAGTAGTCGCTTATTAGTCGCAAATAAGTCATAAAAAGGTCACTCAGTTTTGAGACTAAAAAAGTAGTCGCAAAATTTAGTCACAAAAACGGTGTTTTCTTGTAGTGGATTTTGTCTCTCGAACACTGAGCTTTCTTCAGATGTATGTACATGAAAGAAAAGAGTTACATAGGAGAGGTGCATGCAGAGTGTTAACTACAAAATCGTGTTAAGCAAGAGGAAACGTAATTCTAGAAGCACAAAAATGCATTTACCAGTACTGTTATCACCGTCCCCAACTATATACCAGTTTTGGTCAATGTTTATTCCAGCGTGTACTACCAGAGGAGTTACAACATCTCCCTCAACATGAGGCTGTGACCACTCCATATGCCATGAGTATAAGAAATTCATCAGAATATGATGAAAATGGCAAAGAAAATTCAAGAGAAATGTTCTTACAGTTTGCAAGTCAATGATATGAAGATCACTGAAGAAGATCGAATGAGAACAACCCCCAAAAATCAAGAGGTAGTGATCAGAATGTGTAGCAGTTGTGTGATCAAATCTGGGAGCTGGGCGTGTCTGCCTATCTGGTCCAATCCGTACAGGATTGGAACACATGAACAGTTGTCGCCCTTTATTGTCGTTGAACTCATCGCATCAGCCCCTGGTACCAACTCCTCGCATCAGCCTGTTGGACCAAGTCGAAAGATTAGTCGAGAAACCAGGGAGCTCCTTGTGATTGTATGTACACTTATGCAAAGGGATTGTTTACCCAAACTCTAGAAATTAATACTTATTATAAAATCTAGGTATACCATGTGATCAAAAAAGTAAGCTAGGTATATTTTGGGATTGTTTACCTACGCTCTAAAAATTAATACTTATTATACAATCAAATGTATATTTATAAGATATGAGAAAGTAAACGAATAAGAGGACAAAGACGAGAGAAAGAAAATCATGAAGAGTAAGAATTTTTGAAAAGACAAAGACGATGAAAAATGAGAGGGAAGAAGATGGAGAAAAACTAAAAGAAAAATAAATAAAAGAAGTTGAAGGAGATGAAGACGATGAAGAAGTGAAAGAAAACTTCGATTCAAAAAAAAAAAAGAAGTGGAACAAAAAGAAGAAAAAGAAAAAAAGAAGTAGAAGAAGAAGAGAATAAAGATAAAGAAGAAGACGAAGACGAAGCTGATAACAAAGAAGTCGAAAAAGACGAGAAAGAAGACAAATAAAACCCTGGAGAATAAGAAGAAGATGGGCCGGACGAAATAGTGAAGAATAACAAGGATAAGAATATGAGGATGCTGGAGTTGAAGAAAAAAGCCGGTAGAAGAAGAAGAACAAAAAATAGGAAAGAAAAAAACCGGAAAATGAAGATAACAAAGTAAAAGAAGAAGAAAACCGAAAGATGAAGAAAACAAAGTTGAAGAAGGTGAAAATGAGAAAGAGATGAAGAATTTGGATAAGACAAAGAATACAGAGGGGAAGTAAGAAGAAGAGGATGAAGAAGGCTAATAAAAAATGAAAGATGAAGAAGAAGAACTCAGAGAATACAAAGATGATGAAGAAGAAGTCAAAGACGATGAAAAAAAAAGTAGGAAAATACGAGTAAAAAAAACCCAAAAGATAAAGAATAAGACAATGCAAAAGCGGAAGAAGAAGAATACACAACATAAGAGGAAGTAAAAGAGTAAAAAGAAAAAAAGAAGCAAAAGAGTAAAAAGAGGAAGAAGAGGAAGAAGAAGAAGCAAAAGAGTAAAATGAAAAAAAGGTATCATAACGTTTGATTTTCCTTTCTTTTGGTTTATGGCTATCTTATATAATATTTTGGATTTGAATCTATATAAATCTAATTGGCGAGTTAAAGTCGAACATTAACTTTCAAGAAGAAGAAGAAGAAGAAGTTTATAGAACATTGACTTTCAAGACAATAAACCAAAATTAAGCATATCTAGAGTGTAATTTTAATTATATATGTACCATATACGGAGATCTTTTTTTGAAGAATAAAAATAAGAACATGTAGATGATTATCGAGGAAGAACTAGATGTGAGATTTGAGGCTATTGATTCCGTGTTGGTGAATAGACAGGTTTAGTAGTTTTGTATAAGAGGATTATCCGGTATGGGTGAAATCGTGGAAGAGAAAATGGTCAAATATACTTTCGAGAAGCAACGATATGATACTAACTACCGTGATGAACTATACATCAGAGAAACAAATGGTGTTTGTAGAATTTGCAAATTCTGGAGATCCGACAGTTTTGGGAACTTCACGATGGGAAGCGTTCTACATTTAACTCAAAGGAGGTTGTGAAGGTAATGTGATGATTTTTTACCTCTGCTACGCGAAGAGAGACAATTAAACATAAAACACCTAGAAAATTACCAAAACTTCATGTTGGATCTTTGAAACTTGCATTGTATTAAAAAAAGGGCAAATTGCTGTTTTTACCCCAAAATTTTGTTTTTATGACAAAAATACACTGTCATTTCAATCAAATGCTACGCTACACTTTCGGGGGTGAAAAATTACAGTTACCCCCTTATGACCAAACAAAAAACGCGAAACCGCTATTACCATTTTAACCTTCCCGACATGTCAGACTTCTATAGAGGTCTGACATTTAGATTCTAATAGAAGTCTGATTGATTTCTCTTACCAGACTTCTCTCAGACGTATTCGAGAAGTATGATACAGATTAAAATAGTAAATTTAAATTTCAAAATTAAAAAAAAATTGTTAAAACTTTTTTCTACAATAAATAAATATAGACGATTTTGATGTATAGAAATTAATATTTCATAAAATTGAATCAAATTAAACAAGGTTTGTTAATTATGCCTATACCTCAATAAATATCGAGAAGTCTAATACAGATTTAGTTAGTAAATTTAAATTTAAAAATTGTAAAAAAATTATTTTGTTAAAAATTTCTTATACATAAATTAAATATAGACGATTTCGAAGTATTAAAATTAAATTTAGTAAAATTGAATTAAATTAAAAACATGTAAGGCAAAGTAGGTTGTAAACCTCAAAACATGCTTTGTAATGGAAACATTTACATATAACTTTAGGGTTAGATTCATGGTTTACCAAATTTACATTTGAGATTTTAAATTTGCACACATGTGTTGTAATGTGCATATATTTCACGAATTTGATGCTTCCTAGAAGTTATGTTTTAATATTGTCACTCATAATTGCTAAATATTAGATTTAGGGTTACTCGGACTTATCGGAGAAGTCTGAGAGAATCGGGATTTCTCAGACTTCTCAGAGATTACCAGACTTCAATTTTAATCTGATTTTTTAAAATTCAATTGCAAAACTACCCTCTCGTTGACCATATGGGTTTCATCAGACTACTAAAGCAGTCTGAGTATACAACTCAGATCTGAAAATCGACGATATGCAGAAATTCGTACCTATATCCGTTTAGAGTTTGTTTTCACCCTCGCCGAGCGCCCAGAACGTCTAATATCACCGAAATCCCGCAAGCCCAGTCGTGTTTTGCCGTTTTTATGCCATAATTTCTGATTTCGGTACGTTTGAATCGGAAAATCAGTGGGAAAATGGGAGAAATCGGAGAGAGAAGTCGCGAAAAGTGTTTACGATATCTATTCTTGAGCTTTAATGGCGAAAAAAACGGGTTAGTTACTGCATTAACTCGTCGACGATGGTGGTTTTCGTGGTTTCTCAGACTTCTCAGAGAATTGGGGTTTCTCAGACTTCTCAGAGAAGTCTGAAACGTATTTAATTTGATAATTTAAATTTAAAAAATATTAAAATTTTAGTTTTTAGAAATTTTTACTACATAAATTACACATACTCATTGTTGATGTATATAAATTAAAAGTACATAAAGTCTGAAATTATACTTTCATTTCATTTGAGTTTGTACGAGTTAAACTTGAGAAAAAGTCTGAAATTAGACTTTTCCGAATTATACTCTTTTAGAAGTATGAATTTTGACTTGATTTTAAATTAGACTTTATTAGAAGTCTGGCTTTAGACTTATTTTAATTTTTAGGTTATAGTTGAATTATGAGTAGATTTCTATAGGTTTAGTAGACTTCATGCGAAGTCTGTTTTAAGACTTCAGATAAATCTGCTAAACCGAAAAAAATAACCTAATCAGAAATTTTATCCCATCATATATAAAAGAAGTAATCCAAATTATGTAAAAAAATTTTAGCTCTCTCAAAAAGGCGCTCTCTCTCTCTCTCGCCTCTCTCTCTCTCGCCCGCTATAGCTCCACCGGCGACTTCTCTCTGCTCCACTCTCTCGCATCTCTCGCCGTTAACCTACGGCCTCTCCATTCTTCTTCTTTCTTCATCTCTTCTGACCCATCTTCAAAACCCATCTCAAGTACGAGAAGAATCCGAAGATCAGAGAAGCTATTACCCAGAAATTCACCGAGTATCTCCGCCGTGCAGAGGAGATCCGTGCCGTTAGGTGGATCGGGTCCGGGATCTAACGGCGACGCAGCGGTCGCAACGAGGCCGAAGACTAAGCCGAAAGATGGAGAAGGTGGTGGTAAAGATGGAGAAGATCCGGAGCAATCAAAGCTTCGAGCTGGGTTAAACTCTGCTATCGTAAGGGAGAAGCCTAACATTAAGTGCACAGATGTTGCTGGGCTTGAAAGTGCCACAGTCTCGCAGAAAGGGTAAATGACCGATATATTATTGATTGTTGGAGTATGCTCTTTGAATTCTGCTAATCGAGAAGTTGCTGTTTCGTTTGTTGTTTGAAGGTTAGAAGAGAAAAGATCAGCGAAAGGATGAGATTGCTTCAAGAGCTTGTTCCGGGATGCAACAAGGTATTGGACTTAGAGGTGGCATTTAGCAGTTTAACTTCCTTTGATTTCCGAATAAAATTTTGCTGAAGGTCTTCTTCGTTGCTGATAATTGTTCAACTAGATCACTGGGAAAGCTGTTATGCTCGATGAAATCATCAACTATGTTCAGTCATTGCAACAACAAGTTGAGGTAAGATTCTTGAAACGCTTAAGTTAGTATGGTCTGAAAGAGGTTTTCATGCTGATGTGTCTGTCACGCTGCTTCATTTTCTCCAGTTTTTGTCTATGAAACTTGCGACGGTGAATCCGGAACTCAACATTGATATAGACAGGATTCTCGCCAAAGATGTAAGATGATTGAGTACTACTAACTGAACCTGCATTATCTCCTTTCAGCTTCTGCAATCAAGAGACAGAAACACTCCTACACGCGGGCTGAATCCTTTCACCGGTTTTCAAGGAACGATACCAAACATTTCTACCACCACAAATCCACAATACAACCCATTACGGAAGCATTCATGTTTGTAAGTACAACTAGAGCTATTGTTGATTTATCTCTGTTTGTTTGCCGTTGTGGTTTTGTCGTTATGTTGGAGTCTATTCATTGAACGGAAGCATTCATGTTTGTTCCTTTGTGTTAGATCTATGCTTGTTACGGTTAGTTTCATAAGTTTTGGAGCCTTGGTTTATGGTTTACTTTTTTTGTTCGATTGGTTTATAATACATTTTGATTTATTCTGTTTGGTTAGGAGTCTCATAAGCTTTTTTTATTTACGTTCTACTATTGTGGTTAGATCATGTTTTGACCATCTCTACTATTGTGGTTACATCATACCAGAAGCTGTGTACATCTCTAGTGTAATCTTTATCCCCTTTTGTTCTAGACTTTTATGGTGCATGATTGATTTGGTGCAGGATTTGTTTCTCGTGTTTTTGAGTTGCAATTTGATCATCTTGAAGTTCATAGATGCTAGCTCTGTTCACTAAAAGCATTGTCTTGGATCATCTTGAAGATCATCTCAAATTTTGAGTTGCAGTTTGATCATCTTGGATCTTCGGCCCCTTTTGTTTTAGGTGTTAAAGCTACATTGATTTAGGTGTTAAATCTCTGTCTAGGATTTGAAAACCTGCATTCATCTGTCCTCCTCAAGTGTTGTTAATCTGATTAACATGCAATTCTGAGGATTTTCATTCAATTGTTGTGTTTATAAGCTATGCTTGTTTACATCTGAACATGCAAGAACTAATGAAAGATAGGAATCTGCCGGATAACACAAGCGGGCTAGGTATGGCTGATGATTTGCTTGCCAGAAGAAGATGAAAATTTGTTTGTGAATCAAAAAAAAGATGTATTGGAAATAGAAAGTGCCGGTATAGACTGAATTAGTGTTTAATCCCAATGGGATGTGTTGGTGTGTACGAAAAACTCATCTTATGTGTTATACAATTTGTTTTGATTTAAGGGCAAATGGTTAGAATTTTTGTAATACCAAATCTATTATCTCTTGTCTTGTTTTATTGATCATGTAATGCAAATTGAATATGCCGTTTGACATAGTTTCCAAATCAGCTTGTAAGCAATTATTAACAGAACATAAAAACAATTCATAGCAGAACTTAAAAACAATTTCTTAAAATAGCATCTATAACAAACTTCTGTTACCTGACAACTTTACCAACATTTCGAGTTCTCGCCAAGTTTCCATCACTATAAGTCTATAACGATAAAACACAAGTTTCCATCACTACAAAAAAAAATTTTAAGTTTGAAATTTTTATCAAACGCAAAACTAACCTTCATAAAAAGTCAAAATTTTGATCAAATACCAAACTGACTTAAAAGAAGAATTTTCTTGCAGACTTCTCCAGAAGACATCAGATGAATGCCTTATAAAAGTCAAAGTTTGGTCACCACCACCATCCTCCTTTGAGAGTATCCACCACAAAATGCCAAATTTGGTCTCTCACAATCCATTCACCAAAATTAACAGGTAGATGCACCATTATCTGTAAAAACAATCATGGAAAAACAACATTAGCGATTTTAATGGAAATATCAGACTTCTTCGCGAAGTCTGATTCTATTAGCTACATTGCCAGAATTATTAAAAATTATTTAAAAATAATTACCGAACATAAGCATGTAAAACTAACGCAGGAGGAACATATACAACTAACACACATATAAAAAAAAAAAATCAACGAAATTCATCACAAATATACAAAAAAAAACTGAAACGACTGCACTTTTTTTTTTTTTTAACATAAATAAATAAACAGTCAGAATTAACAACGCGGAAATAATACAAACACCAGAACAATCCAAGTTCTACAGTTTACACAAGCCAGCAGTTCTAACAGCAAAAGCAACAACAATAAATAAAACCCCAGGTCCTAACCATCCCCTCTTCACTGCCTCGATTCCACGATCACACCTTATCTTTACCTGCATCGACAAAAGTGATGCATCAACATTTGGCTAACCAAACGCTGAGTGAGAGATCATCCCAACAACAGGCTAAACAATAAGCACAATCAACAACAATTATCAATACGAAGAATTAATTAACACCAATTAAAACTTCTAACACAATAGCAATTCATCACCATGAAAACTATACCAACGCCTAGCAATTCCATCCCAAGAAAAGCTAGACACAAAGCCTGAAAGGCAACACACAACACGCCTTCAAGGCACAACCCTCGACCAGTATCGATCGATACCTCCTTGGTATCGATCGATACCCAAACACATGCCCACAGGCAAACAACCGGTATCGATCGATACACCCCTGGTATCGATCGATGCCAAGCAACACATGCCCACAGGCAACAACTGGTATCGATCGATACACACCTGGTATCGATCGATGCCTACACGACTCGAGTCCACCGACAAGAGTCTAGTATCGATCGACACACACATGGTATCGATCGATACCCACCTGCAAATCACAACCTTCCGCGAGATCTAAACCCAGAAATCGCCACAAATCACCAAGGCAAAGCCCCAAACTCAACAATCAAGCTTAACTAAGCACCACACAAGCTTACTTGCTAACCTTTAGTCCCAACTCACCTTAAATCGGCTGGATCGAGCTCTAGAAGACCTCACTCGCTTCCCTTTAGCTCACCAAACCAAACTCTTCCGATCTCTTCTTCAAGCTTCTCCCAAGCTCGAATCTCTCTCGATCTCGCAAGATCCAAGCTTCACCAAGCTTCACCTTCTCTCACGCTCTCCTTCTCTCTCTCTCTCTCTCTCTCTCGCGACCAAGACTTTTCTTTCCCAAAAGAATGGTTTTCCACCCGCAAGAAGAGAAGAGGAAGAAGACTTATAAGGAGAAATCCCGGCTGGTATCGATCGATACCCCTAGTATCGATCGACACTAGCCCCCAGCGCAACCCGAATTAATTATTTTTCCCCAATAATTAATTCCTCCGGAACGCGGGCGTTACAATTCTCCCCCACTAACTTAGATTCGTCCTCGAATCTTCGTTACCGTTCATCTCCCATGAACCGTTCATCTCCAATGAACCTCAATCGTCGCAACGATTACACAATCCTTGGCCAACCCGGCCATCTTAATACTCACACGAGGTCCAAAACCAACCTCCGAGATTCCCACTCAGTCCTTATGCTTATGACACCGCGGCATCATATGTATACTTATTGCTCAACACACGCCAATCCCATCACTCAAGACACCGCAGCATCTCTGAGTTCCGAGCATCAGCCATATCCCGCAGGATATCCACCATACCACCTCACCCAAGACACCGCAGCATCTCCGAGTTCTAGGTATATGCCGTACCATTCCACTCAGTAATATAACCTACAAGAGTCTCAATACCCCATACCACTCAATTCTAGGCAATATATCCCACGTCTGGGACATACTCCTTACGAATCCACGGTATCACGTATCACTCTAGGCTATAAACCTCCCGAGTCTGGGTACATCGCCACTCACACTCCCAAGACACACAGTCCTGCGAGCTATCGGCACCAGAGGAACCAGTCCTCTCAACGAGCAATAAATCACATATCTCTAAGCATCTCGACTGAACTACCTCTCGTGATCCGTGTAAATCCTCGCAAGGCAACACCGGCATCACCCATATTCCATACCCGGAATATCTGCCGTGCATGACCAATAACCCGGCCATCGCACCTCCCTTGCGCACCTTCCAGTGTCGGCTTGCTTTAGAAAAACTTGTCAAGACAACTATGACTAGGCTACCTTTAACACCCAACAACTCTCTGCAGTAGGTCCTCAATACAAACGTAATAAAACAAACAAGTACCATACGCCTGCAATCCGACCCACCACATAGAACCGCTAAGTGAAATAACCCGGTCTCGTCACTCGACTCATTTTCCCGAACAAGCTTAACTAAAACACGCAATGCTCACAACAGCAATAAGAACATCTATCTTATTACTCTCTCGCATTAACGCTTCTTACCCCAAACGCAATGCGAAACCGTGACTCACAGTCACCAATAAGAAATACTCATCTTATTACGCATCATAATGTAACATCGTTCTACACAACGGCAATACAAAATGAAACACACATAGCACACAGCTACAACCGAAACTGGAACCTCTCGATGGAACTCAAGCCGCAGCTTGCTTCTGGAACCACTTCTGGAACCTCGCTTCCATCCTAGCCTCTGGCTCCCAAGTTTCCTCCTGCACCCCGTCACAGTCCCACAGAACTCGCATCATCGGAATCCTCTTCCGACGAAGCTCCTTGACCCTCCGCTCGAGAACTCTCAAAGGTCTCGCCTCAACGGTCATATTGGGCTGGAGATCTGACGGAATCTCAGCCAATACCTCGTCACCCCTATGCAAACACTTCTTCAGCATCGACACATGGAAGACCTTATGAAATGCTTGCATAACCGCGGGTAACTCCAACCGATACGCTACCGGTCCAACACGCTCCACAATCCGGAACGGTCCCATATACCTCGGACTCAACTTAGTCGCAACAATGGACCTGTTCGGACCTCTCAGTAAAGCCATCTTGAGATACACACTATCTCCCACCTCAAACTCAAGCTCTTTCCGCCTCTGATCAGCATAACTCTTTTGCCGATCTTGGGCCTCCTTCATGTTCAGCTTCAAAACCCGGATCTTCTCCGTAGTTTCCTGAACAAAACTCGCACCCAAAGTGCTCCTCTCCCCCACTTGTGTCCAACACAACGGGGTACGACATGGCCTCCCATACAGAGCCTCATATGGAGCCATCCCAATACTCGCCTGGTAACTATTGTTATACGCAAACTCAACCAAGCTCAAGTGATCCGCCCAATGACCACCCCAGTCCAGCACGCACATCCTCAACAAATCCTCCAAGGTCTGGATGGTCCGCTCGGACTGCCCATCCGTCTGAGGATGATACGCCGTGCTCAAGTGCACCTTCGTGCCCATCTCCGCCTGAAACGCATTCCAGAACTCCGATGTGAACTTAGGATCCCGGTCCGAAACAATACTCACCGGTACTCCATACAGTCTCACAATCTCCTGTACGTACTTCCTAGCCAAAACTGCCGCCCCATCGGTCTTCTTAATGGCCAGAAAACGCGCACACTTGGTCAATCGATCGACGATGACCCAAACAGCATCCTTGGTCCGAGAAACTGGTAAACCCACCACGAAATCCATCGTGATCATATCCCACTTCCACTCTGGAATGGGTAAACTCCGCAACAAACCACTCGGGACCTGGTGCTCCGCCTTCACTAACTGGCACACGTTGCACGACGCAACCCAGTTAGCCACATCCTTTTTCATCCCGACCCAATGATAATAGCGCTTAAGATCGCGGTACATCTTAGTCGCTCCGGGATGAATCGCAAACATACTCGAATGAGCCTCACTCAGGATCTCTCGCCGCAAATCCTCATCCAAAGGTACGCATACCCTCCCACTAACAAGGATAGTGCCGTTCGCAGATACCTGATACTCAGAACCCTCTGCTCTCGAAGCCTTAACCAAACCCTCATCTTTTCCCTGAGCCACCCGAACCCTGCTCAAAAGATCCGCCTGGTTAGCCGCCTCTAAGCCCAAAGGTTCCTGAGATACAACACATAAGCGCAATGTGCTAATCTCGCTCACCAAGGACTCCACCTCGAGCTCCCGAGCCAAAGCCACCCGCTTCCGACTCAACGCATCCGCAACCAGATTAGCCTTACCAGGATGGTAAGCTATCTCCAGATCATAATCGGCCACTAGCTCCATCCAGCGCCTCTGCCTCAAATTCAACTCAGGCTGAGTGAAAATGTACTTCAAGCTCTTATGATCTGTGAACACCTGCACCTTTCCGCCATAAAGATAAGATCTCCAAATCTTTAAAGCGAAAACTACTGCAGCCATCTCCAAGTCATGGGTAGGGTAGTTGCCCTCATGCTTCCGCAGCTGCCGCGAAGCATAGGCAATAACCTTCCCCCTCTGCATCAACACACAACCAAGACCCACTCCCGACGCATCGGTGTACACCACGTAAGGCTCCCCCGACTCAGGCAACGCCAATACTGGAGTACTAGACAACATGGCCTTCAGCCCTGCGAAACTCTTCTCACACTCTGAGGACCACACGAAAGGAACATCCTTCCCTGTCAGCTTCGTCATAGACTTAGCCAAACTCGCGAAACCCTTGACGAACCGCCGATAATACCCTGCCAACCCAAGAAAACTCCGAATCTCAGTGGCATTCCTCGGCCTCGGCCAAGTACTAATGGCCTGGATCTTCTCCGGATCTACCGACACTCCCTCCGCAGAGACAATGTGACCCAGAAAACCGATCTCCCGCTGCCAGAAGCTACACTTGCTCAACTTAGCAAATAACTTCTGTTCCCGCAGCCTCGAAAGAACCACACGCAGATGCACCTCATGCTCCTCTCGGCTCCTCGAATACACCAAGATATCATCGATAAAAATGATCACGAACTCATCTAGATACTCCTGGAAAACGCTGTTCATCAATCTCATAAATGCAGCCGGTGCATTAGTCAACCCAAATGGCATCACCACAAACTCGTAGTGACCATAACGAGATCTGAAAGCCGTCTTCCGGATATCTACCTCATCGATGGGAATCTGATGATATCCCGACGCCAAGTCAATCTTGGAGAACCAAGTAGCCCCTCTCAACTGATCCAACAACTCATCAATCCGCGGAAGAGGATACCTGTTCTTCACTGTGACTCGGTTAAGTCCCCGATAATCAATACACAACCGAAAACTCCCGTCCTTCTTCTTCACGAACAACACTGGCGCTCCCCACGGTGAAGAACTCGGACGAATAAATCCCTTACCCAACAACTCCTCCAGCTGCTTCTTCAGCTCTGCCATCTCTGCAGGAGCCATCCTATAAGGAGCCCTGGATATCGGTGCCGTCCCCGGTTCCAACTCGATCGTGAAAGGATCCGACCTAGATGGTGGCAACCCCTGCAACGACTGGAACACATCCTGGAACTCACGAACCACCCGAATATCCTGAACCCTAGCCTTTCCGACAGCCTCCGGCAAAGAAATAGTAGCCAAATACGCCTCGCAACCCCTCTCGATTAGACGCTCCGCGTGCACAACCGAGATTACGAGACTCCCGGAAGTCGGTCTCACACCCTGATACACCAACTTCCCTTTCCCCTGGTCGAACTCGACTCGCCCTCGGTGACAGTCCAGATGCGCCCTGAACTTCCCGAGCCAATCCATGCCCAAGATGACATCGTACAGCTCCACTGAGCAGATAATCAAATCGGCAGCCATGGACTCTCCTGCTACCTGAACATCCACGTCTCGCACCCGACCGTGAATCCTCAGGAGCTTCCCTCCGGCAACCTCCACGAAACCCAAACTCACACCGGGCTCGCTCCGTAAATTAGCCCTCTCGGCCAACTCCGGGGAAACGAAGCAATGCGATGCTCCCGTGTCAAACAACACATGACACTCTACACCTCCAACACACAAGGTCCCTGCACATATACATGTGCCGCGAACCTTAACACCCCGACAAGCCCGACATTCCCCAACACAGAATTAAACTTAGAGGAGTCTAAGAAAATACCTGTGATCGGCCTGGAACTCGGCTCGCCGGTCTCGGTGATGGAGTACACTCGAGGCGCTGATGCCACCTGCCTGAGAGGCTGCACTACCGCGGACTCACTCTGCCGCAACTGGGGACACTGAGGCCTGATGTGCCCCGCCTCCTTGCAGTGATAGCACACTCGAGAATCCACTCGCGCTCCGCCCTTCTGAGGACAGCTCGCCACTCGGTGATCCATACTCCCACAACCAAAGCAACCCGGACCACCCCGACTACCACTCGAAGCGCTCTCCCGCTTCCGTTTCTGTCCTTGCATCGGCTTACTACTGCCTCTGCTCGGACCGGACTGCTGCTGCACATATCTCGCCTGAAAACGCGGTGTAGCCACTACCACCTCGTCCTTCAGACCCTCCTCAAGCAAAGCCGCAGTCTCAACCAACTCATCAACCGTGCAAAAAGGCCTCACTATGCAACGGTTCCTCAAGTCAACCCGAAGACCCATCAAGAATCTCTGCACACGGGCCGACTCACTCTCACCCGCTCGTCGAACATAAGACCCGAGCCGGACAAACTCCACCTCATACTCGCGTACCGACCGATCCCCCTGAGTCAAACTCGCAAGTCTCGACCCTAACCGGTTGAACGCCTCCTGAGGAAAGTACTTGGAGTTAAACTCCTCCACAAAATCCGCCCAAGCCATCGCGGCCTGAACTCTCCGTGCTGCCACACCCCTCCACCAGAGATGCGCATCACCCTCCAGAAAATGGACCGCAATGTCCACCTGGTATCCTGCGGGACACCTACTCGAGAGGAAATTCCTCTCTATCCTCCTCAACCACGCATCAGCGTCCTCAGGATTAGCACCTCCAGAAAAGAACCCCGTGCCAATCCTCAGCATCTGCTCCATCATCCTCAGGTAGGATGGGAGCTCCTCAGCAACCGCAGCTGCCACCTGAGGCTGAGCCTCCACCACTACCGGAGCCACAGGAGCCTGAGCCTGTACCCTCTCTGGTAACCGCTCCAACAACCTCGTCAACAGATCCGCTATGCGATCATCTCGGGCACGAGCATCACCCGCTGCTACACCCGCAGCACCCGCTGGAACACCAGCCACACTGACGCTCACACCAGCCCCAACGGCACTCACTTCGGCCGCACCCTCAGACCCAACCTGACTCGCACGCGAATCCTCGACCTGCTCCGCCGGCACACGGCCACGACCTCTACCACGGCCACGACCCCTACCACGCCCTCTAGCCATCTGCACACGTGCAGAAGCACAAGCTAAGAAACCAACAACAATCCTCACAATAAAGATACTCACCGTGGAATCTCACAAGGCTCGAAGAGGATGATTCTAAGACCCCACACAACACCCAATCTATTCTAGAACCACCTAGGCTCCTAGAACCGTATGGGCTCTGATACCAAATTGAAACGACTGCACTTTTTTTTTTTTTTAACATAAATAAATAAACAGTCAGAATTAACAACGCGGAAATAATACAAACACCAGAACAATCCAAGTTCTACAGTTTACACAAGCCAGCAGTTCTAACAGCAAAAGCAACAACAATAAATAAAACCCCAGGTCCTAACCATCCCCTCTTCACTGCCTCGATTCCACGATCACACCTTATCTTTACCTGCATCGACAAAAGTGATGCATCAACATTTGGCTAACCAAACGCTGAGTGAGAGATCATCCCAACAACAGGCTAAACAATAAGCACAATCAACAACAATTATCAATACGAAGAATTAATTAACACCAATTAAAACTTCTAACACAATAGCAATTCATCACCATGAAAACTATACCAACGCCTAGCAATTCCATCCCAAGAAAAGCTAGACACAAAGCCTGAAAGGCAACACACAACACGCCTTCAAGGCACAACCCTCGACCAGTATCGATCGATACCTCCTTGGTATCGATCGATACCCAAACACATGCCCACAGGCAAACAACCGGTATCGATCGATACACCCCTGGTATCGATCGATGCCAAGCAACACATGCCCACAGGCAACAACTGGTATCGATCGATACACACCTGGTATCGATCGATGCCTACACGACTCGAGTCCACCGACAAGAGTCTAGTATCGATCGACACACACATGGTATCGATCGATACCCACCTGCAAATCACAACCTTCCGCGAGATCTAAACCCAGAAATCGCCACAAATCACCAAGGCAAAGCCCCAAACTCAACAATCAAGCTTAACTAAGCACCACACAAGCTTACTTGCTAACCTTTAGTCCCAACTCACCTTAAATCGGCTGGATCGAGCTCTAGAAGACCTCACTCGCTTCCCTTTAGCTCACCAAACCAAACTCTTCCGATCTCTTCTTCAAGCTTCTCCCAAGCTCGAATCTCTCTCGATCTCGCAAGATCCAAGCTTCACCAAGCTTCACCTTCTCTCACGCTCTCCTTCTCTCTCTCTCTCTCTCTCTCTCGCGACCAAGACTTTTCTTTCCCAAAAGAATGGTTTTCCACCCGCAAGAAGAGAAGAGGAAGAAGACTTATAAGGAGAAATCCCGGCTGGTATCGATCGATACCCCTAGTATCGATCGACACTAGCCCCCAGCGCAACCCGAATTAATTATTTTTCCCCAATAATTAATTCCTCCGGAACGCGGGCGTTACAAAAACGGTTTTAAAAAATTTGTCAATCCAGACTGCCACAGAAGTCTGACAAACAGTACGTCAGACCTCTATGGCAGTCTGAAAAAGAGGGTATTTTTGCAATTATAATGTTACAAAGCAGACTGCGGATGCCGTCTGACGAAAAGTTATCAAAGCAGACTTCTATCGCAGTCTGACAAAAATGGTATTTTTGCAATTGACCCAAACTTTGACTTTTTGTCAGACTGCATTAGATGTCTGAGAAAAAGAAAAAAGTATTTCTGCAATTGACAAAAATTTTGACTTTTTTGTCAGACTTCGCGGAGAAGTCTGACGTTTGTCAGACTTCTCCTGCAGTCTGAAAATATTATGGGGTAGTTTTGCAATTGACCGAAGTTTGACTTTCGTTCCCAGACTTCCAGCGCGGTCTGAAGAATTTCGTCAGACTGCGATAGAAGTATGACAAAAATTGGTGTATTTTTTGCGTTGACCAAAATCTTCGATATCAGACTTCTTTAGCAGTCTGACGGATTTCATCATTTTCAGACTGCCATAGAAGTCTGAAATTTTTTCCCTCCTATTCAGACTGCCATAGAAGTCTGATACTTTTTCCCCCATTTTGGTCAACTTTTGAAAAATTTCGGTCAATTACTACCAGTACCCTGTTTTTTTTTCAGACTTCTGATTCCGTCTGAAAAAACAATCAACTTCCGGTCAAAGTCACTCATTTTTCCGTCATACTGGATATGAAGTCTGAATAAAAAGTCAAGTTTTTGGTCAATTGCAAAACTACCCTATGCCTCGATTAGAGGATTTTTCTTGATTTTTTTGTTTTCAAAGAAAATTACCAGACTTCAATTTTAATCTGAGTATTTAAAAGTCAATTGCAAAACTACCCTCTCGTTGACCATATGGGTTTCATCATACTTCATGGGAAGTCTGAAATCGCGAAACAGATCTGAAAATCTGCGAATCATGTGAAAAATCATCTAAATCCGGTTTTGAGCTCGTTTTTACTTTCGTCAAGCGCCCAGAACTTTAGTTACACCGATACCCAACAAACCCAACCATTTTATGCAAGAATAACCGAAATCGCAAAAGATCCAAAATTTAACGTTTTTAAAACGTGAATTAGAGAGTTTTTTGGATGAAATTGGAGAGGAAATAGGAGAATAGAAGGTTGTGAACTCTAATATAGAGGTTTAATGGCTCAAATTTGGTTGTTAATGGTGGTTGGGTGAATTGGAGAAGATGGCAGTTTCATAATTAAGTTAGATCTGAAAGTTTTTTTTGTCCTTTGAAAAAAAATGTTAGACTCTAACAGCAGTCTGAGTAATGGCATTTGCGTGAATACCCAGATTCTTAAAGGGTAATTCGTGGGATTCTGAAAAAGAGGAGAGGAAGAGGGTATTTTTAGCTTTGACTTCAAATTGTAGGTTATATTTGCAAATAGGCCTAAAAAAAAATCATTTAGTAGTGAGTTGAATTTAGAATAAAGAAAAGAGTTTTGTCTATAATGTTAGAAGAAAGAAGGATTTTAGTTCGTCATAATGTGGCATTTCCCATTTTTAGGATTTTTATGTTATAAGTTCTCATGTTAAGACGAAGACGTTGAAAAAACAAGAATGAGATAATGAATTTGTAGAAGAAGAAAAATAATCAGAAGAAGAGAAACAAGAATTTGGAGAAGAAAACCAGAACATAGAAGACGAAGTGGAATACGGAAAAGCAATGGAAGAAAAACAAACGGATAAATCGTAAGAAGAAGAAAATTGAAAGATAAAGAAGGTGAAGATGAAGAAAGAGACTGGAAAAAATCAGAAGAATGAGAACTTGAAGAAGACAAAGACGATAAAGAAAAAACATAGACAAAGAAGAAGGAAAAGACGAAGAAGATGAAAAACAAAGATAAGTTCATAGAAGACAAAGCCGATGAAGAATAATTCAAAAAAGAGAGCAAAATATGAAGAAAAAGGAAAATATGAAGAATAATAACAAAGTTTAGCAAGATTTTGAATAGATTTTTTTCTTTGAATTCATTGTAATAGCAAGATTTTGAATGAGAATTGATTATTATTTTAAAATATATAGTATTAAAAATAATTAAGAAATTAAATAATAAATAACCTATTTAATGCAAAATATATACTTTCCATATTCTAATCAATAATTTTAAAATACTATTATATCTTTTCCTATTTCAATTATTCTTTGTTATTTGTAATGGTATTTCATGTAATAACTTACGAAACCAAATTTATTTTTAAAAATATCTTCTTAAATAATATTATAGAGATATTCAACTTTTCATAGGTTCTGTAGGGTTTGGTTCGAGATCCTCCAATAATAAAAAAAAGGAAAAAAAAGAAAGGCTAATAGACTTTCTATTATGTAATTGTTTCTTGCATTTTTTTTAATCAAATTACATATAAGCAGCTTTAATCCAAACAGCGAATCATATACGATATTCTTTAGAGAAATTGATCAAAATAGCACTTTTTGAAAACTTTCTCACCAAACTAGCACCCTAATAAAAAAGCCTCATTTTTAGCATTCATTAAAGATTAAAAAGGCAAAAGACTATTTTAATTTGCCTATCTCCGGTTAACTGATTCGACCAGGCGAAGAACATCGTCAAGCTTGTTAATTTGCCTATCAACGGCGGAATCTCGCCGGAGATTTGGTTGTTGTCGATCTCTAAATGCGTCAGCTTCGTGCAATTCGCTAGTTCTTTAGGGATTGTACCCGAAAGCTGGTTAACGCTGAGCTGAAGCTCCTGGAGATTCGGAAGGTTCCCGAAGCTTCTCGGGATGTTTCCGGTGAGGAGATTTTCCGTCAAATCGACGAGGAAAAGCTCCGGACAGTTTCCGAGCTCGAACGGGATTTTACCGACGCGATTGTTCTGCCACAAGAGAAGACTTTGAAGCTTCCTGAGACGCCCCAATGTCACCGGAATCGATCCAGAGATTGAGTTTTGGTACATGTAGAGGTTTTGAAGCTCCGTGCAGTTTCCAATGTCATCAGGGATTGGACCAGACGATAATTATTATTGGAATAATTCAATAATTATTCCGGTGACATTGGGGCGTGAATATCCCTTTCTACTCTCTTTCAGTTAATTATTTGAAAGGCCTTGTTCAACAGCTGAAAGGTTTCTAGTTCTTTCTTTTGATGCAGTATGTGATCTTTTGGTTGGCTGATTTTGCAAATGGCATGAGAGTTGAGATTTAGATTTAGATTTCCTCTTAGAGAAACTTATACGGACATATGTTAGTACCATGAGATAATCAGTGTATTGGAATGGGAAAGCGGAACCCTGCATATAAGTGTAGTTAGATGCCTGTATTGCCTCTGGATCAGTTCTTAAACTTTTCACTTACCACCAAAAGGGAAGGAAGATAGTAAGAATAGATATGATCTGTAGTTGACGTAGTGGAAGCTGATAGGATTATCATCAACTTCTTTCTCTTTCATTATAACTTACTGTGATGACTATTTATGATAAAGAAGGACCTGTGTCTTCAACATTGTTGGCATTATCAATTAAAAAGCTTGACATATTCTATATTTCCCTCGGATTACTTAACATGATATTTACGTATTTTGATATAGATATTGCCTTGCACTGCTCTGTGATAAAAATCATGAAAATTAACATAAACTGAAATTCGTTTTGTTGGCAATGAGGAAGAAGCAGAATCTAGGGTTATGTGGCATCGGTGAAGAAGAAGAGAGGGAGAAGAAGAAGAAGCAGAAGTGTGAGAGAGAGAGTTAAGTGCGTTGGGATTGTGGAGCGAAGAACCCCATGGATTTGGATTTTACATTCATTTATAGGAAACACAATATGTCAACACAATATGACAAATAATCGTTTTATGTTTACTTGAATGTTTAGTAAGTACAAATAATTCATCCTTAAACATGTAATATGAACTTTTGTGTCCATTCATACAATAATTTTTCATCATTTGAATCTTTCTTTATTTATTTGTGTAGACAAAACAACAACACATTTGTTCTGATGCTTCATTTACGAATGAAAATCAACAGAAAATATTGTTTTCTGTTTTTGTTCATTTCAGAAGACTTTCCGAAATATGTTATATATATTCCTAAATACGTTTCATTTTCAAGAAAGGATCAGTTTTCGTCATTTGAATCTTTCTTTATTTCTTTGTGTAGACAAAACAACAACACATTTGTTCTGATGCTTCATTTGCCAATGGAAATCAACAGGAAATATAGTTTTCTGTTTTTGTTCATTTCGGAAGACTTTCCGAAATACGTTATATATGTTCCTAAATACGTTTCATTTTCAAGAAAGGATCAGTTTCATCATTTGTTCATTTAGAAAGTCTTTCCGAAATACGTTATATATGTTCCTAAATACCATTCATTTTCAAGAAATTATCATTTTTCATCATTTGTTCATTTCAGAAAACTTTCCGAAATACGTTATATATGTTCATAAATACGATTCATTTTCAAGAAAGGATCAGTTTTCATCATTTTTCATCATTTAGGAAGTCTTTCCGAAATACGTTATATATGTTCCTAAATACAATTCATTTTCAAGAAAGGATCAGTTTTCATCATTTGTTCATTTAGGAAGTCTTTCCGAAATATGTTATATATGTTCCTAAATACGTTTCATTTTCAAGAAAGGATCAGTTTTCATCATTTTTCATCATTTAGGAATCATTTAGGAAAGCTTTCCTAAATACGTTATATATGTTCCTAAATACGTTTCATTTCCATAAAGTATCATTTTTTATCATTTAGGAAGACTTTCCTAAATACGTTATACATGTTCCTAAATGGTTACTAAATACGTTTCATTTCCAGAAATGATCATTTTTCATCATTTAGGAAGTCTTTTCGAAATACGTTATATATGTTCCTAAATACGATTCATTTTCAAGAAAGGATCAGTTTTCATCATTTGTTCATTTAGGAAGTCTTTCCGAAATATGTTATATATGTTCCTAAATACGTTTCATTTTCAAGAAAGTATCAGTTTTCATCATTTTTCATCATTTAGGAAAGCTTTCCTAAATACGTTATATATGTTCCTAAATACGATTCATTTTCAAGAAAGGATCAGTTTTCATCATTTGTTCATTTAGGAAGTCTTTCCGAAATATGTTATATATGTTCCTAAATACGTTTCATTTTCAAGAAAATATCAGTTTTCATCATTTTTCATCATTTAGGAAAGCTTTCCTAAATACGTTATATATGTTCCTAAATACGATTCATTTTCAAGAAATGATCAGTTTTCATCATTTAGGAAAGCTTTCCTAAATACGTTATATATGTTCCTAAATACGATTCATTTTCAAGAAAGGATCAGTTTTCATCATTTGTTTATTTAGGAAGTCTTTCCGAAATATGTTATATATGTTCCTAAATACGTTTCATTTTCAAGAAAGTATCAGTTTTCATCATTTTTCATCATTTAGGAAAGCTTTCCTAAATACGTTATATATGTTCCTAAATACGATTCATTTTCAAGAAAGGATCAGTTTTCATCATTTGTTCATTTAGGAAGTCTTTCCGAAATATGTTATATATGTTCGTAAATACGTTTCATTTTCAAGAAAGGATCAGTTTTCATCATTTTTCATCATTTAGGAAAGCTTTCCTAAATACGTTATATATGTTCCTAAATACGATTCATTTTCAAGAAAGGATCAGTTTTCATCATTTGTTCATTTAGGAAGTCTTTCCGAAATATGTTATATATGTTCCTAAATACGATTCATTTTCAAGAAAGGATCAGTTTTCATCATTTTTCATCATTTAGGAAAGCTTTCCTAAATACGTTATATATGTTCCTAAATACGATTCATTTTCAAGAAAGGATCAGTTTTCATCATTTGTTCATTTAGGAAGTCTTTCCGAAATATGTTATATATGTTCCTAAATACGATTCATTTTCAAGAAAGGATCAGTTTTCATCATTTGTTCATTTAGGAAGTCTTTCCGAAATATGTTATATATGTTCATAAATACGTTTCATTTTCAAGAAAGTATCAGTTTTCATCATTTTTCATCATTTAGGAAAGCTTTCCTAAATACGTTATATATGTTCCTAAATACGATTCATTTTCAAGAAAGGATCAGTTTTCATCATTTGTTCATTTAGGAAGTCTTTCCGAAATATGTTATATA
Organism: Eutrema japonicum; assembly: GCA_030161315.1. Classification (NCBI taxonomy): domain Eukaryota; kingdom Viridiplantae; phylum Streptophyta; class Magnoliopsida; order Brassicales; family Brassicaceae; genus Eutrema; species Eutrema japonicum. The sequence goes on from BSQW01000013.1 coordinate 44,806,575, forward strand.
TGTTCCTAAATACGTTTCATTTTCAAGAAAGGATCAGTTTTCATCATTTTTCATCATTTAGGAAAGCTTTCCTAAATACGTTATATATGTTCCTAAATACGATTCATTTTCAAGAAAGGATCAGTTTTCATCATTTGTTCATTTAGGAAGTCTTTCCGAAATATGTTATATATGTTCCTAAATACGTTTCATTTTCAAGAAAGGATCAGTTTTCATCATTTGTTCATTTAGGAAGTCTTTCCGAAATATGTTATATATGTTCATAAATACGTTTCATTTTCAAGAAAGTATCAGTTTTCATCATTTTTCATCATTTAGGAAAGCTTTCCTAAATACGTTATATATGTTCCTAAATACGATTCATTTTCAAGAAAGGATCAGTTTTCATCATTTGTTCATTTAGGAAGTCTTTCCGAAATATGTTATATATGTTCCTAAATACGTTTCATTTTCAAGAAAGGATCAGTTTTTATCATTTTTCATCATTTAGGAAAGCTTTCCTAAATACGTTATATATGTTCCTAAATACGATTCATTTTCAAGAAAGGATCAGTTTTCATCATTTGTTCATTTAGGAAGTCTTTCCGAAATATGTTATATATGTTCCTAAATACGATTCATTTTCAAGAAAGGATCAGTTTTCATCATTTTTCATCATTTAGGAAAGCTTTCCTAAATACGTTATATATGTTCCTAAATACGATTCATTTTCAAGAAAGGATCAGTTTTCATCATTTGTTCATTTAGGAAGTCTTTCCGAAATATGTTATATATGTTCCTAAATACGATTCATTTTCAAGAAAGGATCAGTTTTCATCATTTGTTCATTTAGGAAGTCTTTCCGAAATATGTTATATATGTTCATAAATACGTTTCATTTTCAAGAAAGTATCAGTTTTCATCATTTTTCATCATTTAGGAAAGCTTTCCTAAATACGTTATATATGTTCCTAAATACGATTCATTTTCAAGAAAGGATCAGTTTTCATCATTTGTTCATTTAGGAAGTCTTTCCGAAATATGTTATATATGTTCCTAAATACGTTTCATTTTCAAGAAAGGATCAGTTTTCATCATTTTTCATCATTTAGGAAAGCTTTCCTAAATACGTTATATATGTTCCTAAATACGATTCATTTTCAAGAAAGGATCAGTTTTCATCATTTGTTCATTTAGGAAGTCTTTCCGAAATATGTTATATATGTTTCGTAAATACGTTTCATTTTCAAGAAAGTATCAGTTTTCATCATTTTTCATCATTTAGGAAAGCTTTCCTAAATACGTTATATATGTTCCTAAATACGATTCATTTTCAAGAAAGGATCAGTTTTCATCATTTGTTCATTTAGGAAGTCTTTTCGAAATATGTTATATATGTTCCTAAATACGTTTCATTTTCAAGAAAGTATCAGTTTTCATCATTTTTCATCATTTAGGAAAGCTTTCCTAAATACGTTATATATGTTCCTAAATACGATTCATTTTCAAGAAAGGATCAGTTTTCATCATTTGTTCATTTAGGAAGTCTTTCCGAAATATGTTATATATGTTCGTAAATACGTTTCATTTTCAAGAAAGGATCAGTTTTCATCATTTTTCATCATTTATGAAAGCTTTCCTAAATACGTTATATATGTTCCTAAATACGATTCATTTTCAAGAAAGGATCAGTTTTCATCATTTTTCATCATTTAGGAAAGCTTTCCTAAATACGTTATATATGTTCCTAAATACGATTCATTTTCAAGAAAGGATCAGTTTTCATCATTTGTTCATTTAGGAAGTCTTTCCGAAATATGTTATATATGTTCCTAAATACGTTTCATTTTCAAGAAAGGATCAGTTTTCATCATTTAGGAAAGCTTTCCTAAATACGTTATATATGTTCCTAAATACGATTCATTTTCAAGAAATGATCAGTTTTCATCATTTGTTCATTTAGGAAGTCTTTTCGAAATATGTTATATATGTTCCTAAATACGTTTCATTTTCAAGAAAGGATCAGTTTTCATCATTTTTCATCATTTAGGAATCATTTAGGAAAGATTCCCTAAAAGACTCGTTCACGGCCGTCGCCGGGAGACTTCCTAAAAGATAATCACTAAACACTAAACTATGAAAAGTAAATGTCAGATATTACACTGCAAGCTAAGATGGAAAATAAAACAAGTTTGCATGACCAGGGTAAGATGTTCTTAATTGCAAAGATGCGCACTTCGTGAAAATACAGAGTGTTTGCATCTGGATCCATCATGTGCCACACCAATCTCTTCATTAGCAAAGGCAGCTCCTGCACCTTCTGAAACATTCGAAAGATGGAGGGGTTTGTCAAGTCATAAAAAAGAGAAATATGACTCATTTACTGTCTAAGAAATGCACACCAAAAACATTGAAGTGAAGAAAACAAAATCATGATTCAAAGACATTACCTGAACAAAGCCGGTTAGACCTCCAACAAAGAGACGGTTATACCTACGGACCTTAGCAAGAACCTCTTTCACCTCTTGCTCCTGGCGCTGTTGCAAGGATGCTTCTGGTGAGAGCTTGGTGATATGCCGAACACACATGGGACACTTGCAAGGCCTAGATACTGCAGCATAGCTCCAGTACTGCAAGATGCAACTTCCTGTATATAATGCGGCAGCAGTAATCAGCAAACTTAATGATCATAAAAACTATTGACTACTAAAAAACGCTTCTTCCAATAATCCCAACACTGGAACCCTAAATCAATTTTCAAACCCAACAAATGAGGTTCCTAATAGATATATCAGAAAAGCAATTTTAATAGAGAGCTACTAATCTTCCTCTAGCGAGCAGAAAGAAAAACGCAAGCGGGATACTTCAATGGCTCATAGATTCATGAGAGGAAAAAAGAGAAGAAGAAATATCAAACACTAACCGCAATACCAATGGCCACAATTCCCTCGACACGGAACCGTAAAGGAACTGAAACAGATCGGGCAGCAATCATCATCTGGAGGCGTCTCGCTCTCTGTCTTCCTCTCTCCACGATTATCCGTTTCAATCTTCCTCTCCTCCGCCGTCAAGACTCCGTCAGCGAGCACGGCGGCGTTCGGCCCCTCCACCAGCTCGTTCGGATCAAGGTTTTCCGCCACCGCGGCGTTTACCTCCGGCAGTAAATCGTCGGTTGTTACCTCCATCTCCCTCAGGGGGTTTGCTTGCTGCTCCCTGTCTAGACTCTCTCCGTTTCGTCACTTTCTCGGAAGATTCCCATTTTACAAAATGAGTTAATTAGATTTCCAAATGCTTAGTGATTATCTTTTAGGGAATCTTCCGGCGACGGCCGTGAACGAGTCTCGTCATCTTCCTCCATGGATTAGTGAATAAAGCTATGGCGAGGATTGTCGGAGGCTCTGAAAAGGAGTAGTGACCAATAAGCGACGACGACGGCGGAGTTCTCCTTCTCTCTCAACACTCTAACCGTAATCACCACCAAATTTTTGCTGAGATTCGGGTTCATTCGTCCGTAATTACAGGCGCATTATCTGGCTGAGATTCGGGTCCATTCGCAGTTACCGGCTCGAAGTCTGATTCTCAGGGCCGAGAAGATCGAATTTCAGAGAACTGGAGGCTTGGAACGATGACCAAATGAGAAATAGAGAGAGTATTGTTTAATTAAAAAACAAATGCTATGTTTGTGATTTTCTTTTAATGAATGCTATGTTTGTGATTTTCACCATTGGATGCTAAATTATTGAACTTTAAGTTTTTTGGTGCTATTTTGTAGAATTGCCCTATTCTTTATATATTGAAATGCTGAAACTGAACACTGAGTAAATCTGAAGTTAAGATCCAAGTTTTTTGTTTTTTTTGGTAAAAAAGCTTCAAGTTATATAGTTGGGTATAGCAAACGAACAAAATTCGAAGAAAATATTAACATTTCATTAGCATGATATGATGAGTCGATTTTGAACTTAATCTTTATTCTATTCCCTAATAATAAAAAAAAAAACACGATTCGTTTATTCACATGGGAAGATTTGAGGCTGTACGAACGAATCGACATTAACTAATAATAATAAAGCCACTTTAAATTACTTTGAGAAATCATATATAATATAAGCAAAGTGAGTTTTAGCTTTCGAGCTCTCTCATTCATTCTAGGGGTGGTTAATTATCCTCTTATCCCTCACCAAAAAGACTTCAATACCCTTTTGATCGGTCTAAATTAAGTTTTCGGTCTAAATTAAGTTTATAAAATAATTACATTCTACCGATTTGTCTACCGGTACATCCTTTTTACATTCGAAATGGAGCTCTCTCATTCACTCTAAACCGTAAAAATCGGTTAATCCTTTTTATATCGGTTTGATTTAAGTTTTTTGTCGTACCGATTATCAATTTATAAGCAAAGTGAGTTTTAGCTTTCGAGCTCTCTCATTCATTCTAGGGGTGGTTAATTATCCTCTTATCCCTCACCAAAAAGACTTCAATACCCTTTTGATCGGTCTAAATTAAGTTTTCGGTCTAAATTAAGTTTATAAAATAATTACATTCTACCGATTTGTCTACCAGTACATCCTTTTTACATTCGAAATGGAGCTCTCTCATTCACTCTAAACCGTAAAAATCGGTTAATCCTTTTTATATCGGTTTGATTTAAGTTTTTTGTCGTACCGATTATCAATTTATAAGCAAAGTGAGTTTTAGCTTTCGAGCTCTCTCATTCATTCTAGGGGTGGTTAATTATCCTCTTATCCCTCACCAAAAAGACTTCAATACCCTTTTGATCGGTCTAAATTAAGTTTTCGGTCTAAATTAAGTTTATAAAATAATTACATTCTACCGATTTGTCTACCGGTACATCCTTTTTACATTCGAAATGGAGCTCTCTCATTCACTCTAAACCGTAAAAATCGGTTAATCCTTTTTATATCGGTTTGATTTAAGTTTTTTGTCGTACCGATTATCAATTTTGGGGTTTCAGTTTTCGGATAACCCTACGTAATATCGGAATAGATATTCTCTGGCCGTTTTTTTATTTATTTAGTTGGGTTGCGATTTCTTTTTGTGATTTTCTTGCGATCCTCTTTTGCGATTTTCGGAAATTGGATTGCAATTTTCTTTTGCGATTTTCGGAAAACCCTAATTTTTTTACTTGATATATATCCCACGTTTATAATTTTTGTGAAACTCATTCATTGCCATCGTCTCTTTGATCCGACTAGATTTTTCTGTTAGTACGTGAAACACCTGTGTCTTTAATTCAATCATTCTCTGTTTTGTATTATTTAAAATCACGAACTCAAGAGAAGGTGGAAGAAAAAGGTAATAACTCGATCGAAGAATATAAACAACACACTAACATAATATTTTCTTAGGTTGTATTACGTTTTTGTTTGATCTGTATTATTTAATTTGCTCTGAATTTCTTTACTGCTTAAATACTACTTAAACATAGGTTCGCAGGGATATGACTAGATGGAAGATGAAGAGCAGCACATGGAGGTATTTGTTTTTCTTTTTATCGAAGCACACGAAGGTATTTGTTTCTATGTCAATTTCTTATTACTTTCTCGCTATTCTTGGTTCGTCGTTTCTTTCGGTTTCTTCTTGTTTGCAAAAAGTTAATCTTGATTTTGAGTTTTTTTTTTTTTGACTAATTTGATATTTTTCAGGCTGATGAGTGAATATAAAGTAGACTCGATCAAGGATGGTATGCAAGAGTTCTTTGTAGAATTCAATGGAACCAAATACAGTAAGAATCATCAATTTTACTATCCGTATTTTGATTCACTAAGTCTCCAATTTCGTTAATTTTTCCTCTTAATCAAAGACTGATTTTCTTGCTTTTTAGTTCTGATTCTAATTTTGCTGCCAATGAATGATGATGGGGTTTTATAATTATTGATGATTTTGATATGATAGCAGCTACATAGGATAGAAATGTTGATATCTTTTGAACATTTTTTTCCTCTTTTTCTTGGTATTTCTCTGCAGATCCTAGGAACTGATCATTGGACTTTCGGTTTCAGGGCTTGATGATTTCCGCAAAAATTCTAATGGTGTTGACGGTAATAGCTGGCTTGACTGGTTCTTACTTTTTGTTATCATTGCTTCTCTTTCTTGATTTATTCATGTAATACTTAAAATATGTCCATATGCTTAGGACTTGAGGAGGGGTGCACCTTATATGGGACACGATGGTGGTAATTAAGTCCTTATGGACTAAATCTTCCTTCTTTATAGAAGTTTTAATCCTTTTGTATCATAATTTAGGGGCTTGGCCAAATATCTGCTCTACTGATTCTGTTCGAATAACAAGAAAGTTGAAGTGGGAGGGTTTATTGGGTGCAAAGAAGATTCTTTAGCCGTTCTGTACAACGCATAAAGGGTTTCTTTGCAGTGTATGTTGGTGATGACCAGATCCGGAAGAAGATATATATATATAGTTCATGTCTCAAATTAGAGCTAGCCTTCGTTTCAAGCTCTGCTCAGTAAATCCGAAAAGAAGAGTTTGGGTTCTATCGTCTGATGGGTAGCTGGCAAAACGATCCCTTGTCCTGAAGATACCTTCATCAATGTGACTTATGTGCTAAGGAAAGATGATCTAAAAAGAAGAAAAAATTAATATTAGTTAGCCCAAGTTAGAGATACAGTTTATTCAATGTAAATAGGTCAACCTTTTTCCTCTTTCTTTATGAGAAAAGAGTTGTTCAAGAATTAATGGTGTCAATGATGTTTCCCACCGCATCAGTTGTATTGGCGGTCGAGTGCGAGTTGATTTATATAGCTAGACTTGTGTTAGTACCGTGTTTTGGTTTTGGGAGTTTTAAGGTTTTATGATCATGTATTAGGATTAATCAAATCTATACTTTCTTTAAAAATCTAGGTCATCATGAGAAGGAGCCGGAGAGGACCATGTAGGCCGCAACTGAAGTGTAAGAGGATGGTTGTGTTCCTTCATAGGATGTGATTAGTAAGGACGTGTCTTCTACACATCTTTAGATCTATAAACATACAAAATTTAGGAAAGACACACATCTTTGGACCTATAAACACACAAAATTTAGGAAAGAAAGTTAGATTTATTTGGTTTTATGTAAGCACGTGCCAAATATTATAACAAGGAAACACAAAGCAAAGAGACCATATGATTGTTCTATTTAAATGTATATAGATTCTATAGCATCACTCCAGTCTATTAATCTAAAAACGGTTATTGAGTGTAAATGGCTCATGATTTTTATAAACCCAAATTAAATGTTTAGCTGAAGGAGACAAGACTAAACATATCTATTGTAGAATTTATCTTTCATGAAGGATACAAAAAAAAAACATACTGGAGATTCTCGAGAAAGAACTAAGCGAGATCTAACTTAAGAATCGAGAGAGAGATAGATAGATAGAGAGAGAGAGAGAGAGAGAGAGAGAGAGAGAGATAGAGAGAGAGATAACGTAAGGCTTTTATGGATATGTAATTGATCGATATTCTATCCCCGTTAGTTCGTGTCTTCTGTGTTCTTAAATTTTTTTCTTAATCTGGTAAATAAAGAAGTTAAAGCCTTCAGCGATGTAGTTTTTTTTTTGATAAAGATGGTCTTACTTTTTACCTTTGTATGTATTTCCATTTTTCTTTATTTTATTCTAATGTAAACTTCTTACGTCTGTATGTATTTCTATTTTATTCTTTAATCGGTAGACTCACTATTATGCGGTTTGGCACATCATCGATCATGACTTCATAACATATCTATTTTATTTGCTTGGGTTTGTAATATTAACTATTATGTTTTGTGTTAATAAGGAAAGTACTTGAAATAACAGAATATTTAGAAAAACAAACATTGCTCGAGGAAAAAAATGGCAACGGACCACAAAACATATTGATGTATTTAGAGATATTGAATTAGACAATACTAAATTGATTCCAAACCTTGTGTTAAAACATTGTAACAGTTAATAAGATGTTGTTGACTCTATTGTTCAAAATCTGCAAATCATTGATAGCTCCAGAATCTTCGCGGTAGTGGTTCAGTGCTGGGTTTGATCCAATGTTTATAATGTTTTAAGGATCCGACAAAAAAAAAATTACAAATAATTTTAAAGATTTTGCTCATATCAAGTTGCAACCGTAAGCAAAGAAAATTATTCCAAAGGACAAATAGCTTCATCCATTAATTTTTAGGAGTTAAAACAAAGATGAGCAACCTACTAGCGAATACAATGAAATTTAAAAGATAAAAAAAAAGAAGAAGAGAAAATTACCTATCATAACCGAAAATATTGAAAAATAATTAATATAACTTTTCTTAAATTTTATTAATTAAATAAAATATTTTTATCATAATATTTTTAATACTACATAATTGCTATTTTATAAAAGTGATTCTAAATTGATTGTTAACTAACTTTAAATTAGTTATTTACTTACCATTATGTTTAATAAAACTGAAAATCATAGTCAAAATTGTTTAAGATTTTTAATTAAAAATCATAGTCAATTTTACACTGAATACTACATATCCTATAACCTTTTATCCTAAATCGACAACCAGAAGAAAAAAATATAAACGACTTTGAGTGTAATTTTTTACCGATGACTTTTTGTTGATTCTATCATTTATCAATAATCCTCTTTCTTACAGTTCTGTAAACAATTATGATTGATCCATTCTTTCGTCGACACCCCTATTGCGTGTGACCCTGTCTATAATCTTTTTCTATGGAACATGGTCACTGGATACGTGTGGAGTGAACAATCGGAGCTAGAGATCACGAGAAGGATCTACGACAAAAGCGGAGGAAGAGACGGCGTTGATTGGCTTCAGGTTCGTAAGGGCATGAAAGTCAAAGAGGTGCATGAAAGTCAAAGAGGCGGAGGAAACGGCGGTTGATATAGCCATAAGGATGTTGAGCATTATCAGTGAAGGTGGAGATAATAGTGAGACTGATTCTGGTTGTGAATGGAACCGTTAGCTTTTGGTTACGTTGCGAATTTGTCATCATTTTCACGTGAAAAAAGTTTAATTTGAGAAGAACAAGAATGGAAATGCAGATCATTCTATGTGGAGAAACTATGATGACCTGAACGAGTTCTTCTGGTCAGAACATTCACTGTCTTATGTCTCTTTGCTACCATGTCTTTGTTATTTAAAAGACAGGAACACCACTAATAAGATTTGTTAAGTTTTCCACCAGTTTTTTTAATGCTTCGAAAAGGCTGGACAATGCGTCTAGATCATGATTTTTTTTTTTGTAGAATCGTTAGACACCAACAAACTAGAGATGGCGACTGGCGAGGAATGCTTAGATTTCGCAAGCAGACAAAGAAAGCGTATGAAGAAATGGAGGATGACGAAGAACTTGGAGGTACATATTCTGTTTTTATCGTCTATGTATTGCCATTGGGTATATATTGTGTTTTTCTTACAGTGTAATTGTGTAATTATAGTCTCAGAGTTGAGCCAGGTCTTAGTTATAGTTGTAGATTAGTAGTTATTGAGATGAAGATCCTACTTACTATTTTTATAGACTTGATAAAGATGATAATAAATCCATAAGCACAAAAACTTAACTTAAGTTATGTTCGTACTCATAACATTTAAAGTTGCCCGACTTTGTTTTGATCATTTCATCGCATTTGTAATTGTGTAATGGCAAATGGGAGCAACGAGGTGTCGTATTTGAAAATGTGTATATTGTAAATGTGTTTCATCAGCTTTTGATTTTGATTGAAAATGACAAAAAAAAATCCAAAAATAAATCGAAAAAGATGAGGAAGAAGACGAAGACAAATTGATATCAATTAAATCCGGAAGAAAAATAAAGACATGGATAACACAAAATAATGAAGAAGCATAAGGATAAGAAGATGAAAAAGTTGAAGAAGAAGAATGAAACCGGAAGAACATGAATAAGTCATCGGAAAAGTTAGAGAAGACGAAAAAGAAGAAAACCGGAAGATGAAGAAAACGAAGTAGTAAAAGAGGAAAACCCGAAGATTATGTAGAAGAAGTTGAAAAAGGTGAAGATGATGAAAGCGATGAAGAAAAACAAAAATAATAAGAATTCAAATAAGACAAAGAATATGAAGAACAAGAGGAAGAAGAGGAGGAGTTAAAAAAAGTGGAAAAGAAGTCGGAGAATACGAATATGGTGAAAAAGAAGTTAAAGACGATAAAAAAAGAAGAAGAGAAATATGAGGAGGAAGATAAGAAGAGGAAGCATACGAGATAAGTAAGAATAATAGAAAAAATGAAAAAATAGAAGAAATAAGACGAAGAAAAACCAAAAGAAAAAGAAGAAGCAGATTTCGGAGAAGACAAAGTCGATAAAGGAGTAGAAGTAGAAGTCGAAGACAAGATGTAGAAGGAAAAGATGAGGAAGATGAAAGAAGAAGAAGAGGAGGAAGAAAAAGACGAAGCTGATTAAGAAGAACTCAGAAAATACAAAGACACATATGTTTAAGATAAGGAATGACTGGAAGATGACAAAGTATAAGAAGCTGAAGATGGGGAAGGAGGCTAAGAAAACTTTGAGGAATAAGAAACCAAAGAAGACAAATGCGATGAATTAGGAGAAGGAAGAAGAAGAGGAATGCGAATAAAAAACGGAAGAAAAAGATTAAGAAGAAGTCAAAGATTATGAAAAAGAAGAAGCCCAAAATGATTAAAAAATAAGGAAAATGTCAGGAAGAAGAAAAACCATAATATAAAGAAGAAGAAAATAAAGCTGAAGAAGTAGAAGACAAAGAAAAACCGGAGTAATAGGATGCCGAGAAGATGAAGACGATAAGCAGAAGAAGAAGACTGAGATGATGAAAAAGAAGAACACAAAGATGATGAAGAAACATAGTTTAGGAAGAGTTCCAACGAGGGAGGAAGAAAATCGTTCGTAATTACAATGTGTGTGTCAAAGAAACATTATTCATTATATTATCGAGCTTTGTGAATTTCGTTTCCTCGGTTTTTCGACCACTTATGAGAAACACTACACAATTATATATAAAGGAGGACAAGGATTGAGTGTGTGTGAAAAAAAAGGTTTTAGATAAGCGAGAATTTCATTGATGTTGCATGAACATTTTCGAGTCTTATTAATGACGTTGCAGAAAACACTTCATTTCGAATCGATAAGGATATCATGAGAGAAATGAGTCTTCGAACCCCTGAATACATTTGTCCTATTGTCTCAATCGTATGATATATTCGATTTTGCACGAGTTTAAATATTAACTTCCAAATTGATAAATGGAGCAAATCGATTGTTACTATACTAAACTTAAAAGGACTTTTGATTTACATGGGAAGAGGCCATTGTTAAATTTTCTCTCAAAGGATGAAAGGATTCTCTATGACACTACTTATATAACAGAGTATTTCCGTCTTTTTGTCCGTAGAGGTTTTTGTTAGCATTTTGGGTTCTTATCATTCGACAAACAAAATAATTTTCATGGAATGTCTTTGGATTTCACTTTTCATGACTGATGATTGTTACGTTATTACATCTTCCTTTTTTTATTATATTTTCCCTTCGTTTCAAGAGGAGGGTTCATGTTAGAACGGTCGGATAATATGTGTCCGTGTTATCTATGTGGTTTTACTTCATAAGATTTTTTGAAACTGATCGTTTGTGTAAAGATAGCCAAGCCCATAAAGTATGTGAAAATATACGTCCAAAAAATACAAAAATTCCAAAAAAATAATTAGAAGAAGAAAAATACGAGGAAGACGAAAAATCGAAAGTCAAATAAAAGAAAGAAGAAGAAGTAGAAGATGTGGAAGAATAAGAAGCTACAGAATACAAAGACGATAGAAGAAAACGGAGAAGATGAGGCATAAGAAAAATCAGAAGAATAAAACAAAAAATCCAGAAGAAGAAAACGAAGAAAAACCGAATGAAAAAAAAAGTCAAAGAAGACGAAGACGATAAAGAAGAAGAAGTAGGAGTTGAATACGATGGAGGATAAGAAGAAAAAAACGAAGAATATGAAAAACTAAAAGATAAAGAAGAGGTAGAAGAAAAGACGAAGCCAATGAAGACAATGAAGAAAAGAAAAATAGTCGGAGAAGACGAAGATGGTGAACAAAGAAGAATGAAATGACGAATTTGGAGAAGAAAAAAAAATAATAAATAAAAATACGTGGAAGAAAAAAAAGAATAAAGAAAGAGAAGAAAACCAGAAGATGAATAATACAAAGTAGACGAATGTAAAGATGAGAAAGAGACGAAGAAAAATCATAAGAAGAAGAGTTTTGATAAGACAAAGAAGACCAAGGAGGAATAAGAAGCAGAGAATGAAGAAGGCTAATAAAAATCGAAAAAGAAGAAGAAGAACTGAGAGAATACAAAGATGATGAAGAAGAAGTCAAAGAAGTAGGAAAATATGAGGAAGAAAAAAAACAAAAGAGGAAGAAAAAGAAGACACAATAGAATAGTAAGAAGAAGTAGAAGTCGAAGACGATGATGAAGTTGAAAGAAAAGGGTGAGGAATAAGAAAATCAAAAGATATATAAGAGGAAGAAGAAGAAGTAGAAGTCAAAGACGATGAAGAAGAATAAGAAAAAGATGAGAAAATGACAAAAGCTTTAAAATTGGAGAAAGAAGAGGAAGACGAATAATAACCGAAAAAAAAGAATAAGGAAAATACGAAGAAGAACAAAACCAAAAGATAAGGAATAGGAAGAAGAGTAGAACAAAGCTGAAGAGGAAGAAAAAGAAGACAAATCATTAGATGGAGAAGAAATAGAAGTTGAAGACGATGAAGAAGAGGAATAAGAAAATCGAAAGACAAATAAGAGGAAGAAGAAGACAATGAAGAAGAAGAAGCCGAAGACAGTGCAAAAGAAGAAGGAAAGGACGAGGAAGAAGAAAATCCGAAAGTTGAATAGGAGGGAGAAGAGAAGGACGAAGTCGTGAAGAAGAAGAAGGAAAAGACGAGAGCGAGAAGACCGAAGAAAAGAAAAATAAAAATCAGAATATGAAAAATTAGGACAAGACAAAAATGTTGAAGAATAAGAAGGGGAAGAGGATGAGGATGATGAATTTGGAGAAGAAAAACCATATATAATCTTTGAGAATAAGTCACATTGACAATCTTATGGTGATATTAATTAGATATTATCTTTGGACACCTCGGAAGATTATCAACTTAAAAGTGATAACAACATTAAAAAGGTTACACCGAAATTCTAGAAGATAAATTGCGGAAAAGACTTTATTTTGAATAAATAGTGACACTTAAGATCTGCGGAATACCAACATGGTTAGAGAGCTGGGAGCGATAAGATACATATATATGCCGCTCTTCATGTTGTATGCGTTGCTGCTTCAGCGGTTGTGGCATATACTTGGTACAAACGGTTGTAATGAAGAAATTTGAATCCTACGATCATTGTGTATTGTGTTTCAATTAGACATTGTGACTTTGATTCAGATTTCAACCTATATTTCCCCTTAGTTTCAAGAGGAGGGTTCAGGTTAGAACGGTCGGATAATATGTGTCCATGTTAGCCAAGCCCATAAAGAATGTGAAAATATATACCAAAAAAATTCCAAAAAAATAATTAGAAGAAGGAAAATACGAGGAAGACGAAAAATTGAAAGTCAAATAAAAGGAAGAAGAAGTAGAAGATGTAGAAGAATAAGAAGCAGGAGAATACAAAGACGATAGAAGAAAATGGAGAAGATGAGGCATAAAAAAAATCAAAAGAATAAAACGAAGAAAATGAAGAAAACCGAAAAAAAAAGAGAAGACAACTAAGACGAAGACGATAAAGAAGAAGAAGTAGCAGTTGAAAACGATGGAGGATAAGAAGGAAAAGACGAATATTATGAAAAACTAAAAGATAAAGAAGAGGGAGAAGAAAAAGACGAAGTCAATGAAGACAATGAAGAAAAGAAATATAGTCGGAGAAGACGAAGATGGTGAACAAAGAAGAATGAAATGACGAATTTGGAGAAGGGAGAAAAGTAATCAGAAGAAGAAGTCAGAAAAGCCGGAGAAGAAAACCAATACATAGTAGACGAATAGGAAGTCGAAGAGAACAAAGAAGACGAAGGTGATGAAGAAGGAGAAAAAGAAGAAGAAGAAGAAAGAGAATAATATAACCCGGAAGAAGAAGAAGATGAAGACATAATAGAAGAGGAACAAGAAATTGAAGTCGAAGACGATGATGAAGATGAAAGAAAATGGTGAGGAATAAGAAAATCGAAAGATGTATAAGAGGAAGAAGAAGTAGAAGTCGAAGACAATGAGGAAGAACAAGGAAAAGATGTGGAAAACATGAGTGACAAAGAAAAAACGGAAGAAGAAAACAAAAACAAAATGAAAGAAAACGAAGAAAAAGACGTGAGAGAAGAAAGAGAGATAAAGGTGGAAGACGATGATGAAGAATATTAAAAAAAGACGATAAAGAAGAAAAACCAAAGGATAAATAAGAGGGAAACAAATGACGAAGAACGATTATGTGAAGACGAATAACTCGCGTTTGTCTTAATTCAATTGGTTTGTGGGTTTCATACACTTATTTAATATTGGTTTGTGAGTTTTTAGTTTTGTATAGTGTTTACTTTTTTGGATTAACTTTATTTTGATCATGTATATCTCAAGTGGTAGTTCTAAATTTCTTCGGTTTATAACATAAAGTTTTGTATTACGTTTTTGAGACCCCTCGGCCCGCGCAAGGCGCGGGCTACCTACCTAGTACACCAAACAAATCGATTTCTTTGCTTAATGCAATGAAAGAGATAAAGAATATTCGATTAGTAATTGTCCAAAACACCCCCGTAATGCCCAACAAATGAAACGAATATTCATTTTCCTACATACGATTGGGTCCCACTATGATGTCATTTCCTAGTTATAAATACGTTCCCTTCGACCCCCATTTTTCTCGGTTTAAAGCTAAAGAAACCACTGAGAAAAAACTCAGAAACTTCGAAATTCCAGAAGCTTCTTCTTTCGAGAAACTCCTAACAATGGTGGTTGTGGCTGAGAATCAGGCAAGGAAGAACGGTGGAAGCAGTCTCAAGTTCCTCTGTAGTTACGGCGGCCGAATCCTTCCTCGTTCAATCGATGGGAAGCTCCGTTACGTCGGCGGTTTCACCAGAGTGCTCTCCGTTAACCATTCCATCTCTTTCACAGGTCCGTTTCAAATTTCCCCCAAATTTGATTTCGATTTCGATTTTGATTCGATTCTCTCTTCTTCTTCAGAGCTGATGGTTAAACTGGAGGAATTCTGTGGATACACCGTTGATTTGAAGTGCCAATTACCAGACGGAGATCTCGAGACACTGATCTCCGTCAAATCAGACGAGGATCTCACCAACATCGTGGAGGAATACGATCGCGTCCACGGAGGCAAGATCCGAGCAATTTTGTCGCCTCCTAAGCTCACGTCGCCACGATCGAGCGTCGGCGATCTGTCACCGAAATCGCCCTACTCCGTCGTGGCTTCTTCACCTTCTCCGCCGAACTCTCCGGCGTACAGAAGGTTTCTACAACCTCGGTATTGTGTGGCCCCGACGGAGAATCTTCCCAGTAGAAATCTCCGTCGTCTGCGAGCGGAGGAATATTCTCATTGCTGTAAATGCCGAGTGCACAACAGAGACTCCAAGCTCATCTGGCAATGACGACGTTACGGTCAAAATCTAAATAAGAAACAGAGTTTTACAAAAAAAAATATAATTTTGAAGAAAAAGGTCGATGATGTTTTGGTTGTGATGAGAGAAATTAAGGAGATTATTACTAAAATTTGAGGTCGTAAACATGATCGGTGGAAATTGAAACAGAGAAGAAGACGGAGATTTTTTTACCGGCCGTTTGTCTTCCGTTATCTTTGTTGTTAAGATATGTGGGAAACGTACAACGTCTGTGTTTTTTTTTTTAATACGTGGTACGTTACGACCGTTCCAGACGTGAAACGTGTCGAATTCAGACGCGAGTACACGTGTGTATCTCGTGGATCAATGGATGTGTTTACTCACACGTGTGTGCTTGTCAGACTCTGACTCTGAGGTTTATTTGTCTTTTTTTTTTCTTTTCTTTTCCCTTGGGAGAGGTTTTGCCATCTTTTCAGTTTTCAATTATTTTGTTGTTAAAAATTCGTTTATTTTATAGTAAGTTCTTTATTTTTGTAAATTAATTTGGTATTTGCCATATTTTTTTCCAATTCAATCACAAAGGCAAAAACCATAAAATAGGGATTATAATACTTATATAGACATTAGCGATTGAATTTTGAAGTTTGAATCTTGGAATAGGCCTTAAACACGAATTTCGGTTTAACTCGAATCTAAATGACCAAAGCCAGTAAATATTATTGTCAAAACGACTTGACCAAAAAGGTCCTGAGAAACGCAATAAAAATTAAATTCGAGGGTCCAAAAGACAAAAGTCAAAAAATTATTAAATATGAATTTACTGTGAAAAGTCTTGACTAAGAACGCAATTAAGACTACGATTAAGCTAACATGACAATCGAAGATGCAACAGTCTTTTATTCCACGAAGAGATCCTGAGAAATGGTTAATCAACAGTTTTGTTTTTTTATCAAGTTTTCTCGTTTGACTAGGCGACAACAACCTTAGGAGGACCAAAACGTGGAATTGAAAAGTTGTTGACCAACTAATTGCACATGTTCATAATGTAATGTTAATACAACATTAACACTTACAGTATGTGAAAAAGATAACGCAAACAATACGTGAGAACAAAAAAAAGAAAATTACAAACAAGATTATATAACTTGATGCTAAAAAAAACAACAATTTTTGTCATTTAGTTATTTTTAAAAATTTAGATTTCTTGTCCATGACCTTTCTAGATTTAGAATCATCTCTTATTAATAAATCGGAATGAAATTCTTCTTCGTGTTCCAGTTCAACATCACTTTCCAATACGAATCCATAAAATTAAATCATTCTTTTAAACCAATAACTAGATTCTAAACACGTGCATTCGCATATGATAATTTGTTTTTATAATATATAAAATATAAAATAAAGAATAAAAACTAATTTAAATATTATTAATTTATATTTAATTTGTAATTTTTAAGTTGGAATAATTACAATCAAAGTCACTTTGTCTCTTACCAATTACAAAATAAAACACATTTAACTCTTAAATCACTTTATCTCCTTGAATTGACCATTCTACCTGTGTAAGTTACATCTCTCTCTGTCTTTTTTACTCTCGCCTTTTTTACTCTCGCTTTAATCTTCTTCATAGGCCTCTCTCTCTCTCTCTTACCCTCTCCTGTTCTCCATCTCAATTTATCCGGCAACAACAATCACCATCACCCAAGTGATTCTTCATGACATTGTGTTTCCAAATTCCAATCCAAATTAAACGAGTCAATGGGATCGTTTTCCTCTCGTAGATCTCTCCTTCTTCTCCTCGAAGTCATTTTCGCTGCGTTTCTCTCCGTCGTCGAATTTGTTGCCGGAAACAACGTCACATGATTACGATATCTGGATGGCAGAAACTTACGATAACGACCACGCTCCTCTCGTTCCGGTTATGTTCGCTCGGTCGAGATCGGAATCAGACATCCAAGAGATTTTTTATAGAGAAACGGAGGAAAGAAGAGCTTCTCGGGAAAATCTCGAAGCAATGTCTCACCAGAACCTTTTCGACAATCGGGGTTATGCGGACCAGAATTTTCCTGTACCAAACCCCAATTAGGCAATCCCCTCTCGTGGTGGCTCAGACGCATTGACATCGGATATGTCGTCGAAAGCCAGGCTCGTTGCGTTTTTCTTAATTAAGAATTTTGACACAGGAAAAGAATTTATAGTGAATAAGTATGATGAAGATGTCATGTGGAATAGGCTTAGTAATTTGCAGACGGGAAAATAGTTAACTTTGGAGGAATTTGAGAAATGTGTAGAGAGAATGTGAACATGAGGAGCTGCAAGAGAAGAAGAGCTGCATTTCAGTTGCTGAAGGTTACTGGTTGAAGCAGGCATCGATGTCACCATATGCAGGTTTGTCTTATTACTCATTTCAGATTTGATACTAAAATTTTGGATTTTAAGCTGTTGGAAGCTCAATTGTGTTTTGGGTAGGATCTATGTATCATGGCTCGCCGTTGCTGCTCTAGCTTCTCGGACCTCTCACTGTTAAAAGGCCAGTGTGGCTGTAATCGATTCGATGTCAGGGTTTGCGATTTGTTGAAGCTTGAATCATATGAGACATTAAATGTTATCCGTGGACACGGGAGCGTGGATGAAAGATCGTGGATACGAGAGCGTAAAAGTGATCAAATGGATGGTAGTGTGGTCGAAGGTTTAGGAGATATGAGAGCGTGGATAAGAGATTGTGGATAAGAGACCGTGGATATGAGGGCGTCAAAGTGATCCAATGGATGTAGAGTGTGGTGAACAATTTGTTGAAAGAAATGAATATGAACGAAGGAGAAGGAAATATATGAGACGGTGTTTATAATTTGTTTATTTTTTACATTTTGACTTGGAGATGCACAAAACCTTAAGATTTGATATATTGCACATTCCGCAAATCTTTTTACAAATCCGCATTTTTACAAATCTCACATCGTTTGACTATGTGAACCCGAGTTCTTTACAGCTACTTGACTTCCATGATCTATCTTTCAAAACTCTCGTATTATGAACAACTTTTTGTGGATAACGTCTCGTGGACGACGACAAAGACCTTCAAAGATTTAGTACACTAACCAAATGAATCATAATTGAGATCAACAAAATACATCACAAGTATGCAATCTTGATTTTTTGGAAATCACTTTTCATTTCGTGCTAAACCATAATAGAATATCTTTTGAACAAATTTACTTTAATTTATGGACAATTTTTTCGTGGACACCGTCTCATGGACAATGGCTCATTGGACATGATCGTGGACATTATTTACAAATTGAGCTGTTGATAACAAATCAATGGCAAAAACTGACATCAACATGTCATATGGACACAAAAAGAGAGCTTCATGTAACATAAACCCACCGAACAAAAAAAACTCATCCCAATTCATACATACGGCTCGTGGACAACGGACCTGCAAAATCCATCATTGTTCTTACAGGTTATGGCCAACTAACTTGCTAAAGATCCAGATTTTTATTATCAATGAACTCTAAAATCCAGAAAAAATCCAATCTAAAACTATGATATTAAATTCCAACATGGAGATGAATCTGTTTCTACACATTACTTACTGTGTTCCTCAGACCTCGATTCTTCCTTTGGAATCGATTCAGGGTGACTCCGTCTTTGCCAACAACTCAACTCTACCATCCATATTGGAACATGTCCACGAGTAAACACATCAGAAAGCATGGACAAGTAAGCGTGGATACGAAACCTCTTAAACAATTCGAGGGTTATGATATATGCAAATTTGCAAACTAAAATTGCTTCCTCTTTCCATTGATCATTTTCTCCAGAAGCAAAAAAGAATTAGAAAATCAAGAGGAAGAGGATGATTGAACAGCGGAAGGACCTTTATACGGCCAATGAAAAGGTTGAAGTAAGATAAACCAAGTTGTTGTAACTTGTAAGTAACTTATCAATCCAAAGTGAAATCTCAAAGCCTACTTATCTATAAAACAATGATCGATGATCAAACACGATTAAATCTCAACTCCATCTACTAATTCTTTGTACGCATCCACGCATGTCTGTCAACACATGTGTGTCCATCAGAAAAATCTTTGATTCAATCTTACATTAAGATCGTGAACGGCTCAGACGACACCAGAAAGAAGAGGAAGGCGGCGGAGAAACAGCATTAATCGGTAATACTGAAGACGACGGCGGCTCGTCGACGATGGAAGAAGCACTGATGGTGTTCGATTAAATGACAGTGGAATCTGGAGCCGCCGTAGGAAGCATGGAAGCACCGGCGGAAACACTCGCCGCCATCTCTTGCCGCTGTTACACGGCCATGATCTTGCGGTTCCGTGAATCCAACCGCGGAAGCGAGATTACTCCACGCTAAGGAGTTTTTGGGTTTCTGATTTTTGGGTTTCTGGATTTATGGGTTTCTTGGTTCACCGGAGTTCTCACGCGAAACCGAGACAACAACAATTTGAGGAAAATTAACATAAGGATAAAATTGGTTTTTCACACCCATGAACAAGGTAAAAAGTGCCTTAAGAGTTGAAAGTGTCTTATTTACAACAAAAGAAGTGCTTCTATTCCTCTTTGAGTCAAATTAACAATTAGATAAAATTGGTTTTTCACACCCATGAACAAGGTAAAAAGTGTCTTAAAAGTTGAAAGTGTCTTAAGAGTTGAAAGTGTTTTATATACAATAAAAGAATTTACAACAAAAGAAGCGCAAAGTGTCTTCTGCTGTAAATCACTCTTTTAAGTTTATAATAAATTTAATAAATGTTTGATAACATGTTTAATATTTGTTTGACAAAAAATTTAATTTATTTAAAAAAATAATAGATGTTTGAAAATATATTCTAAAAATACTCATATTTTAATAGTATAGAAGTTAACCATGTTTGGATACGAAATAATATAAGGTTTTGGTTCAGAAATCAGCCATAAGACCTGGCCGAAGTTCGAAAAAAATACAAAAATCGGAGCGAGTGGAACAAGTTTGAAATGAGTTATGTTTACACTTAGAAAGACTGTTTTAAAGAGATTTTTGTGTTTTTTTATGATATATGTTTAAAGTTTGATTGGACCATTTCTTGACAAATTCGATTTACTCGTCATCGTTGGATCTAATTGACGGACAAACAAATGTCATATAATCATGTCACTAAGCCAATCAATCAGATAACATTTGTCAGGTAGAACAAATGAAGGAATAGAAAATGTAAGGCGACAATGGACACAAATCTAACTGGTTAAACGTCAGCATCACGGTCGCTATAACATACAAGATTAGATACGTACCGAAAAAGCTCACCAACGAATAAACCGGTTCCATGTCAAAAGTTATTCCCTTTGCATCATTTTCTGGATCTTCAATTTCTTTTTCTCTTCTGGAATCTTCATTTTCTCCTCTGCTTTGTTAGTTTTTTCCGGTAATAAATGCTGCAATAGGCCTTAAAACCGGTTCAAAATAGACCGTAATTTTTTAATTTTTATACCTGATCAGGCCACATAACTATTAGAATAGATAGTTTATGTAAACCAGATAATTAGATGTTGGTATGATGTAAACCAGATCCTCTCCGGTATATAAGAGAAACCAATGTAAATCATTGTTAATCAATAAAACAATAACATAATAATTTCATCTTCTTTAACAGACTTTCTTCGTCTCTAATAATAACACTACTGATCAATCCTCGATTAACCGCCTAAATGTTGAAAACAAATGGACATACTTTTGTTATCCGGCTGATTTTTGTTTTTCCGTCTAAATCACCTTTATTAGTTATCAAAACACATATCATCATTTACAAACGTTTGCATAAATTGAGGGCATGTATGATACAGAGACCATTGATGATGTGAGGCATCGTAGTTACATCGATGTTATCCGGCTGATTATTAAGACTTTGATTGTTTCAAACACAATTTTATGGGGTTGGGTTTACATAAAGAATAAAAATGTCTTTTATTTTTTGCATAAAATGTATATGCAATGTGCAAATGCAACCGCGGAAAGATGTGGTAAAAGAGACAAGGATAAGTTGATGTATTTATAAACAAAGAAAGAAAAAAAAAGTCTTTGAGACCAAAACTCTTGGCTGATAAATAAAGTGACATATAAGTATATGACTTTTCTTCTTTCAGCAATCAGACAGTCCCCATGTGCGAGGAAGAAACACATAAGCTTATCATATTTCTGCAACCAACCTCACATGGCCAAGACAGTCAGGTCGGGGAGGTTAATCTTCGGATAAGAGTTTTATGAATTTTTCTGTTGTCTACAATAAACCAAAAATTTTAGCATTGCAAATTCACCCTTCCTCAAAATAACGAGTTATGAGTATTTGAATGCATTTCCATTCTAAATCAAGTAACAAAGTCTCCAACTTAGAAACATCTGAGATTAAATACACAAGAGCTCCTTTAAAAAATTGTTCTCTATGATCTATATAACTTAGTTGCTATCAAAAAGATGAAAGCAAAGAGAAAGACTCTTCATTTACTCTCTAGTTCTTATCATATTTCTTGAAATAATACTTATAATTTAACCTATTTTGGTCCTATTCTACTATGATTTGAGCCTGGGTTTTAAATAGCGTATAGCGACCCATAGCGAGGAGATTATCGATTAGCGCTTAGCGCTATAGCGATCCATAGCGATCGCTTTGTGTATTTTTTTTTTTCATACGAATGATAAAAGTGTTAGATACATATGATATAAATCTTAGAATGTTGCAATCTCAATTTAAAAAAAATACCAAAACACCAATCCAAACACCAAACTAACTCTAATATCACAATATGTCTCCTTCTGGGTTTTAATCGTGTGTTTATGAAAGGTAGCGATGATAGAATCGTGTGTTTATTTTTTTCAGCCACTAAGGCTTAATAAGGAAGATGTAAGGCTTGCTAGGGTTTTACACGTTAAAAAAAAAAAAAAATTTATCAATACAGAAAGCGGTCGGGTCGTCGCTCCTTGCTACGGTCGCAATAGCGCAGAAACGCGAGCATGGCGACCGCTATATGTAAATTGCATCGCCCCAGAACACAGTAGCGACCAGCCCTTCGCTTTAGCGCTTTGATCGCTATAGCGAGCGTGGCGGTCGCTATTTCAAACCCAGATTTGAGCAAGACCAAATCAAATTAATCCAAGCATAATTACACGGATTCAACAAATTCACACATCATCGAATTCTTTGCCAAAACACATCGATGATGAAACGATAATTTCGAACAGAGGTTCTCCACAAATTTATATTCAGCACTTCTATTGTAAATGAGTTAAGAAAATAATACATTTGAGGCGAAGAAATTAGTCTAATGACTGCATTCTCTGAATGAAATCTTTCACTAATGAAAAACAAGTGAGAGGCAGAGAGAGGTCAACAATTTGAAAAAAGAAATGCAAACTGTTTATGAACAATCCCACTACATCCTTCAGTTCCATCAACAAAGCCTACAAAATCAGCTTATTATAAAGTATAAACTACATTATATCTTCATAGCCCTGCGGCACGTGCAACATGCAAACAGGTAGAAGAGAGGAAACGACATAATTCAGGAAATGAGTGTTAAAGAATCTAACTCCAGAGAGGTTTGGGGATTTACCTCAAGCTGCACCGAAGAGTGCAGTGATTTTAGGGTGTGTTTTAAAGTGATGGGGACATATGAAGACAAGATTTTTCGCATCAGAGAGTCTTCCTTCTCGGTAGAAAGCTTCGATAACATGAAAAAAGGCTGCAAAGGAAGGAGAATCCTTTGAGCTTAGCACATCCAAGAACTTCTTAGCGTCTTCCAAAGTCCCAAACTTTGCAAGGTATCCATCAAAAGGTTCTGCATAAGCAGGGTAATTTTGCTTCTTCATCATCTGAAGAAGATCTAGTGCCTCTTCGCCCTTCTTGATTTCAAGCAGCTTGTCTATAAGACCCTTGTAAGTGCTTTGCCAAGGCTTTACATTGGCATTTCTCACCATTTCCATAAGGAATTTGCACGCACCCTCGATCCTGTTTTGGCTAAGAAACCCATCTACCAAGACATCAAGCAGATCAGAGTCGATATCAAACCCTTTCTCTAGCATATTCGCAAAACACGCGAACGCCTGATCCACTTCATTGTTTTTGCAGTGCCCTTGGATCAGAATAGTCCAAGTTTTTATATCGGGAAAACATCCTTGCGCTTCCATTTGATCTAAGACACCACGTGCTTCTTCTAATCTCTTAGCTTTACAAAGCCCAAACACGAGTTGGCTGTATGTGATGTTATCCGGCTCATAACCCGCATCTCTCATAGCCTTCATGATTTCCTCGGCTTCGTCAAATCTCCCTACACTGGTTAAAGACCTGTGGATTCCATCATAAACAGCCTTTGAGAGAGACTTCCCAGTTGATTCATATTTTCTTGAAACCCGAAATACCAAATCCAAATCAGGGTTGGGACCAGCGGATAAGGACCTCAACAGAAGACTACAATCTTGAATAGATGGCTTGAACGGACCATCCATCATAAACTCGTAAAGCTTAACTGCCTCGGTCATCATTCTAGATTTCTGAAACTGTCTTGAAACCTTTATGTAAGTGTCAAGATCCACCTCGTGCCCTGCGGCCTTCATCTCATCAACAACACTCCAAAATTCTGCAACCGAACTAGGCCTGGCCAATACCCTCAACGCTGCGTTATAAGTAATGGTACTGTGTTTATAACCAGAAGAACTACCACCGACCCAATGGAAAAATGCCAAAGCTTTCAAGGGATGATCCCTTAGTTCCTTCAACACCCTGATAACAAAATTATCCGACAAAGCGAGTTTCATTTCCTGCAACCCCCTCTCAACCTCACAACTCCAATCCACTTTTGAAACAACAGCAGAAACATTATCTGCAACAACAGACATTGCGTTCTCCTTAAGCATTCTCTCGTAGAAATGAGCCACAGCCGCAGCATTCTCTTTCGAACTCTCCTTATTAAGCAAACTATAGACGGTCTTATAGGTTTCCTCATCCATATAAAACCCTCCTAGTTTCATATCGCTCAGAGTCATCCAAAATCGCTTCATGGATCTCTGCTGCACTAAAATCCTCAACATCGTGCTATAAAGTGGAGAGCTTGGACTAAGCCCCGATTCTCTGAAAACCCAATCGAGAAAGCTTATAGCTTTCTCTGGGTGCTTATCTAATTTCCTAAGAACGTAGATTGCGGTTTCGTGGGTTAAAGGCATATCCGGTGTCCTCAATCCTTCCTCTACTTCCCTGGACCAATCATTTTCGAGTACTAACTGAAGCATCGACTCTGGTTTTGAAGAAAAAGAGCGGAATTGCCACGGAAATCGACTAGGGATTGCAAGAGAATCGAATAGCGAAGACGAGTTTGCGGAAAACCCCACCTGAGATCGGCTTAGATACGATCGAGTCGAGATCTTTGAGTAAGCTTTTCGAAGAGAAGACAGGACTGTTTTTGATCTGTACATGGCTGCTGCTGCTTCGACCAGACAGAAACGAAGAAGATACACTGACAATAGGGTTTAAGCAAAAATGCAATTTCCTGAAAATTGGGGGTTTAAGAAGGATCAATTGCTGGAAAGCCACTATTTCTGAAAAATTATTCCCATATGCCATTTTTTTTTTGTATTTTTAATAAATAATTAATTTTATAACAAAATTGAAGGAAAAACCGAAAACCCCAAATCAAAACTAGAAAATTACAGATCCAACCACTTGGATCCGATAAAATACCCACCCAGACCCAACAATCCAGAACCAAACCCAAATTCAGTTAATTTAAATTTGAAAAACAAAATAAAAACCAGAAAAACAAAAAAAACCTCCCACTTCCCCATGTTTGCTCTTCCCCGCGACGAGACCATCGATTCCGACCTTCGACCACGAAATCCGACAAGAGCTTAGCCACTCCGGTTCCCTACATCATCGCGACTCTGATCGATTCGTTCTGGTCTTCGATTTCGTCGATTGCCAAGAAATCCCGAGCCCTCCCTCAAAAATCCCGAGCCCTCCCTCATAAATCTCGAGCCCTCCCTCAGACCCACGCGATTCTTCATATTCTTCCTCTCAGACTTCGCAATAGGTAACGGAATCAAAGCTAGTTTCGATGCCTTAGTTTTCGATTTTCGATGAGCGCCATTATGCATAACTTCTCTCCTTTCGGTTTTGATATGAAATTGTTCTCGAATTAGTTTGGATTATTCAAAATGGTATGTGGATGTGTTGTCTAACTTATATCTAGTTTTGGTTGTTTTAGCAATGGATTGTCATGAAACCAATCCGAAAGTGACGGTTAATGAAGGAGAAGAAGAAGAAGAAGTTAGTAAAGAGATTTTAGTTGAAGAAAACGTGGATGGAAGGAGAGAAGAGGAAGAAAACGTGGATGAAAGGGAAGAAACAGTTCCTGACGACGAAGAAAACGTTGCTGAAAACGTAGAAGAAAACGTTGCTGAAAACGTTGAAGAAAACATTGCTATCGCAGGGGAAGACAATGTTATGGAGGAAGAAGAGGAAAAAGAGGTAACTGGAACATCTTAGGTTTGAAATTGTGATGTAGGGACATCTCTGGCTAACTGAAACATCTTAGGTTTGAAACTGTGATGTAGGGACAAATGTGTCTAACTAGAACATCTTAGGTTTGAAACTGTGATGTTAGAACAACTTTGGCTAACTGGAACATCGAAACTGTGATGTAGGGACAACTCTGACTAACTGGAACATCTTAGGTATGAAATTGTGATGTAGGGACATCTCTGGCTAACTGGAACATCTTAGGTTTGAAACTGTGATGTAGGGACAAATGTGTCTAACTGGAACATCTTAGGTTTGAAACTGTGATGTTAGGACAACTCTGGCTAACTGGAACATCGAAACTGTGATGTAGGGACAACTCTGGCTAACTGGAACATCTTAGGTATGAAACTGTGATGTAGGGACATCTATGGCTAACTGGAACATCTTAGTTCAACAGTGATGTAGGGACAACTCAGGCTAACTGGAACATCTGTGTTCAACTGTGGATAAGTGATAGTAATAAGTGTTTTTTATTTATTTACAGGACTACGATAGTGATTCAGATGAAGATGATGATGATGATTTTTTGAACCAACCACTGCCGCCGGAGAAGATGTTTTTTGGTCCAAGCGAGTACAGCAAGACTTGCAAGGTCGGAAGTAGGTGTAAGCTGAAATCGACGGTGGAGTACATTGAGGATGGTCTTGATGAAGAGTTGGAATGGTTTCGAAATCATTCTCAATTCAAGCATCTGTTCCACATGCCTAAGGAGGCAAACCACATGCTTCAAGGCATGTGGATGCTTCTCCTTCGGACAGCATCTACGGAGAAGGAGAGAGAAGCCTGGTTTGTGGTGAACGGAGTGCCTATCAGGTACTCTTTGAGAGAGCACGCCCTCCTTACTGGATTGGACTGCCACGATTACCCCGACAACTATAAGGCGTTGGGGGATTTGGAGTTTGCTGAGCGGATGTTTGGTAAGGAGCTGAAGGTAACAATCAAAGATGTGGAGGAGAAGCTTGAGGAACTGAAGAAGAAGACCGAAGGAGTGAAGAAGAAGACCTCAGCAGTGAGGAAGACCTTGGGAGACAGGTTGAAGCTCACTATCTTGTATTTCTTATGCAAGGTAGTGAAAGCCAAGTCTAAGGTTGATGGTAACATAGATTCGTGGCTGCTGAGTGTTGTTGATGATGTCCACGCTTGTGAGACATTTCCTTGGGGTCGGTTTACATTCGACGAAACCATGAAAGAGATCCGACGCTTTGTGAAAAGCTTCAAAGGCGTCGTGAAACCAAAACAGCAAGCGGCGTTTGGTGGCTTTGTTCTTCCTCTCGAGGTTAATATTTAAGAGTAATTTATGATTTTAAATATTAGTTTAAAGATTTTAACACTGAGATAATATAACGATATGTGTAGATTATGGCATATGAGGCGATTCCAAATCTTGGACGAAGATTTCGGGAATCTGTACCCGCAGAGCAGGAATGTCCAAGGTGTTGTAAAAGTAAATTCTCAGAAAGTATAATGAAAGGTCATCCTTTGGATGACATCAATGAAGCGGTCGGTCTCAGCAAGGTAAGAGTTTGTGAACATAGTTAGTTAGTAATATTTGTAATCTTTTAGAGTTTCATTTGATGTTCGAATTATTAATCTTTACAGGACATCTCTAGCATCTTG
This sequence comes from Eutrema japonicum, assembly GCA_030161315.1. NCBI lineage: Eukaryota > Viridiplantae > Streptophyta > Magnoliopsida > Brassicales > Brassicaceae > Eutrema > Eutrema japonicum. Next base: position 44,834,333 of record BSQW01000013.1, read on the forward strand.
GAACCAGATTCAGAGGAGAATGATCTGTTGGAGCGGATCATAGACGATGACTATGATGATGGGATAGGTTTCATCGATCCCATCGTTGAAAGTTGGAGAGAGCGTCTAATTGTTGAGAAGAAGAAGATATTTTGGAGAGATCTCTTTGATTTGGACGTGGCTTCGCGGAGTGATGCAATCCCTGAGACTGCGAGAGTTGATGTTGGCCTTGACAGAGTTTCTCAGGTACCTGGGCATGTACCTGCACAGTCTGGAGAAGCCTTGGAGAGGAAGATGAAGAAATGGATGGAAAAAGCGATGGAGAAAGGGTTTGAGAAGATCACGGAGAAAATAACAGAGAAGGCTATGGACTTGGAGAAAGCGATGGATGGGAGACTGAAAGAGCTTGAGAATTTTGTCTCAACACATCGAGAGAGTCGATCTTATGAGACTCCATCCTATCAGCCAACTCGACCAATCATCGAGGAGACAAGTGAGTGTGGAGCTTATGAGACTCCATATGCAGCTGGTGTGGTTCTTTTCAGTGGAGTCCCTGACCCATCTCCACCGATCATCGAGGATATAAGTGAGTTTTTTTGTTTGCGGTTTTGGAATTGGTGATTTCCTTGTTGTGTTTAACTTTGTTTATTTTTTTATGCAGCTGAGGTAGATGCTCATAAAGAGAAGAAAGGAAAAGGAAAGAAAGACAATAAGAAGAGGAAGGCGAAGGATCCCAGTGTCACTCCAATACCAACCGGAGTGAAGAGAAGAAGGGGAGAGTCTGACTATCTAAGGACACCGTGGGTTGATGAGAAGAAGCCTGAGCAGGAGCCTGAGAAGAAGCCTGCGAAGAAGCCTGCGAAGAAGCCTGCGAAGAAGCCTGCGAAGAAGCCTGCGAAGAAGCCTGCGAAGAAGCCTGCGAAGAAGTAGGGGTTTGTAGTAGTTTGGTTCTTTGGTTATGAACTGTTTGGGCGGAAACACATTACTTATCGTTTTTATGTATTTCAGTTTTTGGAACAACTGGTTTATATAGGTTCAACTTATTTAAGTTCCTTCAGAACAAATGGTTTATATAGGTTCAACTGAATTGAGTTTTTTGGAACAACTGGTTTATATAGGTTCAACTTACTTAAGTTATGAAGGAACAACTGGTTTATATAAGTTCAACTTATTTAAGTTCCTTCAAAACATAAGGTTTTCAAGTCTTATAAAGCCACAGAAACATTAACATAAACATAAGATTCGTAATACAAAAGGACCTTCAGCCGCATAAACTAAAGTCACTTCCTTCTCCCCGAAAGTTTTTCCCTCAGCATATGGATCTCGTGGTCCTTCTTGGCTAAGCTTTCCTTGATCTCATCAATTTCTTGACGCATTTAGGCAACGGCCATACGCATCTCACAATGGAGTTTGAAAGCACTGTGAGACGAAGCTCTCTGCTCATCTAGTCGGAGCTCTACTCTTGTAAACTGCTCTTGGATTGCATGATCCCACCACTGAAAAAGGTGATTTCCACCATAACAAAGGTCTCCACCACCACTCGCTGTGCAATGGTAGTATCTTCTTCCTTCATCCCCCGGAGTTTTAGCCACGTCGACTCTCACTTGTTTACCGCACCAACACTTTGAAGGAATACCGAAGTTTGCGTCCTCTCTTGCGTAGAGATCCTCGTAACTTTCTTCTGAGGAATCAGTATCTCTTGCACTTATTGGCATTGTCACTGTAACGGGAAAAGTGCAATTTACCCAGAAATCGAAATCCATAATCACCTAGATGCCGTAATCGAAATCCAGAAATCGAACCCCAGAAATCGAAATCCAGAAATCGCCTAGATGCCTTAATCGAAATCCAGAAATCGAAACCCAGAAATCGAAATCCAGAAATCGCGAAATCCAGAATTCGAAAATCGAAATCGCGAAATCTAGAATTCAAAAATTGAATTCGCGAAAACTTACCTTTGTCGATTGTTGAACTCCACCCCTTCCAAATCCAGAAATTTGAGAACTTTCCCTTTTTCCTATTAAACCCTAGAAATCGCTCTCTCTCTCTGAAAAAGGAATAAACGAAAATTGTTCTAAATGAGTGGATGTGTGATTGTGTCGAGAAAAAAGTATATTGATTATAAAAAAATAAAAAAATTAACCAATTGGGGAAAAGAAGAAGGGAAGTTCCGAGAAAAAAGGAGGGAAATTCCGAAATGAGTGAGAAAAAAGGAGGGAAATTCCGAAATGAGTGAGAAAATTTGGTGTGGTTTAAACATAGTTGTCCCCTAGATGTACAGTTGTTCACCAAACATCATAGTTGTGCTTTTGGCGATATTTGCATATTTTAAGTGGGACCTTAATATAAATGATTATGTTGTAGTTGTCCACGTGACTTTCCACATTTATGTACCATTTAGGAGGTTTTCATAAGACAATTTGCACGAAATCGAATTTTTCAACTCTTTTCCATCGTAAGAGGTGAATATTAACAAAGTATTCCTTATAGTATTCGGAGTATTTGATGTGAGAACAAGCATATGTATTAGGAAAATGTTTAATTCGTTTTTATTGATTATAAATCGTTTCTTAAGGTATTACGAATCATTTTACAACTTAATTTACCATTTTTAATATTAGTTGGATATTATATTAATAATTATGATTGTATAATTATTTTGTTCGTAGTTGTACTAGTTGAACTCCGTTGTACAAATCCGAGTACAGACATGTTCTTATCTGTACTTAGTTTAACCTGGTTGTACAAATCCGATGCCATATAGCAACATACATGTTCTTAGTAGTACTTAGTTAAACCTGGTTGTCAAGATCCGAGAAATACAGCAACATACATGTTCTTAGTAGTACTTAGTTAAACCTGGTTGTCAAGATCCGAGAAATACAGCATACTCTCGGTTGAAATCACTCTCCGTATAAATATGAGCACAATCCCTGAATTTCATCGCGACATCATCCTTGTGTTGTTTCTTCACCTTTCCTCTCACGTTTTGAGACAAATGCCAGATACAATGTCCATGATGTGCGCTCGGGTACACCTCAAAGACTGCCTTGATGATGCTTGCATGTCTGTCGCTTATAAAAACCATTCCAGGAACATCTGGTATAACTGTTTTCAGCATTTTAAAAAACCAGGTCCAGCTAGCATCTTTCTCACTATCAATTACACCAAACGCAATGGGGTAATGGTGATGATTGGGATCCTGAGCTGTTGCGAAAACCAACATACCACCATATACAGACTTAAGAAAAGTTGCATCTATAACTATCACTTTCCTCATAGCCCTAAACCCTTCAATGCTAGCTCCCAAAGCAATGAATAGGTACTTGAACCTTTTCTCTGCATCCAATTCCACAGCTGTTACTGATCCAGGATTCACCTTCTCTAACATGTACAGATAGGAATACAACATCTTGTAGCTTTTTTCAGGACTCCCTCGCACATCACTTACATGTTGTTTTTTTCCTCTCCAGGCCGTAGCGTAAGACAAATGCAAACTGAGTCTTCCTTGAACAATACTCATGAGATTTTTAGGACTCGGGGTGTCTAATAGACCTGGATAGTCTTCATGCAAAAGAGCTGCTACCATTCCTGGTGTGCCTTTCTGTTTACAACTGCTTGTGCTCGCAACAGCCCGAGAGCAACTATGCATCTTTCTATGTACTCTGACACTGAAAAATTCTGATTTCTGAATTCTCGCAGCTCGTAAATACCATTTGCAACCTTGTGCAGCTTGACCACATCGTAGCATAAGTCGCTCCGTATCCGACTTAACCGTACGAATCCCAAAACAGTTCAAATTTGCAGCTCTATGAACCAGTTCTTGCACTGCCTCCTTTGAACAAAATTCTTGACCCTTTTCAAGACCCGTACCATCTTCCCATTCTTCAACATACTGACTATCTTGTACAGGAGGTGGCAGCTCAACATATTCATGCCTACCATCGAAACCGTCATCCACATGGTTATCCACTGGGCTATCCACAGCCTCAAAATCGTTACGTGAATCATTCTCACAACCTTCATTACCATCATTCATCGGCTCTTCATTGATATTCTCGTTATTTTGTTCTGATATTTCGCCAGCTCTGAAAATAGTAAGGATTCCACCATTATCTGCATCATCAACTCTCCCATTTGAAGCCGGCTCCCCATAATTCTTACCAAATGAACTTCCTCGCCCCGCTCTTGAAATTTGATCGACCCACTGACTTTTTTCCAAATCATCATTCGACAACTCCACATGCATAACATGTCGAAGTCCCTTTTCATCCGATGTCGTCAAATAAACAAAAACGTCCTCGTCATCTACAATATATGACTCTCTCGCAGCATTAGATACGCTATAACTCAATTTCAGCTTCCTCGGGGTTTCATCTAACGCAATCTTCCTGCATATTTTCTCTACTAACATCGAATAAGTTATCTCTTCCATAGATGCGGTCTTAAACGATATAGCGTATACGGAATTTATTGAAACCCATTCATGCTCTTCTGTATAGTACCCTCCATAGTCAAAATGAACGTTTGTGTGCCTCTTCCTCATCGCCTCCTGGAAATAAGATAAAAAAAACACAAATTACGAATTACATAATTTGTCATAGTTATTCCATTTGTTCCAGTTGTCCTAATATCTCTCAGTTATATACCATTTGAACCAGTTGTCCTACTATCTCTCAGTTATACCATATGTTCCAGTTGTCATAAGTCTGCAGATTTTCAGATTTGGGATCGATTCTAAATCGTGGTTTCCTCTAGATTTACCACCATTCAACTTCTAAATTCGATAAATAACCTATGGAAATAGCTATTCTTACCATCAAACATCATTACAAACCAAATGGAACCAAATGTGCTACCAAAACAACCAAATTTCTTTTCAAATCCCTAAATCTAATAAATCCCCAAATCTCCTATCAATGAACTCACCAAATCCGATGGAGAAAGGAGAAGAAACCGAGACCAACGAGAACGAAGAACTCGCCGGAGGTGACGGAGGACGTGGTTGAAGGAGCTCGGTTTGAGCAACAATGGCGGCTCGGGAGGAGGAGGGAGGTGACGGGGTCGAGGGGGAGGGACGCTAGTTTTCTTCAGTTTTAATTTTTTTTTTTTTTAACAAATTTCATTAAGGTTAAAATGGGCATTACACATATATGATGGCATGTAGAATAGTACATGGCATGGTAGAATTTTTTTTAAAGAAAAATGGCATATGAGAATGTCGCTCGTTTAAGAACCTCTAAAACGCTGCGTTTTATCTGAAGATATTTTGAAGTTGGTCTTATTCAATATTGGGCTTTTAGCCCTTTATACCAAATATTTGGGTCTAGTCCCTAATTCATTTACCAACAAGAAGACAAATGTTTTAATTAATTTTACTATTTTAGAGTATGAGAAAGAAAATCAAATGTTTGATTTTTTTTGTGTTTGACGAGAAATGTAATGTAAAAATGAGTTTAACACATTAAGTAGTCGGAATCTTTAACTTGCAATCTCACCAAAGCCTCTTCACAGATCTCAGGAGGAAACTCATTCAAAAATTCAGTAACAATACGTTCTTGATCTCTCTGCATCTCTTCAATCTCCTCTCTATGTTTCCTCAACAAAGACTCAAGTTTGTCAACTATAATTCCAACGTCTTCATCATTGATCGGTCCTTGTGATGACGAAAGCTTAGAACTAGAACGTTGTGCGAACGGTGAACGTGAATCTCCAGCTTCAGCTTTAGGATATTAAGAGATATAGGTTTATTGGGTATATATGTATTGGGCCTTATATAGTTAGGATTATTTTACCTCTGTATATATAGAGAATTGTCTCCTTTGTAAAACCCTAATCAGAAATATACAGAATTTCAGAGAGTTCTTCTGATTCTTACATGGTATCAGAGCCAAGTTATTCTGCACGGATTTTGCACGGGATCGATTTTTGTACGGGATCGATTTCTGCACAGGATCGATTTCTGCACATTTTTGCACAAGATTGATTTTTGAACGGTTTTTGCACGGGATCGATTTCTGCACAGTTTTTGCACGGGATCGATTTCTTCACAGTTTTTGCACGAGATCGATTTTCTGCACGGTTTTTGCACGAAAACCAGACACGCGATTTTGCACGAATTTTGCACGATCGTCGTCGAGGTTAGGGTTTGGTGACAAATTAATATTCAATTGAGTTGTTTATTTGTGATAATGGAGAAGATGGGAGTTGAGAAAACAGGATCTGCGGAATGCGTTTCTTTGAAAAAGTTTGGTTTTGAGCAGAATGTAGGTGCGGAAGGCCCTTTGGATATGATGAAAGACGAGGCTGCGGAAGGCGCTTCATGTAGACACAATACTAGGGTTGCACACACACATGTTGTGTCGACTCATGCTATGACAGGACTGAAGAAAGAACAGTGGGATCGGCTATTGAGTATGATAGAGCCAAATACAGAATCTTCAAACAGTGTTATTGGTACGAGATATATAGATGAGTGGATTATTGATAGTGGTGCATCGCACCATATGACAGGTACATTGAGGGACATGTTCGATGTGCATCCGATCTCACCATGTTGGGTGGGTCTGCCTAATGGAAATGTGGTTGCTGCTGATAGAGTAGGAAGTGTGGTATTGACAGAGAAGTGTACTTTGACACATGTGCTCTTCGTCAAGGAACTTAAGTGCAATCTCATCTCTGTGTCACAAGTTATTGATGAGATGAATTGCATTGTGTGGTTCTCGAAGCAGTTGTGTGTGTTGAAAGATATTGCTTTGCAGATTCCGATCGCAATGGGTGAAAGGAAAGATGGGTTGTATTTTCTTCAAGGTACTCATAAAAGTGTGAATGTGGCGAAGGTTAGTAAGGTGGGGTCTCTGGAACTTTGGCATCGAAGAATGGGACATGCTTCTGAAAAGGTGATTAAGAAATTGCCAGAAGTGGATCAAAAGAGTGGTGGTGTCTCTGATTGCGATGTTTGCTTCCGAGCAAAGCAATGTCGTAATGTCTTTCCTGAGAGTACGGAGAAGAGTAAGGAGTGTTTCGAGATGGTTCATTGCGATCTCTGGGGGCCATATCGAACACAGAGTTTGTGTGGATCTTCGTATTTCTTAACTATTGTGGATGATTATTCCAGAGCTGTGTGGGTCTTTCTTCTTCGTGATAAAACACAAGTTCAGAAAACAATGATCGATTTCTTTGCTCTTATCCAGCGACAGTTTGAGAAGCAGGTGAAAATCGTGCGAAGCGATAATGGGAGTGAATTCATAGTGATGAAGGAGTATTTTCGCGCATCTGGGATAATTCATCAAACTTCATGTGTAGGAACTCCTCAACAAAATGGGCGAGTGGAGCGAAAACACCGTCATATATTGAATGTGGCAAGAGCGTTGAGATTTCAGGCAAATCTACCAATAGAACTTTGGGGTTATTGTGCTTCGAGTGCTGCATATCTAATCAATCGTACGCCGTCTATGTTACACAATGGTAAGAGCCCGTACGAGATTATATTTGGAAAAGTCCCTGCTTATAGTGAGATACGAGTGTTTGGATGTTTAGCATATGCTCATAATCAGAAACGGCATGGAGATAAGTTTGCGAGTAGAAGCAGGAAATGTGTATTCCTGGGGTACCCTTATGCGAAGAAGGGGTGGAATCTTTTTGATTTGGAGACACGTGAAGTCTTTGTCTCACGGGATGTCACCTTCATTGAGGAACGATTCCCATATTTGGAGCAAAAAGATCAGGTGGATGAGCCACCTAATTCTGATCTAAGGACGTTATTTGTGGATGATAGTGTTGGATTTGATGATATAAGTCATGTTTTGACAAGAGATACAGTGACACAGACTCCAGTTGTGTCAGACAAGGTTGGAGAAGAAGATATGCAAGCTATATCAGCAGGAATACGTGATATGTTGGGAATTACAGGGCCACAGACTGACCCTGAATCAGTTACACAGTCTGAGAATGTCGATGAGTGTCGACCGATACCAGCCAGTATCGATCGACACCTGGTGGATCAACCTGCAGCAACAGAAATTTTGGGACGCGGAATGCGACAGAAACAAGCTCCAGCCAAGTTACAAGATTTTGTGTGCAATACGACATTTGCAATGAATGCGTCTGCTGTGAGTCAGGAATTGATTAATGATTATGGGATTGAGAATTTTGTGAGCTGTGAGAGGTTCTCTATGTCACACAGAGCGTTCATGTGTAGTATAACAGAAGGAGTTGTGCCGAAAACATTTGCTGAGGCTATGGAAGATCCGCGATGGAGAAAAGCTATGAGACTGGAGATTGAGGCTCAGGAACGAAATCAAACCTGGTTGATTGAACAATTACCACCAGATAAGCATGTCATTGAGTGTAAATGGGTTTACACGATCAAGTATAATGCTGATGGCTCGATTGAAAGGTATAAAGCGAGGCTTGTAGCTTGTGGAAATCGTCAGAAAGAAGGGATTGATTATTCTGATACATTTGCTCCTGTGGCAAAGATGAGCACAGTTCGATTGGTTCTGCAAGTTGCAGCTGGGAAAAATTGGGAGTTGCATCAGATGGATGTGCACAATGCGTTTCTTCATGGAGATTTGGAAGAAGAGGTGTTTATGAGAGTACCTCAGGGTTTTGGTAGCTCGAAGAAGGGAATGGTATGTCGATTGCGCAAGTCATTGTATGGTTTGAAACAAGCTCCGAGATGCTGGTTCGCGAAACTTTCGACGGCACTGTTGAGCTATGGTTTTACACAGAGTAAGGCAGATTACTCTCTTTTCTCGTTAGTTCGTGGTAAAGTTCACTTGCATGTTCTCGTATATGTGGATGATCTTGTGATAACAGGGAGCTCTCCAGGAGTGATACAGAAGTTCAAAACATATCTGAGTAATTGCTTTCATATGAAGGATTTGGGAAAATTGAAGTATTTTCTTGGATTGGAAGTTGCGCGAAACGCAGAGGGGATATATTTATCACAGAGGAAGTACGCTCTGGATATTATTGCTGATGTTGGTTTGCTTGGTGGTAGGCCGGTAGAGTTTCCGATGGAGCAGAATCATCAGTTGTGAAGGTCGACGTCAGAGATACTCACTGACCCGGAGAAGTATCGCAAAATCGTTGGAAGGTTGATTTATTTGGCTGCGACAAGACCAGATCTTGCGTATTCTGTTCACATCTTGTCTCAGTTTATGCGTGAGCCAAGAGAGGATCATTGGCGGGCTGCTTTACGAGTAGTTCGTTACTTGAAGGGGTGTCCTGGAATGGGAATTTTGTTGAAAGCGGACTGTAATTTTCATCTTACAGCTTGGTGTGATTCGGATTGGGCGGGATGTCCAATCACGAGGAGATCTTTAAGTGGATGGTTGATACAGTTGGGGAATTCACCTGTATCGTGGAAGTCAAAGAAGCAGGATGTAGTATCTCTCTCTTCGGCAGAAGCAGAGTACCGAGCTATGGTTGTGGCGGTGAAAGAATTGAAGTGGATCAAGAGTGTATTGACCACGATGGGTATTGCACATTCTGGTCCAATGGATTTGTATTGTGATAGTCAGTCTGCGCTTCATATTGCAGCGAATCCTGTGTTTCATGAGAGGACGAAACATGTGGAGCTTGATTGCCACTTCATTAGAGATGATATCGTAGCTGGAATCATTCAGACACAGCATGTTTCTACTACTCAACAATTGGCGGATGTCTTCACTAAAGCACTTGGAGGTCGTCATTTTCAAGATATTTTGTGCAAGTTGGGCATTCGAGATCTCCATGCTCTAACTTGAGGAGGGGTATTAAGAGATATAGGCTTATTGGGTATATATGTATTGGGCCTTATATAGTTAGGATTATTTTACCTCTGTATATATAGAGAATTGTCTCCTTTGTAAAACCCTAATCAGAAATATACAGAATTTCAGAGAGTTCTTCTGATTCTTACATAGGAGAAGACCAGAATTTTCTCCCTGAGGGAAACCTATCTAAAAGCAGCGTTTCAGGAGAAGACAAACATTTGTGTATTGCTGAATAATCATCTCCAATGAGACGAGAAGGAATCCAATCTGGAATGTGTGAATGTATCTCTGCGTCGATCATTTTAGCGATCGTTGAGATGTCTTGATCATCGGTTAGGTCTAATTCCTCGACCATTTCGATGGCGACTGAGAAAGATGTGTCTGTCTCTATGTTAAATGGGAAGTGAATATTACGGATTTGACCTGTATACAAATGTTATAGTTATCAAGATTCAGTGATGATAATATTAATATTAATATGAAGATTTTTGATTTTTTGTTTTCATTTAAAGCGAAAAAGATTGAAACCTTTGGAATCGGTGATACGTAGTTTTAGGAAGATTGTGTTGAGGTCTTTACGTTGGCCTTCTACCGTTAATAAACCTACCGCGAAATCTGAGAGTTTATCTTCGATTTCTCTTCCACTGCGCCCATTTTCTGTATCGATTAAAAGTGCAACGCGAGTAAATTTCCGTGTTAGAAATCTCACATCGAAAAAGAGATAGAAATCATAGGTATAGTATATAAAAATTATAGGCCGCAACTATTGGTTTTAAGATAGAAGTCCATGAAACTTCGTATTAGGCCTGGGCATAATAACCGAACCGAATGAAACCGAACCGAAATTAATGGTTTGGTTAGGTTATGGTTACTTCATAATAACCGAATGGTTTTTATTTTTGATATCCATTGGTTATGATAACCGAATGGTTATTAACCGATAACCAATGGGTATCCATGGATATCAAAAAAAAAAAAAATTATGTTTATTTCCCCTAATTAACCAAAATAACCGAAATATAACCGAAATAACCGAACCGAAATAACCGAAACTAACCGAAATAACCGAAACTAACCGAAATATTTCCGAAATTTAACCGAAATAACCGAAATATTTTGAAATTTAACCGAAAATAACCGAAAATAACCGAAAATAACCGAAAATATTTGAAATTTAACCGAAAATAACCGAAAATAACCGAAAATAACCGAAACCATTCGGTTAACCGAAAATAACCGAAATATTTCGGTTACCAAACGGTTATTAATTTTGATAACCATACCGAACCGAACCGAATGGTAACCGAACCGAAACCGAACCGAAAACTGTTACTAACCGAATGGATAGTAAAAGACATAACCGAACGTAACCGAAAACCGAAATAACCGAACCGAACCGAACCGAATAACCATTTGCCCACCCCTACTTCGTATGATACCATCCTAATTCCTACCCAATTTAGATGAAATGAGTAACGAAAAATATGATTACCTTTATGAGAGCCTATTTCGGTCTTTTCCTTGTAGAATTTCAGAAAAGGATCATCAAGTAGTTCCTTGGCCGACAAGCGTTCTGAGACCTTTGCGATACACTTCTCTATGAATGTTCTCACTTGCAGATCAGTCACTTTCGCAAGTGAGGCCGGTTTGATTCCCTAATAAGCATCGATTAAAAATGGACCGACTAAATGAAAAGGTCATATTCTTATTTCTTGATTGGATTTGAGATGGAGAAAAATATTACTTACCGATGTAACTTTCTTATAAATCTGAGCAGCATTTGTGCATTCGACATACGGGTATTCGAAAGTTACAAGCTCAAGCAAACACATCCCGAACGCATATATATCGACAAGTACATTATAGTCCTCTTCATAGAGTTCCGGCGCCATAAATTCAGGAGTTCCTTAACAATTCCAAACACATAGTTATACATAGTTTCACAGAAAAAAACTTTGAATTCGAGAATGAACAAAGCTTAAAGAACTCACCAATGACGATATGAGCAGAGCGAGCTCGGTGGAGAATCGCGGCTAGCCCAAGATCTCCGATTTTGACCTCACCTTGGTTCCCATTAATGAATATGTTATCACATTTTAGATCTCTATGGATAACAGGAGGATCATGACTATGAAGATAAACAAGCCCTTCTAAAATCTGCCTTGACCATTTCTTCAATGCAATTAGACCAGCACACTTATGCTTCTTCCGGTATCTAAAAGCTCGGAAAATTCGAATAGATCCACAAAAGGCAACTCGTTAAATCGCATTAGAACATAATCAAACATTAAGAATAGATCAATTTGAGATTTGAGAAAGGAGAATCTGACTGTCTAAGATTTCCGGAAGTGAAGACTTCGGTGATGAGATTGATGGTCCTGTGTTGGTGATCGATCCAAGAAGTGTAGAATTTGATGATGCTTTTGTGTTTGAGGGTTTTGAGTAAGTGAACCTCAGAGTAAAGACGATCTAAATCCTCCGAGCTACAGAGTTTATCGTCTAGCTTAACTTGGTTCCAAGCCACTTCGATTCCTTCGAGTTGATCAAATGCTCTGTATCTGGAGAATTTCTCTGATTAAAGAATTTCTCTAAACCAATTTTGTCTCTGGAGCATTCATGTAATAACAGATAACAGAGATCTGTGAAAAAAGGATACACTTGTTTGAAAGCTCCTTTGCCTAGAACTTCATTATACTGCAAAACGAGAAAGAAAGAAAAACAAGATTAGAAAGGAAATGGTTAGAAAGGAAATCAAAATAAAGAAGAACAGACTCTGCCATATCGACCAGTGGGATCAATCTCTACGAATTCTTCCTCGGAATTTTCCTCGTCTTGCCGCATTCTTGCGAGTCAAAAACAGAGGATTTAATTTCTTGAGAGAAGAGAAAAGAGTGTTTTCTTCTTTGAGAAGAAATTTAAAAGCAGTTCTGATAATTATCATTATGATTATTAAGAGTATTAATTGGTTTTTTAATTGTTAATTGACTTCTCTTCTGCCATGCTTGCTTAGTTTAGTTTCCAACTACTGGTAATAATGGTGTATAGTTCTCTCTCTCTCACATCTTCAATTTTGGACACTCAGATCCACTGGACAAAGCCACGTGGCAGAGGTGTGTGTCGTTGCATTTTTCGCGCCATAGATCTGGTTTTTTAATTTTATTTCTTACCTATATTATCATTTCATTTATTGTCATGTGATTTTAATTAATCTTAATCAATTATTTTTGCTTACTCGGTCAACTTTCAATGTCTTTTTTTTGTTTTTTCTATAAATTAATTGTTAAATTGATTTTCTTCAAAACATATCGGTTAATAATGGAACAATGTATGGAATGACACTCCCTCTTCAAATTTGTGCCGAAAAACCATCATTCTAATAATGAATATAATTTAGATTTTTTTTAATACTAAAAACGGAAGAAATTCTCATACCATCCTCATTCATCTATAAAATTACTACCCAACCACACTAATACCCACTCACCCGGACTATCCACCCAAATCCACCCATTAATTTTCATTTATCCCTATTTATCGATTTATCCCAGATAATAAAAAGGAAAAAAATCTAATTTCACGATTCAGTCAAAGTAAAAATAAGGAAAATTGATTCCCAGCTACACGAAGTATACGATAATGCATGACTACACATCTGAAGTAAAATAATGTTCTAAAAACTACATCAACAATTGATATAGCATAGCCAACTACACGAGGTATACGATAATGCATGGCTACACATCCAAAGTAAAACAATGTTCTAAAAACTACATCAACAATTGATATATCATAACCAGCTACATGATAACCATCCGAACAAATATGAGTCATATGTGTAACACCATAACCATATATTTCCGGGAAACCATTCATCGAGCTCCGGCGTTGACTCAAATTTTAAACAATAGAACCCACCCAAATTTATCCCGACCCGAATATTACCACTCGTGCTACGCACAGACATAAATATATATATAAGTTTTATAAAATTAAAAAAATATTAATTGAAATTCCTTGATTTATTAAATCAAATTTAGTTAAATTGATTTCACTATTTAAAACCAGCAAAATAGAACTGAAAACACAACATAAAAAACGAACGATTAAACACATATTCTATACACTACATAATGAAGAAAATTTGTTTTTTCAATCATCCCTCGCTATGTATATTTCATTTTCTTTCTCGTACTATTGTTAGTTTTCTTTAGGCTATACTTGTTTCTACAAATTTATTTCTGAGAGAAGCTACAAATTTGATAAAACTATTTAAAAACAACAAAATTAAGATATATATTGATCTGAAACCAAAAAAAAAATATCTAGACATGGTCTTGTTCTAGACATGGGATCATTCATGCATTTCCCTACCACCCGAGCTTCTTAGGCCCATGTTCGTTGTCTTCAAGAAAGAGGAGAAAATGTGATTGACCTACTTTATTTACTTTTATAATTGTTCCTGGTAAATATAATTTTTTTTAATTTTATAAAATGTATATGTATATATATATATATATATATATATATTTGTGTCAATGCGTAGCACGGGTGGTAATATTCGGGTCGGATTAAGTCGGGTCGGGTTAAATTTGAGTGGGTTTTATTGTTTAAAATTCGAATCAACGCCGGAGCTCGATGAATGGTTTACCGGAAATATATGGTTATGGTGTTACACATATGACTCATGTTTGTTCGGATGGTTATCGTGTAGTTGGCTATGCTATATCAATCGTTGAAGTAGTTTTTAGAATATTATTTTACTTTGGATGTGTAGCCATGAATTATCGTATACTTCGTGTAGCTGGCTATGTTATATCAATTGTTGATGTAGTTTTTAGAACATTGTTTTACTTCGGATGTGTAGCCATGCATTATGGTATACTTCGTGTAGCTGGGAATCAATTTTCCTAAAAATAAAAAAACGGATCGATTCCATTTCCTTTCAAAATTGTCGTTGCCGACGAATTCCTCCGATATCTGTCCATCTTTGTCGGCGATTCTCTCCCTATTCGCAATCCTCTTCCTCCTCCATCGTGTCCTTTCCTCGTTCTCCTCCGTGTCCTTTCCTCTTCCGATTCCTCCGATATATGTTTCCCGTTTTGTTCCGTTTTGTCCTCTGTGTCCTTTCTTCTTCCTCCTCTGTCGTGTGTAATATGTTCGGTGATTGATTTCAGAGGTAAGCGGAGTTCGAAATCTCTTCCTGTTGAATTGTGAATTCGACATCTCTTGTTGATGAAATGAGGAAATGAATGGTTCCTAATGATGTCAGATTTTAGGTCCTGTTCACAGATGGCTCGTGTTAAAAACTCTAATGTGGAGTATGAGTCAACAGAGGGTGTCTGAATAGAAGCATGCAGAGAAGCTGATCCGCCACTGGTAGTTGAAACATAAGCACCCACAGAAGCTGATCCGCCAACGGTAGTTGAAACAGAAGTTGATGGGGAAGAAGTAGAGGAAGGCTCTCTATTTTCACTGTCGAAGGTATATACATGTACTTTACTTGAGATTTAGAATGGTAGAGGTTAGAAGAAGTATTTAGGAGTTGGATACTATGTTTGAAATTGCAGGATACCGATGATGATAGCCAGCCAATGCAACCAGAGAAGCTTTTCTTCGGTCCAAGCCAATATAGCAGGCCTTGTAAGATAGGAACGAGGTGTTCTGTGACGCAGATGGTGGAAAGGATAGAGCATCTGCCATTTGAATTGCAATGGTTCAGAAACCATTCTCAGTTTAAGCATATATTTCACATGCCTAAGGAGCCAAACCACCAGCTTCAAGGAATGTGGATGCTGCTCCTTCGCACAGCTTATACGGAGAAGCAAAGAGAGTTATGGTTTGTGGTTAATGGAGTCCCTATTAGGTATTCCTTGAGAGAGCATGCGCTGTTGACTGGATTTGACTGCCATGAATACCCCCAATAACTATAAAGAACTGGGCGATTTGAAGTTTGTGTAAAGGTTGTTTGGAAGGGAAGATAAAATATTGATCTCAGATGTGGAAGAGAAGCTAGATTCAATGCGGAGCTGTGTAGATAGGAAGAAGATGGCTGTCCTTTATTTCTTAAGCAAAGTAGTGAAAGCAAAGGCTAAGGTTGTTGGACCCATATATCCTTTCTTGCTTAGAGTTGTTGATGATTTGGAGGTGTGTAAAACATTTCCTTGGGGGCGTTACACATTTGATGATTGTATCAATGAGATTCAGCGTGTGATGAAGAAGTTCAATGGCTCTGTGAAACCAAAAGCAACACGTACATGTTCTGGTTTCATTCTTCCTCTAGAGGTAACTCTTAGTTGTGAGTATTAAATTATTAGTTTTTATGATTTTAAGTATGAGATATTTTAACTCTATGTCTAGGTTCTGGCATTTGAGTCTATTCCCAATCTTGGATGCACATTTCGAGAACATGTAGCCGCAGAGAAGGATTGTCCAAGGTTGTGCAAGCATAAGTTCAAATGAATTATCATGAAAGGTTTTCTATTGGAAGACATAAATCAGGCTATTGGAAGTAGTAAGGTTAGAGTTACTCGTCATAGTTAGAAAGAGTTGTATTTGTTATCGATTTTGATTTTAAGTTAGATTCATTGATATTCACAGAATATCACTAGTATCTTGGAACCTAACTCGGATGAGGAAGCTCTTATGGCGCGCATCATAGACAACGATTTTGATGATGGGATAGGTTATATTGATCCAATTGTTGAGAGTTGGAAAAAGCATCTAACCAAGAAGAAGAAGAAGATATGTTGGAAAGATCTGTACGAGTTGGAGTCCCTGAACCTGAACAGGGAACTGAACATGAACCTGGAAATGTTGCATCAGCTCTGGAGCTGCAGAAATCGATGGATAAATGGTTTAAGAAAATCATGGAGAAGCTTGGTGGAATGGAAACCAAAATCAATAGCATAGATGGGAGACTGAAAGCTGTTGAAAAGTATGTGAACGACCAGCTAAGCAAAGAAGCTTACAACTATGTGGATGACCAACACAACTGTGAGTGTTTTAGTTAACTTTGATGGAGTTATTGATGATCTTTGTTCTTAAAAGATGTTTTTTTTTAATTTTGCTGCAGCTATAAGTGGTGGTCAGGATGAGACTGCTGGTGAGAAGGAGCCAAAAGCTGAAACTAATGCCGAAACAAGTGTGCCCGTAACTGAGAAGGAGCCAGAAGCTGAAGCTAATGCCGAAACAAGTGTGCCCGTAACTGAGAAGGAGCCAGAAGCTGAAGTCGAAGCCCGTGTGTCCGTAGCTGAGAAGGAGCCAGAAGCTGAAGCAAATGTCGAAACAAATGTGCCAGTAGCTGAGAAGGGTCCCTTGAAGAGGTACAAGTCTGTTTTGAGAAAGTCTGCAACTCCATCTACTAGTAGTAGAAATCCTAGTAGAAATAGGAAGGGAGTGCCATCAAAGTTCAAGAAGCCCCCTTATACAGAAGGGAAGACAAGAAAGCAATGAATTAGAATTTTGTTTTTGTCGAATTTGTGGTTTAAGGATGTTTTTGTGGAATTTGTGGTTTTTGGTACTACTGGAATGTAAAGTGCTGAACGAAAAAGAATGTTTTTATGTACAACTGGGGCTATTAGGTTAAACTGTGTATTAGGCTCGGTGAATTCTTAAACGAAGTCGTTTTAATGAATGTCTAAATGTAAAAGTTGACTTAAATTCGTTTTTGTTTTGTTTTTGTTTTTGTACAACTGGAGCTATTAGGTTTAACTGTGTATTAGGCTCGGTGAATTCTTATACGAAGTCGTTTTAGTTTTAGTCTAAAAGTAGAAAGTTGTCTTCTTCGATAACAATTCCCAAACAAACACAAAAATTGGGGAAGAACATCATCGAGAGCTAGGGTTCGAAATCATGATTCAGAATGACTACATCATCGAATTCAAACGCTTTCGCGGCGATTTCAGGTAGGTTTAGAGATTGAATTGATCTTCGATAGCGATTTCATGTAGGTCTAGGGATTGAATTGAAAACCGAAATCAATTTCAGGTAGGTTTAGGGATTGAATTGAATTTCGAAATCTGCGATTTTCAGGTAGGTTTAGTGATTGAATTGAAGAGATTTAGTGTTGTGAAAATTGAATATCGATTTCAAATTTCAAAATTGAATTTTGGATTCAAATTTGCAGGGTTTAGTGTAAGTATGAGTCGTGGTGTTCCTGAAGAACATAGAGGTATGTCCAATGCTTGTAGGTGTGAAGAATCTTCTTTGATAAGAACTTCAGGAACATCTAAAAATCCGGGAAGACTATTTCATTGCTGTCCAAAAGGTTCGGAACAAGACAACTACCATTTGTTCAAAGGGACAGATGAGTGTATGGTAGAGGAGATGTTCGAAATGAAGGAAACGGTAAAGAACTTAGAACTCGATACAAAAACTTGTGAAGCCGTTGTCAAAGTCTTTGAGAAGGACATCAAAGACATGAAGATAGTAGTTCATGGATATGGGAAGGAAATGGAGGCAATGAAAACGGAGATACGTTTCTTGAAGAGTATGATTATGTCTGGAGTTATTGTCATCGGTAGTTACTATTGTTTTTGAGCATAGTTAGCTCTGCTCTTTGACTATGTTGTTTGTCCTTTGTTGGTTTGAAACTTCTAGTTGGAGATTGTAAGATGGATTTAAGCTTCTAATTATTTTGAATTTGATGGTTTTTGAGTTGTAGAAAATACGAAGTCGATTACAATACGAAGACCTTTTGGAAAGACTGGAAACTAAAAGATCTTCATCCGCATTAAGACAGTACAATGAACACAAATAAGGTGGTTCTCATCTACTTAAACAAGTAGAAACCTGCAGCAACAAACATAATTACACCCGTAAGAGTAACAAGACCCTTCAGTAACTCCTTCAGCTTTGCAATCTCATAAACATTGTTCTGCAATGGGGTAATGGTGACGATTAGGATCCTGAGCGGTGGCAAAAACTAATATACCACCATATGCAGTCTTAAAAAAAGTTGCGTCCACAACAATCACTTTCCTCATTGCTTTAAACCCTTCAATGCTAGCGCCCAAAGCGATGAATAGGTACTTGAACTTTTTCTCTGCTTCCAATTTCACACTAGTTACTGTACCAGGATTGACCTTCTCTAACATGTAGAGATAAGAATACAATATCATATAGCTCTTTTCAGTTATAACTTTTACTATTAGGTTAAACTATGTATTAGGCTCGGTGAATTCTTAAACGAAGTCGTTTTAATGAATGTCTAAAAGTAAAAGTTGACTTAAATTCGTTTTAGTTTTGTTTTTGTTTTTGTACAACTGGGGATATTAGGTTCAACTGTGTATTAGGCTCAGTGAATTCTTATACGAAGTCGTTTTAGTTTTAGTCTAAAAGTAGAAAGTTGTCTTCTTCGATAACAATTCCCAAACAAACACAAAAATTGGGGAAGAACATCATCGAGAGCTAGGGTTCGAAATCACGATTCAGAATGACTACATCATTGAATTCAAACGCTTTCGCGGCGATTTCAGGTAGGTTTAGAGATTGAATTGATCTTCGATAGCGATTTCATGTAGGTCTAGGGATTGAATTGAAAACCAAAATCAATTCCAGGTAGGTTTTGGGATTGAATTGAATTTCAAAATTTGTGATTTTCAGGTAGGTTTATGGATTGAATTGAAGCGATTTTCAGGTAGGTTTAGTGATTGAATTGAAGAGATTTCGTGTTGTGAAAATTGAATATCGATTTCAAATTTCAAAATTGAATTTCGGATTCAAATTTGCAGGGTTTAGTGTAAGTATGAGTCGTGGTGTTCCTGAAGGACATAGAGGTATGCCCAATGCTTGTAGGTGTGGAGAAGCTTCTTTGATAAGAACTTCAAGAACGTCTAAAAATCCGGGAAGACTATTTCATTGCTGTCCAAAAGGTTCGGAACAAGACAACTACCATTTGTTCAAATGGACATATGAGTGTATGGTAGAGGAGATGTTCGAAATGAAGGAAACGGTAAAGAACTTAGAACTCAATACAAAAACTTGTGAAGCCGTTGTCAAAGTCTTTGAGAAGGACATCAAAGACATGAAGATAGTAGTTCGTGGATATGGGAAGGAAATGGAGGCAATGAAAACGGAGATACGTTTCTTGAAGAGTATGATCATGTGTGGAGTTATTGTGATCGGTAGCTACTATTATTTTTGGGCATAGTTAGCTCTACTCTTTGACTATGTTGTTGTCCTTTGTTGGTTTTGAAACATCTAGTTGGAGATTGTAAGATGGATTTAAGCTTCTAATTATTTTGAATTTGATGGTTTTTGAGTTGTAGAAAATACGAAGTCGATTACAATTTCAAGTCTATTACAATTTCAAGTCGATTACAATACGAAGACCTTTTGGAAAGACTGAAAACTAAAAGATCTTCATCCGCATTAAGTCAGTACAACGAACACAAATAAGGTGGTTCTCATCTACTTAAACAAGTAGAAACCTGCAGCAACAAACATAATTACACCCGTAAGAGTAACAAGACCCTTCAGTAAATCCTTCAGCTTTGCAATCTCATAAACATTGTTCTGCAATGGGGTAATGGTGACAATTAGGATCCTGAGGTGTGGCAAAAACTAATATACCACCATATGCAGTCTTAAAAAAAGTTGCGTCCACAACTATCACTTTTCTCATTGCTTTAAACCCTTCAATGCTAGCGCCCAAAGCGATGAATAGGTACTTGAACTTTTTCTCTGCATCCAATTTCACACTAGTTATTGTACCAGGATTGACCTTCTCTAACATATAGAGATAAGAATACAATATCATATAGCTCTTTTCAGTTACAACTTTTACTATTAGGTTAAACTGTGTATTAGGCTCGGTGAATTCTTAAACGAAGTCGTTTTAATGAATGTCTAAAAGTAAAAGTTGACTTAAATTCGTTTTAGTTTAGTTTTTGTTTTTGTACAACTAGGGCTATTAGGTTCAACTGTGTATTAGGCTCGGTTCAACTGTGTATTAGGCTTGGCTGTTCAACCAGCCCCCAAACTATCACAAGCTACGGGTCTTTGGTTGTCTCTGCTTCCCCTAGATTTTTCCATACAACAATCACAAATTGGAGAAAAAATCTTTACCGTGTGCGTTCATTGGATACAGCCTCACACAAAGTGCATATATGTGCCTGGATAAGCAAACGGGACGCATCTACACCTCTCACCATGTTCTGTTCGTCGAGCGCAACTTCTCCTTTGCAACAAATTGTCCACCCCAACGTCTCATTGAAACTGATCGGAAATATGCCCAAATCACCTGCCACTCACCATCGACCATTGTCCCATCACCACCACTCACTTCAGCTCATTCCGCTCCACCCCCAAGCTTGGATCTTCACCTGTCAACAACTTGGGCCCAACTCCTTCAACAATTTCAAGCCCAAGTTCGCAAGCCCAGTCACAAAACCAACTAAACACAAATCCAAGCGCAACAGTTCCAAGCCCATCTATTCCACTAAGCCCACAAACACTTAACCCAAATCCAACATCTATCACTCAATCATCGTCGTCTCCACCTCCTCTACAAAATCTCGATCCTTTGCCACCACCTCTACAAAATCAGTACATGATGCAAACCAGAGGGAAAAACAATATCCGAAAACTAGCCACTAAAATTTCTCTCATGGCCACCACCCAAAAACATAAAATCCCTAAAACTGTGGCTGAGGCTTTGTGAGACAAACGCTGGAGAAAAGTAATGTCTGACGAGCTTAATGCCAATATTCGCAATGGCACATATGATCTTGTGCCATCGTCGGATTCGCAAAATTTTGTGAGAAATAAGTGGATTTTTACCATTATATATCACCCTGATGGTTCCGTTGACAGGTACAAGGCGAGGTTTGTCGCGAAAGGCTACCTTCAACAGCCTGGTGTAGACTTCACAGACACGTTCAGTCTTGTCATTAAATCGACGACTATTCGTTATGTTCTTCATGTTGCTGTCACACAGAATTGGAGCCTCCGACAACTTGATGTCAGCAATGCATTTTTGCAAGGGACTCTCAAGGAAGAAGTCTATCACACAACCACCGATCATGACAGACCGCATCACGTCTGCCGATTAAACAAAGCCCTCTATGGTCTCCGACAGGCACCGCAAGCATGGTATCAGGAACTCCAAAAGTCTCTTCTCGACCTTGGCTTCGTCAACTCTCTGGCCGATGCATCGCTGTTCATTCTTCGACAAGCCCACCAATACGTCTATATCCTATACGTTGACGAAATTGTTGTCACATGCAACAGTGATGCTCTTATCACCAAGATTATCTCCTCTCTTGCAGATCCTTTCTCGCTTAAGGATCTTGGTGATTTGAGTTACTTCTTAGGAGTTGAGGTAAACATGACATCAACGAGCCTCCATATGATGCATAAAAAGTACATTCTAGATCTCCTTGCCAAGACAAACATGGCCGACGCAAAACCAGTATCCACTCCAATGTCACCAACACCCCGACTCAGCTTGACTTCTGGCACGAAACTAGACGATGGACGAGAATACCGCACAGTTCTTGGCAGCCTACAATACTTAGCATTCACGAGGCCTGACATTGCATATGCAGTGAACCGCCTGTCTCAATTCATGCACTCACCGACAGATCTTCACTGGAGTGTTGCAAAGCGTATCCTCCGATACTTAGCATGTACTACAGATCACGGTATTCTCCTTTGCTCTGATTCTCCCCTGTCACTCCATGGTTTTTCCGATGCGGATTGGGCAGGTGACACCGACGATATCATTTACACTAATGCTTATGTCGTATACCTTGGTGGAAATCCAATTTCATGGTCCTCTAAGAAACAGAATGGGGTCGCGCGGTCTTTAACTGAAGTCGAATACAGAGTAGTTGCAAACACTACCTCGGAAATCATTTGGATATGCTCTCTCTTTACCAAACTTGAAATCACTTTACCTTCACCACCAGTTGTCTACTGCGATAACATTGGCGCGACTTATCTCTGTGCTAATCCGATCTGCCATTCCCGGATGAAACACATAGCACTGGACTACCACTTTGTCCGTAACCGAATTCAATCCGGGGCTCTTCACGTCACTCATGTGTCTACCAAGTGAAAGCAGATACACAAAGCTTGAATGAAGAAGAAGTCTGAGAATTCCTTTCTCTGTTTCTTATTTCAACTTAAGGTTTTACATTGTGTTCTTCAAGGGTATTTATACAAGAAGATAAGGAAGCTAAAACCCTAAGGACTTGATACAGATGTCACGATCATCCTTCATCTTGGAAACCAAGGGCTGAGAATCGGTTGTGTAAGGTGAGCTCCGTACGAGCTTGCTTTCCCTGATTCAGAGGCATTGTGTTTTTGTTTTCTTGTGACAGAGGAGTGCAGGTTTTGAGTGATGAAGGCTTTGCTTCATTAAGTCTGCTTTGTGGGCAGTTGGGCTTTAATACAGCTTTCCCTTTCTCTTCCTTAGTGAGGCGATTGGGCTTTACTTTGTTTTGCCCTATTAACTTCTCTTCTTTGTCGTGCAGAGTACCTGCATTTGTCGAAGGAGATGTAGCAGCTCTAATATCCCCTCTCAAACATGGTGTAGGAGGTACATCCACACCGAGTTTGTATCATAGATCACAGAAGGCATCATACGGTAAGGATTTTGTGAATATATCAGCCAGTTGGAGATTAGCTGGGATATGTTTCACAATCAAGGAACCGAGAGCAACTCTCTCCCTGACATAATGGTAGTCTGTTTCAAAATGCTTTGTTCTTTTGTGAAAAGCTGGATTAGCTGTTAGGTAGACAGAGGATAGGTTGTCACCATACAGTTCAGGTGTTTCTAGGAGTGGAACTCCGAGTTCCCGAAGAGTTGAGCTGATCCATGTAATTTCTGAGGCTGTTTCAGACAAAGATCTATACTCTGCTTCTGTAGAGCTTTTTGACACTGTAGGCTGTTTCTTAGATGACCAGGAGATGATGTTCTGACCTAGGAAGGTACAAAATCCTCCAGTGGATCTTCTAGTAACTGGACAGCCAGCCCAATCACTGTCACTGTAAGCTCTTAATGTAAAGTCTGAATTCTTTGTGAATGAGATACCCATGGTGATTGTGCCTTTGACATATCGCATGATCCTCTTTAAGTGAGAGTAGTCAGACTGACTTGGAGCATGCATCTTTTGGCATACATAGTTAACTGCAAACTGAAGATCAGGACGAGTCAAAGTGAGATACTGCAGTTTGCCAGCCAAACTTCTGAAGTAGCTTGGATCCGAGAAGGCTTCTTTATCCTGAGCAGAGGCATTATTAAGTTGAAGAGGGAGAGGTGTTGGCATTGGTTTACAGTCTTCCATTGAAGCAGCCACAAGCAAGTCCTCTGCATACTTTTGTTGAGATAGAAACAAACCAGTTTCATGGTGATGGACTTGTATTCCCAGGAAATAATGTAGTTTGCCCATATCTGTCATTCTGAATTGCTGGTTAAGCTCAGTCATCAATTTGTCCAATGTATCAGAACTATTTCTTGTAATTACCATATCATCCACATAGAGGAGCAACATGATAACATCTTTGTTTCTCATAAACACAAACAGTGATGGATCTTTGATGCTGCATAGAAAACCAAACTCAAGAAGAAACGTGCTGAATTTGTCAAACCAGGCTCTTGGTGACTGTTTTAAACCGTATAAGGATTTATGCAGATGACATACATGATTTGGTTTGTCTTTGTCTACAAATCCAGCTGGTTGCTTCATGTAAACAGTCTCCGTAAGATCTCCATGTAGGAAAGCATTTTTTACATCCATTTGTTTGATTTCCCATTGCATAACAGTAGCAATATGAAGCACAATCCGGACGGTTGCAGTTCTAACCACTGGACTGTATGTTTCTAAATAATCAATACCCTCTTCCTGATTGAATCCTTTTGCAACTAGCCGAGCTTTTAACTTATCCAGAGTCCCATCAGCTTTAAGCTTAGTCCGAAAAACCCATTTACTTCCTAGTACATGCATATTGGGATTGAATGGGACCAGAGACCAAGTGTTTGTTTCATGACAATTTCCCATTTCACCATTCATTGCATTTGTCCACCCAGGGTCCTGTAATGCTCCTGTGACAGTCTTTGGCTCAGCATATGAAGCTTTATGAGTCAGAAGAGCATATTTTGGATTAGGCTTTGCTATGCCAGCCTTTGCTCTCGTAATCATAGGATGACGTGGTTGCTCAGGCTGTGACATTCTTTCAGCAGGAGTAAAGATGTTACCAGCAGGAGATTGTAGAAGTGGCCTTCTTGTTGAGGGATAGTGATTGCCAGATCTTGCTGGAGTGGAGACTGGTGTTGAAGTATTGGATGATGAACTTGTAGCTGCTTGTGATAAGACATTTGGAGTGACCTGAGATGAGTCTGAAGTTTGCTGACTTGACGCAAAGAACTGTGAAGCAGACATTTCAGGAGTTTGATGATTTGAAAAGGAGATGCCTGTCCTGTCTGGTGAGAGAAAAATGCTGTCGCCAATAGGTACAAGATCAAGGCTTGCCGTACGCTCAGAACATTCTCCCTCACCTGCAGTAGGCACTCGCAATGGATTTGTGGAAGGAGTTTGATTCTGAAGCCTATTTGCAGAGGGTAGAGATTGGTCTAGTGATGGAAAATCTTGTGCTGTGAACAGTGATATTTCCTGAGCAATAGGTATAGAAGGAGATGTAGCAGCTCTAATATTTACAGGGGAAAGTGGAGCTGTTGATGGAGGGAAGGTAGTACTTGCAGAACTTTCAGAACTTGCAGCAGGTGGAAAGGTTTTCTGCCATGCTGAGAGACTTGCAGTTGTAGCTGCAGGATGATAGGTGTTGTAGATGCCTGCAAAGGGGAATATCATTTCATCAAACAGAACATGGCGACTAATATATACTTTGCCTGTTGGAGGAAAGAGACACCGATAGCCTTTGTATTTGTCATTATATCAAAGGAAAACACAGTGTAGTGATCGAGGATCAAACTTGTTTGCTGCATAGTCCCTAAGAGTTGGGAAACATGAGCAACCAAAGGTTCTGAGGGCTGAGTAATCTGGTGCATTGCCATGTAGGACTTCATAGGGACTTCGTTTATCAGCAAGAGCAGAAGACGGAAGCAGGTTACTAAGAAAGTTTGCAGTAAAAAAAGCCTCGACCCAATACTTTTGAGGGATTTTACTCTGAAACATCATAGTTAAGCCGAGCTCCGTTAGATGTCTGTGTTTCCTTTCAGCCAATCCATTCTGCTGTGGGGTGTAGGGACAGGAGATGTATTGTTGGATCCCTGAATTTTGTAGATGACACAGAAACGTATGGCTTATAAATTCACCACCACCATCACACTGAAACACACCAATCTTTGAACAAAACAGATTTTCAACTAGCTTCTGAAACAGTAGGAACGTAGACAGAAAATCTGATTTTAATTTCAATGGGTAGAGCCAACAGAACCGAGAATAGTTGTCTATAAAGACTACATAATATCGAAATCCCTGATTTGACACTATGGGAGATGGTCCCCAAAGATCACAATGAATTCTTTCTAAAGGTCTTGTTGAAACAAAGGTGGAAGCAGCAAAAGGTAGACGACTACTCTTTCCCATATGACATGATTCACATGTTTTCAGGGTACTTTTATTGACACTGATGGACTGACTTCGAAGGAGATGTTGGAGAACTTGAGAGTGAGGGTGTCCAAGCCTTCTATGCCACACTTCAGCACTGGTGGAGGCTTGACGAGTGGAGTAGTAAGCTTGAAACTTGGGATCTTCTAAGAGATAGAGACCATCACGGGTTCTTCCTAGAGTCAAGAGCTGTTTTGTGGCTTTGTCCTTTACACGAACACCATCAGAGTCAAATGTGAAAGTACAAGGATAGTCTGAAGTAAGCTTGGAAACAGACAGTAATGATTTAGCAATATCAGGACAAACCAAAACATCTTTAAGAGGAAGACTACCTGAGGTAGATGGGAGATCTGCTGAACCAATATGTGTTATTGGTAGAAAATTTCCATCACCCACCAGAACAGTATCATTTCCTCGATATGTCTGAGCTTGAGTGAGGTGTCTTGGTGAGCTAGTGACATGGGCAGTGGCTCCCGTATCTGGATAACACTCATGACCACTGTGATCAGACACATCTGTGATTCTCATAGCGGCTAAAGCAGTTGGGATCTCCTCATCGTTATAGCTGTTATTGAACCTATGCCAGCACCTTAGGGCTTGATGGCCTGGTTTTCCACAGATCTGGCAGGTAGGTCTGTCATCAGCTTCAGATGCTGCAGAGGAGCCTTGATATGCTGAGAGTTGCTGGTGGAATCCTCTGCCTCTAGTGGAAAAGGAGCCGGAACCTCGTCCTCGTGATCCTCTATTGGATTGTCCTCTGCCACGGTTGTTGTAGAACCCAGAAAACTGAGCTGACCGAGCAACATTAAAGGCTAAGTGCGGGGAAATGTCTGGAGTGACATTGTAACTTTGAAGCCTATCATCGTACCCAGTGAGTCGTGGAACAACATCATCGAAGGTGGGAGATGGAAAAGTATCCATAGAGCCCTCAATACTTGTCTTGATTGGCTCGTATTCCCTACCTAGGCCATGAAGTGCAGCAAAAATTTTCATCTTTTCGGTTACTGGACTTCCGACAGAGGCTAATTGAGTACACAGAGTTTTAATTTCTTTCAAATACTCAGACATCGGTTTCTCATTCTTCAAGACTGTTTGAAGTCTCCGTTGTAGTTCAAACAACCGTGAGGAGGAAGCCCTATTGAAATGGTTAGCCAGAGCGATCCATACCTCTTGGGATGTGTTACAACCAACCACCACGCTTAGGATATCCTCAGAGAAGGAGCCAAGAAGCCATGACTTCACGACTTGATCTGTTCTCCACCAAGCCGAAAAATCTGGATTTGGGATCTCAGAGTTACGGCCATTGATTGCAGGAACGATGATTGTGTGGCCTGGTGGTGTTAACACTCCAGTGACGAACCCAAGAAGACCTTGCCCAGAGAGAAAAGACTCAAACTGACTTTTCCAAAGTATGTAGTTTCTCTCCGTGAGAGTGACGGTAAAGACACAAAAGAGCTCTGATACCATGGGTCTTTGTTCCATGGCTCTGATACCATGAAAGCAAATACACAAAGCTTGAATGAAGAAGAAGTCTGAGAATTCCTTTCTCTGTTTCTTATTTCAACTTAAGGTTTTACATTGTGTTCTTCAAGGGTATTTATACAAGAAGATAAGGAAGCTAAAACCCTAAGGACTTGATACAGATGTCACGATCATCCTTCATCTTGGAAACCAAGGGCTGAGAATCGGTTGTGTAAGGTGAGCTCCGTACGAGCTTGCTTTCCCTGATTCAGAGGCATTGTGTTTTTGTTTTCTTGTGACAGAGGAGTGCAGGTTTTGAGTGATGAAGGCTTTGCTTCATTAAGTCTGCTTTGTGGGCAGTTGGGCTTTAATACAGCTTTCCCTTTCTCTTCCTTAGTGAGGCGATTGGGCTTTACTTCGTTTTGCCCTATTAACTTCTCTTCTTTGTCGTGCAGAGTACCTGCATTTGTCGAAGGAGATGTAGCAGCTCTAATACCAAGGACCAGCTCGTAGATGCTCTAACCAAACCTCTTCCACGTACTGTTTCACATATATAAATCACAAGATTGGTGTAACCAAGATTCCTCCATCTTGAGGGGACGTGTAGAGGATACAATAGTTAGAGGCTATAATTGTAATTAATTAATACCTAATGGCTCATGTAATCACTATATATATTGTACAATCTCAACTCTAATAAGATATCAAACATTATATTCTATAGAGATCACATCGCCAAAGAAAGGAAGATGAAGAGAGAGAATTGATGAGAGATTTTTGTTTGAAGGAAAATAAAAGGGGCAAAGAGTATAATTTCCCTTACAAAAATAGTGTTAAAAAAAGTTGGCATGTGATTGACTTAATTTTACAATTATTCATTACCCTGCATTGCTATAACTCAAGATTTATTGTAGAAGATAATCATTCTATTTTATTTGTTTCATTCCCTAATCAAACATGTTTATGAACTTATGAAGCACACCCTCAATTGATCTACTTAATTCTAATTTCCTAAACCGATGGTCAAATGGGATGGCAAGTAGTGGATTTGGTGGCGATTAGTATAGTGGCTGAGGATATGTCCAACTTGTCTAGGGCCCATCGATGAAGCATCAGGCCGGTGGAAAATCCAAGAACATCTTGCAGCAACACGTTGCATTTTCAGGGGGCGTGCTTCGCTTTATGGAAAAAAAACATTTGCTTTAGGGTCCCAAACATTTATAAATTGAAGGGGTCCCAATTCTGTCAAAAGTTACAAAACTCTAGATAGTGGCCAAACAATAACCCTTTTGTGTCTAAAGTATGTGTAGGTTCAAATATATTTTGGTTATTATTCTTCGACAATAAATCTTCTCCATTTTAGGTATCACTCATTTGTTTTGATGAATGCACTGCCTTTTTGATCGAGAGCTAGATAGAGAGAAAGAGAGGTCGTTGTTTATGTTTTGCTTCGTTTTCCCTATACAATTGATGATTTTGATTAGGCATGGGAAAAATATCCGGAACCGAAAAACCGAACCAGAACCGAACCGATTAGAAGGAATCGAACTCGAACCGAAACCTATAAAAATATCCGATGGATCCTAAACTCGAAACCAAACCGGAACCGAACCGAGAACCAATCGGGTACCTGAAATATCCGAAGTACAATTATATACCCATAAATATTAGTTATTTTTTTCGGGTATTTAGGATAGTTCGGGTATATTTTTGGTTTTACGGATATATTTTTTTTATTTTTTGGGGGTTTTGGGTATATTTTGGATTTTAGGGTATATTTTCAAGTTTTCGGGTATATTTTCGGGTTTTTGGGTATATTTTGGGTATTTCGGATAAAAAATACATGAACCGAACAATATCCAAAAAAAATCGGGTATTTATCGGTTCTCAAAATTAAGATCCGAAAGACCCGGAACGGAAACCCAATCGGTTCCTATATGAGTCCAAAGTCCTACCCGAAAGACCCGGAATCGAACCGAATACCCGAATGCCCAAGCCTAATTTTGATCCTTTGTAAGTTAACATTATGACTATCCGAGCATTTTGAATTTCATTAACATGTAAGTTAACATTACTCAAAACTTTTGGACCGATCGAAATCGCTTTGAGATGGGTAGTTTCAGATCGGTGGTCTCCAGCTCAAGAACCAACTTGCACCATTGCGCTAATATGGGGTTTGAGAAAAAGCAAGAGAGCTGAAAATTGGTTTAGTTTTTTTTTCTTCTTCTTTTTGGTCTTGAATCTTGATCCATCATCAATGAATGTTACTACTATTCATTCCACTTGAAGAAATTATTCAGAAGAAGCTTGTCTCAACAAGACCAAAAAACTATGATCAACTCTCTCCCTATACAATTTATAAATTACAAATTTACACAGTCACTTCACTCTCCACTTAATAATACCACAAAACATCAAAAACTACAAATTCAAGAAACAGAGTGACATCTTCTCTTCTGAAACATAAATCGTCTCTCCGAATTTGTCTTCTCCTCTGTATGCTTACCGTTACTGGCAACAATTTGGCTGCTCCTTAATCTCAACACGATTGCGTTCAACTTGTTCAAACCTCTAGAGAGCTTCCTAAACAGTCCATAACGCGTTCTCCGGCTCGGCTTCACGAATTCTCTCTTCATCGAAACATGATCCTTCTCGAGATCAGTCAGCCTCATCCTCATCCTCGCCACCTCCAGCCTAAGCTCTCTGTTCTCTCTTCTCACCGATGCGTAGTTGTCCCGCGGCGAGATCGCCCCGCTTGCCATCCCGCTTCCCGAACGGTTCGGAAACTGTCCCGGGAACAAGAAGAACTGGCTCTGACTCGAACCGCCTGCGCCGCTACCGCCGCCACTGATCATCGTGTTCTTGAGCCGCGTCTGTTCGTAGAACAAGACTTGAACCGCGATCTGGATGGGAAGTCTCTCGTTCTGCGCCGCGTGGCTGCTTGCGTCTTGAGACAGTTTCTGACAGCTGATTGTCTTGCAGAGACGGTAACGCTCTGAATCTTTCATGTTGGGATGAACCTAATTCAACCCCAAAAAAAAACCAAATCAAAAATCATAAGAAAAAAAGGGAGATGCTCTAGCTTTTGATTTACCTTGAGGAAGATATCAATGGCTCGGTAAAGGCCATCGCAGACGACACGAGCATGGTCCGGGAGAAGCTCAGCGAGAGCTAAGAACTTGGAGGGAGGGAGGTTCGAGTCGAGAGCTACCTCAGCTATATAACTATCCATCAGCTTCGACACCTTGAAGATGGAGCTCTGTTTCGGAGACTCAGGCCCTTCGAAATCGTACATAGCCATCTCGCTCTCGTCCACCACATCTCCACCGTCGTCTTCGTACTCGCACTCGTCGAGATTCAGGAACATGGAGAAGATTCTCTGCACCGAGTCGGTGTCGTACATGGCGCCGCCGATGCTCGCCGGAATCAGGATGTCTTCAAGGATCGCTTGGTCCAGCTGGTGGCTTATCCTTCTCTCCAGATCCGATCTGCAAGAGACGGAGGTCGCAGATCCTATAGCTGTCTTCAACAAGCTTGATAGGAACGAGATCGGGATCGAGCTTTTGTTCGCCTGCGTCGGGAGGAGCCCCACGATCGCTTCGAGGATGATTCGTTGTTTCTTCTGCAGATCCGAATCAAGAATCCCATTTCCTTTGACGAGATTCGGTTCTCTGATGATTTGCAGTGACTTCCGAGCGTAGCTCATAAGGATCTCGCTGATGATCTCATGGTTAAGACCTTTGGATTTCATGGCGGAGACGACTCTCTGGAAGAAATCGAGCTTGAGGATGGGCAGAGACCTTCCCCACCAGTCAGAGGGTTTCTCCATCTCCGGCGCCAATCTCCCGACGCAGCCGAATTTCTGATCAAGCTTGAGCAGACCAGACACGAGCTGTTCTTTGCAAGCGTTTACAGCGATCGCATTCACGAGCCTTTCGACGAGGGTAACCTCTTCAGCTACAGGCAATAGCTTCTCTATGGAGTGAAGAACGGTGATCGAGTTCGAGATGTCATTAAAGATCGAGTCTTTCAGGTAAGCCTCTGTTCTCGCCTCGAGATTCTTCTCCGACAACTCCTCTGTCATCTCCAGGTAATAAGCCACGCATCTCAACGCCGCGATGTTCGACGACGTGAACTGGACGACGATGCCGTAGCAGAATTTTGCAGCGAGCTCAAACGCCTCTGAGCCTCCGGGAACTGCAGGTAGGTTCAGGTGATAAGCGTTTTTCGTGTCTTTCGAATCCAGAAGAAGTTTCCTGATTCTTCCACTCCGAGACACGAGAGGAAACTGAAAAACAGAGACAATGGTTTTGTATTAAGGAATTTCTGTCTTCCCATTCACGAGTTTAGTTTGAATTTCGGTTACCTTGTGAAGAGAAAAGCTTGCAGAGCCGACTTCTATGGTTAAGTCACTCGTAACGTCTGAGACCGGCCTGGAAACACACACACAAAACATAGGTTTTGTGCAAAAGACTTGGTGAAAGTTGTCATCTTTAGAGGACCCATAAGCCAAAAATGTTGAATCTTTGTAGGTTTTACTTGTTTGTTTCTGAAAGAAAGTGAGAAGAAAGTGAGAGATGAGTACCATTGAGGAGTGTGTCTGATGCTGGAACCTGGACGAAATGCTCTTTTCCCAGAAACACTTTGCTTCGACTCAGGAATACTAACAACACCCATTAGATCTCTTCTTCCGAAAAAGTTCCAAACTTTTTTTTTTTTAGGTTTTGCTGTTTCTTATCAGACAATTTAGCAATCCAATGTTATCGCAAAGACCTGCAAATGTGCTTTTGTGTTTCTACCAAAAATGTTTCTTCTGTCGGCTGCCAATGCTCTATGTGTCTCTCTCTCTCTTTCTCTCTGTCTGCCTTTACAATATGAAAGATTGTGCGATGGAATGAGTACAAAATTCACAAGAATTCATGAATTAAAGCGTAATCATCACTTTTTTCTTAATAAAAACTTTATCTTCCGGGAATTAAGACACTAATCCCGCTTACTATAGGTAGTCTGAGACTATGAGTATTGAGTACATGACCTCATTTCACCAGTAATTTTATGGTATAAATATTTTGTTTTATTTTGTCACATGTGGTATTAATAGTTAAATGTATTTAAAATGTATCAATGATTATTTAATTTGTTTAACTGATGATTGATATATCATGTTAATAGTAAAATGATGGAATAATAGAATATAGGGCAATTCTACAAAATAGCACCAAAAAACATAAAATTCAATAATTTAGCACAGAAGGGTGAAAATCCTAAAACTAGCATTCATTAAAAGGAAAAAATACTAAATTATCCTCTATTATACTGTAAAATCAATCATCCCAAACGGAGCTTGTGACGAGATCCATGGCGGCGATTTCTACTTTCTTCCTTCTCTTCGTCATTCCCCTTGTCCCACTCTCGCTTTTCGTTATCTTGGCTTTAATCGTACGTACGCCCTCGTCCCATCCGAATCCCCATCAAGTCACGTCTTCTTCTTCATCACCGGCGGTAAGCTGAAGAACGGAACCGTCTTTGCTAAACCTGACTCTCTCTACTTTACCTTTCTTCACCGCGTTTAGAAACTCGATGTACCGCCATTGCGATCCCTCCGGAAGATCCGATGATGATTGGGCTTTCGGATTAGGCGTCGTAATCGTCTGGGTCTCACTGAACGGCGACGGCGACGTCGACGGCTTCACTGCTTGAGCTTCAGCAACGACAGTTTGTGTAGCGCTAACCGGTTCGTCCAAAGCTAAAGCTCCTCGCGGCGACGAAGAAATTGATGAGAACAGAATAGCTGCTAAAGCTACTCGCGACGGCAATGACTTTATGGGTTTTCCATTGTCTTCGATTCGCAGAGCCGATCGAGTACTTCCACGGGAGATTAAGGAGAAGGAAAACTCTGATTCTTCACTATATCAACAAGAGGAAAACTGGAAAAAGCCATATAAGGCCGACCTTATATGGAAAAACTGGAAAAAGACAAATACAGGATACTGATACATCCTATAATCTGATACCCTTTTTATTTATTTATAATAAAATCTTAATGGTTTCTGAAATTTGATACTGCAAACACATAGTTGTCATCGACCTGAATCTGCAGGAGCTAGCAACCGTACTTCAAACATGAGAACTTATAGAAGCTTGTTTTTTTTTGCAGGGACTGTTTGGTCTCCAAGATCGAATGTTGCAGAACTTGAACACAACTATGTTGTGGCGGTAGAGCTACCAGGGGTCAGTATCAATGATATAAGAGTGGAGGTTGACAACACAAAGTAATTATTACGCATCTTGACACATGTTTACTTTACTTAATACGCATTGTGTAACAAAGGTACTTACCCGTGCTGCTGCAGCTTGTCTGTGACAGGGAGGCGCACATCTATCTGTCAAAAAGTTGATGCAGGCACCAAAGATTCAATCTTTGGATATCACAAGCAAGAAATACTACAAGGACCATTCAAAGTTTCATGGCCACTCCCCAGCAATGTGAACAAGGATAATGTTTCCGCTGAATTTATGTAAGTAGAAACTATACTTCTCTAAACCCCAACGTTATGATTAGTGGGTTTATAGCTAGTGCACACCTAAAAAGTAGGTTTTAGATTCCAATTTGAACTCTTAGCCAGTCACTAGCATGAATTAGATATCTAGAATATGGCAAGTTTTATAGAGAGATTGTGAGTTTCTTGGAGAGATTGTGTTTGTTTAAGCCTATTAAGACCTGTTGTATTGATTAGACGAGTGACTGATGTTTGGTATAATTTATCAGCTTGCAAAGAGGACTTTTGATGATGTCTACAAGTACCCAATGCGAATCCGAGAGAAGGTTTAAGAGAGTTTAGGCAAAGAATAATTGTTGTAATGCACAAATGATCGATCTCTTTGTCTTGAATTTTCCATATAAAAGACAATTTATATAACGTATAAATGAGAATTTTTGTGTTCATTTATATAACTTCTCAAATTTAGGAAGTTGTCCTACACATTTAGGAAAACCTTTCTAAACATGTGTAAATGAGAACTTTTGTGTCCATCTATACAAAACTCAAATTTAAGAAGTCATAATACACATTTAGGAACATATATAATGTATTTAGGAAAGTCTTCCTAAATACGTTTTCTGTTGATTTCCATGCGTAAATGAAGCATCATAACAAATGTGTTGTTGTTTTGTCTACACAAAGAAATAAAGAAAGATTCAAATGATGAAAACTGATCCTTTCTTGAAAATGAAACGTATTTAGGAATATATATAACGTATTTCAGAAAGTCTTCCGAAATGAACAAAAATATAAAACAATATTTTCTGTTGATTTCCATGCGTAAATGAAGCATCAGAACAAATGTGTTGTTGTTTTGTCTACACAAAGAAATAAATAAAGATTCAAATAATGAAAACTGATCATTTCTTGAAAATGAAACGTATTTAGGAACATATATAACGTATTTCGGATCCGAAATGAACAAATGATGAAAAATGATCCTTTTTTGAAAATGAAACGTATTTAGGAACATATATAACGTATTTCGGAAAGTCTTCCGAAATGAACAAATGATGAAAAATGATCATTTCTTGAAAATGAATCGTATTTAGGAACATATATAACGTATTTAGGAAAGCTTTCCTAAATGATGAAAAATGATCCTTTCTGGAAATGAAACGTATTTAGGAACCATTTAGGAACATTTATAACGTATTCAGGAAAGTCTTCCTAAATGATGAAAAATGATCCTTTCTGGAAATGAAACGTATTTAGGAACATATATAACGTATTTAGGAAAGCTTTCCTAAATGATGAAAAATGATATTTTCTTGAAAATGAAACGTATTTAGGAACATATATAACGTATTTCGGAAAGTCTTCCGAAATGAACAAAAACATAAAACGATATATCCTGTTGATTTCCATGCGTAAATGAAGCATCATAACAAATGTGTTGTTGTTTCGTCTACACAAAGAAATAAAGAAAGATTCAAATGATGAAAACTGATCATTTCTTGAAAATGAAACATATTTAGGAACATATATAATGTATTTCGGAAAGTCTTCCGAAATGAACAAAAACAGAAAACGATATTTCATGTTGATTTCCATGTGTAAATGAAGCATCAAAATAAATGTGTTGTTGTTTTGTCTACACAAAGAAATAAAGAAAGATTCAAATGATGAAAACTGATCATTTCTTGAAAATGAAACGTATTTAAGAACATATATAGCGTATTTCGGAAAGTCTTCTAGAAATGAACAAATGATGAAAAATGATCCTTTCTTGAAAATGAATCGTATTTAGGAACATATATAACGTATTTAGGAAAGCTTTCCTAAATGATGAAAAATGATCCTTTCTGGAAATGAAACGTATTTAGGAACCATTTAGGAACATTTATAACGTATTTAGGAAAGTCTTCCTAAATGATGAAAAATGATCCTTTCTGGAAATGAAACGTATTTAGGAACATATATAACGTATTTAGGAAAGCTTTCCTAAATGATGAAAAATGATCTTTTCTTGAAAATGAATCGTATTTAGGAAGATATATAACGTATTTCGGAAAGACTTCCTAAATGAACAAATGATTAAAACTGATCTTTTTTTGAAAATGAAACGTATTTAGGAACATATATAACGTATTTCGGAAAGACTTCCTAAATGAACAAATGATGAAAAATGATCATTTTTTGAAAATGAAATGTATTTAGGAACATATATAACGTATTTCTGAAAGACTTCCGAAATGAACAAATGATGAAAAATGATCCTTTTTTGAAAATGAAACGTATTTAGGAACATATATAACGTATTTCAGAAAGTCTTCCGAAATGAACAAATGATGAAAAATGATCATTTCTTGAAAATGAATCGTATTTAGGAACATATATAACGTATTTCGGAAAGACTTCCTAAATGAACAAATGATGAAAACTGGTCCTTTCTTGAAAATGAAATGTATTTAGGAACATATATAACGTATTTCTGAAAGACTTCCGAAATGAACAAATGATGAAAAATGATCATTTTTTGAAAATGAAACGTATTTAGGAACATATATAACGTATTTCGGAAAGTCTTCCGAAATGAACAAATGATGAAAAATGATCATTTCTTGAAAATGAATCGTATTTAGGAACATATATAACGTATTTAGGAAAGCTTTCCTAAATGATGAAAAATGATCCTTTCTGGAAATGAAACGTATTTAGGAACCATTTAGGAACATTTATAACGTATTTAGGAAAGTCTTCCTAAATGATGAAAAATGATCCTTTCTGGAAATGAAACGTATTTAGGAACATATATAACGTATTTAGGAAAGCTTTCCTAAATGATGAAAAATGATCTTTTCTTGAAAATGAATCGTATTTAGGAAGATATATAACGTATTTCGGAAAGATTTCCTAAATGAACAAATGATTAAAACTGATCTTTTTTTGAAAATGAAACGTATTTAGGAACATATATAACGTATTTCGGAAAGACTTCCTAAATGAACAAATGATGAAAAATGATCATTTCTTGAAAATGAAATGTATTTAGGAACATATATAACGTATTTCTGAAAGACTTCCGAAATGAACAAATGATGAAAATTGATCCTTTTTTGAAAATGAAACGTATTTAGGAACATATATAACGTATTTCAGAAAGTCTTCCGAAATGAACAAATGATGAAAAATGATCCTTTCTTGAAAATGAATCGTATTTAGGAACATATATAACGTATTTCGGAAAGACTTCCTAAATGAACAAATGATGAAAACTGGTCCTTTCTTGAAAATGAAATGTATTTAGGAACATATATAACGTATTTCTGAAAGACTTCCGAAATGAACAAATGATGAAAAATGATCCTTTTTTGAAAATGAAACGTATTTAGGAACATATATAACGTATTTCGGAAAGTCTTCCGAAATGAACAAATGATGAAAAATGATCATTTCTTGAAAATGAATCGTATTTAGGAACATATATAACGTATTTAGGAAAGCTTTCCTAAATGATGAAAAATGATCTTTTCTGGAAATGAAACGTATTTAGGAACCATTTAGGAACATTTATAACGTATTTAGGAAAGTCTTCCTAAATGATGAAAAATGATCCTTTCTGGAAATGAAACGTATTTAGGAACATATATAACGTATTTAGGAAAGCTTTCCTAAATGATGAAAAATGATCTTTTCTTGAAAATGAATCGTATTTAAGAAGATATATAACGTATTTCGGAAAGACTTCCTAAATGAACAAATGATTAAAACTGATCTTTTTTTGAAAATGAAACGTATTTAGGAACATATATAACGTATTTCGGAAAGACTTCCTAAATGAACAAATGATGAAAAATGATATTTTCTTGAAAATGAATCGTATTTAGGAACATATATAACGTATTTCGGAAAGACTTTCTAAATGAATTAATGATTAAAATTGATCTTTTCTTGAAAATGAAACGTATTTAGGAATATATATAACGTATTCCGGAAAGACTTCCTAAATAAAAAAATGATGAAAACTGATCCTTTCTTGAAAATGAAACGTATTTAGGAACATATATAACGTATTTCGGAAAGTCTTCTGAAATTAACAAAAACAGAAAACGATATTTCCTGTAGATTTCCATGCTTAAATGAAGCGTCAGAACAAATGTGTTGTTGGTTTGTCTACAAAAAGAAATAAAGAAATATTCAAATGATGAAAGCTGATAGATTGTAACATCAAAACAAATGTGTTGTTGTGTTGTTGTTTTGTCTACACAAAGAAATAAAGAAATATCTTCTTTTTGCCAACACTTTTGTATGTTAATACTACATTTGTTTGCTTATAGATTGTAGCAGCTACATATTCCAGAGTGACTAGGGAAATTGAGATTTAAACTTTTTATTTCTTCTGGTGAATTGATCATCTTAGTCCGGCTGGAGCTGTTAGAATTGCCCATTAAATATTGATAAGGGGTAAGCTCATTACAGAAATAATAGAATTAACAATTGATCAACTTTTGTTGATTTTAAATCTATTCATGTATTCTATGTCACACAAATTCAAATTTAACCGTTTTATAATTTGCTTATTCAAGACAATGTGTTAGATTATGTATTTTGATAAAATTATGAAATTAATTATGAATTTAATTACAACAATAATGAAAAAATTTTGGTGCTATTTTATAGAATTGCCCATTAAAATACATCTTAATATGAACTGTTACCAAATCTGAGCAAACAACAAAAAAGAACTCATCTCCATCTTCCTCGTACGATTCCTCCTCAACAGAATCAATGGCACAAACAAGGTAATTCCTAGAATAGAGATTGACCCAACAACGCTGCACAATATGATCATGGATTTAGAAATGTTTCCCTTTGAATTCCCTTTTCTCTGATATACATAATATCGTCGGTGATTCCAGTCCACGAGCTCGAATTCTTGAGATTTATCGGCGATTAGAGTAAAATTTTCCAGAGATTCGACTTGTCATTGTGATAAAACCCACACAACAGTTTCTCAAGCAGCTCCAGATCGCCGTCGTACCGCAAATCTCCCACCGCCTCAAACGTATCTCTCATGTCGCAAGAGTCCCCAGATTCACGGTGGCAGCCGTCGCTGTAATCCTCAGATCTCCAAGCGCC
The DNA here is from genome assembly GCA_030161315.1 of Eutrema japonicum. NCBI lineage: Eukaryota > Viridiplantae > Streptophyta > Magnoliopsida > Brassicales > Brassicaceae > Eutrema > Eutrema japonicum. The sequence continues at coordinate 44,873,732 of BSQW01000013.1, forward strand.
GGCGTTCTTAGGCCGGAAATCGCGGATGCAGGCGCATGGCTTCAGTGACTCGCTGCTGCAGAACCCTACCTAATTGGCCACAGAGACCATGACGACAGAGTTCTTAGTCGATGATCCAGATCAAGTAATTCAGTTTTGTTTTTTGATTTCTGGTGATTCAGTTTTGTTTCCAATTATTGAAAATCACCCAATTTTAGTTGATTGATTTGACGATGTTGATTTATGTTGATCAATTTTGAACAATGGAACAGCCATTGAAGAAGACGATCTCTGCGTAATTTTTTTAATTAATGCGAAAATAAACTTTGGGCTAAAATGGTCTTTTGGTCTTAAATGAATGCTATAAACAGGACATTTTAATATAGGTGCTAGTTTAATGAAAATGTTTTCATTTAGTGCTATTTTGATCAATTTCTCTAGAATATATGTAAGAAAAATGCGGGATAATAGAATAACGAAAAACATTTTAGTTGAAGAAAGAAACTGTTTAATAATTACGAAATGTTAAGAAGTTAATTTTTTTAGACTAATAATTTTCTATCTTTCTAACTATATATATACTTTAAACACATGAATTATTTAAGCAAAACGTAATCTTATAATCATACAAAGTTGACTCTCCCTTTTTTGTTTAGGACTCTCTAAACCATATAGAGTGTTAGGTTCTTAAAAAATGGGGGGTTTTGGGTGGGTTTTTTCCCCGTGAGATAATTTTTTAGAAGATATAACAATATTTTGGTGAATTTTTGAGTAAATCTTTTTGTTTTTGTAAGGGTTTTTGAGTTTTCATAACCTTCTCATTAGCGCCGCTTGAGAGTTTAAAGAACCCTAAACCTAAAACTCATGTGGAATTTCTCCTGCTGTGCTTCGTTTGATTTTCATGACAAACATTGATAAGGCGTTCATGTCTTTATCTCTTGAAGTGGAGGAAGATGTACCTTTCACTCTACCGAGTCTCCCACAATACTGCTCGAATGAGAAGAATGCTATGAGTATAATGGGACGAACTCTGAATTCAGAGTGTCAGAATATGGTTGATCTTATTATGGATATGCCAAGAAAGTGGCAGGTTTATGATCGTGTGAGAGGTGTAGCGCTTTCAAAAGACAAGTTCCAATTCATATTCAAGTATGAATACGACCTAGAAGAAGTGATGAGGAAGAGAGTGTGGACGTTCAATGAATGGACTATCGTCATCAATCGTTGGGTGGAAAATCCACCGGAGGACTACCTGCATTTTCTACCGATTTGGGTACATATTCGTAATATACCGGTGAATTACTATACAGAGGCATCCAACTTTGCTCTAGGAGACATCATTGGTGATGTAAAAGAGGTGGCTTTCGATCCTGAGAAATCCCAGAACAAGGATTACATGCGAGTAAGGTTTAATTTCGACGTTTCGAGACCGGTAAAGAGATCTAAGGTGGTGAATCTACCAAATGGTGGTGCGACGACTATATGTATGACTTTGAGAGGATACAGAAGAGATGTTATTCTTGTCAACGGCTTACTCATGAAAAGTGCAAATGCCATACACTAATTAAAATGAGGAAAGAGAAAGCTGTTGAACGGAGGAAAAATATTCTTGAGGCAAAACAGGGCTGTGTGCCTGTCTTGAAAGAGTCTGATCCTCTTTATGGTGTTCTTACTGAAGAACAAGTGGGAATCGACTTAAACTCGGGTAGACTAAAGATTAACCCAGAAGTTCTGCATCAAATGAGGCTTTACCTTATTGCTGCTGAAGGCTCTGAGCGAAGGGTGAGAGAAGAACGAGTAAAACAATCAATCTTCGAGCTCAATGATGATTTGATGGGTCAGAAAACTATGTTGAGGCTTGAAGCTCCTCCTGTTTTCACTTCTGAGCTTAACAAGGGTAAGGACCCAGTTTTCAAATCCGTCAATGTGAAAAAAGGAAAGGAGAAAGATGTACCGGACCCATCTAAGGAGAAATTGTTGGCTGCTGCGATTAATGCTGGTATTGCGATGAGGAAGAACACATTGGCAGATGATACGTCCTCAGAGAGAGCGACATAAAATTTTGGACCTGAGAACTCTAGTTTCCGATCATGCTCATCGGGGTTTAATGTTGGGGTGTCTAAGGCAAGTTCTTCTGGATCAGCATTGAAGAAGCTTCCAAATAGGCGTAAGGTCACCACAAAGAAAAGAAAACAAGGGAAAGGTAGCAAAAGCCCAGATGGAAGTGGTGTCAACCTTAACGATGAGAAAGAAGACGGGATGTCTACAAAAAGAAAGGCAGTTGAAAACGTTAATGGGGGAGTTAAAATCGCAAAGCGTACCGAACCAGAGGTGGTCCCGAGTGGGGGACTGCCGAATCCCTAATGAGCATATTGAGCTGGAATTGCCAAGGCTTGGGCCGTGCACAAGACTTGACAATTCCCCGTCTCAAGGAGATGCGTCAAAAATATTTCCCTGAGATTATGTTTTTGATGGAGACGAAGCATTGTAGAAACGTGTTGGTGGACTTACAGGAATGGTAAGGATACGATAGAGTGTATACTGTTAATCCGGTGGGCTTAGTGGTGGTCTTGCTCTGTTCTGGAAAAAAAGCGTGACGTTGGAAATAAAATTTGCGGACAAGAATCTTATTGATTGCTTTGTTGGTTTTGGTGGGATGGAGTTCTACGTTTCCTGTGTGTACGGGGCTCCGACTACAAAAGAGAGAGCTCATGGATGGGAACGTCTGTCAAGATTAGGGTCGCAAAGAAAGGATAGTTGGTGTATGGTTGGGGATTTCAATGATACTACTCATAACGGAGAAAAGCTTGGTGGACCAACTAGAAATGCTTCGTCCTTTTCACATTTCACTGATATGCCAAGAGCTTGCGATATGGTTGATTTATTGAGTTATGGTGATGGCTTTACTTGGGGTGGGATAAGAAGTAAGCAATGGATTAAGACTAAACTGGATCGATGTTTCGGAAATAAGGCTTGGAAATCTCAGTTCCCACAAGCGAATCAAGTTTTCATGGAGAAGTTAGGATCGGATCATAAACCTGTTCTGGTGAAGCTGATGAGTGTTCAGAGTCAAGCTAGAGGTTCTTTTCAATTTGATAGAAGAATGATAGGAAAACCAAGAATCAAGGAAGCAATAAGGGAAGCATGGAAAGGACGACACCAGGCGACTCTAATGAGCTTAATGGACAGAATTGGAAGCTGTCGCAAATCTCTGAGTAAATGGAAGAAGAAAATAATAACAACTCAATGGAGAATATCTTAAGGCTGAGATTAGATCTCGAGAAGGAGCTAAGCTCTGATCAACCGAAGTTTGATTGTGTGGGAGCCTTAAGAACTGAGATTGCACATGCTTACCGTGAAGAGGAATTTTTTTGGAGAGAGAAGAGTAAGGAAAAATGGATGAAGCATGGAGATCGTAATACTAATTTCTTTCATGCTTCTGTTAAAGCTGTCCAGCTGAAGAATCATATTGAAAAACTGGTTAAGATTCGGGACAGACTGTCACCTCTGCGGCGTCAATTAGAGAGGTGGCTGGAGATTATTTTCGTAAACTTTTTCAGAAGTCGAATGTTGGCCAGATGAATGGTTTCTTCGATGATTTTGAGACAAGAGTTACACCACACATGAATGACTGCCTTACCCGGGATGTCTCAGCTAAAGAGATTAAAGATGCGGTATTCGCAATAAATTCCTCTAGTGGCCCTGGTGCAGACGGAATGAATGGGCTTTTCTTTCAGCATTACTGGGATGAGATAGGGACTGCAGTAACGAAGGAAGTGAAAGGATTTTTTGAAACATGTGTTTTTCCGATGGAGTGAAATTATACGTTGTTGTGTCTCATTCCGAAAGTTACCAAAACCGACGAAGATGACTGACATGAGGCCGATTAGTCTATGTTCGGTGCTTTACAAGATTGTTTCGAAAATTCTTGTTGCGAGACTACAACCATGGCTTCCCAGCATTTTCTCTCCTACTCAATCAGCTTTTATTGCGGATAGGTTAATCACATATAATATTCTTATTGCACACGAGATGGTACATGAATTGAGAACTCATAATCGGAACTCGACGGAATACATGGCAATAAAAACAGACATGTCAAAGGCCTATGATCGAATAGAATGGGACTATCTTCAACATCTACTGCACGCCTTGGGTTTCCATGGAAAGTTGATCCAATGGATAATGTTATGTGTTACATCTGTTACTTACTCTATTCTAATCAATGAAGAAGGTCATGGAATGATAAAACCAGAGCGAGAGCTTCGACAAGGCGACCCAATTTCGCCTTTTCTTTTTGATTTGTGCACGGAGGGCTTGACGCACCTGCTAAACAAAGCTGAAGATAGTGGCAGTCTGAACGGTATCCGATTCTCAGATAATGGACCAACTATTCATCATCTTCTCTTTGCAGATGATTCTTTGTTGATGTGCAAAGTGGAGGAAACGGAATGCAACGCTCTCTACTCTGTTCTTAAAGAATATGAAAGAGTATATGGGCAAATGATCAACTTCTCGAAATCTTCTATCACCTTTGGGAGGAAGATTATGAGGAGGTGAAAGCAAAGATCAAGGAGAAACTGGGAATAGAAAACGAAGGAGGGGCTGGCAAATATTTAGGTTTACCTGAATGTTTTACTGGTTCAAAAAAAGAAATGTTCAATTACATTCAAGAGAAAATGAAAGGGCGCTTATATGGATGGTATGGACGGTTTCTATCTCAAGGTGGAAAGGAGATTCTCCTCAAATCGGTCGCAATGGCGATGCCGATCTTTGCTATGTTCGTTTTCAAATTCCCTCAAGGAACAATTCAGAATTTGACGAGTGCTATGTCGAGTTTCTGGTGGAATGCCCAAGAAGATAAAAGGAAAATGCATTGGGTCTCGTGGGATAAGATGTGCATGTCGAGAGACAATGGTGGGCTTGGATTTGGAGACCTGGAACGTTTTAATCAAGCACTTTTAGCGAAACAGGCGTGACGTTTAATTGATTCTCCAGATAGTTAATGTGCAAGAGTAATGAAGAGTCGTTACTATAACGGTTCTGATTTTGTTGAGGCGCCTCTTGGATCTCGTCCTTCCTTTGGGTGGCGTAGTGTACTTCACGGAAGAGAGTTACTCTTGAGGGGAATAAAAAGATATGTGGGAACGGGAGATAACTTGCAGGTTTGGATAGATCCTTGGATATATGATGAGCTACCGAGAGCACCCTTTAGAAAGCCTCTGTTTTACGACCTCAATCTTAAAGTTAGCAGCTTGATAAACGTTCAAACCAAAACATGGGATCATGGCAAATTAAATGAGCTCTTCACATCAAGTGACGCTGAAATTATCCTCAGATCTCGACCGGCTGTACGCCAGAAAGATGGATGGGAATGGGTTCATAACCGAAGTGGTGAGTACTCAGTGAGATCGGGATATTGGCTGAGTGAAACAGTGATGCAAACCGAGCTGCAACGGGAGGCTATGGTAAGACCTTCACTTAATCCTCTGCGTGAAGAGATTTGGATGATCAAGACTACTCCAAAAATAAAAATTTCATGTGGAAAGCTCTAATGAAAGCCCTTGGAGTAGCTGATGGTTTGAGAAAACGAGGAATGCACGTGGAAAATGAGTGCCATACCTCTGGAATAGAGGGATAATCGACCAATCATGTCCTCTTCCAGTGTGCTATAACTCGTCAAGTCTGGGCACAAACAAACTTCCATTTCCCTCGTGAAGGGTTTGAGAACCTGACATTGTACAAAAGTTTTAGCTACTTGTTCCGATGTGTGAAGAATGATGTGATCCCTAAGGAGGTAAGCAGATGTTTCCCTTGGATCCTCTGGTTGATCTAGAAAAATCGAAATATAAGGTTATATGAGGGGAGAACATTTTCAGCTGAAGAGACGGCGGCAAAAATCCAAGAAGATTGTAGCCAATGGTTTAGTGTCCAAGAAAAGGATGATGAAGATATAGAAGAAGGATCGTCTGTGAGATGAATCAATAGAAGAATTGGGAAGCGCCGTGTAGCGGAAAGCTAAAATGTAACATTGGTGTGTCATGGGGAAATAAGAAGAAGATGTGTGGTGCGGCGTGGATTATTCGAGATTTTCGAGGTGCTGCATTGGCCCATAGCCGATGTGCCTTCAGAGAGGTGGGCAGTTTGAAAGATGCAAAATTCTTAGCCCACATGTGGGCGATAAAAAGTATGGGAAGTCATCACTTTCACAAGATCATTTTTGTCTCGGAAGCAACGGATCTAGTGGAGGCCATAAACATACCAAAAGCTTGGCCATCGTATCGAGACCAATCTGATGACCTCCTGAGAGGTTTAAGTCTGATATGTGAATGGAAATTTGTCGTGGAGATGTCATCCTTGAACCAAATTGCTTCTAAAATTGCGAGAAGTGTTCTAACGAAGAATAGATGGCAATCGTATGTTGCTTCGGGGGGACCATAATGGTTAAATGAATTGATCGTATCGGAGATGTCAACTACCTCGGTGTAACTGATGCTGCGATAGGATCTAGTTTTCTCTTTCAGTTTTTGGTTTTTTTTACTTTATCATTTGTCCACGATGCTCTGTTTCAATAAAATATCTCACTTAGCCGAAAAAAAAAACACATGAATTATTTATACCAGAATCATCATTAAAAACAAAAAAATAGGGCAATTTAATAAATGTTATGAATAATAAAAATTACATTTTTAAAACGTAAATAAATGGTATATTACTATGTCAATATATGTATATAATTACTCTGAATATTTATTCACTTTTGCACTTTTTGTTTTGTAATTGAAAAGCAAATATAGGTGTTTAGAGTAAAAAGTCAATTAAATGTGCTGTTTATTACTTATGCTTTTCGGTGAAAAGTTTGAAAGGTTTCTTATCTTGTCTTTTATTTACACGGGTTATTTGAAAAACAAAAACAAAAACTTGCAGGAAGTGTGAATGGTTGAATTGCTTTTGGGGGTTATAATCATGGGAAATATCAATCGATAGTCTTCAATAACCTCAAAATTAGTTTTTTGGTTTGGTCCTATATTCATCAATATTGTTGTCAAAGGAGATGACAATTTGGCTTCTATGCAATTTTTTTTTGATAATAACTTGCATTACATTCTCATCCATCAGCGGTTATTTGTTATTAGCATATTTGTTATTTTAATATATGTATTATCGTGATACATATATTATCCAATAACAATAACATGGTTACTTATGATTACGAATATTTAAGTCAAATCTATATGTTTTTAGTTTTGGGTTCATAGTTTTAGGTAATAAGGTTTGGGGGTTTAGGTAGGATTTATTTTATAGGGTTTTTGGTTAAGGGTTTAGAGGTTATGGTAAATGGTTTAGGGTTTAGTGAATAACAATAACATGATTATATGTGATTACGAACATTTAATCCAAATCTATATGTTTTCAGTTTTGGGTTCATAGTTTAGGTAATACGGTTTGGGGGGTTTAGGATTTAATTTTTAGGGTTTAGAGTTTTTGGTTAAGGGTTTATGGTTTAGATGAACATGATAATTTATGATATGATAACTGGGTTAACATGACAATTTCATATTCTGTATTGGTTATCGAGATATTACAAGTATCCGATATTATTGTTATCATGTTATATGTATCGTATATTATTGTTAGCACAATAACATTCTATAGTTATCGGATAACCATAAACTTATCGAGATATCATATTAGTTAACATGTTAATCAAATAGTTATCCACTAACACCACAAACGGTTTTATGTTTTCCGGTGGTGAATAGTGCCAATGAAATTTTGTGTAATTATCTAAAATGTTAAACGATATTCTTGGGTTAATGTTTTTTTCTTTCTCTTTTCTAATACCTAATTTTAAGTTATCCATAGCTAGAAAATGAATTTTGAGGATATTGAAGACTATCTATTAAATTCACCCTTCAAAATTATAGGTTTTTGCAGGTTGGCCCGAATAATATTTTAGTCCAATGCAAACGGATTATATAAAAAAATTATTACGAATTGATAACTTTATCTATAATCATTAATTAACCATAATGTAAAACTCAGATAAAAGTAATTTTTAAAAACTTTCAAAACAATTTAAAAAAAAAAATTATTCACGCTATAATTAACGCGGATTAAATCCTAGTAATTATATAAATGCAATGACTCGATATTTTTTTCCCCATTTGTACTTTTGGTTTTGTAATTGAAAAGCAATATCTAGGTGATTATAGTAAAAAGTCAATTAAGTGTGCTGTTTATTACTTATGCTTTTCGGTGAAAAGTTGGAAAGGTTTCTTATCATGTCTTTTATTTACAAGGGTTATTAAAAAACAAAAGAAAACAACAAATTGCAGGAAGTGTGAATGGTTGCAATGCTTTTGGGGGTTATAATCATACCTCTATGTTTTTTTTTCAACCCCACAAAAAGAAAATTAAAAGTAGTTTAGGCAAGAAAACGAAAGAAAATAAACATAGAACAAAAAAGCTTAGTAGTAAGGTTCGCCTAGCCTACTAAAAAAATTATAATGTAATTGTTGTAGCTGGAATTACAATGGTTAAAATTGTAAATAAAGAATAATCGAAAGACTTGACTTATTTTTAAATAGCAGAAAATTGAATGGCTTTTTAGCGATAAATAAAAACTGAAATCAGAGCGCGAAGTGAACAGATTGAGAGTAGATTTAGGTGACGAATATGGGAAAATTATAATGATTCCGGAGTGAAATATAGTAGGAAATGAACATAAGAATTCATCATGAAGTAAAGAAACAAGATGAAAAAGTGTTTATAATAGCGGTAGCTCCATTCGGAGTTCGAATTGCCTACATACCCATTTTGGAATCAAGGTATAACGTAGTTCGTTTAAGTACAATGATCCTATTCACAAAATAAGGATTTTCGCCAAAGGTCCTCATAGGAAGAAGATAACTCCACTTCTCCTATAGAACCCGAGATGTATATAGAAAATATTTGGTATTAATGTGTACTGCTCCATCCAGATGTCCCCTTGCTTCTTGTTTTTACCCTTGCTTTTATACTCTGAGTCGTTTTCATTTACTCCGCTTGATTCGCCATGAATGATTTTTAATTCAGAGGATACACCCGTTATGTTCAGGTGTCTTTAATCATCGGTTTGAACAAGCCTTTGGTCATTGCAGGGTTGATTGACGTATTAGCATTTATCCCCATTTGACCGTAAGTGACTCCGGTGTGCTTTTCGGCTAGATTCTTCACCTCGTTTTTGTCTTCCACTTCATCGACCTTTAATGCTTCATTCTCAGCCATTAATTGGTGAATTAATCACCAAATTAATGGTAAAATATGACCATTGACCATCTTCAAATATCATTGACCATTGACCCTTTGACTATTTCAAGCTAAATGGATCTCCTTGCTTATAGAGATAATAAGCATTTATCTCCATTTGACCGTAAGTGAGTTCGGTGTGCTTTTCGGCTAGATTCTTCACCTCTTTTTTGTCTTCCACTTCATCGGCCTTTAATGCTTCATTCTCAGCCATTAATTGGTGAATTAATCACCAAATTAATGGTGAAATATGACCATTGACCATCTTCAAATATCATTGACCATTGATCCTTTGACTATTTCAAGCTAAATAGATCTCCTTGCTTGCATATAGAGATAATAAGCTTTTGAGAAAGCACCTTAGATTTATTATGGGAGATTCTCCTCCAACAGTAATACATGATAAGTTAAAATATTATCTCAATCAATCAAAGTTAAATGTTGGTATATGTGTGTTTTTTTTTATGAATTTGGAAGTTCCGAACGTTTGGCTCATAATTTGTTTCAATGGCCGGAACTAGCCGTTAATAATACTACAGTTAAGACGTAAATCACCCCTCCCAAAATATTTTAGTATATGTGTTTTCTTATTGTTAAATTTTCACAAGATATCTTAATCAACTTAATAATTACAACGTTCGTCTTTACAAATGAAATCCGGATGTTGAAGTTAATTTTGCTATCATCTTTAAGATTTGAGAAAGGACGATTATCTACCTCATTGAATATAACGTCCCAAACTCTTAGGCTTTGAATGGAGAGTGGAGCAAAAGCCGTCGTACTGCTTAAGAGGATGAACCATTTAATTTTTCCCATTTAACATTATAAAGTGATTGTGTTGCATTATTTGTTTAAAAATAATACTCCATTTGTTTCACAAAAAGTGTCATTTTAGAATAAAATTTTTGTTTCAAAAAGATTGTCATTTTACACTTTCAATGCAACTTTTCAAACTAATTCTCATAATTACCTTTTACCCAAACCTAAAAACCTTTGTATTTATATCATTTTGAATTAATTATGGGTATATTAAATAGGAACATATTAATATAATTTCAAAATTTCTTAATTTGTGTGAAAAGTGTCAAAGTGACATTTTTTATGAAACAGAGGGAGTAATAAAAAGGATGGAAGGCTTACGGTTCATATTTCCAATGAAAATTTAAGATCCACTTTGAATAGTAAGAACACTTCAAAAACACAGCAATATGATGTGTTTTACAGTGGTTCTTCATTTTTTATTGAGAAATTTGTGAAGATAGAGAAAATAATTGGTGATCTAGCCATAGAATTGTTTTAAAAAAATTCACTTTCTCTCTCTCTCACACTCCCTCTCATGTACGAGCTCCATCCAACGTAGCGATATCATCTTCCCCTCTCGGTCGCTCGTCTTCCTCCGCATCCGATATCCGCAATGCCTTCGATCTCTACGATCAGGAAAAAAAACGGCCTCATCTCCGCCTCCGAGCTTCACTAAGTCCTTAAACGCCTCGGGATGTCATGCTTTATCGAAGACTGCGATCGGATGATCGGACATGTTGATGCTGGCGGCGATGGAAATGTCAATTCTATCTTGCGGCTCGGCGGCGGAGCCCGTGCCGAACGCCGAGGATGCCTCTCTCGAAACGAGGAGTTTGAAATTGAAAGAGGCGGATACGGTATCGAATCTGAGAAATGGAGATCGGAAGGATGCGAATGAAGATCTGCTCGGAGAAGTTACCGATTGATTGGATTTGGTATTCCGGAGCATCTGTCAAAGTGGTAAGGGGAGTGTGAATTAGTAATCGATTTCGATTCCAAATTGTGTAACAAGAAGCTGGTTTATTTGTAAACATTGTTTTAGCACTATAACTCAATTGTTTTACCATAATATATATATATATATATATATATATATATATATATATATATATATTTATCAGCGAGTTCTATTATTTTTAACGCGTTAAATAAATTAATAACATATATAACACATAAATCAAGAAAAGTTTTTGTCCACGAATAGATATATGTTAATATGAAAGCTTTCAACGAATTAGTTAGTGCACTAAATAAAAACTTAAATTTACATCTAGATATTTATATGATACAGTAATACAAAATCTAACATGCAACAATTGACTTACCATGATAAATATAAAGTTGACGATTCATTTAAATGTTTACATGGTATAATACATATTTTAACATGTGTAAAACTATTGTTAGTAGTCTAAAATATTTAATAGCACGATAATTATAAAATTAGATGTAAATATAATTTTTATAGGTAATACTACAATTGGTAACACGTTACAAAAAAAATTATAATCCTTTACAATAATAACCACGGTGGCCGATGATGGCTCCCTTATCGTCACCGTAACCATTGCTATATGGATCTCGTTAAATTGCCATCGGTCAAAATAATATGTTTAGTGTTCGAAGTTTTGTCAGATTCATCTCTGTTTTGTATTTTTCTGTTTTTGTTGTCGGAAAAAAAAAGAATGTTACTTCTCATCTGCAATCAAACATACAATGATTTAGTTATCGTGTTAAATATAAATTTGGAGGGTAGAAACATAAAAATCTTTGCCGACATCTACAATGATTGTGCCAATATGTCACATCATTAGTTTTTTTTTTCATGGTTATAACTTATATAGCTAATTGACTCTTTTTATTTTTATTTTTGAAAATTTAGTATATTTGGTAATATTTTGTATATTTGTATTTTGTATAAAAAAGGAGACCCATTTACGGTTAAACTAGGCTTGAACATTCAGATACTCAGATCGGGTTCAGGTTATTGTTAGAGGGGGATTTAGCACTCCCTCGGTTTAACCCGGTTTGAATAGAAATCAGCCCAACAATCAACTTCAAGGCCCATCGAAACCGATCTACGTAATTAAAGGGAAATTTCCTTTAATTAATAAAGAGAAGATTTCCTTTATTTGGATAAAGGCAAATCCCGGAAAGAAAGGAGATTATCCTTATCAGCTTCAAGGAAAAAGGATAATTACCAATACAAAGTCAAGAAGGAAAAGGAAGAGCTAAGGACTTCAAGACTTATAAATAAGGAGGCCATCGCCTCATTCTTAATCATCTAAAAAATCCCATCACATCCTTTGTAACAAGAACTACGTTTTGGCTTGATCCCTATTTGAAGGGTACGTAGGCAGCCTTCAACGGCACAGCTATAAATCTAATAAAAATAATTCTCCTAAACTCTAAACTGAATTCGCCAATCTACGATGTGTGCGAATTCTGGTTTAACAATTGGCGCTAGAAGGAGGGGGCAAGAAAAATCTGGTGTTTATGGAGAATTATTTTAAAACCCTAGAAATCCGACAAAGCCTCCGACTCTTCTCGTCATGTTCAACGCCGAGCTCACTCCGAGATAAAAACAATAACAACCAGCTCAACGCCATGAGCAAGATGAGGAAACAAGCGTGACGTGTATGCCAAGCAACATGGTATGAAGAAGACGTGCCAAGTAACGTGATCGTGACAAGGAGGAGTACGCGAGGGAAACGATAAACAATGACGAACTCACGATCTGATTCTCGCCATGATGAACCCGCCGATCTCAAACTCACCATGAACGAGCTCGCCGAAGAAAAAGAACGAGCTCAACAAAGATGGTTCTGGCCGAGCACGACACGCCGAGCTCACTCCCACGAGCTTACAAACGCCGAGTTCGCACATGACGAGACGACCTTGCGGAACACGCCGACCTCGCCGCACATGCCGACCTCGGCAAACACACCGAACTCATCAGACCGCAGCCATTGAACACGCCGAGCTCGCGGAGGCAAACTTATCGTACCGCCGATCTCGAACTCAACGTGACGAACTCACTTGCCGAGCATGAAAACCACCATGACCAGAGAAGATGTAACTTGCATGCCGACCAGGAAGCACCCGATGCTGACCTCACTCACCATCACCGCCGACATGAAAGAAGATCAGATTTCTCTTTTTTGTTGGGCTTGGTAAAGTTTTTGGCCCATTCAAATATCACAAGATATTAGACCCAAATTTCGGCCCAAAATAATGCAAGGATTTAAAAGCCCAAAGACGTCATTCTCAACGATGCAGCTCCAACGTAGTCAAATTCGGTAAAAAAAAAAAAAAAAAAAAAAAAAAGGACATCCACTGATAGATCCAGCTCGTCACTTATCGATTATAGCTCGTTTACAGAGCTCCCTAAAATTCAGGTATTTTTTATCAAATTTTTTACTTGTTATTCGAAGATATTTTCTTTTCAGATTATATCATAGGATCCGTTCCTTCAAGCCGAACTTAAGCAGTTCGCCGAACTCGTACAGTTCGTATCATCAAGCCGAACTTAAGCAGTTCGCCGAACTCGTACAGTTCGTATCATCAGGCCGAACTTAAGCAGTTCGCCGAACTCATACAGTTCGTATCATCAAGCCAAACTCAAGCAGTTCACCTACCTCCCAATCGAACATATCGCCTACTTCGCAGTAAAGCAGCTCGTGGTCGTAGCTCGACGATCCGACAGTAAGGTAGCTAGCGGTCGCAGCTCGTCGGTCTAACAGTTAGGTAGCTCAGTCGCAACTTACTCATCATGCAGTCACAGTTCGCCGATCTCGCAGCCCCACCTAACTCACGGCCACAGCTCGCCAACCCCCTGCTCGCCAAACTCACGATCGCAGTTCTCCGACCGCACATCTCGCTGACCCCGCAGTATGGCAACTCGTAATCGTAATTCACCGATCTAAACAATTGGGCAGCTCGCAATCACAGCTCGCCGACCTCACAGTCCCGCACGAACTATCGAAACCGAACTTGGAAAAGCCGAGACCGACCTCGCACCTAACTAACAAACGCCGAGCTCAGTCTCGAGCTCAATCTCTCGTCTTTAGTAATTTTTGCAGGAACAAAGACGAACAACGTCTAAAAGGAAATTCGACCAGATGCTGATTTCAACTCCAATCGGGCTAAAGAAATCCGCCGAACTCGAACACTCCTTCGCCGAACTGAGGGGGGGACTAATTGTTAGAGGGGGATTTAGCACTCCCTCGGTTTAACCCGGTTTGAATAGAAATCAGCCCAACAATCAACTTCAAGGCCCATCGAAACCGATCTACGTAATTAAAGGAAAATTTCCTTTAATTAATAAAGAGAAGATTTCCTTTATTTGGATAAAGGCAAATCCCGGAAAGAAAGGAGATTATCCTTATCAGCTTCAAGGAAAAAGGATAATTACCAATACAAAGTCAAGAAGGAAAAGGAAGAGCTAAGGACTTCAAGACTTATAAATAAGGAGGCCATCGCCTCATTCTTAATCATCTAAAAAATCCCATCACATCCTTTGTAACAAGAACTACGTTTTGGCTTGATCCCTATTTGAAGGGTACGTAGGCAGCCTTCAACGGCACAGCTATAAATCTAATAAAAATAATTCTCCTAAACTCTAAACTGAATTCGCCAATCTACGATGTGTGCGAATTCTGGTTTAACAGTTATGTATTTCGATTTCTGGATATTTTGGGTCAAGGGGTTTAAGTACCGATCATATATTTTTAAAAATTGGATCAGGTTCGATTCGGCACCCTATGGGTTTGGGTCGGCATGTGTTTGATTGAATAACCAAAATTTTGCCGGGTATGGTTTGGTTCGTACCCAAAAATATCCCAAAAAACCCAAAAATCCGTAAAAAATCACAAAAATCCTTAATATCAAAAATATACATAAAATACCCAAAATACACAAAATAACTAATATCATCGGTTTATAATTGTAATTTGGGTTATATCAATTCTAAATAATAAATATTTTGGGTATATAATTATATTTCAGATATTTTGGGTACCCATTCGGTTCTCGGTTCGGTTTCAGTCTTCGGATATAAGAGTTTAGGATTCGTTCGGGTATTTTGTCTATTTCAGTTCTGTTCGGTACCTCTTAATTCAGTTCTGTTCTTCAATTCCATGTATTTTTCTCAGGCCTAGGATAAACACACTAGAATAATGAAGTATTCCATCCACTACCACACTTCAAAAAACAATTATTGGCTAAAAAAATTTCTGATTTTTTTAATTAGTTCTTGAAATTAATTAACTATTACTTCTCTTCTCCCTTACTTTATAATTCTTATTTTATTTTTGTATACCACATTTAAAAAGTTTATATCCTCCCATTGACATAATTTATAATTTTAAAGTAAATAGTTTTTTATTTGTTATTTTTAAAATTAGAAACAATTTTGTTTGTGTTATTGAGATAATTATATTCTAAATATAATAGCAATTTTAAATTTAATTTAAATTATTTTAAATATGTATAATATTTTGGATCGTTTGTTATCCGTTTTCACCATTCAACATTATATTCTGAGCTGTTGGATCCGCTTGAACCGCTTGAAGCCTTAATTATGAGTAACAACAAAACATGACGAGAACGCTTTCAGATAGTTTGATTAAAGAAGAACATCATGATCTACTTGGTGAATCATATATCATTTTGTATACCTACTAGTCCACTCTGCTTCAATTTTTTACCACCTACAATAAAATAAATTATCCCGCAAACTAGAGTAATTTAGGACCATGTACATGCAATTTTTGGTACATTTTTTTTTGCTAACAAGTATTCTATTGAAAAAGCAAGGTAATTAACACATGACTATATATGACCTTTTCAATCATTTAGTTTTTTTTTTGGATTTAAATGTTAAGTTTTATACTATTTTATGATTTGGGATAGTGATTACAGAAAAAACTAAGAAAACAAAAATACAGAAAATTATAAATAATGGCAAAGTTACAACAGGAAAACAAAAAACAGAAATACAAATAATTACAAATAATGGCAAAGCTACAATATGAAAACAAAGAAACAGACAAAGAAGTCGAACAAGCTAGGTACACGGCTTAGCATACCCAGAAGATCCCCGACAAAGAAACACCGATTCCGAACACCTAAGTTCGGACATTTGCATTGTTGCCGCAATTTGTTGGAACTCGAATCATCATCGTTATTTCCACGAGCAACCCCCACACGAGACTAGCCCTCAAACCTCATGGACCACCCCACAACCGGCGGCACGTGAGCCTCTTCGGATAGCCAGAGAAGCCGCCTCCGGACGCCATTCCTGATCTTGCAAAAGCTACAAGAACCATCTCCCACGGAATTGAAGTTCAACGCCGAAACAGATCCCCCGCCTCTATACAACACCGAGTCACCACCAGAGTTTTTAATGGAGCCGTCCCCTACCAAAAATTTGAGCCGCTCCATGAATCGTCGAACGAAGTTAGAAATTATAAACACACATCGGAGGACGTTGAAGGGGCCACAACGAAGGCCATAAACATATATGAGACGAAACAATATGTAAACAATGAGGAGAATGAGCTATGAACTTCCAATCGGCGCTTAAGCCTTGCCGCCGGCCGTAGCTGAGGGGCCCACACAGAGCTTAAAAACTGGACTAGACCACCACCCAAGACACAACCTGTCGATGGGGAAAACACGAGCTTGCCAAAGACATATTCAAGAAGTCTGTGGTGGCTCGAGCAAGCCACGCCCCCTGATCTTCGTCGTGCCAGAACCTGTCCTCGAAGCCCACCGCAGAGAAGCATGTGAAACAGACACCACTCAAAACCACCATCTCAGCCCAAATTAGCTGGAGACCAACAAAAGCAGAGGCGTCACCGGTGGAGTCGCTGAGACGCCACACGCCTGCACCGGTTAGTCCCGCCACCATTGTCGTCGGAGTAACGCCTTTAGTAGGCCTGGGCATAAAAACCGAAACCGACCCAAAATAACCGGAACCGATCAGTTTCAGTTATGCCCAAAATACCCGATGGTTATTCCTCATTGATAGCTGTGGGTATCGGGTAATACCCAGAATCAAACCGATATCCGATCGGGTATCCGAATTATAGTTATATATCCAAAAGTATTAAATATATTATGGATTTTTGGGTATATTTTCGGTATTACGAGTATATTTTCTTTAGTTTTTTCAGCTTTTTGGATATATTTTTTGAATTTCGGGTATCTTTTTGGGTTTTCAGGTATATTTTAGGCATTTCGGATAATAAATACCCGAACCGATTAAGATCCGATTTTTTCGGGGTTTTACCGGTTCTTAAATCTCGGAAACGAACCGATTCCAAACCCTATCGGTTCCTAAATGGATCCAAAATCTTTTTACCCAAAAAACCTGAAACCGACCCGAATACCCGAATGCCTAGGGATAGCCTTTAGCCGCCACAAAATTTCTAGAAAGGAAAACAAGCCGACTCTGAAAATTTCGAGAACATAGGAAGGCGACACTGAAACAGAGAGAAGAAGCCGCAGGCCGCTGGCCAAGATTTGATGAGATTATGTTAAACTTGGGTTGATGGCGGCGCTTAGGTTAAGAGAAAAGGGGGAGAGAAAGGAGAGATAAAGTAGATCTGCAGAAATCCTTTTCAATCATATATTTGGTAGAGTAGATGAGAGATTAAGCATACATTTATTGTGGAAATACTATTTTTGTTTATACACTCACTCACAATTGACAAAAAGAAAAAAAGAGGGAGTGAGAGAGGAATGTGGGGAGGCAAATGATGGCGAGGCATATTAAACTGGGAATCATGGTTTCTTTATCTGGTAGGGTTTACTCTAAGATTACTTCCTTCTCCTCCTCATTTTAAATTGAAACCCTAAATTAATTTATTTCCATCATTTCTTTCGTCTCTTTTTATACCACTTTTCTAATGCTATGATAGATTCTAGGATTATTGTGCTTCCCTAAATCTACAAAGATCTGACTGGTATCGCTGAATCAACGGGTATCATTGAAATTCACTAACCGCATGTTCCCTCTTCACGCCATTACACCTTAGGCATTATATATTATGCACACATGTGCAGTGTACACAAACATGTTTTTACTCAATTGAAATTCTTACTAACAAAGAGACCTTTGAGATTTGAGTCATTGTTCTCACAACAAGAGGTTGTTTGCTTGCTCCATCTTTGCTTGCACGACAACTAAGCAAGCAAATATGCCCTTACAGCTCACTTGTAGAGCGTTAGTCTCGTTAACTGAAAGTCTGTAGTTCGATCATGCGTAAGGCCACTTTTCTTATCTATATATTTCCTCAAAATTAAATAGCATACATATTCCAAATTTTCAGGATACTCCAATCCGTGGATCTCAGATATCGTAAACCTGGACATGAGTGAAAAATAAAGATATCCATTGATATTTAAAAAATATGAAAAGATATATTTCAAAGCTAAATACTGTTTCAGAGATTTTTCGTCCATTTGGAGGCTAATCTCCTGCACCACAAAGTATGAGAGAATATTTAGGAAATATAGAATATTCTTTATTTGTGTTAATCTATTACTTGAAGGCTAAGCCAATGCTAACTTATATAATGTAAACTTCACATATTGAAATAACACAATCGAATCATTCAGCAATCTATCGATCTTGTCATGGTATCATTGGCCTGTAAGATTGCTTGAAAAACAAAAAAAAGAAGCTAAACCTAAAAATCGTCAATCATGAGCGGCGACAATACTCGTGTAGTCACAACACCACCCACCATAGAGAGAGCTCTTATCTCTCCATATTTTCTTAACACAACCGATAGCACCGGACATGTGCAAACACCGTATCTATTGAACGGTGTCAACTACGAGCGATGCTCGAAACTTTTCATCAACGCTATGAAGACCAAGCGCAAGCTAGGTTTTCTCGATGGATCTCTTAAGAGACCAACTAACGGAACCGAAGATGCAGAGCGATGGAACATGGTTAACTCCATGATCATCAAATGGATATACGCGAGTGTAGAGCTGAAGCTCCGTTCGTCTATCTCCCTCGTTAATGATGCTTCAGTTATGTGGTCCAGCATACGAAGTCGATACGGTGTTGGGGATGGAACAAAAAGAACACCAACTACACGCTGATCTCGTAAAATGTAAGCAAAACAATGATACAGTGGAAGAATACTTTTCTCGTCTCAAATCAATTTGTAACGCCATAGCCAATGTCGACAAGGGCTTTTTTGCTGTTGCGGGCAATCAAGCTGCGATACAATGAAGAAAAACCACAAGAAGGAGGAGCAGACGCAAATTCATCAGCTTTTGATGGGATTGTCGAGTAAGAAATTTGGCACAACTCGATCCAATTTGTTGACAAGGATTCATGATTTGAATCTCGATAATGCGTACTCGCAGATCGTTCAGGAAGAGAGACATCTCAACGCTACATAGAATGTTCACGAGCAGATTGCAACCATCGGACTCTCTGCAACCCCTACACCACCGTTGCCTCGACAATCCTTGGTTTGCACCCATTGTGGTCGCGTGGGTCATGAGAAGAGTGGATGCTTTAAGCTTATTGGTTACCCCGAATGGTATGAATAAAACCCACCATCCACACGTGGTCGTGGTTCTTCTCGAGGACGAGGAAATCGGGGTCGTGGTTCTTCTCAACCCGGAGCGAATGCTGCAGCCGATGTCTCTGGTGGTATTCCGTCACTAACTTCGACCTAGTGGACTCATCTTGCCGAGTTCCTTGAATCGCGAAAACCAGCATCTTCCGACAAGCTTTCTGGTAACAATGACAAGCTTATTTTATATGGGACTAATAGTCGTTTTGATTTGATTATAGACTCCGACGCTTCTCACCATATGACATGAGATATTAATCTCTTGTCAGATCTCACAAAACTAGCTCCATGTCTCATTAAATTTCCCAACAAGGATTACTTGGGCAACACGTCACGACACTCTTTCCCTTGGAGGGAAATTGATACTTCATCGAATTTATTATGCACCTGAATTATCTCTTACTTTGATCTCTGTGGCTCAGCTGTTACGAGATTTTACAAGTGCTGTCGTGTTTACTAAGCATCTCTGTTTGATACAGGACCAAGCTTCGAAGACTTTGATTGGAGCGGGTGAAGAGCGTGACGGAGTTTATCATCTTGCTGGTGCAATTCGTCCTCAAGCGAATCGTACCTGCAAAGTTGATAATCGTGATATGTGGCATCGCTGAATGGGTCATCCTTCTTCTAAAGTTTTGAGTTTGCTTTCTGATATTCGAAATTTTCCACACAGTTCTAGTGCTTTTGATATTTGTTGTGACATTTGTTTTAGAGCAAAACAATCCGTTTTATGATAGTTTGAATAAAACAGATGATTTGTGTTTTTTGATCCATTGTGATGTTTGGGGTCCTTATAAGACAAAATCGACATGTGGATCCACTTATTTCCTCACCATTGTCGATGATTTTTCTCGTGCTTTATGGACTCATTTACTAATGGAAAAATCGTCCGTATCCAAAATTTTACGAAACCTCTTTGCGTGGATAGACATACAATTTGGCAAGAGAGTCAAGATCATACGAACGGACAACAAAATTGAGTTTACTTGCATGAAGTCATTTTTTGCAGAACAATAGATTATTCATCAAACTTCATGTGTTGGTACTCTTCAACAAAATGGTAGAGCATAAAGAAAGCATCGTCACATCCTCAACGTTGCTCGTGCTCTACTATTTCAGGCAAAATTACCAGCTAAGTTTTGGGGAGAACGTGTTCAAGCTGCTATATTTTTGATTAACCGAACCCCATCA
Source organism: Eutrema japonicum (assembly GCA_030161315.1). Classification (NCBI taxonomy): domain Eukaryota; kingdom Viridiplantae; phylum Streptophyta; class Magnoliopsida; order Brassicales; family Brassicaceae; genus Eutrema; species Eutrema japonicum. The sequence goes on from BSQW01000013.1 coordinate 44,894,596, forward strand.
CTTCTTCTTGAGGGAAAAACACCATACCAGTTTCTCTTCGACAAAGCTCCTTCGTATGATGAGGTTCTTACGTTTGGAAGTTTATGCTACGCAAGGACAATAAGTAGATTCAATGATAAGTTTGAAGATCGCAGTGCCCATTGTTTATTTTTGGGCTATATTTTTGGCACGAAAGGCTGGTTGGTATTTGATCTTCATATGGGAAAATTGTTTAGCTCACGTGATATGATCTTTCATGAAGAAGTTTTCCCTTTCTAGATCATTTTTCATCCACCACCGATGCTATGGCCCAGGGAGAGTTCCTCATTCCTCCTACTGATGACGTCCAACTCCCATCCGAGAATGTCGTCACACAACATCCATGTGTCACAGATCACGTAAATCCAAGTACATAGCCGTCCTCGATCGACTCTAGTCCTGAAGAAGTGGATGAAGTTAATGTATCCCAATTTCCTCCAGATCCCACTGAACTTGTCAAAATTGATAAAACCAACATTGTTGAACTCGTCGCACCTTTGGGTCGTGGTCATCGTATTCCAAAACAACCAGTTTGGCTTAAAGACTATGTTACTTATGGCACGAAATCACATGGTAAACCCCCCTCACGACTCACCTACTTCATGCTCCCTTGCAAACTTTGTCGCTCTTGATAAAGTTTCTTGTTCACAGAAAATGTTCCTGGCAGCGGTTAGTGCTTACACTGAACCATCTTCTTTTCAAGAGGCGATGAAACATGACCATTGGCGTCTCGCCTCGAAAGACGAGATTCACGCACTTGAAAAGAACCGCACATGAGATGTTGTGGATTTAACTTAAAATAAACATGCCATTGGTAGTAAATGGGTGTTTAAAGTCAAGCTCAAATCTGATGGCACACTCGAGAGGTACAAAGCTCGGTTAGTTGTTCTTGGTAATCTCCAGAAAGAAGGGACATATTATGATGAGACATTTGAACCCGTCATCAAAATGACTATTGTGCGTGTCTTCTTGAAAGTCGCAGCATCTAAGAATTGGGAATTGCATCAGATGGATGTTCACAAAGCATTCTTCCATGGTGATCTAGAAGAAGAAGTCTATATGAAGTTTCCGCCAGACTTCTCTCTAGCCGATAAGAATAAAGTGTGTAAGCTGAAAAAGTCTCTTTATGGTCTCAAACAAGCCCCACGATGTTGGTTTGCTAAGTTGTCTACATCGTTGTTGAAGTTCGGGTTTGTGCAGAACAAGAAGGACTATACTCTCTTCTCTTATAGCTGAGGTTCTTCTTGTCTCTATGTTCTCATTTATGTGGTACGACTTGGTTATCGCTGGCAATGATTCTGGTCTAATATCCAAATTCAAGGCTTATATGAGTAAGTGCTTCCACATGAAGGATCTTGGGGTCTTAAAGTATTTTCTGGGTTTGTAGATCTCTCGCGGCAAGGAAGGAATTTATGTTTCCCAGAGGAAGTATGCATTGGACATTATTTCCAAGTGTGGCTTATCCGGTTCGAAGCCTTATGACACACCAATTAAGCAAAATCATACACTCGCCCGAGAGGATGGTGAATATTTTGCAAACCCATCTCAATATCGTCGCTTAGTTGGATGTTTGGTCTATTTGTCTGTCACTCGACCTGACCTCAGCTATGCGGTCCATTTACTTGCTTAATTTCTGGTTACACCACGACAGAAGCACTGGGATGCAGTCACTCGAGTGGTATGATATCTGAAAGGTACACCAGGACAAGGTATCTTCCTTAATTCCAAACCGGATCTTCATATCTCAAATTACTGTGATTCGGACTGGTTAGCTTGTCCGATCACTCGACGATCTCTTACTGGTTATGCTGTCTTGTTTGGCGATTGTCTCGTCTCCTGGAAGACAAAGAAACATAATGTGGTTTCTCACAGCTCCGCCGAAGCAGAATATCGCGCGATGTCATACACATTTTCTGAAATACAATGGTTCCTCCAGCTCCTTCCCGTCTTCGGAATCGCACATCATGAACCAGTTTCGTTTTATTGTGACAACAGAGCCGCTCTCCACATTATTCGCAATCTAGTGTTCCATGAACGCATGAAGCATATCGAAAATGATTGTCACATTATCCGCGATGCTTTTCAAGCAGGAGAGCTCGCACCAGCTTATGTTCGGACCACTGTACAACTAGCAGATTCGTTCACAAAAGTAATTGGACGAGTCCAATTTTCATATCTTCTTGGCAAGATGGGAGTTCGGGATCTACACTCGCCATCTTGAGGGAGAGTATGAGAGAATATTTAGAAAATCTAGAATATTCCTTATTCGTGTTTATCTATTACTTGAAGGCTAAGCTAATGCTAGCCTATATAATGTAAACTTCACATATTGGAATAACACAATCAAATCATTCAACAATCTATCGATCTTGTCACAAAGCAAGCGAGGTCAGAGGTCGGAAAACACGATGGGATGTGTTTTCCGATGACTCTTTGACGCTCAAGTCAGAAACGAATGAGAAAGACCACAAAGTTTTGCTTCGGAAACGGGAAAAAGTCAGAAAACATGTAAGAGAGAGTTATGGTGACTCCGAGTCCTGAAAAGGGATGGATCCGCAGAGTTTCTGGACAATTTTAAGTGGTTGTTAATTGGAAGTTTAGTCAGAATATTACAATACTGAATATTTCCCGGAAGCGATGTGAGACTGAGTCTCGGAAGTTTAGAAAAGCTAAGTGTTTTTAGAGAGAATCTTCTAAGCGAGAGTGGAAAAAATCAGATCCCCTTCTCTCGGGGAATGAGAGTTATATTTATACAATTACCTGACCCGGGATCATATATTGGGTAGCATTTGGTTCGGGTGGGCCAGACCTCGGATCCTCCATCAGGTTGAGTACGGGGCACTCAAGTGCATTTTATGCACATCTTCTTTGTCTCTTATGTATGTTCTCCCGACAAGGTTGTTTGCAGGGCGAATGCGCCGCACTGAGTCCGTGCTATTTTAGTGATTTATATGCTGCCACGTGCTCTGAGCGCCCATGCTTTTATCTTTTCCATGAACAATGATTGGTTGCTTTCTCCTGTCAATACGAGATTTTATTTTATTTCAAAGTAATATTGGAGGGAAATTATAGACAATCCCACATATAATTGAGTTGATTTTACCTTTCCGGATATTCTTGTAAAGAACACCGAGTCTCTCTTACATTTCCAGGTTTTTCTACCCGGATATCTGGGAGTCTTACCTTCCCGGGAATTTCCTTCTGGTTTATGCTGATGTGAGCGGGGAGCTGACCTATACATGTTTGGGTCACTTTCCAAGTAATCATGCACGAGTTGGTGGGTTCAGGAAAAGATGACTCCGTATTGTCTCGGGTCCACTCATCTCTTTACTCCTCACTCCCGTTAGCCGAGAATGGTTTTGAGAGAAAATGGAGGTCAATTACCTGTCCTAACATGTCATTAGGTTCAACCACCTCGCCTCGTAACCACACCCTCTCTAAGTGGCATGCTTTTAGGTCAAGTGGTCATCTAAGTTATGGTGACACATTCATGTAACATGTTATAATGTTCGATCAACCAACCTCGTAACTGCACCCTTTCGAGGTGGTGCGCTTTTAGTTTAAGTGAATGTCTATCTTATTATGACACATGTCACCCTCCGATTCGCCAATTTCATGAGAAATTATTTATCCCCAACAATTTTGCCCCCACTCCGCGGATTTGCTTTCAACAAGTCTGTGGAGTGGAAGACCTATTCTTAAAGGTAAATAATTCTTGAGATCCAAGTAAAATCATAAAAAAATTTAACATGTGACATAGACCAAAACTTAGGTCCAAGGGACATGGGGTTGAAAACCCGGAAGACGCAGGACCTGAGTCCGAGGGACCTGGGGTTGAAAATACAGAAGACGCAGGGCCTGAGTCAAAGGGACCTGGGGTTGAAAACCCGGAAGACTCAGGGCATGAGTATGTGGGACCAGTGGGTCAAAAATCCGGAAGAAACGGCGCCTGCGTCCTAGGGACCATAGGTCCATGTCCACTCTCCACTTGCAAGGCAGGGGGCACACCGTCAAGTGAAACTTGTGATCTTGCTATCCCAAACTAAACATGTTAACCTTGAGGGAAGATCATCTCGCTGTCCAAGGAGCTGTGAGTGTTCTTTACTGCGAAGGGCTGCCCTCCCTTACAACGCTTTATTGCGACAAGAAAATGTCTTCCCCATCCTGGCTAGAAGACAAAGTCGACACTTGATTGGAAGTGTTCATTTCCTCATAAGAAAGTGTGACTCCCCTTCATGAAGTTAGAGGTAGCACCGCATAGCGGGGAGCATCCCAATAGCTTCCATGAAGCGAATCTCGAATCCTCCGTCGATTGGTCAGAGTGCGCACCGCTACGCAATAATTTAGAAGTATGGCCTCCTTTTACATGACCAAATGAGTAGCATCGCATAGCGGAAAACATTCTTTGACCGGACACAGGGAGGTGCCCCCTTCCACTTAACCATGGTGTACACAGTCAAGCCCCAAATAATGCTCGCTAGCATGAAAGGATGGTTATTTAGAGCCAAGGGCGCTGGGAGTGTACCTCACCATGAAGGGCTGCCCTACCCTACAACGCTTTACTAGACAAGAAAATGCTTTCATACTACCGGTGCGAGACAGAGAGTATTCCTTCTGCTATAGAGGAAGGGTCCTAGTTGAAATTTTCATACCTCATGAATGCTGTTGTGCCTGGGAAATCTATTCGTTCACCGCGCGGGCTGGTTGCCCATATTGAAATGTATGATTATCTTGCCCAACTTATTCAAGATGGGGGGATTTTGGCATGTATCCTTTGACGCGCTACCGCCGCCCCATGTTTAATCATGTGATGTGACAACTCCTTCATACTTTCTTTTTGAGATGTGCGCTCTCTCGCGACAGGTGTCACTCATTCACTGCGTTAGCATATTCCGCCGAGTAGTCGTCCCTTCTTTTCGAGAGCGTTGAAGGCATTTAATCCTCTTATTTATTCTACTGTTCTGCTCCCGATATTCCCATTCACGAGCGAGTTAACTCGTTCTTCTCCATCTATAAATTAGAATTCCCTTCGCATAATTCATCATTTTTATTCTTCTTTGTTCTTGTTAATCCTTTTTATCCTGAGATTTTATGACCTCCACCAACTTGGCTCTATGTTGGTCTCCTCCCTTTCATTCATGAGCCTCGATCCTGGTATCTCTTTACTTTTGCTAATTTGGGTGTGAAGTCAAGTCTTCTACCGATACTCTAACTCATTCGAGTCCGTTCTTCTGCTTACCATTAAGGCTTGTCTACGCATTTATCTTCATAACACCGTGGTGGTTGAACCTCTCAAGGCGTGTGGAGTAGAGGTTTACTTGGCGCTATCTCGCTGCCTTCTTCACCAGGTTCCTCCCCGAGCTATCTTTGATGACCTAGAGACTAGGTGATATATCATGGTTTTTACCCCTTTTAGGCCATGACATAATTCCGTTTTATATATTCTTTCTACTATATTGTAGTGGTTTAGAGTATTTTACATGTTTTAGCACGTTTGGAGCATAATTGGAGATATTGGAGCTTTCTGGAGCATTTTAGAGCGAAGCAGACGTTCGTGTAGCTGAGTATCCGATTTGAAGCATCAATGTCGATCGATACTGCCTAGTATCGGTCGACACTCATCGAAGCAAACACGACCCGCAAGTTTAATGAAGAGTTGAAGAATTGTAAAATTGCCCAGAAGTCTTTATTATTTACAAGAAGCCCCAAAACGTGATTTGGGTTATTTAATAGGATTTTACAGCCACTTTCATGGCTGTGCTTTATTTTTATTCTGGTTTTGTGAGAGAGCTTTTGAAGGGAGACAAGTCTGAAACTCTGTTCGTCCGAGAGAAGATTTCGAACCCTCTTGTTACTCTTTCTATTTTATTTGATGATTTATTCAAACATGTTTATTTTTTCAATTTTCATGTCTGAGTAGATCCACTTTGGGTTTAGGGTTTTCTCATAGGGTTTTCTCTGATTGCTGGTAATTGATTTGTTAGGATTCACCATCTGAATTAGTTCTTCACCATAGGTTGTTCTCAAAGCTAATTCTAGGTTGACGAATCTGGAACTTAGATCTTAGGTTAATTGATTAGGCACGACAGTGCAATTGAGTAATCTGACAGAACCTAGAGTTACCAAATTGATTATTCGCAAAGAGATTTGGTTTAGTTGAATTGTGAACATATCAAACTTGGTATTAAGGGTGGTTTATTCTTAGGAATTTGCAAAGAGATTTGGGATTCTGAAGTTTAGATTTAGATAATTCTCGCAATGACCCGCGCTAAATCTGAATCCTGACTGATTGGTTATCTGCATTCATTGATCTCCTGAGAAATACCATGAGCCTATATTCTTCCATCGATTTTACAGCTCTTTTACTGTTTATTGCTTTTTATTTCAACTGAATTGCTTAGCTTAATTATCACCTACATAATCTATTGTGTGTTTCTGTGAGTCCTTGTGTTCGACCCCTACTTTACTACAGCTACTGCTTAGTACTTTTAGGGTATTAATTTGAGCATATCAAATTTGGCGCCGTTGCCGGGGACTCAATTCGCCATTAGATTTTAGTCTGAGAAATTAGACTAAGTTTGTCGGTATCGATCGATACTATCTAGTGTCGGTCGATACTCGTCGTTCTCCTTTTGTTGATATCGATCGACACCACCCAGTGTCGGTCGATACTCATCGTGTTACCGAGTTACTTACGTTCTTGACTTTTTTTTTCAGGTGTATGCCTATTCGTGAAACCAGAAGGAGCAATAACACTCAGCTAGTTGAACTGTCATTGGAGCAGCTAGCACTTTTGGAACGCACAAACATAAAAGCAAAGAAGCCAGCAGAGATGAACAACCCAGTGGTTTTGGTTCGAGATGAAGCTGGTGCTTACAGAGACCAAAAGGGTCAGTTGTGCAATGCGAGAGGGCAACGTCTGGATGGAAAGGGGAACATCATTCCACCTGCTTCTGTTGTCGTGGAGATTGTCGCTGAGAACGTCCCTGGGAACGTTGTTGTTCATCGTGGTAGAACGATTGGTGAGTACAACAGGCCTGATCAGTTTTATGCCAATCGATCAGCGATTCGTCCTCCTGCTTTTTAGAGGAATGACTTTGAGCTGAAACCTGCATACTACACTCTTGTGGGTCAGCACCCTTTTCATGGTCTTTCTAGCGAACATCCCATGGAACATATTGAGAGGTTTGAGGATTTGGTCACTAACATCAAGATCAATGGAGTATCCTATGATTACCTCTTCTGCAAGCTCTTCTCATACTCTCTTGGTGGAGACGCAACTTACTGGCTGAAGCAGTAACCTCCTAGATCACTGACTACTTGGGAAGAGACTAAGACTGCTTTCCTAAACAACTTCTATGATGATGCACGATCCGAGGATCTAAGGAACAAGATCTCCCAGTTTTCTCAAGGACCTACTGAGGCGTTCAAGGCAGCTTGGACAAGATTCAGATCATACCAGAGAGATTGTCCACATCACGGGTACTCTGATGTTCAGCTGATGGGTTTCTTCTTCAGAGGGATTGACTGGAGGTATCAGATGGTTTTGGATGCTTCGAGCAATGGGAATTTCAATACTAGGTATCCTGAAGATACTTATGTGCTTATTGAGAACTTGGCGTCTAGCAATAGCACCAAGAATGCTGATTTTGAGCGGAAGAAGCTAGCTGGTAGCATGGATAGTTCACAGATTTCTGAAGTTCAAGCCAAGCTAGATTTTCTGATCGGGAAGTCGAAGAAGACTATACACTTTGCTGATGGAGTCGATAATATTGATGAAGATGAAGTGGAGGATGTTAACTACGTTGGTGGTTCTGGTTCTCAGGGTCAACGATTTGGGTACAACAACAACCGAAACTTCAACAACAACACTCAGCAAGGTGGGTACAAGTTTGAGGGAAACCAATCTGGCTTTGGAGCAAATCAATTTGCTCAGAAACCACTCCAGAGCAGCGATTTCACTCGCAATTATGGGAACTCTTCGTACCAACCCATCTCTCCAAAGTCCACAAAGAGTAAGATGGAATCCATGCTTGAACAGATCCTTTAGGGACAGCAGAAGTTGCAAGGAGATTTCAATGGGAAGATTGACTCTCTGTACGCTGATATGAATGGGAAAATTGAAGCTATCAATCTTTCTCAAAGGAAGCTGGAAACTCAGGTTGCTCAGACTGCAGCAGCTGTGCAGAGGCATGAAGTTTTTCTTCCATGAAGAACTGAGAATCCAAGAGCACACGTCAATGCAATCACCTTAGGAAGTGTTGAAGAAGCCACTTAAGTGGTAGAAAAGGGTTTGGATGCAGGAATTTTCGACGATCCTGTAGATGACGACTGGGATTCTGAAAATCCCCGTGTATCGATCGATACCAGCCCAGACGCCTGCACGTGATCCAAAATTCTGTGTATCGATCGATACTACTTCTGTGTCGGTCGATACGGAGACGCAGGTCGAGAAAGAACAAGAGATTGTCAAGGAGAGGGTGTACAAACCCAAAATACCTTATCCTATGTCTCGTAAGATGACAAAGAAGGAATGGGAGGACGCCATAAGCAAAATTATGCTGGATAAGTTGGTTGTGGAATTTCCTTTTGTTGATGATATATCTGATGATGAGATTTCGGACACCACTCCTGTGTCGACCGATACTCCCTTGTATCGATCGACGCACGTCCAAAGTTCTGTCATGGACGATTCTAGATCGAAAGCATCGATCGACACCACTTCTGTGTCGGTCGATACCAGTTCAGTTGCTGAAACGAAACCGGAGTTGAGTGCAGAAAGGGTTTACAAACCTAAAAAGCCATACCCAATGCCGCCCAGACACCTCAGAGATCCCATTTCTCCAAAGCAGCTGCTTGGCTTTGAGAAGATGGTACGAAGGATTCCCCACACACTGACTTTTGAAGAAGCTCTAGAGTACCGCCCTCTGCTGAGTCATTTCCGAGATTGCAGAAAAACTCTGGAAGAGATCGAAGTACTCTTTATCAAGGCAATAAGCAAGTCACTACCGCTGAGACAGTTGACTAAGAGGGAATACCCATGAATATTCTCAGTTCCATGCTCTATCTCTGGAGTTGAATTCAAAGAGTCTCTCGTTGACTCGGGGGCTAGCGTCAATTTCATGTCAAGGGCAATTGCAGATGAAAAAGAAGGAATGGGAGGACGCCAGAAGCAAAATTATGCTGGATAAGTTGGTTGTGGAATTTCCTTTTGTTGATGATATATCTGATTATGAGATTTCGGACACCACTCATGTGTCGACCGATACTCCCTTGTATCGATCGACACACGTCCAAAGTTCTGTCAAGGACGATTCTAGATCTAAAGCATCGATCGACACCACTTCTGTGTCGGTCGATACCAGTTCAGTTGCTGAAACGAAACCGGAGTTGAGTGCAGAAAGGGTTTACAAACCTAAAAAGCCATACCCAATGTCGCCCAGACACCTCAGAGATCCCATTTCTCCAAAGCAGCTGCTTGGCTTTGAGAAGATGGTACGAAGGATTCCCCACACACTGACTTTTGAAGAAGCTCTAAAGTACCGCCCTCTGCTGAGTTATTTCTGAGATTGCAGAAAAACTCTGGAAGAGATCGAAGTACTCTTTATCAAGGCAATAAGCAAGTCACTACCGCTGAGACAGTTGACTAAGAGGGAATACCCAGGAATATTCTCAGTTCCATGCTCTATCTCTGGAGTTGAATTCAAAGAGTCTCTCGTTGACTCGGGGGCTAGCGTCAATTTCATGTCAAGGGCAATTGCAGAGAGATTGGGGGCTGATATTCGATCCCCCAAGTCATCCATCACATTCGCGAACTCTTCCACATCAGTTCCATACGGTACAATCCCTGATTTGAAGGTTAAAGTAGGAGAATGTATGGTTCCTACCGATTTTGAGGTTATGGAGATGCATGCACGATCTAGTACGCAGTTGATTCTTGGAAGACCGTTCATGGCTACGGTGGGTGTAATTATGGATACACCCAGTAAGAGAATCTCGTTCTCGTACATTGACAAGGAGGTGTACTACAAAGCCATTCCTACTAGAGGAACTCCCACACATATCTCTTGCATCACCATTGTTACAGGAGAGACGTTGGTAGTTGATCTTTTGGAAGAGCCTCCTGATGAGCCAACTGTCATAGACCTTCTAGATAGTCCTTCTGTCATCACCAAGAAAGACGTCAAAACATCTAAGGCAAAGAAGAAGGTGAAGAGCAAAGGAGTGAAGGGTGCTGCTTCTATGACTTTAATCCTTCAGAAGTATGATGGCAATTCGATTGAATACAAGGTGAAGTGCAAAGGAACTTCGAAACCATTCACTAAGGCTAGAGTTCTTCTTATTTCGGAGCTGAAAGAGAAAGGAAAGGAGTTTGTGGAGAGCATGTTGAGCAGAACACTAAAATTGGCAATGTCAAGTTGTGGAGCTTGTTTTGGAGTAAGTTCTCAATCTTCTCCTGACTAAGTCAAGCTACTGACTTAAAACGAGCGCTTGGTAGGAGGCAACCCACTGGTGAGTTTGTTTTTGAGTCTTTTTCTTTTTCTTTTTCGTTTTGTGTTTTGTGTCAGGATAAACAAGGAGCATACAAGAAATTGCCTGAGTGTCGATCAATACCCTGTTGGTATCGGTCGATACCCTACGCGATTGAGAAGAGTTCGTTGTATCGACTTAAGCCTAGTATCGATCGATACCAGACTGTGTGTCGGTCGATACTCGATGTTCCAGCACGGTAACTTCTTGTTTTTCACAATCCACTTGGTTCATTTGTTTTCTTCCACCAACCTTAGGCTAGATAACACTGGGGATAGTGTTGTTCAAGTCTGGGGGAGGTAGTCGCTGATTTTGTTTTTGTTTTTCTTAGAGTCAGTCGTTTTTGAGTCAAAATTTGTTTTATTGAGTCAAAACTTTGTTGGAGACTGTGATCTTTTTCTTGAATCTGACCTTGATTCTAAGTGACCATTGTTACAGAATCAGTTCTATATCGACTAATGAAAAATCCAAAGGCTGACCAGTTAACTAGAAGACACTCATGTTTCCAGCAAAGTTCTTTAAAGCCTGAGCCAAAATTTTGCACTTCATCAACGTGGTTAGTACTCATAGAGCTTGATTCCTCATTCATATCTGACAAAGAAACGCACGTGTTTAAAGTGATGGTATTTCTCTCCCTGTTATAAGTTAAAAATAAATAAGTGCATGAAAAGATGAGATGATTTTCTCCTGAGTAGAGGGTTAAGAATGTTTCCAGCGATCCCATTATTCTACTTGGTGAGGAATGATCACACAAAGGATTAGAAGCGAGGCTAGGATTTTCCTATGATGCCATTATTCGCCTACATCCTTTGATACATTGAGAGGGAAGAACCGGGGATTTGGTGGCAAACACCATCAATACTCGCGTCTCATACCTTGATGTGTATATGCAGATCTAAAAAAAGAAGAGAACATAATAAGAAATAAGTCTGGGGGAGAGAAAATGATACCAAAAGTGTGAAAAAGGGTGGTTCCTTGTCATGATATTGTATGGGAAAGAATCTAGAAGGTTCTTGATGTTAATCACAGCGATGAAACTGGCGAGGAAGGCTTGATTGAACGATGCTGTGAACTAATGTGTGTAGTCTGGGAAGCTGAGAATGTCTACGGAGAAGTACATGGTGGTTAGATTTGGAACTGTTTATGTGATATGTTGAGCACTAAGGAAAATGGTAATTGCGATGTTTCAAGAACAGGTGAGTCTCCGTGTTTTCAAACCTCTTTCTCTGGTTTAGTTTTCTGTTTTGCTTGAGGGCAAGCAAATGCTAAGTCTGGGGGAGTTGATATATCATGGTTTTTACCCCTTTTAGGCCATGATATAAGTTGGTTTTATAGAGCTTTTCTACTATTTTGTAGTGGTTTAGAGTCTTTTACAGGTTTTAGCACGTTTGGAGCATAATTGGAGATATTGGAGCTTTCTGGAGCATTTTGGAGCGAAGCAGACGTTCGTGTAGGTGAGTACCCGATTTGAAGCATCAGTGTCGATCGATACTGCCTAGTATCGGTCGACACTCATCGAAGCAAACACGACCCGCGAGTTTAATGAAGAGTTGAATAATTGCAAAATTGCCCAGAAGCCTTTATTATTTACAAGAAGCCCCAAAACGTGATTTAGGTTATTTAATAGAATTTTACAGCCACTTTCATGGTTGTTCTTTATTTTTATTCTGGTTTTGTGAGAGAGCTTTTGAAGGGAGACAAGTCTGAAACTCTGTTCGTCCGAGAGAAGATTTCGAACCCTTTTGTTACTCCTTCTATTTTATTTGATGATTTATTCAAACATGTTTATTGTTTCAATTTCCATGTTTGAGTAGATCCACTTTAGGTTTAGGGTTTTCTCATAGGGTTTTCTCTGATTGCTGGTAATTGATTTGTTAGGATTCACCATCTGAATTAGTTCTTCACCATAGGTTGTTCTCAAAGCTAATTCTAGGTTGACGAATCTGGAACTTAGATCTTAGGTTAATCGATTAGGCACGACAGTGCAATTGAGTAATATGACAGAACCTAGAGTGAGCAAATTGATTATTCGCAAAGAGATTTGGTTTAGTTGAATTGTGAACATATAAAACTCGGTATTAAGGCTGATTTATTCTTCGGATTCTGAAGTTTAGATTTAGATAATTCTCGCAACGACAGTTGGTTAATTATAGCTTAGTGATTTGAGTTCAAGAACCGCGCTAAATCTGAATCCTGACTGATTGGTTATCTGCATTCATTGATCTCCTGAGAAATACCATGAGCCTATATTCTTCCATCGATTTTACAGCTCTTTTACTGTTTATTGCTTTTTATTTCAACTGAATTGCTTAGCTTTATTCTCACTTACATAATCTATTGTGTGTTTCTGTGAGTCCTTGTGTTCGACCCCTACTTTACTACAACTACTGATTAGTACTTTTAGGGTATTAATTTGAGCATATCACTAGGCAAGTGAGACTAAACAAAATAACAAACCAAAAATATTAAAACTATAATGAGAAAGACATAGCCAAATGTTTCCATGTCAGGTTTAGGAGTTTATGGCATCCAGAAGTCTGGTTACTTCGCTTACGCATCGTGGTCCTAGTCGAAACCATCCGCCGGAGCTTGGGTTCCCTATTCTTGGCGTAGTATAAATTTGACCTCAACATTTCCCCGTGAGGTGGCGGCGGTAGCACTTGCTACATCCGGTTGATTCTGAGAGTGGGAAGCGTCGTGCTTTCCCTCACTTGTCTTGATTCTACATTGGTTCCTCTGTTGGATGTCTCGGCGTGAACGCCCATTGCCTCTTCGTCGCTGGTCTGCGCCATCGTGATATTTCTATTTTCTCGGTTGCTTTTGAGAGTTTTCCCCCTCTTTCTATCGCTAAATTATATCGGGTTTTTTTTGTTCACTTGGGGGATAATCTTTTGTACAACAAAAAAACCGAGGTCAGAGGTCGGAAAATATGATGGGTGTGTTTTTTGATGACTCTCCGACGCTCAAGTCAGAAACGAATGAAAAGACCACAAAGTTTGGCATCATAAACGGGAAAGAGTCGGAAAACATGTAAGAGAGAAAGTTATGGTGACTTCATGTCCTAAAAAAGGATGGATCATCGGAGTTTCTTGACAATTTTAAGTGGTTGTTAATAAAAGGTTTAGTCGGAATATTTGAGCCACAAGACTAATATTCCCCGAAAGCGAGGTGAGACTGAGTCTCGGAAGTTTGGAAAAGCTAAGTGTATTTAGAGAGAATATCCTAAGCGAGAGTGGAAAAAATCGAATCCCCTTCTCTCGGGGAATGAAAGTTATATTTATACAAATACCTTACACCGGCTCCTATACCGGGTTGTGTTTGATTCGGGTGGGCCAGACCTCGGATCCTCCATCGGGTCGAGTACATGCTTTTTCTGCACATCTCCTTTGTCTCTTATGTCTGTTCTCCCGACAAAGTTGTTTGCAAGGTGCAGGCGCCGCCACACGCTCTGAGCGCTCATGCTTTTATCTTCCCCATGAAAAGTTATTGGTCGCTTTTTCTGTCATATAGGCCAAAATTGGCCAGTTATGGGCTCAATACGAGAGTTTATTTTAATTTAAAGTAATATTGGATGGAAAATATAGATAATTTCGCGTATAATTGAGTTGATTTTACCTTACCGGTATTCTGGTAAAGAACACCGAGTTTCTCTTACCTTTCCGGGTATTTCTACCCAGATATCTGGGAGTCTTACCTTCCCGAGCATTGCCTTCTGATTTATGCTAATGTGAGCGGAGAGCTGACCTATACATGTTCGGGTCACTCGTCACCCTATGATAACACCGGTTTTTTACCATTTTTATGGATCACTTTAATATCTCTTGCATGTGTTTTAATTCCGTTTTCAATGGTTTTCAAGTGATTTCCATGTTTTAGAATTTTGAAAGACATTTCATATAACTTGGGATAAAAGAGTGCAGTTCGGAACAAAAGTACGTTTTTTTATAAACATGGACCATCATAAGTCTTGTAATCGAAGAAGACCTTCTCATCGTTTGATCATCCCCAAATTTGGACACAACAAAGAAGAAACAACCAATTTTCAAATGCAATTGGTTTGGAGACATTCCAATGGTTTGATCTTCATATATTCCCGAAGCGCTGTAGGCAGACGAAGCTGACTTGAAGCAGAGCCGCCGCAGGCAGAGACAATGCGCCCGCGGCCAAGAGGAGCACAACCGCGGTTGGAGGCAACGCGCCCGCGGCCAGGAAGCAATCCGCCGCGGTCAGAACGATCGTGACCGCGGCCATCATCATTTTCTATCCCGAGAGGCTCGTTTCAAGCCTAAGTTAATCCCATCACTTATTAATTAAAACTTAAATGTTTCCGACAAATTAGAAGGCTATATATGCTCGTTTGAGGTCATTCTAGAGTACATCTCGTTTTTGACCAGCAAGAAGAGAGAGAGCCGTCACCGAGGAAGAAGAGGAGGCGCGAGGAGATCATCATTCGATCTCAGCCTTCATCTGTGTTCTTCGTTCTTCACTATCTTATTTCCTTATTTATGCAATCCTTTATTATTTTTATGATGTTTTGTTACGCTATGATTGAGTAGTTCCCTTTTTGGGCATAGGGATCCCGAGGGGATCTCATGGATCGATTTATCATTAAGTTTTTAGATTAAGACTTCGATTACGGTTCTTCGTCCTTTCCTTATTGTTAATATATGTTTGCTTGATTAATTATCTTGCAACTGAACCTATGTATTTTTAGAACCACGAAAGTGCTGGATCTATATGCTTGAACTAGGGTAGGCGAGCAATTCCGCTACAAGATACGAAAGCATATTTGTAGATGGATTGTGAGCGTTAACGAACTTTTTTGTGTCATCGTAATTTTCTGCGCGACCAGCGATAAAAGCGACTGGTCGAGTATATAAATTATAAGTGTGTAGGATGTACGAGAGTAGGCTACACATATTTTCATGTTCAAAGTTCAAGAACCAATAAACGACAAAAATCGCTTTAAAAATTCTAATTAATTGCTTATAATAATCGACCGTGATCTCTACAGAGTTTGCGATTGGCCAACGTTTTGTTTAATCAGGTGTTACAAGTAATTTCTTGGGTGTTTATTTTAGAAAAAAAGTTAATGTTAGCCAAATCAGTGGGTTACAATATTATACATTTAAGAGATTGTCTATATAACAAGATGGAGACTTATCTTCGCTTGAATAAAAAAATATTATTGTAGGGTATGATCATACCAACAGTAATTATTGCATCAGATTCCATCAAAACTCTACAGTTAAGCATGTTTAAGTGACATTAACATTAAATAAATTAAATGGGTGATTCTCAGTAAATCTTTGTGTTGCATTTTAACATTAAATTAAATGGGTAATTCTCAGTAAATCTTTGTGTTGAATTTTTTTTTAATTGAAAAACATACATTATTATATATATAGAATTATTGTTTTGTGAGTGATCACACTTTTTTTTTTTCTTTTTTTGGACATCGTTCACCCACTTCTTATCCAAACCAAGACTTCATTTTCTAAATACAACGTTATTTTCAATTTTAATCATATTTTGTTTTCAATTTTAGGAAGAAAAAAGGGTCAAATTTAAGTGGACAGCAATTACTACGTGCCATGCATTGAGACACTTGCCAAGTATATGTACATCAGTTTTTTTTTTTTTTTGGTCAAGAATGTACATCAATCAGTCTTTAAGATCACAAAAGTCTTTAAAGTTTTCATAAGAAAGTTTTTTGAAGTATCCAATGATCCAAATGATGATCATGATACTTCTCGTATGCTCAATAATTTTCATTACCATTCTGTTCTTCAAAAAACAGACAACACGGAAGAAAAGCAGCACACCGACGTCACCACCGAGATTTCCGTTAATCGGAAACCTTCATCAGATCGGCCGCTACCCTCACCGATCACTATGCTCTCTGAGCCACCGTTACGGTCCTCTCATGCTCCTTCACTTTGGCCGTGTCCCTGTTCTTGTAGTCTCTTCGGCGAACGCGGCTCGAGATGTTTTGAAGACGCACGACCGCGTTTTTGCGAGCCGTCCACGGTCTAAAATCTACGAAAAGCTTCTTTACGACGGGCGTGATGTGGCCTCAGCTCCATATGGAGAGTATTGGAGGCAAATGAAGAGTGTGTGTGTCCTCCATCTCCTCAGCAACAAAATGGTCCGGTCCTTTCGTGACGTGAGAGAGGAAGAGATCACCCTGATGATGGAAAAGATCCAGAAATCGAGTTCTTCACGGCTGAATCTAAGCAAGCTCTTGGCGAATTTAACTAACGATGTTATATGTAGAGTTGCTTTGGGACGAAAATACGGTGGTGAAACAGATTTCAAAGAGTTAGTAGACAGGCTCATAAGGCTGTTAGGTGCGTTTAGTGTCGGGACTTATGTCCCGTGGCTTGCATGGACTGATTGGATCCGCGGTCTAGATGCTCAACTGGAAAAGACGGGAAATGATTTTGATGAGTTCTTGGAGAGAGTTGTCCAAGATCATGTAGATGGTGACGGAGATAGGACTGATTTCGTGGATGTATTGCTCGCCATTCAAAGAGATAAGAGCCTCGGGTTTGAAATCGACCGACTCAGCATAAAAGCAATTGTCTTGGTAAAAGAAAAATACACACTTTTAGATGATACGAATTCAGATTCAGTGATGTTTTAGTATATAACCATAGTTCTTGTTTTGGTTTTCAGGATGTTTTTGTGGGTGGTACGGACACATCGTACACACTTATGGAATGGGTAATGACTGAGCTTTTACGTCACCCAGAGTGTCTGAACAGACTTCAAGAAGAAGTTCGTACGATTTGTAAGGGCAAATCGAGTGTGTCAGAAGAAGACATTCAAGAAATGAACTACTTAAAAGCTGTGATCAAAGAGACACTCAGGTTACACCCTCCACTTCCATTGATGGTTCCTCACGAATCAACACATGATGTCAAATTAAGAGATTACCACATTCCTGCCGGTACACAGGTTATGATCAATGCTTGGGCGATCGGGAGAGAGGCTGCAACGTGGGGACCAGACGCGGAGGAGTTTAGACCGGAGAGGCATTTAGATTCTTCTCTTGATTTCCGAGGTCAAGATTTTGAGCTGATTCCATTTGGAGCAGGGAGAAGGATTTGCCCAGCAATATCATTCGCCGTGGTGTTGAATGAGGTTGTTTTGGCTACCTTAGTGCATCGGTTTGATTGGAGGTTCCCGGTTGAATCTACAGAAGATCAGACCAGTGTCGCTGAATCCACGGGTATTGCGATTCACCGCATGTTCCCTCTTTACGCAATCGCATCATCTACTACTTGACTTGGGCATTATATAAAAATGTTTTACAGTATTATGTTGTGTACGCAAACATGTTTTTACTCAATTTGAATCTCTTACTAGCGAAGAGAGTCTTTGAGATTTACGTTATTGAGTAACTAGGCTGTTTTTAGATTCATTGTTCAATAAAACGAACATCGTCAATCCGCTCTCAATTGGGCTTCACGGCTAGTCAAAGGAACATAACGGACGAAAGTTTCGGTCTTGACGGTAAAAGAACCATCAGAGTTCTTGTCCACCACTAAAGCCTAGGGCTGGGCACGAGTGGAGTAGCCTTGAATTTCGGAGTATCTTTTATCCGATCCGATTTTTATGGGTAAAAAAATAAATTATTCTTATCTGATCCGTAAATTATGGGTACTCTAGAAAAAATAGCTGACCCGCTAAATATCATGCCCTTTACCATTATCCACATATTTATAGATTGTTGCCTTTATCCGCATAATGATTTCGTAATGGGTTAGAATGAGTTTGAGTTTTAACGTTCACTAAAAATCATAATTAGATATTTTAATTGAGCATACTAATTAGTTTTATAGTTTTGTCAATTATATATATAATGTTATTGGTAATGTTATAAAATATAATTAAAATGGGTATTTACGGGTTCCGTAACGGGTCGGGTATAAAAAAAATTGATACCGGATACCCAACCCTTACCCACAAGTAATAGAATTATGATACCCTTTACTCCACCCTTAAGTCACGATTACCCTTTTTGAAGACGGGTACGAGTCGGGTAACGGGTTGAAGATGGGTAATGGGTATTAGTGTCCAGCCCTACTAAAGCCCAACAAACAAGGATTTAACACTACTAAAAAAAAGTTGTATAGCTACAGATTATTCCTAGCTATTGTCCATTTTCCGTAGCTATATGAGTTTATAGTCACGGAAACCCAGAAAAGCAATATGTAGCTATAGCTTCGTAGCTAATTAAAGTTCGTAGTTTTTCGTGGCAAAAATAGCTACGGAATGTCACAGCGTTTTCCGTGGCTAATTGGCCATAGATAGTCACGGCATAGGTCGTGGCAAGTTAGCTACGGATATATCAGTGACTAGTTTGTGGTTTTTTAGAAAAAATAATAATAATAATAAATATTAACAATTCCTGGGTTTTTAGATAAAAAAAATTAATAGTTAGCTAGGGATACTGTTGACGATTAATGTGGCGGTTCACAGTCGGAGAAGTTGTCCTCGATCTTCACCGCCAGGCCGACAGCGGCAAGCCGAAGAACCACCAGTCGCCGCTAAACTCCAACCCTAGACCTCGATTCGTTCAAAGGTCTAAAGACCGGCAAAACAAAATCGACAAGCGAAGGTTGGGAAACCCCAACAAACTCCACTGCTCATCCGCCGTTCGCCGTTACCATCGCAAACCAACCGCCGTGAACTCCCCACGACTCGCCGCGCAACCCACCGAACTGCCACACCGATTTCCGTCACAGAGCCGCTTCTAGTGCCCTTAGCTGAATCGATCGATTGCTCTCCCTCCGACACCGTCACCGCCGTCCTCGAGCGAATATGAAGCTCCGACTGCTTCCTCCACCCAGTAGCTCAGATTACAATTAAACTTAAAAGCAATATAATAAACTAAATATTTTTCGAAACATTTTTTTTACAAAAAAAATCTAAGAAAAAAAATTATTTGAGAAATATTTTAGAGAAATGATATGTTTGAGATGAATGAATAATTGAAAATAAGTGTATTTATAGATTGCAAATATTATTCATAACCGTTGGATTTTTTGAAAATTTTTGATTTTTTTCTTCTTTGTGACCGTTAGAACCAAATAAATTCAATCTGAAAATTTTAATATGTATTAGTTAAATCTATCAATTTTCAGATAAAATGTTATTTATATATTATTTGTAAGTGTTGGATTTTTTGTATATTATTTGTTGTTTATATGTAAGAGTTTATAATTTAAGATTTAAAGTTTATGATTAAGGGTTAAGGTTTAGGGTTTAGGGTTTGTCTTTGGGGTTTAGAATTATGATCTATAAAATGATTATATTTTTTAAAAATTGTAAGTAATTTTTTTGTATATTATTTTGATATTTATGTGTAAGATCTAATTTACAATTTGAGATTTAGAATTTATGATTAAATGTTAGAAGTTTAGGGTTAAGAGTTTGTGTTTGGGGTTTAGAATATCGGATTTATTA
Organism: Eutrema japonicum; assembly: GCA_030161315.1. Lineage (NCBI taxonomy): Eukaryota > Viridiplantae > Streptophyta > Magnoliopsida > Brassicales > Brassicaceae > Eutrema > Eutrema japonicum. The sequence continues at coordinate 44,914,618 of BSQW01000013.1, forward strand.
AATGATTATATTTAAAAAAATTGGAAGTGTTGAATTTTTTTGTATATTATTTGATATTTATGTGTAAGATATAGTTTACAATTTAAGATTTAGAGTTTATGATTAAGGGTTAGAGGTTTAGGGTTTAGGGTTAAGGGTTTGTGTTTGGGGTTTAGAATTTAAGATTTATAAAATGATTATATTTTAAAAATTTGTATGTGTTCAATTTTTTGTATATTTTTTTATATTTATGTGTGAGATATAGTTTACAATTTAATATTTAGAGTTTATGATTAATTGTTAAATGTTTGTGTTTGAGGTTTAGAGTTTAGGGTTTATATTTCCGTATAGCCACACATAAATTTGTGGCAAATCTGTTGCTTATTTAGCCACGACTTAGCCATGGTTTATATTCATAGCTTAATTTAGTCATCATTTAGTTATGGATTAGATCCGCGGCTAATTTAGCTACAGAAAAACCACAAAAATGCCAAGAAATCCATATTTTGAACCTGTAGCTACTTTGTAGTTTTTTCTTAGCTTATTAAGAATAGATACATATTATCAGTGGCTTTTCCGTTGCTATAGGAATTGTTTTTAGTAGTGTAAGATACCAATAATATATTATCTATTTAGGGACATCATTTGAAAATGTTCTTTAATGTAGTGGTAAAAAAAGTTTCCATTGCCTTTAGTGTTCCAAGTTCAAACCTCAGTTTTTTTTTTGGGATAAATTGTGAATATATTACCCAAAAGAAACGGAAAATTGCTCATTTAATTTCTTACCTATTTTTGCGCACTTAATTTATTTTTCAATTATCGCTTACTCAAAATAATTCTTCAAGTTGTAGTTGACTTTGCAAAATCGGAATTAAAAAAATCAAACGATAATTATTAAATGGATATATGTCTACTAAATCGGCTATAACTCCTTCAATACAACCCCGAATGAGTTGAAACTACTCACATAGGAAAGCTAACACAATCTACTAGAACTTTTATGAAAAGCTCCAAAGCTAAATCCAAAGGGAAGACTCGGATGGAAGCAAGATCGACTCGGATGGAAGCAAGATCGACTCAGATGGAAGCTTTTCTTTTAGATTTATCTTTGGAGCTATTTATCAAAGTTATAGGAAATTGGGTTTGCGTTCCTATGGGAGTAGGTTCAACTCATTCGGGGTTGTATGGAATGAGTTACAGTCGAGTTAGTGAAAACATATCAATTTAGTAATTACGCTAACTACTAAATAGATATGTGTCCACTAAATCGGTAATAATTACTTCAATACAATCCCGAATGAGTTGAAATCACTTCCATTAGAAATCCAACTCAATTTCCTATAACTTTTATGAAAACATCTAAAGCTAAATTGAAAGGGAAGGTTTTTATCCGAGTCGATATTCTAGACACATATTATTTATGCATGATCGACTCTGATGGAAGCATTTCCTTTGGATTTATGATATTCCCATATTTTGCATCTCTTAGCATGCATTCTTGTTATTGTTTTGTGTCTTATGCATGTGTCTTGCATAATTTTAATGGCATTTTGGTCTAATTTATAGTAATAGGTGTTTGCACTAGGATTTAGTTAGTCTAGCATGCATATGGAGTGTTTTTAGGTGATTTGGATACAATTGATGATATTTGGAGAAATAGGCCAAACTAGAATGCAAAGTCCATCCGAGATACCGGAAAGATGTGGCTTAACGAAGGCCTTCCGATTTGAATCAGCTTCAACAGTCTTCATGGACGTTGTAGAGGAGTGAGTTAGCTATTCATAGGAGCTGGAATCAAGTCATTCAGATGTCAGGGTCGTGAGATATGGCCGTTTTACTGAGAGGATGTCCGCCTGGCCGAGACGATTTATTCAACACCGAGGTCACAAGTCGGTGCAACAAATCGGTGTGGAAACAGAGGGAAAACTCTCTTAGTACCGATGTGCAATACCGATTTGTGACATCGGTATTGAAGGGTCTCCAATCCGAATTAGCTTCACTAGTCTTCAGAAAAGTTGTAGCACATTGAGTTAGCTGTCCACAGAAGGTGGTTTGAGACCATTTGGACATGTATTCCAAGAGATATCACGGTTTTACCAACTAGTGCTCTTCTCACCTCGACCCACTTTCAACCGGGTTGGAAAAAGGGTCTCCAATCCGAAATAGCCTCGGTGGTCTTCACAAAAGTTGTAGGCAGTGAGTTAGCTGTCCATAGGAGGTGTTTTGAGACCATTCGAACATGTATTCCAGGAGATATCGCGGTTTTACCAACCAGTGCTCTTCTCACCTCGACCCACTTTCAACCGGGTTGGACGAAGGGTCTCCAATCCGAATTAGCCTCGGTGGTATTCATAAAAGTTGTAGCCCAGTGAGTCAGCTATCCACGGGAGGTAGTTTGAGACCATTCGGATATGTATTCCAAGAGATATCGCGGTTTTACCAACTGGTGCTCTTCTCACCTCGACCCACTTTCAACCGGGTCAATACCCGGTTTGTCCCGGGTTGATCCGGTCCGTCCAAGACTTTTTATAAATAGTCAAAACCTAATTTTTATGACTAAGCTTTCTTCTTTCTAGAGTTGGGTTTTATCCCAAACTCTTCTTATGATTTTGGATGGATCTTCATCACAAATGCCACTCTAGAGAAGATTTCTTCAACTCTATCTTTTATTTATGCAATTTCTTTATCTTTATGTCTTTCTCTCTTTTGTTCTTCATGTTTTCATGAGTTGGATTTTGGATTTTGCTTGATTTTGATGGTTTTATGGTTGATTGTTGATGCTTAGGACTAGATAAACATTTGTTCTCATGTTAGGAAGGATATTAATGCTAGGATTGAATTGAAAACTCATTTATAGAATTTAGACATTTCATGCACACAGGGTGTTCGATTAAATGTCTAGAAAATTTCTAAGCATGCTTTTCATTATAAGTGATCGGTGAATGCTGACTTTAGATGATTCGTACAATGATTAGTGTCACGCGAGTGTGCTAATCTACTTGAAAGTGTTCCATGTCATAAGAATAAATATGCATTGAATGTTTAGGCATCGTTAGTCAATTGTCTTGATGGTTAGATGATGATGATTTAGATTGCATCTTGTTAGATCCTTCACTTAGGTTGATCTTAAAGCTAGTTTTGGATTGAGAGATCAAAACTAGAGCTTAAGCATTTCACGCCCGAGAGGTGTTCGATGAAATGCTTGAACCAAATATTTTGTGAGCTTTTCATGCCTAGCCAATGAGAGTTGATGTCTAGGGTGATTAGTGAACTAAGTGGAATTGGAGATTAAAGCTCGTTAATCATCTTATCACAAACAGAGTTTGATCTTGATTTGGTGATTAACAAAGTAATTAGTGCTATGAGAATGGATTAGTCATAATTATGAATTCCATGTTCTAGGATAGTGTTTAATTCAATATTTGGCATCATTATTTGATTGTTAATCACTCATTTGATAGTTTATTTCATGATCCAACACTTATATATTTTGTTTTCCTTCTTGCATTTGCTTTCTTAATTCCAAAACATAAAAAACCAAATCATTTGCTCTAACTTAGGAAGTTTCATGTATTCTTAGTGCATTGATCTTAACCTCTTTGGTTCGATCCTCAATTACTACAATGATATGAGTAGGTTTGAGTAATTGATATGAACTTAATACAAAAATCTATTTATCAATTTAGCTTTGGATCTCTTCATCAAAGTTATAGGAAATTGAGTTAGATTTCTAATGGGTGTGTTTTCAATTCATTCTAGGTTGTATTGAAGGAGTTACAACCGATTTAGTGGACACGTATCCATTTAGTAATTAGCATTTGACTTTTTTAATCCTGATTTTGCAAAATCAACTACAACTTGGGGAATTATTTTGAGCAAGCGATAGTTGGGAAACATATTAAGTGCGCGAAAATAGGTGAAGAATTAAATGAGCAATTTCTCAAAAAGAAACAAGAGTTATACAAGTTTAATAACAAACAGCTTCATAGGCCCAAAACCAAAAACAAAACCAGAATGAAACTATACAAGTGAGAAGAAACTTAGTGTTTTACATATTAGGCGTGGTTGAACCATTGGGATAGCAGGTCTTGACATCGTTTCTGGGAGAGACGAGCCAAAAGAGAGTCACAAATCGATCTATCAATTTACTTGAAGACAGTTTCTAGCGGAAGAGATGTTGCATTGTGCAATATGCTATTCCTCTCCTTCCAGAGGATATAAACCGTTACTTGGGCATCTATGAATTTAAGAATCCTTGAGACCCGGAGAGAGCAAGAAATCATCCAATCCGTTAGGGCCTTCCAATTTAGAAAAATCAAGTTTGGAGAGCCTAACCTGATGAGAACCAGTTGTCAACCCTGGACCGAGAAGCTACAGTGAAGCAGTAAATGATTTCTCGTTTCCTAATGGGAGTTGCAAAGACAACATGAATATGGTGTATTAATTCCCCAAGACCTTAGTTTTGCTTATAAGAAAATTATTTTCATTGATTTTGCAATGAGATAATTCATCAAAATTACTTCATACATAAAGAATACTACTAGACTAACACTTAGGGGGGAGGTCTAGAAAGTTGGTCAAATTCTATTTTATCCATATGTTGTCTTATATTATGATTATACCATTATTTTATTTTATTTTTGAATAAACAAAATTAATGAAATAAAAGAAGGCAATGGAAAAAATAATTAAAACAAAAAACTGGTTTACAAAAGAAGAAAAAAAACTCGTGATAAAGGCGATAGGCGACGACGACATTTGGGACGACAGTTGGATTCCGACATGATTTCGGCCAGATTATGGCGAGGAGTGAGCCGTTTCCGGTAAGTCTCTTCATCCTCTTGCTTCGTTTTAGCTTTCTCTTTAGTTCCCCAAAATTTCTGGGAGCTTTCACCTCGACGAATATTGGTTACGACGAGGCGAGGAGATGGAATTTGGGGAGGCGTGTCGAGGGTTTCGGCGAGTCATCTGTCATATTGTCGGCCACAAATGGGGGAGATTGATATGCTCAAATTAATACCCTAAAAGTACTAAGCAGTAGTTGGAGTATAGTAGGGGTCGAACACAAGGACTCACAGAGACACACAATAGATTATATAGATGAGAATTAAGCTAAGCAATCAATAATATTGAAAACAAGACTTACATTAAAACGGTTGTAAATTCAATTGGAGAAAGATTGGTTCAGGGTATTTCTCAGGGAATCACTGAATGCAGGTAAACTAACTAACATGATTCAGATTTAGCGCGGTTCTCGAACTCAAATCACTAAGGTATAATTAACCAACTCTCGTTGCGAAAACTATCTAAGTCTAAAACCTAGGAATTCCAAATCTCTTTGGGAATCCTAAAGTCTAAACCAGCTTTTAGATCAGATTTGATTTGTTCACAAAACAACTAAACCAAATCTCTTTGCGAATAGTTATTTTGCTCACCTAAGGTTTTGTCAGGTAATTAATCGCACTCTCGCGCCTAATCAATTATCCTAAGATCTAAGTTCTAGGTGATCAATCTAGAATTATCTTTGCAAACAACCTATGGTGAAGAACTAATTCAGATGGTGAATCCTAATAATATATCAACTTAGCATTCAGAGAAAACCCTATTGAGAACCCTGAACCTAACAAGAGATCTACTCAGACATGGAAATTGAAGCAATAAACATGTTTGAATAAATCATCAAATAAAATAGAAAGAGTAACAAGAGGGTTCGAAATCTACTCTCGGACGAACAGAGTTTCAGACTTGTCTCCCTTCAAAAGCTCTCTCACAAACCAGAATAAAACAAAGCTCAGCAATAAAGCATAGCCATCAAAGTGGCTGTAAAATCCTATTAAATAATCTAAATCACGTTTTGGGGCTTTTGTAAATAGTAAAGTCTTCTGGGCTATTTTGCAATTCTTCAATACTTCATTAAACTCGCGGGTCGTGTCTGCTTCGATGAGTATCGACCGATACTAGTCAGTATCGATCGATACTGATGCTTCAAATCGGGTACTCAGCTACACGAACCTCTACTTCGATCCAAAATGCTCCAAAAAGCTCCAATATCTCCAATAACTCCAATAATGCTCCAAACGTGCTAAAACCTGTAAAAGACTCTAAACCACTACGAAATAGTACAAAGACTCTATAAAATGGACTTATGTCATGGCTTAAACGGGGTAAAAACCATGATATATCAACTCTCCCAGACTTAGCATTTGCTTGCCCTCAAGCAAATAGAAGACTAAACCAGAGAAAGAGGTTTGAAAACGTAGAGACTCACCTGTTCATGAAACATCGCAATGACCATTTTCCCAAGCACCTATATGTCACCTAACCAGCTTTTGATCTAACCACCATGTACTTCTCCGTAGACATTCGCAGCTTCCCAGACTACACACATTATCTCACAACATCGTTCAATCAAGCCATCCTCGCCAGTTTTATCGTTGTGAATTAATATCAAGAACCTTCTAGATTCTTTCCCATACAATATCATGACAAGGAACCATCCTTTTTCACATTTTTTGGTATTATTTCTCTCCCCCAGACTTATTTCTTATTATATCTCTTGCATGTACAAATTACGGTTCGAGACGCGAGTACTGATGGTGTTTGCCACCGAATCCCCGGTTCTTCCCTCAAAAGTAATCAAAGGTGTAGGCGAATAATGGTATCACAGGAAATTTTCCTAGCCTCGCTTCCACCTTTGTGTGATCATTTCCTCTGAAGTAGAATAATGGGATCGCAGGAAATTTTTCTAACCCTCTGCTCAGAAAAAAATCATTTCATCTTTTAATGCATCTTATTTATTAACTTATAACAAGGAGAGAAATATCATTACTTCAAACACATGGGTTCCTTTGTCAGATACGAATGAGGACTCAAGCTCTTTGAATACTAACCACATCGATGAAGTGCAAAAATTTGGCTCAGGCTTTAAGGAACTTTGATGGAAACATGAGTGTCTTCTAGTTAACTGGTCAGTCTTTGGATTTTTCATTAGTCGATCTAGAACTGATTTTGTAACAATGGTCACTTAGAAGCAAGGTCAGATAAATAGGTTCAAGAAAAAAATCACAGTCTCCAACAAAGTTTTGACTCAATAAAACAACGAATGACTCAAAAACGACTGACTCTAAGAAAAACAAAAGCAAAGTCAGCGACTACCTCCCCCAGACTTGAACAACACTGTCCCCAGTGTTATCTAGCCTAAGGTTGGTGAAAGAAAATAAAAGAACCAAATGGAATTATGAGAAACAAGAAGTTACCGTGCTGGAACATCGAGTATCGACCGACACACGGCTTGGTATCGAGCGATACCAAGCTTTAAGTCGACATGATGAACTCCTCATTCGCGTAGGGTGTCGACCGATACCAATGGGGTATCGATCGACACTCAGGCGATTTCGAGTTTTTGGTTCTTGTTTATCCTGACAAAGACTCAAAAACGAAAAATAAAAAGAAAAAGACTCAAAAACAAGCTCACCAGTGGGTTGCCTCCCACCAAGAGCTCGTTTAATGTCATTAGCTTGACTGTACCGCCATTCAGGCAGTGGGTGCAACATCCAGAAGCATCATGTGTCCTTCTGGAATCTCGGCTTTCACCCAATAGTGTTTCACCCTTTGCCCGTTGACAGTGAACTCTTCTCCTGCAGGATTTGTCAGGACAATCGCATCATGTGGTCGAACTTCCTTGACTGTGAAAGGACCTGACCAACGAGAACGCAATTTACCAGGAAACAATTGCAAACGAGAGTTATACAGAAGTACATGATCATTTGGTTCAAAGTGCCTGGAGATGATCTTCTTGTCATGGTAAGCCTTAGTCCTCTCCTTGTATAACTTGGAGTTCTCATAGGCAAGATGCCTAATCTCATCAAGCTCATTCAGTTTGATCAATCGCTTCTCAGCAGCAGACTTGATGTCGAAATTCAACAACTTTGTAGCCCATGCTGCCTTGTGCTTGATTTCTACTGGAAGATGGCATGATTTTCCATACAGCAAGTGAAACGGTGTAGTCCCAAGTGGTGTCTTGTAAGCAGTCATGTATACCCAAAGTGCGTCATCCAGCTTCACAAACCAATCCTTCCTTGTAACATTCACTGTTTTCTCCAGAATTTATTTGATCTGCCTGTTGGAAACCTCAACTTGTCCACTTGTCTGAGGGTGATACGGAGTAGCAACACGATGGTTCACACCATACCTCTTCAGCAACCTTTCGAAAATTTTGTTGATAAAGTGAGAACCACCATCACTTATCACAATTCGAGGCACTCCAAATCGAGGGAAAATGATGGTCTTAAATAGCTTAAGGACCACCGAAGAATCATTGGTTCTGCTAGCAATGGCTTCAACCCACTTAGACACATAATCCACAGCAACCAAGATGTATTTGTGTCCGTATGACGAGGGAAATGGACCCATAAAATCAATGCCCCAACCATCGAAAATCTCAACCTCAAGGATGAAATTATGTGGCATCTCATGTCTCTTACTGATCTTCCCTCTCCTCTGGCATGCATCGCACTGCGAAACGAAAGCATATGCACCCTTAAAGATAGTAGGCCACCAGAAGCCTCCTTGAATAACCTTGGACACTGTCTTGAAAGTGGCAAAGTGTCCAGCATAGTTGGATCCATGGCAATGAAACAACACATTCGGTACCTCTGATTCAGCAATGCATCTTCTATAGATACCATCAGAACAGTGCTTGTACAAGTAAGGTTCATCCCAGAAGTATCGCCTTATGTCCCGCAATAACTTCTTCTTGTGATAGCTCTTGAGGTGCTTTGGTTCTGCATCTGCAGCGAGGTAGTTGGCGATATCAGCATACCATGGTTGATCAGAATCGGTTGCAGCTACTAGATACTCCTCTGAAACACCAAGGTGTTTAACAGACAGAACTGGTTCGGGAATCGCCTGGTATCGACCGATACCATAGGAGTGTCGATCGATACCGAGACCTGCAATTCGTGGGAATTGCTGAGTTTTTGCGAAACCCATCCGAAACTCGGTTTCGATGAAGTAAATGGATTCCTCTGGTAGTTGATCATCAATAGGGATGTCTGCAGCGATCCGAATCCTCGAGATATGGTCAGCGACCCCGTTCTCTATTCCATTCTTGTCCTTAATCTCGATGTCGAAACCCTGTAGCAAAAGAACCCAACGACAAAGACGAGGCTTAAGGTCCTTGTTCTACATCAGATAATTGAGAGCAGCATGATCAGTATGGACAATCACTTTGCTCCCAATCAAGTATGATCGAAACTTCTCAAAAGAGAAAACGACCGCAAGTAGTTCTTTCTCTGTGGTGCTGTAGTTTCTCTAAGCATCATCCAAAGTCCTGCTGGCATAATAGATGACGTGAAGCTTCTTATCCTTCCTCTGAACCAGAACAGATCCAACCGCAAAATCACTAGCGTCACAAATGATCTCAAAAGGAAAAGTCCAATCAGGAGGTTGCACAATAGGAGCACTCACCAAAGCCTTTTTTATCTCCTCAAAGGCTGCAAGACAGTCAGGTGTGAAATCGAATTTGATCTCTTTGCATAGTAAAGCAGTGAGTGGGCGTGCTATCTTGGAGAAATCCTTGATAAACCTCCTGTAAAACCCAGCATGACCAAGGAAACTTCGAATATCCTTCACAGAATTTGGTGGTTGGAGGCTCGTCATAACCTGAATTTTTGCCTTGTCAACTTCGATCCCAGCCTCAGAAACCTTGTGCCCAAGCACGATGCCATCCTCAACCATAAAGTGACACTTTTCCCAATTAAGGGCCAAATGTTTCTCTTCACACCTCTGTAGCACTTTGCACAAGTTAGCCAAACAGTCCTTGAACGATGATCCATACACTGAAAAATCATCCATGAACACCTCCATGAAATCTTCAATCATGTCTGTGAAGATAGACATCATACATCTCTGAAAAGTGGCTGGAGCGTTACACAATCCAAATGACATTCTCCTGTATGCGAATGTGCCATATGGACATGTAAAGGTTGTCTTCCCTTGGTCATCTGGATGTATTTGAATATGGAAGAAACCTGAATATCCATCGAGAAAACAGTAGTAGGGATGACTAGCCAACCTCTCCAACATCTGGTCAATGAATGGCAGTGGAAAATGATCCTTCCGTGTAGCTGCATTCAAATTCCTGTAGTCGATGCAAATTCGATGTCTAGTGATAGTTCTAGTAGGAATCATCTCATCCTTCTCATTCTTCACCACGGTTATTCCTCCTTTCTTAGGAACAACGTGCACTGGACTGACCCAAGAGCTATCCGAAATAGCATAGATAACACCAGCTTTCAAAAGCTTCATCACCTCCTTTTTGACCACTTCCATCAGATTCGGATTCAGCCTCCTCTGATGCTCAATTGAGGTCTTTGACTCGTCCTCAAGGTGGATCCTATGCATGCACAGGTCCGGTGATATACCTGAAATGTCATCAAGAAAATAGCCAAGAGCTTTGCGATACTTGCGCAACTTGCTCAGCAGTAAGGCAATCTCTGTGTTGTTCAAAGAAGCATTGACAATTACTGGGTATGTAGAATTAGGACCAAGAAAACTATACCTCAGGTTTGGTGGGAGTGGCTTTAGTTCCACTTTAGGAGCGTTCTCTGCACTCCAATCTCCAAGCCCAGCAGCTTGTTCAGAACTTTTGGCCAACTCTCCCTCGAGTCGCAGGGTATCGACCGATACCAAGGGGGTATCGATCGATACTGGCGATGCTGAATCGAGCATCCTCGAGTATCCAACTGTATCATCACACGAATGCACCTCTGAAGTGGCTGAACAGACCAATGCTATCTCTAGTGGGTCCTCATGATGCATCTCCAGGAAGTACTCTTCAGCTATGTCACTGAAGGTGTCGACAAAGAAAGTCTGTCCATCGATGGTTGGTCTCTTCATCATCTTATCCATGTGGAAAGTCATGACCAAGTCACCAATGTTGAGAGCGATCTTCCCATTCTTGCAATCAATCAAAGCACCAGCTGTTGCAAGGAAAGGTCTGCCTAGGATAAGAGGATCCTTAGGCTCAGCATCATAATTTAGGACGATGAAATCAGTTGGGATCAAGCAATTTCCAATCTTAATCGGGACATCTTCGAGTAGTCCCTCTAAAAGTCTAACTGAACGATCAGCAAGTATCAAGGATATCCTCGTGGTTGTGAAGTCTGTCATCCCCATCCTTTTGGCAACTGAATACGGCATGAGGTTGATGCTTGAGCCAAGATCACAAAGAGAACGCTAAAACCTGTTTGTGAATATCATACAATCCAACACAAAACTCCCTGGGTCTGGAAGCTTCTTTGGGATTATGTTGGTCAGGATTGCACTGCACTCATGAGTAATCATCAAGCATCCCTCTTCAAGGTTCACGTTGCTGGATACCATCCGCTTGACATATCTCATAAAGGCTGGAGAAGTCTTGATGACATCGATAAAAAGAAGTTCAACGATCAACTTATCCATAATTGCCTTGCATCTAGAGTCTTCTACCTCCTTCTTAGTCTTCCCAGCAGCTCTGGGATAAGGTATCATCGGCGTGTAAACTCTTTCTGCAGCTACATTAGGTACTTCTTTCGAAACCTTAGGAGTCAATTCGACTGCGGGATCAGTATCGACAGATACTGAAGTGGTATCGATCGATACACGTGGTTTTTATTTATCCCGTGAAAGTATTCTGATAGGTGTCGATCGATGCTGGCTAGTGTCGATCGATACTGGGGCAATTTTGGTATCCTCGTCGTCAAGATCGACGAGAATATCTGTAGTTTGGCCAATTTTTGCTCCCGGAGTGACCTCTTTTCCACTTCTCAAGGTGATTGCATTGATGTGAGCCCTTGGGTTCTCTACTTTCCCTGGAAGAAAACCTTCTTGCCTTTTCACAGCCTCTGAAGTCTGAGCTATCTGAAGTTCCAGCTTCTTCTGCTGGATATTAATAGTATCGATCCTTCCACTCAGATCATTGTATAGGACATCAATCTTCCCATTGAAATCCACTGTAAGCTTCTGCTGTCCCTGGAGAGAAGCTGCTGAAACATAACCTCGATCTTGCTATCCAGAAGCTTATCAGGTACGGGTTGATAAGATGAATTTCCATAGTTCCTGATATACCCACTGTTCTGAGATGGTTTCTGACCAAACTGATTCGAACCTCCTTGCTGAGAGTTGTTGTTTAAGTTTCGGTTGTTGTTAAATTGATTCCTCTGACCCTGAAAACCAGAACCACCAATGTAGTTAACATCCTCTACTTCATCCTCGTTGAATACCTCAACTTCTTCAGCAAAGTGAACAGCCTTTGGTGTCTTGCCCATCAGAAGACTGTGCATAGAATCCAACTTGGCTTGAACATCAATAATCTGTGTACCATCCATGCTACCAGCTAACTTCTTGCACTCAAAATCAGCATTCTTGGTGCTATTACTAGACGCCAAGTTCTCAATCAACACATAAGCATCCTCAGGATACCTGGTGTTGAAGTTTCCATTGCTCGCAGCATCCAAGGTCATCTGATACCTCCAATCGAGCCCTCTGAAAAAGAATCCCATCAACTGAACATCAGAGTATCTGTGATGTGGGCAATCTCTCTGATACGATCTGAATCTCGTCCAAGCAGCCTTGAACGCCTCAATATGTCCTTGAGAAAACTGGGAGATCTTGTTCCTCATATCCTCAGATTGTGCATCATCATAGAAATTATTCAGAAAAGCAGTCTTAGTTTGATCTCAAGTAGTCAGCGATCCAGGAGTCAACTGCTTCAACCAGTAAGTCGCTTATCCACCAAGTGAGTATGGGAAAAGCTTACAGAAGAGGTAATCGTAGGACACTCCATTGCTCTTGATGCTAGTGACCAAGTCCTCGAACCTCTCAATATGATCCATGGGATGTTCATTGGAAAGACCATGAAAAAGGTGCTGTCCCACAAGAGTGTAGTATGCAAGCTTCAGCTCAAAGTCATTCCTCTGATAAGGTGGAGGACGGATCGCTGATCGATTTGCATAAAACTGATCAGGTCTGTTGCACTCACAAATCGTTCTGCCACGATTAACAAGGACTCACAGAGACACACAATAGATTATAAAGATGAGAATTAAGCTAAGCAATCAATAATATTGAAAACAAGACTTAAATTAAAACGGTTGTAAATTCAATTGAGAAAGATAGGTTCAGGGTATTTTTCAGGGAATCACTGAATGCAGGTAAACTAACTAACATGATTCAGATTTACCTAAAGTCTAAACCAGCTTTTAGATCAGGTTTGATTTGTTCACAAAACAACTAAACCAAATCTCTTTGCGAATAGTTATTTTGCTCACCTAAGGTTCTGTCAGGTAATTAATCGCACTCTCGCGCCTAATCAATTATCCTAAGATCTAAGTTCTAGGTGATCAATCTAGAATTAGCTTTGCAAACAACCTATGGCGAAGAACTAATTCAGATGGTGAATCCTAATAATAAATCAACTTAGCATTCAGAGAAAACCCTATTGAGAACCCTGAACCTAACAAGAGATCTACTCAGACATGGAAGTTGAAGAAATAAACATGTTTGAATAAATCATCAAATAAAATAGAAAGAGTAACAAGAGGGTTCGAAATATTCTCTCGGACGAACAGAGTTTCAGACTTGTCTCCCTTCAAAAGCTCTCTCACAAACCAGAATAAAACAAAGCTCAGCAATAAAGCATAGCCATCAAAGTGGCTGTAAAATCCTATTAAATAACATAAATCACGTTTTGGGGCTTCTTGTAAATAGTAAAGTCTTCTGGGCCATTTGACAATTCTTCAATACTTTATTAAACTCGTGAGTCGTGCCTGCTTCGATGAGTATCGACCGATAGTAGTCAGTATCGATCGATACTGATGCTTCAAATCGGGTACTCAGCAACACGAACCTTTGCTTTGATCCAAAATGTTCCAAAAAGCTCCAATATCTCCAATAATACTCCAAACGTGCTAAAACCTGTAAAAGACTATAAACCACTACGAAATAGTACAAATACTCTATAAAACCGACTTATATCATGACTTAAATGGGGTAAAAACCATGATATATCAGAGATGCGGCGGTTGGCGGCGGCGAAAAACCTAATTTCATAGGGTTTTTTTATGGCGGCGACGAGAAACCTAACCCTAATTTGTTTTGTAACGCTTGATGGTAGATTTATTAGCAAGAGGTATGTGGTTTGGTGAGTTTGGTAATTTTGTTTATATATCAAAGTAGATTTGTATATATATATGACAATAGTTTGTATATATATGATGGTAGATTCGTTTATATATGACAGTTGGTTTGCTTATATATGACGGTAGATTTGTTTTTATATGACGGTAGTTTGTATATAGACGATGTAGATTTTTTTTATATCACGGTATATTTATTTTTATATGACGGTAGTTTGTATAGATATGACGGTAGATTTGTTTGCTAGATTTTGTTAACGTAATGGTAGACTTATTGTTAACGACTGACTTATTCTCTTTTTTCCGATAGGTAGGTAGCATCATCTCCGGTGATATTACCGGCGTCTGCAAATTCCGTTAACGTTTCTGAAATTTGAGGTGAGAAATCGTTTGTTTATGATGGTAGAGTTATATTAATTATTTGATGGTAGATTTGTTTGTTAATGATTGTAGAGTTATCGTTTTATATTTTTATATATCTGTTAGTCACATATTTGAACTTTATATATGAATGATGACATTTGTTTGTTCTTCTCTGACATGTTATGGGTTTCGCGACGGTGGACAAGTCTCCGACGAGATTTCCGACTTCATATTTATTGAAAATATGGTATATATGTTTATTGGGGAAAATTTTATTCTTCTCGACTAATTTATGATCTTCGTGACGGTATACAAGTCTCCCGCGAGATTTCCGGCGTATTTTTCTATGGATTGTAGATTTGGATTTGGTATATTTATTTTTGAAATGATGGTAGATTTGTTTTGAAATGATGTTAGATTTATTATTGAATTGATGATATATCTATATTTGAATTTGTAAAAATGATAATTGGATTTTAGATGATGATATTGTTTTCAAATTATAATTATTGCAAAACGCTGAGTCATGTGTCAAACATTTCATCTTTTCTACCATGTTTGCTATCATTCACTTTCTTTACTTTTACTTTGCTTAATATGTATAACAAAGGTGAGTGAGATTTTAACCAAAAACGCATGACTCGACTCAATAATATAGACGAAAAACACATATCTATTCTATAAACCAATACTGAAAACAAACGATCACAAACCAAAAAAAATTATAAAGCTTATATGTCATATTTGACATATGCCCATCTCTTAATACTTTTTTTTTAGTTGGGGATTAATTGTGATTTCAGAAACATCATTCATAAAAGTACTACTACAATTTTTGATGTGTCATTTGAGATTGTAATGTTCAAGGTTTAGTGTAATTTTAGTTAAATGTACTAGAATAAATACAAATAAGAACCAAATGACCATAAGTTACAAGATGGTTATTACACAAAAGAAAACCAAAAGAACATAAGGTTAATGTTTAAGAGAACCAATAGGACATAAGTTCAAGGTTAATCTTAACCCGGAAAAAAGGGAGGATAAAAAAATAAATCTACCATCATTACAATAAATCTACCATCAAACACTAAAAAATTCTCATACTTAACAAATTTGGGTGCCTGTTTTTTTTTTGTAAATCTGAGTTTTAGTTTATGGCAAAAACGTCATTTCTCATTCTGGAAAAAGTCAAATGTTTACCACCAAACAATGTTAATAAGTCTACCGTCATTAAAAGTCTACCACAACAGGAAATAATAAGTCTACCAACTGGAGGTTATCTGAGTAAATACCAAAATATTTATTAAATCTACCGCCATTAACAATAAATCTACCAAATAATTTTAAATCTACCAAATAATTTTAAATCTACCGTCATTAATATTAAATCTACCACCATAACAAAACGAAGTCACCGAGATGTTAAACGTTTTTATATCTACTACCATTACAAAAAATCTTCCAATTTATTATAAATCTACCGTCACTAAAATTAAATCTGCCACCGTCACGAAACAAAGTCCCGGAGATGTTACACTGTTTTATATCTACAACATTATAAATAAATCTACCAAACGAATATAAATCTACCATTGTCAATACAAATCTACCATCAAAGAAATAAATCTACCGTATCGATACAATAATCATCCGATAATTCCCAGTAGATAACTCTACCACCAAAAGAAATAAGTCTACCGTTTTGTAAGATTAATATATCACAATTGTCAATAAATCTACAAAAAGTCAAATATTTACCTTTACTCAACGGTTTGGTCGTAAAATCTACCAACTCATAAACAAATCTACCATCGAAGAAAATAAATCTACCAAAAATAAATATATCTACCGAGTCGTTAAAATAAATCTACCAATATAAATCTACCAGGATTTAACAAATATACCATCTTTCAAACAAATCTACCATCCATCAAACAAATCTACGGACCAAAATTTGAGTTGAGCAAAATTATACAAGTCTACCATCAAAGAACAGTAGACTTTCATTTTTTTTGTGGTGGTATTTATGTAAAAAACCAAATTTTGCCTACGTGGCAAAAGAAAAGTAATGACAGTTTTGTAATTACGTTTTTCTTAACAAAAGCCATAAGGATATTTTCGGTTTGTTATGTTAGTCTAGTAATAAAAATAAAAGTACGTCATACTAATAATAAACATAGATTTCATGGTTACTCTAGTAATCCTCCCTTTTTCAATTTATGTATTGGTTTGTTTGCTTTAATCCAGGAGTGGTCCCTGCTTAAATAGGGGAATCAGTAAATATCAGAAGCCTTTCAATATTATTGATATATCTTTGAAAAGTTATTTGAAATTATTTTAATTAGAATTATAACGATTAAAATTTGTAAATAGAGAATAATCGAAAGACTTTGCTAATATTTAAATAGCAGAAGATCGAAGTGCTTTTTAGCAATAAATAAGAGCCTGAAGTGAGCGGATTGATAGTAGATTTGGGTGAAGAATATAAGAAACTTATAGTGATCCCAGAGTGAATAAATAAGATGAAAAAGGTTTTTATATTAGCAGAGCTACACTTGGAGCTCGAGTTGCCTACATACCTATTTTGGGATCAAGCTACAACGTAGTTCGTTTGAGTACAATGATCCTCCTCACAAAAGAAGGATTTTCGCTAGAGGTTCTCTTAGGAAATAAATAACTTCACTTCTCCTATAGAACCTGAACTGCATATAGAAAATATTTAGTAGGTGTGTGTGTATGTTTCCATGGAGATAAGTCCCCTTCTAATGATGACTTATCCTCCTATTATATTGCTCTCCTCTTGGTCCTCCCTTTGAACATGTCTTTGTGTAACGTCTTCTCCTCTTTTATTGTTTCATTCTCAGCCATTAATTGGTGAATTAATCACCAAATTAATGGTGAAATATCTTCAAATATATTTGTCATTAACGTTGTCATTTACTTCGCTTGATCTGCCATGAATGGTATTTAATGCGGAGGATCCGGCCGTTACGTCCATGCGCCTTAATTCACGGATTTGAATGAGTCTTTGGTCTCGTCACAGTTGACTAACAGATCTGCATTTAATCTTTTTTTTACCGTAAACTTCACCCTAGTGGACCTTTCAGTCCGGCTCGTCACCTCGTTTGTACCTTTGACCTCATCATGTTTTTTTACCATTTGGTTATTGGGCCTGGTTTGCTGGGCCGGAATCTTTTTGGACTTATGAAAAATTCTTGTTTTATTCACCATTTTTTCTAGCCAATCAAAATATGCCATCTAATTTATTTAAACAAAATAAAAATTAATATTATCTTAATAAAAGTTATGGTGGTAATTATGTCTACTATTTATATTTTAGTTTATGATTTATGGTTTAGAATTAGGATTTAGAGTTTAAGTTTTAGGGTTTAGGGTTTAGAGTTTAGAGTTTAGGGTTTAGGGTTTAGGGTTCAGTAGGGTTTTGGGTTTTGGGTTTAGTAGAGTTTAGGGTTTAGGGTTATGTGGAAACGTGAATCCTCCTTCTTCTTCTAAAATTTGTTTAAATGATACGTTAAAAAAAAGTTTAAGAACAATGTTAAATTTAATAGTGACTTACGTTAAAAGTAAAGGGTTTTAATGACTAAATTTGATTGTTTTATTTGGATAATATCAATTTTTTATTCTGTGATAAAAAATCAATTTACGTTAATTGTTTTATGAAGATAATATTAATATTTATTTTGTTTAAATAAGTTAGATGACATATTTTGATTGGCTAAAATAAGAGGGGCGAATAAAGAAATCTAAGAATGGTTCAATAGAGATAATGGGTTTCCGAGGATGCATAATGCAGCCCATATCCATTATATGGGAGATAGAAATGTACAAACAAGGGATATATCTTTTAGGAGATAAGTATTGGGAGATAGAATTGGTTTTATAATGGTGATTGGTTTTAACATGTATCTTTACTATTTTTTTTGAAATTTATCACTTTTTGACCCAAGTGACCTTTTAATTATTTAAGACAATTTTAAATATAAATAAAATCGAAAACTTTTTTTAAAAATTCTGAAAAAACCAAAAAAAGAAATAAAAATATATACCTAAATTATTTTAGGAAATAAAAATATTTGACAAAATCATTTAAGGTAAACTGAATATTTAAAAAATATTTTTTAACTGGTTCTACGCAATGCAAAATGCGTATTCTACATTATACGTCTAGGTAGAATGCGTTTTCCCGTATTCCCTCATTAATCTAACAGCCTGTAGAATACGTTTTCTAGAATTTACACTATATTCTACCGAAAAGGTGAATACATATTCTATATGTTACACTGTAGGGAAAACGACGTATTTCCCCCTCAGAAGTATCATATAGGCGCAGATCCAGCCAAACTTTTTACCTCGACACAAATACCCCCGATTTGAAAGTTACAAACGTGTATCCCCCTAATCTGAAAGTTACAAACGTGTATCCCCCTAATTTGAAAGTTTAAGACTTATTTTCCCCCAATTAAAAACATCAAAACCTATTTACACATAAATGTTGGTTTTCTCGGTTTTTAATCTAAATCAAAACCAAACCATGTAAACCCAACACTAAACCAAATTGAAAACACATATTCGAACCCGACCCGACCCAACTCGACCCAAATTCAATTATGAAAATTCCCAAATCAACTTCTTCTTCCTCGATTCAATTTCTTATTCCTTTTGTTTATTCAGAATATCAAAACATACAAACACTCCGACACAAATCAAAACCCAACAAATCAGCATTTCTCCATACAAACACTCCTCTTCCGGCTTCTTCCTCTTTTTGTTTGGTCTCGTCACCACTATCTCTGCTTCTTGTCTTCATGCTTGCTCTCCCATGGCGGAAACCAATTTGTGGCGGCGATACGACGACTTTACGATCCGCCGTCAGAGAATCGGTCTCGGTTAGTTCTGCATCGCTGCAGAGTACAGTGACATCGTCTCCGTCGTCGTCTGTGCGGGGTCTCAAAGGCGATCTAGAATCGAGCCGATTTGGTGCGGCGGCGAGCGAGAGGCTGAGGCAGGCGGAGGAATCTTTGCGTACGGTTATGTTTCTGAGCTGTTGGGGATCTTGGTAGATCTGGTGGATAAAAAAAAATCGAAATCAAAACATTTCTTTAAATGTTTGTGTTTTGATTTTGAGTTTTCTTTGTTTTTTTTTTTTCCTTTTACGATGTTCTATGTGAATATTTTTCATCTTTCTTGTTCTTTGTATTTCTGTAAATCATGTATCAAAATAAAAGTTGTTATGAAGAAAATAGTTTACTCGTTCTTGTCGGATTCACCTTCTTGCTTTCTTTCACTTTCTTGATTTGATTCGATTGGTTTTTCTCCTTTTCCCTTGATTTATGGATTAATCTCGGATGGGTGGTTGGGTTTTTTGTCCAAATTTTCTGGGTTCTAGTTCGATTTCGATTCCCATGAGAGAACAATTCGAAGCTCCTGATCTTATCTAAATCAAAATTAAGTTACTGGGATTATCGTCTGTGCTATGAAATTGTGGATTTGCTGATGTAAATTGGAAGTTTTAGTCTGTCTTGTTTTGTTCGAATTCGTATATAACGCATGATCGAGTTGCGGAGATTTTGTCTCTGAGCTTCTTATGTATGTCTGATACACTTGAAATAGGGTTGTAAATGGGTGAAGAAGATGCAGAAATATCTGTAAAGTCCATTGGTCAAGAGCTCTGGAACGTTTGGAGAGAGCTCTGTTTTTCATAGTTAACGTTCGACGAACAAACGATGACTTATGAGTTTGGGAATAAAAACAGTGATGAAGAATGAAGAGAATTAAGATGAAGAAAGGTTTTGTATTGAAGGTGGATTCATTGTTCATCATAGAGTCAGAAGATCAATTCAAAACAAAAACAAAAAAGAAGAAGAAGTGTTTAATTTAAGAGGAGAGAGAGAAGTGTAACCGGGTGAAATAAATCGGGTCGGGTTGGTTTTTTGGATCGGGTTGTAATTTGATTTAATTTTGGTTTAGTATTTGGTATAAGTGGTTTTGTGTCTGGTTTAAGTCGTAAACCGACTTAAATTATGGTTTGGGTGGTTTTACGCTTTGATGTGTGTAAATAGGTTTTGATGTTTCAAATTAGGGGGAAATACGTCTGAAACTTTCGAATTAGGTGGAATTGTGTCGAGGTTCAAAGTTCGGCTGGATCTACAACTATATGAATAACTTGAGGTGGAAATACGTCGTTTTCCCTACACTATATTCTACATTTTTGCAGAATACAACTTCTAGTGCTTACACAATATTCTATTTTTTCCCAGAATACAACTTCTAGTGCTTACACGATATTCTACTTTTACCCATAATACAACTTCTAGTGCTTACACGATATTCTACTTTTACCCAGAAAATAAATTCTAACGTTTGGTCTTTGTTCTACGATATGTAGAATATGTATTCTATAAAATTTTAACAAAATCAGAGAAAATCTAGGAGAAGTAGTAACTTCCAAAACTGAATATTTTCGAAAATCTTTTTATTTTTTTTTATTTCTTTCACGTTTTACCCATTATCTTTCATCGTCATCGAGTCTTTCTTCTTCTATTTTTGAATCAAAACAATTTTTTCTAAGTTTTCCTCTCTTCTTCTTCAAAGATGGTACATATCTATGTTACTTGTGGTCATTGGAGATTGGGTACCAATAAGGAGTGGATATTTGTCGTTGATGAAGAAAAACGATGTGGAATCAAATACTACTCTTACTGAGTTAGAAACGATAGTTTTAGAAGACTATGGGATAATCGATCAGAAAGTCGAGTTTAGTTATCTACCGAGTGATTTGATTGATAACTTAGGTTCTCCACCAGCCAAAGTCGCCAATGATCGTCAAGTAAAAAATTATGTTGGTATTCAAGGAAGAAAGCGTTGAGCAGTTCTTATGTGACATTTACATCTAAAGTTGCCCATGGAGAGAAAACACTGAACATTGATTTGAATAAGTATCCATATGATTCAAGTACTCGGGAAAACGGTGCTACGTTCGTTGAGAAGTCATATGCTGATGACATCAAAATCAGTGTCCAAAACGTGGAGAAAGTGTCAGATGAAGTAATTAAAGCTGGAAAAAAGGAGATGATGACAATATTGTTCGTCTTTCATTGGTTGATGTTGTAGAGAAGGACCAAATTTGTATAAGCAAAACAGAGTTGAAGGCTACTATGGAAATTTCTGCAATGAAATATAACTTTGACTACGCTGTTGTGGAATCGACCAAAAAAAGCTGGTTTATCCGATGCAAAGAGAAGTTATGCAATGGGCGTGTTCGTGCACAATGTCTAGAGGGGTCTCGGTATTTCATAATCAACAAGTATGTCGCTCAACATACATGTTATCCTTCCAATAAAGACAAAGTCGGTAGGACAACTTCAGCAAAAATAATCGGCAATATGATTAGGCATAAGTTTGAGGGTTTTAATGAAGGTCCTAAAGCCAGAGAAATCATTCAGATTATTAGTACGGACCACGGATGCGAGATCTCTTACGATCAAGCATGGGAGGCCCGTGAGTATGCGATTAGTGTTGTTAGAGGAATTCATGCTAAACGCTACGGTAGAATTCCAAAATACTTGCACATGTTGAACGAAGCGAATCTGGGGACGCATACTCAGTACTAAACTGATGACGATGGAAGATTCAAGTATATGTTTATCTCTTTCGGTCAATCGGTAAGAGGTTCTTACAAAGACATTCGTAGGGTCATCATTGTTGATTGAACATTTTTGAAGGGTACATACAAAGGAGTTATGCTTGTTGCTACAGTCTTAGAAGGTAACTCCAATTTGTATCCAATTGCATTTGGGGTTGTTGATTCAGAGAACGACCTGTCGTGGGAGTGGTTTATGGTGCAACTAAAGGTTGTCATTGCGAATGAGGTGGGTTTGGCTTTTGTGTCAGATAGAAATACTTCCGTTATCAAATCACTTGTGAAAGTGTACCCACAGTCTAGGCATGGAAATTGTATCCACCATTTGCTGAATAATGTGATAACATATTACAAGACACGGGGTATAATTGGCTTGATTGAGAAGCCATCTAAAGAGTATAGGGTCGCTGATTTTGAGAGTAGTTTCAACGAAATTTGCTCTATTAGTCCTGCTGTTGGAAAGTATCTACTGGATGCTGATGTTGCTAAATGGGCTCGATGCAAATTCCCTGGGTACAGGTATGACGTTAGAACCAATAACCCAGCGGAATCGATAAATTCTGCATTGCGATCACCTAGAGAGTGTCCAGTTATTCCTTTGCTGGACAGCATTATAGAAATGCTAACCAGGCGGTTTTATGAGCGTAAGAACTTAAGCTCAAAGAATGAGGCTCATCTAACCAATGAGGTGGAGATAAAAATCGATAGGAGGATTGTGAAGGGTCAATTTTTTACTGCTTATCCGATTAACCATGATCGATTCTTGGTCAAAGGTGACCAATTCGATTGCCTTGTTGATTTGGATAGAAGAACTTGTTCGTGTCGAAAATACGATTTGGTCAAAATTCCTTGTAGACATGCAATTAAAGCAGCGTTTTCTGTCAACAAGCAGATTCACTCACTCACTGATGTGAAGTACACTACTACGACATGGAGAACAACTTATGAGGAATGCATTAATCCAATTGCATTTCATGAGGATGAATGGCGTGTCCCAAATGATGTTGAACATGCCAAATTTATAGCACCGGAATCACGAAGGGCAGCTGGTAGAGGGAGGAAACGAAGATACGAAACAGTGGAAGACAAAATACGATCATCACAAGGATCACAACAGTTGAAGAGGCACAAGTGCAGTCGTTGTGGTATTGAAGGACACAAGAGAGGAACATGTAAAATGCCAATATAGTCGTTGACTATCTTTGTTTTAATATCAGTAGTTAAGTTTTTTTGGTTTGTACTTGGATTTGATTTTATGCTTGAATAAGTCTTTTGGTTTCAAAGTTTAAGTTTACCAGAAAAGTGTCTCTGTTGATGAATAAGTCTTTATGTTTGGCTACTTGATGGATGTTCAAGTAACCCTCGGTCCACATGGTTGTTTTCTCTGCAGTTCTTGGGTGTGTTTGTGTTTGTGTTTGTGTTTGTATCTAGTAGGCGACATTGAAAAAAATGGTTGTTTTCTCTGCTTTTTTTTTCTTTCTATTTTGTCACATCAGAAAAACACTACAATCCAAGCTACAAAGACATTAATATCGAACCTATTCAAGTTCTACAACATCATAGCACTCTAACTTTGGAGGTACGTACTTCGACATCCGCTCAATCAACACTGGATCATGTGCTGCTTTCCAAAGATCATAGGCAATCTTCATCTGAGCCTCGTTAATGTTGTCGTCGTCCATCAATGATAGGTGTAGTCCAAGCATGTGACAGTCAATGAATTTTAACGCGTAGACGCCGCAATCACATCCGCTCTTATTAATCCCAGGTTTCATCGGCTGATAATGCACTTCATATGGTTTAATATGGAAATGCTTTATGTCCTTGGATCCCTGAACTTCTTTGACAATTCGAGGGATGATGTGTGCAAATGGGTCGATGAATTGTTCTTCTTACCCGAGCAATCGACAACTTCAATTGATCTCATCTTAAAATTGATGCACAAAGAAATCCATTGGTTGTTGGAGACATGTACCGGAGTGTTTACACGATCCACGTCGATATACCAAATTTTGCTTGTTCGTCAATGTGATGGAAGCTCTCCGAATCCATATTGTTTGAGCAGCGGGTCTAATTGGTATTTTTTTTTATTCTCCACCATTAGTTTGTACGCAACACCAATTTGAAGACTGAATATACATGTCATGAAGCTAACACGATCATGACTCAAGCGGCCCAATGATGTGTGCTCACGAAGTAAGTACATATAACCATTCATTTCCTGAAATTTTTTATAAAGTTAAAAAGTTGTGGAATCAAATGCGGTCATCTTTTAAAAAGTTTACTTCTGCTATATACTTACCGGGGTGTGCAGTCAATTCTTCTGACTTATGATGCAATGAGTTACGTCAATGGGGCCAAACTTTAAATCTCTGAAATAGTAAAACAAATTTCAAGATTAAATACCTTGTCAAACATATAAAGTATTAAATTTAAAAAAAAACAAAAAAATGTTTACAAATACTTACTCGCGAGATTGAGACCAATCACGTAGTTTTACCCACTCAATTTCATCCACGTGAACCAATTTGTAATCCACATCATCTGGTGGGAACCACTCCTTGTCAAGAGTTTTTGTTCTTTTGACTTTTCAAAACCAGATACAAATGAAGCTTGAGAGAGTTTGGCCAGCTTGTTTTGGAGAAGATCTTCACTATCCATGTTGAGATCGATATCAAAATTTTCACTTTGAGATAAGTCATGAAGATTATCATTTACTCTTCCAAATATATCTGCATGCTAATGTATAATAAAAAATAGTTATATCAATTACCTAAAATGCAAATCAAGAAAAACAAAAGAAAACTTATGTTATATTTAACATAATATATATAGGCACACATATTACATGTTCACATCCTTCCATTTTACATAGAGTCAAACATATTATAAATGTTGCAACTAGACCAGATAATACCTTAGACAACCCATATAAAGTACATCAAGACTTACAAGTTCTAGCCTTTCTTACCTTTTTTGAATTCTGAGGATTGTCGACCATACTTGGAAGGACACTTGTTGATGGATATGTGGCTTTGGGAGTAGCACTTGTTGATTCATCTCTGGTTTTTCCGGTTAATCCTGCTGTTTGGATCGTATCCATAATTTTCTTCTCAAGCATCTCCTGTCGGGTATCAATAGAACTTCAATAAATGACTAGTGTAAATCCGGATGCACTAGTCGTATCCATAATCATGCTTCACTAGTTGTATCCATAAGCTTCTCCTCCAAAGTGTTGAATGAAGCCTGAAATAGAACTTCAATAAATGACTTCATGTTTGCTGACTTCATGTTATCATCTGCTGCTTTTGCAGCTGCTCGTTCACACAATAGCTTCTGCTTGCGTGACTCAGCACCACGATCAACGACCCTTTTCCGGCCACGACTCGAACCAGTGATCGAGCTATCTACAACACTTGATGTTCTAACTTCACTTTCAGCGTCAACATTCTCATTTGCTGCCTCTGTAAACAGGTCATTCAAATTAAGAAAGTGAGAAACCAATCGTTGAAACCATATGATTTTATTAAGTAACATAAACTGTACCTTGCACATTTTCTTCAGAAGATGTATGAGTAGCTTCATCTACTTCCCAAATATGATGACTCCAATCCACTCCCTCAGCGATCATCGTTTTAATACGATCCACTCTTGCATCAGGCATTTCATCATCCCTTAAAAATTCCACTGAATCGATTGTATCAAAATTCCCCGTGGAAGAGATGTAGTGATAAAGATCATCCTGCAAGAAAGAAACTGTTAACATTTTAAAGACATAAAACAAAGAAGTTAAAAAAAAAACTCTTATACGCACCTCCAATCGAAATGTGTTTTCTACTTGTATAGTATATGAGAAGCCAAGTTTTGGAATTCCTGCCCACTTACAACATCTAGGAACTGCATTGACCTCATTGTCTACTCTTGCAGCCACCAAATTCCCAAAAACTGGAATTGTCTCCATGATCCAGATTTGGAAAGCTATTGACAAGCCATCCAACGTGTACCCTTTCGGATGTATCAACTTCGGCCGAGTTCTGATGATGCTCTTTACTAGGTAGTTAAACGCTACCCAAGTCCATGGGTACTTCCTTAGCTTCTCGATATACATCGCTAGAACGATGAATTCGTGAGGGATATTAATCAAGGACACACAAGTAGACTAACCGCAACCTGTCTTCACGACTCCATGTGTTAACACTTTGTAGATGAACATCCAATATCTTCTGCAAACTAATTCCTGCATTTTTCTTGAGCAATTTACTCCAAAACCCTTTGTCATCAACCCATTCCTTGAAGTTGCAATTCTCATATTCTTTGATGTTGAGTCCAGTAACCGCATGACATTCTTGCAGAAAGAAACGAAGTGGCCTCCCCGCAAATACAAACCACAGCTCATGTTTCTTGTCAGTGAGGAGCTCCTTACAGAGGAAGTTGTGGATCAAGCGCGCCGAGTATCCCAGATTGTTATCGAGAATGGACACAATCGGGCCGAAGACCGGGTCTCTCTGAACTTTATTGTACTCGGTTCCCAGTGCTAGCTTCAATTCAGCCAGAATTGCTGTCGTGCAACGATTGTTGATCTTCTCAACTTGCGGCTCAAACCCTGCCTTAAAAAGCAGTTTCGGCAGCTCCATATCCATATCTGCAAAGAAGAAGGAAAAAATAGCAAAGAATAGATTAAACATCTATCAATGTAGAAGAAGTGATTATCAAACATTACAGACAAAAACAAAAAAAACAATGCAAGAGAGGAACAAGTTTATGCAAGAGAGAAACAAGAGAAAGAAGTGATTATCAAAATAAACAATGCAAAAGAGAAATCAAACATTACAGACAAACAAAAAAAAACAATACAAGAGAGGAACAAGTTTATGCAAGAGAGAAACAAGATAAATAAGTGATTATCAAAATAAACAATGCAAGAGAGAAACAAGTTTTATCCGTAACAAAGAACAAAAGTTTATTTCAATTGACTGGAAAAAAATCCAAAATCAAATATACAAAATAAATTGGGTAATTTACTTGCCCGAAACCCTAGTGCCGATTAGGTGGCGGAGAAGGACTGTCGGAGGAGGAGCAACGACAACTCACTTGCCGGAATAAACAATCGGCACCGGAAGGGGGAGATGCGACGGAGAAGGCGGGGATGCGACGGATTTCCCCAAAAACCCAAAAGCAATTTCGGATTTTACTTGCCGGAATCGCAACCCTAGAATCGATGAGGCGGCGGAGGAGGACAGTCAGGCGAGGAGGAACCACAACTCACTTACCGGAATAAACAACCGGGACCGGGAGGCGGAGATGCGACGGAGAAGGAGGATATCCCCGTGTCGGGGGATTTTTTTTTTCTTTGCTCGGTTCTTTTTTTTTGTCTCGTGTGTTATTAGTTTTTTTTTTGTAACGTGTGGCATTAATATTTAATATATCAATATATTTTTTTGTAAATCATATATCAATATTCAATAATTATATTTTAAGGGGTAAAAGAGGTTTAACATTAAAATAAGTACTAAGGAGACAATATTAGGCAAAAAAATAGTAAATGGACAATGTTAAAACCAATCACCATTATAAAACCAATTCCCCTTAGTTTTTGTGGATTGCTATTCAAAATCTAACAAATAAGGTATTTGAAACATTATAAAAGTAAAAGATATTATTTTTTATTTTGTCTCGTCAAAAATACTTTTTGTTTATTTTATTTTTATGTACAAATAAGGGATATATATATATATGATAAGAGCTAAATAGTTTTTGTGGACCTTGTGGCTATTAAAATGTAACAAATAAGGTATTTGAGACATTATAAACAGTAAAAGATAAATAAATAAATAAATTTTTTTTTTGGTCAAAAATATTTTTTGGTTTATTTCATATTTAATTAGCAAAAAACTTAACGTGTCAATTTAATTGTTATGTGCTTGGGTGTCATACTATATGGAGAGATTTCCTTAACTTTTATATATAGAATTATATATGGACAAATTTTATTTTCCAATTTAGGCAAAAAAGAAGAAAATTTGAGTGGACACTAGTAACGTTACGTATACAAACTTGGCTTATATATTACCCAAGTCCAAAAGAAGAGTGGCCACCGTTACGGACCTCTCATGCTCCTTCACTTTGGCACTGTCCCCGTTCTTGTAGCCAATTCCGCGGACGTTGCTCGAGACATTTTAAAAACGCATGACCGCGTTTTTGCGAGCCGTCCCCGGTACAGAATCTATGAAAAGCTTCTTTACGGGAGCCGTAATATGGCCTCAGCTCCTTATGGAGAGTATTGGAGACAAATGAAGAGTGTGAGTGTCATCCATCTCCTCAGCAACAAAATGGTACGTTCCTTTCGAGACGTGAGAAGAGAAGAGATCAGTCTGCTGATGGAAAATATCCGGAAATCGGGTTCTTCGCCGATGAATCTAAGCAAGCTCATGACGACTTTAACTAACGATGTTATATCTAGAGTTGCTTTGGGACGAAAATACGGTGCTGGGACAGATTTTAAAGAGTTAATAGAGCGGCTCATGAAGCAATTGGGTACGTTTAGTGTCGGAAGTTATGTACCGTGGCTTGCATGGACTGATTGGATCCGCGGTCTAGATGCTCAACTGGAAAAGACGGCAGATGATTTTGATGAGCTCTTGGAGAAAATTGTGCAGGATCATGAAGATGGAGATGGCGATAAGGCTGATTTCGCCGATGTATTACTCGCCGTTCAGAAAGAGAAGAGCGTTGGGTTTGAGATCAACCGGTTAAGCATAAAGGCAATCATCTTGGTAAAAGGGGAAAAATAAATAAAACAAATCGAATTCAGATCCAATAATGTTTTAGTGTATAACCATGACGGTTAAGGCCTTGTCTGTTCTTTTTTACCCAGTGTTTGCGAGAATCAGGCGGGGCCTTGCCGTGATTGATAAATGTTTTAGTGTATAACCACAGTTCTTGTTTTGTTTTTTTCACTTTTCAGGATGCTTTTGTGGGTGGTACAGACACATCCTCAACGCTTTTGGAATGGGAAATGACAGAGCTTCTTCGTCACCCAAAGTGTCTGAAAAGACTTCAAGAAGAAGTCCGTACAGTTTGTAAGGGCAGATCAAGTGTATCAGAAGACGACATTCAAGACATGAACTACTTAAGAGCTGTGATCAAAGAGACACTCAGGCTACATCCTCCGGTTCCATTGATGGTTCCTCACGAATCAACAGAAGATGTCAAATTAAGAGATCACCACATACCCGCCGGTACGCAGGTTATGATCAATTTTTGGGCGGTCGGGAGAGAGGCTGCGACGTGGGGACCGGACGCGGAGGAGTTTAGACCGGAGAGGCATTTGGATTCGTCTGCTGATTTCCGGGGTCAGGATTTTGAGCTTATTCCGTTTGGAGCAGGGAGAAGGATGTGCCCAGGAATATCATTTGCTGTGGTGTTGAATGAGGTGGTTTTGGCTAGCTTAATGCATGGGTTTGACTGGCAATCTACAGAAGATCATCAGACCGATGTTGCTGAATCAATCGGTGCTGTGATTCGCCGCATGTTCCCTCTTTACGTGACTGCATCACCTACTACTTGATCAAGGCATTATATATAAATGCTTACTATTATGTTATGTCTTTAATAAACATGTTTACTCATTTGAAGTTTATACTAGCAACTACCAAAGAGATGTTTGAGATTTAAGGTCTCGAGTTCATTGTCCATTGTGAGCTTCCTTGATTCATTGTTCTGTACAACACGCATCATCAGTCCCCTTTGGGCGTTACGGCTGGTCATCCATCTATTCGAAAGAAGCAAAAACTCATTGAATCAGCAATGTAAAAAAAAGGAGAACATCAAACAAATCTCGAAAACTTTTTATCACGTCATTCGGATCCAACCATATGCGCAAAGAAAGTTGTTAATACATCACACATACTAAAATGTAGGTGGACACAGGCCCGCGCGTCTGTGGTCGGGTGGTAAAGGAAGAGCTAAGGATGTCGCTTCCTGCGCAACCTGAGTTCGAATCTCTCCTGAAACAAAAATACATTCGTGTGTGGAAGTCTGGATTTGAGCCTAAAAACCCAGGCATTTTACCTGGTAGTCCAGTAACAGGCGCGCGATCTGGCTACCCTTGCATTAGTCGGAAGGCATTCCAAACTCGGGGCAGACAGTGTGGTGGCTTATATGGTGTCTCATGGATCTCATGGATCTCATGACCTGTTGACAAGAAAGAGTGGCTCGAAGCTCATGGTGTCCGTTGAACCCGCGGGAGAAATCCACTAGTGTTTTGGAAATTTTGTTTGATGACTTAAATAGTTAAATTTCCTTATATGGAGCCCATATCCATTACTAGGAATTTACCCCCGCGCTTCGCGCGGGCTTATTTTACATTCATGTTTTATAAATTTGTTAATATGCTATTTTTTAGGAAATAATTTTTTTTTTTAATTTTGAATTTTAGTTTAATAGTCGGATTATGTTTATAATTGCATTGTGTGTACGTGCATGTGTTTTATTTTTTTCTCCTCATTAGTGTTTGTATATAACAATGGTTTTCTTTTAATTATGTTGTTAACTTATGTTGAAATATTATTTTTTCATGTGTTTATATATTGTATTTGACTACTGTGTGATTCTAATTACACTTTTATATTTATTTTTATTTAATACCATTTCAAATCTCTCATAAGTTACATATTTAGTTGAAAGTATAATATTACATTGTTGTTCCAGAATCTATAGTTCTTACTGAGGCCAATTATAACCTCATTGTCGGTCTACACATCAACTAAACAAACCACTTACATTTGATGATAAATGATTTAAGTACATGTACATATTTGAGTATTTAAAATTATATATTTATGTACGTATAGTTTTAGGTTGTTTAGAGTTACACCCTCTAATAGGGAATCTTTTCTAATGTTTGAGCATTTATGCTTATATATATTTTGGGCAAAGTATTGCTTTCTTCGTGAAAGACTGCTGACAAAAGATCTGTGATTTTTTCCATGTTCCCCATCTCCGAAAAACATATCCTCTCTAGCTTCTAAAAATCCAACCAATCCCACTCCCAGAAATGTATGAATGGAGCATGTCTATGTATGCATGGAGCATGTCTATGTATGCATCTTTTATCCAAATATATATACTTTAGCAATTATTGGTGACATATATAATTAGCTTGCTGACTTTATGCTATAAAAAGTGTTCGTTACACTTTAGCTAAATCGTGGAAATAGACTATATCTTTTGTTAATGTGACTTAATGATATTGTGCATTTAATTACCTTTACTATATAGAAGATTGTAGTGATGACGTGGATATCTTAGATTGAAATAAAATTCTCCCATTATATAATAGAGTAATTTTATGCCCGCGCGTTGCGCGAGATAATATTTTAAAGCATCTATCAATACGAATCGTTGAATATAAATCTAATCTTTTGAAGTTTTTAAAATCATTTATAACATTTGTAGAAACAACAAACTTATTTTACCAAATGATATAAAACATAGATATTGCCAAATATAACTTTTAAAAAAAAAACAATAAATCATCCAGGTGAAAACTTCCTAAAAGGAAGAAACGACATCGACGGCCATCTTATGACCTTTTATCCTAGAGAAAATTTCTTCCAGATTCATGTTCCGTGAAGATATCTTCTTAGAAACTTTAATATTCACTATTAACCTAATCATACATATGATTAAATACCAATGGGAACTTACCACCACCCCGAAATTAATGTAAATAGGCCAAGTTTAAATATCATTAAATGCAAATGTGTAAACATAACACTCATGACGTTACAATAAGTTTGGTAAGCATGCTTTACCCACCGAAGCAAGTGCATTGTGCCATATATTTAGAAATTGTCGACCAAGTCATAAACGTTCCTATCTAATATCACCAATTACGTTGCATGGTCAAATAATTTAATATTTTTATATAAAAAACTCATTAATTTCACTTGCTAAAAAAGATTAAAAAAGTTTTTTATTTTATTTTAGTTTTGTGCATACATATTTGATATTTCTGAACTTTAGCCAATTTTTTCACACTTTTTACTGCCAATTCTTTTGTTATCTTGCACTCGTTCCCTTTACGGCAGTTCTTTTCACTTTCTCTTCACTCACATATAAAAGATTGGAAAGTGATTTGATTTTCAACTCATTGTAGAACTATTTTCTCCTTTTCATCTTCATACACTATGATTTCTCTTATCAGTTGCATGAACTTTTTGCTGATTTGAGCGTCAAAAAATCTTACTGGTGATACACATTTGTCGTGGCGAGGATGTTCCCACCTATTGTGATGCACGTCAAATCAGCTTATTAAATATCGATTTTTATCTTTGAACTCGTTTCTATCTACCAGACATCATATATTATTGACACACCTTGCACTCTAACCTTACTAATTTGTTTTTTTTAAAACAAAAATTCTCTCATGATATATTTTTTTCATCTATATTATATTATGATTTTAGCTACACATAATTTTTGATTTTGATTTTCTTAAAATGTGTAACTTGTTGCAAAAAAATGCAACTTAAAAAATCATTAAAAAGTCTAAATTTTTCTTGAAAAATATTTATTCTTATTTTGAGTAAAAGCAGTTTAAATTTTGTATTTACTATTACAATTAACTTGTAATTTTTTATTATCCTAAATAATTTGTAACTATTAGAAAAATGATTTTTGGTCCATTTAATATATTTTAACGTGATAATTGTTTTCCATATTTCTTAAAAAGTAATAACTGCTCCATTAACTATATGTTAATATATAATTTTATATTTATCCAATCTCTATTCAATTTTTTTTATTGTGTTGTATTTTTCTTGTTTTTTTTGTAAATTGTTTTTTGATGAAAAATGATAATTATAAAAAGTGTGTCAATTAATTGAGTCATCAAATTTAGTGTAAGTGTTCTTCTCTCTTTTTTAATGAAAAAAATAATTATTACAAAGTGTGAATTAATTGAGTCATTAACTTTAGTTTTAGTTTTCTTTAGTTTTAATTTATTTTTTGTTACTGACGTGGACACTCTAGATTGAGAGAAAACTCTCATATTATATAATAGATTATTTTAATGGAAACAAATATCAATTCATGTATTGTTTTAAAGTTCCAAAAAAAAATATTTTCTATTATTGAAATATCTAAACAGTGGCTTCTTCTACAAAATATTTCTTATAATATAAATTAAGTAATCCCCTATCGGCAATCATATAGCAATATCATGCTTAATACATAATCTTATATAGAAAGTTAACTTGCAAAAAAGAAATAAATTTGGGGAGGGGGAGGGGGGGGGAAGAAGAAATAAATCATATACAATATATAATATATGTTTAATTTTACAGAAAATAAGTAATATCTAATTATAATGAATATACCAATTTTAAAAATTTTAAATATATATATCTTTATATATACGAAAATTAAAATTTTAAGGAAAAAAACAATCACAGTAATTATATACCAACATTCAAAATTTTGGCTTCAAAAAATAAAATAAAATACTCTAAATTATTCAAATTACTAAGGGTGGTTTAGTGGGAGTTAAATTTATATAGAGTTAGTTGATTTTAAAATTTTAGAGATTTGTTATATTTTCATAGAGTTTGTTAGATTTGTATAGAGTTTTGAGTATTCAAAATATTTCACTATAATGATTATAAAAATTCAAAAGATATCCATAGTGTTTTGGAAATTTTGTTTGATGACTTAAATAGTTAAATTTCCTTACATGGAGCCCATATCCATTATATGGGAGATAGAAATGTACAAACAAGGGATATATCTTTTAGGAGATAAATAGTTTTTGTGGATTGCTATTCAAAATCTGACAACTAAGGTATTCGAAACATTATAAAAGTAAAAGATATTTGTTTTTATTTTGTCTGGTCAAAAATATTTTTTTGTTTATTTTTATTTTTAAGTACAAATAAGGGATATATAAGATAGTTTTTGTCGACCTTGTGGCTACTAAAAATGTAACAAATAAGGTATTTGAAACATTATAAACAATAAAAGATAAATGAAAAATTAAAAAAAAAAACTTTTTTTGATCAAATATATTTGTTGGTCTATTTCATATTTAATTAGCAAAATAAATTACGTGTCAATTTAATTGTTATGTGCTTGGGTTTCATACTATATTGAGAGATTTCCTTAACTTTTTTATATAGAATTACTAGGGTGTGATCCGCGCTACGCGCGGGCGTTGTTAACAATTTTTCTAAACAGTTTTTATTGTCTATTATTTTATTTTTGGAATATGGTAGTTAATCGAATTGTCTCTACCATCTTAAAATATGTGTATTTTTATTTTTTGGTTTATTTTCTTAATTTCTTAAATTTATGATTTTATATGTATTTGTTTAGTGGATAGTACACATTTTTACTTATTTTTCTACTTTGTTGGTCACTTTCATGCAATAAGTTGTTTTTTTTAAGGAAGATGTTAACAATTTAAAGTTCTCTTTGCATAATTTTTGTTTTTTCTTTTGTTTCATCTAAAACCTATTTGCTAGCGCCCTTGTAGAATACGTTTCCCTTTAATATTAAGGAATGAAAGAATTTTAGCTGCTTCGAAAATTTTAGTTTTAAGATAATTTTCTGTTTTTTTAAATATGTTGGATGTATAGATACTATGCGCGGGCGTGGTCCACATTTTTGTTATAAGTTTGTTTTGATTGTGTAATAGTATTTTATTTTCTTGGTTTTGGAGTTAATGGAACTGTTTATAACAGTTTAATATTGGGTAGTTCCTTATTTTATATTATTTTTTATTTTTATATTATTTTTAATCGTGTTTTTTTTAACATCATTCTTTTTAATTGTGTTTCATGTTGGATTATAATTAGGTCTGTCAAGCGGGTCAAACTTGCCCCGCTAGATCCGCCCCGCTCGGGTTAATTTTTTTGTTCGACCCGCACCCGTCCCGCTTGAATTCGCGGGTATCCGCGGGTAACCCGCAAATATTCTCGACCCGCACCTGACCGGCGGTGGATTAAACGGGGCGGGACCCGCGGATAATGACTCAAATTGACAGCACCGATTTATGTATATTTTCGAATATTTGTTTTATGCTTGAGTTTTTTTTTTTTGATTTTTTGTTTTTTGTGTGTGTGTTTTTGTTTTGTTTTAATGTTTGTTGCTTAGGTGGAGGGTGAGGTGACATCATGAGAAAGAGCAAAGCAAACTTTATATATATATATATATATATATATATATATATATATATATATATATATATATATATATATATATACTCACAATTTGTGGTCAAATGCAAACATAACCCAATTTTCTCTATTTTTAACAAATAACATTTTCTCTCCATTATATCCT
Source organism: Eutrema japonicum (assembly GCA_030161315.1). Classification (NCBI taxonomy): domain Eukaryota; kingdom Viridiplantae; phylum Streptophyta; class Magnoliopsida; order Brassicales; family Brassicaceae; genus Eutrema; species Eutrema japonicum. The sequence continues at coordinate 44,950,138 of BSQW01000013.1, forward strand.
TCACAACCACACATATTCACGAAAATGTCATTATGCTCTTAATTTATTTTTATTTTTTTAAATAGCAAAAATTAAAGACACAATAATCCATATCATATCACTTATTTATGAAAATGCCATCTTCTTCAATTTTCTCAACCACCATTAACAACCAATTTCAAGTTCTAAATGCTTACCCAACCTATTTTCTAGCTCTAAATACTCAATATTTGAGCTCATAACCTCATAATCTTTCATTTTCTCTCTAATTTCATCCAAAAAACTCTCTAATTTACGTTTTAAAAATTGCAAATTCATTGATCTTGTGATTTTCTGTGATATTTGCATAAAACGATTGGGCTTCTTTGGTATTGGTGAAATTCGAAGTTCTGGGCGCTTGACGAAGTTAAAACGAGTTCAAACCGTATCTGGGTAATTATCTACTTCGTTTTAAGAGTAGACTTCAGGTGAAATTTCGAAGTCTGCTCGAAAAAGTCAAATTATTGTCAAATTCTGGTCAATTTCAAAACTAAAATGTTTATTCTGCAGACTTCAGGTGAAGTGATAAGCTCAAATTAATATACCCTAAAAGTACTAAAGCTTTGTCGATTGTAATACTTACGGATCGAATCCACAGAGACTCAAGGAAACACACAATAGATTGTATAGATGAAAATTAAGCTAAGTGATCAATGGAATTGAAAGCAAATACGCAAATTAAACAGTTGTAAATTCGATGGGAGAAAGATAGGTTCATGGTATTTCTCAGGAAATGAATGAATGCAAATAAACTAACTAATCAGGGTTCAGGTTACTGATATATCATGGTTTTTACCCCGTTTAAGCCATGATATAAATCCGTTTTATCGAGTCTTTCTACTATTTTGTAGTGGTTTAGAGTCTTTTACAGGTTTAGCACGTTTGGAGCATAATTGGAGATATTGGAGCTTTCTGGAGCATTTTGGATCAAAGTAGAAGGTCGTGTAGCTGAGTACCCGTTTTGAAGTCTTAGTGTCGATCGATACTGCCTAGTATCGGTCGATACCCACTGCAGCAGACAAGAGTCGCGACTTAAATGAAGAATTGAGGAATTGCAATTTGGTCCAGAAGTCTTTAATTATTACAATAAGCCCCAGAACGTGTTTTATGATTATAATTAGGTTTTTCAGCCACTTTGATGGCTATGCTTTTCATTATTCTTGATTCTACTTTGGTTGTTGGAGAGACAACTCTGAACTCATGTGTTTTATTGATTTCTTGGATGCTCTATTCAATCATGTTGTTTTTATTCTCCATGTCTGAGTAGATCCACTTTAGGTTCAGGGTTCTCATAAGGGTTTTCTCTGAATGCTAGGTTGATTAGTTAAATAGGATTCACTATCTGAATTAGTTCTTCGCTTTAGGTTGTGTTCAAAACTTGTTCTAGATTAGCTACCTAGAATTTAGATCTTAGGATAATTGATTAGGCGCGAGAGTGCGATTAATTACCTGACAGAACCTAAGGTGAGAAAAATAACTATTCGCAAAGAGATTTGGTTTAGTTGTTTTGTGAACAAATCAAACCTGATCTAAAAGCTGATTTAGACTTTAGGATTCGCAAAGAGATTTGGAATTCCTAGGATTTAGATTTAGATAGTTTTCGCAACAAGAGTTGGTTAATTATACCTTAGTAATTTGAGTTCAAGAACCGCGCTAAATCTGAATCATGTTAGTTAGTTTATCTGCATTCATTGATTTCCTGAGAAATACCCTGAACCTATCTTTCTCCCAATGGAATTACAACTTGTTTAATTTACGCACTGCTTTCTTTCAATTACATCTTTTGGTTTAGCTTAATTCGAATCTATTTAATCTATTGTGTGATTTCTGGAGTCCTTGTGTTCGACCCCTACTTTACTGCTTAGTACTTTTAGGGTATTAATTTGAGCATATCAAATTTGGCGCCGTTGCCGGGGACTCAATTTCGCCATTAGATTTTAGCTTAGAATTTCGTCTAAATCGTGGAGTATCGATCGACACCCTAGTGGTATCGGTCGATACCCGTCGTGAATTTCAGTTACTTACGTTCTTGACTTTTGTGTTTCAGGTGCATGTCTCTTCGTGAAACCAGAAGGAACAAGAACACTCCGCTAGTTGATCTGTCAAACGAGCAACTAGCAAATTTGGAACGTGCAAAAAGGAAAGCAAAGAATCCAGCAGAAATGAACAATCCAGTGATATTTATTCGTGATGCTACTGGAACTTTGAGAGACCAAGAGGGTCAATTGTGCAACGAGAGAGGGCAGGGACTTGATGAAGCCGGAAATATCATTGTCCCTGCAATTGCTGTGAATGCAGGGAACGCTATGATTAATCGCGGTAGGACGATTGGTGAGTACAACAGGCTTTATCAGTTCTATGCCAATCGATCAGCGATTTGCCCTCCACCATTTCAGAGGAATGACTTTGAGCTGAAACCTGCATACTAAACTCTTGTGGGTCAGCGTCTTTTTCATGGTCTTTCTCATGAACACCCTTTGGATCACATTGAGAGGTTTGAGGATTTGGTTACAAGCATCAAGTGCCATGGAGTATCCTATGATTACCTCTTCTGCAAGCTCTTCCCATACTCTCTTGGAGGAGATGCAACTTACTGGCTGAAGCAGTTACCTCCTGGATCACTGACTACTTGGGATGAGACGAAGAATGCGTTCCTGAACAACTTCTATGATGATGCACGATCCGAGGATCTCAGGAACAAGATTTCTCAGTTTTCTCAAGGACCGACTGAGGCACTCAATGCTGCTTGGATTCGTTTCAGGTCATATCAGAGAGATTGCCCGCACCATGGTTTCACTCAGGTTCAGCTGCTGGGTACTTTCTACAGAGGAGTCGATTGGAGGTATCATATGTCTTTAGATGCTGCAAGTAATGGGAATTTCAACACAAGGTATCCCGACGATGCTTATGTGATGATTGAGAACTTGACTTCTTGCAATAGTACCAAGAATGCAGACATCGAGCGCAAGAAGCAAGCTGGTAACTTGGATAGCAGTCGAATGGCAGAGGTGAATGCTAAGTTGGATTCAATGCACGATCTGTTGATGGGAAAGACCCAAAAGACGGTCCACTTTGCTGCTGAAGATGAAGTGGAGTTTGTTAACAATATTGGTGGGGCAGGTTTTGGGTCGAATCAATTTTTCCAGAAACCTTTCCAGAGCAGTGGCTACACAAGGAACTATGAGAGTTCATCTTATCAACCTATACCTGCTAAGACCCCTGAGAGTAAGATTGAGGCTATGTTTGAGCAGTTGGTTCAAGGGCAGGAGAAGATAACAGTGAACTTCAATGGGAAATAGGATGTTGTGTATACCGATCTGAATGAGAAAATCGAGGCTCTCAAGACTAGCCATAAGATGCTGGAAACTCAAGTAGCTCAGACTGCAGCAGCTGCCAAGGGAAAGAAGGTTCATTCACACAATGAACACGTCAATGCAATCACCTTAGGAAGTGCTAGAGAGGTCACTGCAGTGGTAGAAAAGGGTTTGAATGCAAGAATTTTTGACAATCCTGTAGAAGATGACAATGAAGATTCGGAAAATCCCAAGGTATCGACCAACACCACCGAGTATCGATCGACACCCGTCCAAGCACTTTCACGGGAAATCTCAAAACCCCGTGTATCGATCGATACCATCCATGTACCGATCGACACTGACCATGCAGTCGAGAAGACACCTGAGTTGACGCCAGAGAGGGGTTACAAACCTACGATGCCATACCCTGAATTACCTAGACACCTCAAAGACCCCATTTCTCCAAATCAGCTGCTTGGCTTTGAGAAGATGGTACGAAGAATTCCCCACACACAGACTTTTGAAGAAGCTCTAGAGTACCGCCCTTTGCTGAGTCACTTCCGAGATTGCAGAGAAACTCTGGAAGAGATCGAGGTACTCTTTATCAAGGCCAGAAGCAAGTCCCTATCGCTGAGGTAGTTGACCAAGAGGGAAGACCCATGAACATTCTCCGTTCCATGTTTTATCTCTGGCGTTGAATTCAAAGAGTCTCTCGTTGACTCAGGGGCTAGCGTCAATGTCATATCAAGGGCAATTGCAGAAAGATTGGGAGCTGATATTCGACCGCCCAAGTCCTCTATCACATTCGCGAATAGTTCCACCTCACTTCCATATGGTACAATCCCTGATTTGACGGTTAAAGTAGGAGATTGCCTGGTTCCTGCTGATTTTCAGGTTGTGGAGATGAGTGCACAATCCCGTTCGCAGTTGATTCTGGGAAGACCGTTCATGGCTACGGTTGGTGCCATTATGGACACACCCAGCAAGCAAATCTTGTTCTCATACATTGACAAGGAGGTGTACTACAAAGCCATCCCTAGAGGAACTCCCACACATATCTCTTGCATCACCATTGTTACAGGAGAGACGTTGGTAGTTGATCTTTTGGAAGAGCCTCCTGACGAGCCAACTGTCATAGACCTTCTAGATAGTACTTCTGTCATCACCAAGAGAGACGTCAAAACAGCCAAGGCAAAGAAGAAGGTGAAGAGCAAAGGAGTAAAAAGTGTTCCCCATGTGACTTTAACCCCTCAGAAGTGCGATGGAAATTCAATTGAATATAAGGTGAAGTTCAAGGGAACTTCGAAACCATTCTCTAAGGCTAGAGTTATTCTCACTTCGGAGCTGAAAGAGAAAGGACAGGAGTTTGTAGAGAGCATGATGAGCAGAACTCTGAAGCTGGCGATGTCTAATTGTGGAGCTTGTTCCGGCGCAAGTTCTCATTCTTCTCCTGACTGATCGTCCGTAAAGTCAAGCTCGTGACGTAAAATAAGCGCTTGGTGGTGAGTCTGTACAGAAGTAATTTATTTTTGTTTTATTTTTAGTTTTATGCTTTGCGTCCTGTGTCTTAACGTGAAGCAGATTTGGACAAAGCAGGAATTTGCCAACAAGCGTCGACCGATACTACACGGTGTCGATCGACACCGTGCGGGCAGGTAAGTTTTCTTTCAAAACCCTCGGGTTTCTTTATCTCTTATTTCTTCTCCATCGATCGATACCGCCTCCATCTCTCTATCAAATCGTATCTCTCTCATTTCTTCACCGATTTTGGTGATTCAAGTGCCTAGATTCATTGGATTTTCATCATATATCTCTTTCTAGCATTTGTTTCTTCAATCAGCAAAGGTATGTACTCGAAATTCTACTTTTTCAGTCCGGATTTTAGGTTTGTGGTTTGTGAGATTTTACTCTTTATCACTTGTTTTTCTTGACAATGGTCATTTGCTGAGATGCTCTAGAGTGGTTTCGAACTTTGCCTTACATTCAATTTCCTTTAATTTGGACTCTTGGATAATTTGGAATTTGGGAATTCGTTGAAACTGGAAACTGGCTAGGGTGTCTATGGATACCCTCTGGTATCGATCGACACCATCCGTGTCTGCTGATTAGAATTTGTTGCGATTTGCTGAGAGGTGTTGGATTTATGCTGTGTCTTTCTGTCTTGTTTGCAGATGGCATCTAGGTCAAAGAGAGCCAGGACTACAGACGCATCGAGCTCTAAGCTGAACGAGAAGGCCAGGATCCCTTGTCATCGCAATTGGAACGGGACGGAGAAGGAGGTTGCGCTGGGTGATGACTGCACTTACATACCCATATTGGAGGCATGGGATGATTATGACACGCTGCACTATAACGCGTGGTTGAGAGTTTCTATAGACCCTACTCGGTTTGTTGACGGAGTCTCCATGCGTCGCTTGGGCCTTGACACAGAGCTGGCCCGTTTGCTGGGAAAGATTGGTCTTGGCCGGATGGCCACTCAGCAGCATGATCTTTACCCGGACTTGGTTCATCAGTTCATGGCGACAGTTCGCGTTTATTACCAAGACGAGGTTCTCCGGGATGCATAAGAGGGCACCTTGACTTTCATGGCTTGTGGAGTGAGGTAAATGTTACCACTCCCCGATCTCTGTGACATCTTCGGTTTTCTGCGGGATTGCAGGAGAGTTGCTCTTCCCGTGCAGCATCCTAGCATGCAAACATTTTGGAAGTATTTCGGGAATGGTGCCTATTACTCTAAGGAGTCCACTCAGATGGATATACGACACCCGGTCCTGCGCTGTTTGGTTAGGATCCTGAGCACCACTCTCTTGTGCAAGATGGAACCTGATAGATTCATGGACGAGCTTGAACCTGAGCTTGTAGCTGAGCTTGATCCAAAGGTTATTGATGAGGTCAACAGACCCGTAGCTGAACCAAAACTCCATCAAATGCACCACATAAGTCGCAAAAGGATCAATCCGGATACATGTGCCTTTCTTGAAGCATATAAATTCAACCACGATTATTCAGAACATGAGACCACTTGGAAAACATTATCAGCTCACATAGAGAGCTCCTCGAAGTGGAATCAGTTCGATCCGAATCCAGAAGAAGGAGTTATGCAATTTACAAATCGGGTGATTCCCAATATCTCCGATTTGGACAGATACGCCTTGTTTGGAGGTTTCCCACCAAACCAAGAGGAGTTAGGTTACAAATCAACCTGTTATACAATCTTGATCCATCAAAGGTTCATGGAGAGTTGGAATCAAGTCGATACCATTTTTCATTTGGGAGATATTCAAGTTCAAACCCAGCGGATCCTCGGCTTGCTACATTTCGGAGCTTCAACTTCTCAACGGATCTACTGTTAAAGATTCAGCGTTTTGGGCATCAATTCCTTCATCAAAGATGTTTCCAAGAAGCTTACCTATTCCCTAAAACCGTCAAGGTACAAAGAAGTCATCATGGTTTTGAGGTTTGGCCCAAGGTGTTTGTCCTTGTACTCTTTTTCCTCCTTTTGGGTTTGTCCCAATGGGTTTACCAAAAGAGGTTTTAATGAGGTTTGGGCTTACATCTCACATTTGGCCCAACTTCTTCCATGATGTGCAAAGATCATCATCACCCACGAAATTGGGAGGCTAAGGGGCATTCAAACAAGACTTAATGGAGTCAAAAAGTCACTAGTCTTAGTCTTTGGGTTTTAATTAGACTTTGTTATTTTCCTTGCATTGTTTTTAGTGATTTCTTCTTCATCCCTTCACCTTCTTTTCCTATAAATACTCTTTGTAGTTCTTCATTTCAAATCATCCAATTTTATAAACTTTTTTAAGAAGTTTCTTCTTTGTTCCTTAGTGAACTTTCGATCTCTTTGGTGGTTAGCCAACGAAATCAAATCGATCATTTGGTGGTTAGCCATTGATCAACCTGCGGTGTGTCATATCCGTGGTTCGTTTGTTGGTGAGTCATATCCAACATTCACAATCCGATTCCGAGGTGGTTAGCCGAAGAGTCACAACGTTCCTTAGGTGGTTAGTCTTCGGATAGGGTTTACCGAGTGCAGTCCATAGCCCTCGACGCAACCATTCACTTCCCCCGCCTTGCTCGTTCAAGGATTATCCCGTTTCTATTCCGCTTCGTTACCGTCAAGAGTGTGCCATTTTTGGGAGGATCTTATCAAGTGGTATCAGAGCCACGCTCTTGATTATCGGTAATTTCTAATCATTTCTATCTTTTCATATTCTTCTTTTTCTATCTTTTCTTTCTATCTATTGTATTTAAATCAGTCAAAAAAAAAAATTGCTGATTTTCGTAATTCTTCACTCATCTATCTATCTTTTGTTTGACGATTTGGTTTTTGAAGTTACCATCGATTTGTTTCGATTTAGTTTCTTAAGAACCGAGGAGAACTTCTAGTGTGTTGTGAGGATATTACGAGAGTTGTGTGAAAAAAAATTATTGAGAGAAACACTTGTGAGTATTTTACTAACGTGTTTGCTCAATTTTTGCGAGGTACAAAATATCTTTTGGTCTAGTGAAAAGGTGGACACCAGATTTTGGTCTATTGAAAAAGAAAACACCAGAGAAAAATCCATGGAGAGAAAGAGACCAACTGAGACAACCTAGATACAAGGAGGCCGAAGATTATTATGATCGTGATCGTAATTCATCTCGGGAAAGCAAAGAGAGACCTAGACGTGCAAGAGAAAGCAGGGGTCATCATCATGAAGATCGTGGAGATCTCATGCCCCAAATTCCATCATTCTACGGTAAACATGATCCGGACACCTACTTGGAGGGGGAGAGAAAGGTGGAACTCGTTTTTAATTCCCATCACTATTCGGAGATCAACAAGGTACGGATTGCAGCTACTGGATTTTGTGAGTATGCACTCTACAGGTGGCATCGATTGGTAACTTCAAAGAGGCGTAATGGAGAATATCCAGCGCAGACATGGGCCGAGATGAAAGCAATCATGAGGAAGAAACATGTTCCCAACCAACACCATCGTGAGCCAAATCAGAAGGTGAGTTCTTCTCAACCAACTATTGAAACCAAAGCATCCAAAGCTAGAGAAGATTTCCAAAGGTCAGAGAAGCTTTTAAAAGCGTGCATCAAATCAACCGAGGCTAAAAATTCAAAGGCACGTGATGTGAAGTGTTTTAAGTGTCAAGGGAGATGACACTATATGCAAAAGAATGCTCTAACAAGAAAACCGCGGTTCTTCCCAACAATGGAGAGCTAGAGTTAAGAGCAGACGAAGTGGTTTCTGTTTCACTTCTATCTTTGTCCGAGGAGCAGAAACAAAAGGAGCTTGATTCAGCACATATTTATGACGACTATGATGACGAGGTGCTTGATTCCGCACCCATCTATGACGATTATGAGGAGGAATAGGTAAACGTTTTGAGTGATTCTCTAAACATTACTCACCATAAAGAAAAAGAGAGCCTGAGAGAAACCAAGCTAAAGGCATTTGAGAGCAAACCGGTGAGAAATTCAAACTTTCTTGTGAGAATCGAAGAGGTTAAGAGTTCTTTGTCGTCAAAACAACCTTTGATTATTTTTGACTATAAGGAAGCTTTTATTAGCTTGACTAATCTTACACCGGTGCTGCCGAGTGAAGTGATTTTTCTTTTGCAGGGTTATAGAGACGATTTCCATGAAGACAAGTCAAGAAGTTTCCCACCGATCCAAGGAAATGAGCATCATATTGTCTTTGATCCCGGAGCACCCTTTGAGGCACTTTCCTATGTCATGCAGTGCAAACAAAGTAAGAAAAACGTGGTGACTAATGACACGTCTAGGAGGTATGAATTACTTTTCATTCTTGATGCAAAGTTGCTAGATTTTGAACACACCAAAGAATTTTACAAGTCTGATTTTAAAGCCGTGTTTCAAACTTGTGAAAAGTTTTCACATGAGAAGTTCTTTCACTACAAGAAAACAGGTTTTTTACTACTGCAAAAACAGTCGGAAATCAGTAGCAAAACACCATGTTACGACTGATTACCGACTGATTTCTGCAGTAAGTAAAGGTCTCGTCGCTAAAAAAATCAGTAGCAAAATTGCTACTGATTTACGACTGATATTAGGCGGTCACTATTCAATCGCTAATCAGTAGCAAAATTTTACGACTGATTAGTGACTGAATTTTGCTACTACAGCGTAGTCGGTAATCAGTTGTAAAATTTAGCTACTGAATTGCGACTGATTACCTACTACTTTTGCTACTGATTACCTACTACTTTAGCTACTGATTTGTGATTTTTTTATGACTGATTTTAGTTATTCAGTAGCAAAATATAGCTACTGATTAACGACTGATATATTGTTTAAATTAAAAAAAAAATCAATTTATTAATATAAATATAGACTAATTACATATAAAACATTAAAGTTTACAAAAGTAAAACAAATGAAGAACAGAAATCCAAACACCAAATTTGGGTTTGAAATTACATGTAAATGTAGACTAATTACACCAAACAAATGAAGCCGTACCATCGCGAAGCTCCAGCCACCGCACCACGTGGTCGTCACTCTATCGCCGGAAGTTCTTACAAAAAAAAATAGATTGAGCATTAATTACACTATCTTGGACGATAACAGAACTAGAGACAAAGAGGTGATGCTTATCAACTACCACACCAAGTCGGCAGAAATCACATACAGTCTTTGCAATACAAGTACAGCTTATGGAAATATGCTTCAGTAGTTCAGTCTACTCAAATCGACTCTAAGGCTTGCTTGATTTCACCTAGTCGATTACACCTGTTTGCACTAATGGGAAAGTAAATAAATAAATAAAATACAAGAGGTTTCGGAAAGTACTCTTGTTCTTCTCTAGCCATGACATTGGGATCCTCATTCTTGATATCGTATGGATACCATTCTGCAACCTTATCACCAAAAAGCTTCTTCCTTAATATCTTATGAGGAGATCTCTGTCCCGTTGGGTTAAGCATATGTCCGAAAATCCTTGCTCTTGCTTCGGTCACACCATGAGTTACTGCTGAAGCTACAAGGCTTTTCAGGCTACCACTAGCCATCTTCCTTGAAACTACCTGTTAAAAGTAAGAAAACACAATGAAACATGATCAATCAAATCAATTTGCAAAATCACACATTGTAGGCTGATAAGTTTAACAAAAGGGCAGAAAACACTTCAATCACTAGACGCAGATACATTCTTTAAAGCTAAAATGGTAAATGCCTCATACAAAGGTAAGAATTTGATGCTGAAATACAGTAGTCCCTGCAATTAGGGTTTCTATTATGTCACTGCGATCAACTCTAAGCAACGAATTTTCATAACGTTAGTCTCTAAAGACAGGAAATTTCGAATTTAAAACTAAGACATCAGCATTAGATCCACATGAATCTGGGCAAAGTTTCTACAATTTGAACGGGCACAATTGGTAAATACACGAAAACGGAAACTTTTAAGGATCCCTAGATCACATTCATGTCAGAAACGCAATCAAAAAATCATCAAGGAAAACAAAAATAAAGCTTTGAGACATTTCATTATGAATCCAAAAAAATACTCTTTGAGACATTTCATCGAACACGTTCCATAAGAAACTTGGGAAACAAAAAGGACCATTTTCACCATCGGCAATGAGACTACACGTTGAATCTCGACAGTAGAAGAAGAAAAAGAGATAGAAACTTACCGAGAAAAGAAACAATAGTGAGATGGAGATCTCAGTTTTCTGTCACAGATGAGAACACGGAATCGAGTCACTCACCCGTGGCATCGGACAAGATCTGAAAAATCTCTCGCCTGAGACTTCGAGATGCATCTTCCAATCAAAGCCGGTCTCCAAAACAAGCTCCACTGTGGATCCGGAAAGCTCTGTCACTGCTAGGATTGACGAAGAAGGGAACGAATCAAAGGAGAAAAACAGGACGAGGGTGAAAAGAGATCTCGAAAAAGCAAGAAACAAAGACCGGTTCTGCGTCACGGGCGTGGTGGCTCATCCTGAAAATGATCCGCAACACACACACACTCCTAATTAGGCTTTGAAATCTCTCGAACAGATGACTTTATGTAAACAAGATTGAAACCACAACACAACTCTAGAAAGCAAACACAGACTATTGGCAGCAACTACTAATTGACGAATTGACACATCAAAGTCTCCCAGTTTTACTTGTTCAAACTTTAACAACTCTGTATTATTTTGACTAAACAAACACGCAATTGTGAAATCCTACAAACAGAAAAGGTGAACCATAATGTTGTGCAGGTAGAGTTCCTATAAGACTATTAGTTTATTATATCCAAGCAACATACAGCCTAAGAATAAAGAGAGGTTGCAAATTTTGATAGGCTGACAAGATTTTCTACAAACTATCAATCCAAGTAGCTAGATGTTGATAGTAGCACTTAATTTACCCAAATAATAAATTTCTAGATAAGAAAAAGCTTGAGAAGTGGCATGTGAAAGAGCTCAAAATCATGGTCCACTATCTCTGACAGTCAAGAACATAAAAGCCACCATTTAGACAAACCTCTTTTCTCCTCTGAAGAGTGGCTGGTATTCCTCCAAACCGGGAGTGAGCCAGCTGACTCTCGGCTTGCTCAAGCTTCTCAGCTTCATTGGTAAACGATTAAAATTAAAAGAAAAGAGAAAATATTAAACTACGACTTGGATCAAAGTAAATAATTAGCTCTGCATATCCAAGAATTTACCCAAATCTGATATTTGTCCGGCAACATAGTCTCCATTGCCCAGCAGTGGGGAAGAAGAAAGAGTGTTCACCCAGTACTTGTTCCAAAGGAGATCCAGAAGGTGGCTATCAAGAGATGACTTGAAGTAAGTGATGTCCAATGAATAGTACTGCAGCATCAAAAAGACCAAATCATAAGAGCGATGATGAAAGGCTCCAAGAAGATAAAAAAATAAAAATCAAGAAATGAGGATACAAGTACCTGTTTGCAATGAACACCAAAGTCCTCGATCTTGTTTAGAGGGATGGTCTGATACTCAGAAACATGATCATCTGAGATCTTATGTCCCTCTGGATATGTTCTGAATGCCCCGATCTCAACCTTACCAGCCGAAACAGTCCTTGTTGGATCAATAACAACAGCCAAGAAGGGTTCCTGATACTGTTGGTTAAGCATCTGTGTTGAAACATCGATACCCGAGAGCCAGCATCCATACCCGGGGTGAGAGTGATACCATCCAACAACATTCTCCAACCGCCCAGCCTATCGTTCAAGTTATATTATCAAAGCGGATAGATCTAGAAATCCACTCCAGGGACTAGCGGCGATGGAGATCGACTGTGCGGTTTCTTTGAAGCCTGAAATCACTTGATTCGCCATTGTTGCTCTGGATTCCAGAAAACTTCTGAAACCCTAGATCCTTTCGAGTGCGAGTAGTTTGTGAGAAGAAAGGAGGAGCAAGTCAAACTGATTCATGCGTTAGATTGAATAAAAAGAATAAAAAAGAGGTGGAAGATTTGGGTGCGTTGGATTGAATCTTATCAACGGTGGAAAAGGATGATCCTAGTCTTTATTGAGTAACCAATGAAAAATCAAGAAAAAAAGATTAAGAAGAGTATTTTTTTTGTTGTTGTTAAATGGATTATGAAGATTACAAGAAATTGAAAACTACAAAATCGAACCAAACAGATTTTTGAAAGGTATAAGAAAATGCAGTGGAGATTTAGGTTCAATGGATAGTGTAAGAGTTTTATTTGTATATTATTTGTAATTGTTTAATTTTTTATATATTATTTGATGATTAAGGGTTAGAGGTTTAGGGTTAGAGGTTTAGGGTTAAGAGTTAAGGGTTTGTGTTTGGGGTTTAGAATTTAGGATTTACGAAATTTTTTAAAAAAAAATAAATGTTTACTTTTTTGTATATTATTTGATGATTAAGGGTTAGAGGTTTAGGGTTAAGGGTTCAGAGTTTGTGTTTGGGGTTTAGAATTTAGAATTTATAAAATAATAATATTTTTAAAAAATTGTAAATGTTTATTTTTTGTATATTATTTGATGATTAAGAGTTAGAGGTTTAGGGTTAAGGGTTATAGGTTTAGGGTTAAGGATTAATTAGAGGTTTAGGGTTAAGGGTTTAGAATTTAGGATTTATAAAATGATTATATTTTTTAAAAAAATTGTAAATGTTTAATTTTGTATATTTATTCCATTGTTAATTTGCTAATTACAAAAAAAAAAATTTCACATAACCTAAACCACAAACCTCAAACCCTATACCCTAAACCTTAAACCTAAACTCCAAACCCTAATTGGAAAATTACAATTACATTATTTTAAACTCTAAATTGAATAAACAAACCCTAAACCATATACAAGTAATCATACCCTATACCCTAAACCTAAACTCTATACTCATATGCCCTAAACCTTAAACCTAAACCCCAAACCCCAAACTCCAAACCACAAACCCTATACTCTAAACCTAAACTCCAAGCCCTAAACCATAAACTTTAAACCTTAATGATACAAATTAAATCATAAACCAAAAAAGCAAAACAATAATTTTAAAACTCTAAACCAATAATTTAATTATTATATATACTCAAAACTAAAGTATATTTCACATACCCTAAACCCTAAACGCTAAACGCCAATGTCTTAAACCCTAAATCAAATATTCAAGATGTAAGGCATTGGCGTTTCTTTCCTTTTGATTTTATTTTGACATAAGGTGTAATTTCGGGATATAAACTGTTGTTGTTATTCATTAACGAATATCCCACTTGGCTCAGATGGTAAACTCCCTTGTTTCTACTTCGAGTGTGAGGGTTCGAAACCCAGAATGGATTTTTTTCAAAAAAAAAACACATTATATCAAAACGGCGTCGTTCTGGTTTCATTTCGATAAACTGTGTAATGTTGGGATATAAAATGTTGTTGTTAAACAATAACGTATATCCCACTTGGCTCAGATGGTTAAATGCGTTGGTCTTTCTTCGAGTGTGCGAGTTTGATTCCCAGAGAGGTTTTTAAAAAAAAACAAAACGACGTCGTTTTGTTTTTAAAAAAAATCAGTAGCAAATTAGTCGCTAAAATTACTACTAATTAGCTACTGCATGTTTCCGACTACAATTCAGTCACTAATCCATCGTAAAACTGCTACTAATTAACGACTGAAATTTTTAGTCACTAAATACCTACTGATTTGCGACTGTTTGAAAATAGTCGCACATCAGTCGGAAATCAGTAGCGAAACAGTCGGTAAATTTACGACTGCCTAATCAGTAGCAACAATCAGTAGCAAAAACCCTGTTTTGGTGTAGTGTTTAGGCATGGAGGTTTTATTGATGAGGATAAATTGTTTGAGATTAATCAATCAATCAGAGGTTCTATTTTTGTTGATAGATTCTCTATGAAAGTGCATTTGAACCCATGTCTTAGGACCAATGAGATTTCGCATGTTTTTAGATCTTTCATTGAGATTTTCGATTTTGTCTACATTTAAAGACATTCTGTTCTACAACAAAATCTTTGATAAGCATGTTGATCATTTGGGACTTGTTGTAGATGATCTGAAAGAGAAACCGATTTCTAGGTTGAAGAAGTATATCTTTTGCATATATGATTTTGTGTTTCAAGTTTTTGTTGAGAAAACACAGGGTATACCAATTCAAGGAATGAAAGCTCATGCACCAGCAACGTGGTTATATAACTTGTGGCTACTGAAGCTTACCATCCAAGTTGATTGTGACCCATGGAAGCATTTGAGAAATGAGCAGTATGCTACGCGAGCTAATGAGAGGCAACATAACATGTTTTTTGAGCCCGGTGACTGGATTTGGTTTCTTGTGACCAAGGGACGTTTTCCAATCCAAAGAAAGTTCAAAATAATGCCAAGAAGTGACGACCCACTTCAAGTACAGGAGCTGATCACTGATGATGCCTACAAGATATGCTTTCAAGGTGAGTATACATTGTCGTTATACTTTGATGAATTTAACTTGGCTCTTTTGCGTGTATGTGGTCCAGATTTGAGGACAAATCCTTTTCAACTGGGGGAGGATGATAGATTCATGGACGAGCTTGAACCTGAGCTTGTAGCTGAGTTTGATTCAAAGGATATTGATGAGGTCAACAGACCCGTAGCTGAACCAAAAATCCATCAAATGCACCACACAAGTCGCAAAAGGATCAATCCGGATACATGTGCCTTTCTTGGAGCATCTAAATTCAACCACGATGATTCAGCACATGAGACCACTTGGAAAACATTATCAGCTCACATAGAGAGCTCCTCGAAGTGGAATCAGTCCGATCCGAATCCAGAAGAAGGAGTTATGCAATTTACAAATCGGGTGATTCCCAACATCCCCGATTTGGACAGATACGCCTTGTTTGGAGGTTTCCCACCAAACCAAGAGGAGTTAGGTTACAAATCAACCTTTTCTACAATATTAATCTATCAGAGGTTCATGGAGAGTTGGAATCAAGTTGATACCATTTTTCATTTGGGAGATATTCAAGTTCAAACCCAGCGGATCCTCGGCTTGCTACATTTCGGAGCTTCAACTTCTCAACGGATCTACTGCCAAAGATTCAGCGTTTTGGGCATCAATTCCTTCATCAAAGATGTTTCCAAGAAGCTTACCTATTCCCTAAAACCGTCAAGGTACAAAGAAGTCATCATGGTTTTGAGGTTTGGCCCAAGGTGTTTGTCCTTGTACTCTTTTTCCTCCTTTTGGGTTTGTCCCAATGGGTTTACCAAAAGAGGTTTTAATGAGGTTTGGGCTTACATCTCACATTTGGCCCAACTTCTTCCATGATGTGCAAAGATCATCATCACCCACGAAATTGGGAGGCTAAGGGGCATTCAAACAAGACTTAATGGAGTCAAAAGTCAATAGTCTTAGTCTTTGGATTTTAATTAGACTTTGTTATTTTCCATGCATTGTTTTTAGTGCTTTCTTCTTCATCCCTTCACCTTCTTTTCCTATAAATAATCTTTGTAGTTCTTCATTTCAAATCATCCAATTTTATAAACCTTTTTAAGAATTTTCTTCTTTGTTCCTTAGTGAACTTTCGATCTCTTTGGTGGTTAGCCATGGAAATCAAATCGATCATTTGGTGGTTAGCCATTGATCAACATGCGGTGTGTCATATCCGTGGTTCGTTTGTTGGTGAGTCATATCCAACATTCACAATCTGATTCCGAGGTGGTTAGCCGAAGAGTCACAACGTTCCTTAGGTGCTTAGCCTTCAGATCGGGTTTACCGAGTGCAGTCCATAGCCCTCGACGCAACCATTCACTTCCCCCGCCTTGCTCGTTCAAGGATTATTCCGTTTCTATTCCGCTTCGTTACCGTCAAGAGTGTGCCGTTTTTGGGAGGATCGTATCAAAACCAAACAAGATGAGGGTGTCCGAGCTTCTACTTCTGTGTCTGGCAATCAGAGACATTATTCCTGAGGAGGATTTCGCATGGCCTGAGCTTACAGAGGTCAACCTTGGCGCTGTCTTTGCGCATCATTTGGTCTCCTTGAAGACCAAACCATTCACAGGCACGAGCATGAAGACAGAGACAGTTGATAGTCTCCTCATTCCTATCTTCCAGCACCTCGGGATCAGTACTACGAGCTGCTCGATAGTCACTGCGCGTCGGTTTATAGATGAGAGCCATCTAGGAACCTTAAGTGGTTGAAGCCCGAGAGGCGTTGGTTCTTCACTACATCTGCTGGGGATTTTCTGGTGTCGCTCCCTAACGACGAGCTGACAGACATTCTCGAGGACCCTTCTCAGCTTCATTTCGAGCCTCCACCACACCTGCTGATTCGAGCACCTGCGACTAGACGATGAGCTCCTGCGCCCTCACCTGCTGCTTCTGACATTCCATCTACTTCACGCCAGGGAGGACGAGCCCAGCGATCGCGAGCAGCGACTTCTTCTATCCCTGCACCATCCTTTCCTTATGATTCGAAACTTCCGATAGAGCCAACCGCCTTTCAAAAGGTGATGATAGAGAGTATGCGGAGTATCTGGACTGCTATTTCTCGCTGCCGCTGCATGACTGACATGGACGTTGCTCCTCCGTCTCAGCCTGGGACCTCGCAGACTCTGGTTGATCCTGATGTTGATGGCGATTCCAAGGCGACAGAGCATTAGTCTTCTTCTGTTTTCACGTTTGTTTTCTTTTCTTTTTCTTTTCTTCTTTTTATTTTTTGTTTGTGTTAAACTTATGTCAGCTTTATTTTTGCATTTGAACTCATGGATTTATGCTTGATTATCGGGTTGCTATTAACATGTTTTTGAGTGTTCCTAACAGTGCTAACTTCTAACACTTTGGATCAATTTCCCTAGGTTACGCAACTCGATACCATTGATTTGCAATCCGTGTGTCGCCATACGACCGGTGTCGATCGATACCAGCCAGTATCGATCGACACTCATCACCTTCACGTGTAAGATTAGCGATTTTCACAATCCCACCTGGTTATTTTGTTTTCTTTCACCAACTCTAGGCTAAATAACACTAGGGACAGTGTTGTTCAAGTATGGGGGAGGTAGTCGCTGACTTTGTTTTAGCTTTTCTTAGAGTCAGTCGTTTTTGAGTCAAAAATTGTTTTATTGAGTCAAAACTTTGTTGGAGACTGTGATCTTTTTCTTGAACGTATTAATCTGACCTTGCTTCTAAGTGACCATTGTTACAGAATCAGTTCTAGATCGACTAATGAAAAATCCAAAGGCTGACCAGTTAACCAGAAGACACTCATGTTTCCAGCAACGTTCTTTAAAGAATGAGCCAAATTTTTGCACTTCATCGATGTGGTTAGTATTCAAAGAGCTTGATTCCTCATTCGTATCTGACAAAGAAACCCATGTGTTTGAAGTAATGATATTTCTCTCCCTGTTATAAGTTAATAAATAAGATGCATTAAAAGATGAAATGATTTTCTTCTGAGTATAGGGTTAGGAAAATTTCATGCGATCCCATTATTCTACTTCAGAGGAAATGATCACACAAAGGTGGAAGCGAGGTTAGGAAAATTTCCTGTGATACCATTATTCGCCTACACCTTTGATTACTTTTGAGGGAAGAACCGGTGATTCGGTGGCAAACACCATCAATACTCGCGTCTCGAACCTTAATTTGTACATGCAAGAGATATAATAAGAAATAAGTCAGGGGGAGAGAAATAATACCAAAATATGTGAAAAAGGGTGGTTCCTTGTCATGATATTGTATGGGAAAGAATATAGAAGGTTCTTGGTATCAATCACAGCGATGAAACTGGCGAGAAGGGCTTGATTGAACGATGCTGTGAAATAATGTGTGTAGTCTGGGAAACTGCAAATGTCTACGGAAAAGTACATGGTGGTTAGATCAAAATCTGGTTAGGTGATATGTGGAGCACTAAGAAAAGAGTCATTGCAACGTTTCAAGAACAGGTGAGTCTCTACGTTTTCAAACCTCTTTCTCTAGTTTAGTCTTCTATTTGCTTGAGGGCAAGCAAAGGCTAAGTATGGGGGAGTCGATATATCATGGTTTTTACCCCGTTTAAGCCACGATATAAATCCGTTTTATCGAGTCTTTCTACTATTTTGTAGTGGTTTAGAGTCTTTTACAAGTTTTAACACGTTTGGAGCATAATTGGAGATATTGGAGCTTTCTGGAGCATTTTGGATCAAAGCAGAAGGTCGTGTAGCTGAGTACCCGATTTGAAGTCTCAGTGTCGATCGATACTGCCTAGTATCGGTCACCCACTGCAGCAGACACGAGCCGCGACTTAAATGAAGAATTGAGGAATTGTAATTTGGTCCAGAAGTCTTTAATTATTACAATAAGCCCCAGAACATGTTTTACGATTATAATTAGGTTTTTCAGCCACTTTGATGGCTATACTTTTCATTATTCTTGATTCTACTTTAGTTGTTGGAGAGAAAACTCTGAACTCCTATGTTTTATTGATTTCTTGGATGATCTATTCAATCATGTTGTTTTTATTCTCCATGCCTGAGTAGATCCACTTTAGGTTCAGGGTTCTCATAAGGGTTTTCTCTGAATGCTAGGTTGATTAGTTAATTAGGATTCACTATCTGAATTAGTTCTTCGCTTTAGGTTGTGTTCAAAGCTTGTTCTAGATTAGCTACCTAGAATTTAGATCTTAGGATAATTGATTAGGCGCGAGAGTGCGATTAATTCCCAGATAGAACCTAAGGTGAGCAAAATAACTATTCGCAAAGAGATTTGGTTTAGTTGTTGTGAACAAATCAAACCTGATCTAAAAGCTGATTTAGACTTTATGATTCGCAAAGAGATTTGGAATTCCTAGGATTTAGATTTAGATAGTTTTCGCAACGAGAGTTGGTTAATTATACCTTAGTAATTTGAGTTCAAGAACCGCGCTAAATCTGAATCTTGTTAGTTAGTTTATCTGCATTCATTGATTTCCTGAGAAATACCCTGAACCTATCTTTCTCCCAATCGAATTACAACTTGTTTAATTTACGCACTGCTTTCAATTACATCTTTTGGTTTAGCTTAATTCGAATCTATTTAATCTATTGTGTGATTTCTGGAGTCCTTGTGTTCGACCCCTACTTTACTGCAACTACTGCTTAGTACTTTTAGGGTATTAATTTGAGCATATCAGTTACGCACGGTTCTTGAACTCAAATCACTAAAGTATAATTAACCAACTCTCGTTGCGAAAATTATCTAAGTCTAAATCCTAGAATTCCAAATCTCTTTGCGAATCCTAAAGTCTAGACCAGCTTTTAGTTCAAGTTTGATTTGTTCACGAAATAACTAAAGCAAATCTCTTTGCGAATAGTTATTTTGCTCACCCTAAGTTCTATCAGGTTTCTCAATTGCACTTTCGTGCCCAATCAATCAACCTAAGATCTAAGTTTAGGTGATCAATCCAGAATTAGCTATGAGAACAACCTATGGTGAATAACTAATTCAGATTATGAACCCTAAACAACTAATCAACCTAGCATTCAAAGAAATCCCTTATGAGAACCCTAAACATAGCAGGAGATCTACTCAGACATGGAGATTGCAACAATAAACATGACTGAATAAATACTTAAATAAATAATAAAGAAGAGAGTAAAACAAGGGTTCGAAATCTTCTCTTGGACGAACAGAGTTTCGACTTGTCTCCCTTCCAAAGCTCTCTCACAAAACCAAAGTAAAATAAATCACAGCCATCAAAGTGGCTGTAAATCCTAATAAATAACCTAAGTCACGTTTTGGGGCTTCTTGTAAATAATAAAGTCTTCTGGGGCAATTTGCAGTTCCTTAAATCTTCAAATAAGTCGCGATTCTTCTGTTTCTTCGACGGGTATCGATCGATACCATAAGTGTATCGATCGATACTCATGCATCAAATCGGTGTCTCAGCTACATGATCTCTGCTTGGCTCCAAAATGCTCCAAAATGCTTCAGTCTTTCCAATAATGCTCCAAACGTACCTAAAACCTGAAAAGACTCTAAAAGACTCCAAAATACTAGAAAGACTCTAATAAAAGGACTTATATCATGACTTAAAACAGGTAAAAACCATGATATATCAACTCCCCCAGACTTAGCCTTTGCTTGCCCTCAAGCAAAACAGAAAACTAAACCAGAGAAAGAGGTTTGAAAACATAGAGACTCACATGTTCTTGAAACATTGCAATGACCTTTTTCCTAGTGCTCCACATATCACATAACCAGTTTCAAATCTAACCACCATGTACTTCTCCGTAGACATTCGCAGCTTCCCAGACTATACACATTATTTCACAGCATTACCCAATAAAGCCTTCATCGCTAGTTTCATCGCTGCGATTAATACCAAGAACCTTCTAGATTATTTCCCATACAATATCATGACAAGGAACCATCCAATCTCACACTTTCTGGTATTATTTTCTCTCCCCTAGACTTATTTCTTATTATGTTATCTCGCATATGCTTATTAAGGTTCGAGACGCGAGTATTGATGGTGTTTGCCACCGAATCCCCGGTTCTTCCCTTAAAAAATAATCAAAGGTGTAGGCGAATAATGGTATCACAGGAAATTTTCCTAACCTCGCTGCCACTTTTGTGTGATCATTTCCTCTGAAGTAGAATAATGGGATCGCTGGAAATTTTCCTAACCCTCTACTCAGAAGAAAATCATTTCATCTTTTAATGCATCTAATTTTTTAACTTGTAACAGGGGAGAGAAATACCGTTACTTTAAACACATGGGTTCCTTTGTCAGATATGAATGAGGAATCAAGCTCTATGGACATCAGTCATATCGTTGAAGTGCAAAATTTTTGGCTCAGGCTTTAAAGAACTTTGATGGATACATGGGTGTCTTCTAGTTAACTGGTCAGCCTTTGGATTTTCCATTAGTCGATCTAATACTGATTCTGTAACAATGTTCACTTAAAATCAAAGTCAGAACAGTAGATTCAAGAAAAAGATCACAGTCTCCAACCAATTTTGACTCAAAAACGACTGACACTAAGAAAAACAAAAACAATGTCAGCGACGACCTCCCCCAGACTTGAACAACACTGTCCCCAGTGTTATCTAGCCTAAGGTTGGCGAAAGAAACAAAACAAAAGAGTAGGACTGTGAGGGAAAAGAAGAGGTTACCGATCTGGCACAGGTGTATCGACCGACACACGGCCTGGTATCGATCGATAACAGGCTTAAGTCGACACGATAAACTCTTCTCAACGTTCAATTGGCGTATGAGGTATCGATCGATACACGGGGAGTCATGCGTCTCCTTGTTTATCCTGACACAAAACACAAAACGAGAAATAAAAAGGAAAATACTTATATACAAACTCACCAGTGGGTTGCCTCCCACCAAGCGCTCGTTTAATGTCATTAGCTTGACTGTACCGCCGTTCAGGCACTGGGTGCATCATCCAGAGACATTATGTGTCCTTCTGGAATCTCGGTGCTCCGAAAATAGTGTTTCACCCTTTGTCCATTGACAGTGAACTCTTCGCCTGAAGGATTTGTCAGGACAATTGCACCATGTGGTCTAACCTCCTTGACTGTGAAAGGACCTGACCAACGAGAACGTAATTTACCAGAAAACAAATGCAAACGAGAGTTATACAGAAGTACCTGATCATTGGGTTCAAAGTGTCTGGTGAGGATCTTTTTGTCGTGATACGCCTTGGTTCTCTCCTTGTACAGCTTTGAGTTTTCATAGGCATGATGCCTAATCTCATCCAGCTCATCCAGCTGAATCAATCGCCTCTCAGCAGCATATTTGATGTCAAAATTCATCAGCTTTGTAGCCCAGGCTGCCTTATGCTCGATTTCCACCGGAAGATGACACGCTTTACCATATAGCAAGTGAAACGGTGTTGTCTCTAGTGGTGTCTTGAAAGCAGTCTTGTATGCCTATAGTGCGTCATCCAACTTCGTAGACCAATCGTTCTTAGTGGTACCCACATTCTTCTCCAAAATCTCCTTGATTTGCTTGTTGGAGACCTCAACTTGCCCACTAGTCTGAGGATGATAAGGAGTACTACACGATGATTCATACCATGCTTCTTTAGCATTCTTTCGAAAACCTTGTTAATAAAGTGAGAGCCACCATCACTTATAACAATCTGAGGTACTCCAAATCGAGGAAAAATGATGGTCTTAAACAACTAAAGGACCCCTGAAGAATCGTTGGTGGGACTGGCAATCGCTTCGACCCACTTGGAGACATAGTCCACAACAACCAAGATGTACTTGTTCTTGTATGACGAAGGGAAGGGAACCATAAAATCGATGCCCCAACAATCAAAAATCTCAACCTTGAGGATGAAATTTTGTGGCATCTCGTGTCTCTTACTGATCTTCCCTCTCCTCTGACACACATCGCACTGCGAAACGAAGGTATGAGCATCCTTAAACATAGTAGGCCACCAGAAACCTGCTTGAAGAACCTTGGACGCTGTCTTGATAGTAGCAAAGTGTCTAGCATACTCAGATCCATGACAATGAAACAGAACACTAGGTACTTCTGATTCAGCAATACATCTCTGGTAGACACCATAAGAACAATGCTTATACAGGTAGGGGTCATCCCAAAATAATCGCCTTATGTCACGCAGAAACTTCTTCTTGTCATATTTCTTGAGGTGTTTTGGTTCCGCATCTGTAGCGAGATAGTTGGCGATATCAGCGTACCACGGTTGATCAGAATCAGTTGCAGCGACTAGATACTCTTCAGAAGCACCAAGGTGTTCAACAGTCAAAACAGGTTCGAAAATCGCAGGGTATCGACCGATACTAGGTGAGTGTCGATCGATACCAAAACCTGCAATTCGTGGGAATTGCTGAGTTTCGGCAAAACCCATTTGAAACTCAGTTTTAATGAAGTAAATGGACTCTTCTGGTAGTTTATCATCAATATGGACGTCTGCATCGATCCAAATTCTCGAAAGATGGTCAGCGACCCCGTTCTCTAGTCCTTTCTTGTCCTTAACCTCGATGTCGAAACCTTGTAGCAAAAGAACCCAATGACAAATGCGAGGCTTGAGATCCTTGTTCTGCATCAGATATTTGAGAGCAGCATGATCAGTATGAACAATCACTTTGCTCCCAATCAGGTAGGAGCGAAATTTCTCAAAGGAGAAAACAACTGCAAGTAGTTCCTTTTCTTTGGTGCTGTAATTCCTCCGAGCATCATCCAATGTCCTGCTGGCATAGTAGATAACGTACAGCTTCTTATCCTTTCTCTGACCCAAAACTGATCCAACAGCAAAATCACTAGCGTCGCACATGATCTCAAAAGGCAAAGTCTAATCAGGAGGTTGCACAATAGGAGCACTCACCAAAACCTTTTTAATCTCCTCAAAGGCTGCAAGACATTCTGGTGTGAAGTCGAATTTGATCTCCTTGCATAATAGGGCGGTGAGTGGGCGTGCTAGCTTGGAGAAATTCTTGATAAACCTCCTCTAAAACCCAGCATGACCAAGGAAGCTTCGAATATCCTTCACAGAATTCGGTGGCTGGACGCTTGTCATGACTTGAATCTTGACTTTGTCAACTTCGATCCCAGCTTCAAAAACGTTGTGCCCAAGCACGATGTTATCCTGAACCATAAAGTGACACTTTTCCCAATTAAGGACCAAGTGCTTCTCTTCACACCTCTGCAGCACCATGCACAAATTATCCAAACAGTCCTTGAACGATGATCCATACACTGAAAAATTATCGATGAACACCTCCATAAAGTTCTCAATCATGTCTGTGAAGATAGACATCATACATCTGTGAAAAGTGGCAGAAGCGTTACACAATCCAAATGGCATTCTCCTATATGCGAATGTGCCATAGGGACATGTAAAAGTCGTCTTCCCTTGGTCATCCGGATGAATAGGAATCTGGAAGAAACCTGAATATCCATCGAGAAAACAGTAGTAGGGATGACTAGCCAACCTTTCTAACATCTGGTCAATGAATGGCAATGGGAAATGATCCTTTCGTGTAGCGGCATTCAACTTCTTGTAGTCAATGCACATTCGATGCCCAGTGATAGTCCTAGTAGGAATCATCTCATCCTTATCATTCTTCACCACAGTTATCCCTCCTTTCTTAGGAACAACGTGCACTGGACTGACCCAAGAGCTATCTGAAATAGCATAGATGACACCAGCTTTCAAAAGCTTCATCACCTCCTTTTTGACTACTTCCTTCAAGTTCGGATTCAGCCTCCTCTGATGCTCAATTGAAGCCTTTGACTCATCCTCAAGATGAATCCTATGTATGCACAGGTCCGGTGATATACCTGAAATGTCATCAAGAGAATATCCAAGAGCTTTGCGATACTTGCGCAGCTTGCTCAGCAGTAAGGCAATCTTTGCGTTGTTCAAAGAAGCATTAATAATTATTGGGTATGTGGAATTAGGACCAAGAAAGCCATACCTCAGATTTGCTGGAAGTGGTTTGAGCTCCACCTTATGAGCGTTTTCCTCGCTCCAATCTCTGAGCCCAGCAACTTGCTTAGAGCTTTCGGCTAACCCCCTTTCTGGTCGCAGGGTATCGACCGATACTAAGGGAGTATCGATCGATACGGGCGATGCTGAATCGAGCATTTTCGAGTATCCAGCAGTATCATCACACGAATAAACCTCTGACTCAGCTGAACAGACCAATGCTCTCTCCAGTGGATCTTCAGGATGCATCTCCAGGAAGTACTCTTCAGCTATGTCACTGAAAGTGTCGACAAAGAAAGTCTGCCCATCGATGGTTGGTCTCTTCATCATTTTCTCCATGTTGAAAGTCATGACCAAATCACCAATGTTGAGAACGATCTTCCCATTCCTGCAATCAATCAAAGCACCAGCTGTTGCAAGGAATGGTCTGCCTAGGATAAGAGGATCCTTAGACACAGCATCATACTCCAGGACGATGAAATCAGTTGGGATCAAGCAATTCCCAATCTTAATAGGAACATCTTCGAGTAACCCCTCTGGAAGTCTAACTGAGCGATCAACAAGTATCAGGGAGATTCTTGTGGTTGTGAAGTCTGTCATCCCCATCCTTTTAGCAACTGAGTATGGCATGAGGTTGACACTTGAGCCAATGTCACAAAGAGAACGCTCAAATCTGTCTGTGAATATCGTACAATCCAACATAAAACTCCCTGGATATGGTAGCTTCTTTGGGATCATGTTGGTCAGGATTGCACTGCACTCATGAGTAATCATCAAGCATCCTTCTTCAAGGTTCACATTGCTAGACACCATCCTCTTGACATATCTCCTGAAAGCTGGAGAAGTCTTGATAGCATCGATGAAAGAAAATTCCACAATCAATTTATCCATAATTGCCTTGCATCTAGAGTCTTATACCTCCTTCTTAGTCTTCCCAGTAGCCCTGGGATAAGGTATCCTCGGTGTGCAAACTCTCTCTGCAACTACATTAGGTACTTCCTTCAAAACTTTAGGTGTTGAATCGACTGCAGGATCAGTGTCGATCGATAAAGGAGTGGTATCGATCGATACACGGGGTTTTGATTTATCCCGTGAAAGAATTTTGAGAGGTGTCGATCGATGCTGGCTAGTGTCGATCGATACTGGAGCGATTTCAGAATCCTCATCGTCAAGATCGACGAAAATATCTGCAGCTTGGCCAATTTTCACTCCCGGAGTGACCTCTTTTCCACTCCTCAAGGTGATTGCATTGATGTGAGCCCTTGGGTTCTCTTCTTTCCCTGGAAGAAAACCTTCTTGCCTTTTCACAGCCTTTGAAGCCTGAGCAACCTGAGTTTCCAGCTTCTTCTGCTGAATATTAATAGCGTCAATCCTTCCACTCAGATCCTTGTACATGACATCAATCTTCCCATTGAAATCCACAGTTAGCTTCTGCTGTCCTTGTATAAGCTGTTCAAACATATACTCAATCTTGCTATCTGGGATCTTAGCAGTTGATAAAATGAATTCCCATAGTTCCTGGTATACCCACTGTTCTGAGATGGTTTCTGGACAAACTGGTTCGAACCTCCTTGCTGAGAATTTTTGTTGAAGTTTTGGTTGTTGTTGTATTGATTCCTCTGACCTTGAAAACCAGAACCACCAATGTAGTTAACATCCTCTACTTCATCCTCATTGAACACATCAACATCTTCATCAAAGTGAACAGCCTTCGTTGTCTTGCCCATCAGAAGATTGTGTATAGAATCTAACTTGGCTTGAACCTCAGCAATCTGTGAACCTTCCATGCTTCTTGCGCTCAAAGTCTGCATTCTTGATGCTATTTCTAGACGCCAAGTTCTCAATCAACACATAAGCATCTTTAGGATACCTGGTGTTGAAGTTTCCATTGCTCGAAGCATCCAAAGCCATCTGATACCTCCAATCAATTCCTCTGAAGAAGAACCCCATCATCTGAACATCAGAGTACCCGTGATGTGGACAATCTCTCTGATATGATCTTAATCTCGTCCAAGCATCCTTGAACGCCTCAGTAGGGCCTTGAGAAAACTGGGAGATCTTGTTCCTAAGATCTTCAGATCGTGCATCATCATAGAAGTTATTCAGGAAAGCAGTCTTAGTCTCTTCCCAGGTAGTCAGTGATCCAGGAGGTAACTGTTTCAGCCAGTAAGTCCCATCTCCACCTAAAGAATAAGGGAAAAGCTTGCAGAAGAGGTAATCATAAGACACTCCATTGCTCTTGATGCTAGTGACCAAATCCTCGAACCTCTCAATATGATCCATGGGATGTTCATTGGAAAGACAATGAAAAGAGTGCTGACCCACAAGAGTGTAGTATGCAGGTTTCAGCTCAAAGTCATTCCTCTGAAAAGCAGGAGGACGAATCGCTAATCTATAGGCATAAAACTGATCAGGCCTGTTGTACTCACCAATTGTTCTACCACGATTAGTCACAACATTCCCTGCATTCGCGTTCCCAGTGACAATCTCCTCGACAACAGGAGCAGGTAGGATGATGTTTCCCTCTCCATCCAATCGTTGCCCTCTCTCATTGCACAATTGACCCTCTTGGTCTCTGTAAGCACCAGCTCCATCTTGAACCAAAACCACTGGATTGGTGTTCATCTCTGTTGGCTTCTTTGCTCTTCTATTTGTGCGTTCCAAAAGTGCTAGCTGCTCGTTTGACAGATCAACTAGCTGAGTGCTCTTGTTCCTTCTGGTTTCGCGAATAGGCATACACCTGAAAACAAAAGTCAAGAACATAAGTAACACAGAAAGTCACGACATGTATCGACCGATACCACTAGAGTATCGATCGATACTGCGGCGAACTTAGTCGAAATTCTCAAACTAAGATCTAATGGCGAATTTGAGTCCCCGGCAACGGCGCCAAATTTGATAAGCTCAAATTAATACCTTAAAAGTACTAACGCTTTGTCGATTGTAATACTTAGGGATCGAATCCACAGAGACTCAAGGAAACACACAATAGATTGTATATATGAAAATTAAGCTAAGTGATCAATGGAATCGAAAGCAAATACGTAAATTACACTGTTGTAAATTCGATGGGAGAAAGTAGGGTCATGGTATTTCTCAGTAAATCAATAAATGCAAATAAACTAACTAATCAGGGTTCAGGTTACGCACGGTTCTTGAACTCAAATCACTAAAGTATAATTAACCAACTCTCGTTGCGAAAATTATCTAAGTCTGAATCCTAGAATTCCAAATCTCTTTGCGAATCCTAAAGTCTAGACCAGCTTTTAGTTCAAGTTTGATTTGTTCACAAAACAACTAAACCAAATCTCTTTGCGAATAGTTATTTTGCTCACCCTAAGCTCTATCAGGTTTCTCAATTGCACTCTTGTGCCCAATCGATCAACCTAAGATCTAAGTTTTAGGTGATCAATCCAGAATTAGCTATGAGAACAACCTATGGTGAATAACTAATTCAGATTATGAACCCTAAACAACTAATCAACCTAGCATTCAAAGAAATCCCTTATGAGAACCCTAAACCTAACAGGAGATCTACTCAGACATGGAGATTGCAACACTTAAATAAATAATAAAAAAAGAGTAAAACAAGGGTTCGAAATCTTCTCTCGGACGAACAGAGTTTCAGACTTGTTTCCCTTCCAAATCTCTCTCACAAAACCAAAGTAAAATAAAGCATAGCCATCAAAGTGGCTGTAAATCCTAATAAATAATCTAAGCCACGTTTTGGGGCTTCTTGTAAATAATAAAGTCTTCTAGGGCAATTTGCAGTTCCTTAAATATTCAAATAAGTCGCGATTCTTCTGTTTCTTCGACGGGTATCGATCGATACCATAAGTGTATCGATCGATACTCATGCATCAAATCGGTGTCTCAGCTACAG
Source organism: Eutrema japonicum (assembly GCA_030161315.1). Classification (NCBI taxonomy): domain Eukaryota; kingdom Viridiplantae; phylum Streptophyta; class Magnoliopsida; order Brassicales; family Brassicaceae; genus Eutrema; species Eutrema japonicum. The sequence goes on from BSQW01000013.1 coordinate 44,979,204, forward strand.
GATCTCTGCTTGGCTCCAAAATGCTCCAAAATGCTTCAGTATTTCCAATAATGCTCCAAACGTACCTAAAACCTGAAAAGACTCTAAAAGACTCCAAAATACTAGAAAGACTCTAATAAAATGACTTATATCATGGCTTAAAACAGGTAAAAACCATGATATATCATGAAGTTTACTCTTGATAAGTCAAACTTATGGTCAATTACAAAAATAACCTAAAATACAGACTTCAGTGTGGAGTCTACTTTAATATAGGGGACAGACTTCACACCGAAGTCTGCTTTTTTATACGGAACAGACTTAAGTGTGAAGTCTGTGTGGTTAATTTTGTTAAAAATGCATTTATAGCATATTTGTAACGATTTTTTTAGATTTTCTTGTTCCCACATGTATGTTTGTTGTTGTTGTTGCATTCGTATTAGTTTGACGTTTTTATATGTTATAATTATGGAAAAATCAATTTTCTTGCTTGATTAGGTTTTTAGCTCATTGTGCAGACTTCATGTGAAATGTACTTCATAATACAGAGCAGACTTCGGGTGAAGTCTGTGTGGTTAGTTTTGTTAAAAATGCATTTATAGCATATTTATAATGATTTTTTTTTAGATTTTCTTGTTCTCACATGTGTGTTACTTATTGTTCTTGCTTATGTATGAGTTTGACGTGTTTATGTGTTATAATAATGGGAGAATACATTTTCTTATTTGATTAGACTTTTAGTTCATTTATGCAGACTTCAGGTGTAGTCTGCTTTAATTTTCTGACTTACAAGTTGTTTAGTCATTAAACATGGGATTGTTTGCAAATTTTAGATGATATTTTGAAAAAATATAACCATGTGGATGTGAAGAACGAAAGAAAGACGTTTTGGGTCACAAAGTATATGAAAGTTCATACATATTCAGTGGCAAACCGATTGGCTCACCGTAAATATTCTACTCCAAAATATATTACTAAGCTATTTACAGAGTGCTTCAGAATAAACGATGGAATTACGTGTTACTCATTACGTGTCATGTATTGTTTTTTTAAGTGTGCATATAATGGCAAGTCCACACAAGTGAGAGCATTCGTAAGTACGAAACGTAGGGCTTTTGCATGTGAAATTGAATTTTCTCTGTCTAGCTGTGAATCGTAGGGCTTTTTTTCCAATTTGACCGTAAGCAAGTAAAGAAGACAAATTTTCCCAAAAAAACAAAAGAAACTCTAGGAGAAACAAGAACTCTTAACCATCCCATATAATAGTTAGATCATAGGGTCCTTTCATTCTCAAAGTTGTCACTAGATAGATTATGACACTAAAAACAAAAGGCATTTGCAGCCTAACAAGGAAACAAAAGAGACTGATGAGTAAAAAAGCTCAATATCACACTGAACCATGATTCAACAGCCGCAAAATAAATTTACCAAAAGAGCATGAGCATAACTTCTGATCTTGTGTCTCATTTCTCTCGTTTCTTGCTCCTTCCTCAAGACCAAGGTGTAACGGAATCTCCATGAGCCATTTCTCTCGTTTTTAGTTCATGTAAATAAAAATAATCTATTGGGTATTACAATCTTTTAACTCGGTAGTGTTGAACTCGATAATTATTTATTAATTACTAGAACTCGATAATGGACATTACATTCTCTTAACAGATCCATGGAGATCTATTCACTGTGTCACCATCTCTAACCGGATGAAACTATATTTTGTGAAAATCTCAATTTGAATCATTTTTGTCTGCACAAGGGTTTGTTCGGCTTTGTTTCATGAGCTATAACAAAACCCGCAAAAAGAAGACAAAAATTTAACCACCTCTAAATCTCAGAATCGGTATTGCTGCTTTACAACCTGCAAGAGGCGATCTCGGATCCATTTAATTGAATTCTTCATCATGTGAATCATTTTCGAAAAAAAAAAAATATAGTTACAATCCACCAAATCATTTGAAAATTCTACCTAGACAATGCCAATCAAAGAGGCAGAGAGTACACGTAAGCTCATGTCGGCATTTAATAGTTCCCTAGGTCAATTCGACAATCACCACAAGCTAGCGATAAACCAAACCGAGAAGAAGAAGAAGACAAAATCGAAGAGAAGAAATGTAAACGATAACAAAGACGATAAACTTCCAAATCTATGAATATCTCTGAAAATCGTCTCTCTCTCCACCGATGCTCTATCTCTGAATTAATGAATTTCTATTTGGGTTACAATACTAATAAGAAGATGTTTTTTCCCAAACAAAAAAAAACAAAAAACAAATCAATGTCACTTTTTTTTCCGACCGCTTAAATCACGTCACTTATAGTAGTAACAAGAAAAGAAAAGAAAAAACATTTTTGGAATCTGTTTCCAAACACTTTTTATTTCAAAAAATAATAATTTGAACATGTTGCCAAACAGGTATTAAACATGTTCTTATTTATTAAATATATTATAAACTTAAAAATATAAATTAAACATATTTAAGTTTAAATTAGTTCTTATTCTTCATTTCATATTTTATATATTATTATAAAAAAACTTTATCATGTGCGGGCGTGCGCGTGTAGAATCTAGTAATATTTTAAATAAGTTCTCTATGTTGAAAACTAAAATCTAAATCAATTAACTAATTATTGTAAACGTTTAAACTAACAATATCTATGATATTTCACTCCGCGCAAAGCGTTGATTACTACCTAGTTTTTATTATTTAAAACATCTATAATGGCGGTCAAAATAGAACCACACCAATTTTTGTAGATGGTGGAACTATGTCACTAACTTTTGATGCAACATATTTTGTATGTGATTATATAATTATTTTGATTGCAATTAGATTTGATTTATAGATTTTGTATAAGCCAATATAGTTAGTTTTGTTTTCTTTCAATTAAAATCATTGTTTTTGTCGTCAATTAAAATCAGACCATTAATCAAAGAAAAATAGTATATGTAGATATTTGCCGGAAAATAATTTGACATTTAATGAGGTATATGATTTCACATAAAAATATGATGCTATTAAACAAAACTCAAACTGGACTGGATTGGTGTGATACAAAACTCAGTAGCAAACAATACATGTAAACATTAAATGTGTTGTGTTATAAAAAGTTACGAATAATACTATTAATTGATCTTTAACAATAGCTTTGTTTTAGGTGACCAAAAGTCAATAGCAAGTTTATCCTCTGGTTTAAGGATGGTATGGAGCCTTCGTCCTGTTAACAACCACAAAAAAGTGCATAACCATGTCGAACAATTTATTATATAATAATTACGAAAATATATACATATGTATGTACTCATAAGAAAAAATTAGAAAAAAAACTGATGGTGAAAGTATATACTTGGAATGATGAAAATTGGTACGAAGAAAATGAGGACATTTTTCAAAGATGCATCCGTTGACGCAATTTAATTTTATCAAGATTGCTCGTGCACACTTCTTGACAATGCATCACAATCTGCATGTGATTCAGTCTTGACCTCTCCTATTAGAGTTCCAACTAACACCATCATCATTATCAATTTCATCATCTCCATCTCTTCTTCCTTTTTTTCTTTTTAATTTCTTATATGTGTTATGAACTTATTAATAAAGTGAATAACCCTTTATTTATAGTCGTAACTCGTAAAGCTATTAAACAGCTATTGACTCTTAGTCGTAAAAATCGTATACCATATAATAATATGTCCAAAAACAGCTATTAACTATTTTATTGTAGTAAGTTTAATATTACTGAAAATAATTAATATTTAAATAGTATAAATATACCATTTTGGAAAAAACAATATATATATATAGCAACTTGAATTTTAAGAAAGAAAAAAAATGATAATAAAAATATACCAACATTCAAAAAATCTTTAAAAACCTAAAATAAAACACACTAGTATGTTTAATTTCAAATTACTTCATATACAATATATAATATATGTTTAATTTTACAGAAAATAAGTAATATCTAATTATAATGAATATACCAATTTTAAAAATTTTAAATATATATATATATCTTCATATATACGAAAATTAAAATTTTAAGGAAAAAAACAATCACAGTAATTATATACCAACATTCAAAATTTTGGCTTCAAAAAATAAAATAAAATACTCTAAATTATTCAAATTACTAAGGGTGGTTTAGTGGGAGTTGAATTTATATAGAGTTAGTTGATTTTAAAATTTTAGAGATTTGTTATATTTTCATAGAGTTTGTTAGATTTGTATAGAGTTTTGAGTATTCAAAATATTTCACTATAATGATTATAAAAATTCAAAAGATATCCATAGTGTTTTGGAAATTTTGTTTGATGACTTAAATAGTTAAATTTCCTTATATGGAGAGATTTCCTTAACTTTTATATATAGAATTATATATAGTCAAATTTTATTTTCCAATTTAGGCAAAAAAGAAGAAAATTTGAGTTGACACTAGTAACGTAACGTATAGAAACTTGGCTTATATATTACCCAAGTCCAAAAGAAGAACACAACAATCACGAGAAAAACTTGAAGAATCCAAGTTTACAAAATATGATCATGATACTTTGTTGGAATTTTGTGATTTCTCTTAAAACCTTTCTCTTTTATTAATTTCTTTTTTTCTCTTTGATCTTTGTGATCTTGTTTGTGATCTTATTTGTAATACAATAAACCTTAAACCTAGAACTCTATTTATAGAGTTGTGATTCTAAACAATAATAGTAAATTGTTATTTCTTCATGATTTTCTTTTTGCCCAATTTCCTTTCTCCTTTTGCCTTTTCTTCATGATTTCATTTTTGCCCATTTTCATTTGTTGCTTGATTTCCTTTTGGTTTGCTTTTCTCTTTTTCTTCTTTTCCTCTTTCTTGATTTTTCTTTTTACTTGTTGTTCTTTTTTTCTTTCACAAATGAATCTATTCCAACACTCCCTCTAGATTCGTTTGTTGTAGTTTCCATTTGCTCCCTCTTGCTTGAATCATCTTCTTCTTCATCGTTTGTTGCTTCTTCATCTTTTATCTCTATTGCTTTGAAGCAATCTTCTTTGACTGGAATGCTTTGTGGTTAACGCTGATTCTGTATCTTCAATATTTTCTGGTTGTATCTTTTCTTTTTTTGTCTCTCTTGCTTTTCCTTCAAGTATCTCACATCTGATTATTTTCTTGAACCTCTATTAGCTTCTTCCAAGCTTTATCCATGATTGTACATGTCTTTTCATCAAATAGAACTTTATGACCTTTAGCCAATAATTGTGGCACACTTAGCAAATTTCTGTCAAGCCCTGGAATTAGTAGAACATCCTTGATTGTATTTTTTCCTTGAGTTGTCTCCATACTAATATCTCATTTTCCTGCACTTGTAAGAATTACTCCACATCCAAATTTTATTTGAACTTTGTATGTTCTGTCTAATCTTGTGAAGAATGTCTCATCTCTGATCATGTGACATGTTGCTCCACTATCAATTAGCCATGCTCCTTCTTCATAAATTTGACTTGCATCATAAGCTGTTGCAGTGAAAGACAATTCACCAAACCTTTTCTCTGTTTCTTGATTTTGACATAAGTGAGCTTCTGCCTTAAACCTATTTTGGCAGTTCTTTGCATAATGTCAGACTTCCCACACACAAAGCATTCTCCTTGAAGTTGTTTGCTTTCATACGGCTTTCCTTCCTTGTTCCTGAAATAACAAACATCTTCATTGTGATTATTCTTCTTGCAGATACCACACCATGGTGAATTTCCTTTTTTGAAGTAACAATCTTCTTCATTGTGATTTTCCTTTATGCATGTACTGCACCACTTGTTCGTTCTTTGATGTTGATATGATCTTTGACCAAACTTTGTTCTTGCATACAGTGCTTCTTCGATTGGTTCCTCATCTGGTAAATATTTTGCCTCATGTGAGATTAGTGATCCAACAAGATTTTTCACAGTAATCTTCTTTAAGTCTTTCGTTTCTTGCATTAAAGCTGCTAGCCCGGCATAATTCTTTGGCATTGAATTTATTATCTTCCTGATAACTTGATGATTTATCTTCTATTCTCCTAGTAAACTCATCTGGTTCACGATCTCCTGGATTTTATCAGTATACTCTTGAATCTTTTCTCCATGTTTCATTTTCATATCTTCAAACTCTTTGTTCAAAGAATCTAGTCTCACAAGTTTTGCTTGATCATTGCCTTGATAGTTTTCTTGTAGCCTTTCCCATATTTCTTTGGAAGTGGTAGCAGAAACTACCTTCTTGAGAACTAGATCTGTCACAGCCATCTGTAACAGTTGTAGAGCTTTCATATCTTGCATCTCCTTGTTTTTCTATTCTTCTAGTAACTCTAATTTTGGTTTTGGCTCCGGTGGAAGTCATTTCTCCACAACTTCCCAAAGCTCTTGAATCTTCAAAGTAGTTTTTATCCTTGCAGCCCAAAGCTCATAATATTGCCCATCAAATACTGGAATATTTAATGTTTGCATGTTGGTTATGATCACGCTTTTCTTGCTTCTGCACGGATTTTGCACGAACACGGATTTTGCACGAACTGGATTTTCTCCCGAATTGGATTCGTTTCACGAACCCGGATTCTGCACAGACCTGATTTTTACGAACATGGATTTTGCACGAACGATTTTTTTTTTTTAAAGGTACTGCACTGGGGACCTTGGCTCTGATACCATGTTGGGATTTTGTGATTTCTCTTAAAACCTTTCTCTTTTATTAATTTCTCTCTTTCTCTTTGATCTTTGTGATCTTGTTTGTGATCTTATTTGTGATACAATAAACCTTAAGCCTTGAACTCTATTTATAGAGTTGTGATTCTAAACAATAATAGTAAATTGCTATTTTTTCATGATTTCCTTTTTACCCAATTTCCATTCTCCTTTTGCCTTTTCTTCATGATTTCATTTTTTCCCAATTTCATTTGTTGCTTGATTTCCTTTTGGTTTATTTTTCTCTTTTTCTTCTTTTCCTCTTTCTTGATTTTTCTTTTTGCTTTTTGTTCTTTTTTCTTTCACAAATGAATATATTCCAACATACTTCTCGTATGCTTAATATTTTTCATTACCATTCTCTTCTTCAAAAAACTAACAACATGGAAGAAAAGCAACACATTGCCATCACCAGCGGGACTTCCGTTGATCGGAAACCTTCATCAGCTCGGCAACCATCCTCACCGATCACTACGCTCCCTCGGCCACCGTTACGGACCTCTCATGCTCCTTCACTTTGGCACTGCCCCGTTCTTGTAGCCTCTACCGAGGACGCTGCTCGAGACATTTTAAAAATGCATGACCGCATTTTTGCGAGCCGTCCCCGGTAGAGAATCTACGAAAAGCTTCCTTACGGGAGCCGTAATATGGCCTCAGCTCCTTATGGAGAGTATTGGAGACAAATGAAGAGTGTGAGTGTCATCCATCTCCTCAGCAACAAAATGGTACGCTCCTTTCGAGACGTGAGAGGAGAAGAGATCAGTTTACTGATGGAAAATATCCGGAAATCGGGTTTTTCACCGATGGTTCTAAGCAAGCTCATGACGACTTTAACTAACGATGTTATATGTAGAGTTGCTTTGGGACGAAAATACGGTGTTGGGACAGATTTTAAAGAGTTAATAGAGCGGCTCATGAAGCAATTGGGTACGTTTAGTGTCAGAAGTTATGTATCGTGGCTTGCATGGACTGAATGGATCTGCGGTCTAGATGCTCAACTGGAAAAGACGGCAGATGATTTTGATGAGCTCTTGGAGAAAATTGTGCAGGATCAAGAAGATGGAGATCGCGATAAGGCTGATTTTGCCGATGTATAACTCGCCGTTCAGAAAGAGAAGAGCATTGGGTTTGAGATCAACCGGTTAAGCATAAAGGCAATCATCTTGGTAAAAAGGGAAAAAACTAACAAACAAATCGAATCGAATTCAGATCCAATAATGTTTAATTTAGTGTATAACCATGACGGTTAAGGCCTTGTCTGTTCTTTCTTACCCAGTGTTTGCGAGAATCAGGCGGAGCCTTGCCGTGATTGATAAATGTTTTAGTGTATAACCACAGTTCATGTTTTGGTTTTTTCACTTTTCAGGATGCTTTTTGTGGGTGGTACAGACACATCCTCAACGCTTTTGGAATGGGAAATGACAGAGATTCTTTGACACCCAAAGTGTCTGAAAAGACTTCAAAAAGAAGTCCGTACAGTTTGTAAGGGCAGATCAAGTGTATCAGAAGACGGCATTTAAGACATGAACTACTTAAGAGCTATGATCAAAGAGACACTCATGCTACATCCTTCTGTTCCATTGATGGTTCCTCAAGAATCAACAGAAGATGTCAAATTAAGAGATCACCACATACCCGCCGGTACGCAGGTTATGATCAATCTTTGGGCGGTCGGGAGAGAGGCTGCGACGTGGGGACCAGACGCGGAGGAGTTTAGACCGAAGAGGCATTTAGATTCGTCTGCTGGTTTCTGGGGTCAAGATTTTGAGTTGATTCCGTTTGGAGCAGGGAGAAGGATGTGCCCAGGAATATCATTTGTTGTGGTGTTGAATGAGGTGATTTTGGCTAGTGATATATCATGGTTTTTACCCCGTTTATGCCATGATATAAGTCCATTTTATAGAGTTTTTATACTATTTTGTAGTGTTTTAGAGTCCTTTAGAGGTTTTAGCACGTTTGGAGCATAATTGGAAATATTGGAGCTTTCTGGAGTATTTTGGATCAAAGCAGAAGGTCGTGTAGCTGAATACCCAATTTGAAGCATCAGTATCGATCGATACTGCCTAGTATCGGTCGAAACTCATCGAAGCAGACACGACCCGCGACTTTAATTAAGAGTTAAAGAATTGCAAAATTGCCCAAAAGTCTTTATTATTTACAAGAAGCCCCAAAACGTGATTTAGGTTATTTAATAGGATTTTACAGCCACTTTCATGGCTATGCTTTATTTTATTCTAGTTTTGTGAGAGAGATTTTGAAGGGAGACAAGTCTGAAACTCTGTTCGTCCGAGAGAATATTTCGAACCCTTTTGTTACTCTTTCTATTTTATTTGATGATTTATTCAAACATATTTATTGCTTCAATTTCCATATCTGAGTAGATCTCCTGTTAGGTTTAGGGTTCTCATAAGGGTTTTCTCTGAATGCTAGGTTGATTAGTTATTAGGATTCACCATCTGAATTAGTTCTTCACCTTAGGTTGTGTTCAAAGCTAATTCTAGGTTGACGAATCTGGAATTTAGAACTTAGGATAATTGATTAGGCACGAGAGTGCGATTAATTACCTGATAGAACCTTATGTGAGCAAAATAACTATTCGCAAAGAGATTGGTTTAGTTGTTTTGTGAACAAATCAAACCTGATCTAAAAGCTGATTTAGAGTTTAGGATTCGCAAAGAGATTTAGAATTCCTAGGATTTAGATTTAGATAGTTTTCGCAACGAGAGTTGGTTAGCTATACTTTAGTGATTTGAGTTCAAGAACCGCGCTAAATCTGAATCATGTTAGTTAGTTTAACTGCATTCATTGATTTTCTGAGAAAAGCCCTAAACCTATCTTTCTCCAAATGAATTTACAACCGTTTAAGTTTACGTTCTGTTTTCAATATCATTGATTGCTTAGCTTAATTCTCATCTTCATAATCTATTATGTGTCTCTGTGAGTCCTTGTGTTCGACCCCTACTTTACTGCAACTACTGCTTAGTACTTTTAGTGTATTAATTTGAGCATATCAAATTAGCTGACATTGTTTTTGTTTTTCTTAGAGTCAGTCGTTTTTGAGTCATAGGTAGTCGCTGACATTGCTTTTGTTTTTCTTAGAGTCAGTCGTTTTTGAGTCATTCGTTGTTTTATTGAGTCAAAATCTGTTGGAGATTGTGATCTTTTTCTTGAATCTCTTGATCTGACATTGCTTCTAAGTGACCATTGTTACAGAATCAGTTCTAGATCGACTAATGAAAAATCCAAAGGCTGACCAGTTAACTAGAAGACACTCATATTTCCAGCAAAGTTCCTTAAAGCCTGAGCCAAATTTTTGCACTTCATCAATGTGGTTAGTATCCATAGAGCTTGATTCCTCATTCATATCCGACAAAGGACCTGTGTGTTTTAAAATAACGGTATTTCTCTCCCTGTTACAAGTTAATTAATAAGATGCATTATAAGATGAGATGATTTTCTTCTGAGTAGAGGGTTAGGAAAATTTCCAGCGATCCTATTATTCTACTTCCGAGGGAATGATCACACAAAGGTGGAAGCGAGGTTAGGAAAATTATCTGTGATACCATTATTCGCCTACACCTTTGATTACTTTTGAGGGAAGAACCGGGGATTCGGTGGCAAACACCATCAATACTCGCGTCTCGAATCTTAATTTGTATATGCAAGGAATATGATAGGAAATAAGTCTGGGGGAGAGAAATAATACCAAAAAGCGTGAAAAGGGTGGTTCCTTGTCATGATATTGTATGAGAAAGAATTTATAAGGTTCTTGGTATTAATCACAGCAATGAAACTGGAGAGGAAGGCTTGATTGAACGATGCTGTGAGATAATGTGTGTAGTCTGGGAAGCTGCGAATGTCTACGGAGAAGTACATGGTGGTTAGATCAAAAGCTGGTTAGGTAATATGTGGAGCACTAAGGAAATTAGTCATTGCAATGTTTCAAGAACATGTGAGTTTCTACGTTTTCAAACCTCTTTCTCTGGTTTAGTTTTTTGTTTTGCTTGAGGGCAAGCAAAGGCTAAGTCTGGGGGAGTTGATATATCATAGTTTTTACCCCGTTTAGGCCATGATATAAGTCCATTTTATAAGGTTTTTCTACTATTTTGTAGTGTTTTAGAGTCTTTTACAGGTTTTAGCAGGTTTGGAGCATAATTGGAAATATTGGAGCTTTCTAGAGCATTTTGGATCAAAGCAGAAGGTCGTGTAGCTGAATACCCAATTTGAAGCATCAGTGTCGATCGATACTGCCTAGTATCGGTCGACACTCATCGAAGCAGACACGACACGCGAGTTTAATGAAGAGTTGAGGAATTGTAAAATTGCCCAGAAGTCTTTATTATTTACAAGAAGCCTCAAAACGTGATTTAGGTTATTTAATAGGATTTTACAGCCACTTTCATGGCTATGCTTTATTTTATTCTGGTTTTTTGAGAGAGCTTTTGAAGGGATACAAGTCTGAAACTCTGTTCGTCCGAGAGAAGATTTCGAACCCTTTTGTTACTTTTTCTATTTTATTTGATGATTTATTCAAACATGTTTATTGCTTCAATTTCCATGTTTGAGTAGATTTCCTGTTAGGTTTAGGGTTCTCATAAGGGTTTTCTCTGAATGCTAGGTTGATTAGTTATTAGGATTCACCATCTGAATTAGTTCTTCACCTTAGGTTGTGTTCAAAGCTAATTCTAGGTTGACGAATATGGAACTTAGATCTTAGGATAATTGATTAGGCACGAGAGTGCGATTAATTACCTGATAGAACCTTAGGCGAGCAAAATAACTATTCGCAAAGAGATTTGGTATAGTTTTTTTGTGAACAAATCAAACCTGATCTAAAAGCTGATTTAGACTCTAGGATTCGCAAAGAGCTTTGGAATTCCTAGGATTTAGATTTAGATAGTTTTCGCAACGAGAGTTGGTTAGCTATACTTTAGTGATTTGAGTTCAAGAACCGCGCTAAATCTGAATCATGTTAGTTAGTTTACCTGCATTCATTGATTTCCTGAGAAAAACCCTGAACCTATCTTTCTCCAAATGAATTTACAACCGTTTAAGTTTACGTTCTGTTTTCAATATCATTGATTACTTAGCTTAATTCTCATCTTCATAATCTATTGTGTGTCTCTGTGAGTACTTGAGTTCGACCCCTACTTTACTGCAACTACTGCTTAGTATTTTTAGGGTATTGATTTGAGCATATCAGCTAGCTTAATGTATGGGTTTGACTGGCAATCAGAAGATCATCATACCGATGTTGCTGAATCAATCGGTGCTGTGATTCGCCGCATGTTCCCTCTTTACGTGACTGCATCACGTACTACTTGATTAAGGCATTATATATAAATGCTTACTATTATGTTATGTCTTTAATAAACATGTTTACTCATTTGAAGTTTTTTACTAGCAACTACCAAAGAGATGTTTGAGATTTAAGGTCTCGAGTTCATTGTGAGCTTCCTTGATTCATTGTTATGTACAACAAGCATCATCAATCCCCTCTCAATTGGGCATTACGGCTGGTCATCCATCTATTTGAGAGAAGCAAAAACTCATTGAATCAGCAATGTAAAAAAAAGGAGAACATCAAACGAATCTCGAAAACATCTTTTATCATAAACGAACTGCGTCTGGATACTGCGTCTGGATGCTGCGTCCAGATACTGCGTCTAGATGCAGTTTCTAGACGCAGCACACAAATACACAAACAAACAGGGTCCACGTCATTCGGATCCAACCCTATGCGCAAAGAAAGTTGTTAAGTATCCGCTCTTTATAATACATCACACATACTCAAATGTAAGTGGACACATACCAAATATCCGAGAATTAAAAAAAAACAATTATAATTCAAATTAGTTTATGAGTTGAATTATGAGTACATCTTGGAAACATGTCAAATGTTTCTGGAATTAGATTAATGTTAGATAAATGGATATCCGACGACTTATTACAAATAATGAAGTATATGTATCAATTATTTCCTAACGTGGACTTTGAACCCTAAGAATGTTATTCTCCTTCTCCATTGTGTGAAATAAATGTGCTTCCATCTAAAAATGAATGTTCTTCGCTGTTTGGTTAAGCCGTTTGTTTAGTTATAGTATTTAATCCACTTTCGCCAAATCCAAAGTTAATTATTTGGATCAAGATTAGAGATGCAACTATTTGTAATTTGGTATGTGAGTGTGACTATTCAGAACTCGAATATTTACATAAATACTATGATTTTAACGAATGCAATATATTTTAATTCTCTGATAAGTGTTTATAATATGTTTACAAATAATTTTATTATATTAAGTACATATAAAATCGTCAAGTACTAGATATATAAAATTATTACTAAAAAATGTTTTTAACAAAATACTAAATTTTATTATTGCTGAATTCTTTTATAACTATATCAAAAATAATAATATAAATATGATGGAAATCGCGGCTAATCCACTAGTAATAAAAAAAAATTGATAAATGTTAATTAACAGAGAAGTAGCATAATCACAATTTCAAAAGCGACGACATAAAAAGTAGTTTACAATTCAAATTAGTTTTCTCAACTGAACAGAATTGTTAGTGTGGAGTCTGTGGACAAACTTAGCTGGTATATAAGTCCAAACGAAGACACGGAAATGGAAAAAACACCGAAAAAATTTTCTGAAGAAAAATTTCAAAGAATCAAACATTCAAAGATAACAGACATGGAGCTATCACATGGAAGAGAAATAATGAGATGAAAAGAGTAAAGTGAAATTGTATTTCTCATTAATTAGATAAACGGTTCAAAAGAGTATTTATACTACTCTAGTTTCTATTCTATTTCACATAAATCCATAGATATAATTGCATATATATACATAAGTCCAATAGATTGAGCGGACAGTAATTACATATATGTATCAGTCCAATAGAATCACAGAAATCTTAAAAACTCTGGACAAGAAAACAATTTTAGATGCAAATGATGATGATCATGATACTTCTCTTATGCTCAGTAATCTTCATTACCATTCTCTTCTTCCAAAAACAAACGACACGGAAGAAAAGCAACACACCACCGTCACCACCGAGAAAAGCAACACACCACCGTTACGGAACTCTCCTGCTCCTTCACTTTGGCCGTGTCCCTGTTCTTGTAGTCTCCTCGGCAGATTCTGCTCGAGACGTATTGAAGATGCACGACCGCGTTTTTGCGAGCCGCCCACAGTCTAAAATCTTCGAAAAGCTTCTCTACGACGGGCATGACGTGGCCTCAGCTCCTTATGGAGAGTATTGGAGAAAAATGAAGAATGTGAGTGTCATCCATCTCCTCAGCAACAAAATGGTACGGTCCTTTTGAGACGTGAGACAAGAAGAGATCAGTCTGATGATGGAAAAGATCCGGAAATCGAATTCTTTGCCAATGAATCTAAGCAAGCTCTTGGCGAATTTAACTAACGATGTTATATGTAGAGTTGCTTTGGGACGAAAATACGGTGGTGAAACAGATTTCAAAGAGTTAATAGACAGGCTCACAAGGCTGTTAGGTGCGTTCAGTGTCGGGAATTATGTACCGTGTCTTGCGTGGGTTGATTGGATCCGTGGTTTGGATGGTCAACTCGAAAAGACGGCAAATGATTTTGATGAGTTCTTGGAGAGAGTTGTTATTAGATATATGGTCGGTTATCTCTGGTTTACTTTGGTTTACATAGTTAGTTAATTCTCCTTTAGCTTAATCACGTATGTATATAAACTTATGTATATTCATTTTGGTTAATTAATGAGAAAGCGGGAACACGCTTAATATGGTATCAGAGCTCTCTAACAACAAAATTAGAGATTTTTCGTCTTCCGCCATTGTTTCTTAACTTTGATCTTCGATCTTTTTCATTCTTTTCATGGAATCTGCTTCACGAGCCTCGAATCAGCAATGAGTTTATCATCTTCTAAAATGTGCTTCGATTTCCTCTCCAGATCCTTTATCGCTGTCTTCGATTTTCTTTCTTTTCTCTTCTTCGTCATCTTGTTTCCGATTTTTCTTCCTTTCTTGATCTAGATTTGCTGTCGATCTATTTTGATTACCTTTATCTCGACTCAAATCCTCTTCGTCGATTTCAATTTCAACCTCATAAATGGGATCGATTCCTCAATCTACAGCGACTCTCAGCTCGACGGATACTCCTCGGATTTCTACGGATCAGTACGAGAATCTGTATTTCTTGCACGCATTTGATCATGCCGGATTGGTTCTTGTCTCCGATCGGTTAGCTTCTGGCTCCGATTTCCATTCTTGGCGTCGCTCAGTTCGTATGGCCCTGAATGGTCGGAACAAGCTTGGTTTCATCGACGGTACTATCCCTAAACCTTCTGATACTCATCGTGATGCTGGTTCTTGGTCTAGATGTAACGATATGGTAGCAACATGGCTCTTAAATTCTGTTTCGAAAAAGATTGGCCAGAGTTTGCTCTTTATGTCTACTGCTGAGGCGATTTGGAATAGTTTGTTATCTCGTTTTAAGCAGAATGACGCACCTAGATCTATGAGATAGAACAGCGCTTGAGTTCAATTCAGCAAGGTCACATGGATGTTAGTAGTTATTATACTGAACTTCTTACTCTTTGGGAAGAGTATAAGAACTATGTCGACCTGCATGTATGCACTTGTGGAAAGTGTGATTGCAACGCAGCTGGTTTATGGGAGCAACTTCAGCAGAGAAGTCGTGTTACCAAGTTTCTCATGGGTTTGAATGAAGTTTATGAACCTACTCGACGACACATTCTAATGATGAAGCTTATTCCCTCTATTGAAGAAGTTTTTAACATGGTTGAACGTGATGAAAGACAGAAATCCATCAAGCCATCTCTAAAAATGGATAATGTCGTTTTTCAAGTTTATGCACCTACTGATACTGGTGTTGGCTACTCTGAGAATGTGAATGATGGTTATTACAATGGTCCTATTGAGAATACAGCTTATGCAATAGCCTATAGACCTCAACAACGGCCAGTCTGTACTCACTGTGGAAGAACTGGTCACATTATCCAAAAGTGTTACAATTTGAATGGTTATCCTCCTGGACATAAGATGTCTCAAAAGGGTTTTACTCAACAACCTCAATTCCAGCCTCGTGGTCAATTTTAGAATGGTCCTCGCCCTGTCTTTCCACAGCAGTCTCAGTTTCAACATTCATATCCTTCCTTCTGATGCTTGGATAATTGACAGTGGAGCCACTAGCCACGTTTGTTCAGATCTGACAATGTTTAGTGAAACTTTTCCTGTAACAGGAGTTACAGTCTCACTTCCTAATGGCACTAGAGTTCCCATTAGTCACACATGCACTGTGCATATCTTTGGTTTACTTACATTACATGATGTTCTCTATGTTTCTACTTTCAGATTTAATTTGCTAAGTGTTAGCACTCTTTTGAAACATCAACAATGCTATGCTCATTTTTATCTTGATTCATGTTTTATTTAGGACTATACTCAGGACTTGACGATTGGTAGAGGCATCCTTATACACAGTCTTTATATTCTGGAGACTGATGTTATCTCTTTCTCTACCAGCTTCTGTGGATCCTTGTTAGAATATGGACATCTCTGGCATCAACGCCTTGGACATCCATCTCCTGCCAAGTTACAACATATTACAGGTTTCATGCCCTTGTCTAGGTGTAGTGTCATTCATTGTGAAGTCTGTCCATTAGCTAAACAAAAGAGATTGTCATTTGTGTCGCATAATCATTTGTTTGATTCTCCTTTTGATCTCATTCATTTAGATATATGGGGTCCTTTTTCTGTTGAATCTGTAGAGGGTTTCAAATATTTCCTTACTATAGTTGATGTTTGTACGAGAGTTACATGGATATACATTTTAAGAAATAAAAGTGATGTTGCTGGTATTTTTCCAGCCTTTCTTCAACATGTTAGAACTCAATACAATTCTATCATCAAAGCTATACGTAGTGATAATGCACCAGAACTTGCATTTACTCAAATCCTTAAAGACCACGGTATCATTCACCATTTCTCGTGTGCATACACACCTCAACAAAATTCACTGGTAGAACGCAAGCATCAACATCTATTGAATGTTGCAAGAGCTCTATTATTTCAGTCCAATATTCCTTTAGTTTACTGGTCTGATTGTGTTCTTACTGCTGTCTTCTTGATAAATATAACCCCATCACTGGTTTTAGGTAAATTGTCTCCATATGAACTATTATTTAAAAAGAAACTTGAATATTCATTTATACGTTCTTTTGGGTGTATTTTCTATGTGTCTACACTCATTAAAGATAGGCATAAGTTCACACCTAGAGCTAGACAATGTATTCTTTTAGGTTATCCATTAGGTTATAAAGGATATAAGGTTTTAGATCTAGAATCCAATGTTGTGAGCATCTCTCGTAATGTGATCTTTCTATGAAAATATTTTCCCGTTTAAGACTACTTTACCTTCTGCTCACGATTCTTATCTGTTTTGCAAAACCGTTCCGCCCATGCTTGTTCATGTTCTAGTTGATGATGATTTCCATGTTTCTTCTAATCACATTCCCCTTCATACTGATATTAATACTTCCCCACCTCATACATCATCTGCATCACACTCTAGTGCTACACCTACTCCAACAGAGACTGTGACTACTGGTACAGGTGAAGTAGCACTACCCATTGACAGACCTAGACGACAAGTGAAGGCACCACGTTACTTATCCAACTATCACTGCAGTTTCACTCAAATTTCTACTCCTTCTGATATTTTGTACCCTCTCTCTTTTGTTCTTTCTTACTCTAAACTTAGTCCCTCCTATCACTCCTTTGCCCTTTCTTGCACAACTGAAACAGAACCACAAACTTTTAAGAAAGCCATGGCTCATCCTCATTTTCCTAAGGCTATGGATGTGGAGTTGTCTGATCTTGAGACAAAAGGCACTTGGGACATTGAGTCTTTACCACCTGGCAAGCATGTCATTGGTTGCAAGTGGGTTTACACCATTAAGTACAATCCAGATGGTTCAGTGGAGAGATACAAGGCACGGTTGGTTGCTAAAGGATACACTCAACAAGAAGGCATTTACTACATTGATACCTTTTCTCCAGTTGCAAAACTTGCTGGTGTGAAGCTTGTATTGGGCTTAGCTTCTTGTTTTACCTGGAGTATCACGCAAATGGACGTCACTAATGCATTCCTCCATGGTGATTTGGATGAGGAAATCTACATGAGTCTTCCTCAGTGATATACACCTGCCCAATCAGGTTCTCTTCCTTCCAATC
Organism: Eutrema japonicum; assembly: GCA_030161315.1. NCBI lineage: Eukaryota > Viridiplantae > Streptophyta > Magnoliopsida > Brassicales > Brassicaceae > Eutrema > Eutrema japonicum. The sequence continues at coordinate 44,997,120 of BSQW01000013.1, forward strand.
ATGTTTGTCGATTACGAAAATCCTTGTATGGATTAAAGCAGGCTTCCCGACAGTGGTACCATTGGTTCTCCAAGGTAGTCTTAGCAGCTAGTTTCATTCAATCACCAGGTGACAACACTCTGTTTGTTAAACAAACGGACTCTTCATTCATTGCACTATTGGTTTATGTTGATGACATCCTCATTGCATCCTATAGTGATTCTGAATTACAGTTACTAAAGGCTGCTTTACACAAGGCTTTTCGGATTAAGGACATGGGAGCTCCCAGATTTTTCTTAGGCCTTGAAATTGCGAGAAACTCTTCAGGGATATCAGTTTGCCAACGGAAATATGCACTTGATATTCTTGCTTCTACTGGATTGTTAGCTTGCAAACCAAGTGCAGTTTCCATGGATCCCACAGTTCATTTGAGTAAGGATTCTGGAATACTTCTTGAGAATCCTACTTCCTATAGGGAACTCATTGGCAAACTTCTCTACCTTACTATTACCAGACCTCACATTACATTTGCGGTGAACTACTTAAGCCAGTTCCTATCCTGTCCCACTGATGTTCATCTACAGGCTGTTCACCGCATTCTTCGCTATTTGAAGACGAATCTAGGTCAAGGTCTGTTTTATGCTGCTAATTCTGAATTGTGCCTTAATGCTTTTGTTGATGCAAACTGGGCGACTTGCCCTGATTCCAGAAGATCGATTACTGGTTTTTGGGTTTATCTTGGGAAATCTTTGATCACATGGAAATCAAAGAAGCAACAAACTGTTACAAGAAGTAGCACTGAAGCAGAATATAGGAGTATGGCACTTGTTACTTGTGAATTGCTTTGGTTGTCGCAGCTTCTCAAGGATCTGAAAGTAACAGTTCACACACCTGCCAAGCTTTTCTGCGACAACAAGTCCGCTATACATATTGCCACCAACCCCGTCTTTCACGAGAGAACCAAGCATATCGAAATAGACTGTCACACAGTCCGGGATCAAGTCAAGTTTGGATTTCTGAAACTTTTTCACGTCTCCAGTGCAAATCAACATGCGGACTTCTTGACTAAGGCACTTCATCCTGGTCCTTTTCACTCTATTCTACAGAAAATGTCTGTTTCAAGCCTCTTTCATCCTTATACAGCTCATGTTTTGTCTTATGAGGCTTGAAGGGGTGTATTAGATATATGGTCGGTTATCTCTGATTTACTTTGGTTTACATAGTTGGTTAAGTCTCCTTTAGCTTAATCACGTATGTATCTAAACTTATGTATATTCATTTTGGTTAATTAATGAGAAAGCGGGAACACCCTTAATAGTTGTGCAGGATCATATCGATGGCAATGGCGATGGGACTGATTTCGTCGACGTAGTACTCGCCATTCAGAGAGAGAAGAGTGTCGGGTTCGAAATCGACCGGATCAGCATAAAGGCAATCGTCTTGGTAAAGGGAAAAAAATAAAAATCGAATGCAAATTTTGTTGTTTGATTACATAAGCCATAGTTCTTATATTGGTTTTCAGGATGTTTTTGTGGGTGTTACGGACACAATCTCCAATCCACGCCTATGGAATGGGCAATGTCAGAGCTTCTACATCACCCAGAGTGTCTGAACAGACTCCAAGAAGAAGTTCGTACGATTTGTAACGGAAAATCAAATGTATCAGAAGACGATATTCAAGACATGAACTACTTGAAAGCAGTGATCAAAGAGACATTGAGGCTACACCCTCCACTTCCATTGATGGCTCCTCACGAATCAACAAAAGATGTCAGATTAAAAGATTACCACATACCCGCTGGTACGCAAGTTATGATCAATTCTTGGGCGATCGGGAGAGAGGCTGCGACGTGGGGATCTCAGATAGGCTGCGACGTGGGGACCAGACGCGGAGGAGTTTAGACCGGAGAGGCATTTAGATTCGTCCGTTGATTTCCGGGGTCATGATTTTCATTTGATTCCGTTTGGAGCAGGGAGAAGGATTTGCCCAGCGATATCATATGCTGTGGTGTTGAATGAGGTGGTTTTGGCTAACTTAGTTCATGGGTTTGATTGGAAATCTACAGAAGATCAGACCGATGCTGCTGAATCAACAGGTAGTGTGATTCGCCGCATGTTCCCTATTTACGTCATTGCATCATCTACTACTTGACTAAGGCACTATATATAAATGCGTACTATTATGTTACGTCTTCAATAAACATGTTTACTCATTTGAAAGTCTTACTAGCCAAGAGATGTTTGAGATTTAAGGTCTCGTTCCTACGCTAATTTAGAAAGCCAAGTGAAGCTTACTTGATTCATTGTTCTGTACAACGAGTATCATCAGTCCCCTCTCAATTGGGCTTCACGGCTAGTCAAAGGAACATAACGGACTGAAGTTTCGTTCTTGATGCTAACCGAACCATCTGAGTTCTTATCCACCACTTTCAGATCTTGGAATATGTTCCCAACCGGGATCACCAGTCTCCCACCAGGTTTCAATTGATCAATCAATGCCTCTGGGATCTCCGGTGCTGCTGCTCCGACATGAATAGCATCATAAGGTGCAAACTCAGCCCATCCTTGCCTTCCATCTAATCGAAACAAACAAGAACTCAGTGTACCAGCAATGCAAAAAAAAAGGAACATCAAACGAATCTCAAAACCTTTTTTTTATTGAATCTCACCGCCAACGTGAACAGCCAGAGATCCTTCTTTCAGCAATGGCGAAGCAGCACTCGCTTCAATATTCTTAATGGAAGAAGCCACCAGTTCAGGGATGTGTTCCACACCAATAGCACGCCCTTCGGATCCAACCATAACAGCAAAACAAGCTGTTAAGTACCCGGTCCCTATCAAGAATGAGCATATGCTTATTCATCAACCATCCTCATCAAAAAGCAAGAAAAATCCAACACTATGGACAGGAGAAACCAATGTCAAGAGAGAAAACAAACCCGAGCCGACATCAAGAACACGCATCCCTGGTTTCAAATTCTTTTCGAGAAGTTGAAGGCACATTGCGTGCATATGAGGTGCTGATATGGTCACGTTATACCCAATAGACATAGGACTGTCGACATAAGCAGAGGAACGATCCGGTACAAAGATGCCTCTGTCCACAGCCTCCATAGCTTTAGCAACTTCATCAGACGTAATTACGCCATAATTTTGCAGATTCTCTACCATAGCTTTGTTCTTGTTGATACTGTTTGGGCTCCAGAATTGCTACAACACCGACACAAAAACAGAATCCCATCAGGACAAACACAATGAAACTAGCAACCGACTGAAATTCACTTCAAGTCATGACCATCGGAGTAATAATCTGGAGGAGATCAATCGTTTGTCTCTAGAAATCCGATTTCAAAAGAATTTTTGGTGGAGGATACAATTGAAGGAGAAAGGTAACTGGTAGGTAAGTTATAATCTTAGTGATCTCAATCGAATTTTTTTCAGAGTGAAAAGAAAATCAAAGTATTCAATCGATCGGGAGTGGAAATCACAATCATATCTCTTGATTGGAATCAAAACGATTATGCAGAAGAGAGAAAGAGTACCTTCATCTTCTATAACAGAAAGCTTCCAGTGATAAGAGAGAAGAAGGTTCAATGGAGGCAAAGGCAGAGGCAGAGGCAGAGGCAGAAGCAGAGAGAGAGTAGTAGTGTGTGAGAGAAGGTGATCGGAGACTTCAGGCGTTTGAAGAATGGGGAAAGCGATGGTGATAGCGCATAATAGCGGAAACAGCACGCAACCAGAGAAAAACAAAATATCGTGCGCCTACTTTTGTGTTGCAACGTTGCCCACTATTTTCTGTCATGTTTTAGTATTTACCCCATAGTTTTCTCTTTATCAGTTCCCCCCCCCCTCCCCAAAAAAAATATCTGTTTTTCAATTTTTAATTCTTTATCCCCAGACAAAAACAGTTTTCAAAGATGCCCTTATAGCTCAGTGGTAGAGCGTCAGTCTTGTAAACTGAAGGTCCGTAGTTCGATCCTGCGTGAGGGCACTTTTTTAAAATTTCCTTAAATCCCTCGTCACTGAGGTGAAGCCTTAAAACGACGTCGTAACATTTTAACGTAAATGCAAAAAACACGTCGTTTTGGAGATTCGGCCTTCCAACCAAAAAGGCCCAAAAGGTAAAAAACCCCTCTGGATCTGATCGTCGCATTCGCTCGTCACTCTCATCATCATTTCTAGGGTTTTAATCTGCAATGGCGAATCTTATGCACAGGTTCCTCAGGAACCAATCATGTCTAAGGTCGATCCCGAGACTCGCTCCCAATCTTATAGCACATCAGAAGCCTTTCATCAGCAACGTCGAGTCTGTATCTGTAGGATTCGATCCAGTTCTTCTTACGAACCCCGTGATTACCGTCGCCGATAAATCTCTGCACTTGTACCCGAGTTTCCCAATCGGGTACGGTTTTAACCCGACTGTGATTTCTGATTTGGGTCTAAGCGAAACGGTGGAGAAGGAGGAGAAGGAGGCAGTGATTTATGCAGACAGTGTGAAGAAGAAGAGGAAGAAGAAGATGAACAAGCACAAGTACAGGAAACTCAGGAAGCGTATGGGACGAAAATCGTAGAGCTTGTTTGCTTTTGATTACCACCCTTTTGCTAATATTCCGGTGAGAAATTTGAAACCTTTTTTTTGGTCTTCTAAAATATTGGGCTTCTTGTCCGAACCATATTTCTTTGAATTAGATCGATAATATTACAGAGTATTGAGGAATCTATGTATGCATTTCTCGTTACAGACTGTGTTAATCGTTTGTTTTGCCAAGAATTTCATCGATTTCCACACAGTTGCAATGTGAGCCCTGTGTTATAAATTCAACAATTTGAATCTTGCGTTTTCTAGTCTTGAATTCTTTTTTTTTCAAGAAACAGTTACCGTGATAAGATGATGGCATTAGCCAAGTGAGTTTGCTTCTCGAGGTCCAGAAAAGCTGAGTTTTTTTGTTTTTTATAGGCTTGAGTTTTGTGATCGGATTGACTTTACTTAGTATCTTTGATCCGTTAGTTCCTCTTAAGTATCTTGGATCCTGGAAACCCACTAAGGATAGTGTCATATAGTTTGAATCGAAAGCTAAGTGTGTTACATGAGATTAGAGACCTAGAATTTCTAGGCTTATGTCTGATTGTTTACAAGTAACTCGGTGAGGTTGGGATGATATCATCAGATTGTTTTAAGGACTGGTTTTGTTGCTGCTGAAAATGGTGTCTTGATATAGATTGAAAGAAGTGCTTAGTTTCTTTGGCCAGAAGAAATGATGATTAGCCATTCATTAAGTTTCTTAATGTGGGATCCAATCCAAGAAGATAGTAATTAGTAGTTAAATATAGATTCTTCAACGGTCTTGCTTTTGGCATTGGCCATCTGGGGTTGCTTGCTTCTACTACTATTGCGATTACTTGTTCCGGATCTATTGAATGGTTACTAATCTGAGGGTCTAGTCGTCCCAAATTCCAACCATTATCAATTTTTTTTTTGTGGTCAAGAACCAACCATTATCCTTAAACCCTGTTTACTGAGACTTATGATTCTTCTGCTTTCTTTTGTTTGTTTAGATTTGATTATGTTTTGGCTTTTACTTGTGAAAGGAGAGGTTTGTGAATGAGCTTAGGGTGTAAATAGTTATGTTTAAGATTGAAAGTTTGTTTTTTTTTCCCCGAGAAATCTTTAACGAAAAGCAACCCTTATATATTTGGTTTGTTTTTGGCAAATTTTAGGTTTGATTTACTGTTCAGATTCAGTTTGGTTTGGAGTTAAAAATAAAAAAAAAAATTTAGAAATAAACAATACTTTATTATTTAAATATAAAGTTAAGACGAGAAATAAACTGAACTAAAACCGATTAGACTCATCTCATAAATCGGAGATTTTCAAACTTTGCTGAAATTATCAACGAAAAATACGATCAGTAATGTTAGCCTAGAATCGTGGGATTCCTCTTCAATAATTTGAAGCTTTCAAAAGATTTGGGAATATTAACGTTTTGGATAGTATTAAATTGGATAAGGTTTAAGGACAGTTAAGCTGTGTGGATCGGTCCACGTTCCCTTGACATGGAACACGTTATTATAAAATACTAAATTATTTGGAGCATACAATATTTATAGCCAATTCAATAATAAAGTCATTTGCACGATACTAGGAAACATCTAACCACGTCGTTGCATTTTCGGGATCTTATGAAACTTGTACTAAAAGAAAGTTGAAGTACATTATTACTTACATAGTTTTGCACCAAAATTCAATCGGTATTTGTTGAAAATGAAAATTAGACAATCGGCACATATTAGTTTAACATATTTTTATACAGCAATTTCACGTATTTTAGATCTTCCAATCTTAAAAAGAAAAAAACATATTTGACCCCAAAAAAAAGATCTTCAAATAGGAGTATTTGTTTCACAATTTAGACCAAAAGAATATTTGTTTCACAATGGATACGCATATTTGTTTCTAAAAGATTCAACTTTTAAAAAGGTCTTGTTAATTTTTAGAAATCTGAATATTTAATCATAAGTTGAATCTTTTTGTACGTATGAATATTCATCAATTAGCCTAGGATGACGAAATCAAATTTCAATAACACAAAAAGGATTAAATATATGTTTCCTACTTTCCTTACATTAGGAAGCATCCTTGATCCAACCACCATGCGGGATATTATTAAGCCAAGAATCTAAGATCGATCAGAACTATTCGTTCATATCCACTACATCAAACGATATTAACTTTAAAAATCTTCATAACCCACGATTCGTTTTTTTTTGTTTTTTGACGTCAAAAACTCTATATTTGATTACGATGATTTAAATATGTTGATTTTAGACTAGACAGAATCCCAGACATTGCCTACGTCTGGAGTGCTGGAAGACATTCAAAGAGGAGATGATTAATTGATTCAACCTCCGCTCCGCATCTCGGAAAGAACTGGTTAGTACCGCAATGGCGGTCTGCAAGGTTATTGCTAACCGGAACACATCCTTAAACTACATGCTACATGAAATGTTTGATCTTCCTTGTTGTTTGCTTTTTAGAAGTGTGATATTGGGTTCTAGGATCTGTTTTGGACCTTGTTTTTTAGATCTTCTTACTTCAGTTGATTCGCAAGTGCATAATATGATTTTACCGAATAAATGCCTGACTTTGTGTGATTCCAACAATAAACATCCGTCTTATAGCCTCGACTCGGCTTGATATTCCGAATTAACAGGATATTTTCAGGGATTATTAGATTCTGTAATGTCTTCCATTTTTTAGTGTTGTGATCGATCAGGTGTCCAACATATAGATAAAAGTCTCGAAACACTCAGTTATCTAATGATGGTATGGACGGAACTAGTATCCAGCTATCACACTTTGGTTTAAAATTGTTTATTCTGAATCAATCTCAAACTTGATCTAATCTAAAGCACTAATATTAATTTGGCTAACAACTTAAACAACAAAAAAATTCATGACTTTCTTTTGTGTTGTAATAATTTAAAATGAAAAAAAAAAATTTGCTCATTTTTTTTTTGTGACCAAATTTATTTTTCTATTACAAATATATATACTAGATAAAGACCCGCGCATACACATAAACTTTTAACTTATAAAATAATCAATTCTTTCCCTTCAATCATAACGAATGAGCATTTCGATGGTTCATTCATCCAGCCACATCCATTTCCAAAAAAAAAAAATAGAAATGATAAACAAAAATCACACGGCTGAGATTTGCCAAATTGTAATCTTAAACTCCCAAATCCAGATCATCCAAAGTTATTCAAAAAGTGAAAAGTATGGGAATGTTAAAGAAATCGCCACGAGGTCCTCCCTGGAAGAACACATGACGTTCCCACGATCCATGGAAAATAAAATGTTTTTAATAAGACTTGTACATTAATCATTAGGTGGTCGTGAATAGATAAAATGTACATGGATATATAAATTCGTATGTCAGATCCTTGACGTTCGAATTTTCTAATAAATTTCATGCAACCATCTCCAGTAGGAACGGAAATTTCTTATCTTATATTCCCTCCACATCACTTTATTCTCCCTCCATATTATTTCATTTTTTTAATTCACACACAAGTCCACAACACAAAGACAAATCATTTTCTCTTTTCTCCAACTCATTTTTTCTTTCTTTCACATCACTCCATCATATAAAATCCATTATATTTATTTATTTTATCTTTATTATATGTTATACATTTTATAAATACTATTAATACTAATATATTAATAATTACACAAAATAATTTTTATAATGTAAAAAAATAATAACGGATATATAATAGTTTTAATTAGAGTTGATTAATATATAAAAATATATTATTTTAATGATTCAAATAATATACTCATTTTCTAAATAAATAAACAACACTCGTTATTATTAATAAAGACAAACCAAACATACATAATTCATTAAAATCTTACAACAAAACAAACACCAAACATTAATAAATTTAGAAATAAATTTTGATATTTCTAATTGAGGGTTGCACCGAATCTTTGCCAAATATGCTCGACGAGATCCTTCTTCAATTGAATATATTGACCCCTATCACGTAAATTGGCTCTAACATGAATATCCGATTCTGACCGGCCTTGCACATGGACTTCAAATTGTGGCAAATCTTCAGATTTTTTTTGGTGTCCAAATGTTATAAACATAAGCTCTATTTATAAATGTTTCAAAATAAAAAATAATTGTGAAATTTTTTTTTTAATTTTGATCTATTATTAGGTAAAAATAGCATTTAAGAAAAATGGAGAAAAGAAAAAATAAATACAGCCAACGAATTAGAAATTGCCACATCATTATTTTGGTGGGACCAATCAGAATTCATGGGAAGGAAAATTTTGCCTTTCTTATTTACCTTTCTATTGGGTGCAAATACACATTAATTGTCTACCTATTACATATGGTCTAACAGATGAAAATTTCATGTATCTTTTCCATGACCTTTTTTAGCCTAAACATGACCAAACTATTTTTATAAACAAAATAGAAGATTGATCATGTTGATCTCAATCAAACACGATCGAAATATATATTTTTCAATTTTAAATCCTTTACAAAAAGAGATTTTTGATTGTACAAGTCTACAATGCCATGGTGTGAACATCTTTTGTTCCACATTTTTTCCAAATCCCAACGGCCATATATATATCTTAATCTAACTATTGCTTTCATTATTTGCCTAAGCAACAAGTATCTTAAATTTTCGATCATTGAATAATCCTATCCATTAATTACAAATTAGTTGTTCTCAATTAATAAATCCGCATTAAAATGCTCCAATTAGGTTATAACTTATAAGATATCGATATCATTAATCATTATCATGTTGAAATGTTTTTAAGGACTCATTCAGTTTTCTTTCACCGTCAGCTAAATTAGTCAAGTTAAACATTCATATTATATATATAACCCTGAAATTTCTCCAATGTATTTCTATATTTTTGGCTCTAAAATAGAGTAACTTTAAAATAGAGTAACTCTAAAATAGAGATGGGTTTCTCTCCAATGTATTCTTCTATTTTTGACTCTAAAAATTTAATATTCTAAGTATATTATATTTTTATTTTATTACTAACACCTTTTATTTATAAACATTTACAATTTAACCCCACTTATTTTATTCTTTGCAAAACTTCCATAAATTATGATATTATTTAAATTAAACATTTATTATATAAAGAAAATTACATTATATCATATATAAATTTTATTTTGTGACTTAAATTTTATGGTTTGAAAGAGATGAAAGAGGAAAACAAAATTTATTTTGTGACTTAAATTTCGTACAAGATCCACATATTCGTGCATATATTCAAACTGAACAAGCATGAAATTTATAAAAGAGGGGTGATCAACAAGCTTCTCCTTCATCTACTTCGTTAGGACAATATTTTTAACAATCTTGATGGATCCGTAAGCAATTTACCGGAGTATTAAGTCACTAGTCCTTGTTATTTAAATTTATTTTATGTTGTTTATCTTTAAATTCAGTATTTGCTATGTTGTTTATCTTTAGTTTTTGTATTTGTTAAAATCAAAATTGCAAAAAAGGTTAAATCAAAAACAAAAAAATTAGTCATAAATATAATGATTTAAAATTAAAAGGACCATTTGATAAATAAAAAATGAGTTACTCCAAATATAGAGTAAAAAATAGAGTTACTCTATTTTAGAGTTGAAAATAGAGTAGGATTGGAGAAGATTTTGCTTTAAAATAAAGTTTAAAGTAGAAAATAGAGTAGGATTGGAGATGCCCTAAGCAACAAGTATCTTAAATTTTCCATCATTGAATAATCCTATCCATTAATTACAAATTAGTTGTTCTCAATTAATAAATCCGTATTAAAATGCTCCAATTAGGTTATAACTTATAAGATATCGATATCATTAATCATTATCATGTTGAAATGTTTTTAAGGACTCATTCAGTTTTCTTTCACCGTCAGCTAAATTAGTCAAGTTAAACATTCATATTATATATATAAGCCTGAAATTTATAAAACCAGAAATTATAAATTCATTATTTAAACTATTTTTTTTAAAGAAGAAATTACACGGTTACACCTATGATGGGTTCCTTGCTCGTCTGAGATGCGTGTACAAGTATCATAAAAGTGTTCTACAAGTCTGACCAAGATGTATACACAATAATTAATTCATCTTACAAACGTCGATGGTATTTTAGTCATTTCATAATTCTCTTTGCCTATATATCTCCAACACAATTTCATTAAACTCCCCCCCCCCCCAAAAAAAACAACAGAAAAATATGAAGAAACTTCTCTTGATCTTTCTCTCCTCTATTCTCATTCTCCAAACCGTTCGCGGGTTCGATTACCAAGACAAGGAACTAGAGAGCGAAGAGAGCTTATCAAAGCTCTACGACAGATGGAGGAGCCACCACTCTGTTCCTAGGAGCCTCCATGAAAGGGAGAAGAGATTCAACGTTTTCAGACACAATGTGATGCATGTTCACAACACCAACAAGAAGAACAAACCCTACAAGCTTAAGCTCAACAAGTTTGCAGACTTAACGGTTCATGAGTTCAAGAATGTCTACACCGGTTCTAACATTAAGCATCACAGAATGTTGCAAGGACCGAAACGTGGCTCGAAATGGTTCATGTATGAGAATTCAACCCGAGTTCCGTCCTCGGTTGACTGGAGAGAGAAAGGTGCTGTCACTGAAGTCAAGAATCAAGGGCAGTGTGGTAAGTATAAAGCAAGGTCCATTAGTGAGAAAAGTTATATATATATATATATATATATATATATATATAAATATATATATATATATAAATATATATTGCACATGATTCAGTTTTTTTTAGGGCATAGTTATAATTAATTCTATATCTTTAAAAGAGTTTTGCAGAAAGCTATATATATTAAAAGTTTAATAGATGAATCTGTTTCAAAAGATGCAAAAATGGCGTAGTGCTCATATATTCAGATGTGAATATATATAAACATATACTCACTAATAACAAACACACAGGCGCATATATATTACAAAGTTATTGCTAAAGACACTTATAAGTAGGGGTGTCAATTAGGGCCAAAGCCCGAGGGTCGGCCCGGCCCGGCCCTGAAAAACAGCATGTTCGGGCCTAGAAATACAAGCCCAAAAAAATTCAGACCTTTCGGGCTAGTTTGTTTTTCGGGCTCGGGCTAGCCCTAAAAGCTTGGAACTTTACATTTTAATTAGTTAGAGATTTTATTTCAATATTTATCTTTCTAAAAATAATAATTTGACATATTTTCTATATATTTCATGATCCAAATACCATTATCATTTATCCATATTTATTTCATTTTTTAGAATCATTATCTATAGACTTTCAATGATATTTCTATATGATTTATATATATCAAAACTTTATATATATATATATATATATATATATATATATATATTATTTTTTATCTGTACTTTTTGATGGTGATGAGGATTTAGATGAATGATATCCTAATATAAACTCTACTACCTAGATTTGAAGTGTTTTAATTTTATGTTTTATTTGGTAATACAATTTATTTGAAATTTTTTTTTGTCAAACTTTTGCTTTTAAATTTAATTGGATTTGATATAATAAATTTCAATTTAGATTTATTTTTATAAATATTTTGTTTTAATTATTCATTTGAGAATTGTGAATTTTTGTGTTTGTAAAGAAAAGCCTGAAAAACCCAGAAAACCCTAAAGCCCTGTTCGGGCCGGGCTTTGAAATATAGGCCCGATTTTTTTTCGGACCGGACCGGACTCAAATATATACGAGTTTTACGGGTTTCGGGCCGGGCTAGCCCGATTGACATCCCTACTTATAGGAAATGCTCATTATTAATATGCACATGTCAAAGAAATCCATATTAATGTATGAATTACTTGAAGTTGAAACTTCGTAAATAAATTTATGTGTTACTATATAGACTTTAACGATGATATATAAAAAAATGTTTGAATTAACACAATCTTTAAATTTAATTTTAACGTAGTGATCTCTTTTTTGATCTAATGATTTTAAAATTGCTGAAAAAATACCAGGAAGTTGCTGGGCATTCTCTACAATTGCAGCTGTTGAGGGAATCAACAAGATCAAGACGAACAAGCTAATCTCACTGTCTGAACAAGAACTAGTAGATTGTGATACTTACCAGAACCAAGGTTGTAACGGAGGTCTCATGGAGATTGCATTTGAATTCATCAAGAGAAACGGTGGAATCACCACCGAGGATAATTATCCCTACGAAGGTATTGATGGAAAATGCGACGCTTCAAAGGACAATGGCGTGGTTGTGACGATCGATGGGCACGAGGATGTACCAGAAAACGACGAAGATGCTCTTCTTAAAGCTGTTGCAAACCAACCTGTATCTGTTGCAATTGATGCTGGAAGTTCAAATTTCCAGTTTTATTCAGAGGTAATAAAAAAAAAAAAAAATCTAGTTTTTGATACAAGAAATTTCAATTTCTGAAGATAATATAGCTACGCCTTTACATTTGAACTGGCTATTTGAAATATTTAACTCAAAACAATATGGCATATCTATAACAATTGGTCATATATTTGGTAATGTGTTGTAGGGAGTGTTTACGGGATATTGTGGAACAGAGCTGAACCACGGTGTGGCAGCGGTTGGGTACGGATCTGACTCAAAAGGGAAAAAGTATTGGATAGTGAGAAACTCATGGGGACCTGAATGGGGAGAGGGAGGCTATATAAAGCTCGAGAGAGGGATTGATGATTCGGAAGGACGCTGCGGTATTGCAATGGAGGCATCTTATCCAGTTAAGCTCTCGTCTTCTAATCCAGATGCCCCGGAAGATGATGACGTCAAAGATGAGCTCTAAAATATGTGTAGACATTGTGTAAAACCATATCAATGGTGATCCCAATTCCTTATCAATTCATGTTTGCTAGATTCGTCTCCATGATTTGATTCTGATGTTGGTTTTGAATTTGAATAAAAATGTCTCGTTTGATTACACAAAAATTCGATAAGACATATTGTAAGTTTGTAACGAATAGGTTTTCCTCACGGTACCAAAAAAAAAAAAAAAAAAAAAAAATAGGCTTGCCGCTTGCAGTGTACTCGTTGAGTGACCATAACGATAGCACATAATGCTATAGTTTGAACCAAGGCATCATTAGCTCTACATTCATTTTCCATCTCTCTTTCATCAATCTTATAATATTTTTTGTCACCTTCCAAATAGGCAGGAGATGAAGTGGATGAAGGCTATCGGCTGATGCAGCTTTGATTAGGGCTCTGGTTGGCGACGCGTTTTCCCTAGAGGTTCAAAACGCTGCGTCTGGATTGATCATAGCGTTCACTGCGAGTTGGGAATCTTAGTGATGCTTTCTCTTATTGGTACCTAGTGACTTATTTTGATGAGATTATTTATCAAATCATATTCTTATTCAAACTTGTATCTGAATTTGTTGTAGTCAATTTTAAATATTTCAACGGATCTGACATGGCTTTGGATATGGTTACGGTCTAAGCGGTATGGAATTAGAAGCGGGTACGCAGAAGTAGAAGCATTTAGAAGGGGGGAAGCGGGTATTCAAAAAAAATTAGGAAGCGGGTACGTGTTGGAAGCATATATATATCATGTAACACCAAACATAATTAGATTTTTGTGAGAACGTTTCGTCTCTCTTTAGAAGGTAATTAGATATTTTATAATTAGGTTTATGAAATTCTGTGCTCGATGTTGCACGTATTCGGAAACCAGTGATCATGTCTTCTTCTCCTGCTATTATGCTAAGGAAGTATAGCGCTTGAGTGGAATACCATCACAAGTTCTTTATAGAAGACAAACTTTGATTTAAGACAAACTGAGATTTCTATTTTTGGTGCATAAGGATGGCTCTGTATCAGAATACAATCGTTATCTCCCTATCTGGTTGTTATGGCGTCTTTGGAAATGTTGTAATGACATCTGTTTTAATATCGAGAGATGTCAAAGAATGGATTGATAGTCAATCTGATCAACATGATGGAAATAGACCTTTTACAAGAAATCAAAAGGCCAAGTAATATGGAAGAAGCCACTTAGTGGTTGGGTTAAATGCAATTATGATGCATCTCATCATGATGGGGACCGAACGTCTGGACTTGGATGGATTATACGAAACAGTGATGGATTATTTTTTTAATGTGGAATGGGGAAGTTCCAAGGACGATATACACCGGAAGAATCAGAATGTACATCTCTTGTGTCTGCTACAATGCCGATAATTGTGGCTGTAAGGACGAACTTACTGAGGTATTGACTGCAACTGTTGTTGCTGCTGTAACTTGAGACCACAAGAGGAGGAGAAGAAAAAAAAATCGGGTGAAAGAAAAAATTGGGTCGGGTCATTTTCGGGTTGGGTTTTTGGGTTGGTTTTGGTTGGAATCAGATTTTAATTCGGTTTGGTCGGTTAATGTTTTGTTTATAATATTAACCGATAAAACCGATATCTGTGGGCAAATAGGTTTCAAATTTTGATTTCGTGGGGAAATAGGGCTTTAACTTTCAAATCATGGGGAAATAGAACTATGGCTAAACTTTGTGTAGATGTGTTATTATATGAAAGTTTTCGTGGGGAAATAGATCGTCGACCCAAAAAAAATCGCCTAACTTAATTGGGCTTGGAAACAAATTAAAAGCCCAAGTAATAAAGTAATGTGACACGTCGTCTTCATCTTCATCAAGTTAGGCGACTAGCTTCTGAATCGTACGCTTCTGCAGCGTTTCCGAACATCACTTTTTCAGAAACGCGCTTCTCGTGCGATATCGAGCGATTCCGAACGATTCCGTTTCCGATTCCGGAGCGGAAATCGTCACTTCACCGGCGCTTCCGTGCAACGTAGGTTACGGTTATCCAAAATATCCGTTTAGATAATTAAATTTTTTGAATTACTAGAGAAGGGACGAGTACATGCTGATATTTGCCAAGAGTCCAAGACACATGCATGACTTGCCCCACAGACAAAGACGTTTACACTCATAATATAGTTAATATGTACAAAGAAGGAAATTAAGGTTGTACAAAGAAAGGTGATTAATCTTCTTCGTCGCTATTGGCTATTGCTGTATTTATTTAGGAAGCTAATTGTTTTTTTTTTAAATTTCAATATTCCTCACGAATATACAATTCAAGATTCATAAACATCAATAAACCTTTTTCCGTCCAACAATAAGTATATTCAGAGAAGTAAGGAATAACAACTATGATAATAAGAGCTATGTTCGTTGATTCTAAAAACCAAATCAACTCACAATGGTTATAACCGAACCATAAAATGACTAAACCAAAAGTAAACCAAATGAACTATACATTCTCTAATATTTGCCTCCTCTGTTTGTTCTTGCGTTGCATCAGAAGAACATGACGACTAATAATACGAATCTTGATTGGCTCCATTGGTGACAGGTGGATCTTGCATCTCATATCCATGAGAATTGTATACGAGTCCACAAGGATTGGTGGTCATCATGTTGTTCCATGGAGACATCTCTTGTTGTTGTTGTGGTTGAGTGATGCCAGCTTGTTGGTCAACCAGATTAAAGATTTCATCTTGGTTAACACACTCGTCTTCCATGACTACAGGTGGGTTGTTTATGCTCCCTGAATTTTGACGTTGGGGAGGAAGAGAAATCTGTGGATGTTGCTGTTGTTGAGTGGCCTTATCATCATCTTCTTCTAGAATAATTTCGAGCTCATCAGCATATCTTTTCATTTCTTGTAGTCCCAAACCCTCTCCTTCACCTTGGAGAGGAGAAATCATGTCTAGAGGAGGAGGAATCGGTGGCTGTTGTTGATGAGTGAAATCAAGGACGTCGTTGATGTCAAACATGTCGTTGTTTTGTAGTCCAAACTCCGAATCCAACTCCGCTCCTTCAATTCCGGAGACGAGAACGTTTGAGACCATATTGTTGTTGTCGTCTCTGTTCTTTTGTTGTAGCTGCTCAACGATGATGTTATTGTCTCTGTCGTTGATTTCTGGTAACTGGTCAACGACGGTGTTGTTGACTGTCTTGTTCTTGTCACGGAGAAAACACAAGACTACTTCCTGGAATTTGTCATCGTTCTCACTCGCAAGCCAATACTCCGCCATACACCAACCAGTGGTGTCTCCTTTTGGCTTTCCCTTGACTTTCTTGTGGTACGCGAGTTCCGTTTTGTGTCTGATCACAACCTTCTTGTGGTCGAGGATCTTCATATTTACGCCACTAGTCGTCCAAGTCCCACCGTTGCTGCCTCCTCTTCCGGGAACTGTGCGCTTGGGTGTGTTCCCAGATCGACGTGTCCTAACGACAAAGTAAAACCAATTCTTCTCTTTGAACTGATCATTATTGACGTGCGGAAGAAGCCACGGCTCGTCTTCGTAAAGTCTGTTGTATGTGATGAAACCATCTTTGCCTGTATCAACCCTGTTGCGCAGATAATAACCCACCAACCTGTCGTCCATCGGAGAAAACTTGAGGTCGCTCAGATACGTCATAAAAATCGTTCTATGTCAACTAGAAGATGCTCCCAAACAAAGCCCTAGAAAGACGGTTTGAATGAATTCAATTAAGAGGTAATCCAAAACAAAACCCTAGCAACAACATTTCTAGAGAAGATTGGTGGCCCAAGCAATCATATATGGTATTTGGTCCGAAAGGAACAATAGGCTTCACAACAACATTTCTTCCACACCTCAAGCATTGTTCAAGACAATAGATCGTCTTGTTCGCGACGCTATTCTTGCCAAAAAGAGACGCAAAGCCTTTCGTAATCTGATGCAAGATTGGCTCACGTATGAGTAATATTCTCAACTCGTAGTTTCCTTCTTTTAGATTCTTCCTAGTTTTTTATTCTTTTTTGGCAAGGTTGTTTCCTAGACTGTATCTTTTTGTAATATTTTATAAACCTTCTCGTTTTCTAATGAAATTCAAATACTTAGCAAAAAAAAAAAAAACCCTAGCTATATGTCTCGCTAGAAACAAAGCACTGAAAGTCGTCACGTACCTTAGAGCATCCTCAATGGTAGAACCTCTAATCTAATGGGGTTTTTAATGAATATTTAATTATAAATTTAAAGTTTAGAATCTTTTTTAAGAAACTTTGATTTTGTATGCTCCAATAGTAGAATCCCATTAAAGGTTCTTAAAAAAAAAAAAAACCTTGCGCTAAGAAATCGCTCTGCACATCTCCATCGTAGTTCTTGCATGCCCAAACATAACCGCCCTCACTTTTTATTGCATACGCAACCATATCATCTATCAAACGATGCTCATACCTGGAATTCATTAACTTTGTAAACAAGTTTTCCTGGTGCACTGGAATAGGATGTAGCTAATGACATGCACATCTCACCATACCATATTCCTGCAGCTTCACACTTGGATCTCCAGTTAGTTTCATAAACTTCTTAGAATATATCCTTGAATCTTGAAACAATTCAAAAAGGTAATGTCAGGGAAGCATGACTAGATACCAAGTTAATTTCAGTGAAACTCTAACAAGAAGCATAGAGGCGAGTTCATTCACACCTTCCGTCATATGTTTTGAGGATGGTGTTTTTAGTGGATAGGTAGAGTGGCCATTTTTTCTGGTAAGCTGTGTACATTGACGACTCAGCAAACGCACGAATAGACTGTTCAATAATAAAATAGGACCATCATAGAAACTATATACTCTGTAAGTGATCTATGTAATATAGACATGAAGGAGAGGAGGAAAAAAACAACAAGCTCTATTTCAATAATATCTACCTCATTGGTGTTATACATGGCCAAAGCAACACCTCCAGCACCAGTGAAATTGAAGACTTCGAATTCTGTCTTCCGGGAAGATTCACTTGGCTCTGCAAACATAAGATACACCATGTAAAAGTGAATGAAAAGAAAAAAGAAAAAAATCCTATAAACTTCCACATGCAAGTAAATGTGGATTGAGGAAATGTGGATTGATGAGGAGTCCTCAATCCACATTGCTCTAACTGATTCCATAACAATTATCAAAATAGGATACGATCAGGAGAACACTTACCAAGGACAATTCAAATCGTAATCACGATTCTCTTAAAACAGAAGGTCGAATTCCCCAATTGTCAAGAAGAAATCGAGTGAAGAAATTAGCAAATGATGACCTAAACATGAAGAGCAGACCTCTTGTCAGGAGAGAACGAGCGATTGAGGCAAAGAACAGGAGTGCCATCTTGGTCAGATTCTGCTATTACAAATTCGTCGGGGAAAAAAAGAAGAGGCACAACCCTAGCTAATTTTTCTCGGCGGCGGTGAAGAGAAGGATTTGATCGGAGAAGGGTTTGTCGACGGAGAGAACGAGGAGAGTCGGAGAAGAAGAAATTTTTTTGTTTGATCACGCAATGACACATGCCCAGTAAGAACCGTTTCTTACGGGTCTTAATTAAGAACCGGCTCTTGATTATTGTTTTAATTTTGATTTAATTTTAGGCTAAAAAACCTTAAGAATCTGTCTTAAGAAACCGCGTTGAGGATGGTCTTAGGAGCTAATTGTTTCACCGAAGAGCATACCCTTGGGGTATCTCATAAATATAATACTAATATTTTTAACAATTTTTGTTGAGAATCCCATCACAAAATTTTATCTCCATTGGTGAGATACCCACAAAAGTATCTCATCAATATAATATTATTATTTTTTAAATTTTAATAGAGTTAATTTTGAAAAATTTATAACATATCAAATTACATCTTAAATATATTTAATTATATTAATTAGTTATATTTATTTATATTATCTATAATAGTAAAATTAATAAAACCGTAAATATTAATAATGTTAATAAAATATTAATAATATAATATAATTAATATAATCAAAGAGTTATATTATCTTAAATAACACAATTAAACGTAAAATTACATTAATTTAAACTTATAAAAAAATAAAACTTAAATTTCTAGAGGATTTGATGTTTCTTTTACAGAGATTTTGATCTTCGCTTGTGGAGATAATTTTGCAGAAGATTCCTTTACTTTTCCAACTCATATGTAAGTTAAAAACAAAATTCATGATCAGCCTTGTGTCACATGCACACAAACAAAGCATTCGTATCTTTATTACCATAAAGTATTATACCATATTTCATTATAAGGGTTTTCTGCAAAAAAAATTGTAATTTTTATTATTTTTGCAAAAATACCATTTAATTGCAGAAAATGCAGGTCAATCTCCTCACCTTCAAATTCATCCGCATGCATAACCCCTCCGTCAAACCGATGTTATATCGACGACGGAATTCAAAACGATGTGTTTTAATTATACAGTTTAATGATCTTATTTAAATTAATAAAATAAAAAAAATGTAAAAACAAATAACAAAAACCAAATCTCTCTCGCAGAATCTTCTTCTTCTTCTTCTCTACTCCCATCAAATCCAAAATCGCAGAATCAAACTTAATAACAATTCAGCTAAAAAACTTACTCAAGTCTCTGTTCTTAATAACAACTCAGATCACACTCACACATCCAGCCAAAAATTAGCGCCTGAGATTTACAAATTTCCAAATCTGATGAAATTTAAAAAGAAAATTCAAGCTCGAAACAGTCATCGAATCTCCTCTCTTCTTTTTTCCTTACCGTTTCTGGGTTTCTGGGTTTCTGGGGAGTTTGCGGAGAGGAAAATGAAGGCGTCAATGAGGTTCCGGGAAGAGCAGAAGCCGATTTTGAAGGCTAAGATCCCTGAGTATTTTAGGTTCTGGGTGATCTTAATGACACGAGGTAGGTAGATACATCTTCTATGAACCATGTAGTTACAAAGCAGACAAGAGTAAACTTGATCTAAGACAGCATCAAAAGAGAAGCCACAAGCATCACAAGGCAAAGGGACTTGTCTAGGAAAGAGGGTAAGAGTGTGATCATGGATTTTTAGGTTTTCAATAGTGAGAGGTGGTCGATTGAATGTACAAATCCAGTGTAGGCTGAAATTGCAGAACGGATCCGTATCGGAGAAGGAACATCTCCGATTCCATCCACATGTTTTTCTCGGGCAAAAAAAATCAGAAAAAACATTTGTTAATAAAAAAATAAACATAAAACTATGCGTTTTGGTTTCGATGTGAGTTTTTTCACCGATGTTAAACATTGCCACATCATCGATATAGACGTGGGCTGTTTTGCGGGTGACTTTAGAGGTAAAGGAATTGACTTGCATTTTCTGCAGCTGAGGGGTAGCCCTGGGTGTTCGGATGTCCATTCGGGTTCAGTTCGGTTTATTCGGTTGTTCGGTTATTTGGGTGTACAGGTCTAGGGTCCATTCAGATATTATTGATGTTCGGTTCGGATGTGTTCGGTTCGGTTCGGTTTCCTAACTGTATGTAAAATCCTATTGTAACCGAAATATCAATGGATTCGGTTTCGGTTCCGTTTTTTCCAACCGAAGTACCTGTTTGCAACTAAAGTAACCAAACATCCGAAGTAATACATAGCAAGTTCATCAAATCTGGTAATAAAAAGAGAGTACTAATTCATGATTCCAAGTCCAAACAAACTCAAAGATCATAACCTAAAGAGATAGGAAAAAAGAAGAGAAGGAAGATCCAAAACAAATGTAAACCAAGATCCAAACAATGAAACAAAGTCTTTTCAAAAGAGATATAACATAAAAAAAGAACCAATATCCAAACCATGATAGAAAACAAAGTCTGTTACATCAAAGAAGGCTTAATCTTCACTAAAGATTCTTCAGAATAAGAGAGAACCAAGAGGCAAGAACCTTCATAATCAGACCTGTGGATGTGACATCAAACAAAGGTTACAACAAAACTTATTGAAAGCAAGACAGAATTAAGACAATTGAAACAATGTAAAAACGAATGACAAGGAAGAAAAATAAATGAGTTGATCCAATTGGGGTAATTTACCTTGAATCCGAGACAAAAGCAAAGTCATTTAGTCTTCATCATGAGTTAATCTTTCAAACTCTGCAAACAAAAAAATTAAAACAGATTATTAAACAAGTTAAACATCTAATAAAGAATTAAATTACCATATAATACAAGATAAGAAAATGTACCTTGCTGAAGCTTATCTTCATACTCAACTTCATCAATTATTTGTTGATTTGTAAGCACCTTTGATTTAAATTGAATGTCTTGTTTCATCCACTGCTCTGTACACATCAGAACTTTAATCATATAGTGAGTTAGACAACTCCTATATGGGTCAATGATTCTACCACTAGTGCTAAATGCACTCTCAGATGCAACATAAGAGACTTGCATTGCAAGAACATCACGAGCAACCTCAGATAAAACTGGATACTTGCCACTGCTGAGTCTCCAAAATGAGAGTACATCGTACTCTATTCCAGGCATCAATATAGGATTCTCAACATTATCCTTCAGATATATATCCAACTCATCTCTTGTGTCTCGAACTCCTATCTGATGTAGCAACTCATCGTATTGACAATCAATATTTCTATAACCCAATTCTGGTTCCACCACTTCCATTCTTTCTCCACCTTGATCTTGAGTACTATGAGTAGGCTGAGATGACTGACCTTGAGACTGACCTTGAGATTGATTTTGAGACTGACCTTGAGACTGGCCTTGAGAATGCTGAAACTGAGAATCTCTCATGTATCTGCCACTGTACTCTTTAAACAAACTTTTAAGAAGGTCATTGACATTATTATACATGTACTTACTGTCTGGAGTATCTTTCCCATACAGCTCATCAAAACAAATCTTAGCGTACTGCATCTTCTTCCTAGGATCAAACACAGTCGCCACTATCAATATCTTATTGATGTTCTTCATACCGTCCCAATACTTATCAAGTTTACTCAACATTTCATCTGCCTTTACATTCAGCTGAGTCTCAAAACTGTTACTCAGATCTTTCAAATTGGTGGCTATGGTCACTATCTAACCATAACACTTGTGTGAATTCAAATAAGAAGAAACTGAGACTACCAATGTTGCGTTATAGAAGATGATAAGGAACTTGGCTAACCTTTCAACTTTTGTCCAATCAGACCATTGTGGAGGCCCAATCCTTTTAGTTCCATTGTTAAACTCCAAGAAGTGGTCATTGTAGAGCTTGTCTTCTGTCTCCATCTTAGCAAATGCTGCCTTGAACTTAAGTGCCTTTGTTATCATCAAATAGGTTGAATTCCATCTAGTTTTTACATCCAATGGTAAACTTCCTCTTGTCATTTTAGCAGAATCAACCCTCTGTTCAAATGAATTTAACCTATTTGTGTTGGATCTAACATACAAGACACCATTACGGATGGCTTCTACACTCTCAGTTATGTCTTCTAATCTTTCCTTTGCAATCAAGTTAATAATATGAGCACAACATCTCATATGCATAAAGTCGCCATCTAACACAGAGGAATCAGTGAAGATACAGCTACCACAAGAGTCATCACAGGATTGGCAACAAGATTACACGAATCAAATTTTAAAAGAAGGAAGGTGAAGTTGAATCAATATGGGCCTAAGCCCAAACATACACAATCGTTGACTTGAAGAATTCACAAAGTAAAGGGAATTAGAAGAAAAGGAAATTTAGGCTTTTCCTAGTTCAAAAAGGATTAGGAAAAGGTTTTAGGTTAGTTGCTATAAATATAGGACTAAGTTAGTTTAGAAACTTTGTGCAATAAAGAGTTTAAAGTTTCTAAAGCTAAACATGTTTTAGAGTTTCTTTGAGAGAAAGATTCGATCTAAGCTTGCAAGCATTGCCTGTCTTGTTCAAGCTTAAGGAGAACTAGATTTTCTTAGAGATACTTGTAAGTTCTCGCTTTCTGGTAGACTTGTAAGTTACCATTAAAAAGATAATCTAGTGGAATTGTTTTTTGAAGAAAAAACCTGTGTTCTTTACATATTGCATCAATCTCTATAGTTCTTACATTTACAATCAGGAGATACTAAAGAGAAAAAAGCATGAAACTTCCTCAAAGCAGAACAATTGGCAGTTGCATTGTCCACAGTCACACAAAAAACCTTTTCTATTCCCCACTCAGCTAAGCAATCTAGAAGCACATTTGATATTGTCTGACCTTTGTGATCCGAGACGAATTTGAAGCCTATGATCAGCTTCTTCAATCGCCAATATGCATCAATATAATGTGCAGTGATGACCATATAACTAGCACATGCGGATATGAAGATTGTACAAATGAGATTAGATAAGAAAATGAACTTATTGTGTGTAAATAAGAACAATTACTTGTTGTAGAAGCCACCCAAATGTCAGTTGTAAGTGATACTCTTTGCTTATTAGTTAAAAACCATTCCTTCAAAGCTGCTTTCCTTTTTACGTACATTGAAACAATGTCTCTTGTTGATGTCCTTCTTGAATGAGGCTTGTACATGTTTATCTTGCAGTCAAAACAAATAAAATAGAATCAAAAACCAAAATAAATAGACAAATAAGCGTTTAATCAAATAAACCAACCTTTTTGCAGAAGTTTTTCCAAGCAACACTTTCAATGAAAGCCAATGGCAACTCCCCTAGCACAAGCAGCTCATTTGATGCTTCCCTAAAAACCTCCTTAGTCACTTTTGCATCCTTCAGACCTCCTTCTTCATTAATTATTGGTTGAATATTGGCTTCACCCTCTATCCATGCCTTGTATTGCTTGCAGATTAGAAGATGAGTTATAAGGTTTGAAGTCCCTGACTTTGGATTACATGAGTATTCATGCTTGCAGTAGTTGCAGATACACTTGTTACGATTTTGTGATCTTCTTGTGTAATGCGACCATACGTTGGACCTTGTTGGAAGGAACTTCTTTTTAGGCTGAGAAGTTGCTCCACTTGCATCTACAATTGGTATCAGAGCAGTCACCTTACTTATATTCAGGTGAGATCTTGCGGAAGAGATGGAGAACTCTAGAGAAGTCGTGCTGGTGAAGCAAACTGTTATGAATAAAGCCACGTATGGGTGGTGGAAATCAAAGATGACAGCAAACATCAAGAGCATCGATGAAGATGCATGGACAGCCGTGGAAGATGGATGGGTACCACCGGTTAAAAAGGATAAAAATGGTATCGATGTTCCAAAACTCAAGTCAGAATGGTCTGATGAAGATAAAACGCTTGCAAAGTGGAATTCCAAAGCCTTTAGTGAGATCTTCAAATCGGTGGAAGTAAAGCAATTTGAATTAATCCAAAGTTGCAAATCTGCCAAAGATGCTTGGGAAACCCTGCAACATGTGTATGAAGGAACTGATAACGTTAAGAGAAGTCGTCTCGACATGCTTGCATCTAGGTTTGAAAACCTAATAATGGGAGAAATTAAATCTGTGGAGGAATTCAGTGGTAAGCTGTGTTCAATTGCCAATGAAGCTGAGGTTCTGGGAAAGAAGTTCAAAGACAAGAAACTGGTTAAAAAGCTGCTGAGGTGTTTACCACCAAAGTATGCAGCACAGAAAACCTCTATGAGGGTCTCCCTGAACACAGATACATTAAGGTTTGATGAAGTTGTTGGGATGATAGAAGCTTACGAGATGGAGTTAGCTGCTGAAGATCCAAAGAAAATGAAGGGAATTGCCTTTACTGCTGCTGAAGAAAGCAAACCTATTGACTTGGAAGAAACAGTAGCACTGCTGGTGAAGAAATACACTCGTGGATTTCGAAAAGATCAAGGCAACAAACGTCTTGGGAACGGAGTTAAACAACTTGAAAGAGAGAAAAACAACTGGAAATCTGATGTTCAATGCTTCGAATGTAAAGGATATGGGCATTCGAAATCTGAATGTCCAACAGCCAAGAGAAATGAGTTCAAATGTCATATATGCAAAGGTCTTGGCCATACTCAGAATGAATGTGTGAATGAACAGAAACCTAAAGGTGATCGTTCACTAATAGGAATGGAGGAAAGTGAATCTGAGAATGAAGAAAGTGAAGAGGACCTGAGCAATTTCTTGGCCTTCATTGGAGAAAGTGATGAGATAGATGATGAAAGCAGTCCTGTCAACAATGGTTCAGCAGAAAAAATTGAGGATGAAGAATCAGAATATGAATCAACAGATGATGAAGGAGATGCTGAGTTAAAACCTGAGTACAAAGAAATTTGTGATACTCTAATCAAAATCACAAAAGAAAATGTGATACTCATCAAAGAAAAGGCCAATCTGAAAACTGTAATTGAAAAACTGGGAGCTGAACTTAACGCAGAAAAAATAAGGTTCTCAAGCTACAGACAGATTTAAATGAGAAACTTAGACAAGTTCGAATGTTAAACTCTGGAACAAAGCAGTTGGATGAAATCTTGACTATGGGAAGAACAGAAAAAACACATACATGTTTAGGATATCAAGGATATTCTAATCAAGAGAATACTGTCTTTGTCAAAGGAAGAAAGTATCAGGATAAGGAAAATCGACAGCTACAGGAATTTCAAAGAAGAAAATTAATTGATCTAGGAGAACGAAACTATGGAAGATCTACCAATCAAACTCAGGAATACAGAAACTCAGGCTGCTACTTCTGTGAAAAATATGGACACATCAAAACAAAGTGCTTCAAATTCATTGAAAGAATTAATAAATTATGGAGTCAAAGGAAATTCACCTGGAATGGCTGGAAAAACCAAATATGGGTGAAGTCCAGAGATCTGTATGGAAGTTCATATTATTCAAAATATGATGGCGAATTTGGATGCAACTTTGCCTCTATCTGTGAAGATACTGATACGACAGAAATACAGACAGAAGAAATCTTTTGCAATCTCCTAGACTTGACACCAGAAACAGAATCTGAAGATGAAGAAGAATTAGACTTTAATAGCTTAGACAATGGGTGTAGAACTACAAATGCCTGGGTTGCCACATAAGAACAAACAGGATCTGATTGGTATTTTGACAGTGGATGTTCAAGGCATATGACAGGAAGAAAAGAATACCTAGCTGATTTCATGGAAATATCAAAAGGAAAGGTTAATTTTGGTGATGGAGCTAAAGGAAGAATTAAAGGCAAATGTATTACAAGAAGTCCAGATCAGCCATCACTCATCAACGTGTACTTCGTAGAAGGACTAAAGGCAAACCTGATTAATGTGGGACAGCTGTGTGATCAAGGTCTTACAGTCATTTTTACACGAACTGAGTGTCATGCACTTGATGAAAACAGTGTTATCATTCTCAGAGGAGTTCGAGCAGGAAACAACTGCTATATGTGGAGACCTTCAGACACGTGCTTCAATGTCAGGGATGACCTGCAACTGTGGCATCAGAAGTTAGGACACATGAATATCAGAAACTTAACCACACTGGTCAAGAATGAAGTAATACGAGGAGTTCCTAAACTAAAAGATGAAGGAAAGCTGATATGTGGACCTTGTAACATGGGAAAACAAGTTAAAGTACAACACAAAAAGGTACAAGATATTCAATCAAAATCTGTATTGGATTTAATACACATGGATCTCATGGGCCCAATGCAAGTAGAAAGCATAGCAGGAAAAAGATATGTGTTTGTGCTAGTAGATGATTTTTCAAGATACACATGGGTAAGATTCATCAGGGAGAAATCTGAAACTGTAGAGAGCTTCCGGATCTGGGCACTTCAGCTAATGAATGAAAGAGGCACAAATATTAAAAAGATACGCAGTGATCATGGTGGAGAATTTCAGAATGAAACTATGATTAAATTATGTAATCTTCAAGGCATTACACACCAATACTCAGCACCACGAACACCACAACAGAATGGTGTTGTTGAAAGGAAGAACATGACCTTACAGGAGATGGCTCGTGCCATGATTCATGGTAGCAAAGTTCCTACTCGCTTTTGGGCAGAAGCCATTAACACAGCCTGTTACATCATAAACAGAGTTTATGTCAGAAAAGGAACAAAAATACACCATATGAGTTATGGAAAGGAAAAACGCCTACAGTTAGCTATTTTCATGTTTTTGGATGCATATGCTACATCATGAACGACAGGGATCAGCTAGGAAAGTTTGATGCGAGAAGCGATGAAGGAATCTTCTTAGGGTATTCTGGAAATAGCATAGCTTACAGAGTATACAACAGAAGAACTCAGACTATAGTTGAATCGGTGAATGTAGTATTTGATGATTTTTCTACAGAACTGTTTCAAGAAAATTCAAAAACTGAAGCTGAAGATCCAGAAGATCGAGATATCTCAAAAGAAAAAGAAGAAGAAAGTGATCATGTCTCAAGACTGGGTGACATCATGCAAGTTCACAGGAATCATTCTTCAACAGATGTTATAGGAAACATACATGATGGAAGAAAGACCAGAGGTATCCAATTAAACTTCCGAGAGATGGTTCACTTCGCATGTTTCGTATCTATGATAGAACCAAAAAATCATAAAGAAGCTCTTATTGATGATTTCTGGATCCTAGCAATGGAAGAAGAGTTGGAATAATTTGTCAGAAGTGAGGTATGGGAATTAATTCCAAGACCTACAAGAGTTAATGTGGTAGGCACAAAATGGATCTTCAAAAATAAAATCGATGAAAATGGCATAGTTGTGAGAAATAAAGCACGTTTAGTTGCTCAGGGATACTCACAAGAAGAAGGTATCGATTTTGACGAGACGTTTGCACCTGTAGCACGTCTTGAGTCCATCCGCTTTTTGTTGGGAATGACCTGCATTATGGGTTTCAAACTACATCAGATGGATGTAAAGAGTGCATTTCTGAACGGAATCCTTCAAGAAGAAGTCTATGTTGAACAACCTAAAGGATTTGAGAGTCCAGAACACCCTGAGTATGTCTACAAACTAAAGAAAACACTATATGGCTTAAAGCAGGCTCCACGAGCATGGTATGAAAGATTGACAGGATTTCTAATCCTAAATGGTTTTACAAGAGGAAGTGTAGACAAGACTCTGTTCATTCTTGAAAACAACAAAGATCTAATGCTGGTACAAATTTATGTTGATGATATCATATGTGGAAGCACGTCCCAGTTTTTAGTCGATCAGTTTGTGAAAAATATGACAAGTGAATTCGAAATGAGTCTTGTAGGAGAATTAAAGTATTTTCTGGGCTTGCAGAATACACAAACCGATGAAGGAATCTCCGTATCACAGAGCACTTATGAAAAAAACCTGGTTAAAAGATTTGGATTTGACACAAGCAAAGCAGCAAGGACCCCTATGAGTACTACTACCAAGCTGGCTAAAGACGAATCAGGAGAAGAAGTGGATGAGAAACTATACCGAGGAATGATAGGAAGTCTTCTGTACCTTACAGCCAGCAGACCAGATTTATGCTTAAGTGTGGGCTTATGTGCAAGATATCAGTGGAAGCCTAAACAGTCTCATCTACAAGCTGTCAAAAGAATACTGAAATATGTTAAAGGAACATTGAACTTTGGTATTCAGTACTCGAAAAACACAAACAACAGTCTTGCTGGGTATTATGATGCAGACTGGGCTGGATGTGTAGATGACAGGAAAAACACAAGTGGAGGATGTTTTTTCTTGGGAAACAATCTGATTTCATGGCATAGTAAAAAACAGAATTGTGTATCGTTATCTACTGCAGAAGCTGAATATATAGCTATGGGAAGCTGTTGTACTCAATTACTATGGATGAGACAAATGGCTGAAGATTATGGGATGAATTCAAGACCTCTGTTGGTAAGATGTGATAACAAGAGTGCCATAGACATCTCCAAGAATCCAGTTCAACACTCAAGAACCAAACACATTGATATCAGACATCACTTCATTCGAGAACTTGTGGAGAATAAAGATGTTGTGATTGAACACGTTGTCTCGGAATTACAGTTAGCAGACGTATTCACAAAACCATTGGATTTTAGTCAATTCGTAAATTTACGGACTGCTCTGGGAGTGTGTGAAATTTAAAGTATTTTTTGGTTATTAAAAAAAAAAAAAACGTGGACATGTCTTCCAAATTGGTTTGGGGTTTCGTGTACTGGATTAGTTTGGGATTGATCAAACCAATTTTGGTTTATCACTCAATGTGTACGGGAGCTTAAGTGTGGATCTTTGATTACCAAAACCCTAGCCGCAATCACAAAATCAAAAAAAAAAAAAAGGGGGAGGCGAAAGAACTTACCTGGTTCACCGAGAGAAGAAGCACCATGGTGGAGACAAGGAGATCGACAATGGAGAGGATGTCTCTGGTCGATTCAGATTCAGTTGAAGAAGAGGCATCTAAGGTTAGAGGAGAAGAGATCCCGATGATATTGGATGGAACGACGCCGCCATCTCCGCGAGCTGACTCACCGCAGTTACCGCGAAGTGACTCACCATCATCGCCGCGAGCTGGCTCTGCTGAAATCGAACCAGCAATCACTATTGACGAAGCTCAGGATGAGTCAACCCGAGAGGAAAATCCAGTTGTGGCAGAAAAAGAGGAAGGGCCAGCCTGCTCGTCGCAGAAACGTGGTCCGATGAAGAAATGCATCTTGTCGCAGGTTTCTAGGAAGAAATCCAAGATGGTCATCAGTAATCCTGTAGCAAGAATCTCGTCTTGGGAAAGGGAAACTGCAGCTCACAAAAGGTACAAATTTTTCGAAGGCAAGAAAATGTTGATTGAGCGAGAGGTCAAATTTTGGGAGATGGACAGGTTCCAGTTTAAAACGGTGATTGATGATGGTGGTCTCAAATCGACTGTGACTGGGTTGAGTAAGTTTCTCCCTTCTGTGATTTGGGATTTTTATTCTCAACTGCCCTCTGGGAAGTATCAGCATCTCGCGTTATCAGTGTTGATTCGTGGGCAATACTATGAATTTAGTCCTGCTTCAATCAATACTGCATATGGGCTTGATAGTCCAACATAGCCCAATGAGTATGATTGTTTAGACATGGATGTTGTGGCCCATATGTTAACTGGGAATGTCAAATCAACTTGGGCTTCTCTTACCTTACCCATGTTTCTACCCAAAATGGCTGCCTTGTATCATCTGTGTTGTGCAAATTGGATGCCTGCCAGCAATCATGGTACCTTGAAGCCAGAGAGAGGTATTCTTCTTTACAATCTGGTACAGAAGAAACCAATTTATTTTGGGCAACTTGTCTTTGAGCAGATTCTTAAATGTGCTACTTGGAAGGACAAAAAGTGGAATTTGTTGTTTCCAGCATTGATCTTCAAAGTTCTGGAATTCCAGCATCCTATTCCACTCGTCTATAACGAAGAATATCAGCATCCTCTTCCCTTCAATGTTAAAGAAGAATCTCGTAAAGCTCGTCCTAAGGTCGTCAAACGAGAAAACAAGTCTCCAAGGAAGAATGTTAGGAAGGAAGCTGAATTTGGTTGTGATGATGCTGCATGTTCTGATAAAGGACAGATGTCTCTTGTGCTTAATATTCCGCGAAATGAAGCTTCGACTCCTGTTGCTCAAGCTCTTCGGGCAGCTTTTGACACATTTCAGACAGTTCTTAATGCCTTGACTGGTAATGGAAACTGAAGTGGTTTTTAGCTTTGTTATGCTTCCATGCAGGGGGAGAAAAGCAAGGTTAGCTAGTATGTAGTAGGGTCTGAAGCTCAGGGGGAGTAGTATGGAGGAACCAGTGATGTTTTTTTTATGACGTTTTTGTTTTGACGTTTTCTGTTCCAGGGGGAGTTGGGTTTGTTTTTTGTTAAACTCCTAATCAAAGAACCAGTCCGGTCATATATTAGAAGACGCTAAGATGCTTTGGAATTGTCTGTTTTATGGATAATGGTTTAACCAAG
The DNA here is from genome assembly GCA_030161315.1 of Eutrema japonicum. Lineage (NCBI taxonomy): Eukaryota > Viridiplantae > Streptophyta > Magnoliopsida > Brassicales > Brassicaceae > Eutrema > Eutrema japonicum. Next base: position 45,028,276 of record BSQW01000013.1, read on the forward strand.
AATGTGATGTAATAATCCTTGGATCTATCTTGGTAGTGCAATATGAGTATATGCTCGTATAAAAAAAAAAGAAATACAGGAAACCTGGAATCAAACTAAGCTAAAAAGGGGGAGATTGAAGATGCAGCTATCACAGGAGTCATCACAGGATTGACAACAAGATTACACGAAGCTAATTTTAAAAGAAGGAAGCTGAAGTTGAATCAATATGGGCCTAAGCCCAAACATACACAATCGTTGACTTGAAAAATTCACAAAGCAAAAGAGAATTAGAAGAAAAGGAAATTTAGACTTTTCCTAGTTTAAGAAGGATTAGGAAAAGGTTTTAGGTTAGTTGCTATAAATATAGGACTAAGTTAGTTTAGAAACTTTGTGCAATAAAGAGTTTAAAGTTTCTAAGGCTAAACAGGTTTTAGAGTTTCTTTGGGAGAGAGATTCGATCTAAGCTTGCAAGCATTGTCTGTCTTGTTCAAGCTTAAGGAGAACTAGATTTTCTTAGAGATACTTGTAAGTTCTCGTTTTCTGGTAAACTTGTAAGTTACCATTAAAATGATAATCTAGTGGAATTATTTTTTGAAGAAAAAACATGTTTTCTTTACATATTGCATCAATCTCTATAGTTCTTACATTTACAATCAGGAGATACTAAAGAGAAAGAAGCATGAAACTTCCTCAAAGCAGAACAATTGGCAGTTGCATTGTCCACAGTCACACAAAAAACCTTTTCTATTCCCCACTCAGCTAAGAAATCTAGAAGCACATTTGATATTGTCTGACCTTTGTGTTCAGAGACGAATTTGAAGCCTATGATCAGCTTCTTCAATCGCCAATATGCATCAATATAATGTGCAGTGATGACCATATAACTAGCACATGCGGATATGAAGATTGTACAAATGAGATTAGATAAGAAAATGAACTTATTGTGTGTAAATAAAAACAATTACCTGTTGTAGAAGCCACCCAAATGTCAGTTGTAAGTGATACTCTTTGCTTATTAGTTAAAAACCATTCCTTCAAAGCTGCTTTCCTTTTTACGTACATTGAAACAATGTCTCTTGTTGATGTCCTTCTTGAATGAGGCTTGTACATGTTTATCTTGCAGTCAAAACAAATAAAATAGAATCAAAAACCAAAATAAATAGACAAATAAGCGTTTAATCAAATAAACCAACCTTTTTGCAGAAGTTTTTCCAAGTAACACTTTCAATGAAAGCCAATGGCAACTCCCCTAGCACAAGCAGCTCATTTGATGCTTCCCTAAAAACCTCCTTAGTCACTTTTGCATCCTTCAGACCTCCTTCTTCATTAATTATTGGTTGAATATTGGCTTCACCCTCTATCCATGCCTTGTATTGCTTGCAGATTAGAAGATGAGTTATAAGGTTTGAAGTCTCTGACTTTTGGATTACATGAGTATTCATGCTTGCAGTAGTTGCATATACACTTGTTACGATTTTGTGATCTTCTTGTGTAATGCGACCATACGTTGGACCTTGTTGGAAGGAACTTCTTTTTAGGCTGAGAAGTTGCTCCACTTGCATCAGGATCTGAAGTTACTTTCCGTTTCCCTCGATCATCTTGTTTTTGATTGTTATTTTGGTTTGAAGGTGATGAATCCATCTGAAAACAATACACAACAGAGGCATATTGAAAGCATTGCTAAGACCTCCAAGCAATGAACGTCCTGCTCATATTGTGGATAAATCATATCAAAACAACAAAACCATAAAAAGAAGAAGATATTTTCAGTAAAAGCGACTTAAGTGATATGAACGAAAAAGGCATCTGATTTAGGAACCAAGCAAACCCCATGAATTACAAATTCAACAAACCCCAGTGAAGATCGAATGGCAATGTGGGTGATGAAAGTGAGCCTTTTTATCTTCTCAAAGATGTAATTTTGTTGGGAAGCAAAATTCAACAGAGTGTAGAAGATTTAATCTCATTTCAAAACCTACGCTTCCTAATAATCTATGTTGCATAAGAGAACTGAGCTTTCCCCAAAGAACATATACAATACGCAAATATCAAAATGAAGGCGTAAGAGATGAATAAGTTACATCTGGAAGCTAAACACGCACTAAACAAGTTTCCCCAAAGAACATATACAATACGCAAATATCAAAATCGAAATCCCTAAAATTAGCTCGAACAAATCAATAGGTAAAGAGAGATGAAGCAACGAAGTCATACCTGAGATCGATTTCTAGAAATCTCAGAAGGAGGAGAAGGAAAGCTCGAAGAAGATGCAGGATCCAGATTGATTTGTTTTTATTTTTTTGGGTTTTAGTAGTTGGGAAAGGAAAAGGGAAAATCGATGAAGAAGCTCAATCGACAGTGTATATGCCCTACTGGTTATAATCGATGGTTCGGTTATCTGGTTTTAACCGAACCGAACCCATACCCGAAGTAACCTGAGATCAAAACTCGATCGGTTATATCACTACAACCGAAGTAGTATATGGTTCGGTTTATTCGGTTCGGGTTCGGGTATGGATTTCGGTTATGGACATTAAGCCCATGGCTTCTGAGGGGTATTCTTTTCCTTTTTTTTTTTTTGTAAGCCGGAGGTAAATCCTAGGCCTTCGGCCAAACATTCTTTTCGCGCAGTTACAAATCTCTGCGGGTTGGGTGGCCAAGCGGAGTCGAACCATGACCTCAGGGTATGGCACATACCCATACCCCCAGAACCACTGGGACACCATCACTAAAAGGTATTCTTACAAAAACAATAAAGATTATGGATTTTTTTCCAGAAAACCCTCGTTATAATCGTACATACGTCAAATTGTTGAAAAAATAAAAATTCTGATATTAAAAAATAATACAAAAATTATTATGCTCCTCTTCTATATATATAGACTTTACGTCTTCACTTATACACCATACCATATATGATTTTCTTTCTTTCTTCATCACTTGAATTATGGATTCAAACAATCCTTTTCATTTCTCAACAAATTTTATGGATCTTCTTAATAATCAACAAGAAGGCAACACTACAAATTCTTTTTCTCCAATTTCAACCTCATTTCAAATGAGTTCATCAGAGATTCCACAATATAGTACCCAATATAATAATATTGGTAAAGAGAGTGATGATCCAAACCAAGTTCAAAACCCACCCGATCGAAGAGAAACAAGACGCAAATGGAATCCAGCTGAAAATGTCGTTCTCATTAGTGCATGGTTAAATACAAGTAAGGATCCAATTGTTGGTAATGAACAAAAAGCATCTGTTTTTTGGAAAAGAATTGAAGCGTATTTTTCAGAAAATCCCGCAGTTGCAAACCTACCATAAAGAAATTAGAGTAATTGCAAGTAAAGATGGCAAAAACTAAATGATAGCGTCTGCAAGTTTGTTGGATGCTATGATCATGCTGTGAGTCAAAGAACTAGTGGCCAATCTGAAGATGATGTTGTCCAAGTTGCATACCAATTCTACTACAACGATTACAAGAGTAACTTCACACTTGAGCATGCATGGAGGGAGCTCCGACATGATCAAAAATGGTGTAGTTCTTACACCTCCAAAACTCTAAGGGAAATGGAAGCTCAAAAAGAACAAAATTGAGTCAAGGTGGCATATATTCTTCAACCTCTAATCCAGATAGTGGAGGAGCAAGCTCGTCCTCTCGGTGTGAAGTCGTCAAAGCGTAAAGAGAAGAAGATTGAGGCAAGTTCTCGATCAAGGCTCAAGAGCTTGTGGGCGCTAAAGGAGAAAGACATATCAGAGCGACATAAACTATCTAGGATGGAAGTGCTTAGAAGTCTTCTTGCAAAAACAGAACAACTTTCAGAAAAAGAAGAAACTTTGAAAAACAAACTCATTGATGAGATGCTCTAATCTTATGGTAAGATAGTTATATGGTTTGTTGTGTAAGTTATCTTAGTTTGTTTGTGGTGTAAGTTATCTTATTTTGTAATAAACGTCATGGTTAATTTAATGTAATATCAAGTTATTTTATTTTCTAGTGAAATGTTATTTTATTTTCTAATGAAATGTCATCGATTAATAATATGTCTTATAAAATCTCAGATTTTAATATATATATATATATATATATATATATATATATATATATATATATATATATATATATAAGAGAAAAATAATAACAAAATTTTAATTTTTGTTGTTAAAAAAATATATTTAATTTTTCAAATCTCAGATTTTTTTCTGAAATCTAATATTATTGTATTAACTATAACATTACTAATTTATATTATATATTAACCTTAACTAATATCAATTAAAAACAATATTAATATGTAAATTAATCTCATGCTTAATGGAACTTGATAGATACATAATTTTATTATATGATTTATAAAAAAATAAAAACTAAAAAATAACAATATATAAACTATTTAATTGATATTTTAAAGTTTTGGATATTTGTTTAATCACAAAATGCATGAACCATTAGGAAATTGACATGTGTCTCATGAGAGGGGTTCTCAAAACATCTCATATGAGAATCGAGCATCACCATGTTTTTTTTAAATTTTGTTTTTCTTTATTTTTTAATATATTTTAACATGAGATACCCATTGAGATACCACAATGGGGATGTTATAAGATCGCCACCAAAAACAAAATACGTAGAAATCAAAACGAAGAAAGATATCTCGCAAGAAATGAGAATTATTCTTTTACAACTATATTACATCAATGATATCTTTTTTTTTTTTGGCTCTTAGCCGGGCTAGTAGTAGAATCGTTTGAGATTCATTGAATTCCACGATCTTGGGATTGGAGTTCCATCCATCTTCATCAGTTCGTAGACGCCAGGTTTGACGATGCGCATTATCTGGTAAGGTCCTTCCCAATTTGCACCGAGTTTGCCGGCATTTTTCTCTTCAGTATTCAGGAAGACCTTTTGAAGCACGAGGTCACCGTCCTCGAATTGCCGGCCTCGGACTTTTTTGTTGTAGTGTCGAGCGGCTAAATGTTGATAATTCTGGATTCGGAGTAGTGCTTGCCCGCGCTGTTCTTCAAGCGTATCCATACTGTTGAGGAGCATCTCATTGTTGAGGTCGGAGTATCGAGTCAGCATTGTTCGACGTATGCCTGGAATATCGAGCTCGGCTGGACATAAAGCTTCGACTCCATATGCCAAGGAAAAGGGGGATTGCCCAGTAGATCGGCGGGTTGTTGTGAGATGAGACCAGAGAACTCCGTCTAATTCATCGGCCCAAAATCATTTATTTGCATTAAGTCTTTTCTTGAGGCCGTTAATGATGGTCTTATTGGTTTCTTCGGCTTGGCCGTTTCCTGGTGGGTACCTCGGCTTGGCTCTATGATTTCACATTTCGGGGATTGCAGGCGTATGCCGACTCCGGAACCGCGGTATGACGATGAGCCATCGACGTGAAGAGGCCAATTTTATGTGCCTGGGAGTTCAGTTATCGTTAGCTCTTGAGGTAACTCGATGAGGAAGTCGGCTAAAACTTGGGATTTTATATTGGTTCTGCTTTTGAACTCTATGTCGTATTCGCTTAGCTCGATTGCCCATTTAGCGAGTCTGTCAGACTGAGATGGGCTGTGTAGAATTGTTCGGAGAGGCTGGTTGGTGAGGACCGAGATTGAATGAGACTGGAAGTAAGGACAGAGTTTCCGTGCTGAGATAATGACAGCAAGTGCAAATTTCTCGAGTGTAGGGTATCTTGTTTCAGCTTCATCGAGCGACTTACTGACATAAGAGATGGGTTTTTGTTCACCGCGATCTTCCCGAACTAGAACTCCACTTACGGTCGATATGGAGATCGCAATGTAAAGGTAGAGAGTTTCTCCATCTTCGAGTTTTGCCAGGACGGGTGGGGTTGATAAATATTCCTTGAGTTGTTTGAACGCTTCTTCACACTTGTCGTCCCATTCGAGGTCCATATCTGATGTCCGCGAAGGGACAATATTTTTTTGAAAGCAGATCACATTCAATTTTAGAACCATGGATAAGAAATCTATATATATAAACCAGAATATTTCAAAGTTGGTAACTTGCAAGATCGCGACACGCGTTAAGTTAATCGATTAGATTTTGATATATGTTTAATAAATTTTCAATTATATTTTGACATGTATTTACTAAATTTCTAATTATATTTTAACACATAATATTAACAATAAAAGTAAAATTTATAATCGATTTCTAATCCTAAAAGGTAAAAGAAATATAGTAGTTATGTTTACATTAAGAAAATTAAACAAAAACTATAAATAAAAACCAAAGTTTTTTAGAAAAAAAAAACCATATTTGAGATTAGAATAATGAAATTAAACAATTGATAACAATCATAAAAATAAAAGGAATAAAAACCAAAAATTAAATATAAAAAGGAAAAACCATATTTCAGTTTAGAATAAAGAAATCTTATTAAATATAAATGAATGTTTTAAAATTGGTAATTTATCTAATCGCAACACGTGTCAAATCATAAAGTTGGAAAAATTATAAATCGATGTATTTTAAAAACTTAAAAATTCTGAAAATTTAATAACCGATTCATAATCTTAAAAGATAGAGTATTTAAAAATAGAATTAAAAAATATAAAATTAAATTTTCCTAAAAGGCAAAATTAATATAAAAAGGAAAAAACATTCTTTAATTTTTTCATTTAGATTAAGGAAATCTTAAAAGGAAAAGAATTCTAATTTCTCACCTATATATAAACCACAATTTGGTACAATGTCAATTACACACCAAAAATTTAAAAATCCAATAATCGTATCCAAAACTATTTACTGTATATCTTCACCAAAACTATTTATTTTATCGTAAACTTTGTTTATAAATTTGTGTATAATATATTTTTACGGGTGATCTAATTTTGTTTTTCAGTTTTTCGTCTTTATTTTTTTTAAACGGGTTATAAAATATTAAATTACAAACCCGCATATATGCAGGTACTTATCTAGTATTTTATACTTTTGTTAACACTAAACCAAATATAAAATGTATATTTTAGTAATTAGCATATCCATTAAAAAGACAATCATGTGGTAGTGGTATTATATATAGAATGATGATTAAGTTGTATTAGATGAGGTGATTACAATGTATATATAGTGATTACACAGATAGGGTTTAGGGATTAACTAATGTCTATTCTATCCTTTATACATATACGTTCTACATGCCCCATCAAGATGGAGGAAGGTGAATCACTCCAATCTTGTTATAGAGTTCAATGAATCGTGACCTAGGCAGTGGTTTGGCGAGGGCATCCGCAAGTTGATTTTTCGTGGACAGATGAGTGACTCGTAGGGTACCAGATTGGATGTTATCCCGAACAAAATGATAATCAAGTGCCAAATTTTTCATCCGAGAGTGAAAAACTGGGTTCGCACATAAGTATGTTGCACCAATGTTATCGCAATAAATTACTGGTTTTGTAGGCAGCGTTACGCCGAGTTCGGAAAGAAGAGAACATACCCAACGTAGTTCCGACACAGTGTTAGCGACAGATCTGTATTCGACTTCCGTAGATGAGCGTGCGACACCTTTTTGTTTCTTTGAGGACCACGCGTTTGGAGTCGATCCAAGATAAAGTATGTAAGCATTAGTGGAGACAAAATCATATGTATCTCCTGCCCAATCAGCATCAGAGAAAGCATGAAGATTCAATGGTGAGTCGGCACGCAGAAAAATCCCGTGAGAAGTTGTGCCCGCAAGATATCGTAGTACTCTTTTCGCAGCCTGCCAATGTATGTCAGTTGGCTGGTGCATGAATTGCGATAACCGGTTTACTGCAAACGCAATATCAGGACGCATGAGAGCCAAATATTGCAGGCTACCGATCACCGTACGATATTCCCGTGAATCGTCTAGTTCCGTGCCTAGATATAAGGACAGCCGCGGTGTTGGAGCCATCAGTGTGGAGACCGGTTTGGCGTCCAGCATTTTAGTTTTGGTCAGGAGATCTCGAATATATTTGCGCTGCATCAAGTGAAGTCCCGTTGTTGTGCGTGTTGCCTCGATGCCAAGGAAGTATGTCAAAGGAGTCGGATCTTTCAAGGAGAACCGAGTGGAAAGAGCTTGAATAAACTCATAAATTAGAGATTCACTGCTTCCTGTCACGACGATGTCATCCACATAAACCAGAGTATAAATCACAGCATCACCACGCACATATATGAAGACCGACGTATCCGCCAAAGAATTTCGGAAACCAATACCGAGAATGTAGTTTTTCAACTCTTGGTACCAAGCACGAGGAGCTTGTTTTAGCCCATAGAGTGCCTTGTTGAGTCGACAGACGTGATGAGGTCGGTCCTTATCGATGAACCCCGGTGGCTATGAAACGTAAACTTCATCCGTCAGAGTTCCCTGCAGGAATGCATTATTGACATCGAGCTGCTTTATGTCCCACGATTTTGTCACCGCCAACTGCAGCACCGTTCGTATAGTGATGTAAGCCTCGGAATCCACCGAAAATTATATCACACGATGATCGAGAGATTCCAAGCTTTAGCGGAAGATGGCCGAAGGTAGAGATGGAGATGGAGATTTGTTGAATGAATCCACACTCAACCACGAATAGAATAACTTGAATCCACAAGTTATTAGACCCGCAAATCACACAAGCAAAGTGAATCCACACTAGACTTGAAATGATATCACACAAAGACAAATCTTTGCCGAAAACTAAAAGTTCTTATTGATATTGAGAAGAAGCGTGTATGTTACAATGAGCAGAGGCTGAGCTTTATAATAACTCGTACAGAATCGGCCACAAAGAAAATAAGGAAAACAAATATTACACATTAAATGGAAACTAGCCGTTGCATGTTAATGCCTTGGCGAAGAAGAAGGAAAGCTTGATTTGGACGTGATGGATCTTCTAGAAGCCTTGGAGGGCGCTTCTTCCAAGTGGGACCACGAGTTTTATTCCCTGAATTTCGTCCATGGTGAACCCAAGTGTGAACGGGTCCGTTTAAGGCAAGTCGTGGTCCATGTGGCTTTTCCTTAGTGTGAACGCGCCAAGTATTGCATGAACGTGATTTCTTCTTCCATGCACGTCTAAGATGATCTCTAATGACTTGAGATCCTGCAGCAACTCTAAAATGATGGAGTTCATCTTTGAACTCACGATACGTCTCCCGGTAGGGTCCGAATGGAGTGCTTCGGGGAGCTTCGGGTAGAGCTTGTTCAAAGTGTATTCTTCCACGATCAAACACGATATTGTAGATGGTTTGTGGATGAATTTTGAAGCTGAGATGGCCTGCTTCATCCGATTTGAAGTTGGGTTGTGATTTAAGCTCGTAGGATGGCCTAGAGGCGGCTTTATGGGCCATAGGAAGATTGGCTCGTCCAAATGGGATTCTGCTTCGACCATTGGTTCTAGGAGGTGATTTAGGTCGGTGAAAGTAGTCTCCCTCAGTGGAGATCAGGTCGTTTGGGCCGTCGTTTGGATTTGACTCCTTTGTCTCGGCTAAAACTGTCTCCGAGTAAAGTTCTTCGGCTAAAACTGGTTCCGGGGCTGTATGGCCAAAACCACTCGACCTGTTAGTCTTGTCATGGTCACTTGGGTGGGGGAACTTACATCCTTTAGTGACGGTGAGATCGTTCGGACGGTCATAGGGCGTGAGCTTTCTTCTCCCGGCTAAAGCTTGCAATTGGGCGTTTTGGAAACGATTGAATTGCAACTGAGGGACTCGACCAGGGTCTTCAGCATGGTTGGTTGGTCGGGAGAAATGGTTTTCCCGGGTTGATTTGATGCACGGATTCCTCAGTTCAGCTCCGGTAAGTTTTCCCTCAGTTTCGGGGAAAATGTCTCCGTCGTCGGATTTCTCGAATTGGGACTGAGGGATTTGACCAAAGTGCCGGCTATAGTCACTTTGTCGATGAAAGTGCGATCCCTCAGTTAGTAGCTTAGGCGCAACTGTCCCAACAACAAGAAAGGTCCTGCTGTCGCCAATAGGATCAGGGTCTAAGCCTGCCGTACGCACAGTACAGTCTCTTTCTGAGGTGGTAGTCGTTCCATGGGCTGTCTTGATACCGATGTCCACATCATACCCTCTCTCTTGGAAAAGTTTCGTCCTCGAAACTTCTTCTTTACCTGCACCAAAATAGAGCAAGTTAGTACCTTCGTAAATGAGTGGGTCTAGAGATTCACCTCGGGGAATTTTTTTGTTGCAGCTTCGGTGGGATTGATGATGTGCATCCGGCGGTTCTTCTTTGATCAACAAAGAGGCAATGACTCCTCTCCAAGGTGTGTTGCTGATTGTCTTGGGCAGGACGGTAGTCGCCTTAGTGAAATCTCCTTTTTCACTCTTGATGTTGCCATTGATCTTTTGCCGTCTTGTCTCTTGTTGCTTATCCTCGGTTCCTGAAATAGTCTCTACACTTTTGACAAGAGGCAAGTGTGTTATCACAGTCATAGATTGAAATAACTTAGATTGGACCGTTTCATTTGTAAGGAGCGAGACAATCTCCTTTTTCTCGTTTTCTTGCCGAACATTACTTAGGCGTTTATCTATTTTTCCTTCGGTACCTAAGTCTATTTTAATATTCGGTTCTTGAGGCACTTGCAGTATACTAGTATTTTGACACAAGGAATTAATCTTATTAAGTTCAAAATTAACCTTGTTACTAGTCGAGACTTGAATGCTTTCAAGTGGGCTCTCTTGCGAGTTGAACCATGAGTTGGAGCATGGCTCCGGGTCCTTCTTAAGGGCTTCTTGAGCACGTCCCATTGGTGCTGGGCTGATGGTAATGAGCTCCTTAACCGGTCCAGGGGCTGCTGGTCGGATTTCATTACTCACGGTTTCTTGTGGTACACACTTTTCAGCTTGGGCTCCGTTTGGCGATGTTGCCCTTTTTCTTGGGCAATCTTTTGCTATATGACCCCTGTTCTTACAATGATAACAAGTCAGCTCTAAGGGATTTTTAAAATTAGAGCACTTACTTTGATCCTTGACTTGTTTAGAGTCTTGCACGATTTTAGACGTGGTGCCTTCTCGGCTTGGCTCCTTTAGAAGGTGCGTCGTATTGCTTGCTGGTTTCGGGATCTGTGGTGAATATCTCTCATACATAATCCATTTTAAGTTCTCCCACGTTCTGATCTTTGGCTCCTTATAGTACCATTGCGCGTACTCCTCTTCGTCCCACCATTTGAATGCTTCGCCGATGAGCTGTCCAAGTGCTATTGGTACCTTCTCTTTATCGGGGATGGAATAATACCTAAAGTACTTATCCATTCTGCCTTCCCATGCTAGATAGCCTGATCTTTCACCATGAAATTCAAAGAATTCTGGTCCATAATATTTGTAGCCATTGTCTAGAGATAACCTGATTTTTCTTATGTAGGCTCGGGTGAATCGGGCTTGCACTTGGCCTGATCTTGGGCCGTGGTACAGCTTGTCTTCTCTTGCTGTTCTGGTTCTCAATTCTTCCCTAGTTAGGCAATCACGTCTACCACCTGAAAATCCAAAAATTCGAGGATTATAATCCGATTCATAATCTGATTTATAAGTTACCATAGATTTGTTCGGGATTGGATAGGTGTGGCTCCATGTGCTGTCCGGTGGCTTTGGTGAACTTGCTTGGCAGCCTGGTTCGTCTTCACAATCTGAGTCTTCATGCCACGGTTCTCCTTCACTATTTGTCTCGCCTTCCGAACCGGAACTCGCGTAGCCATCTCCTGGCCATGGCGGGGACTCATAGTCCTTTTCTTGGTCGGACCATCCTTGGTTCGATTCTTCATAAGTATAATTGAATGGATCTTCATCTTCTGATTCCGAATACTCCATTGATACTCTTTGAATTTTTTTTTTACACCTCGCCAAAAGACAAAGCAAGGAAAAGAATAAATCAGAATCGTGATAAAATATAGGAAATAGGAAACAAGGGCTTGCGATTTTAAAAGATGGAATGTTTGATTCGTTTTCCTTTTTTTTTTTTTTTTTAACTTTTTATGGAAATACAATTTCGAAATTCAAAATAAAAGGAAATAAATTCTGGTGAATATTTTTTTTTTTTTATGGGTTTTAGAAAAATGAAACAACAAGAACACAAAAACTGTTTTTCGCACAGGAATTTTCCGGTTCAGTATTGCTGGATCTAAAATTATTAAATCAACTTCTAAAATTCCAGAAACAATTTTATAATTTTCTACGATGAGTTAACAAGCAAATCCAAAAGACTAAATGTTTTTATGAGTTTTTATGATTTTATGAAAATTAAAACAAAACAGACGGGTAAAGCAGATAATTTTTTTTTTTTTTTTTGTATATAACGAATGAAACAAAAACAAAACAGAAAATTGAAAGGTAAAGGTTGGATGAACACAACCTGGGGGATAGGAGCTTTTGAGCTCTGATACCAGACTGATGTAAGCCTCGGAATCCACCGAAAATTATATCACACGATGATCGAGAGATTCCAAGCTTTAGCGGAAGATGGCCGAAGGTAGAGATGGAGATGGAGATTTGTTGAATGAATCCACACTCAACCACGAATAGAATAACTTGAATCCACAAGTTATTAGACCCGCAAATCACACAAGCAAAGTGAATCCACACTAGACTTGAAATGATATCACACAAAGACAAATCTTTGCCGAAAACTAAAAGTTCTTATTGATATTGAGAAGAAGCGTGTATGTTACAATGAGCAGAGGCTGAGCTTTATAATAACTCGTACAGAATCGGCCACAAAGAAAATAAGGAAAACAAATATTACACATTAAATGGAAACTAGCCGTTGCATGTTAATGCCTTGGCGAAGAAGAAGGAAAGCTTGATTTGGACGTGATGGATCTTCTAGAAGCCTTGGAGGGCGCTTCTTCCAAGTGGGACCACGAGTTTTATTCCCTGAATTTCGTCCATGGTGAACCCAAGTGTGAACGGGTCCGTTTAAGGCAAGTCGTGGTCCATGTGGCTTTTCCTTAGTGTGAACGCGCCAAGTATTGCATGAACGTGATTTCTTCTTCCATGCACGTCTAAGATGATCTCTAATGACTTGAGATCCTGCAGCAACTCTAAAATGATGGAGTTCATCTTTGAACTCACGATACGTCTCCCGGTAGGGTCCGAATGGAGTGCTTCGGGGAGCTTCGGGTAGAGCTTGTTCAAAGTGTATTCTTCCACGATCAAACACGATATTGTAGATGGTTTGTGGATGAATTTTGAAGCTGAGATGGCCTGCTTCATCCGATTTGAAGTTGGGTTGTGATTTAAGCTCGTAGGATGGCCTAGAGGCGGCTTTATGGGCCATAGGAAGATTGGCTCGTCCAAATGGGATTCTGCTTCGACCATTGGTTCTAGGAGGTGATTTAGGTCGGTGAAAGTAGTCTCCCTCAGTGGAGATCAGGTCGTTTGGGCCGTCGTTTGGATTTGACTCCTTTGTCTCGGCTAAAACTGTCTCCGAGTAAAGTTCTTCGGCTAAAACTGGTTCCGGGGCTGTATGGCCAAAACCACTCGACCTGTTAGTCTTGTCATGGTCACTTGGGTGGGGGAACTTACATCCTTTAGTGACGGTGAGATCGTTCGGACGGTCATAGGGCGTGAGCTTTCTTCTCCCGGCTAAAGCTTGCAATTGGGCGTTTTGGAAACGATTGAATTGCAACTGAGGGACTCGACCAGGGTCTTCAGCATGGTTGGTTGGTCGGGAGAAATGGTTTTCCCGGGTTGATTTGATGCACGGATTCCTCAGTTCAGCTCCGGTAAGTTTTCCCTCAGTTTCGGGGAAAATGTCTCCGTCGTCGGATTTCTCGAATTGGGACTGAGGGATTTGACCAAAGTGCCGGCTATAGTCACTTTGTCGATGAAAGTGCGATCCCTCAGTTAGTAGCTTAGGCGCAACTGTCCCAACAACAAGAAAGGTCCTGCTGTCGCCAATAGGATCAGGGTCTAAGCCTGCCGTACGCACAGTACAGTCTCTTTCTGAGGTGGTAGTCGTTCCATGGGCTGTCTTGATACCGATGTCCACATCATATAGTAACCGATTTGACAACCGGACTGAAAGTGTCTGCATAATCAAGTCCATATTGTTGATTGAATCCACGAGCAACTAAACGCGCTTTATACCTGTCAAGGTCATCATTAGGTAAATATTTCAACGTAAAAATCCATTTGGTTTGAATGACATTTTGATTTGGGTTGTGAGGAACCAAATCAAATGTATTATTCCCAATCTGAGCATTCATCTCAGCATTCATGGCATTACGCTATCTTGGATCTCGCATCGCCTAGGTGACAGTTGTTGGGATTTGAGGTTTTGATGTCGAAACGGTGAGGGTAAACTTTGTTTTGGGTTTGGTGATGTTGTTTTTCTTTCTGGTTTGCATAGGATGGGTGTTTTGCGGGTTTAGTTCCGGTAAGTTCGATGTAGGTTCTGGTGAAGGTATCGGCGAAGGTAAAGGTGGAAGAAGAAGTGCAGGTATCGGGGCTGGATTTTGTGGGCTTGGGTTTTGGTGAGTAACTGGATGTGCAGACTCGAGTGGGCCTATGGAAACCTCAGGAAGGCCCAAACTCTGAGTTGATGAAGATGGGCCTCCATCGTCACACAGAGCATGATCACGCGGCTGTGAACACAGCAACGGAGATGACGGCGATTGGTGAAGATCTGAGCACAGGGGCGCGAGCAGTGGAGCAGATATGAGTGGCTGAGCTTGCAGTGGAACACGAATTGGGCACAAAGGAATGGGAGAGGAATCAGAATTGGAAACCGATGTCTGGGTATGTGGTGCCGTCGTAGAAGCAAACGGGAATGTCGTTTCGACAAACTGAACATGGCGCGAGGTGTATATGCGACCAGAGTTGACGTGAAGACAAAAATAAGCACTATGTGTAGATGAATACCCGAGAAACACACATGGCATGGAGCGATCATCAAGTTTATGCTTGGTGTACGGTCGAAGCCACCGAAAACACAAGCTCCCAAAGACTTTAATCTTTAAGTAGTTCGGTTGATGATCAAATAGCTTGGCGTAAGGGGAGATGTTGTTGAGCACCGGTGTTGGCATGCGATTAATCAACTAGACAGCAGTGGCAAATGCGTAAGGTCAGTAATAGTATACCTTGGGGACCGACGCCTGATGGAGCAGCGTTAGACCCGTTTCCACGAGATGACGATGTTTCCGTTCAGAAATCCCATTGTGCTCCGGTGTATGTGGCGGAGACGTAAAATGTGAGATACCGCTGGTGGAGAGAAATGCGCGTAACGCAACATATTCACCGCCATTATTCGTGTAGAGAGTGCTAATCTTTTGTTGGAACCGATTTTCGACCAAAGCTTTAAATGCCACGAATGTTTCCCGAACTTGCGACTTGTACTTCAACGAGTAAAACCATGTATACCTCGTATAATGATCAAAAAATATTATGTAATACTTGAATTCATCCACCGAAATAACAGGAGACATCCATACATCGGAATATATGTATTCAAGAGGTTTGGTTGAGGTGATAGTGTTTGAGTAGAACGAAAGTTTATGACTTTTATTAATAAGGCAATGAGAGCACGGAAACTGTTTATTGAAAGAATCAGAACAAGGTAATGAAAACTGAGAAATAATAGAATTGGGAATAGGAGGTGATGGATGGCCAAGTCTCGAATGCCATGACGAAAGGGAAGATTTGGGGGTAGGTGAAGCGAAAAGAGAGATGGTGTTTTTGGATGTGACCGGCCACTCATACAACTCGTCTTTAGTGCTCCCTTGGAGCAATCGGGCCCCTGTTCTGAGATCCTTCACCTGAAACGAGGCAGGAAAGAATTCCACAGACACTTGATTAGTATTGCACAAACGATAAACAGAAATGAGGTTTTTATGCATATTGGGAACGTAAAGGACATTGTTTAATGTAAGGGAAGATGAGGGTGTTGGGAGAAGTGTGGAACCAGTGTGCGAGATTAGAAGATTAGAGCCGTCAGCAATGGTAACTTCCTCTCCTCCATTGTAGAGCTGATGGAGCGAGAGATTGTTCAGATCGTTGGTAAGATGATGTGTTGCGCCACTATCAAGGAGTCAATTCTGTGAAGACGACGCAGCCACCATGTTTGCTCTCGGTTGCCAGGGAGCAGTAGCATTAGAATACGATGGCGAGGTGGGATTGTACAATCCACTCGAAAGTTGTAACTTCGAGCAGCGTCTCGCACTGTGACCGTGAATGCCACAAATTTGACATCTTCCTTGATATATTCGCTGGCCGTAGTTCTCCTGACGTGGCTGGAACTGTTGGTGTTGTTGATGATGTTGCCATGTCGATGTGTTGCGTTGCTGAGATCGAGGCTGGAAATTGGTGTTTCCACGGAAATTGTTGTTGTTACCACGAGTTTTAACAACATTTGCAGAGATTGGAATCGCAGAAGCATCGGCGGCGGTTTGAAGTTTTACTTCAAAATTGATGAGCTTCTCGTGTATTTCAGTGATTGTCGGAGCAGTATCACGGCCCTGAATCTGATCCACCACGAGACGGTATTCCTCGGGAAGCCCTTCCATGATGTATTCTACTTGATCTTCATGATCTATGGCTTTGCCGAGAAGAGCCAGTTGATCAAAGCGAGTTGTAAATCTTTCAATATACTCATTGATGGACCGAGTAACTTTCTTCCATTGTTTGATTTGTTGTCGGTTGTTGTTGATGGCCACGAGTAAGTTTTGCATACGTCGATGCAAGTGTTTCCCAGATCTCAGCAGAAGTAGTGGATTTGGAGAGAATCGGTTGGATCGAAACAGAAATCGCACCAAGCAAGGCACTAAAAATCAGTTTGTCTTGTCGTTTCCATTGTGTGTAGGCGGTGTTGACGGAGACAACACCATCGATCATGATGGTCGGTTGCAGCACTACCACCGAGCCATCCACGTAGCCTGCAAGATCATACCCATCAAGAAGAGCATGAACTTGGAGTTTCCACATCATATAGTTTGTTGCAGTGAGTTTTGTAGCATTTGTCATGTTGACATGAAAGATATGCTGAGCATCGGAGGAGACAGCAATGGTTTCAGTCGAGGTTGGTGAGCCGGCAGACATGGCGACACAAGGAAGAAGAGAATTTTTGAAAAATTGAAAAATGGCAGCCGAAAAAAAAATGAGGTTAAAGGTATCGATGCTCTGATACGATATAGAATGATGATTAAGTTGTATTAGATGAGGTGATTACAATGTATAATATAGTGATTACACAGATAGGGTTTAGGGATTAACTAATGTCTATTCTACCCTTTATACATATACGTTCTACATTATACATCGCCTTCATATCAACTATTGTATCAAAGATTCGGAAGATAAAAGAGCATCTGAGATATCATAGAGTCGGGTAATTAGTATTATACACCGTCTTCACATCAACTCTTATTAATCCTTTTCCAAGTTTTGTTTTAAAGTTATATTCAACTAAAACACTTATTTTCATTTTCATCTTTCCTTTTTCTAAAAATCTTCATGAAGTTCATTAGATTATTATATTCCGATTAAGATTATTGAACAATTATCATCGATAACCATGTAAGATCTGTTACGTGAGGAAGAAGCTATTGGCTAAATTAAAAATGAGGGGAGGTTTGGAGGTACATGAACATATATACACTTGATCATGTAATTGATTCCAAACACAAAACAGAGGAAACTAGAGAAATTTGGTGATATCTTACAATTTCCATCTCTTTGTATTATGGTATTTAAAGTCCTTAAACTTCTTAGAATTTCGAAATTCTCATATCATTTCTTAATCGCTCTACAAATTGATCTTTATGAACTAATGAGATATTTTCATCTCAGAAGAGGACCAATCCATCTATTATTCTTTCCATTCCTCTAAATTAAATACTACCACTTGGATTCTAAGACACATAAAATCGAAAAACTTGGGTGATCATTGATCGGGATAAAAGATCGAAAGGAATAATGTTTAGTTTGTAAATTCAATGATAAATCAGAAAAAGAGTTTTCGAGTTTATAGACATGAACACTTTTGTTAACTTAAACATCTGTACGTTATAACATTCAATCACTCAACGAAGGAGAAACTCTATGACTCTTTTGTGGATGCAAGATCCGGTTCTACAATATTAATTTGACTCATATTTATAATGCCCCGAAATCCAATTCTACTAAGAATAAGAAAAGGGAATTTTCCTAATCATAATAATATAATGTACCGCGTCTGTCCCATAAATATTGTCTCTGTTGGGTCCTTCACGAGCAAACTCAATTGCAATCCATATCAGATTTTAAGTCACCTAGAAACAATAAAAGATTATACCGCAAATTATTTACCATAGCTCTAATCTTTATTTATTATTTATTAAATAGTCCATAAAGGGACAATTTTTGCCTATTCGGAAGGTGACACTAATAATGTATTAGTAATAGCTGGTATGCTTCGTATTTCTGCCATCTAATCGTTTTTTTCTCGTCTGAATTATTATATATTATAAATTATAAAAACAAGTGTATGGACGATTTTACAACGAACACATTTATATGCCTACAAGAATCTTTGACAGATGGTTATACATGCATCATGTTTGAGATAGACAACTTTATTCTTGACAACACGGGATCACGACGACGGCTCTATTTGCACCATCATGTACTATAAATTTATCTCCATTAGTCTGCATTGTTTGAGAATCGAACTACATACCTCATGAATCACGGAAATTGCCAACAATATTGACAATGAATATGGTAGAACGGCTGCGAGTAGCTCATGAGTAGAAGGTTCAAGAATATGAGATTAGAAGTTTTATTCTCCAACTTTATCTTAGACTTATGTTTTTATTATCTTTGGATGTTGATTCTTAATTTAACTTTTTAGTACGTTATTCTCGGTAATTCTTAAGCGTGACAATGTTTTTCATTATGTGTTAATCTTTTATTTGTGTTTGTTTTCATTAATTAATTTGTTTTTGATCGAAATTAAATATCCATCTTAACAATTTATAACAACAAAAAAATGCTACTAAAAATTGAATATAAATTAAAAAAAATTGTATTTTCGTTTTTAAAAAAAAAATGTTTCGGCCAAAAAAAAATAAAAAATAAATAAACGGACTTAAACGGACCTAAATGGGCTGTCTTAATTCTGGCGGACCTAAACGGGCTGGCCTTAATAAGCCTAAATATAAACAGGCCTAAACGGGCTCGGGTTTAAATGGGCCGGATTGAAACGGGACGGGCCTTAACGGTCCGGGCCCACCCGTTTTAACATCCCTACTCATGATATATAAGCATTAATGAACCTTGTTAAACCAATCACTTGTATGAAAAAGGATTATCCAAGTCTTTACATTTATATCGTCCACTGAAATACATTCAATTAAATTAGAACAGTAAAATATGTCATTAGCTTCGTCAAGGTAAACTTTTCTTTTTCCGTAATGAACGGTACTAGAGACCCGGAATTGTATTAGACCCATATCAAGTTGTACAATTAAGGGAAAATTGCTTAGAACTGTTATATATGTCAGTGTGATTTTTTTTTCTCCGCAAACTTTGTCAAAATTAAAAAAAAATGTTGATATGTCATGAATATGATCTATTAGGAATTATTTTGATCGATTGATTGCTTTAATTACTTGAACTTGACACTAGAGAATTTGATTATCGAGTTCTCAGCCTCTAACCAGTACGTCTCGAATGGGAACCGTCTTCCATAAACTTCCACTATCAATCAAAGTGGTTTACACAAACGCTTTAAACGCTTTCCTTGTGTAATAGGTGACACCAAAAGGAAGACACAACAAAGAAGAAGAAAGATCAAAGAAACTCTCTCTCGCAAAGACATGAGTCGAACAACGTCTCTTGCTTAGTTTTTTCCCTTCCGATCTCTAAACTCTCTTGGCTCTTTTTCTTGTGTTCTTGTGTTGGGGTTTTTCTTTCACTCTCGGCTTCTCTTATAGCCGAAACAGTAGCCGACGTCTTCACTATTTCTTTGTACGGTAAGTAGGTATTGGACTCTAGCTCAAATTGACCCATTTATCCAAATAAAATATATTAAACTAAAGTCTATATTCTCACAATTTCCACCTTGGACTTTGGTCTGTTGAGGCCCATCATCCCCTCATCTTCCTCTCACGTTTCTTTCTTCGATGGGAAGAGAAGAAACATGGGACAAATCACTAGAATGACCTTAATGGTCAAAACCAAATTCACCTCTAACCCTTTTTTTCCCATTACCTTATAATCTTACTAACATATGTTATTCTCATTTTACCCTTATAATAAATATTAAACAAATTAAATAAAACGAAAAAAAAGAAAAAGAAATCCAAAAAAAGAAAAAGAAAAATCAACCAATCAGAAGCTCTCTTCTTCCCTTCTTCTCCTCTTCGCGTTCTGCGTCCGACGTCCGGCTCCGTCGTCTTCCTCAGCAAACCGGCTCTGACTTGGTATTCAGGTGAGTTTTTGCCTCTTTTTTCTTCTCTTTTTTGTGTCTTCTTAAATGCTACATTGATCTGAAACATTGATAATCAAATTAGGGATTGAAATTAAAATTGGGTATTCAATCAAATTGGGTATTCAATTAGGGAATTTTCCAGTAATACTGAATAACCCAAGAGTATATATACGAGTAAACTTGTTTTCGTAGTTTAAGAGAACCTTATGTTGATAATGTATGAATTTGTAGAGATTTAGAAGCTCTGAATCTGAATCGGAGCTGGTAATGTGTCTGGTATTATTAGTTTACTGGTATTACTAGCTAATGTTTTTAATTTCGTACAACTGGTATGACTAGTCACTGGTATTACTAGCTAATATTTTTAATTTCGTACAACTGGTATGACTAGCACTACAAGAAAACACAGTTTTTGCGACCACCAAAAGAGTCACAAAATGGTCGCAAATGACTCATTTGTGACTATTTTGTGAACAAAAAAAATAGTCGCAAATATTTGGTCGCAAAATAAAGTGGTCGCAAAACGGTCGCAAATTTGAGACTAATATGTGACTATAATATCAGTACTAATTTAGAGACTGATTTTGTGACTACTTATAAAAAATATTTAAAAAAAAACAAAAACCAAAATTCAAAAAAAAAAAATTTATTTATTAAATTAATTAATTAATTACAAAAAATTAAAAATATAAAAAAAAATTAAAAATTAAAAATTAAAAATAAATGAAAAAAGAAGATCGAAGATCGCAGATCTTCTTCCCCTCGCCGGCACCGTTCTTCGATCTTCTTCTCCCTCGCCGGCACCGACCTTCGCTCTTCTTCTCCCTCCATGGCCAGGATCTGCTCCGGTGGTGAACCAGTCCCGTGATATCGCCGGCACCGACCTTCGATCTTCTTCTCCCTCTTTCTCTTTCTCTTTCTCTTCCGCCTGGATCTTCTTCTCCCTCGTCGCGCCGATCTACTCCTCCCCCATCTTCGCCGGCGCTGTCGTCCCTGGATCTGAAAAAAAAAAGATGGATTGTTCTTTAATCACAACAATGGAAGAGAAAAGATCTGGAAAAAAAAACAAGGAAGGAAGAAGAAGAAAAAAGAATCGTAGGAAGGACAGAGAAAAAGAGAAGGAAGAAGAAGAAACAATAAAAAAAAATCAGTTTAAATCATCCACCGTTGGATTAAACCAATCAACGGTGGAGATCTCAATCCTCGTCTCAATGAAGTAACCAATGAGACGCATTCATTTTTTTTGTCATTTGGTCGCAAATTAGTCGCAAATTTGTGACTATTTTGTGACTCCAATTAAAAAATTCGTCTGGAGTTGCAAATCAGTCCCAAATTTAGAACTATTTTGTGACTACTTATACATGTTATGAGTAGAATCAAAAATCTTTATCCTAAATCCTAAACTTTAAGACCCTATAAGGTTTGAATATCACTTTACAATGATTATGTGTATATAGATGTTCAAAAATATGTTAAAACTTAAAAATAAATAAATTTTGAGAAAATTTCTATTTTTCAAAATCATCCCTTATAAAACACATGTAACACTTAGTAGATGTTATGATTAGATTGAAAATTTTGTAAATGTTATATTTTTAGTTTATTATTTGATGTTTATGTGTAAGATCTATTTATAATTTAAGATTTATAGTTTATGATTAAGGGTTAGAGGTTTATGGTTTAGAATTTAGGATTTATAAAATGGATTATAAATGATCATATTAAAAAAAATTGTAAGTTTTGAATTTTTTTTATATTATTTGATGTTTATGTGTAAGATTTAGCTTAAAATTTAAGATTTAGATCAAATTTATGATGAAGGGTTATAGGTTTAGGGTTTAGGGCTAAGGGTTTGTGGTTTGAGTTTAGAATTTATTGATTTCTATAAAAAAAATCAAGTGGAGTTGCAAATTAGTCCCAAATTTGTGACTATTTTGTGACTACTATTAAAAATTAGTCGCAAATTTGAGACTACTTTGTGACTCCTATTAAAAAAATCGTGTGGAGTCGCTAAAGAGTCCCAAATTTGAGACCAATTTGTGACAATCAAAAACATTTAACCTAAACCCTAAACTTTAAGAACCTATAAGGTTTGAATATGATTTTACAATGATTTTGTGTATATCTAGCATTTAAAAATTTTGTTAAAACTTAAAATAAGTAAATTTTGAGAGAATTTTTATCTTTCAAAATTATTTCTTATAAAACACATGTAACACTTAGTAGATTTAGAATTTATGATTAAGGGTTAGAGGTTTATGATTTAAGATATAGAGTTTATGATTGAGAGTTAGATGTTTATGATTTAAGATTTATAGTCTATGATTTAAGATTTAGGGTTTGCAAATGATTGTTCATGTTATCCTAAACCCTAAAATGATTATATTTTTAAAAAATTCTAAGTGTTGAATATTTTGTATATTATTTGATGTTTATGTGTAAGATTTAGTTTACAATTTAATATTTTGTATATTATTTATGTTTATGTGTAATATATATTTTACAATTTGAGATTTAGAGTTTATGATTAAGAGTTAGAAGTTTAGGGTTTAGAATTTAGGATTTATAAATGATTATATTTTTAAAAATAGTAAGTTTGAATTTTTTTTATTATTATTTGAATTTTTGTATATTATTTGATGGTTTAGGGTTTAGAATTTAGAGTTTATATTTTAAAATATTTTTGATGTTTATTTAAAAAAAATCGAGTGGAGTTGCTAAACCGAAGCAAATCAGTCATAAATTTGGGACTACTTTTGCAAGTCCTTAAACAGTCGCAAATAAGCGACTCTTTTCTGGCCAATTTTTTTAGTCGGTAATTTGGGACTCTTTTGCCACTGCAATACCAGTGGTCGCAAATCCGTTGCAAAGTGGCCACACTTTCGTCCCACTTTTTTGCGACCAAAAAGAGTCACAAAAAGTGGTCGCAAAAACTGTTTTTTCTTGTAGTGTAGTCACTGGTATGACTAATTAATTTGGTACAACTGGTAAGACTAGTCACTAGTATGACTATTTAATTTGGTACAACTGGTATATCTGGGATTACTGAGTTGTAATATATACTAATGTTGTTAAATTTTTCTTTTTTCAGGCACAATGAATCGGAGTAAGTTCACAGTCATAGATTTTGATTATGGAGGATATTATTCAGGCGGACAATGGATTCTAGGAGAAGATCCCAACTATACTTTATTGATGAAAGAATCGTTGGAGGAGTTAACTTTTTGTGGGTTGGTTAGTAGAATATGCATGAAGATTAATGTTGATGAAGATACGACGAAGCTGAAGCTAACTTACATTCTATTTAGAGCGGATCAGAAGAAGGCTAGTATAATCTTGGATGACGAAGATGTTATAGCATATGTAATGAGATACAAAGATGATTGTGCTAGTGTTTTGCATGTGGAACTCTTGGAAGGAGTCTCGCAAAACAAGAATTTTGAGAAACGTTCAAGAGAGGATCGAGGAAGTGGAGTTGATGTATGGAATGAGGAGATTTCAGTGATGGTAGAGCTAATGATTGTATGATGATTTCTCGTAACACATAATATGAACCAACAAAACAGTTGCTATTGGATAATGCTCCTCATGATGCAGATTGTGAAAATGATCAACATGAAGAAGTTGCTTACGATGTTGAAGTTACACCTAATGCACAAGCAAATGAGGTTGTCCATCATGAATGGGATGATGGTATTGACATGACTTTAGGTCGGGAGTTTGAGAGTAAACGAGCAGTGCAAGATTTAGTTGAGAAAGCTGTACATCTGAATTGCTTTGAGGTTGCTACAGTGAAGTCGACAACCGTATTATACGTGTTAAAATGTCGTGATGGTGCTTGTAAATGGTCTCTACGAGTTGCTAAGTATAAGAATTCAGATCGATGCTCGGTTAGAACTTACAAGAAGAAGCATACATGTTCTCTGATAACTACAAGTACAAGCACCCAGTTTTCAAGACAATGCACACCGGGGTTGGTTGCATCTATTGTGCATCAGTTCTATCCAGGCCAACTCAACACTCCGAAACCTAAAAGTCTTGTAGGTTTGGTTCAAAGAGAACTTGGTGTTAATGTTTCTGTAACTTCTGCTTGGAGAGGGAGACACAAAGCTATTAATGATTTGTGCGGAAGTCCGGATGAAAGTTTTACGAGGTTGCCTTCTTATTTACACATGTTGGAGGAGAAAAATCCTGGTACTGTAACATATGTGGAATGTGATGAGGAACAAAGGTTTAAGTACCTATTTATCGTGTTGGGGGCGTGCATAGAAGGGTTTAGAACTATGAGGAAAGTTATCATTCTGGATGTAACGCATCTTAGTTCAAGGTATCGTGCAGTGCTTATTGTTGTAATGGCTCAGGATCCAGACCGTCATCATTATCCCCTTGCTTTTGGGGTAGTTGATAGTGAGAATAATGCAAGTTGGAGTTGGTTTCTGAATAAGTTGAAAATAGTGGTACTGGAGGATCCTGAAATTGTGTTTGTTTCTGATAGAAATCAGAGCATCATCAGGATGATAGGCGAAGTTTACCCGCAGTGTAAGCACGGGTATTGCATACAACATTTATCCCAGAATGTCCAATCACACGTTTACGGTGTTAACAAAGAAGAAGTTATAGCGAAGTTCAGAGAGATGGCTCAGGTTTATACAGTTGGTGAGTTCACACCGCTCTATGATTCTTTTAGGAAGAGGTACCCTAAAGCAGTCGAGTATCTAGAGGAAAGTACAAGTGAGAACAAATGGGAAAGGTGTTAATTCCCAGGAGGAAGGTACAACATAGATTTCACTAATTTTGTTGAATCTATGAATAATATTTTAAGAGAAGCAAGGCAATACGCGTTATTACCGATGCTTGATGCTATTGTTGGGAAAATTGCGGAATGATTTAACAAATATAGAAAACTTTCGTCTGAAGTTCCGGTGACAGAGATGCTGGTGCCTCGTGTTGCCAAGGAACTGCACCAAAGATGTCAGGATGCAAAGTTGTTACCAGTGACCGAGCTGAACTCGTTTACTCTTGTTTACACTGTGCTTGGACGTAATGGCAGAAATTATTTGATGGATTTGACAAATAAAACATGTAGCTGCAAGCATTTTGATATTGACAGGTACCCGTGTGTACATGCTATAACGGCTGCCACCACGTACGCGAAGTCAGGGAAGCAACACGAGTTGCATGAGTTATGCTCCGTCTATTATTTGATGGAGCAGTGGTCATTGCCATATCATAGGACAATTTATCCAGTGCCTCATATGTCTGAATGGAATGTTCCCGAGGAAGTTAAAGCATTTTGTGTCATACCTCTTCCTTATACCAAAACAAAAGG
Source organism: Eutrema japonicum (assembly GCA_030161315.1). NCBI lineage: Eukaryota > Viridiplantae > Streptophyta > Magnoliopsida > Brassicales > Brassicaceae > Eutrema > Eutrema japonicum. The sequence continues at coordinate 45,053,960 of BSQW01000013.1, forward strand.
AAGAAATAGAGTAAATCGGTACCCATCAGTTGGAGAACCTCGAAGAAAAAGAAAGCGTGGTGGGGTAATTCATGGCTTATTTGGTGATAATCCTGGAACCAGTACCTAACTCGTTTGTTTAATTCCTTTGTGTAACTTGTTTGAGTTGTTGGATGTTAATTTCTGTATCGGTACAATTACGTAAAACTGATTTTATATATGTTATACTAGTACCTTTGAGAATACTGGGTAACACTGGTATTTCTGGTTTAGTGTTATTTTGGAATTTTAATTTGAATTGAAAAATTCACAAAAAAAAAAGAACAACAAATACAAAATAGTAAAATTTACAATACATAAGTAATTATTAAATGTTAAAAAAAGTGTATTAGGTTTATAAAATACATTTATACCATAATGATTAGTTATTAGAAAATTTACACAAGAACCACATTATATTATTAGGATCACTTTGTTAATATGAACCACCTTATGATGTGAAATAAAATTAAAAAGAGTTTTATGTAATATTAATGCACAAAGTCCTTGGAAACATACTTTAATTGACTAAAATCAACTTTAAAACTAGAAAACACATTTTAATGGGTAGTTAATATTAATTTGAAAACACCCAAAAGTACAAATATTTACAAATTAGTAATACTAGATAACTAGAGGGATAACATGTGTTAATTTTTGCAGGCCCAATTTTTTTTTCCGGGCCCAATATTTGGTTTTCGCGGGTGTTAGAATTTTTTGGATTTTCTCGGGCCCAATTAGTAATACTAGATTACTAAAACCATTTTTCTCATTTTTTTTTTCGCTTTCTCTCTCTTCTCCTTCCCGATTCCTCTCGACGGCGACTCCATTCCCGTAGAGCTTTCTCCGCTTTCTCTGTTGCAGCGACTTCTAGTTTTGGTAACACATCAAGTAGCTCTTTGTGGTATGAATTTACATTGTTCTTCATGGTTCAAGTGCAACAGCTCGGTTTGGCGAGCCGTAGGGTTGGTAAACCCTAAAAAAGAGATTTATGTTTGTTCTTGATTGGTTAACATCTAATTTAGGGTTTAGGGATTTATGTTTGATTTTCTTGGGGTTGTTTAGGGTTTGTAGATTATGGATTCATGTTAGAATCGATATAGGGATTCCATTTTCTGAATTTTGATTTCCTGGGTAATACTGAACATAGTAATACTTAGTAATACTGAACCAAGTTTGTTTCCATGTTACAGATATGGACCCGAGCTATAGTGACAATAAGCGGAACAAGAGGCTAATCGACAGGTTTTACCACCTAGCCGACGCTGACATGGACATTCCGGCAAGAGACATGGGCATTCCGGCAAGATGTCCATGTGGTGGACCAATCATTGAGGTGACCCTTGAAGAAGAGGTTGCTAATTTAAGGAGGGAGGTTGATGAACATCTTGAGAATATCTAAAGCATGCGTATGGAGCTGAACAACAATGCTGAAGAGATTGCAAGGCTGAAGGCATTAAGCAAACGTTAAACTTTTGTGCATTAAGCAAATGTTAAAAATCTCTCGGCGCGTGTTGTGCATTAAGCAAATGTTAAACTTTTGTTTTGTAAGACTTATTTGTTTAACTTATATATATCTTTGACTTTCGAACCTTGCATTCATGTTAGAATCGATATAGGGATTCATGTAAGAATCGATATAGGGATTCTATTTTCTGAATTTTGGATTCGATTTCCTGTGTAATACTGAACATAGTAATATATAGAATATTGAACATAGTAATATATAGAATATTGAACATAGTAATACAAAATTTGTTTCCATATTACAGATATGGACCCAAGTTATAGTGACGATAAGCGGAACAAGATGCTAATTCTTTGACTTTTTGTCTGGCCACCTTGTGAAAGGAGTCGGGACATGAGAGGAAGGTTTTCTTATTCTTTTCCTCACATAGAGCTTGAGGGAAGGCGTCTGCTGAGGTTGTTCAGTAGTGGCGGCTTCTTCTAGGGAACTCACAACAGGCTCTTCACGTCTTTCAACCTCTTGAGCCTCCTCTGATACCTTCTCCATGGGCTTTGGTTGCTGGTCTCCTCCGATAGCCTCTGATTCTTTCTCCAAGGTCTGAGGTTGTTGGTATTCACGCTCCTCATTTTCATCAGCCTCCTTCATAGTATGCATTCCAAAATAGAAATACTAAGAAATACTAAGCATTCGCTTCAACAGAAATATTAAGTATTACCAATATGTGACTTTCTTGTTTTTCAAAGAAAAATTATTTTTACCTCATCGTCTCGAGCCTCAGTTGGTTGGTCTCCTTCGCTAGTCGCATCTTGTTCTCCGGAATCCACAACAGGCTCAGTTGTTTGGCCTTCACGCTCCTCATCGACATGAGCCTCTTTCGAACCCTGCATTCCAAAACCAAAATACTAAGTATTACTAAGAAATACTAAGTATTACCGAAACAGAAATACTAAGTATTACCAAAATGTGACTTTCTTGTTTTTCAAAGAAAAAATGTTTTTACCTCATCCTGGTGAGCCTCCTCCTCTGATACCTTCTCCATGGGCTCTGGTTGCTAGTCTCCTCCGATAGCCTCTGATTCTTTCTCCATGGGCTAAGGTTGTTGGTCTTCACGCTCCTCATTTTCATCAGCCTCCTTCATAGTCTGCATTCCAAAATAGAAATACTAAGTAATACTAAGAAATACTAAGCATTCGCTTCAACAAAAATACTAAGTATTACCAAAATGTGACTTTCTTGTTTTTCAAAGAAAAAGTGCTTTTACCTCATCCTGGTGAGCCTCCTCATCTGATACCTTCTCAGGTTGTTGGTCTCCTCCGACAGCCGCAGCTTCTTCTCTTGAATCCACAACGGGCTCCGTTGTTTGGTCTTTCGAACCCTGCATTCCAAAACATAAATACTAAGTATTATTACGAATTACTAAGCATTCCAAAACAGAAATACTAAGTATTACCGAAACATAAATACTAAGTATTACTTTATCTATTATGCCACCATCATTAGCACCACCTCTAATGTCTTGAGCCTCATAAGCATGATTGTCATTCAAATTGTATTCCGGATCCTCATACATCCTCCTAGCATCCTAGTTGCTCCATAACATAAGATTCAACCTCTACGAGTCTTGATTCTAACCCATCAAACTTGTCTTTCATCTTCTTCAAACCCTCTTCCACATCCTTCTTTATGCTCTGTACGAGCTCCACCAATCCAGTTGCAGGTGCATTCACCAACCCTTCAATGGCCAAAGTCTCATGGTTTACCTCATTCTCGGCTTCCTCTCCTAGATGAATAGCCATATCCTGCTTAAACATCTCTTCAAAACATATAGGCTTGTCTTTATCGACACACTTCGTCCAACTATTCACAACGATATCATCGACATCTTTTTCCTCGATGATTCGCCCCGAAAGAGATTTTTCGGCAGAGGATGGGACCAAGATACTTTGAATGTCATGTGAACTTAATGCAGTTTATAAACATTTCGGACTCCAAATAATTATTATGCAAAGGATTACTAAGGATAACTAACCTTAGTGTTACCAAGGGTTTCATATATTTCGTCTAGAGTAAATCCTTTCATAGTACTTTGTTTAAACATTGTTTTGCATATCCTAGGACACCTCTTATCTGCCTTTAGAATTTCTTCTCAGAATTTCTTCTTCAACTCCGGAATTGCCTCAAACGCTAGAAGCTACACAAAACACATATAGATAGGTTTAGCTTCAATCGTAAGAACTAGTAATACTTAGTAATACCTCAGATCATATTTACCTCCAAATGAATAACAAAACTTGGAATCGTCCATTGTGTACCTTGGACGACCCCTCCAAAGTGATTCATAGTGTGCGCGATATCTTTCATGATGTAATCAAAAGACAGTCTTCCCCATGGAAATCTCTTACACAACTGAAGATCATGCACGGCTCTTAGAAAGAAAGGCTCCACAGAGGGTGCTTCTACTCCTGTCTTGGTCTGCCCTCTAATTATGGTTGATAAAAAGTAGAGGACCGCCATCTTCAACCTATCTTCAGAAGCTCTCATTTTCAGAAGCTGTTCTTTCACATCGGAATATCTAATTTTAGTTCCCGCCCCAAAATACTTCTCCACGAAATCCATACTACCCAGTTCAGAGTAATTAACTGGATAGTTCCAACAGTTTAATCCCGAGATAAGGGCATGCTCCCTTAGACTGTAACGGATGGGCATGCCATTCACGACGAACCAAGCTTCCTTCTTTTTATCTGTGCGCGCCGTTCGCACAAGAAGCTTCCACATGCCCTGAACCTTGTGGTGGGTTTCCTGGTGAATGTGGAAGAAGTGTTTGAATTGAGGGTGATTCAAAAACCAACTCTTCTCCTCTGCTTTAAGCGGATGCTTTAATCCGGTCATAAGTGTCTTCACCGCTTGACTGACATAACACCTCGACCCGACCTTGAATTTTTTCATATACTCCCTCGGCTGGAACCACATATCCAAAGGTTGCAGTGGTTCGTTTTCATCTTCGGAATCCTGCAAGACATATGTATAGACTGTTACTTTTTGTTTTAGAAATTTTGGTTCCGGTATTACTGCTCCAGTATTACTAGTCCAGTATTACTGGTCCATTATTACTGGTCCACTATTACTAATCCAGTATTACTAGTCCAGTATTACTAGAAACCCATAAAATTACAAGTGTCTAATCCCATAAATTTCAACTTCCGGTACTAGCTAAAAAGATTAGATTTACTTGAGACCATTAACAGAGAATATATTATCTTTACGTTTGGAAAAAATAGTCTGTTCCTAATCAATTTGAACCCAAATTTGATAAACAAAAGGATGAGTTACATACCGTTGCATGTGCTTCAATTGAAACTGTACGCTCGGATACCGTTTCTTCGTCACTAGAATCCGATTTTTCCTTCTCTGAAACCGTAGGGGTCTCGTCTTCATGAACAATCCTCCTAGATGGTCTCTTCTCCTTTTCTGGAACCGTATCTCCTAAACCATAGTTCGCATTCTTTGTTCTTGCCATAGTATAACTTGGTAACACAAAACTTAGTCGATTTGATCTGGGAAAGGAAGGATTTTGATTTTGGTGGGAAATATCGCTGCAAATCGCGAAAAAGAGGATCAAAATGAAAAAGGTAAGTTTTCGGTAAATCGTGAAAAAGAAGAAGGTAAATCGTCGGCTAGATTTTTTTTTTTTTTTTCGGGTCGGATTTAGAGTGGATTTGGGTGTGGTTGGTCGTAAATATTTAATACTTTCAGGGTCATATTTGTTATTTACCCCTTTTCGTTTAAAAAAAAAAAAACAAATTCAGTTTTAAAACAAAGTTATTCTGGCACTGTTTTGCAGCTGAAGGTCATCGCAGCGACAAACCAGAAAACTGATCTGATGCTTCCTGCAGGAATCTCTGCAATTTCCGTCACCGACCAGCACAGTCTTCTCCTTCGGCTCCGACGCACGTGAACCCTCCAAGCCCTTTTCCTTTTTTTCGATTCAGCAACAATGGCAAGAGGAACACACACGCCACTTCCAATTTTCGATTTCGAAGGATCAATTTCGGCGATTTTATCCGTCGCCGACCCCAAGAGCTAGAATCTTCATCCTCGACTCACGAAACTTGAGAGATTCGCGACTCTCCCCAAGCTTCCTTTCCCGATGGCTCTCTTTCCCGATCGCAAAATCCCCTTTTCTCCGTTTCTTCCCGGTAGTGAAAGTTGGATGCGTTCTTCTCCGACCAAAAATTTGCATCCTCCTGCGATTCCTCCTATAACCCGAACCGCTTCCTCCTCTGAAAATCTCAGGTGCTCCATTTCCCTTCTCGCCTCATTACCAGTGACGATTTGAAAGCATTATTTCCTAGAAATTCAGAAACTTTGAAACTTGACATTTCGTTTTTGAAACAATTTCAGATTTCAGCGGTTGCTCCATAGCGATTCTTTCGCTATTTCGATGATCTTTAGGTAGCCCACTTGTTAGAGGGGGGATTAGCACCCCCTGGTTTAACTCGGTTCGAACCGAGATCGGTTCAATCAAGACCGGTCTACGATGGTTCGGATCAAAGACAAGTCGGCCCAATCTAGGCCCATCACGAGCCCGATCCGTTACAACAGATAAAATCGGAATATTTCCTCTTTCCCGCCGATCTCGAAAATGGAAATATTCCTTGCGAACAGACCGCCGAAGAATAAGGAATATATCCTTATCACGGAGGGGAATCCGGAATATTTCCATTCCCTAATCGAGCAAGGAAAAGGGAATATTCACATTTAGAGCCGCCTCAAGACAATATAAATAGAGGAGAAGGTTCATTCATCAAGACGGACACAACTTCCGCAGAGACAGAGAATACAAGAGAGAGCTCATTACCGATCTCAAGTCTTTTGTCTTTGCTTTCTTACTTAAACTCTGTTGTAACCGCCGACTTAGATCAATAAACGAGATTCCGATTAAAAGTACTGTTTTACCCTTTTTGTGTGATTTACGGATCAACAATTGGCGCCGTCTGTGGGGAACTAATAGAACAGTACTTTCGGATATCGTTTGATTGAAGTTCGGCAATGGTTCTTCCAGTCGATACCACCGCAGCCCTCGTCAACGGCTCAAGAACCGACGACGAACAACCGAAACGAGATCGGGAGGACAACGTGGAAACTCAACAACCTCCGCAGGTTCGAAAAAGTGTCAACATGATCATGGGTGCATTGGAAACATGCAACTATTCCGTCCGAGCTCTGAAGACATACAGTAAGGAAGCAGTGGCCGCAAAACAGTCACATCAGACTACACCCTGCGGAACGCCGATCACCTTCTCTGAGGCCGACACGGAAGGACTTCATATGCCGCATAACGACCCGTTAGTCGTCGAGACACTCATCGGTGATGTCGTAGTCGGGCGAATTTTGATCGACACTGGAAGCTCGGTTAACGTGATTTTCAAGGATACCCTGAAAAATATGGATTTTCCCGACAACCAAATCAGACCAAACATCGAACCACTCACCGGATTCTCAAGCGAGCAAACCATGACAGCAGGAACGGTCAAAATTCCTATGTATACCGGGGGAATATGTCGAATGGTCAAGTTCTTGGTGCTAGGCAAACCCGCGATCTACAACGTAATACTCGGCACGCCGTGGATATTCTCGATGAAAGCAGTCGTGTCAACGTATCATCAATGCGTCAAGTTCCCGACACCTTCCGGAGTTTTCACCCTTAAAGGCGACCAGGTGATGTCCCGAACGTGTTTCATAAACGAATGCAAACTAAGGACCACTCCCCGCACCTGCGTGATCAATAAGAGGAAAATCCCAAACGATCCCGATCTGCCGCGATGCGAAACGATCGTCCAAGTCAATATCGATGATTTCAATCCGGAAAAATGCGTAGGAATCGGAGCCGAGCTCGACAAAGACATCAAAGAGGATTTAATCCGACTCCTCAAAAGAAACGTTTCAACCTTCGCCTGGTCAATCACAGATATGCCCGGAATCGACCCAAAGATAATAAGCCATGAACTCAACATCGACCCCACCTTCAAACCGATCAAACAGAAACGACGCAAGCTCGGTCCCGAGAAAGCCCGAGCTGTAAACGATGAAGTCGAAAGATTACTTAGCTCAGGATCGATTACAGAAGTTCGGTATCCCGACTGGTTGGCAAACCCGGTCGTTGTGAAGAAGAAGAACGGAAAGTGGAGGATATGCGTCGACTTTACCGACCTAAACAAAGCCTGCCCAAAGGATAGTTTCCCACTCCCACATATCGACAGACTCGTCGAAGCCACCGCCGGGAACGAACTCCTCTCATTCATGGACGCCTTTTCAGGCTACAATCAGATACTCATGCACCCGGACGATCGCGAGAAAACCTCATTCATTACCGATCGCGGTATCTATTGCTACAAAGTGATGCCGTTCGGCCTAAAAAACGCCGGTGCTACCTACCAACGCCTCGTTAATCGGATGTTCGCTAGCCAGCTCGGCAAAACGATGGAAGTTTACATCGACGACATGCTCGTCAAATCTTTAGTTGCGAAGGATCACGCCGGACATCTCAACACCTGTTTTGATATCCTGAACGAGTACGGCATGAAGCTAAACCCGACCAAGTGCACATTCGGTGTAACCTCCGGAGAATTCCTCGGGTATATCGTGACTCAAAGGGGAATCGAAACCAATCCTAAACAGATCTCGGCAATCCTTGACCTACCATCTCCAACAACGAGAAGGGAAGTGCAAAGACTCACGGGACGCATCGCCGCACTCAACCGGTTTATCTCCCGGTCCACCGATAAGTGTCTCCCCTTCTACCAATTGCTGCGCGGAAACAAAAATCTTGAGTGGGATGATAAGTGCGAGGAAGCATTCAAGCAGCTCAAAGATTACTTATCAACACCACCAGTTTTGGCAAAACCCGAAGACGGCGAGACCCTCTATCTCTACATCGCGATCTCAACCTCGGCGATCAGCGGGGTCCTCGTTCGGGAAGACCGGGGCGAACAAAAACCGATCTTCTATATCAGCAAATCACTAGATGGAGCTGAAGGGCGATATCCAACTCTCGAAAAGCTGGCCCTCGCCGTTGTTGTTTCAGCTCGGAAATTACGCCCTTATTTCCAATCACACTCAGTCACCGTGCTAACCGATCAACCACTCCGGACAATCCTACATAGCCCAAGCCAGTCCGGTCGGTTGGCTAAATGGGCTATCGAACTCAGCGAGTACGACATCGATTACAAAAGCCGGACAAGCATCAAATCACAAGTCCTCGCCGATTTCCTCATTGAACTATCTCCGGAATACGTCAACACTGATGTCATAACCGCCGAACAATGGATCCTTCACGTCGATGGGTCGTCGTCTCACCGAGGCTCTGGAATAGGCATTCGCCTCAAATCTCCAACGGGAGAAATCTTGGAACAATCTTTCCGCCTGACGTTCAACGCGTCTAACAACGAGGCAGAATACGAAGCGCTAATCGCCGGACTACGTTTGGCCAAAGCCATCGGCGTTACACGCATTCACGCCTACTGCGACTCACAGCTCGTCGCAAGTCAGTTCAGCGGGGAGTATGACGCCAAGAATGATCGAATGGACGCATACCACAAGCTCGTTAAACAACTCGTTTCCGAATTCGATTCGTTCGAACTTACCAAGATTCCGCGGGGAGAAAACGCTCCAGCCGACGCACTCGCTGCCTTGGCTTCGAGCTCCGACCCCCACCTCAAACGAACGATCCCGGTGGAAAGTATATCAGAACCTAGTATCGGAAGCACAGAACAATGCATCGTCACGACTCGTAGACGGGATTACGAGGAAAATCCTGCGACTGAACCTGTCCTACGTCGACAGAGACGGACTCCAACCATCGAGCCCGATCAAGACACCGAGCCCGAACACTCTAGTACCGCCGAAGGCAACAACGACACGCTGCAAGTCGATGAATCGGCCCGATCAGACGATGAAACGGAGGAACAGACGAACGGACTTCATGAGCCAATAGACCTCGAACAGTACGACGAGCAGACTCCCGCCAATTGGACACTGGAGATAAAAATGTACATCATCGATGGCAAAGTTCCGGCCGATAGATGGGCCGCTCGACGACTCAAAATGCGAGCCGCTCGCTACGTACTTATCAAGGACGGACTGTTTCGTTGGAGTGCAGCAGGAATCCTCCTCAAATGCATCTCAGGCGATGAAATTCAGGAAGTCATGAAAAAAATACACGAAGGCGATGGCGGCAATCACTCCGGCGGCCGATCTCTAGCCCTGAAGATCAAGAGAGCAAGCTATTATTGGCCAAGTATGCAAGCAGACTGCGAGAGGTTCGTCGCGAAGTGCGACAAATGCCAAAGGCATGGCCCAATGATACATCTTCCTACCGAGCTGCTAACCACTTCGACAGCTCCGTATCCATTCATGCGATGGGGGATGGACATCATCGGTCCTTTCAGACGATCCACTACGCAGAAAAAGTTCATCCTCGTCATGACGGATTACTTTACCAAATGGGTAGAAGCCGAGGCATATCCCGTCATCCTCGCCTCTGACGTTCAGAAATTCGTCTGGAAATTCATTATCTGCCGACACGGAATTCCGTACGAGATTATCACTGATAACGGTCCCCAATTCATATCAACACTATTCAACGACTTCTGCGCTAAGTGGAAAATTCGACTAAGTTTTTCTACACCAAGATACCCGCCGAGCAACGGTCAGGCCGAGGCAACAAATAAAACAATCATAGCCGGCCTCAAGAAACGATTGGATACTCATAAAGGGACATGGTCAGATAAACTCGACGGAGTCTTATGGTCATACCGAATGACCCCAAGATCGTCAACGGGGCAATCCCCCTTCTATATGGCCTATGGCGTGGAAGCCCTATGCCCCGCCGAACTCACCATCCCGACTATCCGTCGGACGATGCTCGTACAAAATCCTGATCTTAACAACGAAATCATGCTCGACAACCTCGACAATCTCGAGGAACAACGCGATCAAGCCTTACTTCGGATTCAGAATTATTAGAACTTGGCAGCACGCTACTACAACAAAAAGGTCCGCGGACGTCACTTCACCGACGGCGACCTTGTCTTAAGAAAAGTCTTCGAAGGCACCGAAGAAAAGAATGCCGGCAAGCTCGGCACAAACTGGGATGGACCTTATCAGGTCATGAGGGTAGTCAAACCAGGCGTCTACGAGCTCATGAAGCTAGACGGAACCCCCATTCCCCGTTCGTGGAATTCCATGAACCTCAAGCGGTACTACATCTAGGCCAACCCTCAAGCGCTAAAAAAAAAAAAAAAAAAAAAAAAAAAAAAAAAGATCACCGAGCTACTACACATACGCTCGATTCTAATATGTCATATGAATTACGAATGGCTTGATCCTTCTTTAGAAGGTACGAAGGCAGCCCTCACAAGGCGCAGCTATAACATTAATAAAATTTTACCAAGGCATTCTACCGAACTCCAATAGTTCGTACCTTCAAAGCCAAACTTTATGTTTGCCGAACTCCAACGGTTCGTATCCTCTAAGTCAAACTTTTCGTTTGCCGAACTTCAACAGTTCGTATTTTCTAAGTCAAACTTTTCGTTTGCCGAACTCCAACAGTTCGTATCTTCTAAGTCAAACTTTTAGTTTGCCGAACTCCAACAGTTCGTATCCTCTAAGTCAAACTTGTCGTTTGCCGAACTTCAACAGTTCGTATTTTCTAAGCCAAACTTTGTGTTTGCCGAACTCCAACAGTTCGTATTTTCTAAGTCAAACTTTTAGTTTGCCGAACTCTAACAGTTCGTATTTTCTAAGTCAAACTTTTAGTTTGCCGAACTCCAACAGTTCGTATTTTCTAAGTCAAACTTTTAGTTTGCCGAACTTCAACAGTTCGCATTTTCAACCACCAACGGTTACATATCAACGTCCTGGCCAGACGATCTGATAAAGCCGAGCTTAGCTCGCACGCATCCTCATGGTGCAATGGATAATACACTTTCCACATTCAAAGCCGAGATCAGTCTCGCACCAAATTCTCAGATTATCCGAGCTAAATAAGCCAAGTCCGTCTCGCACACTCGGATTCAATGTGAGAAACCTAGAGCATATTAAGATGGGCTGTTCACGTACTCTTAAACTAAACTCTAGGGTCAAGTCGAACGTCCTTCCTCGCAAATCTAAGCCGACTTCTCAACAGTCGCAAGACTAGTAAGCCGATTTCTCAACAGTCGCAAAAACAAGTAAGCCGATTTCTCAACAATCGCAAAAGCAGTAAGCCGATCTACGATAGGGATTGCCGACCTCGAACAGGTTCAGTCGAATTTATCCTCTTCACCCGGCTAAGACCGTACAGTTTACGGCACCACTGTGTACGATAAATTCGAGAGGTTCGTATTATGTACGACTTCAAATATATCAGAACTCGGCATAAAAATAACTTGAGAAATAACAAAGCATAAACACTCAAAATAAAAAGATCGATAAAAATCAGATTCATTCAAAAGCCCCTCGGGCAAAACGGATACCGGACTTTAAAAACCCTCCGGTCCAAGAGGTCAAGTTATAAGCCCATTCGGGCAAAAGAAAACTAAACGAATCACAAAAAAAGGAGCCTAGACATTTTGCTTCCGCATCGCATCAGCGCGATCAGCCGACATGGAAGCCTGATTGGATCCGAACTCGTCGAGGCCCGGTGGAACCTCATTGCCCATCGACGTCGAAACCTCTGGATGCACCGGATCACTAAAAGGCGTGACAACCAAGTCCGCCTCATCCAGCTCACAGAGGTCGATCGCGGCATATTCCTTCACCTTTTCGGCCTTAAGCTTCTCGAGTCGATCGATACGAGACGAAGGGACAACAATACCGTGCTTCTTCTTGAGGCCCTCACAGAAATCAAGTACTCCCTGAACCTGATTGATAACGAGGAACGGTTTCTTCGCCTGCTCAACCGCCGACAAATGGTCCTTTACCTTCTGAAGCCGGACTTGGCACTTTTCAGTGACCGCTTTACTCCTGGAGATCTGCTGGGTACGACCAGCCCTCAATCGCGAAGTTTCCGCGAACAGCTTTATCGAGAGAGCGTCTCTTTCCAACCCCAGCTCGGCATTGGATCTCTTAAGTGCGGCAATCTCGCGAGTCAGTTGGTCCACCGCACAATCGCCCGCCTCCACTCGGTCCTCGGATATGTGCAGCTCCTTGCGAAGCTCCGCCGCTTGAACCCTCGCCTCGAAAGCTTTACGGCGCGATTCTCCGAGCTCGTGGTCGTAAGACCCGACAATCTCGTTCGTCTGAGCAACCATCTGCAGAAATAACGAACTTTAAAAATAAGCAATCGAAAGAAAAAGGATAACGAACTAAAAAAAAAAAAAGAGAGAAAGGTTTACCTCGGCAGTAGTCTGGGCCAGTTTCTTATAGGCCTCAGATTGGCGAAGGCAATCGATCGGCGGAAGGAAGTCCGGGCCGAAACTCAAGCGCCGATACGATTCGACGTAATCCCAGGAATTGACCTCGGGATCTGACGTCCGACGCTTCTTCGACACTGGAGAACTGTCCGATAGGACAATTGTATCTCCATCAGCTTGTTGGGGTTCGGTAATCCCCTCGTCGCCTTCGCCACCTTCGGCGTGCTCGGTACCGACTCCAGCGGTTGAACCAGCAGCCCGCCGAGACCCCCGTTTGGTCTTCCTTTTTTTCTTCTTCTCGGTCGGATGAGAAGTGTGCTCCCCAGCAGGAACGTCTCCTTGGCCAATCTCTTCGGCTGGAGCTTCCGGGTTTGCCCGTTCGGTCGCCGAAGGAGTCCGATCCCCAGCAGGAACCTCCTCTTGGCCAACCTGTTCGTCAACGGCCGTAGCCTCGGGATTCACTTGGTCATCAGGCACGGGAACATCCACGTCCATCTCGTCGCCGTCCATCTCGGCTGAAAGATTAGGGATATCATCGAACTTCATTTTTCTCCGACGACGTGATGACTTTGCTGCAAAAGGGAAAAAGCGATATGAACACCGGAAAAATGAGTATCGGTATCGAACGATCTACAAAAATGACAGATTTATACCTCTGAGAACTCTCTTCGCCTTCAAATCAAGCTTTTCCTGGTAAGCTTCTGGCCACCGAGCTTTCCCTACCGCACTTAATTTCTTCACGTGGATAAAGGTGAATCCCGGCGTGGTGATAAGGAAGCCCGGTATGTGACGATCTGAAAAAGAAACGAAGAAATATAACTTAGGCAAAATAAAGCACTAAAAGGAGTCAGGAACGAATATCTACCAATAGGCGTCCTCCACTGAGTTCGGTAACTCCCGTTTGGATGCTCGACAGAAGACTCGTCAATCTTCACATAGAAGTACCGAGCATTCCAGTTGTTAACCTTGCTCGGTTTATTCCCGGTGACGAGGTCACACTCCGGCTTCGCATTAGCTGATAAGTACCAAGGTTTCGCCTTCGACAAATTAACCCGGAACAATCTTTCAAAAATCTTCGCCGAGATGGGTATGCCGCACTCCTCCCCAAGAGAGAGAAGACCCATAAGATTTATTACCGTGGCCGGCATCAACTGAGAGATCGCAATATGCCGCCTCTTGCAATACTTATAGAAGAGTTCCGGGATGGGAAACTTAAGACCGCAGCTCCGGAAATACTCCTCGTAAACACAAAGGTAACCGTCAGGAGCGTCCCACGGGCGGTCGGTCTCTTTCGGGATCTTGATAAGGATACCATCCGGAGCATTGCATCTTTCCAAAGTAACTTGGACCGTCTCGGCCTTGGAACGAGACGGCCCAATATTCGCGGGCTTTTCAACCACCCGTCCGGTAGCCGACCTGGAAACATCATCCTGACGAGCCGCTGGCGATACAGCGTGATCGTCCAGACAGGCAGCATCATCGCCCTCCGCGAGCCGAACTGCAAATTCCCGATCTGCCCGAATCTGTTCATCTGGCTCAACGACTTCTTCAAGTTCATCCTCATCAATAAGTTGAGGAACCTCGATCGTAACCCTGGAACTACTCACTTCACCACGACGCGAGCTATGTCTGAGTAGATCTTGCATATCCGAGCTCGAAACAGAATCATCCATAAAACGTCTAAGGTCTGGGAAGTCTTGATTCGGAGATCGGTCTTTAACAGAAGGAGAAGAAGTCCTTGAAACCATCTCGATCGAAAGAAAGAACTGATGAAGAACAACTTGAATGCTAACGAAGAACAGCTTGAAGATCGCCCAGAAAGTTCGAAGATCTTCAAACAGATCGGAAGAATCACGGCGGAGAAATGATCGGAGAACGGAAGGAAAAATGAATTCTAGAGAGAAGGGAGAGCGTTTAGAGAGAGAAAGTACCTTTTTCTTTTCGGAAGCAAAGCAGAAGTAAAAAACAGAAAGAGGGTCGAGCGGTATTTATAAGGAAAAACGCAATGACGCGCGACTCCTCGAATTCCGCGACTAAAGAAGATAAAGCGGCACACTTTTCCCGAGAAAAATCTGCCGAACTCGAAAGCTCCAAAATCTATTCGATCACGGGAGTTCCGATCTTCATTTTCGAAAGAAGTTCGCCGAACTCAAAATTCGCCGAACCCGAAAATCCGCCGCACTCGAAATAGAATCTGATCAGATCGTACCGATCTCAGTTTTAACCGAGCTAAAGAATACTCCCCAAAAATTCACCGAACTCGTAAACTCCCTCGCCGAACTGAGGGGGGGACCAATTGTTAGAGGGGGGATTAGCACCCCCTGGTTTAACTCGGTTCGAACCGAGATCGGTTCAATCAAGACCGGTCTACGATGGTTCGGATCAAAGACAAGTCGGCCCAAAAACGTTGGGCCGAGCTCGGAATCTCGCTGAAAGCCCATCTCGGCTACCGATCTAGGCCCATCACGAGCCCGATCCGTTACAACAGATAAAATCGGAATATTTCCTCTTTCCCGCCGATCTCGGAAATGGAAATATTCCTTGCGAACAGACCGCCGAAGAATAAGGAATATATCCTTATCACGGAGGGGAATCCGGAATATTTCCATTCCCTAATCGAGCAAGGAAAAGGGAATATTCACATTTAGAGCCGCCTCAAGACAATATAAATAGAGGAGAAGGTTCATTCATCAAGACGGACACAACTTCCGCAGAGACAGAGAATACAAGAGAGAGCTCATTACCGATCTCAAGTCTTTTGTCTTTTCTTTCTTACTTAAACTCTGTTGTAACCGCCGACTTAGATCAATAAACGAGATTCCGATTAAAAGTACTGTTTTACCCTTTTTGTGTGATTTACGGATCAACACCACTGACATGCATCATCTTTCTCACGCCTAATTTTACCAAAAATTACATGTATGTTTAAATTCTTTCAAAAAAATTATACAATCAGTCAATACTCCAAGGCGAAATATATATATATAATGTTCCCATCTCTGATCATTTCATCGAGCACATACCACAAAAGACATAAACATAACAAAAACAAAACAAAAAGCAAGAAGAAACTAAGAAAAAATGAAACTTCTCTTGATCTTTTTCTATTTTCTCTTCCTCCTCCAAGCATCCCAAGGATTTGATTTCCATGAAAATGAATTAGAGACCGAAGAGAGCTTATCGAAGCTCTATGAGAGGTGGAGAAACCAACACTCCGTATCGAGAGCCTCCCACAAGGCAAAAAAGCGGTTCAACGTTTTTAGACACAATGTGCTTCATGTCCACAAGACGAACAAGAAAAACAATCCTTACAAACTCAAGATCAATAGATTCGCCGACATAACTCACCACGAGTTTAGAAATTCCTACGCTGGCTCTAATGTTAAGCATCACCGGATGCTCCGTGGACCCAAACGCGGATCCGGAGGTTTCATGTACGAAAATGTGACCGGAGTTCCGATTGCTGTTGACTGGAGAGAGAAAGGAGCTGTCACTGATGTCAAGAATCAACAAGATTGTGGTAAGAGATATTAACAAGCCTAAACAACTTGTTTTCTTGTGGAGTTTATCGCACTTGGATTTTGTGGGTGTTTGTTGTCTTGCAATTTTATGAGCATCTGATATAAATCAGTCTTCTAAGATTAGAGATTTCTGTGGACTCTGTTTTATGTTGTTCTGTTTTTGCTCTGTTTCTTATTGATTTGAAGCTTTCAGTTTTTGTCTTACTTTGAGTATTTTGGATTCATCACAAGGTTTTTGTTACTATGTCAACAGAGAACTGAATTAAACATTTTAATTTAAATGTTTGGTGAAAGGTCTGAGCTGAATCTGAGATGTTTTATATGCTCTGTTGTTTTTTTTTTTTTTTTTTTTAATGTAAACATCTTTGCTCTGTTTTTGACTAGATTGAGGCTACCTTGGGTATTTTCTGAAGAAAAAAGATGATTTCAGATTTGGATTTAACATTGATCCAACATATTATTCGAGAATTCTGCACGTTTTCTTTTGGAGGAACTAATTCTTGACTTCTTTTTTTCCTTATTAAATCACTAATTTAGAAACCGACATTTCCAGGAAGTTGTTGGGCATTCTCTACGGTTGCAGCAGTAGACGGAATAAACAAGATCAGAACAAACAAACTGGTTTCATTGTCTGAACAAGAGCTCGTTGATTGTGACAATGAAGAGAATCAAGGTTGTGCGGGAGGTCTCATGGAGCCTGCGTTTGATTTCATCAAGAACAATGGTGGCATCAAAACCGAAGAGACTTACCCACCCTTACAATCCTTTTGACGTTGGATTCTGCAGAGCTAACAATATTGAGGGAGAAACTGTAACGATCGATGGACACGAACACGTCCCTGACAATGATGAGGAAGCACTTCTCAAAGCTGTTGCTCACCAGCCTGTCTCTGTAGCCGTTGATGCTGGGAGCTCCGATTTTCAGTTTTACTCTGAGGTAAATCTTTAATTAATAATTAAATTGAAAGACCTTTGTTTGTTAAAAAAAAAAAAAGAGAAAAGGAAGACCTTTGTTTATATCATTAAGATGGTTAACTTCTGTAAATTATTAGATGAACAACATGAGAAATTTTGTTACATTGTGTAAATGCAGAAAACTGATTCTATTCATTTTATCTTCATCGTTACAATTTATGGGTCCTTTTATATAAGAAGTAAACCGTAAATTGACATAACCAATTTATCTAAACCAATAATCTCTAATACTCTAATAGTCCCTCTCAAGATGGCGAGAAGATTGAAATTAGAGACATCTTGCCAAGAAGCTCATGAAAACGACCTGGAAATAATGGCTTAGTAAAGATGTCAGCAACTTGAATATCAGTTCTAACATGCAATGTCTTGATCAAGCCATCAGTGACCCTGTAACGGACCTTGTGACAATCAAGCTCCAAATGCTTTGTTCTTTCATGAAAAACAGCATTGTTGGTTATTTGAATAGCTGCTGTTGAATCACAGTAGCAAGCAACAGGTTTATCGTGTGGTACCTGTAATTCCCAGAGTATATTAACTATCCATTTAACCTCTCTCACAGCAAAGCCCATAGCTCGATATTCAGATTCAGCTGAGGAATGAGAAACTGTAGGTTGTTTCTTGGATTTCCAGGATATTAAAGAGTTCCCAAGAAACAAGCAATATCCTGTAGTGGATCGTCTTGTATTTGTGCAAGAAGCCCAATCAGCATCAGTAAAGGTTTTCAAAACCAAATCATAGTCAGCTGCATAGAACAAACCCATTCCAATGGTGCCTTTAAGGTAGTGAACTACTTTGTAGGCAGCCTGAAGATGAGAATTCGTAGGACCAGAAGCATATTGAGAGAGTTTGTTGACTGCGTAGGTGATGTCTGATCTTGTGATTGTCAGATACATCACTTTCCCTACCAATCGTCGATACGTTGAAGGATCACTAAGGACAGGTTCATCAATGTCTTGACAGAGTTTGTGACTTGGTTCCATAGGAATGCTAGATGGTTTACAGGCAAGAAGTCATGTGTCTTCAATGATCTCAAGAGTGTACTCTCGTTGAGACACATAAATTCTTTTAGCAGACCTTGCAATCTCTAATCCCAAAAAAATATTTCAAGGAGCCAAGATCCCGAAGCTTGAATGACCTCTTTAAATCAACAATGAGTTGAGTGACAACATCATCAGTATTGGAAGTGATGATGATATCATCAACATAAACCAGTACTGCAACATACTTCCTTGCAATATTGCGTATAAACAAAGTATGATCTGTGTGAGATCTCTGAAAACCAAGAGTCAAGAGAGTGGAACTGAATTTTAAGAACCACTGTCGAGATGCTTGTTTCAACCCATAGAGGGATTTTTGGTGTTTGCACACGGGATTTGGAGGAAGAGAAGTACCTGGTTTTGGTGTATAGCCAGGAGAGAGCTTCATGTAGATTTCTTCATCAAGATCCCCATTTAAAAAGGCATTGGAAATGTCAAGCTGAGTAAGACTCCAATTCTTGGTTGCTGCTACTGCTAAAAGAGTCTTAACTGTAGTCATTTTCGCAACAGGAGAGAAAGTATCCACAAAGTCAACTCCCTCTTGTTGTGTATAACCTTTTGCCATAAGACGAGCCTTATAACGTTCAAGACTACCATCAGCATTGAGTTTAACCTTGTAAACCCATTTACAACCAATAGCATGTTTATCCGGTGGTAGAGAACAAATTGTCCAAGTCTGAGTATTCTCAAGAGCAATAAGTTTTTCATTCATTGCCTTTAACCAGTCATCAAACTTCTTGGCATGTGTGAAGGGCGAAGGTTCAGTATGATGTGCAATAGCACAAATGTAGAACTTGTACTCCTCAAAAAGTTTCTCATAAGACATGTATGCACTCAGTGGATAAGGGATATCGGTTGCAGTCAAATTACAGTAGTAGTCATGTAAATAGCCTGGAGGTTTAGTCATTCTTTTAGGATTTGCTGGGATGGAGCTGAGTTTGTGGGAGATGTTTCAGTCTCTACTGCCGAATGCTCAGTAACAACAACTGGGGGACAATTGTTGACATCCATCAAAGAAAAGAAATCAGGAGAAGAGTCGAGATTACCATTCATGAAAGATAACATTTCGGGAAATGTATATGGTGTGAGTTTCGAGATCCAAAAGTTTGTATCCTTTATAGCCTGCAGGATAGCCAAGAAACACACACGGTCTTGAACGTGGCTGAAACTTATGGCGATGCTTAGAAGATGTAGAGTAGTAGACTAAGCATCCAAACACACGCAGACCATTGTACTCAGGTTGTTTATGTGTTAACATCGGAAATGGAGACTTGTTTCCCAGTAATGGTGTAGGTAATCGATTTATCAAGAACACTGCTGTTAAAACACAGTCTTCTCAATACTCCAAGGTAATGTGAGCTTGAAACATCAATGATCTCGCCACATTCAGAATATGTTGGTGCTTACGCTCTACAACAAAATTTTGCTCTGGAGTTTCAGGACAAGAGTGATACGGTATGATCCCTTTGGCCTGATACAGCTCTGTAAACTTTAATTCTGGGGCATTATCAGATCGTACACCCTTCACAGTAGCTCTGTATTGTGTCTCAATCATTGTCAGAAAATCTGGAAACACCTTAAGAACTTCAGACTTAGTACGCAAGAGGTAAATCCATGTGACACGTGTGTGATCATCAACTATAGTTAGGAAATACTTGTATCCTTCTGCTGTTGAAACAGAGAAAGGGCCCCAAATGTCAATGTGTAGAAGATCAAAAGCATTTTCAAATATATGATTATGAGAGACATATGGAAGATGCTTTTGTTTAGCAAGAGGACAAATTGCACAATGAAAAGGGCTTTTATTTTTTTGTTTGATGCCAAGTGTATCAGTGATAGAATCAATCTTAGATACAGATGGATGCCCTAATATATGATACCATAAAGTTGTATCCACAACAGCATTGACAGAAGCTTGAAAACTCTTGGAGATAGAAGCTGCATCCAAGACATAGAGGTTTGAGATTTGTTCACCCTGACCAATCATCAATCCCTTGGTATGATCATGTATCATACAAGAAGTTTGATCAAAGATCACACGACATCCCAAATCTTTGGTCAGTTAGCTAACTCTGAGTAGATTAAAACAAAAATCAGGGATATACAGAACATTGTTGAGCACAAGACACTCATTGAGACGTACCTGGCCAATCCCTGCAATCTGAACACTTAAACCAGTAGGCAATGTTACTGACTTATCCAAGGATCCATTCATGTTCACAAACAAAGTCTTGTCATGTGAAACATGGTGAGTGGCGCCACTATCAATGACCCAAGATTGAGACGACAGAATACTACCAGTAGCTCGTAGGATCCCAACAAAACACAGGGTAGAGGATGAAAAAGACATACCAGGTAGAGTAGTGATGGTGCCACCTGATGTTGAAGCTAAAGAAATCTGATCAGAACTCAACTGAGAATTGAAGTACGCTATTACTCCATGAATCTGATCCTTTGACAATGTTTGCAGCATTTCATTATTGTAATCTTTGACTGAAGACTCATTCACAGCTAGCTGGGCAACAACGGGTTTGACTGACACATTCAGCTTCTCTTGATTGTGTTTCTGTTTGTGTTTGAAGGATGGTGGATATCCATGAATTTTGTAACAGTTATCAACCGTATGGCCATTGTATCCACAATGAGAACAAAATGGTCTTGGTTTGTTGAAAGCAGCATTAACTAAGGCACCAATAGTCTTTGATACAGTCACATTAAAGGTAGATGCATTCTGAACATGATGAAAGCTGCGTTGACTGTAATCTTGATCAAGAAGATTGTAAACTTCAGCCAAATCAGGAACATTCTTCTTCATAATGATCTAACTAGGAGCATTAGAATAAGAATCATTCAAGTCAGCTAAGAACTTAATGATCTTTGTGTGTTCTGCCTTAGTAGAAGTTGCCTTGCAAAAAGCACAATTCTGACACGTCTTGACACAATCTGCTCCATCAAGATCATCCCACATAGTTTTGAGTTTAGTATAATTTGTGGATAGATCTGTAGATCCTTGTTGGAGAGACCAGATGTGTTGCGTCAGTTGATAAGATCGTGGTAGATTTGTGACGTGGAAACGAGTCAACAAATATTTCCATATCTCAGAAGCATCATTGAATCACAAGATGCTTCCATAAATTTGCTTTGTGACTGAGTTAAGAATCCAAGACTTAACCATACTATTGCAACGAGACCAGATGCGATAATGTGGATGAGAAATAGAAAGCCTAGGTATAGATCCATCTACAAACCCTATCTTATTCTTCGCATTCAAAGCAATAGTGATAGCTATGTTCCAAGTGTTAAAGTTGGTTCCATCAAGTACCTCAGAAATTATGGAAGCTCCTGGATTAACACCATTAGTCAGGAAGAATGGTGAGTATTGGATCCCGTCGAAGTCAAAGGCGTCACGAGGAAGATGTAGATCCGGACCAGAAAGAGACGGAATCATCGGTGTTGGTGGATCGGTAATAGAAGTCGCCGGAATAGACGACGGAGCTGGAGATTTCGCCGGATTAGACGAATTCGCCGCCGAAGCACCTCGTATCGATCGTCGGGTGGATTTTTGAATAGTAACCATGATTGAGCTGGAATAAGCTCAAAATCAGTGGAATATCCAAGAAAGGGATCAATCGAAGGAAGAAATTCGATCAATCAAGGTCAAAATGAACGAAGAAAAGAAGATCGGAAGCTCAGATCGAAGATGTTGAAGGTAGATTCAATGCTCTGATACCATATTAGATGAACAACATGATAAAGTTTGTTACATTGTGTAAATGCAGAAAACTGATTCTATTCATCTTATCTTCATCGTTACAATTAATTGACGGATCCTTTTATCTAAACCAATAGTCTCTAATACTGTAATATAAACTGTGCAGATATTGCTTACTAATCAATTAATATGGCACACAGTTTTAAGAAGGGCTAATTATGAGAAAAAAATTCTCTTTAAAAATTAAATTAAAACAAAATATAGGTTAAGTTTTTCAAAATTAAGGAAATATATCATGATTCTAAAAAAGGAAATATATCATTTTGTTTAATTGTAGGGTTTAGGTATTTAGCTGTTCAAAAAAAAGGGTTTAGGTATTTAGAGTTTTTGGTTAATTAAGTTTAATAGATTTTAATATTTAAAGCTCACATTGAGACTACTTTGTTATTTTTTTAAAAAATATTATTTTCTTATTTTGATAATAAAACTAAGACTACTTTCATAATTTTCCATATGGAATTAAGTGATTTAGAATCAGTTTAAATATCTTTTCTTAATACATGTGAAAAAAAATCTAGAACATCAAATCTTATCGAAACAGAAGGAATAACATTTTTTCGAACATTTTTTCACTATATATATATGGTATCATAGGGTGTGTTTACCGGAGAATGCGAGACTCTGTTAAACCACGGGGTGGCGATTGTTGGGTATGGAGAGACGGGAAACGGAACAAAGTATTGGATAGTGAGAAACTCATGGGGAGCAGAATGGGGAGAAGGGGGCTATGTTCGGATAGAAAGAGGAATCTCTGAGAATGAAGGACGTTGCGGTATAGCCATGGAGGCTTCTTATCCCATGCACCAAGCTCTCTTCTAATTCCTCTGCAGGAAGTACTACTCATGATGAGTCAGTAGCTCGTGATGATGTTAAAGACGAACTCTAGAAATTGTGAGTCATGAAGATGAGACTTCACGGATTTTTATATTGTAGACGATATATGGTGATCGACTCTTTGAGTTTATTGTTAGGGGCTTTTGCACATGATATCACTTATTTCAATTTTTATTACCAAGTTAGCATTTTTAAAATTTTTTGTAAAATATATCACTTATTTTACTGTTTAACCCAATTTTGTCAATGTGCAATATGACGTGTACGGTACACGATGCAGCAATAACATAGGTAAAATCGTTTTTTCACACACAAAAAAGTGAACGATTGTTAACACTTTGAAAAAGTGCTAACTTGCTAATGAAAGATGAAATAAGTAACATCATATGCAAATATTTCTTATTGTTGTATGTGTTTTTATATCATATTTCATGGGTTCTTCTTTCCTTTGGAACATGTGACATCTTCTTACATACATATTTATGCTATATTCATCTCCCATTGTGACAAATTTTATGTCCTTGATCCACTATTCACTGTTTCAAATGCTATCACAATTGCACTCATCGCACTTAACTGAAATTATATCAGACTAATTACATTAACCAAATTGTTTTTCGCATTAATTATACAAAAAAATATAATTAATGTTATTCGCATATCGATTACTCCACTCTCAATACTCATATGAACTAAAACCACAACTCGTAGTCGTAACACTTATCTCGAATCTCGGCCAGAATGGGTTTGAATTGGACTCAATCAGCATTGAGCGGTCTAGCTATATTTCCCTCGAGCCAGTAGCTCATGATGATGATCAGCCTTGAACCGACCATCGAGCCATAACAAAGCATGTTCGCTAAGTTATTTTCTAATTAAATAATTTAGATCTGAAAATTTCAGACAGTAGGCTAGATGTTAAGATTTATTTTTCCAATTAAGACAAGGCCGGTGGAATTGGTCGTTTGGCATTATCACCTTTCGCAACTCACATAAACATTATAAATCACCCCTTTAAATCAAGAACATTTCTTTAATTGTGTATATACATGCTGACATTTGATGTAAAATGAACAAACAAAAGTGACCTACAAATTGCCAATTTAAAATGGTTTACTCATCTACAAACTAAACCGATCAAGGGTATATAATTGTATACCCTTCATACTTTTCTAACCATATATACTACAAAAAGAAACAAACTAACAAATACGATTTTAAAAAAAGCTTCTTAATTAATCTTTCATTATTATCTACAACCCTTCCTGATCCTGTCTAATCCTTCTGCTTCTCCTTCACATTTGTTCTTCTTTGATTGACACAACGATAACATAGCTTTTGCAGACACAACCCTTCTCACCAGGATCTCCCACTTGGTGTCTTCACACATCTTTTTGTCTTGTTCTCCCCTTTTCTTAAATTGCCTGCTCCCAAATAAAGTTGACAAAGACACATGAGATTCTAAATATCTACACAACGACCCACAGCAATTTGTAAAGTTTTACCAATTAGTGTCAACATAAAGCTAATTAAACCAGATGTGTCTCTTTCAAAAAAGTGAAACTTTTTGTCACTATCAACATAATGTCGGTTTTTATTTTGAAGAGTCATGAATTTCAAATTAACTCAAAACTAATCGATAACGAATTAGTTAATTTTAATTTTAAAATATGGGATTCCTAATAAAACGTTACAAAGAAAACGTTGGGGGCATATATACCTGCAAAGAGGGACACGACAAGATTCGGGTTGGTCACATATAGAAGAATGGAGTCTCAGGAGTTGAAGCATCCGCTTGCAACGAAGACAACCTTTCTCGTTACTCCTCCTCTTGCATACGGCAAAGTGACGTATCAAAAGCTGAAGGCCATAACATGTGGAAAACGCCTTACAAGGCTTTGACTTTTCCACCGTCGATGACTTGTTGTCGTCTACTACGTTTGTTGGACCGACCAAGGTGCAACCTTGGGTACATATGTGCTCTATACACTCCATTGCCTCGCTTAGTTGCATGTATAGATTCTGCTCCCTTTTGTGCCGTCGTCTTCTTTTCTTCCTCTGCATTAAAATATCATCCAAACCCCAATTAGAAAACAACCAAATGTTTTGGGGTCAATTAGATGTATAAATCTAATTGAATTGTCGGGTGGTAAAAGTCTGTATCACCCTCTTAGTTTTATGCGGCATATTCGTTAATAAACCGATTTTTTCATATTTAAATATTATTTAATATATATATATATATAGATATAATTGTCTATGATCTAACATCGAAGTTCGAACCAAATCTAGACCAAACTGAACAGAAAATAAAAATGTTTTAATTCTGTATGATAAGTGATAACCTCCAAACCAAACCGAGTAGAACAACCAAATGTACTCCTTTTGGAAATAAGAAAAACAGAGAATTCGTATGTCAAAGTAAATAGAAAAACAAAAAAAAATTACCGATTCGGCGTCGTCGATGAACTGGAGAATGTCGAGCTCGAGGAAAGGATCGTGTTCCTGAAGAAACTTCCATCCTTCGGTCTGCTCAACGGTCTTAAACTTGGACTGGATAAGACGCATAGATCTGAGACAAACATCCGGAGCGTCGCATAGCCGAGCCAGCTGGAGAACGTCGACTACGTTCTCCGCCGTTAAACGCTGTACAACGCCTTTTGAGCATCGCTGCTTCAGATTCGTCACCATGTACACGTGAGCTAACGCTAAAAGATGAATCCCATATTTCTCCATCTCATCCTCGTTCAAACTGCATGCGCGTTGATACAAAATGGTATTTTAGTCATTTTCTTGTTATGCCAACGACCCAAAGAAACACGGTTTAAGATTTCAAAATTTGTGTAGAGAAAATAAAAAATTAATTATCGGTTTGATTTTCTGCATGAACCAACCTATAAGAGTAGAGGAATCTGATAAAGACCGAAACGGCATCGCATGGAACGCCGAGAATCTTGATGACTCTCTTAGATCCACAGCCTCTGTAACGTCTCACCGGTTGCTTCATGATGTTCATCAGTACCGGTGAAGCCGAGGCCTGCATTATCCATAATTTCAGCAAAAAAACCAAACCGGACCGATTTTAATCAAAAGGAACCAATCCTTACCAGGATACCGGAATGAGCCGGAATCCGACGGTTGCCGGAGGTAACGATATCAACGTCCGATGCCGTTAGATTATATGAGATTTTATCTGTGATTAACGAAAATCCGTCGTCTTCTGTTGTGGCGGTTACGGCCATAGCGACGAGGACAGGTTCCATTAATTAAAGATAAAAAAAGAGAGATTTTGGAGAGAGACAGAGAGAGATGTGTTGGGTTTTGGTGTTTTGAATATTGAAGAAGATGCTTTGGTACATTTCTGACTATATAGATAGCTTAGCGAGGTGGGTCCCATACTCCAACCTTGTAGTGCGTACGTGGCATTTTCACAAATATCTGTTTCGTTATCTTTATTTTTATCTTACACGCTCTAAGGCGTACGTGATTTGTTTCACCAATAATTGTTTTTTTTGCCCTTTTTTTGTCAGCTACCTACTTATTTTTTGCTCTGTTTTGTGACGGAAATAGCATTTTTGGTTAAAAAAAAATCCGAAAGTGGATTAATCTTAACAATACTTTAAAGGGATTAAATCAACATTACTAGCTATATCATAGGGATTAAATCGACATTTGACAGTTATGAATAACAGTTACGATTTTACAAAACTAATTTTCCAATTATTAAGGGCCATGCAGTAGTAATACCCTACTTTAAAACGAACAAAGAAATTGTAGGTGTGGTGATGAGTACACCCCATTTTTTAGCCCATTCCGAAGAAAAAGGCCCAACTCCAAAAGCACAACATCCACTATGCAGATACGATATTGTTCACGACGTGACGGGTACTGTTCACGACGTGCCGGTTACTGTTCCCGACCTGCTCGGCACTGTTCACGACGTGCCGGGTACTGTTCACGACGTGCCGGGTACTGTTCACGACCTGCCGATTACTGTTCCCGACCTGCTCGGCACTGTTCCCTGCATGCTTGGTACTGTTCACGACCTGCCTGTTACTGTTCACGACATGCCTGTTACTGTTCACGACCTGCCTGGCACTGTTCACGACATGCCGGGTACTGTTCACGAACCATCACGTCGTCCCCAAAAACCGGAGAGCTGTCTGCTCAACTCACACTATAAATACCCCCTTTGGTATTCATTATCAAAAACAAAAAAATTTTCATTCTCTCTCTCTAAATATATTTCCCTCTCTAAAAAGAGTTCTCACCGCTCTCTGCAGCTCTCCCAGCTCTCCCCAGCTCTCGGCAGCTCTCTGCAGCTCTCCCAGCTCTCCGCAGCTCTCCCAGCTCTCCGCTCTCTGCAGCTCTCCCAGCTCTCCCCAGCTCTCGGCAGCTCTCCCCAGCTCTCCCAGCTCTCCCAGCTATCCGTTCTCTGCAGCTCTCCCAGCTCTCCGCAGCTCTGATGAGCTCCCAGCTCTCCCGACGACCCGACCTGACGGTCGACCTGACAGCCGACCTAGCGACCCGACCTGACGGCCCGGCGACCCGACCTAACAGTCGACCGACGACCCGACCTGACGGCCCGGCGACCCGACCTAACAGTCGACCCGACCTGACGGCCGACCTGACAGTCGACCGACGACCCGACCTGACGGTCGACCGGCGACCGACGACCTAACAGTCGACCGACGACCCGACCTGACGGCCGACCTGACAGTCGACCGACGACCCGACCTGACAGTCGACCGACGACCCGACCTGACGGTCGACCGGCGACCGACGACTCGACCTGGGGACCCAACCTGACAGTCGACCTGACCAGATCTCAGCTCTCCAGTTCTCTCCTACCCGCCTCAGCAACGAACTACGAATGGCTTGATCCCCAATCCGGGATACGTAGGCAGCCCTCCGGGCACAGCTATAAATCACCTCTTCCTCCTCATTTGCCGACCGGAACGCAACCGGCTCTACCTTAATAGAAAATCCCTGAACCTCCCCGATACAAATTGATTTGTGGGAGACGTGGTCAAACGCGTTTCAATAGAAATCATCTTCAAATTTATCTTCTTGAACAACAAAAAGCATATGAGAAAGAAACTTTCTTTCTAAAATAGTTATTTGACTAGCGACAAATATCTAACAATTTAAATAGTTCGAGGCAGGGATGGCGAATCCAAGTTTTAGGTTCGGTTTTTTAAGTTTTGGATTGGGTTTGGGTTATTTGGTTTGAGAATTATTTGACTAAATTCGATATGGATCAAAAATTTTAGGTTTTAGATCAGGTTTAACTTGTTTGGATCGTAAATAATTTGACCAAAATAAATTTATATCTAATTTTATTTGGGTTGTTTTGATTTTGTATTAGGTTTAGTTATTAGATGTTTATAAAAATTAAAAAATTACAATAACATCTAAAATAAATTCTTAATGCCAATTGTAATAAATAAAATAATTTATAAAATCTAGAATCTATAAATATAACAAAATAATTATTTTGATATTATAAGATATATAATCCATAAATAAAACAAAAATATTATTCTTGATATATTGTAAAAGACTTGAAATCCAACAAAAAAAATCAATAATAAACTAGAACTTCAGAATCGTTGGACAAAATCCGTAGAAATTCCTAGCAAAACCTGCAAAATAAACTGAAACATGTACTTACAATAAGTATTGAACTCTTAGTTTTAGTTTTGTTAATTTTACATTTATGTTTATTATTGTATATACTATATTAATAATATATGTAAAAACAAGATTGGATTTTATTTGGGGTTTTTAGTCATGTAAAGACCAATCCAAATAACTCAAACCCAAATTATTAAAAATTATTAGATCCAAATAGATTTTTATAGAAATTCATATCCAAACTAATTGAAGTTTTTTTTTTATTATATTGGATTGGATTGCTAGTTCGAGGTTTGGTATTAGAAAGAAATTAAACTCTTCGTAAATTTTTTTATTTTTTTTGGACATTATGAACTTATGAACCGTAAGATTTAGAAAATGTAATCGGAATTTTTTTTCCTTCAACTAGAATATAGCCCACGGATGCATACAGTATGTAGAATGTACATGTATTTGTTTTAACATTTTAATATCGCCAACTAGGTGTAACATAAGAAACTAACACAGATCAATGCTCTATTTATAAATCACGAGTTGGACCGACGCTGCACCACTGTCCGTGATATGCATACATATCGCCAAGAACATAGTGGAGTATAAAATTATAATCTTTTATTATTTTCCCTGAAAAAGTGACCTATTATAAGGTTTCTTTTGTTTGTGATCCCATAAAACAACACTACTTTTTGTTCCATGTTGGGAGATTTATGTTTTCTTATGAATCCGACGTGGTAAATGAAATAACCGGACCAAAAGATAGATTTGTCGTCAAAAGGGATATGTTTATTAAATTTTAGAAAGGCCGGTTATTGCAATAAACTGACCTTGCCTCTTCCCAAGAGCCACCATTCTCATCCCACGTGGCATTTTGTTCTCATCCATTCTGACAAGCCCTCTTGTATCACCACTTGTTTATCCATTGTGTGACTCAATTTGTGTCTATCAATGTATGTTTGATTAAAATATTTTCAATATGAAAAAAAGGAAACACGATATTTATAAACCGAACGTTCATATCCCTTTTGGTTATATTTCTATCCGTCTTATTGTCTTTATCACCTGATATTGTCTTTATCAAACATTTCAATTATGAAATTCAAACTAATCCAAAAAACTTTTTTTTTTTCATTTTTCGGTCATTTTAATGTGTTTATAGTGAACAGCATATAATTGTGATAGAAAGATTTTGAATTTTGAATTCAACCAAGAAAATACGAAACATCACCTATTTATTTGATAAGTACTATTGTTCGAATAAATAACTCTTGATTTAATATGCACAAAACATTATAAATCCAACGTTTATTAAGAATCACAAAATGGTTAAATAGAGATTTTTATGTTTTTGACGATTGTAACGTTCGTTGGATTTGGAGAGAAAGTTCGCCGCATAATATGCTGTCAATTTTTTGTAGGCTGGTGGCGATGATTTATCCTCATAGTGTGGGGTAGGTGTACACACATAACAAAGGATCCGCTCCACTCAAATGACGCCACGTGGGAGAAGATTGAACATTGGAATTGTTTTGGTTGGAGTTAACGTTTAATCTCACGATAAACCAGTTGGCTTAACATCTAGAAGTTCTTAATTCAAACATCTCACATTGAAGAAAAGTTTACGCTAAAATGGCACTTACTTTTCTTAAAAACTAGTATATGTTTTCACCTTTCTTTCTAATTTTCTTTTGGTTTTCTTTTTCCGACTTATGATATATAGCTTCTCGTGTTTTACGAAACAAATCACATTAAAAACATGGGATATGAGCTGTAACACTGGGCATGTTGTTTTGATAATGTTAGTCATGATTATGCTCACATAACTATTGATTATTATGAGATAATGTTAGTTGTTTAGGGGATTTTTTGTTCTCTCAGAGTCAAGTCTCCTACGACGAAAGAAGAAGAAAAAGTTTTTGATCGCCTGTTCTATCGCTCGAGAGAGAAGGAAATTACACAAATAAACTTCTTTTATGAATTTAAAAACTTTAAATTTAAATCTCAAACTTCTGTTGACTGAGCCGAATTAGACACGACATCAGTCGATAAACAGAACGGATAAACAAGATTAAAAACTGTTGTAAATCTCTGTTAAGTAAAACCTTAAATAACGAAAATCCTCAATGTCTTTGTTTGGGGTTTTAAAAAGAAAGAGGAGACGACGTCGTTTTACTTAATCGTGATTTACAATGGTTTTTTAATCTTGTTTATCCGTTCTGTTTATCGACTTAACGTCGTGTCTAATTTGGTTCCGTCAACATAAGTTTGAGATTTAAATTTAAAATCAACATACTTTAATGATTTAAATTGTACACGCGATAGCTCATTCTTTGAATAGTCAAAATTTGAAAATTCATAATTTTTTTGATAATTTTTCCATTTTTTTAATCTATAATTTAAATTCTCCGAAAAACAACTTTTATTTATTTATAAATCCTCAACTGTGAATAATTTAATATATAAGGTGGGATTCCAGGAAAATGATAAATTATAGATTAAAAAAAATCAGAGATTTATAAATAAACAAATGTTGTTTTCTCGGAGATTTTAACTAATTTTGTCATCACAAAAAAAGAAAGAGATTTTGACTAATTATAATATATATCGATTGCTTCAGTTTTTTTTTTTTTTGTAAACAGATTGCTTCAGGGTTTACTCGTGCAAAACCCATGAAAGTACTTTATACACGAGTTGACTTTTTTGTTGTCATATTGGAAGTAGGTTTAGTATCCCCAATTAATTAGGCACATCTCAGCAAAATGCCATTCTCGGTTAAGTCAGCTAAATATCAATATCCCGAACTCTCACCTTAAGCTCCCCCCGAGCTCCCACCTCAAGTTATTCCCGAGCTCCCAAGAGCGCATCTCGAGCTCGCACTGACACCTTATCAACTCTGCGCAGAGAGACCAAAAGGAAAATGACACATGGAAGACAGCTCGCTGAACAGTGTACTATGTTCGTAGGAGCATGGCACCGAGCTCGACATCTCACCAACTTTGTGCAAAGACCAAAGGGGAAAACGACATGTGGAGGGCAGCTCGCTGAACAGTGTGCTATTCTCGTAGGAGTATGGTGCCGGGCACATCATGACCTATCCACCAAAGAAGTTGGAACACGCCTCTCAAGGCACCTTACCCACGAAAATCACTGGAAGCGCCACGTTACCCCGGGATCTCGGGGAACAGGGAGTCAACCCCTGCTATATATACCCCTTAGCGTGCATTTATTGCAAAGGACGGATTATTACTCTCTTTCTCTTTAGACCTTACACCCGACCTCTCTGTAATTTTACTCGGCAATACTGTTTAGAACATCGAAATGGATT
Source organism: Eutrema japonicum (assembly GCA_030161315.1). Lineage (NCBI taxonomy): Eukaryota > Viridiplantae > Streptophyta > Magnoliopsida > Brassicales > Brassicaceae > Eutrema > Eutrema japonicum. The sequence continues at coordinate 45,085,937 of BSQW01000013.1, forward strand.
CCCGTCGAAACTAGTTCGTAAATCTACACCGTTTATCATTTTCCGATCATTAATAAAAATAATACAGCCACGCCCTCTTCGTCACAATACCCGATCTATCTATCTCCATCCCGACCTGCTCTAAAATTAAGTTTAACTCGTTCTATTAACGTAAATCTCGCCTTCCAATCTCCTAATCTATTTCTAATCATGATTAGTGATCATTTGGATCATCAGTTGGCGCTAGAAGGAGGGGTGTTTAGAGATTTTCCTACACGCAAGGAACAGTTCAACCGCAACATCAACCGCGGCAGCAATGACGGTCCTACCTCCGAGAGTGCTATTGTCATCGGAACAAACGACTCTGGCTCAAGCAACAGCCTCGCCATAAACTCAGATAACAGCCGACGGATCGATCCCTCAAGGTCAGCCCCTCGAGACTCTGGCCCCGGCCCCGGGATCCACTCCGCTCGACAGCTCCGCCGCCCAAAATACACCTCAGACGCCGGATGACCAGCCCACTCTGTCCGCCGTGATGCAGACCTTGCTCGCCAGAATAGATAAGCTAACACGCACCACCGACCAGCGGTTCGCCATGTTAGCGGCCTCCCTCGACCGGTCAGACGACACCAGATCTCCCGCCGTTCAAATAAGGGAACCAGCCTCTCGGGCAGATATCCTGCACCTCCAGAGAAACCTATTCGGAGACTAGCCGACAGAATCCGAAGGACCAGCCAGACAGTTCGCCCCAACGACGAATGGCTTCCCGGGCAACGAAGCGCATCTTCGACGTACCAGCTCGGAGCGTGCCAGAGACGCCGAATTCGAAGCTATGAAGGAGACGATCCGAACAATGTCTTCCAAAATTCATCAAGCCACCAGCGCGGCTCCAGAAATAGATCGCGTCCTGGGGGAGACGCAAAACACCACATTCACACGTCGGATCGCGTCCATCCCGCTCCAGCACCTCGGCAAACTCAAGTTCCCGCCATATGCAGGTAACACCTACCTGGCCCAGTACATGACGGCATTCACCATCGCCATGGAGCGCGCCCACTTTACCCCAGATGAGCGCGAGGCCGCCCACTGCCAGCTTTTCGTGGAGAACCTTACCGGTCTCGCCCTGTCGTGGTTCTCTCGGCTGAAAACACACTCCATCGATAGTTTTAGGGATCTCTCAACCATCTTCCTCGAACACTACTCTATATATATCAAGCAGTCCGCGTTCAGCGCAGACCTCAGGGCATTGAACCAAGGAGCGAAGGAGTCGCTCAGGTCTTTCATTGAGCGCTTCAAAGCCACGACTTCACAAAGCAACGTGACATTCGAATCAACGCTTCCCGCCCTGAGGAAAGGCCTACGGGCTGACTCGGCCTTTAAGGACGATATAAAGCTCAACAGGCCGCGCTCGTTAGAGGATGCCTTGCATCACGCCGGGCTCTACGTCGAGCTCGAGGAGGAAAAAGCGGCTGAATCAAAAAACAATACCGTGCACAAGGCCCCGGCCTCGAAGGAGCGACAACAAGACGGGTACCAGGAACCTCGTCAGCATTACGATGACGAGTACCAAAGTGGCAAAGGCAAGCGAGCCGCCGCATTCCTCGTCAATGAGTCGCCAGCCGTCCTCCACATGCAAGATCCCGCTCTTTTCTCCAACCCCGCGCCAAAATTGCCTTGGAACAAATATGTGCGCCATCCCCATCAAAAGGACCAACGCTTTGACGAGCCGAAAGACAAGGAGCCCCGAGCAGAAGAACAGTACGAAAGGACAGCCTTCTGCGATTTTCAACAAAGAAAGGGGCACCCGACCTCGCACTGCCGCGCGCTCCAAGAAATCCTGTTGAACCAATATCAGAAGGGAGAAATCCACGTACCCGCGGCATCGCGCCTGCGAGCCCGGGACAACGACCGACGTAAGCAACGTGACAACCGAGGTCGCGAGGATAACCGGGCTAGGCCTGATAACCGCGCCCAGAATTACGACCGTCGCCGGCGATCCCCCTCTCGAAACCGAGAGGAGGACAGGTCGCCTCCCACGACGCGAAAATTGATCGGAATGATCATGGGAGGGCTCCTATCGTGCAACGACTCGATACGATCCATCAAGCAGCACGAGAGAAAGACCGACGCCTCCCTGAAATGGCACTCCGGCTCGGAAATCGACGCGCAAGACACAAGCAAAAGGGGGATCTGCTTCACCGAGGCCGACGCAGCCGGGGTCCATCAACCTCACAACGACCCTCTCGTCGTACAGATTCGCGTAGCCGACATTGACGTCAACCGGGTCCTCGTCGACACGGGCAGCTCGGTCGATCTCATCCTTAAGGATACTCTGGCGAGAATGAATCTGAACGGAGCCGAGGTCAAACCACTCTTTATCCCACTAACCGGCTTCTCCAGGAACACCGTCAATAGAATCGACACCATCGAGTTACCTGTCTATGTAGGCCGAGTCACCAAAATTGTCAATTTCGTAGTCTTCGACACCACCCCGATCTACAACATCATTCTTGGGACCCCGTGTATGCACTCAATGAAGGCGGTCACTTCGACATATCACCAATGCCTCAAGTTCCCCAACCAGGCCGGAACGTATACTCTCCGGAGTAATCAGAGGGTCTCTCGCGCCTGTTTCGCCATCGAGCACAAGTTGCGCCACGCCGCGCCGGCCTGCTTGACCATCAATATGCAGCAGCCCGGCAAGCCAGGTAACCAGGACCTTCCAAGTCAGGACCTCGTCATACAAGTCAACATCGACCCACGCGACGAAGCACGTTGCGTCGAGATCGGGGGCGGATCTCGAATAAAGTATAAAGAGGAAGTTGGTCGAGTTCTTAAAGTAGAACGTCTCCACCTTCGCGTGGTCGACAAGTGACATGCCCGGCATCGACCGGGGAATTTGCAGCCACAAGCTCAAGGTGGACCCAACCTTCATACCGATCAAGCAGAAGCGGCAGAAGCTGGAGCCAGAGCGCGCGCAAGCTATAAACGACGAGATAGAAAAACTGACCGCAGCTGGCTCAATCACCGAGGTCAAATATCCGGACTTGCTGGCCAACCCGGTAGTTGTCAAGAAGAAGAGCGGAAAGTGGAGGGTTTACGTAGACTTCACCGACCTCAACAAGGCGTGCCCCAAAGACAGCTTCCCGCTCCCCCGAATCGATCAGGTCGTGGAGGCAACAACCAGAAACGAGCTGCTCTCCTTCATGGACGTCCTCTCGGGATACAATCAGATCCCATGCACCCCAACGACCATGAAAAAACCGCGTTCATCACAGACCGCAGAACCTACTGCTATAAGGTGATGCCCTTCGGGCTCAAAAATGCCGGAGCCACCTACCAACGGCTCGTCAACAGGATGTTCGCCGACCAGATCGGCCGCTATATGGAGGTCTATATCGACGACATGCTGGTAAAATCCTTAGTAGCAGGCGACCAAGTCGCTCATCTCCAACCCTGCTTCCAGACACTGAACGAGTACAACATGAAGCTAAATCCGGCCAAGTGCTCTTTCGGCGTCACATCGGGGGAATTCCTCGGATACATCATCACGCAACGCGGGATCGAAGCTAACCCCAAACAGATCCGGGCCGTTGATATATCATGGTTTTTACCCCGTTTAAGCCATGATATAAGTCCGTTTTATCGAGTCTTTATTCTATTATAGAGCATTTTAGAGTCTTTTACAGGTTTTAGCACTTTTGAAGCATTATTGGAGATATTGGAGTTTTGTGGAGCGTTCTGGAGCAAAACTGAAGTATGGTGACTAAGTGCCCGATTGAAGCGTCAAGCATCGATCGATACCAAGGAGGTATCGATCGACACCCATCGAGGAGATTATGAGTCGCGACTTTTAATGAAGTTTGAAGAATTGCAGAACTTGCCCAGAAGACTTTAATATTTACAAGAAGACCCCAATTCGTGTTTAGACTATTTAATTAGGTTTTACAGCCACTTTGTTGGCTACGCTTTATTTTACTTTGGTTTTGAGAGAGAGCTTTGTGAGGAAGACAAGCCTGAAACTTCCTTCGTCCGAGAGAAGATTTCGAACCCTCTTGTTACTCTTTCGTATTATTTATTTGATGATTTATGCAAACATGTTGATTGCTTCAATTTTCATGTCTGAGTAGATCCACTTTAGGTTTAGGGTTCTCATAAGGGTTTTCTCTGAATGCTAGGTTTGTTAGTTATTAGGATTCACCATCTGAATTAGTTTTTCACCTTAGGTTGTGTTCAAAGCTAATTCTAGGTTGACGAATCTGGAATTTAGATCTTAGGATAATTTATTAGGCACGACATTGCGATTAATTACCTGATAGAACTTAGGGTGACCAGCACGCGCGAACAACCTCCGGATCTTCGGGGAAGCCAACACGTGTAAACGATTATTCTCACCCAAAACGACAGCATGCCGAGCTCAATTACAGAACTTCGAAGTACTGACCTAAGATGCGCTGGGCTAACACAAGATCGACTTCGATGCATTCGCCACACCTCATGACACCGAACTGGGGGGCCTATTGTTGGAGGTGGGCTTAGCACCCCTAATTATCTAGGCCCATCTCAGCAAAAGGCCCTTCTCGGTTAAGTCAGCCAATGGTCAACGCTTGACCAGGGAGTGCACCGAGCTAATACCCCGAGCTCCCACCTTAAGCTCGCTCCGAGCTCCCACCTCAAATTAGCCCCGAGCTCCCAAGAGCGTATCCCGAGCTCGCACTGACACCTTACCAACTCTGCGCGGAGACCAAAAGAAAAATGACATGTGGAGGGCAGCTCGCTGGCACCGAGCTCGACATCTCACCAACTCTGTGCAGAGACCAAAGGGGAAAACGACACGTGGAGGGCAGCTCGCTGAATAGTGTGCTATTCTCGTAGGAGTATGGTGCCGGGCTCATCATGACTTATCCACCAAAGAAGCAGGAACACGCCTCTCAAGATACCTTACCCACGAAAAGCGCTGGAAGCGTCACGTTACCCCGGAATCTCGGGGAACAGGGAGTCAACGCCTGCTATATATACCCTTAGCGTGCATTTATTGCAAAGGACGTAGTATTACTCTCTTTCTTTTTAGACTTTACATCCGACCTCTCTGTAATTTTACTCGGGAATACTGTTTAGAACACCTAACTGGATTCCCGTCGGAACTAATTCGTAAATCTAAACCGTTTATCATTTTCCGATCATTAATAAAAAGAATACGGCCACGCCCAGTTCGTCACAATACCCAGTCTATCTCTCTCCATCCCGACATGCTCTAAAATTAAGTTTAACTCGTTCTATTAACGGAAATCTCGCCTTCCAATCCCCTAATCTATTTCTAATCATCATTAGTGATCCTTTGGATCATCATTGAGCATAAGATTATGGACAAAAGTTGAGTTATTGATGGTAAAATCTATGTCCGCGGTATATATATATATGGCTAATAACAAAAATTCTACATTGTATCAAATATGTCATATTTTATCGCAGTTGTAATGTAATAAAAGAATTTTGTCTGATGTAGTTGTTGATAATTTGAAACATATATAAACAAAATTTCATTGAATTTTCTGTAGTTAGTTCAACTAATAAAAATAAAGTTGATTGCATGGATTTCTCCTAAACTTGCTTGCATGGATTTCATTGAGTTTTGAGTTCACCATTCGCTAATAAAAATAAAGTTGCTTGCATGGATTTCCCCATCACCTATAACGACTGTTGGGATTTGGTGATGAAAATCATGATTATTAACTAGGCCCACGACTTGGGTTAGTCAATTAGGAATGTGTTCTTCCTATTGGGCTTTGGTTTAGGTTTAAACCGTCTTAACTTTGTAATTGCCCTAGTCTATATAAAGACAGGCATGTATGAGGGTTTTCTGTATCCTGGAAACTCTAAAGAGAAACTAGAGAGATCTTTCTTGTTCTTAGAGAGATTATGAGGAACCCTAATGCTTTGTAATATGTGGTGATAGTGGATTACTGGAAAGCTCCAGGCCGAGACGTAGGATCACACACCGTGATATGAACTCGTTAATTCTCTGTGTCTTTTACTTATTGCTCAATTCCGTGATCATAGAGATAGGGATCAAATCTCATCAAAGTGGTATCAGAGCCTAGGCTTTAGGTTTGGGAGCAATTGGACAGAGAAGTTCTGCAGGGATCTAGGTTTTAGATCTGGATTGATAGCTGGAATCAAGGCATCAATCGGTTTAGGCTTTCAATCTGACAGCCCGGGAGAAAAAGCTGTCTGCAGCGCGAAGAAGAAGATCGCGCAGAACGCTCAGGTATCGACCGACACCCCTTCCTGGTATCGATCGATACGTCTGTTATGTGTTCGCAGAAAGACGAAGAAAAGTATGGTATCGATCGACACTCCATCTTGTATCGATCGATACGGTAGCAGAAGCGTGTTAAGAAGTTCGTTTGATCGAGATGTCTTCAGAAAAGAAGCCAAAGGTGAAGAAGATAGCCATCTTCGACGGACAAGGTGATTTCTCTATGTGGAAGAGAAGGATGTTAGCTCACATGAATCTTCAGGGTTTAAAAGGAGAGCTAATAACACCGACCACTGAGCCAGATAAGCTGGTTATCAAGAAGGATGAATCAGCGGAGGATTTCGAACAAAGACTTAAAGCAGAACAGGTCAAGAAATGGGAGCGAGCAGAGAATGATATGGATATTTTGACACTCCATCTAGGAGATCATGTCCTCAGGAAAACAGAGGAGTGCACAGCAGCACGTGATCTTTGGGCAGCACTAGAGAGGTTATACAACACCAAGACTCTACCGAGTCAGATTCATCTTTTGTATAAATTCTATACATTTAAGATGGATGGGTCTAAGTCAATCGATCATAACGTCGATGACTACTTGAAGACTATTTCGGAGTTGGCTAGTGTAAAGGTTACAGTTGCGGAAGAAGTGCATGCAATTCTACTACTCAGTTCCTTGCCACCTCAATATGACTCCATGAAGGAGACATTGAAGTATGGTAGAGAATCCATCTCTATTGAAGATGTGGTGAATGCGGCGAAATCGAAGGAAACTGAGCTTAAAGCTAAGGGAATATCGACTTCACAAAGCACTAGTGAAGCGTATGTGGCTCGTGGGAGACAGCAAAATAGGGATAACGAAATTCTGGGAATCGAGGCAGAAGCAGGTCGAAATCAGGAATAAAAGTCACCTGCTGGTTCTGCAAGAAGGAAGGACATGTGAAGGCTGATTGCTATGCTTGGAAGAAGCAGAAAGGTGTTCTTCTTGTCTGTTAAGAGTGAAGCTTTTACAAATTTCTGCGAATGGAAGAAACTGGTTGAGAATCAGATAAACAAGAAAGTGAAATGTTTGAGAACAGGCAATGGGTTGGAATTTGTGAACAAAGACTTCGACGGGTTTTGCAAGCAGCATGGAATTGAGAGGCACAAGACTTGTGCTTATACTCCACAGCAAAATGGAGTTGCGGAACGCATGAACCGAACAATAATGGAGAAGGTGCGTTGTATACTGGATGAAAGTGGCTTAGGTGAAGAATTCTGGGCTGAGGCGTTTAGCATAGCTGTGTACCAAATTAATAGAAGCCCATCATCGGCCTTAGATGGCGGTATTCCTGAGGAACTTTGGCTGGGAAGAAAGCCGGGTTATGGACACATGAGAAGATTTGGGTCATTGGTCTATGTTCATGTAGATCAAGAGAAGTTAAGACCAAGAGCTATGAAGGGAATTTTCATAAGCTATTTGGAGGGAGTCAAAGGGTACAAGGTATGGCTCCTGGATGAATCAAGATATGTGATTAGCAGGAATGTGGTCTTTGTGGAAGATACAATATTCAAAGACTTGAGGAATAGAGTTTATGTGGAAGAAACTGCTCAGAGGAGCCCGACTTCTGAGAGTGTATCGATCGATACCATCCCGAGTATCGATCGACACAGACACGAAAAAGAAAAATCTTGTGAGCCTTCTGAGGTGGCGTCGATCGATGCCATCCCGAGTATCGATCGACACCAAGGAGGAGCAGATGCGACAACTTCTGTTACTGAAGACAATGGGCAAGTTGGATCTTCAGGTGGAGCTGTTGGAGATCAGGAAACTGGTGAAGTACCTCTAGAAGATTGAGAGTTAGCTCGAAACAGGTCTAAACGAGCAACAAGGCGACCTGAACATCTTGGTGATTATGTTTAGCGAGTTTCGCCTTAATCGATGCTGTCGAGATGAGTTCTGAAGAACCTAGGGACTATCAGGAAGCTGTTGAAAGCAAGGATAAAGTTTTCTGGAATGGAGGTATGGTTGAAGAGAATAGTTCTCTAGATAAGAACAAGACTTGGAGGTTGGTTAAAAGACCGAAAGATTTGGTGAGCAGTAGATTTGAGATGAAAGATCTAGAAGCTGCAAGAAGAATTCTTGGGATGGATATAGCGAGGGATCGTGAAGGTGGAGTTCTCACCTTGTCTCAATCTGGTTACATTAAGAAGATTCTGCAGGTATTCAATATGGATAAAGCTATATCAGTTTCTACACCTATCGGTTCGCACTTCAAGTTGTCTGCTGTGAAATATGATGAAGCAGAGATAATTTTGGATGATATTCCATACTCTAATTCTACTGGGAGTATCATGTATGCGATGTTAGGAACTAGGTCTTATCTCGCGTATGCGGTTGGCTTGGTTAGTAGGTTCATGAGTAAGCCAAGCATGATACATTGGATTGCTGTGAAATGGGTGCTAAGGTATTTGAAAGGTGCCCAGGATCGAAAGATTTTGTTCAGGAAGACAAAGGATTTTAAGGTTGAAGGTTTCTGTGATTCTGATTTTGCATCGGATCTGGACAGAAGTAGATCGATTTCAGGTTATGTCTTCACTGCTGGTGGGACGGCTATAAGCTGTAAATCAAGTCTTCAACATGTCGTCGCGCTCTCTACAACTGAGGCAGGGTATATGGCGTTGGTGGAAGCTGTGAAAGAAGCTATTTGGTTAAGGGGTTTGACTGAGGAGTTCGGATTCAAACAAGACCCGGTAGAGATCTGGTGTGATTCTCAGAGTGCCTTGAGTTTAGCCAAGAACAACGTTCATCATGAAAGGACAAAGCATATTAACATGAGGATGCATTTCATCAGGGATATTGTTGCTTCTAGTGAAGGGAAGCTGTCGAAGATCCCGACTGAGAGGAATCCGGCTGATATGTTGACAAAGGTACTTCCTGTGGATAAGTTTGAGAAGGCTTTGAGTTTCCTCAACTTAGAAGAGCACTAAGGTGCTGGACTGTCTGGAGCGGCACATGAATGCAAAGATGAAGAAGTTATACTCGGAAATGATTGTCATCAAGGTGGAGTTTGTTGGGCTTTGGTGATGAAAATCATGAGTATTAACTAGGCCCGCGACTTGGGTTAGTCAATTAGGAATGTGTTTTTACTATTGGGCTTTGGTTTAGGTTTAAACTGTCTTAACTTTGTAATTGCCCTAGTCTATATAAAGACAGACATATGTGAGGGTATTCTGTATCCTGGAAACTCTAGAGAGAAACTAGAGAGATCTTTTTTGTTCTTAGAGAGATTGTGAGGAACCCTAATGTTTTGTAATTTGTGGTGATAGTGGATTACTGGAAAGCTCCAGGCCGAGACGTAGGATCACACACCGTAATATGAACTCGTTAATTCTCTGTGTCTTTTACTTATTGCTCAATTTCGTGATCATAAAGATAGATATCAAATCTCATCAACGACATATTTCTTCGTGCCTCTCAGACAAATGTGATACCGATTCCTTAAAGGCTAGCAAAAGTAATGGAAACCAATATTTACAATCAAATTCCTTTTAAACATATATCTTTTTTGAGGATCCAAGTTTGATGAGGAAGGACAAATTCAATATTTTATGAATTATGATCAATTATTTGGATATATATTTTTTTTCCAAAATGTCTAAATTCTTAGGTTTCAAAATATGTATAGTAGATATGCATTATTATCTTGATATAAGAAAGGTTGCATTGTCGAGAATCCCAAATTGAGTCTTACACTCTTATTAAAAGCCTGACCAAATCCTATTTGGTTGGCCGTTGACATTTCCTCCCCTAAGTCTTCGGAGCCTGTGACGCTCAAACACGTACACGACATAGGCAATTCGATTATCTGATTCATTTTCTTTATTCATTTTATTGGCTAATGAGATAACTTTCTTTATTTCGACAAGGAAACGAGAAAAGAAGGAAACATTCAAAGTTAGAAAGATTTTATAATAGTCTTTAGCTTACAAAATTACCATGTATCATTCATATATATGAAAAATCTTAATGTGAGGGTTACATCGATACCTTAAGTAAAAAAGTATTGATATATCCTCTATGCTGTATTTATATAAAAAAAATCTTAATGTTTAGTTTTGGATTAAAAATATTTTATTTAGGGTGGCGTTCTGTGTTGTAGGAAATTACAGCAACGGTGAAAATTCCAGCAGCGGCGGAAGTCTTTTGTTTTGCCCGTGTTTAGGGTTTTTTGCCTCTTCCAGTTTGGTTCGGTTTTCATCTTCGATTCTAATGCGGTTTGGTTTCCGATTACTCATTCGGTTTAGGGTTTCTTACCAGGCCCAATCAAAATTGTTGGTTAGGTTTAATTTTCGTTTTATAATATTTGTATTATATAAAAAACCAAAAAAATAATAATTTAGATTGCGTAGATTATTGTTATTGCCTATGCCGAGTATTGAATCAGTGAATGCTACGAATATTGGAATTAGGAATGGTACTAGCTTCGGGCGGTCAAAAACCATACAATAATTATAACATAGCCTGGTTTGATAGAGAATTTGTTTATTTCAATGGTAATTCGTTTTTTGACCAATAAAAGATGAGTGGTTCGGTCAGCCCGTCTTAACTTATATATGAACCTTAGGCAAAAAAAAATTTTTGAACCATTTTTCAAATAATTAATTTTTTAATAGTTTTTTGGACACCTTTTTTTTGAAAATTTTTCAAAAAAAAAAAATTTGGACCATGGCAAATGCCCATGTTGCCATGGGCCTGAGCCTGGCCTGAGTTCGGTAACTCCGATTACCTTTAGCAATTTATGTCGGCTCTCTCAAGTAATGGATATGTCACAAGGGAATTGGCATAAAATCCTTCGAAAAAATGACGGAAATGTTTAACGTGTCGATGATGATGAGCCTGATGGACCTCAAACTAAGTATGATTCCAATTGAAGATTATTGGGAGATTGATTAGATCGACTATGTCGAGATTATGGAAATCATGAAGATCCGGAAAGATATCGAAGATTATGGATATTTACCAATATCTTAGTTTAAGAAATTTACCTTTATCTCTAAATATATTATTTACATTTATGTTTATCTTAGTTCTATCTTTATCTCTATATAAGAGAATGTAACTTGTAACATTATTCTCATGAGAGTCTAATAATAATTTTTCCTAAGCACTTTTGTGTTCTTACTCTAATCAATTTATCATGGTATCAGAGCTTTTGATCTTAATCCTAGTGGGTTATAAATCTAATGATTTTCTATCGATTTCTTCTTTCTTTCTTTGAACTTGTTTCCTTCTATTAATATGAGTTGGAATTTTCTTTATATATATATATATATATATATATATATATATATATATATATATAAAAGAGTGAGACGTGATTTCGTGTCGTTGATTCGGTCCGTAGTTGACCACATTTGATTTCTATTACTAGCATGATTGCTAGTGTCTTGGAGAACAAGTTTCGAAGATGTTGTTTCTCTTTATGATTTCATGATCCCATATGTTACACGTATGGCGATGGTTTATAAGTATGAACCTTTGATTTTGGTTCGTTCATGTTTGATGGTGATGATGATGTTTTTCTCGCCTCGCGAATTTGACATCTTCTTTTGATTTGACTTCTCGCCCTAGCGAGTTATTTTTCGATCTCGCAATCGCGAGCTACTATGGTGTTTATGATGGATTTTCCATCGAACCAATTTGACCATTCGACCGGGTATAAACGTCGTTGATGACCCGACAGCTGGGTATATATGCTATTGAAGAACCCTACAATCGGGTATAAACGTCGATTACCCGACGGCCGGGTGTTGCAGCCGATATGACCCTTCGACCGGGTTTAAACGTCGTTGCCCAACGGCTGGGTGTTGTAGCCGATTTGACCCGACGGCCGGATATAACGCCGATATTTTGAATATTTGTCCAATCTCACACGTGTTACCACGTTTGAGCTTGCGGGTGGGTATTGAGGGATTGATGAGATCGACTATACCGAGATTATGGAAATCATGAAAATCATGAAGATCCGGAAAGATATCGAAGATTATGGATATTTACCAATATCTTAGTTTAGGAAATTTTCCTTTATTTCTAAATATTTTATTTACATTTATGTTTATCTTAGGTCTATCTTTATCTCTATATAAGAGAATGTAACTTGTAACTTGTAACATTATTCTCATGAGAGTCTAATAATAATTATTCATAAACATTTTTGTGTTCTTACCCTCATCAATTTATCAAAGAGGCGACACCGACGTTTACATGATGGAAAAAAAGATGTTAAAGTGAGGGTTCGGTATCAGATTTGTAGTCAGTTTTGTAAAAATGCAGGAAAATTAGAATGTGTCGAGGGATCTCACGCGATTGGGGATAGAACACGGTAGAAATTGCGTACCGGATCGTCGAAGAGCTTGGGATGGTTCCGAAGAAGAAGCCTCATGTGCATCAAATCTGGTTCTGCTCTCATATCTCTCCTCGTTGGCACAAATATATCATTTAGATTTGTACGTCTTCCATAACATATCAATCTTTCACTAAAGAACTATATTATGAACAAAACAAAAAAAACTACAGTCCACCAACGTCTATATGCAAAAAATGTTTATAAGTCTCAGTACATGTTCATTTTTATGTCATCTTCCATAGGGTATCTTCACATACGTACATTCGAGCAGTATTAAGTAATGTTTCAATTAATGTGTAGAGAAGAAAATACAGACATTGGAAGTTTATTAGTAGATATAAGACATTGGATGATGAAGCTTCATGAATGTTCTTTGGACATGTTAATCGTGAGAGGAATGGTACATAAGATAAACCATCGAAGAAAGCATATGATATACATGATTTGTCTTTAAGTTTTAATGTTTCTTCCATATGGCTTATGCTTAATGAACCATATATATATTCCTTATTAAGGCTAGAGTTTTATAGTGAAAAACAAATTTTCCATTGTTATTGTTTGATCAAATTTGACCGCTTCTTGAAGTAATTCCATTTAACAACATCTAAATAATCAGAAGGAATGCGATAATGACTATGCACACTACACATACTTTTCTTTTTGGCTTCATATATAACGTATCCATATGCAGCATACAAATTTATTACAAAATAATTGTACAAACTGATAATGTTTTCTGATAACTAATTTGTATGGCTTGAAAACTATTTCAGCCAAAAAGTTAGAAAAGTAAGTGACTAACAATAGTTTTCTTCTAAACTGTAAAAATAGCAAATAATTTATTATAATTTAAAATTTCCCTCAACGAATTGAAATTTCCATTAAATTATCGTTAAATTCAAATGATGTATTGTCGATTTTTTTTATTACTAGTTATAGGCTTTATCGCTATGTAAGATAGGTAAATCTTTCATTTTGTAATTTTTAAGATAAATTTTAATCAAAAATTTTTTTTTTAGCATAACATCTTTTTTAAAGATATAAATTACGTTTTGTAGCATAACATTAATCACTGTGTATTGAGTACTAAATCATTTGTGTCTAAGAGAAGTTAGGCTAAATATTTTACGATCATAAAAATAACAGTTGTAAAAGACTTCTTAATCCAATGGTTGATCTAAATTAAGACTCATATTTAAGTTTTAATGTTTCTTCCATATTTTTAACAATTTGTTTTGTTGAGAACCCCATCACAAAATTTTGCCTCCATTGGTGAGATACCCACAAAAGTATCTCATCAATATAATATTATTATTTTTTAAATTTTTTTAAATTTTAATAAAATTAATTTTGAAAATTTTATAACATATCAAATTACATCTTAAATATATTCAATTATATTAATTAGTTATATTTATTTATATTATCTATAATAGTAAAATTAATAAAACCGTAAATATTAATAATGTTAATAAAATATTAATAATACAATACATTATAAATAGTATAATCAAAAAGTTACATTATCTTAAATAACACAGTTAAGCATCAAATTACATTAATTTAAACTTGTAATATCAAGTTATTTTATGTAATATCAAGTTATTTTATTTAATGTAATAAACGTCATGATTTAATTTAATGTAATATCAAGTTATTTTATTTTCTAATGAAATGTCATCGATTAATAATATGTCTTATAAAATCTCAGATTTTAATATATATATATATATATATAGTATCTTATATATATATTATCTTATATATATATTATCTTATATATATATATAAGAAAAATAATAACAAAATTTTATTTTTTGTTGTTAAAAACCAAAATTTTAATTTTTCAAATCTCAGATTTTTTTTTTCTGAAATCTAATATTATTGTATTAACTATAACATTACTAATTTATATTATATATTAACCTTAACCAATATCAATTAAAAATAATATTAATATATAAATTAATCTGATGCTTAATGGAACTTGATAGATAGATAATTTTATTTTATGATTAAAAAAAAACTAAAAAATAACAATATATAAACTATTTAATTGATATTTTAAAGTGTTGGATATTTGTTTAATCACAAAATGCATGAACAATTAAGAAATTGACATGTGTCTCATGAGAGGGGTTCTCAAAATATCTCATATGAGAATCGATTCTCACCATTTTTTTTCTTCTCAATTTTGTTCTTTTATTTTTTAATATATTTTAATATGAGATACCCATTGAGATACCCCAATGGAATGCTCTAAATCTATCGACAATAGTTCAATGTTTAAAACACCCTATTTTTCTCTTTTAACACTCCACATCATCTTTTCTCTCTTCCACTTCATTATTCAACACCCATTTACAATGGTTTTGTTTTAAAAAAATACAACACCCTACCCCACTATTTTATATCATATTTTTTCTTATTTTATTTATGTTTTTATTTTTTTTGTGATTATATCTATAACAATTAATTATTGATTAAAATTAAAATAAAATTAGTATGAGTTAAATAATTTTGTGAAATAATTTTCGTTTCAACAAAAAAATACAGGTAATAAAAATGAGAAACAGAGGTAATTATTATTAAAGCACATAAAATGACGAAAATTTAAAATACAATACGATAAACACATAACACTAATGAAACAAACATAACTTAATTAGTACAATAAACTCAATTCACAAACAGAATTTTATTGTAGAATAATAGAAAAATTTAGTAGAAAAAGATGGGTTTTTTTCTGTGTCCAAATGAAATGAAACAAGTGTCTATTTATAGAGTATGAAAAATGATGAATTTTGGTATAAAAATATATATATATATATATATAATTATTGTGAGATAATTGATGTTAAATGATTAAGGGAAAAAAACAAATCTAAAATCTCAGCAATCAATCAATATACGCCACATGTAAAATCAATATTTTTTTAATTAAATAATTTTTTTAGCCCAATTACAAATGTCTCTCTTTTCTTTTATCAACTATGTTGATAAGTTTCAACGGAACTTGTGCCACCTCATTGCTGATTCACTAAAAACAAACCATCGCATTTTAATAAAAATTATCTACTGTTGTAAAAGAGTTTACAACAAACTATTGTAACTAGTCTAAGTCATTCAACAAAAAAAACTCCAAATTGGCCTCCTCCTAATCGGTAAGTCGGAAAAAAAAGTGAGCCCAAAAAAAGAGCCTACACTAATGGGCTTCTCAGATCCTATATTCGATCCAGCCCATGTAGATTACAAATAGTCGCCACATTGTCAAATAAGTCTCTCACGACACAAACAGTCATGGAACACAAAGTAAATAAAACTGATTTTGCTTGTTGGATCCGATGGCTCCTTCGAGCGAGACAGCGACCGTACGAGTCCTTTGCCCAAAGCTGGTTCTCTCCGGGAACCAACCCGGGACTCTCCAATGGCTCATTGGTTCCCCATTTTTCCCGCCTTTCACCGTCACCTCCACCTTCCGATGTATTCATCAGTCTCCTGATTTCGAGCAAGAATCTGGTAAGTAGAAGCCGTTTTCTACACTGGTTTTGGGATTAGCTCATATGGATAATTGGGATCGGATGTTCAATTGCATGATTCCTGTTTTTGATTTCGAAAGGTTGAATGTATTTTTTTAATGGATCAAATGCTTGTATAGAGTGAGGAATTAAGAAATCGAGTGGCCAATTTTTTCAATTTTTAGTCTTAGTCGTTGTTATATATATAAGCCAATCTTCAAACTCTTCCTTAATAATCGTTATTTTGGTCATTTCATTGTTCATAAAACTAGTTTTGTATGAGTTTTTGTGTGCATTGTTTCTGTGGTTGATTCACAAGCTTATTAGCAGATCTTTGTTGAAATCCTTCGATACCATGATGTTGAAATTAATCATCTTGTGATAAAATAATCAGATGATCTTCGGAAGTTGTTACCGAAAGGTTTTGAAGTCATCGGAGGTCTGATAGTTGGGGATTCTGATGCTGAGAAAAGCGCTCTTGCGGCGGTCAAAGCAGCTCGCAGATTACGAAAGCATTTATCTGAAGGTGGAGAGTTAGATGATGAAAAGATAGTTGGGGCTAGTTGCGATGCAGGAACCGGTACCATTCAACTTTTCATCTCCAAAACCGAGAATTCAACAAAACTAGAGCCTGTTGCTTCTGTTGTGTATGAGGATAAGTCTGGAAAGTATTTATGGGAAAATGGCTGCCTGCTTCACTGTGAGCTTCCAATCAAGTTGCCATTCTATTTTCCCGCAAGCTCGCCCTCGGGTATGATCTCAATGTCTTCTCTCTTTTTTTTTTGCTATATTTTTGTTCAGTTTTTGGCCGTGTGTATTTCTTTTGTCTCGAGTTTAGTGATATCCTTTTTTCCAGATTCGAAGGAGATGTTTTCAGATGCAATTGATGCAGTTATTACTCAGTTTAAAGAACCATATGTTGTATACATAGCCGAGACCTTGAAGAAAGCTTCTGGAGATGCTCCAAAGCCAGTCGTCCTCCGTGGTAAAGATTTTGGTTTTGGTGCTGATGCATCAAACATTAACCGTCTTCCTGCTGCTGACCAAGTATCTGACGTCAAGATTTTATCGTGTTCACATCTGTGTCTGAACAGCAAAACTGCTGCAGTAGTAAACTCAGCAGAGGTAAGTAAACAGAGAAATTTTCTTACTTGATATCGCTCTTCTTGTTGCTACCACCTGGCCTTACTTTTGTTTCTCCTCCCCTGAAATTTCTTCTTCTTAGAATGCAGATAAAATCCACATATCTGTTCTGCTTAATAGATCTGAAAAATCTCCAACATCTGGTGCCCCTGTTGCAGAATATTTTCCAGGTAATCACTTAAAATATATATCAAGGCACTAAGAATACGTTGTGCCCTGTTCTCATATTCGTATATTGTAACATTTCTCACAGCTATGGAAGAAGCAAGGCTCATTGTTGTTGATTTAAATCTTGATGTACTTACTTATGCACCCAAGGAACTTCCACTTATGCACGCAGTCTCAAATTTAGTTATCCCTGCTTTGGTTGATCAGTTATATTCCCTGAAGAAGATTATCTTACCATACCTCTTGATGGAACATCCTAAGGTAGAGATATCTTTTTCATATTTATCTAATAGAATTCTATCCCAAGCAATAATTCCCATCGTGAGATAAGATATTGTTTACTTATCTTTTGCCATCTCTTACCTCTCTGTTGTCATATCTTTTTTTTATCTTACTATCTCAAGAATTGCCTTGCTCTTACAGTTGCATATATATCATTTCAATCCACCTGGGGTATTACATCCAATAACAACTATATACGAGCTTAATTACGGGGAGACGGAAATGAAGCAAGGTAACTATTGTGGTTGTTTTAAAAGGGGATTATGTAATATAGAGCAAACGTATTATAATATCACAGTTCAAGAGTAATAAACCCTATTTTCTCTAGTAATCTTATACCAAACTTATCATTCTGAAATGTCTTTGAACTAGCACCTTCAAACCAAATTTTTGATCCTCTTATTGCAGCCTCAACTCTCTTGAAATGATATTATTATATTTGATGTATGTGGCTCTTGCTCTTGACTGTCTTTGCAGTCGATGTTAGGACATCTCTACACTTGAGGCTTGGTCTGCCACTTGATCGTCCGCTTCTAAGAACTGCTAATGCTTTGGACTTGTCTGTGTATGATGGATCAAGGAGTAACATAAAGAAAAGAGGTAGACAGATCTGCCTAGTTTCTTATTTTTCTCTTTGTGTCTCAATATTTGCAATGATTCTAATTGTTAAGCTACGTGGGCACTGCCAGGTTCCACCTTGCTCAAAGATGTGCATATTGGAATCCCTAGCAGCGGAGGTTAGCACTATTTATGCCATTGCTTTTGTCGTTCATCCTTTTTTCTACTTATTCATTCTATTAAATTGTTTGATGCAGTTTCGGAGGGTGTGGCATCTCTTATCCAAGGTTCTTACGAGTATTATCATTATCTTCAGGATGGCGTTGATGACTCGGTATATCACTTCTCATTCTTCCATGGTTTCAAAACACTGTGTCAATGCAATAACCTGATACTTAGCGGATGATGTGGGAAATGAAAGCAGATATTAGGAATAAATTGCTCTGTAATATTTTACTGGAATCTTGTATAGTCCTTTCACCGGAAATGGAGTTCCTAAATGATTACTGGCACGATATCTGGTCGCGCTTCAAGTTTTGCTGTTTCATTGTCTCTACTTCTAATACTAATTTTCTCTTGTTGTGCCAGGGATGGGGTTGTGCTTACCGATCATTGCAAACTATCATCTCATGGTTCAGGCTTCAACACTATACATCCATTTCTGTACCTTCACATAGGTATGAAACAGTTTCTCCTGAATAAAACTCAGAACTCCTCTTCATCTCTCGATCTGCCAAGTACCACTTTTTGGATTTTCAGGGAAATTCAGCAAACACTCGTGGAAATAGGTGACAAGGATCCTTCATTTATAGGCTCGCGCGAGTGGATTGGTGCCATAGAGTTGAGTTTTGTGCTGGACAAACTTCTTGGTGTAAGTCTCTTCTCTAAACTTTCTTATTCGAATATATTGTGACAAGTGAACCATCTTAATGCAAGATCCAACTCAAAATTGCAGCCGTAAAAGTCTTAAATCTTTAGATAAAAACATTCTAGAAACGATACATTCCAACAACATATATTATTGACGTTAAAAAAACCCTCTTGGGTTTTTTTTTTACAGGTAAGTTGCAAAATCATGAACTTCAGATCTGGATCGGAGCTCCCAGAGAAATGCCGTGAGTTAGCTATGCACTTTGAGACACAAGGAACTCCAATAATGATCGGTAAAGTCAAGCGAAATCACTCTGATACATTAATTTTACACAAGCTTCTCCTTTTAGAATCAAAAACAAAAGCGCTGGTGTGTATAGCCTAGATAGTCTGTATATGAAGAGCATAACGACTGAAGCGTAAACCCTATATATAAAAGATAACTGGAGTAAAGAAGCTGAAACCTCTAAGACGAATCTGATAAGATTCAAAACTAGTGAGCTCCTTCAGTATTAAAACCTTCGGCTCTGACATCACAAACTGTGTTGTCTTGTGTATTGTAATGGGAATGGATTTTTCAGGAGGTGGTGTTCTTGCATACACACTGTTGGGAGTGGATTACGATGAAGGAAGCGGGGATTGTGCGTTCCTGATTCTGGATCCGCATTATACAGGAAGTGAAGATCACAAGAAGATCGTCAATGGTGGATGGTGTGGATGGAAAAAAGCTGTTGATAGCAAAGGGAAAAGCTTTTTCTTGCACAATAAGTTTTACAATCTTCTTCTTCCTCAGCGTCCTAACATGGTTTGATTTTCATTTTGTTTTTACATACCCACAAGTACTTTTTGTCTTATCACAGTTTCACTATTTTATAGCATACTCTGGTCTCCTGATAGTACTATAAATGAAACTTTAGTTGGAAATTTTCGTGTAAACTACATAAAACCCCCCAATATTTAGCCTAATGCTTCTATGCGCTGTCTAAAATGTTTAATTGGGTCTACGAGAAATCTTATTCTGATCGTCTCCTCTCCTATGGCTATTAAACAAAATGACAATCATTATTCGATTTATAGGCTTTTTGGAAGAAAGGGTTTCGTATGTCTTTTCTGAGACACTTCAAACAATAAAAAAGTAAATTGGATCTAACTGAATCAATTAAAAATATAGTCTACGTACATAGATAATAAGGCAAGAGGATTTTGCTAGTTTTGGACCAAAACTGTGAGGTCTTCATTTTTGCATCTCTCTTGTACACAGGCCTGCAGTGCAATAGAGTATACCATGTACATGCAAAACGATGAAAAATAATGGAATCGAAAACCCCTCTTCTTGTATCTTTTTGAGCCATTAGGCAAAATATAGATAGAATCAGTGAAAGTATACAACAGTTTCTTCTTGTCTTGGTGATGCTTCAGTACCATCTTGCTTCTACGACCTAATAAAAAAAAAACATGTCTTGAGATATATATTACGAGCTCTGAGAGAGACACCACTGTAGTAGATAACACAAGTAATTTATCTTCATTTTGAGAAACTTGTCAAGAAAGAAGAATTCAAAGTACGGATTAAACAATAGAAGTACTAAACTATCCATCAAAATCGGACGCTGAAACAGAAATACTACTGGAATTACATTCACAATAACAAGAAGATTTAACACACATCAAAGTAGAGACACAACTTATACATTTAAGAGTTATATAAGCCACCAAAAGGCGGAAAACTAGCAACAAACATCGGCCTTATTTCACGACACACACATCTCTACCATCGTTTTTCTTTGTTGACACTTGACAGTAAGTATAAGCGAGAGGAACTTCAGTATCGAGAGAAAAAAGGAAAGCTTAGAACTTCAGTATCTCGAGAGAGAAAATGAAATAATAGATGTAGAGAGAAAATGAAAACAAAAACAACTACATATGGAGCCCATTTTGCAAATCTTTTTTTTGTTCACAATCTTATATTTCTCATAAATATATCAAAGAGTTTGATTAAACATAAAAAGATACCAAAGTCAAGAAGTTAGTGGAAACTTTGCAAAATTTGTTATAAATGTTAAAGATTATAAACATATACGTCGAGGAAATTTGGCAACTTCATGCGACATCCTTCCGGAAATTCAAATAATAATAGGTCGTTGATGGCGTTTTCATCATAAACTAAAAGTTGCGTAAACATTTTCTTGCGCTATAAGGCAATCTCCTCGGCATAGAAATGGTCACATGCGAAAAGTACATGGACGGTCTGATGCGCATCTCACGATATCTTGTCAAATGCGCATTCATGAGCCTGTCAGCGGCATCAGATATGGTCTACAGTGTTTGCGCGAAGATAACGCCACACGCTGCTAGCCTTGCTATCTCAGTAACCTTTCCTCGAAAGTTCTTGAACTTCTTCCTAATCCTTTCTACCATACGCTCCACACTCATTTCAGAAGGACAAGACAGATTCTCATAGTCCTACAAAACAGAGATATCACCATTAGATCAAAACAGAGATATCATCAAACATGTCCAAAGAACAGAGATATAAGCGAACTTGTCCAAAGAACAAAGATATCAGCGAACATGTCAAAACATTTTGCAAATCTATCACTAGGATAGTTCACTAAAATTAGAAGGGCCACATTCATTTGGCCACTTATTTGATCACGACACATCTCTATCGTTGTTTTTTTTGTTGACACATGACAGTAAGGATAAGCGAGAGAACTTCGGTATCGTGAGAGAAAAGGAAAGCAGAACTTCAGTATCTTGCCTCCTAAGTTTTATAGTAGTATGGCCTTCTTCTTTTTTCTCGAGAGAAATAGTATGACCTAATTAATTATTTATAAACAAAAAAATGACCAAACGATCAAATTTTCAGCTATTTCGACCGAAAATGTTCAACCATTATAAAAATAAAGTCGAATCCAATATGATTTTTTTTTACAGCAATCCAATATGAATAAATGTGATAAATTTTCTGATTGTCCAATTTCGATATCTCATCAATTATATATATATATATATATATATATATATATATATATATATATATATTTTTTTTTTTTTTTCTTTAAAAATGAAAATTTTAATTTTAATTTCTGGAATATAGAAAAGTAAAGGATTTTAACCTTATTGAATATAATTTGGTTTTCCAGTGATGTCAAAAAAAAATATATATATATATATATATGTATAGTTTTCTCTGGACTTGGTTAGGCTGGCTCTGGTTTCTAGCTTGGCATTGGCTGTGCGGGTGCTAGGATCCGTTTCTTCTTCTCCCTCTGGATGCTTCTTCATCTTCCTCTCTGCATCTCTTGGTGTTTAGGCGTTGCGGTATGAGTCCCTTGGGGCTTTGGCTCTTTGTTTCAGAGTGTCTGGAGCTCTGTGTCTCTCTGCTGGTGCTCTTGATGTTGTGTTTGTGCTGGTTAAAGTCTGCAGGAGTGCTCTTGTTTTGATTTTGGTGGGTGTGTCACTGGTGGTGGGTTCTTAGTCTGTTTTTCTCTTCGGGTAGTGGCCTTCTGCCTCCTCTCTGCTTGCCCGAGGATTTGAGGGCAATCAATCCTCCCTTGGTGGCCTTCCTTGTCCCAGGTTTGTGCAGGTTCTGTCTTCTCCTTCTGCTGGTTCTCCTGCTGGCTTTGTCATTGTTGGTTGCTGTGAGCTACTTAGAGCTGGTTCTGTTAATGTATTTGGTGTCTTTGGTCTTCGTGGTTTGGTTCTTCTGCTGGTTGTTGTCTCCTGCCTTGGTTCTGTGCTGTGTTCATGGTTTTACTCAAGCTCAGGATTGGAGGATATTGCATGCATGGATCTCCGGGTTTAGTCTCTTGTCGGTTAAGTCTTATTGGCTAAGTTGGCCTTCGGACTGCTGAGGGTGATTTCGCCTTTTGATAAAAACAAAAATATAGTTTTGAATCTATGTTATTGATAATCATCCATTCATCTGTAAACTTATTCATATCGTTTACAAAAATCGGAAGTTAAATCCAATTATAAGATAATTTTATCGTCGATCATAATTAGTTTGTAGCCATTGCAAGTACAAAATATCTTCAATAAAAATAGTACAAGCAATTACTTATTCTTAGAAAATAGAAACCACACTGATTTAAACAGAAGCTTCTCCTCTACTCTCACTTACCTCTTCTTCCCCAACCAAAAGGGACTTGATGATCTTATTAATAACAACAAGAAAGCTTCACAAAGGAGAAGACCTGAAAGAGTTTTTATTTAAGCAACTTGAAACACTCTGTATTTTTAGATTTTTCAAGAACAGAGATATTCACACACTCACCCACAACCATACGCCTCCTTTCACTCTTATAGAGATTACAACCACTTGACTGACACAATCCCATACTTAAGGTCACACCTGCTACACACACAAGTCTTCAATTGCCATACTTCTCACACAGTAACAAGTACAGCATATACATATATAATACAGCCACACTAATGAGCCACTATATTAGACAAGCCCATTTTCTTCTTTCTTCTTTGGCCCATCGGATCCGTCACCGCTTATACTCCCCCGCAAACTTGTGGTGGGGAGAGTACCAACACCAAGTTTGCATCGCCAATCCACAAACGCACGGCGAGGTAGAGATTTAGTAAACATATCTGCTATCTGACGTGCGGCCATGATATGTTGGATTTCAAGTAAACCAAGAGCTACCCTTTCCCGAGTATAATGATAATCCACTTGGATATGCTTAGACCGGCTGTGCATCCCAGGGTTAGCAGAGAGATGAACCGCAGACAGGTTATCGCATCGGAGTAAGGCAAGGTGATGTTGGGGAATTTTTAAATCTCGAAGAATGGTGTTTACCCATGTAAGTTCGGATGCCGTATATGCGAGAGCACGATACTCTGCCTCCGTTGATGATCGAGACACTGTCAGTTGTCTTTTGGCACTCCATGACACTAGATTGGACCCAAGGAAGACACAAAAACCAGTGGTGGACCGGCGAGTGTTTTGACAACCCGCGTAATCACTATCGCTATAAGCATGTAATGTGAGCTCACTTGACTTGGAAAAGAGTAATCCATACGTTGTGGTTCCTCTGATGTATCTCAAGATTCGTTTCAGCAACTGGAAGTCTGATTGAGTTGGAGAATGCATCCGCTGGCACACAAAGTTGACCGCAAATTGAATATCGGGTCTCGTTAGTGTTAAGTATTGTAACTTACCAGCAATGCTTCGGAAATACGTAGGTTCGGCAAACTTCTCAGTATCGTGAAATACATCATCTAAGCGTATTGGCAGGGGAGTAGCCACTGGATTTGAATCTGCCATACCAGCTAAAGTCAAGATTTCTTCGGCGTAGTTACTCTGGTTCAGGAACAGGCCGTTGTCGTGATGTGACGGAAACGTTGGATTTTCAAAACCCGGAGGTTGAATCATATAAACGTCTTCTTGTAGTTCACCATGAAGGAAAGCATTTTTGACGTCTAAATGAGTAACCATCCAGTTTTTGACAGTTGCAATAGCTAGAACAATGCGGATTGTAGACGTCCGAACCACAGGACTATATGTTTCCACAAAATCCACTCCTTCTTCTTGAGCAAATCCTTTGGCTACTAACCTTGCTTTTAATTTGTCTAGGGACCCATCGGCTTTGCGTTTGACAGTAAATATCCATCTGCAGCCGAGCACATGCATACCAGATGTTGCAGGAACCAATTCCCATGTTTGGTTACGATATTGAGCCTCTAATTCCTCTTCCATAGCTCGGGTCCAACCCTCATGCTGTAAGGCAGCGGAAACAGTGCGAGGTTCCTGAGGCAAACTCGTGCTGGTGATGAGAGCATATCTGGGATTTGGCCTCCGGATCCCTTGTTGCGACCGTGTTGCCATAGTGTGAGTGCGTCCTGGTTGACTTTGGGATTCCTCGACAGCAATGTCAATTGAATCAATCCCTGCATCAGATCCTTCGAGGTCAGATGTTGTCGTTGATGGTACAGATTCGTTGTTTGCACCCATCTGATGCTCCTCTAAACGTGGACCATAAATACGAGACTGATTATGTGGTGTGACCATTGGTAAGTCATCAGCTATAGGAGCAACACTATAATCAGATGTCGAGATTTTCTCTCTTTCTGGTGTTTGACAAGAGCCAGAAGGAAGATAGGTAGGAATAGAAGCTTGATCTGGTACAGACTGCCACGCTTGAAGCAGAGGTGTTTTATGTTGAAGAGTGAGATGCTTGTATTTACTAGTGAATGGCAAACAATTCTCATCAAAAATGACATGTCTTGAGATGTAGACACGTCCTGTTTGAGGAAACAAGCACCGATATCCCTTGTATTGAGAATGATATCCAAGAAACACGCATTGAAGAGAACGTGGATCAAACTTGTGGTGGGCATATGGTCTCAAACAGGGATAACAAGCGCTACCAAACACTCGAAGAAAATTATAGTCTGGTTTTGTCTTTAAAAGCTTCTCGGATGGACTGATGTCATGAAGATAAGCCGTCGGAAGAAGATTTGTAACGTAATTGGCTGTGAAAAAAGATTCCACCCAATACTTCATTGGAACCTTACTATGAAACAACATAGACAAACCAAGTTCAGTCACGTGACGATGTTTTCTCTCCGCTAAACCGTTTTGTTGTGGTGTATGTGGACATGACATAATATGATTAATCCCATGGCGTGTGAGGTGTTGTCGAACCTGTTCCAACACTTAAGGGCTGAGTGACCAATTCGTCCACAGATTTGACATGTGGGTCTCTGATTTGATGAAGAGTAGTCGCGGTTCCAACCGCTTGAGTTAACTTGTTGGGAGAAACCACGACCTCTTGTCGTAAAACCGCCTCCTCTACCTTGATTGTTTCCAAATCGAGAATTGTAGCTACCACGGCCTCTAGAACCTCTACTCTGTCCATGAAAGCCTCCTCTGTTATTGAATGACTGAGAGTGTTGAACCTGAAAAGCAAGATTTGGTGCAGTTCCAGACGTATCTTCACGGTCTTGCAGTTTATTGTCAAAACCAGAGATTTCAGAAACGACATCATTGAATGAGGGAGGACCAAATCTGGACATGGAACTTTGTATGACCGTACAAATCGGATCATACTCACTGCTCAGACCATTAATAAAGGTAAATACCTTCATAGAATCATCAACAGGCTTTCCTATGGCACTGAGCTGATCGCACACAGACCGAAACTCACGTGTATAAGACAGAAAGTTTTTACCTCTGTTATTAAGGGTTTGCAAACGCCTCCTCAAATCATACTCTCGTGCGATAGACGTCCGGTTAAAATTAGAAGCCAGTGAAGTCCACACAGCATGAGAGGTTGTCAAACCATAGACATAACCCAGAACTTCTTCAGATAACGTACCAAATAACCAAGACAGAACCAACTGATCGGTACAGATCCATGCTTCATACTTCGGGTTTGGGGTCTCCACAGTAACACCATCTGTTGTGGTGTGAATGATTTTTTCTGGTAACTTCTCAGCTCCATTGACAAAGCTCAACAGTTTTTGACTTCTTAGAAGAGCCTCCATTTGGGTTTTCCATGACAGATAGTTTGTATCATTGAGCTTAACATACACAGAGCTCGCAACATGAAGAGATGACGGAAAGGGATAAGGTGAATCATTTGCCATCTTGACCTGTTAGGGTTCTTAAGAAGGCTCTGATACCATAATAACAACAAGAAAGCTTCACAAAGGAGAAGACCTGAAAGAGTTTTTATTTAAGCAACTTGAAACACTCTGTATTTTTAGATTTTTCAAGAACAGAGATATTCACACACTCACCCACAACCATACGCCTCCTTTCACTCTTATAGAGATTACAACCACTTGACTGACACAATCCCATACTTAAGGTCACACCTGCTACACACACAAGTCTTCAATTGCCATACTTCTCACACAGTAACAAGTACAGCATATACATATATAATACAGCCACACTAATGAGCCACACTAATGAGCCACTATATTAGACAAGCCCATTTTCTTCTTTCTTCTTTGGCCCATCGGATCCGTCACCGCTTATACTTATCAGTCACACCTTCCACAAGTGGTAACAAATGTCCTGATCCAGAAATTTCATGGTAACGAATCCATGGAAGCTTTGATGCAATATAACGCTGAAGCTTCACTGGCATAAACTTATCCTCGTCGCCATTCCAAAGGTGAACCGAGCCATTGTTGTTTGGGAACGGATCTTGAAGGTCTAACGGATCGAATTCCCAGCTTGAAAATCCAACATTCAAATCTTGGTGTAGGCTTTCGAATTCACCCTGTTGCCTTGTGTATGCCTGAAAAAACAAACACTCAACACATCATTTGATTCCCAATCATTTTCTTGAAAGTGTTGCAGGAAGTATCAAACTTATGATATGGAAACCGAACCAAACCGCACAAGAATTTTGCAAACCCAAAACCGAAAATTGAAAAGCCAAAACAAATCAAACCAAACAAGTGCTAGTACCCGATTTGGTTGGGCGAATCCGAGCTTAGACAAGACCTCCATGTCCTGACGGGAGAAAATCACGGGGTTACCCGCGATCACATTGGAGAATGGGAACCATTTCTGAGTGTTCCACCAATACGTAAGCCAAGGAGCATAGTGAGCCACTCGAAGAGCCCATTGATCTGCAGGAAACATTAGAGAGAAAACTTCTCTTGTTATGTCAGCCGGTAAGTTTCTCCACCAATAGTTAATCACCGGTGCCACCAGCGCCACTCCTGCTAACCTGTTAACAGAGTCCATAAACAAAACAAAAAATGCCTTCACATCGCAACTTAGCTATTGTTTCAAGATCAAAGTTAATACCTTTTCCGAGCTATACGGTCCAAGAGATGAACTCAAAACTCAGAATCAATTGAATCAAACTACAGTACCTGTGAGGAATGTACTTAAGGCAAGCCCATGTGATTCCACCACCCATGGAGAGACCAAAGACATAGAACTTAGGTCCTAGTCCTAACCCATCAGCCAGCTCTTCTATATCCAATGCTATGCTTCTAGGTGACCGATTCGGATCAGGATCACTCTCTCCATAACCAGGACGGTCAAAAGACACTGTGTATATCCTCAATTCCTCCACAAGAGCCTAAAATTATACACAAAGATACTTTTTTTTTTTAACAGATTTTGAGATTTCACATGCTATCGATGATTCGACCAATGGGGGATGGCCGGAAAACTTACCGGCGATAGGAAATGGGGGAAAGGCGAGTCGTGCATACAAGAATCGAAGCCGTGGATATATATGATCTTGAATTTGGCTTCGTCTCTAGGAAACCCGAATTCCTTGTAAGCCAGATGTCTCCCGTCTCTCAATTTGATCCTCGGCGCTGTCACGGTGGCTCCGCCGGGAGAGCCGACGATTTTCGGCGGTGGTGGTTGGATTGATTGATAGACCCATGCCAAAGCTCCGACGAACGATACCAGGAGAATTGTCTTGACGAAAGCTGCATATTAATCGAAGAAGCAAGTCTTGTAAGAACATTTCCAGATACACAATTTGGAAATGCTTGGTGTGAAATAAAATATTATTTCTTGGTTAACAAGTTAATATGGATTGTATAGACAATCGTTTGAAACTGGTTTCTCTGTGAAGAGTATTGATACATTTTCACAAAATCGTCATTATTGATAAATAAATATAAAAAAAAATTGTCATTTCAATAACTGTAAATAAATGTTTTTTTTTTTCAAAAAATATAAAAGAATGGCCAGGGAAAAAAATATGAAGGGAATAAGATAGATGTCTCCTTCCAGCTTCCACATATGTTATCAGCTTAACAGAAGATAAGAGTCTCAGATTTTAGTGCACAAGTGAGAAGGAACATGCATAAACAAGAACATAATCAGATTTTATTACCAGAAGAAGATTTTTGTTGAGTGTTTCTGGTGTGAGATCTTGCAGAAACTGCAGATTTGTTCTTCCTCTCTGTTCCTTCTCCAGGCATTCTCTCTCTCTTTCTCTTGGAATTTTTTCTAGGAAAATAACTTAGAGAAAGAGTGTAAGAAAACCAAAGTTTGGTGAGGCGAAGGCTTAATGAGTTTTTGTCTTTATATATATAAATGAATTAATACTTTAATAGTAACTAAATAGGATTTTTGTTTCTTTTTTTTTGTTTAAAAAGTGACAAATCTGCAGAAAAGTGAAGATACGTGGACACGTACGTACCTTTCCAGTTTCCATGACGAGTTGTACTAGTTAGTAATTACGATAGGAACTTGAAATACTAAACATATAAAAACATGAGTCACGTGAATCATGACCATTGAAAAGTTCTCAAATTTGGTGCTTCATTTCCCAATTTTGGTCCACAGTTTCGAAAACTAGTAAAAGCATTTAAAATAATTTTTACTGAGATTGGTTTTAAGCAAGTTGGTTTTTTTTTGATCCAACACACCTCATATGTTAAATCAAGTTTAACCGGTACTAAAAAATTTCAAAAAGACAAACTATCCGTATGATTTAGATGAAAAAATAGGCAAGCTTAACCCGCTCACGTTTCTTTTGCAAAAAAATCAACACAAACTATATAGAATTAAAAATAAACTAAAACTGTCGAAAAAAACGCTAAAATTATAAAAATAGTCTAAAGCCGCTTGAAAGAAAGCCAATTCATTGGATTTTAATTTTTTAATTATCTTTTTCAAATCCAAACAGTTTGTCTCGAATCTAACCGACAGTATATGCTTCTCTCTTAGACATGACATTGCCCAAAGAAATCCGTTCAATTCAACATGAAGTACCGAGAGACTTATGCGAAAGCATTGTAATCCGATAAACTATTGTCTCATATTGTCCTTTAGGCACCACTTTAAACTATTGACCTGTTATAATTCAAAAAGCATCAATTTGACATGTCAGATTATGGAAGCCTAAGAAAGCACACTTATGTCGTCTTAATGTTAGAATTCTACCATTTCTTCCTCAGAATCTTTTTAGTTTTCTTTATAACAATTCTTTTGTATTATAAATTTCTCCTCAACCAATGTACTTCTCTTTCTTATCCAATCAAATAAATGTAGTAATCACTTCCCCTATTCTCAACGTCAAGTCCTTTCATCACTAACCTGCCCATCTTTTTTTCTTGATGAATCGAGGGGAACCTGATAGAAAATATGGCATAATCAACCACCTATACTATTTTTATTGTTTAAAATTACCACCAAACTACCATTACTTAATTTCTTGAAGTTGTTGTCTGTGTATAGAATTTTGGGTTTTGCCATTCCACGTCGGTTTCTTGGTACTACGGAATGGACAATCATGATTTAATTAGGGAGACATCCGTGTGGTAGTTTCCGACGCTAAAATTTTATAAAACTCGAAAATGCTAAATAAAAGAGGCAACCGCGTAAATATGATGCGCGGTTATTCTTGGATTTGGATGTTTAGGTTCTTTTATATGTCTTTTTAACTCGAGACTGTAAATCATATCTCTTGCTTTTGTAGTCGGGTTGGATTTTCCTCACTTTGTTTTATGAGATTTTCAAGGTGTTATTTATAAATGTTACTTCAAGCGGATTCAGATATCGAGTTAATATTTCCTCACTGATGAAAATATTTTGTTAGTTTTGAAAATTTCTTATGAAAAATTACGAAAAAAGTTGATTAGCGTCACTTACATATTTTTGCCAAAAATTTGTACACGTCGCGAAAAACGATCCGACCCGGTTTTGTGTCCTAATCCAAACCGGACCGGGTGGTTCTTTCTTGTGGTCGTTAATGCGAGACCGGATATGTTGAAGAAATCCCCGACCGTTATTTATTTTCGCAGACGGATATCAAAAGATAGATAGAGAGAGAATCAAACAATGGCGACTGTGAAATTCTCTCTTACCTTCGTTTCTTCTTCCTCTTCTTCTTCTTCTCTCATCCCCAATGCGGCGCGTGCGTTTAACGCGACACCTTCGCCGGCAAAGTCGCGATTCATGGGTAAGTGCCTGAGAGCAAAACCGGTAAAACCCATATCATCTCGTTCCGGCGGAATCACCTGCTCTGCTTCATCTTCTCCGGCGAGTCTTCCCTCTGCTATTCTCTTCGATTGCGACGGCGTGCTTGTTGATACCGAGAAGGACGGTCACAGGATCTCCTTCAACGACACTTTCAAAGAGGTTTTTCTCCCCTTGAATTTTGTTTTCCATAGTTCTTAGATTTGAGTTTGGGTGTAATTTCGCAGAGAGATTTGGGTGTTACCTGGGATGTCGATTTGTACGGAGAGCTACTGAAAATCGGTGGTGGGAAAGAAAGGTATAGAGGTTAACAATCAATCAAATTCGAAGTCAACAATTTGAATGGAACTGAAGTGAATCTTTCGATCGTAGGATTGAAATTGCAAGTTTTTTTCCATTGAGATGGCTTGGTTTTTTGGTAGGATGACGGCGTATTTTAACAAGGTTGGTTGGCCAGAGAAAGCTCCCAAGGATGAATCAGAGAGGAAAGTGTTCATAGCTGGTCTTCACAAGCAGAAGACTGAGCTTTTCATGGTTCTCATCGAGAAAAAGCTGCTTCCTCTTCGACCCGGTGTTGCCAAGTACGGTTCCAAATTCTATGTTCTTGATACTATCAGTTGCTTTTGATGATGATTTCTCCTGATGCTATGAATGTTCTTTCTATTAATCATATATACATGTTCTGGTTTCTGTTAGGATTTTATTGAAACACCAGCTGCGTGCGTGCGCGCGATTGATCTAGTAGGTTCTGCTATCTTGGTTTGACTAACTAAGCCTTCTTGTTGAAACTTTGCAGGCTGGTGGATCAAGCTTTAACGAATGGAGTTAAAGTCGCTGTGTGCAGCACTTCAAATGAGAAGGCGGTATGATCAATCAGGTTCTACTACTTTAGTTTCCAAGGCCATAATAATCTTCACCATGTATATATCAGTAGCATGTCCCTATGAGTTTTCTTAAATATGCAAAATTCATCTAGCTTCCAACAAGTTGTATAAACTCTTATGGGAAATGTGAATCATACGTTTTCTCATCCTGGCCTGATCTCAGGTTTCTGCTATAGTTTCATGCTTGCTTGGACCAGAACGAGCAGAGAAGATCAAGATATTCGCAGGAGACGTAGTTCCCAAAAAGAAACCTGATCCGGTGATTTACTAACCTTCCATTCTATCACAAGGAAGCTTGCTTGCTTCATCTTTGTTAAAGACGAGTTATCAAACTTTTGTTTTAACAGGCCATATACAACTTAGCAGCTGAAACCCTTGGAGTTGATCCCTCAAAGTAAGTGTTACTATGATTTTTACAGGAGTCAGTTTTAGAAACTTTCTAAAGATTTTGGCTGTGTGTGTGCGCAGATGTGTTGTGGTTGAAGACAGCGCTATCGGACTAGCAGCTGCAAAAGCTGCGGGAATGACTTGTATAGTTACAAAGAGTGGGTGAGTTTTTAGTATCTATCCCTCTTCTGGAATCAGAATCTCATTCATAGATTCATATTAATCAGAAAATGAAATGAGTATTCATCTTTGGATTTGCAGATACACGGCGGATGAAGATTTTGTGAACGCAGACGCGGTTGTCGACTGCATCGGAGACCCTCCGGAGGAGAGATTTGATCTGGCATTCTGTGGAAGCCTTCTCCAGAAACAGTTCGTTAAAGTTACAAATCCCATTGAGAAATGATCTTTAATTGTTTCTATCTCAACATTGGTGTGTATAGTGAAGAGAAATATTCATTGTAAACCCATATAATTCGATTATACATTATATCTCTTGACATTTCCATTAGCAGATGCATTGATGTCTCAGGCAATGTCTCAGTTTCAACTTCAACTTCTCTTGCTCATCAAATTTCAGTAGAAGTCCTCATCAATCTTTTTGCTCCACCGAAGCCTCAACGGTCACTTCTGTTTCTTCTTTACCGTCCGAATCCAAAAGCTTCTGCTGAAACGTATCATGGATCTTCGTTACACCTTTCTCCACCGGTCCCATCGCTTGGTTTATCGTAAGAACCACATCCTTCACGACATGTTGTCCACCGTCAATAACTATGTCTTGTACGCTCTCCTTAATGCTTGTGCCAGATGCTTCAACATGAGTCTCCGTAGTCTCTACAAGACGACCTTCGTCTGGTTTAACTTCCGTCTTCTTGCTCGTTTCTGCTGTGATTTTACCGCACTCTGATACCGGGATGTAGTGGTAAGGTTTAGCTGGGAAAACAAAGACATGAGCCACGGCTGCGATCGCCATCTCGATGCAGATGAGAAAATCCTTCAATGCGTTTTGGAATCTCCCTGCTTTCGGAAGCACACCGTAATAACAAAGCAGTGCAATCCCGAAGCCTTGCCACCAAGTAGCAAACACGATCGCCTTAAAGCTAATGAACTTGGCCAACGGTTTAATTTCTCTAAGCCGTTCATGAGTCACGTTATAGAACTGCACCAGGCAAAACAGAGCCCACATCTGGCTGAAGTTAAGCACCACCTCTATGTATGGATATCTACAGAAGATTCATCACTAGTTTTTTTTCTTTTCCCATCTGATGAAAACAAACACATAATTATATATATATATCTTTCGATTTCCTCACATACCCGTAATACCATTTGAATTCACCATCACCATAAACACCAAGAAGCTCCAACAAAAATGCCACGAATGCACAAAAGGTTTTGAGGATCATCTGAGACAAGAACAAAATATATCATCAACTAAAAAACAAGCAATTGGGTTGAAGAAGAAGAAGAAGAAGAAGCCGACTTACATACTGGACAAGACCAAACTTCTCTATCACAAAGAGCTCTCGTCCCAAGACATATGGTTCACACAAGAACTTCCAAAATGGATCCCTCTGCTTCTGCTTCTTCTTCTTCTCAGTGCTCTCATTCGCTTCTCCTTGTAATAATGGTTGTCTTGATTCGTTTTCGAGCAATTCAACAACTCTTCTTTCACCACCTGAGCATACATATGGTATAGTTTGGTTTAAACTTAACATAAGTCTTTGACAAGAGAGATAGAGAGAGAAAGCATAAAATCTTCTTCACCTAGACATGCGACCAAGTAACTTCCAAAGGAATACAAAGCGAAAGCCTCATAGCAGTTTCTCAAAATGTCACAAGGCAGCGAGAATTTTGCATTTGACAAGGAAATAATCTAAACCAAAAACACCACAAAAACAAACCGCTTCGATTAAATTGAAAAAAAAATACAAACAAACTTTTTACAAACTCCGGAAAGGAGAAGAAAGACGCTTTACCGATTCAGTAGCATAAACTGGGACCATAAACAAAACAGGAACAATCCATTTTTGCTCCTGCAATTATTTACACTCAAACTCATCAAGAACCGGTTTAAAGGCGTTGATGCTATATATATTAAAAAAAATAAAAAAAATCCCATGATTCCCTCAAAATACCAAGAATCTGAAATATACAATGTACATTTGAAACTATAAATATAATTTTTTTTTCAAGATTCGTTATGTACAGACAGTATACATCAATATCATGTCCTTATGAGTTTTCTTAAAACAGAGCCATGAATGTGGTGCCAAACACGCTGGTTCCACACTCTTATTTTCACTCATAGGTCTCGTGTTCGAGGTGTATAGGGGATATTTACAAAAAAAATTTACCAAATATTATTAGTTCGACTGAAAATATATTTTAGGTAAAACCTAATATCACAAAATCGAGTGACGCTTGGGACGGAACTAATATTACATATTGTGATTATGAATCTGGATGAATTACGCGTGTCGGTCAAGAATCTTCTGGTAATCCAAAAAATAAAGCAGAACGAGAGTTATTAAAGAATGTTCTCATGCGACGAAGAAATGTATGGTTTTATGGGAAGCTGTGAAATGTGAATCAATAACTTTAATTTTTTTTTTTTAATTATTTTTGCCTGATCTCAATTTCCCGACAACGATTTTCCGGCGATCCTCTAGTCATAGAGGTAAGTAAAAACAAAAGAAAGCCTTTTTTTACAACAATATGTCCCATCGCAACATTTTGTGAATGGCTACTGCATTGGAGACCATCTAGAGAGATTTGATTTGGTATTCTGTGAAAATCTTCTCCAGAAACAGTTCGTTAGTTGAACTACAAAACCTCATTGAGAAATGATAGTAATTGTTTCTCTCAACATTGCAGAAACATTTAGTTCAAACAAAAAAAACATTGGAGAAACATTAGTGTAACATGGCTTCCTTTTACCTATGGAGATTAGTTGGGAATGTAGCAAGTTTCGGATTACCCATATTAATAAAAAAAAAACATTAGTGTAAAACCATATAATTCGATTATACACTATGAAAAAAGAAAACATTATAATATTTTGGGCTTCTGAGTATCTTTTGGGTTTACTGTATAAAATGGGTTTTTTTTGTTTTTTCTTTCATTTTCTATGTGATAGACCATCGTTGCGATTTTCCTTTTCTCTGTTACATTAGAGGAAAGCCTGAATCTTTTTTTGCGAAGATGACTTAAAGTTTCTTCCTTTTTTATTTTATTTCTCAAACTGGCATTTCAATTTTGATTGAATCAAGGACGAAAAAACGGAACTTGAGGAAGGCACGAAATTGCTAAGCTATGAAGCGATTCTTCAAGCCCATAGAGAAAGACGGCTCAACGGCGGCTAAGAAACCCTGCCTCTCGCCGGAAAAGCGCAGCGGAGACGGAGACGGAGTTGAAGAAGTGAATAACCAGAAAGAGCCGTCCAAGTTTTTGACGTGGAATGCCAATAGCTTCCTCCTTCGAGTGAAAAACGACTGGTCTGAGTTCTCTAAATTCGTCTCCGATTTCGACCCGGATGTCATTGCCGTACAGGTGATTTTGCTTCTTCTTCCTTTTTTTTGTTTCTTGGGTTGATTCCGAGCAATGTGAGTAAATTTGCTTAGGTGTTTCTGTGTGGAACTTTAAATTCTCCAAATCCTCTAGGGTTTCATTGAAGTGGTTCTGAGTTTTTTCTTGATGTATTTTGCTGACCTCTCTTTCGGTGAAGAAGGATTTTCTGGTTATTTTTGCATGTTGTTTGTTTTGGTTCCTCTTAAGTTTGCTCAAATTTAGCTGAAAGTGTTGATCTTTCAAGTCTATGGTTACTGCTATGGTTTTGTATAAGTTGATAGATGCAAATTCAGTCACTTATGACACTGACAATAGTTGGTGGTGCGAAAGACAGACTTTGATTCAATTATTTGTGACTACGATGGGGCTGTTAAATCCATTGGTCTCACTTTGTTTCTAATGTTAGGAAGTAAGAATGCCTGCTGCTGGTGGAAAGGGAAAACCTAAAAATCATGAAGAGTTGAGCGATGACACCAAAGCTTTGCGTGAGGAAAAACAGGTGCCGTAGTTTTCTGTTTTGACTGGGCTGTATTGGCTGTCAGTATGTGTATTACAATATCAACGGAATGAGAACCAGAGCTTTGTATTTTGATGCATTTGCAATTACAAGCAGATTTTAGTGTTCGACTTAGATTCAACAATGCAGTGGCACGCTTATAGGTAGATTTAGAAGACACAAACTGTCTTGTTGTTTGGATAACGTTCAAGGTTGATAATAGTCTGGGAAACTGTCTTCTTGTCCTAACTGCAGATTTTGATGCGGGCTCTCTCAAGTCCACCATTTGGAAATTATCGAGTTTGGTGGTCTCTTGCGGACTCGAAGTATGCAGGGACAGCTTTGTTAGTGAAAAAGTGTTTCAAGCCCCAAAAAGTTTACTTTAACCTTGACAAATTAGGTATTTTTTGAAAACCTTGTTGCTTGTTCCTTATTATCACATAAATCTCTACACACTAGCAATTTGGAACCATGTTTCTTTTGTCTGTGTCGTTTTGGAATTTTCTTGACCTCAAAGTTTATCTACTTGGGAGAAATATACTTGTAACTTATATACTTGTCGCTATCATGCAGCATCTAAACATGAACCTGATGGTCGTGTAATCTTAGCTGAATTTGAGACATATCGTCTTTTAAATACATATTCGCCTAACAATGGTTGGAAAGAGGAGGAGAATTCGTTTCAGAGGAGAAGAAAATGGGACAAGAGGATTGTTGAGTTCCTCTCCCAAACGTCTGATAAACCTCTAATATGGTGTGGCGACTTAAATGTCAGGTAATGAGGAAGCTCTTATCTTGCCAGACTCTCTTCTTCAAGCCCTTGCAGTGTTACAGAATAAAAGTTGATGTTATTCACTCGATTCGATTTTTGTAATATGCAGTCATGAGGAGATAGATGTTAGCCATCCAGAATTTTTCGCATCAGCAAAGCTTAATGGTTATGTTCCTCCAAACAAAGAGGTAATAAATTCCAAATCTTGTGCATTAGATATATCTATCACCAAAAAACAGAGCGGGTTTTCAAAACGTTAAGTTTCCATGGTTATTCATTAGATCGGCCTTTGATTTCTCTTTTTTTTTTTTTTTTTTGTCTCTGCATTTTCACTGTGACCTCTCATCGTAGATGACTGTATTAGGCCTGAACCAAAAGCTTATCCATGATATGTACTTTAAAATCATACACTGACTACAAAAGTACAAATGGTTTTAAATTATTTGATTATGCAGGACTGCGGACAACCTGGATTTACACCATCTGAGAGAGGACGATTTGGTGCAATTATGAAAGAGTATGCCTTATATATCTTTGCACTGCGAGGTCTTAGTATTAGTAATTTCTTGAATAGAGGTTATAGCTACTGAACATGTGGTTCTAAATTAAAATTATGGAAATGTTACAGAGGAAGGCTTGTTGATACATACCGGTATCTACACAAGGAAGCAGACATGGAAAGTGGCTTCTCATGGTGTGGGAATCCTATTGGAAAGTGAGTAGATACCACATATAGTAGTTTTTTTTTTTGCATGACCAACATTGAATGTCAGGGTTTTCAATTGCGGGTTTTACATGGCATGGAGTCCAGAAGCTCGTTATCATGGTTCGAAAGCTTCATATGGGTCTTTTTTGTTGCCATAGGTACCGGGGAAAGAGGATGAGGATCGACTATTTTCTGGTCTCTGAACATCTCAAAGACCGTATAGTTACTTGTAAGATGCACGGTCGTGGGATAGAATTAGAAGGTGCCATAGATAAGATTTAAGACGCAGTTCATCACACAGATTCATAGAAGATTATTTAGCTCTTTTGCAGCAACTTGGTTCTTGATATTTGTTTTTTTTCAGGTTTCTATGGGAGTGATCACTGTCCGGTTTCACTCGAGCTTTCGAAGCCAGCTTCAGATTAGGAAGAGAAACAGGTTTCCAACTAAAATCATCCTCTTCTGTATTATCAGGGTTGATATTTTAATTTACTTTGCCGATTTGAGGATTAGGTTGATGTTATTGAGACACTTATTTGGCCTTGTTACTCTGTTGAGCTCTCAAAAGGACTCTTATTGATAATTATTCTTGTGCTTTAACAATGCTTTATTTTCCTAGGAAATGTAGATATTTTAACATTTGAATCTTCATTTATTTTTATTGATAAGGGCTCATTTCTAAAGATTTATTTTCCTAGGAAATGTAGATATTTTTTTGGGTGTATTGTAAGCATATATACCCCTTTGCTTTATTGTATAGTCAGTGGGTAGGGCAACATTCGTCAAACCAAGGCTCATATTGAAATAAAATAAAACTTGACAAAATGACAATATATATATATATATATATATATATATATATATATATTATGCATTATTTTCGGTGTTGAATTTCAATGTTGACTGCTTGATATAATATTATTTTCGAAATTAATTTCTGCTAATTACAAATTAGATATTTTTTGAAACAATAAATTATAGATAAAAAGGTGTTAAAAAAATATAGATACACTAAACTTAAGAAAAATGTTTAATGAAAAACATATTTTTAACCTTTTTATTCTAAACCAGAAATCCTAAATCATAAATCTGTAATATTGTATTTCTTTTTAAAAACAGTGTATTTATTTAATTGAGAAAGGATTAACCAATTTTGTAATTAAGATCTTTTAGTTGTTTATCTTAATTGGTATTTTATCCCTTATAAAATTACTTTTAAAAATGGATTTTTTGTTGTTTAAAATGGAGTTTTTGAATGTGCAAACGGACTTGCGAAGAGGACAACAACAAATGTGTGTGTCGAAATAGGTTGTCAATTAGGGCCAAATTTCGAGGGTCGGTCCGGCCCAACCCTGAAAAATAGCGGGTTCGAGTTTAGAAATAAAAATCCAAACAAAATTGGGTCTTTCAGGGTAGTGTAATTTCGGGTTTAGCCCGATCGGGTTCAGGCTAGCCCGATCGGGTTCAGGCTAGCCCGATCGGGTTCAGGCTAGCCCGAAAAGCCCTGAACTATTTGATTACGTATGTTTTATTAAATTTGAATTCACTTATCATATGATTTTAAAGCGTATGAACAAACGTACCATTATAGAAGAATCAAAGTCTAAATTGACTCTATACTTAGAAGACGATATGTTGGAACTGACTTTTTATGAAGACATGGATGTTTTAGAATGGTAGAAGATTCATTCACAATATTATGGTGAGTTAGCTCGTATGACATGTGATGTTCTAAGCATTCCGATAACTACAATGGCATCATAGTCTACATTTAGTATTTGTGCGTATGTCTTGGAGATCGTCTTTTACCAAGAAACGTTGAAGCACTGATTTGTACGTGCACTTGGTTTTATAAGTTTACATTTCGTGATCCAGGTACCATTATCATTCATCCATATTTACTTCATATTTTTAAAATCTTTATCTATAGATTTTCAATGATATTTCTAAATGATTTATACCTTTCAAAATTTAATATTATTTTACTTTTTCTTTTTATATGTAGCTTTTGATGGTAATGATGATTTAGAAGACGATGAAAGAGATTATAATCTAAACTCTACTACCTAAATTTGAAGTGTTTTGATTTTATATTTTATTTGGTAGTACAATTTATTTGAATTTTATTTATTTTTTTGGTCAAACTTTTGCTTTTAAATTTAATTGGATTTGATATAATACATTTCAATTTAGATTTATTTTGATAAATATTTTGTTTTAATTATTTTTTATTTGAGAATTGTGACTTTTTATGTTTGTAAAGAAAAGTCCGAAAAAGTCCGAAAAGCCTTAAAGCCCTGTCCGGATCGGGCTTTAAAATATAAGTCCGATATTTTTCTGGCCGGGCTCAAATATATGCGGGCTTTACGGGTTTCGGGCCGGACATGGCAGGCTCAGCCCGATTAACATCCCTATGTCGAACAAATGAAATGGCAGAATCGTAAATAACAAAAAGTTCACTACCCTTCATTAAGAATTTTAAAAACCCTTCTCTTCCTTGCAAAAAAAAAAAAAAAAAAAAAATCTTACTCACAGTTCTTTACTCGCTAAATACTGAGAAATCACATCTCTTACTCTGCCCAAACCCAACCCCTAAAGAAAGAAAAAAACATTTTTTTCCCCTGTTTTCTTTAATCCAATAAAAACAGAGACCTAAGAAACGAGATCAAGCCCGTCGTTTTTTCCGAGGAAAAGTGGATGACCCTTTAACAAAAGAAACCTATTGGCTGGAGAGATGGTGGAGACTCGTCGAATCTCTTAATTTGTTTTTCTAATTTTTCGAAATTTTGTTCTGTTTCTGCTCTGTAATGGCGGTTTGATTACTACTACCCACAAGCTGAAAGTGAAGAAATTCTGAGGGAAAGAAAGGTTTTTTTTTTTGTTTGGTTTCCTCTGTGCGAGGGAGATATGGCGGTTTCAGAGCAGAGCCCAGACGTGTTTCCGTGGTTGAAATCGTTGCCGGTTGCCCCAGAGTTCCGACCTACTTTAGCAGAGTTCCAAGATCCGATCGCTTACATTTTTAAGATCGAAGAGGAAGCTTCCAGATACGGAATCTGCAAAATTTTGCCTCCTGTGCCTCCTTCCTCTAAGAAAACCGCCATTAATAACCTCAACCGTTCTCTGGCGGCGCGAGCGGCGGCGAGGGTTCGCGACGGAGCCGGCGCGTGGGATTACGACGGTGCCCCCACATTCGCCACGCGTCAACAGCAGATCGGGTTTTGCCCTAGGAAGCAGCGACCCGTACAGAGACCAGTGTGGCAGAGCGGAGAGCATTACAGTTTCAGTGAGTTCGAGTTTAAAGCTAAGAGCTTTGAGAAGAATTATCTAAAGAAATGCGGCAGAAAGAGTCAACTCTCTGCCCTAGAAATCGAAACCCTTTACTGGAGAGCCACAGTTGACAAACCCTTCTCTGTTGAGTACGCAAACGACATGCCTGGCTCGGCTTTTATCCCTCTGAGTCTGGCAGCTGCAAGGAGAAGAGAGTCTGGTGGTGATGGAGGAACAGTTGGTGAGACAGCTTGGAACATGAGGGCAATGGCTAGAGCTGAAGGATCCTTGCTTAAGTTCATGAAAGAGGAGATCCCTGGAGTTACATCTCCGATGGTGTATATTGCTATGATGTTTAGTTGGTTTGCTTGGCATGTGGAAGACCATGACCTTCATAGTCTCAATTACTTGCATATGGGTGCTGGTAAAACCTGGTACGGCGTTCCAAAGGATGCTGCTGTGGCTTTTGAGGAGGTGGTTAGGGTTCATGGCTATGGAGGAGAGCTTAATCCTCTTGGTGAGTATCTTGTGAAGGTTAATTAGTGTTATGTGAGAGTGACTTATAGTTACTCAATGTTTCAATTCCTTGTTCTGATTGTTGGCTTTGTTCTGTCTCTGTCCTTTTTGTTGCTTATAACTGCCTTTATTTACCAAAATTTGTCCGGGAAAGAAGCTGCTTATGTAGCTGTATGCAAGCAAACTAAATGGTTCTGCATCTTATGTTGTTGTCTTACCAGTGACATTTTCAACTCTTGGTGAGAAGACAACTGTTATGTCTCCTGAAGTATTTGTTAAAGCCGGGATACCGTGTTGCAGGTAATGGTTTTCTTTTGTGTGCTCTGTTTATATCATTATCTTGTTACCTTCCATTTCTCTTCTTTGCATAAAGAATAAACTGTTAATTGCTTCAATTTTCTCTTTTCCATTGATTGGAAACATCCAGAGGCACAATTTTTTTTCCTGGCTTTTCATGCAAATGGTTTGCTTGTATCAGGTTAGTGCAAAATCCTGGAGAGTTTGTCGTCACCTTTCCAGGAGCATATCATTCAGGGTTTAGTCATGGTGAGCAAGCGACCTTTATTTAGTATCTTCAAGTTAATCATTTAAGACTTAATGCATCGAAATAACTTATATTATATAAAAAAACGATCTTGGGGATGACAGGATTCAATTTTGGGGAAGCATCTAACATTGCAACTCCCCAATGGTTGAGAATGGCGAAAGATGCTGCCATCCGGCGAGCTGCTATAAATTATCCTCCAATGGTTTCTCATCTCCAGTTACTTTATGACTTTGCATTGGCTTTAGGTTCAAGGTACTCTTCCTTTTTAATAGACACTTTCAAACTTATAAGTTTCTTGAAAGGTTCATTTTAGGTGTCATCATTCATTGCAGAGTGCCAACAAGCATCCACACCAAACCACGGAGTTCTAGATTGAAAGATAAGAAAAGAAGCGAAGGAGAAAAATTGACTAAAGAGCTATTTGTGCAAAACATTATCCACAACAATGAATTGCTCCACTCTCTCGGAAAAGGATCTCCGGTAGCTCTTCTTCCGCAGAGTTCCTCAGATATATCGGTTTGTTCTGACCTGAGAGTTGGATCCCATTTGAGAACTAACCAGGAAAAGCCAATCCAATTAAAACCCGAGGACTTAAGTTCTGATAGTGTTATGGTCGGACTGAATAACAGTTTCAAGGATGCGGTTTCTGTGAAAGAAAAGTTTACATCTTTGTGTGAAAGCAACAGAAATCACCTGGCAAGCAGAGAGAACGAAACTCAAGGAACTCTGACAAATGCTGAAAGGAAGAAAAATGATGGACCTGTTGGGCTTTCGGATCAGAGGCTTTTCTCCTGTGTTACATGTGGAATCTTAAGCTTTGATTGTGTAGCTATTGTTCAACCTAAAGAAGCAGCAGCTAGATATCTCATGTCTGCAGATTGTAGCTTCTTCAATGATTGGACAGTTGCTTCAGGATCTG
This sequence comes from Eutrema japonicum, assembly GCA_030161315.1. Taxonomy (NCBI): domain Eukaryota; kingdom Viridiplantae; phylum Streptophyta; class Magnoliopsida; order Brassicales; family Brassicaceae; genus Eutrema; species Eutrema japonicum. Next base: position 45,129,093 of record BSQW01000013.1, read on the forward strand.
CAAATCTTGGTCAGGTTGCAGGGTCACTTCATCCGCGTAAGTTACAAGTCACTCTTCCTGTTAATGGCTGTTATTTAGCATTTACTTACTTTGTCTCATCATGCAGAAAGCACGGAAAAGCATGATGTAAATTACTTCTACGATGTTCCTGTTCAAACTACGGATCATTCAATGAAGACCGGTGATCAAATAACTTCATCAAGTTCCCTAACAAAAGCGTATAAAGTTGATGGTGCTCTTGGGCTGTTAGCTTCAGCATATGGAGACTCTTCTGAATCCGAGGAAGAAAATCACAAAGGCTTAGATATTCCTATTTTGGAAGGGGTTACAAGACAGTATGATCAAGAAGGTGCTTGTGTATCTGAAGCAACATCTTTTGATACAGATGGAAACAAGGAGGCTAGAGATGGTCGATCTTCTGACTTTAATAGCCAAAGACTTACATGTGGGAAAGGGAAAGAGGTTGACTTATCACATGCTACTTCAAGTTGTTCGACGCTTTCTTGTACCAGCGAACAGAATAAGTTAAGCAAAGGCGGGAATACATCACTTCTGGAAATAGATTTACCATTTATTCCAAGATCTGATGATGATTCCTCTCGGTTGCACGTGTTTTGTCTTGAGCATGCTGCGGAAGTGGAACAGCAACTTCGTCCTATTGGGGGGATTCACATGATGTTATTATGCCATCCAGGTAACAGAATAACTAAAAGATTCAATTTTTTATTAGTCTTATGACATTATCTGGGTTTTGCTGTATAAATTAAGTATATGCTCGAGTCTTTATATCATTAAGACACACGATATTTGCAGAGTACCCCAGGATAGAGGATGAAGCGAAGATAGTTGCCGAGGAGCTTGGAGTCAATCACGAGTGGAATGATACTGAATTCAGGAATGTGACTCGAGAGGATGAGGAAACGATTCAGGCAGCGTTGGATAATGTTGAAGCTAAGGCTGGGAACAGTGATTGGTCTGTGAAATTGGGTATTAACCTTTCTTACAGCGCTATTCTCAGCCGCTCTCCTCTGTACAGTAAGCAGATGCCTTACAACGCAGTCATATACAATGCATTCGGTCGCAGCTCTCCAGCAACAAGCTCTCCCACGAAACCCGAAGTTTCTGGTAAAAGATCTTCCAGACAGAGGAAATATGTTGTTGGAAAATGGTGTGGGAAGGTTTGGATGTCGCATCAGGTAATATTGATTAACATGAAACCATAGTAATTTGGACATTAGTACACTTCTGTTTCTACTTGGTTTGTTTCAGTTTGTAAGACTGGTATTTTTTTCTTCTTCAGGTGCATCCCTTTTTGCTGCAGCAGGACTTAGAGGGGGAAGAATCTGAAAGAAGTTGTCATCTGCGAGTTGCTCTGGATGAGGATGTCACTGGAAAGAGATTGTTTCCTTGTAATGTTTCTAGAGATGCAACCACAATGTTTGGAAGAAAGTATTGTAGGAAGAGAAAGATGAGAGCAAAGGCTGTGCCACGCAAGAAGCTTACCTCTTTTAAGAGGGAAGATGGTGTTTCTGATGACACATCGGAGGATCATTCCTATAAGCAGCAATGGAGGGCTTCTGGGAAAGAGGAAGAGTCTTATTTTGAGACAGGGAATTCGGTTTCTGGTGATTCATCAAATCAACTGTCTGATCAGCAGCAGCTCAAGGAAATGGTCAGACACGAAGGTGATAAAGAATTTGAGTCAGATGATGAGGTTTCAGACCGTTCACTTGGAGAAGAATATGCTGTTAGGGAATGTGCTGCTTCAGAGAGCTCAATGGAGAATGGCTTTCAGCTATATAGAGAGAAGCAGTCAATGTATGATGATGATGATGATGATATCTACAGGCACCCTAGAGGGATTCCAAGGAGCAAACGAACTAAAGTTTTTAGGAATCCGGTTTCATATGATTCAGAGGAAAATGGCCTATATCAGCAAAGGGGAAGAGTATCCACAAGTAATGCGCAAACTAGTCGAATGGGTGGTGAGTACGATTCAGCAGAGAATTCACTGGAGGAACAAGAGTTTTGCAGTGCAGGGAAAAGGCAAACCAGGTCCACAGCTAAACGAAAAGTGAAAACCGAGGTAGTTCAGAGTCTGAGAGACACAAAAGGACGTGCTTTGCGACAATCTGGATCCAGAAAGAAGAATCAAGAATTGGATTCATACATGGAGGGACCTAGCACACGGCTGAGGGTGAGAAATCTTAAGCCCTCAATAGGGTCTTCCGAAACAAAACCAAAGAAAACTGGTAAGAAAGGAAGCAGTAATGCTTCCTTCTCCAGAGTTGCAAGTGAGGAAGAGTTAGAGGAAGATGAAGAAGAAGAGAATGAGGAAGAGGAATGCGCACCGTACCAATGTGACATGGAGGGTTGCACGATGAGTTTCACTTCGGAAAAACAGTTGGCTTTGCATAAAAGAAACATATGCCCTGTTAAAGGGTGTGGTAAAAACTTCTTCTCACACAAGTATTTGGTTCAACACCGGCGTGTTCACTCAGATGACCGTCCTCTGAAATGTCCATGGAAGGGCTGCAAGATGACGTTCAAGTGGGCTTGGTCTAGAACTGAGCACATAAGGGTTCACACAGGTGCAAGGCCTTATGTTTGTGCTGAACCAAGTTGCGGTCAGACATTCCGGTTTGTCTCAGATTTTAGCCGGCATAAAAGGAAGACCGGTCATTCAGTAAAGATGACCAAGAAAAGGTGATTTAGGTTGTAACATGGAATCTATCATGAAGAGATTATTAATCCATTGGTCCTATTAGAAGAGAATTGGATTGTAGAGCTTTAAGGGTTTTAAGGGTCCCTGGTTCTTGCAGACATTTCACTACTCTGTTATCACTTTTACAGTTTAATCTGTAACAAATCCTTATGTAGGAGAATATTGTGTTCATGTTACTTTCTTTCTTCTTGGCTTTGATAAGTAAAGGAGATGCTTTTATGATGAAGACATTGTCTCAAATTTTGCTAAGGAAGAAGATGTGTTCGAGAAGATTGTGTTGAATCAATGTGTAAAGAGGCGTTATATGCTACACAAATTAGTTTCTTAATTTTAATGTTGACCGGCTTGTTTTATTTGTCAACAACTGCATCACGATATCAACGAAATTGGGATATGTATGGACCATATGGTCATAGACTCATAGGGAAAGATTTAGAAGAAAGCAAGAGCCACTTTTGGAGTAACAAGTAACAACAACAAACTCTGTTGTTTGGATAATGTTTCAACCCCAAGAGATATACTTTAATTTCGAAAAATATATGACCCTTTTAGAATATGATTTTTTTTTCTATCAGTTTTTGTCTTTTCCCGCATCCAATTTCAATTCAAATTTATATTTATTTGAACATTTGATTAATTAAACAATTATTTAAATATTTGAAATATATAGTTTTCGACGTGGCACACTCTGGATGGTTGAATGTCTAAAGCCGTGGACTTCATTTGACCTTTGATAAAGACTCAACCTACCAAATTGCTAATGACATTAGCTGAAGAATGAAGTTCAGTAGTGACACACTACTTTTTCGAAACTTATTTAAGCTATAAAATAGGGTAATATGAGTAAGTGGTATTTAATAATAAATAAATTAGTATTGGGGAAAAGTTAATTTGAAAATTAGTTTTGGGGAAAGAAAAATAAAATTACACCATAAATATCTTTTTATATTTCAAATAATTACAACAGTATCATTTGATTTGAAAACTGTACTAACAACTAATATATCCGATGACACTATTCATCCACCATCCATCAACACTGTTCATCACCGACGACACTGTTCATTACGCTCAATACTGTTCATTCCACGTGACACTGTTCATCCAAAGTCGACGATACTAATAATCATGCCGTCCCGTCGATACTGTTCATCACAAGTCGACGATACTAATAATCCCGACATTGTTCATTCTGTCGACACTGTTTATCCAACATCCCGGCGATACTATTCATCATCAGAATAACAATAATATCTGAAACTTGTAACCCGCTAACATAGTATGTTAACGTTCTGACAATAATATATGATACATGTAACAAGTATAAGATATTTGTGTTAACAAGTTAACAACTCTCATATACTATCGTTAGCACGCTATCATATTGTGTTAACACATTACATATTATATGTTAATTGGGTTAACACGTTATAAATTATCGAATATTATTGTTAACACGTTACAAGTTTCAGATATTATTGTTAGCACGTTAACATATTATATGTTAATTGGGTTAACACGATAACATATTATATGTTAATTGGGTTAACACGATAACATATTATATGTTAATTGGGTTAACACGATAACATATTTAATTAGCAAGTTAACCAAATAGTTATTCACTAAATATCTGGTGATGAATAGTGCATTCGATTGTACAGTGATGAACAATGTCGACATGATCAACAATGTCGACGGGATGAACTGTATCGACGGCTTAGGATGAACAGTGTCGCGTGGGATGAACATTGTCGACGAGATGGCGGATGAACAGTGTCGACGAGATGGTGGATGAACATTGTTAACGGGATGAACTGTGTCGATTATATGGTGAATGAACAATATCACTGTCATTATTAGTTGTTAACACAGTTTCTCTGCCGTTTGTCTCGTGGCGTAATTGGAAGCAACTGATATTTTGGACCCGTAGAGTTTCAGGCTTGTGGCCCAAGGATTCCTATACTGGGCTTAAGTATATTTTAAACATAGATTGGGCCTAACTTTATCGGTAATGTTCGCATTGCAAATAATATTTTTGTTTTGTTTTAAAAACGGAAAAATCGTATTTTAAACCTTAAGGGATTAAAAAGGTATCACTTTAAACTTTGGGAAATTTGCACTAGCACTTTAAACTTTCAAAGTAACGAAACTAACACATTAAACCTTCAATGTGGTAAATTTATTCGCAGCGTAACAGAACACTAAAGATCCGTTACGGAATAGTTAACTCCGTTGATTTACCGTTAATTTAATGAAAGCGTGTGATTATTTTATTATTTTTGAAATTACAAAAAAAAAAAAAATAAACCATAAGTTAAATGAAAAAAAACTTTTCCCCAACAAAAACAAAACAAAACAAAAAAAGAAATCCCTAAATGATTTGGGGATTTAGGGTTCTTGAGAAAAACCCAGAAAATCAGAGAAGAGAACAAATCGAAGAAGAGAACAAATTTGCCAGATTGAAGAATAATTTCCTACGATTATGTCTGAAAAGATTATTTACTTTTTTGGCAATGACGATATCTTCAAATTCTTCATCTCCACATTTCTTCTTAATCTACTTTACCATCGATTGGATCATACGGAGTGATTTTGATTTACTAGCTAAATACAATTAGGTGAATGAAGAGAAAGAGAAAAATTTAATAAATTAGGAAAACAACGGAGTGTGGTGGTCGGAGGAAGAAGACGAAAGTGGTGATTGTGGGAGGTACGGGCTACTTGGGTCAGCATATCCTTCAAGCTTTCGCCGGCAACAATGGCGGAGACCGATACGACGTCGCTTTCACTCATCACTCTTCTCCCCTTCCCCGCATCTTGCTCGACGCTTTCCCTCATTTTCCCGCGTTTCTTCTCGACCTCAAATCCGGTCTAGGTTTCGATTTCATTACCCATGACTTTGGTCAAGTTTCGATTTATCGCCGATTCCGTAATCTCTTGCTCGATTATGCTTTCTTTCGCCGAAACTTCTCTAGATTCTTATGACATTTGCGTAGCTGCGGATCAATGATCAAAACTCTTGTTAACAAGTTAATTAGAGACTCTCTGGTCTGGAAATCTACATTTGTTCCATTAAATTGCAGCCTGATGTGGTCGTAGATTGTGCTGCTCTGTCTATTCCTCGAGTTTGCGAGCAAGATCCAGATTCCGCCATGTCCATCAACGTGCCTTCTTCACTTGACTAGGTTTTTTGTTTTTTCTGTCGGGTAAATTTTCTATTATTTAACTTGAGTTTTTTTTTTCAATTACAGATATAATAAAAAATCACCATATTTTAATTATTTCGACGGCGTTAACAGAAATGTTAACGAGTTAACTATGCCGTTATGTTTTATGGCAGCGCGAACAAAGTTGCCACATTGAAGGTTTAATGTGTTAGTTTCATTACCTTGAAGGTTTAAAGTGTTAGTGCAAATCTCTCAAGGTTTAAACTGCTACATTTTTCATCCATGATGGTTTAAAATGCGATTTTACCTTTTAAAAACCCAATTACTGTTTATAAAATCAAGCATCGCCTTCTTCGTTTCCACAGTAAGAGAGAGCGAGAAAGAAAACAAGAGAAAGAAAGGGAGAAGGTTTTTTATTTATTTCGATTTAGTTCCAATAAGTCTATTAGATTCAACTTCCTCCAAGATCCTGGGAGCATTTTAATTCGGTTATCAAGAAAACACTCTGTTTCTTCTCTTTTCTCTGCAATTTCAACGACTTTGACGAAGACGAATTGAGAGCGACGACGAGGATCCCTGCATTTCTAACCGAAGTCAGATCATCCACCACAAAACCTTAGCAGCAACCTACAACGTTTTCTAATTCTTCTCTTGTTCTACGGTTCTTGTTTTCTTGAATTGAAAGTCGACGAAGTGAGAAGCGATTTCGTTACAGGTAAGAATCATCATCCTCTATTTTTTAGGGTTTTGGTTTTCTTGCACTAAACGTCACTGAATGAATAACGTTTACTTGGCATATAATAATCCGTAGGATACTCTGCGATTACCACGTTGGATTTCTAGATTGTCTCTTTCATTTCTCCCTCTTTCCGGAATGTTACAATCATGGAACGCATAAGCATAACTATCACAAACGATGACATTGTCCGAGTAGTGTCATCATATTCTTGGTTGAGTGGTCAATCCATTTATATTGTGTCTGGAACTGGGTACATTTCCGACGCCTTGCTCTTGCCGTTCACATCCCAGGAACAATGGAGATACCAAGTAAAATGAGTTTTTTTAATCATTCAATATAAAGTTTGACAAAAAGAAAAAAATCTCTAAATTTGTTACTTACTAATAAAAACAGGGTTATCGACGAATTGAAAGAATCATTGGTCACTTGGAGCCTACAAATCCAAACGGACGAAATGAGATCCATATCACACTTGCTAGTGTTCACCGAGAGGTAGCGACTGCTAGAGCCTTATGTCTTTTTACTCCCAACATTGTGGTAAGAGTCACTTTCCCATCTCTTTGTAAGATTTTGGTTGCTTCCATGCACAGGTTTCTGATGCTATTTGTTGGAAAACTCAGTTGCAGATTATTGTGGAAAGGAGAATGCCACCTACACCACCTGTGGTAATAGGTAGAAGGATGATACAAGCTGATCCATAAGAAACTTGCATTGGAATCTCAAGCGAACAAGTTTATATATACTTAGACGACGACATTCAGAAACTTAGAAAACTACTTCCTACTTATATTATGATGATAGTACATCAGTGTTTGCACAGCCAAACTTTGTTTCAAGTTTTTGTAAGGAAAACAATATTGGGCATAAATTGGGCATAAATTTGTCGGTGATATGTTTGTATTGCAACATTAATCCTTTTTTTAACTTACAATTAATCCTTAAAAAACAAATTATTCATATAAACCAAACTAATATTTAAAAATTAAACCAATGAAAAATATTGTATTCTTCGAAACCCTAATCTATTGACCTATGGAAGAAACACCAACACATGTTCCAGAGGCAACATTGACGGAGATTCTAGCAAGATTACCATTGAGAAGCATCTCGAGATTCAAATCTGTTTGCAAAACATGGAAATCTACACTTGAATCTGTGTTTTTCCGACGTCTATTTGTGTCTCTGAACAAAAACTCATCTTCATCTTGGTCACTAATACGTGGAGAATTCATGGGTGAAGAACTCATAGGATTTCATGGATGTGAGACATGGGATCTTCAAAAGTCTCCAGCTTCTTATATCCCACCTCCTTCTAAACCTTTGCCGGATCTTCAGACCGGTAATTTCGCTTATTTAGCTTCTTCGAACGGGTTGGTTTTAATGGAAGGAAGTGGCTATGGTTGTTATGTCGGTAATTTAGTATTACAACAATGGGTTGAAATCCTTCTTGTCCATACAAATCTCATACGTTTGGTTTGGTGACGCGTGTGGACGTACGAGGACGGCTTTGTTTTGAGCTTCAAAGTGGTTAGGTTAGAGCATGCATCGTCGACTTGTTTGAGTGTGTGCATGTATTCGTCTGAGACAGGGATTTGGACTTCCGAGCGAGTTTACTGCCCTTGTCACATCGCCTACTCATCTCATATGAGTCTCAAAGGACTTTATTTTTGTCCCAAACAGATTTTTTTGTAGCGGAACCTGGAGTACTCACGGCTCAGGATTTCTATTCTGAATCCGATCAATGTCGGGTTATACCTCTCCCGGATCATTCATATCACGACAAGCAGGACTTCAAAAGAGCATTGACTACATGCGGATGTTTTGTCGTGTATATAAAAACATTAATTAGCTCAAAAGGTTGACGATATATTGAAGGTTTGGAGATTGACCAATGTTGGTTTAGGGGACTAATGCTGGCAACTTTTGTGGGAAACCCGCCTCCCATTTATCTGGTCTGATATTGGTTATTATGCACCCATGGCAATGCATCCATTCGATAGCGATACTGTCTATATATGGAGTCAACACAATCGTCATTTGGTATCATATAACTTGCGGACACAAAATTATAGAATCATGCATCAAAACGGAATACTGATGATTGTTTTTTTAACCAGTCTACCTGTCAAAGAGTATATGGATCAGATATCGGGATCAAGATCATTATGGATATTCGGAGCTGATGTCTCCTTGTTCCAATTTGTGCTTCCACGGTGGATCGAATCCAAACCTCGCCCTCCTCAAGTTGACATGATAGATACAACTTCACTACTTTCTTACATTTCTTCAGTGCACAAGACAATGAGGGATAAAAGCAATCAATGATTTCATTATATGCTTTTTGTTTTGTTTTGTTTTTTGTTTTTTTTCTCATCTCCAATTAATATAATTGGATATAAAGTTATCTGACTTTCTCATCTCTCCAATGAATATGGTACCCCTCAACTACATTTCCCCACCTATTTTTATATTCAAAGACATTTTTATAGAAACATATTACATTCATTGACATTTCTCTACACCAACACACTTTTTTGTTGATTAATATCTATCATACCCCTCAACTACATTTCCCCACCTATTTTCCTTTGCAACTAAACTTAGCTCTATTTATTAGAAAATTTAAAACAAAAAATCTATAAAAATCTCTCTTCTTCTCTGTCGTCATCTCTTCTCCCTCCCTTTATATATCTCTCCTTGGACGGTCTTGTTCTGATGTGTCCAATGATGAAAGATGAGAAGTTCGGTTTGGTAAGATCAGATGCTAGGCTAAGGAAGTTCAAGGAATTTAGATTTCAGTGATTATAATAATAAGACTGAAGACATCGTTGATAGGTATTATTAACCGGTAGTACGCATCAATTTTTGTAGTGGCATGTGAAAATCTATCTCTGGTTTATCCTCACGGATTTTTTTTTTCAATAATCTACGAGCACTTGGTTTTAAATTTGTTTTCGTATATTACTTTTAACTTTTGTAACTCTCTTTTCTTTTTTCTTATAATTTCTAATTTCTAAATGTAATGACAATGTATGAAATAATAGTAAATTTAGAATTATATTAATCCTAGGATACGTAAAAGTAGCAAAATAATTATTATGACTAATAATTGAGCACAAAAATAAGAGAGATGGAACAAGACACACTTAATACGAGACTACCCAACATCTGAAATGGTCGAAGGTGAAAGCAAATGATAAACTCAGAGAGAAATTAAAGCTGAGAGTAAAGAACGTTGTTCTAATTTCTTATCTCCTTAAAAGTTTACAAAAAGAGGAGAGACTATATTTATACACATAGCATACACCCTAATGTCTCAAGACATGTGTCTAAGATCAAAGAGTGTTTAAACCATCAAGGATTGAGAAACTGTTTGTCAGCTTGATCTTATCTGTTTGCCTTGTACTTGTCTTCAAGATCACACTATCATTTTTCATTAATGATGCTCTGCTTTTGTCGCAGGAAGTTGGTGAAGAAGATGATTGAGTGGGCTTTAGAATCTGAATCAACTTGGGTCTTTACAACGTGTTGGTTCGATTTCTGAATTGATTTGGGCTTCTCAACATATTGGCCCAAAATTGGTTTCTCTTTAATGAAACCGATGCCGTTTTGTGCGGGCTCTGTTTCCTTTGTGTTTCTCAGTTCAATAGAAGGCACTAGGTCTGAGCAAAATACTCGGAACCGAAGAACCGAACCAAACCCGAACCGAAAAAGGGAATCAAACCGAACCCGGAACCGACAAAATATCCGAACGGATCCTAGACTCTTATACCCAAAGAACCGAAACCGAATCCGAACCGAACCGAATGGGTACCCAAAATACCCGAAATATAATTATATACCCAAAATATTAATTATATTTAGATTTGATATAACCCAATTACCCAAAATTATAATTATAAAACCCGAAGATATCAATTATTGTTAGACTGAAATAACCGAAATATCTAAAATTATCGAAAAATCTGAAAATTTTAAGTTATATTTGTCAAAATTTAATCAAATTTTATTCAAATTTAGCTATTTTTTAATTTTTTTCCCTATATTTCGGGTACCCGAAACCGAACCGAACCCGGATAGAACCGAACCGAACCCGATCCGAATTTCTAAAATACCCGAATGGGTCCTCGACCTCTAACCCCGAAAACCTGAAAACCCGAATAACACGACCCAAACCCGAACGGATATCCGAACACCCATGCCTAGAAGGGACCACTAGGAGTAGGAATCACACTTGTCCAAAGATATCCGAAAGTTTGGCTCTCCGAAGCGCCATATTCTTAAAGCGTATATAAGCGCCATATTCTTTCAAAGGAAGTTAAACCTATGACATAATAGAACCAACTCCTTACACAGTTAATTACACTAACCATTATGTCACCATACCTTTGATAACTTTGTAACTCTTACTCCTCATTATTAGCAAAGGCACATGGATTTCCAATTTTCCATGTATAATCTACGTGTGTTTAGTTGAAGAAGGTTTTAATTAAATAGATAATTAACGATTCTTAGAACGACAAAAAAAGGAACTCTAGGCAAAATTAACACCAACGTCCATGTAATTAAGAAGGTCCCATACAAACTGATATTGAACTAATCAGAAAAACGAGCACCTTATCTCTATTTCCACCTCTCCCCAAATTAAATTTCTGTCTTAATATCATCTAAACTCATTTGAAATTAATCAAGTTGTGCATTGACTGTCTATGATTCATGCATGATATGACTAGAAACGATATGATATATATAGGAAAAAGAGCATTCCACTGGTTGTGGCGGCAAACATGGAGCGAATGAGAAGCAAGAGCGTGGATTAGGATGGAGAAAAAGATGGAAATAATACCAGAAAAGCAATAACAATGGCTTTGATTCATCATATCTCTTTTTTTTATATAGTTTGTGTTGTAAGTAATGTGTTTATGTGTGCTTCACTAGTTCTCTTTACGAAGAAGAAGAAACTCCTTACTAAGTGGGACTGTGACTTAGCAAGACTTGCTTCAACTCGTCGAATTCGTTTGTTTTTTTCTAAAGTCTTGGTCAATAGATTGTGCCACTTGTCTCAAACTTCTCCACGTAAATAATTCTTTCCAAATATCTCTTAACGTATTATTTAAGTTATTCTATATCTTTTCTTTTTGATTTGCTATTATCGTTGGTTATATGGATAAGGTATTCAATCCTCTTTACTGTAAGATTGAAATTCACCGAATCTTATTAATTACAAGATGTCAAAAGTTGACAAAGTCTTCGTGATGAGATTACAAGCCTAAATCTAAGTGATTACACACAAATACATAGACTCACACGACTTCTAAAATGAGGAATTCACACACGAGCTCTATAGATCGCACAAACACAAGATAAGTGATCCTCACAACTCTAATGAACAAACACCAAAAACAAGACTTTTGTCAAGAAACTTTATACGTTTTTTTTATTAACTCATTGGTGAGGATTACAAGGGAAATTAGTGAGCTTATATAGAGCTCATATACGTTTTTACAAAGAAAATAAATCAAATATTTAACATAATTAAGAAATCAATCAATGCCTTGATTGGTATAGCCTTTATTGCTTGATTTTTGGCAAAATGACGGAAATATGAAGTTCTTTGTATCTAGACAGCTTGAGCATGAAGTAGTCAATACAAGAAATATGTACATTGTTAGCACATTTCAGATAACATATAAAATCAAAAACCAAACTCTATTTTTTCTCTATATCAAGCAATGGTGAAGAACTAAAGCATGCAAGGTGATTTAAGACATGAATTTTTAGCAGAAATTGGTCCTAATAGATACATGCAAACATATCCTAAATCTCACAAAAACCGACATCAATGGACTGATTTTGTAGCTGTGTGAAAGATATTGAGAGAACAAAGACGAAATTGACAGTGAGAAAAAGAGACATAACTTCGGTAACAACGACGATGCAAGCAGTTTTGAAGAACGAAGCCGGCGACGAAAGATGAAATCATGGCCGGTGAAAGGGTTTATGGTTGCAGCTACCTTCGACGGTCTCGACGGAGAGGATCGGCAGCTGGTTCTGGCACTACAAGAAAACAGGTGGAAATCCGACGGAAATTCCGACGGCAATAATTCCGTCGGAAATTTCCGACGACTTTCCGACGGATTTCCGACTAACTTCTCATCCGTCGGAAATCCGTCGGAATTCCGTCGGAAATATTAACCCGTCGGAAATCCGTCGGAAATTCTGACGGATTTCCGACGACAATAATCCGTCGGACACTTTTCGACAGATTTCCGACGACTTTTTGACGCATTCTGATGTTGCCGACATACTGCCGACGGATTTCCGACGACGTTCATCCGTCGGAAATTTCCGACGGATTGCCGACGAATTTCCGACGGATTTCCGACGGATATCCGACAGATGCCGACAGATGCCGACATGGTTGCCGACATCGATAATATCTACTTTATATCCGTCGGAAATCCGTCGGAAAATGGACAAAATTTTCCTTATAAAAACGTTTCCACCCTTCATTTATAATCACAACAAAAAAAAATCTCTGTTATCTAATTCCTTACGAAAATGTCTTCTTCAAATCCTTATAATTATTTTCGATCATGGATGGACAAGCCTCATCAAATTCCGGACACGGGCCTAGTTACGGAGGAATTCAAAAAAGGTCTACAGGAATTCATGGCATTTGCGGGTATGCAGAAGAAAGCAAAAAAAACCGGTAAAATCTATTGCCCTTGTACCAATTGTGGGAATCGTAGATTTATCGTGATAGATGAAGTATGGTCACATTTGTATTGTCATGGGTTTATGTCGGGTTACAAGATTTGGTATTATCATGGAGAAAATGATACAATGGTGGATAATTATGCTAGTACTAGTGAACATTATATTGGGGATAACACTAGCTTAGAAGAACCCGCAATGGAAGAACAAAGTACTGTAGGTCATGTTCAGATGGTGAACGATGCATTTCGTGAAAATATACTATCGGTTGCTGAGTATGGAGATAGGGGAGAAGAACCTAATTTAGAAGCTCGGAGATTCTTTGATATGTTAGACGCTGCTAAACATCCGTTATATGATGGGTGTAGAGGTGAACATTCCCCTTTATCAACTGCAACAAGGATGATGGGTATAAAGACGGATTTCAATTTGAGTGAGGAGTGCGTGGATGCAATCGCTGATTTTGTGAAAGAAATTTTGCCAGAAGATAATCTTGCACCGGCATCATACTATGAGATACAGAAACTTGTTCAAGGTCTAGGACTGTCGTATCAGATGATAGATGTATGCATAGACAACTGTATGCTCTACTGGAGAGAGGACGCAGATCGTACGACATGTCGTTTTTGTTGCAAACCTCGGTATAAGGAAACAGGTGGAAGAGTGCCAGTGCCATATAAACGGATGTGGTATTTACCGTTAATAGAGAGATTGAAGAGGTTATATCAGTCAGAGCGCACAGCAGGAGCAATGAGATGGCATGCAGAGCATACAACAGATGGACAAATCGCCCATCCGTCAGATGCAGGAGCATGGAAACATTTTCAATCCATTTATCCCAGCTTTGCGTTTGAGGCAAGGAACGTATACCTTGGATTATGTACCGATGGTTTCAGCCCTTTTGGGAAGCACGGCAGAAAATATTCTTTGTGGCCAGTAATTGTAACACCTTACAATTTGCCGCCATCTTTGTGCATGCGAAGGGAGTTCTTGTTCCTTAGCATTCTCGTTCCTGGACCAGAGCATCCGAAGAGATCACTTGATGTGTTTTTGCAACCATTGATTTATGAGCTGCGAATGTTATGGGACCAAGGTATTGAAGCGTTTGATGTTTCTTGTCACCAAAATTTCATCATGCGGTCGGTACTTTTGTGGACTATTAGCGATTTTCCAGCATATGGCATGTTATCAGGATGGACAACGCACGGAAGGTTATCGTGCCCGTACTGTCAAGATAACACTGATGCGTTCCAATTGAAGCACGGACGGAAAACGTCTTGGTTTGATTGTCATAGGCGATACCTACCTAGCGATCATCCTTATCGTCGGAGCACCACATTGTTTAGGAAGAACCGGAAAGTATTTGACGGTCCTCCTCCTGAGTTAGATGGTGAGTATTTGTTGACTCAGTTTAGAGATTTTGGTGCAGAGAGGACCGTTGATTGTGGTGGTAACGGACATCATCCTGTTGATGGTTGTGGCAACGTTCATAATTGGCACAAGAGGAGCATTTTCTGGGATTTGCCTTATTGGAAGAACCATCTTTTGAGGCATAATCTGGATGTCATGCACATTGAGAAGAATTTTTTCGACAACATTATGAACACCGTTCTCAATGTCAAAGGGAAGACGAAGGACAATCTGAAGTCTAGATTGGACTTGCCAGACATTTGTTCTCGTAGAGCACTACATGTGACAGAGAACGGGAAGCCTCCGGTCCCGGCTTTTCGTTTCGATGAACCTTCAAAGGCCGAGTTTTTTGACTGGATTACCGAAAGTGTTAGATTCCCGGACGGATACGCATCTAACCTTCGGAACTGCGTTGATCATGGAGAAGGGAAGTTTACTGGGATGAAGAGTCATGATTGTCATGTGGTGATGCAGCGCCTCCTTCCATTTGCCTTTGCATGTCTTCTACCACGTAATGTCCACGAAGCAATTGCAGGTACAATCATGAAATTATTTATTTACTACTTTATACAATATATACTTCATTATTTAATTATTCATTTGTTATCCATATATTGCAGGGATTGGTGCCTTTTTCCGAGATATATGTTCTCGCTCTCTTACATCAGACGGTATCCGAAATCTTGGGGCTAATATACCTGTAATCCTTTGCAATTTGGAGAAGATATTTCCTCCTTTATTCTTTGATGTTATGGAACATTTAACAATTCATCTCCCTCGAGAAGCAGAGCTTGGGGGCCCGGTTCAGTACCGTTGGATGTATCCTTTCGAACGGTATATGTTACATCTAAAGAAGAAGGTGAAAAATTTGAGTAGAGTGGAGGGTTCTATCGTCGCACAGACCATCAATGAAGAAACCTCACATTTTGCCGAGTCCTACTTTCCATCACAAGTCAAAACAAAGAGTCGTAGAGCAGCTCGACATGATGACGGAGGCGTCCTACCTTTCTATCCGGTCGATGTACCTCATATATTTTTACAGATTGGACGACTTAGTGGAAAAGGCAAGAAGAGGAGACTTTCACCACAAGAGCGAGAGCATTTGCATATGTATATTCTCACAAACTGCGACGGAGTTGATGAATATGAGAGGTATTATATATTGAACATAATTATTAATTACGTATTGGGTTTTTGATTATATATATATATGTACTAACGTGATAATTGTTTCAATCTCACAGGATGTACGTATATGGCTTATCAACGTTTTGCATTTCCTGACAAAACAGAGGACGAGCTAATCGAGCTCAAACAGGAAGAGTTCGGACGTTGGTTAAGAGATTATGTAAGTCTTTTAATTGCCTTGTTTTTAGCAATCATCATATGTAATGAAAGATTTAATTATTTGAAGTATTTTTATTTTAATTGTGCAGGTGACGACAGAGAAGGCTAACGGACAAACATTTCCCACGTGGTTAGATGAAATTGTGAGATTTCCACTAGCAACCGTGCAGTCACATGTGATGTATAGCACACGGGGGTACGCTTTTAAGATTCTTCGGGATGATAGGAGTGCGACAACTTCAGATTACGGTGTATCAACTCAGTCAGGTGATCTTGTATACTATGGTGTCGTACGTGAGATTTTCGATGTTCAGTACCCGGGAATGCTCGGTCTAAGATGTGTTGCATTTTTATGCGACTGGAACGACCCATTAGTAGGAAGCGGTGTGCGACACGACCAATTTGGTGTTACATCATTACATAGAAGAAGAAAACTCCAGAGATACGAGCCATTTGTACTTGCATCACAAGCAGACCAGGTTTGTATTTCTTTTACGTTAATTTTTAATTATGTTTTGTTGCATTCCCGTGGTTAAATTTGTACATGGTGTAGGTATGCTACATTCCCTATCCGCGGGTGACAAACAAGCAAGACCCGTGGGTTACAGTCACATCGATAAACCCGAGAGGTAGAGTTCATGGGATGTCTGATCATGAACCCCTCCAACAAAGCTCCGTAGGTTTGGGTTCAATCGAGCATTCCCTTGAGGTCGACCTTGTCGTTGATTTCACCATACAGTCAGACGATCGAGTATTTGAGGATTCAGAAGAAGAATTTGACGAATTTGGGGAACCTTCCGATTCAGGAGAATCAGATTACTCATCATCGGATTGACAGTAGTTTTAATTATAAAATTTGCACCGTAAAATATGTACATATATTTGAACTAGAATTGTAATGTGTAATATATCAGTTATGTCGAAGTTTTATAAAGTTAGACATTTGATTAAGTGTAACAAAATCGGACTTTTGCAACAAAAAAAATATTATAACTTCTATATAAATTCTATATAACCTATTTTATATACATCATACAAGTGTTTGTAAACTTTTGCCACAAAAAAAAACCTATATATACCCTATACCCTAAATAAGATTTTTAAATATCCGTCGGAAAGCCGATTTCCGACGGATTAAGCTGCCTCGGATAAAACCTGGGTTATATCCGAGGGATTGATTTTTTAGCCGATGCAACTGAATCCGTCGGAAATCCGTCGGAAATTTCCGACGGATTTCCGACGGATTCAGTTGCATCGGCTAAAAAATCAATCCCTCGGATATAACCCAGATTCAACTCAATCCGTCGGAAATCCGTCGGAAATTTCCGACGGATTCAGTTGCATCGGCTGAAAAATCAATCCCTCGGATATAACCCAGATTCAACTCAATCCGTCGGAATCCGTCGGAAATTTCCGACGGATTTTCGACGGATTCAGTTGCATCGGCTGAAAAATCAATCCCTCGGATATAACCCAGATTTACGACTGAATATCCGTCGGAGTATCCGTCGGAAGTCCGTCGAATATCCGTCGGAACGGACACGGTCGGAAATCCGTCGGAAATGTCTGACGGCTTTCCGACGGCAACAAGCCGTCGGAAATTTCCGACGGATTCCGACGGATACCATATTTCCGACGAACTGTAACCGACAGCTTAAATCCGTCGGAAATCCGTCGGAAAAGGCCCTTTCCGACGGATTTCCGACGGTTTTGGCCGTCGGAAATACCCCTGTTTTCTTGTAGTGTGGAGATTGACGAGTATGAGAAATTTAGGGATTTTGTTTCGATAGTGTAATTGAGAAAGGTGAGAAAATACTAAGTGTTGGCTCTCACTTGTTTTGGTCCTAATTATTGCCAGACTTAGTAAATTTTGTTTTGTGGTCACTGAAATCATATCTTAGCGTGTTATAAGTGCTATTATAGACTAATCAAAAAAACCAAATCATCTATTATAGCAGTTTTGAAATTCGTGCTATCCTACACTACTATGAATGCTAAGATTTCTTGTAGTGAGTGGCGCCTAGGAACATTCTGGACCTTGTGTATGATCTCCAACCCAGCTGGATCGAATAAATCAAGAAGATATACACGTTCATTATTAATTGCTCTAGTTGGCTCCATATATGGAAAGTGAGAGCACAAGGAAATCCGCCTAATCTCCTGCGTGATGGTGCACGTATATAACTTCTCAAGAGCCTCTAGATAAGGTAGGAACAATTTGGAAGAAAGAAAAAACAAATGTTTAACTATATTGTGAATAAGGTAAAACAGAGAATCTAAGGTTGGTCTCACATATATTTATCGGATGCTGGAAAGAAAATCATGATGAAAACGGTTGCTCTGGCTCTTCCTGTCTACACTATGAATTTCTTTAAGTTACCACGGGGTATATGTGAGGAAATCAACAATCTCCTTGCAAACTACTGGGAACATGATCAAGGTGAAATGTATTGGATAGCATGGAAACGTTTAGGATTGGCTAAACGTGAAAGATGACTTGGATTTCGAGACATTGGGAACTTAAATCTAGCAATGTTAGGGAAAGCTTGGTGTATCCTCGAAATACAACACAACCTACTTTCAAGACTTCTCAAAGGAAGATATTTTGAAACTAATAGCATCCTACATGCAAATTGTTGGGGTCGATTTTCACCCAGCTGAGATAAAAAAGTATGGATACAGAACCAAGCCAAACCGAGCCGAACCAAGCCTAGCCGTGAACCGATCCACCGAGCCAAGGACCTTCGGGTCAGGGGGAACCCGAACCAAGCGAATCGGCTTGGGTGAACTCGAACCAGATAGGTTCAGAACCCTGAACCGGATAGAACGACGGATCGGCTCGGGTCGGAGAAGATGGAATCTCGGGCCGAACCAAAGGAGAACCCAAGCAAGAGGACTTCCGAACCAAACCGGTGATCATCGTATGGGCTAAGACCTACGATCCAACTAGCAAGTATGGGCCTAGCCGTGTGGCCCAAGATAGTTCCATACGAAGAGCCCACAAAGACGACCCGAAGCCCATAGCGATTCAACCGACTTAGAAGATAAACATGAAGAAAAGGAAAATCCCGAAGAACAAGGAAGTTTTCCTTATCAGTTTATGTTTACCTAGCCGAATTAGTTTAGTATAAATATACATGTACATCCTCATAAAAGGGGATCCACAATTTCAATAGCAAAACAGCTTAATACATAATCCCATCTTTCTGACCTTTGTTCTTGTTCCTTGTGGTTTCGTTTCTCTGAGATTTCAAGTCCCCTTAAAAGTCATAACAAGTTTCAATTGTGTTAGTTTCGACTCCCATAATTTGGCACCGTCTGAGGGGAGGAGAAATCTTTTACACCGAGAAACCACCGTACAAGATAATCAGAAAAGATGAACAGCGACGGAGACATGAACATCAGCAACTTGATGGACACCAGAGCAGACCACCCAGGAGCAGGGGAGGTGCCACCGCCAGCTGACACGACGGTGCAAACCGATGCACTCATGGAGATGAAGAACATGCTTGCAAAACTGCTAAAAAATTCGGAGGAGCAGGACAAGCTCAATAGCATCATGACGGAAGAAATCAAGGCTTTGGCAATGGCGAGCCTGAATAAGAGCACGAGCCGCAATACGATTGGCTGAGCCGCGAGTCGGATTGGCCTTCGTCCGACGGCTCTCGATTTTACAACGCCTGTCAACATCCCATGAACACGAGGAGGACTGCCTCCGCTTCATCAGACTATTGTCGCAATTGAACCAACCTCAGGCGATACCCCGAACGACGACGGATCGGCCCCAGTGATCCTCCTGGACGAAGAAACCCACGGGGAAGGAGAGCCAAACGCTGAAGGCCTCGGAGAACCCGAGCCAACGACGCAATGTACCCGAGCCGTCGAGAACAACACCAGTTCGGGACAGCTGAGGAACCTGACAGAGGAAGAGGAAAATCTACTATATGGGTTCAACAAGTTCAAGCCGACGAACAGAAAGTGGCGATTCGAGCCCAGAAGGCTGAGTTAGATGAGATACAAGCCTCTCTGAACCGAGTTGCTGCCGAGATCAAATTGATTTCAAGTGTTTTACCACATCAGTTAATAACTAACGTGCACACTACCGCAAAATAATAACGGTATATCAATGTAGCACTTTAGGATCAAATCCACATGGAATAAAGATTACACACCAAAGATGCGAGAAACAAACTGAGCTATAACAAAACATTTTTGTGGTTTTTTATGTAACAAGAAAGAAATCAAAAAGCAAGAAAGATAACAAAAGACAAGAAAGCAAAACACAAGACTCAAGACAAAAGTGTTGGATCATGAACTAAGCTATCAATGAGATGGTTTAAAATCAAACAGTGAATCATTTGGAAGCATTAGACATCATTCTAGAACATGGAACACAAAAACAAGACTAACCCACTCCCGTGGTATCAATCTTCTTCATCCATTACTCGATTAAGCTAAACTCCCGTTTGCAATCGAAAATAATCGATGAGCATTAATCACAAGTACATTTAGTTCACTTAACACTCAAAACTTCAACTCCCGCATGTTAGGATATGCCAAGCTCACAAAAGGTTTGGTTCAATTAATTATTTGAAACCCTCACGGGCGAGAAATGCCTAAGCTCTAGATACGAATGAATGAACCTAGTCTAGCACTAAACACCGTTTACTCGAATCTATCCCTAAAGCATGGGATGAAACCAAAAATCTAACTAATATAGGGTGTAGTTCTATCTTGGTTTGTCATGCCAAACTAACACCTACCTAATCTAAGGTGTAGTCCTAGGTTTTGGTTTATCATGCAAATTTAGCATAGAGAATGAACCTAAGTGAAGAATCGAACAAGGATCAACCTAAATCATCATCATCTAACTATCAACCAACCAAATCAAACCTAAACATGATCCAACAAAAATTTACTATTCACAAGAACACCAAGAACAATCAAAAAGACATAATATACAAAAGGGATGAAGAAATCTTCTCTTTGATGGCATGAACATGAAGATCCATCAAGAACATCAAGTTGTGTTCTTGAGCTTTCCCAAGTTTAAGAAGAAGAAACTTCAAGAAGAAGAAAGAAGAAATCAAAGTATATATATATATGAAGAATCCTTCAAAAGTGTGGATTATACATGAAGAATCAACCCAGAGATCTTGGGTTGAGAACACACAAAGAATTGAAGAAAACCTCTCTAATAATAATAAAGCATACATACATCTGGCTCAAAGCCAGTTACTAAAGAGTCTTGGTCAACCAAATTCACCAAAAGTTTGGTGGAATAGTTAAAAACACGTTTTTACGCTGTTTTCGGAGGCTGGTTTTCGGTTTGATATGTCTTCACTAAATCGGCCATAACTCTTGCACCACTGCTTGGAACGACTTTAAACCACGAAAGCTAACTCAATTAGCTACAATTTTCATGAATATCACGGAAGCTAAATCCAAATGGAAACCGTTCTTCTGAGTCGATCTTTAAAGCACTTTGGATGGTTTCTATCGCGGTTGGGGAATCGGTCGATCCAGAGGGGGATCGATCGATCCAAAAACTTAGGATCGATCGATCTGGAAGTGTTGGTCGATCTTGGAACTGCACGGCTTGGGGATCGATTAATCCAAAAATTTAGGATCGATCGATCTGGCTTGTTTCTCCACCTGCTTCTCTTGCTCGCCAGACTGGAATGTCATCACGGAAATTGACATAATTTTTGATCGCACCGTTGGAATAGCCTCAAAAAACTTTCAAATGAAATATGATCCATTTATCTATCTTACGGTAAAATATGAGCTCAATCCATTGGTGGGAATTCCGCCATACAATAACAAACTTCTGACGTCTCTGCACGATCATGCATCTCTATATACCGCAATGACCTTTTATGATGGTTGTCCCCACTCCTCCAACTCCTCTGACTCCAAGAACATCTGAAAATGGCTCAAACAAGCAAAAAAAAATGCAAAGACAACCTAGGACATCTAAAATACAATGCAATGCAAATGAGACTAAAATGCATGAAAATAACTCAAAAGCTATACAAAGTGGAACTAAAAACCTATGAAACTAAACCTTAAAAACATGAAAAATGTGGTATTATCAGATGCGAGCTGTCCGGTCGTAGATGCATCAGACAACAAGCAAAGCACCAGAGATAGATCGCGTTCTTGAGGAAGCACATAACACTCCATTCACTGTTCGGATTACCAAGGCAAGGGTTTCCGAATCCGAAAAAATCAGAGTGCCAGTCTATGAGGGGAAGACCGATCCCAAGGAGCATATGACTGCATTCATGATTGACATGGGTCGGGTCAACTTCAAGGACAACGAAAGAGATGCCGGTTATTGCCTATTGTTCGTGGAACATCTCAAAGGAGCAACACTTCAATGGTTCACTAGGCTCGAGAGAAATTCACTGCCTCAATTTTCAGAAGCAAATGATCGAGATCAATTGCTTCTCCGATAAAAAAAAGAAATTTTACTTTTTGATGATATCTCTTATATCTTTTGGGAATATACCCTAGGTTCCAACATCTTCACACACCCTGTTGGGTATCGAACAACTTACAAGAATCATATTAGGAAAACGCCTTTCAATTTTCTATATGGGAAATCTTGTCATCTTTCGGTGGAACTACATAATTATTTGAGATAACAGACTTCTAAATTCTACCTAAACCATGTCTAAGTGAACTGTTATGTGAAGCGAAACACGCATATAACTTTGGTAACTATCTACTCTTAATCTTATCTTCTTCTTTTATCTACCATGTTTGTTTTTTTTCCTCTGTTCTAACACTCGCTATTTCCACAAATTTGTGTTTGAGACTTTTACATAAGGGTTGTGACCTGGTATTTTCTCAACACGAGCTTGGAAAGAGACCATTGCATTTGCTGGCTCGAAAGCGAGGTGCAATTGCCACTGAATATGGTCATACTCAGCGTGATATATTTTCAATGCAGCACAAGAGTTTGCGCCAAGATGGAGAAAAATGGATGAAAGACACCTCCTCATCATGTATGGTTGTTGCAGCCTTGATCACAACCGTCCTCTTTGCATTTATTTTTGCCGTCCCTGGAAGAACTGATGAGACGAGCGGATTTCCTCACTTTGCAACGAAGGCCTGGTTTCACGTGTTCACCATCTCCACTATGGTTGGTCTCTGCTTGTCTATCTTTTCTGTGATGTTTTTTTTCTCCATCATGACTTCCAAGTTTGAATAAAAGAGAATTTCATCTTCTTACTTCTAGCATTGTCATGTAATTAAGAGTCATTTTCCAATTCTTCAAAGACTTTTCTTCACCAAAAATATTTATCATTAACATCTATATATAGCCAAAATTTCATTATTATCGACAATTCACAACGTTTGAATGATTATTCTACTGTTAGCTACCGAATATATATATATATATATATATATATATATATATATATATATATATATATATATATATAACAAGCCAATATCTAGCCAGAAAGCCAACTACTCTAGTTCCATCTCCCAGGCAACTAGTACAGCCAGCAGGCGGGCGGCGTGCTTATCTTGTGTGACAACACTACAGAGCGAGTGGCTCTTCTAGGCGGGCAGCTGTGTGACAACACTACAACTCCTCTTTCTCTGTCAACTGCCTTAGAGATGGATTGGATTGTTAATCTCATAGCACCTTCCAAAGAGATAGGCGGGTCGGGCATCACATACGAATTTCCAACACATCCCAACGGGGGAGACGCCCGGTTCCTACTAACTGAACACAGGCTAATTCTTTATTGAAAAGGAAGTATACTTGACGCTCTATGTATTTAGTGCCTGATATTTATTAGGTACAAACATGCAAAATAAGTGCAAATTTTAATGAAAAATTGTCCCAAAAAACCTATTTTTTTATAAAATGGTTAGAATAACCCATCAAATATATTATTACTCACATAACCTACTAATCACTTAAATAATTCTATAATTCCTAAATTACCTTTACCATTTTTATAATTTTATTTTCAAATTCGTTTTTATCAAATAATCATTATTTACAGAAAATCAAATAATAATTAATCAAAAAAGGAAATTTGGTATTAATGTAGTTTTAACCCTAAATCAAATTTTTTTTCCAGTTTTACAAGCTTCGTCGCCGCCGACATCTCTGAGTTTCTTCTTAGACATCTTAGTTGTGGGCATCACGATTTTCCTATCATATTTGTTTGTAATTGTGAACCTTTTTCATCTGTCTCCGAATTTGAATATCTGCTGCTGGAACGTGTTTGAGCACTCATGAACCTACAATTGGCGCCCACCGTGGGGCTTAAAGATATTTCTCAACGCAAAAATCAGTTCGGCGGATAAACAACTCAACGATGTCAGAACAACAATCCATGACTACGATAGGCGCGAAGACCGCAACATCTCGATTCGTCGGACCGGAACCACCTCCGAACCGACAAAGTAGCACCAACATACCGACCTACGAACCGCTTTAGCTCCGACCCCAACAATCTCTACAGCCGACCTCTCGGCCATTGCAAGCAGCTCGGCCTCAAACTTGACATCGGCAATCGCCTCGTCCATCAAATGGGGAACAACGATCTCCAAGCGAGCCGAGCTGGAACTAGCGCCATCAGGTCGCGTTCGAATGGCTAACTCCTAGATCGGCAAGCTAACTACTCTCGTCGAACTGTCCGAGGTCGTCGTCTTATCCAAAGAAGAATCGCTACTCATCGAGATATCATCCTCCTCAACCGACCTCGAGGACAAACTCGATTCAATACGTGCCATCTGCTTTCAGAGATCTAAAAACGAGAAGGGCGAAAAACACAAAGAACAATCAACCGACACTACACGAACCCCCGCATGACCGGATAAATCACGTCGCGGAATCAACGAAATCACGGCGGAGTTACGACACGAAAGAGAGAACGATATAATAAAACCGAGAGAGAAAACGAGAGGAGAACAATACCTTTTTCTGCTGAAGAATGAAATGAAGGAGAGCGAGAGGGGGAGATTATATAGAAGAGGAGCGCGACTGCCGAGGAGACATAATGATTACATCTACGAAACTCTTCGTTTCCCGCGCACCTAGGCGACTCCTCGCTTCCCACATGTCCGGGTGACCATTCGATTCTCGCGCGCCTAAACGACCTTTCAGTTCCCGCGCATCAGTATCTGGACCCAAGCGTCACCAAAAAAGGCCCGTTAAGAAGCCCACCGAGCGTTATCATAGGAAGCACCGATCTAGATTTCAGCTACGTCGATCACACTAATTCGCCGAACTCAAGATACCCTCAATCCTTCGCCGAACTAGGGGGGGGCAATTGTTGGAGGTGTGTCTCGCGACCCCCCCCCCCCCCCCCCCCACTTTTCTTAAAGGCCCACGATCAAATCAAGATCGGCCCACCTAAGTAATCGGCCCAATAAACAGCCGGCCCACCGAACGAACATAGCCCACCTAGGTCGGCCGTAAAAAGAGGATTAGGTGGATTGCCACCGAGACCGGTCAGTGCACTCTACCCAACCAATCGATCTGTCCTGCCCCACCATCGATCCGTCCTGCCCGACCAACGAGTTGTCCTGACCGACCGTACGAATTAGGGTTTCAAAGGTCTCCAAACCACCGCTCTAAGTTTGATATAAATAGGGGAGTTCCCTCATTTGTAGCGAGGGGAGGAATTTTGGGGAAAGAGAAAGAGAGAGAGCTAGAGAAAAAACCGAACTAACTTTGTAATCTTCAAAGGAAAAGAACCGATCTATCATCAATTTAAATGGAACATTCCTTTAAAGTCTTGATTCAGACCGACCTCGCTTGATCTTAATATTCACCGACCTAAGACTTTAACTCAACGGAATTCTCCGAGTCCCTTCTATAAAGTAGATATAAGAGTTAGTCGGTGCCGATAACCGATACAACAATTGGCGCTAGAGGGAGTGGTTTGAGGATTTTTCTACACGCAAAGAGTAGCTCGGCAAATGTCGGGAACATCGCCCTCATCTCCGAACAACTCCATACAGATAAGTGCCAAGCTTATTTCATTTTTTTATTTTACTATTTTCTTTCTCTTTGAACCAATCTCATCTCGCCATACACTCGACAAGATAAGTACCGAGCCCAGCCTCGTACTTAAGCTTAAGAATCAGCAAAGCCGAACTCACACTCGACAAGATAAGTACCGAGCCTAGCCTCGTACTTAAGCTTAAGAGTAAGCAAAGCCGAGCTCATCTCGCATCAAACTCGACAAGATAAGTGCCGAGCTTGCCTCGTACTTAAGCTTAAGAGTCATCAAAAGCCGAGCTCATCTCGCAATGCATACGATCAACAAGTGCCCAGCCTAGTCTCGCACTTACGCATAAGATTTTAAACACTAATCAAGTTCACCCTTTCTTGCAGGTTAACATATACCGAGCTAAGACTTGTTTCGTCCGCCGACTTCGACACTCGTTCGCCGAACTTGGGGGAGGGCTATTGTAGGTGTGGGGATGAGCACACCCCCTTTTTGTTTTGGCCCATTCCAAAGCAAAAGACCCAACACCAAAAGCCCATCAAAAACTTGCCATCATCATCACTATAAGCCCTCACTATAAATAAGAGGGGGCATAAAGAAGAAGGGGGAGAAAAACTCTCTATCTTTAGGAAAAAAATTCAAGCTCTCTTTCTCTCTAGGAAGAAAGCTCTCGCTGAAGAAACAGTATCTCTCTCTCTAGAGAAGACCGACCTAACACCACCGTACCGACCAGCTCACCACCGAACTCATGACCACCGAGCTCACTCAACCAGCTCACACCTCAAACCGAACTCATGACGACAAATTCATGATCACACAAGAGAGCACGTACTTACAACGACAACGGGAGAACCGACCTCATGCCACTGACCTTATCATCATTCGAGCAAAGGGAGTTAACCGAGCTCATTCCGTATACCGAGCTCATTCATCATCACCGACCTCGCCATCTCCGAAGAGAACCGACCTCACTTGCCGACATGAAGACCACCATGATTAGAGAAGGATGGTAACTTGCATGGCAAGTAACATGCATGGACACCATAGTCACGTACCATAATCACGGGAGGAAGACGAGCTCACTCACGGCCAAAACTACGACGAAGACGAGCTCACGAACTCAGTCTCGCCACGAGCCGATCTCCGACCACACGCATGCACGTCGCCACCTCGCCGACCTATCCGAGCTCACCACACACTCACCGCCGACCTCACGAGCTCATAAAACATGCCGACCGCGATGTCACATATTCGTCAACAACGAACTACGAATGGCTTGATCCCCAACCCGGGGAACTTAGACAGCCCTTCGTGGCACAGCTATAAATCATTTCTTCCTCCTCATTTGCCGACCGGAACACAACCGGCTCTATCTTAACAGAAAATCCCAGAACTTCCCCGATACAAATTAATTTGTGGGAGACGTGCTCAAACACGTTCCAACATCTGCTCTTCAGTTTTTCTGCAATTCCGAATTCGAACCTCTGCTCTTCGACGTCTCTGAGAGTTGAAACATGTATGTTATCTTTACCTTATTGATTTTGTGCTCAATTACATTTAAATGTTTATTTATTTGTTTAATACGTTTTTTTGTTGACTGCTCGAATATCTCTGCTCTTCAGTTTTGGTGAAGGATTCAAAGTTTATCTGATTAAAGTTAGTATAATATATTATATTTTATTGACCTTTTGTTAATCACATGAGTGTGAAAGAATATGTTGGCTGATAAACAATTGCTTAAAAACAGAGACATTTTTTACCGATTCACACTCACCTGCACATTTTCTTAAAAAGACACATTTTTTTATTGAAATGAAGTGCTGCAATATTCTCGTTAGTTTCCTAGTGTTCAATAACTAAAATGAAGTTTCTACGTAGACAATTTATATTGATATTTAGCCTTCCTTTTTTGAAGTGTTGAACTTCCTTTGGTGTAGTTTAATATGTTCTTTACACCACTTTGTAATAATTTATTCATGTTGAAGTATTTTGCCTGTTCTCTCACCCCAATTGGAATATTACTTGCTGGTTCTGATCTGGGTTTAAAATAGCGACCGCTTCCATCGCTATAGCCATCAAAGCGACAAAGCGAAGGGATCATCGCTACAGTACACAGTAGCGAAGCAATATACATATAGCGATCGCTTTGACCGCTTTTCGGCGCTATTGCGGTGAAGCAAGGAGCGATGAGGCTATCACTATTTGTATTGATAGATAACCCTAGCAAAGGCTTTCAAACCTTACATCTTCCTTATTAAGCCGTTTTCTAATCTAGAAAAAAGTAAACACACAATCTTCACGGGTGTTTGATCTTCTCTTTGATTTCTTCTTTTATGATTTGTATTGGTGTTTTGGTATCTTTTTTTTTTTTTTTAGTGTTTTAGTGTTTGCTTTTTTATATGTTTAGTGTTTGCTTTTCATAGGTTTCCATTAAATATGCGATATGTTACAAAAAAAAAAAAATACAAATACAAATAGCGCTAAGCGCTACCCTTGTCGCTTTAGGGCGCTTTGCGCTATTTAACCCAGGTTCTAATAATTTATTTTGTTCACGAAATTGATCAATCTTTTCTGAACCATTGTTCTTTGGTGACTTTCTTCAATTCTTCTATTAAAGTAAGTATTTGAACCATTTTCTTCTCTGATCCTTTTTGCTTCTTGCAAAGCTTATGTTGTTGTTTTTGCGCTAAAATGGAGTTAGATAAAAATAATGAATGTATCCTTTTTCTATTTGTTATTGATTAACATTGCGTTTGAATTGATTTTTGTTTACTTGTATAGATAAATAGTAGTGTCGTTTCCTTTTGCTCTTTTATGCCTTTTATTAATTTGGGTTGGTCGCTTGATATAGAGTTTTGAATTTAATCTATTTGATTCATGTTTTGCAGAATGTCGATTCAAACAAATATGGATTAAGGATTTCCATTACGGTTGTATTCACGTGGTTGTGAGCCGAAACCTAAAAAAAGCATCAACTACCATAGTAAGACTGAGTTTCTAGAAGAAGTTGAAAATGCTGTTGGAGAAGAAGTGTGGAACTACATCAGTGATTCTTCTCTAGGAGTAGTTACACGGTTCGTTGACAATAAGTTCACTTGGTCATCTAAGATCGTCGAGCATCTTCTTGTGAATCAACTTACTTGCAAGGAGAAGCATGAGATGTGGTGTTTGTTTGGAAATACACCGGCTCGGTTCTCTTTGTCGGAGTTTGAAAACATAACGACTTTGAATTGTGCACCTTTTCCTGAGAGTAAGGATGTTGTAGACACAAAAGCGCATAAAAAATTGTGGAAAATGTTGAAAGTACACAGGAAGAGCCCTTGCAAGAGAGAGTTGAAGGGGGCTTTGGAAGACGTTGATCTTCTTGGTCATCAGAAGACAAAATTCGTTTTACGTATTTGTCTATTTTAGCAACTTTTATCGTGGGCGAGGATGATAAAAAGGAGCTTCCTTTTGCATTTGCTCGTATGGTTTTTGACTTGCCCAAATTTGAGAAATATCCTTGGGGCAGAGAGGCTTTCAAGCGGCTGATTGAATCAGTGAAGCGTGTAAATTTGAATGCTAATTCGTACACATTAGATGGGTTCGTACAAGCGCTTCAAGTATGGTTTTACAATGTTGTTCCTAGCCTCGGAGCAAAGATTGGTCGTCCATCAAACGTTGGCGGTCCTCCAATTCTGAAATTTAAAGGTTTAAAAGGATTAAACAACATTGATATCCATGTCGTTTCAGTTAGTGATGAGGTATGTGTACTATTACTTATTGCATTGGTGTTGATTTAGTTTATTTTGAAAAATTTTAATATTAATTTTTCTTTGAACTTCTAGAAAAACATCAAGAATGTTGTTATCAACCATGTGACACCCGTTGTTTGGGGTGATAGAGTTGTCGATGAGAAGATTGACTCTCTTCTGAAAGCCATATGTAAAGAAAGAGGTTTGGGAGTTGTTACTTGGGTGGAGCATGGATCAAACAACATACAAATGGAAAATAAGCAAATGGGAAAGAACGTAACAATAGATGTAGGTGGAGAGGATGCAGAGGACAAAGAAGAAAGTGATGGTAAATGAAAATGCAGATTAGAGGTGATGACAACATGCATGAAGAAAATAAAAGCATAAGTCTTAAGCGCTTCGTGCGATCATGCTGAAACACTAAACTTGAGAATAGAACTTGAGCAACAAGCAAAACAATTAGAGACGGTGGAGGCTCAATTAGAATATATGGGAAAACAATTGAAGAGTTTTGAAGAAATGCGCTCAAAGTTTGATTTTTGGGAAAAGTAGGTGATGACACTAAGAGAGAAGTCGAAGACTAATGAGGTAGTTCGATACAGTCTTTGTAAATCTAAAACTAAAGTTTATGTTTTGCTAGTCTAAAATATGTGCATGTTGTATATATGTATAACTTTATTTGCAGATTTTGTTTCTGCAAATTAATGTGTTCCTCTTTTGATTTGCAGAGTTTTCAAATACCACACTTGAAAGACGAGGACATGCCTATAGATGATTTGTTTGGTAACATAAATGTTGTACGAGTCGAAATGGGCGAATCAGATTGAGAGAGCACGGTAGATGCAAGATACCCGACGATGAACATTCGTAAAGTGCAGCCACAAAAATCTTCACCAATAAAGATAATTCAGCCCACCTCCTCTATTGCAGAAAAGTTTACGCAAAAAAAAATTGGCCAGACATTAAAGATTATGGGAGTAGACAGCCATGCTAAAATTGCACGAGAGAAGAGCACAAGAGTGACAAAACCGAGACCAGCTCTACAAACACCATTTCGGAGTACCCTACCGATTGTAGGCAACAACAAACAAGTTAACCAGCCTAACACGATGATCAGACGTGGATACGATCCATTCGCACCAATGGATATGCAGAAAGTTAAGATTTTGGACGATTGGTTGCAGTTAGACGAGTAAGTTATTCGTTTTACATTTTTCATGGTACTAGTGTGATAATAAATAGATATTTACTCATATATCATCGTTATCTTTCATGCAGGGAATATCCAATTGGCTCCCAGAACAATGGTGTAGAGTTTTTTAAAGCTATTCAAACTCCACAAGACTGGCTAAATGAAGAGGTATTTGCCACCACTACAGGAAAACGGACCTTTCGTAGCATCTGAATAACGCTATCTATCGATAACATAGCGTTTTGACAAGCGCTATATATGCTCCCGTCATAATAGGTCAGACACTTTAGATAGCGTTTCTTTGTTATGCTATCGTATTGTCAAATACAATAGCGCTTATTTATCTGCAATTAAATAGTATATAATAGCGTTTTCTTTTTGTTATTTTTAAAATTACTATAGCATTTATATAATGTAATTGTTTTGGCTTCGAAATTTATATGCGATTTCACCAATATTGGTTTAAATGACGTTTTATTAAAACCATACAATATCACAATTGTCTTCAAACTTTACTAATTATGAGAATGGCACCAACATAAGTTCTACATACAATTAAAACATATATAATTCAAAGTTCTACATCACAATTGTCTCAAATGAATTCAATCTTGTCATTTGGCCAAGCCACTGTGGCTCCAACTGCATCAGCTATGAATTCTACTTCAGAATTTGGTCTCCATACTCGTGCACCATCGACTTTGGAAACCTCTACCCAGACCTTGCTAGCATTGAGACCTAAAGGGGTGAAATGTACCTTCTCTGTTGGATCAGTTGAAAACACCCGACCTACAGCAACTCTCTGCCCAGAATTATCAAGATCTAACAGAATGCACTTCTGTTTTGCACCTTTGTTGCTACTACCAGTGCTGGGACTACCACTCTTAAAAAAAAAAAATATAAACACATTCATCAGAATAACATTAATATCCTACACAACAAAACTACCACTCTAAATCTCATCTAAACATCTACGTTGAATTTAATATGTTGCAGAAATGAAAGAATTAGTTGCAGAAACCTACATGAGGTGATTTTCTCGTTGACTCATCCACTTCAGGTAGATCATGTACGTCTAACCTATGTGTAGGCCATGCGATGGTCTCATGAAGTGCATCTTTCATCAATGAGATTGCAGGCATTGGTCTCCATAAATAAGCATCACGTTTAACCACCAGCTTGACCTTAACAGCTGCATCATTTGGTCCCAGAGGAATATTGTTCACCAATTCTTTAGGGTCAGTTGTCAACAACATACCCTCAGCAATCAATTCAGTATCTTCATTCCAATAGTCATAGATGAGAACTCTTCCTACTGATGCATTCGTTTGCTAATGAGTCATGAAAATATGTATATACAATCTATATTAGTAATCTACTCCGTAAGAATTTTAGAGAAACAAAAAAGCACATGTAATTTACCTCTGATCCGACAGTGTTCTGAGGTTCATGCGATTCCATTTCATCGTCCAGGATTATCTTGTCAGAGGGCCATGCGATTTTAACTCCAATGGCTTGACTAAGTGAGCCAATGGTTGTAGTAGGTCTCCAGACAGATGCATCAGTGACTAATACAGACTTCACAACTAATGGAATTCGACCAATCTTGTATGTTGGTTCACTGCAGCAATATTCTCCTTCACCGACAACCACTTCATCTGTAGAATACCAATCCAGTAGCTGGCACCTAATTCCTCCTTTGCTAATATCGCTTAAGTCAGACTTTGAAACATTGTCATTCTGTCCCTACCAAATTCAAAATAACCAAAACATATAAGTTGGTATCTTATTGAACATATAAGTTTACATTGAAACAACAAGTTTGAAAAAATTACCTTTTTATCAGCTATCTGACTAACAACATTCTGCAAATCTTCAATCCTGCTAAGTAATTCTGCTTGATTAGCTTCAAGCTTCTGGACATGTGTGTCTCTAGCCTGTAGGAATGCCAACTTGGTTACAGTAGCGCCTCTGCCCATCCCCCTAAGTCTTCCTGGTCTGTCTTTTCCAAGTACCTGACTAACAGCATCTTCCTTAACATTATCAGTAGATGTTGAGTCCATTTGACTATCAATTGTCTTGATATTTTCCTACAATTTTACACAATACATAAATTAACCTGCAAAATAAACATAAATAATAATTTATGTGATTCTTACAATAGTTTCTGCAAACTCCTCTCTCACAGGTCTCCCATCAGAATGCGTATGACCTGCTATCCACACCTTACTTCTTGTAACTTTTCTAGGATCAGAACTCTTTTTTTTCTACAAGTCCATGCAAATCTTTGTCAAATACAACTAATAAAACTAACCAATTCAATACACACATTCATACACATACCATTTCATCAGCTAAGCGATTCATTCCTTTACGGCTGGTTGTGTGAGGAATTTGACCCTTCCTCAGTTGCCTGTACTTTTTACTTTGTTCCTGATGACAAAAAGAAGCAGATGTATTGGTAGGTGAAACATAATGTCAAAGAGTGAAGGTGGAAAGTATCTCTCCAGCTGACACATTGTCTCCACAAACTCAACTTCTAATGTAACTAACTTCTCTGGATCAATTACACGTTGGCACAACCTATTGAAGTAATTGCAGAGTCGATTCACTGCAATACGAGGTCTTTTAGGCAGTAAACCTCGCAATGCCACAGGTAAGAGATTCTGCAGAAGCACATGATGGTCATGTGACTTCATACTACCAATGTTGGGAGGATCTACTGTCACACAATTGGAGATGTTGGCACAATAACCATCAGGGCCTCTGAATTTGCTTAACCTTCTGCAGAATACACGTTTTTCAGCTTTTGAAAGCCAATACGCAGCTGGAGGTAAGTAGGTTCTCTTCCCACGTATCTCTGGATGTAAGTTGCTCCGAATCTCAATGTCTTCTAAGTCTTTTCTTGCTTTCAATCCATCCTTGGATTTCCCACTATGCATCAGAATTGATAATAATGCATCAGAAACATTTTTTTCAACGTGCATTACATCAATGTTATGCCTCACAGGCATATCCTGCCACAAAAGAAACACAATTAGTTATAAGAAACACATTTTACAAGTCTAAAGTAAAACACAGACGCAAATTTAAATGTAATAACTACCAACCTTCCAGTAAGGTAATTAAAAAAAGATTGATCTTTTTTTCCACCGCCACTGATCATCATCTTCTTCATACTCTTCAGCTGAACTCACATCATCATCATCTACTTGATTCCTTTTTCTCTTGCCTTTCTTATCTAAGGGTCTACCAAATTCATTTCTGAAGTCTTTGAGGCAAGATAATATTTCTGATCCACTCTGAATTCTTTTTGCAGTACCAACCTCCACCGTGTTTTCAAACCACCCTTTTCTACGTCTGTAAGGATGACCAGGTCTCAGACGCTTCCTGTTGCCCATATATACATGCTTTCGACTAAACTTTAACCACCTATGAGGTGTATCCTTCCCACAGACATTACAAGCTTGCTTTTCCTTCACTTTACATCCAACTAATGTACCTAAAGCAGGATAGTCAGTGATACTCCACATTAACATAGCTCTTAGAGTGAAATTATCCTTCTTAAACGAGTCAAAAACTTCAATACCTTCATTCCACAAGTCCTTGAGGTCTTCAATCAACGGCTGTAGATATATGTCAATGTTGTTGCTTGGTGCGGTTGGTCCAGGTATCAACATAGTTAAAATTATGTTCTCTGCTTTCATACATTCAGTAGGAGCCATATTGTAATTGACTAAGAGCACTGGCCATGTGCTGTACTTGGTGTTTTGGATAGAGAATGGATTCATACCATCAGTAGACAGACCTAGTCTTAGGTTTCTCGCATCCGCAGTAAACTCTGGCCATCTTTCGTTTACATGACCCCAAGTCAAGGAATCCACTGGATGCCTCATTGTACCATTTTCACTTGCATTACTGAAGTGCCAACACAAATTCTCAGCCAACCTTTTTGATATAAACATCCTCCTAAACCTGTCTTTTATCGGAAAATACCTTAACACCTTTGCTGGAATCCCTTTCTTATCCTCACCATAGTGTTTATCCTTTTCCCACCTTGATTCATTACATCTTGGGCAGCTCAACAACTCCTCATATTCATTCCGATAAAGTATGCAATCATTTCTGTAGGCGTGAATGGAATCATAACCAAAACCAAAAATCTTCAGAAATCTCTTCATCTCATATGTAGACTTAGGCAGTACATTGTCTCGAGGTAGCATATCATGAACTAGTGTGAGAAGCTGATCAAAAAAATTCTCTGACATACCACTCTTGACCTTTATCTGGTAAAGTCTCATGATTGCAGAAACCTTGGTGTAGTTTAGAGAAGTTGAGTACAATGGAGTTTCTGCATCCTCTAACTTCTTCCTAAACTTAGCTTCTTCTTGACTGCTGAAATCCTCCAAATCTTCTACATTCTGCTGCTGAGATGATTGCTTGCCTTCAGTAGCCATAAAAGCTGTCCTTATCAATTCATAAGCCTCATATTCAGACGTAGGTACATCTGTTGTCTTATCATTTCTTACATCCCCGTGTTTACTCTAACATTTACTTCTCTTGTACTTCAAATCCATCCCTCTAATCACCAGATGCTCCAAAACTGTCTCATTTGACTGATGAACCACATTGCGGCAATCAAGGCAAAGGCAGAACATATCTGATACATTACCCAAACATCTTGCAGAATCAAACACAAACTTAGTTGCTCCTTCCTCATACTCAAGGCTATTCTTGTAAGTAACATATAGTGAAAATATAAAAACTCAGAATCTCCAATCATGAAATGAAATAAAAGACTAAATGTAATAGCATGCAAGTAAATACCTTGGTAACCAGACCCAAGTTTTATCCATTAGGTCAACAGCTCCGTCCAGATGTGCATACAAGGAGGTATCAGAGAGGACTAATGTTAAACCACAACAACTACAGATAACGAGAGCTGATAAAAATACGAAGGTTGAGTGAGATACCTTCTAGATTATCTTCTCTTTTGCTTAAATCGATCTACAAAAGAAAAGCTCAAGTATTAATCGATTAAACTGAAAAAATGTATCCTAAATCCACATTGATAGAAAAAAACACTTATAGCCATAGTACCTTTAACGGACGCACCTAATCTACAAATAAACCTTCCTGCAAAAGAGTAAACACAATCGAAAAGGTTAATGCAACATTCAATAACCCTAAATTTGTTTATCTGAAACCAGAAAAATGTTTAAGGAAAGAGTCGATTTCACCTTTGATTAGTGGTATTTAGAAGGAATTTCATCACGAACGAGGTGAACGAATATGGATCTAATGTCTGCGAGACTCGGAAAGGCGTTTATAGTCAAAATCCAGTGAAGGAAGAATCTGGATTGCAGTGTTTCTGGTTCGAAAGAGTGAGAATTTCGGAGACGAGAAAAGTCGAAAATGGAGCTCGGTGGGAGATTAGAAAGACGAAGATGGAATTTTTGGTCTGGGATTAGCAAATGTGACTGAGATTTGTGTCGGATTGTGAAAATCGAGCAAAACGAGTGAGAGGGAAGAACACGGAATTTTTAGGTGTGAGGAATTGGGGATTTTGCCTTGGAGCTAAAAACCAAACTCGAGCCTAAAATTTTCTAAGTGTCGTGGGATCCAAATTTAGTATTACTGCCCAAGACAACTATGACGTTTCTATGATGTATCTGCTATGAAAGGTAGACGCGAAAATTTTCGGTCTTACATACATACATATCATAGCGTTTCTATATACCAAAACGCTATCTAAAAACATGTGGGCTTACAACTATAGCATTAAGGCCACAAACGCTATATTATAGTGCTATAAAAACCCAATATTCCTGTAGTGCACATTCGATATGTACTTTACCTTAATGTTTTCAATAGCATTTTAATCTCATATAAAGTTTGTTCTTATCTAGCATTTCATTTTTGTAACAGCATATTGATAGTGCTATGAACTTGATGCGGCTGAGATTTATGAAGAATCAAAATTTGTTCAGAAGTGGGAGAATCGCTTACACAGATAGTTATTTAACCTCTGTGTGGACCAGCGGCTATGACGATTTTCTAAAGTCGCAAGACCTGCCTATTTTCCCTAATGGAGCACATGACTATTGTTCTGGTAAATTACCACTATTTGCAGAAACCAGGAAGAAGTGGAGGATCGAAGTAGATGATATTTATGGTGTTCTTAACGTCAATAACAACCATTGGGTGACGCTTTATATTTCTATCCCTAAAGGTATTATTCAAGTCTTTGATTGTGGCTTAAAATATTCTACGAATGAGCAGATCGTCAAAGCGGTGAAGCCAATAGCTCATATGTTACCGCACTTACTTCGAGTTTCAGCTCCACCATCAGAGCGTGCAAAAATGAAGGTCAAACAATATAAGATCCGTAGGCCGCAGACAGGGATTCCTCAAATGCTGAAATCAGGTGATTGTGGTCATTATGCAATAAAATTCATTGAATGCTACGCATTAGGAGTTAGCTTCACTAGGAGTTAGCTTCACAACGCCTATATCTGATGGAAATATAAAGGTTGTTAGAGAAAAGCTTGCAGCAGAGATATTTGACGAGACAGAGCAACAAGGACGAACAGTTTCTAACCCGTTCCCATTTGGAGTACAAGATCGCGAGTTACTATATCCGTATTGAAGTTTCAGTCTTCTGTTATTGTTTCTGATTTATGAAGTTAAACCTTAATGTTTTCAATAGCATTTTAATCTCTTATAAAGTTTGCTCTTATCTAGCATTTCATTTATGTGACAGCATATTGATAGTGTTATGAACTTGCTGCGGCTGAGATTTATGAAGAATCAAAATTTGTTCAGAAGTGGGAGAATCGCTTACACGGATAGTTATTTAACCTCTGTGTGGACCAGCGGCTATGACGATTTTCTAAAGTCGCAAGACCTGCCTATTTTCCCTAATGGAGCACATGACTATTGTTCTGGTAAATTACCACTATTTGCAGAAACCGGGAAGAAGTGGAGGATCGAAGTAGATGATATTTATGGTGTTCTTAACGTCAATAACAACCATTGGGTGACGCTTTATATTTGTATCCCTAAAGGTACTATTCAAGTTTTTGATTGTGGCTTGAAATATTCTACGAATGAGCAGATCGTCAAAGCGGTGAAGCCAATAGCTCATATGCTACCGCACTTACTTCGAGTTTCAGCTCCACCATCAGAGCGTGCAAAAATGAAGGTCAAACAATATAAGATCCGTAGGCCGCAGACATGGATTCCTCAAATGCTGAAATCAGGTGATTGTGGTCATTATGCAATAAAATTCATTGAATGCGACGCATTAGGAGTTAGCTTCACAACGCCTATATCTGATGGAAATATAAAGGTTGTTAGAGAAAAGCTTGCAGCAGAGATATTTGACGAGACAGAGCAACATGGACGAACAGTTTCTAACCCGTTCCCATTTGGAGTACAAGATCGCGAGTTACTATATCCGTATTGATTTGTTTGGTTATGTTTCTACAATTTTTCTGCATTTCTTCTGCAGCTTTTTATATGAGACAGTTTTAATACATCTTATTTTCGAATCACTTTTGTATTGCCCTCTACGGAGTTCAATGCCATATAACTTATGCTAGAGCTGATTTTTCATCTCTAAATTGAGTCAAACAAATCACTCAGTTTTCTGAAGCAAACGGTTGGTGTAGTCAAATATTCAAAATCACTTCATAAGGCCCCAGAAAAGTCTTGATCATAAAAGACAAGAAAGATGTAAATTATATTGGATTAATAACATTTATATAGCTTCTGTGAGAAATTTAGACAACAAAAAATAAACAAGTTAAAAAGAGATACGGAAAGCATCACTCCTTTTCTGGAGGACAAAAAAAAAGAAAAGGGACATGAATAGCATCTAAGAAGAGCTTAAAGCGACTAATAGCATCTCCAATGTATTTCTCCATTTCCATCTCCAAAATGGAGTTACTCTATTTTGGAGTTTGAGTTTCTCTCCAATGTATTTCTCTATTTTCTACTCCAAAAAGAATATACTAAATTTATACTATATTTATAAAATTAAGTATATTCTTTTCTTTTAATTTATTGTTAATTGCTAATAATACACTATATTTATAAAATTTACAAATAGATATGTTAATTTTTTTTTCTTTTAAAATTTCCATCAATTTTGATATTATTTAAATTTAATCATTATAATACAAAAAAACACATTACATTACCAGATTATTATTAGTCATTGTTGCATCAAATTAATTTTATGCTGTTTCTAATTTCAGTACTTTCATGTATTTTTAAATTTATTATGAGTTTATGCTATTTTATTTTCTGTTTTCAATTTTTAAATTTACTTATCATTTCTTTTAAATTAAATATATATCATCATTTTATATTATATTTGTCAAAACAAAAAAGTAAATGTGGTAAAAATCAAAAGTATAAAATTTTGAAGGACTATATTATAATTAAAAAAGTTAAACTCCAAAATGGAGTAGAAAATGGAGTTACTCCATATTTGGAGGAAAAAATGGCATTTCTCTATTTTGGAGTTGAAAATGGAGTTGGGTTGGAGAAGAAAATGGCATTTAGAGTAGAAAATGGAGTAGGGTTGGATGCGCATCTATGTGATGCACAATAAGAGTACTGCCAATATTGCTTCGATATGTCAGTTTGCGTTCGACTCTTGTAGTGAAAAATGTTTGTAGTGACATAGCTTGTTCCCTCCGTTTTATAAACCACTTGGAAAATAGCTTCCGAAGCTCTTTCAAAAAATAAGGAATAGGATACTCGCGGGCATCTTTAAGAACCTTATTGATAGACTCAGCAATGTTGCTTGTCATTATGTCATATCTATCTCCTTGAAAATTTGCGCGAGACCACAAACGAACATCAGCCTTCTCCAAATATGTTGCAATATTAGGATTTTGCCGTCGAATCTCATCAAATATCGCAACAAACTCAGAAAGCCTGTGGACCCTTGCCGCTTTTTTTAACCAACTTTAGTGTACTACTCTCTTTGAACTTCATAATGAGATTTTGATGGAGATGATAGGTACATATTCCTCGATGAGTTTGTGGGAACACCTTCCTAACAGATTTTCTAATGGATTTGTGTCTATCAGAAATAATCACCAAATCTTGTTGGTCGGCACAAATTATACGCAACTGAGTTAGAAACCATTCCCATGAAGCATTATTTTCAGAATCTACAATCCCAAAAGCTAGGGGGAATATCTCACCGTTTCCATCCTGCGAAGCGGCTACAAGCAAAACACCCTCAAACTTTCCTTTCAAATGAGCTCCATCTACCACAACCACATTTCTTATAAACTGAAAACCACTGACACATGCACCAAATGCAATGAACAAGTACCTAAACTTGTCTTGCTCGTCGCATTTAAGTCTAGTAATTGTACCTGGATTCGCTGCCTTAATCTTATGCAGATACATAGGCAAATCCTCATACCCATTGTCCCATGTACCTCGTTCAAGCTCACGTACGTGCACTAATGCTTTGTATGACTTCCAATAATCAATATCAATACCATAAAAAGCCTTCATGACATCCATGATGTGAATAGGTCTAATTCCAACACCTATTTTCCCAAATTTTCTCAAATACAACTCTCCAATACACATTGACGTAGCTTGTCGATGACGAGAACACCTCTCCGTCACAAAACATGTATGAATGTCTATGTATTTCTGCACTTTAAACTCTGAGGATTTTTTAATTGCCGATGCACGAATCTTCCAAGAACAACCAGTGACAAAACATTTAAGTACCAACAAAGTTGTTGTCGACTTGTAAGTTGTATAATCAAAGTTCTGAAAAATTGTGATCAGCCGCAACTTACGCTGTAACTCCGCCTTGGTACTATATATTTTCCCTACCGTAATACGCTCCAGAATCTGCAAAATATTTTGTGTGCCTTCTAAGCTATCAATCATATGCTCTTCAATATCCCCATGGCAAGACATATCTGAAGTAGATTCGTAACTACCTTCCATAGAACCATGAGGTTTTCCATTTTCATCCAATTCGTCAAAGGAAAAACTATGTGTCTCATCTTCACCATATTTTCTAAATGTACCACTGTTGACCTCATATTCATCACAACCATATGGAGTACCGCTATGTGCCTCGTCTTCACCAAATTCATCAAGAGTACCACTTTTTTCCTCATTTTTACCATCTCCGTCAAGAGTACCACTTTTTCTTGATCTTCACCATTTCCATCAATAGTACCACTTTTTTCTTCGTCTACACTAATTCCATCAAATGTTCCTCTTCTTTCATGAACTTCGCAAATTTCCTGCCATATATTAAAATATAGGAAAACAAATCAGACATTAATCATATTCTACGAATTATAAATAGTCAGCGGATTTACTTTTATATGGCAGACTTCCATAAAGTATACTTATTTTTGGCAGACTTCAGATTACGATCCCGCAGACTCATATTTAGTCTGGGGACATATAAAGTCTACAGATTTTTGGTAGAATAGAATATCCAGACACACAGACTTATGTTTCGTATGCAAAAATTTGGCAACTAAGTCTACAAGTTTTTGGTAGACTTCAAAATCGAATTTTCGCATACTGATTATAAGTCTGCGGATACTCAGCAGACATTCGTGAAGTTTACAAAATTCTGGCCGACTTCAAAAACTAATCTCGCAGACTTACTTTCGGTGTGCAGATGATTGGCAGACTTGCATGGAGTCTACATGTTTAGACAGACTTCAAAATCCGAGCCGGCAGACTTATAGTTAGTCTGCAAAAATTCGACAGACTTTCCTATAGTATGCAAAAAATCGACAGACTTTCCTATAGTCTGCACATTCTAAGCAGACTTGAAAATAGTATCTCGTAGACTTGCGACAAGTCTGCGGATAGAGTTTTCGAATCCGTCAAAAACACGCAGGCTTTATGCAAGTCTACCTAATATATGCAGGCATAATGTAAGTTTGTCGGCTAGTATTTTGAAGTCTGTCCGAATCACGTAGACTCCAAGCAAGTCTGCCAATCATCTACAAACCGAAAGTAAGTCTGCGAGATTATTTTTTTAAATCGGCCGGAATTTTGTAGACTTCACGAATGTCTGCCAACTGTCTGCAGAATTGTAATCAGGTTACATGATCATATTTTGAAGTCTACCTAGGACCTGTAGACTTCAAGAAAGTCTGCCAAATGTGCGCAGACTAAACATAAGTCTGCGGGATTGGCTATTGAAGTCTACCAAAAACCTGCAGTCTTCATGAAAGTCTACCGAATGCCAGTGGACAAAATATGAGTCTGCGAGATTGGCTTTTGAAGTCTGCAAAAAAACTTTTGGACTTTATGCAAGTCTACCAAATGTTTGGAGACTTTACATAAATCTACCTATGAAATTTATCAAAATACGTAGACTTAAAAGGCTGCCAAAATATGGCTGACTTCACATGCTATTCATCTTCTACATTAAAACTGTTTTAGTTACCTGAATTTCCATAAGCTTTGAATTCTGAAAACTCAGGGTATGATTTTGTTCATTTTTTGCCATGACTTTTAAGATTTACCGAGTAGATCTACAAAAAAATAATATTAGGAACACAATCTAGAAAACTTAGAAACATAATCAATCCTAACACAAAAAGAAAAGAAAAGATAAGAGAAGTTACGATTTTTGTAAGAGAATAATAAGGTGAGCAGCTTTTGGAGAACTCTACATATAATAGCTTCCGATCGTTGATGCTTTTTTTTTTTATTTTGTAGATTTAGTAGTATAAAAATTAGAAATGGCTTATGAAGAAAAGACAAGTATTATCAAGTGGTCGACAATGGTTTTCAAAAAGGGGTTTCCTTTTTTTATAAGATTACGTTGTCCTTTTTTCATAAAACCATTGATTTGTTTTTAATGTTTGTTTTATTTAAGTTGATTGCATTTCCTTTTAATTTATTTCCGTTTTTATTTTAAATAGAAAAATTAATTAGCTTTAATTATTATATTTAGTACTTATGTAATAAAGAATATATTTGAGGGTAATATAGAGAAAATGTCTTCCAAAATTTATGAAAAATCTGAATAGGTTATCTTAGCTATTTTTCATATTTTTAAGGTTATTGTAACAAATGTCTCAATTTTAATCAAATTTTTCAAAGAAGGTGATGATGTGATAGTGTTCCTTCGGAAGGAGAGGTTTCTAGTTGGTACGTACTGCAAGCTGCAACTTTGAAAGCATGGTCCATTCAAGGTGCTATACAAGATCAATGATAACACTTATGTTGTGGATCTCCCAAAATCCATGAACATTTCTAAAACCTTTAATGTGTCTGACATTAATGAATACCAAACAA
Organism: Eutrema japonicum; assembly: GCA_030161315.1. Lineage (NCBI taxonomy): Eukaryota > Viridiplantae > Streptophyta > Magnoliopsida > Brassicales > Brassicaceae > Eutrema > Eutrema japonicum. Next base: position 45,172,440 of record BSQW01000013.1, read on the forward strand.
ACGAGGTTCTTTATCCATAAAAAAACTCGAGGTCGTGTTCTTCGGAGGTGGAGGAAACTAATGTAGGAAGGATTTAGTGAATTTTTTTTCTTCTTTTTTTCAATTCATTTCTTTTTTTGGATTTTTATGTGTTTTCTTTTTTTCTTATTGGTTTTCACCTTTTCTAGATTTCTTTATTCCAAAATGTTTTCTATTTTTCTGTTTGGGTTTTAGGTATATATATAGGTCCTAAGTGGTCTTTAAAAGATCTTTCATTATTCTTATTAATCTAATTGAGAATTTGTCTCTTTTACGTTAAGTTTTATTTTTACATATTTTATTATTTAAAAAAAAATATTAATCAAAAGTAATAATAAATACAAAGAAACACGAAATAAATCACCAAATAAATAGAGTTTAATTGTAAATTTGTTAAAATGTGCTTGTGTGGATACCCTAAGAAGAGAGAGAGAGCAATCCTCCTATTTAAGGGCATCCGCCGCATCAACAACATGAAGAGAATGAAATATGGAGAAGTATCCTTTCGATGAAAGAAATATTACATGCATGATGCGGATGCCGGTTGGCATGTATCAAGTTTTATGGTCAGATTCAAAGAGATAATATAAATCAGAATCATAAAGAGCCGGTTTAATTCAATTACCTAATTCTTTATGATTTTTATGATCAAATTCAACATAAATTCCATGCTATGATTTTTTTTTTTGGGTCAACAAATTTCATGCTATAACTATGGTGTTAAATCTAAACTCGAATCAAGATATGATTTTTTTTTCAGTAAGTTATTACTAAAATACATTAGTACTCTACCTAGACAACAAGTTTGGATATTTAAGATCATTCAACATATAATCCATGATGAAATATCAACATGACAACAAATCTTTTTATATGGGTTAAATACATGACAGCAAATCTATAATAACTAAATCGTGGAGTTTGTTTCATAAATATATTAATAGTGAATTTACAAATAATATAGTAGAGAGAAGTTGATGTGGTCATCAAACCAGTAGCAGAATCGGAGCTCAATCAAATCCGCTGCTCATACCGTATAGGATCCAGCAAGGATATATGTGTCTTTCATGGAGCATATCAAACCAACCAAAAGGAGTTGAGCAACAAACCGATTTGTTCCAGAAACTCAACTCATCAGAGATTCACAATAAATTAGAATTGGGTCGATATCAGCTCGGACCAAACCGGAATCGAATTTACAAACCGGGTGATTTCAGATTATCCTGCCATTGAAGCAGGTACATACATATGGCCAATGTTCGATGCGTTCCATCTCAACCAAATTATTCAGGGCACGAAACCACTTGGAGAATAATTTCAGCTCATGTAGAGAATTCCTTGAAGTAGAATCAACCCAATATCAGTTCGCATGAAGGAGATATTCAGTTCTCAAGTTGGGTGATTTTGAAGTTATCCGATTTAAACCAACGCGCACTCAAAGGAGGATTTTGACTAAACCAGAAAGAATTAAGCTAATACCAAATTTTTCTGAAATTTGGACTCATCAGAGAATCAGGAAGAATTGGATTCATACCAAAAACGGTTTTGGTTTGGAAGTTATTCAATTTATAAACCAGAGGATCCTCAGCTTGCCTTATTTGGAGCCTTCCGAGTTTGGAAGACTTCAAACGTATCTTTGGCATCCAGGAGTGTTTAAAATACATCTAGAGGCTCCTAATGTTCTTTTTACGTGCACCAACAAGCATTGGATCAGCCGAATTTAATCTCTCTCACTCATACACCAAGACCTTCCATATTCGGCACCAAGAGCATTAAACGACAAGGACCAACGACTCTATGCTGATTTGGTGCGTATCAAGAGAGTTATTAGAAGATTAACAGGCCATGAAATCATCAAGAAGCTGTCTAGATACAAGGACCCTCCCGTTTTCCTTGTTTAGCAAAAAATCAAGCTCTAATGGCCATATCAATCAAAACTTTGATTGATTTCATATTTATATTTAATATTTGATTTATTTGATTTGTAAAAACGTGTGAGACTTCTTTATAAACTCACTCATTTCATTTGTAATAGGGAGACATGAAAATCAATAGAAATGAAACTTGTGTTTCTCCTTGAAGCTTTGTGCTTTGTCCCTCTTTAACACTTGTGTGTGATTCCTTGTGTTCTCGAGTGTTTGCTCTTGCTTGTGTGTGAGATTCACATAAGTTTGAGCTTTGTATCGTATCAGAGACTCACCATCCCTCTGTGTCATACCTCGTTCCACCATCACTCCATTATCTTCGATCATCCCACGCGAGAGAAACGACCGCCATCGTGTCTGATCCACCATCTTCGATCATCAAACGACTATAAAAGAGGATGACCGCCTGCTTATAGTTCCACCGACTATCCCACATATAAGAGTCACCACCGATTCTTATATCAGAAGTTTTTGCTTATGTGATTTGCGCGGATTTTGTCAAAAATCATCAATTTATTTCGTATTTATTATTTTTTGAAGACAGCCAAATTTTCTACGAGAATGCATGTTTAATAATGAATATAACATTACTGATTTTAAAGACAAACCCTTTTAATTTTTGTTTTGTTTAAATGTGAAATTCATTGATAATGTAACCTATAAATATTACATTAATGATTAACTAAAAATTCTTTTGAAATAATACAAAATCTAAAAAAACAATAAAAAAACCTTTTGAAATTAAATAATAACTATATCAAATGGACACCATAAAACCCAAAAAAACCAAAAATGGACACCATAAATAAGTAAAAATATAAGTCTCACACAAATAATATGTATTTGATATTTTAACGGATTTCAAAGTGTTATTAAGTTAAAAAAATACAAATATTTAAATATGAGGGTAAACATTGTTATTTCAAAATCATCATGGCTGACGTTAAAATCAATTACGATTTCCAAAATACTATATGGACTTATAACCAATAACGTATGTAGTAAGATAAATTAATATTGGTAAGAAGAATTGTTTAAAAAATATAAATTTAAGCCATAAACCTACATTTTTCTTCTTAAGTGTCATAACAAATCTAAGTGTACCAGCCTTACACACATAGATAAGAATGACTATAATTTAGTTAATTAACAAGATATTTACAATAGTTTAATTGCTGTAATTTAAAAGTTATTTGGTCTTAATGCCCCAAAAGGCATTTTCAACAAAAGAAAATCTGCCCCAAAAGGTATAATATATGTATAGATTTACAAATTTTATCTAAAGCTAAATATATAGTATTTAGTCATACACGTATAAACATGTATATAACATGCATTATACATATTTTTGACACAAAATAATCATGTTAATGTCTAAAAAAGGAAATCAGAAAAGTATTAAAAAGAAAGAAGAAAAAAAAGAAAAAAGAAAAAGGGGTATTTTCTTAATTGATTATATTTACTTTACAGCATGTTAATTGATTATATTTTCATGTTAATTGATTATATATATATATATATATATATATTTTATTTTTTTTTGATAACCGTGGGGATCCCAAAGACTTTCTAGACCCAAAGACTAATCCCACGAGGCCCACATGCGTTCCATGTTTTCTTACCACTTAAAGCTTCCTCGGGTGGCCAAGTGCACTCGAATCCGGTGGAAAACTAAATTATATTTTCTTAATTGATTATATTTTCTTAATTGATTATATTTTCAAATAGATTTTCATTACTATATGACATAGCCATGTTAATTGATTATATTTACTTTACAGCCATGTTAATTGATATGTCGAGGGAGCAGATGGGTGATGCTGGAGAGAGGGGCGACATTCTTTCGATGGACATTCCTACAACCAACCATCAACCACCAACCTCGTGTCTTCTCCGTCACCACCGCAGTCGCTGATGATTGTGCTCCTAACATCACCGATAATCTTTAGTCGAAAAAAAATAATTTTATTTGAAGAAGTTTAATTATTTAAAAAATAGTTTTAACAAATTCTTATGACACAGAATAATTGTGTAAATGTATAAAATAAGAAATTGGAAAATGTATAACAAAGGGAAAAAAACCCAATGTTTTTATTCTCAAGTGTCATAACAACCCTATCTAAATGTGACACGGATAAGGATGAATATAATTTAGTCAATCCCAAAAGATATTTACAAAAAGAAAAAAGAAAAAAAGAAAAAAAATTTCCCCAGAAGGTATAATATCATATATATAATATATGTATGGAAAAAATTAGAAAACAAAATGGAAGAAAATCATATTAATGCATTATAATTTATCCATATTATGCTTTCTTCCACTGAATTAAGTTGACAACAAAAGAAAAAATAATACTTTCCAGCAATGTCAGATTTTTTATCGTTGTACCTGTACGCATCAGAGGATCACTAAATTAGCAAAAGAGAATTTGCTAGACCTGAGTGAGGAGAACCTTAGGGAGAAGGGTGAGTCTTCTTCTTCACAGAAATCATCATGTTTTTGTGGATGCAGATTCAGATGTTACTCCTCTCAGGTTTTATGATCATATGCAATATAAAATCTGTACGATTATTATGCTGAGATTCCACAGAAACTCCATGCTTTTAATATGGAGTCTAATCAAAATTTGAATCAGAAAGAGCCGGTTCAGTTCAATTACCATGCTCTTTATGATTTTTATGATCAGATCCCGCAGAAACTTCATGCCTTTAATATGAAGTATAATCTGAGTTCGGATTTCATAAATCTTGATATGAGCTCGGAGACGAATCTGAGTCCCAATGAAAAAGAAGTCTTCATGGATATGCCGAGGGAGCAGATGGGTGATGCTGGAGAGAGGGGGGACATTCCTTCGATGGACGCCAGTTACAACCAACCATCAACCTCCAACCTCGTATCCTCTGTCACCACTGCGGTCGTTGATGATTGTGTTCCTTATCAGTGCCGTGCGAAGGTTTATAGGGATTTAAGGCAAATAAAAAAATAGAACTTTTTAATAAAAGTATAATATAATTTTAAAAACATATAAAATATTCAAAAACAAAATCTTAATCTAAAAAACTAAGACATAATCTTTCTTCCTTCTTTTTTAATAAACTCTTTTACCAAACTCTCAGAATCGAAGTTCCTAACCAGTTTTCTTTCTATAGATATGATTTCGGAGACGAATCTGAATCTCAAAGAAACACAAGTCTCCATGGATATGTCGAGGGAGCAGATGGGTGATGCTGGAGAGAGGGGCGATATTCCTTCGATGGACATTCCTACAACCAACCATCAACCACCAACCTTGTGTCCTCCGTCACCACCGCGGTCGCTGATGATTGTGCTCCTAACATTTAGTCGAAAAAAATAATTTTATTTGAAAAACTTTAATCATTTAAAAAATAGTTTTAACAATTTTTAATGACACAAAATAATTGTGTAAATGTATAAAATAAGAAGTTGGAAAATGTATAAAAAAGAAAAAAGGAAAAAAGAACCCGATGTTTTTCTTCTCAAATGTCATAACAACTCTATCTAAATGTGACACGGATAATGATGAGCATAATTTAGTCAATCCCAAAAGATATTTACAAAAAGAAAAAAATTCCCCAGAAGGTATAATATCATATATATAATATATGTATGGAAAAAATAAGAAAACAAAATGGGAGAAAATTGATAAGCTCAAATTAATATCTTAAAAGTACTAAAGCTTTGTCGATTGTAATACTTAGGGGTCGAATCCATAGAGACTCAAGAAAACACACAATAGATTGTATAGATGAAAATTAAGCTAAGTGATCAATGAAATTGAAAGCAAATACGTAAATTAAACAAGTTGTGATTCGATTGGGAGAAATATAGGTTCAAGGTATTTATCAGGAAATCAATGAATGCATATAAACTAACAAATCATGGTTCAGGTTACCCACGGTTCTTGAACTCAAATCACTGAAGTATAATTAACCAACTGTCGTTGTGAGAATTATCTAAGTCTAAATCCTAGAATTCCAAATCTCTTTGCGAATTCTAAAGTCTAAACCAACTTTTAGTTCAAGTTTGATTCGTTCACAAAACAACTAAACCAAATCTATTTGCTAATAGTTATTTTTCTCGCCCTAAGTGCTATCAGGTTTCTCAATTGCACTGTCGTGCCTAATCGATTATCCTAAGATCTAAGTTCCAGGTGATCAATCTAGAATTAGCTTTGAGAACAACCTAAGGCGAAGAACTAATTCAGATTGTAAACCCTAATTAACAAAATCAACCTAGCATTCAAAGAAATCCCTTATGAGAACCCTAAACCTAACAGGAGATCTACTCAGACATGGAGATTGAAACAATAAACATGACTGAATAAATCTTTGAATAAATAATAAAGAAGAGAGTAAAACAAGGGTTTGAAATCTTCTCTCGGACGAACAGAGTTTCAGACTTGTCTCCCTCCAAAAGCTCTCTCACAAAACCAAAGTAAAATAAAGCATAGCTCACAAAATTGGCTGAAAAACCTAATAAATAACCTAAGATACGTTCTGGGGCTTCTTGTAAATAATAAAGTCTTATGGGCAATTTGCAATTTCTCAAATCTTTAGAAAAGTCACGATCCTTCTGTTTCTTCGACGGGTATCGATCGATACCATAAGTGTATCGATCGATACTCAGGCATCAAATCGGTGTCTCAGCTACAGGATCTCTGCTTGGCTCCAAAATGCTCCAAAATGCTTCAATATCTCCAATAATATTCCAAACGTACCTAAAACCTGAAAAGACTCTAAAAGATTCCAAAATACTAGAAAGACTCTATAAAAAGGACTTATATCATGGCTTAAAACGGATAAAAACCATGATATATCAACTCCCCCAGACTTAGCATTTGCTTGCCCTCAAGCAAAACAGAAAACTAAATCAGAGAAAGAGGTTTGAAAAACACGGAGACTCACATGTTCTTGAAACATTGCATTAACCATTTTTCTTAGTACTCCACATATCACCTAACCAGTTCCAAATCTAACCAACATGTACTTCTCCGTAGACATTCGCAGCTTCCCCAGACTACACACATTATTTTGCAACATCGTTCAATTAAGCTCATTATCGCCAGTTTCATTGCTGTGATTAATACCAAGAACCTTCTAGATTATTTCCCATACAATATCATGACAAGGAACCATCCAGTTTCACACTTTCTGGTATTGTTTTCTCTCCCCCGGACTTATTTCTTATTATGTTCTTTCTCACATATGCTTTTTAAAGGTAACGCGAGTATTGATGATGTTTGCCACCGAATCCCCGGTTCTTCCTTCAAAGTAATCAAAGGTGTAGGCGAGTAATGGTATCACAGGAAATTTTCCTAGCCTCGCTTCCACCTTTGTGTGATCATTCCCTCTGAAGTAGAATAATGGGATCGCTGGATATTTTCCTAACCCTATACTTAGAAGAAAATCATTTCATCTTTTAATGCATCTTATTTATTAACTTGTAACAGGGGAGAGAAATACCATCAGTTTAAACACGTGGGTTCTTTTGTCAGATACGAATGAGGAATAAAGCTCTATTGACATCAATCATATCGATGAAGTGCAAAAATTTTGCTCAGGCTTTAAAGAAGTTTGCTGGAAACATGGGTGTCTTCTAGTTAACTGGTCAGCCTTTGAATTTTTTATTAGTCGATCTAAAACCGATTCTGTAATAATGGTCACTTAAAAGCAAGGTCAGAACAATAGAGTCAAGAAAAAGATCACAGTCTCTAACAGGTTTTGACTCAATAAAACGACGAACAAACTCAAAAACGACTGACTCTAAGAAAACCAAAAACAATATTAGCAACTGCCTCCCCCAGACTTGAACAACACTGCCCCCAATGTTATCTAGCCCAAAGGCGGTAAAGGAAATCAGGAGAACTGAGTGGAATGGTGAAGAAGAATAAGTTACCGATCTGGTACAAGGGTATCGACCGACACACAACCTGGTATCGATCGATACAAGGCGTAAGTCGATACAGTGAATTCTTCTCAATGACAAGTGATAAAATATTGCTCTCAATTTTTGACCAAAGATCCGAAAGTGGTATGGTTAGCGCTGTTAGATCACTCAAACACAGGTTAAAAGCAACAAGATATCATAGTGCATAATCCAAAAAAGTTCAAAATGAAAACAAGCTGACAAAACAGACTCAAAAATTCAAAAGAAAAAAAAAAGAAAAGAAAAGTGAACCATATAGAAGAGAGGACTAATCCTCATCAGAATCATCGTCTCCAGCGGTGTGAGACGGTCCAGCAGGTGGTGATCGAGGACTAGGAGGATGAATGCATCCACAACGAGAAATATGGTTCCAGATGCTCTGGAGACTCTCCACCACATACCTCTGAAAGGCATCTGTCTCCATGGGAATCGCAGGTGGTGGAGGAAAAGTACTCGCAGAAGATGGAGGATGGCGTGCTCGTCGAGATCGACCTCTAGCAAGGCCAGGTACTGGCTCATCCTTAGCAGCAGTATGTGCTCTAGGACATGGTGCACGACATCGAGTAACAGGCGCAGCTATCAACAGATCCTCAGTAGGCTCAAAACGCAGCAGTTGTGGGTTGTCACCAATGGTTGTCAGCCCTCTGTTGGGGAGCTGAACCAGAAAATCTCCATCTGCGGTAGAGAAGTACCATTGTCGCTGAGGCTTCAGCCACCTCAGGTTCTGCAAATGCTGCTCATCCATGTGAAACAGGAAGATCGACTCTCCTAAAGGCTCTCTGAAAGCCATAGATGTCACAAAGATCAGTGAGTGGCAACCTGTACCTCACTCCGTGAATCATGAAGGTCAAGGTACCCTCCTGTGCGTCACTGAGAACCTAGTCCTGGTAGTAGACGCGAACTGTCGCCATCAACTGACGAACCAAGTCTGGGAATAGGTCGTACTGCTGTGTGGCGATAGTGCCCAGACCAATCCTCACAAGCAAAAATTGGAGCTCACCGTCTATACCCAATCGACGCATCGTGATTCCATCAACGAACCGAGTGGGTTGCACATCAATGCCTAGCCACCCGTTGTAGTGCAACGTGTCATAATCATCCCAGTCTTCATAGATGGGCCTGTATAGGCAGTCTGTACTCTCAGCGATCTCCCTATATGTTCCTTCTCAAACTCTGTTGCTAGTAATCATGGCCTTCTCGTTCCTCTTAGGCCAAGAAGCTCGACATGTGGCAGCAGGAGCCACATGGTCAGCAGGAGCAGCGGGTGGTGGCGATGGCTGTGCCACTGGTGGTGGTGGGATCTCGCGTAAGGATGTCTGCGGAAGCTCAATATTTTCTGACGCTCCATCAATCCTCACTCTGTAGTGGTCCTTGCCGAGGTTGTCGTTCACTACACCTCTCCGCCAATGTAAACCGTCCCAGATTTTGTCACGTTGACACAAGTGGAATTCCTTTGGTGGTGGGTTTGAACTTGATGCATCATCCGTTCGTGTTCTCTTTCGAGTAGATATCTTGCAGATCGAGATAATGAATGATAGAAATGGGAAGAGCACGAAAATCCAACAAGGTTAGACCTTGAAATTACTCAAATCCATGAAGAATTGAGAATTTGCGAATTTTAGAGGAGGTTTTCGTGAGTGTCGATCGATGGGGACTGTGGAGAAGAGAAGAAAAACCCGAGGGTTTTAAAGAGAACTTACCTGCGCATGGGGTATCGATCGATACCAAGGCGATTTGGCGATGGAAGTTCGTTTTCTACTCGTTTGCTGATAACACCATACTTTACATGTTTTTAAGGTTTAATTTCATAGGTTTTTAGTTCCAATTTGTATAGTTTTGGGATATTTTCATGCATTTAGGTCCAACTTGAGTCTCATTGCATTTTAGATGTCCTAGGTTGTCTTTGCATTCTTTTTGGCTTGTATGAGCCATTTTCAGGTGTTCTTGGAGTCATAGGAGTTGGAGGAGTGAAGATAGCCACACAAAAAAGTCATTGCAGAATACAGAGATGCAGGATCAGGTTGATACGTCATAAGTTTGGCAATGGATGAAGGACTTTTCACCGTTGGATTGAGCTCAAATTTTATCACGAGATATAGCAATGGATTAGCTTTCATTTGGAAGAGGTTTGAGGCAATTCCAACGGTGCGATCAGAAGTTATGCCAATTTCCGTGACGACGGTCCAGTCTGGCGCGCGAAGGAACTCATTGGAGCTCACAGCGGTGTAGCGCAGCGGTCTAAAGTGACCGCTGCGGATTCATCCGACGAAAAAAACAGAGATTCACAGCGGTCATGCAGCGGGCAAGTCCTGACCGCTGTGAATCATCTGAAACCCAAAAAAACTCGACCCAAACTCTATTAAAAGCCAAAAAACCTAATTTTATTGTCAAGTTTTCTTCTTCTAAGAGTGGGGCTCGTCCCCAACTCTCTCTTCTTGATGTTTTGGGATTGTTCTTCATACAAATGCCATTCTAGAGAAGATTTCTTCACTCTATCTTTATATTATGCTTATTTGATTCTTGTTCTTCATTTCTATGTCTTTTTCTCTTGTGTTCTTCATGTTCTTGTGAGTTGACTTTTTGTTGGATTTTAGATAATGTTTGATTTGGATGGTTGATGGTTGATTGTTGATGTTTAGGCTTAGATAATCATTTGTTCTCATGTTAGGAGGGATCTTAATGCTAGAATCGAATTGACAACTCATTTCTAGAACTTAAGACATTTCTCGCCCGGAAGGTGTTCGATGAAATGTCTAGAAAACTTCTAAGCATGCAATTCAATTCTTAGCCAATGGAAATTGATGATTAAGGTGAATTGTTGACTTGTATGGACTAATGCTTAATGATTATGGATCATTTAGTTTCGAACGGAAGTTCTTGATAACTAGATGATTTTGTAAATGGATTAGTATCATGGAAGTGAACTAATCTACTTGTGTGATCCATGTCATAAGAATGAATGTGCATTGAATGTTTAGGCATCATTAGTCAATTGTCTTGATGGTTAGATAATGGTTATTTAAGATGATCTTGGATGAGTCTTTCACTTAGGTTGGTTCGTAACGCTAGATTTGTCATGATAAACCGAAACCTAGTACTACACCTTAGATTAGTTAGATTTTTGGTCTCATCCCATGCATTAGGGATAGATTCGAGTAAGCGGTGTTAGTACTAGATTAGGTATGTTCATTCGTTTCTAGATCTTAGGCATTTCACTCATGACCCGAGTTTAAATGAATTGCTTGATCCGAACCTTTTGTGAGCTATGCATATCCTAGCCAACAGAAGTTGATGTTTAGGGTGTTTAGTGAACTAATTGGAATTGTTTCTTAATGCTTGTTAATTATTTAATCACAAATGGAAATTTGTTCTTGATTAGATAATTAACAAGGTGATTAGTGCCATGGAAATGGATTAGTCATATTTGAGAATTCCATGTTCTAAGATAGTGATTAATGCTTCTAAATGATTCATTGTTTGATTGTTACCCATCTCATTGATAGCTTAGTTCATAATCCAACATTTTAGTCTTGTGTTTTGTTTTCCTTCTTGCATTTGTTTCCTTTCTTATAAATTTAAAAACCAAAAACAATGTTTGCTCTAGCTTAAGAAGTTTCTTGCATTCTTAGTGCCTCAATCTTAACCCCTTATGGATTGACATCTCAAGTACTACAATGACATGAGTGGGATTTGAGAAATTGATAGGAAAAATCCTACTATCAATTTGGCGCCGTTGCCGGGGACTTCAAAAGAGTTTGGCTCTAGACTAGTTCGTTTCTCGCATCTTCGGTGCCGTAGTCTCTATTCCCCGTGGATCGATACCTTAAAGTGCTACAAACGACATGCCGTCATGATTGCGGTGTTGTGCACGTTGAGGGTAATTGACGTGCCGAGCCTAAAAAACTCGTACTATCAATTTGGCGCCGTTGCCATTGGGGTTTAGCATTGATCATTAGGATTTGGATTCGTCTTGAGACTAGAGCTTTTTATTTTCTTTTGTTGCTAATCTTTTTCCCCTTTTCTTGTGATCTTGATCTCTTAGGTAACTAGGAGTAAAGGAGACATGCAAGGAGAGAAGGAGTAAGAGGACACAACCGTCAAGCTAGTGACGTTAAACGCGCCATTGGGGACCTCCCCAATCCTATCCCTCGTCAATGCTAGAGACATAAAACAAGCAATCCTATCTTTTACTTCTTGTTTTCTGCCTTTTATTGTTTGATAAATTTTGTTTTCATGTTTTTTGTAGGAGCAATAAGGGTGAATAAATGGGACGGATGGAATGGTCAAAGTCCGTGAGCTTCAACGCACAATGCTTCCTCCTCGTGAATCCACTCCACTCCAAGGTACCACTAACTTATCCCTTTGTATATACCATTTCGTTTTTGTTTTTGTTTATGTTTGTTTTACTCTCTCTTTGGCTTAATTCACACCGAGACGGTGTGATTTAAGTCCGGGGGAGAGGTTCTTGTGTTTTGACATTGTGTATTTTGTCTTATTTTTATTTTCTTGAGTCATTGCATTGTATATTTTCAATTGCATAAAAAAACGAAAAACAAAAAAAATCATCATGTAGTTTGCATTAGTCCATGTGCATTCTAGACTTGACTTGATCACTCATTTCTAGATCATATTGGTTGCATTCATGTGCATGGGAGTTCATGAAACATGTATGATAAGCTTTCATTGTGATGCTCTCGATAATGGTTTTATATTGCTTAAACGATTTCAAAAAGCTTGTAAACTTCGTACTTTGATCTCTCCGCTTGAAATCCATTGTCTTTTTGATGCTTGCTAAATTTGATATCAACTCCATCTTTATTAGGCGAAAATGAACTTTAATTATCTCGCTTATGGGCTTTAGATCTTAACCGTGGTTTTACATGAACATTCGAGTTATCTTATCCTTTTATGCCACACTTGTTAACTCGAATGGCCATCTTCCTTTTTAAGATGGTTCCGCACCCAAACCCGAAACCTTTTATTTTGAACCATTGTGCTAAATCGTTGAGTGAGGTCTTTTTCTATGCGCTTTCATGTACAAAATCTTTCGAGATAGAAACGACAAGCTCTTTCTTCCAATTGATAGGGGTTTACAAAGGTTATTGGTTGGGATTGGTTTGAAAATGAAAAAATGGGAAGTGGAATGAGAAAAGAAAAATGAAAAACCATGTTGTAATAAAAGTTATAGGGGATGAGAAAAAAAAAAAAAAAAAAAAAAAAAAAAAAAAAAAGAGTTAATCGAAAATAAGAAAAAAGAAAAGGCATAATGATATAAATTCCCTAGTAACTAAGGTGTAGAAAGAGTTGTCGTTTGATGTGATTGGCGGGTTGAGTTTATACGTTTGTGGTTAAGAAGAGTTTTGAAAGAAAAAGAAAATTGCTTGTCAAGTTCGGGAATTTATATGAAAAGCTTTAGGAAGGGTAGAACAATGGAAGAACATCTTGTATGCATAAATTGTTTCCTATTCTCTATTGCTTTTGTATAATGACTTGCGTTTGATTTTGAGAGTAGCCACAAATACATGAACCGCCTCTTATACGTAAAGACCTTTTTCTACCGAGCCAAATGGAATAGATCAATTGCCCATATGTGAGAGTCACGCTTGAACTTAAATGAATGTAGGGAGTTGGTTGATAAGAAAGCATGCGGATACTTGTTTTGGATCTAGAGTAAAATAATTGGAGTTGCGATAAGTCTAGAGAAGTTAGAGTCATATTGAGATACGTTTTTGCAATGTCTTGGTATTATGTTGGGCTATTATTTTGAATGCTTTGACATGTATTTTATTTGTGAATTTCCACTCTTTAAAACCTCTCTTCCGGTTTGTCTTCTCTTGTTTGCTTGCGGACAAGCAAAAGGCAAGTCCGGGGGAGTTGATAACACCATACTTTACATGTTTTTAAGGTTTAATTTCATAGGTTTTTAGTTCCAATTTGTATAGTTTTGGGATATTTTCATGCATTTAGGTCCAACTTGAGTCTCATTGCATTTTAGATGTCCTAGGTTGTCTTTGCATTCTTTTTGGCTTGTATGAGCCATTTTCAGGTGTTCTTGGAGTCATAGGAGTTGGAGGAGTGAAGATAGCCACACAAAAAAGTCATTGCAGAATACAGAGATGCAGGATCAGGTTGATACGTCATAAGTTTGGCAATGGATGAAGGACTTTTCACCGTTGGATTGAGCTCAAATTTTATCACGAGATATAGCAATGGATTAGCTTTCATTTGGAAGAGGTTTGAGGCAATTCCAACGGTGCGATCAGAAGTTATGCCAATTTCCGTGACGACGGTCCAGTCTGGCGCGCGAAGGAACTCATTGGAGCTCACAGCGGTGTAGCGCAGCGGTCTAAAGTAACCGCTGCGGATTCATCCGACGAAAAAAACAGAGATTCACAGCGGTCATGCAGCGGGCAAGTCCTGACCGCTGTGAATCATCTGAAACCCAAAAAAAACTCGACCCAAACTCTATTAAAAGCCAAAAAACCTAATTTTATTGTCAAGTTTTCTTCTTCTAAGAGTGGGGCTCGTCCCCAACTCTCTCTTCTTGATGTTTTGGGATTGTTCTTCATACAAATGCCATTCTAGAGAAGATTTCTTCACTCTATCTTTATATTATGCTTATTTGATTCTTGTTCTTCATTTCTATGTCTTTTTCTCTTGTGTTCTTCATGTTCTTGTGAGTTGACTTTTTGTTGGATTTTAGATAATGTTTGATTTGGATGGTTGATGGTTGATTGTTGATGTTTAGGCTTAGATAATCATTTGTTCTCATGTTAGGAGGGATCTTAATGCTAGAATCGAATTGACAACTCATTTCTAGAACTTAAGACATTTCTCGCCCGGAAGGTGTTCGATGAAATGTCTAGAAAACTTCTAAGCATGCAATTCAATTCTTAGCCAATGGAAATTGATGATTAAGGTGAATTGTTGACTTGTATGGACTAATGCTTAATGATTATGGATCATTTAGTTTCGAACGGAAGTTCTTGATAACTAGATGATTTTGTAAATGGATTAGTATCATGGAAGTGAACTAATCTACTTGTGTGATCCATGTCATAAGAATGAATGTGCATTGAATGTTTAGGCATCATTAGTCAATTGTCTTGATGGTTAGATAATGGTTATTTAAGATGATCTTGGATGAGTCTTTCACTTAGGTTGGTTCGTAACGCTAGATTTGTCATGATAAACCGAAACCTAGTACTACACCTTAGATTAGTTAGATTTTTGGTCTCATCCCATGCATTAGGGATAGATTCGAGTAAGCGGTGTTAGTACTAGATTAGGTATGTTCATTCGTTTCTAGATCTTAGGCATTTCACTCATGACCCGAGTTTAAATGAATTGCTTGATCCGAACCTTTTGTGAGCTATGCATATCCTAGCCAACGGAAGTTGATGTTTAGGGTGTTTAGTGAACTAATTGGAATTGTTTCTTAATGCTTGTTAATTATTTAATCACAAATGGAAATTTGTTCTTGATTAGATAATTAACAAGGTGATTAGTGCCATGGAAATGGATTAGTCATATTTGAGAATTCCATGTTCTAAGATAGTGATTAATGCTTCTAAATGATTCATTGTTTGATTGTTACCCATCTCATTGATAGCTTAGTTCATAATCCAACATTTTAGTCTTGTGTTTTGTTTTCCTTCTTGCATTTGTTTCCTTTCTTATAAATTTAAAAACCAAAAACAATGTTTGCTCTAGCTTAAGAAGTTTCTTGCATTCTTAGTGCCTCAATCTTAACCCCTTATGGATTGACATCTCAAGTACTACAATGACATGAGTGGGATTTGAGAAATTGATAGGAAAATATCCTGTATCATTTGCTCCAAACTGATTCACTCAATACAAAAATAACGAAAAATCACAAAAATAAAAGACTTATATACAGACTCACCAGTGGGTTGCCTCCCACCAAGCGCTCGTTTAACGTCATTAGCTTGACTGTACCGCTGTTCAGGCAGTGGGTGCATCATCCAGATGCATTATGTGTCCTTCTGGAATCTCGGTTCTCGCCCAATAGTGTTTCACCCTTTGTCCATTGACAGTGAACTCTTCGCCTGAAGGATTCGTCAGGACAAGTGCACCATGTGGTCTAACTTTCTTGACTGTGAAAGGACCTGACCAACGAGAACGCAATTTACCAGGAAACAAATGCAAACGAAAGTTATACAGGAGTACTTGGTCACTGGGTTCAAAGTGTCTAGAGAGGATCTTTTTGTCGTGATACGCCTTGGTCATCTCCTTGTACAGCTTTGAGTTTTCATAGGCATGATGCCTAATCTCATCCAGCTCATTCAGCTGAATCAATCGCTTCTCAGCATCAGACTTGATGTCGAAATTCAACATCTTTGTAGCCCAGGCTGCCTTATGCTCGATTTCCACCGGAAGGTGACACGCTTTCCCATATAGCAAGTGAAAGGGTGTAGTCCCAAGTGGTGTCTTGAAAGCGGTCCTGTAAGCCCACAGTGCATCATCCAGCCTTGCAGACCAATCCTTCCTAGTAGTACCCACAGTCTTTTCCAGAATCTCTTTGATCTGCCTGTTGAAAATCTCAACTTGCCCACTAGTTTGAGGATGATAAGGAGTACCTACACGATGATTCACACAATGCATCTTCAGCATCTTCTCGAAGACCTTTTTAATAAAGTGAGAGCCACCATCACTTATAACAATCCGAGGTACTCCAAATCGAGGGAAAATGATACTCTTGAACAGCTTAAGGACAACTGAAGAATCGTTGGTGGGACTAGCAATTGCTTCCACCCACTTAGATACATAGTCCACAGCAACCAAGATGTACTTGTTTTTATATGACGAAGGAAAAGGACCCATAAAATCGATGCCCCAACAATCAAAAATCTCAACCTCAAGGATGAAGTTCTATGGCATCTCGTGTTTCTTACTGATCTTCCCTCTCCTCTGACACGCATCGCATTGCGAAACGAAGGCATGAGCATCCTTAAACATAGCAGGCCACTAGAAGCCTGCTTGAAGAACCTTGGACACTGTCTTGAAAGTATCAAAGTGTCCAGCATACACAGATCCATGACAATGAAACAAAATATTAGGTACATCTGATTCAGCAATGCATCTCCTGTAGATACCATTAGAACAGTGCTTGTACAGGTAAGGTTCAACCCAAAAGAATCGCCTTATGTCACGCATAAACTTATTCATGTCATATTTCTTGAGGTTCTTTGGCTCTTCATCTACAACGAGGTAGTTGGCAATATCGGCGTACCATGGTTGATCAGAATCAACTGCAGTGACTAGATACTCTTCAGAAGTACCAAGGTGTTCAACAGTCAAAACAGGTCTGGAAATCGCAGGGTATCGACCGACACCAGAGGAGTGTCGATCGATACCAAAACCTGCAATTCGTGAGAATTGCAGAGTTTCGGCAAAACCCATATGAAACTCAGTTTCAATGAAGTAAATGGACTATTCTGGTAGTTGATAATCAATAGGCACGTCTGCATCGATCTGAATCCTCGAAAGATTGTCAAAAACCCCGTTCTCTATTCCTTTCTTGTCCTTAACCTCGATATCAAAACCTTGGAGCAAAAGGACCCAACGACAAAGGCGAGGCTTGAGATCCTTATTCTGCATCAGATATTTGAGAGCATAATGATCAGTATGAACAATCACTTTGCTCCCAATCAGGTAGGATCGAAATTTCTCAAAGGAGAAAACAACTGCAAGTAGTTCTTTCTCTGTGGTGCTGTAATATCTCTGAGCATCATCCAACGTCCTGCTGGCATAGTAGATAACGTGCAGCTTCCTATCCTTCCTCTGAGCCAGAAATGATCCAACAGCAAAATCACTAGCGTCGCACATGATCTCAAAAGGTAAAGTCCAATCAGGAGGTTGCACAATAGGAGCACTCACCAAAGCTTTTTAATGTCCTCAAAGGCTGCAAGACACTCAGGTGTGAAATCGAATTTGATCTCCTTGCATAATATGGCGGTGAGTGGGCGGGCTAGCTTGGAGAAGTCTTTGATGAACCTTCTATAAAACCCATCATGACCAAGGAAGCTTCGAATATCCTTCACAGAAGTCGGTGGTTGGAGGCTTGTCATGACCTGAATTTTGGCTTTGTCAACTTCGATCCCAGCTTCAGAAACCTTGTGCCCAAGCACGATGCCATCCTGAACTATAAAGTGACACTTTTCCCAATTAAGGGCCAAGTGTTTCTCTTCACACCTCTATAGCACCTTGCACAAATTAGCCAAACAGTCTTTGAATAATGATCCGTACACCGAAAAATCATCCATGAACACCTCCATAAAATTCTCAATCATGTCTGTGAAAATAGACATCATGCATCTCTGAAAGGTGACTGGGGCATTACACAATCCAAATGGCATTCTACTGTATGCGAACGTGCCATAAGGACATGTAAAAGTCGTTTTTCCTTGGTCATCTGGATGTATCAGAATCTGGAAGAAACCTGAATACCCATCAAGAAAACAGTAGTAGGGATGACTAGCCAACCTCTCCAACATCTGGTCAATGAATGGCAATGGGAAGTGATCTTTATTTTTGGCTGCATTCAACTTCCTGTAGTCAATGCACATTCGATGCCCAGTGATCGTCCTAGTAGGAATTATCTCATCCTTCTCATTCTTCACCATAGTTATCCCTCCTTTTTAGGAACAACGTGCACTGGACTGACACAAGAACTGTCTGAGATGGCATAAATAACCCCTGCATCCAAGAGTTTCATGACCTCTTTCTTAACCACTTCTTTCAGATTTGGATTCAGCCTTCTCTGATGCTCAATTGAAGCCTTTGACTCGTCCTCAAGATGAATCATATGCATGCACAGGTCCGGTGACATACCTGAAATGTCATCAAGAGAATAGCCAAGAGCTTTGCGATACTTGCGCAGCTTTCTCAGCAGTAAGGTAATCGCTGTGTTGTTCAAAGAAGCATTAATAATCACTGGGTATGTGGAATTAGGACCAAGAAAACCATACCTCAGATTTGCTGGAAGTGGCTTGAGTTCCACCTTAGGAGCTTTCTCCTCATTCCAATCTCCAAGCCCAGCAGCTTGCTTAGAACTTTCGGCCAACTCCCTTTCTGGTCGCAGGGTATCGATCGATACTAGGGGAGTATCGATCGATACTGGTGGTGATGTATTGAGTATCTTCAAGTATCCAGCAGCAACATCACCCAAGTGAACCTCTGACTCAGCTGAACAAACCAATTCTCTCTCTAGTGGATCCTCAGGATGCATTTCCAAGAAGTACTCTTCAGCTATGTTGTTGAAGGTATCAACAAAGAAAGCCTGCCCATCGATGGTTGGTCTCTTCATCATCTTCTCCATGTTAAAAGTCATGACCAAATCACCGATCTTAAGAGCGTCTTCCCATTCCTGCAAACAATCAAAGCACCAGCTGTTGCTAGGAATGGCCTTTCCAAGATAAGTGGGTCTCTGGGCTCTGCATCATACTCCAGAACAATGAAATCAGTCGGGATTAAACAATTCTCAATCTTAATCGAGACATCTTCAAGTAATCCCTCTGGAAGTCGAACTGAGCGATCAACAAATATCAGGGAGATCCCCATCCGTTTATGATTTAGGTTTATCTTATCAAATCTAGCATTAAGAATCAACCTAAGTGAAAGATTTAAAAAAGATCAACCTAAATCATCATCATCTAATCATCAAGAAAATTAACTAATGATGCTAATACACACAATCAATGCTAATCCTTAGGTTAAGATCACTAATTTTGACTAATTCTCTTTCAAGCAACTAATCACTATGCTAATCACTTGGTGTGCATGAAATGCCTTATGATCTAGATCTACTTTCCCAAGCTAGATTTAGCATTAGGAACACTAAACAAGAAAGTGAAGCAAGAATTAAGAACATAAGCATCAAGAATCAATCACCAAATCATCAAAATCAAGCTAAATCCAAAATCCAACAAAAATGGTCTAAACCCTAAACATGAAGAACACAGAAGACCACAAGAGAAAAAGAGACATAAAGATAAAGAACAAAGATTAAATAAACATAATATAAAGATAGGTTGAAAAATCTTTCACTAGAGTGGCATGAATGATGAAGATCCATCCAAAATCATCATAAGAAGAGTTTGGGAGAAAACCCAACTCTATGAAAAGAAGGTTTAGATCTAAAAATTAGGTTTTTCACTATTTAAAGAAGTTTGGGTCGGACCGGGTCAACCTGGGACAAACCGGATATTGACCCGGCCGAATCTGGGTCGTGGTCAAGAATCGGTCATAACTCCTGAACATGATATCCGAATGACCTGAATCTAACTCCTGTAGACAGCTAACTCGTCCCTATATAACTCTTATGAAGATCATTTGAGTTGATTCATAACGGAAGGCCTTAGTTTTGCCGGTTCTTTGGACGGTGTCATCTTCTCTCGGCCAGACGGACATACCTTCAGTAACGTGACCATATCTAACGAACCACGTGTCCAAATGACCTGGAACCATATCCTGTAGTCAGCTAACGCACTTGGCTACAACGTTTATGAAGACTTAAGAAGTTAAATCCGAGCGTAGGTCTTTCTTCTAGCCTGGTATTTTAGACACTTCGGCGAGAGTTTCCACGCCGGGAAAAATGGAGCCGGGATGGGAGGCCGGGATTCTCCCTATCTGAGGGAAGATGCAACACCGGGCAAGTCTCGGCCGGTGTATGGGTCCAGGATTCTCCCTGTCTGAGGGAAACTCTCATGCCGGCTGAGGGAAAGTCTTGTCCCGGGCCGGTGCATGCATCCGGTGAGGAAAGAGCTCCTCGGCCAGGCAGAGATGTTTTCAGTAAATCTGCGGTAACTCCTTAACCAGATGTCCAAATGGCCGGAATCTAACTCTGGTAGACAGATAACTCCTTCCTCTACATCTTCCATGAAGACAGTTGATGCTGATTCAGATCGGAGGGCCTTCGTCCAGACATATCTTTACGGCGTCTTGGATGGACTTTGCTCTCTTCTTAGGTCCAACTCTCCAAATATGTCCAATTGCCTCCAATTACCTAGGAAACACTCAAAATGCATACAAAAGTCACTAGGACCTAATGCAAACACCTAATACTATAATAAAGACCAAAATGCTATAAAAACTATGCAAGACACATGCATGAGACACAAGACAATAACAAGAATGCATGCTAAGAGATGCAAAATATGGGAATATCAACTCCCCCAAACTTATTCATTTGCTTGTCCTCAAGCAAACAAACAAGTAAAGAGAGAGGTTTGAAAGTGGAAGATCAATTCCGAGAATATTAACAAAAGAATTCGAATCAATGCCCTTGAGAGAAGTTATATGATGCACAAACAACCTCTACTTTAAAAGATTTAGCCATACTCTTTTCAAAACGAAATGGGTCTAAGCCTTAGTATCTACAAGCATTCCTCTCATCCAACTCTTTGACATTCATTAAGTGCAAATGGTGAATCATGCTCATACATATCAAGCGAACTCATTTGGCTAAGGGAGAGGTCTTGAGATAAAAGTGATCTCAAACAATGTGGGTATTCTGATGAAAGGGTTCTCTCATGAAAGGATCAACCGATGCATTCAAGGATGACTTCCATCTATCCAATGCCCCGATATGAACTTCACTCCTACTTCTAAACCCAAGGTGACCCTTCCTAAGCTACCCTTCTTTCACAAGGATTTTCTTCTTCGCCTTATGAGCAAATGGTTTGACTTTCAGAAGTTTTTTTTCCTTGCACTACAAGAAAACAGGCAATTTGCAACGAATTTTTGCGACGATTTTAATTCGTTGCAAATTTCCATCGTTTTCGCGACGACTTTACGACGATTCTTGAAAACGTCGTAAAGTCGTCGCAAAATTGGGACGATAATTTTCGTTGTCAAATCGTCTCTAATTAGCGACGATTATACAACGATTACCGACGACATTACGACGATTATCCAAATCGTCGTAAAATCGTTGTAACGTAGCGACGATTTTACGACGTTTATATAAAACGTTGTAATATCGTCGTAAAATTACCCACGAATTAGCAATGATTTGTATAATTTGAACTTTACATCGATTTCCCAACGATTAATCAGTTAGGTGAGCACGTTTTAAATTCACGGTGTTTAGTTAGGTAAACATGTTTAATATCGTTGTAAAGTCGATGTAAACATTTTTAGATTCGTTGTAAAATCGATGTGAAATCGATGTAAAATCGTAGGTAATTCGATGGTAGTGAAAATAAAAATCTATATATAGTGGCCAACTTCATAATTAAAATTTCATATTCAAAAACAATATTTACTTCCTTCTGACAAAAAAAAAATGTCAATATACGAAATTAGAAGATGGATGTATAATCGTCTTGATTCAGATGGATCGCTAACAAAGGAGTTCAGTGATGGGGTGGAGGGATTCATGCATCAGGCAGGAAGTATACATAATACGATTATCAGTGGTAAGATGTACTGTCCTTGTGCCAGATGCTTGAATAGGAAATTTATCATTATCTCGAAGGTGTGGTCGCATATATTAAATAGAGGGTTTATGCCGCATTACTATATATGGTATTATCATGGAGAGGGTCATGGGGGAAATGCAGCTAGTAGTAGTAGCAATTATCAAGCATCGAATTTTGATGAATCAAATAATTTTAATCAATTTAATGAGCATGCGGAGCAGCATGGTGAAGATAATGATAGGATTCATGACATGGTTACGGATGCATTTCATGAAACCGTAAGTACATTTGCACATGATCATCATGATGATGAGGAACCCAATCTAGATGCAAAAAATTTTTATGATATGCTAGATGCTGCAAATCAGCCACTCTACGATGGATGTAGAGAAGGACATTCTAAATTGTCGTTGGCGGCTAGGATGATGACTATTAAAACTGATCATAACTTAGCTGAGGTTTGCATGGATGATTGGGCTGATTTGCTTAAAGAGTATTTGCCAGAGGACAATTTAGCAGCTGAAACTTACTATGAGATACAGAAGCTGGTTTATAGTCTTGGGTTGCCTTCTGAGATGATAGATGTCTGTGTTGACAATTGCATGCTTTTTTGGAAAGATGATGATAAGTTGCTGGAATGTCGATTTTGCCATAAGCCAAGATATAAGCCGCAAGGTTCTGGTCGTAGTAAGGTACCGTTCCAGCGGATGTGGTACCTTCCTATAACTGATAGATTAAAAAGAATGTATCAGTCCGAGAGGACAGCTGCATCGATGAGATGGCATGCAGATCATTTGCAAACAGATGAGGAGGTTACTCATCCTTCAGATGCAAAAGCGTGGAAACACTTTAAGACGGTACATCCAGACTTTGCTAGAGAGAAACGTAATGTGTATCTTGGTCTTTGCACAGATGGATTTAGTCCGTTTGGTATGTCTGGTAGGAAATATTCTTTATGGCCAATAATCCTAACGCCTTACAACCTACCCCCAGATATGTGCATGCAAAGGGAATTTTTATTCATGAGTATTTTAATACCAGGTCCGAAGCATCCGAAGCGTTCCCTTGATGTGTTTTTGCAGCCTCTGATACAGGAATTGGAGCAGTTGTGGTATACCGGGGTTCGGACATATGATTTTGCAAGGAAAAAAAATTTTACAATGCGTGCGGTGCTTATGTGGACAATAAGCGACTTCCCTGCTTACGGGATGTTGTCAGGTTGGACTACGCATGGGCGATTGTCTTGTCCATATTGTCTCAATCGGACAGATGCGTTTCAATTGAAACATGGTCGGAAAACAAGTTGGTTTGATTGTCACCGCCGATTTCTACCGATTCATCATGCATATCGAAGAAATAAGCGGTTGTTTAGAAAGAACAAAACTGTTCGTGTTCCTCCTCCGGTTTATATTTCTGGGGAAGATCTAGAAGCAGAAATTGATCATTATGGTGCATTGGAAACAGTCAATCGTGGTGGAAATTGGCACACTCCAGCTAATATGCCGGATGGATATGGGGAGCATCACAATTGGCATAAGAAAAGCATATTCTGGAAGCTTCCGTATTGGAAGGATCATTTGCTTAGACACAATTTGGATGTCATGCACATTGAGAAAAACTTTTTTGATAACATCATGCATACATTGTTAAACGTGCGTGGAAGGACTAAAGACAGCGGTAAGTCAAGGTTAGACTTGCCTGATCTTTGTTGTCGGAATGAGTTACATATTACAAGCAATGGGAAAGCACCTGTCCCCATATTTCGAGTTGGTGCGGAAGAAAAGTCAGCTTTGTTCAAATGGGCGACATCTGATGTGAAGTTCCCGGACGGGTACGTATCTAATTTATCTAAATGTGTTGAGAATGGCCAAAAGTTTTCTGGGATGAAGAGTCATGACTGTCACGTCTTTATGCAACGACTACTTCCTTTTGCATTTGCTGAACTTCTACCAGGAAATGTACACGAAGCAATTGCAGGCATTGGAGGGTTTTTTCGGGATCTTTGTACCCGTACTTTGTCAGAAGATGTTATTGCACAACTTGATGCTAGTATTCCTATTTTGTTGTGCAACATGGAGAAAATATTTCCCCCAGCCTTTTTTGATGTTATGGAACATCTACCTATTCATCTACCTCACGAAGCAGAACTTGGGGGACCTGTGCAGTATCGATGGATGTACCCATTCGAGCGATTCATGGGACATTTGAAGCGGAAGGCTAAAAATCTAGCCAAAGTTGAAGGCTCAATAGTAGCAGGAAGTTTAACAGAAGAAACTTCTCACTTCACCGGGTACTATTTTGGCTCGAAGGTTCGCACACGGAAAAGGGCAGCACGGCGATATGATGATGGAGGTGTAGGCCGAACATATGCTAATGAAGGTGTCCCAGATATCTTTTCTTCAATCGGTCGATTATGTGGAAGAGTGAAGTCAGTTTGGTTTGCCAATGAAAAAGACCATCATAGTGCACAAACGTATATCCTCTTAAATTGCGAAGAAGTTAGTCCATTTGAGACGTAAGTGTATAAACATACGTCTTATATATATGGCTAAATTATATATATGCTAGCTTTATACCAATTACAAATTATACTTATGTATGCAGAGAATTTGTTAGACAAGTCCGAGAAGTCATTGAAGTAATCTCAGACGATGAAATCAACAAGCGTAAAGATCAACATTTTGCCCCGTGGTTGAAGACGCAAGTACGTAAAAATTTAAGTAATATTACTAACTTGGACAATTAACCTAATACATATTTTGATTACTTTGTAATTAAATTAATTAATGATATAGGTCGAGTATGGGGATACCGCATATCCACTCTGGTTCCATGAGTTAATAAAAGGCCCCATATCGAAGATAACGAGTGCACCCATGTATTGCACACGCGGATATATCTTTCATACATTCAAATACGGCAATCAAAGAGCTACTGCCAACTACGGGGTATGTGTGCGGGGCGAAATAGATTTTTATGGAGTGTTGCAAGACATAATTGAAGTTGAGTACCCTGGTTGCTTAGGTTTGAAATGCGTTCTGTTCAAATGCGACTGGTTCGATCCAACAGTTGATCGAGGCGTCCGTAAAAATAAATTTGGGGCAGTAGATGTCAACCAATCACGACGTTACAATAAGTATGAGCCATTTATCCTAGCATCACAAGCAGAACAAGTCAGCTTTGTTCCATATCCGCGAGTTCGTACCACCCGTATCTCATGGTTATCAGTTATAAAAGTTTCTCCGAGGGGTCGAATTGTGGGGGTTGATGAGGAACTACCAATGCAGCAAGATCATTGCTCTGATATGCCAGAACTAAATGAGAGCAATGAAGACATCCTTTTGATAGATCCTCAAAACAGGGAAGTTGAATATCTCCCAGACGATACAGAGGAAGAAGATGAGGAAGATGAGTTCGAAGAAAGTGATGAACCAGATGATCAAGAAACGGATGTGAACTACTCTTCGTCCGAAAATGAATCAGAGTGACCGCGCTAGCTAGTAATTATTGTGAATTTAATGTATTAATATAATATTGTGATCGAGTAGTTATTGTGAAATTTAAGTGATATGATTTCTATGAAATCCCTTAAACCCCAAACTAAATCCCATCTCCGATCTCCACTCATTTTCCGCCGTAGGTGCGGCGATTAATAAATTACGAGACATATATATGTGTTTATGTGTCATGTAATTTATTAATTTCCCCAACAACGGTGGGAAATGAGTGGTGATCGGAAATGGGATTTAGTTTGGGGTTTAAGGGATTTCAAAGAAATCGTCGCTAAATCGTCGCTAATTGTGATACTCACAAAATCGATGCAAATTGGCGACGATTTGGCAACGACTTGAACTAATCGTGGCTAAATCGTCGCAAACACTAAAGGTTGCAAATTCGATGCCAATTTGCGACGATTTAGCGACGATTTGTCATAAACCCTAAACCCTAAACCCTTTGCCCTAAACCCTAAACCCTAACGTATTACCATCGCATTGTATTATGCATCTTTCAATGAAATTGATCGTGACTTTAGAACATTGTCCGGAAATGAAAACTTGGTCAATCACAGTAATATCCACAAACTGAATCATTGTATTACTAATCTCTAACGTATACGCAAACTATATGTTTTACTTATTTTTCAATATCGATGAATTTGGATTTACGGTAAACAAGTCAAGTTGTTTTTGAAACATTGCAATCGACGTTACAATTCCGTACCTATACCCTAAACCCTAAAACCGATTTTACAACTATCCTCACTAATTCGATCCAAATTTGCGACGATTTGGCAACGAATATTGACAAATCGTGGCTAAATCGTCGCTAACTTCGAAGGTTGCAAATTCGATGCCAATTTGCGACGATTTAGCGACGATTTGTCATAAACCCTAAACCCTAAACCCTTTGCCCTAAACCCTAAACCCTAACGTATTACCATCGCATTGTATTATGCATCTTTCAATGAAATTGATCGTGACTTTAGAGAATTGTCCGGAAATGAAAACTTGGTCAATCACAGTAATATCCACAAACTGAATCATTGTATTACTAATCTCTAACGTATACGCAAACTATATGTTTTACTTATTTTTCAATATCGATGAATTTGGATTTACGGTAAACAAGTCAAGTTGTTTTTGAAACATTGCAATCGACGTTACAATTCCGTACCTATACCCTAAACCCTAAAACCGATTTTACAACTATCCTCACTAATTCGATCCAAATTTGCGACGATTTGGCAACGAATATTGACAAATCGTGGCTAAATCGTCGCTAACTTCGAAGGTTGCAAATTCGATGCCAATTTGCGACGATTTAGCGACGATTTGTCATAAACCCTAAACCCTAAACCCTTTGCCCTAAACCCTAAACCCTAACGTATTACCATCGCATTGTATTATGCATCTTTCAATGAAATTGATCGTGACTTTAGAGAATTGTCCGGAAATGAAAACTTGGTCAATCACAGTAATATCCACAAACTGAATCATTGTATTACTAATCTCTAACGTATATATGTGTTTATGTGTCATGTAATTTATTAATTTCCCCAACAACGGTGGGAAATGAGTGGTGATCGGAAATGGGATTTAGTTTGGGGTTTAAGGGATTTCAAAGAAATCGTCGCTAAATCGTCGCTAATTGTGATACTCACAAAATCGATGCAAATTGGCGACGATTTGGCAACGACTTGAACTAATCGTGGCTAAATCGTCGCAAACACTAAAGGTTGCAAATTCGATGCCAATTTGCGACGATTTAGCGACGATTTGTCATAAACCCTAAACCCTAAACCCTTTGCCCTAAACCCTAAACCCTAACGTATTACCATCGCATTGTATTATGCATCTTTCAATGAAATTGATCGTGACTTTAGAACATTGTCCGGAAATGAAAACTTGGTCAATCACAGTAATATCCACAAACTGAATCATTGTATTACTAATCTCTAACGTATACGCAAACTATATGTTTTACTTATTTTTCAATATCGATGAATTTGGATTTACGGTAAACAAGTCAAGTTGTTTTTGAAACATTGCAATCGACGTTACAATTCCGTACCTATACCCTAAACCCTAAAACCGATTTTACAACTATCCTCACTAATTCGATCCAAATTTGCGACGATTTGGCAACGAATATTGACAAATCGTGGCTAAATCGTCGCTAACTTCGAAGGTTGCAAATTCGATGCCAATTTGCGACGATTTAGCGACGATTTGTCATAAACCCTAAACCCTAAACCCTTTGCCCTAAACCCTAAACCCTAACGTATTACCATCGCATTGTATTATGCATCTTTCAATGAAATTGATCGTGACTTTAGAGAATTGTCCGGAAATGAAAACTTGGTCAATCACAGTAATATCCACAAACTGAATCATTGTATTACTAATCTCTAACGTATACGCAAACTATATGTTTTACTTATTTTTCAATATCGATGAATTTGGATTTACGGTAAACAAGTCAAGTTGTTTTTGAAACATTGCAATCGACGTTACAATTCCGTACCTATACCCTAAACCCTAAAACCGATTTTACAACTATCCTCACTAATTCGATCCAAATTTGCGACGATTTGGCAACGAATATTGACAAATCGTGGCTAAATCGTCGCTAACTTCGAAGGTTGCAAATTCGATGCCAATTTGCGACGATTTAGCGACGATTTGTCATAAACCCTAAACCCTAAACCCTTTGCCCTAAACCCTAAACCCTAACGTATTACCATCGCATTGTATTATGCATCTTTCAATGAAATTGATCGTGACTTTAGAGAATTGTCCGGAAATGAAAACTTGGTCAATCACAGTAATATCCACAAACTGAATCATTGTATTACTAATCTCTAACGTATACGCAAACTATATGTTTTACTTATTTTTCAATATCGATGAATTTGGATTTACGGTAAACAAGTCAAGTTGTTTTTGAAACGTTGCAATCGACGTTACAATTCCGTACCTATACCCTAAACCCTAAAACCGATTTTACAACTATCCTCACTAATTCGATCCAAATTTGCGACGATTTGGCAACGAATATTGACAAATCGTGGCTAAATCGTCGCTAACTTCGAAGGTTGCAAATTCGATGCCAATTTGCGACGATTTAGCGACGATTTGTCATAAACCCTAAACCCTAAACCCTTCGCCCTAAACCCTAAACCCTAACGTATTACCATCGCATTGTATTATGCATCTTTCAATGAAATTGATCGTGACTTTAGAGAATTGTCCGGAAATGAAAACTTGGTCAATCACAGTAATATCCACAAACTGAATCATTGTATTACTAATCTCTAACGTATACGCAAACTATATGTTTTACTTATTTTTCAATATCGATGAATTTGGATTTACGGTAAACAAGTCAAGTTGTTTTTGAAACGTTGCAATCGACGTTACAATTCCGTACCTATACCCTAAACCCTAAAACCGATTTTACAACTATCCTCACTAATTCGATCCAAATTTGCGACGATTTGGCAACGAATATTGACAAATCGTGGCTAAATCGTCGCTAACTCCGAAGGTTGCAAATTCGATGCTACTTTGCGACGACGTAAATTCGTTGTAATATTTCGTTGCAAATCCGTTGGTAATTTGTAAAAAATTTCTATAAATACCTTTCACACCTTCATTGCAAACTCAAAAAATAAATTCATATCCACTTTTCTTTAAGTTTTTATGTTGATCATTGTATACCTGCTTGTCTGATGCTCTGGCCAATAAATAATTCTGTAAGATCTTGTTTTCAAGTAAAAACTTGATTCCCAGAATTATTTGTTAGCCGGAACATCAGAAGCAGGTAAACAACTTTCAACTCCTAAACCCAAAATGACATTACGTTACAATTTCGTACCTAAACCCTAAATCCTAAAACCGATTTTTAAAGAAATCGTCACAAAATCGATCCAAATCCGCGACGATTTGGCAACGAATATTGACAAATCTTGGCTAAATCGTCGCAAACTCCGAATGTCACAAAATCGTTGCAAAATTAGCGACGAATTAGCTACGGTTAATTTGCCTCGATATAGCCACGATTCGTCGCGAAATCGTCGCTGATTAGCGACGATTTCGCGACGACAAGTAATCTTATATATACACGCGAATTCCTTGCCAATTCATTTGCAAACAAATTAAAAAAAAACTGCTTACAGCTTCCTTGCGAATTCTTTGCGAAAAAAGGTAAATATTTTTTTTTTATGTTTTTAATTAATTAGTATAGATAAAAATGAAATAATTTAGGTCGGTAGAAACGGAATCAAATTAGGAAAAATAGCAGACTGCCCGGATGTTTATAGATAGTAATGTTTTTTCATTTTTATGCAGATGGGCCAGCGTCGTGCACATTACGCTCAGTTTTTGAGAGATATTGGTGATTCTACGGGTCCCGGGTTGCCTCCGTCTTCTGAGGCTACAGAGACGGATTTCGTCCCTGTGACGCAACCTCCGCCGCCTCTACAACCACCTCAGATTCCGCAATCTGGAGGACATGCCCCGGCCCCGTATGCACACATGACGGTTCATGATTTGCTTGCACAGCCGGGGCGTCATAGGCTTAAAAGATTAGATCCGGATCATACTGACGAGTCGGAATGGTAATATATATAAATATTTATTTTTTACATTTATTATTACATATTTATATTTATTTCTAACAATTCAAAATTTTACAATTTTTTGTTTCAGGTTTGGAGTTGAATCCAAAGTTGGACGCACCGTTTCTGACATCATCAAATCTTATTTTGTCGAGCCGCATACCAATTTTTCCCAGCTTCCTCAACACGTCAAGGACACATGGTTCAAGATGTTTGCGGTACGTATGGAATTTTTTTTTTTTTTCTCTTAATTATTTTAATTATATTTAAATATATATTTAATTTTACTTTATAAAATGTGTAATTATTTTTGTTTTTCGTGCAGCAAAAATATCATTGGGATATTTCTATTCATGAGGAGGTTAAAACTTTATTTCTCGAGAGGGTAAAGTTTCGTATCCAAGGCGTGGTTGGAGAGTGGAAGAAAGCATGGAAGAAAGATGGCGATGAAGCAAAGCCCCTCTACATGGATAAAGCCGTTTGGGACGGCTTGGTGCGGTATTGGCTGGAACCGAAGTCCATCATCATTGCTGAGAAGTGTTCGGCTTCCCGCAACACCGTTGATTCGGCCGGGCGACTCAAGGCTCTGCCTCATACAGCTGGGCAAACACCTTTTGCGGGTGTTCGTCTACAGATGGTAATTAAATTTATTTAAATTAATTTATTTAATTTACGTTGCCAATAACATAGTTTTTTTCTTTAGGCCGCCGAAGAAGGAGGTGTACTCCCTCCGTTGACCAGGGTTTTTGAGCGGACGCACCGGAAGAAGGATGGTTCCTTTGTTTCCGAGACTGCCGAGCACATCTTCAATGAGGTGACTTCCAGAGTCACCGATCGAGAGACACAACTCTCTCAACAGCTCTCTCCCGGTAGTTCGTCGGTCATGTCTGGAGGGTTGACCACACCCGATATTGACCGGATCTTCGAGCAGGTATATATATAGAATAGTTACTCTTTATTAATTTTTAGTTTTTGATTTTTTAAAAATTTCTAAATGAAAAATTTAAATATAGGTTGCTCCTAAGAGAAAGGGGAAGGTTGTCGGGATGGGATCTATTCGAGATGTCTCGGCTGCTTCTTCATATGCTCCGCGACGCCGATTGCCAGAAGATGATCCAGTCGTGTTACGTGCCACGATTACGAGTCTTCAGGAGCGGGTTGAGACCGAGGCTACTCGGTCTCAGGCATATCAGGCGAAGATTGCGAGTCTTCAGCAGCAGTTTCACCTGGATGCTACGCAGAATGACGAACTCTTCGACATCTTGGCAACAGGGAACCCAACAATGCAGGCTATGCTACGGGAAAAGCGAAGACTCC
The DNA here is from genome assembly GCA_030161315.1 of Eutrema japonicum. Classification (NCBI taxonomy): domain Eukaryota; kingdom Viridiplantae; phylum Streptophyta; class Magnoliopsida; order Brassicales; family Brassicaceae; genus Eutrema; species Eutrema japonicum. The sequence goes on from BSQW01000013.1 coordinate 45,204,210, forward strand.
GAGCAGAGAGAGATGCAGCGGCAACGGCAGAGGCAGCGGCAGGCACATCCGGTTCGTCGAGACGTCCCGAAGACGATGTCAATCTCGACGATTACGATATAGTTATTTAGATTTAGGATTTCGAATTCTAATTTTGGTTTTTTTTTTTTTTGTAACAGATTATTATATTTTCTTTTTAATAAAATTATATTATATAATATTTTTAAAATTTTTATTTTAAAATTTCGAAATTAATAAAATTTTAAAATTAATAATAATAAAAATCATATATAGAATAGTCGGTGATTCGATGGTAATCCGTTGCTAAAAAATCGTTATAAAATCGTGGCTATTTACAACGATTATACGACGATTTATTAGCCACGATTTTAGGACGATTTGTTCGCAACGATGTTGCGACGATTATTTAGCCACGATTATACGACGATTTCTTTGCAACGAATTAATGACGATTATTTAGCCCCGATTTTACGACGATTTCTTTGCAACGAATTAACGACGATAATTTTTTCCATCGATTTTACAATGACATATTTTCCTTCGAAATAGCAACGATTTTACGACGTATTCATATTCGTCGTAATTTCAATGTAACATTTACGACGATTTTACGACGAACATTTAGCGACGATTTAGCGACGAAGTATTTTCCCTCGTACTTTTGCGACGAATTTACGACGATTTGTTGTTTGCGACGATCAGTTAACAACGATATCATTTCCGTCGCAAATTCGATGCAAAGCCTCTTTTGCAACGATTTTACAACGATATAGTTCGTTGCAAAAAGGGTGTTTTCTCAGCATCAGACTTGATGTCGAAATTCAACATCTTTGTAGCCCAGGCTGCCTTATGCTCGATTTCCACCGGAAGGTGACACGCTTTCCCATATAGCAAGTGAAAGGGTGTAGTCCCAAGTGGTGTCTTGAAAGCGGTCCTGTAAGCCCACAGTGCATCATCCAGCCTTGCAGACCAATCCTTCCTAGTAGTACCCACAGTCTTTTCCAGAATCTCTTTGATCTGCCTGTTGAAAATCTCAACTTGCCCACTAGTTTGAGGATGATAAGGAGTACCTACACGATGATTCACACAATGCATCTTCAGCATCTTCTCGAAGACCTTTTTAATAAAGTGAGAGCCACCATCACTTATAACAATCCGAGGTACTCCAAATCGAGGGAAAATGATACTCTTGAACAGCTTAAGGACAACTGAAGAATCGTTGGTGGGACTAGCAATTGCTTCCACCCACTTAGATACATAGTCCACAGCAACCAAGATGTACTTGTTTTTATATGACGAAGGAAAAGGACCCATAAAATCGATGCCCCAACAATCAAAAATCTCAACCTCAAGGATGAAGTTCTATGGCATCTCGTGTTTCTTACTGATCTTCCCTCTCCTCTGACACGCATCGCATTGCGAAACGAAGGCATGAGCATCCTTAAACATAGCAGGCCACTAGAAGCCTGCTTGAAGAACCTTGGACACTGTCTTGAAAGTATCAAAGTGTCCAGCATACACAGATCCATGACAATGAAACAAAATATTAGGTACATCTGATTCAGCAATGCATCTCCTGTAGATACCATTAGAACAGTGCTTGTACAGGTAAGGTTCAACCCAAAAGAATCGCCTTATGTCACGCATAAACTTATTCATGTCATATTTCTTGAGGTTCTTTGGCTCTTCATCTACAACGAGGTAGTTGGCAATATCGGCGTACCATGGTTGATCAGAATCAACTGCAGTGACTAGATACTCTTCAGAAGTACCAAGGTGTTCAACAGTCAAAACAGGTCTGGAAATCGCAGGGTATCGACCGACACCAGAGGAGTGTCGATCGATACCAAAACCTGCAATTCGTGAGAATTGCAGAGTTTCGGCAAAACCCATATGAAACTCAGTTTCAATGAAGTAAATGGACTATTCTGGTAGTTGATAATCAATAGGCACGTCTGCATCGATCTGAATCCTCGAAAGATTGTCAAAAACCCCGTTCTCTATTCCTTTCTTGTCCTTAACCTCGATATCAAAACCTTGGAGCAAAAGGACCCAACGACAAAGGCGAGGCTTGAGATCCTTATTCTGCATCAGATATTTGAGAGCATAATGATCAGTATGAACAATCACTTTGCTCCCAATCAGGTAGGATCGAAATTTCTCAAAGGAGAAAACAACTGCAAGTAGTTCTTTCTCTGTGGTGCTGTAATATCTCTGAGCATCATCCAACGTCCTGCTGGCATAGTAGATAACGTGCAGCTTCCTATCCTTCCTCTGAGCCAGAAATGATCCAACAGCAAAATCACTAGCGTCGCACATGATCTCAAAAGGTAAAGTCCAATCAGGAGGTTGCACAATAGGAGCACTCACCAAAGCTTTTTAATGTCCTCAAAGGCTGCAAGACACTCAGGTGTGAAATCGAATTTGATCTCCTTGCATAATATGGCGGTGAGTGGGCGGGCTAGCTTGGAGAAGTCTTTGATGAACCTTCTATAAAACCCATCATGACCAAGGAAGCTTCGAATATCCTTCACAGAAGTCGGTGGTTGGAGGCTTGTCATGACCTGAATTTTGGCTTTGTCAACTTCGATCCCAGCTTCAGAAACCTTGTGCCCAAGCACGATGCCATCCTGAACTATAAAGTGACACTTTTCCCAATTAAGGGCCAAGTGTTTCTCTTCACACCTCTATAGCACCTTGCACAAATTAGCCAAACAGTCTTTGAATAATGATCCGTACACCGAAAAATCATCCATGAACACCTCCATAAAATTCTCAATCATGTCTGTGAAAATAGACATCATGCATCTCTGAAAGGTGACTGGGGCATTACACAATCCAAATGGCATTCTACTGTATGCGAACGTGCCATAAGGACATGTAAAAGTCGTTTTTCCTTGGTCATCTGGATGTATCAGAATCTGGAAGAAACCTGAATACCCATCAAGAAAACAGTAGTAGGGATGACTAGCCAACCTCTCCAACATCTGGTCAATGAATGGCAATGGGAAGTGATCTTTATTTTTGGCTGCATTCAACTTCCTGTAGTCAATGCACATTCGATGCCCAGTGATCGTCCTAGTAGGAATTATCTCATCCTTCTCATTCTTCACCATAGTTATCCCTCCTTTTTAGGAACAACGTGCACTGGACTGACACAAGAACTGTCTGAGATGGCATAAATAACCCCTGCATCCAAGAGTTTCATGACCTCTTTCTTAACCACTTCTTTCAGATTTGGATTCAGCCTTCTCTGATGCTCAATTGAAGCCTTTGACTCGTCCTCAAGATGAATCATATGCATGCACAGGTCCGGTGACATACCTGAAATGTCATCAAGAGAATAGCCAAGAGCTTTGCGATACTTGCGCAGCTTTCTCAGCAGTAAGGTAATCGCTGTGTTGTTCAAAGAAGCATTAATAATCACTGGGTATGTGGAATTAGGACCAAGAAAACCATACCTCAGATTTGCTGGAAGTGGCTTGAGTTCCACCTTAGGAGCTTTCTCCTCATTCCAATCTCCAAGCCCAGCAGCTTGCTTAGAACTTTCGGCCAACTCCCTTTCTGGTCGCAGGGTATCGATCGATACTAGGGGAGTATCGATCGATACTGGTGGTGATGTATTGAGTATCTTCAAGTATCCAGCAGCAACATCACCCAAGTGAACCTCTGACTCAGCTGAACAAACCAATTCTCTCTCTAGTGGATCCTCAGGATGCATTTCCAAGAAGTACTCTTCAGCTATGTTGTTGAAGGTATCAACAAAGAAAGCCTGCCCATCGATGGTTGGTCTCTTCATCATCTTCTCCATGTTAAAAGTCATGACCAAATCACCGATCTTAAGAGCGTCTTCCCATTCCTGCAAACAATCAAAGCACCAGCTGTTGCTAGGAATGGCCTTTCCAAGATAAGTGGGTCTCTGGGCTCTGCATCATACTCCAGAACAATGAAATCAGTCGGGATTAAACAATTCTCAATCTTAATCGAGACATCTTCAAGTAATCCCTCTGGAAGTCGAACTGAGCGATCAACAAATATCAGGGAGATCCCCATCCGTTTATGATTTAGGTTTATCTTATCAAATCTAGCATTAAGAATCAACCTAAGTGAAAGATTTAAAAAAGATCAACCTAAATCATCATCATCTAATCATCAAGAAAATTAACTAATGATGCTAATACACACAATCAATGCTAATCCTTAGGTTAAGATCACTAATTTTGACTAATTCTCTTTCAAGCAACTAATCACTATGCTAATCACTTGGTGTGCATGAAATGCCTTATGATCTAGATCTACTTTCCCAAGCTAGATTTAGCATTAGGAACACTAAACAAGAAAGTGAAGCAAGAATTAAGAACATAAGCATCAAGAATCAATCACCAAATCATCAAAATCAAGCTAAATCCAAAATCCAACAAAAATGGTCTAAACCCTAAACATGAAGAACACAGAAGACCACAAGAGAAAAAGAGACATAAAGATAAAGAACAAAGATTAAATAAACATAATATAAAGATAGGTTGAAAAATCTTTCACTAGAGTGGCATGAATGATGAAGATCCATCCAAAATCATCATAAGAAGAGTTTGGGAGAAAACCCAACTCTATGAAAAGAAGGTTTAGATCTAAAAATTAGGTTTTTCACTATTTAAAGAAGTTTGGGTCGGACCGGGTCAACCTGGGACAAACCGGATATTGACCCGGCCGAATCTGGGTCGTGGTCAAGAATCGGTCATAACTCCTGAACATGATATCCGAATGACCTGAATCTAACTCCTGTAGACAGCTAACTCGTCCCTATATAACTCTTATGAAGATCATTTGAGTTGATTCATAACGGAAGGCCTTAGTTTTGCCGGTTCTTTGGACGGTGTCATCTTCTCTCGGCCAGACGGACATACCTTCAGTAACGTGACCATATCTAACGAACCACGTGTCCAAATGACCTGGAACCATATCCTGTAGTCAGCTAACGCACTTGGCTACAACGTTTATGAAGACTTAAGAAGTTAAATCCGAGCGTAGGTCTTTCTTCTAGCCTGGTATTTTAGACACTTCGGCGAGAGTTTCCACGCCGGGAAAAATGGAGCCGGGATGGGAGGCCGGGATTCTCCCTATCTGAGGGAAGATGCAACACCGGGCAAGTCTCGGCCGGTGTATGGGTCCAGGATTCTCCCTGTCTGAGGGAAACTCTCATGCCGGCTGAGGGAAAGTCTTGTCCCGGGCCGGTGCATGCATCCGGTGAGGAAAGAGCTCCTCGGCCAGGCAGAGATGTTTTCAGTAAATCTGCGGTAACTCCTTAACCAGATGTCCAAATGGCCGGAATCTAACTCTGGTAGACAGATAACTCCTTCCTCTACATCTTCCATGAAGACAGTTGATGCTGATTCAGATCGGAGGGCCTTCGTCCAGACATATCTTTACGGCGTCTTGGATGGACTTTGCTCTCTTCTTAGGTCCAACTCTCCAAATATGTCCAATTGCCTCCAATTACCTAGGAAACACTCAAAATGCATACAAAAGTCACTAGGACCTAATGCAAACACCTAATACTATAATAAAGACCAAAATGCTATAAAAACTATGCAAGACACATGCATGAGACACAAGACAATAACAAGAATGCATGCTAAGAGATGCAAAATATGGGAATATCAACTCCCCCAAACTTATTCATTTGCTTGTCCTCAAGCAAACAAACAAGTAAAGAGAGAGGTTTGAAAGTGGAAGATCAATTCCGAGAATATTAACAAAAGAATTCGAATCAATGCCCTTGAGAGAAGTTATATGATGCACAAACAACCTCTACTTTAAAAGATTTAGCCATACTCTTTTCAAAACGAAATGGGTCTAAGCCTTAGTATCTACAAGCATTCCTCTCATCCAACTCTTTGACATTCATTAAGTGCAAATGGTGAATCATGCTCATACATATCAAGCGAACTCATTTGGCTAAGGGAGAGGTCTTGAGATAAAAGTGATCTCAAACAATGTGGGTATTCTGATGAAAGGGTTCTCTCATGAAAGGATCAACCGATGCATTCAAGGATGACTTCCATCTATCCAATGCCCCGATATGAACTTCACTCCTACTTCTAAACCCAAGGTGACCCTTCCTAAGCTACCCTTCTTTCACAAGGATTTTCTTCTTCGCCTTATGAGCAAATGGTTTGACTTTCAGAAGTTTTTTTTCCTTGGCTCTTCTTTTGCTTTCTCTAGTCTCTTTCATTTATTTTCTAGTTTGAGCCATTTTGGCTTCTTTTCTTTCTTTTCAAAGCTAGAGACTATTTTCTTATCACTTTGAGCTAAACCAACTTTCTTTTGCCAACCATTTCAATCAATTGCTTATCCCCATCTCTTTCTCCCTATCTCTTTCCATTTCTCCATACTCTCTTTCCTTTCAATCAATCACCCAAAATCCAAACCTATATACACTAGCCTATATCTAGCTCAATGATGTGTGAGCTAGTTCTACATGGAAGCTTCTCCTTGTCGTTCCAAACTCAACACTTTTTTGCTAAGTTCATTCGAAATTAGGCCTCATGACACACACTAGTAATGTAGGCTTGAAATAAGGTTAAGGTTAAGGGTGAGGTGAACCATTCCAAAGGTGCGAAATGGCTATTTGAGCTAACAAGAGGGTGGTGAAAGGGAGAAGATAGCTCAAATATGTATATGGTATCCATGAGTTCAAATTTTCAATGTACAAGCATGATAATTATGAGTCAAGATTAGAGTTCAAATAATAGATAGAGATGGAATCAAATCAAAGCATGCTTCAACCAAGACATAAACATTCAAAACGCGAGATCAAAACATGGATCATCCTTAACTTTGTGATTGCTCAAATGCATCAAAGAACTCCTAACGAGGGCATTAAATCAAGCTCTTAAGTTTATATTCTACATGGATCATTCTCCCATTGCAAGTGAGTGCAACCCTATATGCTATGCATCTAGACTTAATCCTATATGAAATGCACAAAAGTTAAAAAAGTTCAAATTTATTGAAAATGCATGATATGCATGAGACTCAAGATGTAAAAGGCAAAATAAGATCACAAAACACACGGTTAGACACCGGTCCCTCCCCCAAACTTAATTCACAACGTCTCGGTGTGAAAGAAGTTCAAGAGATATACCAAAAACGAAAGATAAAAATGCAAAGAGACTCAAAAGGAAAGAAGTACTTACAAATGAGGAGTGAGACTAGATGAATGGAGATGAATGAAGAGCTTTCGACATCACCACCAATGAGCCTTGCCACGACCTTGGACCCAAAAGACCCTTATTGATGCTTGTTTTGTGTCACTAGCTTGACAAGGGATAGGCTTGGGGAGGTCCACAAGGGCGCGTTTAACGTCACTAGCTCGACGGTTGCTTCCTCCTTGTCACTCCCTTCATGAAAATCACAAGAAAAGTGAAAAGATTAGCAACAAAAGAAAATAAAAAGCTCTAGTCTCAAGAAGAATCAAAATCCTAATGATCAATGCTAAACCTCCCCGGCAACGGCGCCAAATTAGGATTTTTACTAGTCAATTACTCAAATCCCACTCATGTCATTGTGGTATTTAAGATATCGAACCAATGAGGTTAAGATTGAAACACTAGGAATACATAAATCTTCCTAAGCTAGAGCAAATGTTTTGGGTTTTTATATTTTTAGATTAGAATGTAAAATGCAAGAAAGAAAACAAAGATATAAGTGTTGGATCATGGAATGAACTATCAAATGAATGATTAACAATCAAATAATGATGACAAAGATTACATTAAACACTATCCTAGAACATGTGATTCACAATTATGACTAATCCACTCTCGTGGCACTAATCACTTTGTTAAACACCAAATCAAGAACAAACCAGCGTTTGTGATAAGAATGCTAACAAGCATTAATCTCCAATCCCAATTAGTTCACTAATCACCCTTGACATCAACTCTCATTGGCAAGGATGTGAAAAGCTCACAAAAGGTTCGGTTCAAGCAATTCATTTAAACTCGGGTTAGGAGTGAAATGCCTAAGTTCAAGACTCGAATGGATAAATTTAATCTAGCACTAACACCGTTTACTCGAATCTCTCCCTAATGCATGGGATGAGACCATAAATCCTAGGGTGTAGCTCTAGATTGGTTTGTCACGCCAGCTAGAACTACCTAATCTAGGTGCAGTTTTAAACTTTGGTTTATCTTAGGAAGATTTGCATTAAAAATATAAAAACCCAAAACATTTGCTCTAGCTTAGGAAGATTCATGTATTCCTAGTGTTTCAATCTTAACCTCCTTGGTTCGATATCTTAAATACCACAATGACATGAGTGGGATTTGAGTAATTGACTAGTAAAAATCCTACTATCAATTTCCAACTTCTTCTGATGAATACTAAGAGCCTCGATCTTTCCACTCAAATCATTGTACATAGCATCCATCTTCCCATTGAAATATAATGTTAGCTTCTGCTATCCTTGAACAAGATGTTCAAACATAGACTCAATCTTGCTATCTAGGGTCTTAGCAGGTATAGGTTGATAAGATGAACTCCCATAGTTCCTGGTATACCCACTGCTCTGAAACGGTTTCTGGACAAACTGATTCGATCCTCCTTGCTGAGCGCTGTTGTTGAAGTTTCTGTTGTTATTCTGGTATTGATTTCTCTGACCTTGAAAACCATAGCAACCAATGTAGTTAACATCTTCCACTTCATCCTCATTGAATACCTCAACATCATCTGCAAAGTGACAGCCTTCATCGTCTTGCCCATCAAAAGACTGTGCATATAATCTAACTTGGCTTGAACCTCAGCAATCTGCGAACCTTCCATGCTACCAGCTTGCTTCTTGGGCTCCATGTCTGCATTTTTGGTACTATTGCTATATGTCAAGTTCTCAATCAGCACATAAGCGTCCTCAGGATACCTGGTGTTAAAATTTCCATTGCTCGCAGCATCCAAAGCCATATGGTACCTCCAATCAATCCCTCTGAAGAAAAGATCCAGCAGCTGAACATTAGTGAACCCATGATGTGGACAATCCCTATGATATGACCTGAATCTGAGCCAAGCAGCCTTAAATGCCTCAGTCGGTCCCTGAGAAAACAGGAAAATATTATTCATGAGCTCCTCAGATCGTGCATCATCATAGAAGTTGTTCAAGAAGGCATTCTTAGTCTCTTCCCAAGTAGTCAGTGATCCAGCTGGCAACTGCTTCAGCCAATAAGCTGCATCCCCACCAAGAGAGTATGGGAAGAGCTTACAGAAGAGGTAATCATAGGATACTCCATCGCATTTGATGCTTGTAACCAAATCCTAAAATCTCTCAATGTGATCCATAGGGTGTTCATGAGAAAGACCATGAAAAGGGTGCTGACCCACAAGAGTGTAGTATGCAGGCTTCAGCTCGAAATTATTTCTCTGAAAAGTAGGAGGGCGAATCGCAGAGCGATTGGCGTAGAACTGATCAAGCCTGTTGTACTCACCAATCGTTCTACCACGATTAATCACAGCATTCCCTGCGACAATCTCCTCGACAACAGCAGGAGGTGGAATGATGTTCCCTTCTCCATCCAATTGTTGCCCTCTCTCATTGCACAATTGACCATCTTGGTCTCTGTAAGCACCAGCTCCATCTTGAACCAAAACCACTGGATTATTGTTCATCTCTGCTGGCTTCTTTGCTTTTCTGTTTGCGCATTCCAAAAGTGCTAGCTGCTCGTTTGACAGATTAACTAGTGGAGTGTTTTTGTTCTTCATGGTTTCACGAATATGCATGCACCTGAAACACAAAAGTCAAGAACGTACGTAACACAAAAATTCACGACATGTATCGACCGATACCACTAGGGTGTCGATCGATACTGGTCGAACTTAGTCGAAATTCTCAAACTAAAATCTAATGGCGAATTGAATCCCCGGCAATGGCGCCAAATTTGATAAGCTCAAATTAATACCCTAAAAGTACTAAAGTTTTGTCGATTGTAATACTTAGGGGCCGAATCCACAGAGACTCAAGAAATTACACAATAGATTGTATAGATGAAAATTAAGCTAAGTGATCAATATCGTTTGGAGCATTATTGGAGATAAATAACCTAAGATACGTTCTGGGGCTTCTTGTAAATAATAAAGTCTTCTGGGGTAATTTGCAATTTCTCAAATCTTCAGAAAAGTCGCGATCCTTCTGTTTCTTCGACGGGTATCGATCGATATCATAAGTGTATCGATCGATACTCAGGCATCAAATCGGTGTCTGAGCTACATGATCTCTGCTTGGCTCCAAAATGCTCCAAAATGCTTCAATATCTCCAATAATGCTCCAAACGTACCTAAAACCTGAAAAGACTCTAAAAAACTCCAAAATACTAGAAAAACTCTATAAAAAAAATTTATATCATAACTTAAAACGGGTAAAAACCATGATATATCAAAAATCATATTAATGCATTATAATTTACCCATATTATGCTTTCTTCCATTGAATTAAGTTGACTACAAAAGAAAAAATAATACTTTCCAGCAATATCAGATTTTTTTATCGTATGTGCATATCTATATATAAATATATTTTTTTACTTTATTTATCTTATTAAATATATCAGTTTATTATGATAATGGTTGTAAAAATAACTCCATATATCATGATTTCAAGCAAAATAAAAATTTACACATAAATAGATGTACATATTATTTATTTTTTAACTAAACTTAATCTTATTTTAAATAATATGTCATTGGATGGTTTTGCAAACTTTTTTTCCATAGACTTTCTTTTCTTTAGTATATAGAAAAAAGAATTAGTAGATGAATTCAAAAAATCATTCGCGCCTTAAAAATTTCGTGAGATCCACGGTATGTTTTTCCACGAAATAATCTCTTATATATAGAAAATTTTACTAGACTATTTTATATCCACAATTCTACATTTACATTAACGATATACTATTCATAAGAAATAAAAAGTATAAAATATTACAAAATTACAAAATTTCATATTTTATGAAGAAAGCTAGAGAATTAATACTCATTAAGATAAAAAATTTAATTTATAAATATAAAACCAAAAACTTATGTTTTTCTTTTTAAATCATAACACTATTTATAATTTGGCTTAGTCAATTAAGAAGATCAGGTTTACAAAAACTGAATGGATGTAATTTAAAGTTAATGAGTCCAACAAAGTGATAAGAAACCTAACGAGTAAAATCACCCTTTCTCTACTCTATATATAAACAATTCTTATGCTAACAAATTACTTAAAATACACAAACACACAAAAAAAAAGAGAAGAAAAAAACATTAAAATGATAATGAATATGAAGAAGAAGCTGAAGCTAGCGTTCATAGAAGACAAAAAAGCTAGGAAAATAACATTCAAGAAGAGGACGAAAATGGTGTTGAAGAAACTCGAGGAGTTGTTGAAACTTTGCAATGTCAAAGCGTGTGTTATCGTCGTCCCTTGGCCATCAAATTAAGGTGTTGAAGAGGTGGTTTCAAAGCTTATGGAGTTGTCGCTGAGAAACCAGACGAAGAAGATGGTGAATCACGAGAGTTGTACCTGTACTCATCAAAGGATCACTAAATTAGCAAAAGAGAATTTGCTAGACCTGCGTGAGGAGAACCTTAGGGAGAAGGGTGAGTCTTCTTCTTCACCTCCTCATCATGTTGTTGTGGATCCAGATGTAGATGCAGATGCATATGAAAATGTTACTCCACTCAGGTTTTATGATCATATGCAATATCAAAATCTGTACGATTATTATGCTGAGATCCCACAGAAACTCCATGCTTTTAATATGGAGTCTAATCAAAATTCGAATCATAAAGAGCCGGTTCAATTCAATTACCAGGCTCTTTATGATTTTTATGATCAGATCCCGCAGAAACTTCATGCCTTTAATATGAAGTATAATCTGAGTTCGGATTTCATAAATCTTGATATGAATTCGGAGACGGATCTGAGTCCCAATGAAAAAGAAGTCTTCATGGATATGTTGAGGGAGCATATGGGTGATGCTGGAGAGAGGGGGGACATTCCTTCGATGGATGCCAGCAACAACCAACCATCAACCTCCAACCTCGTATCCTCTATCACCACTGCGATCACTGATGATTGTGCTCCTAACATCACCGATAATCTTTAGTAAAACAAAATTGTTTTCGTGCGAAGCGTTTGATGATGTCTTTTTTTTTCAAAGTTAAATATTGTAATAATTAATGGGTTTTGCCTTTTAAGTCAGTTGTGTTATTTTGAATTTTTAATTATTGGATAATGTATTCGCGCGAAAAAAATAATTTTATTTGAAGAAGTTTAATCATTTAAAAATAGTTTTAACAACGTTAAAAGATGATAAATGTGAAAAGTAAATGAATAACACTAGAAAGTAAAAAGCTAACCCTCTACACTGAATTTTGTTACCAACGGTCACATGTCCTCCTTCACCATCATCGCTGCTTATATTATATATTTTAACAAGTTTTTAGAATTATCTCACATATTAAAATTTTTGAAAACTATCTAAAATAAATTCTACAAAAATGTCGGTGACAATCTCTTACGGTTTTAGTATGTTTTGATGGCCAGTTGTTTAATTAGGTTTCAATATGTAAAACCTAAACCGTAAAATTCTATCTTAAATCAAATTATTAAAATTCAACTAAAAAATTAAATCTAAATCCTAACTCCAAAAATCATAAACCTAATATTTGGAAATCAAACTCAAGAAAATTAAATCCAATTATTGGAATTCAACTACAAAATTAAATCTAAATCCTAATTCCAAAAATTATAAACCTAATTTTTGGAATTGTTTTCGTGCAAATCGTTTGATGATGTCTTTCTTTTATAAAAATTAAATATTGGAATACTTAATGAGTTTTTCTTTTTAAGTCAGTTGTGTTATTTAAAAAAAATTATTGAGTAATGTATTGGCGCGAAAAAATAATTTTATTTGAAAAAGTTTAGTCATGATGTGTGTATTCAATAGATCTACGACCTTTGGTAACAAAATTTATTGTTGAGAGTTAGCTTTCTACTTTCTAGTGTTATTGATTTACTTTTTCACATTTATTATTTTTTAAAGGTTGTTAAAACTATTTTTAAATGATTAAACTTCTTCAAATAAAATTAATATTTTCGCAGGTTGAAAGTGCATAAGAATGTGTCCACTTGCTAAAGCTAGCATCTTGTAGACATTTTTCATTGTCTTTGCAGTGTCCGAAGAAAATACCAAATCAAGTGCATCTAGGAAATTTACACTAATTTAGTGGTTGTAAATGAGTCAGGTAAAGTGATAAGAAACTTAATGACTAAACGCACCTTTTATCTATTATAGAAACAATCCTCAAGCCAACAAAATAATCTTCACGCACAAAAAAAAAAGCATAACAAAGACAGTGAAAATGAGGAATAAGGTGAACTTAGCGCTCATAGCAGATGAAAGAGCGAGGAAGACAACATTCAAGAAGCGGAAGAAAAGGTTGTTGAAGAAACTCGACGAGTTGGTGAAACTCTGCCACGTCAAAGCCTGTGGAATTGTCTCCAAACCGTACGATTGGAATCCGGAGGCTAGGCTGACAAAAGGAAAGTGTTGAAGAGGTTGTTTCGATGTTTAAGGAGTTGTGGATGAGTGAGAAAACCAAGAAGATGGTAGATCAAGCGGGATATATGTAAGAATCAGAAAAACTCTCTGAAATTCTGTATATTTCTGATTAGGGTTTTACAAAGGAGACAATTCTCTATATATACAGAGGTAAAATAATCCTAACTATATAAGGCCCAATACATATATACCCAATAAGCCTATATCTCTTAATACCCCTCCTCAAGTTGGAGCATGGAGATCTCGAATGCCCAACTTGCACAAAATATCTTGAAAATGACGACCTCCAAGTGCTTTAGTGAAGACATCCGCCAATTGTTGAGTAGTAGAAACATGCTGTGTCTGAATGATTCCAGCTACGATATCATCTCTAATGAAATGGCAATCAAGCTCCACATGTTTCGTCCTCTCATGAAACACAGGATTCGCTGCAATATGAAGCGCAGACTGACTATCACAATACAAATCCATTGGACCAGAATGTGCAATATCCATCGTGGTCAATACACTCTTGATCCACTTCAATTCTTTCACCGCCACAACCATAGCTCGGTACTCTGCTTCTGCCGAAGAGAGAGATACTACATCCTGCTTCTTTGACTTCCACGATACAGGTGAATTCCCCAACTGTATCAACCATCCACTTAAAGATCTCCTCGTGATTGGACATCCCGCCCAATCCGAATCACACCAAGCTGTAAGATGAAAATTACAGTCCGCTTTCAACAAAATTCCCATTCCAGGACACCCCTTCAAGTAACGAACTACTCGTAAAGCAGCCCGCCAATGATCCTCTCTTGGCTCACGCATAAACTGAGACAAGATGTGAACAGAATACGCAAGATCTGGTCTTGTCGCAGCCAAATAAATCAACCTTCCAACGATTTTGCGATACTTCTCCGGGTCAGTGAGTATCTCTGACGTCGACCTTCCCAACTGATGATTCTGCTCCATCGGAAACTCTACCGGCCTACCACCAAGCAAACCAACATCAGCAATAATATCCAGAGCGTACTTCCTCTGTGATAAATATATCCCCTCTGCGTTTCGCGCAACTTCCAATCCAAGAAAATACTTCAATTTTCCCAAATCCTTCATATGAAAGCAATTACTCAGATATGTTTTGAACTTCTGTATCACTTCTGGAGAGCTCCCTGTTATCACAAGATCATCCACATATACGAGAACATGCAAGTGAACTTTACCACGAACTAACGAGAAAAGAGAGTAATCTGCCTTACTCTGTGTAAAACCATAGCTCAACAGTGCCGTCGAAAGTTTCGCGAACCAGCATCTCGGAGCTTGTTTCAAACCATACAATGACTTGCGCAATCGACATACCATTCCCTTCTTCGAGCTACCAAAACCCTGAGGTACTCTCATAAACACCTCTTCTTCCAAATCTCCATGAAGAAACGCATTGTGCACATCCATCTGATGCAACTCCCAATTTTTCCCAGCTGCAACTTGCAGAACCAATCGAACTGTGCTCATCTTTGCCACAGGAGCAAATGTATCAGAATAATCAATCCCTTCTTTCTGACGATTTCCACAAGCTACAAGCCTCGCTTTATACCTTTCAATCGAGCCATCAGCATTATACTTGATCGTGTAAACCCATTTACACTCAATGACATGCTTACCTGGTGGTAAGTGTTCAATCAACCAGGTTTGATTTCGTTCCTGAGCCTCAATCTCCAGTCTCATAGCTTTTCTCCATCGCGGATCTTCCATAGCCTCAGCAAATGTTTTCGGCACAACTCCTTCTGTTATACTACACATGAACGCTCTGTGTGACATAGAGAACCTCTCACAGCTCACAAAATTCTCAATCCCATAATCATTAATCAATTCCTGACTCACAGCAGACGCATTCATTGCAAATGTCGTATTGCACACAAAATCTTGTAACTTGGCTGGAGCTTGTTTCTGTCGCATTCCGCGTCCCAACATTTCTGTTGCTGCAGGTTGATCCACCAGGTGTCGATCGATACTGGCTGGTATCGGTCGACACTCATCGACATTCTCAGACTGTGTAACTGATTCAGGGTCAGTCTGTGGCCCTGTAATTCCCAACATATCACGTATTCCTGCTGATATAGCTTGCATATCTTCTTCTCCAACCTTGTCTGACACAACTGGAGTCTGTGTCACTGTATCTCTTGTCAAAACATGACTTATATCATCAAATCCAACACTATCATCCACAAATAACGTCCTTAGATCAGAATTAGGTGGCTCATCCACCTGATCTTTTTGCTCCAAATATGGGAATCGTTCCTCAATGAAGGTGACATCCCGTGAGACAAAGACTTCACGTGTCTCCAAATCAAAAAGATTCCACCCCTTCTTCGCATAAGGGTACCCCAGGAATACACATTTCCTGCTTCTACTCGCAAACTTATCTCCATGCCGTTTCTGATTATGAGCATATGCTAAACATCCAAACACTCGTATCTCACTATAAGCAGGGACTTTTCCAAATATAATCTCGTACGGGCTCTTACCATTGTGTAACATAGACGGCGTACGATTGATTAGATATGCAGCACTCGAAGCACAATAACCCCAAAGTTCTATTGGTAGATTTGCCTGAAATCTCAACGCTCTTGCCACATTCAATATATGACGGTGTTTTCGCTCCACTCGCCCATTTTGTTGAGGAGTTCCTACACATGAAGTTTGATGAATTATCCCAGATGCGCGAAAATACTCCTTCATCACTATGAATTCACTCCCATTATCACTTCGCACGATTTTCACCTGCTTCTCAAACTGTCGCTGGATAAGAGCAAGGAAATCGATCATTGTTTTCTGAACTTGTGTTTTATCACGAAGAAGAAAGACCCACATAGCTCTGGAATAATCATCCACAATAGTTAAAAAATACGAAGATCCACACAAACTCTGTGTTCGATATGGCCCCCAGAGATCGCAATGAACCATCTCGAAACACTCCTTACTCTTCTCCGTACTCTCAGGAAAGACATTACGACATTGCTTTGCTCGGAAGCAAACATCGCAATCAGAGACACCACCACTCTTTTGATCCACTTCTGGCAATTTCTTAATCACCTTTTCAGAAGCATGTCCCATTCTTCTATGCCAAAGTTCCAGAGACCCCACCTTACTAACCTTCGCCACATTCACACTTTTATGAGTACCTTGAAGAAAATACAACCCATCTTTCCTTACACCCATTGCGATCGGAATCTGCAAAGCAATATCTTTCAACACACACAACTGCTCCGAGAACCACACAATGCAATTCATCTCATCAATAACTTGTGACACAGAGATGAGATTGCACTTAAGTTCCTTGACGAAGAGCACATGTGTCAAAGTACACTTCTCTGTCAATACCACACTTCCTACTCTATCAGCAGCAACCACATTTCCATTAGGCAGACCCACCCAACATGGTGAGATCGGATGCACATCGAACATGTCCCTCAATGTACCTGTCATATGGTGCGATGCACCACTATCAATAATCCACTCATCTATATATCTCGTACCAATAACACTGTTTGAAGATTCTGTATTTGGCTCTATCATACTCAATAGCCGATCCCACTGTTCTTTCTTCAGTCCTGTCATAGCATGAGTCGACACAACATGTGTGTGTGCAACCCTAGTATTGTGTCTACATGAAGCGCATTCCGCAGCCTCGTCTTTCATCATATCCAAAAGACCTTCCGCACCTACATTCTGCTCAAAACCAAACTTTTTCAAAGAAACGCATTCCGCAAATCCTGTTTTCTCAACTCCCATCTTCTCCATTATCACAAATAAACAACTCAATTGAATATTAATTTGTCACCAAACCCTAACCTCGACGACGACCGTGCAAAATTCGTGCAAAATCGCGTGTCTGATTTTCGTGCAAAAACCGTGCAGAAAATCGATCTCGTGCAAAAACTGTGAAGAAATCGATCCCGTGCAAAAACTGTGCAGAAATCGATCCTGTGCAGAAATCGATCCCGTATAAAAATTGATCCCGTGCAAAATCCGTGCAGAATAATCCGTGCAAAATCCGTGCAAAATCTCGGGCTCTGATACCATGTAAGAATCAGAAGAACTCTCTGAAATTCTGTATATTTCTGATTAGGGTTTTACAAAGGAGACAATTCTCTATATATACAGAGGTAAAATAATCCTAACTATATAAGGCCCAATACATATATACCCAATAAGCATATATCTCTTAATAATATACTCGCAAAAGGATAGACCTAGCAAAAGAGCAATTGCTGAAGCTGCCTATGGAGAACCGAGATTCTCATATCGAAGAATTTATGTTTGGTTGTCTCAAAGGAGAGGAAATGGAGTATCATTTCGATGGTGAAAAGGATATTCAAGGTTTATGTGTTTATATTAATAACTATCAACAATAGGCTTACTCGCACGGCATGATCGAGATCCTTACAGGTGAGTCTTCTTCTTTACCACCTCCTCCTCCTCTTCCTCCTCATGTTGTTGGAGTTGCAGAAAAGGCTATGGATATGGATGTTGTGGATGCTTTTATTGGGTTTTATGATCACAATATATATGAACTTTGATTTGAATCAACAAAATTGATCTGAATTCGGATCCAAATTCGAATTCGAGTAAAATGAATCCTTCATGGATATGTTTGGGGAAATCCTTCCATGGGAATTTATTAGTAAAACTTCTCTACAATTTTGTTTTAAAAGCCAATTTTTAAAATCTAAAAATATACTAACATATATAAAAATAGTAAAACAAACAAAAATCATGTTTATCACCCTTATTTTTCAAGAGACAAACGTATCTTTGTGCTTGGTTGTGATCATTGATCATTGATTCTTTAGTTGCTCTTTAGTGTATAAATTTGGAACTTCTTACTTCAAAATACTGATATACAGTACTATACCAGTTTCATATTTTCAAACATTTCATATAAACTTTCAGAAAAACTCAAATGTTACATATAGAATGTCATTGTCTCCTATATGTATCTATGGTATTTATAAGCAAATAAATATAAAATCACACTTCAGAAAGAATTTGTATTAAAATTGGTCATATCCTTCAACAAAAGTTAGCTATCTTTTAAGATTTTTGGCCTATTGATACTTAGTTTTTTTCATTAATTAATTTCCAAAGCTTAGATGGTTTACCACTTTACCATCATTTGGTCCATTAATAGATTCTCTCGTATAATTTTTCTATAATTTTATTCATCTACTTTTGTCTTTGTGTTCAGTTCACATATGTTGAACTTTGCGAAAATGAATTTTATGATCAGATTCAAAGTAATAATATGTATTAGAATTATAAAGAGTTGGTTCAATTCAATTAAACTTAATTATAATTTTTAAGTTTTTAAATGGTCCCTAGTCACATTATTCTTTTTCGTGTTTTTAAATTGTATATTACTACGTTAAGTTTTATTGTTACATATTTTATTGTTTTTTAAAATATATATAAATATTAATTAAAAGTAATAATAAATATAAAGAAACACGAAATAAATAGAGTTTAATTGTAAATTTGTTAAAATGTGCTTGTTTGGGTGTTTGTTAAGATATCCTAAGAAGATAGAGCAATCCTCCTATTTAAGGGCATCCGCCGCATCTGCAACAACATGAAGAGAAGTATCCTTTCGATGAAAGAAATATTCCAAGTTTGGGTGTTTTGATGAGATTACACGCATGATGCCGGATAATGCCGGTTGGCATGTATCAAGTTCAATTACCTAATTCTTTATGATTTTTATGATCAAATTCCACATAAATTCCATGCTATGCTTTTTTTTTTTTTTTTTGGGTCAACAAATTTCATGCTATAACTATGGTGTTAAATCTAAAATCGAATCAAGATATGGTTTTTTTTTCCAGTAAGTTATTACTAAAAGACATTATTACTCTACCTAGACCACAAGTTTGGATATTTAAGTTCATTCAACATATAATCCATGATGAAATATTGATGTAGCACATCTACGTTCTTGTACAGCGAATTATTCGTTTATGTCTTTATTCTCGTTATTATTGGGTTTTTGTTTTACGTCTTGGATTTGGACTTTTAATTTGATTATATGTCGACTAAGAGATGTTTAATCTCCAAATCATCTTAATTAAGGTTTTTATAAGTTAGTATAAGTATCTCTACTCTTGTAACTTTGAAGGGTAGTTTTTGATTAATAAAGAGAATTTCTTCTAAATTTCAAGTCTTCGATTCTCTTTGTTTTCTCAGGAAGAAAACTTGAGATCTAAGCAACAAGTGTTATCAAAATCCATTGATCTTCGAGAAACCCTTGTTTACCCGCTGCAACAGTTGGTATCAGAGACAAACCGATCCTAATCATGCCGACTAAAAAGAATCTTCAACAACTACTCGAAGAGCAAAACGATGCGTTTAGAGGAATCATGGCTGAGTTTCAGCGAGATTTACGAGATACTTTGCAAACATCGTTGGAAGTTGCAGCTCGTACGATGATGCAAGCGCAACAACAAGCTCCTGGGTTACCGCGACGTGAAGAATTTTTTTTTGAGGAGGATGAGGAGGAAGTAGAAGACGTCTTCAAACACGACCCGTTCACAAGGTTTCGTGAACAACACCGTACGTTTGAATTGGAAGTCCTTTTTGCAGAAGATATGTTGTTTCTTAGATCTCGAGACGAAGAACGAGAACTTCGGCATATCAACAACGACAAACAACCAGATCCGATTTCTCAAAGCGCAGTAGATCTCTGCAACGAGATCGAGATCTATGGTGAACCGATTTTTGACATCTATGAGGATGAACCGATTTTTGATTGTTATGATGACGAATTATCGCTTAATTGTGATGAAGTATTTATGGAGACCGAGTACAACAGGAATCCAAAGTTTGATGTTGGAGATGATGAGGATCACAGTCAAGACTTTAACAACGAATCTGATTTTCAAGAGGTGAAAGACATAAGTCTTGAACATGTAGGACACGTTCACTGTGGAGTGATAACGTGTTGAGCAAGCAGAATTGAAAGACAATCAAGACTTGCTAAAGACTAACCATGGTTGGTGTAGACTAAACCTTAGTTGAGTTACTTGTTGGGACCACACTGCAAAGGGAACTGGAAGTTGCAGAAACAACCAAGCAACGTTTCTTTTCTGCTTTAAGGACATTCTGTCTGCTTGTGCCCAAAAAGGAAAGCCCTGTTTGGCTGTTTCAGTTGCTGCTACAAGACTGCACCTTCAGCGTTTGAAGAAGCACTTTTGGGCGATTGGAGTTGGCACATGAAGCCCTAGTTTGTTACACTATAAATTAGGTGCTTATGGTTTAGAGAGAGAGAGCTAAGAAAACCAGAGAACGTTTTAGTGAGAGGAGAGAAAATCAGTAAGTATAAACTTGTTCTGAGTTTTCTCTAGCACAGGAAGTGGTAGAGAGTGAGTCTAAGTACTAGTGAAGGGTATTAGGCGGATCACTTGTAGCTTCTTGTTGTAATCACTATACTGGTTCTAGTGGATTCCGAGGAGAGTCTCGGCGAGACGTAGCGACCCTCTTTAACGGGCGTGAACTCGTTAAAGTTCTGTGTGTGCTCCTGTTTTATCTTCTGTATCACACTCTGTTTTACTATCTGTTTTTACTGTTCATCGTCTTCTTCGTGAAACAGCTACAGATCTCGGTTTGTTTGGTCTTCTCCTAAGGGAAGTCGACGCCTTTAGGGTCTAGGAGTCCTAACAGAGTGGTATCAGAGCTTTGGTTCGTGGTTTGTGGTTCTGTAGAGTTACCTCAAGCTTTGAATCATGTCTTCGGCGAGAGTAGAGGTTGAGAAGTTTGATGGACGTGGGGATTACACTATGTGGAGAGAGAAGCTCGAAGCTCAACTGGATATTCTGGGTTTGAGTATAGCTTTCAAGGAAACTAAGGTTAGTGATGAAGAATCCTCAAAACAGAAAGAAGGAGAAGGCACGGGTGAAGAAGATAAGGAAAATATGGAAAAGCTTGAAGCTTTAGAGGAAAAGAAAAAGAAAGCAAGGAGTGCAATAGTTCTGAGTCTCACAGATAGGGTTTTGAGGAAGGTCAAGAAAGAGAAGACTGCAGCTTCTATGTTGAATGCTTTGGACAAGCTGTACATGTCTAAAGCTCTTCCAAACCGGATCTATCTGAAGCAGAAGTTTTACAGCTTCAAGATGTCTGAGAATCTGTCTGTTGAAGGTAACATCGATGAGTTCCTTCATATTGTTGCAGATTTAGAGAACATGGATATTATTATTGAGGATGAGGATCAAGCAATCCTTCTGCTGATGTCGCTTCCTAAGGTGTTTGATCAGCTGAAAGATACTCTGAGATATAGCTCAGGAAAAGCTATATTAACTCTTGATGAAGTTGTAGCAGCCATTTACTCAAAAGAGTTGGAACTTGGCTCAGCCAGGAAGAGTATAAAGGGTCAAGCTGAAGGTCTTTATGTGAAGGAGAAACATGAGACCAGAGGAAGGAGCGAACAAAGGGACAAAGGAAACAAGACCAAGAGATCAAAATCCAAGAGTAAACGAGGGTGTTGGATCTGTGGTGAAGATGGCCATTTTAAGGTTTCATGTCCGAACAAGAACAAGGCTCAGTACAAGCCAAGTTATGGAAGCAGTAAAGGAGAGTCCTCAGGAGGAAATGGGAACTTAGCTGAAGCAGCTGGGTTGTATGTGTCTGAAGCTCTGTCCTCAACAGATATTCATCTCGAAGATGAATGGATCATGGACACAGGATGTAGCTATCACATGACCTATAAAAGGGAATGGTTTGAGGAGCTAGATGAAGATGCAGGGGGTTCTGTCAGAATGGGTAACAAGACATTGTCTAAGGTTAAAGGAGTGGGAACTATCAGGATCAAGAATGAAGATGGTTTGAGTGTGTTGCTCACAAACGTGAGGTACATTCCTGAGATGGACAGAAACCTCTTATCTTTGGGAACTTTTGAGAAAGCTGGTTACAGGTTTGAATCAGAAAATGGAGTTATAAGCATCAAGGCTGGAGATCAGGTTCTACTTACAGGAAGAAGATATGACACATTGTATCTCCTTCATTGGAAGCCTGTGAGAGATGAGTCACTTGCTGTTGTAAGACGGCAGGATGACACAGTTCTGTGGCACAGAAGACTGTGTCACATGAGTCAGAAAAACATGAATATGCTGGTGAAGAAAGGTCTTCTCGACAAGAAGAAAGTTTCAGTCTTTGATGTTGATCCGTAAATCACACAAAAAGGGGGTAAAACGGTACTTTAGTCGGAATCTCGTTTATTGATCAAGAGTCGGCGATTACAACAGAGTTTAAGTAAGAAGGCAAAGACAAAAGACTTGAGATCGGTAACGAGCTCTCTCTTGTATTCTCTGTCTCTGCGGAAGTTGTGGATGTCTCTGAAGAATGAGGCTCCTCCTTTATTTATAGTGTCTTTGAGGCGGTCGAAAGGTAGATTTCTCCTTTTCCGAGTTCGATTAGGAAAAGGAAATCTTCCGGTTTTCTCTCCGAGATAAGGATAAGTTCCTGATATCTCGAGGAGTTGACCAAAGAGAATATTTCCTTTTCCGAGATCGGTGGGAAAAGGGAAATATTCCGGTTTCATCTGTTGTAACGGACCGGGCTTGTGATGGGCCTAGATCGGTAGCCGAGATGGGCTTTCAGCGAGATTCCGAGCTCGGCCCAACGTTTTCGGGCCGACTTGTCTTTGATCCGAACCATCGTAGACCGGTCTTGATTGAACCGATCTCGGTTCGAACTGAGTTAAACCAGGAGGTGCTAATCCCCCCCTCTAACAACTACCAACGAGAACTTGATTGTTTTCTTGGTGCAAGTCTTTTGATGAATACAAGGAAATATATGTTCTTTGTCGAGTGGGATTTATTCGTGGATAAGGTGATCGCTTATGTGAGTCTTTCACAAGGCACTATACAAGTGAAATTTATGAAAGCCATAATTTTGCCTTGTCTTGTGGATTTTTCTCACCGTCTTTTGTTCGGCATTGGCTTTCGTATGGTCTTAGTGACAAATAGCAGGGATGTGTATCTACTTTTGTGGCCGCCATGGGTTCCCAATTTTGTTGGAATAAGCGTGATGATGAATGCTGTACCGACAAATAGGTTTCAAAACTGTCAAGTCGTCGATTTTCTCCAAGATATGCATTTTATACATCATCGAGCAAAGGAAGATCAGGACAATACCAAGGAATGGATTATTCGTAGGGATATTTATCGCCCATTGGGACTCGCACGCGAAGCAAATACACAACTTTCTCAGTTGGGTGAGTTGGAATAATATCATATGTTGTCTCCTGCACTGTGGTTTATTGTGTCGTCTGTGTTACACACTTTTTCATATGTGCCATCAGTTTTTCCCACTTTATTTTGTGAATTTGTTGACGTGTTCCCATATGACCTACCTCATAGTCTTCCTCCTCTATGTGACGATCCCATATGTTTTTCGACTATAGTTGATCATTCTATGGTGGCGGAAGCACATCGGAATTCATCATGTTTTCATCACTTAAAGAGTGAATGCGATTGGTATGTTATTGATGTCGCGATCTGCGTGAGAGCTCTGTCACGGTGCATGGATTTTGTTTTTGGTTCAGGAGTGTTGATTGGTGTTGAGGTTACATTGGACATGTTCCTCAATCGTGACTATGACACCTCTGCCTCAGCTTGTCTGTTTTAACGACAATCAAGATTCGAGGTCGAATCTTTTCTTACCCAGGGAGACATGATGTAGCACATCTACGTTCTTGTTCAGCGAGCTATTCGTTTATGTCTTTATTCTCGTTATTATTTGGGCTTTTGTTTTACGTCTTGGATTTGGGCTTTTATTTTGATTATATGTCGACTAAGAGATGTTTAATCTCCAAATCATCTTAATTAGGGTTTTTATAAGTTAGTATAAGTATCTCTACTCTTGTAACTTTGAAGGGTGGTTTTTGATTAATAAAGAGAATTTCTTCTAAATTTCAAGTCTTCGATTCTCTTTGTTTTCTCATGAAGAAAACTTGAGATCTAAGCAACAAATGTTATCGGAATCCATTGATCTTCGAGAAACCCTTGTTTACCCGCTGCAACAGTTGGTATCAAAGACAAACCGATCCTAATCATGCCGACTAAAAAGAATCTTCAACAACTACTCGAAGAGCAAAACGATGCGCTTAGAGGAATCATGGCTGAGTTTCAGCTAGATTTACGAGATACTTTGCAAACATCGTTGGTAGTTGCAGCTCGTACGATGATGCAAGCGCAACAACAAGCTCCTGGGTTACCGCGGCGTGAAGAATTTTTTTTTCAGGAGGATGAGGAAGAAGTAGAAGACGTCTTCGAACACGACCCGTTCGCAAGGTTTCGTGAACAACACCGTACGTCTTGGATTTGGGCTTTTATTTTGATTATATGTCGACTAAGAGATGTTTAACCTCCAAGTCATCTTAATTAGGGCTTTTATAAGTTAGTATAAGTATCTTTACTCTTGTAACTTTGAAGGGTGGTTTTTGATTAATAAAGAGAATTTTTTCTCATTTTCAAGTCTTCGATTCTCTTTGTTCTCTCAGAAAGAAAACTTGAGATCTAAGCAACAAGTGTTATCGAAATCCATTGATCTTCGAGAAACCCTTGTTTACCCGCTGCAACAAATATCAACATGACAATAAATCTTTTTATTTGGGTTAAATACATGACAACAAATCTATAATAACTAAATCGTGGAGTATGTTTCATAAATATATTAATAGTGAATTTAAAAATAATATAGTAAAGAGAAGTTGATGTGGTCATCAAACTAGTAGCAGAACCGGATCTCAATCAAATTCGATGCTCATGCCGTATAGGATCCAGCAAGGCTATATGTGTCTTTCATGGAGCATATCAAACCAACCAAAAGGAGTTGAGCAACAAACCGATTTGTTTCAGAAACTCAACTCATCAGAGATCCACAAAAATTTGGAATTGGGTCAATATCAGCTCGGACCAAACCGGAATCGAATTTACAAACCGGGTGATTCCAGACTATCCTGCCATTGAAGCTGGTACAGACCTATGGCTAATGTTAGATGCGTTCCAGCTCAACCAAAATTATCCAGGGCACGAAACCAATCGGAGAATAATTTCAGCTCATCTAGAGAACACCTCGTATTAGAATCAACCCAATATAAGTTCGCATGAAGGAGATATTTAGTTTTCAAGTTGGGTGATTCTGAAGTTATCCGATTTAGACCAACGCGCACTCAACGGAGGATTTCAACCAAACCAGAAGGAATTAAGATATGAACAGACTTTTTCTGAAATTTGGACTCATCAGAGAATCAGGAAGAATTGGATTCATACCAAGAACGGTTATGGTTTGGAAGTTATTCAATTTCTAAACTAGAAGATCCTCAGCTTGCCTTATTTGGAACCTTCCGAGTTTGGGAGACTTCAAACGTATTTATGGCGTCCAGGAGTGTTTAAAATACATCTAGAGGGTCCTAATGATCTTCTTACGTGCAATAGCAAGCATTGGATCAGCCGGATTCATGAATCTCTCTCACTCATACACCAAGACCTTCCATATTCGGCACCAAGAACTTTAAACGACAAAGACCAACGACTCTATACTGATTTGGTGTTCATCATTTGTTGCATACGAGCCATCATAGCTTCCATCATCAGTTTGTTGTTTCGCATGCTGTTGGTTTCTTCTTCATCGTCAGCCATTTTTACCTGAAAAGAAGAAACAAAACACAAACCAATAACTAGTTCTTCACGAAAACAGATTCGTTGAAACAATGAAAATTGCTAAACTCACAAACAATTATACCTAAAAATTGATTGCTGAAACTAAAGCAGGTAACACAACTATGCTTATTCGTCTCACAAACTCAAGCAACAAATCGAAAAACCAAAACCTAAAATCGCAAACCCTAGCCGCAAACAATATAAACCCTAAAATTTTTTTTGATTTTTTGCTAAAATTGTTACGAAAACAACAACTAAGGAAGATACTATAGGTTCGAAAATCACTAAAACAAAAGAAAAACAGACTCGGCAACACAATCAAAAACGGAATAGACTTGAAACTCAAAGAAAAAAAAAATAAGAACAGGTTCGAAGGTTCGAAGTAGTAAGGAACGAGATTACCCAGAGTTCTTAGAGCGTAGCTCCAATACCACTTAATATGAACTCCCTAGAATCGAGCATTCTAGAGCTGGGCAGTAAGGGGGATAAGCCTTGTAAGCACAAGTGCTTCAAGGGGCGTGGGTCGATAGGTCACACAAAGGAGATGGAAGTCTCTTGATTCACCGTTGTTCTGCCTTGGATATGACACACTAAAGAAGAACAAGACATTGGATACTACACACCAGCAAGGAAGAAGAGCGAATCGCTCTCTCTAAACCCTAAGAAGAAGAAAAAGATGCGCTTTTGATATTATGAAAAGAGTTAAGTGTTTTCGACAAGCTGCTAGGGTTTTAATAAGAAAACTAGCGACCAAAAAAAGGCAAAAATAAAACAAAAGGAAAAATAACAACTTAAATAGATGGGCCTTGCTTGCTTTGGTCTTGCTTTGGTCGAACTGAGCAGTTGGGCCTTGGCTTGCTTTGGCGAGTGGGCTAAAATAAGGTGATCTAAACATTGCCTCGTTAAAAAAACTATCCTTGCAAAACCCAATTGGGACAAAAACAAGGACAGGGAAAAAGAGTGCAACGCTAGATCACAAGCACACTAGCCATCTTGAGCTTGGATCACAACTAAAGTTGGTGTAGCTTTGTTTCCCTCTCGGCTCAAGTAACTTAGTTGCTTCTGGATTTGATTAAGAATGCCGGCAACAACTTTTTTGAGCTTCTTAGCTCTTGCTCGGGTCATGTGACCAGTTGGAATGAGCAAGGGCTCCTCGGCAACAAGAAGTGCTCTTCGGCTAAACCTTCCTCGACTAAATGTTCCTCGGCAACAAACTTCTCGGCTAAGTACTCCTCGGCTAAATCTCCCTCGGCTAAAATATTTCTCGGCTAAATGCTCCTTGACTAAATTTTCATCGGCTAAAACTTCCTCGTTGTATATGTTGTCCGTGATCATATCATACTGCCTTTTTCAATGGAAGGGACTATTGTCCTTCGGTGTTCATATATTCGTATTTCTCCATTTCTCAACTAAATAATCCTACATTTTCTAAAGGCTAATTTAAGTGTGCAGGTCTGCTGATGGTGTTCATGTGATTTGCGATCATATGTTTCTTTTAGACATGCTCTTAATCAGAGGCGGATCTACCGTTCACAGGGTGGGGGCAAGTGCCACCACTCAAATTTTTTTTTTATTAGTACTTGTTTTAAAAAAAAAAATTATGCCACCACTTAAAAAAAAATTTTTGCCACCACATAATTTTTTCTGATTTAAGCCCAAAACCCACTTAACATTTTTTTTTCTATTTTATGAAAAAGCTCATTTTGTTATAAAATAATCAAAATTTAAAAACTCTAATCAATTGATTATTAACCAATCTTTACAAATTAAATAAAAACTCTAATTTTGCTTTCTCTTTCTTTCTTCCTCATTTGAATCTGTTACAAATTAAAAAAAAGTGATAAAAAGGTTTCAGATGATAAATGAGCGTAAGATACTTTTGTAGAAGTTTTTTTTTGTCATCACATTTGTTGGATTTTATTTCGAATTTCGTATAATAATTTTAATTATTTTTACCTTTTTATTATGTTATATTTTTGTCACCACTGATTATATTTTCTAGATCCGTATATATGACAAACATCAATTTTGTTTGAATAAAGTTTACAGCATTTTAGTATCGCATAAGTTCAAGATGAGAATATATTACAACCTCTCAACTAATTGTATCTATTTTACTCCGTTGAAATCTATCATAAACACATTTCATGGTTGTATGTTTGTTAAATGAATAAATGTTAACCTCATGCTCTCTTTTTTCGTTTTCAACAATCTATTGCTCTCTCTTTTTTTTGGGTCAACAACTAGGATTTTTAATTACAATCACATACTACTTTTCATAAATGTAAGCTGATATTATATTAAAAATATACAAAAAAACATATACGAAAAATAATCCTCGCGTAAAGCGGATAATCGCTTAGTGTTGTATAACTTCAAGATGAGAATATACAATTACAACCTCTCAACTAATTGTAGAATATATTACAACCTCTCAACTAATTGTATCTATTTTACTCCGTTGAAATCTATTATAAACACATTTCATGGTTATATGTTTGTTAAATGAATAAATGTTAACCTCATGCTATCTTTTTTCGTTTTCAACAGTCTAATACTCTCTTTTTTTTTTCAACAGTTTAATGCTCTTTTTTCGTTTTCAACAATCTATTGCTCTCTCTTTGTTTTGGGTCAACAACTAGAATTTTTAATTACAATCACATAATACTTTTCATAAATGTAAACTGATATTATATTAAAAATATACAAAAAAACATATACAAAAAATAACCGCACGTAGAACGGATAATGGTCTAGTGTTAAACAAAAGTAGTAGTAGTTCTTGAATGCGCAAAAGGAGCAGGACAACAACAAATGTGTTGTCGGACTCATGAAATGGCAAAATAGTATTTATCAAAAAAAAAATTACATAAATAGTATTGAAAAAAAAAACCCATTAACCCTTCATCGTCAATTTCAAAAACCCTTTTCCTTTACAATTGACTAGTTTTGCTGGTTACTTCTTTTATGAAAAGGAGATTAATTTAAAAAGCAAAAAACAAAACAGAGAAACGAGAAATCACAATCCCTTGCTCTGCCCAAACCCAACACCTCCAAAAAAAAAAATTACAATTTTCCAAAAGAAACGAGATCAAGCCCGTCGTTTCTCTCGAAGGAAAAGTAGGTTTAATTACCCTTTAAGATTGGTGAAGACTCGTCGAATCTCTTAACTCTGCTTCCTTTTTTTCTTCTTCTTCTCCAATTTTGTTCTGTTTTGTTTTCATTTTCCTCTGTAATGGCTACCCAGATTCTGAAACCCTGAAAGTGAACTCATTTCGAGAGAAAGGTTTTCTTTTTCTTCTGTCCGTGAAAGAGAGAGAGAGAAATGGCGGTTTCGGAGCAGAGCCCAGACGTGTTTCCATGGCTGAAATCGTTGCCGGTTGCCCCAGAGTTCCGACCTACTTTAGCAGAGTTCCAAGATCCGATCGCTTACATTTTCAAGATCGAAGAAGAAGCTTCAAGATACGGAATCTGCAAAATTTTGCCTCCAGTGCCTCCTCCTTCGAAGAAAACCGCGATTTCTAACCTCAACCGCTCTCTGGCGGCGTTAGCGGCGGCGAGGGTTCGTGACGGCGGCGCCGCTTGCGATTACGACGGTGCCCCCACATTCGCCACGCGCCAACAGCAGATCGGGTTTTGCCCTAGGAAGCAGCGACCCGTACAGAGACCAGTGTGGCAGAGCGGAGAGCATTACAGTTTCAGTGAGTTCGAGTTTAAAGCTAAGAGCTTTGAGAAGAATTATCTAAAGAAATGCGGCAGAAAGAGTCAACTCTCTGCCCTAGAAATCGAAACTCTTTACTGGAGAGCCACAGTTGACAAACCCTTCTCTGTTGAGTACGCAAACGACATGCCTGGCTCGGCTTTTATCCCTCTGAGTCTGGCAGCTGCAAGGAGAAGAGAGTCTGGCGGTGATGGAGGAACAGTTGGTGAGACAGCTTGGAACATGAGGGCAATGGCTAGAGCTGAAGGATCGTTGCTTAAGTTCATGAAAGAGGAGATCCCTGGAGTTACATCTCCAATGGTGTATATTGCTATGATGTTTAGTTGGTTTGCTTGGCATGTGGAAGACCATGACCTTCATAGTCTCAATTACTTGCATATGGGTGCTGGTAAAACCTGGTACGGCGTTCCAAAGGATGCTGCTGTGGCTTTTGAGGAGGTGGTTAGGGTTCATGGCTATGGAGGAGAGCTTAATCCTCTTGGTGAGTATCTTGTGAATGTTAATTAATGTTATGTGAGAGTGACTTATAGTTACTCAATGTTTCAATTCCTTGTTCTGATTGTTGCCTTTGTTCTGTCTCTGTCCTTTTTGTTGCTTATAACTGCCTTTATTTACCAAAATTTGTCCGGGAAAGAAGCTGCTTATGTAGCTGTATGCAAGCAAACTAAATGGTTCTGCATCTTATGTTGTTGTCTTACCAGTGACATTTTCAACTCTTGGTGAGAAGACAACTGTTATGTCTCCTGAAGTATTTGTTAAAGCCGGGATACCGTGTTGCAGGTAATGGTTTTCTTTTGTGTGCTCTGTTTATATCATTATCTTGTTACCTTCCATTTCTCTTCTTTGCATAAAGAATAAACTGTTAATTGCTTCAACTTTCTCTTTTCGATTGATTGGAAACATCCAGAGGCACAATTTTTTTTCCTGGCTTTTAACGCAAGTGGTTTGCTTGTATCAGGTTAGTGCAAAATCCTGGAGAGTTTGTCGTCACCTTTCCAGGAGCATATCATTCAGGGTTTAGTCATGGTGAGCAAGCGACCTTTATTTAGTATCTTCAAGTTAATCATTTAAGACTTAATGCATCGAAATAAGTTATATTATAAAAAAAACGATCTTGGGGATGACAGGATTCAATTTTGGGGAA
Organism: Eutrema japonicum; assembly: GCA_030161315.1. Classification (NCBI taxonomy): domain Eukaryota; kingdom Viridiplantae; phylum Streptophyta; class Magnoliopsida; order Brassicales; family Brassicaceae; genus Eutrema; species Eutrema japonicum. The sequence continues at coordinate 45,235,362 of BSQW01000013.1, forward strand.
GCATCTAACATTGCAACTCCCCAATGGTTGAGAATGGCGAAAGATGCTGCCATCCGGCGAGCTGCTATAAATTATCCTCCAATGGTTTCTCATCTCCAGTTACTTTATGACTTTGCATTGGCTTTAGGTTCAAGGTACTCTTCCTTTTTCATAGACACTTTCAAACTTATAAGTTTCTTGAAAGGTTCATTTTAGGTGTCATCATTCATTGCAGAGTGCCAACAAGCATCCACACCAAACCACGGAGTTCTAGATTGAAAGATAAGAAAAGAAGCGAAGGAGAAAAATTGACTAAAGAGCTATTTGTGCAAAACATTATCCACAACAATGAATTGCTCCACTCTCTCGGAAAAGGATCTCCGGTAGCTCTTCTTCCGCAGAGTTCCTCAGATATATCGGTTTGTTCTGACCTGAGAGTTGGATCCCATTTGAGAACTAACCAGGAAAAGCCAATCCAATCAAAATCCGAGGACTTAAGTTCTGATAGTGTTATGGTCGGACTCAATAGTAGTTTCAAGGATGTGGTCTCAGTGAAAGAGAAGTTTACATCTTTGTGTGAAAGGAATAGAAATCACCTGGCAATCAGAGAGAACAAAACTCAAGGAACTTTGACAGATGCTGGAAGGAAGAAAAATGATGGACCTGTTGGGCTTTCGGATCAGAGGCTTTTCTCCTGTGTTACATGTGGAATCTTAAGCTTTGATTGTGTAGCTATTGTTCAACCTAAAGAAGCAGCAGCTAGATATCTCATGTCTGCAGATTGTAGCTTCTTCAATGTTTGGACAGTTGCTTCGGGATCTGCAAATCTTGGTCAGGATGCAAGATTTTCTGTAGTGAAGCCTCATTCACGTAAGTCACTAGTCGCTCATCCTGTTAATGGCTTTAAAGTGTTAACTCTATAGACTTTGTTTCATAACTTTGTTTCATGACGCAGAAAGCACGGGAAAGCACGATGTAGATTACTTCTACAATATTCCTGTTCAAACTACGGATCACTCAATGAAGACAGGCGATCAAATAACTTCAACAACTTTGTTAACAAAAGCGCATAAAGAAGATGGTGCTCTTGGGTTGTTAGCTTCAGCGTATGGAAATTCTTCTGATTCCGAGGAAGAAGATCACAAAGGCTTAGATGCTATTATCTCGGAAGAGAGAAAGTATGACCAAAATGGTGCTAGTCCATATGAAGCATCGTCTTTTGGTACAGATGGCATTGAGGAGGCTACAGATGGTCGAGCTTCTGATTATAGCAGTCAAAGACTTTCATGTGGGAAAGGGAAAGGGGTTGTTGAGGGATCAAATTCTACTGAACTGGAAATAGCTTTACCCTTTGTTCCAAGATCTGATGATGATTCTTCTCGGTTGCACGTATTTTGTCTTGAGCATGCTGCAGAAGTAGAACAGCAACTCCGTCCTATAGGAGCGATTCACATAATGTTACTATGCCATCCAGGTAACAGAAAAACAACAACATTCAATTTTTATTAGTCTTACGACATTGTCTGGGTTTTGCTGTATAAATTATGCATATGCTTGAGTCTTTTGATCATTAGACGCACAATATTCGCAGAGTACCCCAGGATAGAGGCTGAAGCAAAGATAGTTTCCGAAGAGCTTGGAGTCAATCACGAATGGAATGATACTGAATTCAGGAATGTGACTCGAGAGGATGAGGAAACGATTCAGGCGGCGTTGGATAATGTTGAAGCTAAGTCTGGGAACAGTGATTGGGCTGTAAAATTGGGTATTGACCTTTCTTACAGCGCTATTCTCAGTCGTTCTCCTCTGTACAGTAAGCAGATGCCTTACAACGCAGTCATATACAATGCGTTTGGTCGCGGCTCTCCAGCAACAAGCTCACCCACGAAACACCAAGTTTCTGGTAAAAGATCTTCCAGACAGAGGAAATATGTTGTTGGAAAATGGTGTGGGAAGGTTTGGATGTCGCATCAGGTAATATTGATTAACTTGAAACCATACTAATTTGGACATTAGCACACTTTGTTTCAGTTTTTAAGACTGATATTTTTTTCTTCTTCAGGTGCATCCCTTTTTGCTGCAGCAGGACTTAGAGGGGGAAGACTCTGAAAGAAGTTGTCATCTGCGAGTTGCTCTGGATGAGGATATCACTGGAAAGAGATTGTTTCCTTGTAATGTTTCTAGAGATGCAACCACAATGTTTGGAAGAAAGTATTGTAGGAAGAGAAAGATGAGAGCAAAGGCTGTGCCACGCAAGAGGCTTACCTCTTTTAAGATGGAAGATGGTGTTTCTGATGACACATCGGAGGATCATTCCTATAAGCAGCAATGGAGGGCTTCCGGGAATGAAGAAGAGTCTTATTTTGAGACAGGGAATTCGGTTTCTGGTGATTCATCAAATCAAATGTCTGATCAGCAGCAGCTCAAAGAAATGGTCAGACACCAAGGTGATAAAGAATTTGAGTCAGATGATGAGGTTTCAGACCGTTCACTTGGAGAAGAATATGCTGTAAGGGAATGTGCAGTTTCAGAGAGCTCAATGGAGAATAGCTTTCAGCCATATAAACAATCAATGGACAGAAATACTTTGGAGGACTCTGTATATGGTCACAATGATGATCATATCTACAGGCACCCTAGGGGGATCCCAAGGAGCAATTGGACGAAAGTGTTTAGGAATCCGGTTTCATATGATTCAGACGAAAACGGCGTTTATCAGCAACAAAGAAATATTCAAGCTAGTCTAATAGATGGTGAGTATGTTTCAGCAGAGGATTCTCTGGAGGAACAAGACTTTTACAGTACAGGGAAAAGGCAAACCAGGTCCACAGCTAAACGTAAAGTAAAAACCGAGATAGTTCAGAGTCCGAGAGACACACGAGGTCGCACTTTGCAACAATCTGGATCTGGAAAGATGAATCAAGAATTGAATTCATACATGGAAGGACCTAGCACACGGCTTAGGGTGAGAAATCAGAAGCCCTCAAGAGGGTCTTCAGAAACAAAACTGAAGAAAACTAGTAAGAAAGGAAGTAGTAATGCTTCCTTCTCCAGAGTTGTAAGTGAAGAAGAGTTAGAAGAAGAAGAGGAAGAAGATGAAGAAGAAGAGAATGAGGAAGAGGAATGTGCGGTGTACCAATGTGACATGGAGGGTTGCACAATGAGTTTCAATTCTGAGAAACAGTTGTCTTTGCATAAAAGAAACATCTGCCCTGTTAAAGGGTGTGGTAAAAACTTCTTCTCACACAAGTATTTGGTTCAACACCGGCGTGTTCACTCAGACGACCGTCCTCTGAAATGTCCATGGAAAGGCTGCAAGATGACGTTTAAGTGGGCTTGGTCTAGAACTGAGCACATAAGGGTTCACACAGGTGCTAGGCCTTACCTTTGCGCTGAACCGGGTTGTGGTCAGACATTCCGGTTTGTCTCTGACTTCAGTCGACATAAACGGAAGACGGGTCATTCAGTAAAGAAGACCAAGAAAAGGTGATTTAGGATCTAACATGGAATCTATTGGTCTTTTAGAAGAGAATTGGATTGTAGGGCTTTAGGGGTTTTAAGTGTGCCTGGTTCTTGCAGACATTTCACTACTCTGTTATCATTTTTACAGTTTAATATGTAACAAATCCTTATGTAGGAGAGTATTGTGTTAATGTTACTTTCTTTCTTCTTGGCTTTGATAAGTAAAGGTCCAAAGGAGATGCTTTTATGATTAAGACATTATCTCAAATTTTACCTAGGAAGATGCGTTTTAGAAGACAGAGGACTAAAAAAAAACTTGTGTTGTGGTCAGACATTCCGGTTTGTCTCAAACTTCAGTCGATATAAACGGAAGACGAGTCAGTCAGTTAAGAAGGCCAAAAGAAGGTGACATGAATTCATATACTACATCATCTTTACAAAGAATGTCATTTTAAGATTTTATTTTTGTTTCACAAAATGTGTTGTTTTATGTTTTCAATGCATAATTTTGAATAAAAATCTAGTTTTTCATTTATTGTTTTAGTGAGAAAAAAATTGTTTAGTGTATTAATAAAGGATAATATTGAATTTTTAATATTTTTCTTAATATATATGAAATATGTCAAAATAACACTGTTTGTAAGACGGAGGGTGTATATGAAAGGAGGTGAGCCATTTCTAATAGTTTGACACGTCAGCAATTTCAATGAATTTGGAGGCAACACGTGTCTATTTAATATTAAATTCACCAAAACAATAATCCGTATTAAATTAATGAGATTAATTGGTTATGTTTCACGTATCATTCAGCGCATTTGGAGAATATAAAACATTCATTTTTTATGTATTCAGATGGCAATACCATTTTCTCTCTCACTCATCAAATTAACGAATCCACATTGGACAAATTGCACTTAGAATAGAGATATCTTAATAAGGGGACTAGAGAAAGTTGTTTCCAACGTGAAAAACGAAATGAGATTTATCTACACCAGTTCTAGCAAAATACATAAATATAGAATTTGAAAACGGTGGATATGGAGGCGTAGAGAGAAATTTCATCGGGTTTTATAAAGTTTTGGCAAATAATGAATCGACGACCTGGCTGATAAATGGTTTGGGAGAAAGAAGAGAGATATAGTTCGGCAGTGGAGAAAAGAGACAAAGATAAGGAAGAAGAGATGAGAAAAATAAATCATTGTTTGTGTGATGTGTTATGATATTTTTTTTTGGATGGCGTTATGGATTAAATAAGAACAAAAAAAAGATGAAAAAGTGGAAATTAAAATGAAGAGCAACAAATTAGAGAAAATTAGAGAACCATGTTTGAATTATGTGAATTTTCTTTTTCTTTTACAAAATAAAATATCTATATCTATAAAGTGATACGATACTCTCAAAATCAACTTATAGTGTTAACTCATACTTACATAAATTCAATGTAGTTTTATATAAAGTATTTGTGATAGAAAAATACACTTGGTTGTTATATTTATGAAGTAATACATTGTGTAGGAAAGATTTTATATGTATTAAATTCACATATGGGTAGATTATTTCCAACAAAAAAAAAACTGCATACGCGCGGATATTGGTCTTATGGGCTTTAAATTTGCGGATTTTTAATTTGTGTTAATAAATGTCTATTTAATTTAGACCTATTTATCATATTTGAGCTTAACAAGTTGAAATGAACTACTCCTGCTAAAATTCATTTTTAAAAAAAAATTTGGATGCAAATAAACGGGATCATGTTTAGATCCGTTTATGTTTTTTTAATTCTATTTTAATAATTAATTTCAATTTTATATTTAATAATCAACATATGATTCTACTAATTTCTAATTAAAATATGATTTTGCATTTCATGGAGAAAAATGAATCCATAGTTTTTTTTGGGTAAGTTCCATGATTATGGAATCACATTTTGACGGAAAACGCATAATCACATTTTTGGCTTGAAAACACATAGTTAGATTTGTTGTGAGAAAACACACAACTATTTTTTGTGGGGAAACACGGAGTCACGGTTTTGATGAGACAATGAAAATTTACTTTTTCCGGGAAAATACGGAACATAATCACATTTTTTGTGGAAAACGTATAATCGGTTTTTTTGGTAAGAAAACACGAAATTGGTTTTTGATGGAAAAATGCGGAATCAAATTTTAGCAGGGAAATATTTTTTTTGTGGAAAAACGTAAAACCATACTTTTGGCGGAAAGATGCGGAGTCAGATTTTTTTGCCAGGAAACGTGACATTTGGCGAAAAAGCATGAAATCATAGCTATTTAATATATTTCAACGATTCCTCATTTGAATATTTTTTAGTTTGTTTGAAGAGTTTCTAGATTGGATAAGAAATTGCAACAATATAAAATTGATCTTGGAAAATTAATATGTTAAAAACGTCATGTTCAAACCTTGCATGAATGAATATTGAATGAAAAGTAATACTAAAAACGTATAAAAATATGATATGCCCGTAGAGCGGGTAATCATCTAGTCTATCATGAAGAGGTTAATACATTAGAGTTTAGGGGTTTTAATTGCGTATATCGATATGGTTCTTGTTCTTTTTTGGGGGAATCCACATTCCAAGGAAGTTCAACTTCATTGTCTTCACAGAGGCATGCGAATGGTACAACTCCTTTTATTCTATCCATGTTGTCACATAGTGATGCAATATCAAAAAGTAGGGTTGGGCAAAATATTCATTAAATCCGCTTCGATTCGGTATTCGTGCTGATTCGATTCGAAAAATCTGGATATCCATAAAGTTTCGGAGCAAAGCAAATAGTAAAATATAGTATCCGTCAAAAACGAAGCAAATCACAAATATCATTTTGAAAAATGACGGATATCCGCTCCGCTCCGTATGTTTATAACTATATAATTATGTATATAAATATTTTTTTCTTGAGACACATTCATTCTGGTTAATTTAACCCATAAAAATGGATAGAATGGGCTTACTAATCAATTTTTGCTAAGTATCAGCCCAAAATGGGCTTATTATGATTTTTTTTTATCTTTCACGGAGCGGAGCAAATAGCCGCGGATATCTATAAAAATTTTGGATATCCGTAAATTTTCGAATCGAAACGAATCATAAAACCAAATATTCGGACGGAGCGGAGCGGATCACAAATACATCAAAAATTCAAGTATTTGCTTCGTGAATCAAGGTCTTCAATATAGGTTTATTATGAGAATCTCATCCCCATAACTTCACAAAAAAATCAAAGAATTCATATTCAAAGTCAAAGGCTAAATTGGTGGCAAGAATACTATTATTTGATTTAGCAAATTTTTCTCGTTTTGTTTAAATGTAAATAATATCTTTTAATTTAATTTATTATAAAGATCACCTTGTAAGAGCTATAAAAAGCTCAATTGTTCTATTGTAAAAACATATATAAATTTTTGGAATATAAAAGAGAGATTTTTCTTATCTCAAAGACTTCCGCATCTTTGAGTGACGAATTTCAATCCGCAACAGGCTTGTCCACTTTGACATCTTGTGATCAATAAGATTGTGAGATTCAATCTTATATCATTTTGGTATCAGAGCTAAAAGCTCATATCCTCTAGTGTTTTTTTTTTTTCAACTTTTTATCGGAAAAAAATTCAAAACAAAAAAAAGGTTTTATGTTTTCGTTATTTGATTTTATAAAAAAATCGTTTTCCCGTGGTTTCAATCGGTTGAGTATCTCGCCGTTTGCATCCTCTTGTTTGCATTTAATTCTTGTTCTTCACTGTTTTTGCTATTTGATTTTTCATAAACTCAAAAACCAAATAAAATATTTGTTTCATTTTAGTTAACTTTTCGTTTCATAAGAAAAAAAACCAAAATAAAATTTTGTTTCAATTTGTTTTTGTCCTTTTTTCTATAAATCCAGAAAATCCATAAAAAACAAAAATTGTTGAATTTAATCGTATTCATCTAAGTTTAAAAAAAAATGTTTCTCATTTGTTTCAAAATTTCCTTTTAAAGAAATCCAAAAAAAAATACAAAAAGTTTTTCCGTTTTCTGTTTTGCGTTCAAAAAAAAAAAATACTATAGAGGTGAAACAGTTTTGAGGACAAAACCATTTGAAGAGGGAGAGAATGATGCAATATCAAAAAGAGTGGATCAAAGTCTTCAATATAAGTTTATTATGAGAATCGCATCCCCATAACTTCACAAAAAATCAAAGAATTCATATTCAAAGTCAAATGCTAAATTGGTGGTAAGAAGACTATTATTTGATTTAGCAAATTTTTCTCGTTTTGTTTAAATGTAAATAATTTCTTTTAATGTAATTTATTGTAAAGATCACCTTGTAAGAGCTATAAAAAGCTCAATTGTTCTATTGTAAAAACATATATAAATTTTTGGAATATAAAAGAGAGATTTTTCTCACCCTTGAAGTTTAGGCTTTGTTTGCTTGTCTTTTCTATTGTGTGTGATTCTCTTAGAAAGCAAGTGAGATCTCTGTTTTTGTGTGTGATTCACATAGACATTGATTTGTGTTCTTATATCAAAGACTTACGCATCTTTGAGTGGCAAACTTCAATCCGCAACAAACTTGTCCACTTTGACATCTTGTGATCAATAAGATTGTGAGATTCAATCTTATATCACATAGTCGTGGAGTTCCATCTCAAACTTCGGAATGGAATGACTATCAGGTAGTAAGTACTAAGTAGTTCAGCTCTGGATCTCAGTAATATCTATTTCTATTTGAAGTATCTAGAATGATTTTATAATTGTCTTTCGTATTTGTCTAGGCTTCTGTTTATTCATCAGAAAAGAGTGTGTTTTCTCCTTCCACCACATACCTTATGAACAATTCATGAGCTGAAACAAGTATATATTCTCACAATACCAATATCAAATGCCCGTACCATTTTTGAACCTAAAGCAAAAAACAAAAAAAAACAAAAAATTAAAAGCCCATTTTCGATTAACCAAATATGCATGTCCATGAGTCGAACATTGCATCAAAAACAGGGTCTCAACCACTGCCCCGCAACTAATTTTCCCAAAATTGATACTGTAACATCCCGATTTCTGGTATATGCAGAGAGGTTTATAAAAATTGATTTGACTACCTATGTCACCAAAGTGCACTTATTTATTCGATCACTTGTTCAGAGAGAACTCCAGATTTAAGCGTGTTTGAGCTGGAGCAATTTAATGATGGATGACTTACCGGGAAGTAATTCGCGGTACCGTATGAATAGGTAGACGCGATCGGGACGATATAGATACCCTTAAATTGCTATTAAAAATTTGGCGCCTAAAACACGGACTTATTGGGCTTTAGGCCCAGGACCGGCCGTGGATGTGATACCCATCGACCATTGTTGTTTCAGACAGATGCTCTCTTTGTTGTATCCTCTGCCGTCTTCTTAACTACTGAATCTACTATACAACAATCCTAGTGTAGGAAAATATTGTGTGTTTCATGTTACTTTCTTTCCTGGTAGGCTGCTTGTAAGATTAGAAAATCCAGGTGTTAATCTTGAATTCTGTAAATAGGATGAGGACTTGACTGCAATTTTGAGGGGAAGATATCTGAAAATGCGCATAAATCTAAAATTTGTGCAGTGTATGTAAAACTATTGGAACTTGTCAAATAGTCAAGCAAAACGAGCAACTTTATTACTCTTTCTCTTTCTTCTTCATTTTTTCCGCCCTTTGATCTTCTTCTTGCCCTGAAATTAGGGTTTTGTAATGTCATTGTAAGAAATGGTCAACTCCGAAGGAATCTCCGGGACAGTTGCAGACGGGTTCGAGATGGAACCTGCGTCTCGATCTTCCTCAGGCGATTCATCTGCTGTTCGACCTCATTCTGATCTCAATCTGCTGACCGAGCTAATCGAAGCGTTTGATAATGTGGGTTTTGGTGAAGTTGCTAAAGAGCAGAGTGGGACGATGATGAGTGTCTCTGAGGGTAATGGAGGTGTTGATTCGAAAGACGGAAACCAGGAGGAAGAAGATGGAAATGGAGATGGAGATGGAGATGGTGGGAGCGAAAGTGAGAGTGAGGATAGGGTTGAGAAGAGAGAAGTTGTGTATCCAGTGAGGCCATGGGCAGAGGATTGTGCGTTTTATATGAGAACAGGGAGCTGCAAATTCGGATCGAGTTGCAAATTCAATCATCCTCTTCCAAATCCAAGAAAAATCCAAGTAACTTCACTTCTACACTTTCTCATATATGATTTGTGTGTTTGGCTGAGGAGATTGTTTCTCCATTCTTACACGTTTGCTTCTGACAAGGATATTGGTTCTTAATTGTGTTTTTTTTATTTATTGGTCTTATGGAAGATATGTTTATAAATAAACATAATTATTTTAATGGCACTGGCACATGCCAAAGGAGAAAGCTTTCTTTAGTATTTCTGTTTTGGCATGCTTCTGATGGAACCGACTTATGTTTTTAGTTTCAGGGTTCTTCGTTAGATTTTTGTTTAATGTTTCCATTGTTTTGAAGATTGCTAGGGATCAAGTAAGAGAAAAGGAAGAGGATGCTGATAATTTGAGACTGATGGATTGCAAGGTTAATTTACTTCTTCTTTAACCTTGTTACATGGCTCTCGTTGTATATCTAGTTATCTTCATGGCCTCGATCATCCGAAAATTGTCTCTTGAAGTTTCATTCTATTTATCTTGTTCTGCATTTGCAAAGCTCTCTTTAATTTTCTGTGGAGTTTCCTTCTTCTTTTTTTAAAGTCTAATTCTCAGTTCATGCGCTCCAATTCCTTGCATGAGGTTTGCAGTATTACTTTAGGACTGGAGGGTGCAAATATGGAGAAACTTGTAAATTCAACCACACAAAACCAAAGTCTTTTCTACCCTCAGTATCGGAGCTTAACTTCCTCGGCCTTCCTGTCAGACCGGTATTCCATTTAATTGATTTTGTTGGTCATGTTTGGACATTGTGTTACTAGTCTTGTCAAAGCCATATAATGATGCAACAACCAATTGACAGGGAGAAATAGAATGTCCTTACTACATGCGCAATGGCTCCTGCAAATTTGGAGCTGACTGCAAATTTAATCATCCTGATCCTACAACTAATGGAGGAACCGACTCTCCATCGTTTCATGGTAATAATGGTGGATCCGTTGGATCATTTTCCCCAAAATCCACATTCCAAGCAAGTTCAACTTCATGGTCTTCTCAGAGGCATGCGAATGGTACAGCTCCTTTTATTCCATCCATGTTGTCACAGAGTCGTGGAGTTGCATCTCAAACTCCGGAGTGGAATGGCTATCAGGTAGTAAGTAGTAATTACTTCAGCTCTGGATCTCAATAATATCTATTTCTATTTGAAGTATCTAGAATGATTTTATATATGTCTTGTATTTGCCTAGGCTTCGGTGTATTCATCAGAAAGGAGTGTGTTTTCTCCTTCCACCACATACCTTATGAACAATCCATCAGCTGAAACAAATATATTCTCACAATACCAATATCAAATGCCTGCTGACGAATTTCCGGAACGTCCAGACCAACCTGAGTGCAGTTATTATCTTAAAACTGGGGACTGTAAGTTCAAATTCAATTGCAAATACCATCATCCTAAGAATCGATTGCCGAAACAGCCTCCTTACGCTCTCAATGACAAGGGCTTACCCCTTAGACCTGTAAGTTCGTTTTTTCTTTTGTTTCTGTTGTGTAGGCTTTTACCGATTGTCTTTTCTCATTTGATGCTTTTAATTCTTGAATGTTTGATGAACTCTTTGACTCTTATAAAGAATCTAGAACTGACCCGACTTGAAATGTTTAAAATAGAAATCCCTCAGGTTTTGACTTTTTGCTTAATTGAACTCCAGGATCAAAACATCTGCACACATTACAGTCGGTACGGCATCTGCAAATTTGGTCCAGCTTGTAGATTTGACCATTCCATCCAGCTGCCATATTCGATAGGAAGCTCTCATGCCGTAGTAGAACCTCCTCAGGTCGGCACAAATGGGAAAGAAAGTCACGGTTGGAATTGACACCAAACTTCAGGAGCTTACATAACTGAGATAGCTTTTGTCTCTATTGTGGGTTTGAATTTTCGTTATAAAACGTTTAGTTAAATTACTCTCCAAAAAATATCTCTGTGGCAAGCCTATCCTCAGTGCTTATGACAGATTTTTCACCAAATAATTTTTGTAACCTATCCACCACCCTTTGACTCTTGAGGTTAAATGGAGCCTGCCTGTTTCTTTCATTGGTTGTTTACTCGCCTGAAATCTTATTCCTGGAGTTTTCTCTGAAATGGTTCATATTGGATGTGTGATGGGAGCTAAACCCTGGAACAGAGTTGCTCGATTCCAGATTTAGCTGCTGAAACTGCAATCAGTTTAAGTTTTGGAACCTGAGGACAGTGAGTGTTTGTTTTGTTGCAATGGGCTTTGAAGCGGTTTTCGCAGGCTCTCAAGTAATCATTTAACATGTCGTTTATGCAGTATGATATGCGTAGGACATGTCACAATCTTTTTATATATATATATATATATATATATATATTCAAACCAAGCAGCAGCAAGAACAATGTATATTTATATACCCAAATGTGGTCAAAACAATGTTGAAAAGAGAAACTCAACGAGCTAGAAGAAGAAGAGAAGTTTGCAACAACATCTTATTCGAACAAAGGTTTGGTAGCTGTCATTTGTTGGAAATGACTCTGCTCACCGGTTCTGCTTCCTTATCATCGGGTTTTTCAAAACAGAGCCCGAACCAGAGTTAACGGAAGCAAAGCCATTTCTTCTGCAAACATAGAACCTTGTGAGTAGACTACTCTTTATCAAGATTGGGTTTTGGGGTCTGTATCTGGAAAACAAGAAGGTACCTTTCTTCCAGGTGATTGGGATTTACGTTTATTATGATTATGATGGTTGTTGTTCTGATGAGACTCATCGTTTATTTGAGGTGAAACCAGACTCTCAGGTCCTGCGACAGCGGTTTTCTTCGTCTTCTTGTCATCACGAGCGTTGTTGAAAATGACAGTGAATCCTTGCGCTGAGGCTGGATTACTCGCGTCCCATTCCCCAAATTTTGGCAATTGTCTTCCTTTATTTCCCTACACACACCCCCAAAAAAAAACAGGTTTGTTCATCATCAAAATGCAGAATTCTGAAACTTTGGCAATTGTGTAATAATAACAACCTTCTATTTGCCAAAGTTTGAGACTTTTTTTTCTATATAAAAATATCAGAAAGATGGTATGAAAGGAGGAAACTTTGAAATCATGTCAACAAACACAAGATGAATCAGAATTTGATATAAAATTATCAAGATGTGAAATTGATTAAACAAGGAGATGGGTATTGTTCTTACCGTTGCCATTGTCGAAATTAGAACAGAGGATCTCGAATCTGATACGAGGAGATGCCAAAATCTAAAGAGAGACAGAGAATGATAATAATGATGACAATGATGATGATGATGATCTGTGGAAAGAGGAGATGAAATTGTAATATAGAGGAGGAGAGGGGAGACCACGTCGTCGTTGAACAGCAACAATCTCCTTTTTGCATACACCTTTCTCCTTCCCGCGGCT